>CM034146.1:91885471-94512918 GCA_019776745.2 Taxus chinensis
CTTTGTATTTGGTTAAATATAACTATTATCTTTTAGTAATTTGAATTATTCTCTTATTGATTTGAGTTAGAAAATCAATTGTTTCTTTTTGGACTGCGAAGAATGGGTAAAGAAAATTATTGAGTTGTTACCTTAAATGATTTTCATATTATATTATTTAGTTGGATTATGTTACATTGAAATATTTCAGTGCTTTAAATTGTAAATATAAGATGGTAGAATTTTTCATGCTAGTTCTTTTGAACTGACAGTTTTCTAGCATTTTTAAATATGGCGAAGTTTAGATCTTATATGTTAGATGATTTAATATGGCTATGTGGAATTCAGATTGTTACGATGAAAAGATACATTCTTACTTGAATATTGTAAAGAAAGATTGAGATTTGTTGAATAATTTGTTTGATGGCATTAAGGCCTCTGAGATTTTGTATCATTTTTGGAAAGGAAAAATAAAAGTTTATATTCAAGTTTTGAATAATTTTGCAATCTTTATCATGGCTATTTGTGACATTAATTCACATTTGTGTATCTGATAGAATGCGATTGATATTGAATTAATCAATCTTATTCATGATAATTAATATTATTAAATTAAAGAATGACTATGTGTGAATAATATCCTCTGTATGTTAGCTTTAATGTTGTGAAATAAACTAAAGCTATAATTTGGATACAAGAAATAATCTACTAAATTATATCATTGTGGTTTGTTATTTTATAGATTGTATGATGGGACTATTTCATGATGAATTATGACTAAGGATAAATTATTATATATTCATTAAGGATATGACCAAAATTATTATATGTAGCTGATGAGTTTAATAGTTATGTACTTAAGCAATTATAACGATAATGTCATAATTTAGATATATTAGGGACTATGTAATTAATGCATCTTGTTGCCATAGTTATCTTAAATGTTTAATGAATGTACATAAACAAAATTATGGGATTTGGTTATGAATAATTAATCAAAACTAAGTTATGGACCTTAGGATCGAATAATTAATGTGATGAATAGTGTTGTGTTATAAACCCATCATAAAACTAATTCAATGAGGTGAATAGTTATGACAAACCTAATGCATGGTACTTGGTAGGCCAAATTCAGGTGGCTACTGTAATGTAGTGTTCTTTGAATGACGTAGGTCATTTAATGAATACTTCCATACAACACTTATCCTAATTTATCCTCGAGCTCCATTTATTACGCATGTCATAATAAACATGGAACTAAGTTGTGTTATGATGCAGAGGTTGTCTATCCCATTAAGTATAGTTATTTTATACCAAATTATGTTGGCTACAGGGAAGAAATTGATCACGTGATGATGTAATTCGTTATGTGAGACATTTATCTCCCATAGGCAACCTAAGTTGGCATAGTCATGCTCATCTTACTGGATGAGAAAGTTTTGCATCGTGTGTGTGAATTGAATTTGATTAGCTTAAATAATGATTCAATTCTAATAACAAAACTAAGTGACATGGTGATGGGACATGTTTATGAGAAAATGTGCAATCTAGAAATACATCATGTGATGCATGACTCAAAATTTTTGGCCAAAGTAGTGTATGTCAGTACACTATCATGTTCACCTAGTTAAAACTAAAGTGTGAAATTCCAGATGGGTTTCGATTGAGTGAACCCTAGGTAGACACTTGAACACACAATTGTAAAATAAATTCTAAGAAGAGCACTATTAAGTATACTTTGTATACCAACTTGAAAGATTACTTTATGGGGGATAGAGCAGGATCCAATTGACCCATGAATTAGCACATGCTTATCTAATTTGTTATCTGAAGAATTTTAATTATTTGATGTTGGATTTAAATGTTAGTTTGTACATTTAAATCATTGAAGGCATATGTTTAAATTGAGAAATAAAAAATAAATCTCATAATTATAATGTTTGGAAAGTGGTTGTTACAGCCATAAATTCTTCCTTTCCATGCCATCGTTAGAAGCATAAATATTGAGAATGCCAAAATAATAGCCATTAATTTCCAAAATAATCCACATGACATGATTTTGAGGATCATGCCCTATGGAAGACATCAGATGATAAAATATAGGTGATAAAAAAATAGAAACACCACATCTTCCTTCCATATGAGATGAATAAACATGCTTATAATCAACAACAATACACATTAAAGTGGTTTGAAGCATAAAACCAAAAATCTTAACTTGTAAAAAAACAACAACAATATTACCAATAAGTTGACAAGATTTTTTCACAAAGTATTTCCTTAAGGAATCTATGAGGCCTCCCACATTCCATGAGAGAAATTCATGAGAACTCAGTCATAGTAATCTCCCCTGGCCATCCTAGAAACCATCCCTACAGTTAAGAAAACTAAATTTGTTAGAAAGCAGAAAAATCTGGTCTAATTTTTGTTGCTCAACTAGAATGGAGTGAAATTTAGCCCCATTTTCACCATGAACCCCCATAAACACCTCATAAGGTGTACTATGGGAGAAAAATTGAGAAATATTGGTTGATGTAACATTCTCAATTACTAAATTTTGATACAAGGAAACATAATGACTCTGCGCGGGCTTAACTACAGGTTGTGTTGGGGTTTTAGTACTTGGTTGCATCATAGAATTATTAGTCGGTGTTAGTTGTGGGTTAGAAGAAGATAGGGTCGATGTAGAAATAACTTTAGGATTGATAGTGGATTTGGAAGCTTGTTTCACTCGCGCTATAAGAGGACAATCGTGAATGCAATGGTCATGAGCTTGACACCTAAAATAGTTGTTAGGAAGGTTAAAATCAACAATTTTTTAGGAGAAAAGATTGGACCCAACCTGAATGTCGATATGTTCCTAAAAATAATTAGCAACATTAACCTCGAAGCGGAATAATTTATGCGGGAGACCTAAAATAAACATTTAGGTTCTTGAAAAATAACTCTTCCAATGGGGAAAACTATCTCACGTAGAAAATACCAAATCTACATAAGAAGACCATACAACTCCACCTAGACATGTATCCTAAGCAATACATGATTGGAAGGGTTAAAATTAGGTGTCCAACATGAAAGAACAAGTAGGGTATTACCCAAATACCAACATGCATCACGTGAAAACAAATATTTGACTTGAGAGGGTTCAGGAAAAGAAAATAGGTAAAATCCCTTGGTGAGGTTGCGGATACCAGTGACCTAGATACTGCTAGAATTCTAGTGGTAGCTATAATAACATCAGGAGGGGATTCAAAGTCATTAGCTCATTGTAAACTTTTGGGAAAAATTTCCTTGCGTGATTTGGAGCCATCGTCACCACTTCTAGAAACAATACTTGCTACAGATGATTGAGATGCCATTATTTAAGTAGGCCACTACCCAACAAGGGCGGGTTAATTACCCAAGGATGTGACCTAAAAGCTCCAACAAGGTCTGGAATGGTGCAAGATGTACTATTAGTATGTAAAAAAACCATATCAAATCCAAAGTTGTCTCCCGTATCCAAAGCTACCGAAGGTTGGTTTTCTTTTTTAAAGTTTTTTAGGTTTCAATTTTTTATATTAAGTTTATGTTCTTATATAAGTAGGTAATGTATAAATTTTGTTATTATGTGGTTTTATGTTAAGTTTTATTTTTTTTAGATTTTGTTTATTTTCGTTTAGTTTTTTTTTAATATATTTTTTTAGATTGGTAATTTTTAGTGTTTTATAATTTTATTTGTGATTTAGAATTATATAGTTTTAGTTTTTTAAGTATTAGTATTTGATATTTTTATAATTTTTGAGTATATAGTTCAAAAATAAAATATTCATATTTTCATCAATTGAATTTTGTCAAATGTTTCATGGTTTAGAGTTTGTTTTAGTCATATTGTCATAATTATCGATAATATAAAAAAAAGTGAGTAAGTTTTTTATTAGTTTTGTCTATTATATTTTCTGTCATATTTAATTCGTAAGTTCAAATAATCCTAGGATTAAAAGTATTTCCTTAATAAAACACAGATGTAATAATAACCTATTTAATATAATGGACACATTCTCGGGAGAGCCCAACATCCATCTTGTGCGGAGAAATATAAATATGTTTAGTCCATGTGGTTCATCTCCCCATGTTTGCAATAAGGGGGTAATGTTAGGAATAATGTATGTTAGCACTCACTTGTGTGTATGTGTGCATGTGCATGGACATATATTATGTGAAAATAATTATACGTAATTTGTGATTGTCATAACTCACATCTTTAGACTTTAAGAGAGGATTAAGTGAGAATTTTAAAGGAGATAAGCTTGTAAGAAATTCTTTAGGATAGAAGTGAGAGATTTATAATGATAAGAGATAAGAATTGAATCCTACTTTATAGGATAAAGCATTTGAATGAAAAACTCTCAATTGTTTGAATTAAATAATGTTATTGTGGTTGCACCCAAACTCTCTTAAGAGGAATCTCATTCAATTTCTATCAATTAGAATAAGGTCGGTTAATTTTAAAGCACCAAGTCCCACCTAATAAGCACATGAAAGCATAAATAAATGTGATATGACATAATAAGATATTATGTTAGAATAGTTCCACTACACGTATTTGATATACGACCTAGGATTAAGGGTGTAACATGCCCCTCCCCTTAAAATAAATATTATCCCCAATGTTGATGATCTTTGGATAATGGTAAGAGGAATATTCCTCCTCACATGTTGCAAATGCATTGTATTTATTATTCCACTTAATCAAATACTCATGAATTACCTTATTTTTTTAGTGCTTACCATGTTCTTTGAATCCTCAATCCTTTAGGTTGATCTTTAAGCTTAACATGGTGGGTGGTGGATTGAAATCAGAAGATCTATTCAACAAAGTGAATCTCATAGGTGGCTTGGCTAATGGTATATCCTCTACAATAATAGAATAATTTTGTACCCTTTCCTAAAAATCTAGTGACATTTTTTCATCAACTGAAAAATAATTGTGTTGTGGGGCCCTTGATTAGCTACATTTTATGAGAGCTCAACTTAGGAGGAAAATTTCCACACAATCCTTTTAACTCAAACATCTTTTCATTTAAAAAAATACATGAATAAATATTTTAATTTTATTTCAATCGTGCCCAAGGTTGTGAGCCATTGGAATCCCAAATAAATATTTGTTTCACCCATGGGAATAGTAAACATAGAGGAATCAATCTTGTAGTCTACCATTTCAAGTTTGATACTGTGGCATTTCCTTGAACTATTATTTTTTCCCCTATCTATAATCAAGACCTAAAATTCTAGAGTTGGGAAAAGAAAGAAGTTTAGGCATGTTGCCAACTCTTTATTGATAAAATTATATTTACTCCCTAATTCAATCAATATTGTTACCTTAATGTTACTTTGGAATACCCCTTATTTTGATGGTTTGTGGGGAGATAACACTTTACATTGCATGGCAATAAATAGTAGGTTGAGAATCTCCAAATCCTAGTTCATCGATAACCTCCAATTATTTTTCTTCATCTTTGACTTCTTCACCAATGGCCTTCGTGTAGAACAACTTATTTTCAACACATTTATGTCCATTGTTGTATCTAATATCACAATTGAAACACAATCTTTTTTCTTGTTTCTCTTCAATTTGTTGATTAGTCAATTTGGTAGGCCCAGGGAATGATTATGTCTGAATTCTATGATTTTTGAATGCATTCCTTTTATTGTAAATTACTTCTTCCTCTGTCATGTGCATCATGAGAATAGAATACATAATATTGGTTTGATCAAATGTTTGTACCTCATTTTGGTGATTAACCTAAATGGTTAATATATTAGGGGGTAGTAACTAATGGTAGGTTATCCTAATCAATTAGTTTCCAATAATAATTATAGCAATATCAATAATAATAATTAAATAAATCTAAACAATGAAACAAAGTGCTAGTAATGAGGAAGATGAGAAGAGTTATTTGATATCCCTAACTATGTGTCGAGATGGGATGGATTGATGACTGGAAATGTATGGAAATTATCTGACAGAGCCTTGATACTAAAATTATGACCTGAGCAATTGGCTAGCCCAAAGCGTACCTAGAATATGGCCCTTTCTATATGCTTTGTCCCCTCCGTACTTTTAGCCTTTGTAAATTTTTGTGTATGTTTACTGCTTCTTATTAAAATCCTATCTGGAATATGGACCTCTGATATTGTTCAATGCTCACTATGTAATTGATTCACTCTTGAAAACCATAGATAGTGGAGGTGTCCCGTGAAAAAAAAAATGTTAGGTGGGTTGTGGGAACCCTTATGCATCACCGATGTTATCACTAATTCGAAGAGGGATCAAACCACATGACATTTTTTTTCCAAGCATGTGATATCTAGAATGCATGCAACTAAATTAATAACCATGATCTTACAACAATGAGATTTTACTTGATACTTTTCCTAACTTGACTTGATTTTGGTAATGTACCTTTTGTACTTACAAATATGAGTGGATGAATGCTCTAAAATGAGTATGTGGATCACAACGGAGTCTTGGGGTATATTTTCTTATGATTTCTCTTAGTGTTTTCTCATTGGAATGCTAGGTTCCAAGTAGAATGAATGACCCTCCAATAGAGGGTGATTAAATTTCTTGCATATGTTTTCTAGATTTGGAAAAATCGAATAAGGATGACTAGAAGTGTACTAAAGGAATTCATATTTATAAAAGTGCCATTGAATAGAAATGGACCAAAGAGGCTAGATCGGTCCATAACATATGAGCATTATGGTCCTTCTTATCTGCTATGGTCCCAGATGCATGTGTGGGCGATCTGAAAGTTATAATTATTATATGAGAGGGTATATCCTAATTTGATGGATTAATATGACCATTGTGCAAACAAGTAGGTTATTTATGCAAACAAGAATGAGTGAGACATAGCTAGGGATAGTGTAATTGGTCAAATTGAGCAAGTGTGGGCTAGTATAAGCGTGTTGTATAATTTGTGTTGTCCCAAGTCATAAATTACCAAAATGGGTGTCTACATTTGGATGTGATCCTTGATACCACCTGGGAATATATCATTCATATTATCATTTGTAATTATATCCACACATAATGATAAGCTTTGTAACTATTTAATATAATCCTTTACTAACCCTGTTTGCCTCAAGTTTTCCAATTATCTTAAGTAGTTCTCAGCTACGCTACTATTATAATATATTTTCACCTCCTCCATAAAAAATAACCAAGTGACATTAAGAGGTTTCTTTTTCTTTTGAGTGCAAAACCAATTATACCAAATGATTTTTTTGGTTCTAGATATAATGATTTCATAAGAAAATGATACTAAATGAAGAGAATTAAAGTTGATAAGAAAATATGAGAGACTAAATGCTTCACATAATATTTAAGATAAACAAAATAGATAAATGACATACAAAAAATAACATAGCACACAAGATAGATTATGGGAAACCCTTTTTGGAAAAAATCCAACACAGTAACTTATCTCCTTATTATATTCACTCACCTATTTTACCATACACTAATGTACTCTCAGTTCTTTTCTATCCTACTACGTGTCAAGCTATTTGTAATCACATTAGTAGGTAACCACTACAATAGTATTAAAAAATAATGGGTACCAAAACCATGGGCGAAGAATACAACCCATAATGGTTCCCCATAAACATGAGTGACCTAACCACCCATAATTAACATAGGCTAAAACTACCTATAATGGGCCCCAGAAAAATAGGTAACCCCAAAAAATTTCTCACGAGCTATCCCCCAAATGAGGCGATGCCCAAACCCCCATGGCCATGCTGGTGTAGACACAAAAATATGTACTTATTATTAGTACATAACACATCTAATATGTCGTTATATGCATGATTACTAAACAAGAAAACTAGACATTGATAACACTTTTTTTGCTTTACATTAACATTGTTTTATCTTTCCATGTTTTCATCCTCTACTTTTCTGGAATTATCTCTTTATTTTTTCACATCACACAATGTGTTACTTATTTGAATGTTTTCTAATTTATCTTTAGAGATTTTTGGACATAAGCGCCCAATAAGGGATAATAGTAACCAACACTAATGTCCCCATGTGGGCACTTCTATCATTTCACTTGATTCTTATATTTTAAAAATGAACAATCACTTGTTTATATTTAATAAATTTGTATTGATCACTTTAGGTCAACTTCTAGTGTGGTTAATATCGAAATTCAAGAAAAGGAATCACATATACACACAAACTACTACCTATTCTAAGGGGAAACTGGATCACAATTTTCTATGTACTACTTAGGCCAAAAGGAACAACTTAAGGACTGCAGTTCGGATACATCATTCACTACATAGGAAGGGAAAGTTTTGAATTTCATAACACACATCATGTTGGGGAAAATTAGTTGTAGCCTCCTATCTTGGTGCAACTTGCACAAGGGAAACCTAGTTGTAAGGGACATTGTTTCTATCATACACACACTAGAACTACATTGAGTCTAAAATGTAGTGCAAAAATCAGTGACAATCACATTGGGGTGACCGTTGAGGTCAATCCAACTCAATTATATGCATATTTTCTCCATCTAATGTGCACTTGAGTCTTGTGTAGGTAATTAGGGTTTTTTTTTTAGGTACATGTGTGACAGGATAACCCTACACCAAAGTTGAAATGACACAAATAAAAGTGAAGTTGAAATTATAAAAAACTAAAAGAACCAGATCCGTACACCTCTCTAGGACACTAGCGCCGAGGTAATTCTATCCACTTTTGGGAAATTCTATCTGACATAACTTTCATATCACTATTTTCCAGATGAAGTACATTCAGTCCAGACAAATTTTGGTCCACCATCTTTCCAACCTAAATCTAGTCCACATAGTTGGATATCAAAAAAGTCACTCTTATCCTTTTGTTGGTTACACTTGTTTATCATTGTATGTAGATATATTCCATGTTTCTTCTATTTTTGATTTATTCCAGTCCTCTAATTAAGATTTAATTTTCATTAAATTGTTTGGTAAACCTACTTATTGATTGAACCCTATATTTCTATAGGATCCTTAATTTTACTTGCTTTGGTTGTTTCTAATGGATTAGATTATCATACAATTGTTGACAATTATTCTCCTTTGTATATTTAGGTTCACATTCATAATGTTCGTGTTAAGAGTGCCTTACTTGATCATGGATATGGTCTCAATATATGTAACATATATTTTCTCCATTAAATAAGGATTTCTGTTGTTGAATTAACTCCCTATACTCTATGTATTTATGGTTTTAATAATACACCTAAGTGAGTGTTGGGAGAAATCACTCTACCCATTACTATATGAACTTGCATTCTTAATGTTCTATGTAACGTTATGCCTAATAATCTCAATTAAAATATCCTTGTAGGTCATCCTTGGTTACATATTATGCATGTAATCCCTTCTACCCATGTCATAGCACACAATGCCTTTACAACACCTTCTTCCATGAATAATACTACAATATATTCCACACCTCATATTGCTAATATTTTTGATATCCCTATCATATATGGTAATGAATAAACTACTTACATTTCACATCATTCTCCTCCTGTGATGGGCTACAGTGTTATTGATTTACAAGATGAACTTTCTATTAGAACCCATGACACTCCTCTCACTACATCTCACTCTCATCCAAATGGTTCTTGATCTTTAATGTATACTGCTGCACACTTACCTATATCTAGAGATTTCTCCCCTATGGTGGTTGATACATCTACAATACCTAAGGTGTTGGGAAACACTCACACTCCCCTTCAGAATGCCCCCATGACCATGTATTTCAAATATTTTTCTTGGAATAACTCTTGATGTGATTCTAATGATCATGCGCTTATTAAATCCAATATTACATCACTTGCTTCTACTTTTCCACCACAAGTAAAAACACAATGTGTGGATTTGATATAGATTCTTTATGCTCTTCCTTTACTTTATTTCCCAAATTAAATACATGAATCATATGCTATGGCTAAACTTCATCTTATTACATCCATAGGGTTTTCCACATTATGTCTATGGTTTCTTTTATAGTCATAGGGGTTAATACAAATAACTTTAATACTACTTATCTTACCTAATTACACTTATTGTTTACCAATGTTCCACCTATTCTAATTTATTATAATGACCACACTCTTATTGTTTATGTCATTACACTTATTACTCATACAACTAGAATCTTGGAATATATAGGGTTCTCCCCTCATTTTGTTTACATTGTTCTATGGTATCTCTTGTGTTACTCCCCTTTATTACCTATTGATGCATTCTTGTTCTTGATTCAAACTTGATTTTTGAGGGAACAATTACCTACACAAACCTCTCTTTACACACATACACACTGGGGATCACCCTTGTTTCCCTTCCTTTAGTCATAACATCTCATATTATAATAATAAAAAAACATTAGTTTATATCTTTGTTTGATGTATCTTTGATTGCTTATATTTTTACATGTTGCATTTTACGTATCATGTTAGCTTGATTCATAGTATTTTATATCCTTTTACATATACACATGTGTAATTCCCGCTTCAAACTACCACTTGAGACCAAGAAACAAACTAGGATTAGCTAGGAAAATTATGGAATAATTTTTTTGATTTAAGTGTTTGCAAAGAGGGTTACAAGATCACAGTTAGTACAAACCAGATAAGGATTAACAAGCAATACTTACTTGCAACAATTACTCAAAGCAACTAATAACAAAAATGCACAAGGGAAAAACAAGAAGTTAAATTCATCTCTTAGGTTAGGAGAATGAAATCCCTTTCATCTCTGCCCAAACAGGGTTCAACTTGATTTTTCACACATTTAGAGTCATCAAAAATTTCCTAAATCATGCCCATTGGATAGGAAATTCTCTCACCTTTCCAACCATATAAATAAGTCCTCCTAACTCCTTATAAATCTCAAGTTATGGCCCGACGGAGTTTTGGGGAGATATTTTCCTTTGGGGAGTCTGCAGGCCTAGGGAGAAATTTTTTCCCTTAAGCGGGTTAGCAGAGGAAGGACACGTGTCGCTTCTTGATTGGTGTGGGGAGAAGTAGGTTGGCGGAACAATTTTGAATTCAGAACATTTTAGGCCAAAAGCCCAAGGGCAAATTTCATCGCGCGCCTCTGCCAAGGGGAACCCATGCCATGTGTCACGTGCCTAATGGTCGCAGGGGTCGCAGACCAATGGAGAAAAAGGGGAAATTGAGATTTTATGAGTTAAAATCTCAAACGAGAGAAGATCTCCGTGCTCCCACCAATGTCCAATTTTCCATGTTTTAGCACTTGATTGGACGAGGGTCAGCGGGTCACGGGGAAAAATTTTGAATTTTTTTCCAAGGTCAAAAACCAAATTTTCCGAAGGAAAATTTGCCATCATACCTCTAACCTCACTAAAAAAGGCCACGTGGCATCCTGTGATTAGACGCAGGTCAGCGGAGTGGCAGAGAGATTTAAGGTTTTGTGCCAAATGGATTTTATGTCAAAAATAATTACGCGCGTCCAATAGGACACGTGTCAGCACCTCATTCGCTGCGGAGGAAAAAGTATAATTTTTCCAAAGGAGTTTAAATGATTAAGTTTTCAATTTTGTCCACATGCCCACCAAGCCACGTGTCAGCACGTGATTAGCTGTAGGGCTGCGGGGAAAAATTGGAAAAATTTCCCAAAGTCAAATTTTCAAAAAAACGTTAAGTTTTAAAAAGGTCCACCCCTCCAAAGTACCATGTGGAATCATATGGTTGGTTGTGAGGGTGGCAGGGCCGTGGAATTTTTGAGGAAATTTTTCTAAAGGTTAAATTTTAATTTTTATAGAGTTAGATTAATTTTTGGATGGCCATTTTCAAGTAAAACTTCAAATGGCCATGAATTTTGATAGAAAAGTCAGTTTTGGGCAAACAAGGACTTTCTAGAAATATCTCAGAGTAATATTTGCACAAAAATCATCAATTTTGGATTTTTATGAAGTTTCAAAGGTTAATTTTAAGAAATAAATCTGCAGGGTTTAAAATTCAAAACTGGCAATTTTCCAACTTGAAATTTTGATAAAATTAGAACTCCTCCTTCACTCAACATGTCAAAAAGACATGGAGGATCAGTCTAGGGAGGGTTTAGAATATTTTAGTGAAGTCAAATTGTCCAATTTGTTCGAGGTTTCATTTTTTCGGCAATAGACGAAAAATTGACTGTGCAAGTTCCCGTTTGAAATTCATTAAGTTTTGGGGGTTCTTTTGTAATTTTTATATTGAATTTGAGTTTCTTAGGTCTTTATAAGTATGAATTTCAATATTTCATAGCTTATTGTTGAGTATAAGTCTGAACTGCTCATTTTAATTAAAATGTGCAGTGCTAGATTTAAGTTTAAAAAAAAACAGTGAGTTGTTCCTTTTAAACTGATTTAGTGATTTGTCTTTTGAATGTGTACATGATTATAATTTAGTCCAATACAATGCTTATTAGATCATCCATTCAATTCTAAAATGAGATGCATTTCTGATATCAATTTTAATATATATATTTTACAAGCTTATCACACTATTTTTCTTTCCCACGCATTCCTTCTTTTCTTTTTAATAGCCATCAATTTTCAATAATAATTCAACTCAATTGTACAATACACTTTTACAAATTCCTTTCTATTTGATTTCAGTAGCAACATTACATTCAATATGTAAATTTAATTTCAATTTTAAAACTCACTTCAAAAGATCAAAGACTGTCATTTCTGTCCTACGTGTTCTTCTTCCCAAAACAGAAATTACAAACATAACAACAATTAAATTGAAATACAACAATGCAAGTTGAGAAAGGAATGTAATTCATTATTGATTTCCAAAAATACTTAACAGATTATTTCTTCCTTTGAATTTCAATATGTAATTTACAACTGTATGACATTCTTTTCCAATGCAAAGAATAGAATAATAAATCTTTACATTTCCCAATGGGTCTCAATCTTTTCTTTCCAATGAAAAGTGTCTTCTCATTACAACAATAATACAATCATCCACTTCAAAGTGGGAAGGTTACAGTAAATTTTTCTCAAAGGAAGGGACTATCAAAACTGTAGAATTCTTTCTCCAAATAGCAACATGCTGATTTCTTCTTCTTTTCAACTTTGATCACAAAAAGGAAGGGGAAAAGGCAACGCTCTCCACCCAACCAAGACATCCAATGGGAAAGGAGAAGCCATCCTTCCCCATTGGCCCTTGAGCCCCAACCATATTGGAATAGAGAATGAACATCAACACATGGTAAAAAGGCTTCTTTCACAACAAACAACATTCTTTTCTCATGCATAGAACAACAAAATGCACAGTCTAAACAAAGACAACACTTTACAACTGTAATAAGAATCATACACACAACAAATGATCTTGATCAAGCAAGCCATAAAGAGCAAGAACTATGGGGAAGCTCCTTATGCCTCCCAATTTGGAATTTAACATCCACCAGAATGCATACCACTAATAAACACATCAAACCCATAAAACTTATATCTCCCAACCCCTCCTTATACCCCCACATAGTAAGAAATGCAAGTAGTTTCTTTTCCAAGGTGGATCCCAAAACCAAAAATCCCTCCACAATAGAATAAGTGCCATTGGAAAATCCCTTATGCCCCCCATATAAGACCCCATAGTCTTCTCCTACACCTTTCCCTAAGCAATCTACCCAACCAGCCATGAATACACAACACAATCACCATTTCATTCATGCAAGAAAATAGAAAAAAAACATATAAAAAGGACAAGATCCTACCTCTCCATAGTGCAGATTGTTTCCAAAACATTAGTTCCTTCAATGCTCAAATATGCAGTCCAAAACAACAACACCAAGCATGCAAATCAATTCCCAAACTCCTTCCATAATGCAAGGCTCCAACAACAATAAAAAAAATTTGACCCAAGAAGAAAGAGAAAAGTTTCAACAACTATAAACAAGGGAAAAATTCGAAATTTAAAGGAGAGGGAGGAAGAGGATGATGCGGATTCTAAGTGGGATGCCACATCATTCTTACTCAACCCCAAAAAGAGAAATTCAACTTCAAAATAATCACAATGAATGGAGATGACAATCAACTTACACGCTCAAAATTAACCCATACTTTAACAAGGATTGAATTAAAAAATTGTAAGAAAAGTGCAATAAAAACTTACACATAGTCATTTCAAAATGCATTATAAATGCCTATATTTAACCTCCAAACCATAGGCATGGTTGGTGGATCATTTTAAGAGGTGTGGGACAAGTTTAAATTGTCCCACAAGCCTCCAAATTTGGCCTCCAAGGTCAAATTCTAATTTTATAAAAGATGGAGTGTTTGACCTTCCAAAATCAGCCTTACATACTCTTACATATTCTTACACATCCTTACAAATTAACTTACACACTCTTCCAACATTATTATTTAAACTCAACAACTTTATTAATTACATTCCATGTCCCAATTAAATTTAAATAAAGTTTAACTATGTGACTCTCACATTAAACCCATCACATTTAAATTAATTAAAAAGAAAGGACATATTACAACTAAAAATACATACAACAATAATACATAAATAAAACACATATCCCATGGTCACATATAATGGAAATTCCTAGCAAAACACAACACACACAAACAATACAGTTGCCATGGTGACCTTGTTGAATTCACCTAGAATTTCAATATGGTTAGTCTCCAGTCCCCCGACATTGTTGTGATTTTTAACCTATAAAATGCAAATACCTCCTTCGGCCTCGTGGCCACATCAGATATCCAAAATGATATAAAAAATATTTCAAAATCATCTAAACTCACAAATCACAACAACATCATTAATTCAACATTATTATTTTTAATTAAATAAATCAACTATATCATCATCAAAATTCTACCATACCAGATCTACTCAAATATCCAATGTCATAAGTCCAAATCAACATCTATAATATGTCCATGTCACAATAGTATATCATCAACCACATATAGAAATGTCTCTAGTAATCATCAATCATAATAACTGAATCCAGATCAATACTAGTCCATGGTCTAACATCTAACCATCATACTAAAACAAAACATAGTAGTGTCCCTAATATGATCATAGTATCAAAATCAGTATCTAAAAGTGTCAAAGGGAAGTGGGCACTACAACATGCATGTTCACATGGTAATTTGATGTGAATAAAAACTATATACATGTTATCACATAATGCATGATGCTTGACATTGTTCTCTACCAGTGCCACCAAGGCTCTTGGGGGCATCTACCTTCCATTCCTTTTCATATTCATCTACTATAATTGAAATTTATACTAATTTTATTTCTATTTCATTCAAATATACACATTGTGACATACTATTTCATTATTCTAACATCTTAATGGGTACTTCATGTCCAACATTTTTCTTACATGATTACTTCCAACCATGGTTATTTGTTTTGCATGTGTCTTATCTTCTATGATTGTGAATTATTTTCCATTATATGCAAGACATGCCCTATGATTTCTCATTTTTTTGTATGGCTTTAAAGGCCTTAATTATCTTGTGACATCCTCAATGGTGTCCCATGTTTTCCACTAGCTACTATGTTGTCTTCTTGATGTGTTATTACATGTTTGACTTGTTTCTATTATAGTATATTATGTTTGTTTATCACTAATACTTCTTGTCAGTATTAGTTCCATTATTTTGCATGTGTCATGGTTATTATCATGAACATACCTTATTACCTTTGTAGGAAACCTTCTTCAGATGTGCACATCAGATTCAAGTCCTCTCATTTGGGCTGCACTCGTATTGATCCATCTCACGCACCCCAAATGATCGGGTGATTATTTCACCCTCTCGGCAGCTGTTATACCCTTAACCCTAGGTCATATATCAGCATATGGATATTCAACATGTAGCTAACATAATCTATTATCATGTCATATCATATTTATTTACTCTTTCATATGCTTAGTGGGTTTTCCTTATGGATTTGGATAATATAATAAGGTATATAGAGGAGTTAGAGAGTAGGATATTATCATCATATTGAGCATTTGAGTCTTATTGTATGGTTTGTAGGTTGCCCCCTTGAAGTGGATAAGATATTTTACTTTCATATTGTGATCATTTCTATATTATTTGGTGTTCTTTGGTGTTATATTATTGTTGATATTTAGATCTACCCAAGTAATTTTACTACAATAGTTTAAAATTCATAGAAAAAATCGTACATAACAGAATTGGGTAGAACAGGGACTCATAAAATGGTTCAAAATCAGACATGGGACCAAAACAACTAAGGAATAGAAGTTCCCAGATTAGACAGTAACGGTGGGCGTTATTTTCCCACATGAGCACTTTTTTCCTAGGTCAAAAATAAACATTTGAAATTTAGCACTTCTTAGAGACAATCTTGCACATAATCCACCAACAAAAAATCAACTCCAGTTTACTATCCATAACAAACAAAAAAAATAAATAGAATGATTCATACTTTGGGAAAGGGAACTAACCACTTTTCTTTTTCATCTGCAGAGACAAAAATGTTTCTGGAACAAAGTTTCATCTGTGGCCAATTACTATTGGGTTAGTTACCATATGCAATGGAAATTATTTTTGGGGAAGCATCATGGACATATGGAAAAGCTAATTTCTCTCACTCTCTTCCTTTTTGAGCAAGACACATAAATCCTAAGATTATTCACATCAGTTCAAGGATTGATCACCTTGACCCCCTCCCACCATCTCCAAGAAAACTTTCTCTAAGGAGATAATACACAGGGATATTCTATCCTTGATTCACTTATTTATTTTAAACATTTCTATTTTGATTTCTCTAAGTTAAAATTTAATTTCATATGCTATGAGAATTGAATACACTTTTATTATTTTACAGGTCCATCCTTACCATGAAAAAGGAAACACAAATAGAACAAGGAGAAATATCAAGCATAAAACTATCAGGAAAAGGAAATATTCAGTTACAAATGCAAGTATCCTTTTCACTACACACATAATTCACCCTTAGGGTTCTTAGCCCTTTCTTAGACTCCATGATACACATCTTACTATTTTCATTTAACACATTATTAGTTACAATTTTCTTTGTATATTCACAAGATATGCTCTTCCTATCTACTTTATGCTATTGAATATTCATTCACCAACATAAAGTGGGGGAAAATGTAGACAAAAAATATGCACTTATTACTATTACATTACACCTCTAATATGTTGTTATATGCATGATTCTTAAGAAAGAAAACTATACATTGACGACGATCATTTTTATTTACTCTGAAATTGTTTTAGCTTTCCATTCATTCAACCTCTTATTTTCTAGAATATCCCTTTACTTTTGGACATCACACAATGTGTTACTCAACTAAATGTTTTTTTATTTATCTTTGGATCTTTCTGGACATAAACACCCAATAAGGGAAAATAGTAGCTACCATTACTATCCCCATGTGGGCCCTTTTATCCTTTCACTTAGTTATTATATCTTAAAAATGACCCATCACTTGTTTATCTTTTATAAATTTATATTGATCACTTTGGGTCAACTTCTAGTGTTGATAATATGAAAATCAAGCAAATGAATCATGTGTATATATATATATATATATAAATATATGTATGTATGTATGTATGTATATACAACCTACTAACTATTATAAGGGGTAAATGGGTTACTATTTTCTATTTACGACATGGGTAAAAAAGAACAACTTAAGCACTACATTTGGGTTACATCATTCACTGCATAGGAAGGGAAATTTTTGAATTGCATAGCACACTTCATTTTAGGGAAACGTAGTTATAGCTCGCTATATTTGTGAAAATTATGTAATAGAAATCTAGTTTCAAGGGACATGATTTCTATCTCTCTCTCTCTCTCTCTCTCTCTCTCTCACACACACACACACACACACACACACACACACCAGAACTACATTGAGTCTAAAATATAGTGTAATGCTCAAAGATAATCACATTGGGGTGACCGTGGAGGTAAATCCAACTCAATAATATGCATATTTTTTTCCATTTAATGTGTGTTTGATTCTTGTGTTGGTAGTTAGGGTTTTTTTTAAGGTACGTGTGTGATAGGAAACCCTATAAAAAGTGGACATGACACAAAGTGAAGTGAAGGAGATATTATCAGACATTGAAAGAACCAAATCTACACACCTCACTAGGACACTAACACCTATGCAATTTTTTACCCTTCTAGGTGATTCTATCTGGCATACCTTTCATATCACTATTATCCAAATGAAGTACATATAGTCTAGACAGAGCTTGTTCCACCATATGTCTAACCCAAATCTAGTCTAAACAATCAAATATCAACTAAATAACTCTTATCCTCTTGTTGGTTGCACTTGTTTATCATTTTATGTTGATATATTGCACGTTTCTAGTATTTTTTATTTAGTCCAGTCCTTTTATTAAGCTTTAATTTTTGTTAAATTAGTCAGGTTGTAAAATCTATATGTGTATAACTCATGGAAAATATACAACACATTTTATTCATCTTTGAGTTCTTCATCAATGGTCTTCATGTAGAATAACTTATTTTCATCACATTTATGTCCTTTGTTGTATCTACTATCACAATTGAAACATAAGCCTTTTTCTTATTTCTCTTCAATTTTTGATTTGTCAATTTGGTAGGCTTAGGGAATGATTGTGTTAAAATGCTATGATTGTTGAATGTTTTCATTTTATTGTAAAGAAAGTTTTCCTATGCCATGTATGTCATCATAATGTTTGAATAAAATATTTGTACCTCATGTTGGATGTGATCTTTCAGACCACATAGGAATATATCAATCAAATGATTCTCTGTAATTAAATCCACATTCAATGATAAGATCTAGAACAATTGAATATAATCCTTTATTGACCTTGTTTGCCTCATCTTTTCCGATAAGATGAAATAGTTATCACCCAAATTATTATTATATCACATGGTTGCAGCTCCTCCATAAAAAATAACCAAGTGATATGAAGACTCATCTTCTTCTCTTGAGCGCACAACCAATGATACCAAGTGAATTATTATGGTTCTAGATATAATGATTCCATAGTAACATTTTACCCTCTAGGGATTTAATGTATATCAAATAAATTATCCATTTGTGTGATCCAGTTGAGTGGGTCCTTTCCATCAAAATTATGCATGTCCACCTTTGGGAGTAGGTTTTATGGACCAAAATTAATGCCCATTATAGAGGAATATGATGTAGTATGTGAATCATGATATGTGTGTCCATTAGATCCACCTTGAGTTATGTGAGAGACTTAAAAAACTTAACATTATCATATATCTTATTCATATTTCCTTTCAATGCCTCCACCTCTCCTTGCATGTTATGATCCAATGCCTCCATATTTCCATACAAGTTTTGAATGCTCTCCACAAAAGGTTAGATTTTTTCATTCACCAAGGAATACATAAAATCATAATTTCTACTCCATTCTAATTTTGATTCAACCTCTTTCTTGTTAGGAGTTTTCCCTAGGGAAGCTAAACCTTTTCCTTGGCCTCTAGTTGACATCCCTACCACTATGATTAAGGTTTAAGTTTTTTAGATGATTTTGGCCTCAAATTAGAAAATACAATGAATATACCCCTTGTAATATTTTCATAGGTTTCCAAAAATATAAGAAACTCATAAAAAATAAAAAAGTTGTGGCCTATTGAGTGATTTTTTAAAAAAACCCTAAAATGACAATAACTTCCACAAAACAAATTAGAATACATTGAAATTTGGAGGGTAAACTTAACTAAATATTTCCAAAATTTGGTTAAAAATTACAAAAAAATCATAATGTTTTGTGAGATATAGGTGAATCCTAAAAATTATGGTTGCAATCTAATTTTGGCCCAAATTGAAGCTTTTGACACCACTTGTAAGGAAATTACTTATATAGATAAAAATAAAAACAACAATAGAACACCAAATAACACTTATATATATATACATACAAGTAGAATGACTTAGCGACTTCGAGGGGAAAATCTCAAAACCATACAATAAGACTCAAATGCTCAATACGATGATTATCTACTGGTCACTAACTCATATATATACCCTATTATGCTATTAACAGAACCAAGGCCAACCTACTAAGCACATGAAAGCATAAATAAGTGTGATATGAAATGATAAGAGATTATGTTACCCATAAGTCAGCTATGCATATTCGATATATGGTCTAGGATTAAGGGTATACCAAAGCATCGTTTTTTATGGAGATTCTTAGAGTTATATAAAGGCTCCAAAAACACATTCAACAATTTTTGTTTGCATCATATAGAGGAAACAAAAAGGTACTATCATTGGATAGATGATCACACAACATGCTAGTCAAATAAGTCATAATTTGTAAGTCTTTAATTGTTTCTCACACACAAATAAAGTGATGGCATGTATACCTAGTAAATATTAAGGGGGAGTGTTAGAGCATAATATTTACGGGGATCCACAATTAATATAAGGGGCCTCTAAATATATATTGAAGGCTCTTTATTATATGGTGGAGACCTATAATATATACTATAAATAAGAATAATTATGCTATGTTGTATCTTAAGGTAGTGTTGAATACATAATACTTATATATCATTTAAAATACCTAATATTATCTTCTCAATGAATACATAACTACTATATAGCTATGATGAATTATTGTAACAATTCATACTGACCTATTAGATGGTTGAGATTAAACCATCCTCCTATTTAGGTGAAATTTATAAATAGGGAAAAGGATGTAATGTAGAACGTAGAGCACACAATAATAAAATTCATGTGTGTATGTGGTTGTGGGAGGGAGAAGTAGAGAGGTGTGATGTATTTGTGAGATGAAATATCATAAGAATTTACAGGATCAGTTGTGAGACCATTGTTATGAGAAAAGAAAGAGAAGGAAATATATACCAAGTTCTTGTGATCTATAATGTTTAAAAACTTTGTAAGTTCTCTTATTATTAATAAAATACTAGATGATGATTTTGGTACAATGTTTATATGTGAAAGGGTATTCCTAATTTTATTCTTTGTTGAGATTAGATGACAACCATTCCTCTTCTGGTGGATCAAGATCCTATTATTCAGCTTGCTGTTGTAACAAGACAGCTTTAGTTAGAATATGGATAGGAAAGCATTAATGAATTCAGTTTTGTGAGAATTCTATAAATCCATGTATGCCCATTGAGGCTATACAAAAAAAAAAATAGAGTTGTAAGAGGAAGAGCTGTGCTGATTGTAATTTCCAGATTTGAACAATAAGAGAATCGATACCGTTGCTCCATGGATGTTTCCCTCTTGAGGGTTTTACCATGTAAATCTGTGTTTATGGTTTGTGTCTTTTTTGGCTATTTAATTTCGTTTACTTGCTTTATATTTTGCTATGCTTAATATTTTCATGGCTATATAAGTTTCCAATAAGTGGTATCAGAGCAAGGTTGGAGGGAGGCCACGAGGGGTGAGTTTGAAGGGCGAATTCATTCGCTGCGTTGAAGCGTGATGGTAAAGACACAAAGTGCTAAATTCGAGATCAATAAATTTGACGGTAGCAATAACTTCGACTTATGGAAGGTCAAGATGCGAGATATACTGTGTGTGCAGGGTGTTGTGAAGGAACTCGTAGTAAAGGCAAAGAAACCCGCAGTAAAGGAAAAGAAACCCGCGAGTATGGAAAATGATGACTGGGACGAGATGGAAACTCGTGCTCTCAGTGCTATTCACCTATGTTTGGCCGATGATGTATTATTCAACATCGTGTCTAAAACAACAGTAGCAGGACTCTGGACAAAACTGGAAACCCTATATATGACTAAATCCTTGACGAATAGAATCCTCCTGAAGGGTCAGTTGTATACCTTACGTATGAAGGAAGGTATGAAAATTTCAGAACATTTAAATACTTTTAATACTCTTATTTGTAAATTGGACAACACGGGTGACAAAATTTCGAATGAAGATAAGACGGTAACATTATTAAGTTCTCTGCCTGAATCTTGGGATCATTTTGTAACCTCTATTAGTTTTAGTTCTAAAGAGGTCATTAGCTTTGATGTTGTTGTTGGAGCTATGATATTTGAGGAAACTAGAAAGAGATATTCTCTGGAAACTTCGACAATAGAAGTTATGATGGCCAGAGGCAGAACTACTGAGAGGGGACAACATTCGAAGGGCCTAGCCAGATCCAAGTCGAAGGGAAAAAATAGCAAGTTGAAGTGTTGGTTCTGTAACAAATCAGGACACCCCAAGAAAGATTGCTGGAAACGTAAAGAGACATCTAAGGAGGAGGACTCTACAAAGGAGGCTAACATAGCCGAGAAGGACTCAGGTATGGTTGATGAGGTATTATCTACGTCTATTGTCTCACAATACCATTATGACTGGTTAATTGATTTTGGGGCATCCCATCACATGTGTCTGCATAGGAATTGGTATTCTACATATCAATCTATTAATGACAAGGTAGTTTACATGGGTAATGATGTTACATGTAAAACTGTTGGGATAGGGAGTATCAAAATTAAAATGTATGATGGGATTGTTAGAACACTGACAGATGTGAGACATGTGCCTGACTTGAGAAAGAATCTGATATCTTTGGGAGTTCTGGATTCTAGTGGACATAAGGGTTTAGTTCAAGGTGGAGTTTTGAAGATATCAAAAGGTATCTTGATAGTCATGAAAGCTAACAGAGTCAGGAACTTGTATAAAATTGAAAGAAGGACATAAATTAATCAAGTAGGAGTCGCATCAGAGGATGTAGGTGAATCCACTCGCTTATGGCATCAACAACTGGGTCATATCAATGAGAAAGGAATTAAGGTACTTGCTGATCGTAAACTGCTTCCTAGTTTAAAAACTGTAGATTTAAAGTTCTGTGAGCATTGTGTTTATGGGAAACAAGCTAGACAGAAGTTTAAACCTGGAAAACATACAAGTAAAGGTATCCTAGACTATATTCATTCATACCTATGGGGTCCAGCTCCGAAACTCTCATATGGAGGATCATCATATTTTGTTAGTTTTATAGATGATTACTCGAGGAAATTTTGGATCTATTTGTTAAAGAGGAAAGCTGATGTATTTAACACTTTTAATCAATTTAGAGCTTTGGTTGAAAAGAGCACAAGTAAATCCATTAAATGTCTTAGAACAGATAATGGAGGGGAATTTACTTCTAAGGAGTTTGAGAATTATTGCAAGAATGAAGGGATCGACAGGCATAAAACCACTGTGTACACTCTGTAGCAGAATGGCATTGCTGAACGCATGAACATGACTCTTCTTGAGAGAGCAAGGAGCATGCTCAGTAATGCAAAGTTGCAACAGGGATTGTGGGGAGAAGCTTTGCTTATAGCTTGTTACCTGGTTAATCGATCACCATCGATAGTAATTGACTGCAATATTCCACAAGAGGTATGGACAGGTCAACCATTGTAATTATTCTAGTCTTAGAGTTTTTGGTTGTGATGCCTATGCACTTATTTCGAAGAGTCAACATTCCAAGTTAGATCCTAAGTCACAAAAATTAGTCTTTTTTGGATATGGTGATGGTGTGAAGGGGTATAGATTATAGAATCCTACTACCCATAAGATCATCATAAATAGAGATGTTATATTTGATGAAATTTCCCTCATGAAATTGGATGGAAAGAATGTTATGAAACAGGTTGATGTACCACAATGACAACAAATTCAATTTGATATACATTCATCCATGAGTGAAAATCATGAAGATGTTCGTGAGTAGGATATTCATGAGGAAATCACTCAGGAGGATGAGAAGATTGAAACACCTCAGGAAATTGAGGAAATACCACAACAAACTCTACGAAGGTCTACACGGATCAGATCAGTTCCAAGCAGGTATGATGATTTTGTCACTTCTGTTGCTTTAATTTCTAATGAAGGAGAACCAAGTTATTACAAAGAAGCAATAGAGGTTTCAGATAGTGACAAATGGAAACATGCCATGAAAGAGGAAATTGATGCTTTGATTAAAAACAAAACATGGGATCTGGTGGAGCTTCCTAAGAACAGGAAATAAGTTGGTTATAAGTGGGTATACAAGTTGAAGAAAGGTGTTGATGATGTTATTTCAAAGTACAAGGTGAGGCTGGTCGCAAAAGGGTTTTCTCAGGAAGCAGGTATTGACTTTCATGATATTTTTTCGCCAATTGTAAAAATTGTTTCTATTCGTATGGTGTTAGCACTAGTTGCTATTTCGCGCGGAATGTTTCAGCTTTTGGGAATAGAGTTGCTTCTATCCTTTCATTCCTTTTAGAAACAGATAAGGGTTAGGGCTAGGATGAATACCTGTTGAATGTCGAGATGGTGTGCGCGTACCGTAGAGAGAGATCAGGTTGATTGCGAAGAACTCCTTTTTGTCTTGGAAGGACTACCTACAAATAAGAACACAAGACCACAAGATTTTAATTAGACAATAAATGAGGGAACTGCCTTGGGCCCAGGAAATATAAAACTTCCTTTCGAAGGTGGTCAGTTCCCTTGCTAATATGAATTAACACAAAAAGACTGTAAAATAACAATTTAATTGCCTCGTTGAAACAAGTAGGGGGAAAGGCTGGTTTTTGGTTTTGAGTCAAGGTAACTGATACTGGTTGCTGCTAACCGATATCGGTAGGTTCTATGTCTTAGGGGCTTTTGGTGAGGGTCAGTTGTAGGGTGGTTGTGTTGTTTGTAAGGCTAGTAAATGAGTGGGATTAGGTAACGGGGTGATGAGAGGGTAGAAGAATGATAGTTAGATGTAATGTGTTGCTGGGTAGTAGATCTGGGAATAGATTTATGATGGCTGTGATTCAAAAGTCTAAGAAATGTTATCAAAGACAACATACAAGATACTACTTACTGGTTATTGACGAGAATGCAGGTCCAAGAACTGTGATGACAAAGGCAGAACTTAGATAGGACGTCCTGACAATCAGAAGATGAGATATCTTCCCTCACGATGATCAGTTGAGTATCACTGGGCTCTGGTTGTGTAGTTGCAGTCTTGGGTTTGATGTCCTTCTCTGTAAACTCTTCTTGTTTCTTCACTTGCCTCTGCTTGGCCAAGAAAATCCCGATCCTTTCAATGATTTCTCCTCCTTTTTTGATTAAAATGAAAATCTGATGCTTTGTTTTTGGTTGGAGGTGGTCATTTACAGGGAACCGATGGCGGTTACACAACCGACAGCGGTCGAGTAGGAACCGATGTCGGTTGTGTCAAAGCGGGCTATTTTTGGTAAAATAGCCAGCTTTCCCTCCTTTTCTCCTGAGGGATTAGTTGCGGGCTTGGTCAAGTCATTATGAGGTTGGTTTTAGGTGTGGGTGAGGAGTAATTAGTCATGGGTGTGGATGTGGACCAAGTTATAGGTCTTAATTAGGTTAGTTTAGGGTTAAGACTAGGTCATGATGAGGTGGCGAAATGAGGTGGCAGGTATGGTGATGTGGATTTATTAATTATAAGGTAATTAATAAATAATTGTGTAAGGTTTAGGTGATGAGGTTAGGTTGCGAAATGAGATGCGGGGCACAGGGGGTCGTAAGACACAAATTTGGTGTCTACATTAGCCCCTTGTTGTCATGTAGCTTGTCTTTGTTAAAGCTGCATGGACAATAATAAGAAGTGGTTACCCCTGTTAAGGGTATAGGTAATCCCCCTCAAATCTATCACAGATTGAGGCAGCGTGAAATCAGGGATAGGGTTGATAAAGGGTAAATGGTGTTTATATGATGTTAGATGGTGGGGTAGGTCCAAGGAAGTAGACGCACGTTGAAATGCAGTAGTGCGACCCGGGTACATGATTTGAAGAGCAAACAAGCAATTCATAGGCAAAGGTCGATAGTTTATCCAAACAAGGGTGATATAATGGTTGGGGTGAGGCCTTGGGTCGGGCCAATTAGTTGGTTGCGGCCTTGGGTCGGGCCAAATGGGTGGGTTGCAGCCTTGGGTCGGGCCAAATGATGTTAACAAAGGGTTTTCAGCAAAGGTTGATATAGGCGATGTTGTGAAAAAGGGCGATTAGTAAATAAGGGAAGAGGTGGGATAAAACCGATATCGATTGTCTATGACCGATACCGGTTAGGTGACCGATACCGGTTCCCTAGGGCATAATAAAACCGATATCGGTTATAGGTCAAAAACCTATAAAAAGAAAAATACAGCCTGTCATTGTCACATTGTCAATTTGAAAACCAATTTGAGTTGTCTGAGGTGGAGTGTTGAGATTGGAGCATTTGTTGGTTGAGGTGGCGCTATTTGAGTGGAGGAGTGAGTGATTAGTGGGCCCGAGTGAGTAGGAGGCAGCAGTTGATTGGTGGAGGACCCAGCAGAGGAGAGTTAGAGCCATGGCACAGCCAGGAGGAGCAGGAGGTGCTGGACCAGTTGGACCACCACCACCCATCCCACCACGACGACGTGTCATCGTACCGGTAGGTTTGAAACCCCTCATTGTGTGGATTTGAGTGTATTATGCTGTATTTGGGTTTTGGGTAGGAATGCTAGATTTTGATAAAATAATTAATAAATGGAAGTTATGTGAAAAAAGGAGAGGGTAGATAGGTTAAATAGGCCAAGGCGGCTGGGTGGGTAGGTTTTTAGGGTGTTTGGGTGGGTATAGAGGGAGAAATAGGAAAAAAAGGGAATGGGGTAGCCGTGTCGAGTTCAGGTCGGGTACTTTCTAGTGACCGATGCCGGTCACTAAGTGACCGGCATCGGTCGCGAAATTCTCAGGTAGGTTGGGTTTGTGGGTGACCGGTGTCGGTCGGGAGTTGACCGGCGTCGGTGGAAAGGGGACCGGGGTCAGTTAAGGGTGACCGGTACCGGTCCCTGGGCAGGATTTTCGATTTTGTTGCGTCGTTTTGTGGTGGTTTTGGGTGTTAAGTTCTTGTTGGGGATGGCGTGTTGGGTTGTGTGGTGTTTTTTATGATTGGGTTTTGTGTGTTGGGTGTGAAGATGTTGGGGGATATTGTATAAGATAGGTGGGTAGAGGGGTTTGTTAGAGAGTCGGGGTGTGGTCGGGGGGATAAAAAAAAAAGGGGTATAGAGGGTATAAGTAGATGTTGTGATAAAGAGTAGGGCTAATGTAGTGAGTTGGTTTTGCAGGCACGTCAGCAACTGACGATGCAGGACAGGATGCCCCCGCTGTTGAGATGGATGCGGCCACACGTGTCCGCAGTGTAGTGGGGTATCATGTGCGAGGTGGGACTCGGCGGAGTCCAGCGGTACAGAGCGATCGACAGGGATCACAGTTTGATGGTTGCCCTCATCGAGAGATGGGATCCAGCGACCAATGTGTTCCATCTCCTGACTGGAGAGATGACCATTACATTAGAGGATGTGTATCGCATCCTTCGATTACCGATTGATGGAGAGGCAGTCTTTCAGGTGGACGCAGAGACAACCATGGACAACATCCTACACGTATTCGGGGATGCAGCCACGCTACTGACGTATCACAGTGTGAGCATCGCGTATGGGGATATGTACCGGGCCCACCGACATGAGACACGGCTTGCCGTGTTGATGATGATCAGGATCACCTGCTTCGCCCTCCTGGAATCAGAGGGAGGCCGCTTTCCACGGGTGCTGATGGGGGTTTTACATGAGATGGTCGATGAGCATACGTGTTATGCTTGGGCACCAGTATACTTGGTGCAGTTATACCAAGAGCTGTGGGGCTGTCACCGGATGAGGCGATTCGGGATTTGCTCTACGTTTTTGCTACACTATTGGGCATATGAGCATATCATATGCATTAGACCAGTAGGGCTGCCCTAGTAGCCAGGGCCATAGGTGATCTACAGATATGGCTTCCAGAGGTGGTTGGGGGTCGTGGGCCAGCCACGAACAGTTCTTGCCGGACGAGATGTGGCATATTACCGGCATGTATTAGAGGGCTTGACAGCACTAGATATTGTATGGAGACCTTATAGAGGTCATCACCCT
The DNA here is from genome assembly GCA_019776745.2 of Taxus chinensis. Classification (NCBI taxonomy): domain Eukaryota; kingdom Viridiplantae; phylum Streptophyta; class Pinopsida; order Cupressales; family Taxaceae; genus Taxus; species Taxus chinensis. The sequence continues at coordinate 91,913,442 of CM034146.1, forward strand.
CGCGGAGGAGCCCGATCACAGTTGAGGTGGGTCCAGTATACATTCTGGATTGCAGGACGGAGGCCAGGGGAGCATGAGCGGATACCCTTGGAGAGGGTACGCCGGCAGATGGGGCTACGACAGGATGAACCACCTCCTTTCCCTCGGTACCAGAGGGATGATGTAGAGGCCCCACTACCTACACCATAGCCCATGGACCCAGATTGGGTAGCGGAGAGGCCTGTAGATGATACCGTAGATGATGCCGGTTGTACGGGAGCATTTTTGGTATGGTGGGCAGGAGAGAGAGCCGCGAGGAGAGCACAACCTGCACAGCCAAACTTGGCGGTGGTGATCGCAGAGAGGGATCAGCTCAGGGGCCAGGTACAGCTATTACAGGGGCAGCTTGCTGCTGCACAGGCACAGATAGGTGTCTTACAGGGGCAGCTAGCCCAGGCTCAGGTACAGGTATAGGCTCAGGCACCACTAGCGGTACCGGCACAGCCACAGGTACAGGTACCACCACAGCCACAGGCACCACCAACGGCACCAGCACAGGCACAGGGGGCACTGGTATTAGGAGTCAGGGGACCAGCCCCAGCAGCTATGGTGGCACGGGACCGTTATATGGAGGCTAGAGTGGAGGCCCGGTACTATCATGATATTCTTGATGGTACCGGGGCTGACTATTAGCCATATGTGGCACATAGAGCAGAGATCTCTCGGAGTCAGAGATCTCAGGGAGGTGCAGCCATAGCCGGTGGGTCTGTTACAGGCAGGAGGCGAGAGGCGGCACAGGGACCAGCAGGGAGACAGGCAGAGGGTGGTGGAGAGAGCTGAGGGATCCCTACATATTTGTGTATTTGTATATTGGATATGGGCACCGGTCTACAAACCGGTTATGTTTATAGAGGTCTGTGTGCCTACATATTATGTATTCATTTATTCATTCATTTATTGTATATACCGGCTTGTGAGCTGAGTACGGGTTGTACAGGTGATACCGACCTGCAAGCCGAGTATGTTTTTGATATGAGAGACTGGCCTGCGAGCCGAGTCGAGATTATTGACAGTTATTGCGGCCTGCGTGCCAGCTTTGTTGTATTATGAGATCACAGAGGCCCTGATGTAGGGCACATTGTATATTTGTAACTTTGTATATATAGATATGATGATTTGATCCACATGCTGTGCGTAAAATGTGTTAAGTGTTTTGTCGATGGTTTGTGATATTTAATGTATGATGAGTTTTATTTACATGGTGTTATATATTAATGGTGTTGATGTCTTTTGTTGATGGTATGTATGTATATATATAGATGATGAGTTTATTTGACATGTTGTGTTATGAAATGTTGTATGTTTTGTCGCTGGTTTGTGAAATTGAATGTATGTAGCTTGTTGAGTTGGATCCAAATGGTGTATAGATTGATGGTTTTGGATCTCATTTGTTGATGGCTTGTTTATTTTGGTAATATAGATAGATGATGTTGATGAAATTGTAATGAGATGTGGATTTTATGAAAAATTATAGATAATGGTGTTGTTATGCAGGAAAAAGAGGTGGCGCTACAAAAATTAGGTAGAAAATAAAGAAAAGAACTATGTTTAAAAAGGTAGGTATATGACCGATATCGGTTAGGTAACCGATGTCGGTAGAGAATAGACCGATATCGGTTAGCTAACCGGTAGCGGTTATTCAAATATGGGCTTTTCTAAAAATAGAAAAGCTTGGGTGGCAACTTAAGTTCTTATTTTGAGAGCCATGCAAGAAGTTAAATACGTGATTGTGACACTTTTTGACTACTGAGACAGGTAATTGCATGAGAGAATTGAGTGATAAGGAGAAAAGAGACATGGAAAATCAATGTGGGCTGAGATTCAGAAGGCAAAACAACAAGTTAGATTTGAAGAGGGTGGTGAACATGGCAGAATGAGGAGAAGCATCCAGCAGGCAGGGACGAGAAGGAAGACAAGTGCCATCTCAAGCTACTGCAGCCCAAGAGGTAAACGTCTTGGTTGTAATTTGATTCTTGCATGTTGTGTGAATAGTATGATGGAGATTAAGTAGATAGAGATGAGAAAGAAAAGGTGATAGGTAATGATTCGGGATAGGGTGAATGTGATGGGGAAGGTAGTCAGGAGTGTCGGGTATGTTTGTATGTACAGAGAGGGATAAACGATCAAATTATTGTCATAGGTGGTGTTTTTAGGCAGGGTGTGTAAAGTTGATATTGACTGATATCAGTTTTAGATAACTGGTATCGGTTCCATAACCGATACCGGTTATCTAAAACCGATGCCGGTTACTGTAGGAATTTCCAGAATGTGAGAAAGAACCCTTAGAGATTTGTTCTTTCGAATAATTATGTGTCGTTTTGATGTATGCAGGAAGAAGCAGGGTTAAGGATGAATGATACTGTGCCAGCGTTGTTGTCACGAATCCGAGCGGATGTAACACCAGCTGAATGGGCATTGATAAATTGTTTGGGGTTAAGTGGAATCCGCTATTATTCACGAATCACACGTAACCATGCTATGTTACAGGCGTTGATTGAGAGATGGAATCCAAAAAGGAATACCTTTTATCTGCCAACAGGGGAGATGACAGTGACATTGGAAGATGTGTTCCGTATTTTGAGACTCCCAATTACAGGAAGACAAGTATATCAGGCATTACCTAGCGCAGCACGGGGAGTGATAACAGTAGTATTTGGTCCATACGCACGAGATTTGACACAGCGAGGTTTGACATTCACGTATGGTATAATGTATGCAGCACACCCTGAGGAGATAAGGTTAGCAGTGATATTAATGATAGCGGTAGGGTATTATGCGTTACCGAGGGCGGATGGGGGAAGATTTCCAAAAGCATTGATGTGTGTTATTTGAGAAATGATAGAAAGGAACGTGACTTTTGCATGGGCACCTGCATATTTGGCGGAGCTATACAGGGGTTTATGGGCTTGTAGACGAAATCACAGGATGACACTGGATTGTTCATTTTTATTACATTGTTCGGCCTATGAGCACATTGTTTGTGTGCGACCAATAGGCCGACCCATCCAGTCAGGAGAGACCGGAGTGCAAAGGTTGGGATTCAGACGATGGGTCCAGACAGAACAAGAGGCAAGATCCCAGGTCGTGATGGGTGACATCGAGTATTATAGGCAGGTATGGGAGATGGTGATGATTGCGGATATCTGTTGGAGACCTTACGGGAACTATATGGTAACAGAGAATATAGCTAAGGAGTTAAGGGGTGTAGATCGATTGAGGTGGATTACAGGGCACAGGCTAGGGGAGTATGAGAGGATTCCTCTAGATCGTGTGCGGTGACAATTTGGATTTGTGCAGGATATACCCCTGGCTTATAGACCATATATGAGGATCGACGCCAAGGCAACATTCTCACCTCCCCGGCCAACACCTCCAGAAGGGCCAGAGGAGGTAGCAGCCGATCGTAGGGTGATGGATGCAGGAATGACAGAGGCCTATAGATTATGGTGAGTAATAGAGCTACGAGGGGTACGTGATCGTCCTGACATAGCTATGATTACAGCGGAGAGAGATCGTCTACAGAGATTAGTTCATCAGATCCAAATGCAAGTGAATGATACAAGAGGATTTTTAGCGGTTGTGGAGTCACGAGCGGAGGGATTGGAGGTGAGATACCTCCATGCGAGGGAGCGTATTCAGATGTTACAGGAGAGATTGACAGATCAGTGGGTGGTACCAATATTCGTGGTACCTTTGAGGATAGAGAGGCCTGGCGAGAGGCGTCGACGATCACGATCATCACCTGGTTCGGGATGAGGCGTGAGGGTCTAAGTAAATTATATCGAGGTATAAGAATAAATAAGGATGCCGACCTGTGTGTCGATGATAGAGAAGATGCATTTGTTTAACATCTAAATAAAACTGAATATGTATGTTGATTTGAGTTATGATAATAATAAGAATGCTTGTGTTTGAACCTTTTTGTGTTTTGAAAAAGGATAAAGAGGAATGTGATTAAATAGAAATACACAAAAATATTTATATTTACCACACATGATAGGTTATGGTAGGGGATGGTTGAGCTAACCTTGGGAGACCCCATGTCTCCGAAGTGCTGCCTACATAGCCCATTGCACAAAGAAAGGAGGGGCCTCAGACCGATGTAGTTCTCCCTTAGGACCAGGGAGAGATGAATTCAGGCAATTTAAGTATGGTTAGGCAATTTGTTGGTTGGTAAAAATATTGATATTTGATATTGGTAGGGTAATGTTGTTGGTGTTGGTAATGAATTGGTGATGTTGGAATAGGTATAAGTGAAGCGAAAGTTAGCCTACCCAAGTGGTAGGGAACCATGTCCTGATTAAGATCAACACATAATCCTAGATTCGAGTCAAAGAGGAAAAAGCGGTCCTGTGGTTGAGAAGAGCTAAAAAAACCACATATTAATGTAGAATGAGCTTGAATCCCCTAGGCACCGTGCATAGACGAGCAGTCAATAGGTGAAAAGAGTTGTATAATCACAATATATCAGGTGTACGTCACGTCCCTTGAGTTGTGTTGTTTTAACAAATGGTGAGGTGAGGTGGATGGTATAGCATGAGGCATGGAGAACTTGTTATAAAGTGAGTGTTCGGACGAAAGAGAACCTAACCTAAATAGACAAGTCCATGACTTCAAAGTTCTTTTGAATGCGGCTTTTATTTTACTGAATATAGACTGATCGATGCGGGAAGTCTACAAGGGATATTGATTGTATTATTCTTGAGGTCTTCACGAAGCTGATCAATGTGAGAAGCTTCTGATAAAGGCTGACTATGTATAGCTTTCCTTTAAGGGAGCAGTCTATTTATAGTAGCAGATGCGGTTTTAGTGCATAGCTGTCCTTCGGGGGAGCAGTCTATATATAATAGCAGCAATAGTTTGGCATATAGCTGTCCTTTGAGGGAGCAGTCTATATGTAATTTATAGAGCTAGATGTCTGTTTGGCGAAAAGCATCGAGTTTGGTAGGAAGTTTGACTCAAGAAAATCTCATAAGAATGTGTTATGTTAAAACTTTGAAGTCATGGACTAGACTAAAAAGGGGAAGGCATCGTTAAAGGGGAGGTGAGAAGCAAACTATGTGAGCTTGATTTTATTTTGAGATGTAGGAAACAAAGTGTATGTGGTGGTAAGTGAGCTCAAGGGACGAGTGGTAGGTAGATAAGAAGTGATATAACACTAAATTCAACAGTAGAAAGGTCGAAGATGTAAGGCATTAAGGGGTTCAGGCTCAGGTTTACCATTAAGCGAAGCTAAACGATAAGTGCCTGATCCATAAGTATGAGTGATTATGTAAGGCCCAATCCAATTAGGAGCAAATTTTCCACGTTTTCTCTTTTCTAGTTTGGTTACATGTTGATTCTCTTTGAGGACAAGATCACCAACCTTAAAGGTACGCTCATGAAGTCACTTATCATAAGCACGCTTGATGCGTTTTTGATAGATTTGAAGGTGATCAAGAGCTGTAAGACGATGCTCGTCAAGAAGTTCCAATTGGGCTAACCGCTCTTGGCGGAAATCATCGTTGGTAAGAATATCCTGAAGAGATATTCTGAGGGAGGGTATTTGTATTTCGAGAGGTAAGACAGCCTCGGTACCATATACCAAAGAAAAAGGTGTGGCATTAGTGGAGGTACGAATGCTAGTACGATAAGCCCAAAGGGCAAAGGGGATGTGATCATGCCAATTTCTTTCGGACTCATTGACAACTTTCATAAGAATTTTGGTTAGGGTTTTATTAGAAGATTCAGCTTGTCCATTTACTTGTGGATAGTAGGGTGATGAGAAACTAAGTTTGATACCAAAGTTGTCACAAAGGTCTTGCAACAACTTATTTTTGAAAGATTTTCCATTATCTGTTATCAGGCGATGAGGAACACCAAAACGACAGATAATGTGGTGGTTAATGAACTCTACATTTTTTTATTTTTTAGTTGAAATGAGCGGAATAGCCTCTACCCATTTTTTGTAATATTCGGTTGCTGTGATTATCCATCGGTGACGTTGCGAAGAAGGCGGATGAATCTCACCAATAAGGTCTAAACCCCATTGTGAGAAAGGCCAAAGATCTCGTGCGACCTGTAGTGGATGGCTAGGAGTATGTTGAAGGTTGGCATGTTGTTGACACATAACACAATGCTTAACATATTCGTAGTAGTCGTTATTGAGAGTAGGCCAATAATAACCTAGGCGAAGGATTCGTTTGGCCATGGCAAGGCCGTTAAAATGTCCACAACAAATACCGTCATGGACCTGTTGGATGGTATAGGTGACTTCCGGGCCGGTTAGACATCGAAGGAGGATGCCATCAAAGCCACATTTATAAAGGAGTCCCCCCATAACGACATAACGAGAAACACGTTTAAGAAAAGTGTGTTTTCTGATACTTGTAAGGTCAGATGGGAGAACGGAGGTTGTGAGGTAGTTGTGAAATTGGTGATACTAGGTATCTTGCGAATTAGTAGTCACATTATTTATCATACAAACAACTGGGGCTGAGTAAGATGGGGCAAAGAGTTGTTGGACCAAGACAAAAATGTCAGAGTCAGTTGATGAAGCTGGAATTTGCGAGGCTAAGCAAGCCATAGTATCCGCAAATTTGTTAGTGGATCGGGGAATGGTTTGGATAGAATAATGAGTAAATAAGGTTAGAAGAGAATCCACGTAATGTTTGTACTTTTGAAGTTCCTCATTTTTGCATTGGTAGATGCCCATATCTTGATTGACTACCAATTGAGAGTCGCCGAAAATATTGATAGATTTGACACCTAAGTGTAACGCAACCTGGAGACCCAAAACAAGGGCCTCGTATTCCGCTATGTTATTAGTGCAGGGGAAATCGAGTCAGAATGAAAGAGGCATAGGCTCAGCATTGAGAGGAATGAGAACAACACCAGCTCCTCTACCGCGCTGACATTTGGATCCATCGAAGAAGAGGATCATTGGATACAACTCCTCTCTGAGGGAAAGAGTGGTGATGAGTTCATCAGGGAAATTAAAATTAGTAAATTGTTCCCCAGGTAAAGGGGCTTCCGCAAGTTGATCTGCGATGGTTTGTCCTTTGATTGATTTCTGGTGGACAAACTCAAGGTCGAGGTCGGTGAGGAGCATAAGCCATCGGGCGATGCGTTGGTTTAGATGAGGTTTGGCATACATATAGTGGATGGGGTCCGTGTTGGTGATGACGAAAGTTTTGTGATTCAGGAGGTAGTGTCGGAGTTTGGTGGCCACGAATGATAGGGCTAGGCACAACTTTTCTACATGTGTATACCTAGTTTCATAGTCTACCAAAGTATGACTTATATAATAAACTACTTGTTCTCGATTCTCAGAGTTACGATGTGCAAGCATGGCCCCTACAGCGTGGTTGGTGGTGGAAAGGTAAAGGTAGAAGGGGCGATCGTCCTGAGGTGGGATAAGCATGGGTGGCTGCAAGAGATAAGCTTTGAGAGCTTCAAAGGCTTGGTGGAACTCTTTGCTCCATTGAAAGTCAATGTCCTTTTTAAGGAGGTGATGAAAAGGTTGAAATCGATCTGAGAGTTGAGAGATGAAACGCCGGATAGATTGGAGCTTACCTTGTAAACTACGCAATTGTTTGAGGTTAGTAGGTGGGGGAATTTCTAGGATAGCTTTGACTTTAGATGGATCGACCTCAATGCCACGCAAAGAGATGATAAAACCAAGAAGTTTTCCCGAAAGGACACCAAAGACACATTTCTTTGGTTGAAGACGGATAAAATATTGTAACAGGCGATCAAAAATAATGGTTAAAACATCGAGATGTTCACTGCGATGTTTAGATTTGCCAAGAAGATCATCGACGTAATCCTCAAGGATAGTGTGCATAATGTCATGAAAAATGTAGGTCATAGCCCGCTGATAGGTTGCACCAGCATTCTTAAGGCCAAATGGCATTACACGATAATAGAAGGTTCCCTAAGGAGTTATGAAGGTAGTTTTATGTTGATCAGCGGGGGCAACCAAAATTTGGTTATATCCTGAAAATCCATCCATGAGAGAGAGCATCTCATGGCTTGCAGTGAGATCAACCAGTTGGTCAATACTAGGTAGGGGGAAGTCATCCTTAGGGCAAGCGAGGTTAAGATCTTAGAAATCCGTGCATATCAGAAGTCCCCCCGTCACTTTAGTGACAGGTACGATGTTAGAAATCCATTGAGGATAGTCAATAGGCAGGATGAAGGAAACAGAAAGGAGTCGTTGAAGCTCTTCTTTGACCAAGAGGGAAATGCGTGGATGCATTTTTCTTAGTTTCTGTTTAATTGGCTTGGAATTTGATAAAAACCTGAATTTTCTTGTAAAAGAAAATGGTTAGAACAAGGGGGAACGTTGTGAATAATGCTCCACCTGAAGGAGGGGCGGCAACAACCCAGAAACTTGATGAGATCCTTGCTGCCCTATTGGACACAAAATATCATTTAGCTGTACTTGAGCAGCAGGTGATGGGAAATGAGGAGGATGAAGAAGCTGGTAACAATAATCAGCCACCTCCTGAGGACAACCCCAATATGGGTGTTGATGTTAATGTTGTAAATGCACCTGTCCAACCAGAAAATAAAAAGGCCAGGTTGGCAGTAGAACTCACTAATGATATAAAAAGGATAAGCCCACCTAAGTACGATGGCACCACATTAGGAGATGGAGCTGAGAACTGGCTCAGCGAAATGGAGAAGTACTTTGCAATAAGGAACTTCTCAGAGGAAACCAAAGCTATTTGGGGAGCCTATCAGCTTTCCCACGAAGCATCTTCGTGGTGGGATAGCCGTAAAGCTGAACTAAACATTGATGAGACCAATATTACTTGGGATCAATTTAAAGGCTATTTTAGGCAACATTGGCTACCACAACTTTTCTATGATCAGAAAATGACAGAATTTCAGAACTTAGCTCAAGGGAAGCTAACGGTAACTGAATTCTGGGAGCGGTTTACAAAACTCCTCAAGTATGTACCGCAGTATCAAACTGACGAGAAGTTCAGAATACGGAAATTCATCATGGGATTGAATCCCATGATAGGGGGAGAGGTCGATGTTCATAGTCCAACCACTATGGAAGGAGTTGTTGAAAAGGCTATAAGGCAAGAACAGAAATTAAAGGCTATTTCTGCTCATAAAGAGGAAGTGCGGAAGAAGACTGCAAATCCTTCTTCAACCTCTCTTGCACCCAGAAAAGGACCATGGAAAAAGTTTGGAAACAAGAGTAAGTTTTCAGGAGATAACAGTAAGAAAGCAGCAATAAATAAGCCTGCTGGGAATGTAAAGGATAATTTTGCTAAAAATTATAACAATGGGCAGAAGCCCTATGGAGGACAACGTGACAATTACAAGGCTGGAGGAAATTTTGAGCCTAAAAAGGGACCTGTAGGAGGCTGATACAATTGTGGAAAAGACCACTACGCTAATCAGTGCCATTTAAAGAAGGATGATCGTAATCAGCAGCATAAGATACATGCTGCAGTAGCAGACAAGCAAGCTGAAAAGTAGGTAACACCTATAGAAGTTCCGGGTAAGATATTTGGCATACCTGTCACTATTATTTTTGATACAGGGGCTACTGAATGTTTTATTTCTAATAAACTTGCTTCTAAACTTAAAAGAAAAGCCGGGAAAATGGATAAATATTGGACTATACAGTATGGTAATAACTCTGTTCATACAGTGAGTATGTGTCTTTTTGGGGCAGTCCTTGACTTACCTAACTTTTCCACGGAAGTTGACCTCTATGTTACACCTTTAGGATCGTATGACATTATCATTGGTGTCAATTGGTTAGCTGACCATAAAGCAAAGGTAGATTGCTATGAAAAGAACATAAAGTGTTTAGATGATCAGCTGGAAACAACAGAGATTCAAGGTGTGAAACGAGAAATTTCAGTTAGAAAACTGTCAGCTATGCAGCTTAAAAAGGCTAAGAATAAAGGATGTACTCTTTATGCAGTAAAGATATCTGAATCTTCAGAAGAATATGGTGATTACATGAAGCAAATTCCTCTGTTACAAAGTTTCAGGGATGTTTTTCCTGAAGAATTACCAGGGTTACCACCCAAGAGAGAATTTGACTTCACCATCGAAATCAAATCGGGAACTGAACCTATTTCCAAAGCACCTTATAGGATGACTACTACAGAGTTAGTCGAGCTTAAGGCACAGTTGCAAGAACTTTTGACAAACGGTTTGATTAGACCAAGTGTTTCACCTTGGGGTGCGCTTGTAATATTTGTGAAAAAGAAGGATGGAACACTAAGGCTGTGTATTGATTATCGGATGTTGAACAAAGCAACAATCAAGAACAGATATCCACTTCCTAGGATCGACGATCTATTTGATCAGATGCGTGGAGCAGCAGTTTATTCTAAGATAGATCTTCGATCTGGTTATCATTAGTTAAGGATTAAAGAAGAAGACATTCATAAAACAACTTTCCAAACAAGGTACGAACATTATGAATTCACGGTTCTACCCTTTGGATTAACTATTGCACCCGCAACCTTTATGAACTTAATGAATAATATTTTTCAAGAATATCTGGACAAGTTTGTACTTGTATTCTTGGATGATATTCTCATTTATTCTAAAAGAGTTGAGGAGCACAATGAGCATTTGAGGATAGTTTTGGGAATTTTGAGAAAAAGAAAGTTGTATGGTAAGTTATCCAAATGTTCTTTCTTTGATTCAGAAGTTCACTATTTGGGTCATGTCATAAGTAAGGAAGGAATTGCTGTAGATCCTTCAAAAATAGTGGCAATAACTGAGTGGCCTGCGCCAAAGAATGTGCATGAAGTAAGAGGCTTCATGGGTCTTGCTGGTTATTATAGAAAATTTGTAAAGGATTTTTCTAAGGTAGCTGCACCAATAACTTCATTGCAAAAGAAGGATAAGAAATTCATATAGAACGACAAGTGCGAAGCAGCTTTCAAAAGTCTAAAAGACCAGTTGACTTCTACACCTATTTTAGCTATACCAGACCCTAATGGGAATTTTACTGTTGTAACAGATGCTTCCGGGGAAGGCCTTGGAGGTGTTTTGCTACAAAATGATCAAGTCATTGCTTATGAAAGTAGAAAACTCAAGATACATGAGCTGAACTATGCCCCTCATGATTTGGAGCTTGCTGCCATTGTTCATGTGCTTCAAGTCTGGAGACACTACTTACTTGGGAAACCTTTTGAGTTGAAAACTGATCACTTAGGGCTGAAATATATTTTTACTCAACCTAATCTGAATGCCAGACAGAGAAGGTGGTTAGAATTTTTATCACAGTATGATTTTGATATTAGGTATATCAAAGGGAAGGAGAATAGAGTAGCTGATGCTCTAAGTCGTATGAGGCACATTTCTGCTCTTATAACATTAAGAACTCAGTTCAAGGAGGAGGTAAAGAGTGCCTCAGAATCTGATAATTACTTTCTGCAGGTAAAAGCAGTGCTTGCTGCAGAACCTAATGATGAAAGGTATAAAGGTTTTCATTTTGATAATGAAGGAATCTTGCGTTATGAAAACAGGGTATATGTACCTATGTTGAACGACTTGAGGAAGAAGTTGCTAGTGGAATTTCATAATTCACCTTTTTCTGGACACCCGGGTATCACAAAGATGCTTGCTGATCTGAAACAACAATACTTTTGGAAAATTATGAAAAAGGATGTCATAAATTTTGTGACCCATTGTTTAGAGTGTCAGCGGGTTAAGGCAGAACATATGCACCCTGCTGGACTGTTATATCCTCATAGCATACCACAGTACAAATGGCAAGTAATAACCATGGATTTTGTACAAGGATTACCCATGTCCAGGAATAAACATGATGTTATCTTGGTAGTTGTAGATAAACTGACTAAGGTAGCTCATTTCATCACTGGAAATCTAAAGGATGATTCACCAGTGTTGGCCCAAAGATTCGTACACGAAATTTTCAGATTGCATGGTGTACCAGAATTGATTATATCTGATCGGGATCCAAGAATGACGTCAAGGTTTTGGCAAACACTTAATACAACTCTTGGAACAAAACTAAACTTCAGTTCCGCATATCATCCGGAAACGGATGGACAAACTGAAAGGGTAAATCAAGTGTTGGAGGACATGTTGCGAATGTATTGCATGGATCAACAGTATAAATGGGAAGAGTATCTTCCATTAGTTGAGTTCACATACAACAACACTTATCACTCATCTCTTAAAATGGCACCATTTGAAGCACTTTATGGAAGAAAGTGCAGAACTCCTGTTAGCTGGGATAGTGTTGAGGATAGAGTGGTAATTGGACCAGAGATTCTCACAGAAATGGAACAGCAAGTTAAGCTGATTCGTGAAAGATTAAAGGAAGCAGCGGATAGGAAGAAGAGCTATGCTGACCTTAAGTGGGTTGATAGAAGGTTTGAGCTTGGTGAGAAGGTTTTTCTACGTGTTAAACCCAGAAAGAGTTCTATAACTTTTGGCAAGGCTGCCAAGTTGTCACCTCAATTCGTGGGACCTTTCAAAATTGTCGAAATAATCAATCCTGTAGCTTATCGTTTAGCATTACCACCTGCTTTATCTCGCATGCATGATGTTTTCCATATTTCTTTGCTTAAGAAATACGTTTCAGATCTGTCACATGTTTTAAATTGGAATTCCTTGCAGGTCCAAGACCCAGGAATAATCGTGGTTAAACCCACACGAGTGCTGGAAACTCGCCAATTGCATTTAAGAAATCGTGAAATACAGCAATGTAAGGTCCAGTGGGACCAATTTAACGAAGAAAGTACAACTTGGGAAAATCTGGAAGAGATGAAAATGGCTTTTCCTTCTCTTTTTCAACAGAATGAAATCTGTTGACAAAACATTCTTTTATGAACTTATTTTTTTTTAAGTATTTATGAAAGCCAGATGAAGGAAAACATTATTCAGGTTGAATAAAATGTGTTGTGACATTGATTTATGGAACTATTCAAGTTGGAAAATAGTCGCATTGATTTGTGAACTAATAAATTAGTTGACCTGAAGGTTAATTGAATATGTAATCATCGGGACGATGAATCTTTTTAGGAGGGAAGCATGTAACACCCTGAACTGTTGTTACTTCCTCCTAAGCATACAAGTGTTGATATGTGATTTCTGTGTAAAAGGATGTGTTCCTTGATTGAGAAGTCATGCTTGATATGTACTGTATCTTATTTGCAGATCTTTGACTGAGTCAGATTATGATTGGACTCTTTTATTTATTTCATTTTGCATCTGAGTTTAATCTGATCTCGGAACGAATTATGAAGTTATTCATCTTTAAGACCTAGCCTTGGATTAGTGGTATTGATCCAAGTGGTGCTTTAAGTTATTCGTGATGAATTAAAAAAAAATTATAAACCTTTCACAGGTTGCAAGGTCTGAATTCATTGAATAAAGCCAATCCCGAGTCTAACTCAGGTTGATCGTGTGAAATGGAATGGTTCCCGATATCGAAGTATATCTAGAAGGTCTTGGTCTAGGACCAGGTAATAATTCTGTTGCATATAATTATGTAGCCTAATGGCAGTACAGGAGTGAACCTTGTTCGAGAATGCATGTTGTAGGTCTTTTTCTGAGTATATGAAATGTTAGACCTAACTGGAATTATTATGTTAGTAACCTAAAACTAAACTTAACCTAGGGGTTAGATTAGTGTTAGTCTAACCTAGACCTAGGCTAAGAGCTAATGTTCTAAGTTAGTATCTATGTGCTAAGTGGTTAAACTAGGTGTAATCCTAAATCCTAACCTAAGTTACTAGCCTAACTATTGAGCAAAGAATAAGGGGACCTATGGAAGGGGTGCGAACCATGGGCGGCAGTTTCTATGTTATTAAATGCGTGGATAAGTATGAAAGACAGGTAATTTGGTGGAGGTTTTATAACGGCTATCTTGAGCCGACGTGGCAGGTCGCCAAAATTGGAAATGGTCTTGGAATTTTATTTGTCTATCGCCAACTATGGCGGTTGGTGGCAGTGGAGTTTGAGCGGGAAACTGGGAATTAATGCAATCAATGCACTCGGGCTTCGAGCTCGGATTTCTTGGGGAAGCATGCAAAATGGAAAGTTGATTGTTTGTTTGGTTTTGCATGCGCTTCGGTTTTCCTTCTGTCTGTTCACTGGTTCTTCGCACCAGTCTTCTTGGTGTTGCATGGCAAGTATGAGCGTAACTAGCTCTTTCCTCTGGCAAGGAAAATATATAAGTCATGGAAATAGTAAATTTCTGTTGGTGGATCTAACTTGGAAAAGAAGGAGAAGGTTTGAGCTCTTTCAGTGGTCTGCTTCGAAATTTTAAGCAAATATCCAGGCATATTAGGCCCTAACCTTTAAAAATCTTGCTATCTTTCAAGTTATTTCATTAGAACAACTCTGTTTAGATGATTTTTGGAATTAGTTGGTTTCTATGGTAATCTTGTGTGATTTTTGGCACTGTATCTTCATATTGGTTCGGTTTTTCAATTTAACCCTTGATGGGTGTTTATTGTATCTCGAACTGTGGCTATATTTCCTTGTGTTTTGCATTCTGGCTTTAAGTTTGCGAAATATATGAAATGAATGTATGCTAGACCTGCTCTGTGAGAACCCATGAATTGTTCTCGTGATGTGTACAGGCTACTGTGATGCTTGTTGATTTATACTTTTCATCGATGCTTGTTTTTGATACTCGTTGGAGGGAATACAGATGGACAGTTGTTTGATTGTTCGGTTTTATTGAACTTTTTGTTAGCTCTGTCGTGGTTACTATTAGTGGTGGTTATTGATTCTTGTTGGGTTTTGTTTTGTCTTTTAAAGTTATTTGTTAATAAATAACTTGCTGTGTTATTGTATCTCATCGCGACCTTGTTGACGTTGTTTTTCCTTGCATTGTGGTTATGGGTTTCAACCCATTGACAGTATGCAATATGTATATATTTATGTTTGTTGTAATCGAAACGACTCTGTAGAGTCCTTTGAATGATTCGTATATTTTGGGACCACTATGGAAGCTATATATATTGGAATCTTGGTAATTTGTTTTGTCTTAGTCTTAAAGGAGTAACAGGTAATGTGACTTCTGTTATTTTGTAACGAATACCTTCGTTTTACAAGGAATTGTGGTTTAGACTCAGTTGGGTACTTATTATGTTCCACTATGTAAGCTTGAGCGAATATTGATATAAGGGTTCAGTTGGATTCCTTTTCTTGAAATCAGTATTTAGATTTGCTTACCTAATTGTGAATATTGACCATTGTTGGCATGATTGGAATGTTTAACTTGTATTTATCTTGTATTTCGTTTTCTGTAGAAGCTTATTCGTGAATACTGATATACGGATTTAGTTTTAAATCTTTGATAAGTAATCAGTGTCACTGCTTCTGTATAAGCCTGATTTTGAACATGTAATGTTTTTGGCTTGGTTGGACTTCTTTAAACAGTTTGACATTATGTAATTTGGCTTTTTATTTAGTGAGTCGTGAATACCTTACTTCAAACTCTGAACACGTTCAGATGTGAATACAGAATATTATGTTTCTTTTCTGTTTATCCCAGTTTGATGAGGTTGTGTGTTAAGGGGATTTTGTATGATTATCTCTGCATAAGTCTTAGTGAAACATCAATTTACTTAATATCAAAGAGTCTTTTATTGACTGTGATAAAATTGAAGCTCCTTGATTTCGACCTTAGGTCCAAAAGCCTTGTAGTGTTTATTATGGACTAGAAGGGGATTGTAGTTTGATGTATGGGATTATAACCGTGTTTATGTATTTTGTTGCATGACTATCCTGCCTTGAGCTTGACTGAACTTTGAGCCGTCGACTGCTCCTCGACAGACGATGTGGGGAATATCTTCTTGTTTGTTGTTTCATGTGAAGGTCATATGGAGTCTGTTTGGTAGATAGTCATCACTGTTGGCGTGATAGCTACTGTACAGAAGTTTTGTTATATTTGATGTTAACAAAACAGTGAATCTTCTTGTGGCTCGTCTGACTTATTCGTATGCATGTAAGGTGAATGTTTTCCATTTAAGGAGATGGTACAGTCACGAATGTGATGAAGGGAAATATGAATGACTTTCTTTCTTTCTCTTCTGTTATGAAAATATATGTTGATATTTTTATCTAACTGTTGGAACTGTTTTGATCCTTTTTATGGAATCATGATTTGTAATGATATTCCTTTTACTGTTGAATGAAATGATCTGTTTGAAGTTTGCTATTTTAGGAATTCAGATGGATAATTGATTTGGATACTTTCGTTCTTCTTGATTTCTAATATTGTGATGAAATATTTGGGAAGTATTTAGGACTATTCTGTAACAATAATAGAGTTACGCGTTTGTAGTCATTTTTGTATTACATCAGCCTAGTCTGAAATATGTATACTTGTTTGGTGAATTGATCTCATTTAAACAGGTTGTTTAATGAAAACAGTTGGTGGATTGCAATTGTTTTAAGAGTTAGTGCTTATCATGCTCAGTTCATCGAACTGACCCATGTTGACTATTTTTGCAGATGGTTGCCGTAAGTGGTAAAAGCATGCAGATCTGATAGGATGATCAGATTGTTTAGATTTGATTTTAAGTAGAATTTCAGTTTGAATTTCTTTAAATGTACTATAAGAGGAAAGATGTTCTTCTTCCGTTGAGTATTGTATCAAGTATGCTGAATGCATAAAATGTGTTTGATTAGTTCTGAAAGGAATGGAAATTGATATTGTTACTTATGTGTTTGTATTCTTATCTTGATAGTTTGACCTTCTTCGGTTCAAATGATCTAAAGAGCATTGTTATTATTATATAATTTGGAGACTTTGGTGATTATCAATGCAAGCTTTACAGGAATATGTGATTGAATTCTTATGATTGTTTAGCAGTTCTAGTATGTTCTATCAGAAGCTAAATGGAAATTTAGGTAACTGTCCTTTTGGAAGATAGGGTTAAAATATACCTAAGCAGAACACTAAACAAACTGAATTAAATTATTAATCCCTAGTCCTGATTATGACAGGACAACATTTAATTGGATTCCGAATCATTTATATTTGATACTAATAAGTATGATATAAATTCAGTTATGAGAACTGATATAAACCTAATGGGGTTTAGATGGCAATCTCATGTGAAGTTTATGAGATATTGTCCAATTCCGTTGTTTTAGAATTATGTATATTCTATGAACTCCTTAATGAGACCTTGGCCTTAATAACTCCTCTGTGTAATGGGTTTTATTGAGAAAGGTCATCCTAGGAAGAAGAATCCAGGGATCGGGAAAGGCTAACCTTAGGGGAACGTCTTTTAATATAATTTAACTCTATGTGCGTAACGCTTATTAATACGTGGATCTTTTCGAGGCGGATTTAAAGGTTGACGGCATAATACAACTGCAAGGTTGTACCTTCAAGAAGATTAGGATCTTCTCGAAGATACCACAGTGCAGGTGACTTATGACGACACCCTTTGCATTGATCGTTAAGATTTACACCTTTAACTCGTACAAGTTACTTTGGGACCGATTAGGTATGGGGTCACATTATATGGCTGCCTAGGAGACTCGGGGTATCATGACACACTGGTTTAATTAGGATTGACCCAGTATGTCATCTTATCCCTAGTCCTTGGGAGCATCCATATAACGTGGTCACCTTACTAATTTGTTCCCGAGTGATTAACTTGGATAATAGTGACTGACAGAAGTCGGTATAAGACATTCTACATAACATAAGAATGGGGTGAAGGACGTATTCTAGATTGACGAGTATGCCGTTAAGGAATATGAGACATAAGAAGTATGTTTCAAATCTTTGGCCAAAGTATCGCAAGCTGTTGATTGCGTTTTCCTGAGTCACCTGGTCTAAGGGATGAGATGCCGATGAATAATGGTAACAGTTATTCAGTTAGGTTCCTTGGACAGAGCATTCTGAATCCTAGAATAGGGAAGAGAACCGCAAGAGTGATGTGTTAAATAATAACGCCAACTCTTATTACTCATGAATAGATCGGTAGATTACCGAGTCATGAAATGAATAGATCGGAGGTACTCCGAGTCATTACAGCTGCATATGGTTATCTGTTATATGATTGGTTATTTGATTTGTGAGTTCTAAATTTGGTATTTAGAACCAGGAAGCATTTATCAAAGAAAAATAAATTGACTTGTTCTATTGTCTAAAATGAGGATGTTACATGAAGAGATGATGTTTAGACTAGCACCCCCGTTGATCATGACACGACGTACCCGAATATCCCAGACGTAAGCTGAGATGAAAAGAGCAGGGTCAGGATCTTCTGTACTAAAGTCAACAATTTCATCTTCGGAGAAACTGACAGCAACAACTTGTTGTACAGAGACAGAAGTGGTTAGGGAGATAGATTGTTTGTTGAGTGAAGCAACGTGATTGGGTGTTAGAATAGAGGTAACAGGCAAGGTTTCATTAGGTAAGACCTCTATCCCTTGAAGGATTTCAACGAGAGCTTGTCAATGAGATTCAGAAGTCTGAATGAGATCATACAGTGTCATTTTTACAGGCGATTGGTGAAGCTGTTTGATCATGGTTCGGTGGGCAATTCCATTAGAGACGGGGTAGGTAGGTCCAAAAATAACAACTTTAGGTGGTGGTGCAATCGGGATGGTGGACGGAGAAAGAGATGTTGCAGGTGTGTTTTCTTTTGCTTTCCCATTGTTTTTCTGCCCTCGAGTAACAACACTAATCATATTGATCTCGTAAATACGAGAGGAGGAAGACGGTAGGGATAGGTCATGGTCTTTGAGAGGTGGGGCTGTAATAATGATAAATATTGGTGAGGCGGGGATAGGTGGGATAGGAGAGGGAATTGAAGCTAAAGGTCTCTCTCTTCGTAAATTTTCTTTCTTAACTTTTCTATTTGAGAGAGGTGTCTGACGAAGGATGGCTTTTAAAGCTTTGCATCCCTCTACATCATGTCCTGGTGTGCAGTGGTAAGCACAGATTTTAGACTCATCATAACCTATAGGTCGAGGTTGAGACGGGTCATAAGGTCTAAGTGGGGGTGGAGAAATGGTCGCATTCTCCACTAACATAGCAAGGATTTTGGCGTAAGATCCTTTGAGTGGGTCAAAATCGGAGGAAGATGAAGGTATTGGTTGGGTGGGTTTTGGTAATGTTTGGGTATGGTTGGTTCATACGGGTGGTGGTTTAGCCAAGGGGTATTGATAAATGGTTTTAACTAAACGTGGTTTCTTTGGTGCAGGAGCTACGTTTAGCTGGTTAGATGATGAGGCTCCAGATAAAGTGGTATCCGGAAACAATGGCGGAAAAAGAGGAGTGATGGAAAACAAGTCCTTTGATGATGAGATTTGTTTAGGGTTGATGGGTGGATAGGATACGTGGGGTGACAGTGTTGATATACCCTTAGATCTCTGTATGGATGCAGAAGGCGTAGGTCGCTTTAAAGAAAACACAGGAGGTATGATATATTGATGTAAGGTAGAGGGATGGGGTCCTAATATGGAAGGTAGGTGTGACGACGAGGGTTTGAGTTGTGATAGCAGCATAGATTGAGGAGATTGGGTCTGTCTCCTAATGGGATGGACGGCTTTATTTTTAGATAAATCTAGTCGCTTAGGTGGGTGTGTTAGACTGGGTATTAGTGCGGTCCTAAGTGTAGGGGAAGATTTGGTTAGGCTAATAGAGGTGGATGAGATACTTGGTAGAGATGCGGGGGATGGAGATGAGGACATAGGCATTTTAAGCTTCTGTAAACACTTTGGGTATATGGTAGAAGCATCTGGATCGATCATCTGCATTTGAGTAGAATAGGGGGTACTCAAACGTTCCCATAGGACTCGTCTATCTTTTGGAGAATGACAGTCTTCAGGTGTGAATTGGAACTCTTGTATGGAAGAAAGGTGGGTTGTGATTCCGGTCCACTGTGGGTGTGATATAGAAGGTAGATGAGGCACGGTATCAATAGGTGTTAAGAGGTCAACCAGTCGCTGAAAAGATTTAGGCGATGAAGAACTAATAGGTAGGAGGGCATGTTTGAGAGGATCCGTCATGCTTAAAGAATTTGGTGATGTCGGTGTAAGAGGTTTCTCGTCTAAGGATGACAAAAGGAGTGGCGAGCCTTCCTCTTGTGCAGCAAGAGTGGTAGAAGGAGACGTTTGGGAAATAGATAAGTTAGATAACATCCGCTCACAGTCTTGCAAGGATGTGGTATAAGAAGGCTCATTTGTGAGAAGGGAACTCTGGGCAGTTAATTCCTTGATGGGTAAAGGAACGGCAAGGATTTCAGCTTATCTTGATGGTGAGAAAGGGGGTTTGGTTTCCTGCATTAAGGAAGAGGCTTGATTCAGAATTTTTTTGATAGAGGTTTTTGGCTGGGAATCAAAGACTGCATGGATCTCATGAACACTCTCCTCGGCTAAGATATCTTGGTTTATATTACTGTTAGAAGAATGATTCGGGAATGGTTTGTTGAATATTTTCAAATTTTGGTTAGCAGGGGCATTAGGATTATCGAGGGCTATATCCCCTGCATCAACCATTTCCTGCACTATGTTTTTCAACATCTCGCAATTTTCATGACTATGTCCTTTTATGCGGTGAAAGTTACAAAAGTCATTTTCTTTGTACCAGGAAGGTATAGCATGGGTGGAGTCCAACCTGGAGTGAGGTTTAACAGGAGGCAAAGTGATAGCTCTGGCTTTGAGTAATTTTTCCAAGATGACACCATAGGTTTCCCCCAAGGGAGTGTAATTGATGGGCTCGACTTTATATTTATAGGTGGTTTTTGGTGGGGTATTAGACGGTGCTTGAGATTTGACCATCACCGCATGGACAGCTCCTTTTGATTTTGAAGAAGTGGATGTGTGGGGAGTGGTGTTGTTTGGTTTATTGGTGGAATCTGGAGTTTGGAAATTGGGGTTTTTGTTGCGCAACCGCAATTTCTCTTCTTCTAAGGCTCGAATTTCTAGTTTCCGAGCCATGGTAAAGACCTCGTCAAATGTGTGGAAAATTTGAATTTGAAGGGTAGGAGAGATGTGCTTAGTGCATGCCCGCGTAAAAAGTTCGATAAGTTTAGCCTAAGGCAAGGCATATGTAAGTTGGTTGATAAGGCCCCGCCATCGTCCAACGAAATCTGCGATAGATTCGTCTTCAAATTGTCAGATGGCATAGAGGTCGGTGATAGATACTTTCTTGGCAATGTTAATGGAGAAATGATCCAAGAAAGATTGGGCTAGTTGGTTAAAAGAGAAGATTGAGTGCTGGGTTAAAGCACTGTACCACTCCAAGGCGGGTCCTGATAAGGACATGGGAAAGGTGCGGAGTAGCAAGGCATCATCATGAGCAATCAAATAACAAACATGTCTAAAAGATCGCAAGTGTTGTTGAGGATCCTCTTTACTATTAAAACGAGTAAATTTTGGTAATTCCCATTGAGGAGGATATGAATGAAGGGGGACTGAAGGGTGGATAGGCTCCCGACAAATTTGCTCGTATGTCAAGGCGCTACGACTTCCTGAAACAGAAGCCTCTAGATTTTGCATTTTGTCCATCATTTGTTTGATGAAATCCGTGGTTGGATGAGATGATGGTGCGGCTGTGGTAAATGGAGGCAAATTGGGCCAAGGGCCTCCGCTAGACAATGGTGGGGTTAAGTGTTGATAAGGTATGGAGGATGAATATGTTGAGGCGACCGAATAGGGATGTCCTATATAAGATGTTGAGGTCACTGGATACGTGTATGGGAATGAAAAGGTAGGCGGAGCTTGAGAAGGAAATCTCGTGTGGATATGTGGCAGAGAGAAAGTCATGAACGGAACAGTTTGCAAGGGAGATGAGGTAGGAGTAGTCGGCGGTAATGATATGTGGGGTCCAAGATTAACCAAAGGAAAGCCAATCTGTGTCGTATGAACTTCTGAAGCATTCGGATTGGGAGACGGGGCTAAAGATGTAGAAAGCAAGGCAGTGTTATCAGGCGGAGTGGGAGCTAAATGAGCAGCTATACTGATAGGCATGCTAACAAGGAGTTGACCATCGGGCATACGGTCAGGGGCATGAGACAAATATTATTGTATGGCGCTAGGATTAGCATCTAGAAATTTGGCAAATTCCTTATCTCCTACAAGAATTTTGGGGATCTCACTAGTGTCTGTAGGGTTCCCTATAGAATGTGAAGGGGGTGATTCAGGTAAAGGCATAGAGTAGGCATGTGAAACCATGGTGGCGGCTTGCTTCCGAGTGATAACAACCATGGACAAGAGTACACAGTAGGGCTTCAATCTATCAGGAACAGAAACAGCCTCAGAATGGTGAAATTGGTAGGTTGCTGGTTTGTCAGGAACTGTAAAAGACAGTAACCGATATCGGTCTGATAACCGATGTCGGTTAGGCTATAGACGACGTCGGTCAGTTAACCGATATCGGTGTAATAATACTGGTATGAGAAAATATAAGAAACTGCTGATTGGATCTTAACAATGCTTAGTACATTTATCAATTTGTTCTAAGGTGATCACAGAAGACAGAGTATGATAGAGAAAACAAAACTGAAAACAAGCAAGATGCACATGCAAATCCAGAGACTAACCCTAGGGTTAATTTTAATTATTGTGGGCTTATGCCGTTAGACGTAGAATGATGTCAGAATCCTAAATAAATTACTTAGGGGAAATGTCAAGTTTGTTTTGGCTTATAAGGCTACCTCAATCGGGCGAAGGAATACCGCGGAAAAAGGGGGATGTTTGAGCTGTTGTGTTAGTTGTGATGTGATTCGGTATGTGTTGTGCAGTGAAAGTAAGATTAATTTCTTGTCAATACCATGGATATGACCCCCACGTGTACGACCTATTACTTAATCTATGTTCACTAGAATTGAAAACAACAAGCAAGAATGTGAAGCACGTGTTTTAAACCCAAATCGAAAATGATATTCGATGAAGCAAAAGGGATGACTTTCACTAATGCAAAGATGTAAAAGCAAAGCAAGTTCTTTTACCAAAATAACAAAATACCTTGTGAATATCTTTAGAAGAAGAAAACGGCAAGTATGCTCCCTATATGAAAGCAAGCAAGAAAGAAAGAAACCCGAAATGGGTCCCACCGGGCGTGCCAAAATGTTTTGCGCGGAATGTTTCAGCTTTTGGGAATAGAGTTGCTTCTATCCTTTCATTCCTTTTAGAAACAGATAAGGGTTAGGGCTAGGAGGAATACCTGTTGAATGTCGAGATGGTGTGCGCGTACCGTAGAGAGAGATCAGGTTGATTGTGAAGAACTCCTTTTTGTCTTGGAAGGACTACCTGCAAATAAGAACACAAGACCACAAGATTTTAATTAGACAATAAATGAGGGAACTGCCTTGGGCCCAGGAAATATAAAACTTCCTTTCGAAGGTGGTCAGTTCCCCTGCTAATATGAATTAACACAAAAAGACTATAAAATAACAATTTAATTGCCTCGTTGAAACAAGTAGGGGGAAAGGCTGGTTTTTGGTTTTGAGTCAAGGTAACCGATACCTGTTGCTGCTAACCGATATCAGTAGGTTCTATGTCTTAGGGGCTTTTGGTGAGGGTCAGTTGTAGGGTGGTTGTGTTGTTTGTAAGGCTAGTAAATGAGTGGGATTAGGTAATGGGGTGATGAGAGGGTAGAAGAATGATAGTTAGATGTAATGTGTTGCTGGGTAGTAGATCTGGGAATAGATTTATGATGGCTGTGATTCAAAAGTCTAAGAAATGTTATCAAAGACAACATACAAGATACTACTTACTGGTTATTGACGAGAATGCAGGTCCAAGAACTGTGATGACAAAGGCAAAACTTAGATAGGACGTCCTAACGATCAGAAGATGAGATATCTTCCCTCATAATGATCAGCTGAGTATCACTGGGCTCTGGTTGTGCAGTTGCAGTCTTGGGCTTGATGTCCTTCTCTACAAACTCTTCTTGTTTCTTCACTTGCCTCTGCTCGGCCAAGAAAAACCCGATCCTTTCAATGATTTCTCCTCCTTTTTTGATCAAAATGAAAATCCGATGCTTTGTTTTTGGTTGAAGGTGGTCATTTACAGGGAACCGATGGCGGTTACACAATCGACGGCGGTCGAGTAGGAACCGATGTCGGTTGTGTCAAAGTGGGTTTTTTTTGGTAAAATAGCCAGCTTTCCCTCCTTTTCTCCCGAGGGATTAGTTGTGGGCTTGGTCAAGTCATTTTGAGGTTGGTTTTAGGTGCGAGTGAGGAGTAATTAGTCATGGGTGTGGATGTGGACCAAGTTATAGGTCTTAATTAGGTTAGTTTAGGGTTAAGACTAGGTCATGATGAGGTGGCAAAATGAGGTGGCAGGTATGGCGATGTAGATTTATTAATTATAAGGTAATTAATAAATAATTGTGTAAGGTTTAGGTGATGAGGTTAGGTTGCGAAATGAGATGCGGGGCACAGGGGGTCGTAAGACACAAATTTGGTGTCTAAAGTTGCATTGCATAATCTTGAATTAGAGCAGCTAGATGTTGAAACTGCATTTCTACATGGAGATTTAGATGAGGAAATTTACATGGAACAACCGGAAGGGTTCATTCAAAATCGCAACAAGAGGTTTGTTTGGAAACTCAAGAAATCATTGTATGGCTTGATGCAGTCTTCAAGACAATGGTACGAGAAGTTTGATTCCTTCATGGTGAGCCATAATTTTACCAAGAGTGAATATGATCATTGTGTTTACTTTAAAAGGTTAGATAATGGCATGTTCATTATATTGGTATTGTATGTTGATGACATGCTTGTTGCAAGCAAGAGCATGGTTGATATCAGTAGGTTAAAGGCTCAGTTGGCTAAGACATTCGATATGAAGGATCTAGGAGCAGCAAGACAGATCTTGGGCATGGAGATACACAGAGATAAGACGAAATGCAAGCTGTGGTTATCACAAGAGAAGTATGTGGAGAAAATACTTCAGAGATTCGATATGGATAAAGTGAAACCAGTGAATATCCCTTTAGCTTCGCATTTTAAACTTTCTTCAGGTTTGTGCCCTAGTAATGATGAAGAAAAGGAGTATATGTCTCGTGTACCATATGCTAATGTAGTAGGAAGGTTTGATGTATGCGATGGTTAGTACTAGACCAGATATTTCACATGCAGTTGGTGTTGTCAGTAGATACATGGCAAAGCCATGTAAAGAACATTGGGCAGAAGTGAAATGGGTGCTTCGGTATCTTAGAGGCACAAGTAGTTATTGTATCACTTTTGATGGTTGCAGTGATAAGGTTTGCGGTTATGTTGATTCTGATTTTGCAGGTGATTTGGACAAAAGAAGATCTACTTTAGGTTATGTCTTTACTCTTGCAGGTGGTCCTATTAGTTGGATGTCCAAAGCTTCAAAGCATTGTTGCTTTATCCACTACTGAGGCAGAGTATGTATCTGCTTCACATGCTTGCAAAGAGGCAGTATGGTTAAAAGGTTTATTGGGTGAGTTAGGACAGTTTCAGAAAAGTGTAAAATTTTTTTGTGATAGTCAAAGTGCAATTTATTTGGCTAAGAATCCAGCTTACCATAGTAAGTCGAAACATATTCCAGTTAAATACCATTATGTAAGACATGTTGTTGATGAAGGATAAGGTGATTCTTGATAAGGTCCACACTCAAAAGAATTGTGCAGACATGTTCACGAAACCGGTTATATTAGAGAAGCTGCAGTGGTTGCTTGGCTTCTCTTGGCTTGCAAAAAAGGTGATGAGCAATGAGCAAGGTGATCAGGTTAATTGTTGTCAAGGTGGAGATTGTTGAGATTAGATGACAACCATTCCTCTTCTGGTGGATCAAGATCCTATATTTCAGCTTGCTGTTGTAACAAGATAGCTTTAGTTAGAATATGGATAGGAACACATTAATGAATTCAGTTTTGTGAGAATGCTATAAATCCATGTATGCCCATTGAGGCTATACACACAAAAAAAAAAAAGAGTTGTAAGAGGAAGAGTTGTGCTGATTGTAATTTCCAGATTTGAACAATAAGAGAATCGATACCGTTGCTCCATGGATGTTTCCCTCTTGAGGGTTTTACCATGTAAATTTGTGTTTATGGTTTGTGTCTTTTTTGGCTATTTAATTTTGTTTACTCGCTTTATATTTTGCTATGCTTAATCTTTTCGTGGCTATATAAGTTTCCAATATTCTCATGTAATGTTATCTTCATAATTTTTTGATTCAGTTACTTGATTTCCTAC
The DNA here is from genome assembly GCA_019776745.2 of Taxus chinensis. Classification (NCBI taxonomy): domain Eukaryota; kingdom Viridiplantae; phylum Streptophyta; class Pinopsida; order Cupressales; family Taxaceae; genus Taxus; species Taxus chinensis. Next base: position 91,939,637 of record CM034146.1, read on the forward strand.
ATTATTATTTTTTCTTGTCAAAATGGTTATCTGTAAATTATATTTTATCCTGACTATTCCTTGACATGGTATCCTACCTTTGGTTTGACTAGTTGATCATTTTTGTAGGAAGTGGGAAAAAATCTATATAGGAAGAAAAATTAGTTTCAGGTATTCTAATTACCCTATGGGGTTTTTTAAAATAAGATTTATATTATTATTTGTATAATTGATTTATGTGGAAATTATTTATGTATATATAGAAATTTTTTGTAAACTTGTGTATAAGAAAATCAAACATTTATTTAAAAAGATACATTTTGAAAACATATTTTTATTATCACACGGTGGCCATAACAGTATAATTTAAAAATTGTGTAGTGTGGTTAATATTATATATTTTTTGGTATGGTTGTTACCGTATATTTTATCTAGCATGATTGATACCATATATTATCTAGCACAATTGATATTGTATATTGTTTCTACTATGGATGATACCAAATATTTTCTCTACAATGGTTGATATCATGTATATTTCTAGCATGTATGATACTGTATATTTTATACCATGGCCGATGTAGTATGTTTTCAAAAAAATCTACCATAGTTGATGCAATATGTTTTTAAAAGAAACTAAAAAATCTAGGTTGACTGATGTAGTATAATTCTTTCCTAAATGGTGATCTTAAAGAAGAAATTTATATATCTCAGTATAAAGAATATGAATAACCTACCAAAAAAAATTATATTTACAAACTTAAGAAATATCTTTATGGTCTAAAATAACCTTTTAAAGATTAACAATTACTTTAAATTTGTTGAGTTTACTAATTGTTACTCAGAAAATGATATATTTTAAAAGAGGAAGATGACCAAAGTATTATATATACTTTATGTGGATAACCTACTTATAACCAATAGTCAAAATTCATTAATCCACAGATAATTTTTTTTTTAATCAAACCCTAGAGATGCTTCATCTTGCCCCCCTTTACCGTTTCAAGAACAATACACATACAATTTACTCATGAAAATGAACATGATTGAGTGTGAACTAAATGCTATACCTAATGAAGTTGGAATCAAACTCATGCCAAACCTCCATGTGAAAAATTCAATCCTAATTTATATAGACAACTGATAGGAAGTCTAATATATTCAACCATTATTAGGTCGAATATTACTTATGTTGTAGGCATTTCTTTGAAAGGTTTATGAAAGACCCATATCTAGATCATTGGAAAATTGCAAAAATAATTATAAGGTATAATAAAGGTACATTTAATTATGGTATCTATTATTATTATAGTGAAAATGTTAAAATATTTGTTTATTATGATATTGACCATGTTGGTGATGTTATATATAGAAAATATACTCATGGATATATCTTTATATTTGGTACAGGAGCTATCACTTAGAGTATCGATAAATAACAAATTTTTGTCATATCATCTCTAAATGCCTAATATATAAGTGCAATGGAAGCTATGAAAGAAGCAATGTGGCTTAGAAGATCATTCGAAAAACTTCATGTGGGTACTACTGAGAGTACCAAATTGCTACATGACACCCATAGTTGTATCGCTCTTGCTAAAATATTGTTCAACATCAAAAAATAAATCACATTAAAATTTATCTGCATTTTATTAGAGAAAATATCCTTAATGGCGAGATTACTCTCTTATTCTACCCAACAAATGATCAAATTGTAGATATCTTCAAAAAACCTCTTTGGCTACCAAGTTTTGTAGGTTAAAATTGATGTTAGGCCTGAAGGATTTTCCATTGAGGGGGAGGGTGAATGAAAATGACACTTCCTAGTCACCAAATTGTATATTCTTTCTCTATATACTTCTTCTCTTTTAAAAACATCATTATATATGATATTGTAAAAATAATTTTGGAAGCATCATGTTTTATAGAGATTCCTAGTGTTATAAAAGGCCAAAAAAAACATGTAGCACTGGTTTTTGGAATCATCTAAGGGAAACATAAAAATGGGGTGCTATAATTAGATATATGATTTTATAGCATGTTAGTCAAATAATTCCTAAGTTGTAGTTCTTCAATTGTTTCTTATGCACAAAGAAAGTGATGGCATGTATGCCCACTGAATATTAAGGGGGTGTCTTGAAGCATAATATTTATGGGGATCCACACATAACATGAGGGCCCTGAATATATATTGAATGCTATTTATTATATGGTGATAACCTATTACACACACACACACACACACACACACACACACACACACACACACACACACACACACACACACACACACACACACACACACACACACACACACACACACACACACACACACACACACACACACACACACACACACACACACACACACACACACACCCACACACCCACACACACACACACACACTCACACACACACACATGACTATGATGTATTATATCCTAAGGTAGTGTTGAATAAATCATAATTATATATTTTTTTTAATATCTATTTTTTTACTCAACTAATACACAACTATTATATAGTTATGATGATTGGTTGTAAACATCTATACATACCTATTGGATAGTTGAGATTCAACCATCCTCCTATTCAGGTGGAAACCCTAAATATGATAAAATATTAAATGTAGAACCTAAAACACACAATAATAGAATGTTTGTGTGTATGTAGGTGTGTGAGGAAAAAAGTTGCAGAGAGATGTGAAGAATATTTGTGAGAGGAAAAATATTATAAGGATCTACAAGATTTATTGTGAGGCCATTGTTGTTAGAGAAGGAGGAGATAGATACCATGTTATTATGGTTTGTAATGGTTAGACACTCTATAATATTCCTTATTAGTAATAAATATTGGATGTTGTTTTTGGTGTACGATTTTTACAATCCTTATTCGACATGTTATTGATTACAAATCTCTTCGAATCTCCACAAGGTACAATCTTCTTATGTACTTTATGCTATGGAATATTCATTCACCATTACAAAGTGGGGAAAATGTAGTCATGAAATCACACACTTTATACTTACATCATGCCTCTAAGTATTTCATTATATAAATGATTCCTAATCAATAATACTAGACATTAACAACACTTGTTTTACTCTTTCATTTTTTTTAACTTTCTCACACTCTTTTTATTTGCTTTTCTGGACTGACCACTTTAGGTTTGGATACTAAAACACATGTGACCCAACTCTGTATTGAACATTACATATTCTAGGAATCCCAAATGTTACTGCCCATTAGGTACAAGAGTGCCCTAGGTGCTACTATCCCATTCAGACACTTTTTTCCATTTCCCTCATTTTCTTGATTTTGAATTACCACATCATTTGGTATCTTTTCTAGAGTCTCTTTTATCACTTTGGATCAGAATTTTATTTTTTAATGATGAAATTCAAACAAGGGAATTATATATATATATGACTTACCTTTATTAAGGGGCAAAATATTTGTGGCTAATACTTACTATCTACTACTTGGGAAAAGAGAACATTCAAATACTGCATTTGGGCTACATCATTCACTACATAGGAAAGGAAATTTCTGAATTCCATCTCACACATTCATCTATGGGGAAAAGTAGTTGTATCCTGCTATCTTAGTGCAACTGACATAAGGGAAACCTAGCTTTAAGGGGCACAATTCCAATCACATACACAAACAAACTACATAGAGTCTAAAATGTAGTGTAGTTCTTGGTGATAATCAAACTGGGGTGACTGTCGAGGTCAGTCTGAATCAAGCATATGCATTATTTATTCCATCTAATGTTTTCTTGAGCTTTGTATAGGTAGCTAGGGTTTGTTTTGTAGGTACATGTGCGATACATGAACCCTAAAATGAAGTGAATGAAATAAAAAAAAGGAAGGAATTAAGTTCATACCCCAAAAAGACTATAAGTAGAGTTGTTGCAAGGACACTAGCACCTAGGCGGTCTTGTCCTCTTGTGGGTGATCCTGTATAAAGAAGTATCAAGTCCCAGTTTTCTAAACAGATCTCATAGTAGTCTAGATATATCCTGTTCTAGTCATCTTCCAACCCAGAATCAGCCCAGATCTCCTGATACAAGTTAAGTCACTCTTTTATCTCTTATCTTGTATACTTGCTTGTACTTTGCATGCTAGATCTTTTTTATTACTATTATATTCATTTGATCTCAATCCTCTGATAAAGATTTAAATTTATTTAAATCATTTGGTGAACCAAAATCGTTATCATGCACCAGATCCCTTTTTTCTTATGAGGTTATGGCTAATTCTTCCTCTTTCCTCCCTACTCATGTTTATTCCCAAGTGGCCATCCAAGTTGAGTATATCCTTGTCATTACTCAGCATCCACCTCACTTCATAACTACCTTTGCAGACCCCACTATCAATGTCGTCACTACTCGCTGGACCAAACAACCTTTGCAGCTTCCTACTTATCTTCCTTCTCCTCTAAATGCACTTTGTCAACCTACTTCCATCCAACCTAGTTGATTCCATCTAAAGAGTATGATATCATTCAAAAATTAAAGAATACCCCCACTAAAATATCTCTCTTTGATCTTTTGTGTAAGGCCCCTAATTATTTACGCACTCTCAAAAATTCCTTACGAGCAATTCAAATACAAAGTGATGACCCTAGGTCTCCTTTTCCAATCTAATGGAATATTTCAAGCACATTAGAAATTATTTTACATTTACTGATGATGATATTTCACCTGAGTCATCTCGTTGATTCTCCTCCTATCCTTATCCTGGCTCGGATTCAAGGTTTCCAAATGAAGCATATGTTCATTGATAATGATTTTACATTGAATGTTTGTCCTCTATCCCTCCAACCCCTCAATATTCCTCATAGTGCAATTGAGAATTATATCATTGTTTTCTATGGATATGTCATCATCACTCGTGCATGTGTTGGCATTATCAAATTGGAATTACAAGTGGGACCCCGTAAGCTCCTTACTCCTTTTCATGTCATGGATGCCCCATTACAATTTAATCTTCTCCTCGGTAGACCTTGGATCCATGACATGCAAGATATCCCTTCTACATTCCATTGTTGTGTCAAGTTTATCTTTGATGGATATGAGCATACTATTACTATTGATCCTAAACCATTCAAATATTGTCACATGGAATCTACTACCTCTATGGTTATTCCCCTAGCTCAACCAATCTCCTCACATTGTCTTGATACATATGACATTGGGGAGCCTAGTAATTCCACTCATATATCACCACTTCCCATCACTTCTTCTTTTTAGACCTGCATTACTAATCTCATCTCTCCTACCATATCCTCCCATACACCCTCTGCATTTATTGTCATATAATACCTTGCAGATTCTATGAACAATATTACCATGTTGAGACTGATGATTTTGATGATGATATTGATGATATTGAGCTTACTAATGACACTCTTTTCACTTTGGACTTTACCCCCATGGAATTTGATGAATCCTTATTTCATAACCACTACTTTTCTATAGGACCTTGTGAATACCAAGTTAAATCTCCAACTCCACTGGCTACTACTACTGTGTTGATTCCTTATCATAATATCATGCACACCCTCAAACCCACTCGAACACCTATTTTTGGTTCTTCTTCTAGGCCACCCTCCTCTTTTGATCAATTTACTTACACATTATATATTAATCAGGAGTATTGGTAGCATGTACCTTATGATCCTCATTGCTCTGAAACCATATGTACCTATGAGGCTCTAACCCACTTGGGCCTCACTCCTATTGATATCATACCTTTGTTCACACCACATAATGAATATCAAGGCTATATCTTTCTCCTAGTAGCTTATGGTACCAGGGTCTTCCACATACAGGTTTGGGTTACACTTGATCCCCAACCTTTTCCGCTTACACTTGGGAAATCTTGGTTGGATTACATTGGTGGTACTATTGATATGCATAATACTATTCTAACTTATCCTATGGCCTCCAAGACCATTATTATTCATAATGATTCATTCCCTGATTACACTCCTAATATATCATGATGGAATATACATAAGCACCCTTGTACACCTTTTACTGATGAAGAATATGTCATGGGCATGTATGACTTACACCTCATGGGTTTCTTCAAAAATAAGCCAAAATACTTTGCATACCATGCCTCTAATCCAAATCCCACTAGCTATATTTCTAAATTAGATGATTCCCTCAATGACATCACTTAGATCACCATGGCATACACACTTGGGGGCATATTCTCCCCCTTCTTTGCCCGATGTTGCACTCTTGTTCTAGGTTGAAACGTGATTGTTGGGGGCACATTTACTTACATGGACCTCACTTTGCACACATACACTAAGGGGAAACCTTACTCCCCTCTTCTAACTATGTTTTGTTTCATGTTCACATATTTACTAAAAAAATAAAAAATACTAGCTTATATCTTGATTGGATGTATCCTTACTTGCTCATTCTATTCTATGTTACACATTACTTATCATGTTACTTGGGTTCATAACATGCTTTATCATTTTTCCATACACACGTGCATTCACATGGTACTTTTTGAGTTAAATGCAGACCACTTATAGGTTTCTACACGATGTATGGTGCTTGGCACTATACCATACTAGTCTCCACTGAGGCTCCTGGGGGCATCTACCTTTCCTATTTTTCTATATTCAAGTTCTATCATTGCAATATCTACTACTTTCATTCATATTTCTCATTGTATACATTGTGGCATACTATCAATATTTCTAACATGATAACGTGTGCTTCATGTGTAACATTTCTATTGTATACCTACTTCTGATCACGGTTATCTAATTTACTTATATATTGTCTTCCTTGGTTGTGTTTTGATTTCCATTGTTTGTGGGTTATGCCCTATGTTCATTTCTTTTTTTCTTGTATCACCTTGAAGGATTCAATTTTCTTATAACATCATGAGTGGTGTCCCATGTATTCAACCAACTACTCATTGTGTCTTTTACAATGTTATTGTGTGTTGTGCCTTGTTTCTCTTACATCATGTATACTTGTTTATGACTAACACTTTTGGATAGCCTTTTTCCCATTGTTTACATACACCATGGTTGTTACCATGTGTATTCCCTATTCCCCCTATAAGAGTTTTATTTTAGATGTGCACATCAGTTTCATCTTTCCTCATTTAGGCCACACTCACCTTTGTCCATCTCACACACCCCAAACGAGTGGGGTAAATAATTAGGTGACTATATCACCCTCTCATCAGTTCACAAACCAGATACATAATAATACACAAAAAAATTAGGGTATACAAAGAAGCTAAAAACAGGTTTAGAATCAGAATTGGGCCTAAAATCAGTCCAGGATAGAAGCACCAACATAGACAAGACCAGTGGGCACTAGTGTCCCACCTGGACACTCTTCTATCCTGGGGAATAAACATATTATAGTACATAATCGAATAGGTTCTCAGTAACAATATTTTCCAATTTCTAGAAACACATGCTTGGTTACAAGTTACTATTGGTGGCACGTTACACACTTTGTGCAATAAAACTAATTACTTCATATGGCTTGGTGACTAGTTTCTATTGGGTTTGTGACCATCTACAGTGGCACTTATCCATGGGGAAGTATTAAGGGTTGGAGAGAAAAGTTAACGGCTCTCCCAATACTCTTCCCTTAGTGGCAGGATGCCCAAATCTGAAGTTTAGTGACAAAACACTCAAATCTAAAGTTTAGTGACATGATGCTCAAAATGATAGGAAGATCGAAGTTTGGCGAAAGGACGCCCAAATCCTTAGTACTATTCCAACCATCTCCAAGGCAGCAAACATACAAGAATAATTCTATCTCTTCTCTCATGACACATAGGTGTATTCTACCCTTGATTCACTTGTTTTTCAATACACATTTCTATTTTGACATGTACTAAGTTAAAGTTCAATTTCATTTGCCATTAGCATTGACTACACTAATTTTTCTTTTCTTTTGTAGGTTTGACCTTAAACAAAATGACAACACACAAATGGAACAAGGAACAATATCAAGCACAAGATGCTCTAGAAAAGGAAATATTCAAGGAACACATACATATATCAGTTCTAATATGTATGTAAAAGTCACCCATAATATCCCTATCCTTCTCTAAATTCCATGATGGACATTCTACTATCTTTGTTTAACATGATATCAAATACAACCCTCATTCAAAACAATATTTGTTGCAACTCTCTTCAACTCTCCACAAGGTATGATCTTCTTATCTACTTTATGTTCCTGAATATTTATTCACCAACATAAAGTGGGGAAAATGTAGTCATGAAATCATGTACTTTCTACTTACATCACGCCTCTAATTATTTCATTATATACATGATTCCTAAATAAGAAGACTAGAAATTAACAACACTTGTTCTACTCTTTCATTTCTTTTATCTTTTCTCACACTCTTATTATTTTATTTTCTAAAATGACCACTTTACTTTTGGCTACTAAATGACACATGACCAAAATATTTATTGATCATTGCATCTTCTGAGAATCTCAGACACTACCACCCATTAGGGACAAGAGTGCCCCAAACGTTACTATCCCCTTTGGGTGTTATTGTCCCTTTCCATATTTTTCTTGATTTTTAATTTCCACATCATTTGGTATGTTTTCTAGAGTTTATGTTATCACTTTGGGTCAGATTTTCAGTTGTTAATGATGAAATTCAAACAAGGGAATCATATATATACACAAATTACTTACCAATATTAAGGGGTAGGACATTTGGGGTTAATACTTACTATCTACTACTTTGGAAAAGAGTTGTATTCAAAGTTTGCATTTGGGTTACATCATTCAATGCATAAGAAGGGAGATTTATGAATTCCATCTCACACATTCATCTTGGGGAAAAGTAGTTATAGCCCGCTATATTGGTGTAACTGAAAAAAGGGAAACCTTTCTTCAAGGGACATAATTCCAATCACACACACACAAAAACTACATAGAGTCTTAAATGTAGTGTAGCTCTCGGTGAAAATCACATCAGGGTGACTGTCGAGGTCAGTCTGACTCAAACATATGTATTATTTATTACATATTATATTTTCTTGATCCTTGTACATGTAGCTAGGGTTTTTTTACAGGAAAATGCGTGAAATAGGAACCCTACAACATATCTAAAGTGAAAAACAACGAAAGGAAGGAATCTAGTTCGGACCCAAAAAGACTAGAAATAAAGTTGTTATAGGGACACTAGCACCCATATCAGACACTAGTGCCCAATGGCCATGTACTTATATGGGAACACCTATCTAAATAAGTCTTAGGTCCCATTATTCTAAAAATATCTCACACATTCCAGATCCATCATGTTTCAGTCATCTTACAGCCTAGAATTAGCCTAGATCTCTCGATACAAGTTAAGTCACTGTTATATCTGATCTTACATACATGCTTGTACTTTTCATGCTAGATCTTATTTATTATTGTTATATTCATTTGATGTCACATAATAAGGTTCTACAAGAATAATGAAACCTTGAATGGTTGTCAAACCTTTCATCATGGTATCATACTAAATGTTTAGTATACTCATGCATTTTCACTTCTCCGATCTACAACTTTCTAAACATGCCCTACCATAAAGGAAAGAGACAAAGGAAGGCTATTGTACATCAACATTTATTATTGTATTAATTAATGGAGACAAATTAATTCATGGCCATAACATAAAATTGTTGGGTTTTTTTCTTCAAATTATAAGATGGTACAAATTGTCTTCATCTTTATAGGAATTTCAGCCATACAGGAAATGGAAGATGATGGGTCTTGTTGTATTTAGTCAAATAGAGTATTTTCAAGCTCATTAAAGGAATCTTGTTGAGGATAACTAGCATTTTTATGAATCATGGAGGAGATATCAGTGGGAATGTAAGGTAAAAAATACATGGCATATTCATCTATTTGAACATATTTATGGTAAGGGTCATGAGATATTTTATATTCCAAGTAAAATTCACATGATTTTGCTGAATCCTAGCCTTGTTATGACCTAAATATTGAGTTCAAATATACAACACATAAGGTAATGTACAATGTGGTTGATATCTTATTGAAGCTAATAATGAGCACTTTGTACTTAAATTGACCCCCTCGAGCATGTTTGACTTGTACTATCATATTAACTCTTGTTATTAACATTTCTTCAACCTGGCTAAGTACATGCATAGTGGAAGGGTGAACACTAGCATCTATGTTATTCTACAGTGAGAACTGATTGTCCTCCCTTTAAGTAATATAATGATAACAAGTAGGGATTCCTTTTCATAATCAAGTTTTGATGTGTAAATATTTTTCCATGTAAACGAAACATGTTTGCATGAAGAAGAGTTATGTGGATGGGTTTTATAAATCTGAGACAATAGAAAAGCATGAGATGCAAAATGAGATTGATGGAAGTTGAAACGTGAGACTTGAAATGTCGAACTGATAAATCAAGGAGTGATGTACAACAAAGAACTAAAGGCTATATAGTTGTGGAAGGATTTAATGTTTGGATTGGTATAAAATCAATACATTTTACATCCAGTAAAGACCTTCTCTCTCCTTTGTTTATCTATTATATTTTTTTGGGCTTGGTAATGTAGTTCATGAAGCTCATTTCTATGATCTATATTGTTTACATTGACAAAATGGTTCATTTTCCTAGCTGTAAAAATGTAATGATTTTGCATTATTTCAAGTTTAGAAAGAATGCATGTAGGGGGGCATGTGTGGAGTTAGGTTATAGTTTAAGAAATAAGGAAATCATAGGAATCCATGAAACACATTATGTAGGAATACATCAAAAATACATTGAATTAAAATTATTAGTGGTATATAAAATAAGTGCAGTGTAAACACATTTTCCTCTACCTTGAACATTGTATGTGTAAAGGGTTTAAATTGTGATAGAATAAATAAATAATTTATTTTGTTGGTTATGCGGAAAAAAATTGTTAAGGAATTTGACTTGATACATTGTATGTATTTCTTCTCCCCACAATGTATGGAATAATAATAATAAATTCAAATTTTATATAAGCATAAAGGTGTATTTAAAAGATGGTAGATTATTTCTTTACAAAATTGGTTAAAAAAAATGTTGAAATATTCAAATTGCCACTATAGAAAAGATAGTCAAAATAATATGAAAATACACATGCAAAAGTGTGTTACACTTGTTTGTGAAGTTGGAAGATGTAATAGTACACCAAAAAAAAAGTATATGATCTAGCAACATCCATATAATAAAGGCAAAAACTACTCCATTGGTCCAATTTGAGCCTGTTTCAAGAATTTTTTCATAGAGACCAACACTCTCTATAGAAAATTCCCCCTTTTCAATTCATAGGACAACAATTGAAATGCATTATTTTTCCTTGAAAATATATTTCCTAGCTAAAATTGTGAGCACAAACTGGTGGGAAAATCACACGGGAAAACTCTTTGTGGATGAGTTCAAGTTCATCTATCAACAAGCATAGGTCCCTTGCTCTTATACCCATGAGGGAGAAGAAAAAATTATCAAAATTTGTAACGTACCTTAATTCTCTAATATGGTCATAGAGCTCAAATTTTACCATATATTTTTAATCACATCCAATCTTGAGTCTACAACTATAGACACTAAAAATCTACACCCCTCATCTTTGTCCAAATTATTAATTAAACACATCGGTATTTTATACCATAACTTAAACACTACATCCTTCACATTTGTTCCATTAATTAAATTCAACATCCCATACTTATACCATTCATCACCCCTTCCCATTTTTATTTAATCAATTAATTAAATGGATGAATATTTCACCATACACACCATTTAATTACATTTTATTTATCTTAAGACTAATATTCCACGATATTACATATTTCTAAACTACCCAAATCAACCCAAATCTATTTATTCCTTAAAAACCACTTTTAATCTATCTCTAACTTCCTTATCTCGACAAACAAATCATTATCATCTACACACCTATTGAAATCATATACACACCTATCAAAATCATCTATACACCTATCAAAATCATATCTAAATTAGTATGATCTAACCTATTTTATCATCCTCCAAAACAAACAAAACATGTCCCTAAATAGTATAACAAATTCACCCCTTGAAATCTAAAATAAAAACCTTGATTTAACAAACTATTCCAACCATTTTCCATCCAAATCTCAAACAGACCGAAATTGCTAGCAATTCAAGTAATTGCTAGTGATTACTTAAGAAATTTTTTTAGCCTCTCTTTGGGATCCTCATTTAGAATTCACAAATCTTAGCTCCCTGTCTGAGTTCATAACATCATTTTTTACCAGAGTGTTCGAGCTATTGTCTAGTATCATTCCCAACACACCTCAAGAATCTCAAATTCATTCCACACCCCTTGTAGATCAACATCTCATCAGTTCGGTTATAGGATTCACCAACTTCCTACATCATCTTCCATCAAGGTCTAAAGATTCTCCTCACTTATTTATCGTAGTCCAGGTACTTTTATTTATTCATTTATTCATCTCATATCATCTCTAGGCCTTTACAAATCTGAAACACTAGCTTAATCAGTCAAATAATTAATTTTACGAGTTTGTTACTATTTACAAGAATCGCTAGCGATTGCTGCAATCACTATAATTCTTGTTATTTCTGTATTTCTATAAGCATTCATTTAATCTACTTTATCAGTAATTTCAAGTCTCTTTCCTTCTAACATTCTAGCTAGCATGGATCATTTTAGATGGAAATAGGTGGCCCAAACCATGAGATTACCAGCATTCACTCTTTTCCAATAATTTATCATCCCTTTTTATTGGGAGAAGTACGCCATTTTACATGATATAATTTTGTGTGTTATCCATTATGCCCCATTGGATGAGTTAGAAAACATTTTTGAATTCACTCATGAACTCCATCAAGTAGTAGAGGACTACTGACATGCATATTTTGACTACATACTCCTTGACGCTGAACTTGCTTGGCTTGAGTATGAGGCTGAACACGAAGACCAGCCCTTCGAAATGGAATTCTAGCCATAGTCTCACTTTCTTCTATTTATTACTTATCAACTATCTATTTTGTAATAGACTCGTCATTTATCATCATATTATCTTGTATAGGTTCTCATACATAATATATCATTTCCAAATCCACTTAATTGTTTAAAAGTGGATTAAAACCCTTGCAAGGAAGTCCATTGACTTTCAGGGAATGGCCTTTTCTAGAAAATCTGCCATATATCTTACTGATCACATTTTGTTTAGTGTTTGTGATTTGCATGTTTTCTCACAGGAGAGGTGATTATTCACATCTTCTATGGAGTGCAACATCGAACATCATTAATCAACATTTACACATATCACTAAACCCCATGTCCTTTGAGGTTAGTTTATTTCCATTTTATTGCTTCATTAATTCAAGTTTAAGAGGTAGAAATATTTTTGAAAATTCTAGTAAACCCGATGGGACACTTGTCCCTTGTTTCACTATTTTATTTCCTTAAAAATATCATTTAAAAAAAAAAATTAGTTATCCGCTTAGTAGTCATTAGTGATTTAGTAAATCCCCAGCGATCGGGTGAATCACTAGCAATTTAGCCAATCGTAGATGATTTGTCTAAATACTTTTGTTTACTTTGCATTTTTCCTTCTAGTTACTGTTTTATGGTTATTTCTCTATTTTATGATTATTTTAGGTTCGTATATTTATGTTTCTATAGATTTACCATCAAATTTTAAAAGAAAGAATCTTTCATTCATCTAGAGTATCATTTTTTTCCTCAACTGGTTTTCTATTTTGTAATCGTTAGTGATTTGGTCAATCGCGAATGATTCTCATAATCGCCAATGATTTCTCTGAATGCTTTTGATTTCTTTATAGTTAGTCTTCTAATCTCTATTTTCCATTGGTTTTTATATGTTTCTCCTAACATGTTTTCTAGGTTGTTGTTTATGGAGACTTTGCTTGTTGAATTTCTGGATTTCTTAAAAATTAAAAATTGCAAAAAAAAACTAAAAGGAAGTGTTTATCATGGTGAGTCCTACAACCTTATTTTTCTTTCAGTATTGCATTATTTGCTTGTTTGTTCTCATTAAAAATAACATTTGGTTTTGGGTGTTAAAACAAATAATTACATCCTTCTTGCTCACATAGTTCTAATTAGGAAATTTAATTGATTGCATCCACTTTATCTTTCCCCCACACACAACCAAATCACTTAAAACATCAAACACACATTCAAACAATTCCCACCCAAGTGATAACTATTGGGATTTCATCACCTAATAGGGAAACCATATCAATGTTCTGGTTGAGTATAAACACCTGTATGTCGATATATTGGCAAAGCACCTAATTCCCTTATTACAGCAGGACCGTGAAGTGAGGGGGTAGGTCCCTATACCAAGCTTGTATCAACAATAGTACAAAGTTGAACCTCATGTACCTTCAGGTAGATCAAGGATGCCACCCATAAAAATACCTGAAACCAGCCATAACTTTCCATTTCCTAGGACCCATGAACCATTTTTCACATTTCACTTTTTCTTAATTAAATCAAGATAATTTGAAAAATTATTTTTCTTTCTTTTCCTAATGTTTTTAATGAAACCACTTAACCACTTAGTTATTTTCCATTTTAGGTGATTATGTGTTTGTTTACTATGGTACTTACTAGACAATAAACCCATAATCAAACTTCAAAAAACATGTCTACAATGTTATTTACACCATTACAACAACATATTCCATTATCTACACCATTCTCTACACCATTACAAAAATATAACCCATTTTATCAACTAATCACATCTCCTCCTCTTACTGATGATCAACAAGCCTAGAATGAAATAAAGGAGAAATATAAGAATAAATGCGAAAAAATCTCTTAGATTCTACACACCAACTTCATTGTCAAATTTTCTATGGACATGAACAAGAAGAAACTTAATAGCCATATTCTCCTAGCTCTCAATCAACATCATCTGAACCTCCTTTCTTTGATAGAGGAGACCTTGTTTTTGAATACATATTAGATTCAAATCTTGTTTCCTTTAACACTTATCTTACAGCTAGGGGTGTTCAACTCCAACCATTTATATTTGAACCACATATTCCACACCCTTCATCTGCTATTGCACATCTTATTGATTCAAACCAACAACCCGTTATCCAATATATATATTCATATCCATCCATAAATCAATCTGAAACATCAAATGTTGAGTCTTATATTCCTATTAGTCAACTTGAAACATCCAATATTGTGTCTTCTATTCATGTTCTTAGTCTCCATATGATCTCTTCTCAAAACACATCTATCAAACAACCCACATCTTCACCTAAACCCTCCTCTAGTTCCACACCTCCTAAATATAATATCAATGTTTCCTCGTCTATCCCTCCAACATCTTTAGTCATCCAGAAACCTCCAATGAGTTCTTTTATAGTTTCTACTACTGTATCTCAACCAGTTAGCAACCCCATTTAGAATATCACAATTTCCATTCCTGCATCCATTCCTTTAATCAATACTAATGCTATCACCACCACTCATCATGTTTCAGTTCAATCCTCTATACCCCCTGTCTCACAACATATTCCACAACCATTAATTTCCATGCCACAATCCATTACTATTCATAACATCCCTCAACAAGCACCATCTTCTGTTGCCTCTACAATATACTTCCAACAACCACCCCTTTACAACCATTCACCACCACATCTTTTCGATATCCTTATCAGTATATTTAACTGTCACAATTGTTAGTGTCCCAACCTACTTATAACATCCCTAAAAAAACATCCCATCTTAGCAAAACATTCCATATTAGAAAAAAATTCCTCAACAAACCTTTCCTTCTCAACAAAACATTCCATAGAAGAAAAACATTCTGTATCAACAAAACATCGTCACTAGCATCCCATAACAAAATATTCCTCAATAGAATATTACTCAACAAAACATCCCATATAAAAAAAATATACCTCAATAATATTTTTAACCATTTAACCTACCTTAAAGAAGGCTATATATCAGACTAATGTTTTAAAGAAATCCTCGCAAAATGAATTTTGCTAAGACCAAGAATCCAGAAATTTTTCAATTTTCGAACTTCGCCGTTTTTCTCTTTTGGAACTAAATTTCAGAATTTATTTTGAAATTTTCCAAAGTCCAAAACCTGAAAGTCCAAAAATTTGGACTTTTGGGTTTCAAATTTTTTTGGTTCATTTCATCTAAATCCGTCTCAGACTTCCGAAGTCTGAAACTTCGAAACTTTGAATTTTTGGACTTTTGGGTTTTAGGTTTTTGGAGTTCTTTGAGCCATTTTAGGATTTTTACGTGAAGTTATCCAAAGTCTAAATTTAGGAAAGTATGAATTTTTGGACTTTCAAATTTTTGGATTTCAGACTTCTTAATTGCCAATTCATCTTTCCTTCCCATTTTTTCTGAAGTTCAAAAACCAGAATTTTTAGAATTTCAGGCTTTTGGGTTTTGGAGCTTCAGATATTCTGACTACAATTAATTTACACCTACCTCTGTACGGATCATAAATTTACCATTAATGTCAGGATTTCTATATAAACTCATATTTTCACTTTTTATTTTTTACCTAACACTTTCGCACTTTCACTTTAACATTCACTTTCGTACGTTGCTGCGTCTTTTTTAAGGTATATTTCTTTGGTTTTACTTTCTTTTAGTTTAGGTATTTTTCCTCCTCCTTCTCCCCTGTTTGGTTTCCTTTTGTTTTCCCTCTATTTTTACTTGTAGTGTCTTTCTTTTTCACCATGTTTTGTTGTGAGAGTTTTCTCTAGGTTTTTAAGCATGTCCAGGGGACCTTTTTAGGCCCCTCATACTTCCCCCCATTTCTCAATTTCCAACTTAACATTATATTTTGTAGTCTCCTCTAGATATTATCCTTTCAAACTTATTTGAAAAACTTTCTCAGATAACTCTTTCAGAAAAATCACCAGGCGGGATTTCAGAGATTTCACATTTTGGAATTTCAAAAAACTAATGCTTCGGAATTCAGATTTCGGAAAACTTTTTCGGAGAATTCAAGATTTTAGGTTTTCAAAGAATTGGAGATTTTGGAAAACTTTTTTGGAGATTTTATTTCAGATTTTTCCAATTTTGGATATTTTCTGCTTTCGGAGATTTCTTTCAGACTTCTGACTTCGGAAAAAAATTTCAGAGATTTAAGTTTCAGGTTTTTGGAGAATTTAGATTTCGGAAAAATTTTTCAGAGAATTTAGGATTTTAGGTTTTTAGAGAATTGGAATTTCAGGACCTTTGACTTTGGAAAGATTTTTTGGAGATTTGTTTTGGTGATTTCTTTCAGACTTTTTCGGTTCAATATTTCAGGATTTTCCTTACTTTCGGGTTCTCAGAGTTTCTGCAACATTCAAAATTTTTGATGTTTACCTCCACTTCGAAGGGAAAAGAGATGATGAAGTACAAATTTCTTGGGGTTTCTCCCCAATCCTACTTGACCTCTGAATTAGAAAATATTGGGGACACCGATCTAGGACAGATTGATCTTCCCAAGTTTTGGGAAAGATTAAAGGCCCCGAACAAAAATCCATGGATGTAGGCCATCTTTGACAGTGATCTTTCCCTTACCGCTGATTTTCCCACATTTGTGCAATGCCTAGATTTTGTCCTAGTTGTAGTAGCCCATTACGATGAGGACTCTATGTCGATAAGAGATAGTGATGATAAGGTGGTGATCCTTCTGGACCCATATTTCTTTGAAGACTTTTTCAAACTTCTAGATGTTCAAGATTACACCACAATAAAACCTAAAATAACAGTTGAGCACTGGGATAAAAAAGAAGAAGTATTCTCGAAGGTCATGATGAAATATTACCTGAATAAGAATTTCTCCAAGTTGTCCAAAACTATACATCGATCAGATTTCATTCAGGAAGTCAACAATCTCATCATACTCTTAAGCAGAGTTTTAGGTCTTCCTTCTACAAAGGAATTCCAAGAATGGATGTTCTTGTACATAGAAACCATCAAGAATAATACCAAATTTATCTGATGGGGTGAACATATTAGTAGCAACATTCTCAATTGGGAAAGGTGGCCAAAACCAAGAATTTCTACATGACATATTTTCTAGTATATGTAGTTGCTGCTATGGGGGATTTTACAAGATTGAATACTAGGGGAGTTCACATCACATCCCAAATATATGAGTTTTATCCCCAACTTACTTTGGATGAGGGGAGCAAGCACTTCCGAAGACTTAACGACGCCTTCTTTGCTATTTTCCTCTATTGCTTTGATAAAGATTTATATAATCAGAGGGTTTCCGATGAGGCTTTCTAAGAAGTGCGAGAATGGGGAGCAATCTACTTTCAATTTCCCACATTCACCTACATTTGAATTCTGGGTTTCATAGGCGCCCTAAGCAAGTTTCCAAGGTGCCCCACTAACAAATGGATTCTTTTGGAATTGGTTCGACAGTTGTTGGATTACCATAAAATCCAAAATAAGCGTCACAAGGCAGGAATGTATTTCCCTATTACAATTGGTAGGTATTATTTCCCAACTATCCATAATGCAAAGAATGTAGATGCAGTAATGGCTGAAGTAACCCTGTAGACCTTCCATTGGTGAACTAATTTTTACTATTGGGGTAAGTTCAGGGAGACAGGTAAGTCTAGTGCTCATGTGCCCCAATTAGAAGAAATATGGATTCATTATCGGGATGAGTACATCATGCGGTAAAGAGATTATGAGAGGTTAACTCTAGATGAAGTGCGGTAGTTTGGATTGGCTGATGTGCCAAAAGACTTGCAGGATAATGATGAGGTCCTAGATCCATCATACAAGAATGAAAATGTTGCTAATCAACCTCTACCATGGGTTGATTGGTATGTGGAGGAATGCAACACTACTAAAGAAAGGACAAGACCCATTCTAAGGAGAACTTTCAGTTGGTTGGATACCTTGGGAATACCACCCAAAGGGGAAAGACAACCTACAAATATAGTGTCTACATCAGCAGTAAACCAACCAAAACCCACAAAAGACAAGAGGTTGACTCAAAGGGTTCTTACTATTCCAAAGAAGATCTCATTTGTGGTTGGTGGATCATCTCTTTCTAGGTCTACTGCTCCCAAGATTGCAACATCTACAATGCCAGTTACAGAGGTAGTTGAAGTGAGTGACTCTCTTAGTTCCATTCAGGATCCACCACATCTTCCCCTTCCTCCATTATCACTTCCAATATCATTTCCTTCCACTTCTACAATCATTTATTCCTTCCCATCCCCTTCCATGGCCTAGGTATTTTTGTCACTTCCAGTTCTATCAGCTGGGGAAAATATTGGGTCACCCATTTCCTCTTCACTTCCTTTGACACTCCCATTTTCTTCAATTTCAACCCCTAGCATTGCTTTTTCAATTCCTATGGCTGTCCTCACACCCACACCTCCTATCATTGCTAGCTCTACTCAGATATCATCTGGCATTTCTAGTGATCTTGCTCTGATTGATGCTTCAAGTATTAGATATACTACTCCATCTTCCTTGGCTCTAGCCATACCGGAGTGGCTGTTTAGAAAGAATCCAAAGAAAAAGAAGAAGGTTCCTCTGGGATATGTGATAGATCTCAGTATATTGGATTCCATACCCAAAATATAGGCCAAGAGACCAAGAACTGTATCAAGTTTGACAGTCAATCCATCAGGAGAGCGTGTGATAGAAGTAGCTACCTTTGTTGAGAGGAAAAATAAAGAAACCATCATAATAACAAATTATCAGATCTTAAAGTTCTCATTAGGGAAGGGTACTCATGAAGGAGCCAAGCAGGATGTACACACTACTCTTGGGACCCTTTTAGAGAAATACGACAAAGACAAGGCCACCAAGGATGAGCTTAAGGCCAAAGTTGAGCAGCTCATTACACTGCTGCATAGGGTAACCCAGCCCACTCCATCCACTGACATCTCAACTACTACGGACTTGATAATTTCATCAAAAATCAATGATATTTCCTATCATGAGCTCAAGAAGCTACACCAGAAAGGGATAACAGTGAATGGATGGATGGAAAGGATCTTACAGGAGGCTAATCCTTTGATTAAAGAAGTCATTGAGATTTATACTAATTTACATATTGCAAAAAGCACCATTGCTAAGATGGATGAATCTTTGTCCGAAGATAATAATAAATTGAACTTAACTTTAGCAACATAGTGACATTAGAGGATAAGATTTTGATTTACTTCTGCAGGAGGAGGTAATTGATGACACCTCTAAATTGTTCGAATATCAAAAGGCTATGGAATTTTGGTGTCAGGTGCTGTAACATCTGATTAAGAAATTGGAGGATAAATGGGTGGAGATTATGGACATCCTTAATGATATCTCAGAGGAGTTTGACAATGCCATCTGTAATTTCTTTAATGAAACCTAAAGACCAGATTAAATAAAATTTCAAAGATTTGGCGAAGCGAGACGATGATGTTGCGAGGACTTTCAATAGTAACTCCATTGATCGACTGGTTATATGTCATAATTTCATAGGGGGCTGAGGAAAGTCACGAATAGCCTTCGAAGGTTTCCAACCAGGATCACGAAAGAAATTGAGATAGTGGACGTAGTGAATCACTATGCATGTGGACCTAGAGATGAAGAAACTTAGGGAATTATCAAGCGCTTCTTGAAGTACAGACATTGAATGGTTTTTTGGGAGGAAGGATGATAAAAAATTGTAGGGAAAGGAGAAGTAGGTGACTCATGCCAAAGCTGAGCGGCCATGAAAGGACAGGTTAAAGCTTTGGAATCAGTCAAAGTTATAGGGTTGACTTAGTCAGCTTTTTGCAACAAATTTGCTATTTTTATGGGAGCATGTTCCCTTTTATTAATGGCATTACTATTTTTAGTTAATGTTAATTAAAGGCTCAGCCTAGGAACTTATAAATAGTGGAGTTATTCCATTATTTAGATATAGATATATTTTCTGAGAGATTTTGCGGAAAGTTGCTCTTCAAGCTTGGAAGAGTACTTTCAGAGATTTGTTGAAACCTTTTAATTATATTTAGAGCTATTCCTTACACTTGAAATATATTTTATTGTTTTGAATGATTAATCATTACATGCCTTGTGAATGTGATTCCTTAGCATTATTTGATTAATTTACCTTTATTTCAAATTGTCTGTTTCATATCATGAAAATAATAGTATAATTACTTTTCATCAGTTGTGAGAAACTATTTTCCTCATGTTGATTAAGATTTGCATTACTATTATCACATAGGTGAATACTGGACATGTGCTTGTGATTATCCTTTTGATAAATTATCTGTGTATCAAATCAAAGCTGATTTCTCTATTGTGTATGTTTTAAGTTTAACAAAGGAATGTGTGCTTCTAGTCTGTGGTACTTTGTACCCTTTCCAAGTTGTAATAGGTGAAGATGGCCAATGATGCATGCATTCTATCCACATTAACCCTTCTTGAAGTTAAACACCCCTTTTCTTGGTGCATCACCACTTCTAGAATAGGTTTTATTTACTTGCATTTTCTCTCCCTAATCACATGAAATGTTAGCATAGGACTAGTTAGCCATATTTATTTCATCAAAAATAGTATTGTGTTTAATTTAGGAACAAGAAGATGACCTTCTCTGGAGGTTCACCTCAAGCCCAAGTCCCACAGCTTGAGAGGTTACCCCATGTGTCCCAATCACACCGAATGTTGTGATTCATTTCAAGCCATTCGTGGGGTGCAGTGATTTGGAGACAACAAATACATTCCACAAAAAACACCCCATCTCAACAAAATATCCCATATCAAAAACAAATTTCCTACCAATAAAATATTCCTCAGTAGTATCAAACATATCCACAACCTAGCCAGTTCTCGTCCCAAATTGGCTCATCCTCACAGAAACCAACACAACCCTATCCTCTCCAAGCAATCATGAACTGCATATCCAATCTTGAAACCATTTCATCAGGACCCAAGAATGTGCTCTCTTATGACCAAATTTTTAATGAGCCCATTCATCCCTTAGTATCATATAACATATCCACCACATTGGGAACTTTCAAAGTTTATCAAATTTTATAGCAAGGAAGATCCCTAATAACACATCCGTGCTTTTTGTCATGCCTGATATCTAATATCCCACGAACAATCTCTCATCCTAAGTAATTTCTCCATGTCTCTTACCAGGCCCACCCTGGATTCATATAATAGCATCCCTCAGTACACCATTTTCTCATTCACACAAATCGCACAACTTTTCCTATAAAGATTTTCCATAAATATATCCTGTAAAATCAGTATCAATGAATTATATGCCATAAAACTTTTTGAGGATGAGTCCATTACTGACTTTTTTTCTCACTGGAGGGTTACAATAAATCAACTACCCTTCCCATTACCACAAACTGAATTGATTGAAATTTTCTTCCGTTCATGTGCCAAACACATTTCATCAACATTAAAAATTCAATCTTTTCAGAAATTTGATGAAGCCTTCACTATGCCCATAAGTTAGAACTATGAGCCCTAGAAGACATCATCAAATCATGACAAATCCAAATCATCTTCCAATACTGTAGTAGTCAAATCCACTTCTAAGGAAAAGTCCAATACTAAGCGTTCCCGTCAACAATGTAGTTACACACCCATAGGAGAAACTTATAGTGTAGTATTTGACAAGTTTCTCGCCGCAAACATGATATCTCTCCCACCCATCCAAACTATTGATACATTAATATCCAAACCCTCTTAGTATCAAGATAATGATTATTGTAAATGCCATAGGGTTAAGGGACATGACATCAAAAGGTTTTGCATGTTCCGTAATTTCCTTAAAGATTTGATTGATGGAGGTGAACTCCAATTAGATAATCCAAGTGCACCCCCAATCAAAATCTTGACATATTCAAACAATCCTTTCCGAATCACCCTCCATCTACCGATCAACCACAAACAAATGTTGTTCATGCTCACCATACTATCAACACCATAAATAAAACATTACCCATTCCTAAATCTAAATGCACATCTACAAAATCAATATCAACATCTACCGAGCCTACATTGATATCCACCGAGTCTTCATATGTTAGGAATAACATTGAAACCATTCTCTCATCCTTGTCACATGTTATTACTGAATCCACCTCCACACCAAAAACACCTACGTGTATGCCTCAATTTGTAAATATAACTATGATACCTCTCAAAACATTTATGACATAAACACCTCTTCCTAAGGCAACCATAAATCATATTCATTCCCCATCTACAAAATTAATTATTTCTAAACCAAACAATAAAAAATCTACAAAATCTACAACTTATTTAGATCTCATCAACCACATCATCCAAAATCATCTCCCTTCATCAGCACATACTTCAACATCCACACCTAGCTCATTAAAAACTACAAAGGGGCCTCATAAACATGGTGTTGTTCAAGTTTATAATATTTCTTACTATACTTTCCTTGAATCATACCTTTTCCATGGCCCTCAAAATTTTCTTCCACTTCCTTATAGAAAGGTTATTTCCACTCCTAGTAATCATCATGTCATGTCAAAACCAAGGCCTACCTACCAAGCCTCCACATTGGGCCCTCATCCCAAATCCATCACACCATCTAAAAATCCTCAGCGACAGAAAACCCCAAAACCCATAATCAATGTATTACTTCCACTGGAGGATAAGATACCCAAAACTTCATTAACATCCACATCTGTACCTAGAGAATGTTATGCAACTATTTTAGATGAACTCCTTCATCAATCACTTATAAAATTACCACCTACTAAACCATCAGACCCATGAGGATGGAAACCCACTTGGTATGAATTCAATGTCTCTTGTGATTATCATATGATACGAGGTCATTCTGTTGAAGATTTTAAGGCCTTTCATCTAATCACTCAAAATCTTAGTAACCCGGACTTCCTTACTTCTAAACCACACAAAACATCATCATTTTCATCTAAATATAAAAAAACCATATCCAAAATATCTTCCCATCAGGTTGACGCCATACACATAACCACTCATTCACAGAACTACAATACAGATCCATACGAGCCTAAGAAAGCCAAAGCTTTCGTAGCCATACCACCACCTCCAAATTTATCCTCTTCATTAGATAACCCTAAAGTATCTATCTCCTTAGCTCCTGAAGCATATAATCAAACAACATCACCAAAATCTAAGGTTTCAATACTCACCACACTACCCTCATCATCCACCTTAATAAAAAAGGTCTTTGTTAAATAGTTACACCAAGCTCCCATCAAAATGTCACTTTACAAGCTGATGCAAAAATCACCTTCCCATAAAAATTCTATGATCTAACCCCTCTAATCAATATCCATGCCTTCAGATGACCCCTCATATTTCACAAAATTTTTAGGAGCCCTTAAAGCATCCACAACCATATCATTTGATCCATCTAAGATTGCTTCACTTAGGCCAGAAGAGAATGGATTACCACTTTTTATCACTACTCAAATCAATGATGTCCTCATTATAAGGGTCATGATTGATGGGGGCACAAACATCAACATTATATCATCCATCGCTTTCAATCAAATTAAACTATCTCCTTCCATCATTGGTCAAACTCTAGTTTTACAAAAATTCTTCAACAACATTATCTCACCCACATTAGGTACCGTTATCCTCCCACTTAAAGTTGGCATTAAAATCTTACATGAAATATTATACATTATAGAAGGAGAGTTCCAATACAACATGCTATTAGGTCACCCCTGGATACGCACTATACAGTGTGTTCCTTCTACACTCCTTTGTTGTTTTAAATATGAATACGAAGGTTAAATGCTCACAGTCCCCACATATCCAAATACCTTCTCCAATTGTTATATGAAATATCATCCAAATGATGTCCTTGTACCTAAATCCACATCATAATCATCTGATGAAGCAACTACCAGCACATCCATCCCTTCCTCTAAATTACTAGATGATTCCTCTCTTAGTAACGTTGTACAATGCTTTATGCTGGGGGAGTACCACCTCCTAATGCTTAATTCCATCCCCTCACCTAAGACTTATGGTCGCCCTGAAAAGCAACCCATGTCCTATCCTAACTCAGGAAATGTTATCTCTTATGGTATCGCTTACCTAAAAAAAAATCTTGTCTATGGGGAATGGACCATCCTTCATCTCATTCTATCAATCCACAATGCGCCATGCCTTTCACATTGGATTTCAAATCCCTAGATAATCCATATTTCACTTATATGTACCTTTACCATTGTGCATGGAAAGGTTTGGCTTAGGTCATTATGAATAGGGAATACATGACTTGATTTTCCAATGCTCCCTTAAAATTTATGAGAAACATAGATTAAGTTATGAGAAACCTAGCTCTGACCCATCCAAACCTACTACATCCATACACATCATTAAACTAGAACCATCATCACCCCCAACCCCTGAATATCCCATGGACATAGATGACGTTGTATCCATCCTGCCTTACTTTGTTTTCAGTCAATACTATTTCCTTAGCTCCTTTAACTTATCAATCCAATCACTTTATCAAAACCTTACCTCTTATTTGGCCAGAAATGGTTGAAGAATATTGACCCACCATAAATATCCTACAATGTTATGATGACCAGAAAATCCTTCTCACATGGGAGATGAAGATCACTTCCTTTAAAAATCCCTACCGTCTAATACACCAAATCTCCTTAACAAATCCACCATCAACGTTAACTTAGGAACCCCTCAGGATCCTCACATAGTTAAGGTCAGTCAATCATTAAATCCACAACAACTAGATAGATTCACCTTATTTTTAGAAAAATATTATCAATCCTTTGCATTGTCATATAGTGATATGCCCAGAATTGATCCTAACATTGTTGTACACAAAATTGTCACATATCTAGATGTTAACCTGTTAAGCAGAGTCTTCATAGGATGCATCCCCGTATAGCTCTCCTTGTTAAAGAAGAGTTATAAGGCCTTTTATCTACCAATTTCATAATACCCATTGACTATCCATAATGGGTCCCTAATATCATTCATGAAACCAAAGCCTCAAGTAAGTTACACATCTGCATAGACTTCAGGGATCTCAATCTTGCTTTTCCTAAAGATGATTTCCCTCGTCCAAACATAGATCAACTCATTGAAATAACAATCAATCACAAAATTATCACCCTTACAAATGAATTTTCAGGTTATAATCCAATTCTTATCACCACAACGATCAACCCAAAACTACATTTATCACTCCTTGGGGAAACTTTTATTATTGTGTTATTCCATTTGGTCTTAAAAATGTGGGAGATACTTACCAATGTGAAATGAATTACATTTTTCATGACCTCATCCAAAAAAATGTCGAATAATATGTGGATGACCTCTTAGGAAAATATAAACCACACAAAGATCACCTTGTTCTTGAATCCGTCTTTACTCATCTCATTTAGTATTGTCTTCGACTCAATCCCACAAAGTTTGTTTTTGGTGTTCTCACTAGAAAAGTTTTAGGATTCATCATATCTATCTAAGGTATTGAAGTTGACCTAGAAAATGTTAAATCCATCATTGAAATGCCTCCTCCATCTAGTAGTAGAAAATTACGTATCCTTCAAGGTAAAGTACAATCCATCCAACATTTTATATCATAACTTTTTGATCGTTTTCAACCATTTCATCATCTCCCCCACAAAGACATATACTTTCATTGGGATTCTAATTGTTAAGAGGCCTTTGAAGAAACTAAAAACTACCTCTTATCACCGCATGTGTTTACTCCACATCGCTATGGAGAACCAATTTAACTATGCATATATGCTTTAGATCATGCTCTAGGAGCCAAGCTTGCTCACCGTGATAGCTTGGGTCATGAACATGTCGTATACTATATCAGCCACACACTCCACGAATATGAAATTCGTTACACTAAATTTAAAAAACCATGTTGTTATTTATACTTTTCCACTTTTAAACTACGTCATTATCTTATCAATCACAAAACTTATGTCCTCACTAGCTTCAATCCACTCAAAACCATGCACTCTAATCCATATCATAACAACCATATAACTCGATGGCTTATGCTTATGACTGAATTTGACCTTGAGTTCATATCAAACAAATCTATTAAGGGCTAGGATATTGTAGACCAACTCACTGAATCTCCCCTTCCTGACAATAAACTTCCCCATGAATACTTTCCTGACAAATCCATCTTCAATATCAAAGAGTACAGATGTATCCCTATTAAAATTACCCTCTTCTTTGATGGTTCTAAGTTCTAGCAAAGGGGAGGGGTTGGTGTTATTACCATACCTTCTTGGGTTATTCCTATTCCATTATCATTTAAACTTAATTTCGAAAGCACTAATAACATGGCAGAATATGAAGCTTTAATCAGGGGTCTTACGACTACTATTCTCCTAGGTGTTCACATCTTAGAAATCTACAGAGATTCAAAACTTTTCATTAGTCAAGTTATAGGATAATATCAGTGTAAAAATGAAATCTTGTAAAAATATAAATCCAAATTTCATTTCCTCCTCTGTGCCTTTGATCATAACACCATCCAAATCATCCCATGATCCTTTAACAAATTTGCAGACATAATGTCCTCTATAGGAGTCCTCATCCAGTTAGAAACTAAAGAATCAAAAGACAACACTCAAGTATCTATGGTCATTCAAAAATTGGATTATCCCTCACATCAAAATGAACTCCCTCCTATCAAATTTATTGATAATGATCCAATTGATTTGTAGTATACTCAAATCTACGACTACCTTACCGAATCTAAAATCCCATCCTACTTATCACACAATGCTAAAAGATAATTTATTCAACATGCCACTCACTTTTTCATCAGAGGTAGTGTCCTTCATAAACATAGTTTTGATGGTATTGTATTAATATGCCTTAAATCATATGAATCAACCAAAGCAATCAAAGAGGTACATGATGGTATTTATGGAGGACATTTCAATGGAAATTCCATCACTAAACGTGTCATATGACTAGGGTATTACTGGCCTACTATCACTAAAGATTGCTGTGCATATGTTAATAAATGTGTCAAATGCAAACTCCATTTAGATGTCTTCCATGTCCCTAGTCAAGCGTTGCAACCCACTCAGGAACTATGGCCTTTCTCTCAATGGGGGTTGAACCTCATTGGTGCTATCAATCCTAAATCATCTCAACTACATCACTCCATTATCATAGATACTGAGTATTTCACTAAATGGGTTGAAGCTACCCCTTTAATCTCAACTAAATCAAGACCTATCACCAACTTCATATATCAATACAACATATGCCAATTTAGCGTTCCCCATAAACTTGTCATAGACTATGGGAAATATTCTAATTAAAAAACTCAAGAAACTCTGTGATAATTTCAACATTAAACTCATCTTTTCATCACCCTATCATCCCCAAAAAAATGGGCAGGTTGAAGTCTCTAATAAAACACTTAATAAAATCCTTATGAAAACAATACACGATGTAGATAGGAATTGACATCTCGAAATCCTATTTTCTCTTTGGGATTATCGAACTAGCATTTGTACTCCTACAAGAGCTATGCCCTATTCACTTATCTATGAATTTGAGGTTGTCTTACCTCTCAAAGTCCAAATCCCATCACTTTGTGTATCCCTTAAAGACTTCATCCCAGATGAAGAATATCACCAAGACTGCTTAGCACGACTTCAACTGCTAGATGAAAAACATCTAATGGACCTTAAACATCATCAAGTCTATCAAGAACATGTTAAAATATATTATAAATAATATATAAAATAACATGACTTTAAAATTAGTGATATTTTTCTTAAACAAAATAAAAATGTCACTCAATTAGAATAGAGTAAACATGGAAAGTTTTCCCCTTATTGGATCGGTCCATACATTATCACTCACAAGTATGGGTTAGGAGCATATTGTTTATCATTCAAATGTGTACCCACATCTCAGATCCACAAAGGCCGAGATGTTTGAGACAACAATGGAATCGTCCCCAAGTTGTGGAACCTTGCGCACTTGGGACAGATCTCTAGAGAAGGACATTTCCTCTATCTATTTCTACTGCTACTACTAATCCTAGCACTGAAAGGGAAAACTAAGATAATAATGCTAAGGGACTAGGGATAGAAGGATGACATGAAAGGAAACTACACTAAAAGGTGATAGCACCATAAAAGAGGGATGAACACTATTTTTTCTAAGTGAAAATGAAGGGAAATGCATGAAAGAAGGATAGGAACATGTAACACAACTTGAAACATATTTACCCAAAAAATTTCATGGAACACAACTAAATAAGGATCTGTAAGGGATGTAGAATGACACAACAAGCACACAATGCAAGAGAAAAGGAAAATAGAAGGAATACAAACACATTAGGATAGATAATAGTCATAAAATTATGCTTCTATTACTTCCAGAAATGCGTAGAGTTTTTGCAATGCTAAAAGAGGTCGATATCCACATGCAAGAGCTAGATCTATAGGTATACAACTGAAAATATATAAAATATGAAGTCCTTAGCGGAGTGCGTAAGGATCAAGAGTGTCAAACATAACAAATGAGCCTAAATCTTACATTTATAGATGAATTCATGGAAGAAGAAGATAAAAAGGAGGGGAAATCCAATTATGAAATGTAACCACCAACAAGAAGCATTCAATGCCTACAAATCCACCTACAACTTTGTCAAATGCACTTCCCTAGGTCTGTTTGACGTGTTGAAGAAGGAAGGAGGGTGAATAAGATCAAATTGGGTGGTTGAGACAATTAAATTTGCTCATCAATGCTCAGAAAGATGTTTTTCCATTTCTCACTACCAAATCTACCAAGAATTTGAATTTGAATGTTTAGCATTGTAGCCTACGTCAACGACTATTGATTGAGACTAGGTGTGCGTCGATTGGAGCTCTATAGAAAAAGATACTACTGTCAAACATTTTTCAGATTCATATGCACACATGGATTGGGTGAAAGGATGGCCAACTGTGAAAAAGGTTTATCATTTCTGCCATGTGTCATGCATTTATTTGTTACAAGGATTTGGTGCCTTGTTGGTGTGCTTTAACTAGTTACATGTGGTACACTCAAGCCTGTCAAAGGATGACATGACACAGAAAGGTGCAAAGGTATGCATGTGGAAGAATGAGGCATGGGAAGATGATAGACGGAAGGTGCACATGATGCGTGCTGGGGAAATGAGGCAAATTGGTGAGTGTAGAATGCATGGTCAAAGTGTAACTATTACAAGGTAATGTGCAGGACACACAAAAGGGTTATGGATTTAGCTGATTGAAGCAAGTGCAAGGTGTACGCGTAGGGTGAAAAACTACTTAGGAAGAAGGTGAATTCACAGAAGATGGCTGCAAGGGGAAGATGGAGCAAAGATGAAAAGGGAAGGGAAGAAGGGGAAGCATGCAAGGGCACGTGAGGTAAATAAGGGAATGTGACAAGGGAACTTGAGCATGTACAACCTTGCAATGAATAATTCATAGCCATAATATGTATACATGTTACCCAAATAACTAGGAGAGTTATTTGGATAATATTTTTGGTAACGTTTGGGGCCATATGCCTGCTAGATGAAGAAGATCTCTAGCCTAGAGCATCCATTGGGCATGGAGTGTGTTGTGTAATCATGAAATTCTGATTTGTAACTTTGAAGAGTTATCCCTCAAGTCACTTGAAGGATCATTTCTTGACTCTTATTATTAATCCTACAAACTACTAGAATTCTGGAAGTAAAGAAGAGCGCACACAAGAAGCACATGAGAAGAAAGAACTATGTACAAAAAAATAATGTGCGTGCAATGCACTTAGAGGAATTGAAAATACTCTACTATATACAAGATGATGTAACAAACTTAATGAAAGGGTTTGAGATAGATCCCATTTATTGTGATTTGTAGCTTTCCTTCATCAAGATGAGTCAACTCAAAAGAGTTACCCTCTTTGCACAAACTGATGATGTATGGGCCACTCAAAAGTGCATCAAAATTTGAATGGCATCATGGTTTAGCTCTATCAACATCCCATTTCAAAACCAAGTGCCCAACTTTGAAATGTTGAGGCCTAGCCTTTCTAGCAAACCAATTCTTTGTTTCTTGTTGATGTTGTTCTAGCTTGATCATGGCAGAGTTCCTTGATTCTTCAAGACTAACCAATTTTTCCATTCTAATTTCTCTATGGTTTGCACCTTCAAACTCTAGCTTCTTGGAAAGCATAGATGATTTGAACTCCAGTGTTAAAGGAAGGGTAACCTCCTTTCCATAGATAAGCTTATAAGGTGAAGTTCCTATTACCTTTTTGACTATGATTCTATTTTCCCAGAGGGCGCATGAGACCTTTGTGTGCCACTATCTCTGGCCGATATTCATTGTGCAATTTATGATCTTGATTAGGTTCTTATTCGTTGATTCTTCTAGACCATTTCCATGGGGGTAATCATTAGAATAAGTATTTATATAGATGCCCAAACTTAGATCCCAATCAGTTATTTTGGTCCCAAGGAAGGATTTTGCATTATCAAAGATATGGTTTAAGGAACACCAAACCTTATTATTATACCTTCAAGAAAGTCAAGGATGACTAACTCAGTTGATTCCTTGAGTGCGATAGCTTCTGTCCATTTGGTGAAGTAGTATCTATCTGTCAACACCCATTTATATCTAGCTCTTGAAGGTGGATTGATCATGTCTATGAAGTTAAGACCCCATTGTGTAAAAGGCTGATCCACTTGGATTGGTTAGAGGGGAAGTGCTACCATTCTTTTCTTTACTACAAAGAAAGCACATTCCTTGAATTTTGTGACCCACTTTTGTGCATCAGAAAACATAGTAGGCCAAAATATTCCTGCCAATATGATCTTCATTACTGTATTTTTGGCATAGAAGTTTCCACCAGAGAATCGATCATGAAATTCTACTAACACATTTTTAGTCTTTGTGCCATTGATACATCTTAATAACACGGCATCAAGATTTATTTTGAAGAGAAGTCTATTGATAAAAACATAAGGGATAGATTGCAACCTTAGTTATATTCTCTTTATTTTATTTAAATAAAGATAATATGTGCCCTCGAAAAGGAATGTGATCATGTCCTTCATCCAGTTGCGCATGCTAGGATCCATATCATGCTCAAGTTTTCCACGCGGGAGATCCTCATCTAGAAATAATGAAGTCTCAGATTCATC
The DNA here is from genome assembly GCA_019776745.2 of Taxus chinensis. Lineage (NCBI taxonomy): Eukaryota > Viridiplantae > Streptophyta > Pinopsida > Cupressales > Taxaceae > Taxus > Taxus chinensis. The sequence goes on from CM034146.1 coordinate 91,971,853, forward strand.
ATGTGTGTCCTCAACTAGTAGCTTGAAGAGCACGTTACCTCTTACTATTTTTGTGGCTTGATAGTTACATCATATTCCATGGTTTTGGTCACCCATCGTGCTCTCTTTTCACTTATTTCTATCTCCCATGATGAAGTCTCTGACATAGGAATGAGAGACTAACACCTTGATATGATTTGTGGTGAGAATACTTTTGAATTTCTTAAGCGCACGCATGATGGTGAAGATCTATTTCTCTATTTAAATGTACTTTAATTCATAATCCATTAGCATCTGGATGAAGAAAACCACTGGTTGTTCCAATCCTTATTCATTTTCTTGTGTTAGGACATCAACAACACTCACATCAATGCCATAAGCATAAAGGATAAAATCCTTGGAATAATCTAGGTTGATGAGTGTTGGTGCATAAGAAATTTATTGTTTGATTTTGTTAAAGCTTTCCTTTCCTTCTGCTGTCCATCTAAAGCTATGTCCTTCTTGAGCATAAGGGTGAGGGGCCAAACCAATCCTCCAAAGTTAGGAATAAAAGCCTAACAAAATTGATCTTACTGAGGAAGGACTGCAAGGCCTTTTTGTGCACTAGAAAGGGAAAGAGCTAGGATGGCTGAAATGTGCTCAGGATCAATTGTGATGCCATCCTTTGAAACCACATGACCCAAAATCTTTCCCTGCGCCACTGTAAAATTACACTTCTTGGGGTTAAGAGACACCCCAAAATTTTTGCACCTCTCAAAGAATTTCTCTAGATGCACCATATGATGTTCACTCTGCTTTGAGAAGACTGTTATATCATCAAGGTAAACCAAGATGAAATCATTGATGTAACCTTTGAATGCAATATCCATGGCATGCTAAAATGTTGTGCCTGCATTTGACAGACCAAAGGGCATCTTTTGATATGCATATGTTCCCCACTTGGTTGTAAATGTCATTTTGAATTGATCCTCTTCCTTGACCAGGATCTGATTGAAACTTGGATATCCATCTAATATTGAGAATCTTTGCTCACTGGCCACAGTCTATAGAATCTACTCCATTGAAGGCAAATGATAATGATCCTTTAGAGATGCCTTGTTCAAATCTCTGAAATCAACACAGAGTCTGATTTCACCATTCTTCTTGTGCACTAGAACTAGATTTGCGACCCAAGTAGAGTATTTGATGGGAAAATTAATCTTTGCCTCAATGAGTTTGGATAATTCTTTTCTCATGAGGGGCTCTATCTTAGGATTGACTGGTCTTTCCTCTTTTTTCTGATGGGCTTGATACTAGGATCAAGGTCAATGGAGTGTTGAGCAACACTTGGATCAAAACCTTTGAGGTCTTCATACTCCCATGAGAATATATCACTGTATTTTTGACAAAGAGAGATGAAGGTATGCTTTTCATCGTGCACATAAGCTTTACTGAGAAGCAACTCCTTTTCTGTGTGCAATAGTGACTAGGGAGCAGTCTTCTTGCACAACGCACATATAATTTTCTTCACCCTTGAACTCATCATCAGAGCTAAAATTTTTCTATAAGGTGACTAGCCCTTTAGGAAACTTTTTTTTCTTCAGTTGTATTACTTGGTCACTGTAGCTATCATGCAAGTGAGCTTGCATTATTGATGAGAATTCAAGCTTCATTCTGGATGAACTTGACCAATTTGCTGTGTCACTGTTAAACACTTTCTAGCTGATGTTGTTATCTGGAATGGATGGTGTAATCACCATATTAATGTGCTAAGTGTTTCCTTTGAAAAAGTACTCAACAGGAGAGAATTGTGAACCAAACGTGACCATTTGATCAGCTTCCTTATTCATTTGGTATTGGCACCACCTATAGGTTTAGAGCATCAAAATCTCTCAAGGAGGTCCCAAAATCTGTGTTTATAAGCTTTGAGAAGCTTATTCTTTGTTTGGACACTTGTTTGTAACCTGGTGGATAACCAATTTTATGTCCCCAAAGATTTGTAATGCCTTAATCTTATTCTTTTCAACAATCAACAAACCATGCACTAATGCCTCATAATTTGCTACATTTTTAGAGCATGTAAATTGCAACCTATGGGCAAAGAAGAATTTCTCATCCTTAGGGGAAATGAGAACAAATATTTGCTCCCCAACCATTTCTACTTCTAGATCCATCAAAGTATAACTTCCATAGACCATGGTTGAACTTCACTTCTTCTTTCACATGCGTAGTAACAAAATTCTTCTTCAAGAATGTAGTAAGTACCAAGCCCAATTTCATAAGCTTCCAACTCTTCAGCATATGGGTTGAATTTATAGTGCCTCTCTACCCACTCATCAAGTACTAGATCAGGAATAGAAGGTGGAATAGGCTACTCTTCTGGAACTAAAGCTTGTTCTTCTTAGATCAAACAATTGGCTTGGGAAAGGGGATGGGACATATGACTCTACATGATAGGAAAATATTGGCTCAACTTGTATGATAAATCGAGTACCATACCTTGTCTTGAGTAACATATGGGACCAATCAAAAGACAAGTAACCACCCACTTTAGTAGTAAAATCTCTTGATAAACATATAAGACAAACAAAGGAGGGTAGATCGATGATAGATACATCTTGAGTTATGGTAAGGCTTAGACATGCATGAAGGGTTAACTCAAGATCCTTGATGACTCCTAAGGTAGTGACCATTGATCCATCAAGTTGCAAGACTCCTTTAGACAAGGGGCTATACCTAAGACCTAGGACACTAGCAATCTTCTTAGGCATGACAAAAGTAATAGCACTTGAGTCAATCATGCCATTATGCACTAGGTGTTTTCCTATGATCAAGGACATATAGAAGGGTGGGGTTTTAACAACTTTACTTACTTGATTCTCCTCTTCTTGGTAAGATGTTGATAAAAGCACTGTGAGTTTTGTATAGTTGGATCAGTGTGGAGAGTTACGCTTAGAGCTTCATGTAACAGGTCCCATTGAGATGGAATGGTTAGGGCATCCCACATTGTGACATTTATATTTGTCTTCTTCATCTGGTCTCACAATGATGAATGGAAAACCCACTGACTTGTGCATTTGAGGAACAACAACATCCTTTATTCTACTTCGAAACAGAGGTAGGAACCTTAGCTGAATGTAGAGGCTTGACCTACTAAAGGAGGGACACACACTACTTTCAGAAAGGAGCTTTGCTAAGGAGCCTTGGGCATATGTATTTGGGAGTTCTTACTACTAGATGACTCCTAGATGCATCCTTTCAACTTCTGAGGGTTAGCCTTGTGTTGCAAAAGAATTGTGAAGCTGTGCCAGACTCAAGCATTCTCTTCTTATATCTTGTGTTGTCTGCAACTTGGGTGTGGTCTACTTGTATCCTCTGCTAGCTTGGTTGATTGCACATAAGTCCTTAGCCCCAAAGAACATCAAATTTTCCTCTGGAGGAGCTTAGCCTTCCACTTGGTTTCTGCTTCTAGGTGGCACTTGTTGAAGGCTCAATGTTGGAAGCATTTTGAATCATGTAGGCTTGTGTGCAACATGTAGAATTAGTGCAATGATATTGATTATGAGGCATGATTGCAAGGGAATCACCATTTAGACTCTTGAATCCAAATTGTTCTAAATTAGAACAAGCACCTTGACTTGAGCACTGGGTGCTAGTAAGAGTTGTGCAAGAGGAACAACTTGTTAAGGGAAGATGTGCATTAGCATGCCATCTATCATTCTACTGGTTGGGCATGTATCTTTGATTTCCATATTGATTCGACCAAGGGTGATTGTTTTTTCTTTGCGCCTGATTAGAATTGCCTCTATAGGCTTGTGCCTGTTGTTTTTGCAATGATATAACCTTGTTGGAAAGTTTCTAATCAGGGTCTTCAACTCTTCATCTTATTTCACAGCTGCAGGAGAGTAGGATTAAGATGCAAAGGTTGTGCACTTTGATCAAGAACTGGGAATAGGGGCCATAAAATGGGGAGTTGAGACATTTATGGGAACAAGGGTATAAGAGGTGATAGATAGCTAACTTTACCTCTTGAATAAGACTATTTTAAGCCACCAGTTATTTTAATATTATGGGTGGTGAAGGGTAAAGTCCTACCTCCCATGGATTGAATCATGACTGAGATATCATTATTCAACACCTTTAGATAGGGTACAGAAAAGCATGCTGGGATATAGGCCTTACAACAAGAGGGATTTATGTCCCAAGTCTTCTGAAATATTGATGTTGAAATCAGTCATCTACTCGTTGGGCACCCTTTGTTGGTAGTTGTTTCCACCAAAGATAGGTGATCTGATTTATCTTCAACGTAATTTGAAGAGTTTGTTCCAAGATCATCCCATGTGTGGCAATAGATCCAAGTCTTAAGAGTCAATACCATTGAGTTATTTACCTTTGAAAGAGGTCGCAAGTAGTTGCTACTATATTCATGTGTGATCAAAACATGCACACATATTGTAATCCAGATATGCTCAAAGAGGGACCCAGTAGCTTCGCGTGCTCACAAGTGAACGTTGGAAAACTATTTGAATGAAGTCTCATGTTAGGCAATTAAGGGTGAAATAAGTGACTACATTTTGGTTCCTGTGAGGTTTTCAAACTATTCCTTAATGTTACATGTAGGCTGGTTGATGACCGATTGTCAGGATGTTTAGGAAAGTTGTATGTTAGAGCATGTTGACATTGAGTGACACCACTCAAACAGGAGTTTCTGAAGTGTTCAGTTTGTGACAAGGAACTCGTCCAAAGATGACTATGGTAATAAAGGACATCTGCAACTTTGGGAGTCTGTATTGTATGTTCTTGACAAGACACTGCATATTTGAAAAGAGAGAGATGTAAATGCTATAGTGCTAGATGTGTTGAACCATGAGCCTGCACAAAGGATATCTATCAACATTGAATGCAAGTATGGAAATTTAGAGATGCTTGTAATAGTAGAATGAAATGTTGATTTCAGGTATAATGGCTTGTGGAGCAAGTCTTATGATCAAGAAGAAATGTAAAAGGCATGAAATAAGGTAAATGTAACGACCCAAAATTTCGTACACGCAAACAACACAGTAAAATATAGGATAACTTTTTTTTTTTTTTTGACACATAACACGACATAACATGCCACCACCAAGGTCACAACTAACTCCATGGATAACTCAATACAAGGATGACCACAAGGGTAACACAGAAATGTTCACACACTCCAAGGATGGTTCACTTTTCCGTATCTGACAAGACAACATAAGAACCCACCACATAACACACCTACAGATAGGGCAAGCCACAATGAGGAATATTATTGAAGGTTATTTATTTTTATGAAACCTCTTTCGATCCTTAACTACAGTTTGCTAAGACTCTAGATATGATTTGTACAATGCTTCTTACAATGCTAAGTTTTCTCAGGCTAATTAAATCTTATCCTCTTCTAACAACTAACAGTTCATTTCACCTTAGGGTTATTTTACAAATTTCACCCAAACAGGAATAATGTTCACTAGAGAAGCTAGGGTTATCATGTTATATAATTCTTACTCATAAAGATAGTCTCACCTATGATTTCTTTAAAGAATTCTCTTGCTCTCAACTAATTAACCTCTTCGTTAATTTATTTAAATATAACTTTTAGTTCAACTTTTATAAGTATTAAACGACCCACGTTATTTTACTTACTGTCGCATTAGGGTTAATAAGTCCATAGCAAGGTTTACTCATATCATTTCAATTCAAGCTGTCAGAGAGTTTTGACTGAACAGTTCATTCGCCAAAAACAAGGTTTTACATCCACACTTAAAATACCACTAATCTAATAAGGTCACTCAACAAACAGTAACCAATATTTTAATATTTTCAATGATGGTCAAACGAACCAAGGTGTCCAAAGTTAAGACTTGACAAAGTCCACAAATCCGATCATACCAAGACCAAGAGATCCTCTCCTACACTCCTTGTACTGAAATGTTATCCATAGCTACAACACATATAAAAAGGATTCGTACAAAGAACTTCATCAGTTTGAGGTTGATGCACAACTTTTACAATTCTTATCCTTTCATCTACTCCCTATACATTCCATCTGCAGCAAATATTTACTAGAGTCAGTTCGCTAGAACTGAGCATGATAAGATATAAACCTCACCTAATAACTTATGCGATCTAGCATTTAAATAAATGAAATTTTGCAATACTCCCTATCAAATAATTCCTAGTCATGTATTCAAATCTTAATTACACATCTCATGATAACACATTTCATACCCATCATTGAACACTTCCCTAAAATCTGCTTACATATGAACGAAAATTTCCAAGTGGCTAGAAGATATGCAACCTTAACCTTGCATTTAATCATAATTAAATTACAGTAACAATAGTAACGCTCACCTAATACCCTCCACCTACTTCACATATAAAAGTGTCCAACAATATTATCTTTCCATTAAATACAAGCACCAACGACATTAAGCTTCTATAAAAAATACAAGTGTCAATCATATGATAATCATCAATATTACCCAAGTATCAAACCTTTATAGAAAAACAAGGATATGTAAGTATACTTTTGATATTTATCTCACAATAAAAAGAATGTACTTATGTAAACAAGGGTTCCACCAATCAGTAAGTTCATATATTATTTAGACTATCCTATTGGTTGTTTATTATCATGTCTCTATATGCCTCTATTAGTATAAGAGTCCATCCCAGAGGAATGAATTATGAGCAACAATACCGTCATACTTCGTTAATGAGTAGAAAGTACATTTGGCTAGCTAAAACAGGTAAGCATGGTCCAAGCCACTATAAATGCAAGTGTCGACATTATCTCAACTCACAATTGAGATGCAAGTACCAATTTTTAGCTAACATAGTAATCATCATAAATGCCAGAAAAATATTCCACGCGTTAACCAAGGATTGAAATAACATATTTATCCTTACCGGTTGCCTGATAAGCAAAATATTTCATATTATATAATTCAACCTCCACTTGCATATCTCAATTTATGGGTATCAATCATTGTCCTATATAATGAAGTTAAATAATTTCAGGTCGTCTTCTATCCTTAACTGTCATATAAGGTATGAACAGTCCCATTATGTTAGAATGTCACCTTTACTTAACGCTTTGTAAGAATCCTTTTTAGGGTAGTTCTCAAAACTTCCCTATTCATCCGTTTTGCTACCAAAAAAAAAAAAATTCAACAAGCTTTGAAGTCAAGGTATAGGATAAATTTATAATCTCATATTTCAAGCATTGTCTGAATTCATATACCTAAGGGCCATCACATGTCAATCAAACTTGAAGAATGTACACATTCATGAGAGTTTGATGTATCCAATATTACTTTAACTGTTTCGAAGATCTAAGTAGTTCCTCAAACTTAAGCCATGTAGTTATCCACACAAACTAATGTCTTGAGAGCTTACCGTATTCAAAAGGGTCACAAAATAGAAACCCAATTAACACATGCTTCAGGAGCATTCCAATCTAAAAATAAGCTCATAGTAATAATAATAGTAGAGGGCTTGGTGAGGGGTTTTCAATAATCCCCAAGGTAAATGATAATCAAAGGATTTGGATAGTATCTAGAAAGACCAGTAAAACCAGTATGACTCCCCAAATAGAAGCCTCCAATCCTAATGGGGGGGGCTTTATATTATTATCAATCCACATTAAAAGACAAACACAGTCTTCCAAGAAAATTCCCATTTTCAAGCCATGTTCTACATAATAAAAACAATACAAGAAATTTTCTAAAACTCATTCACACACCACAATATTTTCTACAGAGACCACTGTTCACAGGATAAAACATGGCAACAAGATAAACCAACTTTATAAGATCGATAAGCAAGAATCACGGGAGAGATATCAGTTCATGTAATTATGATTAAAAGTCATTCGAAAACCCATCTCTTTTGGGCATCTCTTTCAAGAAAGAGTCAACATATATATGTAAATAAATATTAAATAATATCAAGAGTCCAAAATGTTATTTACTTAGTAAAAGAGAATAACACATCAACAATCCAAAAGAAACTCACATATACAGAATTCAAACAAAATTGCAGAGATTGATTTATCTAAATGCTAAAGGAAATAAATCATTAAGAGAGAGGGTTAGGGCTTATCATGCCCTTAATGCGCTTCCCAGGACTAGGACCACGCTGAAACAGGACCTGCAATAGCAACCCAAGCCTAATTCCATTTTCTTCAAGCTTGTTGGGCGCCCAAACAATCGATCATCTCCATGATGGCACAGGCAGGAGTTCACGGATAGGGTAGGTGATCCAAAGTACTTGCCAACATCTTCCCAACGCATGTCAAATGGGAATGTTACAGTGGAACATGGAAATCCTTCCGGCACAATGGAAAATCAAATTTTTATTTTGTATGGTGTGGAAGCACCCACGAGGAAGCAAACTGTTTGAAAAACTGCCTCAAAGAGATGTAGTCTCACGGGCTGCTATCCTTGCTGGAAATTCACAAAACAAAGGTCAACAAAACAACTAACAGGTCAACCTGATCAGGACGCCTTTACCAGCAAGTTCATATAATTGCAAAGCAAATTGTGCTTCATGAATATTCTGATATGAAAACAGATCCACCTCTATGTGATTCTCTTCCATGAGTTACATCGTAAAACAAGTAAGGTCTCAATAGAGAATCTTTGTAATAAATTTCATCAAGTCTCCTAGTAACACTCTTACTGTCACTTAATCGATTTTGATAAAAATACCTTGAAGGAGAATCCCGAATTGAGGATGCATTCGATACTAAACAGATAACAACATAGTTAGACAGACTGCTTGTTGGAAGCGCTAAAAAAGGCTTCTACTAACTGCAACATGCCTGCTGCCTGGTTAAATATTGTTGCAGGCCATTGCTGTGGATCGCCGACAAGAACACACCTTGTAGCACCCAAGAAAGTGGAGGTAACATGCCTACTACGCTAGCTGGTAGCTATGCGCGGCCAGCAAAAGAAAACAACGCTCCTTTTCCCCCCACGCGTCCAGGGCAGACAATAAAAAACACGCCCAGGTCCTGCGCATTCTGGAAACCTTCCTCCACGTTTCCAAATGCCCATCCAGCATTCGGCATGAGCAGGATTTAATGCGGCTAGGGAAGGTGAAGAAAAACAAAGGAAAAAGGGACAGGTGGGCAGCAAGAGAAAGACACACTTTTCACATGTGTACCACCACTCCTCATGCAGAACACCCCAAGAAAACTTCACGCTACCAGAGCAAAAAGTTGCAGGTTTGTGGAAAGGAGAGAAGTGCAGCCAGCAAAGTTAGGGCCAGTTGGAGATGGCCACGTAGCAAGGAAAGAGACAAATCTGAGTAGAAGATCACACACATCCCAACAAAGGTGCGGCCAGGAGGGAAGAGGCATCCCTTTCCAGCTAAGAGGTCAAAACATGATTTCAAAAAAGTTGACAAAGAACAATTTAGGTGGCCCAAGGCAAATTTACACTTTCTCCACCAACAAGTCAGGTAAAATTACTTATCCACAAAATGAAGTAAATTTAATTGGTCACAATTTCATATTAAAATATTTGGTTAGATCGACAGACTGATGACAGTATACAACTGCGAAGTATAACTGATATATGAAATACGTTCTTTTATTATTTATTTTTATTATGTTTTAAAAAGCTGCGACACTTGACGGGGTTCGAAAAGTCGCTTAGGACCTAACACAATAGTGACAACAAATAATAATAATAATAATAATAATAATAATAATTTAATCAAGGGGCTGAGCATGAGAGTGATCAATACTACGGAAAAAACTATCTGGCAGGCAACAAACAACAATCAATAGGGGGTTCGATATAGCAAGAATAAAGTTTTCTTTTAATAGGTTAATCACGAGGGACGCTGCGGGCCAACAACCAAAACATCGACACCGACGCAAGTAGGCAAGCTCAACAAGACGAAGACACCAACGTTTTAAAGGAAACACAACGGCGTTTAGCCCTTAGAAGCACGGTCGACTCTACTATGGAATAACAGAGTAAGTTGACGAATCTAGAAATCTATGGTACCTTGGATTGGCACTATGGTGTTGCACCAATCACTCCCATAGGGAAGACATATTGTGCCTTAGATTTGGCTCAAATGAATGAACTACCTGCAATCTCAAGGAAGGATTTTCCCAAATTCTCTGGAGAAGATTATTAAAATGTAGTTTTTTCACACTCAATCTTTCATAATTGTATGCACCATTTTGGGAGTTTTCAAAGAATACGTATTCATGAGGTTGTTTATCAAAATACTCATTGTAGATGTAGTTAAATGGTTCAAATTTTTAGAACATGGATACATAAGTAATTGAGATGATATGTAGATGAGAATTCTAAAAACACTCAAGCCACATATGGATGAATGTGTCTCTTTGATTCAATCATTCCAAATAATAAAAATGAGCATGATCAGAGATTTTTTGGCCCGCTTCAATAAGATGTTGGGAATAATCCATTGGCTACTAGATCTAGAGGTCTAAAACTTTAAATATAGAAAATATGAAGTCCTTAGTAGAGTGCATAAGGATCCAGAGTGTCCAACATAACAAATGAGCCTAGCTCTTACATTTATAGATGAATTCATGGAAGAAGAAGAGAAAAAGGACGGAAAATCCTAATTTCAAATGAAACCACCAATAAGAAGCATTCAATGTTGGTAAATATGTCAAATGTACTTCCCTAGGTTTGTTTGGCATGTTGAAGAAGGAAGGAGGGATAATTAGATGAACTTGGGTGGTTGAGATAATTAAATCTAGTCATCATGCTCAAAAATATGTTTTCCCATTTCTCACCTACCATATCCACCAAGAATTTGAATTTGAATGTCTAGCACTATAACCTAGGTCAGAAACTATTCATTGAGACTAGATGCATGCCAATCAGAGCTATGTAGCAAAAGATACTACTATCAGAAGTTTTATAGAGTCATCTGCGCACATAAGACATGTGGCGCATGCAAATTAGTTAAAAGGATGGCCAACTGTGCAAATGTTTTGTAATTTATGACATGTGTCATGCATGGATTTGTTGCAAAGATTCGGTGCCCTATTAGCGTGCTTTGACTTTCTGCATGTGGCACACTTAAGCATGTCATAGGATGACCTAGCATAGAAAGGCATGACAGAGGGTGCGAAAGTATGCATGTGGAAGAATGAGGTGCAGGGAAGTGGTAGAAGGAAGGCATGTACGATGCATGGGGGAGAAATAAGGAAAATTGGTGAGTGAAGAACACATGGTCAAGGTGTAACTATTACAAGGTAATGTGTGGGATGCAAGAGAGGGCCAAGGACTTATCTGATTGAAGTAAGTGCAAGGCACATGAGTAGGATGAAAAACTACTTAGGAAGAAGGTGAATGTGTAGAAGATGCACGCAATGGGAAGATGGAAACAAAGAGGAAAAGGGAAGGGAATAAGGGGAAGTGCGCAAGGGTGTGTGAGGAAAAGAAAGGAATGTGCCAAGGGAACTTAAGCATGTTGGTGTGTGTGACTGTCTATCATCGTCCACATCACCTAGGTGAGTCATCTCGCCTTGCGAGAGTCATAGGTCTTAGGAAGTCAAATGACAAGTGTCAGATTCTGTCATAGACTCTGAAATTGTCATTTACGTCAATGCGTCATAGGAGTTACATTCCTTATTTGGAATTGTAACTCCTCTTCTAGTGGCATCATATGTGTCAGTCAACGTCATATGCATCAGTGGCGTCATTGATTTTCTTCCATGTTTAGGCATGGGGGTTACACAACACCCCTATTTGTACTTCCTATTTTTCGATCTATGAGTATGAGCAGACCCATTCTTCTTACTTGCAATCTTATTTCCATTGTTTTGAATCTTACGTATTGCATTGGCTTGACGTTATCATCAAAGTGTAAATTCGTTGTGGTGCATCACTTTTCGACATCGTTTCTCACGAATCCCTCTTTCATGGTATCAGATTTGGTTTCAGTAAACGTGCACTCTTTGTTTCTCAGTTGTTTATTGCTTCTATTTTCTTCTCATTTCCTCGTGTGCAAGTTTTTTTTCGATTATCATTTTGGAATTATTGCTCACCTCGTATTGAGGTTTCAGTAGTTACAAGTTAAGGTATTTGGCTTGTTTGCTTATTAGCTGAGTTCGTATTTGGATATTTCTAGATCTTTGTGGCTGTTGTTTCTGGGTTGTTTTGTGTGTTTCTTGCTGGTTGTGTTCGAATTCAGTGCCTGCAGGGTAAAAGAAGAGCTCATTTTTTAGCGTGGACCTGTGATTACTGGTTGGGATCGTTATTTTTTCTTCACCGGTGTATACTCAAACTATTCCGTGCTTTTTCCTCATCGCTGTGGTTCATTGCTGTCTCGAAGTTACCTCTTCCTGGTCTCTCACATTTTTGGGAGCCTACTCACATTTTTTCCTGGTCTCTCACATTTTTTGGGAGCCTACTCATGTTTTTGCATGGTCTCTCACGTTTTTGGGAACCTACTCACGTTTTACCAATTGAGTTTGCTTGGCCCTTCGGTTCATTGTTTGTTGCGACTGTGGCACATTCCGGAGCTGGTCAACATTTGACCTTCTATCCTACAAACCAGCATTTCCCACGACTATTCAGGCATATTCTACCAGTTGGCATAGAATCTTTGCACTGTTCCCCTTGGTTCAAACCTATTCCAGGTCGATGGTTTGGACAGTTCTGAGTGTTCACTCACCTTCTATGGCCATTTCTGCACTATCCTCAGGCATAACCCTGTCACACTAGCTACGTTTACATCCTCGATTCCAGGCTTCACCTCTGGACTGTTTAGGCATTTTTGTGGACTATTTAAACATTTTTTTGACACGTAGCTCAGCCTTGGAGGTTACACTTTGTGAAGCTGGAATCTTGATACACTGTTCGACACGTTTCTTTGGACAGTTGGCTTCATTCTTCCAGTGCATAACTCAGGATATCTCGATAGCATTTGCAAAGTTACTTTTTTACTTACCTTTCAACCCCACCTGGCATTAACATAGCTCGGTCTACTGCCAGGTAATATCTTGGTGTCAAAAATACTTGTGTAAACTTTATGGTCACTTTTCTCAGCAGCTCGTGTTTATACCCATCTTACTTTATCAGATTCTGATTAAAACATTGTTAATATCAATCACCTTTTAAAATTTTTTAAGGTGAAAAACATTTATTTCTCTGGCATTATTTGTTTTGGCTCTATTTGGATTGTTTTATTTGTAACCTTCCGTTCAAGTGTCGAAGACGGAGGTTGAGGTCTAGGGATTGGTTGGAGGTTAATCCCCCCTCTCAATACAAACACAAACCCTATCTAAAATTTGATGCCATTTCCAACAAGCACACATACAGACACCCTTTGCATGCATTTAGGGAACCTTTTTAATCCATTTGCAGGGATTATTGGCGTTTTCTCATCAGTTGCGGGAATCATGGTTTTTGCTATTAATTTCGACTCATTGCTCAGTTTTGAGCACTTATGTTAGTCAAAGTTGCATGTTTTTTTTGCACACTCTACATAATGGGATTATCAGCTTATGTAAATGCACTTATTTTATAAAGTTTTGCATTCTGGGGGGTGTCATTATATTGCTTAATGTCAGCTCATTTCAAATCATCTTGATAATTGTACTATTCCTTTTATTGTTTGTGGACTTATGAACACGTCCACCATAGTCTTACGGAAAAAGGGGGTTATTTTCGTGTGACATAAGATGCCATTTCTCACAAGGCTCTTCTCTTCCCCATCTTTGTTTCCCTCATTCTTGTGCTTGTTTATGGTGTTGAAATGTTGCGCTCAACAAACCTTGATTGTGGTCTCCACTCATTGCGCATTATTACATTGATTGGAAGGTGAAGTGAATAAATGGTTCTTCGATGCACAGTCACATCTGATTGTAATCAAATGCACTAAACTATAAAGTGCCATAAAAAGGGGGGGTCAAACTAGTATTATTTGGAGGCTCCTCTCATCACGGACATTGAATTTCATCGCTCTGTTGTTCAACTAGGACCAGGAAACTACCCACAATGGAAGAATGGAATACCTGATCATTGCATTATGTATAACTTGTTACCACATCTTCTTGGGATGGCACCTAAACCTATTGACTGCATTCATCACCAAGATTGGTTGAATAAGAATGACATGACATATGGAATTCTTTGTCTTACTATATCGGAGGACCTTCAACATTGATGTAGAGTTCACCGAGTCTGTGCACCAGAGCTTAGACTATTCATTCAAAATTTTCATGGAGATTTTGATCCTCCTTCATCTAGTTATGGATCTTATGATGATCTTGCATCCATGGAGAAAAATGATTTCACCAATACTTTTTCTTACGAAAGGGACACCCATACATATTTCTATGTATGCTCCTTCAAAAGTTAAGTATTGCTCCTAGTCATAGTTCCTAGTAACTCTCCTCCATAGGACTCTTTCGTTTAATTTTCACCTACACACCATGTTTCTTTAGATCTCAGGTTTTCCCCTTCACGAGCATATATTAATTACTGTTGATTCTAGCTTGGAGATTCTTACCATCCCATGTTACTTCTAAAAACCTCGATATTGCTTCTTCAAAGGGTTCATATAATCCACCACAACAAGACATTGATTTCCTTGACTCAAACTTGGATGATATGCTCAAGGATACCGACATCATAGTGCAACATACTTCTTCTACCTACTGGCTCTTCAAATATTAAAGTTGTTATCACACCAGCTTCCATTAACTCTCCACCGCAGCAGGTTCCTTCACCCCTTTAGGGCTCTCATTCGTCACAATTCAGGTCTCTCTTGATGATATATCTATATTTATGCAGACTCTCACCTTATATAGATTGACAGGATTGTCACCGCTTCTCCTGATATATTATATTCTTATTATATTGGGTCACCATTCGGGACACTCCATGTTCTTCCTCCTTCCTCCACTGATCACTGACCTTTGGTCCCTTCATATTCATTAGGATTCCATAAGAAATCATCTTCCGGGAGGAGCTGGATAGCTCTCCTTTATTTTCCTCATCTCCTCTTCTTCTTTCCAGAAATATGTTGTTTGTATATGGGCACCTTATCAGGCCTTTAGTTGTCGGGGCCCACTGACACATCTTTCTTAGTTATCTAGGGGGTCTTCTTTTCTGTTCTGGCTTACCTTGTCCTCTTCCATGGCTTTGATGAAGGGGGGGTGTTGGTGTGTGTGACTATCCATCATCGTCCACATCACCTAGGTGAATCATCTCACCTTGCGAGAGTCATAGGTCTTAGGAAGTCAAATGACAAGTTTTATATTCTGTCATAGAATCTGACATTGTCATTTACGTTAATGCATCATAGGAGTTACATTCCTTATTTGGAATTGTAACTCCTCTTCTAGTGGTGTCATATGCATCAGTCAACTTCATATGCGTTAGTGGCGTCATTGATTTTATTTCCATGTTTAGGCATGGGGGTTACACAGCACCCATATTTGTACTTCCTATTTTTCAATCTACGAGTATGAGCAGACCCATTCTTCTTACTTGCAATCTTCTTTCCATTGTTTCAAATCTTTCATATTGCGTTGGCTTGACATTACCATCAGAGTGCAACTTCATTGTGGTGCATTGATTTTTGACATCAGTTCTCGTGAATCCCTCTTTCAAAGCATGCACAACATTGCAATGAAGAATTTAGAGCCAGAATATGTATAAAAGTTACAAAAATAAATAGGATATTTATTTAGATAAAACATAGCATCTCGCTTCCCTTGATGGTGAACCTGAAAATGAACCTCTGAAAGCCTTGTACTTACAACCTTTCTACTATTAAATGATTGAGCACTATGATAGTAGTTATATCTAAGATATTTTCACTCCATCAAACTATCCATCTTACCACAATAATGATTTGAAAACATGTGGTTATCCGTTATTATCTTAAATATAACTTAAAGATGAGAAGCACGACTCTGTTCATAGCATATTTCACTATGGAAAAGTTCCTCCTTTGTAGGAACTCTTTGCTCATTAAACTCACCTAACCTATACTAACCAAAAACATGATAAGGGGCATATGTGTGTAGGTAATATACACATCTATTCCCCTCCTTGAAGCGGTTTGTTAAGGTCTTTTCCTCAGCTCAAAAATATGTGTAAAGTCATCAGATGCTTCTTATCATAATAAAAAATACAATATATTGATCCCTAGAAGGACAACTATTCAAAATATAAAATCATTATCAAAATAGTAAAAAGTAGACTGATCCCTTGAAGGAAAACTACTACTCAAAATCAGAGACCGATCCCTCAAAGGAAGACTATCTTGTAAAAGTAAAAAATCAAATATGTAGACCATACCTTTGAAGGATGGATACACATGTAAAGGTCTTCCCTCCTCGACCAGCCTTAAAAAATATCAAATGTCAAAAGAATTCAGGAAAGCTTCCTGCAATAATCAACTTTCCCATTATAACAAACTTCTCGCATTGATCAATTTTCTTCAAAATCAATATGTAAAGCTGGGGAATTTCCCTACGAATCAGTTGAGAAGGAGAACCCTTTTCCCATACTAACCTACACGTACACAAACCCTTTCATGTCCTCCAAGGGTACATTTATCTCATCTCACCTTTTTCACTAAAATATTGCATAACTACTCATTGATGATCTTATTTAACATTTATTAAGGCTACAAGTGCAAGTGTTTCCACACTTTCAAAACCCATCATGTATATATCAAATCCATAGTGGGGAAATCATTTAATTTTTACCATATCTTACTTCGTCACATTTTTGATACAATCCATTTTGATCACATTTTTCATTTGATTAATTAAACATTCAACCACATTTAACCACATTTTATCAAACATATTCACAACCCATATTTCTTGACATCACATCTAATACATCCATAAAAACCTATCTAACACTAACACATTCAAATTAAAAACATACATCAACATATACATTGAAAACATCAACACATGCAAATCAAACGAGATAGGTCATAAACCTCATCATCATATATAAATCATGATCAATATCAAATTCATAACATGAATACATCATCATAATATTGATGTCATAAAAAATTGGGCCGTCATAAGCCTATGTCAAATCTATCATCCATACATATCATAAATCAGTAAAATGGAAATCTCCAATGAATTTGCTACTAGGCACAGTACTATCCTATCCTCCCTAGACACTTTTACTACCGATAACTCCAAAACCCCTACCATCTCCTCCCTCATTGCCACCTCTTCTCTCTAATCTTTGAGGTGGGTAACTCACACTCCTTGCAATCACACTAGGGCACGCTGCCCTTGTAGCCAAATGATCAGCATATAAAACCACATTTGGATAATCATGGACCACCATATCAATGTAATAATACAACTCTTCCTGTAGTGTCTGATAATGGGTCATAGAAATCATCCCATAGGCTACAGATGCCACTCTTTTCCAACTATCCTATGCTCTCTACCCACTATCCTACCTCCTCTATCCATTAGCTTGAGCCATCACTTTCAACTCTGCACCAAAAATATAACTTGTAATCCCCAAGGCCTTCCTTAGTCCAACCCTTTTCTCATGATATCTATAGTGATCTATAATGTCCTGAGTCAATAGAATCCTGAGTCCTTCTCACTCAATCACTACAATGTCTCACTCATTCACTATACTATCTCACTCAGAAATCAATGCATCTTGGATACCTAAGATGTCATCCCTCTATTGACAGGACGCATCTCTCTCCCTCAACCATGGCCTTTTCGGTCATCAGCTTTGCAATATTTATAGCCAAATCACCATCAACCTCCTTCTCATCACTATCCTCATCATTAGAAATCTGGATAACATCTTGTTCCTGTGATCCTCCCTCTACTCAAGCAAAAACCCATCTCACCCGTTGTATAACCCAGGTCATATTAAAATCTCTCAGTTCTTGAGTCCACCATGTTGTATACTTTGGTGTGAGCATATCATCATCAAGTGGCACAATATTACCATCATCATTAGGGCCCATAGCCCCCTTTTCATCAAAAATGATCATGGCCCTCACTACGACAACCCTAAAAGTATCAGTGTCTCCATCCTCCCATCTATATTGTATATGATCCTTGGGCACACCCTGTACAAGTCTGAATTTTCTCCTCACCTAATCAAAATGAAAAAAATCATGCTCTCTCACTCTGCAACCATGGACCCACATATCTTGTTGCATTCTCACTAACTCATGTGCACAACTAGGCCAATCATGGAAATATAAATACAACCTCCACACGACACCCCCCACATGCAGTCCTAGTAACAAATTTATATAAAAACTGGCCCACTTCTTCTTCTTCCCTCGAACCTTGTCCTTCCTCCATCTCATAAAGCCAATATAAATCTCATCAATTCCCTATACCTATCATCATCCAAGGAAATATACCATCCCCTAAATTTGGAAAAGTGAAACATGAAATGGCCATCATCATCAGCATCATCCAAGTACAACCCTCTTTCCCAGGCTTTTATAATGCTTAGTACTCAAATTCCTCTTATACATATCTCACATGTTATCCCTCGTCACCATACAACCTCTGCATCACATCTGGCCTCTTTTGCTTACTAGTAACATAAATTCCCTCTCCATGGATAGGTAATCACATGATGTGATGAACATCATCCAAAGTAATAATGATCTCCCCAGTGGGCATCCAAAAAGTATAGGTGGAAGGATTCCACCACTCTAGTAAAGCCAACATCAAACTCCTGCATCTACGGATACGTCTATAATCCCTAATTCCACCAAAAATAATAGCCTGAATATGCTCCCAATCATCATCAGTCATATCCTCTCTCACCTCATCCAAAATAAGAGGGGTACGATCTCGGATTGTAAGCTTTGCGTCCACCTGCAAACAACAAAAACATATAAACAAACATTAATATCGTCACCAAAAATATAAAAAATACTATCCAAAACCTATCAAAATATCTTTACATTGAAACAACAACATCGACATCATCACCTAAAAGCACCAACAACTTCTAAAACATAAAAAATACATCAACATCAACATCATCACAAAATATAATTAATATTAACATTAATTAAATATCTAAAAAAATTAGCATTAATATTAACACATCCACATCAAATCACCAAATTGGAAGCACAATCACCACAAAACATTGAAATTTTTTACTAAAAATCATGTTTTTATCATCAAACATTACAAATTGCCTATGTCACAGGTGAATCGTAGGTGATTCACTTTAATTATTGGCAATTCTTGCATTTCTAAATTTGGGCATCAATGCCCCCCCCAAAATGACAAAAATTCCTAAAAAAACTACTAAAATCAACCCAAAATAGGTGAAAACAACCTACCTCTTCCTTAGTGGGTTTCTGGTGCCTACTTAATGACACCATAATGTCCAAATCTTGACTCTTTCACTCAAAAACATGTTTTTCACTCAAATTAACTCTCCAACTTCATATGGTGCTCAATAAAAATGAGCCTACAAACATTAAAATTGGCTATTTATAGCCCTAAATTTTCCACAATGCAATTGCCAATGATTTCCCTAATCATCGGCGATTTCTCCTCCATCGCTAGCGATTCAACCCATTTTTGGCATCCAAGCCCATTTTTATCAAAACATTACTTTTTTCCGCAAAAGTGTTTCTTTCAAAGGACCCTAGTCCTTGAAACATTAAAAATCAAACAAAATGAACAAAATTGGGATTCATCATTCATTTACGAAACTGTGCCCTATGGCCCCCATCACTTGACCTTCCCCGTCTATTTAACCTACCCTCACGGATCATGTGTATAGGTATCAAAACACTTGGTTCCCCTATCATTTGATTCCTCCGTAGCACATCTTGTTTCATTACCTTGGTACATCATGTTGGATTGGGAAAAGCTTTTGAATGAAACAAAAGAAACTTACCTAATCACAATCATCTAATTGGTGTTCCTTGCACTATGTTATAGTCACCCCAATTTGATGGGGGATCACCCATACAAACAAAAAACATGGCTTTTGTCGAATGTTTTTCCATTAAACCGCTAGACAAAAATGGGAAAATTTAGAGACCAAAAATATACACCCCTCATCTTTGTCCAATTTATTAATTAAACACATCAATATTTTATACCCTAAGTCATACACTACATCCTTAACATTTTTTCCATTAATTAAATTCATCAACATACCATACTTATAACCTTCATCACACCTTCCCATTTTTATTTAATCAATTGATTAAATGGATGAATATTTCACCATACACACCATTTAATTACATTATATTTATCTTAAGACTAATATTCCACGATATTACATATTTCTAAACTACCCAAATCAACCCAAATCTATTTATTCCCTAAAAACCACTTTTAATCTATCTCTAACTTCCTTATCTCAACAAACAAATCATTAGCATCTACACACCTATCAAAATCATCTATACACCTATCAAAATCATACCTAAATTAGTATGATCTAACCTATTTTATCATGCTCCAAAACAAAAAAAACATGTCCCTAAATAGTCTAATAAATTCACCCCTCAAAATTCAAAACAAAAACCATGATTTAGCAAATTGTTCCAACCATTTTCCATCCAAATATCAAATAGACCAAAATCATTGGTGATTACTTAAAAGAGTTTATCAACCTCTCTTCAGGATCCTCCACTTGTATTCATGAATGTCTGAGTTCATAGCATCATTTAGTACCAAATTGTTTAAGCTATTGTCTAGCAACATTCCCAACACACCTCAAGCATCTCAAAGTCATTTCAAACCCCTTGAAGATCAACATCTCATCAGTCTGGTTACAGGCTTCACCAACTTCCTGCATCATCTTCCATCAAGGTCTGAGGCTTCTCCTCACTTCTTTATCATAGTCCAAGTACTTTTAGTTATTCATTTATTCATCTCATATCATCTCCAGGACTTTGTAAATCTAAAACACTAACTTAATCAATCAAAAAATTAATTTCATGAGTATGTTACCATTTACAAGAATCTCTAGTGATTCCTACAATCACCTGCGATTCTTGTTATTTCTGTATTTCAATAAGCATTCATTTAATCTACTTTATCAGTCCTTTCAAGTCTCTTTCCTTCTAACATTCAAGCCAACATGGATTTTTTTAGGTGACAATAGGTTTCCCGAACCATGAGATTACCAATATTTACTCTTTGCTAATAATTTTTCATCCCTTTTATTGGGAGCAGTACGACATTTTGCATGATCTAACTGTGTGCTATCCATTGTGCCCTATTGGATGAGTTAGATATCATTTTTTAATTTACTCATGATCTTTGTCAAGTAGTAGAGGACTAATGGCGCGCATATTCTGACTACACACTCCTTGAATCTGAACTTTCTTGGCTTGAGTACAAGGTGGAACATGAGGACCAGCCCTTCGAAATGGAATTTGAGCCATAGTATCCCTTTCATTTATTTCTTACTTATCATCTATCTATTTTTTAATAGACTCATCATTTATCATCATATTATCTCGTATCAATTTTCATACATCATATATTGTTTTCAAATCCACTTAATTGTTTAAAAGTGGATTGACACCCTTGCAAGTATTTCCATTGACTTCCAGGGACTGGCCTTTTCCAGGAAATATGCCATATATATTACTGATCATATTTAGTTTATTTTATGTGATTTGAAAGTTTTCTTATAGGAGAGGATCTTATTCACATCTTCCACAGAGCACAACATAAAATTTAACACCTTTGACAAACAGTTATATTTCTCTTTTGCATTTCAAGCATTGGCATGTGATTTTCTTGAATGAAATGTGTTTCCTTAATTGTTGAAAATCATGCTTGTTATGGATAAATCATTTCTACTCTTGGATTCATTAGAATAAAATGATATAGCTTACAAGAATCCATTTTTTACTTCTTATAGGTGAGTTGCAATCTAGTTTTGAGAGTTTCCAACTTATCTCTTTTACTGACTCATCCTTGGATAAATTCCAGTGATCTAAGGAATGTTTTAAATCTCCTTGCTGGACTGGATGGTAAAATTGATATTCATAGGTGGAGATACTGAAATTTTTATGTTACAAATTCTTTGGTCTTGTATGAACGTGCCTTCATTCGGTTATACGTTTGTGTTTGGGTATTTAGGATTGATCTCTTCAGGACATTAATGGTGTAAATGAAATATAGTTTGTTGCATGACTATGAAGGGAATCTTAATCCTAAACCTAAAGAATTATCCTAACGGTAACCTAAACTAGGTAAAAGCACCTACTTCCTAGCTATGCCTACTTATTTGGGTTTCGATCTAACCTAAGCTTCTTATTCTATGTCGTTTGGATGGCGTCCTAACCTAAGTTCTTGTACTAAATGAATAAGGGAGAAAATTACTATAGTAATGCTTGGTTATTTAATCTAATACCTAATATTATATGGTTGTGAATTTCATCTAACCTAAGGTGGAAATTACCTATGGCAATGTTTTAAGACCTAAGGTAATTAATGTTAGACTAACCTAAGTTTTGGGAAATCTATCCTTAACTATTGAAAGGGAACCTAAGGGTCACATGACATTATGACGATGGTTCCAATGGAATTTAATTGATTTTATTTTGGGTAAATGAATGGAGTTACAACTAGTTTTGGCAAAGGAAACTAGAATTTAGTGGAAGCATACGTGGAAGCTTCACTAAAGATGGAAATGCATGTTAAATTAGAAATGGCATTCACTAGTTTTGGGAGGTGGTGGCAAGGAGAGATAAGCGGGAGATTTGGGAGTAATTACATTAATGGACCTCAGTTTTTGTGTGCAAACCATCTTAGAAACAAAGAATGAGAATTTTTTGGAGGTTGTTTGATCTTGCATGCATTGCAATTTTTTCTCTGCATGGAGCTATCTGGTTCTTCGAACCAGCAGTTTGACTTCTAATTTATGGCTATTTTTGGTTTCTCTAGTTTATTTTTGATCGATGGAAAGTATATGAGGCATTAGAAGAAAATATGTTTGGTTGTTGATCTTTCGTGGAGAAGAAAAATATTTGGAATCTCGACTGGAAGTCTCCTTCGAATTGACAAAAGCACTATAAGGCATGATAGGCTCCACCCATTAAGATTTCTTTCTTTCTTCTAAATGATTCATTAAAACAACTCTGCTCTCTTGAGATAAATGTTTTCATGATTTTTCTGGTTATTTACTTTCATAGTTTTATGAATCTTTGTTGTTTTTGGATATAAATCCATTGCTAAATAATGTTAGCCTTTGAAAACTTTCTCTTTGTGCAAGTTCAGTGGTGACATGCATGTGAAACTGTATTTCAATGTTTGTATTTTATTTTGAACTTGTGTTCGAGGCTGGTGTTGTTCTGAACTGGTATAGGATGCTTTATGCTTTGTTTTGAACTTATATTGGAGCCTTTTTTTTCATTTTGAGCTTGTATTGGAGATTTTTGTTGCTCAAAAATTGTGTTTAAAGCTTCATGTTTAGCACTGTACTCGTATTCAACACTTGCGTGTTCTGAACTTGTATTTGAGTTATTGTGTTTGGTTCTATACTTGTATCATGAGCTTGAGTTTTACTCATATTCAAGGTTTTGAAATACTTAGAACACATTTATGGGACTTCTTGCTTGAAAAATCTTGGGAGAATAGTTTTGGTTTGAGTTGATTTGGTTATCTCTTTTGAGATCTTCCTCTTGTAGCTTCTTGAGTTGGAATGGTTGTGGTACTTCTATTTTTGAGACTGTACCACCTTCTTTGAATTGGTAAGGGCATGTAAATATGGAGGATATTCTTCCCTCCTCTTCTCTATGAAAACCCATGTCTTGTTGAAGGATTGACTATTTTCTTTGAAGGATTAATGGACTAGAACTATATATTGTTGTGGGTTTGGTTTGATATAGAGTTTTTTTGGAACAGTCACTAAAAGTTTTTGAGGTTTATGGAAATACGGTATGCATACTCCTTCTTGTGATTGATGTTTGAAATGAATTAAAATGAATAACTTCTCTATCATAATAATTTTAGATGGAGATGTGAGAGTCTTTGTTGTGTTTTCTATTTCAGTCAAGATTGGAGGTAAAGTTGAGACATTTCTTGACTCAAATGTATATTGGGTTTTCTTACTCACTTTCAGATCCTCTTAAATTGACTTTTGGGTTTTTAAGGAAAGAAGAGTTGAATAATCTCTCATTCTGAATATGTTGATAGGATTTATTACCTCTATTTCAGAGGATGTTTCATTTAATTTGTCTTCATGATGACCACGAACTATATATCTCTTTTATATGGAGCCGTGTAATACCTTGAAGTTGGGAATACAGTTTCTACTGAGTTCGTAAGTTTTATTGAAACTTGTTTATCTTATACTATTTTGGGTTTTATATTCTTTGTTGGATTCATTGAATGAATCTCTGGGTCTTTGAAAAGAGAAAGGAATATGTTCTCTTGTGGATAGTATACTGTTTTAGGGACTATACTATGTACTCCTTTCTAGGAATTGAATTCGAGCTTATGTTTAATGAATTGGAACATATAAACTAGGTTGTATAGATTTTTAAGGGACACTAGAAATAATATTTCTTTTGATTGTGTTTGGTTTTGTATTCTCCTTTGGGAAATGTAGATACCCATAATTAGGCCCGAGTAATTTAAATACTTAAATTGCGCTAATTATCTCTATTTCTACAAATTAGTGACATACCATCAAAAGCACTCACCTTCTCTCATATTATCGTTAATTAATTACACTATGCTAATTAATTAAGTCGTCTATCCAAAAAATATCCTAATTAACAACCTTCTGTTAATTAATCTCCCCTGCTATCTAGACTAATTAATTATTATTAATTAATTAACTTCCCCTTTCATTTAACCGATAAACCAATATTCAATTGATTTAATCCCCTTTCAATACTCTAAAATCATGCTAATATTCCTCTAAAAGATCTTGTATAAGATTACACATATATTAATTAAATCATCTTGATTAATTAAAAGGCCCCCTTTATCCACATGAGTCACTAAAGGACAAACAAAACCTCCTAAAGTTAACTCAATCCTATCTAAACCCCCCTTATCCACAACTAACTCAACATCCCTATTATCCCACATGCAAAGGGATGTAGTGATTCCTTTATCCATTAGGCTATATAAAGATCCCTCCTCCTACCTTTATAGTTACACCTAAATTCTTTGAGAAGATAAAAGCAAAGCACATAGCAAATAGACTATAAGCTTTCCTTGTCACTCTTGAAGAACTCACCATTGAAGAGCGAAGCCTCCTTCCTTCACCAAATTTGATTTCCATGGAGCCTACATAGGTCCATTTGACTTTTTGTGTTCAATCAAAAGAGTAGAGGTTTTTTACAATTAACGTGATTAGTTTGATTTATGCTTTAAAGTACCATTGTAAATAGTGTTATTGTCTAACCTTGTTTAGCTCTTATCTCGATGGTGTTTAGATTTTGATTTATCTTTGTTAATTAAGACTACTAGGTGTTAGTTTGAATTACCTTAACTTAGTTGAACAAAACCATGCACACATTTGGCATGCCCAGTCGGACCCTTTGTCCCTTAGCATTTTTACCTTAAATTTTATCATTTTTTGGCTAACCCTTTGTATATGCAAATATAGTAATTAATGTTCAATTTCTTGGGGATTTTTGCTAACATTATATGTGTAGATTCTAACTTATAGTTATCATTTTTTATGGTTTGTGGCTAATTTCAAGCTAACTTTTTAGAGTTTGAAGTATTGTGAGATTTTTGTGTTGTGTTTCTCGTCGTACTTTGGTTGCAGGAGTGGTGCATACACACATTGATAGGGGCACAGATACACTTATCGGGGTACAGGCACCTCTCGGGTAGCGTAGGCACACTGTCGGGGCTTGAATTTCTATTTGACAAGCCTGGTGCACATATACTGACCATCGACGTGCACATGCCCTAACTAGCGCTGTAGGTGCACTAAACTGGGCATAGATGCTATTTTGTATTGTACCTTTAGTGCAACACAAAATCTGTCAGACGAGTGCATACACCCTAACCCAGGCGGACCCATGTTTCTCTGGTGGCGTAGATAATTTTTTTGGTGGTGCAAGTGTTCTATTGAGAATCTAATACTATTTTAATATGTGGTGGCACACACACCTTTTCTTGTGGTGCACACATGCTTTTCTGGTAGCATAAGCGCTCTGTACAGAATCTAATATTGTTTTCAATCAGCGGTGGCACATCACATATTTTCTGGTGGCACACACGAATCTTAGGTTGCACAAGTGCACTATAATTTAGAAAAATATAAAGTAGTGCCCATCCACCCTAACCCGCGCGTAAACACAAAAACAGGGGCGTGGGTGTCATTTTTTTTTCTTAAGGTTAAGGTGTTGTTAAGGTGCTAACTTTCTTGCAGGTTTTATCTAATTGCATACTCATTTTTATAGGGTGTTTTAACGATGCTTTTACTTGATTAGATAAATTTTTGTATGCTTGATTATAATAATAATATCACATAGGATCTTCCCTCACGTCCCTTGGGGTGATATTGGGAATCAGAAACATGATTCTTAAGTCTTTTTTATGCTTTGAAATTGTTAGGAATATTTAAATTGGAATGGGTTAACTTGGTGTGTTTGAATTAAAGTGTTTTTCCATTTGATATCTTCTCATATTTTGGGAAACATCACATATGCTCTTCTCTTGCATCCTTGGATGATCTTAAGAATCAGAAATGATGTTTACTCTTTTTATGGAAAACTACTAAACTCATTATGCAGAACCAAAACACATGCTTTCCAAAGAAAAGGTGGAATTGAAATGAAGTCAAAAACTACTAATACAATTGTCATACAGGTTGCCAAAAGGTGTTCAAGTAAACCACACCTAATTAAACAAGATAAAAAGAACAACATATTCAAAACACTGTATTGCAGGTTTAAGAAAAGGGTACGTCCCTCTCCGCTCAACTGGGACATAACCCCTTTGGCATAACACCTTAAGATACAACAATGGGGGTGGTTCCAGGAACCCCAAAGTAGTCCACGCAAGAGGGAAGCTTGTGGACGAAATGGGAAGTGCTCCACACTACCTACTTGACTAGTGATTTCTTTATGAGATAGCTTTACCGGTTGTCTATATGGTGACCCCAGTGATAGTACACGTAGATGTACTTTTTTCCTACTATTCTTGAAGGGGGTAAAGTAAAGCTGAGATAATCCCAAGATAGTCAGGACTATTTGGGTAAATCACACTCACTTAAGACAACTTTGTAACACCTAGGGTGAGAGAACCACCTAGGAAGATATTATTTGGCCAGGATCCCACTTTGACCATTCTAAAATAGTGTTGAGTTGTGAGCCATCTTTTCATCACAAAACATGTGACGTGTTACTTTCACTTAGTTTTTCACTTGCCTTAAGGAGAGGTGAAAATCTACCAAAGTGAAGCCAACATTTTTCATCCCCATTTTGATCTACTTCCTTCACATTCTTTTGACACTTTGTTGATCAAAAGAAGGGTGACTACCTCTATGTTACCAATCGATTGTTTCTGCCACTTTTTTGTGTGTTTAAGCCCATCCATGTTTGCGGCAGGGTAAGTTAAATGTCTAAAGTGTGTAGAGGCGTATTCATATCATTGGTGGCCTTTGTGATCTTGATACCCATGTCAAGATCATCATTATAGCTATGCATGGTTCATCATCTTGGAATTCCTTAGAAAGGTTACCTTTTTCGTATCGTATCACTATAATTTTTGTATTTACGTCTTGTTTCTTGTAAACTTGACCTAAATATTTATATTAAAAGGTTACGCTACACACATTTTAACAATTCCTAGTTATACTTCAAGCTTTTATTTTGACTCTATTATTACCTCGATTTTGAATAGTACTACGTGTTACCACTTGTGCATGTTATATAAATATCATCTTGATATCAATACCTTACTTTATTGCAAAGTTTGGTTAGCATATCTTGGTGACATTGTGGTGTCACTCAAAAATTGTAACTAGCACTTTTTAGGGTAGAGGTCTTAATCAAATTTGAGCTCACTTTTAGTATACCTTGTTAGGAGGTCACATTAACTTCTTGTATTTACTTATGTCTTGTTCATTTTCTTGAACTTGGCATAAGCGAGAATATCTTGTTAATTATTTTGTGACACCAAACTAATTTTTGAGACATAGTCTAGGAAGTACTTCATTTGATAGGCTCCGATATCAAACATTTATGTCATTGGTGATATATCACTCTATCACATTGGTATTTTCATAGTGTTACTCATTCATATTCTTAACAAATAATCTTGCATTTCACTCAGGTGTGGTCATAAAGTTTTGAACACATTTACAACTTACCTTAGTGAAACTATCACAAATCATGGCTCCCAAAGCATGGTTAGGACTCAAGAAAAAAACATATGAGGAACAAAAAGCACAAGCTTGGGAAGCCTCAAACAGACAAGGGTGAAATGCTTTTATTGGACATGATCTAGGGCCTCTATTTTCCATGGAAAAAGAGATAAAAGACATGGTAGATCATAGTGGTAATGAATTGGAGTCCCCACATGTGGAATTTGACTTTGACCCCACCTTATTAGATGATTTTATTTTTAGAAACAAGTATAGGGTGCTAGCACGAGTTATAGAATTAGGGGCCAAAATGCCCACTATAAATGAAACAATCCCACCTACAAATAATGCTAATGAGGAGGAGCGTCCACTTATTAACATGGAGGAAATTTTAATACATAGACATGCTTCTACCTCCAACGCAGGAAAAGATAATGTAGTGGGACATAGAATACCCTTTATCAAAGTGCCACAAAAAATCAAATTAGGACACAAGAAAGTTGAAGAACCTCCATAATATGAGGAAGAAGAGGAACCTTTGGGAGAAGAGATCACCATACAACAAAAAATTAGTAGCCTTAGCTGACAATTAGCCTTGCTAACCTCTCATGTACAAAAGGAAGCAGACAAGAATGTCCAAAAATCTAGGCCTAAGGTCGAAATCAGTGAACTCCATAGAGAAAATCACAAAGAAGACAATACAGATTATCATCATGTATATATCCTAGCTTCTCCTACTAAGGAGTAATTACTCACATAAGAAGTACAATATATGAAAGAAACACTCACAAACCTTCAAGAGAGCAATGTAGGGAGCATTAAAAAGTATCAATATGAAGAACTATGTCCCTATCCTTTTGACACATCTATGACAGTTCAACCTTTCCCTAAGAAATTCGATATGCAAAAATTGACAAATATAGAAGAAAGGGAGATCCATGGGATCATGTCAAATATTTCTATATCATGTGTCAAGAGGTGTCCTATAGTGATAATTATCTCACACAACTCTTTCCCAAGAGTCTAGGAGGTCAAGCCTTGGAGTGGTTTACACGTTTGTCTCGTGGGTCCATTTTTACCTGGCCATAATTGGTAGAGAGGTTTGTGCATCACTTCTCATATAACATAGAAAGTGATATCACCATGGAAGATTTATGTGGCACCAAACAACACCCTAATGAGAATTTTTCCATCTTTCTACAATGGTGGAAAGGGATAGCTAGTCGCTTCCCTTGCGCTTTTCCTGAAAAATAGCTGGCAATTATCTTTGTGCCTAACCTAAATCCAAACATTGCTTTCCACCTTCAAATGCATTATGTTTGCACTTTTGAGGAGGTCATTGAAAAGGGTGTTCAAATAGAGAAATCCCTTATTGCTAAAGGAAATCTTAAGTCACAATCTAAGGATAATCAAAATGCTAAACCAATGGAGAAGCCGAAGGTATTTAACAAAAATAAAAATGTGGTGGGAGACGGGATCACAGATTCCAAATGTGTACAAATGGTCCAAACCGGTCAACCTTTTAAACTGACCAAAGGACCTATTCAACCCCCACCGAAATGAAGAATATTCACCCCTCTTAACGAGCCTTTTTCAGTTATATTAAAACAATTGGATGCAGCTCACATGGTGACATATCCTATGACACAACAATTTGATGACAATGCTCCAAAACCATCATGGTACAAGGAGTATGAATATTGTGAAATGCATTTTTTCAAGGGACATAAAACACACAAATGTTTGCGACTCTGTCACTATATCCAAAACCTTATTGAAAATGGGGAGATAAAGGTGGACAACCTAGGGAAAACTCAGACACCCAATGAAAATATGGGGATACATAAAGAGCCATTCTCGAAACATGGTAAATCAAAAGAGTCAAAGCTAGATCGGGGAAAGTCATCCCAAGGTTATAAAGCAGTGAATTACTTATATAAAAAAAAGGATAATAATAATTATGATTCACTTATTGGATGTATTCACTCTCCTAATGACCATATCAACACCATTTGAATCAAGGGAAAGCATTATGCCATGATAACAAGGCGTTCCCACCTCATGATTCCTGAACCTTCTCCATCAACCCACAAAATGGTAATTACAACCTCTTAGAGAAACTTGAGAAAATGTCTGCCAAGATTTTGATCTTGGATCTTCTTAATATTTCAAATGTTCACAAAGAAATTTTATAGCAAACTCTTCAGGGGTTAGGAGTGCCACTAGAGGTAGATCCTACACATCTTCAAGCCATAGTAGTAAACATTGTGCCAACTGAACACATTTCACTCAATCATAGGGAGATCCCTACTGAAAATTCAACACATAATATTCCTTTGTATATTGAGGTAGTTGTTACCCGTAGGAAGATCAAATGGGTGCTTATGGACAATGGAGCAAGGTTGAACATCTACACACTAAAGCTAGTTAAACAACTGGGACATATTAAAGTAGATCTTGAGTCAGACATCATCACTATCACCACTTACGATAACATAGAAAGGGAGTCAGCGGGCACAATCATGTTGCCTATGGAAGTGGGTCCCACTTGTCATCAAACAAAGTTCCATGTCCTGGACTTGGAACTTTTGTATAATATGCTTCTAGGCCGACCATGGATTCATGCCATGTAGGCTGTGCCATCAACATTTCATCAATGCATTAAACTAAAGCATGAGGGACACACCATTACAATACAAGGAGATTCAGATCCCTTCACTCACTGTAGATCTCTCAATAGTTTTGCATGTAAGGGTACATATGCATGTCCATCCACCGATATAGTTGTCCCTCTCCAATTTGAATCCTTGAAATCTTGGGTAGATTAAAATTCTCTCAGTTCTTGTGCCCATGACACCTCTACATCCACCTCTCCTTTTGATTCATGGGAGATGAAGGTTCTATAATATGGATGTGGAGAATATAATGTGCAACAAGCCCTCTTGGTTTCAAACCTTTCATTATCACCCAAGACTAGAGGTCGACCCAACTATCACTTCAGAAGACCAATAAATGAACAAACTTTACCTGGAGGCTTACTGGATGAAAAAAAAAAATTGGATCCACCTACAACTTAGGTCCCAGAGGATACTCAACCAACCTGCTATCAAACCCCTGAATACGAGAAATCTAGTAAAATGATGTACTCCATGGGCTAAAAGGGCCTAGGATGTGGAAGAAATGAGAAAGGACAATGAGAACCAGTGCCTCTCCCACATTTTAAAATAGAAAGATACGACATTGGAATTCACCCTTATAGGGCACACCCCAATGATTAAGACGCTACTTGTTCTAAACATGAGGATATTTTTGACTATCTAGACAACAACACAGATTCCCATTGTAGCCAATATGAGGATCTTGCCTCCATGAACCTATTCATGAATATTGTTGTCCTAACCATAACCCCTATAGAATCCACCCTTGACCTTATTTACCCTTCCCTTGTTGAATGGGACCAACAACGTCATCTGTCACTAGATCTATTTGAGAATGATGAAGCTATTACAGAGTTCATGGGAATTCGAGATACAATTCCCATTGGAGACCAAAAAAGGTATTTTATATTGACTTGGATACCTACACCTACTTAGGTGAGGAGGATAAGCTTTGTGGTAAGAAAAACTTAAGAAAAAGTGAGGGCATAAGTTCCAACGTAAAGCCTTGGCAAAAATCAAAGTCCAAGTAACACAGTGAAACCCTCTTTGAGGCACTGGTTGACAAACAAGTGCAAAAATCAAAGCACAATAAAAGTGACCATGCCAACGGTGAAAATATTGTGGAGACATCCTTGAATGAAGGGCTCAACCTTCCTCCCAATCCTACATATATGAAGGAATTTTTAAAATTTATAGTAGAGGAAATTATCAATGTAAACATTGGTATAGATGAAGACCCAAAAATATTCAAATTGGGAGAATCACTCTTGGCATAGGAACATAAGACATTCACCATGCTGCTACGAGAGTTTATAGATGTATTCACATGGTCCTATAAGGATATGCCAGGATTAGATCCAACTTTGGTCATGCATAACTTAGTTTTACATGCAGATGCTAAACCTATTAAGCAGAAGCTTAGAAAGATGGACCCAGGGGTAACCCTACTGGTTAAAGAGGAATTAGAAATATTACTTGCAGTAGGATTCATTCAACCTATTGATTAATATGAATGGATATCCAACATCATCCCTGTCCAGAAGAATCCTATCGAGATCAGAATCTGCACAGATTTTAGAGACATTAATAATGATTTTCCATTACCAAATATTGATATGATTGTGGATTCAATGGTAGGCTATGAGATGATATCTCTTATGGATGGATTTTCAGGATACAACCAAATCAAGATAGCTGATGAAGATCAACACAAGATGGCTTTTACAACTTCTTGGGGTACCTTTTGTTATCAAGTAATGTCGTTTGGGCTTAAAAATGTAGGAGCTACTTATCAGAGAGAAATGATGGTAATTTCCCATTATATGATCCATGATATCATGGAAGAATATGTGGATGACATCCTCAGAAAATCTAAGACAAGAAAGGATCACCCGGTTATTTTGTGGCATATTTTTGAGTTCCTACGTGAGTATAAAGTCTGGCTAAACCCAAAGAAATGCATGTTCGGTGTGCTATCAGGAAAATTGTTAGGCTTCATTATATCAAGAAGGGGAATAGAGGTAGACCCTACTAAAGTGTCTACTATTACTGAGATGCCTCCTCCTAAGAACATTAAGCAACTCCGCAGCTTGCAAGGAAAAATATAGGCTATTTGTCGCTTCATCTCCTAGCTTACTAATAAGTGTCATTCATCCACCCACCTACTTAAAAAGGACGTTGCCTTCATCTGGGGACCAAAACAACAACAGGGTTTCACCTTGCTTAAACAATACTTGGCTCATCTACCTCTCCTCATGCCACTAACTTCAGGTGAGCCGCTTCTACTTTATATCTCTGCTACTCAATTTTCTATTGGTGCGCTACTCACCCAATACAACCTTGGTCGCAAAGAAAAAGTAGTGTACTACCTCAGTCACACTCTCATCGCTTATGAGATCAATTATCCACCAATTGAAAAATCTTGTTTGGCTATTGTTTTTAATTTTCAAAAACTTCACCATTATCTATTGAATACCAAAACCAAGCTTATATCCAAAGTTTACCCGCTCAAGTACTTGTTATCTAAACCCGCCCTTACAGGTAGAATGGCTAATTGGATCATTCTACTAAGTGAATTTGACATAGATTTTGTGCATTAGAAGTCAGTTAAGGGACAAGTACTCGTTGACCAATTAGTAGAAGCACCTTTGCAAGGCACTAAACCTTTGAATCTGGACATGTTAGATGCCTCATTGCTATACATTGAAGAATCTTTCGTATGAAAGATACACTTTGATGGGTCTTTTACTTTTCATGGTTCAGGAGTTGGTGTGGTCCTCATTACTCCTTCTGGTGATCCTATATCACAGGATTTTCATCTGGGTTTTCCTTGAATGAAAAAAATCATAGAATATGAGGCACTTATCACAGGGATGAAGCTCGCCATCAAGTGGAACATTCATCATGTCAAGGTTATGGGTGATTCTTAGTTAATTATCAAGAAAGTTAATGATGAATACAAGGTTAAGGATGAAAAGCTCGTACCTTACAAAAATATGGTGGAAAATCTCAAAGAATACTTTGTACACATCACATTTGAACAGATCCCAAGAGTACAAAAAAATTTGACAGATGCTATGGAAATAGTGGGTTTTATGCTCCGTATTTCGCTAGGTAATAATGACATGCCATTCTTTGTGGAAAATTTACGTTAGCCCGCGTACATCATACCAGAATCCTGTCTGGCTTGTGATGTTGTTGTTCATAATTCCCCATGGTATGAACCCATCTTTACCTATCTCAAAGAAAACACGTTTCCTCCTGACATCTCTCGTTCTGAGAAACAAATCCTAATTCACCAAATAGCCCATTATACCCTTTTAGGAGGTACGCTTTATCGTCATGGCTATGATGGAAATCTGTTACATTGTCTCGATATGACGGAGTCCATCCAAGAGATCAAATAAGTACATGAAGGGGTGTGTGGAATGGTTTTGGCCGATAAATTGTTAAGAGTAGGCTACTATTGGCCTACCATGGAAACCAACTGTTACAACTATGTCAGAAAATGTGTACTTTGTCAGAAGTATGGAAATTTCATCCATGCTACGTCACATCCGTTGGAACCCATCACCACCCCATGGCCATGTTTTAAGTGGGGACTTGACTTGATAGGGAAGCTTACCCCTACCTCATTTTCTAGTTATACCACATCATAAAAGCTACTGAATACTTTACCAAATGGGTGGAGGCCGTTCCTTTAACCTATGTAACAGGAGCTCAAATTTCCAAATTTATCATGAATCATATCATTTGTCGGTATGACATTCCTACAGCCATTGTTACTGATAATGGAAAGTAATTTAAGAATAAAACTGTAAAGGGTCCCTGTTAGTGGTTCCAAATCAGGTTAAAATGGTCTACACCATATTATCCCCAAGGTAATGGATAGGCCAAGGCCACAAATAAAACTTTGGTGCAAATAATGGAGAAAATGGTAAGTAAAACAAGTTGCAATTGGCACTTGAAAATCCACCGAGCTCTTTGGGCTTATAGGACCTCTATTCGTACTCCTACGGGTGTGACACTATATTCTCTGGTATCTAGGATGGAATCTATCATCCCACTAGAAATTAAACTTCCTTTCCTAAGAATCTCTCTCAGGTATTATCTGGATAAGGATGAAGATTACCGGGTAGCTAGATTGGATGAGTTAGAGCTCCTAGACAAGAAGTGCATCCACGCCCTTAATCACCTCAAAGTGTATCAGAATAGAATCTCTAGAAACTACAATAAAAGAATCATACCTCATCAGTTTGAGGTTGGTGATTTGGTCGTGAAGGAGAATCAATTCAACACAAGGGTAGAATGAGAAAAGAAAGGAAATTTTGAACTGCATTGGTTAGGACCTTATGTTATAGTGGCCAAGTATGGCATAAGAGCATACAAACTCGCTCACCCCAATGGTGATGAGCTCCATGAGCCCATGAATTTCATGCACCTTAAGCAGTTCTATACTTAAATATGGCACAAGGTCGGAAAAGCAAAAAAATATCAAAAAAATGGTAAAATGATCAAAAAAAAAAAAAAGACAACAGGTAATCCATAAGTGAAAACCACGCAATTGTGGTGCTTTGGATGGGTCCTTAGGTGAAAACCGATTTCCGGTGCCTTGGGAGGATTCATTGTTCACAAGCATCTTGCATTTAGGGGGATACTTTCACTCAACCTAGGGCTAGTTCCACATCAACCTATGAAATTCCCGGTGAGCCTAGTCATATCAACCCTTGATCTAGATTTGTCTCTTTTTATTTGTCTATGAAGGGCATGGTCTTTTTCCATTCCCCATCTTACGCTAGGGGCATTTCTATGAATTTACCTTCCTGTTCATAAGCGTGTGGCTTATGCCCTTATATATTCCCCATCTCACACTGGGGGCATCCATGCTTTCTTGGTTTCATGTGCATAGCTCTAGAATTTTTTTAGAAAAACACAAAAAACAACAGAAAATTGTTTCACGAAAATCAAAAAACAATAGAAAATTGTTTCACAAACACAATAGATAATTATTTCATAAAAACAAATCTTAAAAAAATATTTACTTCAGTTTACTTACATTGTCCTGTTTAGTGCTTTGCTTGTTTGCTTGTGTGATTTCTTCATGCTTGTAAATTTGTGTTGTTTGTTTCTTGGGCATACTTCATTAGGATTCATCTTTTCTTGATTAGATTATATTTATTCTTACTTGTGTATATTGAAGTATGTTTTTTGCATGCTAGTGGATCATAGTACATTGTTATATTGATTCATTGTGTTCTTTGTTAGCATTTGATTGTGTTTTCTTGTTGCATGTGCATCGTTTTGTTATCACATCATCATATTTCCATCATTATCATCACATATAACATCATCTATACATCATATATCAAGAAAAAACTAAGTATACATCATACATGAATGCTAAGCTAATCATCACATATTGTATCATCAAATGGGGGCAAGAGGGATTGCAAATATCAAAATCTATCCCCCCCACACCCATATCATCATATCATCCCATCCACTAAGTATGTCACATCACATGAGAAAAATACATTTGATATACTCTACAAGATCTATCATCTAGAAATCAAAACACATGTGATACATCAAAGAAATCATGATACATATAAATGAGAAATCAAATCATCTAACATCATAAACACATCTATCTATCCATATACTCAATCAGGAAATAACAAATAATGTCCATCTCATAAACACATATGTCATGTCAAAAATGTCCATATAATACATGTGTGATATATCTGTCTCAAAAATGATAGATATACATAACTACAATAAATCAAAAATTCCTTCATCTAAGGTGTACAAAAGATGATACATCTATCAAAGAATAAAGGCCTTTATAAAGAGGCACATGTGTCAAATACAATCCTCAGGGCTGACTCAAGGCCTCAGATGGGGTAACCGGTTTATCTCATGGTGGTGGTATATCATGAGCATCGCTATCTCTCCCTAGCCGTGGTTACTCCACTGAGGCATGAGGCCTCTCAGATCTAGTACCTCTGCTCGACTGCTAGCTATAGGAAGGCACTCACCAATCAGTTGGAACTGCCTCAAAGTATAATGACCTATAATAAGAGGCTCTGCCCTCTGCTATAGCTAGATCTATGTGTGTCTGGGTAGTCACCACTATACCATCTGTGTTTCGGAAGGACGATATCTCCACTGAGGCTCGGGAAAGCTTAGCTTGGCTCACTACGTGCTCAGCTCTCAGCCTATCTCACTCAAGTATCATGGGCTGTAGCTGGGCCTGTGTCTGTTGATATAGACTGTCACCTAGGCCATCTACGCAACCATCTATTGTATATGCTAAAAGTGCACAACGTTATCACCTCCCTGGAAAGCCTGAGCTTGAGCCTAATCCCACTTGGCTGTCACTGCTAGGATTTGAGCTCGGGCCTAGTCTCTCTCTGTTGTGACCTGATCTCACTCTACAAGATCCTGTTATAACTGATACTATAGGGTGGCTGTCTGTGCCACCGAGACCTATCTATGTAATGTCCTGGAAGACTGACCCTGCTCTAAAACATGGGGCCTAGAGGGCTATGTAGGTGCATGTCCTAGACCCTACGGCCTTAGTCCCTTTCCCTATACGATACCCTACTCATCATGGGGTAATCCATCAAATGGATCCTCTGGGTCATGACCTGGTGTGCCCTCTCTCTGGTCACCACCATGCTAAATATCTCTCGGTGGTCTAGCACCTGTTGCCCAGGCCCCTCCGGGATAGTCAGACATTGGGGTAAAATAGTCACATACCAAGTCCAATAATCTGCAGTAATGCCCAGATCTTTAATCTATAGTGCTGGATCCCATACCTATGGGGCCACTTGTAAGAAACTAGCCCTAGCTCGGGTCACCTATATACACGGCCACATGGTCTACCTGAGACATACCATATATCAAGCTGCGGAACCATATGTCGAGCTGTGGAACCCCCTGTACCATGCCTAGCTTTCGCTAGCATATGTCTACCCTGTATAGCTAAATAATGTAACTGTGACTGTCAATAAGGTAATGCTCCACTGTGCTAACACTAATCTCTACAACATCCTTTGGCCACTGTATATGCCTTTAGGGTCTCCATATGACATCCCTATCCAGAAGGTCATTGAACTCTCAGAGATACCTATATAGACTGCCCAGGTGATCTCATACGTCACCACCTACTGAAACCCATGCCATATAAGATGGCTCCTTTGGATCTTGAACATGAAGCATGCCCGTGGGGTGCCCAATAGTAATGTGGTCCCATGACCAAATTTGTAGTAGTGAGCCAGGCCCCACCATCTTCTGACGGTGGTAGGTGATAAGATGCATGTCCCAATAAAGGTGTGCCAATATGCATTGTCCCCAGCAATAGCACTCACCACTAAAGATCCCCTGTATCAGTATCATAAACCCTCATGGAAAAGATGTCCCAATCTTATCAGTGAGTAAAAACCCAGTAATAAGTGCCATAACATATAGGGGGCCTCGGTGTAGTGTAGGGTTAGCGATGTACTTGTGAAACGTAACTGTCATACCGTCATGCAGTATATCATCTCAATAAAAAAATCCCTGACAGCTGCCCTCATCTTCCTAGCATCATGTTGTCATGAGAATGTGCAACAGGGAAATTGACAATTTCTGAGCACGACAACTATACCCCTATGCCAAAATTTTCATGTTTTATCATTCCTAAGAAACCCCAAATCTGTTCAATTAGTCCAAATGAATTCCCAACCAATTTCATGATATTATCCTAGGTGATTTAGAAAATTCCATTCATTCCCCCTATGTGATTTTAAGAGTTCATTGAAAATGTTATCTTTTGGTAGTATAGGGAAGGGCTATCGTTGGCCTTCTCGAGATCGGACCAACCCCCTGGAGTAGAGCAGAAGGGCCAAATTCAACACGAAGGTGAATGGAAGACCTTATAACATCATGGAAATTATTTTGGAAGGCTTTGGGAAGTTTTGAAAGACCTGGAGTGGTTTGAGTGAAAACAGGGTTCACAAGCCTAGACAGTACACAAGCCTAAAACAATTGTTGAGCTTCAAACAAAGATTCCAGGAGCTTTAGATGGAGTTGAAATTAAAACAAAACATCTTTGGAAATAGGATTCTAAGACCTACATGATGGTGAAATAATATTTTTCACAACACCTTGGCGCATATGATTGGAAGACAGTTTTTCTCAGGTACAAGTGGAGTCCCAAATCAAAACCCCAATTTTTCAAGGATCATATGATTGAATCAAGACATGAGACCCACATCATTGGATTAAAAATTCCATTTCCAGTCAGGATCATATAAATTTTCACCAAGAAATTCCACCGGAAGCTCAAGTTATCTGCATTCCAAGTTACCCTCTCAAAGGCAGTTCAGGACTTAGTCATTTTTTCGAGAGGACATGTGTTAGCACCAGGAGCCTGGTGGGATTTCATGTCCCCCACATCCCTGAGATCAGGTACATCACCCCTTGGAAAATTCTTCCAGCCCTCATTTGACCCTTGGGACCCTCATATGACCTCTAGACCTGGCAGTTCAGCCCTCAAGTGCTTATTTGGAGCATGCATTCCCTGCTGTCAGATCGGTTGCCACGTGTCAGCTCCAGGACCACCGTGGAATTTGATGTATCTTATGCACCTGATGTGGGGGAAATCAGACCTTGAAAAATGTTCCCAGACCCTATGGGGAGTCATTTAGACACCCACATGACCGTTGTTCAGCCCCCAAGTGTAATTTTGGAGCATCCATTCCCTTCCGTTGGATCGGGTGCCACGTGTCACCTCCAGGACCACCTTGGAAACTAATGTACCTTATGTACCTAAGGTGGGGGAAATTAGACATGGAAAAATGTGCCCTCCCCCTAGGAGGAGTCTTTTGGACACACATGTGAGCTCCTTTTAGCTCCCAGTGCTTCAAATCAGCTTTTTCCTCCTTCGTTCCCTGTCGTTGGATCTAGTGCCACGTCTCACCATCTTGCTCATTGTGGAAATTGATGTCCCTCACATCCATGAGGTCAAGGACATAAATAATGGAAAAATGCACCCAACCCCTACCTATGCACATCTTTTTGAAAAATTTCCAAGTGCTACTTTTCCCGCTTCTAGCTTCTAACAGTTTTATTTGCACTCCTTTCCTCCATTCTTCCTCTACAACATTCTACCATCACTCCGCCATTGCAAATATCAGACCAGATAAAAAATGAACTGAGATACATTTCCCATGGTGATGCACAAGTCTCAAAAGTAATCCTCATCAAGCTAAGGAGAAATGAAGAACAACAAAGAAGAGAACAACAAAATCCCCATAGCTAAAAAATGGAAATCTAAACAAAGCTTGCAAACCAGTGCACGAATCAATGAACCATTTATTTCTATTCATTTATATTTCCAAGACCATCAAGAAGACACCTTAAAACTTCCCCCATGTGTGACACAAAGCATCCACAAATGAAGATATCTCCTTTCCGGCTCAATGAAGAAAGAAGTGAGATTTCTTGTCAAACCGGTTGCCGGATCGAAGTAAGATTGCACGTGAAGCACCAGAAGAAAAAACCCACATCAAAAATACAATTTTATTTGAAAATGGAGGAGAAAACCATACCTACAATTTTGAGGTCCATTAATGGCTGTCATACCCAGAAGCACTGTCAGGTCCAAAAATTAAAACTTTAAAATCTCCTGGATTATTAAGCGGGCGGGCCCGAAATTTCAAAGGGATGATATTGGGAAAAAATCCATATAAAAAATCTTCATTCCACATCAATATGACTCCCAGAGGCCAACTTTCTAAAAATAGCAGGTCTACTACATAGGAACTGCTATTTCGGGAAATTCATTAACAGAAGAACCTGCGAAGGAGATGAAGATATCAGAGGTGCACTACAGCTGAGAATCCACTAGAATGGACATTTTTGGCACTTACTAAAAATAGTAGGTGGGCCCTCAAGCACCTGCTAAAAATAGAAATTTGATCCAAAGGAGTGAGGAACATAGGGAGAAAGGGGAATCAAGGTCACAACACTCAGCAAAGGATTAAGAGAGTTTCCTTTTTCACACTTACTAAAAATAGTAAGTTACACTCAAAGAGAAGTTTTGGCACAATGGGATATACAAGGATAATCATTCAGGGGGACATCATTGTTCAGGAGCATCCTAGTCATTTTTTCACAGGGCATTCAATATCCACCTTGGTTCATTCAACTTAGTGAGCATTCATGAGATAATTTGGAGAAATTTCACAGTGTGCAAGGAGTTCGAAGATTCAGAGTTTCATTAAATTTGGAGCTTTCCATCAACGAGGATCAATGGACTTCATCAGGAATGACATCTCCTCTTCTTCTTCTCCCCTCTTTCTCTCTCCTCTTCCTGTCGACACTAAAATTTTCCTCCGTAATTTCTATTTCATTAATGTATGTATTAGGAATAGGATGTTGTTAAGTATAATTAGTAGTAGCGTTTGATAGAAGATAATGGTGCTGCCAGTACGATCCTGCCAGTAATGTATAGTATGGTAAAATTACAATAGGAATGTTGTGGTAAAAAGTAAATATTTGTCGTAAGTGGTCCGGTAATGTTAAAATGTCAAAGTTGGGGTAAGTAGAGAAGTAGGGTCTACATGATTAGGAATTAGAAATATTATATTGGTAATAAGGACAAGGAGTGAGGTCATAAATATTTTGTGTATTTTATTTGTAAAAATTCTAAAAATGTGGAGCCCATGTGAAATGATAAGGTTTATCTTATCTTAAAAGATAAGCTTACATGTCCAGATAAGAGTCAAGGTATGGAATATGATTCGTTAGAGTGGATTTCTTATCCTATCTTAGAGATAAGATGGATAATCCTGGAAGTTCTATAAATAAAGAGGCCACCCCCCCTCATTTAGCATAGAAGGAAGTAGTGAGAAATATTATATGAGTAAGTGTGTAAAGGAAGCCATCATTTTGAAGGTGTGTTAAAGAAGCCATTAAGAGGTGTAATTGTGAATTTTATCCCATAGTATTGGTGGAAGGCAAGTGAAGTCAGTAACACTTGAAGTAACTCATGGGTGAGATTGTAACAATTTCATGTTAATATTATAATTTACTCTGATATTTCAGATTTATCATCATTCCTTCTTATCATAGTCTATGGTATTCTTGTGTTATGTTTGTTGTGTTTCCAGATTACATCCACTAAACTAAAAGTTGTGCATTAGTTAATAATCATAGCACGAGGAGTTCGCGGTGAACAATTATCATAGTGACGGATTGGTGATGACATTTTGGTTCCGTTACTGGGACCATTCCTTGTTGGTGGATTTTCTGGAGAGATATTCCCACTTAGTCAAAAATCATTTAGAGGGTAACGTTGTTTTTACTGTGCATAGTAGTTATCATGGTAAAGTCACTTTTTGCCGTGAATAGTATTTACCGTAGTAAAGTCACTTTTTACTGTGAATAGTATTTACCGCAGTAACTTCACTTTTTACTATGAATAGTGTTTACCATAGTAAAGTCAGTTTTTACCGCAGTAAGTCAAGTTTTACCATAGTTTACTGTGGTCATTTCTGTAGTGATTTCAATTATTTGTGCACATAAGTCTTGTTGATTGTACTTGTGGGTTGGTATTTCACTGTGGTTACTTTTGGAAATCGGGAAGATTCCTGTTTTTTCAGCCCAATCTAATGAAGATGCTTCCTCTTTCATTCAAGAGTTTAAACGATCTTGTATTTGTAATGGCCTTATAAGAAGGGAACAATGGACTGAATTTTTTCCTACCTTTTTGGATGGTTCAGCCCTTAGGTGGTTTGAAACACTAGGTGATAATGTGAAAAACTCATGGGATTTATTAACTGAAAGATTTCTTGAAGAATTTGGTGAACAACAGAAATATGCAGATCTCATGATTGATATCACAAAACTATCCCAAGGAGAGAAGGAGAAGATAAGGGATTATCATGCTCGTGTTCTAGAGCTAAGGAGGAAGCTCGATGCCCAGATCCAGAAGGAAGGATTAGCGGATGGGTTGATGAATGGCATGGATAATCTCCTCTGTAAGCACTTCATTCTTGGGATGAAGCTAGAGATCAGACAATGAGTGAAGTATGACCACCTAGCTACCATTGAACAAGCAAAGGAGATTGCAAGAAGGCAAGAAGAAAGCATGGAAGAGGAGCCCAAAGAAATTGTTGCTAAAGTAGAGCCTACACCAGCACCTTTGGTCCAGAATCCACAACCACTCTCGGTGAGCACAAATATTTCTCCTAGTACATCTACTGAGTATGAAGATCTGCTCAAGAAGATGGGTCAGTTAACTATTAATCTTCTTCAAGGAAAAGAATTTAGTTCTCAGGGAGGAGATAGAGGTCCAAAAAGAAATATTTCTAAAGTTGTATGTTATGGTTGTTATAAAAAGGGTCATTATAAGTATAATTGTCCAGATAGAGCTTCTACATCTGGTACAAGAGATAATGATAAAGGAAAAGCACCTGTGAATTCTTTTGATGTAGTAGATAAGAGCATAAATAATGAAGTAGATGTGTTTGTAACAAAAAGAAAGAAAGAAAAAGATAATCAAGATGGAAATGATCCTAAGAAGATGAAAGGAGAAACTAGTAAGAAACATAGGAGAAGAAAGTTGGGTGTGCAGGATTTTATGATTTCACAGGGACAAGGACCATACTCCATCTTAGAAGATCTGTCCAAAAGGCCTGCAAATATTACATATGGTCAACTCTTGGCTATGTCTTCTGAGAAGAGGCGGGAGCTGCGAAGTGGACTCAATGCTCGACGAAGGAAGGAGGTTGAGGTCCCTATTTTGGAGGCAGAGGCGGATCCCTACGCTCCACAAGCTGAGGTATTATGTAATGGTATTTCAATTCATGATGTCTTAGTTGATGGAGGTGCTGTAGTTAATGTAATGACCAAGTCTGTAATGAATATGTTGGGTTTAAAAATTGATCGCCCCTCAACACTTATGTTAAGGTCATTAAATAAGGGAAAAACTAAACCAGAAGGTGTAGTTTCAAATGTGGCAATATCTGTTATGGGTGTTGTATGTGTGGTAGACTTTCAGGTGATGAAAAATGGTACTGTTGCGTACCCAATGTTGTTGGGAAGGCCATGGCTAAGGAGAGTTCATGCAAGAAACTACTGGAATGAAGGCTTCATGACACTTGGACGTGGTAGAGAGAGGGTGAAGATAAATGTGATCCCTCGGCATC
Source organism: Taxus chinensis (assembly GCA_019776745.2). NCBI lineage: Eukaryota > Viridiplantae > Streptophyta > Pinopsida > Cupressales > Taxaceae > Taxus > Taxus chinensis. Next base: position 92,016,019 of record CM034146.1, read on the forward strand.
ATAAGGCAGAACCTGTGGATTCAAGTGATGAAACTGATGATTGGACATCCTCTGATTACTCTAGTACCAGTGAAGTGGACATAGAAGATGAAGAAAGTGAGGTTGATGTTTTGGTCATGGATATCCTTCCAGTCACACCGACTCATGAACCCATAAAATTATCTGAAGAAGAAATTGATGATCGTCTCCAACAAATAAAGATTGGTGATGTTGTGATGGAGAGTGAGAAGGAATCCTACCTCCAGCTCTTTCAAAGGTACATACACCTATTCACTTTTGATTACAAGGAACTCTATCAAGTAAGTTGGGTAGAACATTCTATTGAGCTGGTAGATGGTGCTAAGCCCATAAAGCAAATGCCATATAGAATGAATCCTAATTTTTCCAAAACTGTAAAAGAAGAAATAGATAAGTTGCTTGATGCAGGATTCATATTTGTTGTGGAGAATTCAGAATGGGTTTCTCCCATTGTGATCTCAATAAAAAAGAATGGGAAGCTACACATTTGTGTTTATTATAGGAAGCTCAATAAGGCAACAAAGAAGGATCATTACCCTCTTCCATTCTCAGATCAGATCTTAGATGAAGTAGCTGGCCAGGAGTGCTATAGTTTTGCTGATGGATATAGCAGATACAACCAAGTTCGTATAGCAGAGAAAGATCAATTGAAGACCACATTCACCACTCCTTGGGGAACATTTTCTTATAGAGTTATGCCTTTTGGGTTGTGTAATGCTCCAGAAATGTTCCAGCGTTTGATGAATAGGGTGTTCAAACCCTACATTGGGAACTTCATCAGAGTATTTCTGGATGATTTTTGCATCTATGGGAGCAAGATGGACCACCTGCACCAGATGGAGACAACATGTCAAAGGTTAGATGAAGCACAAGCCTCACTAAACCCTACAAAGTGTGTCTTTGGATGTTCTAAAGGTGTTTTGTTAGGGCATGTTGTATCTAGAGATGGTATTGGTACTGATCCTGATAAAGTTTCAAAAATCAAAGAGTTACCATTTCCTATGAATAGAAGTAAGTTGAGATCATTTTTAGGCCATGTGGGTTACTATAGAAGGTTCATCAAGAATTTCTCAAAGATTGCACAGCCACTAACCCAGTTCTTGAAGAAGGATGTTACTTATGAACCAGGAAATAAGGTGCATGAAGCTTTTGAACAACTGAAGGAAGCCCTGGTGTCTTCACCTATTTTAAAGAATCCAGATTGGAGCAAGCCATTCATTGTGTACACTGATGCCTCAGATGCAACACTAGGAAGTACTCTGAGCCAAAAGGATGAAAATGGGAATGAACATCCAGTTTACTTTGGGAGCAGACAAATGAGCAGTGCTGAGGTAAATTATACTATAACTGAAAAAGAGGGTCTAGCTGTCATTTTTGCTATAAAGAAGCTTAGAAATTACTTGCTATGGGAAAAACTTTATAGTTGTAACAGATCATCAGGCTCTAAAATATATTGTAAATAAGCCTAACCCATCAGGGAGGATAGCAAGATGGATAATTTTGCTACAAGAATTTGAATTTGATATTATAGATAGGTCAGGAAAGAAGCATGTCAATGAAGATGCACTCTCTTGAGCCTATGATGGTTTATGTTCATCTTGTGATGATGATGATTTCCCAGATGCAGCATTGTTATCCCTTGACATAATCCCTAGTGAATACATAGATATTTGGAATTATCTAAATGAATTCAAGTTTCCTGATGGTGCCAATGTAAAGACTAAGAGGAAGATTACTCAAGCCAATCATCCATATTCTATTCTACATGGAGTATTATTTTGAATAGGACCTGATGGACAGTACAAGAGGGTAGTTGGACATGATCAAGGGAAGGAGCTTATAGAATAATTCCACAATGGTACATGTGGAGGACACTTCTCTAGACAAATTACAACAAGAAGGATCTTAGATGCAGGTTATCACATGGCCCACTCTTTTTAGAGATTGTTATAATTATTGTAAGACATGTGATATTTGTCAAACACATGGTAACCGTAAGACTTCATCAGCTCCATTATGCCCTATTCTTCCACTTGGTCCCTTTGAAAAGTGGGGAATAGAATATTGTAGGTCCACTTCCAACTACCCCATGCCAAAATAAATATATTGTAGTTGCCACAGATTATTTAACCAAGTGGGTTGGAGCTAGGCCATTAAAAACAACTTCTATGGATGAAGTGGAAAGGTTCATATACGAACGCATTGTCACCAGATTTGGTTGTCCATTTGAAGTTGTAACAGATCAAGGAAGCCACTTCATTAATGAGGTGGTAGAAGCCCTAGTCAATAAGTTTTCTATCAAGCACAGGAAGGCAACAACATACAAGCCAAGCACAAATGGATAGGTGGAACGAACAAATTTAGTGTTGTGTCAAATTATAGCAAAAGATACAGCCCTTATAGGTACATAAGTGGGATGAAAGGATTCATGCAGCATTGTGGGCATATAGGGTAACATCAAAGTCAACAACAGGATACTCCCCATTTCAGTTGGCTTATGGCATTGATCCAGTTCTTCCTATTGAGTTTGATATTCCCACTGTGAGAGTTATGAAAAATGAAAGGATGGATGAAAGTGATTCAGTAAAAGAAAGGTTAGTACATATTCATTTTCTAGAGGAAATGAGGGAAATAGTGAATGATACAAGCTATAAGAAGAAAATGAAGTAGAAGGAATACTTTGATCAAAAGATCCATTGGTCTCCATTTCATGTGAATGACTTGGTTCTAATATATGATTCCAGATACAAAAAAAATAAGACAGAGAAAATTTCTTCCAAAATGGATGGGGCCCTACAAAATAGCAGTTGTGCATGAAAATGGTACATACCGACTGGAGGAATTGGATGGCACTCCCATTACAAAATGGGTCAACCACGATAAGTTGAAGATTTTCCAAGCACCAGAATAGTCTACTTCACGAGGACGGAGTAGAAGCTAGGAAGGGGGAAGATGTTGACACTAAAATTTTCCTCCGTAATTTCTATTTCATTAATGTATGTATTAGGAATAGGATGTTATTAAGTATAATTAGTAGTAGTGTCCGATAGAAGATAATGGTGCTGCTAGTACGATACCGCCATAATGTATAGTATGGTAAAAAAGTACAATAGGAATGTTGTAGTAAAAAGTAAATATTTTTGTAAGTGGTCCGGTAATGTTAAAATGTCAAAGTTGGGGTAAGTAGAGAAGTAGGGTCTACATGATTAGGAATTAGAAATATTATATTGGTAATAAGGACAAGGAGTGAGGTCATAAATATTTTGTGTATTTTATTTGTAAAAATTCTAAAAATGTGGAACCCATGTGAAATGATAAGGTTTATCTTATCTTAAAAGATAAGCTTACATGTCCAGATAAGAGTTAAGGTATGGAATATGATTCGTCAGAGTGGATTTCTTATCCTATCTTAGAGATAAGATGGATAAGCCTAGAAGTTCTATAAATAAAGAGGCCACCTCCCCTCATTTAGCATAGAAGGAAGTAGTGAGAAATATTGTATGAGTAAGTGTGTAAAGGAAGCCATCATTTTGAAGGTGTGTTAAAGAAGCCATTAAGAGGTGTAATTGTGAAGTTTCTCCCATAGTATTGGTGGAAGGCAAGTGAAGTCAGTAACACTTGAAGTACCTCATGGGTGAGATTGTAACAATTTCATGTTAATATTATAATTTACTCTGATATTTCAAATTTATCATCATTCCTTCTTATCATAGTCTATGGTATTCTTGTGTTATGTTTGTTTTGTGTTTCTAGATTACATCCAAAAAACTAAAAGTTGTGCATTAGTTAATAATCATAGCATGAGGAGTTCCCGGTGAAGAATTATTATAGTGTCGGATTGGTGATGACATTCCCCCCAACTTTCTATCACTTTCCAATATTCTAATTTCGTGTTGGGGTTTTCACTTTTAATATGAATTAAGAGACTTTAGAAACATAATAAAAATTAAGTCGCCTTGCTATTATAAAAGGGACTTAAATATTTGAAGTGGAATATGAACAATCTTAAGTCATATTAAGGTATTCAAAAGGTCATGAGGAAGATGAAGAGTCAATATTCTATTCTATAAATTGTAAAGCCATTAAGGTTGATTTCAAAGGGTTGGCGATTGATCTTGTAGACTCAAGAGTGCATTCTACCTTGAGAGAAATTAAAGGAGATAGCCAATTTCTTCTACTTTCTTCCCCTGTCATTCAAATTTCTTCCATTCCTACACTATGTACAACTTTTGTTCAAGCATCAATACAAGGATTTTATAGCTATTCTTTGACCAAGGGATTTCATTTGACACTTTGTTCTCATCAAATTATATTTGGTCTTGTTGTCATTTATAGGGTTGCTTTTTCTCATAAATACATGTGATGAATTTTCTAACTAGTGTGTGTGCAGGAATCTGATTTTCAACCTACAACATTAGTTATCCTACGTCCATTCTCATTCCCTTTGCCACTTTCAGACAAAGTCATCTCTTGCAGGTATATGCAAGCATTTGTCGTAGGGTCAGTGGAGTGCCCCTATTGGATCCCTGGTCGAAAGGCCACCACAGAAATCCACACTTTTCATGTGCATGCATATATGACATCTACACCAGTTAAGTAGAGGGAATTAGATTCCCAGAGCATTGGCAAGAAATCCACAATTTTGTCCACCTGAAAAATTTTCTCGCCAACACATTAGAAGTATACTCAATCAGTATACTAAGGATGGGCATGTAGAGAATCCACCACACATCCTCCAAAGTAATGGTCACCTTTCCCATAGGGAGTCAGAAGCAATGACTCTCACTATGTCACTGCTTGGCTAGTACAGTAAGCAGACTGTGATCCAGGCCTAATGGAAGGCATCCAAGACACGAGGCCTAGGCCCACTACCTCAAGAAGAATGGCTATTGCATGCTGGTCTCGTTGACGCATACTCCCCTCTAACTTGGTGATCTGTGAATGATGCTCCCATGTCTGAAGCACTAGTAGGTTTCTCTACAAAATCAATCCACTGATCAGTTACCAACATTTCTTCTCAAAATCTATCTATCCTTTTTAGGGTTAACCCAAAAATCCTAATTTTTCTTCTAAATGCCATCTTTTTGGCATTTTATTGTCTATCCTCCGTCGGCCCAGTGTGCCTACTCACCCTTTTAGGCATGTGTGCCACCATTTTGGTGCATGTGCTCTCTTTTGGGCATGTGTGCCACCCTTTTAATGCATGTGCACCCTTTTGGGCATGTGCGCCACCCTTTTGGTGCATGCACAGGTGCACAAAAATCTAAGGTTGCTTGCATCATCAATCACATCCTTGTGCATATGTGTGTGCACTACTCTTTATGTGTGTGCACTACCCTATGGTGTGTGGGCGGCCATGCACACATATGGTGCATATGCATGCGCACGTGCGTGTGTTTGAGTATACATGTGTGTGTGTGCATCCACCCTATGGTGCTTGTGCCCCTAATTCAATGCTTGCGCCACGTTTAATGCACTTGTGCCTACACACGCGTGCACCCTACATGACCCCTAACCCTAATTCTAGGGCATTAATTACAAAAATTGACAAGGAGGGTTTGAGTACTCACAAATACACCGTCGTCGGCATGCTACTGGTACCCTCGGATTGTGTCTTCATGTCTCAGTCGGTCTCATGCTATCACCATCATCCTCGTCACTGTTAGAGCCTCGCGGTAAAAACTCAGTGGTGGTTGGTAAGAAATGAACTGGTCGCAGTGATTTACCCCCCAGGTGGGGTATATCAACCTATTTTTCACCTTCGTGAATGCCTGGAGGCTCGTTTTGATCACCGTTTTCTCTTCTCTTCACCGTTGATTAATTATTTTAATTAAATAATTATTTTTTCTTCCCTTTTTTCACTATGTTGGGGCATTTTTTCCGTCCAATACCCCTTTCTTCTCCCTAGGACAATTTTTATTGCTCCTAGGTGATTTTTCTTCTTATCCACACTCTCGTAATATAATTATTTTCAAAATAATTATTTTATTAATTTTTCCATTGAAAAAGGACATTATTTGTCACTTGTTTCTTCTTTCTTCTTCCTGGGGCATGTGTTGTTGCACCTAGGCCCTTCATTCTATTTCTTCTATTTTATTCTACTATTCACCACATTTCAGAAAATAGAGAACACACACACACACACACACACTCACACACACACACAACACACATATATCACTTCAAAAAAAATCCAAAAATAGGGCAATTTTTTTCACAAAATCCTAAAAAGTAAAAAACCTGCAAAAATAGGTAACCTGCTTCTTACGGCTGAAACTTGTGTCTTATGCATGGTAATCTCTCCATATCCTACTAGTTTGTTTCACGTCTTCACCAATCTATATGACTCGCAGATCACCGGATTCACAACCATTCGTAAAGCTAGCTATTTGCTTTGTCTATACTCTGGGGCATGTCTTGTTGCCTAGTACTGTTTCATTGCGCACAAAGCTTTCTAATTGGACCCAGTGTCCATTATCATTTCCCCTTGCATATGTCCTTTCTCGGGGCATCATTTTTAACCTTTTTTTTCAATCACGAACATGTGGATCTCTTCAGCTTGATAACAAAACATTTATAGAACTATCTTGACTGTTGTTAGGTTGGATATGTGTGTTCATACTTGTTTTCCATGTTACATGAGCTTATTTCCTTCTCATATTGCAATTCATTTTGTATGTTACATGGAGTTGGTAGTTTTCAGCAATGGACAATTGTTCATAGTATGGTTTTTTATGTCATTCTACTTTTATCATATGCTTATATTTTTCATAAGGATCCATGACGTAGATCTTTTGGCAATATGATGAAATTGAAGTTGTTCCAATGCAAAGGCTAGAGGCTAAGTTTTTCTCTCTACTCCTCCATATTTCTTCTACCTCACTTTCCTCCCATCACTTTTCTTCTGCTTCACCTAGGGCATTCTACCCTTGCCTATTCTTCCATCCATTTCTCATCTTTTTCGATCGTCGATCGTCTTCCTTCATCACCCCATCGACACTCGAGGGGGAACCTCTCCCTCTTTCTAATTTTTCTTATATCCCTTCAAAATTTCATGTCTACTATCTTTGAAGTGGAGTCACTTACGCCACCCTAAAGAGGGGAAAATATAGATACCCATAATTACGCCCGAGTAATTTAAATACTTAAATTGCGCTAATTATCTCCCTTCCTAAAAATTGGCGACATACCATGAAAATCACTCACCTTCTCTCCTATTGTCATTAATTAATTACACTACGCTAATTAATTAAGTCGTCTATCCAACAAATATCCTAATTAATGACCTTCTATTAATTAATCTCCCCTGCTATCTAGACTAATTAATTATTATTAATTAATTAGCTTCCCCTTTCATTTAACCAATAAATCAATATTTAATTGATTTAATCCCCTTTTATAGTCTAAATCATGCTAATATTCCTCTAAAAGCTTTTATAAGCTTGCACATCTATTAATTAAATCATCTTGATTAATTAAAAGGCCCCCTTTATCTACATGAGCCACTAAAGGAAAAACAAACCCTCATTAAGTTAACTCAACCCTATCTAAACCCCCCTTATCCACAGCTAACTCAACATCCATATTCTCCCACAATGTAAAGGGATGTAGTGATTCCTTTATCCATTGGGCTATATAAAGAGCCCTCCTCCTACCTTTACACTTACACCTAAATTCTTTGAGAAGATAAACGTAAAGCACATAGCAAATAGACTATAAGCTTCTTTGTCACTCTTGAAGAATTAACCATTGAAGAGCTAAGCCTCCTTCCTTCACCAAATTTGATTTCCATGAAGCCTACATAGGTCCATTTGATTTTGTTGTCAATCAAAAGATTAGAGGTTTTTGAAAATTAACATGATTAGTTTGATTTATGATTTATAGTTCTAATGCAAATAGTCTTATTGTCTAACCTTGTTTAGCTCTTGTCTTGATGATGTTTATGTTTTGATTTAGCTTTGTTAAATAAGACTACTAGGTGTTAGTTTTAATTTCCTTAACTTAGTTGAACAAACCATGCACACAGAACTAGTAAAAGAACTTCTAATTTTGGAAATAGAAATGGAATTCATTTGATATTAGAAATGAAATGAATTCTTTATTGGAACTTCTACTTTTGAGATCCTTTAACTTTTGAAAAGATAGGTTTTGTTGATCAAAATTATCTGTGGCATGACTCTCTTTTTAGCTATAGAGAGATTTTTCCCTTAGGCCTGATTGAATTTTGGTTTGGCTTTCTATCCTTTCTGTCTTATAGGAAATAGTGAGAAAACACTCTTTTGAGATGGAAATTTCTTGGTGGATTGTTTAGTCTACTTTTTACTAGTCATTTGTTGTAATGATGTGGAAAGAGAATAGTTGATTCAGTTTAGTAGAAGAGAAAACATGTTTAGATCGACTGCTATGTTTGAATGAGTCATACTTCCTTTGGATTTGGTATTGGAAGGTCTTCTCTTTTTGCACCCTATATTATTATGAATCCTCCCTTGGATGGACATAAAAATAGATTAATCTTGTGTGAGTATAGCTTTGATTGGTGGAACATTTGGTTTCTAATCTTTGAATTATATCTTCTAACATGTAGAAGTTAGTTAAGACTTGCAGGTAGACTGTTTTGAATATCTACCCCTTCTTGGATTGATTTGGGAATTCTTGTTAGATGTTGTCTCTTTAATGTTGAATCCTTATATTGTTATCCTTGAACTAAAGTAGTTATGTGTGTTCTGGACCTATTTCTATCTTTCAGATGATTAGTGTATGGGGTACAATATGTATTGATTCTTCTTCTTTGCTTAAGTTGTAGGATGAAACATCCTAATATGAGCTATGTTGTGAATAACTTCTTTTACTACATAATAAAGATAAATTTTGTATTTCTATTCTGATAGAATTATGAAAAAATTAGATGACAAGACCTATTTTTTATTTAAAAGTAATTGATATGATCAATTAAACTATATGTTATAATGTAGATGTTGCGGATTATATTATGCCCTTTTCTTAAAAGTGAATTCAGACTCTTATTTGTACTTCTTTTCTAGTTGTTATTACTTATGCTTATTTTCATGATATATTAATTGTTTCATTAAAGCAGAGTTGTTTTAAACAATTAGTGGAATGCATCTCGTTTTAATGTTTAGTGCTTATCATGCTCAGTTCATTGAACTGATTCGTGCTAGCAATTTTTGCAGATGGACATCATAAGTGATAAAAGAAGGCAAATTTTTTTATGATGCATTGGCTTATTTAACTCTAGATCTTATGTAAAGAATTTTGATTCATTCTTGAGTTGTATTGGAAAAGAGAAGTGATATTCTTTTATGATCTTAATTATGAATGACATGCAGTATGTCTGAAATGCATAGTCTTGTAAATGTATGTTTTATCATGATGAATTGAAAGGTTTGGAGACTGACTCCAATTTGTTGTGTAAATTCTCTTATACTTTATATAATGGTAATAGTAGTGATATCTTGTTGATATTATTTATATCTATTTATATACTATTGTTGTTATCAATTAATAAGTTGGATTAAGGGGATAGTACAATATCCCTTATTATTTTGAAACTTGTTAAATTGCAAAAGATATCATTCTCTAACTACACAACTATAGTTCAATAATGAATTATGCATTGGTCATACAATTAAAACTATATGAGTAAAGAATGATAAAAAGGTTATGTTAACCCTAACATTTAACCATGTAGAGGAAGAATCTTCCTCTCTCAAAGAATGAAAAATAAATGGAATGGTGGTTATGCTCTTTAATCCTTGTGCTCCATTTATAAAAAGTAAACACTAGCTGAATTTAGGTGAATGATACACCTCGGACAGCTAGGTTACATTAAGAATTAATCGTTCGATGTTTGCTACCTTATTTCTAGGGATAATTGCTTGTTAATCCAAGTTAATAAAAATCAATGCAAGAATGAGTTAATGAAGTTCTTAATATCAGATCAGATTAATTATGGATAATGAAATTAAGGAATGTTGGAATTAGGCTTAGGCAGGGTTGCTGAAATCTAAATCTTAATCCAATTAAATTAAATCTAATGACCTCTAAGAAGTATGTACATCGTGATGAATCAGTTCTAACAGAGGTTAGAACACGCCAACTCTAGGACTGTACCTTTGAGAAGTCAAGGGGATTCTCGAGGATACAGTGTTGCAGTTGACATGTGGTAACACCATTCCATATTCATTCATCTAGATCTACACACATCTGGACTTGAACTTAATTTCTCTCTAGGTCAAGTTAGTAGCATGTTTAGGATAGGGAGTATCTTTCTATGACTCAAGGTACCTTGGAACATTCGGTTGACTTAGGTCAGATGAGTATGCCCATATACCCTAAGTCATTGTGAGCATCTTCCTATAACAAATTATGTTGTTAACCTGGGCTAGGGTCAAACATTGGGCAAGTGGACTGACAATAGTCAGTAAAGACCATTCTAGATAACAGAAGAATGAGGTGAAGGACTTATTTATGAAATGATGAGTATGACATTTAGGAATAGTAACATGAATAGTATGTTGGAAATCTTTGGCCAAAGTATCGCAAGCTACTGGTTGTGTTGTCCTAAGTCACCTAGTTTAAAGTGAAGTGATGTCAGATGAATATTGGTAACAAATATTTAGATAGGTTCTTTAAACAGATCACCCAGTACCCAAAATAGGGTAGGAAAACCAAGTATACGTAGTATACATAAAGTATTCTATACTTTAAGACAAACATGAGAGATCGGTAACATACCGAGTCATTACAACTGCATATGGTTATCTGTTATGAGATTGATTGGCATGGAATGTGTGTTCTAAATTATGTTTTGTTTAGAACAGAGAACATTGTGTTTCAAAAAAAATTTCCCTTGTTTCTAAAGTCTTAAAATGGGAATGTTACATAGAACATCATCAATCAACATCTACAGGTATTACTAAACCATGCACCCTCTGAGGTTAGTTTATTTCCATTATCTTGCTTTGTTAATTCAAGTTGAAGAGGTAGAAATATTTCTAAATAACAACATATATAAGGAATCACCAAGTTTTTTTGGTAGTCTAATTATGTTAAGAACATATTATTAGTAACTCGTATATAAGTTAATATGTAATATTAATATATTAAGTTATTATAAAACAACTCAATATAATATAGTGCATAAGTTTTTGGGTTCTTGTATGGTTAGGTAACTAGAGGGTTATATTGGGAGAGTGGTTAGTAGATATCCTATTAACTAGGAAGTACGAATCCTATACAATTACGGTCCCGACTAAAAATTCCTTGTAGAAGATTATTGTGTAATAGATATATTACAATGAGTGTTTTATTATGAAAATTTGTTCATACCATTTCATTTGGTATCAGATCACGTGATCCCACCATTTGACTATGGACATCTATATTATTTTATTTCACATTCTTGTATCATTTTGAAAAAATGATTTTAACCTACCTATGTGCGTTTAAATGTATTTCTAGGTTGTGTGTTCGTATGTTCAATCTAATCACAATCGTGTATTATAAGTCTTGCTAAATTTTCACATCTTCAGCCATTAGAAATAGTCATTTTGAGTGTAATCTATCAATATTTTCATTGAATCAATTCTCACATGCTTTCATTTCTTTCATCCATGCTTCTTTTCCAATTAAGAACGTTGTATACATGCAGTTTCATTTATGAGGCATAATAGATAGTCTTCCAATTAGTTGATGTGCATTCAACTCGTGATCAGATATTTACTTTTTACAATTGTGTCTCTATTTGTATTATCACTATTCAAATTCTCGTAAAAAGTGATAAGATTTATGTAATATTTAATTGAACACCAAGTGTCATATCGTGAGAAATAGTCCCATGACAGTAAAAATCTATTACGAGGAGGGTTTGTCCATAGAATCATCCATCAATGTTGGTTCACTTTACAGTATAAGTCTATTATCAGAGGGTGACTAGTTGTTTGATTTGTTATTTGATCATAGACCGCGATATCCCATGATTGAGGTGGGAAAAATTATTTGACTAAGCGGCCAAGGACTGAGGAGTTTCTATTCCACAAAATTTTCCCAGGGCATGATCTTGACCTCATCCCTTATTACAGTATCTCCTGGATGTGCTTTCAGTGAGAATTGAACCCTGGTGGTCTCTTTAAGAGCCAATCATCTTTCACCATTGAGTCAAATTCCATTTGATATAAGTTGTTGATTTGTATTAACAATTACATAGCATTCCATTTGTCTCCAAGCCCTTTCATTTCATTGAAAGGTGTGTTTTTATTTATGGTTTGGTTGGTAATGAGTCGATTTTATAATTCTTGTTATTAGTACCTACCGTCGATAGGATACTATTGTTTTTAAAATTTGCTATTAAATTCCATGTGGTGGGGTGGTGAATTGTTAGTGACTGATTTTTTCCAATATTATGGCTTTTTCTAAGGTTACAATCCATGTTTGATGATGATTGTAGTCATATTTTATACCCTTAGAACAATAGTCTAAACCTATCACCCAACGGGTGTTGGGCACTCACTAAAGGCACGCACGAGCACCGAGTCTCTCCTTTATGTGATTGTTATGAGAATGCATCATCTTATAACATATATTTAAATGGAAATGAGAAGAAAGAACCATGCCATATCCTAGAATGAGTTATCTTATTGCATCCAGAAAAGGGAAATAACAAACAACATAAGGAAATAGCTCATACAGAAAGGAAATACATTAGTATACTTCCAAACACAGATGATTTATAATAGAGCATTGTATTCATATTAAGAGATTAAATAACCACATTACAATCCATTGGGTTCATAATAGACCCCAATATGATAATGTAGATCCAAGTCATGCATCATAATTATACCCTGTTCATCACATTACAGAGAAAAATGTAGACCCATTCCCCTAAATGTGCCATCATCCCTATATGCCCCTATTCCAACCCCATAGAATTCTCCATTCATTTATGTAGAGATTTTCCTCTCTTCAACTCTATCTCTTTCTTCTACGGGGAACTTGTATTTATAACCTTTCCTTTTAGAAGTTACAGACCGGTCGCCAATTGTCGAAGTGGTCCTCTATGGGAGCATGCCTTCCCAGATCCGAGCTCTCCACTTCTTACAATGATGTCTTATGGAACCTTCTATCGTATGCATAGAATATTCCCTTTTTGATCCATAGTCACCAGGCTGCCACCTTATCCACAAGGGTTATTCTTTTCTCGTGTGCTACCTGGGTTACTGAATGTGGCTGAGTACAAAACCTATTTTTCCTTGCACGTGCGCTCCGTGTGTTCTGCAAAAACCCTGCTAGAACCCTTCCTTGTGTGCCTTCAACCCATGTGCCCTTCTTAAACTAGGTCCCACATGCCCATGCACCTTCTTATACTTAGCTGATATTTTGGGGCCCAACATCACTCCACACTACGCTTGTTCTCCGTCCTCGGAAAAAATCTTCAATAAAGAATTAAAGAATGGTGGATCCTTACAAATGGTTATAATGGAATAATGAAGGAATGAAGAAATGGGGAAAAGAATGAAATAATGGGGAACTTTATTTTTTCCTTGTGCGTGCGCTCCGTGTGTTTTGTAGGGAAATCCTTCCCTAATCATGCTTCTAGAACCCTTCCCCTTGTGTTGACCTCATTCTGCAACTTGCTGACATCAGTGAGGTGCCCTTCTTCAACTAGGGTGCTCACATTATTCAAAACTAAGCACCTTCTTATACTTAGCACTGATATGTCTGGGGCCACAACATCACTCCACAGTTACGCTTGTTCCCCAAATCCTCGGAAGTGCATCCATCCTCAATAAAGAATTAAAGAATGGTATAATTCCTTTAGCCAAATGGTTCTTAATGGAATAATGCCCCGGAATGGAGAAATGGGGAAAAGAATGAATTTCTTGGGGAACCTTGGCTAGGATTTTGTCTTGCTATAGAAGGAGAGGGAAATCCTTCCAGCCCTAATCCCATGCTGTCTAACTTTCCCCAAGAACTCCTTGACCTCATTCTGTTTCACTTGCTGGACAAATAATATACTTTCCATTTTAGGGTGCTCACTATATGTGCAATTACTCATAGCTGGCCTTAGCAACTTGCGACTGATGTATTTTAGCACTCATTGTCTCCAGAATATTCTTGTTTTACTGAGAAACAATTTCCCATATCCTTCAAGTGCTTACTTTATCCATCCTCCTAGTGATTTGCAGGGTATAATTCCTTTAGCCAGTTTTTCTGATTGTAGCCCCGCAAGTGGTCTCAATGGCTTTTACCTCCATAGTGATTGATGTTGGTCAATCTACCTTGGCTAGGTATCTTGTCTTGCTCAGCCCTGATCCATACTTGTTACGCGGGAGGTGTTAGAAGTCCTAGATGAGTTCTGTTTCATGATAATGGAAAATATGGGCCATGATCATCTCTATCCATTTTTGTATGCCTCATGCACTCTTGTGCAATTCATCCATAGGTGGCCTTCAGCAACTTAACTGAGTGACTGATATAGTTCCTACATCACTTGAGAATCTTTGTATTACTCTAGAAACAATTTCCATATCCTTCATCTTACTTTATTTCTCTTGGTGGATCGGGTCACCAACAACTCTGCCTCTAGGAACTTCACCCTGTCATTTCTCCTGTAGAGCCCGCAAGTGGCCACCTCAACATAGTGAAACTTATGTTGAGCGCGTTACAAATTTCCTCATAGGTACTGCCAAGGTGATCCATACTTACCACGCGGGTTTATCCCTGTTAAGTCTAGATGTTTTATGATAACTTGGCAAACCCTCAACCAATGTATCATCTGGCTATACTTTTTGTATGCCTCACTTAGGCACTCTTGTCTCAATGTGGGACTCAAATGCCCATGAAAAGCTCACATTTTCCTTAACTGAGGCACTGTATTAGTTCCTTCCTACTTCAAATCTTTCTATTCTCTAGGAGCTCCTGGCTCCCTTTTCTCCAACTCTTGTTTTTCCATTGGCATGGTGCCTCTAGGAACTTGTGCGTGCAATCACCTTGTCTCTGAAGAGCCCGATCAACGTATCAACCATTCAACTTGAAACTTTGTTGAGCGCGTTACAAATGCACTCTTTCTGACAGCCACCGAGCATGTGTACCAAGTGGTTTATCCCTTTTGGAAATCTTACAACCAAAGGGCTTTCACCCAATGTAACTTGGCTTACTTCAAACTTAGGATCTCATCAATGTGGGACTGCCAAATGCCCATGAATTTTTCTATGCTTTCCTTGTCTGACTTCCTATAGCACCTTCCTCATGCGTTACGTTGAAGCTCATGTTCTACGAAGTCCTTTCCATTGGCATGGTGCTTTTTTCCACTTCTTGCGGTGCAGGGTGTGCCAATGCCAACCTCATGTATCTGGATTCCTTTGTCAAGGCGTAGGGTCCCATTCCTTGAAATTTTGTAACTGCTTCCCCGCACTCTTTCTCCCTATGCCTGTGTGGATCTTTGGAAATCTTACAACTTCATCATTTTTAAGTGGTGCACCTGGGATCCTCACCTCCTTCATGCTGCAGAATCATGTATCTTATAGATGGGATGGCTTTCCTCCTACAACTTCCTTTTAGCTCATCATCATCGGGAGGTGTTAAGTCTAGATGTTTTATGATAATGGCATCCATGATCATCTCTATATTTTTGTATGCCTCATGCACTCTTGTCTTTTCATCCTTTAGCTCACACCTTAACTGAGAACTAATTAGTTCCTCCTACTTCAAA
The DNA here is from genome assembly GCA_019776745.2 of Taxus chinensis. Taxonomy (NCBI): domain Eukaryota; kingdom Viridiplantae; phylum Streptophyta; class Pinopsida; order Cupressales; family Taxaceae; genus Taxus; species Taxus chinensis. The sequence continues at coordinate 92,031,770 of CM034146.1, forward strand.
TCCTTTCTATTCTCCAGGAGCTCATCTAGGTCTTCTTCTCCAACTCTGCCTCTAGGAAACCCTGTCATTTTCCTCATCTGTCAACCTTCTACTTTGTTTCCTTACTGACAGCCACCGGCATTTACCAAGGGGTTTATCCTTTTGTTTTTTTCAATATGTAACTTGGCTTACTTCAAACTTAGGCTCATCAATGTTCTTCATTTTCCTTGTCTGAGGGTATGCACCTTCCTCATCAAATGAAGCCATGGCTAAATTTTTTCCATTGGCATGGTGCTTTGGAAGCGTGCATGCAATACCTTGTTTGGATCATCAACGTATCCCATTCCTTGAAATTTTTATGCTTATGCACTCTTTCTCCCTATGTGTGTGGATTTTGGAAATCTTACAACCAAACTGGGATCTCCTCCCATGCTGCCATATTATTTTTCTATGCTTTCCTCCTCAACTTCCTTTAGCACCACATCTGCGTTACGTTCAACCTCTTGTTCTACGAGGTCCTTGATGATTTTTTCCACTTCTTTCTCTACAACCTCATCTATCTATTCCTTTGTGAGGCTTAGGGTCCTTTGATATTTTGTAACTTCTTCTAGATCTTCTTCTTCATCATTCTTTTCCTCACCTCCTCCTTCTTCAGAATCATGTATCTTATAGATGGGATGGTCTCCACCTCCTTTTGGCTCATCATCATCAATGTCACCGATGAAGGAATCTAGGTCTTATTTCTCTTCTAAATTTTCCTCATCTGTCACCTTCTACTTTTTCCTTACTGGGGATTCCATTATAGGGGATTCTTCTCTTTCTTTTTCTTTGACAGGTGATGTCTTCATTGGTGATTCCTCCTAGGTGAGGGGATCTTTGTGCTCTGGTGCCTCTTCTTCTAGAGTATTTTATTTAACTAGAGTTCTTCCTCTGCATGTAAGTACTAGACTTAACGCTTGTCTCCGGCGCACTTATCATCTATGTGGTTTGAACACTCGGTGCCTTCTGCACTTCTTCTCTTTCCCTCTAACTAGATGCAACCTTCTTCATTCCTGTAGGGTCTTCAAGAATGGAAACATCATTCTCTAATTAAGTGCCTTTTTCAAATTTTGGCCTTATGCATAGATACACCCTTGTTGCGGTCCTTCCTGTAATCGACAGTGTTAAAGGCTTCATCATTTGTATCTCATGGGAGACATATCTCTCCACATACACACACTTATTTGTGTAGGCCATCTTCCAGCACAGCTTGTGGTGGTATATATCTACCTCACTAAGGTTTAACCTTAGTCTCTTGGCATCCTTGAACTGGTTAACTCCAAATTGGAAGTATAGTGTGGTGAAGGAGAAGGGTAGCTTGCACCATGGACTCATATTCTCATCTGTCAACATAAATCTGCCAATGCAGAAGTGTTGGTACACTGAAAATTTTTCCTCTCCACTTACGAGTGTGGGAAAATGCTTTGGAATCCTCCACTCAGCCCCAAATACATCATGCATTCACTTATACCACTTCTCAGAGTGTGCCTTATGAGTGGCTGTCATGGTTTCATAAGTGTATTTCACAAACCTTTTTGCGGGAAAGGGATCCTCTTCTTGATACTCCTAAACAATTTTTTCTGGCCATTCGGGCACTCCAATATTTGAGAACACAATAGCAAGGAGGAAATTACCAAAGAGTATCTTCGCTCCCTCCTACGCGCTAATTATAATTTCATCCGCGATGAAAGTAGATAAGTTATAGATGGTTCCTTATGATATCTTCTGGCATACATTTAGCCATGTCTTGTTCACTTGTGTCCATCATTCCTGGTCATTGAGTTTAGTGACTAAGCATGTGACCATCCTCATCACTAGGTCTGGTATCTCGGTGATTTCAAAGTATCGCGACCCCTTCTTGTAGTCATATGCGGCTACAGTCTCCTTGATAGCCTCCTTGTTTCTTAGATAATCATAAATGTTATTTCCTTCACAATTGAGTCCTGTGAACTTCGATATCAGTTGTGGTGTGATGCGCATCTTGCACTCCACAAAATAAAAATAATCCTCATGCATGCTAGACATCAGCCACTGATAAAGGCGCTCAAGATTGTCAAAGTATGACAACTCATACAATTGCAATAGTCCTACCTTCTCTAATTTGACCTTCATCTCATCATTGTAAATGAGAATCCCCTCTAGCATCCTATCATTATTTGGTTGGACCAAATCTAGTGCAATTTCCTTCTTTGTTGTTCTCATGCGATGATTTTAATCACTTATGGCCATATTTTACAGGAGTGACTCCCATTCTTTTCCTAGCAATACCCTATCTAGGTACTACATTTTTGTGTACCATTCTTCATTGGTTCTCGTGACAAAAATGATTTTCTTTCCCTTACCCTTTCCCTTTGTTTTCTTTGGTGAAATAGTTAGTTTCCTTGGTGTCATTCTTCTAGTTGGGCTGATATTAAATAATCCTTCCTCTTTCTTTTCTCTTCTACTTTGCTCAATCCCAAAGCTCATTCCACAGTGTTAACTCCTGAAATGAATCCTTCTTTCTCTGTGCCCTAGTTGTAAACCCCTAACTAGGAAATCCTTCCACAATATGATGCTTCTTCACACAACCTTTCTCACGCCTGTGTATTCCCTCCTTCTGGTTCGCAGATCTACTCTAGATGCACACTCAATTTTTGGATTCTTCTTTCTTTGCTCAAATTTTCTCTCTATATGCCCTAGTTTGCAAGAGGTTCTTCTACTTCCTAATTGTAAGGTAAAATAATGATGTTCTTGACTCCTTATTTATAGCTTTTCAACATTAAGTGCTATGCCACCTACCACCGTACTTAACAATAAATGTGGCTTTTTCCACTAAGCCAGCCTTAAGTGCCTTTTTCCACACACCACATCATGTGCAAAAAACCCTTTACAACCTTTTGGCGTACAAAAATTCAACCTGACCAAAGACTCTTACACGTGCATCCACAGCATCGAAGGCACTTCTTCTACCCTTTACCCAATTTTTTCCTTCACCTACCTCATGTTGTTCTTGTGTTCTTCATTCTTTCTATACATGGTTTCCACAAAGCCTTTTTGACACCAACCATTTCTATCCACCTTTTCTTCTACATGCTTCTTAACCTTATGCACCTTTTATCCTTCAAGCGGGCCATTTACTACAACTTCTATTGCCAGTTCAAACTTGTATTATAGGCCTATACTTCACATCACTCCACCCCACACTAAAATAGATGCGCGGTCCTCTGTACATACACAACTTTGGGAAAAATAATGTGGTTACCGGAACACAAGGTGCAAAACAAAACAAAAGAGAGGAACAAACAACGAGAAAGGGAAACACAAGAAAAGAAAATGCATAAAGGGAAATTCTAGACTAATTGGCAACACTACCTTATTACAAACACCAAGAAGACTTATTTATAGTAGGGATTCAACCTACTCCCATTGAAGTGACCTAGTAACCTCGTCCCATCCAGCACTTGTAACTAGAAAAATCCCAAATCAAGAATGTATGAGATGATGTAAGGTCCCAACCAATGGAATTTCAACTTCCCAGGATGGCACATATACTTGGAATCATACAACAACACCAATTGGCCAACATCAAACTTCTTGTTCTTGATATGATGATCATGTCATGCCTTTTTCCTTCTTTTTTGTCTTCTAACTCCATCTAGCAAGTGGTTGACTTTCATGTAACTACATCAAATTATCAAATATTTCTTCCAGCACTTATTCTTCAGCTAACCCTCCTACGCACGCTATACGCAGTGATGGTAACATGAATTCCACGTAAAAAATCCTCCTTGCCAAACACCAATTGAAATGGTGTGGCCTTGTTCAACCTTTTGTAGGTTTTCTTGCATGCCCATAGAATGACTGATACTTTGTCAGATCCCAATCCTATTTTCCAACGTCACAAATATTAGTTAACGTTTCATTTAGTATCTTGTTAAATTCGTCAGTAGTTCCATTTTCTTGAGGGTGATATGGGGTAGTATTATAATGGGCTACCATAAATTCTTCTAACAAAATCGTGACTATTTCATCGAGAAAGTGTTTACCTCTATCAATTGTTAAACTTAAAGGACAATCATACTTGCTGATTATGTTTTCCCACAAAAATCTAGTGGTTATTGTGCTGCCTCTACACACCGTGTCAAGTAATCAGTCTAAGTGATGATATATTGCTAAACAGTCCTTCACACGGCTGGTGTAATTGGCCCTACTAAATCAATTGCCCATTTTTCAAATGGTTCAACACTGGCTATTGGTCGTAATAGAATTTCATCTCTCTTTCTAAGTTTTCCAAGGCTCTGGAAATGGTCCCAATTCTTGTAAAAATCAATATAATCTTTATAGATGGTTTCCCACCACAACCCAACTAATAATCTCTTCCACGTGGTAGCATTTCCTGCATAGTGTCCTCCTACAATCCCACCATGTGCTTCCTCCATAATTTTCATGCGCTCATGCTCCAATACACATTGGCGTAGAACCTCATCATGACCTAACTTATACAGGTCTCCACTAATCAACATGTAAGGTGTGGCGTATATTGCTAATTATTTTCTTTCCAGAGCCTTCATCCCTTCTGGCACCACTCCTATTTTTAAAAACACTACAATATATTCCAAGTCTAAGGGTGTGTCCTGCAACCTAAATAGTTACACGTCTGATATGGTATCCTCAATGCTTTACGTGTCCTCTCTTGAGTCAATCCTTGATAAATGGTGAGGACCTAAATTGCTCTTTCCTAGCTTCACCACTAATGTGAACTCAAACTCCTAAAATATAAGGACCCAACGACATATGCGACCTTACAGAACAAGTTTGTTGAATAAATACTTTAATGTCATATGGTCTGTGTAGAATATAAATGGTGTCACCAACAGATACTACCTAAACTTATGCAATGCGTAGATCATAGAAAATGCTTTGTGCTCAGTAGTTGTGTAATTTTGCTATGCTGGTGTCAGCTTTCTACTTGCAAAGCACAAGGCATGATCAACAATTACCTCACCAAGTTGTGCTAGCACTACTCCCATAGTTGTTCCTGAGGCATCAACATGCACATGGAACGGCTTATCCCAAGAAGGAAAATGTAATATGGGTGTCATGACAAGCCGATCCTTTAAAGTGTCAAATTCCTTCTACTGTGCCTCTCCCCAATGAAAGACACTTTTGTGTTTAAGTAATTCTTCCAAGGGTGCGGTGATCTTGGCATATCCCTTGATGAACTTCCTATAATACCCTATATTCCCAAGGAATCCACACACTACACTTTGACTAGTAGGATCCCCTAATCCTATAATAAATACAACTTTAGCGGGATCTACTAACAAACCTTCTTTACATATAATGTGTCCTAGTAGGGTCCCAAATGGAGTAGCAAAGACACATTTCTTAATGTTGAGGGATATCCTTAGTTGCTGACATATCTCAAACATCAACCTTAAGTTATCACAATGGTATTTTATTAGTCCATACATAGTCCTGTCATCGAGGTAAACTTGAAAAAACTTATGGATGAAGTACTAAAATTATTGTACCACAATGCATGAGAACACAAGTGCATTCTTTAATCTAAAAGGCATAACTGTGTAGGAAAAACTTCCCCATTCAGTTGAAAAGGTTTTCTTTCTCTGGTATTCCTTTGCAATCTTGACTTGGTGGTACCCTGCGAACCCATTAGTGAAAGAGTAGACTTCACGCTCGGCTACTCCCTCCAAAATTTCTTCAGTAAAGAGGGTTGGGAAAGGATTGATGACACATACTACATTCATATCCTTAAACTCAACAAAAATTCTTATCCTACCATCCTTATTTATAATGATAACCATTAGGATTATCCATTTTGATTCTTACACTACCTCAATGATACTAGATGTTATCAGTTTATCTATTTCTTCCTTGACCTGTACACAAAAATTTGGATTCATCTGATAAGGCCTCTTCTAAATCAGGCACGCACATTCCTTCAAATTGATCTTCATCTCTCCCAAGGAATGGTGAATTCCTTTGAGTTCATGGTACCTACATTGGAACAAGTCCTAGAATTTACATAATAGATTAATGATCTTTGAAACTTCCTTCTCCAACCAATAATCTCTGATGATAGCTTCCTTAGGTTTTTCCTCTGAACCAATGTTAACCTTCTTTATTTTTTAAGGGCTCATGGTAGGTGCATGCTCACTCGTTAGCACTATCTATGACTTTGTGTGTGCCTACAGAATGGTTAACATTGAGACTCTCCATCTCCTCACCATTGATCACATAAACCATCTTCCCCTTTTCCTTCTCCATGTAATCCTGATCAAGCTACATATCCTCTAATTCCTCTTCATTGAGGCATGTCTCCAAATAAGGATCATCTAGTAGCTCCAATAGCCTATCTTCTATCATAACAGTATCTCCCATTATAAGGCACTTGATTACTTGTAATTCCTTATCCACCAATGGTTTGGTACATCTATACTCAAAGGCTTGAATGAGATCAGCTTCCAATTCCTGCCAATTACCTATCTAGTGACGTGTTTATGAGTGGATATACCATACACGCACATAACCTTGTAATGTGGAATATAGTTTATGCACCCATAATGATGGTGGTAAGGCTTCTGTGCCTCCAATCTAGGCCTTCTCATAAGCTTGGAGATGGGACAAGGAGGGTTCCTTTCCATGATAGTCTTGTATAGCGGTGGGTGCGTTGCTTCTAGAGAACCTAACTGAGAACATGATCTTCACCTCGCACCATTCCAAGAGATTCTCGTGGTGTTTAGCCCACCAAAGTGCTACAATTCCAAACAAGATCTGGTTTAGCATCCCCTGTCTTTCACTCTCATTCCTCTACTGAGCCTCTATCTCCTACAAGAACATCTCTAGGTAAGCCCCTCCAAAGTATTTGGGTAACTTCTTCCCTCCTAGGTGCTTAATTGAGCATGCCTTTTTCACTCTTTTTACATATCATCTTAGTTATCACCCAATTAACTCATAGGTCCCGTGTACCTAATTGTCACATGTTATGCTAGTTGTATCACTCATAGACTACGTATCTTCAAATTGAATAAATCCTTTTATAGGGTGAATTATCTCAGGGTCCTTGATGGAGCACACATAGATTCTATCAAGGACTTCCTCTCCTACGGGCTCAGTATAGGGTGCTGACTTCCCATCTGTCAAAGGAATGACCACCCTTTCCTCCTTGTTTTCAAAGTTGATATACCCCTTGTTAAACTACAGGTCGACGTTGTTCTTATATCACCATGGGCACCCACGTAATTCTAGAAAATTTTCTACTTTAGTGAGCTCCAAAACTTCTAAGTCTCTAGTAAACTTGCCCCCTTGAATGGTGATAACTACATCCTTTAAGACTTCAATGGGCATTTCCTTTGTCTTATTTTCCATATACAACACATTCAAAGATGGCTGTAATATGGGCCTTCCCATTTGATGTTATGCATCCAATGTGAGAACATTTACCTTTGCTCCCGTGTCAATCAATATGTTACTCAATAACCAACCATCCACAATTGCATTCAATGCGATCTCCTTGTCATAGTCAATGCTATGGGGAGGAAGGTTTGCATGCTACACCTACCTCTTGCACTCCATTCTAGTGTGTGGTACCTTCTCCCGTAACCATTATCAAAACAAGGGAATGATATTCTCTTGTCTTCACATTTTGCACACTTATTTGACTTCATCCAGGTCCTTCTGTAGAGCCTCAACATTCCTTCTTTGCTCCTGTTACCTAGTCTACTCCTTTAGACACTGGATCTCTCCTTGTAAACTCTGAATGACATCCATAGTCTCTTGATATACCTTCTTTATGCTCACCATCCCAGTGCCTTTGTCCTTCTAGCGCTGTTGGCTCATGTGTTTAAAAAACTCAAGGCATTCCTCGTACTTATGATTTTTCCACACCATGACCATTGTAATAAATCAGGATACTCACACCTATAATGTTCTGTAGACCCACAATTATAATAGGTTCCTTGAGGGAACTCACTTCTTCCTTCTCCTTGGTTACTGTGACCATGAAATCCTTTGCAAAAACTCCTTCCATGTATTCCTCCATCTACGCACCCTTCATAACATTGGTCATCATCCTTTGAACTACTTGCAAGGTGAGTCTGGCACACACCCAGATCAATAGCATCATGGATTTGATCAATCATTTTGTAATCCTTAGTATCATGGGTCGTAGAGGTACAGATCTTGCAATAGCAAGAAACATTTCTTATGGAAATTTTGCACTAGAGTAGGGGGCATCTACTTGCATCATGATCCCAATGGAAAATCTCATAGTCTACCACCGTATCATGCACTGACTTCTGAGGGAAACTATCCTTTGCATGCCCTTCCACTTCACAGTCCATACACCAAAGCCCACTATGAACCTCATGCACTGAATTTGTAGATATATTTTCCAACTACTTGGCCATTGCATAGTAATTTGAGCCTCTAGAAAAGGGCTAACACCCAGTGTCAATGCTCCCAACAGCTTTGACGCATGTAGGGTAAGCTTCCAATGCCTCACGTGGGTCTGTGAAAGTCTTGTGTGACAGGAGCCCTTCTAAATGTTGTTATCAACCCTCTGAGAAACCATTGAGCATGTTGAGAAGGATTAATGTCATAAGATAACTTTGACAAGAGAATCTTGAAAATTCACGTCATACTCTCTGCACACTCTCTGTCATTCCCTGCTGGATCTCCTTAAGAGTTTTGATGATCTTCTACTCAAACTCTAGGATATGGAATTCTGCTAGGAAGGTGTTCTTCAATGAGGTGTAGTCTACCACTATCTGATCGGGTGTCATACTTTCTATACCAACTATGTGTGCACCCTTGCAACATTGTTGTAAACTGACTTGTCTTCCACTCTGAGGTAGTGATCCCCTTTCACGTGCCATAGTAACTCACACTTGTACACATGCTCTGCAGCAATCTTCAATACCCATATAGTCTTGTAAGTGTAAAAAAATCTCAAAAAACACTTAGGGAGGTGGTTGGGGCCCTTGTCCTCCTGATCTAGAGCCCTAGTTCCCTCTGGTGTTTCCTCTTGACCCACTAGATCCACTGGATCAACCAAGTTTTGCTCCTTCTGACCAACTAAATCCTCCTCATGCAATCAGGTTAAGGACCAAAAGTGGTCACGCAACTAGTGTTCCCAATGTCCCACTGAAACTACACACTGATGGTTTGTGATGTTGTCCCACTACCAGTTATATGTCCCATGTGCCACTCCTAGATGCAACACCCAAAGCTTGTGTGCTTGCACATTGTCTGAAGATTCCCCCATACATACAAGAATGGCTTATGCATAGCCATGGATGTTCCAAATGAAAAATTATATCTCCTGGGTGCACCGATCGATTACTCCCACTAATACTAAATGGGTTAAAAATATTTCTCCCTTGATTTAGAAAAACCAAGTGCACTAGGGGTTGTGTCTCTAGGTGGGTTTGGATGCGCATGCCAACAGCTCTTCTTTATCCATATGCAAGAAATTCTCATCAGAATTTGAAGGAGCCTCTCTCCCACACTTGCCAAGATGGGGTAGCATAGACTTCTCAGGATCCACATCCTCTGAGTGAACCTTAACTCCTTCCCACAATGTCTGTCTCCATAGATCCATCAGAATTACAACCTCATGTTTTCTAGTCATATCCCTTTTACGAGCTTTGATATACTTGAGTCGTCTCTCCTCCCTTTTCTTTTCAGCCATGCAATGTCCTTCCATCTTCTTACACCCTAGCTTCCTCTCCCAGTGCTCAGAGAAGCTTTATCCTAGCCATGGGAAATACTTCTAGACTTAAATTAGTGACCAAGATCTTCATAGCTAAAGGAATAGCATGCAAAAAAATGATCCTCTAGGCTCCCTCAGAAAATCAAACTCAACAACGTCTGGGAAAGAATAGGTCGAAACAGTGTATTCCAAAGTATAACTGGCCATCACTCCTCTTCCACCAGTGATCAATAGCATGTGTCCAAGCCAGATCTGTATCCTACAACATCGTGATAGTCATCTTGGTTCCACACGTGTGATCTATATTACCATCTTGATCTAGATGCATATGTTGAAAGCCATTCATATAGTTCTATTGGGAAGCAGACAAAATAATGTCTCATATAACTCATGGTATAGGTTCTCTTCTACCTAGCTACGTGCATCGAACTCAGGTCTAATGCTAAATATTTGAGAAAAATCATCCTCCGTGCTATTGAACCATGTTTTAACACTTTCTAAGGTCATATCACTCTATCATCATGCATCACAGTGACAAAGATGCATGTCATTTCTCATAATAACTTCAAAAAGAGGTCCTGGCAACATGGAACCAAGATGTAGTCATATTTGTGTACCCTTAGTACCAATAGTCTAAATCCCATGTGTGTCTGGCCTATCACCCAACGGGCACTGGGTGCTCACCTGAGGCACGCGCAGGTGCTGAGTCTCTCATTTATGTGATTTTTCTGAGAATGCATCATTTTAGAACAAATAATTGAATGGCAATGAGCAGAAATAGAACATACCATATCCTAGAATGAGTTATCTTATTAAAGTCTAGGAAGAGGTAAATAACAAACAACATAAGGAGATTATTCATTCAAAAAGGAAATGCACATTAGTATACTTCCAAACACATAGATGATTTATAATAGAGCATTGTATTCATATTAAGAGATTCAATAACCACATAACAATCCCTTGGGTTCATAACAGACCCCCATACGATAATGCAGAGCCAATTCATGCATCAAAACTATACCCTGTTCATCACATTACAGAGAAAAATACATACTCATTCCCCTAAATATGCCATCGTCCCTATATGCTCCTATTCCTAACACATAGAATCATCCATTCATTTTTGTAGATATTTTTCTTTTTTTAACCTGTATCTCTTTTTTCTACCGGGCGCTTGTATTTATAACCTTAGTACCCACTACTATGCCTTTAAGAAGTTATAGATTGGTCACCAAGTTTTGAAGTGGTCCTCCATGGGAGCATGCCTTGCCAGATATGAGCTTTCCACTTCTTGCAATGATGTCTTCTGGAAACTTTTATCATATGCCTGGAATATTCCCTTTTTGATCCATAGTCACCAGGATGGCACCTTATCCACATGGATCATACTTTTCTCATGTGTTTCTTGGGATGCCAAATGAGGCTTAGTACATAAATTTTTTTTCCTTATGCATGTGCACTGTGTGTTCTATAAAAACCCTACCAAAACCCTTCCCTACATGCCTTCAACTTGTGTACCCTTCTTCGACTAGGTCACGCGCACCCACATGCCTTCTTGTACGTAGCTGATATTTTGGGGCCCAACAACGACTATAGTTTATCTTGGCCAAATGTTTTATTTCTTCTACTTTCAATTGTGGTTTATTTTTCCTTCATTGGTCACCTTATATTTTATTGTGAATTTGATGTAGCCTAGATATCACTACAAATTTCCCAAGGCACACTGACACATAACTTAGCCTGAACTAAACGCTCACCCAAAACACGCAAGGTTACCAAGTCCCTCTTAGGTAAGCTTGTTCAAGATGTTACCATGATTACAAGTATATTTCAGATCCATAATAGATAATCAAGTAAACCACAATGCGTAAACTAGATCTAGATCTAAACCATATGAAGGAATAACTAAAAAATTACTATAATAAGTTTTACCATACAAGATCCATGTTCAGTTACATCTAACACCAATATCTAGGCAATGAGATCCATTATATTAAATATTGTAAAATACAGAAGCTTCATACATCATAATAATGTCACCATGAGTCATGCGCACGTAAAAACCAACAACATAACTCTACAAAATAGTGGATGTCCCTATACCATGAAAATCAATACATATTTATAGGGGTGGGGAATTTCCCTTCACCACCCATGCACCTTCCAAAAATAAGCCACATGTTAATAATAGCCATGCACCCTTACATAAGAAATACAAAAACATGCAAATGCTAATAATAGATCTCCTATAGTTAATATTAGTATAGACCCAATTATTAGCTCAAAACTCTAGATGACACTCGATCTTCTACTTATCCAAAAATATCCTTGGCATAGTCTTCAAGTCTTCTAGAAGTTGTGCTCAACACTCCACATCTATCTTTAGCCTTGTTTGCAAGAATGGCTAAGTCTTGTTTCCAAATTACTCTAGATACGCCCCTATTTTTCTATACTTGCGTGCACTTCCTTACACCATGTGCGTGTGCAACCAAATCTTATTCACTTCTATACTTGAGTTGTATTTCCTCAACTCAAAATTACCCTACACTAAAGTCATTTCCACACCCGTCAATGGGTAATCATAACTCAAATCTCCATGAATAAAGAATAATGAATGAAAGAATAGGTAATTACTTGAACAAAAGAATGAAGAAATACTTGACACGATGTTCTTCTACAAGAAGGATTAACTTTGGATATTCATTTTTAATCTCTTCCTCTAATGCTTGCCAATCACTTAGCACTTCACCTATCTTATCTGGGAAGTCTATAACCACAGATTCTAACTCATCATGAGTCATGTTTTCTTTTTCATTATACAAAATTCTAACAATGTTAGCCATGCTGGAAACCATCCCCTTCATGATATCCATCTTCTGCGCAATGAGCTTCCCAATTTCATTTATTCTTTCGCTATTTGGATCCTGGGATTCTTCAAGGGCTTTGCACTTTTTTTATACTAGTTAAAGCCTCTCCTTGCACATGAGCATTTCATTCATCACTTTCTTATGGACCTTATTATCCTCTTCAATTGTTCATGTCCTAATAATCGAATCTAGCACCACACACATATTTAGAGCTTGATATTCCTTCTTAAAATCATCCTTTAGTGACTACAAAAAGGACTCATAAATCATAAATTTCCTTACAATGATGGCCTTAGCCCTTGCTACCTCCTCTACAGATTCCTTTGGTGTTGGAATACACAAAATCCCTTCATTGATGAACAACTTTACTAGAGTGCGTAGGTAATGCATTACAAAAGGAAAATTTTTTGGAACTTGTGATTCCAGGTGTGGCCTTACCTTTAAAATGTCATCTCCAATTTCATTTTCCATACTAACCAAAGCTTCCACATTTTCCTCAGACCTTTTCTTCTCTATTGTCAAGAAATTTATCTCCTTATCCTTATCCTTGTTATCATCCATCAACACCCTGGTGGTTTCCACTTTATCTATGTTTCTACATGCAACCTCTGCAGATACCTTCACAAAAGTATTTCTCACATACTCATTTGACATGAAAGTGGGCTTGACATTCACATGCTTGACGTGGGGAACTTTCTTCATCCTATGTGAAACACATGACTCTTCACACATGTTGAAATTAGGCTCATCCATATGAGTCTACATAGAAAAATATAATTACTTACATTTGCATATGTTCACCATTTCTACATCCATGAGCTCCATCCATAAAAATCCTTAGCCTCCAAATTGCTTTAGAACCACACGTGTATGATTTTAATTTTATCATCCACATACCCAACTACAAGGGTCCCATAGTCTTCTTCCTCCTTCTCCTTCCTGGTGTGCTTACCTTTTAGAATCTGGGCACCTGAGTCTAGTACTAGTCCTTCACCTTCTTATGTAGTATGGGCCACACCTGAAGGCTCGCCCTTTTATATCTTTGGACCCGTCTCCTTTAGATCCTCCTCATCCTGATTCATTTCTTCTCTTGGAGGCTCCTTTGTGTTCTTATGTTGTGTTTGAGTACTTGGTGCATTTTCCCTAGATTCTTCCTCTGTAAGTTTATCCCCTCACCTTTTCTTGTTTTCTAGATCTACCTTCTAAGGTGAAGTCCAAGGTGATCTCCTTAAGGGTTGTGATGTTCCCGCGGCTTGATCCCTTATTCTTCTGATCACCCTTTTAAACCGAGGCTCCTCAGTGGTCTGATATGCATCTATCTCTATTGTACCCATCTCTAACACTTTATCCTCATGTTTCTGCAATGGAGGGGTCACCTCACACTCTCTCTTCTCTCTAACCATAGGTTTTGTTCTACCCCTATGCTCTAGGACAACAATATCTTCATGAATTTCTTCTTCTTCTACTTCTTCTACTTCTTCCTCTTCAACGGGAAAAACATCTTCTTCCTCTAAAGGTGCCCACATTATGTTTCCCCTTGGGCTGTCTAGGGAGATTGAATTTATTCTCCAAATACTTCTAATTTTTTAATTTAGGATTCAAGGATAATATACTAGAGTCATGCCAAACTTTCCAATGGCCAAAATCACATCCTTCATGTTAATATCATATTAGATCAACCTTTCAATATACACAGTCTTACCTGGATAAGAGTAATAGTTCCTTAGTGTGTGGTAGTCACAATCTACCTTGCCAACATTAAACAAAAAGCAGCACACATTTGAGAACCTATGGATAGATGTTTTAAAATAGCGTGCAGTGAAGGCATATGAAAAAGTATACCAAGGGGCCTATTTTCCATCCTTAATCTTGAAGTTCCAAATACAAAAGTGTTGATACACTGCAAATTATACTTGTTTACCCAAAACTGAAAGAAAATCCTTGGGTATCCTCCATTCTTCTTCAAACGAGATGCACAAGTGGTTGTACCACATTTATGCCCTTTTCTTGAAGGGTCCCCTCATTGATCCATCACGAGTATAGTTGGAAAACATTTCTACCAAGGACTTCTTCTCTTCAAGAAACTGCCACATATTGTCTTTTGGCCCGTTGGGTACTCCAATTTCAAGAAATACTAATGACAGAAGTATAGATCCAAAGATGATTTTCTCACCTTCTTGTGCTTCCTCAATAATTGTCTCAAAAATGAAATTTGATAAGTTATATACAACACCTTCTGTCATTTTCTGCGTAACATGGAGCTAAACTTTGTTTACCTAAGACCCGCACTCTTGATTGTTTATCTTTGTCGGGAGATGGGCTATTGCCTGAATAACTAGATACTTTTACAATTTAGGGATGTCCATTTCCCACCCTCCTTTAGTGTATCCAAGTAATTTCTTTGTCTTTTCTATGGCTTCCTTATCAGTGAGGTTGCTACTTAGCTTAATACCCATACTCCTTAGCCTTGTAAAACTTCCATTCAAAGGTGTGGTGATCCTCATTCGACACCCAGAAAAATAGAATAAGTCCTCATGGAATCTTCTCATGAGCCACTGATATAACTTTTGATGTTTTCCAAAATAAGGGAGCTCATACAACTGTAAAACTCCTACCTTGGTCAATAAATTTTCACCCCCATCATCGTAAACTACCATGTCATTCATTATTCTCTTCAAAGTCTTCATCACAAGTAATTACTCCAATTCCTCCTTAGTATCCTTTTATCTATGGTTGTAATCACTAACCTTACAATGGAAAATGTGAGAATCCCAATTGTAGCCCATGAAAACACCTTTTGGTTAATGCATTTCAGAAAATATACTCTCGGGAGTATCTTCGATTTCAATCTCAAATTCCTTTTTCTTCCTTCCCATTGTACCATCTTTATGTGCTCTTTTTGGTGCCATAATAACTATAAAAGTGTGTTTTTAAACTTTTTCTAAGCTCTGCAACTCAATTCCACGTGCCCTAGCTCAAAACCACATGCCCTATCTCGAAAAACAACCCTATCTATCAACCCTCTTCCCCACATGCCTACTTCACTCAAAAACTTTTCTAAATGGAGCACAAGATTACCCCATGCATATATCTTACAAATACAATTGGTTCGTAGATTTTTGCACTTCACAGCTTGTTCACTAGCTCACTCACCTTCATCTTGATCAAAATATCTTGTATGAATTGGTAAAAATGATTTCGTAACACGTCCTTATATAGATTCTCAAAAATTTATCACATTTATTGCTCTCCACCTACCGACATTAATTCATCATTTTGACAACTTTTCCGTGCTACTAATTTCCACACCACAATCATAAATTTCTTGTGTACCTTCTACTTTTTGGACACATACCTCCTTCTATGTGCCCTCATGCACCAAAGTACTTCATCACTATTCCTTCTTCTAAGTAGTTTCCACTGTTACAACCTACCTCTCATTATATTGTGTGTCCATCCATAAGTGGTCTTCATTCAAGTGTAATCATTTTCTATCTGCATCTTTCCTTAAAGAAATTGCACAAAAGTTTCTTTATGCATACCCGTCTTCAGTTAATATTCAACTTGGCAATGAACCCTATATATAAACCACCCCACACTAAGGGTATGTGTGTTCCTCCATGCATGAAAACCCTTACATAGCAATCATCTTTTGGTGGATAAGCGCGCTTATTACACACAATAATGAATTAAATTGACAAAGCATAGAAATGATGAAAGGAGACACACATAAAAGGAATGCATGAAGGAAATATAATCTAAGTGGAAATACTACCTTATTATAAACACCAAGAATACTTATTTATAGTAGGGCTCCAATGTACTCCTGTTGAAGTAACTAGGAAACCATGTCCCATCCAACGCCTCTAACTAGAAAGTTCCTGCATCAAGTATATACGTTATAACATATGGTCCCAACCAATGCACCTTAAGCTTGTCAGGTTGGTGCAAAAACTTTGAATCATATAGAAGTACCATTTTCCTAACCTCAAGCTTCTTATCCTTGATGTGCCTATCATGCCATGCCTTTTGTCTAGATTTTTATTACTTCTAACTCCATCATGTTATGGTGTTCCTCTCATCCAACTGCATGAGTTTTTTAATACATTCTTCAAGTGAATTCTCATTAGCTAAACCTTCTGCGAGCATAATGTGCAAAGAAGGTAATAGGAATTCCATGGGTAGAACTACCTCTGTGCCAAACACCAACTGAAGGGGTGTTGATTTATTCAACCTCTTGTAGGTTTTCATATAAGCCCAAAGCACAACAAAGACTTTATCATCCCAATCTATCCTTCTAACATCACAAATATTTTTTAGGGTATGGCTCGATATCTAGTTTAAGGCCTCAACAATTCCATTTACTTGAGGATGACAGGGTGTTGTTATATGGTGTGCAACCATAAATTCATCCAGTAATATCCTGACAGTCTCATTAAGGAAATGAGTACCCCTATCACTTGTTAAACTTAGAGGGCATTCATAACTGCTGATAATATTTTCCCATAAAAACCTTACTACCGTAGCTATTGTGCAATCCTTTGTAGGAACCACTTCTTCCCACCATGTAAGATAATCTGTATAAGTGATAATATAGTGTGATCTAGTCTTATGCATAGCTAGGGAGATAGGACCCATAAAGTCAATTTCCCATTTCGTAAAAGGTTCTACGCTAACAGTAGGCCTCAAAGGCATCTCATCTCTATGCCCAGGATTTCTAAGGCACTAACAATGGTCAGAAGCCTTACAATATTCTTTGCAATCCTTGTATAATGTTTCCCACCATAGACCATCTAATAAAATCTTGCGCATGGTGGCATCTCATGCACAATGTCCTCATGCAATTATGACATGAGCCTCTTCTATAATTACTTCACACTCATGCTCAAGTACACACCAAAAAAAAAATCATCATGACCTAATTTGTATAAGTCTCCATTATTCAACATGTAAGACGCATTACGAATGAAAAGTTATTTCTTCTCCAAATCCTTCATTCCTTCAGACGCCACACTTGTACATAAAAAGAAAACAATATCCTCTAAGTCCAAGGAAACATGGTTTAATCTAAATAGCTATGCATCTAGAATTATATCCTTAATGATCTGCACATCCTCTCCCAATTTAATCTTTGATAAATGGTCTAAACCATAATTTTTCTTACCCGACTTAACCACCATAGTAAAGTTAAAATCCTGAAATAACAAACCCAATGACATATCCGCCCTTGTAAAATGGGATTGTTCACCAAATACTTGTGCTGTGTGGTCTATATAAAAGATGAATGGGGTAGCAAGAAAATACTATCAAAACTTATGGAGTGCATATATCATAGACAACACCTCGCACTCTATAGTCGTGTAATTATGTTCTGTTGGAGTTAACTTTTTACTAGCAAAGCAAATAGGATGATCAATAATCCTTTCTCTAGGATGGGCTAATACCACACCTATGGCCATGCTAGAGTCATCTACATGAACATGAAAAGGTTTGGACCATGAAGGAAAGTGCAAAATATGTGTTGTAGTAATCCTTTCTTTCATAGTCTCAAACGCGTGTTGATGTGCCTCACCCCAATAAAACTTTCCTTTTCCTTTCAATAATTCCTCTGAGGGTGCATAAATCTTGGCATAAAATTTGATAAACTTATTGTAATATCATGTGTTCCCCAAGAATAGGTGAACCTCTTTTTGGCTAGCAGGATCCTCTTAGTCCAAAATAACAACTTTATCAAGATTTACCAGCAATCCCTCCTTACAGATGATGTGTCCCAACAAAATTCCAAAGGATGTGACAAATACACACATATTAATATTTAAAGAGATGTTTAACTACCAGCACATTTCAAACATGAGATTAAAATTATCACATTGATCCTTCACAAGCCAATAAACCGTCCAATCATTCATATATACCTGCAAAAAATTGTGAATGAAATCCTGAAACGCCTGTACCACTATGCACAAAAATGCTGTAGGCACATTATTTAATCCAAAGGGCATAACCATGTATGCAAAACTTCCCCATTCAGTGGTGAAAGTTGTCTTCTCTTGATCCTCTTTTTCTATCCTTACCTAATGATACTATGAAAATCCATCAGTAAAGGAGTATATTTTGCGCCCTACGATGCCCTCCAAGATTTCCTCAGTAAACGGTGTGGGAAAGGGATCAATCACACATGCAACATTTAATTCCCTATAATCCAAACAAATCCATATTATCCCATATTTCTTGATGTTGATCACCATAGGGATAACCCATTCTGACTCCTCGATGGGCAAAATAATCCCAAAAATTAACATTTTGTCAATTTATTTTTTTACCTTGACACACAAGTTCAGATTCATCCTCTAAGGCCTCTACTAAACTACCACACATCTTCCTTCAGCTTGATTCTCCTTTCAATTCATGGTAGCCTCTAGGGAATAGATCTTGGAAGTCATGTAGTAACTCAATTACCTTAGTAACTTCAGAATCAAACCAATAATCTCCAATAATGGCCTCCTTAGATTCTTCATCCATTCCAATGTTTACTTTCTTTGTCTTCATAGGTGCATCATAGGCACACGCCTTCTCATCCACATTTTCCAATACCTTACGCATACCCTCCGTGTGCTCAATATCCAGGTTCTCCACCTCTTCATCATCAACTATGCATACCATCTTACCCTTTTCTCTTTCTATGTAGGAGTTCCCAAGTTGTTTTGCATCTGTCTCTTCCTCTTTAAAATGTGCCTCCAGGTCTGACTCTCCTAATAGATTCTGAAGTAGCTCCCCAACCCTTGTAATATAGTTTATAGTTAGGCACTTCATAACCTGTAACACCTCATTCACCAGAGGTTTTGTGGAAAAATATTCAAAGGTATGAATCATACATGCAGTAAGTTCATGCCAATTTCTAGTCTCTCTATTCAAATTTGCATAGATATACCATGTGGGCGCAAAGCCTCACAAGGTGAAATAAAGCTTGTGCACCCACAAAGAAGGTGGTAAAGCTTCCTGACTCTCCGTCTAGAATCTCTCTTACTGCTAAATGTGGTGCTGAATAGGATCATTACCATGAAATGCACAAATATGAGTAGGTGCATTACTCCTTAAAAACCTAGTAGATAAAGCAATCCTGACTTCTCTCCACTCCAAAATATTATCCCTATGAACTATCCACCAATGCGCTATCATCCCACGCAAAGTATAAAATAACATATTCCTTATTTCCACCTGACATTTCCACTAAACTTACATATCAAGAAGAAATACTTCTAGATTCTCTTCACCAGTGTACCTTGGTACCTAGCTACTGCCCAAATGTCTGACACTATGCGGCCTACTAATGCACACAACTGCACTTCGTACTTCACACCCAACCATTTTGTAAGTTCCATGAGCCCATTTGTCACATGCAACACTTGTATTATCACTCATGGAATGTGCATCATCCTATTGGAGAAATCCTTCCTTTGAAGGCTCAAGAACTTCCAAATCTTGAACGGTGTGCACATAAACTATGTTTATATGTTCTTCACTTAAGGACTTCACATAAAATGCATATTTCCCATCTATCAAGGGAATACTAATGCTTTCCTCCTTGTTTTCAAAAATTATATACCTCTTATTGAAGCGTAGATCAATGTTGTTTACATAACACCAAGGGCACCCAAGCAATGCTGGAAAACTATCTACCTTTACAAGTGCCAAGACCTCAAAGTCCCCAGTAAACTTGGCCCCTGTATAGTAATTTATGCATCTTTTAAAACCTTAATTGGCATGGCCTTCATCTAGTTTTCCATAAACAACACATTAGAAGATGATTGTAATGGTGGCCTACCCATCTGAACCCATGCATCCAAAGTGAGCACATTCACTTGATAACAAAACTCTATATTTGACGATAAAATTTAGCAACAACAATTTGAGATTAGCACATGAAAATAGGAAAAATCCATAGAAAAATAAAATATAGAAAATAATTAAATAATTTCTATTAAATAGGAAGGGCATTTTATACAACTGCTTGCTCCTATAATCATGGAGACAAGTATTATCTTTTTATCCCCAAATATCTCCTCTATTCCATAGTCTTACTCCAACACCCCTATCTATGAGTTGTTCATGAAAACTATTTGTGCACACATATGATTTATTTAAATATTAAATATTAAAATTATTTGAACCATATGTTCACACTATGAACACTTATTTCCTAACATTCACCCCCTTAGTGTGAACATGGGTAAGTTTTGTCTAGTACCTACTCGTGTTCTAAAATATGATGGTTTTCAAAGAGTACTATCAAGTCCAACATGTTTTCTAGTGGAACCATTAACCACTTTGTATGTGATTGTCTAAAAGATTCACAAACTCTCAAAATGGTTTTCTACTAGACCACCGACCACTTTTATAGTAGCATACACATTTCCCCATCCACATTTTACAAAAGAGAACACAATATAGGAAAATATGTTCCTAACTATGAACATGAATTATACATATGTTCTTTATTTACTACCATACATGCTGAAATTAAACACACCGAACACAACTGAAAAAACATGGCCACCAAAGCAATATTATGGCCTCATAGATGGTGCCTAACGAGAGGTCGCTAAAATTCCTCCTTCCTTTGTTTCATCTAGCCTCTATTATATTTTTTTTTAGTTACTCAGAAAATTTGATCATGAAGCTCAAAAATAACCCCCATAAAGTGGACGTCGTGTACAAGCGAAACTGCATATAATTAAAAAATTACATAAATATATTACGCACAATTTTTTTTTTTCCTTCAGATTCATGTTTTTATTTCCATGTTTCTCTTAAACTAGAAACTGGGTTTATGTAAAATTTTGACAAAAGTTTTCCAGATATTAACTAAACAAATCCAATAAAATTTGTAATATTTTGAATCTGGGTTTCTTAGATACAATCAATATATAAAATGTTTTTTTTAAAACAACAAAAAATTGAACTCAATTTACACAAAATTTTATGCATAGATACAAGATGAATTTGAAGCTGATGTAAACTACAATATTGTGCATCTTGTTCTTATCTTTCCATAAAAAAATGAGACACCAATCAAATGTCATATGAGTAAACTACGTTCTTTTTACTGTGATGTTTCTGCTAGAAATTTTCTTACAGGATTCCTTCAACCATCTTCTTCTTCTTCTACACTTGCAAAAGGAAACCTGCTCTAATACCATATGATAAAAAAATCCAGCTTTTATGATAAAATTTAGAATTTTTTTTTTGGGATTAGCACATGAAAATAGGAAAAATCTAGAGACAAATAAAATATAGAAAATAATTGAATAATTTCTATTGAATAGGAAGGGAATTTTATATAATTGGTTTCTCCTATAATCATGGAGAAAATTCTTATATTTTTATCCCAAAATATATCCTCTATTCCATAGTATTACTCCCACACCCCTATCTATGAGTTGTGCATGAAAAATATTTGTGCACACTTATGATTTATTTAAATATTAAATAATACAATTATTCA
The DNA here is from genome assembly GCA_019776745.2 of Taxus chinensis. NCBI lineage: Eukaryota > Viridiplantae > Streptophyta > Pinopsida > Cupressales > Taxaceae > Taxus > Taxus chinensis. The sequence goes on from CM034146.1 coordinate 92,053,875, forward strand.
AACCATATGTTCACACTATGAACACTTATTTCCTAACATCACTTCCACGCATGTGTCAATCAAGATATTACTCAAAACCAGCCATTAACAACAGCATTCAAAGTGATCTCCTTATCATAATATAGGCTATGAGGAGTAAGGTTAGCATGTAAGATCTACCTTTCATGCTCAATCCCAATGCATATAGTGTTTCCATTTAACCAATTCCCCAATAAAGAAAAATTGTTTTCCCGGCGCAACATCTTGCAAACCTCCTTTAAATCATCAACATGTGTCTGATGAATCTCAATTGCTTTCTTTTGTTCCAATTTCCATGACTTCTCTTTCAAAAAATGTATCTCACCCTATAAATTTTGAATTACCTCTATGGTTTCTTGATAAAAATCCTTCTAATGCATAGGGTCTATATCCTTTGCATGTAGAACTTCATCTTTAGTAATAATAGGTTTTGATTTTGGAACTTCTCTAGCATGTGCAGCCTAAACATGTGTAGTAATATTTATAGGTAGTAACTTAGGATCCACACTAACTTCAGCATCCACTGGTCTTCTACCATACATTATATTGTAACAATTCGCGTGCCCATATTCTCTTGTTTGTGATTCTTACTAAAATGTTCATACAAGTCTGAGAAATATTCATAGCTATGATTCTTTCCATAGAAATAAAAAACAATGTTTTGTGGACACTCATGCCTATAGTGATAAGGGGACCCACATGTATAACAAGTTCCATGAGGGAAATCACTTCTTCCATCACCGCGACCTCGGCCTTTGAATCCTCCTCTGTAACCTTGACCTCTACCATGACCTCCATCAGAGCACCCTTCATTATGATCATGGTCATGATGCTCACCTTTTTCCTTAGAATTATTTGTAACATCAGTCTGTCATATGCCAATATCAATGCATCATAAATCTGATCAATCAACCTATAGTATTTAGTATCATGAGTAGAAAACTTGCAAATCTTGCAGTAACAGGACACATTCTTTCTTATCATGTGCTACAATAATGGGCATCGACTTGAACTATGGTCCAAGTGAAAGATATCACAATCCAAAAACAAGAAGTACAATGATTTACGAGTGCAACTATCCTTAGTATTCCCCTCTACCTCACAATTTGTACACCAAATTCCACTGCGCATCTCATCTGCCAAATTAGAAGATAATTTCTCCAATTGTTTAGCCATTGTTGCAATCCAAGATTCCAAAAATGGGATTAATCATGTGTCTACACTTCCTACTACCTCATTGTATAGATTTTCTTCAAGAACCTCGTGCAGATTTGTATAAGTCTTATGTAAAAGCTCCCTTTGAAAAGGCATGATCAGTCCTCTAACAAACCATTGTTTAGGTTCTTGTAAACAATGATAAGATTAGTGCAATATTGAATTGAACATCAAGTGTCATATCATGAGAGATAGATCCATGACAGTATAAGTCTATTACAAGGAGGGTTTTTCTATAAAATCATCCATCAATGTTGGTTCAATTTACAGTACAAGTCTATTATCAAAGAGTGAATAGTTGTTTAATTTGTTGTTTGAAACCTAACAGGTCATAGATTGCCATATCCCACAGTTGAGGTGGGAAAAATTATTTGGCTAAGTGACCAAGGACTGAGGGGTTTCCACTCTGCTAAATTCACCCGGGGCACGATCCCGACCTCATCTCTTATTACGGTATCTCCTGGCTTTGATTTCAGTGAAAATTGAACCCTGGTGGTCTCTTTAAGAGCCAATCATCTTTCACCATTGAGTCAAACACCATTTGATAATATATGTCTGATTTACATTAATAGTTGCATAGCATTCCATTTGTCTCCAAGCCCTCTCATTTCATTAAAAGGTGTGTTTTTTATTTATGGTTTGGTTGGTAATGAGTTGATTTTATAATTCTTGTTATTGGTACCTGTCATTGGCAGGATACTATTGTTTTCAGCGTTTGCTATTAAATTCCATGTGGTGGGGTTGTGAATTGCTAGGGGCTTATTTTTTCCAATGTTATGGCTTTGTCTAAGGTTACACTCCATGTTTGATGGAAGCTATAGTTTATCTTGGCCAAATGTTTTATTTCTTCTTCTTTACATTCATGGTTTCTTTTTCCATCACTTCTCACCTTATTTTTTGTTATAAATTTGATGTAACCTAGAATTATCTACAAATAGCCCATGATGCGATGGCACATCACTCATCCTAAAATGAGCACTCACCTGAAGCACGCAAGGGTACTCGGTCCCTCCTAGTGAAGCTTGTTCAAGATGCTAGCATGATTACAAGTATATTTCATATCCATAACAGATAATCAAGTAAACCACAATGTGTAAACTAGATCTAGATCTAGACCGTGTGAAGTAATAACTAAAAAATTATTATAATAAATTTTACCATACAAGATCCATGTTCAATTACATCTAACACCAATATCCAACCACTGAGATCCATTATATTAAATACTACATAACACAGAAGTTGCATACATCATAATAATGTCACCATGAGTCATACGTGTGTACAAACCAATAACATAACTTTACAAAATATTGGATGTACCTAAACTATACAAATCAATACATATTTATAGGGGTGGGGAATTTCCCTTCATCATCCATGCACCTTCCAAAAATAGGCTACATACTAATAATAGCCATGCACCCTTACATAATAGATACAAAAACATGCAAGTGTTAATAATAGATCTTCTATAGTTAAGTCTTAGTATAGATCCTATTATTAGCTTAAAACTTTGCATGGTGCTTTCAATTTTGCTCATCCAAAAATAGCCTTAGTTTAGTCTTTAGTTATTCTAGAATTTGTGCTCAGAAATCCATGTCTATCATTAGCATTGTCTACAAAAATGGCTAATTCATGTTTCTAAACTGTTTTGGGTGCACCCTTGTTTTTCTATACTTGTGCGCTCTTCCACACACCATGTGCCCATGCACCCAAACCTTATGCACTTTCATACTTGAGTTGTATTTCCTTAGCTCAAAAAAAAATATTTTTTTTTCCTAGTTGTAGTTCCTTTTTGTTGTGGACAGTTGGTTGTATGCATGACCTCCATTTTCCTGTGGCTATGGTTTTCTTCTTGTACACATGGTTACAGGGGTTTCAAACAATTTATACAATAGACAATTTCTTTTTCCAGGACCGAGATTTGAACAGTTCCTTAATTTCCTTCTATCTTCATTAATCTGTAGTTATAAACTTTCAACAAATGATAAAACTAAAGTATAGCAAGCAAAAAAGCATATCGAGGAAAAAGAATGGAGGAAATGGAATCCCTCCAAAGTTGTTTGTAGCTATTTTTTGAAAAGGAAGTTGTGTATACTCTTTAAAAGTAGCAACTAATTTAACAAATTTGTAGAATTTATTGTCTAATGAATTTTGCATAATTCTATCTTCCTTATGGTTTTTTGCAATTTCAAATTTCTTGTGTATTGTACTATTACCTCTATTATGGGAAAAGATCATGGTTTTTTCCTTTTTAAATGATTTCCTTTTCAATTATTTTACAAAAAGTATTTCATGTGACTATGGAAGTGGAATAAGAAAAGATTATTGGAATGTAATTTTCTCAAGTCTCCAAAATCTTAACTCTGCATGCCATTTCATTGGTGGGAGCTATTGCTTTCATTTTTGAATGTCTTATTTTGTGAGACAAATATGTATTTCATTCATCGTTGTTGCGGTGCCTGATTTTACAAAAAGGGATAAAGTCATTGTTAGTGGTAGTTGTCATTCCCTTAGTGTTAGGCACCCTTAGTGTTAGGCACTCTGTATTAAATGGTTATTTTATTTCAATCCATTAGAATATGCAGTTACTATCCACACTATCTGATTTATATTTTCCCCACTATCTGATTCATATCTGTATGATAAATAGTAGGTTTTGGAATTTAAACTTTGTAGTTCATTTTTAAAGGAAGCATTATCTTTCTTATTTTTCTTGGAGGCATTTACAAGTCAGTAGCTGTAGGGAATCTTTAACCTATGAAAATTATCCTCAATAATGAAATCCACATTAGAAATTCAATGATGCTAAAATAACAAGAAGAGAGATGTCTTAGGCCCATCATTTTTTTTGATAGTTTCTATTTATTTTGAAAATTTGGCTTTCGGTGGCATGTCCTTTGTGCAAAGGATAAATTTGGAGTATTATTTTTGGAAATATATGTTTCAAAACTATGCCACAATATATACTTCCTTCAAATTTCTTTATTCTTCATTACATTGTATGACATTTGTTATTCGTGTGCTTAAACTATTTTATAAGAATGATGTACATTATGATCAACTAGTAAATATTGTTGTTGTGGATTTTTTGGGGAATTTGATGCTTTTCTTGTGCAAGTTATGTTGGAATATCCTTTCCATATGAAGATTATTAAATTTCTTATTTGTGTTATGCAAGAGGCTCATTTGTCATCATCAATTTTTTCCCATGTCAAGTTGTTGACTTGAGAAACATAACTTTTAGTAGAGGGATAATCTTTTGTGGTAAGTATAAACACCTTTCACATGTTGATTACCTTATTGATTCATTATACCTTTCAATCTCTTTATTAACAGAATGAATTTGGCTTGAGAGTTTATATACTCAGGTGTTTCCACTAAAATTAATTCCCCTATTTTGTTCCTTGAGTATACTTTCATCACCCTTGTTTGGCTTGGTGTACAAAATAGGAACACTGTATCATGGATAAAAAAACATGAATCTTGGGCTTCTGAATATGCTCACAAAAAATATAAATATGGCTGTTGTTTTCTAATGAAAAATACAATAAAAAAATGACTCTGTAAACTGCATAAATGACATGTACTGTTACCACAACACAACCCTTGTTTGATTATTATTTGTTTTTTTAAGGTATTTATAATTTTAATGTTGTTTGGTTTTTTGTTTAAGTTTTCATGAAAATTCATTATAGTCTAATTCATCATTGTGAATAGATCCTTTTAATCATAGTCAAAACCAATAATTAGTGTTTTTTATCAAAGTCTAATTTGTGTTGTAAAAGTGTCAAAGTTGTATTTGTGATAAAAGTATTCATCTTATCTTTTTCATCAAGAGTTTCTCAGTTATGCTTATTGGTAAAAGAGTCAAGGACTTGTATTTATCTGAATAGAGTCAATATTTTTCATCTTGTCAATCAATATTGTCAATAGTGTCAAAGTCTCATTTATTGTTTTTATTGTATTCGTCAATGTCTATAGTCCACTTTTGAAACTAGTCAATACATAAGTGTTTATTTTGATATTCAAGTATTGTTATACTAAAATTAGTGTCATAAAAATTGTGAAAACATGAAAAAATTACCTCGCTGATGCATTTTCGATGGAACCCAACATCCAGATTGTTAGGGAAATAAGATTGAAGAATATTGCATTTTTGGTAGATTTTTGAAGATTGGAAAAGAAGAAAAATGAGCTAGTTTCAGGGGCTCTGCTCCTCGATCCCACCCTATGCTGTGAAAAGGAAGACACCCATGGCACTACCATAGGACCCTGTAAGGGGCACTTCCCCTTAGCCCTACTAGGGGATATGTCCCCTAAACCCTCACTTTGGAATTTTATAACCAAAGTGAAAATTGATGGGGAAATCACGTCAATAGAAGATGTTACATATTTGAGCTTCAAATTTAATTCACATGAATAAGAAGCATGTTACATTTGAGGATGGAGGCATAGGAGGTTGGAGGTCAATCACTAATGACAAGGCCAAACAAAGTTGTGGTGACATGTTTTTTGTAGTTGTGTAGTGTGTTTTTCTTTCTGATGTGGTTATAGATTTCATGTTTTCAGTTGTGTAAAATTTATTTCATTTTAGTTATCTCATTTTCAATAAATGGAAATTACACATTATGGGGGGAACATAACACCAATGTTCCATTTCCATTCTCCTAAAGTTAATGAGATGAAAAAATATTCCTATGTCTTCCCTGATGTGAAACATATAGTGGAAAGATGAAAACATAAGGTAAAAGTAGCATCATGATACTTGAAGAGGATGAAAAGATGTTCATACCTTAAACAAGGGTCCATATTTGATGAACATGGGTTCATACCAAGTTTGTTGGTCAACCTTTGCAAAAACATCAATGTGTCAAGATCATAAGCACACAAGCGCAACAAGCTGCAAAGGAAGTATGATTATTTTATACCATGTTCACACTAAGGGGGAATGTTAGGAATATATTATCAATGCTTCATATATAAGTTAATATGTAGTGTTATTAATATTGAATTATCATAAAAAAAAATCAATATAATATAGTGTGTAAGTTGTTAGGTTGTTATATGGTTGGGTAACCATAGGGTTATATTGGGAGATTGGTTAATAGATATCCTATTAACTAGGAAGTATGAAGCCTCTATAAAATAAATCCTAAATGAAAATATCATATAGAAGATTACTATGTAATAGAGAGATTACAGTGAGTGTTTTATTATGAAAATTTTCTCATACCATTTCAAATTGGACATTTTTTACACTTATTTATTTCAATCATGTGGGGAAAATCCAAATAATAGAAGTTGGCTAGTTAAATGCATACGAAGGTGTACCTAACATAAAAAGGTTATATTTTTGAAAGGAAACTTGCTCACAAATCACATAAAATGGTTATAGTTCTAATGAGGCCATTAGAAACAATATATATTTCACGTGATTGGATACACTCAAAGAAAATAGAAATATATTCATTAAAGCATGTTATATGAATCTCCTTTCCTTCACCATCTATAAATTCAAATCCAAATAATAGACTAATTGATCTTGAATTACGATATTTGAAGAGGGAACTTTTGGAGGTTTTCCTACCTTGTATTGATTTTTGTTTCAAATAAGGGTGTAATTCTCCAACTGGATTATTTTTCCAATACAATTGAGTCTCAATGATGCAGTTCGATGATTTGGGTATGAATATGATCATGCTCGAGGAGCTTAGGCTAGTTTCACAACTTGTAGGATTTGTAAGTAAGACGAGGGTTGGACATCCAACAACCAAACAATGATTATATCCATATCTAAGATGAATATAGTTCTATAATAAATAAATGTATCGTGAAGACATGGAAAGGATTAAAATGTGTAAGTTTTGTGATAAAATTAAAAAAGGGGAGAAGTAGTATCACTTACATGATTCACTTGAGATATGTATAAGTGTAGGAAGTTAACTTCACAATTGCACCTTTGATAATATATTCAACAAGTGTAGACACCTATTTCATGGCTACACCCCTCACACCCCCATTCAACAACACCTAAACCTATCTCATTATATTTAGCCATCACTCCACCCCATGTAAAATCATGTTTTACCCCCCAGTAAAACCCTATTTACATATCTTGAACATCCCTAATCACCCTTAACCCATATAACCCATTTTTTTTACCTCACCTCCCAACCTCTTAAAATCCCAAAAAACATACCCAACCATTTACAAATGAATTCAAACCCAAAAATCCCCATTTGAAAGTGGTTGAAACCAATTCCAAGCAGATTTCCCTTCTTTTCCTAGATCGCCACCGATTCTAATAAAATTGCCATAAATTATGAATAGATCACTAAACCTATTCCAACATGATCTTGAATCATCCTTGGAAAATATCTGTTGCATTCAAGACCAAGAAGACACCACTACGATAATCTAAACAATTTCAACACATCAATTGAGCCCTTAGAGAAATCACAAATATTTGTAAGATTCCCCAACTTTATACACTTGTTTACATAGTCAAAGGTAAGTATCTTATGTCATTTTCATTATCAAGTTCTTTAAACATCATCTATTAAGTCGAGATCAATATTTTCCTTAATCATTCAGCATCAAATCTATATTTTATTAAGGAATTCATCATTTATCAGTAATCGTCAGTGATTTTGACTAAATCACCAATTATTCTGCTTGAATCAATAACGATTACTTTCATTTTATCATTTTAATTACACTTACATACTTTACGTCATTTTATCACTTTGTTTCTATGTAATTAGTCTATTTTCAAGATGTTTCTCCTTGTAGATGATAGTGCTAGATGAATCGCATCTCATTACCAATATATACTATCTCCAAATCATGTAGCAACCCTTCATCTGGGAATAGTTTGATATTGCATAGAAAATTATCCTTTGCGCCATCACCTTGACACCTGAAATCGAAGACATAGAAGACCAACTTGAAATCATAGTAGAAGAATGAGATGCTACTGAATAGTTTTGGTTTGAATACTTATTCAACTTAGAGCTCATTGTAGCCCTTGCCTAGGCCACCTATCAAGCATAAAAAATGATCTTTATATCCCCCTAGAATTCTATTCATTATGAGTACTTATCAATTATCATTATATAATCATTATCAATTAATTTTAAAAAGTGAGTTGACACCCTTCGAGGAAGCCCATTGGTTCCTGAGATTGGATTTTTCTGAGAAACTTGTTAATTATTTTTCTAATATCTATTTTTTTAGTTGTTTTTACAAGTAGGTTCTCTCATTTGATGGAAAGAGGAAGCCCTCATGTCTTTTTCCTCCATCCATCCTGACATTTCACTTTCGGTGTAGGCATCATTAAACCCTGATGTATTATGATTTTTGAGTGTTTTATCATATAATTGACAAGCCAAAAATCACCTCAAACATCCTGACATGCCAAGTGGGACCCTTGGTCCCTTTTTGAGTAGATTTCATATCTTCCTATTTATTTCTTGTCAATATCATCTAACTTTGCAGTTTGGAGCACCTTGCTATCACTTTTTCACAAATGCATAAAAACAAAAACAAAAATAAAAATGGAATAGCGATCACATATACACTTCTTTTCCTTTCATTTTTAGCATTGCATTCTTGGCTGATTTGTTTTCATTGAAATTGACATTTATCTTTTAGGTCTTAAAATGAACCCTCATTCTTCTTGTCCACAAAGTATAATTAGGATTTGTTCACGAATTTCATTCACAAAAATCCCTTCATGCATGACCAAATCACATATCAAAACAAATTAGCATCTAAAAAATCCCTTCCAGTTAGACCTACTTGGATTTCATCACCAAGGGGAAAATATGACTCGGTGTTCTTACTAAGTATAAAAAAATGGTGGATGGTATATCAAATAAACACATGACACCCTTATCGTTACAGGAGGGTGAAGTCATGAGGTAGGCCCTAATACCAAACCTCATACTAACATCAACACTTATTTGGGCATCATGTATCTTTGGGTATACCAAGGACTTTGGATTTTACTTACCTTAAACCATCCTTAGCTATCCTTTTTCTAGTTCCCCTTCATCCATTTTTCATTTCACACTTTCTTAAGATAATCAAGATGGATAAAATTTTCTTCTAATTGTGTGGTATTTTATTTTCTAAAACAACTATCTTTCATTTATTAATTGATTTTTTGTTTATTTCATGATCCTAACTGGGCTACATTATCACTTTTAGAATTTTTCAAATATGGCAGACTCACTTCAGTCCCATATTCAAAACATCCCAAAAAAAAATCCACCCTTAGAAACATACATGTAGCCTTCACATTCTCCTAGTATTCAATTCAAAACATCAGAAATGCCTTTTCTTCATCCTTCGTAATTCTTCGAGAGTGATGACCCCATGTTTAAAGAACTCTTAGACACAAATTCAATTGCCCTTTCTAGCTAACTTTTAACCAAAGGTATGTGTATTACTTTTTTCCCCTATCTAGAATATGGTCCAACTTACAAATTCACCACTTGTGACTACTCAAGACTCTATGATCCCAATTATCAACCCATCATAGAGAAAATCTCCCCCTACCCCTCCACTATTGATGTAGGCACATCAGAAACCACTTCATATGATCATGTTTCTAGTTTCAATCTTAATGTTATCTCATCATAAGACACATCCAACCAACAACCATGAGCATCATTAGTCCCATCATCAATATTTATAGTCACATAAGCCCACACTATAACCTCCTCATCCACATCTAGTCTTGTAACCTCTACTTCTCTATTTACACCTCCTTTAAGATCGGTCAGTATTCCTCTCACTACGACTCCTCCTATCACATCTCAATTTATCCCATCACATCATCCTATGCCTTTAATCCAAAATCTAGTTCTATATATCCCCATATCTATACTTCCTATCAATATGAGTTCTACCACTAGGACTCATACTTTTTCACACTAGGCATCCACTGCCCTATCTCACAATATATCACCATCTCTTCTCAATATATACCACAACCATCCCAACCTCTTATCAACACTTCCATTCCTATTCATTATAAAAAAATCTAATCCTCACAACCATTAGTATCTCAACATACCTACAATATCTTGATAAGTGACACTCTTCATCACTATACCCCATTACCATATCATTTATATCAGCAATCAAACCCCCATCCTTATAATCAAGCCTTTCCCTATTCTTCAAACATAGAAAAACTCAAAATGATCCCATGCATATGTTATTAAGTAGAATTAAAATCCTTCAAGCTTCCACCATATGACACATGAACAACCTCTCATATAAACAAATTTTTAAGGAACTTGTCCACCCATCTGTTCCCTACAAAGCATATCCTCCACACTATGAACTCCTGAAATTCATTAAATTTTATGGTAAGGAGGACCCACAACAAAACATTTGAGATTTATCTCATGCATGATATCTTATTTCCCATGAACAAGACCTTATGTTGAGAATGTTCCCCATGTACATGGTTGGTCTTTCCCTTGAATGGTACAATAGCATTCCACAACATTCTCTCTTCTTATTTGCAACACTCATGTACTTGTTCTTAGAAAATTTCTCAATCAACATTACTCATAATATCTCTATAAATAATCTCTATGCGATTTAACAATTCAAGGATGATTCCATTACATATTTTATTGCCAAATGGCGGGGGATTATCAACCAAATTTCCTTCTCTTTTCCATAAACTAAGTTGATCGAGTTATTTACTCAATCATGTACCAAGCACATATCCTAGACTCTCCAAATCTAATCCTTACAGATGTTTGATGAAGCCTTCACCATGTTTCAGAAACTATAACTCTGCATCCTTGAGGACGGTAAGGTTAAACTCTAGTCTAAGAAATAGAAACATGAGTCTTCATTTAAAAATTCTTCTAATAAAAAAATATAAGAGATCAAAAAATTCGGTTGTTGTGAAAATTACATCTAAATATCATTCAGACTCTAAAAAACTCGACCTTAATGTAATAAACACCCATAGGTGAATATTATAGTGTGTTCTTTAATAAACTCGTATCCTCATTTATAATTAAACTCCCTACCATATGACCTATTGACATATCCACATCTAAACAATCTTGGTATAGAGAAAATGATTATTGTAAATATCATTAATTCTAAGGCTGCGAAATTTAAATATGTCATTCATTCAGAAACATCTTTCAAGATCTCATTTACCAAGGGGAATTGCAACTTGATAACCCAAACACACCTCCAAACCAAAGCTTGGATCTATTTAAACAACCTTTCATTAATCATCCCCCATCTACTAGTCAACCCCAATCTAATGTTGTTAGATCACATCATACTACCAGTACTATCAATGACCTCCCACGTACACCCTTTAGTGCTTAGTGTTTCTACAATTGAAACACCCATCGAATCTCCTAAATAATTGAATCTCATCATTGGTGATACCATGATTCCTACTACATCACAACATATAGACCCTATCACATATTCTTCATGCTCCCATGTTGTCTCTTCAACAACTCTAGAAAAGAAACATGGAATTCAAATCTTAAATCTCTTTGGAAGATCTTAAAAATCTAGCAAGACAATCCACAAACCTATCATCCAAAAGAATAGAAACACTACCAAACATTCATCAAACAAAATTATCACAAAGTATACAAACCCTGCCCTCCATTTTGGTATCTCATCCTTCATCCAAGTTTGCAATCACTATTATATAATATAAGGTTGTTCCTTGACTGATACCTGAATATCCCACATAAGACACAACTCCAACATTTAAAACCTCTAGATCATCAAATGATATCCAAACCCACTATTATCATCATCCTAGTTAGTTACAATAGGAAACTAAACAAAAATCCTTGAAAATATCATTTGATCATCCCTTATAACATTTCCACCTTTTGAACCATATGATTTGAGAGGGTGGAAGCCCTCTTGGCATAATAATGAGGTGTTATATGTATATCATCAGATGTCAACACTTCACCAAGGACTATAAATCCCCCCATGTAATGATTTGAAGTCTTGCTAACAAAGGAATTCTCCATGCACATACAAATAATCCTCCCTCTAATCCATATATAATCAAACCCAGTCAGCAAATAAAACCAACTCATCAAATATTTAAAGCAACACCTTCTAAACCATCACCTAACACTACATCTGCATCCATCAAGAGTAAGGATTCCTATAGAAAATCCCTGTTTCACTAATAATTTTTTATGCTTTCTAGGACAAAACAAATAGAAGGTAAATGGTTAAGGAGGAATACCTGTGAGGCAAAGTTAGAAGGTAGAATGCATGCATTGTTAACGTTATCCAAGATGATTGTAGATAATTTCTTTTTGTCTGGTAAGGACTACCTGTAGATGCAAAGCAAGACCACAAAAGAGCATTAAGTAACATAGGATAGTGAACTGCATAGTGTATGCTAAATCCATAAAGCGTGGTGCTTCCTAGAGAGGCTATTAATCCACTATTTAATAATAATTCAATGTGAATAAGCAACTGAAATAAATAATTCCTATTGCAATGTAATGATTTAGGTTTCTCATACACATAATACACTATATTTTATGCTAGATATCAAAATAACACTAAATATAATTAGAATTGGGATTTTTTCAGGTTAGAAAATCTATCAAAAGGTTTAGTAAGGTTCTGGGGATGATTGGTCGATGTCTGGGTTGGTTTTGGGTGAGTGGGAAGCTTGCTAGTCTGAGAAAATGAAATGACATAGAGACCGATATTAGTCTAGTAATCGATGCCGGTATGGGGACGAAACTAACAGTGGTTAAGGAACTGACATCTATAGGGGAAAAATGTAATGAACTATTAAAAATGGGTTTTTATGCTCTCTGTGATTACATAGAGAGTGAGGGTAGTGTCTTTTGGGTCGTAATATGGCTGAGAAAAATGGGGAACACTAAGAATGAGTTTTAGAAGGGTGAAAAGGTTTGGAGTGGTTGAATAGTGGGTTGGTGGGAAGAAGATGATGTATGGGTAATAAAAGAAATAAAATACAGAAAGAAGCAAGAGATCTACAATGGTATAAGCACAAATGATTGAAATCACAACACTTGGTATTTTTTAGATCCTATGAGTTGATATAGTTGCAGGTTTATCGAAGAAGAGGTGCTTGAGTCCAGTGTCATGGTAGTACAACATGTTAGCTCTCATGAGTATTCCAACACTCTAGAAGGAGAACTAGATGTTTGTCTTACATTGTGGTTGTGTTTGTTCATCATATGGATACATGAGGGCTTGAAGATTCGTGTTTGAATGTAATAAGGATCCAATAAATAAATCACCAACCTAGGTAAAGGGTTGTAAAATTATACATAAAGGAATTTATGGTAGTTTAGGTGACTGACGTCTACTGAGGATAAACCAGCTTCGGTTAGGGTGAAATAGTCCAAGTTACCAAAAATAGCCTAATTTTTACTTCTTTTGGCATGATTTTTATTGTTGGGTCTGCTTAGGGAAGTAGATTTCATGTGAGATAAGGCAAGAAGATCTTATAAGAAATCTAGTTAAGTTTAGGAAGAATTCTTAGTTAGTTAGGTCAATTAGTGACTCAATACTGCGTGTGATGACTCGGTACTGAGAGTGATGACTTGGTCACTATGAGTTAAATGCCCCTAAAATGGGTCCAGGATGAGGTGTTGTGATGAGGTGGAGGTATGAGGATGAAATAAACTTAATTAAATTAATTAATAATGTGAGGATGAATATTAATATGGGGGAAAGGGGTCATGACTAGTTAAATGTGTTACATTGATTAATTGAAGGGGACTAAGGAGAGTGTGACCTGTCATCACCAATCCGGCACTATGATAATTCTTTACCAAGAACTCCTCGTGCTATGATTATTTACTAATGCAAAACTTTTAGTTTGGTGGATGGAATCTGGAAACACAACAACAAACATAACACAAGAATACCATAGACTATGATAAGAAGGAATGATGATAAATCTGAAATATAAGTGTAAATTATAATATCAACATGAAATTGTTACAATCTCACCCATGAGGTACTTCAAGTGTTACTGACTTCACTTTCCTTCCAACAATAACTATGGGAGAAACTTCACAATTACACCTCTTAATGGCTTCTTTAACACACCTTCAAAATGATGGCTTCCTTTACACACTTACTCATACAATATTTCTCACTACTTCCTTCTATTGTAAATGAGGGCGGTGGCCTCTTTATTTATAGGAATTCAGGTTTATCCACCCTATCTCTAAGATAGGATAGGAAATATCTTCCAACCAATCATATTCCATGCCTAAACTCTTGCCTTTACATGTAGGCTTATCTTCTAAGATAAGATAAACCTTATCATCTCACATGGGTTCCACCTTTTTAGACTTTTCCACAAATAAAATACACAAAATATTTATGACATCACTCTTTGTCCTTATTACAACTATAATATTTCTAATTCTTAATCATGTAGACTCTACTTCTCTACTTACCCCAAATTTGACATTTTAACATTACCAGATCCCTTACGAAAAATATTTACTTTTTACCACAACATTCCTAGTGTACTTTGACTGTTACCGTACTCTAATTTATTTGCGGCATTGTACTGACGGTTCCATTATCTTCTATCAGAAGCCACTACTAATCATACTTAACAACATCCTATTCCTAATACATACATAATAAAATAGAAATTACAGAGGAAAATTTTAATGTTGACATTTTCCCCCTTCCTAGCTTCTACTCCATCCTCGGAGTAGACTATTCTGGTGCTTGGAAAATCTTTAACTTATCGTGGTTGACCCATTTCATAATGGGAGTTCCATCCAATTCCTCCAGTCGATATGCACCATTTTCATGCACAGCTGCCATTTTGTAGGGCCCCATCCATTTGGGAAAAAATTTTCTCTGCCTTCTTTTTTTGTATCTGGAATCATATACTAGAACCAAGTCATTCACATGAAATGGAGACCAATGGATCTTTTGATCGAAGTATTCCTTCTGCTTCATTTTCTTGTTATAGTTTGTATCCTTCACTATTTC
Source organism: Taxus chinensis (assembly GCA_019776745.2). Taxonomy (NCBI): domain Eukaryota; kingdom Viridiplantae; phylum Streptophyta; class Pinopsida; order Cupressales; family Taxaceae; genus Taxus; species Taxus chinensis. The sequence continues at coordinate 92,069,151 of CM034146.1, forward strand.
CCTCATTTCCTCTAGCAAATGAAGATGCACCAACCTTTCTTTTACTGAATCAATTTCATCCATCCTTTCCTTTTTCATAACTTTCACAGTGGGAATATCAAACTCAATAGGAAGAACTGGATCAATGTCATAAGACAACTTAAATGGAGAGTATCTTTTTGCTGACTTTGATGTTTCCCTATATGCCCACAATGTTGCATGAATCCTTTTATCCCACTTATGTATCTGTAAGGCTACATCTTTTGCTAGAATTTGACCCAACACAAAATTTGTTCATTCCACCTGTCCATTTGTGCTTAGCTTATATGTGGTTACCTCCCTATGCTTAATAGAAAACTTGTTGACTAGGGCTTCTACCACCTCATTAATGAAGTGGCTTCCTTGATCTGTTACAATTTCTAATGGGCAACCAAATCTAGTGATAATGCTTTCATATATGAACCTTGCCACTTCATCCATGGAAGTTGTTTTTAATGGCCTAGGTTCAACTCACTTGGTTAAATAATCTGTGGCAACTACAATATACTTATTTTGGCATGGGGTAGTTGGAAGTGGACCTACAATGTCTATTCCCCACTTTTTAAAGGGACCAAGTGGAAGAATAGGGCATAATGGAGCTGATGAAGTCTTACGGTTATCATGTGTTTAACAAATATCACATGTCTTACAATAATTATAACAATCTCTAAAAAGAGTGGGCCAGTGATAACTTGCATCCAAGATCCTTCTTGTTATAAGTTGTCCAGAGAAGTGTCCTCCACATGTACCATTATGGAATTCTTCTATCAACTCCTTCCCTTGATCACATCCAACTACCCTCTTGTACTGTCCATCAGGTCCTATTTGAAATAATACTCCATGTAGAATAGAATATGGACGACTGGCTTGAGTAATCTTCCTCTTAGTCTTTACATTGGCACCATCAGGAAACTTGAATTCATTCAGATAATTCCAAATATCTATGTATTCACTAGGGATTATGTCAAGGGATAACAATGTTGCATCTAGGAAATCATCATCATCACAAGATGAACCTAAACCCTCATAGGCTTGAGAGAGAGAGTGCATCTGCATTGACATGCTTCTTTCCTGGCCTATCTATAATATCAAATTCAAATTCTTGTAAAAAAATTATCCAACTTGCTATCCTCCTTGATGGGTTAGGCTTATTTACAATATATTTTAGAGCTTGATGATCTGTTAAAACTATAAATTTCTGCCCTAACAAGTAATTTATAAACTTCTTTATAGTAAAAATGATAGCTAGAGCCTTTTTTTCTGTCACAATATAATTTACCTCAGCACTGCTCATTTGGTTGCTCCCAAAGTAAACTAGATGATCATTCCCATTTTCATCCTTTTGGCTCAGAGTACTTCCTAGTGTTGCATCTGAGGCATTAGTATACACAATGAATGGCTTGCTCCAATCTATATTCTTTAAAACATGTGAAGACACCAGGGATTCCGTCAGTTGTTTAAAATCTTCATGCACCTTCTTTCCTAGTTCATAAGTAACATCCTTCTTCAAGAACTAGGTTAGTGGCTATGCAATCTTTGAGAAATTCTTGATGAACTTTCTATAGTAACCCACATGGCCTAAAAATGATCTCAACTTACTTCTATTCATAGGAAATGGTAACTCTTTGATTTTTGAAACTTTATCAGGATCAGTACCAATACCATCTCTGGATACAACATACCCTAACAAAACACCTTTAGAACATCCAAAGACACACTTTATAGGGTTTAGTGAGGCTTGTTCTTCATCTAACCTATGAAATGCTATCTCCATCTAGTGCAGGTGGTCCATCTTGCTCTCATAGATGCAAAAATCATCCAGAAATACTCCGATGGAGTTCCCAATGTCGGGTTCAACTACCCTATTCATCAAACACTCGAACATTTCCAAAGTATTACACAACCCAAAAGGCATAACTCTATAAGCAAATGTTCCCCAAGGAGTGGTGAATGTGGTCTTCAACTGATCTTTCTCTGTTATACGAACTTGGTTGTATCCGCTATATCCATCAGCAAAACTATAGCACTCCTAGCCAGCTACTTCATCTAAGATCTTATCTGAGAATGGAAGAGGGTAATGATCATTCTTTGTTGCCTTATTGAGCTTCCTGTAATAAACAAAAGTGTGTAGCTTCCCATTCTTTTTTATTGAGATCATAATGGGAGAAACTCATTCTAAATTCTCCATAGAAAATATGAATTCTGCATCAAGCAACTTATCTATTTCTTCTTTTACAGTCTTGGAAAAATTAGGATTCATTCTATATGGCATTTACTTTATGGGTTTAGCACCATCTACCAGCTCAATAGAATGTTCTACCCAACTTACTTGATGGAGTTCCTTGTAATCAAAAGTGAATAGGTGTATGTACCTTTGAAAGAGTTGGAGGTAGGATTCCTTCTCACTCTCCATCACAGCATCACTAATCTTTATTTGTTGGAGATGATCATCAATTTCTTCTTTAGATAATTTTATGGGTTCATGAGTCGGTGTGACTGGAAGGATATCCATGACCGAAACATCAACCTCACTTTCTTCATCTTCTATGTCCACTTCACTGGTACTAGAGTAATAAGAGGATGTCCAATCATCAATTTCATCACTTGAATCCACAGGTTCTACCTTATGATATCGAGGGATCAAATTTATCTTCTCCCTCTCTCTGCCATGTCCAAGTTTCATGAAGCCTTCATTCCAATAGTTTCTTGCATGAACTCTCCTTAGCCATGGTCTTCCCAACAACATTAGGTATGCAACAGTACAATTTTTCATGACCTGAAATTCTACTACACATATAACACCCAAAATAGATATTGCCACATTTGAAACAACACCTTCTAGTTTAGTTTTTCCCTTATTTAATGACCTTAACATAAGTGTTGAGGGGCGATCAATTTTTAAACCCAACATATTCATTACAAACTCGGTCATTACATTAACTGTAACACCTCCATCAACTAAGACATCATGAATTGAAATACCATTACATAATACCTCAGCTTGTGGAGTGTAGGGATTCTCCTCTGCCTCCAAAACAGGGACCTCAACCTCCTTCCTTCGTCAAGCATTGAGTCCACTTCACAGCTCCCACCTCTTCTTAGAAGACATAGCTAAGAGTTGACCATATGTAATATTTGCAGGCATTTTGGATAGATCTTCTAAGATGGAGTATGGTCCTTGTCCCTGTGAAATCAGAAAATCCTACACACCCAACTTTCTTCTCCTATGTTTCTTACTAGTTTCTCCTTTCATCTTCTTAGGATCATTTCCATCTTGGTTATCTTTTTCTTTCTTTCTTTTTATTACAAACACATCTGCTTCATTATTTATACTTCTATCTACTACATCAAAAGAATTCACAGGTGTTTTTCCTTTATCATTATCTCTTGTACCATATGTAGAAGCTTTATCTGGACAATTATACTTATAATGACCTTTTTTATGAAAACCATAACATACAACTTCAGAAATATTTCTTTTTGGACCTCTATCTCCTCCCTGAGAACTAAATTCCTTTCCTTGAAGAAGATTAATAGTTAACTGACCCATCTTCTTGAGCAGATCTTCATACTCAGTAGATGTACTAGGGAAAATATTTGTGCTCACCAAGCGTGGTTGTGGATTCTAGACCAAAGGTGTTGGTGTAGGCTCTACCTGAGTAGTAATTTCTTTGGGCTCCTCTTCCTTACTTTCTTCTTGCCTTCTTGCAATCTCCTTTGCTTGTTCAATGGTAGTTGGGCGGTCATACTTCACTTGTTGTCTAATCTCTGGCTTCATCCCAAGAATGAAGTGCTTACAGAGGAGATTATCCACGCCATTCATCAACTCATCCACTAATCCTTCCTTCCGGATCTAGGCACCAAGCTTCCTCCTTAGCTCTAGAATACGAGCATGATAATACCTTATCTTCTCCTTCTCTCCTTGGGATAGCTTTGTTGTATCAATCATGAGATCTGCATATTTCTATTATTCACCAAATTCTTCAAGAAAACTTTCAGTTAATAAATTCCATGAATTTTTTACTTTATCACCTAGTGTTTCAAACCACCTAAGGGTTGAACCATCCAAAAAGGTAGGAAAAAATTCAGTCCATTGTTCCCTTCTTATGAGGCCATTACAAATGCAAGATCGTTTAAACTCTTGAATGAAAGAGGAAGCATCTTCATTAGATTGGGCTAAAAAAATAGGAATCTTCCCCATTTTCAAAAGTAAACACATTGAAATACCAACCCACAAGTACAATCAACAAGACTTATGTGCACAAATAATTGGAATCACTATAATAGAAAGTGACTTTACACCTCTCTATAGTAAAATAGAAATGACCATGGTAAACTATGGTAAACTCGACTTACTGCGGTAAAAAAATGAATTTACTGTGGTAAATTATTTCACGGTAAAAAGTGAAGTTACTGCGGTAAATACTATTCACGGTAAAAAGTGACTTTACTGTAGTAAATACTATTCATGGTAAAAAGTGACTTTACCATGGTAACTACTATGCATAGTAAAAACAAGGTTACCCTCCAAATGTTTTCTGACTAAGTGGGAATATCTCTCCAGAAAATCCACCAATGAGGAATGGTCCCGGCAACGGAACCAAAATTTCATCACCAATCTGGCACTATGATAATTCTTTACTGGGAACTCCTCGTGCTATGATTATTTACTAATGCACAACTTTTAGTTTGGTGGATGGAATCTATAAACACAACAACAAACATAACACAAGTATACCATAGACTATGATAAGAAGGAATGATGATAAATCTGAAATATAAGTGTAAATTATAATATCAACATGAAATTGTTACAATCTCACCCATGAGGTACTTCAAGTGTTATTGACTTCACTTGCCTTCCAACAATAACTATGGGAGAAACTTCACAATTACACCTCTTAATGGATTCCTTTACACACTTACTCATACAATATTCCTCACTACTTCCTTCTATGCTAAATGAGGGGGGTGGCATATTTATTTATAGGAATTCAGGCTTATCCACCCTATCTCTAAGATAGGATAGGAAATCTCTTTCGGCCAATCATATTCCATACCTAAACTCTTGCCTTTACATGTAGGCTTATCTTCTAAGATATGATAAACCTTATCATCTCACATGGGTTCCATCTTTTTAGAATTTTCCACAAATAAAATACACAAAATATTTATGACATCACTCTTTTTCCTTATTACAAATATAATATTTCTAATTCCTAATCATGTAGACCCTACTTCTCTACTTACCCCAACTTTGACATTTTAACATTACCGGACCACTTACGACAAATATTTACTTTTTACCATAACATTCCTATTGTACTTTGACTATTACCGTACTCTACTTTATTAGCGGCACCGTACTGACGGTGCTGCTATCTTCTATCAGACGTCACTACTGATCATACTTAACAACATCCTATTCCTAATACATACATAATAAAATAGAAATTACAGAGGAAAATTTTAATGTTGACAGACCTAAATTTGGTGTCTACATTTTCCCCTTTTTGTTGTGTATCTTGTATTAATAAGTAACACTGACAAAAATAGGAAGTCGGTGCTCCAGGTATGAGTCCTCAAGTGTGGGTGGAGGTAATCCCCCTCAAAATAGGAACTAATGAAGTGTTAAAAGGATACATGGAGTGGTTTGATAAATGAGTAAGTGATGAAAATGAGGGTAGGTTGGTTATAGGCAAGGGTGATTTTGGTCAAGTAATAGGTAATGGCATTCTAATGTATGCATACGTATAGAATGGGATAAGGTACCAGGTTGAAGAGCTTACAAACTCTGCATTGCCAAAGGTAGATATTTTTATCCAAACAAGGTTGAAGTGGTTTATGTCTCCAAGGTATAAGATATGGTCTTGAAACAATCCTAGGAAAAGTGTTGGAATGAGAAATAGGTTTTTTTCCAAGGCAACAAAGGTTAGGTTGAGATAAAAAACACAAAATTAGGTAAGGTAAGGTTAGTAGGCTGAATAACACGAGTATAACATCGCAAGGAATATCAAGTACATGCATTCGAGTGTCAAAAAAGGTGAGTGTGTAATATCCCACCTCTGAAATAAAATGGAAATTAGGAAAACAACCAAATCTCCAATGCATCAATCAACTAGAAATACCAAACTATTTATACCGGCTGAGTAAATAACTCAATAAACCCAAAGATTGGGGTTTAATGGCCTCTATCAACAACTTCCTTAGCTGAACTTAAAAAAAAATCAGATCTAAGCTTCTAATACAACCACTGAAACAAGTAATGACACTGCTGAAATGAATACTAAAATTACTCTCAATATCTATACACAAATTTCAACCAGTCGTGACCTTAGGGAGTACAAATCTAGAGTTAATCCTTTCATTCGATTCACTGTAGTATTGATTTAATATTTCATATATAGATCAATATAATGAACCTCAGGCCCAATCAATTTCACTGTAAACAACTATGATGCAACATACTACAAACTCATATTACTCCCACTACCATAGTCACTATTATAAGACTCCTAAAGACCATTAATTAAACCTTATTCAGGTTGTCACATATCAGCAGCAAACAATCACCTAAATCACCTTGAAAGGAACTCAAAATCATGTGTCAAACCTAGTCATTGCATCCAGACATTAGAGGTACTCAAAATGCATTGAAATTTAAGTGAAAATATATGTTTGCACATCGTAATAGCAATGCTAACAGTTTGCAGGTCCAAAGAAGCTAAAACATGCACTAAGATATTCAATATTTACTCCCAATTGAGTGGCTATAAGGAAGAAGAGCATAATAGTTTATTACACACCCAAACCCCATCCTTAACACACCACTTTGAGTTGTTGTAGCTAGAAAATGAAAACCAACAAGTTCTTTGGGCATAGAAGGGTCCCAAACATGCATCAACATTCAATATTCATCCCTAAAGAAGTCGTCGTTTGATGGAAATGAAGGCATATCACATTAATCCAAACCCATACCTCATAAATAAGATTTACCTAGCCAATTATTGCCCAAAACAAATCACTGCCAAAGGAGATAATATCAGACAATACTGGATCAATCCACACTAAATGGAGTCTACAAAACAGTCCTCAATATCCACAGAATAAATCTCTGCAACACATGGACTATTAAATATCACAATATCACGCATAAATCAAGTCAATTCACCTTGAAATACCATAACCACGTACCAATTTAGCAAGTAGTACAACCAGCCAATCAATTTTTACAAAATTTTATTTGATCCAACCTATAGACATCCTCAGGAAAGTCGCCAAAGAAAATCAAGCATATATATCAAGTCGAACCATGCACAACAAATCGATTTTCAAAAGAACTCCAAATAAATGCTTATATTTTATCACAAACCGGATGCTACAGTGACACTATAGTGATGTCGCTACAGTAAAAGGTAGATTTTCACTTGAAAATTATGTCCATATGCTTTCCAAAGCCAAATACATAGATCTAGTAAATAATCACTTTAATTGATTTTCAATAACCAGCTTAAAGAAACCTCCCATGTAAGAGAGAGAGAAAAGGCATCGATGGGCATGCATCCCAACTCCAAGCATGGAGTATCAAAATAATTTCATCATAACATAATTAAAATAATGACCCTAGCACTCCTTTTATAAGCAAGGAGGCACAAAATTTGAAAACCCTAGGAGACGAAAAATATTAAATAAAAGTAGTTTATTTTCCCTAGGTGTGGCGTCCCCTTTGCAAAGGGTGATTTTATCAATGAAAGCCACCTAAATTTTTATTTAATTAATTCCCCATTTAATTTTATATATTTTGGGAATTAAATTAAATAAACTTTATAAAATAATTAAATAATTATTGCTCCAAGAAATAATATTTAATTATTTAATAAAAATGTTCCCCTTGCACATCCCGAAGCCCACGGGGATGTATGGGCTAAGGGCCTTCAGAAATGGGGACATTACAGAGTGTCAGTTGGGTGATTTAGGAAATCCCTTAGGTAAGGCCACATGAGGGGTACAAACATGCCCTAAATGATGGTGAGGTTGGGTGAGAGGTAATATGGTCATGATTGTGTTAGGCATGATTGAGTGGAGGTCTTGTAGGTATGATAAAGATAGGTATAGGTATGGTTTGGTCAGGTATAAGTATGGTTTGGTCAGGTATAGGTATGTTTGGTCTGGTATAGGCATGGTTTGGTTTGGTATAGGCATGGTGGAGTCAGGTATAGGTATGGTGGAGTCTAGGTAATTTCCAAGTTACTAATCTTATGGAAATAATGTATTGTATGTATGTTGTGGTTAAATTTCCAAGTAATTAATATCATGGAAATATGAAATGATTTTAAGTATAATATGGTCGTGGTGACAAAATTATAGGTATGCATTTGTTTATGATATACTAATTTCTAAGTTATTGTGTAAATGGAAACTAACTAGGGTAGAATGTGAATGTAAAGGAGGAAAATTGGTTAAGGGTAAAAGTGGCTAAGCTAACCTCCAAGGGCCCGATGCCCTTGGAGTGCTACCAACATATCCCTGGTGAAAAGGTGCCTCATGCTGATGTATTTCTCCCATAATCTAGGGAATAATATGATGAGGTAGATGAATGGTTCGGTAGGTTTTAGGCATGATTGAGTCTAGGTCATTTAGGCATGGTTGAGTTTAGGTCATTTAGGCATGGTTGGGTGTAGGTTGAATATGCATGGTTGAGTATAGGTCATTTAGGCATGGTTGAGTGTAGGTTGAATAGGAATGGGTGATTTTAGTGGGAGAGGAATTCCCATAATGTAGGTGTCGAAGGTTTGGTCATGTGAAGGAGGATTAATAAGTAAGAAAAGAGGTTAATGATAAGAGGAGACAAAAATATGACAAATTGGTAAGAACCATTATGAGTCTATCATACCAAAGATTGACATATGAATGTAAGACCCTAAAGGCATTGCATGATTGAATGTTCTCAGGGTGAAGAAAGTCACATCATCATGAAATTTTGCATTTGCAGCATATCCCTTGATTAGGCAGAAGATTAGAAAGGAAATACGGTGAGGTGAAATGGGTTGTTTTAGTGTAACCTTGGTGTGAGACAACATGCTTCTTCTATAAGATACCCAAGACCAAAATAGGCTAGTCCATGATGAAAAATGTTATCTTTTTATTTTTTATTTTGTTTTATAGATTGATTGTTGTATGAATTCTATGTGGGATGAATATAATATCTCCTTGAGGTCTTTGTGAAGTTGATCGATGCGGGAAGCTTTAGAATATTTTAATTTTAATTTTAATTTTTACAGAAATAGTCTTCTTTTTGTGATAGACTATGTACAATAGGGTTTGATTTTTATAGTTGTCCTTTAAGGGAGAAGTCTATTTATAGCAAAAATATGAAAAGAGAGATGACCTTTTGGAGGGAGACATCTATTTACAAGAATTTTGACTCAAGGAGTTTGAATTTGAAAATCTCATATATTACATTTGATTTTTTTATTACTTTTAGGTCATGGACAAGACTATAAAGGAGTATATGCTTCTTTTGTGAAGACAAAACCATAACACATAGAGGTTAGCTATGAAAGAGAGGTTTTAAGTGACAAACAACAATGGGATTCCATCCTGAAAAGGACAAAAAGTATCCATGATAATCATACCATGAGTAAAATCGTGGTACTGATATTGAAGATTAGGCTGAAATGTGACCGGTAATCACATGATTCTTGTTTAGTCTTTGATCCTTAAAATAGGTAAGTGGAAGGTGAATTTTTCTCAAGGCATGATCATTTAATAGACATAAGGTGATATAGGACTTGGTTCAATAATAGAATTCTCGAAGATGTAAGGCATTGACGGGCTCAAGTTCAGATTTACCTTCAAGGGAAGATAAATGATAAGCACATGATCCATAGGTATGAGTAACGATATAGGGTCCAAGCCAATTAGAATCAAAATTTCTTCGTTTTCTTTTATTTACTTTTGTTACATGTTTATTTTCCTTCAAGACAAGGTTGTTGATCTGGAATTTTTTGGAAGAAGGAAAGGTAGGATGTAAAAGGTATGCTTTTAGTGAAACATTCAATAAAAGAAGGGGAAGTCATAATTCCACCATGGGTATAGGGAAGAATGAGATGGTGATATGTGAGGTTGGGTAGGATTGGGAAAGGGTGAGTAAATTTTGGTAAGGTAAATGAGACAAGGTTGGGTAAAGTTGGGAAAGGTAGGGTAAGGTAAATGAAGAAAGTCTTGTTTTCAAGGGAGATGTAATAGAAGAAAAGGGAGTGTTAAGTCCCCCATAGGATAAGGGAGAATAAGGTGATGATATATATCATTGTACAATATTGGGTGAGGTTGAGTGTGATGAGGTGGGTGGTGGGTAGATTAGGTAAGGTAGATTGGTTGAGATAGATTGGGAAAATTTGGGCAAGGTTGATTGGGCAAGGTTAGGCAAGGTTGAGGCAAGGTTGAGGCAGGTTGTGGGTAGATTAGGTAAGGTAAATGATGAAGGTTTGGTTAGGATGAGATGTGTAAATATAAGAAGAGGGAATGTCTAGTACCCCATAGGGTAAAGTATAATAAGGTGATGATAAGTAATGTTGTGTAATATTTGGAAAATTTTAAATAGATGGGGCAGAAGCCTTGGTCAAGATAATGACATCGTTGGGGAGATTGATGAAACTATTGAAACATGGAGTGGTGTGCAAATCTATCAGAAATAGGATAGCATGGCCCACAGAATGTTACCTTAGGAGTAGGTGGATGTTGTATAGTGGGTAAAGGTGAACTAGATGGGCTACCGATATTATCTTTTCCTTTGTCTTTCAGATATTATAACTGAGTGGCTATATGTGCCATGTTTATTTCAAAAATCATAGGGGTAAAAGAGTGTTGTAGAGGTGGACATGGAGGTTGCTGAATAGGTAAGGGATGAATATGTGTGGTGATAGGTGTAGGTGGAGTAAGGTACTCATCTAAACTATCATCATCGTCAAAGTTTTCTTTGAGAGGACATAGTTGGAGAATAATAGTCTTAAGAGCCTTACAGTTTTCCACATCATGCTTTGGCACATGATGTTAAGCGTAAATTTTTGGTATCATCAAACCCTTCTAGTTTAGGTTTGAGTGGGTTATAAGGTCTAAGCAGTGGTAATGTGATGACCGAGGTTTCCAAAAGGTTAGCTAAGATGTTGGCATAATACCTTGCCAATGGATCACAATGTGAAGTAAGTGTGGGTCTAGATGGTAATGTGGGTGAATTTGGTGTGAGAGGTGTCACTAGAGGTGGAATCAGAGTTTGAGTAAGTTTGACCACTTGTTTGGTAGATAGTACAATTTTAGGTTTTTTTGCACCTTCTTGGGTAAAGATGTAGCAGGTGAACTAGTTGTTGAAGGTGGTGTATGTTTAACTACCTCTCTGGAAGGTAGTGGGTTCTTGGGATTTGGTTGCACCTCCTTGGTTAAAGGTGAATAAGAGGTGCATGATGAAGAAGGGAAGGCATATGATGGAAGGGGATAGGATATCCAAGGTGATAATGAAGGTGTGTTGAAGGTTCTGGTAAGAGGCAATGTATAAAGTATTGGTTGAGGGGAAGATAATGTAATGGGTAATGATGAGGATACTAGAAGTATTGTAGGTATAGGAGGTAGAAAGGATGCATATGACAGTGAAGGCATAAGCTCCATATGTAATTTGGGTGTAACAGAGGATTGTGACAAGGTGGGCTGCTATGTTTTGATTTACTCTAGGTAGGAGGATGCTTGGCCAAGGTTGATGGGTGGGGACCTAGGATATATGGAAGTGGTGAAGGTGATAGAGGGGTAGTAGGTGAAGCCAATGTATGTGGCCTAAAGGGTTGGGTATTCTTCTTAGGTGGGGGAATAGTCTTTGTGACGACCTGTGAGGACATGGCTACATCTAGTTTGATATGAGGATGGAATAGACTTGTTGTCGGCATGAATCCTAATGTGATAATGGGTATGGACGTGGAGGAAGGTATATGTGTAGGTAAGGTTTTAGGCATAAGTAAAAATTTGTTAGTTTGGTTAAAGGACAGGGTGTGATTTGGGAACGACTTCTTGAATATGTAAAGGTTCTAATTAGCTGGTGCATTAGGATTATCCAAGAAGATATCTCCATTATCTAACATTTTTTTGATGAGGTTTTTAAAATTTATACAATTACCATCGCTATGATCTCTAATGCAATGATAGTCGCAGTAATCATTATCTTTGTACCATACAGGCATAGGATGAGAGGGGTCAAAACTAGTATGTGCTTTGATGGGTGGAAGAGTGACTTCTCTGGATTTAGAAGTTTTTCTAAAACTGAAGATTATGGTTCTCCTATGGGAATATATTTTCATTTCTCCCGCTTGAACTAAAAATCCTGAACAGGAGAAAGATTGGAAGAAGGATTTGATTGGCTAGATGGATGAGATGGGCCAGATTTAAAAACTACTATGTTAGTATATCCTTTTTCTTTAGAATAATTATTTTATAGATTAGATGAAGAATAGGTATCATTTGATTTAAACGCAACATTATTTTTATGCAATTATATCTTCTTCTCTTCAACGACAAAAATTTTAAATTTCTAGGCCATGGTAAACACCTCGTCAAACATGCAGAACATTTGAACTTGGAGAGTTGGCAAGATGTGTCTAGCACAAGCTCTGGTGAACAACTATATTAACTCGGTTTGAGGAAGTTGGAATTTTATTTGGTTGATCAGGCTCCACCAACGAGTGACAAAATCTGCAATAGATTCATCTTCATATTGGCTTGTCGCGTACAAGTTAGTCATGGTGACCTTCTTGATAGTGTTGATAGAAAAGTGGTCTAGGAAATCCTGAGCTACTAGATTAAATGAAAATATGGAATGTATAGGTACAACACTATACCAATCTAAATACGGTCCTATTAAGGACATTGGGAATGTCCACAAGAGCAAAGTGTCATTATGAGTGATCAGATAACACACATGTTTAAAATAATGTAAGTTCTGTTTTGGGTCTTCTTTACTATTGAATCAATTGAATTTAGGAATTTTCCAATAGAGAGGGTATGGATGAATCAGAATGGAAGGGTGAATGGGCTCATTGAAAATCTCATCGTATATTAGAGAGTTACGTGAATCAGAGACATATGCTTCTAATGTATGCATATTTTCCATCATCATTTTGATAAGATCATTAGTAGGTTGTGATGACGGGGCACCCCTTGTAGTATAAGGGGGTAGATAACGTGGGTATGGCGTGGGTAGCATCCCAGTATGTGGTGGTGTCGAGTATGAAAATTGTGAGGAAGGAACATAGGCCTGAATAGATGTAGATGACATGTATCCTAAATAAGTGGTATATGAAATAGGGGTTGTTGGTGATAAGTGTAGGTAGGTGGAATAGACATAAAGAATATCATAACAATCAGAGGAAGAGACTACAGAATGGAGAGGATGATGTTTTGGAAGAGAGTATGGGATGCCGACACCAATGGTTGATGAGATGTAATAGGTATTTGAGAGGTGGAGGGTGCAAATATACCTACACTCAAGGTGGTTAATAAAGGAATGATTGACATCATAGGAGTGACAGACATCAAAGGCACAAAAAATGTCATAGGTGTAATAGATATCGATGATGTAGGGTTAAGTTGGGAAACCAAATGTGGTAAGGTGGAATAAGGTAAGGCCAAGCTAGTAGTAGTTGATGTAGAAGTGGGTGCAAGGGTAGGAGGAATGGACATAGGCATGCCATATACAAGTTGTCCTGATAAATCATAGGTAGATGAACGAGGGAGCTAGTATTGCAGAGCAGAGGGGTTGTGATCAAGGAGTCTCGCAAACTCATCATCACTAGTGGGTATGTCAAGAGCCTGATTAGGATCCATAGGTGATGAGATGGAAGGGGGTGATGGGCTAGATGGGAGAACTTAGCGGCTAGCATGAAACATGAGAGCATTGGATTTTTTATGAGTCAAAACCATGTGACTAACAATTGAACAAGTATTATGAGATTCACTGATAATGTAGAAATAAAAAAGAAATAGAGAAAAATGGGTTTAAAATGTGTGATTTAATCATTGTTCTGATTGGAATATCATAACACAGAGACCTATGTCAATTGGGTAACTGATTCTGGTATGAGGGGGTAATCACCTCCGTTCGACTAAATTGATGTCAGTTACCATAGAGAAATGAAATAATTGTAAATCGTGCAATAAATGATGAAGATAAAGTAGAACTAGACTCTGAAGGTGATATCAAGGACTCATAGATATATTAAAGTGACAAAGGAAGTCATAGAAAGAAAATAAATATAGATTTAACACTACTTTGGAATAAATGACCAAAACAACATAAAACTGATGGCGGTCAGTGAACCGACGAAAGTGAGATGATGAAACCGATGGTGGTCGCTGGATTGACATTGGTTATTGTGAAATATTTGAAAAATGGAAAAAGTGAATTTTTGGTGATCTACGTTAAAAAATACCAATTCAGAGACCGAGTATGGCAATTATTAGTCCTAACACACTCAGAAACAATCAAAATACACCAACTATGATTGTGTATGATGTAGGGAGAGAAAAAATGATGAAAATGATGAAAATGAACTCACATCTCAAAACATAAATCAAGCAAAAGCTAGAAAACATGAAATCCTATGATGTAGATTTTATGTTGTGGATTATGCCATTTAGGACTGACTTGTGAATAGAATAGAGTTTTTGGTTACCGAAGGTGCCCTATGGAAACTAAAAACTATGGTTGGTTTAAGGTGAGTTTTGGCATGGGGGATCCTTCTCTGATATTATAACTAGCTAGAAAACCAACCGGAGCCCACTTTCAATCCTTTGATCATGTGATCATTGACAACTTCTTCTGAGAAAGATGTTGTTTAAGAAATGTGTATTTTTTTTCAGTTATTTTGTATAAAGAGTGTGCAAAATGTGAACTATGGTTCATTTTTTCAACCATCAACTGGAAATGAATTACACCATATAAGTTACCCACAATTTAGATGAGATAGAATGCAACATATAGAAATGAGATGCAAATATTTTAAACCCAAATCCATAATGAAATTCAATGAGAGCAATAATGAATAGGCAAGAGTATCTCTTTCACTAATGCAATACATAATAAAAATAAGTTTTCTTTTTAATCCAAAATACAAGTTTTAATGAGATTAGTAGGAGAAGAATAATGTTTCCAAGGGAGAAGATTATAATGTGAACTTTATTTTAAAAAAGAAATTAAAAAATTATTCCATAAGAATGAATAATGCAAAGAACCTTGAATGGGTCCCACCGTGTGTGCCAAAAATTTTCACCAATAATTTTTAAACTTTCTAAGATGAAACAAATAGAAGGTAAATGTTTAAGGAGGAATACCTGTGAGATGAAGGTGGAAGGTAGAATGTGTGAGTTGTTGATGTTATCTAAGACGATTATAGAGAACTATTTTTTGTCTAGGAAGGACTACATGCAGATGTAAAGAAAGACCATAAAAGAGAATTAAGTAGGATAGGAAAGTGGACTTCCTAGCATATGCTAGATCCAGGAAGTGTGGTGCTTCCCAAATAGGTTGTCAATCCACCATTTAATAAAATTCAATGTGATTAAGAAACTGAAATAAATAAGTCGTATTGCAATGTAATAATTTAGGTTTCTCATACACACAATACACTAGATTTTATGCTAGATATCAAAATAACACTAAATATAATTAGAATTGGGATTTTTTCAGGTCAAACAACTCTATCAAAAGGTTTGGTAAGGGTCTAGGGCTTATTGGTCGAGGTCTAGGTTGGTTTTGGGTGAGTTGGAAGCTTACTGGTCTGAGAATATGAAACGACACAGACCGATATCAGTCTGGTGACCGATGCTGGTATGGGGATGAAATTGATGGTGGTCAAGTAAATGATGTCGGTAGGGGAAATAGGTAATGAACTATTAAAAATGGGGTTTTAGGCTCTCTGTGATTACATAGAGAGTGAGGGTAGTGTGGTTTGGGCCGTAATATGGCTAAGAAGACTTAGGAACACTAAGGAGGTGTAGAAGGGTGAAAAGGGTTGGGGTAGTTGAATAGTGGGTTGATGGGAAGAAGATGATGTACAGGTAACAAAATAAATAAAATACTAAAATAAGTAAGAGATATACAATGGGATAAGCACAAAGGATTGAAATCATAACACTTGGTATTTTTTACATCCTGTGAGTTGAAATGGTTGAAGGTTGATCAAAGAAGAGGTACTTGAGTCCAGTTCTATGGGAGTATAATATGTGTTCTCCCATGAGTATTACAATGCTATAGAAGGAGAACCAAATGATTTTCTTACACTGTGGTTGTGAGTGTTCATCGTTTGGATATAGGAGGTCTTGAAGATTCCCGCTTCAATGCAATAAGGCTATAATAACTAAATGACCAACCTTGGTAAAGGGTTGTAAAATTCTATATAAAATAACTGATGGTGTTTTAGGTGACTAACATAGGCTGAGGATAAACCAGCGTCGGTTAGGGTGAAATAGTCCAAGTTACCAAAAATATCCTGATCTTTACTATTTTTGACGTGATTTTGATTGTTGGGTCTGCTTAAGGAAGTAGAGTTCACATGAGAGAAGGCAGGAAGATCTTAGAAGAATTCTAGTTAGGTTTAGGAAGAATTCTTTATTAAATAGGTCAAGTAGTGACTTAGCTCTAGGAGTGATGACTCAGTGATGAGAGTGATCAATTGGTCATTGTTAGTTAAATGCCCCTGAAATGGGTCCAAGATGAGATGTCATGATTAGGTGGAGGTATGAGGATGAAATTCACTTGATTAGAATAATTAAATTAATTAATAATGTGAGGATGAATATTAATATGGGGTAAAGGGGTCATGATTATTTAAATGTGTTACGTTTATTAATTGAAGGGGGCTAAGGGGAGTGTGACCGAAATTTGGTGTGTACAAGCCCCACTCCACCACTCCATCAGATAGATGTCATTTACATAACTACAAGAGCACATGCACAAGACTCAAAGGCCTCAAATCAGAATGGGCCCAAAGTATTTATATCCTTGACTCCCCTGAATCACCTAATTCATCACCTTCCAAGGCCAAATTTTTCATCCTTATCACTCCTCACACTCATTCTACCGCATCCATACAAAACACCATTACCAAATAACTACACCAAGCTCTTGTTAAGATGTCTCTCTACAATCTTGTTCAAAACTATTTACATCACTGACAAACAATTTATATACCGGAGGGGCATTGTTATCATTGTATAAATTGGAGACTTTTTGATTGTCAATGAAAGTTACAAGAATATGAGATTGAATTCTTATGAGTGTTTAGTAGTTCTAATTTTTTCTATCGAAAGCAAAATTGAATTTTAAATCTTTGTCTTTCTAAAAGATAGGGTTAAAATGAACCTAAGTAGAACACTAATCAGGCTGAATTAAATTACTAATCCCTAGTCTTGATTATGACAGGACAACATTAAATTGGATTCTTAACCATTGATATCTTGATACTAATAAGTATGATATAAATTCAGTTAGGAGAACTGATATAAATCTAATGGGGTTCAGATGGCAATCTCATGTGAAGGTTATGAGTTATTGTTCAATTCTGTTGTTTTAGAACATGTATATTCTAAGAACTCCTTGATGAGACCTTGGCCTTAATATCTCCACCATGTAATGGGTTTTATTGAGGAAGGTCATCCTTAGACGAAGAATCCAGGGATCAGGAAAGGCTAACCTTAGGGGAACGTCTTTAATGTAATTTAAACTCAATGTGCGTAACGCATATTAATAAGTAGATCTTTTCGAGGCGGATTTAAAGGTTGACGGCACAAGTCAACTGCAGGGTTGTACCTCTGAGAAGATTAGGATCTTCTCAAAGTTACAACAATGCAGGTGACTTATGACGACACCCTTTGCATTGATCGCTAAGATTTACACTTTGATCTCGAATGAGTTACTCAGGGACCGATTAGGAATGTGGTCACGTTATAAGGCTGCCTAGGAGATTCGGGGTATCTTGACACACTGGTTTAACTAGGGTTGAACCAGTATGTCATCATATCCCTAATCCTCGTGGGCATCCATATAACATTATCACCTTGTTAATCTGTCTCCGAGTGATTAAGTTGAGATAGGAAGGACTGACAGAAGTCGGTATAAGACATTCTACATAACATAAGAATGGGGTGAAGGGCGTATTCCAGATTGACGAGTATGCCGTTAAGGAATACGAGACATAAACAGTATGTTTCAAATCTTTGGCCAAAGTATTGTAAGTTGTTGATTGCGTTATCCTAATTCACCTAGTCTAAGGGATGAGATGCCGATGAATAATGTTAACAATTATTCAGTTAGGTTCCTTGGACAGAGCATTCTGAATCCCAGAATAGGGAAGAGAACCGCAAGAGTGAAGTGTTAAATAAAAATGCCAACTCTTATTACTCATGAATAGATCGGTAGATTACCGAGTCATGGAATGAATAGATCGGAGGTACTCTGAGTCATTACAGCTGCATATGGTTGTCTGTTATAAGAATGGTTATTTGATTTGTGAGTTCTAAATTATGTATTTAGAACCAGGATGTAATTATCAAAAAAAAAAAAAAATTCACTTGTTCTAAGGTATAAAATGAGGACGTTACATCTTGGTATCAGAGCTGAAGGTTGCAGCTCTTGGACCTATTGTGTCCATAATCTGATAAAGACCTGAATTTTCTTGTAACAGAAAATGGTTAGAACAAGGGGGAACGTTGCGAATAATGCTCCACCTGAAGGAGGAGTGGCAACCACCTAGAAACTTTATGAGATCCTTGTTGCCCTGTTGGACACAAGAGATCGCTTAGCTATACTGGAACAGCAGGTGATGGGAAATGAGGAGGATGAAGAAGCTGATAATAATAATTAGCAACCTCCTGAGGACAACCCCGACATGGGTGTTGATGTTAATGCTGGGAATGCACCTGTCCAACCAGAAAACAAAAAGGCTAGATTGGCAGCAGAACTCACTAATGATATAAAAAGGATAAGTCCACCTAAGTATGATGGCACCACATTAGGAGATGGAGCTGAGAACTGGCTCAGCGAAATGGAGAAGTACTTTGCAATAAGGAACTTCTCAGAGGAAACCAAAGCTATTTGGGGAGCCTATCAGCTTTCCCATGAAGCATCTTCGTGGTGGGATAGCCGTAAAGCTGAACTAAACATTGATGAGACCAATATTACTTGGGATCAATTTAAAGGCTATTTTAGGCAACGTTGGCTGCCACAACTTTTCTATGATCAGAAAATGACAGAATTTCAGAACTTAGCTCAAGGGAAGCTAACGGTAACTGAATACTGGGAGCGGTTTACAAAACTCCTCAAGTATGTACCGCAGTATCAAACTGACGAGAAGTTCAGAATACGGAAATTCATCATGGGATTGAATCCCGTGATAGGGGGAGAGGTCGATGTTCACAGCCCAACCACTATGGAAGGAGTTGTTGAAAAGGCCATAAGGCAAGAACAGAAATTAAAGGCTATTTCTGCTCATAAAGAGGAAGTGCGGAAGAAGACTGCAAACCCCTCTTCAACCTCTCTTGCACCCAGAAAAGGACCATGGAAAAAGTTTGGAAACAAGAGTAAGTTTCCAGGAGATAACAATAAGAAAGCAGTAGTAAATAAGCCTGCTGGAAACGTAAGGGATAATTTTGCTAAAAATTATAACAATGGGCAGAAGCCCTATGGAGGACAACGTGACAATTACAAAACTGGAGGCAACTTTGAGCCTAAAAAGGGACCTGTAGGAGGCTGCTACAATTGTGGCAAAGATCACTACGCAAATCAGTGCCCTTTGAAGAAGGATGATCGTAATCAGCAGCATAAGATACATGCTGCAGTAGCGGACAAGCAAGCTGAAAAGCAAGTGACACCTATAGAAGTTCCGGGTAAGTTATTCGGCATACCTGTCACTATTCTTTTTGATACAGGAGCTACTGAATGTTTTATATCTAATAAACTTGCTTCTAAACTTAAAAGAAAAGCTGGAAAAATGGATAAATCTTGGACTGTACAGTATGGTAATAATTCTGTTCATACAGTGAGTATGTGTCTTTTTGGGGCAGTCCTTGACTTACCTAACTTTTCCACGGAAGTTGACCTCTATGTTGCACCTTTAGGATCGTATGACATTGTTATCGGTGTCAATTGGTTAGCTGACCATAAAGCAAAAGTAGACTGCTATGAAAAGAACATAAAATGTTTAGATGATCAGCTGGAATCAGCAGAGATTCAAGGGGTGAAACGGGAAATTTCAGTTAGAAAACTGTCAGCTATGCAGCTTAAAAAGGCTAAAAATAAAGGATGTACCCTTTATGCAGTAAAGATATCCGAATCTTCGGAAGAAGATGATGATTTCATGAAACGATTCCCTCTGTTACAAAGTTTCAGGGATGTTTTTCCTGAGGAATTACCAGGGTTACCACCCAAGAGAGAATTTGACTTCACCATTGAAATCAAGCCAGGAACAGAACCTATTTCCAAAGCACCTTATCGGATGACTACTACAGAGTTAGTTGAGCTTAAGGCACAGTTGCAAGAGCTTTTGTCTAAAGGTTTGATCAGACCAAGTGTTTCACCTTGGGGAGCGCCTGTAATATTTGTGAAAAAGAAGGATGGAACACTAAGGCTGTGTATTGATTATCGGATGTTGAACAAAGCAACAGTCAAGAACCGATATCCACTTCCTAGGATCGACGATCTGTTTGATCAGATGCGTGGAGCAGCGGTTTATTCTAAGATAGACCTTCGATCTGGTTATCATCAGTTAAGGATTAGAGAGGAAGATATTCATAAAACAGCTTTCCGAACAAGGTACGGACATTATGAATTCACAGTTCTACCCTTTGGATTAACTAATGCACCCGCAGCCTTTATGAACTTGATGAACAATATTTTTCAAGAATACCTGGACAAGTTTGTACTTGTATTCTTGGACGATATTCTCATTTATTCTAAAAGCGTTGAGGAGCACAATGAGCATTTGAAGATAGTTTTGGGAATTCTGAGAAAAAGAAAGTTGTATGGTAAGTTATCCAAATGTTCTTTCTTTGATTCAGAAGTTCACTATTTGGGTCATGTCATAAGTAAAGAAGGAATTGCTGTAGATCCTTCAAAAATAGTGGCAATAACTGAGTGGCCTGCACCAAAGAATGTGCATGAAGTAAGAAGCTTCATGGGTCTTGCTGGTTACTATAGAAAATTTGTAAAGGATTTTTCTAAAATAGCTGCACCAATAACTTCATTGCAAAAGAAGGATAAGAAATTCATGTGGAATGACAAGTGCGAAGCGGCTTTCAAAAGTCTGAAAGACCAGTTGACTTCTGCACCTATATTAGCTGTACCAGACCCTAATGGGAGTTTTACAGTTGTAACGGATGCTTCTGGGGAAGGCCTTGGAGGTGTTTTGCTACAAAATGATCAGGTCATAGCATATGAAAGTAGAAAACTTAAGTTACATGAGCTGAATTATGCCCCTCATGATTTGGAACTTGCTGCCATTGTTCATGCACTTCAAGTCTGGAGACACTACTTACTTGGGAAACCTTTTGAGTTGAAAACTGATCACTTAGGACTGAAATATATTTTTACTCAGCCCAATCTGAATGCCAGACAGAGAAGGTGGTTAGAATTTTTATCACAATATGACTTTGATATTAGCTATATCAAAGGGAAGGAGAATAGAGTAGCTGATGCTCTAAGTCGTAGGAGGCACATTTCTGCTCTTATAACATTAAGAACTCAGTTTAAAGACGAGGTAAAAAGTGCCTCAGAATCAGATGCATACTTTCAACAAGTAAAAGCAGCGCTTGCTGCAGAACCTAAGGATATAAGGTATAAAGGTTTTCATTTTGATAATGAAGGAATCTTGCGTTATGAAAACAGGGTATATGTACCTATGCTGAACGATTTGAGAAAGAAGTTGTTAGTTGAATTTCATAATTCACCTTTCTCTGGACACCCGGGTATCACAAAAATGCTTGCTGATTTGAAACAACAATACTTTTGGAAAGGTATGAAAAAGGATGTAATAGATTTTGTGACTCATTGTCTGGAATGTCAGCGGGTGAAGGCAGAACATATGCACCCTGCTGGACTGTTATATCCTCATAGCATACCGCAGTACAAATGGCAAGTAATAACCATGGATTTTGTACAAGGACTACCCATGTCCAGGAATAAACATGATGTTATCCTGGTAGTTGTAGATAAACTGACTAAGGTAGCTCATTTCATCGCTGGAAATCTAAAGGATGATTCACCAGTGCTGGCCAAAAGATTCGTACACGAAATTTTCAGATTGCATGGTGTACCAGAATTGATTATATCTGACAGGGATCCTAGAATGACGTCAAGGTTTTGGCAAACGCTTAACGCAGCTCTTGGAACAAAACTAAACTTCAGTTCTGCATATCATCCGGAAACGGATGGACAAACTGAGAGGGTAAATCAAGTGTTGGAGGACATGTTGCGTATGTATTGCATGGATCAACAGTATAAATGGGAGGAGTATCTTCCATTAGTTGAGTTCGCATACAACAATACTTATCACTCATCTCTTAAAATGGCACCATTTGAAGCACTTTATGGAAGAAAGTGCAGAACTCCTGTTAGTTGGGACAGTGTTGAGGATAGAGTGGTAATTGGACCAGAGATTCTCACAGAAATGGAACAGCAAGTTAAGCTGATTCGTGAACGACTAAAGGAAGCAGCGGATAGACAGAAGAGCTACGCTGACCTTAAGCGGGTTGATAGAAGGTTTGAGCTTGGTGATAAGGTTTTTCTTCGTGTTAAACCCAGGAAGAGTTCAATAACTTTTGGCAAGGCTGCCAAGTTGTCACCTCGATTCGTGGGACCTTTCGAAATTGTCGAAATAATCAATCCTGTAGCTTATCGTTTAGCATTGCCACCTGCTTTATCTCGCATGCATGATGTTTTTCATATTTCTTTGCTTAAGAAATACGTTTCAGATCTGTCACATGTTTTAAATTGGAATTCCTTGCAGGTCCAAGACCCAGGAATAATCGTGGTTAAACCCACACGAGTGCTGGAAACTCGCCAATTGCATTTAAGAAATCATGAGATACAGCAATGTAAGGTCCAGTGGGACCAGTTTAACGAAGAAAGTGCAACTTGGGAAAATCTGGAAGAGATGAAAACTGCTTTTCCTTCTCTTTTTCAACAGAATGAAATCTGTTAACAAAACATTCTTTAATGAACTTTTTTTTTATAAGTATTTATGAAAGCCAGATGAAGGCAAACATTATTCAGGTTGAATAAAATGTGTTGTGACATTGATTTCTGGAACTATTCAAGTTGGAAAATAGTCGCATTGATTTGTGAACTAATAAATTGATTGACCTGAAGGTTAATCGAATATGTAATCATCGGGACGATGAATCTTTTTAGGAGGGAAGCATGTAACACCCTGAACTGTTGTTACTTCCTCCTGAGCATACAAGTGTTGATATGTGATTTCTTTGTAAAAAGGATGTGTTCCTTGATTGAGAAATCATGCTTGATATGTACTGTATCTTCTTTGCAGATTGCAGATCTTTGACTGAGTCGGAATATGATTGGACTCTTTTATTTCTTTCATTTTGTATCTGAGTTTAATCTGATCTCGGAATGAATCATAGAGTTATCCATCTATAAGACCTAGCCTTGGATCAGTGGAATTGATCCAAGTATTGCTTTAAGTTTGTTCGTGATGAATTAAAATTACAGACCTTGAACAGGTTGCAAGGTCTAGAAGCATTGAATAAGCTAGTCCGGAGTATAACTCAGGTTGATCATGTGAAATGGATTGGTTCCCGATATCGAAGTATATCTGGAAGGTCTCGATCGTGGACCAGGTAATAATTCGGTTTCATACAATTTTGTAGCCTAAAGGCAGAACAGGAGCTAACCCTGTTCAAGAATGCATGTTGTAGGTCTTTTTCTGAGTGTACGGAATGTAGACCTAACTGGAATTATTAATGTTAGTAACCTAAAACTAAACCTAACCTAGGGGTTAGATTAGTGTTAATCTAACCTAGACCTAGGCTAAGAACTAATGTCCTAAGTTAGTATCTATGTTCTATGAAGTTAGACTAGGTGTTATCCTAAATTCTAACCTAAGTTACTAACCTAACTATTGGGCAAGGATTATGGGGACCTATGGAGGGGATGCGAACCATGGGCGGCAGTTTCTATGTTATTTAATGCAAAGGATAAGTATGAAGGACAGGTATTGGCGGAGGTTTTAGAAACGGCTAACTGAGCCGACGTGGCAGGTCGCCAAAACTGAAAATGGTCTTGAAATTCTATTTGTCTATCGCCAACTTTGGCGGTCGGTGGCAGTGGAGTTTGAGCGGGAAATTTGGAGTAAATGCAATTAATGAGCTCGGTAGTCGAGCTCGGAATTCGCGAGAAGGCATGCAAATTGGAAAGTTGTTGTTTTGTTTGGCTTATCGCGAATTTCAGTTTTCCTTCTGCCTGTTCACTGGTTCTTCGCACCAGTCTTCTTTGTGTTGCATGGCGAGTATGAGCGTATCTAGCTCTTTTCTCTGGCAAGGAAAATATATATGTCATGGAGATAGCAAAATTTTGTTGGTCGCTCTAACTTGGAAAAGGAAAAGGAAGTCCGAGCTCTTTCAGTGGTCTGCTTCGGAATTTTGAGCAAAAATCCAGGCATGTTAGGCCCTAACCTTTAAAAATCTTGCTGTCTTTCAAGTGATTTCATTAGAACAACTCTGTTCAAATGATTTATGGTAATAGAGGATTTTCTTTGGATGTCTTGTGTGATTTTGACACTGTATCTTCATGCTGGTTCGATTTTTCATTTATCCCTTGATGGGTGTTTATTAAATTCGAACTGTGGCTTTATTTCTTTGTGTTTTGCATTCTGGCTTAAATATGCGAAATATATGAAAGGAATGTATGCTCGGCCTGCTCGGCGAGAGCCCATAAATTATTCTTGTGATGGGTACAGGCCACTGTTATGCTTGTCGATTTTGTCGTCGATGCATGTTGTGAATACTTGTTGGAAGGGAAACTGCTGGACATTTGTTTGATTATTCAGTTTTAAAAGAACCTTGTAAGCTCTGTCGTGGTTATTGATGGGGTGGTTATTGATACTTGTTGGGTTTCGTTTTGTCTTTTAAAGTTGTTTGGGAAGAGGTAACTACTGTGTTACAGTAGTCATTACGACCCTGTGGAAGTTGTTTTTCCTTTTTATTGTGGTAATGGGATTCAACCCGTTGACAGTATACAATATGGATATATGTATTTTATTTGAACGACTCTGTAGAGTCCATTAAATGATTCGTATAAATTGGGCCACTGTGGAAGCTATATATATATATATTTGAATGTTGGAAATTGCTTTGTCTGAGTCTTGTTGGAGTAACAGGTAAGGCGACTTCTGTTATTTGGTAATGAATACTTTCGTTTTACAAGGAATTTGTGGTTCAGACTCAGTTGGGCATTTAAATATGTATTCCACTCTATGTAAGCTTGGAGCAAATATAGTTATACGGGCTCCGTTGGATTTCTTGTTACTAAATCATTATATAGCTTTTGTATAAACCTGATTTTAAAGGCTTGCCAATGTTGGCACGGATGGAATCATTATCTTCTATGTATTTTGTTTACTGTTGTTGGGACTCAGTTGAATTCTTGATAGATAAACAGTGTAACTGCTTCAAATTATAACTGTTGGGTTTACTTTGTTTTTGACTTGTTGGGTTCTGTGAGTATGGGAAGATATCTTGTATGTCGGCTTCTGGATAAGCTAAACTGTGAATACTGTTTATGGACTTAGTTTTAATTCCTCGAATGGTAATCTATGTCACTGTTTTCCGTATAAGCCTGAGTATGAACATGTAATGTTCTTGGCTTTGTTGGTTTTCTTTAATTAAGCTTGATAACATGAATTATGGCCTTTTAAGTAGGTCGCGAATACCATACTTTCAACTCTGATTTCGTTCAGGGGTGATTACGATATTCTGTGTATGTTTTCCTTCTGATTACATTCCAGTTTGATGTGGCTGTGCATGCTGCTTGGATTTCGTTTAAAAATCCCTTCGCATAGTCGTAGGGAAATGTCATTGCTTAAATGATCATGAGTCTTTGGTTGACTGCGATAGCAAAGGAGTTCTTTGATTTCGACCTTGTGTCTAAAAGCCTTTCAGTGCTAATCTTCTTATCTGTCGCTTTTGCGTAAGGTCATACTGAGTCCGCTTGGTAGATAGACGCCGTTGTTTGGCAAGAAGGCTACTGTACTGTAGTTGCTTTATTGTAAGTTTTAATAAAACGGTGGTGTTGATGATGGACTCAACTGATTTATTAGCATGTGTATTAAGTGAATGCCTTGCTTTTGGAAAGATGGTATAGACATGAGCTAGTTCAGAGGGAAACATGTACAATTTGTTTATTTCTCTTCTGTTGTAAATTATAAGTTGATATAATTGTTTAACTAACATCTGTAATTGATTTTACATAATGACGGTAACTGGATTGATATGATATTCCTCTTTTTAAGTTGAATATAATGATTGTCTGATGTTTGTTCAACTTGGGATTTACAATGAATAATTGCTTAGGACACTTTTGTTCTTCTTGATCCCTAATATTTTGATGAAATATTTGAGAAGTATATAGGACTACTCCGTAACGAAAATTATTGTTACACGTTATAGACATGATATATTCTTAACGTATAGTCTGAGTCATGTTTATTTGATTGGTGATTTTATATCATTTAAACAGGGTGTTTAATGAAAACAATTGATGGATTGCAATTGTTTTAAAAGTTAGTGCTTATCATGCTCAGTTCATCGAACTGACTCATGTTGACTATTTTTGCAGATGGTTGCCGTAAGTGGTAAAAGCATGCAGATCTGATAGGATAATCAGATTGATTAAATTTGATTTTAAGTAGAATTTCAGATAGATTCTCTAAAATGTATTATATGAGGAAAGATGTCCTTTTTCCGTTGAGCATTGTATTAAGTATGCTGATTGTACAAAATGTATCTGTATAGATCTGAAAAGAATGGAAATAAGTATTTGCTACTTATGTGTTGTATTCTTATTCTGATTGTTGACCTTCTTCGGTTTATATACCGGAGGGGCATTGTTATCATTGTATAAATTGGAGACTTTGTGATTGTCAATGAAAGTTACAAGAATATGAGATTGAATTCTTATGAGTGTTTAGTAGTTCTAATTTGTTCTATCGAAAGCAAAAATTGAATTTTAAATCTTTGTCTTTCTAAAAGATAGGGTTAAAATGAACCTAAGCAGAACGCTAATCAGGCTGAATTAAATTACTAATCCCTAGTCTTGATTATGACAGGACAACATTAAATTGGATTCTTAATCATTGATATCTTGATACTAATAAGTATGATATAAATTCAGTTAGGAGAACTGATATAAATCTAATGGGGTTCAGATGGCAATCTCATGTGAAGGTTATGAGTTATTGTTCAATTCTGTTGTTTTAGAATCATGTATATTCTAAGAACTCCTTGATGAGACCTTGGCCTTAATATCTCCACCATGTAATGGGTTTTATTGAGGAAGGCCATCCTTAGACGAAGAATCCAGGGATCGGGAAAGGCTAACCTTAGGGGAACGTCTTTAATGTAATTTAAACTCAATGTGCGTAACGCATATTAATAAGTAGATCTTTTCGAGGTGGATTTAAAGGTTGACGGCACAAGTCAACTGCAGGGTTGTACCTCCGAGAAGATTAGGATCTTCTCGAAGTTACAACAATGCAGGTGACTTATGACGACACCCTTTGCATTGATCGCTAAGATTTACACTTTGATCTCGAACGAGTTACTCAGGGACCGATTAGGAATGTGGTCACGTTATAAGGCTGCCTAGGAGATTCGGGGTATCTTGACACACTGGTTTAACTAGGATTGAACCAGTATGTCATCATATCCCTAATCCTCGTGGGCATCCATATAACATTATCACCTTGTTAATCTGTCTCCGAGTGATTAAGTTGAGATAGGAAGGACTGACAGAAGTCGGTATAAGACATTCTACATAACATAAGAATGGGGTGAAGGGCGTATTCCAGATTGACGAGTATGCCGTTAAGGAATACGAGACATAAACAGTATGTTTCAAATCTTTGGCCAAAGTATCGCAAGCTGCTGATTGCGTTGTCCTAATTCACCTAGTCTAAGGGATGAGATGCCGATGAATAATGGTAACAATTATTCAGTTAGGTTCCTTGGACAGAGCATTCTGAATCCCAGAATAGGGAAGAGAACCGCAAGAGTGAAGTGTTAAATAAAAACGCCAACTCTTATTACTCATGAATAGATCGGTAGATTACCGAGTCATGGAATGAATAGATCGGAGGTACTCCGAGTCATTACAGCTGCATATGGTTGTCTGTTATAAGAATGGTTATTTGATTTGTGAGTTCTAAATTATGTATTTAGAACCAGGATGCAATTTTCAAAAAAAAAAAAAAATTCACTTGTTCTAAGGTATAAAATGAGGACGTTACATTGAATAGATTGTCATGAGATTTTATCCATTATGGATGGTTTCTATAGTTACAATCAAATTCTTATCGCACCAAAGGATCAACCAAAAACATTCTTCATCACCCCATGGGGAATCTACTACTATAGAGTAATGTCATTTGGCCTGAAAAATGAAAGATCCACATATCAACACGTCATGACCTATATCTTCCATGATCTCATCCATAAGACTGTGGAAGACTACATAGATTATCTCTTAGGTAAATCCAAACACAAAAGAGATCATCTATCTATTCTCGAAGTGACCTTTTCACGTCTCTTACAATTCCTTCTTCTCCTTAATCATGCTAAATGTGTCTTTGGAGTTATCATAGGAAAAATCCTTGGATTTATCATGTCTATTCATGGAATTAAAGGTGAACCTGCTAAAGTCAAAGACATCATCAAAATTCCCCCACCATCTAATCTCAAATAGCTTCACAACCTACAAGGAAAGCTTCAATATATTCATCGTTTCATCTCACAGTTATCAAACCATTGTCATCCATTCCATCATCTTCTACAAAAGGATGTCCATGTCAAGTGGAACACTAATTGTCAATAGGTATTTGATGCTCTCAAACAATATCTATTATCACCACCTATGCTCACACCTCCACATGAGGGAGATCCTTTCTATATATATATATATGCAATTGACCATGCCTTAAGAGCCATGTGTGTGCATCATGATGGAAAAATTAAATAAAAATCTATCTATTACATAAGCCACACCCTTAATGAATACGAAACTTGGTAATCAAAAGTTGAAAAGTTGTGTTGTACTATGTACTTCACAACTTCTAAACTTCATCACTATATTCTTAATCACAAAACCTACATTGTCACAAACTTTAATCCACAAAAATATATACATTCTAAACCATATCATAATGATCATATCACTATATGGCTCATTCTCATGACATAATTTGACCTCAAATTCATCCCTTAGAAATCAATTACGGGGCAGGTCATCATTGATCATCTCAAATAATCTCCCCTTCCTACCAATTAATTACCTTGTGAACACTTTCCTGATGAATTTATTAAGACTCTCAATCATGATAACACCTCTCTTAAAATGACCTTTTCTTTAATGGGTCCAAATATAGGTAGGGGATTATGGGATAGTCATAATTACTCCTTGGGACACTCTTATCCCATTATCCTTCAAAATTAACTTCAAATGCACTAACAACATGGTAGAATATGAAGCTCTTATCATAGGGCTTCAGATTGCCTCCTTTCTCAATGTACAAGTCCTTGACATCTATGGTAACTCGTAACTTGTCATAAATAAAATTAAAGAATCTAGCAATGTAAAAATGAGATCTTTTAAAATTTAAAAACCATTGTCGAAGATTTACTACATCTATTTTACCATTATGAAATCTAAACAACCCCTCATTCATCTAATAAATTCATAGACACTACAACATTACTTGGTATATTTTTCCTTTATCACCAAACCATTTCAAACTTGTTTTCATCGTACACAAACTTAATCAACCATATTACACTAGTACAAATCTCCCAACCATCAATCATTTCAAATACATCCCATCAAATACTTAGTATAACAAAACATATGATTATCTATCCACTAGAAAACTACCTCCAGATCTATCCATAAATGGAAAAATATCCTTACAACAATGTGTATCTCATTACATCCTTGTAGGAGGTATCATTTACAAAAGAGGATTTGACATCCTCCTCCTCTGGAGTCTCAAAACTCTAGAGGATCATCTAGCCATCTAAGAATTCCATGATGGCATATGTGGTGGACATTTAAATGGTTTAGTTGTTGCTAAATGCATCTCGTGCATGGGATATTACTAGAATACACTTAACCAAGATTGTTGTAACTACATTAATAAATGGCTTAAATGTCAACAACACTCCAATCTCACACATATCCCTAGTCACGCTCTCAAACTTGCTCAGGACCTCTAACCCTTTTCACAATGGCGACTTGACATTATTGATCACATAAATCCTTGCTCATCACAAAAACATAGTTCTATCATCACAACAACTGAATACTTCACTTAATGAGTGGAATTTATCACTCTCATTTCTAATAAAGAAAATAAAATCATTAATTTCATCCACCATTACATTATGTGTCACTTTGGCATTCCTCACAAGATCATCACAGATAATGGTAATTCCTTTAAAAAAAGAAATTTTAAAAACTTTGTGACACCTAAAAAATTAAACTGAACTTTTTATCTCCTTATCATCCATAAGAAAATGTTCAAGCAAAATCATCCAAAAAAAACTCAACAAAATCCTTAGGAAAATTATTGACCAAGCTAGTAGAAATTGGCATCTCCAAATTCCATTTACACTATGGGCATATAAGATCAATTTTTGCATACATATGGGTGTTATACCATTTTCCTTAGTATATGACACCAAATTTATTCTTCCACTTGAATTCCAAATCCCATCTCTCGCATTTCCCTTAAAGATCTCCTCCTAAATGAGGATTATCATCAAGAACACCTATCATAACTAGAATTGTTAGATGAAATTCATCTAATCATACTCAAACACACCAATATATATCAAGAATGAATTAAATGCGCTTATAAAAAACATCTCAAACAATGTGACTACAATGTCGATGATCTTGTTCTAAAAGAAAACCATCACGTTAATAACATGGATAAGAGAAAACATGGAAATTTTTCTCCAAACTATCTTGTACCATATATTATCACTCATAAATATGGGTCAAGAGCCTATTTTTTAGCTTCTCTTAATGGTAAACATGAGAAGGATCCTCTTAATGCACTACACTTGTGGTTATTCTACTATTATCCATCAACTCATAATACCTTAGTAAAAATATGATATCCATCCATTAACCTACACATCATATCACTCTTGTAATGATTTAGAATCATGTGATCTCCCCCTTCGTTAGATCAATCACGACCTTGAATATGGGTACCATGGATCTGTTTATAGCATATTCCTCATGGAAAATTTCCCCACTCATGGATAGGGAACCCCGTAATCATTACACACACCATCCCCTGTCTTATCCTATTGAACGACATGAAAAGAACATAAGTGCATCTTGTATGCTTATATTATTCCCTTCTATGTGGTTACCCATGGTTACCCTCATCTCAAAGTTAAAATATATATGGGATGTATGCAATCAAAAGATAAACTGATCCCTCGAAGAATGACTATTAAAAATAAAATAATATCAAATAAAATTGTATACCATGATTAATCTAAAATGGAAAGTAAGTTCCTAATTTAGTTTAATCTAGATGTTATGCAAAGTAGTAAATGATGGCTAAATAAATAAATAAAGTGACCTAAGCATCTGAGTAGATAAAATATGAAACCCTAATATGTAAGGAAGGGTTAGAAAGAGCTTATTTTATTAAACGATGCTTCAGGACTATGTCACAAAATAGATTGGATAAATAGAATATAAGAACGACCACACAGGGGCTCATGAAAGGGTAGATATGAGCAATATGAGTAGAATGGGGTGCTTGGAGAAGGATGGGAATGCCTGGGGTACCCTGGTCTATCTAGGAGGTCCAAAAAACAAACTTGTAAGGTCGCTAGATGATCTAAGGTCTTCACTGCATGTCGCGTGTATTTCATTGCACTGTTTCATATGTCGTTGGTAATCAGTGATGAAGAAGAGACATGTAAAACCCCAAGTCAAACATCAAAACCCTAAAAAATAAAGATTCATATGAAATTTTTAGACTGTCCTCAGTGGCCACAATGATGGACTTACTAGCTAAGTGTTGCACTACATTTCAGACCCAAATGTAGTTCTAGGTGTGTGTGTGTGTGTGTGTGCGTGTGTGAAAGCAGTGCCCTAGGTTCTCTTGTGTTAGTTTCACTTTTTGAAGTATCGAGCTATAACTAGATGTACAAATGTAATAAATGGTGGATATAATAGAATAAACTCCCCTCTTATGTAGTGTGATACAAAAGAACCAGCTTTGTCCCTTATGATGGAGCTAGATGGATGCAAATGGAGCCTTTGATGGATGCAACCTAATGTGGTGATAGTAGTGACTAGTGCTTGGTCCCTTATTATGGTCTCATAATTTTATATTTATATGGTTATCTTGTTTTAATTTCACAATTAATCCCAAAAAGGCTGACCATTAAAAAATGGAAAACCCAAACAACTAGAAAGTGCCCAAAAGATGGAAGTGAAGTGGAGAAAGGCTCAGGGTGCCTTGAATGGGACCAAGATGCCTGGGGCACCCCAGTACTAGCCTAGGCACCCCAGTCATGGGTAGAATGATGCAAAATAAAAAAAATAGATTGGGCATGTATGTGTGGGATGTTGGAAGTGACAATAGAAAACAAAGTAAAAAGGCCAAAGGACATGGGTTGATTAGTAGTTTCTTCACTCAAAAACCATATAAATAGTAGTATGAGATCGGGACTAAATAATACCTGAAGTGTGTGATTTTGTGTTTACAGACCATTCCCTCAAAGGATAGATACCGTGAAAATAAATTTTAAAAGCCAACAAAATCATAAACCACTCCCTAGAAGGATGGCTATTCAATAAATGCAATAAGGAATTCTCGTATTGATCATTCCTCACATAAAAAAATGTCTTCCCCCATCGATCATCCCTCGTATTGAAGTAAAATCAATCAATAAAAATAAAATCATCCTAGGATAGCATCCCACATTAATCACCTAGTGAAAAATACAAAAATTTGGGGAAAACCCTTGGGAACTATCATGAAGAACCTATTTCCCCGTGCTTGTTGACACAAACCTTACTTGTGTCAAAAAATATAGATGCAACTATCCCACATCCATCATTTATCCTAGTATGATTAACTATTGTGAGTCATGTGTTAACACCTAGTACATGCCATATGTGCAATATGATATATATACAATGAATTTACCATCATACACTATATGTGTCCAAGACAATAAAGATCCAAAAAATTCACATTTTGTTTTAATCCATCTATAGTACATTCAAATCAAATGAAAAGATCACCATTTATCACAAACACATCTAAAATCACCAAAATCATATTACACATCTCTAAATCTAAACATACATTTACATCTTGTTGGTGAAATAAATTTTTTTGTAGTAAATTATGTGTTTCCACCAATGATCATGGGTATATGCCCCTCCTTGTGTATGGGTAGGCTCCAATTATTGAATGTAAAACTATCCTAATTCTGTGGGGTGGCCAAATAGGTTGGGGAGCACATAGGAACACTTCACTAAACCTGTGGAAAATTGATTGTACGAGGTATAATGGAGGAATTTACAGGGATGAGGGATAAAGGAGAGAAATTAGGAAAGGGAGAGTTATTTTTGTGAGTAGGAAATAACAAAGTTCACACACAATAAATAATATGATTCAACATTCAATTAGAGGAAAATAACAATGTAGGAAATTATCAATATAAAAAAAAACATAGACATGCATTTATTTAGGCTCATCAATCAAGGACACCAAGTTCCTTCTTGGTTACTCAAGATAATTATGTTTTTAAAGTTGTAAAAAAGTGAGAATATAAGAAAACATGAGAAAACGAAGTGGAAGAATGTAGCTTTTATTCTTGAGTAGTGAACATACAAAGATTCACAATCTACAACAATCCAAAATTGTTACCAAGAGCTAAAACTTTCAATATCCTTTAGAATGGAGAAGCCATTCTTATTCATAGCCTTTTGAATTATCTTTTCCTCTACCCCCCACATGACTCTTCATGTTCCTATGCCATTTGTGACCTTTCAATTGTCCCTATAAGAGACAAATTTAGTTACCCTCTTATAATGGGAGAGTACTTTTACATTTTACAAATATTGTCACTTAAGTAAATAGGAAAAAATAGCATGATTGTGTACAATGAAGAATTGGCAAGGGGGAAAGAAGAGGGGAAGGGAAATGGATTGACTCATCTACTTCTGATTTAGAACTTTTTGATATGAGGAATGATGATCACAATCCCTCCTTCTACAAGATGTACAGACACCTCAGACTGTCAAATGATTTTTTAGAAAGACTATTGCAAGACCTTTTGATGTGATCTTGAGATGTCCATAGGAATCACTTGATCATAATTGAGAGTGAGGATCACTCTCTTGCTCCTTAGGATTTCACAATGGACATTGATGATTACAAATCATCTCCATAATGCTTGAATCCCTTGATGACTAACCACACTGCGAGGTGCTTTCTTGAGTGTTTAAGGACCCTGTTATGTAAATTTTCTCAATTGAAGCCAAGATGGTTTCTCATTTTATTCTTTCAAGGTGCCCCAAGTGAAGATCACTTATCTAAATATATTAACTGAAGAGTATCACTTATGTCTGTATACCTAAATTTTCATGTGCCTCTTATAGGACATGATGAGATATTGACTAGCTCACTTAACTCACCCAACTCACCCATCTCACCAAGCTCAACTCAACTAACTCATTCAGCTCACTCAACTCACTTGACTCAAACATCTAACTTAGCTCAACCATCTTGCTTTAAACAGCTCACCTTGATGAGATGATGATGGATTCAAGACCAAATTATGGGAATGATGACCTCTTCTGATGAATCAATATAGTTTGATGGAGCCCTTGACACCTTTCAAATCCTTTCCAATTGCACAATGCTTTTGAATTTCACATGTTGCGCATCGATATGCCTGGTTTATCTTCTTGACATAATTTGTGACTAGGGTGATGCTTCAGGATCCTCATGGAGGTTGAAATTTATTTTTTGAGCTATGGTATCATCTTACAACCTTGTGAAGATGTCAAAAAGTACAAAGATGAGTGAAATCAGAGCTAACAAAAACTTTCTGCATCCAAAACTGAGACTTTCTATTTTTAACAAGTGGGACCAGGACTGTTATTTTTAGCAATTTTTCCCTGTTTACATTCGGTGATGATTTTTTCATTTCTATAGGACCAAGGATGTCAATAATTCACATTATTTGACCACTTACTAGTTTTATTCATGCCTTGCCATGGAAACATGCTATTTTTAGTAAGTGCATTGCGGGTGTCAGATTGCAATGAAAGAGGTATTGAAATTCTGGGTTTTATTCTAAGATTCCCCGCTCAAAATTTTGGATGATTGCTTCATTTGAATGAGTGGTAAAATGATTTTTTCATTAGAGGGGGAAGAATACTAATAAAAAATTAGTCCTCAATATCTAGAAAAATTAGTAACTCCGTCGTATGAAAAATAGTTTACATGAAACTAGATTTTTCAAATACCCCTCGCTCTGAGTTTCAGATGATTTCACCTTTTAGATCTTTGGGAAATTAAAAAAAAAATCAAGGA
Source organism: Taxus chinensis (assembly GCA_019776745.2). Taxonomy (NCBI): domain Eukaryota; kingdom Viridiplantae; phylum Streptophyta; class Pinopsida; order Cupressales; family Taxaceae; genus Taxus; species Taxus chinensis. Next base: position 92,105,069 of record CM034146.1, read on the forward strand.
GGGGAGAATGTTGATGAAAAATACATTCCTCAATATCCCTAAAAAATGGGGACTTCATGGCACGAAAATTAGCTCACACAAAGCTATATTTTTTAGGGGTCATTTTCTCCTATTTTTGGATGATTCTACATGTCAGATTCTTCAAGCTATAGTGATCTGAAAAGGTGACCTTGTATTTCTTTATTTATGAAGTACTTAGAAAATTTCCAGATTTTGAAAACAACTCACTATTGATCTTGAGTTAATTTGATCCTTTGACAGGTGTCTTGAACCCAAATTATCCAAAAGTGACCAATTAATCTGATTTTTCTACTTGTAAGTTCACTTGAATCATACATGGATACTTCACAGTTGATTTTTAAGATACACTCAAATGAAGAACTATAAGATGATAAGTGTATTCAAATATTGTTTGGGTTATGATTATCATGAAAGTTTTCAATCCATGTACTCCAGTTTTATACTTAATTTGTCAGGTTAATAAAATTGGCCTCCAAAATGGCAGATGAATTTGAACTAGGTGAGAAAATAGCTCTTAAAAAGTAGGTGAAATTGCACAAATTTAAGTTTTTAACTCACCCATAAGTCAAATTTATTCACAAAAAGTGAAGTATTAAACATCCAACTAGGGATAAAATTATGGTTTTAACAGGGTATACCTGCATATGGCTGAAACTCAAGGAATTCTGCAATTTACCATAATGATTCCCAAGTTATATCCGTGGCTCCTACAGTATTTTCTAAGTTTCACCCCTGTGCATCTACGTATCACTGTGGGAAAGGATGAGCTACAAATTGAAATATGAGAAAGACCTATATAGATAATTACACCATGGGAGGAGTCTGGGTTATTAAAAAACTTCAAGGATTCGGATCAGAAGTGGGCAAAATACAGATTCTATTTGTCCCCTCTATGCCTGTTCTGTGAAATGTGATGGAAAAACGCCTACATACAAAATATATGCCACTCACTTGTGGTGTTACATTTCATGTAAATGGGGAACATGAATAAGTCTTAGCACTTTCAGTACTGCAAGAAAGGTCCTACATGGAGGAACCATAAGGGGAAGAGATAAGGAGGATCTCTGGAATACTGGTCCTTTTTGTCCCCTCTATCCCTTGGACCAAAAGCTTCCCTGGGACAAGAGGAACACAAAAATGTGTTTCAACTTGAGGACAAAGTGGTGTCCTGGTAAGGCTGATTTGACTATTTTGCGAAAGGGTTCAAATCCCCCTTCTAAGAGTTTAGGAAAATTTCGATGACCCCACATTTCTTGGAGCTTCAAGAGATAAGATTTTTTTATGAAATAGCTTTATGTTGGCCACAAAATTTTTATACCATGGGATTTGAATTTATTCAAGAACAATGCAATAGTTTCAATTATTATTTTCCAATTAAATCCACTTCAAACTCCTTGAAATGGTCACCCTTTTCCATTTGGGACATTAGGGTGTGTCTATCATACATTTGAGCCGTAACTTTGAGAAGCAACTATGTCTTGTCGCAACGAACTTAGATTATGGTCCGTTCCAAATGTAGATGAATCTTGCGATGAGATTTAAAATGACTATTTTGATAACATTACAGTACTCCATACAATTTCTCCTGAAATCATCCGTGAGAAGTGCCACGTGTCACCTTGTCATTTTGACTGCATGATCTATTACACCTGAGAAACTAGTTTGGATTGCCCATTAGTCGATCCGATAGAACCTCCAACGGAATCTAAAATTTTCTAAATCAGCATCCAACATGTTCAATATCTCTTCAGCATGGTCCACCTTCTATATGAGTTTGGGAAAATTTCATATCCTTCTCGAAGTGAAGAGGGACCTTGCACACCTACGTCATGAGAATGGCCAAGTGGATTAGCCTTTCAACAAGAAAAATTATCCAAGAGAAACTAGTTCTGTTGGAAGCACTTCATTACAATCTGGCGTGAATGACCTTGATATCCTGAACTTGTAAACACACTCAAAAATTTATTCATGATTAATTGGAAGTACCTTTAAGGTAGCAATGTGAGTTGTGACACAATAGTTTCATGGCCTCCAACCAGGAGAGGGTTTTGGGAAGACTAGGTGGGGAAACAGTCTTAGTAGTTATTGATTTTAAGTTTTTATACTCACCCAGAAGTCAAATTTATTCACAGTGAAGTAGCAGTAGCTAGGATAAAATTATGGTTTTAAGGTTAAAATATGGTGAACCTAGAGAGGGGTAAGAGTGGGGCATTTTCTTTCCCCCTGTATCTAGGTATGAGAGGGATAGGAGGGCTAAGAAAGAGGAGAGGGACAAGAAATTCCACCATGGAGAATTTTTTTAACAAAAATAAGGAGGGGGAGGGGCACATTCTATTTTCCCCTCTATCCCAGGCATATACATGTGTATCAGAAACCATGTGCCTATATACAGGATCAGATGCCACTAAATAACCTCATATATCTATACAATCATTGATAAAATGAGCTTAGCAACTTAGTGTCAGGCATGAAGAAAGGTATACATGAGGAACCATGGGGAAGAGATGAGGGGAGGGGAATATTTTTTTGTCCCCTCTATCCCATGGACAAGATGGACAAGAGGAACACACAAGACACATGGGACAAGAAAACCTGTCACTAAACCATCTTGAAAAAAGACTAAGTATGAAAAGTTGATAACACATTTCTTGGAGCTCCAGGTGGTTGTTTCTTGTAGAATTTTATATGATTTTTAATACCAAGACAATTTCAAGAACGATGGAATATTCTTATACAAGACCCAATTCTTCTTCGCACAGTGCCTAGTAGTTGGCCCCTTTTCCTTTGGGACACTACAGGGTGGTCCCATCTATCAAAACTAAGGTGTCATGAGAAGCACCTATGTCTTGTGAAATTTTTTATGATTTCATAATGTAGATGAATCTTTGAAATTTAAAATGACTATTTTATTTTAATTTTTGATTCATTACAAAACTCCTGAAATCCTCTGGAGAAGTTTAGGTACCAATTTTCATTGCATGCTCCCTACACCTGAAAAACTATCTATTGCATTATTTCTCCCTAAACCTCCAAAAATTATTAAATCAGTATCCAACTACTCAGCTAACAATGTAGCTCTTCCATGCCACCTCTACTACTGAGTGTGGGATTTCATCATCCTCATCTCGGACCAGTGCATTCACCTACCATGGAATGGCCAATATTAGCCTTTCTAGGCCTACTGAGAACCTAATTGTTGGAAGCACTTCACTAAATTAGGTGAATGACCTTGATATCCTACTTCAAACACATACATAAGTTTATTCAACATAATTGGAGTACGTGTAATATCAATGTGAGTGTGACACAATAGACAAATTGACCAGGAGAGGGTTTTGGGAAGACTTGGGAGAAAAAATTTCAATTTTGGTTCAAGTTGTCATGCTTGAAAGTTTGAATTTTTCATGATACACATTTACAAGAAAACAAATCCATAACTCGTATAATTACAATAATCAATCAAAGCATCACCATCAACTACACTATCACATTGAAATATTAACAAAACTCACATATAAATCAAAATATCAAAGCCATATATATATATATATCAAAACCATGTCTATATACATCATCAAAGGCTCTAAATAAACTCATATATCTATACATCATTAATAAATGGCTTCAAGTTATCCTCATACATCAAAATCCTATACCTATCATATCTACAAAAAAATACTAAGTAAACTAGACATTTATCAAACAAACACTCCCTCCCACACTGCTCCCCTGAGATCCATCCAAACCTCTATCTAGTCCTACCTCTGGACCTCACGGTGGTTGATCTACTCTCCTAACACTACCTAATGGATCTACATGTCACCACACTAAAAACACTTTATAATGAGGCTCATTTGGAAGCCTCCATCACATAATATTCTTATACTAGCATAACTACTCGCATAGTGCCTAGTAGATGGCCATACCCACACTACTGGGTGGTCCCATATATCCACTAGTCTAAGCACGAGAATAATGTAGTTCAACCCTTAAAATTGATGAACTTGTCATCCCAAATACCTTTCACAAGACCTTATTGTCCCACTTATACCTATCCATGTCATCTCTAGCCTATATGATCTCCACCTACACCTTAGGAAGATTTTGTCTCAACACATCTATTTCACTAGTCAGTATCAGCTACTCAGCTAACAATGTGGCCTTCTCGGCCTCTACTACTACCATTTTATCATCCTCATCTCCACCACAACATTCTCCACCCTCACCACCACTATCCTCTCAAGGTGCAACCTCTACATGAGCTTGCACCCATCTCTCAAATTTATCTAACTGCCCCTACCACCATGCCATGTAGGCCTAAGTCACCCAAGAATCATCATATCCCAATGTTAGTCCCTTCCCAATGTTAGGCCTAAGTGAGTGCAGACTTGCCACATGCCTCATCGGCACAACTTTAGAAGTGATACCCAAGGGACAGATGCCAAATGAGCACCATCCCTCAACATGGTCAGAGCCTCAAAAAGGTAAATTGACCATTGAAAATTATAAGGCCAAGGGACAGCACCACATGTCTCATCAGTTCACCTTTAAGGGTCAAAGCCAAAGGTGATTCCCCAAACATGTACCAAGTATCCATGTGCCTCATTGGCACAAATTCAAAGGCACGGCTTAAAGAGATACCCTAAACTAGAACTAGCCCTCCACATATCTAGGGTTTGAAAAGGAGTCAAATGGGTAGCAGGCCTGAATCGGCTAAGTATAAAAGAACCAGTGGAAGTCTCCATGTGTCTCAATGGCGCACCTTCAAGGGTCCAAGCCAAAGGTAGTCCCCTAAATGAGATCCATCTTTCCATGTGTCCCAGGTTCGAAAAGGAGACAAAACTGGTCGTTGAATCGACTAAGGAAAGGAGAACTAGTGGAAATCTCCATGTGTCCCTTTGGTGCTCTTTCAAGGGGAAAATCCAAAAGTAGGTCCCAAATGTGCGTCAGATCTCCATGTGTCTCGAGTCATGTATAATGTCTCTACTAATGAGAGGGATGTAGGTAGACTACAAAGGAAATGGAATAGGCCTGCGCATGATGCCACGTGTCCAACCAGCACACCTCTGAAGGTCATGTCCAAACAGAGTCTCTAAATGAGTGGGAAGCCTCCACGTGTCCCGGATCAGACATAAAGCCTTTCCCAAATAGAGGGACTTAGTCAAAACACAAAAAATACAAATCAAGCCCGCAAAGGGACACGTGGCCATGTTTCAAGTCAAAAATGAGAAGGCGGGCCGTTAGAGCATTTTGGGAATTTTTGCTTTATTACCAAAAGGGATAAAGTCAAATTTTGAGCCCACATCAAAAGTTAAAGTGGAGAAGCAGGTTGGTTGAGAACTTTGAGATTTTGAGCCTTGTTTCCAAAAGGAGGAAAGTTACAAAATGAGTCATAACCCCGCCGAAGCTAGGTAATGAATATAAGTTAAAAAGTCAAAGTGGAGAGGTGGGTCCGCGGAGAACTTTGAGATTTTGAGCTTTGTTTCCATAAAAGGCATAAAGTGATAAAGTGAACTGTGACTCCGTTACCACTCCACGTGTCAGACCTATATCAAATGTGAAGTTGTGGGCTTACAAAGAACTTTTTCCCTTTTGCATATTTTGTGTTAAAGGTGTAATTTTAATCTCATGCCCGCTGATCCATTTTTGCAAAAATTGCATTATTGCCATTTTTGTACGGATTCGATTCAAATATTCAAATAAGCATAACTTTCACTCCAATGCTCAAAATTTGATAAATTTGGTACTGTTGGAAAGATCTCGACCTCCTCTATGCCATAGAAGAATAAAATATTATTTTCAGCAGGATTTGATGGGTGAATATCTGGAACAAGTCTTTCAAGACATTAATACGGGATTTGATTGCTTCAACTACTGAAATTTGGTCTGATCTTCATCCTTCCTTCTCCAACATGCCAAACAGACATGGAGAACCAACTGGATACCTTGAATTGGGTGAAAATATGGAAAATATCTTTCAAGCCATTAATACAGGATCTGACTGCTTTGAATAGATCAAATTTGATCCTATCTTCCATCCTCCCTTCTTTAACATGCCAAGGACATGCAGAACATGTTGAGCCACTAAAATATTGGCTAAGTACACAAAGGCGCATGGGTGCGCAAGGCTTAGGTTGAATATGGGAGCGCAAGGAGAAGGCATGCAAGGTAATGTTCTAGGAGGGTTTTAAAAAGGCCATGTTGCACATTAGAAGACAAGGTCTCGAGACTTAGCTATATTCAGCGTATCAGATAGGACACAAGAAAAGCGTGACCCAATAACGAATGAGGAGTGGATAAGGTGCCAGCCTAGAAATTTGGTGCCCATGAAAGGAATATGCTTAGTGATAGAGGATTCCAGAAGACCATCATTACAAAGATTGGAGAGCTCAGATTTGAAGGAGCATGCTCCCATGGAGGACTACATTTAGACACTTAGCACCGGATCTGAGGCTGCAGAAGGATGAGTTGGCACTCTGAAATGCCTATAAATACAAGCACCCATAGAAGAAAAAGAGGAGTAGAGATAGATTGGATATATGATAGAGGAGAATATAGAGAGCGGAGCTCTATAGAAATATTACAAGAACTCTGGGGGATTGGGTAGAGGCTATATAAGGGAGTAATGTATTAAGGGGCTGGGATATAAATTTTTCTTTGTATGGATGGAGGACATGATCCCTGCTATGATGTATGACTTTGGTCTAATCAAGCTGTGGTAGTCTAATGGATCCATTGAATGTAATGAGGTTACAAGCATGAATGATTATGAATATATTTGATTTGGTTCATATCTATATCTTTTCATTTTTGTTTGTGGATGTTATGGAATAGATGTAAATCCTTATGTATTTTCATTTATGTTGTCGTTCTATATGTTATCTGTAAGTACCCTTTATTTGGAATGAATAAATTTGTCTAGAGGCCGTTCTGAGCCCTATGATGATTGTAGGTATCATTTCTACCTTTATTCATTAAGTTCTTCACATAGATGATGGTTTTACACTTAACTAACATAAAAGAGAGAATCGGCACCCATGCATGCCTTGGGTGAGTGCCCATCACCCACTAGGTGAAAGGTCGGTGCGCATGGGATTCCCTTGTTCTTTGGTGGGTGTAAAAATGACTACATCTTGCTTCTATTTTCGGGACCTCTTTTCAAAATTGTAGTGGGAAATGACATGCATCATGGTCTAAATAATGAGTACTGAAAAAATGTCTAACTTTGGAGAGTGTTGAATCTTGGTTCAAGAGCACAAAAGATGATTTTGCTCAGAGATTCAATACTAGGCCCAAGTTTGATGCATGAAGGTGGGTGGAAGAGAATCTCTACCATGAACTGTATGAAACTTTTTTCTGTTGTTTCTTGGTAGACTTATATGAATGGATCTCATCATATGTGTCCAAATCAAGTTGGTTCTATAGATTGTGTGCATATGGACCCAAGATGACTGTTAGAGGCTACATGATACAAAGCTGACTTGGATGTGTGTTGTTGATTACTGGTGGAAGAGAGTGTTGACTAGTTATACTCTTGAATACACCATTTTCTACACATTCATTTCCTAGAAGTTGCTGAGTTTGATTTTATGAGGGAGCCTAGAGGATCATTTTTGTATGATATTCCTCTTGGCTATGAAGATCTTGATTCATTCCCCTTGAGTTTAGAAACATTTCCCATGGCCGGATAAAGATTCTATGAGCATTGGGAGAGGAATCTAGGGTGGAGGAAGATGTCGGAAATTGTGGCTAAGAAGGAAAGGGAGGAGAGATAACTCAAGTATAGTGAAGCATCTTATGATAGTGAGATGACTAGACAACGTGAGGTTGCAAGTGTGATGGATCTATAGAGGAAGACATTGCGGGAAGGAGTTTGAGGTTCATACAGAAGATGTGGAACTTGAGCAGTTTGTGCTACCCCATCTTAGAAAACATGTAAGAGAGAGGCCCCCTTCAACTTGTGATGAAATTTTGTCAAATGGATAGAGAATAGTTCATCGGCATGCATTTGAACCCACCTTGACAACCAATCACTGGTGCTTGGTTTTTTCCCAGATCAAGGTATCGCGCACTGATCTGTTAACCCAGTTGGTATCAGTGGGAGTAACCGATCAATGCACCTAGAAGATATAATTTCTCATTTGGAACATCCATGGCCTATGAAATACCATTCTTGTATTTAGAGTAATCTTTGGATAAGGTGAAAGTATGCAAGGATTGGGTAATCTCACGTCTGGGAGTAGCGTGTGGAACACTAAAACTAGTAGTTGGACAATATCACAAACCATCTACATGTAGTTCGGTGAGAACTTTGGGAACACTAGGTGCATGACCACTATCTGGTCCTGGTGGATCTGGTGGGTAAGGAGGAATAAGACTTGGTGGATCCGGTCGATCTAGTGGCTTAGGAGGCACAGGACATGGTGGATCTGGTGGATCTAGTGGATATGGTGGTAGGGGAAACACTAGAGGAAACCAAGCCCCTGGATCAGGAGCACAAGGACCCCAGCCACCTCCCTCAAGTGTTTTTTGAGATGTCTTTGCACTTACCAGAATATAGAGAGGTATTTTGGATGCTACATAGCATGTGTCAAAAGTGTGAGTTACTATGGTGTGTGAAAGGAATCACTACCCCAGAATGCAGAAGGAAAGTCATCTTGCAACAACATTGCGAGGGCATGCACATAGTTGGTATAAGAAGTATGATCCCTCATCAGATGGCGGTAGAATACACCACATTCAAATAATGTCTTCCTAACAGAGTTCCATATCCATGAGTTTGAGTATAGAAGAACATCAGTGCCTATGAAGGAGATCCAATACGGAATGACAGAGAGTGTGTAGAAGTATGATGCACAGTTTCAGGACTCTCCTATCAAAACTATCATTATGGCATTCATCCCTTCACAACATGCTGAATGGTTTATTAGAAGATTGAGAAGTCACAATTTATAAGATCTCTATCATCATAAAGAATTTCACAAGACCCCGCACGAGAGCATTGGAAGCTGCACCTTACGATGCATCAAATTTATTAGGAGCATTGACACTAGTGTTAAGCCCTTTTCTGGAGGCTCACATTTTCTGCTATTATGGACTAAGAATTTAGAGAAGTCTATCTGTAAACTCAATGCCCATGAGGTTTACAGTAGGATTTGGTGTACAAACTACGAAGTAGCAGGAACATGTAAAGGATAATTTCCCTCGGAAAATTAGTGTGTGCTATAATCGGTAGATTGTGAGATTTTTTATGGCGACTATGATGCAAGTAGAAGTACCTCTACTCCAGCACGCAATCTCATAAGAATGTTTCTCTACTATCTGTAAATATTTTTACCTCTATGACCCATGATACTAAGGATTGTAGACTAATTGATCAAATCCATGAGGCCATTGATCTATGGTGTGCGCTAGACTAGCCTTGCAAGAAGTTCAAAGGATGATGACTGACTGTTATGAAGGAGAGCGCAGAAACGGAGGAATGCATATGGTAAGGGGTTTTTCACAAAGGATTTTGTGGTTGCAGTAACCACGAAGGAGGACGAGGTGAGTTCCCATGAGGAACTTTTTATAATTATGGATCTATGGAGAATTACATACGTGAATTTCTTGAATGTGTTATAATGCTCATGGTGTAGAAAGAAGCATAAGTACAAAGAGTGTCCATATATTTGTATGTGCATATGAATCAGCAGCACCATGGAATGACAAGGGTGCTGGGATGATAAGCATCAAGAATTCTGATTCATAGTCGATGCTAAGAGTGGCACATGAGTGTAGGGCTGGAACTCTGTGCTGGTGACAACAATAGCAGAGGCTACGCGCACCAAGGAGATACCAAGACATAATGAACTTGGTTTTAAGAGAGGAAGTAGTACATGGGAAGGTATCCAGACCATGCTCATCACAAAGGAAGTGTATCAAGAGACTATGGATGTAATTCAAAGTTTACAAGGGGAGATCCAATATTTGAAGGAGAAATCGAGGAGCAATTGGAGAAAATGAAGGAATGTTGAGGTTCTAAAGGATGATCTAGATGAGGTCAAGGAAGTATGCAAGATGTTAAGGAAAGAGAATATTTTTCCCTTACTAGGAGAATGGATGAGAGATAAGGTACCATGCACGCCGATGTAGATCATGAAAGGAAGATATTTACATGCAAACCTTCCTCCTCATGGTCCTCAACTATGATAAGGAAATTAAATTGAATGTAGTTGTTAATGGGTAGGCTCCTTGAGAAATATTCTCATCAACACGAGGCGTGGAGGTCAATTTTCTTACCTTATATGTCATGGTGTCATATTGTGAAGGTCCGTGCATGTAGAACCATATTCGAATGTGTTGTATATAGTGAAACAAGACTAGGGCAATGCCCATCAGTGATCTTATGAAGGATGCAACTATCACCATTCATGGGAGCCAATTTAACTAGAGACTTGGAATTCTTAGCACTCGCTGAGGTATACAATTTTCCAACATTGCTTAGGTGCATCCATGGTGTTACAAGAACAATGTCAACCTATGGTTTAACAAAGGGATATATCAGTTTTGAGAATGAGGAATAATGGGTCATCATACCCCTGGCTGATGGGAAATCAAATCCCTGTACTGAACCCTTGGGAGAAGAGGTCCTGGATAGAATATATGTGCACTCAATCAGGGATCCAGAGACAATTGAGTCCCTTAGAAGGAGTTATCTATTTTGAGGAATCTTAGTCCCTAAGTGACACAACCAGTATAGTGTGTGATAATTGGGTGCATGGAACCTATGAGTTAGTCAAATGAGATTTTAGAGGATCGGTGACAAAGGTGATAAAGGCGCGTATAGTCCGGTGCTTATGAGGAAAAGAACTACCTAAGTACTCAGGAGGAGCCTTCCCTGAGGTATTTTTTCAGGAGATGGAAGCTCAGTGGAAAGAGGAAAATTAATGAAGGGGGATGCTAAGTTACATCCTACTTAGAAATGATGTGCGCTGGTGGGAAACACATTAGAATAATATCTTGGAGTGGTGCAAGGTGAGAATTGCCTTCTCTGTAAGGTTTTGCAGGAGCAATGCACCCACGACTATAAAAGTGTACCATGGTAAAGAGATCACTTTCTTCCATATCTAAGCATATGAGACATCCTGGATGGGAAGTGTAGAAACATTTCCACCTTCATTATGGGTTCACAAGTTGTATTCCACATTACAAGGTTGTTCGCATGTATGGTGCATTCATTCTAAGACATGCCTGTTGATGCAAAATCACAGCACCCCTGGGTGCAGATCAAGTTTCTAGGTTGATCACTTGGCATCCAGTGTGATTGCATAACATTGAATCCTTTCTCCAAGTGTGGGACTTGAAAAATGAGAAAGGATTCTCCAGAGAAGGCTGGTTCCTATTCCTCTGTTCAGATGCACATGAAATATGCAGAGGGTTTTCTCAAAATCTAATCTAATCTGCCAAGGAGACAAGGTAAGAAAATGCATAAAATAAATCTAAGCTAATAGAGGTGATGCACCGAGGAATGAAGAACATATGCTTTACCACATTAAACACAGACCATGTAGATATAACACAACACCATGCACAGATAGCAAAAATGCAATGAAAGATCAAGAATGACAGTAATAAATATGTAAGAGGGTTTAGAAGCAACCACAGACACATATATATTGCTCAAGGATCGATTCAATACATTGCGATAGCCAGAAGGCAAAAAACGGTGTTACAGTCTATATGGGAGGTTTGAAAACTCCACAAATCTTCTTATGAACAGGAGAGAAGGGAGGGTGCAAAGCAGAAAATGTCCAACACCAGAAAGAAACCCCTCCTTACAATATATAGGAAGAATGGGAGAGAAAAGAGAGAGGAATTCGAACTGCCCCAACCACCTCTAGGTTGCATTTAATTCGTCCATCATGGCAGAAGCGGCGGGTTCTAGCAAAGCGGCGGTTTTCCTAACAGAAGCGGCGGGTTGTCTGCTGCATTAAAGTGGTTGTTGAAGCATTATCTCTGCTGGTTATTTCGTGCCAGAGGTGTTTCTCAATTTTCTCCCTCCATACTACACCAAAATGCAAGATTGACCCTGGAAATGTGTAGAGAATTTCAGCAGCTTTCCGTTGATATCAAGAACGTGCAAATCCGAGCTCTGGATCGAAAGATATGTCAATCTGAAGATTTAGGACACGGAACAGGTGAAAACGGATTTTGAAATATTTTCCCACGCACTGCCACTTGGACGCCACGTGGCATGCTCTGATTCGCTGAATAATTCTCTCTCCTCTACTTTTCGGCGGGCTGTCTCTTGAATTTTGACTTTTGGTGCTCTTGGAACATTTTCCACATTTTTTCCCACGCCCCGCCACTAGGGATACGTGGTATGTATTGGTTGGTTGACGAACCTGCCGGGTCTTCCTTCACTTTTACCCTTTTTGGCTTAGATTTGGCCAAACTTTCCAACTCCTCCCCGAGCTCCGCACTTCTATGCTCCATTGGACACGTGTCCAATTTCTATTGGCTCGGGCCAGCACTTCAAACCTTTCCCTTTGACCTTTTGGCTTCTCTTGATGACATGTGGCAATTTCTCAATGGTTCTCGGGCCTGCCGGGTCTTCCGCGTACTTTCCGTCCATCCGTCCCGGACATCCCTTTTGATTTTGGACCTCTTGGGACAATTTCGGCCGATTCGACCGGTTCGGGTATTTCTGGCCCGCTTGTTCCACTTGTTTCGGACTGACTTGACTCCTTTCGGCCGGTTCGGGTCCTTTTGTCCCGCGCATCCCAATTGCTTTTGGGCTCCTTGTGCTGATTTCGCGCGAACCGGCCGGTTCGGGCATTTCGCGTCCATTTGTCCCACTCATCCCAAACTGCCTCTCTCAGCAGTTAGTCGATTTTCTCTCTCGGCTGAATCGGCATTTTGCGCCCGCCACGTACTTTTGTCCCACTTGTCCCAAATGCTTTGTGGGCCGACTGGACTCATTTCGGCCGGTTCGGGCGGTTCGCGTACCTTTGTCCCATTTGTACCACCTTGTGCTAGACTAGGACTTAGCCGATTTTCACAATTTTTTCTGGCCCAAATTACTTGCTTTCTGCAACCTTCTCCGCAGTTTCTCTAAGCTTGCTCCTTCCTTCTTCAGCCTGGGGAGTTTGGAAAGATTCCTGAAGGAACCCTAGAAACCTGATTTTGCTTAGTGTCAGTCATTTTTCTTGGAATTTGGACATCCTGATGCATGTTATCAAATTTACCCTAGGGGGGTGAAATTTTGACAACAATTTTGACGACTCAGCGGGGTTACCTGCCTGCTAGGTAGAAGATCAGTGGCCTTTTAGCGGTCCATTGGGCATGGAGTTAAGCATTAACCTGAAACAAGCCTGACACTGCAACTTCCCTTCCAGCAACACTCTGAACTGTAGAAAAAACCTGAGAGCAGCAAAACCCGTGCCAAAGCACTTAGGGAAAAAGAAACCTAACTACAACAGGACAATGTGCATACGCACTTAGAGGAATTAAGAAAAATCTAAATTAATATTTACAACAGCAAAACGTTTCTCTTAGTAGCAATGTTTAAGATGGATTCCGTTAACCGGAATCAGAAGTTCCTCTCCATCCAATGCAGACAATTGGAAGGCATTACTACTTTTACACCCCGTGACCATGTAGGGACCACTCCAGATGGCATCAAACTTGGAATGTCTTCCTGGTTTTTCCCGATCTGCATCCCATTTCAGAACTAGGTCCCCTTCCTGGAAGGTCCTTGCTCTAGCTCTCTTATCAAACCATCTTTTTACTATGGCCTGATCCTTTTCAATCGTCTGAACCGCATGTTCTCTGATTTCTTCTAATTCCATCAATTCTGCATACCTGGCCTCCATTGGTTCGAATTCAGATAACTCAAGCTGCTTCATGAGCTCCAAGGCTAGCAATTCTAATGATATAGGCAATATTGCCTCCTTCCCATAGACCAAATTGTAGGGAGAATTACCTGTAGACCTCTTTGGTGTTATTCTGTTAGCCCATAACACTGATTTTAGCCTTGTATGCCATGTTCTTTGATTTTCATCCAGAGTCCTTCTGATGATTTTTAGCAAATTCTTGTTTGTGGACTCTTCCTGTCCATTACCCTGCGGGTAATAATTTGAAGAGGTGCTCAAATAGATTCCATTCTTGACAGTCCATTCTGTAATTTTTGAACCTATGAATGCTAATGCATTATCTGATATGATGGTGGCCGGCACACCGAATCTGGTTATTATCCCTTCATAAAAGTCTAGTATGCTAGACTCACTTGCCTCTTTGAGCGCTACTGCTTCGGTCCACTTGGTGAAATAGTTTGTTGCTGTAAGAATCCACTTGTGGCCTTGACTCGAATTGGGATTGATGACTCCAATGAAGTCCAATCCCCATTGCATGAATGGATGATCTACTGAAATTGGACGAAGGGGAAGTGCTGCTAACCTTCCTTTCCTTGTGAAGAATGCACATTTCTTGCATTTCTTAACCCATGAGTAGAAATCATTGAATACAGTAGGCCAATAGTAACCAGCTTTCATGATTTTGAGAGCTGTTACTCGTGGGGTGAAATGGCCTCCTGCCTCCCTGTCATGGAACTCTCGTAAGATCCTCTCGATCTGACCTTTCCCGATGCATCTCAATAGAACACCATTGATGTCCCTTTTAAACAAAACATTATCAACAAGCACATAAGGAATTGCTTGTAATCTGAAGTACCTTCTTTTCGATTTGCTCATTTCTGGAGGGCACATGCCCGTTTGTAGGAAATGTATCATATTCTGAGTCCAACAGGGGGTGGACACATCATCATTTTCCTGTTTTTGATCTTCTTGTAATAGCAGGACAGCGTCTTCTTCATCTTTTGGGTTGTCTGGTTGTTTGGAAGCGAGCTGCTCACACAAACCTTTGCCTCTTACCAACTTGGTGATCTTGATCTCAATGTCATACTCCATGACACGGGTGATCCATCTTGCCCTTTTCTCATTCAAATCTTTGTTGAGGAGGAAGTCCTTAACCCCAGCATGTGAGACCAATAACTGGACCTTGTTATTTGAGACTAAATGCTTGAATTTCTTCAAGCTTCTGATTACTGCAAGCACATGCTTTTCAATAAAAGAGTACCTTAATTCGCAGTCATTTAGGCTCTGGCTGAAGAAAGCAATCGGCTGCTCCTCATTATATTTGTTCTGTTGTACCAGAATGGCAGAAATAGTGTCATCACCTCCAAATGCATAGAGGATGAAATCCTTAGAAAAGTCAGGGTTGATGAGAGTAGGTGCCTGGGAGATGGCTTCTTTGATTGCTTCAAAACTCTCCTTGCCTTCTGCCGTCCATTTGAAAGCCATGCTTTTCCTTAACATTTTGGTGATGGGCTTGACAAGGGCTGCAAAGTTTGGGACAAACCTTTGAACAAAGTTTATCCTTCCCAGGAAACTCTGAAGAGCTTTCTTGTGACTTGGCAATGGTAGAGCCCTTATGGCTTCAACCCTCTCTGGATCAATTGCTAATCCTTCCTTGGAGACAATGTGGCCAAGGAGTTTCCCTTCATGTGCAAGAAAGATGCACTTCTTAGGATTCAAAGACACTCCAAACTTTCTACACCTCTGAAAAACTTGCCTGAGGTGAAAGAGATGGTCTACAGCATTCTTTGAGAAGACAGTGATATCATCTAGGTATATCAGCACTGTCTTGTTGATCAAGCCTTTGAATGCCATATCCATAGCTCGCTGGAATGTTGCTCCGGCATTCGACAGTCCAAATGGCATCTTCTTGTAAGCATATGTGCCCCATTTGGTTGTGAAGGCTGTCTTGAACTGGTCTTCCTCCTTTACCATAATCTGATTGAAGCCTGAGTAACCATCAAGTAGTGAAAACCTTTCTGCACCAGCTACAACCTGCAATATTTGCTCCATGGAAGGGAGTGGATAATGGTCCTTGAGAGATGCCCTATTGAGGTCTTGGAAGTCAACACATAGCCTGATCTCTCCACTTTTCTTTCTGACCGGAACCAAGTTCGCAACCCAGCTTGAGTGCTTGATAGGGAATATAATTGCTGACTCAATCAGCTTGTCCAGCTCCTTCCTCATGAGAGGCTCCATGTGTGGATTGACTGGTCTCTATTTCTGCCTGACAGGCTTAGTATTTGGATCCAACTCGATGGTATGCTGAGCTAAGTTAGGATTGAAGCCCTTCAAGTCTTCATAGCTCCAAGCAAACACGTCAGGGAATTCTTGACAAAGCTGTATGAACTCATATCTCTCTTGCTCAGTTGTCATTTTTCCAATTTGCAATGGCATGTTCTCTTTTACCAAGATGGATACCGAATCTTCCCTCTTGACCTGAATATTTGCTTTCTCCTTTCTAAACTGATCATTGGGGTTAAAAATGGACTCCAAGGTGACAAGTCCCTTGGGCAACTTGTCAGTTCTCAGCTGTATCACCTGGTCACCATATTGCTGTTCCAACTTCTCTTGATTCTTAGCTGAGAACTCAACTTCTTCCTGCAATAAGTGGATGATTTGTTGATCATTCTCAAATACCTGCCAACTGACATCGTTATCCGGCACTGAAGGCCTCACAATCACGTGGATGTTTGGCTGTACCTTGTCTTGTTGAATGTTTTCTACGATGTCAAAGGCTGCCCCTACTGCTGCAAGCCTGTCAGCAGCTTGATTCTCTTTCCTAGGAATGGCCTTGATGCCAAAGCCCTCAAAATCTTCCATGAGGTCCCACACCCTGTTCTTGTAGCACCCGAGTAGATCATTTTTGGCGGCATGCTGTCCCTTGACCTGATTTACAATCAGCTCATTGTCCCAAAAAACTTGCAAGTTCTTTATTTTTCTCTTTATTGCCCAATGCATCCCTTGCACCAAGGCTTCATATTCAGCAGTGTTATTAGAGCATGCAAATTGAAATCTAAAAGCTGAATAATACCTTACTCCTTGAGGTGAAACAAGCATGGCTCCACCTCCTACGCCTTGCCTACTCCTTGATCCATCAAAAAATAGTTGCCATACCTCATTGTCATACTTGTGGTTTGGCTTGGTGATGCTAGGAACAGGTTGACTTTCTTCGTGTATACAATAGACCCCCAGCTCAGATTCTTCTACTTCTTGATAAGGATCAAAAGCATGCACCTTGCTTGCCCATTCATCAAGAGTCAAATCTGGGATACTTCCAACCTTAGTGTCGGCCTCATCAGTGCCGAGGTGATCTTCTTGATCAAATGCTGAGCAATTGGTATTAATATGACTTGGAGTATAGGGTTCAATGTGGAAATCTGCAATAGGTTCTGATCTAATTGTAGCTTTAGTTCCATACCTCGTTCTGAACAACATGTGTGACCAATCAGCGGACAAATATCCCCCAATCTTGGCAGTAAAGTCTCTTGACAAGCATAGGGCAAAGAGTGGTGGAAGGTCTATGACTGAGACGTCTTGTAAGACAACAACATTTGGACATGCATGCAAGGTAAGACTTAAATTTCTAATCACTCCAACCGTTGCTATTGCTGTCCCATCCAGCTGTACTACTCCCTTAGATGTTATTTCATACTGGAGCCCTAACTGATCAGCTATTTGTTTAGGCATTACTGAGCTACTTTCCCCAGAGTCTATCATGCAATTATGTACCAACTTGTCTCCTATGATCAATGAAACATAAAATGGAGGGGGCTTCAGCATTTTACCTTGTTGTGCTCCATGATTACTTTCAGGCTGGGCAGCATTTGTAAGCACTTTGTCTTGCCTCTGAACCTGCTGATTCGAAGTTGGCCAGTCCTTCATAGCAGCTTGCAGCAAATCTCTTTGGCCTGGGATGGATAGGGATTCCCACATAGATATATTGACGTTTGTTTTCTTCATCTGATTAATGATACTGAATGGTGATGAAGGATCTCTCTGCTGTCCCTTGATTTGCACATTTGCTCCTTGAATATGGGCAGCAACAGCTGGCATTTGATTTGGCCAAGGGGCTGTTCTTGGCTGCCCTCGTGCATTTGAAACTGGGTTTTGCTTGCCAATCATTTGTGGAGCTGTGGAAGGTTGTGGATTGGCTGGGGCTAACGGATGTTCTTCACCCAAATTTCTCATTTTTGACCTTGTGTTGGCTGCAACACCTTGAGAGACTGCCTGATTCATACCACAGAAATCCTCTGCCTGCCAATTTACCAATGTGGTGTCATTTGGGGCAGGTTGTTGTTGGAATGTTTCTTGTTGTTGGCTATTTTCTTGATTGCTTTCACCCTCCACACCAGCACTTGTTACCATTAAAGCTTGGGTTAAAGTACCATTATAGCACATGGATTGATTATGGGGTTCATTACATGGAAAACACCATTCATACTCCTGGGCAATGTTGTTTTGTGCTGGTACTAATGCCTTAGAGGCATATATGGCATTTGGATTATAAGGCTGGAATGGTCTATTGACAGGAGGCCTTGTTTGATTCATATTTGCAGCTGGATTAGGTGGCCTTTGAGGCTGATATGGCTGCCTATTAGGTTGAGCTTGAGGCTGATACGAAGGTCTAAAACCTTGAGCTTTCTGTCTCTTAAGTGTGACCAGCTCATTACCTAAATTTTGCAGTTGCTTCATGACTTCTTGAAGCTCATTTGGGGCACTTGGAGATGAAGTGGAAGCTTCATTTGAACTCTGATTCCTAGGAGTGGGAATAGGGGCTAAGAAAGGTGCTTGACCAGTACTTGGGCTCTCTATACTTGGATATAATGGCATTGGAGGCCTAGGAGCTAGCTTGCCAGCTTGAATCAGACAATTTTCAGCTCTAATAGCAATACTATAAGCAGCAGGGATAGTTGTGCCTCCCATGGATTGAATCAACATAGAAATATCAGAATTTAACGCTTTAAGGTAGTATAGAAAAGCACCTTCTACTGTTGGTCTGACTGCTACTGGAATTTTATCCCAAGATCTTTGAAATCTGAAGTTGAAGTCAGTTAGCTGCTCATTGGAAGCTCTCTTGATGGTTGTCAGCTGCTCCAAAAGAGACAAGTTGTCTCCCTTCTCTCCAAATTGATTATGAAGTGCAATACACAGCTGATTCCAGTTCGTGATAGAAGCAGCTTCAAGGCTCCTAAACCATTGCAATGCTTTCCCCTTGAATGAAGATGCCAGCAATTTGACAGCTACTTACATCTCATTAATCTCATGGATTGCACAAATATTAGCGATGTCCTTGACATGATCACCAGGAGTGGTCTGATTTTCTCCAGTAAAATATAGAATGTTTTTCAATGCTGCAACTGGGATTGGATGTTGTGCATTGAGAGCAAGTGGGCTGCTGCCTATGAAGTTAACATAGGGGTTTACTGGTTGCGCCATTCTAAGTGATCTTAAAACCCTTGTATATTGAAAGAAAGGCCTGTCAGGTGGAGGTGTTGAGAGAGTTTTGCTTGGTGGAGACGGAGACCTTTGAATCCTTCTTCCTCTTTGCCTTCTTCTTGGAGATAATTGCAGGTATTCAAACAACACTTCTTCTTCTCCAACTCTTGACCTTGTGATTCTTCTCATAAGCTTTTAGGCCTAACTGCTGAAATTCTATTGATTCCTCCCTTTGGAGTCACCAGATATGTAAATAATAGCTCTTTTTAAGAAAGAAAATTGTAGCAGATGCATATCAACCTTGCTGCAATAAAAATGAGACCTCTGCTCCCACCGGGCGTGCCAAAACTGTTGATGCAAAATCACAGCACCCCTGGATATTGATCAGTTTTCTAGGTTGATCATATTAATATCCAGTGTGATTACATAACATTGAATCCTTTCTCCAAGTGTGGGACTTGAAGAGTGAGAAAGGAATCTCCAGAGAAAGGTTGGTTCCTATTCCTCTGTTCACGTGGACACGAAATATGCAGAGGGTTTTCTCAAAATCTAATCTAATCTGCCAAGGAGACAAGGTAAGAAAATGCATAAAATAAATCTAAGCTAATAGAGGTGATGCACCGAGGAATGAAGAACATATGCTTTACCACATTAAACACAGACCATGTAGATATAACACAACACCATGCACAGATAGCAAAAATGCAATGAAAGATCAAGAATGACAGTAATAAATATGTAAGAGGGTTTAGAAGCAACCACATACACATATATATTGCTCAAGGATCGATTCAATACATTGCAATAGCCAGAAGGCAAAAAACGGTGTTACAGTCTATATGGGAGGTTTGAAAACTCCACAAATCTTCTTATGAACAGGAGAGAAGGGAGGGTGCAAAGTAGAAAATGTCCAACACCAGAAAGAAACCCCTCCTTACAATATATAGGAAGAATGGGAGAGAAAAGAGAGAGGAATTCGAACTGCCCCAACCACCTCTAGGTTGCATTTAATTCATCCATCATGGCAGAAGCGGCGGGTTCTGGCAAAGCGGCGGTTTGTCTAACAGAAGCGGCGGGTTGTCTGCTGCATTAAAGTGGTTGTTGAAGCATTATCTCTGCTGGTTATTTCATGCCAGAGGTGTTTCTCAATTTTCTCCCTCCAGACTACACCAAAATGTAAGATTGACCATGGAAATGTGTAGAGAATTTCAGCAGCTTTCCGTTGATATCAAGAACGTGCAAATCCGAGCTCTGGATCGAAAGATATGTCAATCTGAAGATTTAGGACACGAAACAGGCGAAAACGGATTTTGAAATATTTTCCCGCGCACTGCCACTTGGATGCCACGTGGCATGCTTTGATTCACTGAATAATTCTCTCTCCTCTACTTTTCAGCGGGCTGTCTCTTGAATTTTGACTTTTGGTGCTCTTGGAACATTTTCCACATTTTTTCCCACGCCCCGCCACTAGGGATACGTGGCATGCATTGGTTGGTTGACGAACCTGCCGGGTCTTCCTTCACTTTTACCCTTTTTGGCTTAGATTTGGCCAAACTTTCCAACTCCTCCCCGAGCTCCACACTTCTATGCTCCATTGGACACGTGTCCAATTTCTATTGGCTCGGGCCAGTGCTTCAAACCTTGCCCTTTGACCTTTTGGCTTCTCTTGATGACATGTGGCAATTTCTCAAAGGTTCTCGGGCCTGCCGAGTCTTCCGCGTACTTCGCGTCCATCCGTCCCGGACGTCCCTTTTGATTTTGGACCTCTTGGGACAATTTTGGCCGATTCAGCCGGTTCGGGTATTTCTGGCCCGCTTGTTCCACTTGTTTCAGACTGACTTGACTCCTTTCGGCCGGTTCGGCCGGTTCAGGTCCTTTTGTCCCGCGCGTCCCAATTGCTTTTGGGCTCCTTGTGCTGATTTCGCGCGAACCGGCCGGTTTGGGCATTTCGCGTCCATTTGTCCCACTCGTCCCGAACTGCCTCTCTCAGCAGTTAGTTGATTTTCTCTCTCGGCTGAATCGGCATTTCGCACCCACCGCGTACTTTCGTCCCACTTGTCCCAAATGCTTTGTGGGCCAACTGGACTCATTTCAGCCGGTTCGGGTGGTTCGCGTACCTTTGTCCCATTTGTACCACCTTGTGCTGGACTAGGACTTAGCCGATTTTCACAATTTTTTCTGGCCCAAATTACTTGCTTTCTGCAACCTTCTCCGCAGTTTCTCTAAGCTTGCTCCTTCCTTCTTCGGCCTGGGGAGTTTGGAAAGATTCCTGAAGGAACCCTAGAAACCTGATTTTGCTCAGTATCAGTCATTTTTCTTGGAATTTGGACATCCTGATGCATGTTATCAAATTTACCCTGGGGGGGTGAAATTTTGACAACAATGCCACCAAACAGGGAATTAGTAAGAGTTAGCGTCTGATCTCATTTAAACATTCAAGTATCGGAGTACAAAACCCTTGGTGGATAAGGCATTACAGGTTGTTAAGTGCCTTACCATTGGAGATAGCATCATGGTAGAAGATAGGCTATGGGACTTGTTAGGTGAACCTAGCCTAGAGGCATGCTTTGAGGAAGAAGAAACAGAAGAAATACAGTTTGAGCGTGCATGTATGGAAAAAGAAAAAGGGAAGATGGTGTATGTTATTGATGGGGAAGAAGTAGAAAAATTAGATGTTGACCATTCATTAGGGACGCGCTAGGTGTTAGATAGTTCTGATGAACGGGTGCGCATCTATCATGAACTTTTAAAGACAAAGAAGGTTAACATCGACTCAAAAGATGAGCCTAAAGAGGCTATCATTGGGGACTATTGGTCAGAGAAGGAAGTCTCTAAGATCATTGATCTTTTATGTGAGTTTGAGGATTTATTCCCATGCGGGTATCATGAGCTTAAAGGCATCCACCATTCCTTGGGGGAGATGAGAATTAAGTTGAAGGAAGGTGCACACCTGGTCCGAAAGAGACCATACTGAATGAATCCTAACTTGTGTGTGAAGGTCAAGGAAGAAATAGATAAGATGATAGCGTCAGACATTATTGAAGCTGTTCAAGAATTAGAATGGATAAGTCCAATGGTAATTAGTATCAAAATGGATGGAAGGATAAGGATATGTGTTGATTATAGGGATCTAAATGTATTGTGTGTCATTGATCCCTTCCCAACCCCATTCACTAAAGAAATCTTGGAAGGAGTGGAAGGGCGCAAAGTCTCCTCTTTCATGGATGGGTTTGTAGGCTATCACCAGGTGAGGATTGCAAAGGAAGACCAGAGAAAGACAACCTTTGCCACCGAGTGGGGAATTTTTTCCTATACGGTCATCCCTTTTGGGTTGAAGAATGTGCCTACTTTGTTCTCACGTATTGTAGTGCAGGCCTTCCATGAATTCATTCACAAGTTTCTCAAGGTGTACCATGATGATTGGACCGTGTATGGAATGGTCAAGGACCATTGTGACAATATGAGATTGATGTTTGAAAGGTGTCGGTAGTTGAGGATATCCCTCAACATTAAGAAGCATGTAATTGCTACCCTGTTTGGGACCCTATTAGGACACATCATATATAAAGAGGGCCTATTAGTAGATCCCACAAAAGTTGCAATAATTGTGGGATTGAGGGATCCTACTAGTCAAAGTGCAGTGCATGGATTTCTTGGGCATACGAGGTACTATAGGAATTTCATCAAGGGATATGCCAAGATCTTCACATGCCTTTAGAAGAGTTTCTTAGACATAAAATTTCCTTTCATTAGGGAGAGGTGTAGCAAAAGGCATTTGACACTTTGAAGGATAGGCTTGTCAACCGTGCACCCATCCTACATGTTTCCCTTCTTGGGATAAGTCATTCTTTGTTCATGTGGATGCCTTAGGGACTGGCCATTGGAGCAGTACTTGCACATCCTAGTGAAGGGAATTTTTAATCATCCCCTTTTCTTTGCAAGCAAGGAACTTGACACTAGTAGAGCATAATTACACTACGACTAAGCGTGAGGCATTGTCAATGATTTACGTGCTTCACAAGTTCAAACAATAATTTGCTGGAAACACCTTTTATATTTTACACTAACCATATGGCATTGAAATACTTGGTAAACAAGCCCATTCTACAAGGGAACATATGTCGTTGGGTTACTATTGTTCAAAGAATTTGAGTTCACGGTGGTTGTTAAACAAGGAAAAAGTAATTCCGGACTTGATCATTTATTTAGGATTGATTCGATGGAGGAAGACGTAGAGATCATTGAAGAGACTATGCCAGATGCACAACTATTTAGGTTGTGGTGCACGTGCCCTCGGATTTGGAGGACATTGCTAGTATTCCTTAAAACAAGTGTGGTGCCAAAAGAAAAGACGGCCTTGGAGAAGAATAAAGTATGTCCATACACACCATGCACCCTATATGTTTATTAGTGGAGATCTTATACAAAATAGGGTCATGATGAAGTTTTGTGTTGTTGCGTGCTAGAATATGCACGCACTTGCACCATTATATAATAAGTGCATGGTTGGAATTGCAGGAGGACACTATGTAGGTGAAATGCAACCACATGGAATATATCTACTCGCAGGGCTTGTGGTGAGATACCATTTATCAAGGATTGCAAGGAGTATTATGCAAGGCCTGTGACCTTTAACAGCTGCCTTGGCAAAACATGGAAAAAGGGATTAAATGCCCTTGTGCACCAATAGCCTTAACATGGAACCATTTGAGAAGTGGGCTATCGAATTTGTCAGACCAATCTTGCACCAGCGGTGCTATAGAAATGGTTCATGGTATATCCTCACATGCACTGGATTATTTAACAGGGTGGGCAGAGGCAAGTGCCTACAAAGGATTATACAGTGGCTACCGTTACTATATTTTTATGGGAAAACATAATTAGCAGGTATTAATTCCCATTGAGTTTGAACAAGTGATAGAGGTATGCACTTCCTCAATGAAATGGTCAAGATTCTATTATCAGAATTCATGGTGGGCCCATCAAAAAACTATACTCCCTATCACCCTCAAGAAAATGGAATTACTGACACATTTTAACAAAATACTTAGTCATACATTGACTAAAACCTGTGATGTTGGTAGACATGATTGGGATGAAAAAGTATCAGTCCGTTCTTCGGGCATATAGGACAACCTACAAGAGGTTGAATAAGGCCACACCATTTCAATTGGTGTTTGACATAGAGGCTATCCTACCAGTTAAATTCATGTTACCTTCTCTAGTGTCTAGTGCGTGTGCAGGAGGGTTGGCTGATGAATAAGCATTGGAGAGAAATAATTGACAAGTTAATGCAAGCTAGACGAAAGACAATCACTCGCCCAGGTGGAGTCAAACAGACAGGAAAAAGTAAAACAAAAGGCATGGCATGATCGTCACATTAAGAACAAGAAGTTTGAGGTTCAGAAGATGGTCTTACTGTATGATTCTAATTTTATGTGCCATCCTAGGAAGTTAAAAGTCCATTGGTTCAGTCCCTACACCATCTCATATATCCTTGATTTGAGTGCGTGCCAGTTACAGGTGTTGTATGGGATGAGATTTCCAAGACACTTCAATGGGAGTAGGCTAAAGCCCTACTATAAATAAGTCTTCTTGGTGTCTGTAAATAAGGTAATGTTTCCAGTTAGTTTAGGATTTCCTTTAGTACATTTTTTTCTTTTCTTGTGTTTCCCTTTCTTGTTGTTGTTTTGTGTTGTGCCTTGGGCACCAGTAATCTCATTACTTTTTGAAGGTTGTAAATGCACAGAGGACTACACATCATTTTAGTGTGGGGTGGAGTAAGGTGGAAGAAATTGAAGGGTGAAGTGCCAAGAAGGATTGCATTGGAAAGCCCGGTTGAATGGCCCTGTGAAGGAAGTAAATGCAAGGAAACGTGAAAAAGGATAGTTGGTGTCAAGGTAAGGCTACTTTGGGGATCCACGTATAAGAGAGGAAAAAGTACAAACACAACATGAGGTAGGTGAGAGTAAAAATCATGACAGAAGAAGTGCCTTCGGTGTTGGTTACATGCGCGCAATAATATCCTGTCAAGATGGGTTGGATACATGCCAGAAGGTTGGGGAATTGTCTGCGCAGGATTGGGCACGTGAGTTAAAGTGCTAAAGTCAGACTTTGGTGAAAAATCCACATTAAGTGTCAGAGTACAGTGGTAGGTAAGGTAGCATTAATTGTTAAAAAGTGGGAAAAACTATAAATAGAAGGTTGGGCACTTCATTATTAATTTTTTGAATATGAAGAAGGAATATATTCTACAGACTAGGGTTTCTAGAGTTGATCCATGTGAAGAAAAATTGGATAAATTTAACCGTGAGTGACTAGTTTGGATTTGCAAACCAGAAGGGAAATAGTTCATGGGCATGGAGAGAGTTGTGGAGAAGTGTCATCTTGTGAAGGAGATATTCCAGTTAGGGTTTGACAGCTAGGGCATGGGTTGGAAAGGAGTTTCTTCACAAGTTTGAGATATAAACTTGGAAAGGGTAGAAGAAAAGAGCTAAGAAGAGAAGTGGAAGTGAAAACCTACACAATGGCACCCAAGAAACCAACAGTAACACCTAAGAAGGGCAAGGGAAAGGGAAAACAACAAGAGACTACCGCAAGTACCAACGAGGAATGGTATGCAAAAATGCAGTACCCAGATGGGGTTTTGCTTGGGATGGAATGGGAATCCCACTTAAGAAAAATGACAGTAAGTGACTACAATCATCGCATGAACATAATTGAAAAGGAAATGGAGTTGGAGTTAGTGCACCCGACTAACCAGAGAACACCTGATGGGTTACCAATTTATAGCGATGAAGTCAAGGTGAGGCTGGACAAGGCGGGTTTACTATAACTCTTTGATTTACCCTACTTTGGAAACCCATAGCACCTCTATAAGTGGTTGATGTCACGCGTACATGAATACCACTTTGACGTGCATAACCCCTCAGCTAATTTCAAAATTCACAGGCCTTATCTATGAAGGAGAAGATTTAAAGGATGACCTGTGTGACAAGGAAGCAATTAAGGACATAGTGGCCACATATGCGTACAAGAAGGGGTCAAGGTACTTTGATATCAGGGATATCCAAGACCCAGTAATGAGGATGGATGCACACCTGGTAACAAAACTCAACGCGTAAGAAAGATGGATGTAGGTAAACAAGTCATGGTTGAATGTTTGTAGAAGAATATCAGAGGGCACCATCTATAATCTGTATGCATACATTGCAGATGAAATTATCACTAGCACACAGGAAGGAGATAAGATTCTCTTTGGTAATTTCCTCTTAACCATTGTGTTCTCAAAAATTGGGGTACTAAATGCAGTAGACAAGTTTGTTTGGGAGTACCCAGAGGAAGACACCTCACCTACAAAAATATTTGAGAAACATACTTGTGATAGCATGACGCCCGTTCACAAGGCGCATATTGAAAAGTAGTATATGTGTTTAAGGAATGCGTTTGGGGCAGAATGGAGAATATTAGAACAACTGCCAGTGCTTACAGTAGGAGAATTTGAGCTCACTATATACCAACACTTTTGTATTGGTAGGTCAAATTTGATTGATGAAAACATGAGCCCTTGGTGCAAGCTCCCATTCGCCTTCATAACTCAATACTTCCAGGTGGGAGTTAACAGATTCAAGGAGTCCAAAAAGTTAAATCTTGACCTTGGAAGTTTGGATCAGGACCACAGGGAGATGTGCAGAACATTGGTATACCCCAGTAAGCATGCGTACATGGAAAATTACATGTCGCATGAAGTCCAAATGATACAACCCTTGAATTTGGCTATTGCAAAGATGTTTATGGCACATGTATACCTTCGGATAAGGCCAAAGTTTGAGAAGGTCACTTATCTTTAAAACGAGATAGTTATACCTGAGGACCTAACAGGTAGGAAGAAGCTTGTGCCTAGAAAGAAAGAAAAATAAATGTATAAAAAGGCACCAAGTGCCCAAGATACTTGTTATCCAATTTTGCACACATGGCAAGATTGGACAAGGGGGTCCTATCACGTTCAAAATGAAATAGTAGTCCCAAGAACCTATCTCCAGTTATTATCGAGATACAGAAATTAAAAATAATTCTTAAATTGCATATGAGAGATCACCTAGCATCGAAAGGCACCCAGTTTAACTCAACTCATGTGAAGAATTTGGGGTTGAATTGATAGAGAATCTGGTGTCAAATTGATAGTCATCTCAGAAATCATCTCGCTAGAGACTCTCAGTTGTAAGAGTTTGATGAGGTCTTGTTAATGCAAAATATAGCTTGTTGAAAATTGACGAATGAAGGGAACTCTATAAGGATCTCAGTAGAGATCGATGCAGGTGGAAGTGAAGGCCGAGTCAGGGAGATTCAAAGTTCGATCTATCAATAAAGTCTCAACAAATTGGAAAGGTTCAAGCCACAGGCGGAAGCGAAGGCAGAAATAAGGAATTTGACTCATCTTAGCAACTCGTTCATTTGGAGATCATGTGGTGATATTCTTTTAGGAAAAGTTCTACCAGAGCTAGGGTGATTCAAACACAAGCCAAGGCATCAAGAGTGCCATAAAATGAATGGAGATCATTGCATAAATAGAGATACGTGATGGAGCCCTATCGATGGGACTCATCGAGCATGATGGATAATTCAAGGCAACTCGTTTCGTGTGGATGCATTAAAGACAATTTCTAGGCAAAGTCAACTCACTCAAAGTTGGCATGTAACAAGCTATGAAGGAAGTCAGTGAGTTTAGCGCACATGCTCAAGCTAAACAATGTTGTGGAGGCTTGGGATCTCTCGGGAATATTTTTGTTTCTTACTGGTCGAATTGGCCAAATGATGTCTAAGTTCCGCGAGTCAGTCTTTAACATGGGATATTCAAATGAGTTTTCCAAGGTAAATGTTGAAATGAAAAACCAAGACAAGGTTTCCGCGATAAGAGGGTGTTTCAGGGCTTTGAAGCCGCAATGGAGATAATGTTGTGGCAAACCAATATGATATTTCCACACATGGGAAAAGTTCATGATGATTTCCAAGTGGGTTTTAGTTAATGGAAAACCACCACAAGGTCTCCGCGCAAAGGGGGGGCCCGAGTTTCATCTTGCCAAGAACGTGGAAATTTTAGAAAACATTGCCAAGCATGATAAAACCATGGCAAACCATAATCGGATTTCCGCAAGTTGGAGAAATGAACATCGATTGCTAGGTGGAAGTGCTATGGTGGAGCGCCAACATGAAAGTTCTTCTCGTGGAATATTTTCAGCTCTTTGCCTAGTTGGATAAAAAATAAATAAATAATGCCTCAACCCCACACTAAGGTATTCATGAGTTATTTGCTTAAAATGGGAATCCAGGAAGCCTAATGCCAAGTGGGTTTTCGTGGATGGCAAGCCAAAGAAGGAATTCCACGCGGGGGAGATTTGGGGCAGTATGACCAAGTCAAGAAGTGGAAATTGGGAACCGACCTG
The DNA here is from genome assembly GCA_019776745.2 of Taxus chinensis. Classification (NCBI taxonomy): domain Eukaryota; kingdom Viridiplantae; phylum Streptophyta; class Pinopsida; order Cupressales; family Taxaceae; genus Taxus; species Taxus chinensis. The sequence goes on from CM034146.1 coordinate 92,133,867, forward strand.
CCAAGGCAATGTATGGCAAAATGGATTCATAAGTCCGAGATCCCCACACATATCCTGCAGACTTCCTTGATACAAACGCCATGCCAATTTGACTTGGAAAAAGGAGGATTTGGCATGGAATGGGGATATTCAAGTCGGTTGAACCAAGGCAATTCAAACTAATTTTTCCACACAGAACCTGTCAACTCGGCTATGTGGCTGAGCCATTACGTGGGGATTTGGAGCTAGTATGCCGAGGTCAGAAATATGATGATGGCAAGCCAAGCTATTAATCCCGCGCTAAGGTATGAATAGGGGAACTTAGGGAATACACCGCCAAGTGGAAATTTTGGGATGGAAAACCATGATCAGACTTCTGTGAATGGGAGAAATCGGATCAAATTGTCAAGTGGAGATCATGCGATGGCGATCCATCATGAGACTTCCACACGGGCCATGTAAATAAATTTCCGCGTAGCTTGGAGTGGTCTGAGTCTTTGTGCGAGTCACTTTGGAGGATTAATAGGATAGTTGTGAATTGGAGCGGGTCATGGGTTAAAAAATGTGATGTGATACCAATTTCAGCGGAGGCTACAGGTAGACCCAACCAAGGCAATGCATTAATGGCTCAATCGTGGCTCATGTGCGAAGAGTTTGATGGGAAAGAAATGATAAAAACTCATCCAGATGGAAAGGATGTGAGAGAAACTCCCACACACCATGAAGTTGACATGTTGCAGTTTAGTAGAAAGCCTTTTGAACGCTTCCAGCAAGCAGGTTGTCCAACTATGTTGTTATCTATTCAGTATTGAATGCATCCTCAAATTCATAGGCTTATCCTTATTCTGAACTCAGATCGAATAGCAGCTGCAGGAAACAAATATTCACTACCATGTACGATGGATTGGAGTCACACTATTCAAGGCTTCATAAAATTTCCCTGAATCAGGAGATGAAGGTTTATTACGGTGCAGAATGAAACGATTCATATTGCTTAGCATGTTTTCTCCTAGAAATGAATTGAATGTGAAGGTCAGCTCTGAAAATACCTGGTTGGACCGTTTTGCATGCTACATCCTTGTTACTCGTAAATGGTCTCTTTGAGAAACTCTGAGGGTAATAGGCAATATTTATATGTCCAATCAGACAAAAAAAAAATTCCTTTACTAGGTTCAGAGAAACTTGTTTTTTTACAAATGGATGATTATACTGTAGTTTCAAGCTAATTTTTATCTAGCTTTATTTCTATTAGCTTTGATCCACGACTAAGGAAAAATTCATGTGGTTGTTACACCTGTACATTTTTCCAAGGTCCTGGTTTGCCCCAGTTGTTCAATGTATTTTTTTTTGAAGGGCTCTTTGACCAAAAATCAGTCTTAAGGGTGTCTATCGACATGTTATGGGCATGAACCTAGGTCATCATCATGGCAACATTAGGTCTTTATTGGTAATGGCATTTTTCTCATCGTTTGGAAGGTACAATTGTGCTTATTATGGTAAAGCCAAAATTTTTTTACTACAAGTGTTATATGATGAGGAAGAATCTTGAGCATTGTGGTAAAACCATTCTTTTCAGAAATGTTGGGTTAAGCTCAGTATTCAAGTGAGTTTGAGCCCAGGAAAGGTAAGATCGTTTGCTGGATGAAGAGCTCAGTGACTTCGTAGGGAGCTCGTGGTGTTGTTTCATGAAGTTTGAACATGGAATGCATAAATGGCCTCGAGCTAACCAAGGAAAATGATGAGAATCGAGTTTGATAGCTCACCATTCGAAGGACTCAATGCAAAAGAGCTCGATTGCCAAGGCAAGGAAAGAGTTAGTGTGGGGTTCAAAATCGATTGCAACACCGAGTTAGAGGATTCGAAACTCACCGAGTTGGGATTTGTGCAGACTCTATCTACATGGACCCCCCCTCCTCTTCCAGTCAAATGGGTCAACGGGGGGGTCCCAACATTGTGTCAATTAAATTAATATTTTTATTTAAATATTTTAATAATAATATTTTTTATTATTATTTAAATATTTTATTTAAATATTCTTTTAATTAATTGAGAAGACTAGGTCATCAGGAAATTAATGACCCATGATGGAACCTTCTCAAGTGGTTCAAACTAACTGTAATAAATACATCACGGGCCTTCATTTTAGGAATGTAATTATGACCATTTCCTCTTCTTTCTCACATATTCTTCTATAAATGTAAGTTAGAAGCTGATTTCAAGGGTTTCCAACAGTTCAAACAAGTTGGATGGTTAGATATCTCAGGCGAGAGTATACTTTTCAAGAATCCTCTCTTTTGCAAGTTGTTCTTGTGTGTTTGAGAGAACTTTCAAGCCTCCTCTTCAAGACTGTAATGGTAACTATTGCCTCTTCTGAATGTATTATGCATTGTGCATGTTATTGAAGCAATAAAAGTTGTGTGTTTTTTGACTAATCTCGGTCCTTTCATCCTTCTGTGCTTCTTTGTGCCTTTCTCGTACTTGCAGGTACACTGTGCAAGTTTAGGTTTCTATTGTAGGTTCTTGGAGTTCTATGCTTATCGAGTGGTGGAGTATTACATGCAGTTGAGTTGTGGTGTCTGTTCACCCTTCTTGAGTTCATTCTTCTTCACTGGGAAACTGGTATATTTCTCAGTCTGATAAAGTTTAACCAAGGGAACGCGTGTCTCTTAGTTTGTGGTATCATGTACCCTCTCTAAGTTATAGTAGGTGAGGTTGACCTGTGGTGCACACACCCTCTTCAAATTAACCCTTCATGAGTCTAGAGATAACCTTTATTTGGTGCATCACCATCCCTAGTATAGTTTCATTTCTATAAATCTCTTTCCCTAAAACCCCATGAAAAGGTTAACATAGGACTAGATAATCATTTTTGTTACACTAGGAGTAGTATAAACACTTAGTTTAGGAAGAGGAAGCCGGTCTTCTCCGGAGGTTCACCTCAAGCCCAAGTCCCACAGATTGAGAGGTGATCCCATGTGTCCCAATCACACCGAATGTCCTATTCACATCTTGGCCATTCAGAGGGTGCAGTCATTTGGTGATAACAATACTCAAGTGGTAGGCACCCCGGGAACAAGCACTAGAAAAATTACTTACACATGTAGGAAGATGTCCCGAGTCAAAGAGAAGGCGCCAACACAAGAAAATCTCATTATAGAGGAGAAATCACTAGAGGAAGAGGAAGAAACATCAGAGAATCCTATACTGGAATCCCTAGTTAGGAAGAAATAGAAGGTGATGGAGGAAGCTGACTCGAAGGAGACAGAGAGCTTGGAGAAATACATAGGTTAGAGGGATAACGATGAGGAATATGATTCTAAAGAGGACTAAGAACCACTTGTTTTCAGCATGCACGGTTTAGAAGAAGGGAGCAGAAGAGAAGAACATGAGTTCCTTTTCATGCAGCGCAAGGGTAGCCAGGAGGAGGAAGGCACCCAGGACATGGAAAGAAGTGAAGAAGTTGGTGCACATGATCAGAAAACTCCAAGCCTCACGAAGGAGACGATAAATGCTGTGAAAGAAAGAGAGGAAATGAAAATCATTGAAGCCTTAGTAGAACAAGAATCGGAGTGCATCAATGACATAGTGATGGAGGAAGATAAGGAAGATAATGCAGGGAAAGATCATGACAGCACGGAAGGCCCTAGTTTAACGATAAATGTTCCTAAAGGCACACACACAGGGGGAAAGTGCATGGAGATCCAAAGGAAAGAAATGAGCTACATTAATGATCCTAGCAAGATATTGTGTGTGTGCTTCCAAAGCACTATTCCAACAAATAAACTTATGGAAATGAACTTATTCGATAAAGAAGGTACATACCCTTAGATGAGGAAGATGCTCTCTTGGGAAATTGAGTCCCACATCGATGAGCCAGAGTTCAAGGTAAGCCAAGGGGCATTAATGAAAATACTAGAGTCAAAAGGAGATAACCCCTTGGTAAATTCTACACAACTTTCAAATGAACAGCTATGCAATGCACTCAAGAAGGTCTCAATTGAGGTTGAGGCTAGGCTCTTTGAACGAAATGACAGGATAAGATTTCTAGAAGTAGAACTATAAAAGAAGGAGTAAGAGCTAGAAAATAAGGCCAAGGATTTAAATTAGGAGGATTTAATTAGCACTCAGCTAAAGCGTGAACTCAGAGAAGAAAAGGAAAGGGTATGTGAAGTACATAAGAAGGTAGAATCCATCATAGATGCCATTTTTTTGAAGCATCTGGACCTAGCACCACCCACGCAAAAGTATGGATATTCCCTTGAGTTCATTGAAGACTTAATGTGCATCCTCACCATGGAAAGACAACCTCTAGCCTTAGAATCTATGGAAGAAGTAGCAGCATGCCTAGATAAGGAGGAAAAATTGAAGGTAGTAGTAATCATGGTTGAGTACAGTAAAGTCCTTATTTATGTAAAGATTTCTTCCCATACTATTGAAGCCACATATGACAACTACGCAGATAGAGATAAGGTGGTGGGTATTCTAGTTGCCAACTATGAGGCAAAGCTTAAGGAGTTTCAAGAAAAGAAAAAAGGGAATAAGGAAGAGTGGGATAGAATCCTAGCCGAGGTTGAAAAGAAGTCAGAAGATATTGAGGCCCTAAGGGGTACAATCAAGAACTGGATAAAGGAGCTATACCCACAGATCACTAGAAGGATGGATGTGCTTGAAGAAATGGGTAAGGAGTTAGAGAAAATTGTTGACACTATGAACACTCAAGGAGATGGACTAAGTTTTGGGGAGGTAAGTGCGCTATTCGGTGACCTCTTCCAGAGAGCGTAAAACAAAGTTGATGCCTAGAATAAGTTGGAGGCCAACTTGCAAAATATTTTCCTAGCTTGTTGTAACAATGCCATCACTTCCCCATTCTTTCTTCTTTCCCAAATTCTTCATCCCCTTATTCTTTTTCCAATAAGTAAGTCTACTGTAATTCTTTGTTCATTGGAGAAGTGTTCCCACAGATGGAGAACAAGCGTAGTGTGGGGTGATGTTGGGCCACTAAAATATTGGCTAAGTACACAAAGGTGCATGGGCATGCATGGCCTAGGTTGAAGATGGGCACACAAGGAGAAGGTGCAAAAGGAAAGGTTCTAGGAGGGTTTTAGAAAGTCTTTGTTGTGCTCCAGAAGACGAGGTCTCGGGACTTAGCCATATTTGGTGTATTGGGCAGGACATGAGAAAAGTGTGACCCGACAGTGAATGAGGAGTGGATAAGGTGCCATCCTGGCAACGTGGTGCCCACAAAAGGAATATGCTTAGTGACAGAGGATTCCAAAAGACCATCATTACAAGGAGTGGAGAGCTTGGATTTAAAGGAGTGTGCTCCCATGGAGGACCACATTCAAACTCTTGGTACCTAATATAAGGCAAAAGGATGTGCTGGCACTCTGGGATGCCTATAAATACAAGCACCCGCAGAATAAAAAGAGGAGCAGACACAGATTGGATATACCATAGAGGATAATATAGAGATCTGAGCTCTCCATAAATACTAAAAGAACTCTGGGGGATTGGGTAGAGGCTATATAAGGGAGTAATGTATTAAGGGGCTAGGATATAAATTTTTCTTTGTATGGATAGAGGACATGATCCCTTCTGTGATGTATGAATTCAATATGATCAAGTTGTGGTAGTCTAATGGATCCATTGAATGTAATGAGGTTACAAACATGAATGAGTATGAATGTAATTGATTCAGTTCATATCTATATCTTTTCATTTTTGTTCATGGATGTTATGGAATATAGGTAAATCCTTATGTAATTTCCTTTCTACTGGAGTTCTATCTGTTATCTATAAGTACCCTCTATTTGGAATGAATACATTTGTGTAGAGGCCATTCTGAGCCCTATGATGATTGTATGTCTCATTTCCACATTTATTCATTAATTTCCTAACACAGATGATGGTTTCCCACTTAACTAACATAAAAGAGAGACTCAGTGCCCGCGCGTGCCTCGAATGAGCACCCAGCACCCACTGGGTGAAACGTTGGCATGCATGGGATTCCCTTATTCTTTGGTGGGTGTAAAAATGACTCTAGAACCAGATTTGAAAGATTGTAGGGGGATTCGTAGGGGCATTGGTGGTTGGTGGTTGAGCTTCCAAATCATATTTTCTTCCTTCTCTTCTTCTCCTCTTTTCACTTCATCTATAAATGTAAGATCTTGGCTCATTGCAAATGTTGGAATCTGATACTTTTGAAGTGTAATTGTAGTCAAAAGTAAATTAATATAGAAGGATTTTCCCTTTTTCTCTATCTTCCTCCATTGTCCCCTCTTGCTTACTTGAAATTCATGGATCATTTATCTTCTGTGATAAGAAACTTTGTGTTCTTATTGATATGATTTCTAGAACTTCATGTCGATGGAATGATATCTTATGTTGTGAATGTGAATGATTATGTTTTGTATCACTCTTTCTCAGTATGTATAGGGTTATACTCTGCTATCTATATTTCCTGAAAGTACTGTTATATTCTGCTCTTTCCTTTCTTTAGTTCTTCCATTCATCTATATTGATAATCTATTTTGGTATAAAATAATTTCAAGATGTCAAAGGTCCATCCTCAAGATGAAAGTTTTAAATTTGTATATTAGCTTTGCTTCTTGCTTTCAATAAGGGAACCTCTCCCATAAAGAGGAGGGACTTGTTGTCCCCTAACTGTGGTTTTGATAAAGTACCATTTTAAAACCCAATACTTTTTGGCGACTCCACTGGGGAATTTGTTTCAAACATATCCCTTTTAAAAGAAAAAATTTAATATCATTTTTAATATGGCGACTCTATGGTATACACATGGGAAGAAGCTCTTGGGGTTGAAGATTCTCATTTACAACTTCTAGAGCAACAAAACTTCTCTCTTCTTCTAGCAAGAAGGAACAGAGGAACCCATTCTTCAAGCACACCTCCTGTTAAAGACAAAAATTCCAAGAATAGAATTCCTCCATAACAACTCAGTCTTAATCTTCTTGCTCTGATACTTGCTAGTGTTTCAGTTTCCCTCCAGACAATCTTCCCATATATTGCAACACCTTTTCCTTGGGGAAAACAAATTGGGCCCCTTGCTCTTCCTCAACCATTGAATGAGTTACCCAGGAGTAGTAGGAAATTTTTTCCTAAATTCTGAGGTGATGGGAAAGTACACCTAGATGAACACATTGCAGCCTTCATTGTTACATGTGGCATTCTTGGGGTTGAACATGAAGACGTTTCTATCAGGATCTTTATGGAAACATTGCAAGATAATACTGCTGATTGGTTCTATCATCTTCCTGCTAGGTCAATTACTAATTGGAACACCTTGAAAACTCAATTTGAGTAATGTTTTAAACATGCTGAAAATGTGCATGCCCTCTTGGCTCAAATTTCTCATATCAAGAAGGAACCACATGAACCCATGAGGGATTTTGTGGCTAAATTCAATAAGCTAGTTCTTTAAATTCCATAGAAAACTCACCCTGTAGATCAAATCTAAAAGTTCTTCTTCCTCAATGCTCATTTTCCTGAAGTAAGCTATGCACTAAGGAGAGATAACATTGCAACTTTGGATGCTGATAAGTGCTTGGCTATTAGTGTTGAGGATGATTTAATCATGTCTGGTAAAATTAAAAGAGAATCCTCCAAATCTAAAGCATCTTCTTCTTCCTCTTCCCCTGGAGCCAATTTTGATCAGTTAGTGCATAAGTTCACAAATGATCTCATTGCCATCAAAAATCAATTGGCTCAACATAATCCTTATCAAGATATTCCAAGAAAGAATTTTCAGCCTAGGAACTAGTTATCTTCTTCTCAAAATAAATTGGCTATTGAAGGCCCACCTATCAAGGTTCTAGTCAATGCAACTTGTGAAGTTCAAGAACTTGATGATTAGGAGTTTAATGAAGACTTTGAAGACCAAGAGGAAGAGATTGATGAAGAACAAGAGGAACTTAGTGGATCTCAAGTTCATTTCCTTACCATTGAAGGTATGGATGACGAAGATGAATATGATGAAAGAGTGATAGATATGAATAGTGATTCATATGTTGTTATGATTCAGGAACAAATGAACAGAAAAGAAAAATTTAAGCAACCTGTTAAGAAATCCAAGGAGTTTCCTATAACGGTTATAGTGGTTGCAATAAGAGGAGCTCCTATTCCCACTGCCTCAACACAAAAGGTGAGTAATGTTAATCCTTTTCCTTCTACTTATATTTCCAAAACTTCTTATTCTTCAACTCCTAAAACTGATAAATAAAAATTTTCTCAAGTTCCTAGTAATGATTCCCCATCCACCTCTGGATCTTTTGATATCATTTATCATCTTAAGAAGACAAAGATCCAAATTTCAAAGGCAGAGTTTTACCAGACCCATCCAAAATCCTTTGCTAAAATGGTAGAATTTTTCAATTCCAAATCAAAAGCTTCATCCAATATTTCTAAAGTTATTTTTCCCACTCCATCTTCCTCACCTTGACCAAGCCTTTTGGCTATAGTCACTTCCCCTAATGAGAAAATTGAACCATTCTATGTGACTCTCCTCATAGCTATCCATAAACTCAGTAATTATGTTATAGACTCACGAACATCAGACAAAGTAATTCCTATAAAAGTAGCTCATGCTTTGGGTCTAAATCTAACACGTTCCTTTATTTCCTTCTATTCCATGGAGAGTAGGAAAGTTCCTTTAGTTGGAAGGATTAAAGATGCACAAGTATCGTTCTATGTGTTTCTAGAGAAAAGGGTCTTAACCACTATTTTGGTTACTAATATTCCTCCCTCATATGGTATGTTGTTGAATAAGAACTTCTGTAAGGAGGTAGGAGGTGAAATTCAGATGGACTAGTCACATGCTTTGATCCTGGTCAATGGAAAAATAAGAAAGTTGTTACCAGAAAAGCAAACTGAGTATATTGTGCAAAAGACTAATGATCCAAAAGCACAAATACTCTATGAAGGTATAGGGCATGGAAACTATATGATAATGTCATAGGATGATGCAAGTCTTCCTAAGGGAGGGATTCATGATACCAATGGAATTTGGACTTTGGATTTTGATGGAAGTTGCTCTTCAGCTGGTTCTAGAGCTGGTGTGCTATTAATCTCTCCAGAAGGGAAGATTCATCTATTTTCTTTCAAGCTTCATTTTGAAAACACAAATAATATAGATGAGTATGAGGCTCTCATCCTTAGGTTGAGCAAGGAAAAAGAAATAGGAGTAAGGAATATTTGTGCTTGTGGTGATGTAGAGTTGATTGTGAAATAGGTAAGGGATCTTTACCAAGTCAAGAATATGATATTGAAACATTATAGAAATCTTGTTTGGGATTCCATTGAATTCCTTGATGATTTCTCAATTGAAGTTATGCCAAGAGAAAATAATACTAGAGCTGATTCTCTAGTTGTCTTAGGATCTTTGTTGATTCCTCATCCAGATTTATCTCAAGAGAAATTTACCATTGAAATGATTCATAGGCCTAGTGTGCCAGATAATGCAAGAAACTGGCAAGTTTTCAATGATGATCAACACTTTCTCTCTTTCTTAGAGCTTAAAGATAACTTCAACCAATTATATTTTGAAGGAAGTGAAACTCTTCCTAGAGAACATGTGCCCTCTAATGAGGAAGATATCAAGGAGGAGATGGATTGGGATGGCTGTATTAAGTTGAAGGGTAAAAATATTCCTAAAGGACTGATGAGTATAGAATATCTGTTTGACAAAAATGATAGGTTCATCAAATCTTAAGCTTCTCAAGGGACTCAAAAATATACTGAGTATGAGAAGATCAATATTGGAAGCAATAATGAACCCAAGGTGGTGAATATTAGAAAATGCTGCACTCAAGAAGAGAAAAAGAAAGCAGTAAACCTATTTTAAAAATATGTTGATGTTCTTGCCTATTCATATGAAGATCTTAAGGCTTTTCAACCAAAGGAGATGCAACACTATATCCCTATGAAACCTAGGATCAAACATTTCAATTAGAAGTAAAGGCAGTACAATCCTAAGGTTGTTGATAATATTTTCCAAGAGATACAGAAGTTATTAAAAGCCAAGATTATTTTCCCTATACATCATTCAACATGGATTTCCATCATTGTTCTTGTCAGAAAAAATAATGGTGAGATCCACATCTATGTAGACTTCAAGAATTTGAATCAGGTCTCCCTAAAAGACAACTATCCACTCCCCATGATGGATCAAGTTTTGTAATTTGTCTCAGGATATGAGATGTTGTCTATGCTAGATGGATTCTCTAGATACAATCAAGTGGAAGTCAGTACCCCAAATCAGCATAAGACTACTTTTACTACCCCTTAGGAAACCTTTTCCTACAAGAGAATGTCATTTGGTATTATCAATGTTGGTGCCACTTTTCAGAGGGAAATGGATTTAGCTTTTTACGGTCTAAAGGGAAAGTGTATTATTGTGTACCTTGATGATTTGACTATTTTTTTCCAAAACAAGGGTAGATCATCTTGAGCATCTGAAACAGTTCTTCAAAAATGTAGAGAACATGGAGTTTATCTCAATCCTAAGAAGTCTGTCTTTTGTGTTACTGAAGGAAAGTTGTTGAGGCATATTTTTTCCAAAGAAGGGGTCAAGATAGATCTAGAAATAGTTCAATCAATCTAACAGATTCCTCTCCCCACAAGCAAAAAGGGTGTTCACTCTTTCTTTGGCAAGATAGATTTCCTGAGGAGATTCATTCCAGATTTTGTAGAAGTGACTATGAGTGTTGCTCACATGATGAAAGGAAAGTAAAAATTTGGTTGGACATCCGAAGGTAAAGAAGCATTTGAAGGTATCAAGAAATCCATTGATAATACTCCCATCTTAGCATGTCTTGATTTAAGAAAGAATTTTATCTTCTATTGTTATACTACAGAGGGTACCTTGGATGATGTGCTACCTAAAATAAATTTTGAGGATCATGAACTTCCAACTGCATTCATGAGCTATGTTATGAAAGCTCATGAATTTAAATATACTATGATGGAGAAACATGCTTTTGTAGTGGTCAAAGCTATCAAGTAGTTTTGTTTTTATATTCATAATTCTCACTTTGTTGTGCTTGTACCTGATATAACCATCAAGTCTATTCTTACACAACAGGAGTTTGGAACTAAGAGAGGAAATTGGGTAGCAAAAGTCCAATAATATGACCTTGATATCAAGACAACTAAGCTAGTCCAGGGTAAAGGCTTATGTGTTCTTATCGCTGAAGGGACTGATGAATAATTGTCCACAAAAGTAGTTGATGTTCCTATTGTTCTCTTCCTCAGTTCAACAGATGAGTGGTATGATGGTATTGCATATTTTCTTCCTTATAGAGAGTTTCCATCCCATTTGAGTGCCAAGGAAAGGAGAGTTATTAAGCTAAGGTATGTGTAGTATGTATTATGGGAAAATGCTTTATTCAAGCGAGGCATAGATGGAAGATTCCTTAAATGTGTGGACAAAGAGCAACAGAATAATTTATTTTTATCTTTTCATGATCAAGTTTGTGGAGGGAATTTCACTTCTACTGTTAGTGCCCACAAAATCCTTCGTGCAGGGTGCTATTAGCCTACATTGCTCAGAGATGCATCAAAATGGGTAGGTAAGTGTGAAGCATGTTATAATTTTGTTGGGAGACCTAAGTTGGCTATTTTACCACTCAAACCAGTAGTGATTGATGAGCCTTTTCAACAGTGGGGATTGGATTTCATTGTAACTCTTAACCCACCTTCCAGTGCTAGACATACTCATGTGCTAACTGCTACAGATTACTTCACAAAGTGGGTAGAGGCTATTCTAGTCAAAAGCACTACCTCTGAGGTGGTGTGTAGTTTCATCAAGGAGAACATCTTGATAAGGTTTGGGGTACCAAAAAATATTGTGACTGATAATACTTCCAATTTTTCTTCTTCTGATATGATGGATGTCTGTTATGGCTATGGAATTTCCATTGCTTATTCCTAAAATTATTATCCTCAAGGGAATGGAAAAGTAGAATCAACAAATAAGAATCTAGTAACCATTAGTAGGAAGCTTGTCAATGACTCTGAAAGGAGTTGGCACAAGAAGCTCTATGATGCTCTCTGGGAAGATAGAGTTACGCCCAAAAGAGAAATTGGGATGTCTCCATTCTAGGTAGTGTATGGTGTTGAAGCTTAGCTACTGCTAATAGTGGAATTAATAGCCTTGCAATTAATGTAGGCTATTGAAGATACAATTTTCACCAGTTCCTTGGACAAGAGAATCATGTATCTCTAGAAGCTAGATGAAGACATGATCTAAGTTTTTGATAGGATCTTAGCTCATCAACTAAAGGTGAAAGATTTTTTTGATACGAAATCTAGGCCCAGATATTTTCAAGTGGGAGACATTATTCTACTGTGGCACAAAAGACATGAACCTTGAGGAAGCCATGGTAAGTTTTATTCTCTTTAGCTTGGTCCTTTCAAAATCAGACACTTTACTGGAGAAAATTCTTTCTACTTGGATTATATGGATGGATATCCTCTCCCCCTTCCTTATAGTGGGAAATATTTGAAGTTGTTCAAGTCCTAAGTGATTAGACAATCCTTCCGTATATACTATGTTTGGTGTTTGGTTTTTTTCTTTCCTTTTTGGTTTGTTTCCCTTCCGTGTATGTTGTCTTCTATATTGGTTTTACCTTTGACTCTATTTTCCCAATGGATAACATATTGGTCTACTTTCCCAGAGTTTTTGTATGGTTCTTGATCTTTCCTCGTTCCTTTGTCCTAACCAATTCATCCCCAAAAAGATCTAATTGTTGTCACCCTCAAAATCCCCTCATTTTTCAAGTCAAGTTTCAAAAAATTTGAGTTGGTACCTTTGAGAGATATTTGAGTAGATTGAGAAGTCTAGAGAGATAGAAAATTTTGTTCTTTAAAGAATTTGGTGCTCATTTGCAATCTCACCCATTTAATTTAAAATCTTGCAGTCCACATGGTTTGATAAAATTTCTGTCTTCCTGTCTAGATGTTAAAAAATCATTTCCTCCATTTGAATGAAATTTTCAAATCCTTTTTCTATGGTCATGGATCGCATCGAGCCTGATATTGTTTATAGTCCTTTTTTCTAGGAGGAGCAATTTATTTTTCAGGTGTGAAGGGTAGATTTTTTTCCCCTTTAATTTTTTTTCTCTACAGCTGTGAATGACGAGTGTATCTTCCCTATCAATTTCTTTTCCAACATTCACAGATATGTGGACATATCTTATTGGATGCGAGAAGGTAGATCATCAGGTCACTTTTGGAATTTTTGTTTTATAGGAAGAAAGGCAGTGTTCAATCAAGGACCAAATTAGCTAAGTATAGAAAGACCGTGGAAGATGCCATATGTCTCTTCAGCACACTTTTGGTATGGTGCACAAAAATAGAAACCCCAAATGAGTGTCAACCCTGCACATGGTTAGAGTCTGAAAAGACAAAGCCAGCCGATGAATTAGCTAAGTATAAGCAGCCTCTACGCATCCCAACAGTGCACCTCTAAAGGACAAGTTCAAATCAGGATCTGAAGTGAGTGCAGACTCACCATGTGCCTCATTGGAACTACTTTAGAAGTGAAACCCAAGGGACTGACCCCAAATGAGCATCATCCCTCCATGTGGTCAGAGCCTTAAAAATTTAAATCAGACATTGAAAAGTCTAAGGCTAGTAAATGGTGCCACGTGCCTCATCGGGGCACCTTCAAGGGTAACCTTAAATAGGAAAAAATTAATCCTTATTCACTTTACAAGTGGTAAAAATCATCAACTCATCCATCTCATGCTTCAACCAACTCAATCTTTCAGCAAAAACAGTCATGTCCTGAAAACCAAGAAACCTTCATCTCTACAAAATGACCTAGATGGCACATCATATCTCATCATCATGAGAAAAAATTATACCATTGGAAATATATCTAAATGAACTTTCCATAACATATTATAACTCCTTCCAACTCTAAGTGGAAGGCCTTAAACCAATCTCATCTCTACAAACTGTTTAAAACTGCCCCAAAATTTCCCTTTGACTAGTCTTCACAAATAGGGCACACTTTTCCATTTTTATGCATCACCATGACCTAAAACCACCATGGAAATCAAGAAAAACTCACATACTAAAAACATTGTCCATTTATTTTTCAACTCCTTTGGACGACCTTGTCCCAAACTGAACTTCTTCAAAAAAACCTATTTGAGTGGGGTCCACTCATCACCACAAGCATTACAATACCTTTCTAGAAGCGTGGATGAGTCCTATAGATAATCCAATTATCATCCATGCACTTAAAAAATTTATGGGAACCTATGATCATTTTCTCTCCTACCACTTTTGAGCTAGGGTTTTAAACACATAAAAAGTTGTTTACCTTCTTAACATTCGTTCATAAAAACCTGACAATGAAATGACCTCATTATTTTTATGAAACCTTTTAGACTAAATTTATAAACATCCCTAAAATCCACAAGGTCCCATGTAAATAACACAATTCAAGGTGAGCATAAGAAGGTGTAATTTGAGCTGGAAACGACCTTCTTCTCGACCTTATTTCACACAAAACATCATAACTTGAAATTCCCATTACATCATGACTCTAAATTTTTCTCAAACCTCAAGGACACACCTTTTCATCATCTTAGGTCAAAAATTTCTCCATATCTCCAGCCACTAGGACTTGCATGACTAGCCCTTAGGGTTTTGCATTGACTAAGCTAGGGTCAAGTGAAAAAACATCATAACTCATCATAGAAACTATCCAAAATGTCCTAACATACCCGGTACATCATGAAACAACTACCTACATGCATCCATGAGATCACATGGTTCCATAACTCATACTCATTCCTCCTAGGACCCATATCTGGTCTAAATGAGCACTTGAAAGTTGGTCTTGAACCTGTACATGTACCCTGGAACTCATGTGACTTACCAAGAACTCCATAAACATGATCTCCATGCTACCAGCATGCTCCTAAAGCTATCAAGAAGGTCTAATCACTGTGCTCCGTCACCTAGGCTAGCTAAGTCTCCTAATTAGGCTTATGGAACAAGAAATTCTTATTGAATAAATTTATGCAACCAAAAAAAACCTGAATATTCATGAAATAATCACTCTTAGCATCATATAATGCTAATCCATCATCTACTTTTTCATTAATGGGATTTTACATCAATGACAAGACCTAAATCACAACATGCCTACAATATCCCCATTTGTCATTGATGGAAAACCACATGAAATTCTCCCCCTTTTACATTAATGACAAAGGCATACATGTACCTGTATGATCTTCACCTTTCTCATCTTCATAAAATCACCATTTTTTTGGAAACATCAATCAAAGGTCTCATTCAAGCTCTCAAAAAGTCATTTCTCTCACAGATATGATTTTTGACCATTCTTCAAGCATGGAAACATAGTGTTCCCCCTAGGAAAAGCACATAAAACACTTGAACATGCCAATAATCATGAATAAATAATCATCATACCTCTACTTTTTCCTATAGCACCATCATCCACCTTTTAAGCAAGCAAAGCTTGATATCACACACAAAACTTTGTTTTTTCCTTCAAGAGACCATTATAACAGACCTAAGACTAATGGAAACATCTCATGAACATGGAAACAATACTGGATTAGAACCAAAATTACTTTACTCACCTGCATTCTTCAGCATACTCAACTTTTCAAGGCACAAATTTGACTTAACACAACCATATATTGCTCTATATATCACTTTAGGGCTGAAATCCGTGAAATGAGCCTTTAGTTCATTTGGAAACATTTTTGACAAACTCTAAAGCACATTCACCCTATGACATAACTTTCCTAACTCTCCCTGAGATATTACATCTTATTATAGTGAAAAAGAAAAACAATTGACTCCTTACCATGATATATTTCCTAAGAAGAGACTAAGTCACTTTGACAAGTTCCTAAAGCATTTTCTCAGTCCAAACACTCATATTTGGATGAGGCTATGCATACATGCAACATAACCTTCTTGAACATGTGGTAGACAACCATATCATACCTTTCATAGCTTTAAATCAACTAGAACACCCTCTAGAATTAAAAACACATGCTCCCCTGTCATACAAACATCCTTGTCCCTATAGCATACTACTAAAATATTCACTGAACCATATCAGACCAATTGAAGTACTTGATCTATCCTTTTGACCCAAGCATGACTAACAAAACAAGACAATAAATTCCTTAGTATCATACTCATTTAAAAAACCTTTATTAGTAGTCAAAATACCTTATAACCCTCAAGAATGACCCCATCAACACCTACAATCCTGTAGGATGTAATTTTGAAGCAAAATGATCATTCACAGTCATAGCACAATCCAACTTACTTCTCTTAAAAACCATACCAAGGGATCTATTTCACATATATCACTATATTGTCAACATGAAGAAAATTAAATCATGAGTGAAAAAATGGATCATCATTCCTTCCTTCACTTACTGAGATAGAGCATTCAACTTTTAGATAACATAAGCAATTTCAAGCAACTGACACACACATTTGATGATTACATGCACCAACTATTTCCATACCTACCATCACAGACTTAAAAAATTTTAGGATCCCTTACAAGCACCCCAAATAGGTTCACCTTATCTCACATGCATACCTCATCCCAATAGAATCTTAATACCCTGCCTCTAGCACATTCTCCAAGCATGTAGCTTGTTATTTGCCTCAAGATACAAATAAGGGCATCATACAAGCCTTGTCACAACTGATTTCATCCACCTTGTACTTTTTAAGACCTTTATACCTCTTCACATATGTATAAGCATACCCCTTGAATCTCATATCCATCAAAGGGTGTTCTAAGCCAACTCCCGTACCTATACATAGTCAAAATAGACCTCTGAGACACACTTTACCATATAACCTCTTATAATTCTTCACTGATATTCCACATCTAAATGAAATGAACCATATATACCTCATTCCCTTAGTTAGTAAATAATCTCATATATTTGATGAACTTGCACTTACCTCAAGAATTTCACAGAGACCATTCAAGACAAGAAGACCACCTACATGCCTATATTGAATCATGCAACTTTTAACATTGTACTTGGTGCACTAAGAATTCCAACATCTCACAACTTACCATTACTCACATTTAAGGATCAATGTAACCCTTTTATAACATTTTTCATGGATATAAAAACTTTTTAAGGCATCATGACCACTAAACAGTCTATTGTCTTCTCTTTATATTGTATACCCAGATTACTAGCCCTGTAATTTATGATATACATGCCTAAATTTTGATACACACATTCATGATGAAATATTACTAGTTATAGATACCCTTTTGGCCATATTGACACTTCCATAATCCTTTAATCATGCTCTTGAAGATACATTACCTATTTTTTCATTCCATCTCAGTTAAATTAGGTCTCCTAGATCTCTTACTGTCAAATCTGATCATTGTCATGAATTCCAAGAAATTTGGACTGTTTGAGGGTCTGAAACCACTTAAATCTCAAATAACTCATTGTCTAGATGATTTGTACAAAAATTTTACATTGTAATCCACCATTTTCACCTTCAAACTCAACTTTCCCTTCATATCACTCCATAAGAACAATCAAAAACAGTTAAGATGGAGACACTTCAAAAATGCATAAATTTTGGTTTCATGAGCTCAAACTTGAAAATCATCATTGTAGCAACATCTCATAATGCTATGAGAAACTTTTAAAGTGACTAAGAAATATTAACAACACTCATTTGCTTTTACTTGCCTGATTTTTCCTCATCACTGCCACGTACCACTTTTGAAATGATGGTCTAATCAATTCATAATTTTGATGACTCATTTCATCTTAAATTCTTCTTCATAGATAAACAAATAATTTGACATCATGATGGACACTTCACAAGAACAAATGATCTAGAACATTTAGACTTAACACACCCTATATGACCATGTGAGACCAATGAATGATCTCGTATACTCAGAGAGACTTCTCACACTTTGACTTACTTTTTGAGACCACTTCATAGCTTCACATACACTATATACTCTTAGACACACTTGATTCATGCACTTATATCTTATGAAAAACTCATGACACTCCATTCATGACTTAGAATAGACTCCTTGGCACACCACAAACCTTTAAACTTAACAACTATACTAGTCACATACTCAAAATACAAGAAGACACTTCACATGAATGTCATGACATAATAGAAATCCTTTGGGACATCAATATGACCCTTACACACACTGATTCATTATAAACTGACAACACTCTATGATAAGGAAGTTATAGACTTCAAGAGCATAGACATACACACTAAAAGACAACTAGACTTAGATCTTGACATTCACAACCTAATAAACCATATATAACTATAAAAACATTATTAAGGACTTGAAATGACATACCATGGCATCATGGAGGAGATAAAAACAAACTGAGATAGCTCCCCCTCACTCCAATGCTTCATATGACTTGATATACCTTTAAGAAGCATAGTAGAGGCATATGACACCATGGAGGATCTAGAAGAAAGACCTAAAAAAGGTCCCAAACCTTCTTGGACACCTGAGAATATCATTCTTCACATTGTTTTAGATATAATCTATGATTCATACTTTTCCTTTCATCCATACCTACTTTTGATGAGACATCATTATCCCTCCTAAGCCCCCAAGTCCTTCTTAGACTATTATCATGCATTCTTGACTCTTGAAAGCTTCTTTCATGCATTCTAGGACCTTGATTCCTCTTATTTTACCTTGAGAAACCATATTCACATTATATTACAACATGACCAATCTCATTACAATGGAATCACACTATTGAATTCTTCCTCTTCCATCCTTCAACATGACTAGATTAATCATACAAATAAAAATGAGCAATATGACCTACCTTATTACACTTGTAACATACCATATTCTTAGTTTTCTCACTTCTACAATCTCTCCATGGATGAGCATATCTATTAGACCTTATACACTCTTTTTTCCTATGAAAAAATTCATTACAATTATATTAATAACCATTGAAATATCTTTCATACCTTGAGGCATTATGTTGCCTAATAGGTTTGGTCTTCTCATTGATCTTGGTGTAGGTCACATTATTTCCTTCCTTGGTACTTGATTCACCTACTTCCTTGCTTAAAACTATGTCCACTTGTTTCATTTATTTTTCCTTAACTTCAACTTTGAATCCCAAACCAATTCTATTACTAGCTACTTTTTGATTGCTTGAGAGATCATCAAGAGCCTTGGAACTTTCTTCAAATTTATGATATGGTATTAACTTACTTATTGAATTCAAAGCAAGCATGTCAACTCATCCATAGTCATATTCTTCTCCTTTAAACTTATACAAAAATTTGATATAACTCATCCACTATTCAAACTTAGTCAAATATTTGATGAACTACTCTTCAATAGAAAATACTTTAGAATCAAACTTAAAAGGAGTTATAGAAACAATAGATCTCAAAACATCTTTTGATCAACTACTTCTTCCTTCAAAGTCTTCATCCCTCAAATCCTTGGCCTCTTCAATAGACAGATACTTTGGAATCAAACTTAGGAGTTGACAAAACCTTGTCAACTACCTCTTCCTTCAAATCTTCTCCTAACCCTTTCATGGAGTTGACAACCTTGTCAACCCGAAATAAATATACAACAATAGACTCATCATAAATCATCTTGAGACACTAAAACTGATTTCTAAAAATTTTAATATTAGAAATTATTACCTTTAAGTCACCTTCATACAAAACATTTAGTCTCTCCCATGCCTCTTCTGTTGACTTGCAGTGCAGGTGCATTACCTTTCCTGATCTGAAAATCGACCAAAACAAAATTCTTTGACCACAGACCCTTATAGGAAATTAATTATTTTACCATATATCCCCAATTAAAATCAACTTTAAATCAAATAAATAGTAATAATAATAACCACAGTGTAAAAGGGTTGATAATGGAGTTCAATAGAATACCTACATCTCTGGGTTCAAAAATTGAACCAATTTATTATCCACTTCTAAATTGTAATCCTACTTTAAAATGACAATTGAAGCTATAATAAACCTGATACTAGAAGAACAAGAACCTCCTACATGACAAGTGTCTAATGTCTAAGATTCAATCTCCAATGTTAAATACCCTATGGCTTCCAAGTTGGAATCTAGGTGCTCCACAATCATTTCAATGAGTTATTGATAATAAGTCCTGCAATAATGAAGACCTCAAAACCTCTACTACATGGTGCTAAGTCTCCTTCCTGAATATCTCAATGCTTCCATTGTATGGTACTAATTATCCTTCCATAAGACCTCAACACCTCTTATTTACGGTGCTAAGTATCCATTTATCAACAGAAAACAATGATACTCCTTCACTCTGTTGTATGAAATAAATAAGCCTCTACACAAATTTGAGACTGATACAATGTTTGGTGTTAGCGATGATGTCCTATTCAAAGATGTTTTGTAACACTCACATTTTAAGACTTTAGAAACAAGGGAAAAAAAATTGAAACATAATGTTCTCTGTTCTAAATAAAACATCATTTAGAACACACATTCCATGCCAAGCAATCTCATAACAGATAACCATATGCAATTATAATGACTCAGTATGCTACCGATCTCTCATTCCATGACTTGGTTACCAACCGATCTCTCATGTTAACTTAAATTATAGAATACTTTATGTATACCACATATACTTGGTTCTCCTACCCTATTCTGGCTATTGAGTGATCTATTTAAAGAACCTATCTAAATATTTGTTACTAGTAATCATCTGACATCACATTGCTTTAAACTAGGTGACATAGGACAATGCAACCAGTAGCTTGCAATACTTTGTCCAAATATTTTCAACATACTGTTCATGTTACTATTCATAGACGGCATACTTGTCATTCCAGAATACATCCTTTACCTCACTCTTCTATTATCTAGCATGGTCTTTACTAACTACTGTTAATCCACTTGCCCAAGGTTTAACCCTAGCCCAATTTAGAAACATAATTTATTATAAGAAGATGCTCACGATGACTTAGGGTATATGGGCATAATCGGTTGACCCAAGTCAACCGAAAGTGCCGACGTACCCTGAGTCATTGAAAGCTATCACCTATCCTAAACATGCTACTAACTTGACCTAGAGAGAAACTAAGTTCAAGTCCAGATGTGCATAAATCTAGATGAACAAATATGGAAGGGTGTTGCCACGTGTCATCTACAACACTGTATCCTTGAGAAGTCCCAGGACTTCTTGTGGGTACAGTCCTGTAGTTGGCGTGTGCCAACATCTGATAGAAATGATTCATCAAGATGTATATACCCCCTTAGTGGTCATTAATCATAATTAAATTGGATTAAAGATTCAGATTACAACAACCATGCCTAACCCTAATCCCAACATTCATTAATTTATTTACCCATACTTATCCTGATTACGTATGGAGAGCTTCATTAATCCATGTTTGCATTATTTTTCATTAACATGGCATAACAAGTAGTTATCCCAACATAGGGCAGCAAACATCAACATTTAATTCCTAATGCAACTTAGCTGTCCAAATCAAGTGTGACATCCACCTAGATTCAGCTAGTGTTTACTTTATAAATGAAGTTATAAAGATTAAGAATCATAACCACTATTCTTTTTATCTTTCATTCTTTTAGAGAGGAAGAGCCTTCCTCTATATGGTTAAATGTTAGGTTCCTCATAACCTTTTTATCATTCGTTACACATATATTTTAATTGTATGTCCCATGCATATTTCATTATTAAACTATAGTTGTGTAGTTAAAGAATGACACATTTTGTAATTTAACAAATTCATTATAATACGGGAGATTATACTATCTCCTTAATCCAACTCGATATCTGATAACAACAATAGTATACAAACAGATATAAGGGATACTGCCAAGATATCACTATTAATTCTAGCATTCAAGTACCAAAGAATTCACATCACAAATTTGAGTCAAACACAAAACCTTTCAATTTATGATTTAAAATATACATTTGCAAGACTGCAATTCAGACATTCTGCATGTCAATCATAATTAAGATCTTAAAATAACATCACTTTTATTTTCTAATACAACTCAAGAATGATTCAAAACTCTTTATATAAGATCCATAATTAAATAAACCAATACATCATGAAAGTTATTTTCTTCTTTTATCATGTACGATGTCCATCTGCAAAAATTGCTAGCACGGCTCAGTTCAATAAACTGAGCATGATAAGCACTAAGCATTAAATAAAAGTGCATTCAACTAATTGTTTCATTAAACAACTCTTCTTTAATGAAACAATTAATATACATCATACAAACAATCATAAGTAATAACCTCTAGAAAGAAGTACAATTAAGAGAATCTGAATTCAATTTTTTAAGAAAAGAGCATAATATAATCTGTTACACCTGCATTTATATCATATGGATTAATTGATCCTATCAATTACTTCAAAACAAGGAACAATTCTTGTCATCCAATTGTTTCATAATTCCATAAGAATAGAATACACATTTAACTTTCCCAAGCAGCAGAAGAGGTTAGTTACATCATAGCTCATATCAATATGCTTCATCTTTCTAGATAAAAAAAGAAGAGAATCAATACATACGTATTCCCTCTACACACATCATATTAAGTATAGAATCAAGTTTAGAACACACAACACTGTCTTAGTCCAAACATAACCATAGAAGAGTCCATAAATAAAGAGACAACAACTAAACAAGAATCCCAATTCAATCCAAGAAGACTAGGAAACAAAATAGTCTAATTGAGAGTCCTACTAACTTCTATATGTTAGTAGATATAATTCAAAGGTCTAAAACTAGACTGTCCACAAATCCTAACTAGACTCAACAGTTTAAATCTCTTATCTAAACCATCCAAGAAATTTCCATCTCAGAAGAGAATTAATTAAAGAGAAGTTTAGTCAGTGAACTTGTATAGTCAACAGAAAAAGGATCTCAAATAGAAAAGGACCCAATCCATATTTCATTTCATTTATACTATGAAATGAAATCCCTTATCTAATTCAAAATTATAAATTCTTTAACTAATTCCCAAAAGAGAACCAAAAATTGAATGCACAGTCAAAGAATGCACACTACAACTTTCCATCATAAATCTTACAATTGGTTACCTATTTCCATTCACCAAACTTAAGTTCAATTCAAAACTCAGAACGAACTTCACAATACAATCCCTAAAAGTAACTGTCCCCAAGAGATAAAATTCAATTCTCTTTTTAAAACTTGGAGGTTTAATCAATGAAACCATAAGGGAGTAGAAATCCTCCTATAGCAAAATATTACAAGGATCAATACAACTCACGAATCGAATACCGAATTCCCATTACAAAGCATTAACATCAAAATGTAAATGAGAAAGCAGTTCACAATCCCAAATAAGAGAAAATTTACAAGGCATTCAGAACATTGATACAGTACTCCTTCATACAACACACAGTATAATAGCTTTATATTCAATCATTCTATTAAAACCCACGAATCAGATGAAAGATCATAAGAGAGTAAGAAAACTAAACAATTCATTTAAGACAAGCACTTTCCCAGACTTCTTCCAACTCAAATAAACAGAATCACCACAAGCCTCTCAAGTTTCAGTTAAAGGCTTATGATAGGGAATTATTTGTTCAACATCAAAAACAAGAAGGAAAGTAAATAATACATTCCAAAACCCCATTTTAAAAACTGCTCGACAGTTCCAAATGAACTAAAATCATCAATACCCATAACAATATATAGTTTCATTCCCTTAATCCTTCTACAACAACAATCAAGCCTTCCATAGGTCATGGGTTCACTCAGGGAAGAGAAGAAAAGGAAAACACTTCATTTTCACACGCCTTGTCATGCTCGAAGAGGGCGGTACAGTCTCCAAAACATAAGTACCACAACAGTTCCAACAAGAATTTTAACCAGTCTACTTCTAACCATAACAAAACTCTCAAGACCTTATCAAAAAGACAATCCAAAGATGGATTTAAACTTTAAAAATCCTTAAAATCAACAAAAACCAGCTCGCATTACAAGTAAATAATCAACATGTCAATTTCAACACGAGTTAAAAACTTCTCAATAATGGAATACCTGTACAATGTCAAATACAAGCTTCGAACATAATTTCAGAACCCCACAAGGCTCTAACATCGGCTCAGACAAACACAAGATCAAATACGAGCCTACAACAAAACCCAAGGCCCTAAATACAAGCTCATCATAACAACAATGCTCTATTATAGGTTCAAGCATTTTCAACTCCAAAAAGAAGAATAAAACTCCAGTTAAAAGCGTAAGTACAGATCAAAACTCAACAACTCAGCAGTAAGTTTAACATTTGCAAGAGCTGAATAAGAGTACAGTGTCTCGAATGCAAGAAACAAATATTTGAATACAAGCTACAGAGCTTCAAATACAAATCTCAGAGCTTCAAGTACAAGTTACAGAGCTTCAATACAAATTCACACGAATACCACTAATCACTAGTACAGAGAAAGTTCCTAAAAACTACCATTAACAGTAAAGGATTCACATTCCAAAACACATGTATATTTCATGAAAACATGTAAGTAAGTAACCAGGCACATCATGCAAAAAAATATCCCAAGCGAGAAAAATTGTTTTACTGAATCAATTAGAAGAAAGCAAGAAATCTTAATGGGTAGAGCCTATCATGCATGATAGTGCCTCTGCTGATTCAAAGGAGACTTCTAGCCAAGTTTCTAACACCTTTTCTTCCCCAAGCAATATCAACCAACAATAATATTTTCCCACAATTCCTCATATACTTTCCTCGAATTGAAAATAGAACAGAAAAATAAAAAACAGCCACAAAGTGCAGATTGAACTACTGGTTTGAAGAACTGGATAGCTCCATGCAAAGTAAAAATTATGAAGCATGCAAAACAAAACTACCCCCAAAAAATCTGCTAGCATGCCTTCCAAGATGGTTTGCTCACCAAAATTGAGGTGAATTAATGACATTAAATTGCCTATTCCCACTTATCTCTCCTTGTCACTGCCATCCAAAATTGGCGAGACCAAATTGAACTTCCACATGCATTTCCAAACTTAGTGATGCCTCCACATAGGTTCCATTAAATTTCCATGTAATTACCAAGTTTGGTAGTACTCTTCCCTATTAAATCAAAATCACATCTCATTAATAGCTTAGGAACCACCGCTTAGCTCTCACTTACCAATCTACCCATAGGTTCCCTTTCATACCCCATTAGTTTAGGATAGATACAATTTTCTTAGGTTAGATCTTAGGTTAATTTAAAAGTATAACCTTAGGATATAACCTTTAAATAGATTACCACCTTAGGTTATAACATAGCTTAACAAAATAGTGTAGGAAGTGAAACAACAAAAACAAAACTGACCTCAGAAGATGGCAAGGTTTATTGATACCCGCGAAGATGAAATTTGAAGTTGATGGATGATCAATGTTGTTGAATGACATCAATAGATCCAATTGTGTGCATAACTCCTCTTTCCAAGTGGATAAAATACCTAGAATGAATTTAAAAACTTAAAAAAATATGGGATTAGATAGATATATGGTGGATTTCCTGGAAAAGGCCAATCCATGAAAGTCAATGGACTTCCTATTTCACTAGATTATTGTGCAATATGAAACATATAAGGTAAAAGGCCAAGGACGAATACATATTGTTACATTGGTCGAAGGTTGAGTGTGCATGTTTATGATTTCCAATCCAAGATGGTTGTGTGATCTTCTTTTTTACTAGGAGGAACTACCTGTTATATAAAGCAAGACCACAAGATACAGTTAATAGAAAAAGTTAGTGGACTACCTAGTGTGAGCTAGATCCAGGAAGTGTGATACTTCCTCAAAAATTGTCAATCCACTAATAAATAACTCAATATAAAATAGATAAACATGCAAATATAATAACCTAATACTATTATCCTAATTTAGGTGTCTCAAACTACTATCAATGTCAATCCAATTAAATGCTTAATAACTAAACTAGTGAAGGTCTCATGTTAGCTTACAGGTTAGGCAGGTATTTTGAGGGTCACAAACGAGGTTTGGGTAAGACTTGGTGAAGTTTGGGTTGACTTTGGGTGATTAGGAAGCTTACTGGTCTAAATTAGTTTTACCAGACATAGAGACCGATGATGATCAGGGTGGTCCCGATGTCACTACAAGTATGACCAATGGCGGTTACTATGGGAAATGGTAAAATGTCAAAAGTAGGTGTCTAAGCTCTCTTTTTGTCTACACAAAGAGTTGGGAAGTTTTATGGTGAGGTTGTAGGTGGGGTATTAGGTTTGGATAAGGTTTTGTGAGGTTTTGGGGATGTTAGGGGTAGTTTAGTGAAAATTGACATAAGACACAATGACTGACGTTGGTCTGGTGACCGATGCTAATACATAGGGGAGATTGAAAACAGTTAAGGTGACCGGTGTTGGTAGGGTAAATTTGGTGGTAATTAAATAAAATTATTTTTACACTTCTCTATGATTGCACAAAGGATGAAGGGAGGATGGTTGGGTTCATAATAATGCCAAGAAGACTCGGGAATGCCTAAAGGCTAGGTACGGAGAGCCAGAAGGTTGTGGGTGGCTGGATAGGTAGATTGGTAAGAATGTGGGGATGGAGGAATGCATGAAAGAACAAGATCTGATAACAAAATATAATGAACCCACACTTTAAGCAAGTACAAAATGATGAAAATCAAATACACTTACTTATATTTGCAGGTCTCGTAGGTGAAGGAAGGCAATGGTTAATCCATGAAGAACTTTGTGGTCAATGCCATGGTATAACTCTCAGAGTGTTCCTATGAATGTTCTAATGCCTTTGGACGAGTATCAGGTGCTTTCTTAGGCCTATGGTTGAGTATATTACATCATCTAGGTGTTTAGAAGTCTTTGATTTGTGCTTTAATGTGAAAGAACTCTCTGAAATCAAAAAGTACCAACCTTAGTAAAAGGTTGAAAAATGGTATATAAGGTGACCGACATCGGTTGAAGGATAACTAGCATCAGTTAAAGCAGGAAATGCTAGGTTTGCCAAAAATAGGAAAATATTTGTTATTTTTGGCGTGCTCTAATTGTCAATCCTAGTCTCAAGTGAGGGTTAACACTTAGATAAGCATGAGTGTTTTTGGAGAAAGAATAGGACTTTAATTTTAGGTTTTGAAATATTCTCAGTTGGTTAAGATAAGTAAAGACTCACTCTTAGTTAATTAAAAGACTCAGAATAAGTCCATGGTGAGGTGTCTAATTGATGTGACTAGGTGAGGTGTAAATTAACTTAATTAAATCAATTAATAATGTGAGGATGAACATTAATTCAATTTTAAGTAATTTAATTAATATGAATGCGGGGTAAGGGGTCATGGTTAGGTGAACACATTATGTTAACTGATTAAAGGGGACCAAGGGGAGTGTGACCCAAATTTGGTGTCTACATTTTCCCCTTTTTCATGGATCTTGTATTGGTAAGTAATGTTGACAAAAATAGGAAGTGGTTTCCCCAAACATAGGTGAGAGCGGGGTTTCCCCAAGTATGGGTAGAGGTGATCCCCCTCAAACTAGGAACTGGTGAGGTGTTAAATGGAGTCGGTGAGTTGTTTGATAAAAGGGTAAGTGATGAAAGTGATGGTAGGTTGGATGTAGGTAAGGGTATGGTCATTTTGGGTAATGGGTAATGGAAATCGAATGCACGCACACATATAGATCACAATACGTTACCGGGTTGAAGAGCTTGCAAACTCTACGGTGTCAAAAGGGTGATAGGTTTATCCAAACAAGGTTGAAGTGATTCAAGTATCCAAGGTATAGGATATGGTCATGAAGCACAATGAGCTCTGGTGTAGGGACAGGTAATAGATTGTGTTCCATGGCACCAAAGGTATAGTTGGGATAAACATCGCGTCATTAGGCAAGGTAAGGTCATTAGGATAAACAACACAGGTAACAACATTCCAAGGTATAACGAGTACATGAATTCAAATGTCACCAAAGGTGGTTCAGGTCAAGGTATGTAGGTCAGGGCATGGGTAAGGTCAAGGTATAGTTAAAAAACATGTCCCTAAACAAAATTAAGGGGATGTACAAGTAATTTAGGCTTATGGGTAAGGTGTAATAGGTGTTAGTAAAGTCAAAAGTGGTTGGATCAACACTGTTGTTAGGAAAAATGTGCATGGGTGGGTTAAAAGGTAATGTCAGGTGACCGATGCTAGTTATGGTGTAACTAATGTCGATTTGGTAGGGCATGACATGACCAACGTCAGTTATTCCGATTTGGGGTTAAAAAAGAAAATTTTGTGTTTTACGGATTCATTTTTATTTTGCCACTTTTAGAAAATGATAGAGGGACAGTGATGATTGGAAAATGACAGTATGAGGCATTGAGATGAGTTGGTGAGCAATGTAGCAGGTGATTGGTGTTCAATTAGTGGGTCCACAAGATTGATTCGAGTGATTTGATTGATTCAATTTATTTGGAGGTGAGGATTTGATTTTGGCATGGAAGAGGTAGGAAAGGGAGACTGGTGAGACTAGTCACGAGGATATTAGGTGGGGTGACGATTAGTCACTTGATATGATGATTATATGATCATTTTTTTTATTTTTGATATGTTTATGTCCTCCTGTGTACTAAAGACATGAGATTGTATATGATATTTTTTGAGATGTTTGTATTTATTTGTGTGTGTGTGTGTGTGTATATGTATGTATGTATGTATTGATACATAGACTCTCCCATTTATATAGTTGACAATATTTATTGGATAGGTGATGTACTTGTTTAAATTTTCATTGTTATTGTGTATTGATGGAAACTAGGTGAATTAGGCATGATTGAGTCGAGGTCATGTAGGCACAATTGAGTTTAGGTTAGTTAGGCATGATGGAGTTAGGTTTAGGCATGGTGGAGTCTAGGTGAGTTAGGCATGTTGGAGTCTAGGTGAGTTTGGCATGATGGAGTCTAGGTGAGTTAAGCATGATTTGGTCATGTGTTTGGGTTTAATTTAATTTCCCAATTAGTGGTAGTATGGAAAATAAATGATGATGTATATGTATGTTGTGGTGTAAATTTCCAATTTTTTTGATATCATGGAAATGTGAAATGTATGATATGATGATGTGATTAAATGGTAGGCATGAATGTTTGTATGATTGTTTAATTTCCAAGCATTTTGTAAAATGGAAACTAACTAAGGTAGTATGTGAATGAAAAAGGGGGAAAATTGGTTAGGGAAAAGAGTGTCTGAGCTAACCTCCAAAGGCCCCATGCCCTCAAAGTGCTTCCTACATAGCCCCAACGAAAAGGGGCCTCAGGTCGATGTAGTTCTCCCATAATCTAGGGAAGAATATGATGAGGTAGAGGAATGGATTGGTAGGTTTTAGGCATTATTGAGTCTAGGTTAGGTAGGCATGGTTGAGTTTAGGTCATAAGCATGGTTGATTCTAGGTCATGTAGGCATGTTTGAGTCTAGGTCATATAGGAATGTTTGAGTCTAGGTCACTTAGGCATGGGTGATTTTAGGTCGAATAGGCATAAGTGATTTCGGTGAAAGAAGAATTCCCAAAATGTAGGTGTCGATGGTCTGGTCCTATATAGGAGAATCAATAAGTAAGATAAAAGGTGAATGGTAAGGGGAGACAAAAGTGCCACCCAATTGAGAAGGACCAATACAATTCTAGCGTACTAAATATTGGCTTATGAATGTAAAACCATAAAGGTGTTGCATAATTGACTATTCTAAGGGTGAAGAAATTCACATGATCATGAAATGTCACATTTGCAGAAAGTCCCTTGAGGAAGTAGAAGATTAAAGATTAAAGGCAGTGAGGTGAAAGATGCTAGTTTAGCGTAACTTAGTGTGAGATAGCATGCCCTTTTGGCAGGAGACCCAAGACCAAAGTAAGTCCATGACACAAAAATTATCTTTTTCTTTTTTCTTTTTTTGTAATAGATTGATCAATGCGAGAAGTCTATGTGGGATGAATATATTATCTCCTTGATGTCTTCATGAAGTTGATCGATGTGGGAAACTTTAGAATATTTTATTTAATTTTTGTAGAAATAGTCTTCTTTTTGTGATAGACTATATACAGTATGGTTATCTTTATATAGTTATCCTTCGAGGGATCAATCTATTTATAGTAGAAAGATAGAAAGAGGTTATGTCCTTTATGAGGGAATAATCTTTTTTTTCCCAGAAGTTTGACTCAAGGAGTTTTAATTTGAACATTCCATTTTTTTTTGGACTTTTAGATCATGGATAAGACTATAGAGAAGGATAGGATTCTGTTATGAAGATAAAACCATAGTACACAGGGGTTAACTATGAAAGAATGAATGACCATGGGATTCCATCTTGAAAAATATGAAAATTATCCATGGGAATCATGCCATGAGTAGAGTTGTGGTACTCATATTGAAGATAAGGCTGAAAAAGTAACAGGTAATCACGTGATTCTTGTTTAGTCATTGATCCTTAAAATAGGTGAATGGAAGGTGAATAGTGCTCAAGGGATGATAATTTAAATAGAAAGAAGGTGATATATGACTTGATTCAACAATAGAATGGTTGAAGATGTAAGGCATTGAGGGGCTCAGGTTTTGGTTTACCTTTGAGTGAAGAAAAATGATAAGCACCTAATCCATAGGTATGAGTAAAAATATAGGGTCCAAGCCAATTAGGAGAATATTTACCCCATTTACTTTTCTCCTCTTTTGTTACATGTTGATTTTTCTTCAGGATGAGGTATCCAACCTGGAAGGTTCATTCATGGACACGTTTGTTGTAGGCACGTTTGATACGTTTTTGGTATATTTGAAGGTGATCGAGAGCATTGAGATGAAATTCATCTAATAACTCGAGTTGTGTCAAATGGTCCTAGTGAAATTCATCATCAGTGAGCATATCTTTGAGTGAGATATGAAGAGATGGAATTTGGACTTCAAGAGGTAGGACAACCTTTGTACCATAGACCAAAGAGAAAGGTGTGGTAGCAGTTGAGGTACAAATACTAGTACAATAATCCCATAAGGCAAAAGGAATGTGCATGTGCCAATCATTTCAACTATCGCCAACCACTTTCATAAGAATTTTGTTTAAGGTTTTTTTATTTGATTCATCTTGGCCATTTTTTTGAGGGTATTAAGGTGAAGAAAAACTGCGTTGAATTCCGAAGGAATCGCAGAGTTTCCGTAGGGTTTTATTTTTGAATTGTTTTCCATTATCGGTGATGAGACACTAAGGAACACCAAAGTGAAAAATGATGTCATGGTTGATGAATTCACATATTTTCTCATCTTTCATGGAAATGAGAGGCATGTCTTCCACCCATTTAGTGTAGTATTCGGTAGTGGTAAGAATCCATTGATGGCATTGGGAAGAATGAAGGTTGATTTCCTTGAAAATATCCAAACCCCATTGAGAGAAAGGCCAAAAGTCTCGTACGACCTGTAAGGAATGACTAGGGGTGTGAAGAAGATTTACATGTTGTTGACACTTCACACAACACTTGACATAGTCAAAAACTCATAGTTTAGGTTTGGCCAGTAATATCCTAGGTGGAGAATGTGTTTAGCGACAACTAGACCACAGAAGTGACCCCCAAAAATCCCATCGTGAACTTCCTCTATGGTGTAAATAATTTAATAAATTATAAGGCATCATAAGAGGATACCATCAAATCCACGTTTATAAAGAAGACCACCCATGATGACATAGAGAGAGACATTTTTGAGAAAGGCTCATTGTCCATTGCGAGTAAGATCTGGAGGGAAAATGGAAAGGGAAAGATAGTCAGAAAACTTCTTATACCAAAGGTCATGTGGGTCAATTTCAATGGTTTTGACAAGGTTGATGTCTCAAAATAGATAAGAAGGTGATTGCAACCTTTGTACTGTGACAAAGATTCTTGAGTCGGAGGGCGAAGTGGGGATTTGAGAAGCAAGACAGGTCCTGGTGTCCACAAATTTTTTAGTGGAATGCGGGGTGGTTTGAATTTCATAATGGTCAAAGGTAGTCAAAATTATGTCAACATGATGCTTATACTTTTGAATTATCTCATTATGACATTGATATATACCATTAACTTTGTTTACAACCAGTTGGGAATCACCATAGATATTAATTGATTTAAAGTCTAAGGTGATGGTGGCTTGAAGACCTAATACGAGTGCTTCATATTTTGTGATATTATTAGTACAATAAAAATATGGTTTGAAAGATAATGGCATATGCTCACCGTCTAGAGGAATGAGGATAATTTTGGCACCACCCTCATGCTATTATTTGGAACCATTAAAGAATAAGGTCATCTAGTAAATGGTATCATCCAAAGTGAGGATAGCGATGGATTCATCCAATAAATCAAAGTTAGAGGATTGATTTATAGAGAGAGGTGTGTCTGTGATTTGGTCAAAGATGGTTTGTCCTTTGACAGATTTTTGATGGGTAAATTTTAGGTCTAGGTGTGTAATAATCATGAGCCAATGCGCAACATGTTGATGTTGGTATGACTTTACATACATGTAATGTAAGGGGTCATTATTGGTGATAAAAAACAAATTATGGTTGATTAGGTAATCGTGAATTTTAGTGGAAACAAAAACTAAGGCTAAGTAGAGTTTTTTGGCATGAGTGTATCTAGTTTCGTAGTCTAACAATGTACATATTATTTAATAAACCACTTGCTCCCTCTGTTGCTCATCACGATGAGTGAGCATAGCACCAAGGGAATGGTTAGTAGTAGAAATGTAAAGGTAAAATGGTTGGTCATCCTTAGGTGGAATGAGCACAAGTGGTTGGAGGAGGTATTATCTTAAGGCATCAAATGCTTTGTGAAATTCATCATCTCACTTTAAGGAGACATCCTTTTTGAGGAGATGATGAAATAGATGACAAAAGTCAGAAAGCTACAAAATAAAGCAATGAATAGATTGTAACTTACCGTGTAAACTATGAATTTGACGAAGGTTAGTAGGTGGAGGAATTTTGAGAATATCCTTGATTTTAATGAGTCCAACTTATTTTCCACACAAAGAAATGATAAAACCAAGGAGCTTGCCGAAAAGAACAATGAAGATATACTTCTTGGGTTGACGGTGAATACAATATTTAATTATATGGTTGAAGATGACCTTAAGGACTGTAAGGTGTGTGGCCCAATGTTGGGATTTTGCAAGAAGATCATCAACGTAATCTTCCAATATGTGATTCATAATATCATGAAAGATATAATTCATAGCTTGTTGATATGTAGCACCAGCATTTTTAAGGCCAAAGGGCATGATACGATAGTAGAAGGTGCCCTAAGGAGTAATGAAGGTGGTTTTGTGTTGATCTTATGGGGCAAGTAATATTTGGTTATAACCTAAGAAACCATCCATGAGTGATAGCATCTAATGGCCGGCAGTGAGATCAACTAGTTGGTCAATACTAGGTAGAGGAAAGTCGTCATTGGGGAAAGCTAAGTTAAGGCCACAGAAATCTATGTAAATGTAGAGTCCCCTGTCACTTTTATTACATGAATAATGTTAGAGATCCATTGAGGGTAATTAATGGGTAGGATGAAGAAAATCAAAAGAAGGTGTTGGAGTTCTTCTTTGACAATAAGGGCAATGTGAGGATGCATTTTTTGTAGCTTCTATTTCATGGGTTTCGCTTTAGGAATAGTGACGATATTGTGGAACACAATGTTTGGGTCAATACCAGGCATATCAGCATAGGACCAAGAAAAATCATTTCTATGATCCTGAAGGAAATAAGTAAAATCTTCCTATTCAGCAACATCTAAATATTGGCATATGTTTAGAATGTGCGGGTCGTCCTGAGTGTGAATATTGATTTTGATGGTTGATTCATTTAACATGGTTTGTGTCTCAAAAGGTAACGACTGGTGAATATAATAATATTCTGCACCAAGGTAGGTGAGAATAGAATCATTGTCTTGACATTGAACGACATTAATATAAGGTTTATCATCATCGATCATGTCAGGATACAGGAAGGGAAGAGAAGAAGGAGCCTCATCGTGTCATTGATAAGTTAGAGGTCCCATGGAAATGGTGTTCATGAAAAAAAAGTTAGGAGGAATGGGTTTTGGATCCATAGACTTTGTAAGTGAATGTGGTGAATGGGATGAAGAAGGTTTGTCATCCTCAATGAGTATGACTCGGGCCTTCTTGGGAGATGGTTCAGAAAATCCAATGCCACTGTGGTCTTTATGTTTACAAGTGGTGTATGGGATGATATTATGATGGCCTTATTCATAGAAATCAAATCCAAATCCATTCCATGCACAACAATGGAGGAAGGTGTGGGTGAAGTAGTGGTTGGTGAGATACTAAAGGTCAAATGAAAATGGTCAAGTTTAGGAAGGTGGCTTGGGTGAGTAGGTAGAAGCATCAAGTACCCCATACTTTAAGTTGGTGCGAAGGTGGTGAGGACCACAATAGAAAACCTCACCTATGCAGTGATCATAGAGGTAATGTTAGTTAAGGTCACCATACTCTTGAGGAGTAAGGAATGTGTCAATGTTGTATAGGTGGTACTCCCCTAGAGTGAGACATTGAAAAAAACCTTCTAAGGGATTGGTAGTTGATATGTGGGTAGCTAGAATGGATGAATTACTAGACGGTAAGGAGGAAGAAGCATTGTTTGGTTGAGAAGTAGATGGGTTAGCGTATGGGTCAGCTATAGAGGTTATGGCAGTAGTGGGGATAGATGATTTAGGTGTAGAAGAGGTAGCAGAAGAATTGCTGGAGGAGAGGTGGGAGCGGTGGTAGATGCCTTAACTGGTATAAGGAAATCATTAGGTCGATACAACATGTTATAGGTTTTGAATTGTGAAGGGTCAGCTATAATGGTATATTTATGTCCTTCATGTTCAAATTTTACACAATGATGTAAGGTTCAAGGAAGACAACCCATGACGTGGATCCAAGGTAAGCCAAGCAACAAGTTGTACTAGAATTCCCCCTCTAAGACATAGAATAAATCTGGAATGATACGGGGGCCCACGTGAATGTGGAGAATTATGGTGCTAAGGATGGAAGTTATGGCATCATTAAATGAACGTAATATAACTGGGATATTATGCATGCAACTAGTAGGGATGCATATTTGGTTGTACACATGCAAGGAGATGATGTTGATGTTGGCACCATCATCGATCATAACGCATCAGATGCATATATTATCAATGTGGATAGAAATGAAAAGGGTTGGATCAAGATCATCTGATTGGAGAGGTACAATCTTATCATTAGAGAAACTGAGAGTGGCTACACTATGATTGGTAGTGGGTGTAAAGGAAGGGTATGAATTGGTGAGAAAGGTCACATGGTGAGGAGTGATAATGGAGGCCACAAGTGTAGGGTTATAAGGTAAAACCTCAATAGATTAGATAACCTCCATGAGGGCTTGTCGATGAAACTCGTAGGTTTGGATGAGGTCCTACAAATACATTTTGAGAGGAGATTGGTGTAATTGTTTAATCATTGTATGATGGGAAACCCCATCATAAATAGGGTACGTGGTTCCATGGATGGTGATTTTTAGTGCAGGTATAGATGGGATATTGGGTAAAAGAGTGGCGGATGGGCTATTTGTTTTCTCCTTTCCTTTGTCTTTCTAGGTTTGAGTGAAAATATTAACCATATTAATATGGGGTAAAGGATCATCTGAGTCATGATAGGTGTAATGACAGGACAGGAAAAAGTATGGTGAGTGCATATAGTGGTATTGTGAAAAGAAGTTAGTGCATTGACATTTGGATGAAGGTTTGGCTAGCTCTCTTATACAGACCATATTGATCTTGAATGCGGGAGGATGATAAAAGGGTTATAGAGGTGGAGATGAAGGTTTCTGAATAGGTAATGGGTGAGCATGTGTGTTGATAGGTGAAGTTGGAACAGGGTCCTCATCTAAAATATCATCATCGTCAAAGTTTTCTTCAAGAGGAAATAGGTGGAGAAGAAAGGTCTTAAGAGCCTTACAATTTTCCACATCATGCCCTAGCACATGAAGGTAGGAACAAATTTTTGTATCGTCAAACCCTGCTAGTTTAGGTTTGAGTGGGTCGTAAGGTCTAAGTGGTGGTAATGTGATCACAGAGGTCTCTAAAAGGTTAGATAAGATGTTGGCATAAGACCCTTCCAATGGATCACAATGTGAAGTAAGTGTGGGCCTGGATGGAAGTGTGGGTTATTTTTATGGGAGAGGAACCATGAGAGGTAGAATCAGAGGTGGAATAAGTTTGACCACTAGTTTGGTAGCTAGTATTGTTTTAGGTTTGGGTTTTACCTTCTTGGGTAAAGGTGTAGCAAATGAACTAGCAGTTAACGGTGTTATAGGTTTGACTACTTCTTTGGAGCATAGTGGACTCTTGGATTTTTGTTTCACCTTCTTCGGTAAAGGTGAAGGAATGCGTGATGTAGAAGGGAAGGAAGATGGTGAAAGGGGATTGGTTATCTAAGGTGATAATGAAGTTGCGGTGAAGGTTTTTGGAAGAGGCAAGGTGGAAGGTATTGGTTGGAGAGAAGGAAATATCATAGGTAGTGTTGAGGCTATTAGAGGTGATGTGGGTATAGGTGGTAAAAAGGATGTAGGTGACGGAAAAGGTGTATGTTGTGCATGTAATTTATGTGTATCAGAGGATCATGTTGAGGATGTGGGTTTTTTTATTTTACTTTGGGTAGGAGGTTGCTTGGTAAAGGTAGATGGGTGGGGTCCTAGGATAGATGGAAGTGGTGAAGGTGAAAGAGGGGTAGTAGGCAAAACCGGTGTATGCAGCCTAGAAGGTTGGGTCTCCTATTAGGTGGGGGAATAATTTTTGCATGGGCTTGTGAGGACGTGGCTAATTATAATTTAACATGGGGATGGACTAGGGTTCGTGTCAACATGACTCCCAATGTGGTAATGGGTTTGGATGTGGAAGATGGTATAGGTGTAGGTAAGGATTTAGGCATAGGAAAAAATTCGGATGTTGGTAAAGGTTTAGGTGTGGGCAAGGGTGATCAAGGAGAGGTTGCTCCAACTATTATGGGCATGGTTGGCTTGGTTGTCTGAAACACCTTTGTATAGATTATGGAAGTATTAGCAGACAACATTTGTATATGAGTTGAGAAAGGTAGCGGAAGACGTCCCTAAAGCATGGATTTATCAACATAATCCAAGCGATCAACCAGATGTGAAAATGGCACCATTTTAGGAGGAGGTGATGTTGATTTGGTAGTAATGCCTGTAAAGAATGTATGTGAGACAGGAAAAAGGTTGGCTTTGGAATCTATGGGTAAAAGAGCTGAGATAAAATCAATAGGATCCTTGAAATCCAAGGGAGAGTTGTCACCAATAGGAAGTGGTGCCTCTAATGGATATCCTATGGGTAGGAGAGA
Source organism: Taxus chinensis (assembly GCA_019776745.2). Taxonomy (NCBI): domain Eukaryota; kingdom Viridiplantae; phylum Streptophyta; class Pinopsida; order Cupressales; family Taxaceae; genus Taxus; species Taxus chinensis. The sequence goes on from CM034146.1 coordinate 92,171,305, forward strand.
TGATGAGTAGGATGAGTTAGGTTCCTCTTTTGGTGAAGAGGAAGGTAACAATGACTCTCCCATGGGTAGGAGAGTTAATACTGTGGGTTGTTCATTAGATTGAGAAGTACGTGGGGAAACTGCATCAACAGATATGGTGGACTCCTCTGTGGGTGTAAGGGGAGATGAAGGGGACTCCTCTATGGGTAAAGGAGAAGATGGAGAAGTTTTCTCCATGGATGAAGGATCTCATGCAAGAATCTCCTTGATAGATGGGGTAGGAGGAAGCTGAGGAAGAGCCAGTATAATGTTGAAAACAACATGGAACTAACGAATGTTACAATCATTTTTCGAAGGTTCACCGGTTTGGTTAGATGACGAGGTGTGATTTTGGTATAGATTCTTGAAGATATGAATTTTATGATTAGCCGGTGCATTAGGGTTATCCAAGATGAGATCTCCATTATCTAACATTTCTTGGATGATGTTTTTGAAGGTTATACAATTACTGTCAGTATGACCTTTAACACAATGATAATTGTAGTAATCATGTTCTTTGTACTAGGTAGGAATATGATGAGAGGGGTCAAAACCAATATGTGGTTTGATGGGTGGAAGAATTTCTACTCTGGATTTTAGAATTTTTTCTCAAACTGAAGAGTAGGGTTCTCCTATTGGAGTGTATTTTTGTTTCTCCTGCTTGAGCTAAAAATCTTGAATAGGAGAAAGGTTGGAAGAAGGTTTTGATTAATTAGATGGGTGAGATGAGAAAGATTTCAAAACTAACGCATGGGTATATCCTTTTACCTTGGAATAATTGTTTTGGGGTTTAGAAGAGGAAGAGGTATTGTTTGATTTAAATGCAGCATTTTTTTATGCAACTATATATTTTTCTCTTCAATGGAACAAATTTCAAGTTTTTGATCCATGGTGAATGCCTCGTCGAACGTGTGGAAGGTTTGAACTTGAAGAGTTGGTGAGATGTGTTTGGCACAAGCCCTGGTGAACAACTCTATTAGCTCAGTTTGAGGTAGTTGGAATGTGAGTTGGTTAATTAGACTTTTCCAATGAACAAAAAAATATGCGATAGATTTGTCTTCATATTTTCGTGTTGAGTACAAGTTGGTCATGGTGACCTTATTGATGATATTGATCAAGAAATGGTCCAGGAAGGCTTGAGCTACTTAGTTGAATGAGTAAATGGAGTTCCTAGGTAGACCACTATACCAATCCAATGCATGTCCTATCAAGGACATTGGGAATGTTTGTAGGAGTAAAGCGTCATCATGAGCAATCAGATAACACCCATGTTTAAAAGACCACAAGTGTTGTTCTGGGTCTTCTTTGTTGTTGAAATGATTGAATTTGGGAATTTCCCAATAAGTAGAACATGGACAAATGGGAATGGATGGATAAATGGGCTCATTGCAAATTTTTTCATATGTCAAAGAGGTATGTGAGCTAGAGACTGATGCTTCCAATGTTTGCATCTTGTCCATCATCATTTTTATAAGTTTTTTAGTATGTTGTGATGAATGGGTACCCCCTACAGTATAAGGGGGTAGATTATGAATGTATATGAGGATGACATCCTAGTATATGGTGGTTTCGAGTGTGAGAATTGTGAGGGAGGAATAGATACAGGTGGAAAATATCTTGAATAAGTGATAGATGAAACATGAGGCTATTGGTGATAAGTGTAGGTAGGTGGAGTGTTTTGGTACCCCAGTTTATTTTCCCTTTGAAGTTGAGCAGCATCAACCAATTGAGTAGGATTATTGTAGATAGATAAATTAGAATATGAGTCATTTTGTAGCCAGGGAAGGATTTAACTGACTCTTTGTCACTTGGGCTTGGAAGAATTGGATAGTACTGTGCTAAGGGTTTAACCTACCCTTGCTACTTTAGGTTGTGCCTTCAACCAGGGTGAGAGGACATACTTTGTAGCCAGTGTTGGTGAAGGATATCAACAAATCAACAATACTTGACTCTCCTTCTATGGTATTGATAGGAAGCCTTGATAAGACATGGTCAATGTAACACAATCTAGCTCTCACGAGTTTTCACCCTAGAGAATGAAGATGTCTTCTAAACAAGGTTTAGGATACTAAAGACAACAATAAAACCTAATTTTCTCTTGCATATTTTGGGTAAAGGATGGGTAATTTCAACAAATTTCCTTAGAATTTATGGATACACAGTGCAAACAGGGGTAATTCTTGTATCATTTATCATTTTATATATGGATTATTGTAGGGGAATTAAGAAGGATAAATTTGATTATACCAGATTCCTGGGAACTTTTAACAAATGTTGGGAAATTTGCCAAGAAAAATGATGAAAATACTTCAAATAGTCAACAATAAACCTTCAGCCACAAGATGTGCACCCATGGAAGTGCAAAGATACACGGTTTCACACTTTCTTCAAGCATTTAACATAAAATCACATGTCAAAGACTCAATTAAACATCAGAAATCCTTGATTCATCACGCCTAATATACACTCATAGACCAACAAACAATTTGTATTAAAAAATTAGAAGTATAGTGAATTTCAATTGTTTATGACACCACAAAATGAAATCTCTTCTCACAATATCATTGTAAATACCACAATACTACCACAAGGATAATATATTGTGTGATTCAGAGGAATTCCTAACATAATATTGAAACATGGACGTGGATAACTACTTGAATACATCTCAAAATGGAAGCAAACACAACAATGTTCATGATTAACATGATTAACTCAGGGCTCATCAAATTCATCAACAAGGGAAATTTTTATTTACAATCTCAATGTTGGTCAATGGTTGTACACTTACAACCATCTTGATGTGATTTATTTTGAAGGCTCGGGAAATTAACAGGTTTCTCATACAAGTATTTTAGAGAAATGGTTTTTCTCACTTTTTCTTTCTTTTTCTTCAAATAATTCTTAGAAAATTAACCCCCCCCCCTTTTCGGGATTATCCTTTGCACTTTTATATCATTCAACTCACTCACTAACCTTCAATTTTTCCCCCCAAAAGTATGAATATTCCAGGGAATATCTCCCTTTACAATATGCATTTTAAACTACGTTAATCCTTTTGAAAATGCTTTACCTCTTACTGCCAGGTGTAAAAATATGAGTCTTTTCCAGCTGGTTCTATTTGTGCATGGCTAGGATACCAAGTCATCTCTTTTGGAAGATTAATTTAATCATTCTTTTCACATAGTGATTAGGTAATAATTCTTCATGTCTATGTAACACCCTGAACTATTGTTACTTCCTTTTGACCATTCAAGTGTTGATATATGATTTCTTCTGTAAAAGGATGTGTTCCTTTGATTGTGAAGTCATGCTTGATATGGATTGTATCTTATTTTCTCTTGAAGATCTTTGACTGAGTCAGGATATGCTTGGACTCTTTTATTTCTTTCATTTTTAGCACCTGAGTTAATCTGATTTCAGGATGAATTGTGGATTTACCCATCTTTATGACTCAGCCTTGGATCAGTGGCATTGATCCAAGAGATGTTTTAAGTTTATTCTGGATGAACAAAAATTATAGACCTTACGAAGGTTGCAAGGTCTGAATGTGTTGAATGAGCAATTCAGGAGTTAACTCAGGTTGATCTTGTTAAATGAATTGGTTCCCGATATCGTAATATCAGGAAGGTCTAGACCTTGAGCCAGGTAATAAATTCTGGTATATACTACTAGCTTATTATCAATGCTGGATAGAATCCATTTCGGGAATATTATACTCTGTTGGTTCTTATACTGAACGATTCTATTTGTTAGACCTAGAATGGATTCGTTAGCGATCTAGCACTATGGAAGTAAGACTAAAGTATCAACTTAAGATCGAACCTATGTTTCTAACCTAACTAATGATAGTGGATGAAGGGGGACCTATGATGGTGTGTGAGCCATGGGTGGGGGTTTCCATGGCATTAAATGAGAAGGGATAAGCATAAAGGACAAGGGATATGGTGGAGATTTCAAAAGGCTATTGAGACCAACATGGCAGAGTTGCCAAAACTGGAAATGGTCTTTGGTTTGCATTTGTCCATCACCAACTATGGCGGTCAGTGGAAATGGAGATTGGATGGAGAATCTTGGAGATTAATGTCATTGATGAACTCGGTTCTCGAGCACGGATTTCTCAGGAAGGCATGCAAAATGGAAAACTAGTTGGTTGTTTGGTTTTCCATACTCTCTGATTTTCTCTCTGTTTGATCACTGGTTCTTCGAACTAGTCTACTTGGTGTTGCATGGCAACTATGAGAATAACTAGCTCTTTTCTTTATCGAGGAAAGTTTATAAGGCATGAGGGTAACAAATTATTGTTGTTGAATCTAACGTGGAAGAAGAGGAGAAGGCTCGAGTTCATTCAGAGGTCTTCTTTGGATTTTTAAAGTGACATTACCATGCATGATAGGCCCTGACTTTTAAAAATCTTGCTTTACTTCAAATGCTTTCATTAAAACAACTCTGATCAGGTGATTTTAGTTCAGTTGGTTTGAAGTAATGTTTTGGTTCTTCTTTTCTTGTGGAATTATGAATCTCGGGTTTTTCGAAGATCTTGATGGAATGGTTACTATATTTATTATTCCTTTTGGATTCATTTGGATTAAAGACCAGATGTGCTCTTATTGTTGATTGAACCCTGTTTATTCTTGCTGTGAATACTTGAAGTTATTCTGTTCGGAATGCTTGCTATGATTATTCTACTTGATTGTGACTATTGTAGAATTCCTCACTGTGTTTGCAATTTTTAGGATAAAAATCCATCGAAAGTTTGCAAGGAATATCTATGAAAATGACTCAGTGAGAGTCCTTTTAATGTTTCGTATGTTTTTGTATTCTACTTAAGCTTAGTTTTGAATGCTGTTGTTTTGTTTTGAATACTGTTGATATTGACTCAGCTGGAGTCCTTGGAATGTAACTAGTGTTTCGACTTTTGTAGAAGGAATACTTATTGATATTGATTCTGTTGGAATCCTTAATATGTATCTTGTAATCGACTTCTATAGAAGGAATACTTATTGATATTGATTCTGTTGGAATCCTTAATATGTATCTTGTATTCCAACTTCTATCTAAGCTTAGTTGAATGCGGTTGTTAGTTGAGAATACCGATGGTATCGACTCAGTGAGAGTCCTTGAAATGTATCTTGTATTTCAACTTCTTTCTAAGCTTAGTTTTGAATATTGTTTCTTAGTTGTGAATACTGATGGTATTGACTCCGTTGGAGTCCTTGAAACGTATATTATGTTTTTAACTTCTGTAGAAGTTTTGCTGTGAGTACTATTGGGTTTCTTGAATTGTTTTAGTATGAATTCAACTTCAATCAAAACCTAGGTTATGAGCACTAGTTGGAATTGACATTGTTGGAGTCCTTGATATGTTGCGAGTTGGCTCGATTCTCGAATTACTGCCTCGTTGTGCATGTATATCGTATAGACTCTTTCTTACATTGTTGTGTTATATTCAGTTCACCCCTGTGGAATTAAAGGATGGGTTTTATTTACAAACATCACTCTGTTTGAGACCCTGTTGTATTTCGTAGTAGCTCGACTTCAGATGAAACTTTGAGGAAATTATTGTTATGAAATTCGGATTCTGTGAAGACCTTGTTGTGATTATTTTCCTTGAAATCGACTTCTAATACAGGTCCTTTCTGTATAATTGTAGGGATTGTTTCAGTTGAATGTAGCTGTGCATGTTTGTGTTTTGACTCAGTGTGAATGTCACTTTATTTGCATATGGAAATGTTATTTGTTTTTAATGATATCTTGTCTCGTGTTTGACTGAAACAAAGAGCTCTTAGCTATACCATGTCAGGTGATGGCGTTGGTTATTTTTCATGTCGATGAATGATATGGGAAAGGTTGTTGAGTCTTTCATGGTCAGATTATTTACTGTTGCTTTTCGTGAGAGCTCTTGTATTGCTTAATAGCTACAAGTGATTTTATCAATGAATTTAGATGAAACTGTAGTTCCTTCTTGTGGTCTCGACTATTTTAAATTACATGCATAAAAGTAATTACGTTATTTTAGAGGAGTCGGTACAATCCTGAGCATGATTGAAATGGGAATCTGATTTACTCTGTTTCCTTCTCATGAGTTGTAAATTATATGTTGATGTGTAATAAGAGGAATAAGAAAATACTCTCTCTCTCTCCTAGTCTGGAAACTTTATGTGCTTTCTTCTTGTATCCTTATGTGATCTCTACGGTAAGGGCATGACAAGAATAGACTGTGGTGTTGTATGGAGAGACTGGTATAAAATGTGTGTTGCTGTATAAGTAGGTATACTCGTCAATACCATTCAAATAATTTATGATTGAAAGGAAGTTACGACAGTTGAGCTTGTTGAATGTTATAAATTGCCTTTGAGTAATTTTTAGAAAAATTCTTATAGGAGTTTTGCTGTTTTTAGAATGGTTGTATTCTTTTGTTCTTAGTCTCTAACATATGAGATGAATAGCCTGATTTATGTTTGGAATTTGAAGAAATGATTTCATTTAAACAGGTTGTTTAATGAGAACAATTGGTGGATTGCAATTTTTTTAAGAATTAGTGCTTATCATGCTCATTTCATCAAACTGACCCGTGTTGACAATTTTTGCAGATGGTTGCCATAAGTGGTAAAGACACACAGATTTGATATGATGTTCAGATTGTTTTAATTTGGTTTTATGATGAATTCCAATTTGATTCTCTAAATGTACTACTTGAAGATGGATGTTCTTTTGTTGTTGAGTATCGTATCAAATATGCTGAATGCATAAAATGTATTTGATTAGCTTAGAAATGAATGAAATGAGGTATTTGTTACTTATGTGTTTGCATTCGTATCTTGATGGATTGAACTTCTTTGGTTCGAATGATTTTAAGAGCATTGTTATTATTGTATATCATGGAGACATTTGTGATTCTCTAAGTAAGCTTTGCAAAGATTATGTGACTGAATACTTGTGAATGTTTAGTAGTTCTGTTATGTTCTATCTAAAGCTAAATTAGAATTTAGATCATTGTCTTTCGAGAAGCTAAGGTTAAGATAAACCTCAATAGGAATCTAAACGGGTTGACTAAATTATTACTTCCTAGTCTTGATCTAAGTCAAGACAACATTTAATTGGATTTTTAATCACTATATCTCAATACTAATAAGTAAGATATATTTTAGTTATGATAACTGATATAAACCTAAAAGGGTATGGTTAGCAACCTTATGAGAAGATTTAGGGCTATTGCCCAATTTGGTTGATTTAGATTAGTGTTTATCAATGAACTCTTTGATGAAACCCCAAATCTTATTAACTTCTCTTTGCGAAACAGGTTTTATTAAGAAAGGTAATTCTAAGGTGAGGAACCCAGGGGTTGGCAAAAGAGTACCCTAAAAGGAGCGTCTTAAAGTATAACTTTAACTCAACGTATGTAACACCTTAAAAATAAGTAGATCTTTTCGAGGCAGATTTGAAGGTTGATGGCACAAGTCAACTGCAGGTTTATACCTTCGATAAGATTAGGATGTTCTCAAAGATACAAAAATGCAAGTGACTTATGGCAACACCCTTTGCATTGATCGTTAAGATTTACACATTAAACTCGAACAAGTTTTACTATGGGACTGGTTAGGAATGTGGTCATGTTATAAGGCTGCCCCTGGAGACTCGGGGTATCTTAACACACTGGGTTAACTAGGGTTGACCCAGAATGTCAGTGTATCCCTAGTCCTCATGAGCATCCTTATAACGTTGTCATATTATTAATCCATTCCTGAGTGAATAACTTGGTGCAGGAGAGACTGACAGAAGTCAGTATAAGACATTCTACATAACATAGGAATGGGGTGAAGGACGTATTCCAGATTAACGAGTATGCTGTCAAGGAATATGAGACATAAGCAGTATGTTTCAAATCTTTGGCCAAAGTATCGCAAGCTGCTAATTGCATTGTCCTATGTCACCTAGTCTAAGGGACGATATGCCGATGAATAATGGTAACAATTATTCAGATAGGTTCCTTGGACAGAGCATTTTGAATCCCAGATTAGGGAAGAGAACCGCAAGAGTGATGTGTTAAAATAAAAACGCCAACTCTTTGATACTCATGAATAGATTGGTAGATTACCGAGTCATGGAATGAATAGATTGGAGGTACTCCTAGTCATTACAGGTGCATATGGTTATCTGTTATAAGAATGGTTGTTTTGATTTGTGAGTTCTAAATTATGTATTTAGAACTAGGAAGCATTTAGCAAAAAAAAAAAATCTTGTTCTATTGTACTAAAATGGAGATGTTACATCTTGGTATCAGAGCTGAAGGTTGCATCTCTTGGACCTATTGTGTCCATAATCTGATAAAAACCTGAATTTTCTTGTAACAGAAAATGGTTAGAACAAGGGGGAACGTTGCAAATAATGCTCCACCTGAAGGAGGGGTGGCAACAACCCAAAAGCTTGATGAGATCCTTGCTGCCCTATTGGACATAAGAGATCGTTTGGATGTACTTGAACAACAAGTAATGGGAAATGAGGAGGATGATGAAGCTGGTAATAACAATCAGCAACCTCCTGAGGACAACCCCGATATGGGTGTTGATAATAATGCTGGAAATGCACCTGTCTAACCATAAAACAAAAAGGCCAGGTTGGCAGCAGAACTCAGTAATGATATAAAAAGGGTAAGCCCACCTAAATATGATGGCACCACATTAAGAGATGGAGCTGAGAATTGGCTCAACGAAATGGATAAGTGTTTTGCAATTAGAAACTTCTTAGAGGAAACCAAAGCTATTTGGGGAGCCTATCTGCTTTCCCACGAAGCATCTTCATGGTGGGATAGCCGTAAAGTTGAGCTAAATATTGATGAGACCAATATTACTTGGGATCAATTTAAGGTCTTTTTTAGGAAACGTTGGCTACCACAACTTTTCTATGATCAAAAAATGACAGAATTCCAGAACTTAGCTCAAGGGAAGCTAACGGTAATTGAATAGTGGGAGCAATTTACTGAACTCCTCAAGTATGTACTGCAGTATCAAACTGACGAGAAGTTTAGAATACAAAAATTTATCATGGGACTGAATCCCGTGATAGGGGGAGAGGTCGATGTTCACATTCCAACCACTATGGAAGGAGTTGTTGAAAAGGCCATAAGACAAGAACAGAAATTAAAGGTTATTTCTGCTCATAAAGAGGAAGTGCGGAAGAAGATTGCAAACCCTTCTTCAACTTCACTTGCACCCAAAAAGGGACCATGGAAAATTTTTGGAAACAGAAGTAAGTTTCCAGGTGATAATTGTAAGAAAACAGTAGCAAATAAGCCTGCTGGAAATGTAAGGGATAATTTTTCCAAAAATTATAACAATGGGTAGAAGCCCTATGGAGGACAACGTTATAATTACAAGGTTGGAGGTAATTTTTGAGCCTAAAAAGGGACCTGTAGGAGGCTGCTACAATTGTGGCAAAGACCACTATGTAAATCAGTGCCCTTTGAAGAAGGATGATCATAATCAGCAGCATAAGATACATGCTGCAGTAGCAGACAAGCAAGCTGAAAAGCAGGTGACACCTATAGAAGTTCCGGGTAAGTTATTTGGCATACCTGTCACTATTCTTTTTGATACAAGAGCTACTGAATGTTTTATTTCTAGTAAATTTACTTCTAAACTTAAAAGAAAAGCTGGAAAAATGAATAAATCTTGGACTGTACAGTATGGAAATAATTCTGTTCATACAGTGAGTATGTGTCTTTTTGGGGTAGTCCTTGACTTACCTAACTTTTCCACTGAAGTTGACCTCTATGTTACACCTTTGGGATCGTATGACATTGTCATCGGTGTCAATTGGTTAGCTGACCATAAAGCAAAAGTAGATTACTATGAAAAGAATATAAAATGTTTAGATGATTGGCTGAAAGCAGCAGAGATTCAAGGTGTGAAACGGGAAATTTCAGTTAGAAAACTATCAGCTATGCAGCTTAAAAAGGCTAAAAACAAAGGATGTACCCTTTATGCAGTAAAGATATCTGAATTTTCAGAAGAAGATGGTGATTCCATGAAACGATTTCCACTATTACAAAGTTTCAAAGATGTTTTTCCGGAGGAATTACCAGGTTTACCACCCAAGAGGGAATTTGACTTCGCCATCAAAATCAAACCAGGAACAGAACCTATTTCCAAAGCACCTTATTGGATGGCTACTACAGAGTTAGTCGAGCTTAAGGCTCAATTGCAAGAACTTTTGTCTAAAGGTTTGATTAGACCAAGTGTTTCACCTTGGGGAGCGCCAGTAATATTTGTGAAAAAGAAGGATGGAACACTTAGGCTGTGTATTGATTATCGGATGTTGAACAAAGCAAAAATCAAGAACAGATACCCACTTCCAAGGATCGACGATCTATTTGATCAGATGCGTGGGGCAGCGATTTATTCTAAGATAGATCTTCGATCTGGTTATCATCAGTTAAGGATTAGAGAGGAAGATATTCATAAAACAACTTTCCGAATAAGGTACGGACATTATGAATTCACGGTTCTACCCTTTGGATTAACTAATGCACCCGCATCTTTTATGAACTTAATGAATAATATCTTTCAAGAATATTTGGACAAGTTTGTACTTGTATTCTTAGACGATATTCTCATTTATTCTAAATTTTTTGAGGAGCAAAATGAGCATTTGAAGATAGTTTTGGGAATTTTGAGAAAAAGAAAGTTGTATGGTAAGTTATCCAAATGTTCTTTCTTTGATACAGAAGTTCACTATTTGGGTCATGTCATTAGTAAAGAAGGAATTGTTGTAGATCCTTCAAAAATAGTGGCAATAACTAAGTGGCCTGCACCAAAGAATGTGCACGAAGTAAGAAGCTTCATGGGTCTTGCTGGTTATTATAGAAAATTTGTTAAGGATTTTTCTAAAGTGGCTGCATTGATAACTTCATTGCAAAAGAAGGATAAGAAATTTAATTGGAATGATAAGTGTGAAACTGCTTTCAAAAGTCTGAAAAGCCAGTTGACTTCCACACCTATATTAGTTGTACTAGACCCTAATGGGAGCTTTACTGTTGTAATGGATGCTTCTAGGGAAGGCCTTGGAGGTGTTTTGTTACAAAATGAACAAGTCATAGCATATGAAAGTAGAAAACTTAAGTTACATGAGCTGAATTATGCTCCTCGTGATTTGAAGTTTGTTGCCATTGTTCATGCGCTTCAAGTCTAGAGACATTATTTACTATTGTTACTTCCTCCTGAGCATTCAAGTGTTGATATATGATTTCTTCTGTAAAAGGATGTGTTCCTTTGATTGTGAAGTCATGCTTGATATGGATTGTATATTCTTTGCTCTTGAAGATCTTTGACTGAGTTAGGATATGATTGGACTCTTTTATTTCTTTCATTTTTAGCACCTGAGTTAATCTGATTTCAGGATGAATTGTGGATTTACCCATCTTTATGACTCAGCCTTGGATCAAGGGCATTGATCCAAGAGATGTTTTAAGTTTATTCTGGATGAACAAAAATTATAGACCTTACGAAGGTTGCAAGGTCTGAATGTGTTGAATGAGCAATTCAGGAGTTAACTCAGGCTGATCTTGTTAAATGAATTGGTTCCCGATATCGTAATATCAGGAAGGTCTAGACCTTGAGCCAAGTAATAAATTCTGGTATATACTGCTAGCTTATTATCAATGCTGGATAGAATCCATTTCAGGAATTGTTATCCAAAATTCACCCCCCAGGGTAAATTTTGATAACATGCATCAAATTACTTAGTCCCAGGAAAATAAATTGATTCAGGGCCAAAAAATCATGTTTCTAGGGTCCCCTCAGAATTTTTCTAACTCTCCTATCTAGGTTTAAAAGAGCAAGTTCTGAGAAAAGGTGAAAAGGCTGCAAAAACAAGCTTGGGCCAGGAAAAATCACAAAAAATGGCTAAGTCCTAGTCCTCGCAATAGTCGGGACGTGAGGGACATCTGGGTGCGAATCGGTCGAAAGGCCGCCAGGCAGTCTGCAGGGCAAAGGAACATCTGGGCTGTTGGCATGTGCGGGACGCGGAAAGCCGGTTCGGCCGAAGGAGAAGAAAATCGACTAACTGCTCTGGGACATTTGGGACAAGAAGACGCAAAGGAATCGAACAGCCTGGATCGGCCGAAAAGGAGAACTTTCGCACTAAGTAGTTTGGGACATGTGGGACAAAGGTACACGAACCGGCCGAATCAGGTGAACCGGAAGAATTTGTCCTAGACAGTTTGGGACATCCAGGACAAATGGATGTGCTGGACGCGAAAGAGCTGGCAGACCCATGGACCAGACAAATCATGACACGTGTCACAAGGAGAAAAGTCCAAAAAGTTCAAAGGGCGAGGTTTCAAGCACTAACCCGAGCCAATAAAAGGAGGACATGTGTCCAATGAGGAAGGGAAGCTTAGAGCTCAGGAAGGAGTTAGAGAGTTTAGCAAGAGTTTTGGCCGAAAAGCTAAAAGCAAAGGTCTGCCCCGCGCCCCTGTCGACCAATCAATACATGCCACATGTCCCAAGTGGCGGGGGCGCGGAAGGAAAGTGGAAAATGTTCCAAAATCACAAAAGGAAAAAATTTCAAGGAAAAACCCATGAGACAGCAGAGGAGAGAGAATTACATATCCAATCAGCACTTGACACGTGTCGTCCAGGTGGCAGAGTGCGGGAAAGATCTTCAAAACACATTTTCACCTATTTTGTGCCCTAAATCTTCAGATCTCCATATCTTTTGATCCAGAGCTCAGATTTGCACGTTCTTTATATCAACGGAAATCTTATGAAATTCTCTACATGATTCTGGGGTTAATCTTGAATTTTAGTGTAGTCTAGAGAGAGAAAGTTGAGAAACGGCTCTGACGCGTGTTTATGGCCAGAAGTGACATTTTAGCAACCAAATTAATGCAGAATGGGTCGCATTCTCCTCCAAATCGGTCAAAGATGGCAAGGTATGGGTTTGTAAGGTTCCCCATGCCATTTTAATGCATCTGCAGTCAATGAGGAATGGGCTTGCACATTTTCCCACATTTCTCTCTCCTCGGCTCGACCCATGTAATGTAAAAGCCAGATTTGGCTCATGTTAAAAATAATAATTACAAGTTGTTCATCTGTTCGGCTCTGCCCTCCCTTCTTTTCCTTCTCCAGGGTTAAAAATGGAGTTCGAACCTCCTCCCTGCTCTGTAATGGCATTTTTTGCCTTTTACTAATGAAATGATGTTCTGTGCAAACTTCTGAAGCAACAAAAAAATGTGTTTTGTGATGCATATGTTCATCCTTGCTTGTTTTTCGCTTGTTTTCCTCTTGCCTCTCTTCATTACAGGTATTTGTGCATGTTTGAATGTTCATTGTAGGTTTGGAGCTATGTTCATGGAGTTTTGGGACATTTTCTATGTGAAATCTATCCTTGGGCCTGTGATGCATTTGTCCATCCTTCCCATTGATCACCTCTCTTTGTTACATGGCAGTTTTGATAGATGTCCAACATTCTCCTTCTCTGGTGTATCACCGTTTTAGTGTAGGCTTTTGTTCTTTTCCTTTCTCTCTCTCTCTCTGTCTCTTTGGCATGGTTAGATTAGGATTAGATTAGCTTGCCTGCACTGGAATAGCTTGTGGCAGGTGGTTTAGGAGCAAGAACCAGCCTTCTCTGGAGATTCCTTTCTCATTTCTGCAAGTCCCACACTTAGAGAAATGTTTCAATGTTGTGCAATCACACTGGATGCCTAAAGATCAACTTACAAACCTGATCAGCATCCAGGGGTGTTGTTATTTTGTAACAACAATTCTGGCTCGCCCGGTGGGACCTTAGAGGTCTTCCATTTCATCTTTTGTAGGTTGGTGTGTTCTGTAGATTGAGAAACAGGGATGGAAGCCTGTGTAATTTTATTAATCTCAATCAACTAAAAAATTACAGAGAATGGGCTATAATATTTATAGATATTGCGTAGCCAAATACATCCGGGAGAATAAGTTGCACAGGTGCAACCAAATGCCAGAATAAACAAGCTTCCTATAGCATCTGGGAAGCAACAATTACATAAAAACAAATATATTGTTTAAAACAATATAACAGTATGAATAAAGACAAATATGGTTGATTAACCATATAACAAGATAACTATATATTATTTAATTAATTGAATAATTTAAACTATGCAGAATTAATATTAGGATAATAATATTTAATCCTAACATTCCCCCCCTTAATTGTGCATTGTTTGAAGAGATGAGGAGAGAAATGCTCTGAACAAGTCGAACTTGTCACGTGCAAGTGACTTTGTGAAAATATCTGCTCATTGTTCAGCTGTTGGACAAAACTGAAGCTAGATGTTGTGCTTCAACACATGTTCACATATGAAATGAACCTGAACTTCAATGTGCTTTTTTCTCTCGTGAAAAACTGGATTGCGAACAAGTTTTAGAACACCTTCATTGTCAACATACATGGTGGTCGGTTTGTCCTGTGGTATTCCAAGTCCTTCTAGTATGCGACGTAGCCAAATCGCTTCACAGATAGCTTCTCCTGCAGAACGATACTCGGTTTCTGTGGAAGAGTGAGAAATAAAGTGTTGTTTCTTACTTCCCCATGATATTGGTCCAGATCCCATAAAGAATACAAATCCAGAAGTGGATTTTCTATCATCAATGTTACCTGCATGATCTGAATCCGAATATCCAGTCAAGAAGAATTTTTCATTCTTTTTGTATTCTAGACCAAGATCCACTGATCCTTTAAGATATCTCAAAATGCGCTTTGTTGCTTTCCAATGACAAATTTTGGGTTCCTGCATGAACCTGGATAGATAGCTCACTGCAAAGCTGATATCTGGTCTAGTGTAGGTCAGGTAAATGAGACTCCCAATCAGCTGCCAATAGAGAGTGGCACTTACCTCAGGAGATGGGTCTGAACGAGATAACTACAATCTGTTCTCCATAGGTGTAGCAATCGGTGTGCAATCCATCATCCTAAAATTCTCGAGCGTTGTCTTGGTATATTTCATTTGAGAAACAAAGATATGATTCTCTTTCTGCCATACTTCTAGTCCAAGACAGTAGTGCATAAGCCTGAGATCTGTCATGTCGAATGATCACTTAAGATCTTTATTTGTTTCATCAATCATCTTCACTGAACTACCAGTGATGACTAGATCATCGACATAAACTACAACAATCACCATCTCCCCCCCCTTGCTTTTTGAGGTAGAGATTGGGATCGTATGGATTTCTGACGAATCCATGTTGTACGAGATGCTCATCAATCTTGATGTACCATGTCCGGGGTGCCTGTTTGAGGCCATACAGAGATTTCTTGAGTCTGCATACCTTTTCTTCTTGACCAGGTACAACATATCCCTCAGGTTGAGTCATGTAGACTTCTTCTTGCAAATATCCATTCAGGAAGGCACTTTTTACGTCCATTTGGTGAACTTTCCATCCAAACTGAGTAGCTAGAGCAAATATCATCTTGATCGTTTTGATCTTAGCTGTGGGAGAAAATGTCTCCTCATAGTCAATGCCTTCTTTCTATGTGTACCCATTTGCTACAAGTCTTGCTTTGCACTTGTCCACTGTCTCATCTTCTTTGTACTTAGTTTTGAATATCCATCTGCATCTAATGGGTTTCTTCCCTGGTGGAAGATCAAGAAGCTGCCAAGTGTTATTCTTCATCACTGATTGATATTCATAATCCATGGCATCTTTCCAAGCTTTTGACTGTAGGGCTTCTTGGACTGTAGAGGGCTCGTATGATTCAATAACTCTACTCATCAAAGCAAAGTTAACTTCTTCTCTTGCTTTACTGCGAGTCCGTGGTCCAGGGGTGGATGTATCCGGTGGAGCATCCAATATTGCATCTCGTAATGTACTTGTACACCATTTAGGCATACGTTGACCTGTTCCCATGGGTTGTGGTTCTATCTGATCAAAACCATCATCCCCATCATCACTTTCATCTTCTGAGGGAACATTAGCTTCAATTTTTACAGTAGGTGAAAAATCTACATCTTACGAGTTCGGAGGAGGAGTCTCTGCTTCCTTCTTCTCAAAAAATTCAACATCTCTGCTTGTGTAGACTTTTCTGGTCTTAGGATCCATCAATCTATACCCAAGAGTCTCTTCACTGTATCCAATGAAGATGAGATTTTGTGACTTCATGTCCAATTTCTTTCTGTTCTATTTGGGTATATGAATGTTGGCTTTGCACCCAAATACTCTGAGGTGTGCAATGGATGGTTTCCTTTTTTACCATGCTTCTTGTGGTGTAATTCCTTCAAGAGCAGTTGTGGGAACTCTATTTAACAAATACACTGTTGTTTTTGCTGCTTCTGCCCAAAATGTCTTTGCAAGTTCAGAATCATCGATCATGCATCGCACCATTTCCATGATAGTACGATTTCTTCTCTCAACAACACCATTTTGCTGCGGTGTGTGTGGAGGAGGCATTTGTCGACGAATCCCATGAGTTTGTAGGTAGTCTCTGAACTCATCACTGGTGAATTCCCCCCCTCGATCTGAGCGGAGAGTTCTGATGTGATGACCAGTTTCTTTCTCAACTACCACTTTGAACTTTTTAAATGTTTCAAAGGCTTCACTTTTCTTGCGAAGACAAAAAATCCACATTTTGGGTGAATAGTCGTCAACACAGAGCATGAAATACTGGAACCCTGAATGACTTGGCTGCATCAGACCACATAGATTAGTATGAACCAGGTCAAGTTTACCATGAGCTCGAAAAGTACTCTTTTGGAATGAGACTCTGTGTTGTTTTCCTGCTAAGCAGTGAGGACACTTGTTTGTATCCTTCTGAAGAGATGGTAGCCCATGTACCATATTACACCGGCGAAGTGTTTCGAGATATTTGAAACTTACATGACCAAATCTCCGATGCCATAACTGGGCTGAGGTGGAGTTTTTAGCCACAAGTGCTTGATCATTTTTGTGAATGAAATCAAGTTGAAACATTCGTCCCACATTTGAGGCTTTTACAATTATTTTCGAGCCTCTGGATTTATCTCGAATCAAACACATTTTCTTGTCGGATTGACTATCAAAGTCAATTTTCAGGTTGTGATCTAGGAGTTGACTGACTGAAAGAAGGTTCTTTATCAACCCAGGGACATATAGAACATCTGATAGTTTGCATTTGCGTGAACCAAGGGGTAGAGAAATGTTTCCAATCCCCTGAACTGTATATGAAGAATCATCTCCCAACGAAACATGATTTTTTGATGGCGTGTCCCTCATTGAAATAAACCAATCTCTGCGGCCGGTCATGTGTCAAGTGGCTCCCGAATCAACATACCAGACGTCACTAGATGACGTGGATGGTTCACTTGATTTAGCAGTGAACAAGAAGTCTTCATTGTCTGACTGTTCTTGTTGCTCAGCAATATTACCTTGCTGGTGGGGTCTTCTTTTCCAGTTCCCCTTTTTCTGCCCATGATAGTTGTTTGAATGTCCCTTGTAAGATTTTTGTTGTTGTGGTCCAGAATTTCTTGATGAACCTTTCTTATAAGTGTTAAACCAACATTCTTGCAAGTCATGTCCTCTTTTACAGATTGGACATCGCTTCTTCTGTTGATTGTCCCCATGATACTGATTCTGATGTGGGGAATTTTGATAGGATTTAGGTTTTCCTTTACCTTTTCCTTTCCATTTTTGATGTGAAGACAGTGCCTGCTCCTCTTCATCATCCTTGTTGTGCATTGCTTCCTCTTGTTGCAGTAGGTTTACTAGCTTGTCAAAACTAATTGTCGTATCTGACAAGTTTAGAGTTGTGACAAAAATGTGGCAAGAAGAAGGGAGAGCTCTCAGAACAATGGGAACAAGAGATTCATCTTTGACCTCTTCTCCTAGGGCTAGAAGTTAAGCCCTCAACTCTGCAACTCTTCTTAGGAAGGCTTCAATTTTCTCATTCTGTTTGAATTTCAATGTATGTAACTGACTCTGCAAATTGAGTATGACATTCTTGTTCTTGGCCTCATATATTGTGCTCAGCTTATCCCAAGCTTCTTTTGCTGATGTGGCATCTCGAATGTGGGCTTGCACATCGTCGGATACTCCAAACAAGATGATGAGTTTTGCTTTCTGATCTGCTCTATCAAATTTTCGTTGTTGTGTTGCATCAGTTGGTGATCTGGTTAGAGTACCAGTCACAATAGGCCAGATTTCTTCAAACTCAAGCTGTGTCTTGATTTTTGTCTTCCAAGCAGCATAGTTGCTTCCTCTGAGCAATTTTGAATCTGGAAGAAAAAAATTGGGGGCATTGGTGCCCATTTTGCAGAGATCACTGACAAGGTTTGGCTCTTATCACTCCAGGTATTAGGTCTCCCAATCTATATACCGTCAGTCTGATATACCGAACCTTTCTATATACGCGCCCTTCCAATATACCCGTCGGTACGTGGAAGAAGCTCTCCCTTTCTATATACCTAGCGGTACGTGAAAGAGGTGTTAACGTACGTGAAAGAATTCAATATGTGGTACCAAGACAGTACTAATGGGGTCTGTGCGATTATTGACACCGGCTCAAAGAAATATCCTCATACGCGTGCATAACTTCGCTATATACTCGGATAATTTCTCAGTCTGGATTTATGTCTTGCAATCATTCACAGACGGATGGGATGGTTCATAGTGTGTGCACTATGACCTTATTACTCCCCGTCGATTTATAGGGACGATGCCCAGATGACGTTGTTGCAGCTATATTAGGCGTTAAGTGCAATAGTAGTCATGACGGCTTTACCCGTAAGTGCTTCCCAGAGGCACTGTATATACCGAACGCTGCGAATGAGATTTAGGATCTCGTGAGTGTTACAGAACCAATTTTACTATTTTTTATTACAATTCTGCTAGTTTCTGAGCAGTTACAAATTTTTGTAGTTGACTATGGCAACCTACAAATTAGTACAATATGCAACAGTATACAATTTACATTCAAAAAACTATACAATTTGAATGACAGGCAAAAAAATTTAGTTTCGGGGTCCTGGTGGCCTCTTGAGCCCAATATGACCAAAAATGCTAAAAATTGCAAAAAAATAACTGAAAATGCAATTTTTAGATGGGTCTCCTTTTTCAAAAAATGTCTGGAATGAAAAAACAGACCAGATGGGAGAAAAAAAAAATTTACCCTAAATTAGGGATTTCTCCGCTAAATTTAGTTAGTTGTAACTAAATTCAAAAAAGTCTGCTAAATTTAGCAGTTCTGCCAAAATTTCCGCCAAATGCAAAAGGTGAGTTTTTGAGTGTTTTTGGTGGGATTTGACCCCCAAACCTCTCACTCCCAAGGCGCATGCACTTACCAACTTGCCCACTTAGGGCGCTTGGGCTATGAAAGGAAGGAATTTGTATTTATTGACAAGTAAATTGACTTACCTCTTGGAAAATGGATGACTTGTAGAGGTTCCACGTGGCGCATGCTAGTGAAGAGGCATTTTTTAGGGTTCCTTTGCTCCAAATCCGGATCTGGAGCTTGTTATCTGTTATTGTTTGCTTTTGTGAAGCCGCCTCCTTCTTTTCCAGCCACTTTTCCTTGCTCAGGCCGCGTTTTCTAGCTTTCCACGAACTGATTTGCTTGTACAGGCCGCATTTTTTGTGTTTTTCCACTGTTCTTCCTTCCTTGGCCACGTTTTTTTCCCTTGGCCGCATTTTTTTCCTTCTTTTCTTTGATTCTTGATCACTGTTTTTTCCAAATGTCTTGTGCAGGTCGCGCATGGAGTGGATATGGGCGCATTTGCTAAAAAAAAGTTTTTTTCTCCTTTGTGTAGGCTTAGGACAAGTCGCTGACCAAATGAGGTCGTTTTTGCTCAAAAAAGGCATTTTTTTCTTTTCTTTGTGTAGACTTAGGAGGACAGGTCGCATGGACAGTGGAGAAGGCGCTTATTACTCTTCTTCCAATGTTGGGTGTGCAGGTCCAGCGTGGGTGCCTCCTTTTTTTATTATTCTTTGCTCAGCTATTTTCTCCTTCATGCAGGTGGCTTGATTCACTTTTATTTTTGCTTGTTTGTTCACTACAGGTGCATATACACACAGACCTCGAAAACAAGCAAAGCGACTTCCAAATACAGTAAAGACAAAACCCTTATTGGAAAAAAAAAATTAGTATTATTTCCAATACCTGTAGCAAATTTTTCCTGGTGCTGAGTGCACCAGTGCAAAAAAAATTGCCTTCCAAGCACCTGGAAGGAACAAGAGGATGTGGGGGAGGCAGGGATGGGGTTGGGAGTTTGCACGAGGTTGCACCAGCTCTCAAATGCTGCAAACGCGTCTCCAATCTCCTCTCTCTCTGCTGCTCTCTCTTCCACACCTTCACAGGACCAGATTCTCGCTCTGGTACCAAATGTAGATTGAGAAACAGGAACGGAAGCCTGTGTAATTTTATTAATCTCAATCAACTAAAAAATTACAGAGAATGGGATGCAATATTTATAGATATTGCACAGCCAAATACATCCGGGAGAATAAGTTGCACAGGTGCAACCAAATGCCAGAATAAACAAGCTTCCTATAACATCCGGGAAGCAACAATTACATAAAAACAAATATATTGTTTAAAACAATATAACAGTATGAATAAAGACAAATATGGTTGATTAACCATATAACAAGATAACTATATATTATTTAATTAATTGAATAATTTAAACTATGCAGAATTAATATTAGGATAATAATATTTAATCCTAACATGTTCCTATGAAGATTTCAGCCTTTGGAGGCACTTGCAAACACATCTGGCGACTCCATCTGATCAGCAACTCATTTCTGAAGTTGCAGACCCGTTTTCCATCCATTTCCTTCCATATTTCTTTCCATCTCTTTCATTATTTTCCATTCCATGAGGTTGTGCAATCATGACTTCATTTCCATCATGGAATTCACATCAACAACAGTAGTATATTCCACCTCCAACATGTTTTACAAATCCTCCAAATCAGCCTTTTGAGCAGATTCAAGATCAGTATGCATACCCATATGAGCAGCAATGCCAAAGTCAGTTTGGCTATGGAGCTTTCCAAGAGCAAGAGTATGCATATAATAAAGACCATCAGATCCAAGACGCTGGTTTGTTGGAGAAAATCCAAAAGATGGAGGTAGAGATGGTGCAGTCGAGAGCAACAGCTCAAATGAGAGCTTTCAGAATTGGTTGCAGGACTCCTTGTCCATGGGGAGGCCCTTTTCCAAGACACTTCAGCCCTCAAGAGAAGCTGGACTTCATGATAAAGATGCTGCCCCAACTTGCACAATGGACAGCAGAAATAGAGGCCTATACATTCGGTGTTGAACAACCTTGTCAATGGGTAAGTTCTACACCATCATCTGGTTTTTCTCTTCCCATTACTCAAGCAGCATCATCTCATTTGGACTTGCAAATTTTAAACTCTCCATCTACTGTCCCAAATGTTGGTCCCATGTCTCCACCTCTCAGTCTTCCACCACACCTCAATTCTTCTTTCCTTTTTCCTTCCAAACAGTCATCCTCTCCACAAGAGCTAAAATAAATCCCCCCTCCTCTAAAGAAACAAGAGATTTCATCTCCTTTACCACCACAAAAAATTGCCAAATCAATTGAGTTGCAACCCACCCCTCCTCTTGCATTCCCAATTCCATGTGGGGAAGAAGAAATTGCAAAAATCAGTCATCAAGGACAGCAAGAGGAAGAGCCAAGAAAAGAAGAAATGATTAAGAGCTTAGTAAGTTTGGCTGCCAAGTTTGGTATAACAAAGATCCCCTTGATGGTCAAACCTACAGAAGAGGCTAAGGTTGAACAAATAATGGTCAGGGCTGATTTTGTTGCAGCAGAAGAAGAAGTTCTTGCATTCCCAACTTGTCCTCTAGAGCAGCAGATTGAAGATTTTGACTTGACAAACTTCATGCTAGAGGAGGAGCTCATTCAAGAGCAAGATTGTCTTCGAACATTGGAGGAAGGAGAAGCTGCTCCAGATCCAGTAGCAGAGGAGCACATTCTAGCTGTGGAGGAGAAAGTTGCAGATCCAAGAGCTCTGAGCACAAAGCAGGCTACAGGAGAACCTTCAGTTCTTCTTTCTACTTCACCTCTCTCAAGTTCCAGTGCTGAAGAGGAGTTTGACCTCTCAAACTCAATATTGGAGGGAGAAAGAAACCATGGTGGTCAAGTTATAGATCAAGAGGACACCATGGAGGAAGTTGAACATTTGCAGCAGGACAGCCATGAGGCAGTTTATCTGTCAAATTTGGAGGACTGTTTTGATGGAGAAGAGCCGGTTGAGTTTCCACCATTCTCTCTTTCATCATCCACATTCCAAACACAAGATTCTGTTGTCATGAAGGAGAACATTCATTTGCAGCAGCCTGCATCTTATAACAGCTCTTCGGAATCAAGATTGGAAGATTGTAATCTTTCATGTTCTTCATTGGAGGAAGAGAAAGGACAAAGGAATTTCACCATTGCTTCCACACCATCCATTGAGGGTCTACAAGAAGACTCCACTTTTGGAGTTGAGAATCAGAGCTATGGGCATATCAAATGGATCGAACCTTGCCCAATCAGGTATTTGGCTTCATTGGAGCCAAAGGAGAAGTCATAACCAATCATGCTTGCTTCTGAGCATGAGGGTGAGCTACAAAGTACCAACGATCAGCTGTCATACCCCTTCAATCCAAATGCAGAGCAACTAAAAGAGGTATTGAATTTGCCTTCAGCTGATACCTTGATGATTTGAGTGGAATACCAGCTTCTTGTTGATTTTCCACTCATCCTAACAGCCATGATCAGCTCCAAATCAATTGCATGGCTGCCACTTTTGAGAAAGGGAAGTTATTTCTCACAACTAATTGTAGGGTTTGTTTAGCTTTCCTTTGCTCCCAGTTATAGTAGAGTAAGTAGGTTTGCTTTTAGTAGAAGAAGTGATTGTGCACACTCTGCATGTTCCATTTGGAGCATGTATGATTTTCAGTTCTGTACATAGTTTTGGTATTACTAGTTCTGCTCTTGCACAGTTCGTTTCAGTGGCATTTTGGTGAGAAAAACTCCATGTCTGGTGGGTTTTAAGTGGCTCAGAGGGAGGTTTTCAAAGTTTAGATCAGTTGCAGGTTATAACTCATGACTCCATGCCCAATGGATGCTTCAGGCAATTGGTAACTTCATCTAGCAGGCAAATGACCCCGCTGAGTCGCCAAATTGTTATCCAAAATTCACCCCCCAGGGTAAATTTTGATAACATGCATCAAATTACTTAGTCCCAGGAAAATAAATTGATTCAGGGCCAAAAAATCATGTTTCTAGGGTCCCCTCAGAATTTTTATAACTCTCCTCTCCAGGTTGAAAAGAGCAAGTTCTGAGAAAAGGTGAAAAGGCTGCAAAAACAAGCTTGGGCCAAGAAAAATCACGAAAAATGGCGAAGTCCTAGTCCTCGCAACAGTCGGGACGTGAGGGACATCTGGGCGCGAATCGGCCGAAAGGCCGCCAGGCAGTCTACAGGGCAAAGGAACATCCGGGCCGTTGGGACGCAGAAAGCTGGTTCGGCCGAAGGAGAAGAAAATTGACTAACTGCTCTGGGACATTTGGGACAAGAAGACGCAAAGGACGCGAACCACCCGGATCAGCCGAAAAGGAGAACTTTCACACTAAGCAGTTTGAGACATGTGGGACAAAGGTACGCGAACCGGCCAAATCCGGTGAACCAGAAGAATTTATCCCAGATAGTCTGGGACATCCGGGACAAATGGATGTGCTGGATGCGAAAGAGCCGGCAGACCCACAGACCAACCAAATCATGACACGTGTCACAAGGAGAAAAGTCCAAAAAGTTCAAAGGTCGAGGTTTCAAGCACTAACCCAAGCCAATAAAAGGAGGACATGTGTCCAATGAGGAAGGGAAGCTCAGAGCTCGGGAAGGAGTTAGAGAGTTTAGCAAGAGTTTTGGCCAAAAAGCTAAAAGCAAAGGTCTTCCCCGCGCCCCCGTCGACCAATCAATACATGCCACGTGTCCCAAGTGGCGGGGGCGCGGAAGGAAAGTGGAAAATGTTCCAAAATCACAAAAGGAAAAACTTTCAGGAAAAAAAATCGTGGGACAGTAGAGGAGAGAGAATTACGTATCCAATCAGTGCTTGACACATGTCGTCCAGGTGGCAGAGTGTGGGAAAGATCTTCAAAACACATTTTCACCTGTTTTGTGCCCTAAATCTTCAGATCTCCATATCTTTTGATCCAGAGCTCGAATTTGCACGTTCTTTATATCAACAGCAATCTTATGAAATTCTCTACATGATTCCAGGGTTAATCTCAAATTTTGGTGCAGTCTAGAGAGAGAAAGTTGAGAAACGGATCTAATGCATGTTCATGGCCAGAAGTGACATTTTAGCGACCAAATTAATGCAGAATGGGTCGCATTCTCCTCCAAATCGGTCAAAGATGGAAGGGTATGGGTTTGTAAGGTTCCCCATGCCGTTTTAATGCATTTGTAGTCAATGAGGAATGGGCTTGCATGTTTTCCCATGTTTCTCTCTCCTGGGCTCGACCCATGCAATGTAAAAGCCAGATTTGGCTCATTTTAAAAATAATAATTACAAGTTGTTCATCTGTTCGGCTCTACCCTCCCTTATTTTCCTTCTCCAGGGTTAAAAATGGAGTTCGAACCTCCTCCCTACTCTGTAATGGCGTTTTTTACCTTTTACTAATGAAATGATGTTCTGTGCAAACTTCTGAAGCAACAAAAAAACGTGTTTTGTGATGCATCTGTCCATCCTTGCTCATTTTTCACTTGCTTTCCTCTTGCCTCTCTTCATTTTAGGTATTTGTGCATGTTTGAATGTTCATTGTAGGTTTGGAGCTGTGTTCATGGAGTTTTGGGACATTTTCTGTGTGAAATCTATCCTTGGGCCTGTGATGCATCTGTCCATCCTTCCCATTGCTCACCTCTCTTTGTTACATGGTAGTTTTGATAGATGTCCAACATTCTCCTTCTCTGGTGTATCACCGTTTTAGTGTAGGCTTTTGTTCTTTTCCTTTCTCTCTCTCTCTCTGTCTCTTTGGCATGGTTAGATTAGGATTAGATTAGCTTTCCTGCACTAGAATAGCTTGTGGCAGGTGGTTTAGGAGTAGGAACCAGCCTTCTCTGGAGATTCCTTTCTCATTTCTGCAAGTCCCACACTTGGAGAAAGGTTTCAATGTTGTGCAATCACATTGGATGCCTAAAAATCAACTTAGAAACCTGATCAGCATCCAGGGGTGCTGTGATTTTGCAACAATAGGAATATTATACTCTGTTGGTTCTTATACTGAATGATTCTATTTGTTGGACCTAGAATGGATTCGTTAAGGTTAATAACCTTAACCTAAACTGTAACCTATGGGTTGGATTAGTACTAATCTAACCTAGCCCTAAACTATAAGCTAAATGTTCCTAAGGTTAGCGACCTAGCACTATGGAAGTTAGACTAAAGTATCACCTTAAGATCTAACCTATGTTTCTAACCTAACTAATGATAGTGGATGAAGGGGGACCTATGAAGGGGTGCGAGCCATGGGCGGTAGTTTCTATGGAATTTATGAGATGGATAAGTATGAAGGACTTGGGATTTGGCGGAGGTTGTAAATATCTGTTGAGTCTGACGTGGCAGAGTCGCCAAATCTGGAAATGGTCTTTGGTTTGCATTTTTCCATCGCCAACTATGGCGGTCGGTGGCAATGGAGATTGGGAGGGAATTTTGGAGTTAATGTAATTAATGAACTCAGTTCCTGAGCACGAATTTCTCGGGAAGGCATGCAAAATGGAAAACTAGTTGGTTGTTTGGTTTTCCATACGCTCTGGTTTTATCTCTATTTGATCACTGGTTCTTCGAACCAGTATACTTGGTGTTGCATGGCAACTATGAGAATAACTAGCTCTTTTCTCTGTCGAGGAAAGTTTATAAGGCATGAGGGTAACAAATTATTGTTGCTGAATCTAATGTGGAAGAAGAGGAGAAGGCTCGAGTTCATTCAGAGGTCTTCTTCGGATCTTTAAAGCGACATTACCAGGCATGATAGGCCCTGACTTTTAAAAATCTTGCTTTACTTCAAATGCTTTCATTAAACAACTCTGTTTAGGTGATTTCAGTTCAGTTGGTTTGAAGCAATGTATTGGTTCTTCTTTTCCTATGGAATTAGGAATCTCGGGGTTTTAGAAGACCTTGTTGGAATGGTTACTGTATTATTCTTCTTTTTGGTTTCATTTCGATTACAGACCGGCTGTTCTTTTATTGTCGATGTTGAACCTTGTTGAATCTTGCTAGAATACTTGAAGTTCTTCTGTTGGGAATGCTTGCTGTGATTATTCTACTTGATTATGACTATTGTCGAGGTCCTTACTGAGTTTGTGATTTTGGGTTAGAATCTGTTAAAAGTAGTAAGGATTAAATATGAAAATGACTCAGTGAGAGTCGTTACAATGTTTCGTATGTTTCGAATTCTGTTGAAGTTTTGTAGTGGATACTTTTAGCATGATATGGTTGGAAGTCTTGGAATTGATAGTATGTTACGACTTCTATTGAAGTCCTTAAAATGTAACTAGTGTTTCTACTTCTGTGTAAGCTCAGTTGTGAATACGGTTGGTATTGACTCAGTGAGAGTCCTTGAAATGTATCTTGTATTTCAAACTTTTTTCTAAGCTTGGTTATGAATGTTGTTGTTTTGTTAAGAATACTAAATGTTATTGACTTCGATGGAGTCCTTGAAACGTAATTTATGTTTTAACTTCTGTAGAAGTTTTTCTGTGAGTACTTTTTAGGATTCTTGAATTGTTGTTGTATGAATTCAACTTCAATCGAAACCTTGGTTATAAGTACTGGTTGGATTTGACACTGTTGGAGTCCATGATATGCTTCGTGTTGGCTCGTTTCTCGATTTGAGTCCTCGCTGAGCATGCATATCATTTTGCCTCTTTCTTAATATTGTTGTGTTATGTTCAGTTCGATTCTGAGGAATTAAGGGATGGGGTTTCTTTATCAACTCGACTTTGTTTGAGACCCTGTTATATTTCGTAGTAGCTCGACTTCAGATGAAACTTTGAGGAAATTTATTGATATGGAATTCAGATTCTGTGAAGACCTTGTTGTGATTATTCTTCTTGAAATCAGCTTCTAATTTACATCCTTGCTGTATAATCGTAGGGATTTGATTAGTTGAATGAAGCTGTGCATGTTGTGTTTCGACTTAGTGTGAATGTCACTGTATTTGCATATGGAAACGTTATTTGTTTTAATGTTGTCTTGTCTCAAGTTTGACTGAAACAAAGAGCTCTTAGTTGTACCATGTTAGGCGATGGCGTTGGGTATTTTCATGTTGATAAATGATAGGGAAAAGATTTGTTGAGTCTTTCATGGTTGGATTATTTTCTTTGCTTGTCGCGAGAGCTCTTGTATTGCTTAATAGCTACAGGTGATTTTTATAATTGGATTTAGATGGAACTGTAGTTCTTCTTGTAATCTCGACTGTTTAGTCACATGCGTAAATGTATTTGCATTATTCTAATGGAGTCGGTACAGTCTAGAACATTGTGATTTAGGAATCTGATTGACTCTGTTTCTTTCTTCTGGACTGTAATTTATATGTTGATGTATATAATAAGTAGAATAGGAAAATTCCCTCTCTTTCCTAGACAAGAAACCTTGTGTGCTTTCTTCTTGCATCCTTTTGCGATCTCTATGGTAAGGGCATAATAAGAATAAACTGTGGTATTGTATGGAGAGACTGGTATAAAATGTGTGTTGCTGTATAAATGGGTATACTTGTCAATACCATTGAAATGTGTTATGATGATAAAAGAATTAAGACAGTGAGCTTGTTGAATGTTTTAACTGCCTCTGAGAAATTGTTAGAAACAATCTTGTAGGAGTTTTGTTGTCTTTAGAATGGTTGTATTCATATGTTCTTAGTCTCTAACATATAGGATGATTAGCCTGATTTAAGTTTGGAATGTGAAGAAATGATTTCATATAAACAGGTTGTTTAATGAAAACAATTGGTGGATTGCAATTGTTTTAAGAAGTAGTACTTATCATGCTTAGTTCACCGAACTGACCCGTGTTGACAATTTTTGCAGATGGTTGCCGTAAGTGGTAAAGACACGCAGATCTGATGTGATGTTTAATTTGGTTTTATGATGAATTCCAATTTGATTCTCTAAATGTACTAATTGAAGAAAGATGTTCTTTTGTTGTTGGGTATTGTATCAAATATGCTGAATGCATAAAATGTATTTGATTAAGCTTAGAAATGAATGAAATGAGGTATTTTTTACTTATGTGTTTGCATTCGTATCTTGATGGATTGAACTTCTTCGGTTCGAATTATTTTAAGAGCATTGTTATTATTGTATACCTTAGAGACATTTGGGATTCTCTAAGTAAGCTTTGCAAAGATTATGTGACTAAATACTTGTGTACATTTAGTAGTTATGTTATGTTCTATCTAAAGCTAAATTGGAAGTTAGATCACTGTCTTTCGAGAAGCTAAGGTTAAAATAAACCTCAATAGGAAGCTAAACGGGCTGAATAAATTATTACTTCCTAGTCTTGATCTAAGTCAAGACAACATTTAATTGGATTTTTAATCACTATATCTCAATACTAATAAGTAAGATATATATTTCAGTTATGAGAACTGATATAAACCTAAAAGGGTATGGTTAACAACCTTATGTGAAGAGTAGGGGCTATTGCCCAGTTTCGTTGATTTAGATTACTGTTTTTCAATGAACTCCTTGATGAGACCTCAAATCTTATTAACTTCTCTTGTGAAATGGGTCTTAATAAGAAGGGAAATTCTAGGGTGAGGAACCCAGGGGTTGGGAAAAGACTACCCTAAAAGGAGCGTCTTAAAGTATAACTTTAACTCAACGTAGGTAACACCTTAAAGTTAAGTAGATCTTTTCGAGGTGGACTTGAAGGTTGATGGCACAAGTCAACTGCAGGGTTATACGTTCAAGAAGATTAGGATCTTCTCGAAGATACAACAATGCAGGTGACTTATGATGTCACCCTTTGCATTGATCGTTAGGATTTACACCTTTAACACGAACAAGTTTTTACTCTGGGACTGGTTAGGAACATGATCATGATATGAGGCTGCCCTGGAGACTCGGGGTACCTTGACACACAGGGTTAACTAGGGTTGAGTCAGTATGTCAGCGTATCCCTAGTCCTTGTGAGCATCCTTATATCATTGTCATATTATTAATCCATTCCTGAGTGAATAACTTGGGGTAGGGGAGGCTGACAAAAGTCAGTGTAAGACATTCTACATAACATAGGAATGGGGTGAAGGACATATTCCAGATTGATGAGTATGCCGTCAAGGAATACGAGACATAAGCAGTATGTTTCAAATCTTTGGCCAAAGTATCGCAAGCTGCTGATTGCGTTGTCCTATGTCACCTAGTCTAAGGGACGAGATGCCGATGACTAATGGTAACAATTATTCAAATAGGTTCCTTGGACAGAGCATTATGAGTCCTGGATTAGGGAAGAGAACCGCAAGATTGATGTGTTAAAATAATAACGCCAACTCTTTGATACTCATGAATAGATCGGTAGATTACCGAGTCATGGAATGAATAGATCGGAGGTACTCCGAGTCATCACAGCTGCATATGGTTGTCTGTTATAAGAATGGTTGTTTTGATTTGTGAGTTCTAAATTATGTATTTAGAACTAGAAAGCATTTATCAAAAAAAAAAATTACTTGTTCTAATGTACTAAAATGGGGATGTTACAGCACACCTTGTCTCTAAGATGAATGGATAGGAAAGGTGGACCCAGGTGAGCAAGCCCTGGCTGAATGTCTACAGGAAGGTCACAGAAGGCACTAAATATAACATATCCCAATACATAGCAGATGAAATCATAAGTAGTGTGGAGAATGGAGGGAAGATCCTATTTGGAAACATTTTGTTAATAATTGTGTTCTCAGAAATCGGGGTGCTAGATGCATCTGACAAGTTCGTGTGGGAGTACCCTGTTGAAGATCCCTTGCCTGCAGAGAGAATTTAGAAATACATGTTTGAATCAATGATAGGGGTACACAAGGAATGCTTAAACAAATGGTATACATGCCTTAGGAACACATTCGGGGCTAAATGGTGGGTTCTTGAACAACTCCCCGCAGCGACCAAAGGAGAAGCAGAGTTCATGGTCTACCAACACTTCTGAATTGGCAGGTTCATTTTGGTGGATGGCAGTTGGATTCCATGGTGCAAAATCCCATTCTCATGTACTTCCCAATTATTCCAAGTGGTCATAAAAATATACGAGGAATCAAAGAAATTAAACTTGGAGTTGTCCACCCTTGACAGAGAGCACAAGGAGATGAGAAAGAATCTAGTCTACCTAGAGAAGCACATGTACGTTGAAAGATACGTATCACAGGATGTGCATATTATAAGGCCTTTGACCTTACCTATTACTGGGAGCACTACTTCTAGGATCTATTTGTGCATAAGGCCAAATTTTGAAAAGGGCACATACGTGGAAAATGAAATATCCATCCCGGATGACCCTATTGGCAGGAATAAGCCCGCGCCAAAGCACAAGGAGGGAGAAGAGATAGAGGAACAAAGAGCGGTGGGGAAATAGAATGTAGATATTATGGGGCCAAGTACCTATGTTTAGAAGAAGAGAATAATGGTGGTCAGGGAGAAGACTGCAGAACCTACAAACCCACCATCCCCTGAGGAGCCCTTAGATTAAGAGAATACCGCATCCCCGACCTCAAAAATTTTAGCAGAAGAAGAAGAAAAGGGGATGGAAGAACAAGAGTATGAAGATACATACGACCCAAACACCTATATAGGTGAGAAGGATGATGATGAAGAGGGAGATTTGGAGGTGGATCAGGAGCCGATTGATGTCCACGATTTGGGGAAAGAAGGAGCAGAAGATATAAATGATGCTTTCATCTTTATAAGGAGGAAGGGCGCCCAAGGGGGGAAGGAACGCGGAGCAAGGAAAGGAGTGAAGGGGTAAGTAATAAGAGGCCAGATATGCCCAAGCTCACTCAAGAGGAGGTGAATGAGAAAGCAATAAGGGAGGCAGAGAGGATAATCAATACCTTGGTCGATGAGGAGTTGGAGAGTAGCGTAGAGCTCGTGCTCGGTGAATTCAAGGAATAGCAGAGGGAGAAGAGTGTGGGTAGCACATAAGGCCGAAATCTTTCAGTAACTATTCCCAAGGGCATGCACATGGGAAGTAAATGCATGGAAGGGGGAAGAATAACGATGGGATATGTTGATGACCCTAAAAAAATTTCATGCACATTTCCAGAGTACCGTGCCCACCAAGGAGCTCACTGCCATGTATTCCTTTGATCCTGAGGGTGGATACCCACGCACGAGGAAGATGTTATCATGGGAGTTTGACTCCCACCTTAATGAGCCCAAGTTCTAGGTTAATCAAGGAGTGGTACTAGCACTGTCTAAGGGAAAGGGGAACAACCCATTGTAAACATGCAATAGCTATTAGATGAGCAAGTGTGTAACACGTTCAAAAAATTCTTCGTGGAAATTGAGGCTAGGATCTTCTGCAGGAATGATAGGGTTAAAGTCTTGGAGGACCTGTTGGAAAAGAGGAAGGAAGAAGTGGTTAAGCTAATGAAGGAACTTAGCCTTGAAAATTTGATCAACGCTCAACTACAGAGGGATCTTCAGGAGGAACAAACTAGGGTACGTGAAGTTTCCAAGAAGGTGGAGCTCATCTCCCAAACTATTGTCACGAAGCACCTAGACGTTAACCCTCCCACGTAAAAGTATGGATCCTCCATGGAATGTCTAGAGCACTTGACTCAGATCCTCACCATGGAAAGGCAACCTTTGGCCTTGGATTTGGTAGAGGAGGTAGCTGTGCACTTGGAGAAGGAGGACAAATTGAAGTTCGTTGCACTCATGGCCGAATACAAAAAGGTGCTTCCTGAGGTGCAGATAGCCACACAAACTGTAGGGCTCACTTATGACCATTACACGGATCAAGACAAAGTGACAAGCATGTTGCTTGTCAGTGATGAGGCCAAGCTGATGGAATTTAGAGAGAAGAATAAGGGCAATAGAGCTGAGCGAGAAAATATCTTATCCGAAGTCGAAAAGAAATCTGAAGCTATTGAGAACCGGTGAGTCTCAATCAAAACCCCGCTAAAAGAGCTCTATAAGTTCATCACAAGGAAGATGGATTCCCTGGAGGACCACACTAAGGAACTATAGACTGTGGTGGAGAACATTACCACAAAAGGGGAAGGGTTAACCTTCAACGAGGTGAGTACCTTGGTTGGCAACATCTACACAAGAGCGCAAGATGAAGTTAGTGCTTGGAATACACTAGAGGCCAACCTATGGAAAAATTTTCCCCTTCATCTTCTTTGAGTAGTTTTCCTTATATTCTCTCTCCCCCATTATTTATTATTTCCCTCCATTCTTTTCCAAGGAAAGGCCTTGCATTCTTTTTGTACTGCATTCTTTGAAAAGGTTCCCGAGGGCGGAGAACAGGTGAAGTGTGGGGCAATGTTGGGACCCTAATATAGATTCCAAATATTAAAGGCACGTAGGCACACATGGTCGAAGGAAGCACACAAGTGAAGGTGAGCAAGGAATAATTCAAAAAGGGTCCTTGCAAAACCAAGGATGCGCACCCATGAAGAATAATTTAGGACTTAGCCGTTTTCGGCCTTTTGGGTAGGACACATGAAGAACATGTTCTGTTTGGATAAGGTTCTAGCCTGGCAACAGGGTGTCCTGGAAGGAATATACCTTGTAATAGGAAGATCCAAAAAGCTAATCATGACATGGAGAGGCATGTGCCTGGGGTGACTCACACCTTGACACTTGGGGCCAGATCTGAGGTTGCAAAGGAGTTTTTTAGAGACCAGATGCCTATTTATATGTGCACCCTTGGCAAAGAACAGGGACACAAGTGAGGTAGCGGAGCTCTGTAGAATTATTATGAGAACTATGGAATGAAAATGGGTAGATGATTATAGGAAGAATGTAATACAAAAATGGGGAATGAAATTATATGGTTGGGATTAGAAAATATAGGAATCATGGTATACTTAGATGGCGCATGGGTATGGTATTCAACTTCTGTAATCTTTTTTGAGGGACACTAATGTAGTTCTAAAGCATGATAAGGCTCTGTCACTGAAAAATGTATATGAGGGTATTTCTCTGTATTACCTGCATATTTTATACTGTGCTTTTGGTCTTATATAATCATGAACCTTATTTGAATGTTAAGTTTATTTGTGATTTTACAACTTCCTGGTTCTATTAATTTTGTTGTGCGTTTTTCTTTTATTATGACTGAAGGGGTATAGAAGTCATTCTAATCTCTATAGATTCTCATTTCTTTTAAATCACTAAGTCAAGATCATGAAGTATGCCTTCCACTGAACTCACATAAAAGAGAGACTCAGCTCTGTCTCGCGTGCCTTGGGTGAGCACCTAGTGCCCACTGGGTGAGAGGCCGGTGTGCATGAGGTTCCCTTGTTCTTGGTGGGTGCAAAAATGACTACATCTTGGTTTCGTTGCCGGGACATATTTTCAAAGATGTAGTGGAACATGGCATACATCATGATCTTTTCAAAGAGTGATGACAAAGAAAATAACCCTGGAAGGTGTTGAAGATTGGTTTAAAAGCACGAAGGATGAATTCACTCAAAGATTAAATAATGGACCTGGGTTTGACACGCGAAGATGGGTGGAAGACACTCTTTATCATGAGTTACATGAAAAATTCTTCTATTGTTTCCCAGTAGAGTTATTTGAATGGGTCTCAGCTTATACATCTAGATCAGGGTGGTATTATAAGTCACACCCTTGGACCCAAGATGACATATCATAGAGGTTGTAAGATGTAGATCTCAGAACTTGCAAGATCATGTTGAAAGGATTATTAACTAGCTACACTCTAGAATATGTAATTTCCACGTATTCATGTCTAGAAGTTATTAAGTTTGAGTTCTTACGGGAGCCTAGAGGATCATTTCTATGTGTTATCCCCCTGGAAATCAAAATCTTAATGGTAACCACGGGTTTAGAGGTATTTCCTATGGCCGGCTAAACCACTCTAAGCGCTTGGTGAGGAATCTAGGTTGGGGAAAGATGGATGATATAACAACTGAAAAGGAAAGGGAGGAGAGACAGGTCAAGTATAATGAAGTGCGTGAAAGGGAGGTCAATAGACAGTGCAGGATTACAAGTGGGTTATGGAGCTAGACATGGTGGAAAGGAGTTCAGGTTCATGCGGAGGATGTGGAGCCTGAATAGTCTGTGATACCCCATCTTGGTAAGCGTGGGAGAGAAAACCTTATGGCTTCTGATGAGATTTTGTCACATAGAGAAAGAAGATTCATTGGCATGCATCTGACCCCACCTAGTGACCAAACCTTGGCACTTGGTTTTTTCAAACGAGGGAAAAGTATAGTTGATCTATTTGATATTAGTGGAAGCAACCGATCAGCACCTAAAAGATATAACTTCTCGTTTGGGACTTCTATGGCTTCACAAACTATTCCAGTATTTGGTGGAATGTTTAGACAAGGCACATATACAACTGGTTTTAGAAGTGCGTTAGGAAGTGGTGGAGGAAATACGACTGGGAGTGGCACTAGTTCACAAACTTTCGGCACATAATTTTTTGGGATGACGGGAGCGTTTGACATGAAAAACACATGCCCTGTACATAACACAGGAGGATTTGGAGGTGGAAGTGGTGGAGCTGGTGGCTTATGATCTTGTGGGTCCGGTGGAGGAGGAAACACTAGAGGAAACCAAGGGACTGGATTTGGAGGACAAGGGCCTCAGCCACCTCCTCAAGTATTTTTTGAGATGTCTCTACACTTACCAGATTACAGCGGGATAGAAGATTCCGTGGAGCATGTGCATAAGTATGAGCTACTATGGCATACATGAAGGGGATCACTACCTAGGATCAAAAGGCCAGTTAATTTGCGATGACCTTGTAAGGACATGTGTATAGTTGGTATAGAAAGTATGACCCTCATCAGACTATTGTGGATTATACCGCACTGAGAAATACATTCTTGGTGGAATTCCACATACCTGAGTTTGAACAAAAGAGCATCAACTCTCTTAAGGAAATTCAGTAGGGAATGATAGAGATTGTGTGGGAATATGATGTGTTCTTTAAAAATCTTTTGTCTAAACTATCTTATGATATCCACCCTTCACAGCATGCTCAGTGCTTTGTCGGAGGGTTGATCACACCCTTTAGGAGGGCTTTGTCT
Organism: Taxus chinensis; assembly: GCA_019776745.2. NCBI lineage: Eukaryota > Viridiplantae > Streptophyta > Pinopsida > Cupressales > Taxaceae > Taxus > Taxus chinensis. The sequence goes on from CM034146.1 coordinate 92,206,558, forward strand.
CATAAAACATTCATGGAGCCGCGTGAAGCGTTAGAAGCTTCTTTGCACACTGAGGCAATTGGTAGTGTTTACACTAGTGTTAGGCCATTTCTGGAGGCTCAGATCACTTCCATGGCTAAGAAAATGGAGAAATTATCTACCAACATAGTTCCAAAGACTCGCGGTGGGATGTGGTACATAGATTGTAACGTGGAAGGGCACACAAAGGATAATGGTGGGATATGTACTCAAAAGGTGGTACGCACCATAGTGGTAAATTGTGAAATATGTCATTGGGACCATGATGTAAGTAAGTTCCTCTTTCTGCAATGTACGATCTGTAAAAACATATCTTGTTATTATAAGATATGTACCTCAACCACACATGACACCAAGGATTGTAGATTGAACACCAGTATGAAGAGCACGGAGATGGAGGTGCGTGTGGAAGAGGGTTTCGTGGAGGATTTCATGGTCATGGTAGCCATGAGGGAAGAAGTGAGTTCCCACATGGAACATGCTTTAATTGTGGAGCCACAGATCATTATAAGCGCAAATGTGTAGATCTTCTGTAATGCTCCTAGTGTGGAAAAAAACATAAGTATGAAAATTTCCCGGAGTTATACGAACATATGAGTCAGCAGTAACTAACGGATAAGGGCATTGCCATGGTAAGTATTAAGAAGGTTGACATGCAATGGCTCCCACGAGTAATACGTGAATCGGAACTAGATCCTGTTATGGTAACAACAAGGGCAGAGTCCACGCGCGCGAGGGACGCACCTAGGTAGAGACCTCTAGTTTCAAGGGAAGAAGTAGTACATGGGAAGTATCCAAACCTAGCTCACCAGAAAGAAGTCTATGAAGAAACCATGGACATAATTCGAAGCTTACAAGGGGATATCAAATGATTAAAAGAGCAAACTACAAAATATGAGCAAAGAAGACCAACAGAAGCACCAAAGGATGAATTGGACAAGGTTAGGGAGGTGTGTAAAATACTATGGAAGGAGAATATTATTCCCCTACTAGGAGCATGGTTGAGAGAAAAGGTGCCACACACTAGGGAAGAACATGAAAGGTAGATCTTGCATGCAAACCTCCCACCTCACAACCTTGATTATGATAAAGAGATCACCTTAAATGCAGTAGTGGATGGATGGTTTCTTAACAACATCCTCATCAACACAGGTGCAAAGGTTAATGTTCTCACTCTGGATGCTTAGCATCAAATGGGAAGACCTGCATTACAGGCATCTTCAAATGTGTTGTATATGGAAAATAAGATGAAGGTAATGCCCATAGGTGTCTTGAAGGATGCGACCATTACCATTCAGGGGACTAAGTTCATTGGGGATTTTGAAGTCTTGGCACTTGCTGAGGTAGATAATTTCCTAATGTTACTTGGGTAACCATGGTGCTATAATAATAATGCAGATATTTGGTTTAATAAGGGGTACATAAGCTTTGAAAATAAGGAAGAGAGGGTGGTTATACCACTTGTTGATGGAAATTCCAGCCCCTATATTAAACCCCTTGGGGAGGAAGTTGTAGAAAGAATATATGTGGTGCTCCATAAGAGACCCAGAGACCATCCACCCTATAGAAGGAGCCATCCAATTTGATGATGCTCAATCTGTTAATGATACTACTAGTATAGCATGAGATAATTGGGAACATGGGACTTATGAATTGATTGGGTGACATCTGAAAGGATCAGTGACCAATGTAACCATGGTGTGTATAGTTTGGCACCTGGGAGGAAATGAAATAACCAAGTATTCGAGGGATTCATACCTTAAGGTCTTTTTGATAGAAATGGAAGCTCAATGGAGGGAGGATGAGCGATGAGGTATGCTGGGTTATGTTCTGATAGGTAAAGCAGCAAGGTGGTGGGCCACGCATAGTGAAAACTTATTGAAGTGGCGTGAAGTTATAATTGCGCTCACTGTCTGATTCTCGAAGAGCAACATACCCACTGCTATCAAGGATTATAGTGTCAAAGGACCCACCTCTTCCCACATACAGGCATGTGAGAGGGTCTGGGGAGAAGGCACGAAAGCATTACCACCCTCCCTTTGGGTGCACAAGCTGTATTTGACACTACAATGTTATGCGTGCACTTGCTACATCCATTTTGAAACTCACTGCCAAATGGGAAATTGGCAGGAATTAGAGGTTGACCTGGTTCACACATTCAAGTACCAAAGTACCATGTAACCGGTTGATGAGGCATTGCAGACTATCAAGTGCCTCACTCTGGGGTATTGCGCCATGGCAGAAGATAGATTAGTAAACTTACTTGGTGGACCTACCTTAGAAGCACGGTTCGAAGAAGAGGAACTAGAAGACATAATTTGAGCACATGTGCTCTGAAAAGGAGAATGGAAAGATGGTATATGTTATTGATGGAGAGGAGATGGAGAGCCTGAATGTCGACCATTCGTTTGGGATGCACAAAGTAGTTGACAGTGCATATGCATGCACGCACGTGTATCATGAATCACTCAAAATCAAGAAATGTATCATCGGCTCGGAGAAGGAGCCTAAGGAAGCTATCATTGGGGACTATTGGTCAGACAAGGAAGTATTAAAGATCATCGATCTCCTGCATGAATTTGAGGATTTATTCCCACGTGGACACCATGAGTTGAAAGGAATCCACCCTTCATTGGGGGAGATGTAGATAAAGTTGAAAGATGGTGCATGCCCAGTCAAGAAGAGGCCTTACAGGATGAATCCCAACATGTGCATAAGGGTTAAAGAAGAACTAGACAAAATGATAGCATCCAGTATCATTGAAGCTATGGAGGAATCAGAATGGATAAGTCCAATGGTGATCAGCATAAAGAAGGATGGGCGGATTAGGATATGTGTGGATTACAAGGATTTGAACTTTGTTTGTATCATAGATCCTTTTCCCACACACTTCACTAAAGATATTTTGGAAGGATTTGTTGGGCATGAGGTCTATTCCTTTACGGATGGATTCTTGGGATATCACCAAGTAAGGATTTCTAAGGAAAACCAAGAAAAAAAAACTTTCACCACTGAGTGGGGAAGCTTTGCATACACGGTCATGCCCTTTGGATTGAGTAATGCACCCACTGTATTTTTTCTCATAGTGGTACAACCATTTAAGGATTTCATCCACAAGTTCCTTCAAGTATATTTGGATGATTGGATAGTGTTTGGACTAGTAAGGGACCATTGTGATAACTTGATATTAATGTTTGAAAGATGTCAGCAGTTGAGGATTTCCCTCAACATCAAGAAATGTGTCTTTGCAACCCCTTTTGGAATGTTGTTGGCGCATATCATATGCAAAGAGGGCTTACTAGTGGATCCCGTGAAAGTTGTAGTTATTGTGGGGTTAGGGGAGCCCACCAACCAAAGTGTCATGCATGGATTTCTTGGACACACTGGGTACTACAAAATTTTTATTAAGGGATACGCCAAGATCACTATGCCTTTGGAAATATTTATCAGACATAAGAGTGCCTTTCAGTGGGGAGAGGTGTAGCAGAGGGCATTTGACACTCTAAAAGAAAGGCTTATCACCACACCTCTTCTACGATTCCCATCATGGGATAAACCTTTCCATGTCCATGTGGATGCCTCTGGTACAACAATGGGAGTTGTTCTTGCTCAACCAGGAGAGGGGATTGTTGATCATCCTTGTTGTTTTGTAAGTAGAAAGTTGACACCAGCAAAACATAATTATATAACGACCGAGCCCGAGGCATTGTCAATGATCTATGCACTCCACAAATTTAGACAATATCTACTGGAAACTCCCTTCATATTCTACACTAACCATATGGCCGTGAAGTATCTAGTAAACAAAGTAGTGTTGCAAGGGCACATATGCCGTTGGGTACTTTTATTTTAGGAATTTGAATTCAAAGTGGTGGCAAAACTTGGAAAGAACAATTGTGGGCTGGATCATTTATCAAGGATTGATTCGAGAGAGGATGCATAAAGTATTGAGGAAACCATGCCAGATGCGTAACTATTCAAGTTGCAGCACATGCCCTCAGAGTTATAAGACATTGTTGTTTTTCTCAAGGAAGGTATGGTGCCTGAATGAATGAATGCACTAGAAAAGAAAAGATTAACCATATGTGCCACGCCCTTCATGTTGATCAATGGGGATTTTTATAAAATGGGCTGCAATGAGGTTTTGTGCCAGTGTGTATTAGAACATGAACATGTGGCCATAATAGAAGATGCCCAGTGTGGGATTGTTGGAGGACATGTCGACACTAAAATTTTCCTCCGTAATTTCTATTTCATTAATGTATGTATTAGGAATAGGATGTTGTTAAGTATAATTAGTAGTAGCTTCTGATAGAAGATAATGGCGCCGTCAGTATGGTGCCGCCAATAATGTGGAGTATGGTAACAGTCAAAGTACAATAGGAATATTGTAAAAAGTAAATATTTGTCATAAGTGGTCCGGTAATGTTAAAATGTCAAAGTTTGGGTAATTAGAGAAGTAGGGTCTACATGATTAGGAATTAGAAATATTATATTGGTAATAAAGACAAGGAGTGAGGTCATAAATATTTTGTGTATTTTATTTGTAAAAAGTCTAAAAATGTGGAACCCATGTAAAATGATAAGGTTTATCTTATCTTAACAGATAAGCTTACATGTATAGATAAGAGTTAAGGTATGGAATATGATTCATCGGAGTGGATTTCTTATCCTATCTTAGAGATAATATGGATAAGCCTGGAAGTTCTATAAATAGAGAGGCCACCCCCCCTCATTTAGCATAGAAGGAAGTAGTGAGAAATATTGTATGATTAAGTGTGCGAAGGAAGCCATCAGTTTAAAGGTGTGTTGAAGAAGCCATTAAGAGGTGTAATTGTAAAGTTTCTCCCATAGTCTTGGTGAAAGTCAAGTGAAGTCAATAACACTTGAAGTACCTCATGGGTGAGATTGTAAAAATTTCATGTTAATATTATAATTTACTTTGATATTTTAGATTTGTCATCATTCCATCTTATCATAGTCGATGGTATTTTCTTATGTTATGTTGTTGTTTTGTTTCCAGATTACATCCACCAAACTAAAGGTTGTGCATTAGTAAATAATCATAGCATGAGGAGTTCCTGGTGAAGAATTATCATAGTGCCAGATTGGTGATGACATTTTGGTTCTGTTTCCAGGACCATTCCTCGTTGGTGGATTTTCTGGAGAGATATTCCCACTTAGTCAAAAATCAATTGGAGGGTAACCTTGTTTTTACTGTGCATAGTAGTTACCATGGTAAAGTCATTTTTATCGTGAATAGTAGTTACCATGATAAAGTAATTTTTGCTGTGAATAGTATTTACCGCAGTAAAGTCACTTTTTACCGTGAATAGTATTTACCGCAGTAACTTCACTTTTTACTATGAATAGTGTTTACCACAGTAAAGTCAATTTTTACCGCAGTAAGTCAAGTTTTACCATAGTTTACCGTGGTCATTTCTATTTTCTATAAAGTCATAGTATGATTCCAATTATTTGTGCACATAAGTCTTGTTGATTGTACTTGTGGGTTGGTATTTCACTGTGGTTACTTTTGGAAATGGGGAAGATTCCTGTTTTTTCAGCTCAATCTAATGAAGATGCTTCCTCTTTCATTCAAGAGTTTAAACGATCTTGTATTTGTAATGGCCTTATAAGAAGGGAACAATGGACTGAATTTTTTCCTACCTTTTTGGATGGTTCAGCCCTTAGGTGGTTTGAAACACTAGGTGATAATGTGAAAAACTCATGGGATTTATTAACTAAAAGTTTTCTTGAAGAATTTGGTGAACAACAGAAATATGCAGATCTCATGATCGAGATCACAAAGCTATCCCAAGGAGAGAAGGAGAATATAAGGGATTATCATGCTCATGTTCTAGAGCTAAGGAGGAAGCTCGATGCCCAGATCCGGAAGGAAGGATTAGCGGATGGGTTGATGAATGGCGTGGATAATCTCCTCTGTAAGCACTTCATTCTTGGGATGAAGCCAAAGATCAGACAATGAGTGAAGTATGACCACCCAACTACCATTGAACAAGCAAAGGAGATTGCAAGAAGGTAAGAAGAAAGCATGGAAGAGGAGCCCAAAGAAATTGTTGCTAAAGTAGAGCCTACACCAGCACCTTTGGTCCAGAATCCACAACCACTCTCGGTGAGCACAAATCTTTCTCCTAGTACATCTACTGAGTATGAAGATCTGCTCAAGAATATGGGTCAGTTAACTATTAATCTTCTTCAAGGAAAAGAATTTAGTTCTCAGGGAGGAGATAGAGGTCCAAAAAGAAATATTTCTGAAGTTGTATGTTATGGTTGTTATAAAAAGGGTCATTATAAGTATAATTGTCCAGATAGAGCTTCTACATCTGGTACAAGGAGATAATGATAAAGGAAAAGCACCTGTGAATTCTTTTGATGTAGTAGATAAGAGTATAAATAATGAAGTAGATGTGTTTGTAACAAAAAGAAAGAAAGAAAAAGATAATCAAGATGGAAATGATCCTAAGAAGATGAAAGGAGAAACTAGTAAGAAACATAGGAGAAGAAAGTTGGGTGTGCAGGATTTTTTGATTTCACAGGGACAAGGACCATACTCCATCTTAGAAGATCTATCCAAAAGGCCTGTAAATATTACATATGGTCAACTCTTGGCTATGTCTTCTGAGAAGAGGCGGGAGCTGCGAAGTGGACTCAATGCTCGAAGAAGGAAGGAGGTTGAGGTCCCTATTTTGGAGGCAGAGGCAGATCCCTATGCTCCACAAGCTGAGGTATTATGTAATGGTATTTCAATTCATGATGTCTTAGTTGATGGAGGTGTTGCAGTTAATGTAATGACTGAGTCTGTAATGAATATGTTGGGTTTAAAAATTGATCGCCCCTCAACACTTATGTTAAGGTCATTAAATAAGGGAAAAGCTAAACCAGAAGGTGTAGTTTCAAATGTGGCAATATCTGTTATGGGTGTTGTATGTGTGGTAGACTTTCAGGTGATGAAAAATGGTACTGTTGCGTACCCAATGTTGTTGGGAAGACCATGGCTAAGGAGAGTTCATGCAAGAAACTACTTGAATGAAGGTTTCATGACACTTGGACATGGTAGAGAGAGGGTGAAGATAAATGTGATCCCTCGGCATCATAAGGTAGAACCTGTGGATTCAAGTGATGAAACTAATGATTGGACATCCTCTGATTACTCTAGTACCAGTGAAGTGGACACTGAAGATGAAGAAAGTGAGGTTGATGTTTCGGTCATGGATATCCTTCCAGTCACACCGACATAAAATTATCATGATGATCGTCTCCCATAAAATTATGCTGAAGAAGAAATTGATGATCATACACATATTCCAACAAATTTGGGTAGAACATTCTATTGAGCTGGTAGATGGTGCTAAGCCTATAAAGCAAATGTCATATAGAATGAATCCTAATTTTTCCAAGACTTTAAAAGAAGAAATAGATAAGTTGCTTGATGTAGGATTCATATTTGTTGTGGAGAATTCAGAATGGGTTTCTCCCATTGTGATCTCAATAAAAAAGAATGGGAAGCTACGCATTTGTGTTGATTACAGGAAGCTCAATAAGGCAACAAAGAAGGATCATTACCCTCTTCCATTTTCAGATCAGATCTTGGACAAAGTAGCTGGCCAGGAGTGCTATAGTTTTGCTGATGGATATAGCAGCTACAACCAAGTTTGTATAGCAGAGAAAGATCTGCTGAAGACCACGTTCACCACTCCTTAGGGAACGTTTGCTTATAGAGTTATGACTTTTGGGTTGTGTAATGCTCCAGCAACATTCCAGCGTTTGATGAATAGGGTGTTTGAACCCTACATTGGGACCTTCATCAGAGTATTTCTGGATGATTTTTTCATCTATGGGAGCAAGTTGGACCACATGCACCAAATGGAGACAGCATTTCAAAGGTTAGATGAAGCACAAGCCTCACTAAACCCTACAAATTCTGTCTTTGGATGTTCTAAAGGTGTTTTTTTAGGGCATGTTGTATCCAGAGATGGTATTGGTACTGATCCTGATAAAGTTTCAAAAATCAAAGAGTTACCATTTCCTATTAATAGAAGTAAATTGAGATTATTTTTAGGCCATGTGGGTTACTATAGAAGGTTCATCAAGAATTTCTCAAAGATTACACATCCACTAACTCAGTTCTTGAAGAAGGATGTTACTTATAAACTAGGAAATAAGGTGCATGAAGATTTTGAACAACTGAAGGAAGCCCTGGTGTCCTCACCTGTTCTAAAGAATCCAGATTGGAGCAAGCCATTCATTATGTACATGGATGCCTGAGTTGTAACACTAAGAAGTACTCTTAGCCAAAAGGATGAAAATGGGAATGAACATCTAGTTTACTTTGGGAGCAGACAAATGAGTAGTGCTAAGGTAAATTACAATGTAACTAAAAAAGAGGCTCTAGCTATCATTTTTACTATAAAGAAGTTTATAAATTACTTGCTAGGGAAAAAATTTATAGTTGTAACGGATCATCAGGCTCTAAAATATATTGTAAATAAGCCTAACCCATCAGGGAGGATAGCAAGATGGATAATTTTTCTACAATAATTTGAATTTGATATTATAGATAGGCCAGGAAAGAAGCATGTCAATGCAGATGCACTCTCTCAAGCCTATGATGGTTTAGGTTCATATTGTGATGACGATGATTTCCCAGATGTAGGATTTTTATCTCTTAACACAATCCCTAGTGAATACATAGATATTTGGAATTATCTGAATGAATTCAAGTTTCCTGATGGTGCCAATGCAAAGACTAAGAGGAAGATTACTCAAGCCAGTCATCCATATTTTATTTTGCATGGAGTATTATTTCTAATAGGACCTGATGGACAGTACAAGAGGGCAGTTGGATGTGATCAAGGGAAGGATATGATAGAATAATTCCATAATGGTACATGTGGAGGGCACTTCTCTAGAAAACTTACAGTAAGAAGGATCTTGGATGCAGGTTATCACTAGCCCACTCTTTTTAGAGATTGTTATAATTATTGTAAGACATGTGATATTTGTCAAACACATGGTAACTATAAGACTTCATCAGCTCCATTATGCCCTATTATTCCACTTGGTCCCTTTGAAAAGTGGGGAATAGACATTGTAGGTCCACTTCCAACTACCCCATGCCAAAAATAAGTATATTGTAGTTGCCACAGATTATTTAACCAAGTGGGTTGAAGCTAGGCCATTGAAAATAGCTTCCATAGATGAAGTGGCAAGGTTCATATATGAACGCATTGTCACCAGATTTGGTTGTCCATTAGAAATTGTAACAGATCAAGGAAGCCACTTCATTAATGAGGTGGTAGAAGTCCTAGTCAATAAGTTTTCTATTAAGCATAGGAAGGCAACAACATACAAGCCAAGCACAAATGGACAAGTGGAACGAACAAATTTTTTGTTGTGTCAAATTCTAACAAAAGATGCAGCCTTGCAGGTACAAAAGTGGGATAAAAGGATTCATGCAGCATTGTGGGCATAGAGGGTAACATCAAAGTCAGCAATAGGATACTCCCCATTTCAGTTGGCTTATGGCATTGATCCAGTTCTTCCTATTGATTTTGATATTCCCACTGTGAGAGTTATGAAAAATGAAAGGATGGATGAAAGTGATTCAGTAAAAGAAAGGTTGGTACATCTTCATTTGTTAGAGGAAATGAGGAAAATAGCGAAGGATACAAGCTATAAGAAGAAAATGAAGCAAAAGGAATACTTTGATCAAAAGATCCATTGGTCTCCATTTCATGTGAATGACTTGGTTCTAGTATATGATTCCAGATACAAAAAAAGAAGACAGAGAAAATTTCTTCCAAAATGGATGGGACCCTACAAAATAGTAGTTGTGCATGAAAATGGTACATACCGACTAGAGGAATTGGATGGCACTCCCATGACAAAATGGGTCAACCACGACAAGTTGAAGATTTTTCAAGCACCAGAATAGTCTACTCCGAGGACAGAGTAGAAGCTAGGAAGGGGGAAGATGTCGACACTAAAATTTTCCTCCATAATTTCTATTTCATTAATGTATGTATCAGGAATAGGATGTTAATTATAATTATTAGTACCGTTCGATAGAAGATAACAACACTGCCAATAATGTATAGTACGGTAAAATTATAATAGGAATGTTGTGGTAAAAATTAAATATTTGTCGTAAGTGGTCCGGTAATGTTAAAATTTCAAAGTTGGGGTAAGTAGAGAAGTAGGGTCTACATGATTAGGAATTAGAAATATTATATTGGTAATAAGGAAAAGGAGTGAGGTCATAAATATTTTGTGTATTTATTTATAAAAAGTCTAAAAATGTGGAACCCATGTGAAATGATAAGGTTTATCTTATCTTAAAAGATAAGCTTACATGTACATATAAGAGTTAAGGTATGGAATATGATTCGTCAGAGTGGATTTCTTATCCTATCTTAGAGATAAGATGGATAATCCTGGAATTTCTATAAATAAAGAGGCCACCCCCCCTCATTTAGCATAGAAGGAAGTAGTGAGAAATATTGTATGAGTAAGTGTGTAAAGGAAGCCATCATTTTGAAGGTGTGTTAAAGAAGCCATTAAGAGGTGTAATTGTGAAGTTTCTCCCATAGTATTGGTGGAAGGAAAGTGAAGTCAGTAACACTTGAAGTACCTCATGGGTGAGATTGTAACAATTTCATGTTAATATTATAATTTACTCTAATATTTCATATTTATCATCATTCCTTCTTATCATAGTCTATGGTATTCTTGTGTTGTGTTTTTTGTTGTGTTTCCAGATTACATCCACCAAACTAAAAGTTGTCCATTAGTTAATAATCATAGCATGATTCCTAGTGAAGAATTATCATAGTGCTGGATTGGTGATGACAACACAGAGTATCGAGGAAACTATGCCAGATGCATAACTATTCAGGTTACGGTCCACACCCTTAGAACTAGAAGACATTGCTATATTTCTCAAGGAAGGTGTGGCACCCGAAGGGATGAATGCTCTGGAAAGGAAAGGTTAGCCATACGAGCAATGCCCTTCATGTTGATCAATGGGGATTTGTATAAAATGGGCCGTGATGAGGTTTTGCACCGGTGTGTATTAGAACATGAACACGTAGCTATAATAGAAGATGCCCATGGTGGGATTTCCGGAGGACACTATGCAGGGAACACAACCACGTGCAAGATCCTAATCATTTGACTACGGTGGGATACAATTCACCAGGATTGTATTGAGTTCTGTAAGGCCTGTGACCACTGCCAGTGCCTTGGAAAACCTAGAAAAAGGGATGAGATGCCCTTGCACCCCATCACCAGCATGGAACCTTTTGAAATGTGGGCAATAGATTTTTTCAAACAAATCTCACCAGATGTGCAGAGGACTAACTCACGTTATATCATTACCTGTACTAATCATCTGACAAGGTGGGCAGAGGCCATGCCCACTAGGGATTCCACTGTAGCCACGGCTGCTAGATTTTTGTGGGAGAACATTATCAGCAGGTATGGGTGAACATTAAGTTTAACAAGTGATAGGCGCACTCACTTCTTAAATGAAACAATTAGGATTCTATTGGCAGAATTCATGGTATCCCATCACAAGACTACCCCTTATCACCCTCAGCTAAATGGGATTGCAGAGGCATTCAACAAAATCCTTAGTCGCACATTGACAAGATATGTGACATGGGTAGGCAGGATTGGGATGACAAGGTGTCAACAGTCCTTTGGGCATACAGAACAACATATAAAAGGTTGAACAAGGCCACACCATTTCAAATGGTGTTTAGTGCGGAGGCTTTTTTGCCGGTTGAATTTATGCTACAATAGCTGCGTATAGCATGCGCAGGAGGGTTGGAAAATGAACAAGTGCTGGAAGAAAGAATTGATGAATTGATAAAGTTGGATGAAAGGTGCTCACTAAAAAGATAGAGCCAAACAAAAGGCATGGCATGACCGTCACATTAAAAACAAACAGTTTGAGGTTGGCCAGATGGTATTGCTATATGATTCTAAATTTGTACGCCATCCTTGAAAGTTGAAGGTGCATTGGTTAGGTCCTTATGTAATTTCATACATCCTTGATTCGGGCACGTGCCAGCTACAAGCACTGGATGGAACAAAATTACCTGGACACTTCAATGGGAGTAGGTTGAATCCCTACTATAAATAATGCTTCTTGGTGTTTGTAAATAAGGTAGTTCTGCCAGTTAGTTTAGAGTTTCCTTTTATGCTTTTCCTTTCTTGTTTTTCCCTTTCATGTTGTTGTCTTGTTTTGCGCCTTGGGCACCAGAAACATTATTACTTTTTAAACTTATGATTGTGTAGAGGACCACACATAAATTTAGTGTGGGGTGAGGTGATTAAAAGAGGCATGAAGTTATTCTACAAGAAGATTGAGTTGGTAGACCGTTCGAATTGGCCCTATTGAAAAGATGCATTAGGAAGATAGATGGATGACAAAATAGAGTTCCATTGGAAATCCACATACAAAGGAGAAAAAGTGCAAAAAAACGAGGTAGGAAAAAGCAAGAATCATGAGGATGGAAGAGGTGCCTTTGGTGCTGGTAACATGCATGCAAAAATCTTCTGTCAAGATGGATTGTCTGCATGCCAGAAGGTTGGAAAAAAATTTACGCAAAAATTGGGCGCGGGTGAAAAACATTTTGAGCAAGGATTAGGCGCGTGAGGAAAAGCAATGAAGTCAGGTTTGTTTGAAAATTCCACATTAAATATTGTTTTACAATGGTAGGTAGCCTAGCCTTTAATGCGTAAAAGTGGGAAAAGCTATAAATACAAGGATGGGAAGTTCATTATTTTACTTTGCGAAAACAAGGAGAACAATTTTCTTTCAAGAGCTAGGGTTCAAGAGCTAACTCGTGCAAAGGAGAATCTCATAAAATCGTGTGCAATCATTCTAGTTGATCTATAAAATAGAGCATAAGTGATTCACAGGTGTGAGGAATGTTGGGAAAGAGCACTGTGATCAAAGGAGGAAAGTCAAAAATTAGGGTTTGAACTCTAGGGCATGGGGCATGCGAATAAAACTCTCAGACAACTCGAAGGTAACCAAGGAATGAAAGCAAAGGGTAAAATGATGGCCACGAAACCAGTTGATAAGCCTGAAGTACAATCAAAGAAGGGAAAGGGGAAGGAAAATGAAAGAAGAAAGAAGATGAAATCCCCTTGGATACCAATGAGGAATGGTAGTCAGAGATGCAATACCTAGATGGGGTTTTTCTAGGAAAAGAGTGGGAGTCCCACATCAAATAGATGACCATAATCGATTACAATCATTGGTCAAGTATAATTGCAAAGGAAATGGCGTTGGATCTGGTACACCCCACAAACAAATGAACACCTGATGGGATGCTGATCCATAGTGATGTAGTCAAGGTGAAAATGGAGAAGGCAGGGCTTCTCCAACTTTACGAGTTACTCTACTTCGGGAAGCTTGAGTTCCTGTACCAATGGTTGATGATGTGTGTGCACAAATATTTCTTCTGCTTCACATGGTGAAAATTGTGCATAACTCCATAGTTAATCTCACACTTTACAGGCCTAAGCTATAAAGGGGACGTGATCTTAGATGACCTCCAGGATGAGGATGCAATTAAGGAAACCATTGCATCCTAGGATTATAAAAAGGGATCAAGGTACTACGACATCGTGGATATCAGTGATTTGATGATGAAAATGGCCACGCACCTTGTTTCAAAGTTGAATGGACAACAGAGGTGGACCTAGGTGAGCAAGCCCTGGTTGAATGTCTATAGAAAGGTCACAGAAGGAACCATGTAGAATATCTCCCAGTACATAGCAGATGAAATCATAAGCAGTGCAGAAAACGAGGGAAAGGTATTATTTGGGAACATTCTATTAACCATTGTGTTATCGAAAATTGGGGTGCTAGATGCATCTGATAAGTTCATATGGGAGTACCCTGATGAAGACCCTACACCTACAGATAGGTTCAGAAGTATACTTCTGAGTCAATAATGGGGGTGCACAAGGCACACTTAGATAAATGGTATACGTGCCTTAGGAACGCATTCGGGGCAGAATTGTGGATCCTAGAGCAACTCCCCATGGCGACTAAAGGAGAAGCAGAGTTCACGATGTACCAGCACTTCTGCATTAACAGATTCATCTTGGTGGATGGCAGTTGGAGTCCCTGGTGCAAACTCCACTTCTCATTTACTGCCCAATTATTCCAAGCAGGGGTAAACAGATACAAGGAGTCGAAGAAGTTAAAACTTGACCTGTCCACCCTTGACAGTGAACACAGAGAGATGAGAAAGAAGCTGGTCTACCCAGGGAAGTGCACATATGTTGAAAGGTATGTGTCGTAGGATGTGCATAGCGTAAGACTAATGACCTTACCAATTGTTGAGAGCAATGCTACCAGAATTGACCTACGCATAAGGCCAAAGTTTGAGAAGGGCGTGTACATAGAGAATTAAATATCCATCCCAAACGACCCCATGGGAAGGAAGAAGCTAGTGCCAAAGTGCAAGGAGAAAGAAGAAGAAGAACAAGAGAAAGAACAAGGGGAAGTGGAAAGGAAGAATGTAGGTATCGTGGGGCTGAGTACCTATATCCGGAAGAAGAGAAGAATGGTGGACAAGGAAAAGACCCCAAAGCCTGTGAAGCCACCATCCCCTAAAGAACCTTCAGATGAAGAAAATACAGCATCCTCGACTCTAGATTTTTCTGCAAGGGAAGAAGAACAAGGAACAGAGGAACTAGGGTCTAAAGATATAGACGACTTAAACGCCTATGTAGGCAAAAGGGACGATGATGAAGGGGAAGAGCTGGAGGTGGATTAAGAGCCAATTGATGTCCATGACTTAAGAGGAGATGAAGCTGAGGATGCAAATGATGCCTTCATCTTTGTAAGGAGGAAAGGCACCCGAAGGGAGGAAGGCATGCGTAGTGAAGAGGGGGGTGAAGGGGCTAGTACCAAGGAGCTAGATATGCCCAAGCTCACTCAGGAGGAGGTGAATGAAAAGGAAACGAGGGAGGCAGAGAGGATAATTGATGCCTTGATCAATGAAGAGTTGGGGCACAGCACGGAGCTCATGCTCAGTGAGTTCAAAGAGCAGAGGGAGAAGAGTGGAAGTAGCACAAAAGGCCCAACTCTCTCGGTAACTATTCCCAAGGGCATGCGCATGGGAAGTAAACACGCAGAAGGGGGAAGAACAATGATGGATTACATTGATGACCCCAACAAAGTTTTACGCGTGCATTTCCATAGTACCGTGCCCACCAAGGAGCTCACTACCATGGAGTCTTTTGATCCTGAGGGTGGATACAAGTGAACGAGGAAGATGCTTTCATGGGCATTCAACACCTATCTTGATGATCCTGAATTCGAGATTAACCAAGGAGCGGTATTGAAGCTGTTTGAAGGAAAGGGGGACAACCCTATTGTAAACAAGCAGTAACTATCAGATGAGCAAGTGTGCAACACTCTCAAAAAATTCTCCATGGAAATCGAGGCTAGGATCTTCAGTAGAAATGACAGGGTTAGAGTCTTGGAGGACCTGTTAGAGAAGAGGAAGGAAGAAGTGGTAAAGCTAACAAAGGATCTCAACCTAGAGAAATTAATCAGCACTCAACTACAGAGGGAGCTTCAGGAGGAAAAGGCCAGGGTACGCAAAGTTTCCAAGAAGGTGGAACTCATCTCCCAATTGATTATCACGAAGCACCCAGATCTTAACCCTCCTACACAAAAGTATAGATCCTCCCTAGAGTGCCGAGAGGACTTGACTTGGATCCTCACCATGGAGAGACATCCCTTGGCATTAGAGTCAGCAGAAGAGGTAGCGACATGCTTGGAGAAAGAAGAAAAGTTGAAGGTCATCACGCTCATGGTTGAATATAACAAGGTGCTCGCCGATGTAAGAACATCTACACAAACCGCAGGGGTCACCTACGACCATTGTGCAGATCAAGACAAAGTGACATGTATACTGCTTACTAGTGACGAAGCTGAGTTAAAGGAATTTAAAGAAAAAAATAAGGGCAATAGAGCATATCGGGAAAGGATCATAGCTAAAGTAGAAAATAAATCTTAATCCATTGAGAACTAGCGAGTCTTAATCAAAACCCAGCTCAAAGAACTCTACAAGGTCATCACAAGGAAGATGTATGCCCTGGAAGATCATGCTAAAGAACTGGAGACTGTGGTGGAAATAATACGAGGTGAGCACCTTGGTTGGTGACATCTACACCAAAGCATAGAAGGAAGTTAGCACTTGGAGTACACTGGAGGCCGACCTCCAGCAAAACTTTCCCCTCCTTCTTTAGGAATTTTTTCCCCTATTCTTTCTCTTCCCCTTTCTTTATTCTCCCCCCCCCCATTCTTTTCCAGGGGAAGGCCCTGCATTCTTTTTGTAGTGCATTCTTTGAGAAGGTTCCCGAGGGTAGAGAACAGGTAAAGTGTAGGGTAATGTTGGGCCCTTAATTTAGCTTCCAAATCTTAAGGGCACGTAGGTGTGCATGGCCAGAGGAACCACGCAAGTGAAGGCGCACAAGGTAGAGTTCAAAAGGATTTTTGAAGAACCCAAGACGTGTGTGCCGTGTGAAGAACAATTCAGGACTTAGCTATTTTTGGCCTTTAGGACTGAACACATGAAGAATGTGTTCTATTTGGTTAAGGTTCTAGCCTAGCAACAGGGTGTTCTAGAGGGAATATACCTTGCGATATAAAGATCCAAAAAGTTACTCATGACATGGAGAGGCATACACCCGGGGAGACCCACACCTTGACACTTAGGGCCAGATCTGAGGCTACAGAGGAGTTTGCTAGAGCTCAGAGGCCTATTTATATGTGTGCCCTTGGCAAAGAAGAGGAGGAGATGAGAGGTAGCGGAGCTCTATAGAATTACTGCAAGAACTATGGGATGAAAATGGGTACTGAATTCAAGTAAGGATGTAATGGGGAAATGGGGAATTTTTGTCTTGTGAGAATACATGTATGGATCCATACATGGCACATGACTACGGTCTACCTTCTGTAATCTTTTATAAGTAACACTATGAATGAATGTGATAAGGTTACCATGACAAATGTATTAAGACTATTTCTCTGTATTACCTGCATATTTCTATTGTACTTTTGTTCTTATATAATCATGAATCTTACTTGAATGGTTAAGTATAGTAGTGGATTTACACCTCTTAGTTCTATTATTTTTGTTGCGCACTTTGGTTCTATTATGACTGAAGGGGTATAGAAGTCATCCTGAGCTCTATAGCTCTTCATGTCTGTTAAATCACTAAGTCAAAATCATGAACTATGCCTTCCACTAGACTCACATAAAGAGAGACTCGGCTCCCTCTCATGCGCCTCAGGTGAGCACCCAGCGCTCATTGGGTGATAGGCCGGTACGCATGAGGTTCCCTTATTCTTAGTGGGTTCAAAAGTGACTACAACAAGAAACAAAACAAACATCGAAGGTAAATTTCAAACACAAAATTCAAACAAAAAGGGTGAGATAAATTTGAGCACCAACAGAGTGGATGTAACAACTCTCATGGTAATTAGAGGAATATACTGTGGGATGGAGAGAACAAATTTTTGGAAGGGAGTATGGACTTTCAATACCATGGGTGGCTAAGATGCAACAGGTACATGGGAGGCGGTGGGTGTAGATAGACCTACACTCAAGGGGATTGGTGAAGGAATGGTTGACACCATGGGAGAAATTGACGTAAAAGGAATGATAGATGTCGTAGATGCAACAAATATTGATGATGTGTGGTCAATTTGGGATACCACATGTGGTAAGGTGGAAGAGGGTAAGGCCAAGCTAGTAGTAGCCGATGAAGAAGTGGGTGCGAGGGCAGGAGGAATGGACATAGGCATGCCATATACCAGTTGTCCTGATGAATCCTGAGTGGATGAATGGTATAAATAATATTGTAAAGTAATAGGTTTTTGGTTAAGGAATCTTGTGAAATCCTCGTCACCGGTACTGATGATAATAGGTTGAGTGGGATCCGTAGGTGATAAAATGGAAGGTGACGATGGGCTAGTTGGGAGTGGCTGAAGGCTAGCATGGAATACGAGGGCATTGTCTTGGCTACGAGTCAAAACCATATGAATTATCATAGATATGATAATCTGATATTTGTAGATGACCCAAAAGAACAGAAGGAATGGAGAAAAGCTGAAAAACTGGTGTTGTTTTAATTGAAAAATTAAAACATAGGAACTGATAGTAGTTTGGTAATTGATGATGGTGCTAGAGATTAACCGATGATGGTTAGGTGACTTATATCGGTTACTGTGGAAAATCAAAAGATTTGAAAATCTGGAAATAATTGATGAAAATGAAGTAAACCTAGATTTGAAAGTGATTTTAAAGACCCAAAGGTATGGTGAAGTATCTGAGTAACCCTAGAAAAGAAGAGACATGTGAGGAGTGCTACTTTGGTTAAGGTTACCAAAATAGTAGGAAACTGACAAGGCTAGGTAAACCAATGATGGTCATATGAGTAAACCAATAACGGTCGTTGGACCGTTATTAGTCACTGTGAAATTTGAAAAGATGGAGAAAAATGAATTTAATGACTTAGATCAAATGAAAGACCAACCCAGAAACCTGAGTATGGCAATGATGAACCCTAACACACTCAGAAACAATTGGAATACAACAACTATTATTATGGAGTGTGAAAGGAAGAAAATAATGGAGAATACAACCTTACACCTCAAAACACAAATCAAGCAAAAACTAACAAACATGAAATCCTATGCGGTTGATTTTATGTTCCATCTTATTCCATTTAGGATTGACTTTTGAATAGAACAAAGTTTTTGGTTTGATAAAATGTGTCCTATGAAAAGCCAATAACTAAGGATGGTTTCAGATAAAGTGTTGGTGGGGGCAGTCCTTTCTCTAAGATAATGACTGGAAATAGAAAATAGCTTAGTGCCCACTATCAATCCTCTGATCATGTGATCGTTGACAACTTCTTCAGGGTAGGATGTTGTTTAAGAAGATGTGTAAATTGTTTAAGTGGTATAGTATAGAGAATGTGTAAAGTGAACTACGATTGAATTAGTCAACCATCAGCTAGGCATGACTTCCAACATATAGGTTTCCCTCAAATTAATTATGAGCTACAATGTGACATACCAAAAAGAAATGCAAATTTTTTAAGCCCAAATCCACAATTAAGTTTGATGTAGCAAATAGAGAATAGGGAGAGGAATGTTCTTTCACTAAATGTAATATAGTAGAAAGGAAGATGTGTTCTTTTTAGAGCACCAAAAACATAATTTCTTTAGACAATAGAAAGAAGGAGAATGTTCCAGAGAAGAAAATTTGGTGTGAATACTTTCAAAGGGAAATAGACACAAATTTTTACGTAGGAATGAACAATGCAAAAGAAACCCTGATGGATCCCACTGGGCATGCCAAAATGTTTCACTAGATTCTTGTGTGATATGAAGCAAATAAGGTAAAAGGATGAGGAGGAATACTTATTGTGTTGGTCGGTAGGAGGTTGATGCGCACATTTTTAATTCTTGATCCGATGGTGACTGTGAGAGCTTACTTTTGGCTAGGAGGAACTACCTCTAATACAAAGCAAGACTATAAGATATAGTTAATAACAAAAGTTAGTGCACTTCCTAGCGTGAGTTAGATCCTAGAAGTTTGATACTTCCTCGATGGTTGTCAATCCTCTTATATAAATCAATATAAAATAACTAAACATGTAAATAAAATAATATAATGCTATTATTCTGATTGAGATGTCTCATACTACTATTAGTGTCAATCCAATTAAATGATTGATAATTGGTGAAGGTCCCGAGTCAGGTTGTAGGTTGGACAGGTGGTCAGAGGGTCACATACGGGGTTTGGGTAAGACTTGATGAATTTTGGGTTGACTTTGGGTGAATAGGAAGCTTGTTAGTCTAAGGAAGTTTTACCAGGAAAAGAGACCGATGTCGGTCAGGGTGATCAATGTCAATACAGGTATGACTGATGGCGGTTACTATGGGAAATGGAAGAATGTCAAAAGTGGGTGTCTGTAGTTTGGGTAAGGTTTTGTGGGGTTTTGGGGATGTTAGGGGTAGTTTAGTGAAAATTGACATAAGACACAGTGACCGATGTCGGTACAGAGGGGAGACTGATGACGGTTAAGGTGACCATCATCGGTAGGGTAATTTTGGTGGTAATTAAATAAAATTAGTTTTGGACTTCTCTATGATTACACAGAGGATGAAGGGAGGATGATTGGGTTCAGAACAATGCCAAGAAGGCTCAAGAATGCATAAAAGCCAGGTACAGAGAATTAGAAGGTTGCAAGTGGTTAGATAGGTATATTGGTAAAAAGGTGGGGATGGAGGAATGTAAGAAAGAACAAGATATGATATCAAAATATAATAAACCTGCAATTTAAGAAAGTACAAAATGATGAAAATAAAATATAATTACTTGTATTTGCAGGTTTGGTAGGTGAAGGAAGGAAGTGGTTGATCCACAAAGAACTTTGTGGTCATTTCCATGGTAATACTCCCAGAGTTCTCCTATGAATGTTCTAATGCCTTTAGACGAGTTTCAGGTGCTTGTTTGGGCCTGTGGTTGAGCATATCCTGTCATCTGGGTGCTGAGAAGTCTCTTATTCATGCTTGAATGTGAAATAATTCTCTAAACTAAAAAATGACCAAGCTCAGTAAAAGTTTTCAAAAGGGTATATAATGTGACCAATGATGGTCAAGGTGATCGGTATTGGTTGAGGGATAACTAGCGTCGGTTAAGGCAGGAAATCCTAGGTTTACCATAAATAGGAAAATATTTACTATTTTTGGCGTGCTCTAATTGTCAATCTGGGTCTCAAGTGAGGGTTAGCACTTAGATAAGCGGGAGTGTTATTGTAGAAGGAATAGGAATTTAAATTTAGGGTTTGAAAGAGTCCCAGTTTGTAGTGCCCATTTAAACAACCACTTGAGACCCAAGAAACAACCTAGGGTTAGCTAGAAAAATTATGGGATAATTTTTTTTATTTGAAGTGTCTACAATCAGGCTGCAAGACATTAGTTTTCACTAACAGGTTCCGGAACAAGACCAATATACCACAACATATGTTCCCTTCATTAACTAATAACAAGTTCACAAGGTTAAAATTTTAGGGTTACATGTTTAAGTTAGGTTCAGGGAGTAATTTACCCCCATGCCTGCTCTCTAGCAGCCTCAGAGTTTTAACAAGATTTTTCTCATACTTAACGCCTCCAAAATTTCTAAACCATTCCCATAGGTTAGGAAATTTTCTCACCTTTCCGGTGATATAAATAATTCCTCCTAGCTCCTTATATTTCTCAAAATATGGTCGGGCGGATTTTTTAGGTCAAACTTTCCCCTAGGGGGACACATGTCAAGAGGAGAGGAAGGCCTTTTAGCAGGTTGGCGGGTTGCAGGACAGCCCAAGAAAATTTTTCCATTACGCGGCACAAAATCCACGTTTCTCTCGTGCCTCTGCGGGTCCCTGGTGGACATGTGTCATCACTTGATTCAACGTGGGAAATAAGGTGGTGGGGAAAAATTTGGATTTTTACTAATTCAAAATCCCAAACTTCAAAGGGAAACATTTCTCCCTGTTCCCCGGTGAAGCCGGGTGGCACTACGTGTCAACTCATGATTGGGTGTGGGTGACAGGGTGGTAGAGAAATCCAAGGGGATGAGCCAAAAAGGTTTCAAACCTGAAAAGATTAAGCAGGCCCGCATGTCTATGAAAATATATTTTCTAAGCAAGGTGGGGTTATGGGGCTGCTAAGTCGAAAGGAAAAATTTTCCAAAAGAAGAGTTAAGAGTTAAGTTTTCAAGATTATCCCGCACATCCGTCGAGCCATGTGTCAACGTGAGATTGGTTGCGGGTTAGTGGGGATGCGGGAAAAATTTGGAAAGTTTCCCGGGGTCCAAAACTTAAAAGGTTGAGTTCAAAAGGGGTCTACCCCTCCGCCGTGCCACATGTCAGCACGTGATTGGCTACAGGCCGACGGGGATGCAGGGAAAAGTGGGAAAATTTTCCCCAAGGTAAAATTTTCAAAAAAGATAAGTTTAAAATTTTGGTCTACCCCTTAGAGGTGCTATGTGTTAGGCCCAACTTGGTCGCGGGATGGCGGGGGCTGTGGAATTTTTGTGGAAATTTTTCCAAAGTCAAAATTTAAAGTTAACAGTTAGATTTATTATAATTTTTGAATGCCAAATTGAAGTAAAACTTCAAATGGCCATAACTTGAGCTAGAAAGCTCAGTTCTGGGAAAACAAGAACTTTTCGGAAATATCTCAATGTCCTCTTTGCACAAGAAACATAAAATTTATTTTTTTATGAAATATAAAGGGTCAAATTTGGAAAAACGATCTGCAGGATTTTAATTGTCAAACTGGCAATTTTCAACTTTTCAATTTGATAAAAATTTGGTTTCCTCCTTCCCTAAACATGTCAAGCAGACATGGAGAATTGATCTACGGAGGGTTTAGAGTGTTTTCAGGAATTTGATTTGTCCAATTGATTCAAGTTTGTATTTTTCTGTCAAATGACAGAAAACGACTGTTAGAGGGATTATATTCGAATTAGCTATGGTGAAGTTGTTTTCTTGAGTTTTCTGTGTCAAATTGAATTCCTTATTATCTTAGCATGCTATTCCATAACATTTTTAAGTTGATTATTAAGTGCAGGTTTGAACTATGCATTTTGTTTGGATTTACCAATTTTAGAATTTACAATGCCAGTGATCAAATTTTAAATGATTTATTTATCGATTCTATCATTTAAATGTAACAACTAATTTCCAATATAGTCTAATGCATTCAGTTGATTCTAGAAATTCATCCCCAAGTCAAAATCAAAAATTTAGAATTCAATTTTAATATAATTCCAAGGATGCAAAAACAATAATATACTTCCTTCCTATGCATTCTTCTTTTCAACAGAGATTTTAATTTACAATAGAAATTCAATTCCAATACAGCCATGTAAGTTTGGGAAAGTGAAGCATTCCTTTATTTATTTCCAATAACAACTTTACAACTTATCACTTTTTCATTTGATTTCCAAATGTAAAATGTAATGCATATACATTATTTCACATTTCCTTTCAAAATAGAGAGTACAATATAACTTCTTTACATTTCACATTACAATTCAATCTTCCATTTTCAATACAAATATCTTCACATTACAAATTGCTAAACAATTCATCCACTACAAAGTGGAAATGATTACAATAACTTGTTAAAAAAAATACTGTCAAACTATATATTCCTCTTGCTCCGAAACCACAGCATGCTAGTTTCTTCATCTTTTCATCTTGATCACAACAAGGAAGGGGGAAAGGCAATGCTCTCCACCCAACCAAGACATCCAAGGAGAAGGGAGAAGCCATCCCTCCTCATTGGCCTCTGAGCCCCAACTGTATTGAAATAAGAGATGCAATACAACACATGGAAAAAAAAGGCTTCCAAAACAAACATGCAGCATTTTCACATTCAAAAATACATTTCAAGAAGAATGTAGTTCACAACTACATTAAACAAGTGCAAACAAAACTGAGGCTTCATCAAGAAAGCCAACAAGAGCAAGGAACTATGGGAAAACTACTTATGCCTCTCAATTGGGTATTGGCCATCCACCAATAATCATACCACCAATATCAATATCATATCCCATAAACCTTATGCCCCCACCAAGAGTAAGAAATGCAAGCTATTTATTTTCCATGGTGGATCCCAATCCCAAACTCCCTCCACAATAAAACTAATGCCATTGGCATTCCCTTATGCCCCCCCATTTGAAATCCCCATAGCCTTATCCTACACCATATCCTAAGCAGTCTACCGAAGCAGCCAACACACACATAACAACAATCACCATTTAAACATGCATAAAAAGAGAAGAAATGTTTTCAAAAGGTTCAAGTTCCTACCTCTCCATAATGGAGTTTGTTCTAAGATCAAAAATCTTCCCAATGCCAAAATCATAGTCCCAAATCAGAAACACACAAATATGCAATGGTCTCCAATCTTCTTCCACAAGTAAGACTCCAAAACAGTAAGAAATTTACCCCAAGGAAAGTATGCAAAGTTGCAACAAAACATCAAATAAGCAAGGAGTTTGAATTTTAAAGGAGAGGGAAGAGAAGGGGATGATGTGGATCCATGTGGGATGCCACATCACTCTTCCTCAACCCCAAAATAAAATCAAAATCAATCACCTAAACATAATAAATAAAATGACAAATTAATTTACACACTCCAAATTAACCCATACCCCAAAAGGACTGAATTTAAAACATGTAAGAGAAATGCAATTAATTCTTACAATTAGTCATTTCAAAATGCATTAAAAAGGTCTAAATTTAACCTCCAAACCATAGGTATTGTTGGTGAATAATTTTAAGAGGTGTGAGACAAGTTTAACTTGTCCCACAAGCCTCTAAATATAGCCTAATTCAAATTTCCCAAGAGGATGAAGTGTTTCACACTCCAAATCTATCTTACATATTTCTTACACATTCTTACAACCTTTCTTACACACTCTTACAACCTTTCTTACACACTCTTACAATATTACATTTAAGAGTAACAACTTTATTTATTACATTCCTATGACATATTGATTTATTTATTTTAACACATGATTATTCATAACATTAACACAACATAAAATAACTAATGAAAGGGGTAACACATCACAAAATAAATACATGAAACATTAAAAATGAAACCACATTAATAAATACACAAACCCATGGTCACATATAATGGAAAACCCCCCATAGGAACTCCTAAAATAACACACCACACACCCACACACAAAACAGTTGCCATGGTGACCTTGTTGAATTCACCCAGAATTCCAATATGGTTAGTCTCCAGTCCCCTGACATTGTTGTGATATTTTATCCTACAAAACATAGATACCTCCTTTGGCCTCATGGCCATATCAGAATATCCAACATAAAAATAATTATAATAACAAAACCATCTATACAGATGAATCACAACAACATCAAGAAATCCACGTTATCATTTTCAGTTTAAATAACTCAACTATATCATCATCAATAATATTCCATACTAGATCTACTCACAATATCCAATGTCACATGTCCAAATCAACATCTATAATATGTCCATGTCAATAATATATCATCATCCACATATAAAAATGTCTCTAATAATCATCATGCATAATAACTGAATCCAGATCAATAATAATCCATGATCTAACATCTATCCATCATACTAAATCAAAACATAATAGTGTCCATAATAAGATCAATAGTATCTAAAAAAATGTCAAAGGGAAGTGGGCACTACATCCCCCTCCCCTTAGACTTGAATTCCTCCTGGAACAAATGTGGAAACTGCACTCGTAATAATGTGGCATCCTCCCAAGTGGATGTAGTCTCGTCGTATCTGTCCCACTACACCTGTACCTAATCAATCTCTCTGCCACAAAGTCCCCCTGCAATCTATGATATAGATGGGCTTTACCATCACCTTCCCCTAATCCTATACCTACAAATATTTCCAATCCAACACATGAGAAGGATCTGCAATATATCTCCTAAGAACCGAAACATGAAAGACATCATGTACGCAAGACAAGCTGGGTGGCAATGATAGAAGGTAGGCCAAAGGGCCGATACGCTCCAAAATCTCAAAAGTTTCAATGAATCTAGGAGCTAACATAGAACCTTTTCCATAACGGATAGGCCTCTTGTGTGGTCTGACACGAAGGAACACCTTCATGCCCACATCAAAGCTACGGTCAATCCTATGCTGATCTGCTTACTTATTCTGCCTGTCATGCGCCTCCTGCAATCTCTACCTAATCAACACTACCTACTGCTCCATGTCTTGCAAAATATTTGGTCCAAGAGATACTCTGTCCTCTAACCTATCCCAGCTAAGAGGTGTCCTACACTCTCTACCATACAGAGCCTAAAAAGGAGCCATGCCTATGGAACTTTGAAAAACTGTTATTGTAGGAAAACTCCACTAAGTCCTCCCACTTAGACTGTTGATCCATCACATACATCCTGAGAATATCCTCTAAAATATGATTCACTCACTCGGTCTGTCCATCTTTCTTAAGGTGATATGTTGTGTTAAAGTTGATCCTCATCCCGAGGACATACTACATGGTAGTCCAGAAATGTGATGTGTACAAAGGATCACGGTCATAAATGATCTTCCGCAAGATCCCGTGCAACCTGACAATCTCATCCAAATATACTCGTGCCACTTCTTTGGTTGTATAAGTGGTATTCACTAAAGAAAAGTGAGCCACTTTTTTCAATTTATCAACCATGACCATAATGGCGTCATGGTGATATCTTGACATCAGTAGCCCAACAATGAAATACATGAAAATGGTGTCCCACTTATATTCTGGTATGGCATGAGGATAAAGAAGACCTACTGGATGTTGATGCTCAGCCTTAACACTCTGGCACTCTAAACACCATGACACAAACTAAGCCACGTTTTGATGAAGTCCTCTCCAATGATACAACTATCACAAAGTAGTTTGCATCTTCTTCACCCCAGGATGGGATGAATAGGGTACACGATGTGCCTCTACCAAGATTTCCTGCCTCAAGCCTCCATATTTGGGAACATATATCCATCCTCTGTGCCTAATAAGACCATCTACCTATAAATAAAAGCCATCAAACTTCCCCTCAATGGGTCTTTGTGACTCGATCTTTACTCATACTGAAATGTAGAAGCTGTCAAGTGGAAGCTACTAAAGAATTTTTCTCCACAAATCTGTTCTCATTGTAAAGGCCATAGCCACATGTCTCCATCTGGTGAGAGCGTATGCTACCATAATCCCCTTCCCCTTCACATGCTCAATCTCTATGTCATATTCACAAAGCAACTACATCCAACGCAACTGTCGAGCATTGAGATTGGATTACGTGAAGAGGTGGTGAAGACTCAAATGATTAGTCCTGAGTGTGAATCTCTGTCTAAGAAGAAAATGTTTCCATCTAACCAAAGCATGCACAACTTCCGCAAGCTCAAGATCATGGGTTGGATAATTAATCTTGTGATCCTTGAGTTTACGAGACTCAAAAGCTACTACTCTGCCATCCTATATCAATAGACCTCTAAGTCCTGCCAACGAAGCATCTGTGAAAACAAAGAACTCACCCTGTGGATCCAGCACTGTAAGAATGGGTGTTGAAGTGAGGCACTCCTTCAGTGTCCTAAAATCCTACTTGCATCTGTCTGACCAAACAAACTTCTTTCCTTTCCTCTGAAGGGAATTGATAGGGTGCACAATCCGAGAGAAGTCTTGAACAAATCTCTGGTAGTAGCCTGCTAATCCCATGAAGCTGCACACCTCAGTCATTGTAGTGGGTGCTGGCCAATCCATAATGGCTCTAATTTTGGAAGTATCAACTATGATACCTTCCCCAGAAATGATATGACCCAAATACTGCACCTCTGTCTGAAAGAAAGCACACTTCTCCAAGTTCCCATAAATTTTCTTCTCATGAAGACATTGAAGAACCTGGTGAAGGTGCCTCTCATACTCCTCACATGTACATGAGTATATCAAAATGTTATCAAAGAAGATGAGCACGAAGCGGTCTAATAAGGTCCTAAATACCACATTCATCAAACTTATGAAAACTTTGGGGGCATTAGTTAAACCAAAAGGCACCACTATAAACTCATAGTGCCCATATCTCATGTGGTAGGTGGTCTTATGAATGTCTACCTCCAAAATCCTTAGCTGATGGTACCTTGACTTGAGATCAATCTTAGAGAAAACTATGGCTCCCTTCATCTGATCAAACAATTTATCGATACGAGGAAGAGGATAACGATTCTTGATCGTTACCTTGTTCAACTAGTTGTACT
Organism: Taxus chinensis; assembly: GCA_019776745.2. Taxonomy (NCBI): domain Eukaryota; kingdom Viridiplantae; phylum Streptophyta; class Pinopsida; order Cupressales; family Taxaceae; genus Taxus; species Taxus chinensis. The sequence goes on from CM034146.1 coordinate 92,234,474, forward strand.
CAAAACACAACCGCAAGGATCCATCATTATTCTTCACAAATATCATCAGTGCACCCCAAGGGGATACACTAGGACGGATAAGTCCCTTCTCCAAAAAGCCCTCAAATTGCAACTTGAGCTCACCGAGCTCTAGGGTGGTCATCTGATAAGGTGCTCATGAGAGAGGCTCTACTCCAGGAACTAGGTCTATATGAAAATCAATCTCATGTGGGGGCAGTAACCCTGGTAGCTCCCCTAGAAAGACATCAGAAAAATCTCTCAAAATGGGATGGTCATCTAGCGATGGTCCACTAGACCCATCCTCTGAATTGTCACTGACTGTAACAACATACATCTTCCAACCCCATCGCACACATTTCTTAAGCTGCATAACTGAGATGGTGTGAATAAAAATAGGTCTCCTGACCCCCGAGATCACTGACTCAGCTCCCAAATCATCTGCACAAGATATGGTCTTGTGATAACAATCCATCTTGGCCCTGTGTGTAGATAACCAATCCATACCCAAAATGACTTTATACGAGCCCAAAGGAAGAATACGGAGATCTGAGGTAGTGGTGAAAGGTCCCAAATCTACAACACACTCCTTAACCAAGGATTCTACAGAGATCTTAGCTCCTGAAGCCATCTCAACATCCCAATAATGACCCTGCCTAACAACCACCAGTCTTCATCACTCTACTAAAGATGGTGCAATAAAAAATCAGAAGAACCAGAGTCAAACAATACAGAGGTAGGAATACCACCAATGCTACCTATGGTCTCAATGAATATGCTCTGATGATCTTCCTGGTGGTTCTCAACTACTACATAAATCTTTTGGCTGCGTCCCATGTCACCTACAGTCAAATCTAACATCTATGCCTTACCCTTGTTAGGGCTCTGAGGGCAATCTCTCCAAAAAATTCCCACAAATCCACATCCAAAACAACCACTTGATCCTCTCCAAGGAGTAGCCCCTCTAGTAGGTGCCCTAGAATTTTGTGGAATGGATCCTGATGATCCAACCATGGTTTGTTGCGGCCTCTTCTAGCGAGCTCCTACTGTCTGAGCTTTAGGTCCACCCTATGTCCTGATGGGACCCCTAGGAGGAGGCCCCATACTCTGACCTCTCTATACATCAACTCTCTATGGAGGTCTAAATGGTGGGTGAGACTGCTACTGCTACTGCTACTGTGGCCTAAAGGATGATTATGTTGTACCCTGGCCACCATGAGGAAGAGGCATTAACCCCCTCAATATATTATCTTGCATATGTTGTATGCGGCTCCTAACTCGGTCTCTAGCCTGTTTGGTCTTACCCTGAGTCTCCTCTGCAATGTAGGCCTTCTCAACAGCCTCAGCTAATGTCTGTAGATAGTGAATTCACACTGCACCTCCAATATCCAAATTCAGGCCCTGGATGAACCTGTGACTCCACACCTACTCATCTTACATATACTCTACATACTAGAGCAGATCTAGAAATGTACTCTCATACTTTGCTACTGAAAGATAAGCCTGTCATAGGTCATGGAACTCATCAATCTTATGATGGATGAACCTCCATGATAAATACCTTCTCCTGAATCTCTCCTAAAATAGCTCCCAAGTTACTGTCTCTGAATCTACATGGAGCTTCTTCTCCTCTATCCTCCACCACACTCCTACTCCATCCCTCAGTAGATGGATCGTAACATGAGCTTTCATGTTGCTATAACAAGGACAAAGCTTGAAGAAACCACTCAATCTCACTATCCAAGCCTCTACCTAAAATCCACCTATATCACCTAAGTAATGTGAGGGCCGAAGCTTTAGGATATCCCTTATGTGATCTGTTGTTGTGGTTTGTTGGCCTCTAGGTCTCTCTGTGTGCTCGTCCCTAAGCCTAGGGCTCCAAGACCTCTCTCTATGCTCTGGAACTCTGTCACCCCGTCTCCTAGGTGGTGACTCTACTCTAGCTGACTCCGCATGGGAGTTCTTTCCTCTCTGCTCCTTACTGAGTCGAGGAGATACCTGAACCTTGATAAAAGGGGCTCTATCATGACTAGCTTCTAATCCTCCACCTAATCCTCCACATAGAGTGGCATTGACATCTTCAAGGGTCTGTAGAATATGAGGTAGAATGGATGCCACACCTTGATCTGGTGATGGTGGTGATTTTAAGTCTTTGTGAAGGTTCCTCTCACTCTATCTGAGCCTCCTACATAGATTAAAGTGAGAGTTAGTTCATTTTGCTAAGTTTACACAACTTCTATGTAAACTAAAACATACAAATTCTAGCTAAGTTGTTTTCTAGATTTACAAGTGTACTAGGTTTAAGTTTTCATGTCTCATTTTTTCTAGTGTGCCCAATGGTCCAATACTTTGAACCACTGCTATTATACCAAAATGTAGTGCCCATTTAAACAACCACTTGAGACCTGTTGTGGTAAATCAGCAGCACCCCCTGGATGTTGATCAGATTTCTAGTTTGATCATACTAGCATCCATTGTGATTGCACAACATTGAATCCTCTTCCCAAGTGTGGGACTCACAAAAATGGAAGAGGAATCTCTAGATTAGAGGCTGGTTCCTCAACTCCTCTGATAAGCTATTTTACTTGCACAATTGTAGAGGTTTAAACTCCTAAATCTACTCTAAATTCCAAGGAGACAGAGATAGAGAATGCAAAAAGAAAGAACTAATGCTAATAGGTGATGCACCAAAGGAGTTGTAGACACCTGATGTTGCATGAAATACACAATCCACAAGGAAACACAGCACAAAACATGCACAAATGCTCAAAATGTAATGAAAGATCAAGAAAGCAATGATAGATATATGAAAGGATTGAGGGATTTTAATCACAAAACATATATCAACATTTCATATCCAATACAATACATTATAGTGATCCAGAGGCAAGAAAAGGTGCTGCATTACATGGAAAGGTAAAATTTCTTCACAAATTCTGCCATGGAGGAAGAAAAAGGAAGTTGCAGAACTGAAAAGTGTCTCTCTTTTGCAAAAATGAACTCATTCTGGCTTTTACAGTGCAAATCACAACCCCAGGAGAGAGAAACATGGGAAAACATGCAAGGGGTTCAACCATTGACCAAAATTCCATCAAAACAACATGGGTGACCTGACAGACCCATCCCCTGACATTTTTAACCATGCTGGGAGAGAATGCGAGCCATTCTTCATTAAAATCGGTGGTTGAAATGTCATTTCTGTTCATGACCATGTGCCAGAAGCATTTTTTGATTTTATCTCTCCAAACTCCACCAAAATGCAAAATTGACCCTATAATCATGTATAGAATTTCACTAGCTTTCCATTGATATAAAGAACGTGAAAAACTGAGCTCTGGATCGAAAGATATGGCGATTTGAAGTTTTAGGGCAAAACAGGGCCAAATCGGGTTGGCGGGCAAAAATTTGAATTTTTGCACCTTTTTGGTCATTTGGAAAATTTTCCAAAATTTCCCCACGCTCCGCCACTCTAGGTGCCACGTGGCGGCATCTCATTGGCCGCGGGCCTTTCAGGGGAAAATTTTTCCAAAAAACTCCGCCGAGCCATAACTTCAAAAATACATGGAGTTAGGAGGAAAACTTTACCTTTCTGGAAAGCTGAGAAAGAGCTCTATCCAATGGTGTCATTTGCAAAAGGTTTTGAGTGCCTAAAAAGCAAAATATTATGACTGAGGCACAAGAGAGGAAAAAATGAGAGGATTTAGCCACAAAAAATGAGCAGGGGCACATTTTGGATAACAATTTTGGCGACTCAGAGGGGTCATCTGCCTACTGGATGAAGTTACCAGTTGCCTGAGGCATCCATTGGGCATGGAGTCATGAGTTGTAGCCTACAAAATGATCTGAAATTTGAAAACCTCCTCTCTGAGCCACTTGGAAACCCACTGAAATGGACTGTGCAAGAGCAAAACCAGCACCACAAAAACTATGTACAAAACTAAAGGTCATACATGCTCCAAAATGGAACATGTAGAGTGTGCACAAGCACTTCTTTTACTGAAAGAAAAACTACCTATCCTACTCTAACTGGAAGCAAAAGTGGGCTAAACAAACCCTGCAACTGGTTGGGAGAAATAGCTTCCCTTTCTCAAAAGTTGCAACCATGCAACTGATTTGGCACTGAACATGGCTGATTGAATGAGTGAAAAATCAACAAGAAGCTGGTATTCTACCCAAATCATCAAGGTGTCAACTGAAAAAAAATCCAATACCTCTTTTAGTTGCTCTGCATTTGGATTGAAGAGGTATGACAGCTGATCCTTGGTACTTTGTAGCTCACCCTCATGCTTAAAAGCAAGCATGACTGGTTGTGACTTCTCCTTTGACTCCAATGAAGTCAAATACCTTATTGGGCAAGGTATGATCCGTTTGATATGCCCATAGCTCTGATTTTCAATTCCAAAAATGGAGTCTTCTTGTAGACCTTCTTAGGTGGGTGATGTGGAAGCAATGGTAGGAATTTTCTGCCCTTTCTCTTCCTTCATGGCAACATGGAACTCTTCAATAGTGTGCAACTCCTCGTTATTGATTGCAACATCCAATGAAGTTGCTTTTGCATTGTTGTTACCTGCTGCAATACATTGTTGGCTTTGGGGATCCTCCATTGTAGCTTTTGGAAGATCAAATTCTTCCAGCTTTGATTCAAGAGGCATGTTGCAAACTGTAGGCTGTTGTCCTTGAACTCTTTTGTCCATGGCAGCAAGTTCTTGTTGTTGGAGAATGAATGGTTAAGAAGGAAACATGGTAATTTCAGCTAGCTCTTCATCTAAACATTCTTCTAAGTCTGATGGCAAATCAAACTCTTGAATGTCTTGCTGTAGCAAAGTCTCTCCCTCTTGTATGGTGGCCTCCAAATCTGCATTTTCTTCACCCTGTATAACTTCATTTTCAAACATGAAACTTGTCAATCCAAACTCATCCCAAAAATCAGATTGTTGGAGAGATGAAGTGGGAGAGAAGCATGAAATTTCTTGTGCCTTTTGCTCACAATTTGGACCTGTTTTGTTCACCTCCATAATGGCTTCATCAATCAAATCAGCCCCTTCAAATGAAAGCAAAAATGTATCAATAATACTTCCTTCTTCTACTGTTGTAAAAACTGACTTGACCTCATCCATTTGCTCCTCAAAGATGGGGTTTTGAGATGGTTTTCCTTCCTTCTCAATGGCTGATTTTGCAGTGCAAACTGGATCAGAATTTTCTTTGGGCAAAGTGCCAACATGGACACCCAACTCATCACCAACAAACTGTTGTTTTTCTTGCTTCACTACTGTTATAAAATCAGCCTTGTTTTCCACTTGTTCTCCAACTTCAACATCCTCTATTGGTTTCACCATCAAGGGGATTTTTGTAATCTCGAATTTAAGAGCCCAACTCTTCAGACTTTGAATTTCTTCATCCTTGTTTGGCTCTTCTTTCTGCTACTATTTTCCTTGATTGGCATTCTGATTTTTATCCTCCCAACATGGATTTGGGAATGCAAGAGGAGAAGTGGATTGTAACTCAATTGATTTTGTAATTTTTTGTGGTGGTGGAGGAGGTAGGAACTCTTGTTTCTTTGGAGGGAATGGCTGTTTGGAAGGGAAAAGGACAGAAGAATTGAGATGGGGTGGAAGAATAGGGAATGAAGAAATGGATTCAACACTTGGGACAGCAGATGGAGAGTTTAAAACTTGACACTGCTGAGATAAAATAGATTGGGAAAGAGGGAGAGAAAAGGCATGAGATGGTGTGCTTACCTGTTGACAAGGTTGTTGAATACTCCTCTCATACACCTTTATTCCTTTAGTCCACTTTGCAAGAAATGGTAGTGTTGTAATCATGAAGTCTAGCTTCTCTTGAGGGCTGTAATGCCTTGGAAAAGGTCCCACCCATGGACAAGGTGCTCTACAACCGATTCTAAATGCTTTCATTTGTGCTTGAGCCCTGGATTACACCATGTTTACCTCCATCTTTTGGATTTGTTCCAGCAGATTTGTATTTTCTTCTTGACTACCCTCACAACCAGCATACCCTTGTGCTTGACATGCTTCATATCCAAACTGACTTTGGCACTGCTATTCATATGGGTAGACATGCTGATTTTGAATTTGATCAAAATGTTGATTTAGAGGATTTGTAAAACATGTTGGAGGTGTGATATGTTGTTGTAAATATGAATTCCATGATGGAAATGAAGTCATGATTGCACAACTTCATGGAATGAAAAAGAATGAAAATGATGGAAAGAAGAATGGATGGAAATGAATGATAAACAGGTCTGCAACTTAGAGAATGAGTTGTTTACCAAATGGAGTCAGTAGATGTGCTTTTGAAAGTGCGTCCAAAAGGTTGAATCTTTAACAGGAACACACCAACCTGTCAAAGATAAATTGGAAGACCTCTAGGGTCCCACCGGGTGTGCCAAAACTGTTGTGGCAAATCAGCAGCACCCCCTGGATGTTGATCAGAATTTCTAGTTTGATCATACTAGCATCCAGTGTGATTGCACAACATTGAATCCTCTTCCCAAGTGTGGGACTCACAAAAATGGAAGATGAATCTCCAAATTAGAGGCTGGTTCCTCAACTCCTCTGATCAGCTATTTTACTTACACAATTGCAGAGGTTTAAACTCCTAAATCTACTCTAAATTCCAAGGAGACAGAGATAGGGAATGCAAAAAGAAAGAACTAATGCTAATAGGTGATGCACCAAAGGAGTTGTAGACACCTGATGCTGCATGAAATACACAATCCACAAGGAAACACAACACAAAACATGTATAAATGCTCAAAATTTAATGAAAGATCAAGAAAGTAATGATAGATATATGAAAGGATTGAAGGATTTTAATCACAGAACATATATCAACATCTCAGATCCAATACAGTACATTACAGTGATCCAGAGGCAAGAAAAGGTTCTGCATTACATGGAAAGGTAAAATTTCTTCACAAATTATGCTTAGGAGGAAGAAAAAGGAAGTTGCAGAACTGAAAAGTGTCTCTCTTTTGCAAAAATGAACTCATTCTGGCTTTTACAGTGCAAATCACGACCCCAGGAGAGAGAAACGTGGGAAAATGTGCAAGGGGTTCAACCATTGACCAAAATGCCATCAAAATAGCATGGGAAACCTGACAGACCCATCCCCTGACATTTTTAACCATGCTGGGAGAGAATGCGAGCCATTCTTCATTAAAATCGGTGGTTGAAATGTCATTTCTGTTCATGACCACGTGCCAGAAGCCTTTTTTTATTTTCTCTCTCCAAACTCCACCAAAATTCAAAATTGACCCTAGAATCTTATAGAGAATTTCACCAGCTTTCCATTGATATAAATAACGTGAAAAATCGAGCTTTGGATTGAAAGATATGGCGATTTGAAGTTTTAGGGCAAAACAGGACCAAATCGGGTTGGCGGGCAAAAATTTGAATTTTTGCACCTTTTTGGTCATTTGGAAAATTTTCCAAAATTTCCCCACGCTCTGCCATTCTAGGTGCCACGTGGTGGCATTTCATTGGCCGCGGGCCTTTCAGGGGAAAATTTTTCCAAAAAACTCCGCCGAGCCATAACATCAAAAATACATGGAGTTAGGAGGAAAACTTTACCTTTCTGGAAAGCTGAGAAAGAGCTCTATCCAATGGTGTCATTTCCAGAAGGTTTTGAGTGCCTAAAAAGCAAAATATTATGACTGAGGCACAAGAGAGGAAAAAATGAGAGGAGTTAGCCACAAAAAATGAGCAGGGGCACATTTTGGATAATAAGACCCAAGAAACAACCTAGGGTTAGCTAGAAAAATTATGGGATAATTTTTTTTTTATTTGAAGTGTCTATAATCAAGCTGCAAGACATTATTCTTCACTAACAGCTTCTGTAACAAGACCAATATACCACAACATATGTTCCCTTCATTAAATAATAACAAGTTCACAAGGTTAAAATTTTAGGGTTACATGTTTTAGTTAGGTTTAGGGAGTAATTTACCCCCGTGCCTTGCTCTTTAGCAGCCTCAGAGTTTTAAACAGGATTTTTCTCATACTTAACACCTCCAAAATTTCCCTAAACCATTCCCATTGGTTAGGAAACTTTCTCACCTTTCCGGTGATATAAATAAGTCCTCCTAACTCCTTATATTTCTCAAGATATGGCCAAGTGGAGTTTTTAGGTCAAACTTTCCCCTAGGGGAACACGTGTCAAGAAGAGAGGAAGGCCTTTTAACGGGTTGACAGGTCGCGGGGCAGCTCGAGGAAATTTTCCCATTGCGTAAAAAAAATTTACGTTTCTCCCGTGCCTCTGCAAGTCCCTGGTGGACACATGTCATCACTTGATTTGACGCGGGAAAAAAGGTGGCAGGGAAAAGTTTGGATTTTTACCGAGTCAAAATCTCAAACTTCAAAGGGAAACATTTCTCCACATTCCCCAGCAAAGCTGGGTGGCGCCACATGTCAACTCATGATTGGGTGCGAGCAATTGGGTGGCGGAGAAATCCAAGGGAATGATCCAAAAAGGTTTTGAGCCTAAAAATATCATGCGGGCCCATGCGTCAATGAAAAGAGATTTTCTAAGCAAGGCGGGGTTACGGAGCCGTGGAGTCAAAAAGAAATTTTTTCCAAAAGAAGAGTCAAAAGTTAAGTTTTCAAGATTCTCTCGTGCATCTGTCGAGACACATGTCAGCATTGGATTGGTTACAAGTTATCAGGGATGTAGGAAAAAATTGGAAAGTTTCCCGAGGTCCAAAACTTAAAAGGTTGAGTTCAAAAGGGGTTTGCCCCTCTACCGTGCCACATGTCAGCACGCGATTGGTTGTGGGCCTACAGGGATGTAGGGAAAAGTGGGAAATTTTTCCCAAGGTAAAATTTTCAAAAAAGATAAGTTTAAAATTTTGGTCCGCCCCTCTGATGTGCCATGTGTCAGGCCCCGATTGTTCGTGGGATGGTGAGGGCCACAAAATTTTTTTGGAAATTTTTCCAAAGTCAAAATTTAAAGTTAATAGTTAGATTTATTTTAATTTTTGAATGCCAAATTGAAGTAAAACTTCAAATGGCCATAACTTGAGCTAGAAAGCTCAGTTTTGGGAAAACAAGGACTTTTCAAAAATATCTCAATGTCCTCTTTGCACAAGAAACATAAAATTTACTTTTTGATGAAATTTAAAGGGTCAAGTTTGGAAAAACGATCTGAAGGCTTTTAATTGTCAAACTGGTAATTTTCAAATTTTCAATTTGATAAAATTCAGTTTCCTCCTTCCCTCAACATGTAAAGTAGACATGGATAATTGATCTAGGGAGGGTTTAGAGTGTTTTTAAGAAGTTGATTTGTCTAATTGATTCTAGTTTGTATTTTTCTGTCAAATGAGAGGAAAACGACTGTTAGAGGGATTATATTTGAATTAGCTATGGTGAAGTTGTTTTCTTGAGTTTTCTGTGTCAAATTGAATTCCTTAGTGTCTTAGCATGCTATTCCATAACATTTTTAAGTTGATTATTAAGTGCAGGTCTAAACTGTGCATTTTGTTTAGATTTACCAATTTTAGAATTTACAATGCCAGTGATCAAATTTTTAAAGGATCTATTTATCAATTCTATCATTTAAATGTAACAATTGATTTCCAATATAGTCTAATGCATTCAGTTGATTCTAGAAATTCATCCCCAAGTTGAAATTAAAAATTCAGAATTCAATGTTAATATAATTCCAAGGATGTAAAAACAATATACTTCCTACGCATTCTTCTTTTCAACAGAGATTTTAATTTACAATAGAAATTCAATTCCAATATAGCCATGTAAGTTTGAGAAAGTGGAGCATTCCTTTATTTATTTCCAATAACAACTTTACAACTTATCACTTTTTCATTTGATTTCCAAATGCAAAATGCAATGCATGTACATTCTTTCACATAAAATGCAATGCATGGACATTCTTTCACATTTCCTTTCAAAACAGAGAGTAGAAAATAACTTCTTTACATTTCACATTACAATTCAATCTTCCATTTTCAATACAAATATCTTCACATTACAAATGGCTATACAATTCATCCACTCTAAAGTGGGAAGGATTACAATAACTTGTTAAAAAAGGACTTTCAAACTGTATATTCCTCTTTCTCCAAAACAACAGCATGCTAGTTTCTTCATCTTTTCATCTTGACCACAACAAGGAAGGGGGAAAGGCAATGCTCTCCACCCAACCAAGACATCCAAGGAGAAGGGAGAAACCATCCCTCCTCATTTTCCCCTGAGCCCCAACCATATTGAAATAAGAGATGAAATACAACACATGGCAACAAAGTCTTCCAAAACAAACATGCAGCATTTTAACATTCAAAAATACATTTCAAGAAGAATGTAATTCACAACTACATTAAACAAGTGCAAACAAAACTGAGGCTTTATCAATCAAGCCAACAAGAGCAAGGAACTATAGGAAAACTACTTATGCCTCCCAATTAGGAATTCGGCATCAACCAATAATCATACCACCAATATCAATATCATATCCCATATACCTTATGCCTCCCAACCCCTCCTTAGCCCCCCCCCCCAAAGTTTCTCCCTTATGCCCCCCCAAGAGTAAGAAATGCAAGCTATTTCATTTCCATGGTGGATCCCAATTCCAAACTCCCTCCATAATAAAATTGATGCCATTGGCATTCCCTTATGCCCCCCCGTTTGAAATCCCCATAGCCTTCTCATACACCATGTCCTAAGTAGTCTACCCAACCAGCCAACACACACATAACAGCAATCACCATTTAAACATGCATAGAAAGAGAAGAAATATTTTCAAAAGGTTCAAGTTCCTACCTCTCCATAATGGAGTTTGTTCCAAGATCAACAAGCTTACCAATGCAAAAATCGCAGTCCCAAATCAGCAACACACAAACATGCAATGGTCTCCAATCTTCTTCCACAAGAAAGACTCCAAAACAGCAATAAATTTTCCCCAAGGAATGTATGCAAAGTTGCAACAAGACATCAAACAAGCAAGGATTTCAAATTTTAAAGGAGAGGGAAGAGAAGGGGATGATGTGGATCCATGTGGGATGCCACATCACTCTTCCTCAACCCCAAAACAAAATCAAAATCAATCACCTAAACATAATAAATAAAATGAAAAATTAACTTACACACTCCAAAATAACCCATACCCCAAAAGTACTGAATTTAAAACATGTAAGACAAGTGTAATTAATTCTTACAATTAGTCATTTCAAAATGCATTAAAAAGGTCTAAATTTAACGTCCAAACCATAGGTATGGTTGGTGAATAATTTTAAGAGGTGTGGGACAAGATACTTGTCTCGCAAGCCTCCAAATATAGCCTCCAAGGACAAATTCAAATTTCCTAAGAGGATGAAGTGTTTCACACTCCAAATCTATCTTACATATTTCTTACACACTCTTACAACCTTTCTTACACACTCTTACAACATTTCTTACACACTCTTACAATATTACATTTAAGTGTAACAAATTTATTTATTACATTCCTATGACATATTGATTTATTTATTTTAACACATGATTATTCACAATATTAACACAACATAAAATAACTAATGAAAGGGGTAACACATCACAAAATAAATACATGCAACTTTAAAAAAGAAACCACATTAATCAATACACAAACCCATGGTCACATATAATTGAAATCCCCTCCATGGGAACTCCTAACATAACACAACACACACCCACACACAAAACAGTTGCCATGGTGACCTTGTTGAATTCACCCAGAATTCCAATATGGTTAGTCTCCAGTCCCCCGACATTGTTGTGATATTTTATCTTGAAAAACACAGATACCTCCTTCGATGTCATGGCCATATTAGAACATCCAACATAAAAATAATTATAATAACAAAACCATCTATACATATGAATCACAACAACATCAAGAAATCCACATTATCATTTTCATTTTAAATAACTCAACTATATCATCATCAATAATCTTTCATACTAGATCTACTCACAATATCCAATGTCACATGTCCAAATCAACATCTATAATATGTCCATGTCAAACAGTATATCATCATCCACATATAAAAATGTCTCTAATAATCATCATGCATAATAACTAAATCCATATCAATAATAATCCTTGATCTAATTTCTATCCATCATACTAAATCAAAACATAATAGTGTCCATAATAACATCAACAATATCAAGATTAGTATCTTAAAAAAAATGTCAAAGGGAAGTGGGCACTACATCCCCCTTCCCTTAGACTCGACTTCCTCCTGGAAGTCACTAGAACAAATTTTGAAACTACACTCGTAATACTGTGGCATCCTCCCAAGTGGTTGCATTCTCGTCATATCTGCCCCACTACACCCATACCTATATTTTGAAAATAAATAGGTTGTAACTATATTTTGAATTGAGATTTGGACAGAGAGAAATTTCTAGCGATTGGACCGGGTCACACGTGATTCAGTTTTTTATGGGAAAAAGGTTGAAACGGTTTCCCAAATCAAGGTTTTTGGTTGTTTTGACAAAGTATATGTGTTTGTAAGAGGTTTTATGGGCTACTAATGTTTTTAAATGGTTAAGAATTTTTTATGTTTTCTTATTTTATTTTATTTTTGTTTCTAAGTGGTTTTACGTGGTTTTAAGAGGAATAAAATAGGATTTTATAACTGTAGAATGATATTTATGGGGAGTAAATATAATGGAGAGAAATAAGACTTAGGATAAGTATTTAATAGATAATATAATAATGATGTGATAATGTTGAGGTGCTATTCAAGGCAGATATAGGAATTAGTGGTGCTAATTTTAGGTGTCTACATTTTCCCCTTTTGTTAAGTGGTTTTAGACAAGTCGTCAAATAAAAACAAGATGTGATAGATGAATGATGCAGAATTATATGACGAGGTGCTCCCCCTCAAATGAGGGCCTCAAATGAGGGATTTACGACCTAAAATGGAATCAATCACGAATTTGAAAGAGATATACGGAAAGATGCATGGATGGAAAGATGAGAGATAATGCCCAGGATGAGGTATAAAAAGAATATGGGTGCCGCCATAATTTCAAGTGATAGGGAAACCAAAGCGTTCAAGTCATCTAGACATATGAATCATAGAAAGTAGTTGTGGTAACAAAAATACCCATGAACCAAGTGATAGGGGAGCCAAAGGGCTCATTTCCTATTGTCATATGGTTTACCAGTGCTAAGGGGAGATAAAATGACAATTTGATGATGTCAAAGGACTAGAAATTGATGTTTCCAAAAATGTGGGCTTACGAGGCCAAGAATTTAAGTGATAGGGGAATCAAAGGGTTCATTTTCTATAGACATAAGACTTTAACAATGAAAATATGATGGTTTCATGAGGTCAAGGGACCAAAAATTGATGTTTCCATAAAGGTGGGCTTACGAGACTAGGAAGTCATGTGATAGGGGAACCAAAGGGTTCATGTCCTATAGACATCTAAATAATGGAAAAAAAAAATCTAATAAAGGACTAGATAGATGTCCTAATGGCTATCAGGGGCATAGTGTCCAAGGAGGAAACCAATTGACAAATGCCAATTTTACTGAATAGATGTGACATTTTGATGTAGACTCGTGATAAACATATGTTTTTAAGACTCCACATGATGTATAATGACACATTGATATGATGAGGATTTTGATTTATGATTCAGGTGTTGATTTTTATTTTGATGTGATGTCTTGGATATGGCAATGTAATATTAAGATATGATCATGATTCTATTAAAAGGAACGATAACCACATCGTGCCAAGCCAAGAACACAGATGCTAATCAAACATCATGATCAATAAGATGAAAGCAATTTTCCTGAATAACTTTACATAAACCTTTGCAAAAAAATGAGCAGCAATATCATATATTATTATGGAACTCAATGAAATACAATGAGAATTGGCCTTCCTTATATAGGCAAGGAATAACAATTTAAGAACCAGTCAAGGTCGTAGATCAAGCCATAAATCATGGAAATAACTAGTCATCAAAGAACTAGTCAAGTCCTTAGATTTATGAGAGAACTAGACATCAAGGATCTAGTCAATACCATAGATCTAGGAAAGAACTATTCAATACCATAGATCAAGGAAAGAACTATACCTAACAACTAGATAATATCTCCTAATATCTAAATAAATAAAAGGAAATATCCACACACATAAGTGGGTGAGGATAAATACAATAAAGGTAAATAATGTACCTAGGTGAACATCAACTAAGGTAAATACCTACTCTAACATCTATAGATATTGATAGATGTTAATATTGTGTCTGATAGATGTTGATGGATGTTTTTGATGCGATGTGTCTGTGATATTTGATTTTAAAGTGACTTAATGTTTATCAAAATGTGTCTTAACCATGGTTAAGAATAAAATGCATAATGATTGATTTATATTGGTTTTGATACATACGTGATGGGGATAGATATGGTGAAGGAACTTGTACTTTTGGCCTTATAATAAATAATAACACAAGACTATAATTGGGTAGTCACATGTAGGATCTTGGATATGGAGGAAAAGTGATAAGATGTAACCTCCTAGGACATGAAAGAGGTTTAACATGTGTAGGTTGATGTGGGAAAGTAGGGTTCTCCTTTTCAATAGTTTCATAGAGAAATGCCCCAGCTATACATATTTTATTTTATTTTTATGCAAACTGATCGATGTGGGAAGTTTTCCTTGACGGGAAAGTTGATCAATGTGAGAATATTTCCTAGGACGCTTTCGACGTTTGATTTTTTTGAAGGTTGACCGATGCGAGAAGAATTTTTTCATGGGTAGCCATCCTTCGAGGGAGTGGTATACAATTTTGACTTTTGACTTTTAATGTTTTATTTTTATGGAGATATTCGTCCTTCGAGGGATCAGTCTACTTTGATGGGTAGTTGTCCTTCGAGGGATCAGTATAATTTTATTTTTGACAATATGATTTTGATATTTTGAAAACCTATCCTTCAAGAGATATTTATATTATATTTTTTACTTTGATAGGAAGCATCCATAGATATTTTTGACTTTATTTGAGCTAAGGGAAAAACGTTAATACACTATTTCAAGGAGGGGAAAGAGATGTGTACATAACCTACACATACATTCCCCGTGACATGTCTTTGGTTGGTAAACAAGGTGGATGGATGTAATGATTATGGGGTTCCCACATAGGGGTAACTTATCTAAGAGAAAGATATGATGAACAGATTCATGGTTCTCATCTTTAAGGTTTTGAGGATAGTGATGGAAAGCCACATACTTTTAAATCATTATGATGATAAGATGGTTGGTTGATGGTGGAATAAGATATTTGGTGTGACTATTGTCATGATGGTCAGAATGTTAATAGTAGAAAGGCCATAAGTGCAAGGCATTCAAAGGTTCCTTTTCAAGTGTACCATCAAGGGAGGCTAAATGATATGCTCCTGACTCATGCAATATGGAATTATCTAGTCAAGGGGAAACTTTACACATTTACTTCTTTTTATAGTAATTACATTTTGACTTGATTTAGAGGATAGGGTTTGTGAGGATTAATTAGGGGGAGGTGTGCAAGGTAGGACTTTCAAAATCTCAAAAGAGAGGAGACCCCCTATTATGATGATTTGGCTAGAGATAACAGGCGTTGAAAGGATTGATGTCTTTTGGCTTAGGATGATGAAATTTTTGATGTTGGTTTATTAAGTATATGGTAAATAAAGGAGTATGCGGAATCTTTAACAAAGGATCTATTAAAAATATAGATGATATATGAGAGAACAGTTGATGAAGAGGGGTAGATGACAAATATTTTATTTTTCCTTTTCTTTGTGTGTGTCGATTCTTAGATTGTGTAGGTGGGTGAGCCATACAGATTTGAGACAAAATACCTTCAATGGAAGGTGATGAGAATATGTATGAGAAAGGTATTCCAAGATTTGATTGAGGGTGACCCCTTAGTCTTGTAGATGTTAGTGAGGATACTTTCGGTGACTTGGGTGTAGATGTTGATGAGATTGAGGAACCTTTAATGGAAGGTGTTGAAGAGATTCCCAACAAAGGTTGGCTAATACCGGTGTCCCCATTGACCTACAGATGTCATTGTAGATACTAACAAGGGTGGAGGTGTAGATGATATCGATGATGGCTTAGAATGGTCTTCTTATGGGAAAAGATCATTGATGGGAAGATTCATTGAATTATGGATTTAATAACTTAACAACTCTATGTGTTATGACCTGGGCTTTTATGGTAGGTATAGATTTTGTTTTGATTGTACCAAGTGGGTTTTTGAGTATGTGGGTTGAATGTTTTGATAGGTGGTAATATGATAAGGTAATCCTGTATAAGCCTTTCTAGGATTTCAATGTAAGTCCCTTTTGGGGGATTTTTATTAACATATTTTGATTTTGATTTATAAGAACACTTGGTAGAACACACCTTATTTTTGGATGGTGGTGGATGTCGTATGGTGTTAGAACATAATAGGGACATTGTGAGATCGATAAGAGAGAGGATATGATGTGGGATTGATAGAATTGGATGATAGATGAGGTCCTAAAATGGATGAGGAGGGATGGATTATGGATGAGATAAGATACGACTGTGTGACATGATATTGAGATAAAGGACAAGGTCCTAAAATGGATGATGAGGGTCGAGCTATAAATGTGATGGATTTGTATTGTGATAAAGGATGAGGTCCCAAGATTGATGGTAAGGGTGAGACCCAAGATGATCTTTGTTTTGATTTTGTAACCTTTGTTTTAGATAGAGTAGATTGTTTTACATCAAATGATAAGGGTGAGACCATGGATATGATGGGATTTGATTGTATAGCATTTGGTTTAAGAAAAGGATCTAGACTGGATGACAAGTGAGGATCTGAGGATAGGATTGGGTTTGATTCAAATGAGGGACATGTTGTTTCTAGACATGATTGAGATGGGTTACATTCATGTGAGTTACCCAAGTCTTCGATTGGTTTGAAGGATGGATGGACATTGAGCTCTTCAGTTATAGGTGACCCTTTGTGATGGTCTCTAGGGTGGAGTCTAAAGACTACAACGAGGTAGTATCTGATTATATAGTAAGTGAAGGCAATGTCAATGCATGAGTATTATTGAAAAGAGGATATAAGGAATCTGAGTCTGTAAGGGGAAACATTTGTGATGAAGGTGTCTCCTTGTGGGGAAGATCATGTGTGATAGTGTTGATGATATGAATCAAAGGATGCATAGTATCTACATGGATTGACTCTATCAAGGGTGTTGGATCAGGAAGACAAGTAATGTCATCATGCGTGGTAGTTTCATCTGGCTTGTAGGAAGAGCTAGGAGAATCAAATGGGACATGGGTAGATTGAATATTGAGAAGGCCTTCTTCAAGGGCTTGGATTTCTAACTTTATGTCCATGGTGAAGGCTTCATCAAAAGTATTGAATGTGTGGATGGTGGATGAAATGTGATGGGAACATGATCTAGAAAACAACTTGATAAGTTTTGATTGAAGTAATGAGAAGGTTAATTGATCAATAATGCTTTTCCACCCAATGAAAAAGTCAACAATGGATTCATTTTTATATTTTTTGATGGTGGAGAGATCAGAAATGGTTATTTAGTGAGTAACATTGATAGCGAAGTGCTCAGGAAATAACAGGGCTAGCTGTGTGAAAGAGAATAAAGATTGTTGAGGGAGGGAGTTATACCAATCCAAGGCAAGTCATGTTAGTGACATAGGAAATATTATAAGCATGAGATCTTGATCGTGGATGATGGGATAACACGAGTTTCTAAAGGCTAGTATGTGTTGTTGAGGATCCTCATGTCTATGGAACATGGTAAATTCAGGTAATTCCCAATGCGAGGGATATGATTTATACAGTACTAATGGATGGATGGGTTCATTACAAACATGATCATAAGTGGGGATGTGTTTGGTTCCAATGGTAGCAGCTTCTAAATTGTCTTATCTATTTAATAAAGCTTGTATGGGATCATTTGTATGATTAGACATGAAGGAATTAACATGTGAGTGTGGCTAAGAATGTGGTTGAGTTGATTGATGATAGGTTTTTGGTAGATGAGTTTGATGTAGAGGTTGATAAGGGGTATCCTAAGAAGGTATGGTTTGTAAATTAGGTTGTGATAAAGGGATGTGGGGAGACGTAAAGGGATGTTGGATATGTTTTTTTTTGTTGGATGAGAGGGGTTGATTGGACCTGATTGTGTTGATTGGACCTGATTGTGGATGTGTGTATAGATTTGGGATGTCTGAGGTATTAAGAAAGGTATTGAAGTTGAGATAGGTTGATTGGATAAACAATGGGGGGTGTTAATATTCTGATGAGATTATGATGAAGGAAGGGGTGTAAAAAGAACTGATTGATGGGGTACACTTGACATGGGCTGAGAAGTGATAGTTTGGAAGTAATTTGGTTGTGAAGGGTAGTCATGGGGTTGTTGGATGGGGTAATTATAGGGTTGGTTGAAAGGTAGAGATTCCATAGGGAACAAAATGTGATCTGGATGACTCTAGGAACATGTCAAAGCTAAGCAAGGTTGAGTGGGATGTGATAGAATGATAATATTGATAAGAACTAGATCCTATGTAGGGGATATTTTGAAATTGATCGAGATGAAAAGTTGTAGATGAAGCAATTGAAGATGATTGTAAAAATGATGCATAAGGGGTAAAAGAATATGTTAATGTATAGGGTTGGTCCATATT
The DNA here is from genome assembly GCA_019776745.2 of Taxus chinensis. Lineage (NCBI taxonomy): Eukaryota > Viridiplantae > Streptophyta > Pinopsida > Cupressales > Taxaceae > Taxus > Taxus chinensis. The sequence goes on from CM034146.1 coordinate 92,253,171, forward strand.
AAATGATAGTGAACTGATGATGATAAAACAAATCCCTAAGTAAAGTACAAATGTAACAAACAAGTCAAGCAGAAGAATTTTAATTATCCTAATTAAAGTTTATATGTGGAGAAAAATGATCAGAGGGAACCTAATGATATGGTCATTCCAAGGTTGGTTTCGGTAATGTTTAAGGTTGGAGTCCTCAATATACCCAAAGGTACATGAGGCCCAAATATGTGTGGTGTTGGTACGGGGCCTCATATTGGGGCCTACCCCCTCACTTCATGGTCCCGCAGTGATAAGAGAGTCAAGTGCTTATTTTATGTGGTTTATTTGTGTGTGAAGGAGATTATGTGAATGCAATATATTAATCCCTTAATTAATCTATGTGATCATGTAGTATGAATGGTTCTTTTTAAGCCCAAAATAACAATTGATTTTGATGAGGATAGACAGTAAAATGTGATACTCAAAAATAAAAAGAAAGGAATAAGATTCACATGAGAAACACTTCCATTTTAATTTTTAAATTTTTTGTTTTTTTAGCAATGCAATAATGCAGCAAGCAAAATCCCCCAGAGAAGTAACCCACAAAAGGTGTTAGCAAAAGAAAAAAATATCAAAGAAAATGATGATAGGGTTGACTGACTGTGTAATTAGAAGCATTCCCAGATATCATTGGTGATTCATATAATCATTGGTGATTCACCAAATCCCTAGTGATTTAACCAGATTGCTAGGGATTACAGAGCAGAAAGCCAAAAAATGGAATTTTTAATAAAAATTGAAATTAAAGAAAATGGACTAGAATCCCAACAGGCATGTTAGAATGTTCAGAAATGTTTTTAATTTCCTACTTTAAATTAATGAAGTGAAACAAAACAAAACCAACCTCAGAAGATGGTTGGGTTTATTGATACGTGCAAAGATGAATGCTGAAGTTGAAGGATGATCAATGTTGTTGAATGACATCGACGGATCCAATCATGCGCACAAATCCTTCTTTCCAAGGAGATAAGCTACCTACAATGCACATACACTCAGAAAAATATGGGATTAGATAGATATGTGGTAGATTTCCTGGAAAAGGCTAGTCCCCAAAAGGAAATGGAATTTCTTGTAAGGATGTAAATCCACGTTCAAGAAATCAATCTGATAATGATGATATAAAATGATAAAATAGACGATAGAACCAACAATGCAAAGGCATATGGACTGAAATGGTTCATGACTATATTATCATCTAATGGTAATACATGTTCCAATGGGAGTCTAGGGATCAAAAAATGGCTCAAACAAGCAAGGATGTAGATGGCTATGTACTCACAAAGGCAAGCAAGATGATAGATTTGATTTAAATAATTGATATAGTGTTAAATATGGCTCAAAGGAGCTTGATATGACTGGAAAAACACTTGCAAAGATAGAGTGGAAATTAAGATTAATATTTATATGTCTGAAGGATGATATTTGAGCTTAAAATGATATAACAGTCAGGAATCATCGGCAATTTAGGAAAATCATCGGGGATTGGGATGAATCGTTGGCGATTAGGAGAATCGTCAATGATTGTTATGGAAATGTACATACTAATAATAAACAAAATAAATTTGATTGAGGCTTTAAAATGAAAAAGAAATGAGATGATAATGCAAAAGGAAAGGTAATTACCTTGTACTATTTGATAAATGAAGACTAAAATATGATATTACCCAAGAGAGGGAGATTGTAGATGCAAGAATATTGTTGAATTGTCTCCTAGATGTTTGAATGACCTCAAAAAGTCTAAAGAATAGATATTATTGCCTTTGAATGTTTATGTGATGATATCTGGCTCTATGAGAGGTCTATGATACAAAGAAATTTTGATATGAAGTCCTTAAGCCATGTTCAGTTGCAAGCTATCAGCTAATCTGGAGGAAGCTACCCTGAAATGAAGGCCTGGAACCTATTTATATAGGGTCACCAATAGCCAAAGAGAATCATCGGTGATTTAGTAGGGTCACAAGTGATCTAGTTTTGACCGTAAAGAGTTTATAACTAGATTCTAAACTGAGATTTTGATGGAGACGAATCACTAACAATTGGGTCGAGTCGCAGGCGATTCAGTGTTTTATGGGAAAATGGTTAAGTTGTTTATTTTATTTTATTTTGTTTTGGTTTTTTAGTGGTTTTGGGTGGTTTTAAGAGGAATAAAATAGGATTTTACAACTGTAGAATGATATTTATGGGGATTCAATATAATGGGGAGAAATAAGAATTAGGGTAAGGATTTAATAGATAATATGATAATTATGTGATAATGTTGAGGTGCTAGCGAAGGTGGATATAGGAATTAGCAGTGCTAATTTTAGGTGCATATACCTCCTTCCACTCTTTTTCACAGCAAACAAACCTTTATGCAAAGCTAAGTGGATCAAATATCGCTAACAAGATCAATGGTGAATATGACCCTCCTCCAAAGCAAACAATCTAATGATACATCCAACGTACTAAAGATCTGAGCTCTAGTGCTTCTATGGTGCTTTGTCACATTCCTCAGCTTCATCAGCATCTCTGGGCTCTAACATGAGAATAAGGTGTCAATTTGGCCTTTGCATTGACGGTGAGTTAAGTAATAATTCTCATTATTTAAATGTGCCTAAGAAATTATAGGACTTAATTTTATCTTACTTATAATAATAATATTGGACTTCAAATAATTCCTTATACTAATACAATATAGGACTTTTATTATTCATGCCTATAATAATACAATATAGGCCTTATCTCTCCATGCCTATTAAATAAAATAATAGGACTTTAAAATAATTCCTATAAAAATACTATAGGGCTTACAATACTTTTGTATCCATAATATGGCCTTATATCCCCTAAGGCATCTCACAATCTTCACCTCCCATAATTCTCCTTTGCCCCTTCGGGCTTACTTTGGAATGACAGGGGCTTATTTTTCAATGAGAATGGAGAGAGGCTTTTATAGCCTAAGCTCAGCCCTTATATTGTCTATATAAGCCTTATCACTTACCATTGAACATTTGGAGGGGAGGTCGTGGGTTCCAATCCCCCTCCCACCTCTTGTGTTGTCATTTTGGTCCACCCGTTCAACCGCCACTCCATGTGTCCACTTGTCAACCTGTTTAGCTATCTCGTCCTCCACTGTCAACCATTGTGCTTAGCGTTTGTTGCATCCACATGTCCTCTGTGATCTCTTTTTCCCTACCACATGTCCCACATATCTTGAGATCACCATGTATGTTATCGAGTCACAAGGATTTATTTTTTGTGGGAAGTCTATCCCACATGCGGTTGGAGTGGAGTTTGGCAAGGCTTTATTAAGCCTTTTTCCAACCTTTATACAACATGGCTTAGGCCATGTATACTCATGTTTTTCCCGTCAAGAAATATGTGTTGGCTCACCAAGTTGAACTTGGTTTAGCTCGTTGAGTAATGCATAACACACCCTAGGTGACTCACCCGTGAACTCACCACTTGGCTCGACTGATTTGCTTACATGGCTGGCTCACCGAGTTAGAGGTATAACTCTATGCTTATAGACTAATGTGGTAACAGGCCACGTGGTGGCTTGAGGACCCAGCATGTGGAAAAAAAATTATCGATCAAGCTGAAATGATGATATTGAACATCAAAGACCAGTCCAAAACACTAACGTGATTTGTCACCTATGCTCAATTCTCTATTTTACCACATCGTAATGTGACTCGCCAGTTGACCATGTCTCATCCAATATTTGACCCAAATTTGACCAGCGACAACTTTCTTGTACGGGCTCTGATTTCTTTGTTCTTATACTCGATGGAAAGCTCTTGGAGTCAAATTCCTTATTGTGATGTTTTTGAGGAATTTAGGGAACTTCTATCCTCCAAAATGTCTTCCAGATCACACCTCCCCTAAAGCTTCTATCCTTTGAAAGATTTTGTTTTCCACTAATGGATCATGAACCTTGTCATTGTCTATGAAGATATCTCTGCAGCTAATAATGTGGTCTCTGAACTTCTACTTCTCCAATTAGAAAATCAGTTTGATCTCTGGGACCTATGACACTTTGGGTCACTACTTTCTGATGTGCCACTTTGATGCCAAATCAGGATGACTAATCTCCATCTGGTCTTTGAGGACTTCATATAGAGCTTTGATTACCAATGTTGAAAGTAAACACTAAGCATTATAAATCTTTTGCATAGTGTGTACTTACTTGGTGGCTTTAGTCCCCTGCCATCTTCTCTGCATGATAAATATCTATGTCTTGTAGTTATTTCTTCTTTGATTCCACAAGCTATAGATTTTTCCTCGAATGATAATCCTTCTCTATCTTATATTGTGAACTAGTACATGTCCATCTCACTGCTACCGTTGATGACAACCCAGTTCTCTATATCAAATTGCTTGGATATTAGCAAGCTTATAGATGCAATACCTGCTCTGATACCAAACTTTATCCGTAAACTGGCCAAAAAAAATTCTTCAACTATGGACCCTTATAGGTAATTAATTTTTTTACCATATTTACCCTGTTAAAATAAAATTTAAATCAAATACACAATAAGAATAATAACCACAGTGCAAAATCATTGATAACAGAGTTTGGTAGAATGCCTATGTCTTCAGGTTCATAAATTGAACTGATTTATTATCCACTTCTAAATTGTAACTCTAGTACAAAATCAAATTGAAGTTATAATAAACCTGATACTAGAAGAACAATAACCTCCTTCACGACAAGTGTTTGATTTGAAGATTCGATCTCCAATGGATCTCCAATGCAAAATACCATATGGCTTCCAAGTCAGAATCTAGGTGCTCCACAACCGTTTCAGTGATTTATTGATAATGACTCTCACAATAATGAATACCTCAATACCTTCACTACATGGTGCTAATTCTCCTTCCTAAATACCTCAACGCTTCTGTTGTATAGTGTTAAGTCTCCTTCCACGAGACCTTAACACCTCTGATGTATGGTGTTAAGTTCTAGATATCAGTAGATAACAATGATCCTATGTCACTCTATTGTATAGTATAAATAATCCTCTACATAGAGCTAAGACCAATCTGATGTCTTGTGGTGATAATGACCTCCTTCCACTTTATTTCATAGAAAATGAACCTCTACGCAGAGCTAAGTGGATCAAATTTTTCCAACGAGATCAATGGTGAATATGACCCTCCTCTGAAGCAAATGATCTGACAATACATTCAACATACTAAGGATCTGATCTTTAGTGCTTCTCTGGTGCTTCGTCATGTCCCTCAGCTCTAATGGCATCTCTAGGATCCAACACGAGAATAAGGCATCAATTTGGCCTTTGCATTGAAGGTGAGTTAAATAATAACTCTCGTTATTTACATGTTCCTATTAAATAATAGGACTTAATTTTATCTTACCAATAATAATAATATCGGACTTCAAATAATGCCTTATACTAATACAATATATGACTTATATTATTCATGCGTATAATAATACAATATAGGCCTTATCTCTCCGTGCTTATTAAATAAAATAATAGGACTGTAAAATAATGCCTATAAAAATGCTATATGACTTACAATATTTTTTTCTCCATAATATGGCATTATATCTCCTAAGGCATCTCATAATCTTCACCTCCCATTATTCTCCTTTGCCCCCTTGGGCTTGCTTTGGAATGAGAGGGGCTTGTTTTTTAATGGGAAGGGAGAGAGGCTTTTATAGCTTAGGCTCGGTCTGCATATTGAGGATATAATCCTTATAGGTTAATTCATGTTGCAACCAACTTGCTAGTTGATTTGGTTGGGCCATTACAAATTTGGAGGGGAGGTCCTGGGTTCCAATCCAACTCCCACCTCTTATGTCATCGTTTTGGTTTTCCTATCCAACCATCACTCCATGTGTCCACTTCCCAACCTTTCCAGTTGTCTCATTCTCTTTTATCATCATTATGCTTAGTGGTTGCTACGTCCACGTGTCCTCCAAAATCTCTCTGCTCCTGCAGTGTGTCCCGCATATCCCAAAATTGTAACACATGTCATCGAGTTACGGGGCTTTGTTTGTTGTGGGAGGTCTATCCCACATGTGGTGGGTGTGGAGTTTGGTAAGGCTTTATTAATAATTTTGACAACCTTTATACAACATGGCTTGGGCCATGTATCCTCACATTTTTCCCGCCGAGATATATGTGTTGGCTCACCAAGTCAAGCTTGGTTTAGCTCATCAATTTGTGCATAACTTTCCCTAGGTGACTCACCCGTGAACTCTCCACTTGGGTAAACCAAGTTGCTTACATGGTTGGCTCACCGGGTTGGAGGTATAGCTTGGTTTTTATAGACTAATGTGGGGGCAAGCCATGTGGTGGCTTGAGGACCCACCATGTGGCAATATTTTTTTTATCAAGCCAAAATGACGATATCGAGCATTGAAGACCGAAGGTCCAAAACACTAACCCGATTTTTCACCTATTCCTGATTCTCTCTTTTCCCACATTGTAATGTCACTCTCTAGTTGACCCTGTCTCGTCTAAGAGTTGACCTAATTTTGACCATCCACAAATTTTGTGTACAAAATTCAATTTCTGCATTCTTGTAGTTGAAAAAAATCTCTCGAAGTTAAATTCTATTTTGTGACATTCCCAAGGAATTTAGGGAAATTTTTCCTCTAAAATTTCCTCCATATCATTTACCATCTCAAATTCTCCAAGACCACATATTATAGCATTAAAGGCCTTATAATTTTCATCACATGCCTTCTTGACTACAGTACTAGTAGGAGTAGTAGGAGTAGCATAGCCATTTTTAACATCTTTCCAAACATCAAACCCTAGACACATAATATGATTCTTCATCCTCAAACTCCAAAAATCATAATTCACACCATCAAACAAAGGTGTTTTTCTGGTTGAGAACACAATTTGTTGACTCGTGATTCAATGCTTCAAAGGATCTCCTTCCAAGTGATAAAATTTCTCCAAAATGACTTTCTCTAATACCAATTATTTAAATCAAAATGGACTGAGATGGGGGTGAATCATTCCTTATGAAATTAATTCAATTATAGATTTCTTACTTAAATCAAAAACCACATATCCAAGCATTAATGTGTGCACAATATCAAATAACATACATGTAATCAACCATGAACAAGATAATCAACACCATAACATAAGATATAAGTGGGAAACCCTCATGAGGAATAAAACCCACTAAAACACAAAATTTATATTGCTATGTTTCAAATTTAGTTAGGCACCAACCCCACAAGGAGCACTAACCCCTAGTTTAGTAGAGTAACAACCCTACAAGGAACACCGACCCCTAGTTTTGTGAAGCACAAACTCCACAAGGAGGATACAACCCTCCAAGATGATAAAACACCAACTAAACCACCTTATTATTAATATCTCTGATGCATTTTTTTTTCCACAACTTATTTGAGATCACTTATTCAGCTCACTCTCCTTCAAACCCTAGGTCTTCAAAATTTCACAATCCTTCACTTTCTTCACTTCTCAAAGTATCAAACTCTTGAACACACTCTTGAAAATATTATCCAACTTTTATAACACACTAATATAACTCAACACATTCCTTTTTACCTATAAATGAATCACACATAGGTCACACTTTTCACATATGCTCAACTATTTGTAAATTACACCCAAAACACCACTTTTATAAGCTTTCCTTGATTCAAATTCAAAAGAGGTCAGTTTCCCTCCTTTGGTTTAACTAATTAAAATTCATAACATCCTATTTGAATCATAAAAACTTTCACATAAGGCCAATTTAGGTCAGACATTCCTAAAGCCATTCATCATGCACCAAAATGCCCTAAACCCCCATCACTAGGATGAGAAACATCCACTCATGCCAAAACCATGCTTATTCAAGATCCTAAATTCACTATACGTGAGTTATATAGAATTAAAACATCATACATGATTTCAAATTTAATTTAACCAATCAAATATTTCATTTAATGGGCCCATTGGCTTATTTCCTTCTCAAAACAGTTGCTTCTAGCATCTTGATTTCACCTTTGGGCCTCAAGATCAACCAAGATAATCTCAACTATTTAATGTGACAACTCTATGGATATATAATTACATTTATAACACATCTAAGAAATTTATACCTCTTAAAACATCCATATACTCAAACCACATCAGCTTTACACTTCACCAAAATAAGTTGACTAAAAATAAGTTTTACAAACTCAATTATTTTTCACCCCTTCTGACACTTTCAAAACCTTAAAATACCTTAAATATGAACAAAATCCATCCCTCTTCACTTTATAGATGGTATAAAGCATCAAATAATCCATCTCATGCTTCAACCAACACAATCTTTCAACAAAAATAGTCTTGTCCTGAAAACCAAGAAACATTCATCTCCACAAATGTGCCTGGATGACCCATAAAATCACATCATCATGAGACAAAACTTATACCATTATAAATCTATCTAATTCAAATTTCTATAACATATTATAACTCCTTCCAAATCTAAGTGGAGGGCATTCAACCAAGCTCATATCTGCAAACTGCATGAAACTTCCCTTTGACTAGTCTTCACAAATATGGCACACTTTGCCATTTTTATGCATCAATGTGACCGAAAACCACCATGGACATCAATAAAAACTCACATAATAAAAAAAATTCAATTTATTTTTCAACTTCTTTAGACAACCTTGTCCCAAACTGAACTTCTTTGGAAATAATCCTACAAGTCGTCATCATGCCTCCTAGCACCCATACCTGGTCCAAATAAGCACCTAAAAATTGGTCTTGAACATGTACCTGAACCCTAAAACTCATGTTAGTTCCCAAGAACTCCTCAAACATGTTATCCATGCTTCTAACATGATCCTCAAGATATCAAGAAGCTCCAATCACCATGCACCATCACCTAGGCTAGCTAGGTCACTTGATTAGGCTTGCTAAAACAAGCAATTCTCACTTAATCAAATTATGCAACTAAAAACATACATGAATCTCCATGAAATCATCACTCTAAGCATCATTTTACCCTAATCCATCATCCAATTTTTCATTAATGGTATTTTACATCAATGACAACACCTAATTCACAACATGCCAATAGCTAGACGCCCTCAAAAGCCTTGATGAGACTAGTAGATAAAAATGTCAAACATCATGCATCATGTGATAACCTATATATACATTACATTCACCTCAAATTAACATGTGAATTCACATGTTTATATGTAAAAATAATAGAACATACTATGAAAAAAGTTAACATGATTAGTAAAATGAAACATGGAATAGTATAAGCAAGTAAAAATAAATCCAACCAACATCTAAGCTAATGTTTTTATATTTTCGCAAATATTTTAATTTTTTTTATTATTATAATATGATATCCTATGATTGGGGAAGGGAAACAAGGTTTCCCCCTAGGGTGTATGTGTGTGTAATGTCCCTTTCTAGGGTTGAACCAAATAAACAATGAAATCACACAAACTCAAATTGAAATAAACTTTGATTTTTATACCAGCCAACAAAAAAATGGAACAACAATCTACAACAATTTGATTTATATGATAATAGATCAGAAAGAGAAAAAATTCAAAAAAATATCACTGTAAACATCATCTACAATATATAGAATCCCTTTACGAATATATTGGGGCAATTATCACCCAAAACTAAACTATAAACTAATTAAATATCAATAGAAGCATAGCTATTTAATGTGACTGAAAATGAGGTCTCTAAACCCCAATAAACACCAAATAAATGATAGATCAACCTTATAAATATGTATAAATATAAATATCAACTTGGAATGCCAAAACATGCCCTATAAGGCACCCAAAAACTCACACCCAAATCGATACCCTAGGATAAGGAACCAAATGTGATGATAAACCCTTTATATTCCTCTCCTTGATGCCCTAGTTGCCCAACATGTGAGATAATATTCATAGAAGTTCTCAACACCACAAAATTGGAGATTTTTCCTTATCTAACCTTCAACAATGAATGGTTTTGTCTTCCTTTCTTGCCACATGAATGTATTTTCTCCCCTTAGTGGGATGGAATAAAGTAACCAGCTCCAAAACCAAGTAGATAAAAAATTATATAAGCCTTACATAGCCTTATAGTGGTGCCAAAGGTCATAAGGGAGGAATTCCCCAAGACCAACCTCCTTTACAAGCTTGTTTTAATTTTAAAATTGACTTAAGAGCTCTCCAACCTTATTGGCCTACCTCAAAGGGAGAAATACAAAAGAAAAACATTAATGTTAATGAAATAAAGCTCAAATGCAACCCAAGAACTTCCCTTGTTCATATTCTTCTTGCCCATGGGAAGAAGAATGTGTAAGAAGCCTTTAATTTCAATTATTTTGAAAAATGAGACATTATAGTCCTCCCTTCTTAAAATTTCTTGTGCCCAAGAAATTGCAAATTTGGGTACACTAAAATTGTTACACTTTCCCATGTATCATCTTCGAGTGGAAATCCCTTATAAAGAATCAAATATTTTTCTTGATGCTTTAGTTTCTTAACACGTAGACACCACAATTAGAGAACCCTGGTTCCCATATGTGCATACACACTCTAGGACACCCCTTCATTATCCCAAATGGTCATTTTATCCTTCTACCAATTTATATTTTACCATTTTACCACTCATAACCACCTATAACCACAAAACAGACTAAAATAAATAAAATCTACATAAATCTAAATAACCTAACCTCTTAAAAACACCCCCATGAGATCAAAACAAACTTAAACCATTACAAAACTGAAAACCCCATAAAAAGAAATGGTTGAAACCAAATTCAATCATTTTCCTAGAATTAACAAAAAAATTAGTGTAGTCCCCTACAATCAGCATCAATCGGTTTGGATCGGTGGTGATCTGCTAAAATGACATCGATCACATAAAAACCAACTCGAGCCTTTTCCCAAGGATTCCAAAATCAATTATGACATCCAGAAGGTGATAGGCCCAAGTTCTGTAATTTTGTACATTGATCCAACGTGAAGTCATTAAACTTTTATGTCATCTTATACTCACTTTAGAGTAATCTTCCTTCACATCCAGTTATCCTAGATTCATCCTCTTCAAAGGTATGTTGCTTTATTCAAATCAATGATCTTTTATCCTAAAATTTAGTCATATTAATCTAAGTATTTTCATTCAAAAAATCACTCACTCCTTCATAAGAATTATAAGCATTACAATACATATTTTGATCAACTTTGTTTTGACAACGATTGACATCAATCACGCATATTGATACCGATCCACTTGATCGATGTTTTTTTATTAAAAGAAAATATTTTTTAAGGAACTATACCCTGTTACAAAAAAGACTCAATAGCCAGATCATCATGAAAAAGTAGCAAAAAAGGATTTGAATCCAGATATTATAATAAGCCCAACATTATTCAAAAGAGAAGCTACTAATAAAAAGAAAAACAGGGATATAACTGTAACTAAGCAGCAGAAAAATAACATACTTTCAGAAAAAAAAAACAACAACTTGAACTCATCCAACCTTCCCAGGAGGTACTCTTGCTTCGAATCCCTATCAATCCTTTATTTTATTGTCTCTAGGGAGGTAAAAATTGCCAAAGTGGTGATGTGTGTTGGATCATTTACATTTAGCTATGAGATGACCTGATTTCTTTCCTTTTTTGTACCCCAAATATCTTCAGGGACTTCACTCAACATTGTGATGCTTCTAACCTATTGATCAAGAAACTCACTTATAGATTTGAAGATGGCCATATTGTGATCATGTCTATCCTTAGACCTCCCCAGTCTATTATCCAGTGAGTTCAATTTTTTGTATATTTCATCAGTCTGATCTGTGCCAAAATTTGCATCTTCATTCATCTTTCTTTTCCACTGGATCGATGTTGATCCCTATTAATTTTTTCTTATGTTATATTATTGGTATATTTTCCTAATATTCATTAATCATGACTAATTATTTTTTACTTGTATGCTTTTATTTCTATTATATTATTCTTTTAGGAGTGGCTTATGAACCTGACACCATCTTCGATCTACCGATTGTGCACCAACCCTTCATGTGGTAACAATCTAACATCAACAAAGATTTAAGCTTATTCATCATCATCCACACACTTGATCTAGATAACATCACTAAACAATTATATGTTCTCCTCGAATAGAGTGACAAGGCCAACATTTATTGTGACAATTTCTTCAATCATCCCCATCCTATCGTCGAGGATGTCTATTCAGTTCTAGCATCTAGGAATCACGCATTTAAAGTTTGTTATTTGTATCATCCAACATTATCTATATTTTGGTCATTATCTCCAGCTTAATTGTCTAAAAGTGAGTTGACATCCGTTAAAGGAATCCCTTTGGTTCCTGGGATTGGCCTTTGCCAAGAAACTCACCTAATTATTATCTAATATCTTTCTTGTCAAAGTTTTCTACGTGTGTGTGCATGTTCTTATGGCTATCTCTAGAAAAGTATGTCTCTCCTGCATGCATTTAGGTATCCTCCTACCTTATCGTTATCATATACACGTAGGTATCAGTTAAACCCTGTTATTTCCAAGTTTTAGTAGTTTCGTTTCACTTAATAAAATTGAATACTAAAATCTACTAATAAATCTCTGGCACACCCCGAGTGGGACTATATATCTCCTTTTCATTGAAATTTTACCTTTCCATAGTAGAATCCATATTTCTTGTTTATTTCTTATAATTGACTAACTTTTCAACTCTGAAGTCCTCTGGTGACTTCTTGGAGGAAAGTGTAAAAAATAAAAAGGAGTGTTTAGTGAATAGAGGTATTTTCTCTCTTCTCTCATTCCCATTCCCTTTCTAGTATCTTTTCAACATTACATTCTATGTGATTATCCTCATCAAAATAAACTTTCCTTTTAGGTCTTAAAATGAACTTTCATTTCTCATCCTTGCATGATAATATAGTTTAAATAGGGGTTAAAATCTGCATTCACCACTTCCCCTCACACATGACCAAATAAAAAAACAATGAAACTTTCATTTTAAACACTCTCTTCAAGGTCTACCTACTTGGATTTCATCACCAAGAGGGAAGTTGACTCAATTGTTCTAGGATGAGTATAAATAATTGGTGGGCATATTATATCATACTAAGCACCTAACACCCTTATCATGCTACGGGACCATGAAGTGAGGTGGTAGGCCTCTAATATCATGCCTTGTACCAATAACCAACACAAATTTGGGTCCTCTCCTACCCTCAGGTATATCAAGGAATCCAACTTAAACATACCTAAAACTAGTCCTAGTAAGCCTAATTCTTAGTACCTTCTACAAGCCATCTTTTTTTCACATATTTTTAAATAATCAAGATAATCAAACTCTCTTTTTGATTGTGTGTTTTTCCTTTTAAAAAATTATATTCCTTTTATTTCCCACTTGTTGTTTCATGGTTTTAACTAGGAAACAGTCTCATATCCAAAACATTACAAATATGTTAGACCCACTATAAGAATCCATAAACACAACTCAATAATCACCACACTCTCCCAACATTTGATCAAATGCCTATGAAATCCTTGATCCATCACTCCCCATAGTTCTTCACTAGTGGAGATCCTACCTTTGAATAACTTCTAGACACTAATCCTATCACCTTATCAGTTATCTCACTTCACGAACCATCCACATTCCCCATTACAAGACAGAATCTCGACCACCTGTCACTACCATTACTTATGACCACTCCAGACTCATTGACCCCACATATCAACTAATCATCAAAAAAATTTACTCCTTATCCTACCTCTGGTCATATGGAAACATCCACACCCATCTCATTTGCCCCTGTAGCCAGCTTTGAACTCAATACTATCTGATCAGAAAACATGGTTATCTAGAAAGGACCCTATCGTCTACCTCCTCAGCTAGTTCCCCTAGTACTCAAGTTCATATGAATTACCCACTACCTACAATTAGTCACGCAGTGTCCACTTCTCCTCCTCCCTTGACATAAGATTTTCAATATGCCTCATTCTGCGGGTTATCTAGTCACGTCCCATCCCGTTATCTCCCAAACAATCCACATCCTCAATCCAAAATTTAGTTGTATTTATCCCCACATCCTTTCCTCTATCAACACGAGTGTTATCACTAGCATTCATCCCCTTCCAAAACTAATATCTATAACAGGTGTTCCATAGTATGGTTATACCCCTTTTCAATAAAATCCACAACCTTTATAACCCCTTCTCAACACTTATATCCCCCAACCTTACCAATATATCCAACTCTTCCTTGTAACCCTTAGTTTCTCAACAAACTATACAATATAAGAGGAAGCCCCCTTCCCCTTTTTAAAATCCTCTTTTACCATATCACTAGTATCAACAATCAAAATCTCTTATATATGGACAAGTTAATCCTTCTTCAAACATCCAACCCCCTCAGAATGATCCCATGCAAGCCTTGATGAGTAGAATCACCAGCCTAGAAGTTGTTACCATGAGACCTAAAAAATGTGTTTTCTTACGAAACAAATTTGTAATGAACCCATCAACCCATCAGTACCTCTCAAACCATACCCTCCACATTGGGAGATTCTAAAATTCACCAAATTATATAGTAAGGAAGATCCACAACAACATATCAGGGCCTTCGATCACTCATGTTACCTCATAGCTCAAAATCAAGACCACATCTTAAGGATATTCACAATGTCCTTAGTGGGACACAATCTTGATTGGTACAATAACATTCCTCAACATTCTTTGTATTCATTGACACAGTTAGGACAATTTTTTATAATATTTATCAATTAATATCATATGCAAGATATCCATCACCAACTTATATTATATCAAACAATTCGAAGATGATTTTATTATTGAATTTTTTGCTAGATGGTGAGGAATCATCAATCAATTATCCTTCTCCCTACCCTAGACTGAATTAATTGAGATATTCTCTTGGTCTTGTGCCAAACACATATCATCCACCCTCCAAATCCAATCATTTCAAACATTTGATGAATCCTTTATCATGGCTAGGAAATTGGAACTTTGATCCCTTGAAGATGGTAAAGTTAAATTATGATCTAAAAATCCCAAACCATATTCTTCTAAAAGTTTCTCCAATAGTGATAAATCCAAAGGATCAATGAATTGCGGTTGTCCTTAAAGCTGCATCTAAGAGTCTCTCAGACTCTGAATGATCCTAACCTCCTCAGAAAATACACACCTCTATGAGATTATTATAGTTATTGTCTTTAAAAATATCATGGCTTCTCATTTGATAAAACTACCTCCTATTCAACTAGTCGATGAATCTGGTCCTAAGCCATCCTGGTATAGAGAAGAAGATTATTACAAATACCACCATCTTCAAGGCCATGACATTGATATATGTCACTCCTTTAGAAATCTCCTCCAAGACCTTATTGACCGAGGTGATCTATAGTTATAAAATCCTAATGCACCTCCCAACCAAGCCATGGATGTATTAAAGAAACCCTTTTCAAACCATCCTCCACCCAATAATGCAGCCCAAACCAATACTAACAAATTATCCCAGAATCTTTTTGCTCACATTATCAACATTGTTAATCAAATTCCACCATCTGAAAGATCTACATCTATAAAAGATGCACCAATTAAACAAACTGATTCCTTTTTGACCTCCTTACTTGGTGATACCCACATCAAAGAAACATCCCAATCAATGATATCTCCATAAACCTACTCCCATTTATATCCATGATCTTATCTCATGGGGTTTGAAAAAATAAAATCATGTTATGAAAACTATAAACATCCCTAAGAATGTTATATCATCGCCCTCCATTCTGGGACCTCATCCTTCATAAAAACTTGCAGTCACCATCTTAGAATCCAAACCCATCCTTAAGACCCCATCTAAGCATGTTATTTGAAACACACTACATGTGTCCCACACTCTTAAGACATTTAAAGAAACTCAAATCCCTAAAACCTCATCATCATCTCAAAAAACCCCATCAGGATACTATACCACACTTCTTGAGAAACTTCTTCAATCATTAGCCATATTACTACCCCCGATCAAACCTTCCAACACCCATGGTTGGAATCCTTCCTGGTACAGGTATGAAGCATTTTACACTTATCATAGGGTGTTGGGACATCTTACTAAAGATTATAAAGCACTCTAAGCCATAATAAAAAATATTTTTAAGAAATATGACCTCCTAGAAAATACAAATCATCTTACCCCACCTATCAATCAGAAAACAATGAAACTAAAATACTAGGTTAAACCTTCCCCTAAAACCCTTAAGCCTAAACCATCAACTAATAACTTACCAAAAAAATGTGTGGTCCCCTCTATCGAGTCTCTGTTCTTTCAAATTGATGTCATCTGCATAGCCACATGAGCTCGTTCCCAAGACTTAAAATCCCATAATCAAGATAGGCCTAAGGTCTCCATCATCGTGGCTCCCACCAAATCACATTCTTTTAAAGACAAGGTCTCCTTACTTGCATTACCTCATACTCAATCCCCTCCCACTTAATTTACCATATTTGTAGATAAAAAAATTCTTAAGAAGCTACATCAAGCACCTATCAAGATGTCCCTTTATGAGCTCATCCAAAATTCCCCTCAACATTGACAAGCTATGATAGAAGCTCTTCAAGCCATCTTAGTACTATTATATGAACCTCAAACATTTCCCAACTTTGTTTTTTCTTTAAAAATGTCTGTAATCATCGCATTTGAGAACTTTGAGATTACATAATTACAACCTAAGGATCATGAACACCCTTTTTCATCACTACCCAAATCAATGATACTCTCGTTAAAATATTTTTGATTGATAATGGCACCAACATCAACATAATCTCATCCCATGATTTCAAACAACTTCAACTACTTGAAACTATTGTAGCTCCACCACCTTCCATCCTCCACACTTTCAATGATACTATCACTCCAACCTTAGGAAAAATAATTCTACCCATAAAAATAGGCATGAAATTCCTCCACAAACCCTTCTACCTTGTAGAAGGTGAATTTCAATATAACATACTATTATTACATCCTTGGATCTACATCATGTGTTGTGTCCCTTCCACCTTACACCAGTGCTTGAAATATGAACATGAAGGTAAAACATTTATGGTTCCTGCTGATCCTAATCCATTCAAATATTATCATATGACCTATAGGCCAAATGATTTGTTTCTTCCCTTATAAAACATTGCCTCTTAAAATCAAGCTTTCATAAGTTCTTCCATTCTCACATCTAAATTAACAGATAATCAATCATTCAAAGATATGATACAATGTCTCTCACTAGGGGAGTACCGACTCTTAGCTCTCAATACACTACCTACACCTAAAACATATAGGAGACCTAATAAACCTCTCTATGAGCTTAACATTGGAACCACAGTTTCCTTCAATCCCTCTTTCTTGGAACACAACTTGTCTACGGGGGAATTAACCACTCTTCTTGACATTTCGATAATCATCTTCATGTCAAACCATTCAATTCAGACTTCTTATTATTAGATAATCCTTAGTTTTCCAAAACCTACCTTTACCATCGCGCATGGAATGGGTTTTGTCTAGGTATATATGAGAAAGGTCCACATTAGTTACCCTTTGAGGATTTAAGGAAACATCATGAAAATCATGGGCTCAAATTTAAGAAACATTCAAGTCCACCACCATTAATTTAAGAGCATGACCCCTCCTCGTCACTATCATTGGATGCTCCTTTGGACACTGATGACACCATATTTATTCTCTCCAAAAAAATTAATCAATATGATAACACTTGGACCATTGACTTACCGAACTAATGAAAACATTTTGATGTTGTAATGCCCCACTCTATTGCACCTAGTGGGTGATGTTGTGGGCCCATTTTTTGGAATGATGTGTCACATTTTTCAACAAATGAGTAGTGTGTATCAGTATGGGAAACTTTACAAGTGGCAATCATAAGTACCCAAGGTTGATGTAAAATGTTAATCAAATGTGTTTGTCTCACTGGAGTACCACCTTGTCACATACTTGGTTGATAATCCAATTCTAAGTCATCATTTTAGTTAACAAGTTCTTGCAATTGTTTTATGCTAGTATGGCCTTTTGAAACCTCACAAAACCATAATGCACCTTAAGCCTCATCCACCAGACCTCACCGATAATTGAAATAATGACATCATAATTGTTATCATTTGTATTAAAATATATAATAATAATAATAATTAAATATACTAAATTTTTTTGATAGGTTTCCGAAGTAAACGAAATGAGATTGAGAACTCTCAACATTTTAAAATAAGTGTGTTAAGAGATATGTACTTGATGTATAAAAACATGTATATACCTTTTAATATATATAGAAATGATTAACTTAAAAAATTGCATATATGTATATTAACAAATAAATTGAAATAAAAGATTAGTAAAGTTTTAAAATAAATGAATAAATAACCTAGTAAATAAAATTGAGTAGTAGATGGAGAATTAGAGGAGGTTGGTGGAAGAGGAATGGCAGGTAGGTGAAGAAGAAAAAAAAAATGGTAGGCAAGTGGGTGAAGGAGAGGACATGGTGTGAGGGCTATTAATGGTGGCAGGGCATTGGTGCCCTCACCAAGACGTAGTTTGTACCCCCCACCCCCAATCTGATCTTTCCACATTTTCCAGTAATCAGGGATAATTTTAGTGGTGAATATTCGTAATATGGTGAATATTCCATTTTTGAAAATTTTGAAAAGGCAAATTTTCTGGTGCGGGTCAGTGACCTATTCACTAAAAATTACAGTTTAATTTTTTTTAGGGGTTGGTTTCACCTACCCTTGAAACTATCCCCTATATAATCCTATATTATTCACAGGTAAAACACTACTAGATCACTCATACCACCTGGGGGAATATGTATTATCAAGTACAGTAAATGCGCGACAGGAGGGCAGAGGCTACAGACGCGTGACAGGAGGGTGGAGGCTGCATACGAGCGACATAGAGTTTTTTGACATGCGACATGGAGAGTTTGTTGATGTCCGATAGGAGTGTGGAGGAATTAGACGTGTGACAGAGAGTTTGTTGATGCGTGACATAGAGATTTTGTTGTCGCACGACCAGAGGGTAGAGGCTGCAGATGCACGATAGAAGATTTACTGTCGCGCGTCAATAAGGTGGTTGACATGTGTTAAAAAACCTCACTAATGCACATCAATGACCTTGTTGACACAAGTATATGAGCCTCACTGACACATGTCAACCACCTTTTTGAAGTGTGATAGCAAATCTCCTATCATGCGTCTGCAGCCTTCTGTCACACCTCTTAAAAATTAGGTGAAAATTTTGTTGCCAGACCCCCAAAAAAATTGCCTTCCCGTAAAACCGGTTCTGAGGATATTCACCAGGTATTTTCCACCTCTGATTTCTAAGAGATCTCTTAAAATGAACCCTGTTAGTAATCCTTCAAGACTTTTTCAAAATGTGTAGTTGTAATTTCTTGATTAATTTTGTATGCAAAATGTGGACACCCACAAAGGTCCCATGGATGGTTTGATAGAATGTATTGAAGAATGTGAATTCATAAGGCATGTCAACTATTTATTAGAATTCCTAAAAGAGTTGTGATCTCATGGACGGAAGTGATTACAGGCTATGCAAAAAATAGATTTATTAAAAGGTTTCTGAAACCTTCAAGAAAAGGTAATTGATGGGTGCTAAGCCAAATCAATTCACCATTTCCAGCATACTCCTAGCCTACCTACCATTGTTTTTTTTTTTGTTCACATAAGAAGAAGAAGAATATTTGAGGATTAAGAGGTACTTCATTCGAGAAAAAATTCTAGCCACATTTTTTTTTACTTCTTCTGATTTTGATCACTTGTTCTACATGCACTATAACCTTTGCAACACCATTCTTGGGGTAGACAACGAATATCACTTCACTTTTATGTTATTTATCTTTTATTTCAAGTATTTTTTGTATTGTTTAAAACATTGAAAATGCCCTTTCCTACTATCCCACTTATGTCTCTACAATATTTGTCTCTTTCACTCTTAATATGCATGAAACCATCTATTTTCCCATTCTCAATATATTTTCGTCCATGGGAATAGGGTGTGTAAATGTTTGATAAAATTCCTTGAAGAAATTCCTCATCTAGGTTTCATCTCATGGGATGCCATGGTTGTAGGTATAAATAAACTAGAGTCATTGAAAATCCCAAAAAAATTCAAAGTGATACTTTTGATAGGCTTAGTGTGAAACTCTTAGCACAACGTAGTCTCGGGGAATGTGTTCATTGCTAGATAGACACAAAATGGATTTTTTTAAGTGGCTTTAGAAACTTCCAAACAAAGGCAAGAGCAAGTGCCGAAACAAAACAGTTACATTTTTCCAGCGCCTCCGTGGTTGTGTCTAAATGAAGCATTGGAGAAGGTCAAAGAACCATTTATATACCTTGGTGTCAGATTTGGTTATTTTGAGGAAATACTAATTTGGCATTATATCTCAGCATGTGACTTCGATGACACTATGAAAAAAAATTCAGTTTTGTGGAGCTCATCGTGCTCAATGAAATTTTGAACTTGTGGCTTGTGAATCGGTTGGTATTTACAAGGTAGGACAAGCATATGGATGGGTACTTAGTATCATGGTATGTGTTTGGTGAATGTCACAAGTTATGCAGCATTTTTGGTTAGTAATTGGTATCTTGGCCCTTATGTGGGATATGCAGTTTGATGGTTGAGCTCATCAAGCTAGCCTTAGATGAGACTCAATTCAACAATGTGGAGAATACAAAAAGAATGATAAAAGGCACATAAGTGGTATAAGTGTTCAAGGACGATGAGAAAAATTCCTTGGGATTGGATTTCAAACCCCATCAAAATATTTAATCAGTTCTCTCTATCTCACCACAATCATTTCATTACTCAAAGACATCACTAGAGTGTGAAAGATCCTTGTGTGCATCGTACCATGCAACTAGAGTCTCCTTGTACCAGGCATGGTTCTTATTACCTTTGTCTTTCATAATTATCATATTTTTAATTTTTCATTTGCAATGAAATTTAATTTTTAAACCCTTGGATTACTATACAATTGATTATTTTAAACAAACATGTATTGCAAAACAATAAAACATCACCTCGTAACTCATGTAGTTTAAATAACCCTTGGTTGTAAACCTTAGACTTAAAACCTCATCCCAAGATGATTTGGAAACTTTGTAACCAAACCAGTTAGCTACAAACCCTTTTTATTAACAAGTTGAGTTTGAGTTCCTTGTAAACATATCAATTATTCCCTTGTAAAAGTTAGTATATCACGATTTTCTTCGTCATGAAAAATACCATTCTAGAATCCCCACCCAAAATTTCAAGGTTTAAACCTATTCTTTGTCATCACAATATGCCACAAAAATTTATACAGTGCCCTAAATTGATCATTTGTCTCTTTGGTGTAACACATTAGGTGCCCTGTTTGCAACGTTGAATAGCTACTAAAAGTGAAAAGTTGGGTTTTGTTTTGGCTTACCGTCTAGACCCTGAGCGAAGTAATGCCTATCTAACTTCGTAAACCTCTAGTATTTTTACTTAACAATTTCTTGTAACCATCAGTTCAGGGAAAAACACATCGCTAGCTAGTTTTTCAAAGGAGTTTTGTAGGCCTCTAGTTGTTGTTTGACAAGGTCAAAACTAGTCCAATTACGACCAATGGCCCCAGAAAACTATTCATCATTTGTAAACAGTTTTCTAGTTCTAAGTTCTATCAGCTCTTGTGAATTCTTGATATATAGGAGAGCTTGTAGAAATTTCCCCATTGTGCATTTACCATTAGAAGTCAATTTTTGAACGTAGTTTCTTAGCCTTCGAGCTAACATTTGATGTTTTCGCAACTAGTAGGAAAATGTAAAAGAAGTTCGTAGGATCCTCGTCAAGTCAATAAACCGACAAAAAAACTTATGGACACTTATAAATAACTATATGAAACTCTATTTTTTGGTTTGTTTCAGAAATTTTATTTTTCAAAAAATAGTGTATTCTCTCTCTTCTCTCACTCTCTTTCTCTCACCTCCCTTAGTTATGAAATGATTGTATATCTCTAACCCTTTTTGGTTGTGTGTGAAGTATTTTGATTATGTAAATGAAAAAATATAATTGTTAATTATGTTAGATTTAGGTAGATGTCATGTCAGTATTTTTGCTAACCAGCGATGATTGTAGGTACCGAGACATGGAGGAAAGTGAAGTGTTACCGATAATCTCATATTAGCATGTTATTTTAAACAATGAAATTTTAGATGATAAATCAACATTATGTGATATATTGAAATGCTAATTATTGTATTTTGTAATAAGTATGATTTGTTATTTTTGGGGGGTGTTTGGGGAAATGGGTATTCAATTATGGTAGTTAATTTGATTTAGAATTATGTATTACAAAACGGTTGGATATGTTATGCAAATTTAAAACGAGTTAATATCTTATAGTGTGTTTAGTGTGAAATTAATGAGTAAATCTCTTGTGTATTGTACCGTTTACATGGAACTGTAGGAAAGGAAACTAAATACACGATCAAACTCAGAATAAAATCCTTGTATCAATTTACCTCCTTATGACCACTTACATGACATAGAAGATTGAAAATATATGTTTGGCCTTATTCCTTGTCCTAGATAGAATCTCGTATCTTAAGGGAAATATGAACCCAATTTAGATTACTGTAATACCATGCACACTAAGAGACATTGTCACAATACTATCCTGTAAGAATAGTAATGGTCAAATATCTTCTTAAATATGTGGCCTTCCTCCTAGGTTTGTTTCATTCATGTAACAAGGTGAATAGGTTCCTTTAAGTTAGTACCTTTAGTGAATCTGATTTAATATCTAGTGTAAACCCACCCTTAGCCAGAATATGAGAAAAAAGAAGGGTTCTAGGTGATAAAGTTTAAATTCACTCTTGAAAAACATTTTGAGGATTTGAGTCATGGAGGAATTTCATTCCTTATTGCAATTGCGAGTGTGTTGCACTATAACATGATATTAATAGTTAAATGTGAAAAATAATAAAATTGTAACTAATTCTTAGACCTTGGAAATGTAATCGTGAGATGTTTTTCTAGGAGATAAGTGAATTTTAGATCTTTCTTCTAACTATTTTTAATCCTTCTTATGTTATGGGAAAAGAAACTCATGTCGAGTAAAAGTCAATATGATCCTAACCAATGATTAAAATAAATGGAGGAGGGAATTGGGAACCTTAACCCTTTCAAACTATAGACTTTTTCCCTCATGATCTTTCACTAGTTCCTATTGTGAAATGAATTCATGATGCAAAGCTAAGTAAACATGCCCTTTAGAAAGAATCCTAGGGACAAGATTTATTAGCCTCGTGAGTATACAAATGATCCTATTAATAGTTGAGTCACACAAGTTAATTGTAATAAGGCATATGAACGAAATTAAGTGAAAGTTTTTAAAGTTGAATGTAAAATGATAATAAGAAAATTTAATCTAAAAACAAACATGAGAATATATGTTAACATGTTAAGTGCCTTCGAATCCTTAAATTTAATTATTAAAACATAACTATAATAAAAATGTATACATGTAAATGTTGTGTCATGAGTAGTTCCCCATTTGTATGTTGGTATTATAGTGGGTCATTGTGTGTCCTTGTTATTTGGGAACTATAGATATGATGTACATCATGTGTTCGTGTGGTTATGTTTTCTTTTTTTTGGGTGAGGTTTCATTATTGTGTATTAGAGGAAGAAGGTGTAGCTAGTGAAGGTAGGAATAAGGGAAATGTGTGTTTTTTTAGAGGAAACAAAGGGATTCATGGCTAGTCTTAGTGGAGGGATAAGTGTGTGTTATAATGGAAGGATAAGGGGGCCTATCTAAGTTTATGTGGTGTGTATACTTTGGAGGAACCAAAGGCTAGCTATGATCCCTTCTTAGAGGGATAAGGGGTAGTTACAATGATGACATCTCCCCTATGTAAGCCTCTTAGGTAGGCTTCGTCATGTGTTTCATCCTCCCTTATAAAGTCAATCATTTCTCATATTGTGGTACACATGAGTCTGTGTTTATATAATGTCTTGTGTGATGTTGAATCATCTTAAGTGTTTGCACGTGTTGTCGTGTTACAAGTAATGATAGTGAAAAAAAATTATTATGGTATTTTTACTGTTGTATTTGTGTGCCTGATTTTGTGGGCGTTACATTTGGTATCAGAGTAGAGGTTAATGCTCTCAAACCTCTAGGATAGTTGGTGTTATGATGATTATGCATGGTGGTGGAGGAGATGGAAGTAATGCGATATTATGTTTTGATTTGACAAATATTACACTTTTGATCTTATGAATGCACCTATTGTACATGCCACTTAGAGTGGTTTTGTTATGATTTTGATGGACTTGTGATGAGAGTATTCACTCTCTCTTTCATGAATTCAATGAGAATTTCACATGTGTTGTACCTCCTTTTTATGTGAAAATAATGTTATTGTGGATTGTGATGTGTTGGAGTGTTTTATTATTCTGTGATATGTATGTGTGTTAATATGTTGTATGGAAAAGTTGTTTCATAGTGAATTGGATCATATCATGATGTCGCCACCATATTGTGATGTATCATGTTATGTCACCATGTTGCATTATAGTTTTTTATATGTTCTGATGTTAGTTACTATGTTCATCATACATATAATTCATGTGTTATGTGATGGAGTCATGAATTAGGGGCATATAGTGATTGTATGACCCCTATTGTATTGTACTTTAACTTTGGGTGTGTTATGTGCAAGCGTGATGTATTGTAAACTATGAAAGTAATGTTGTGTTATACCTTGTAAGTATACCATGTGTAAGACGTTATGGTTGTGCGTGAATCACCATTGTGTTAGTAATGTAGTTATATGTTATCTTGTGAACCTTATACCAGATGACTAATAGGGACATGGGTTGACCAAGGATTGGTGGTACCTATGGGCCCACTTCATTATATGGGGGTACGCCCCAAGGAGTTACAAATAACTATTGGGTTGTCAAACCACAGGTTATTATGTCACTTTGATTCCACCTGGACTACACTTCATCAGTCTAGTCAACTACACTTCTAGAATCCTAGAAAGTTGGGGGCAATTAAATTACACATACAACCACCTTCCCGGATGCAACTTCGGAAATTAATTCCATTACTTCCCTTGAACTGCTGCAACCTCCTCCAATGTTATTTTATCGTGTGCATTCACCCACTTGTAACCAATTTTCAACCAATTTTTACTCTATAAAATGCAAACCTACTCTCTATCAAATATGCTTGGATTTAAGTATAAAAACTCTATTAAAATTACTCCAACTTATGCTATTTTGGAAAAAATAATCCAATCCAAAAATCTCTTCTTGTAGCATTGCTCAACCCATTTTAGAGGTCACTCAAGAGCACTCACAATTCTGAAAGGTTACACAGCTTCAAAGCTATTACAACCTACTGAGGTTTGCATTGGAAGGTTTATAGGGAGGTTTATAATTCATTCTTTGTTTATTTCCATTATTGTATTTTTTCTCTGCTTACATTTTGGCATGCCTGGTGGGACTCTCACCCCTCCTCTTCGATTTTTGTTTCATTTTTGCTTGTTTAATTTCATTAGTGGTGTGTTTTTGGTGTTTTTGTATTGTTGTGTTGTTTTATAGGTTTCTCAGAGCATTTGGAAGTGGCAGTATATTTCAAAATTAAAGAAAAATATAACATTTTTATTGTTGTCTAACAATTTTATGTTGATTTAAAATCTCTTGTTGCGGTTTTTTTGAGTGCAAAAATTAGTTATAAATTTGGTATTTGCAGGTGTTTTTAGTTTTTAGTTTTCTCTTCACTTCTATAACTTGCACACACACACAAAGAGAAAAAAAAAATATTATTTTCGTTAAAAAATAATTAAAAATTAAAAAAACTATATTTTTGTACTGTTAAAAAAATCATAAGTCATATTTTTTTTAAAAAATTGAAAAACAAAAAAAAATGAAACAAAAAAAATTCCAAAACCCTAGATCCTAACCCCCTACCTTCCCTCCCCTCCCCAACCAACTCTATTATGCTAACCCATCTGAGCCTTGCGACGACCCCCCTGGACCCTCCCCCTCCCCCACATTCCTAAATTCACCCTGCTTGGCAAGCAGGGCTCGCCGAGCCCCTCACCTTACTCTTGACCTACCCCTAACCCACATTCATTTACAAGGTTACACAGACAAAGTCTTTACAACCTACTTGAGGTTTTCACTGAAAGGTTACAAGAAGGTTTTCATGTTTGTTTGTTTACTTTCCATTTACTGTAGTTTTACACCATAGTCTTTCATTTTTGTTTCATATTAGTTTGTCTAAGTCTGTTGTTTGTGTTATTGGTGTTTTTGTGTTTTTGTGTTGTTATGTGCATTGTTGTGTTGTTGTGTAGGTTTGTGGGAGTATTTGGAGGCAACAGTGGTTTTCTAGATCGAGTAAAAAACATATTTTTTGTTGTTGTTATTTAGTCAATTTACAATTTTTTGTTGGTTTATCTTAGTACAAAATTTTTTGTTTATAATTTTATTTTTTTTAAGTTATCTTTTGCAAGTTTTTTTTCATGCAATTGCTCACCATTGCACTATTTGCACACACACAGAGAAAATATTAGATTTTATTTTTCAAAAAAAAAATTTGAAAAAAAAATTATTTATTATTTTTAACGTGCACACAAAGAAACACATTAGTTAAAAAAAATTAAAATAAATCCTAAAACCCTAAACTACCTAGCCATCTCAACCGAGCTGAAGACCTCCCTAACCACCTCCCTACCTACCCAAACTGACTCGCATCATCCCCTCATGACTCTTTTCTAAACCTAACTCCCCTGATCCCATGTTTTCCACCTACCTCAACTCAGCCAGCTCAACCGAGCCACATCCCTCACCTCACAATGACCCCTCCATAGCACCCTTTTCTTACATCCCGACCCCCCCAAACCCCCTGTCCCAACTTGCCAAACCCCAAAATCAATACTCCCACAATGACTTGTCACACCCCCTGGATTGCAACACCCACCATGCCCAAACCACTCCCAATGAGCAGCTCTCCCTTAACCCCACAACCTACCTACAATGAACCCCACCCAAATCTTCCTGCCCACCCCATCTCGATCTCTAACTCAGCTGCCCCATAAACCCCAACACCGCTGAGCTCATGACTCTGGAAACCCCTAACCCACTACCCACCAATCCCTCAACTTTCCTTCCCCATTTGCATAGCCTGTCCTAACCCCTTGACGACCCTCTCGACCCCGATCTATCCCCACTGCACACACTCAGTCAAGGTGCCCTCCTCCACCCTGCACACATAACACAAATATAAAAACAAAAAAAACACCATATGTTTCATTTTAGGTGTATAAGTTTTATTTTTTAGGGTTTTTGAAATTCTCATTTAGGTGTATTTAGTATAATACATAGTTTAAACATAGGTCAAAATTTTGATGAATAGCTTATTACACAACTAATTAATCTAACTCGTTAGATCAGCTTAATTCGTAATATTTTATTCGTTATAGTTCTAATATGTGTAATGCATTCCACGTTTAATTAGACATTTTTATCAAGTTTGTAATATGTTTCATGCTTAAATTGATATCAATTTGATAAACCGATAATCAAAATTAGGATGTTGCAATTGTTTTTATTATTTTTTGCTGTGACTTAAACTAATCATGCTACTCATTCTTACAGGGCTATCTGGAATTTCAACTCAACCTTTATTTTTCCTTCTAAAATGACATTTTATCAACCTCAACTCACTTTCACCCCTTTCTACTCACTTTTCCTTATCTCTCCTACTTGTGACAAGTTGCAAATTTAGCGCTATTGGAAATTTTGGTCTAATTTTTCTCGCTCTTTATCCATTTTTTTACACACTTCACCATTTTACAAACATCGCTAACACCTTGTCACATATTTTTCTTATATTTCCTTTGTCATTTTTCTCTTTGTAGTAAGACTAATCATGATCACACATATTCTCTTCCCTCACGCTTTCTAAGCAATCTTGAAAATCATAAATGTGATTGTTTCTCATTTTTTTATTTTTGGGGAATTAACACTTGTCACTTAATCAAATATTGTTTACATGTATGTTCTTTCCTTTTGCTTTCTAAGTGATCTAGGAAATCAAAAATTTGAACTTTCTGATCCTTTTTTACAGGCCTCGCTCTCACGAAGGTTTGTAAAACATTGAAAACTACTAACTACATGTTTCTTGGCTCATACGCTTCAAACTACTAATTATGGTGTGTAGGGAATTGTTGCTAAATAATATAAAATCAACCTTATTAAACAATGTATTTGTAGCTTCAGATAAGGGTTAAACCCATTCCGCATAACTATGGTAAGTGCCTTGACACAAGCCATAAAACTCTTTTGAGAATTACCATAGGAACCGCAAAGTAGTCAGCACATTGAGGGAACTAGCTGATAAAATGGGCACCTTTTATCCCAACTGACTAGTAAAGCCTTGTGAGTTAGAGTCACATATACTCAGTAGTGGTGACCCTAGTGCGATTCATTCTGAGCAAGATCTTTATTTAGGGTTTTAAACTGGGTAAAGAAAATTCATTAGCTAGCAATAGTGCCGTGCTCACTCGGGTATACTACTGACACCTAGTTGAGTGAAACACCTAGGAAGCCACACCTTGTCCAATCCAATCTAAGGTAGAGGCCAAAAATTTCACTACACCATTTTTGATTTTCTACATGTGTTACACACTTGTTTTTAACTTTTTTCTTTCACGTTTCTCTCTCATTCATCTTGTTTTGTAAATGTGTCTACGTTTTGGGTTATGAATATCCATATCTAGACTTGAGTGCTTTCATTTTCATCTAAGTCTTGAGATCGTGAAACTTGGTTTATCACGATCAAGCACCATCCTTATCACATTGATCTTTCATTTTCATAAGTATTAAGTTTAACATTATATTTTTAAAATTTTAGCATTCCACATTCTTACATCATCGCATTTCACATTTGCTTTGTGGATTTCTTGGCATTCTACAGTCTCTTCATCCTATCCTTTTACACCGTCACATTACACATTCTTTTTGTTAAACTAATGATGTATTCTTCTATCTCACTTCCACACTCTTACGTCGTCACATTTTACATCCACTTTGTTGAGTTGTGACATCTTCCATTGTTCTCCCATCATTTTACGTTGTCATAAGTTTTGCAATCATTTTGTTGCATTGTCAACAACATTATTACTTCATCACTTCTCTCTTTAAAGCATTCACTTTGCTTTGATTTAAGATTGTTAATTAATCACTTTTCCCTTGTCTCTTCTCTCCACTTTTACGATACATAGAGCTTCTCATCATTACTTCCTCACTTCTTATGATGACATTTACTTTGTCATTCTTTTATTCCTCTCATTTAGTTATCGTGTCTCCTCTCTTAACACACTCTTGTTTAAAGTGGGCATTTTTCATTGTCTTCTTAAGTCTCCCCTTTTTAACATACATCTTGTTAAAAGTCAAGAAAACTCCTATGTATCTTCCCTTAATACATTTTTGTTAATAGTTAAGCATCTTCCATCATGTTTTAAACCTCTTTTTATCACACTCATTTTATCACAGGTTGAATACACTAACCTTGTTTCACCTCTTCCCTCTTTCAATTCATTTGTAAATATTTCGGAATCTTTTTCAAACCTTTTCATCTTTCTTAACAAGAATCATCTACACTAACATTTCAATCCATCTTCCACCTTAACATTATTCATCTTGTTAAGTGTTGCAAAGTCCACCATTTTTGTCTCTCTTCTCACAAATTTTATTAAGAGTTGATCGTATTCATCTTTTTAAGTCTTGTTCCCTTAACACTTATTTTTTTAAGTGCCAAGCACATTTAACTTTTCACTTTTTCTTCATTTCTCTTAATACTCATCTTGTTAAGAGTCCACCTTCTTCATCACTCTTATCACTCAGTTGCTAATATTTGATCACGTCAACCTCATCAAGTCTCTTCCTTCTTACATTTGTTTTTGTTAATGAATAGAGTGCATCTAACTTCATTTATTTCCTTTCATATTAACTTTCATTTTTTTAGGATTCGGGAAATCAATTGACCATTTTTGCTTCTTCCCTCTTAACACTCATTTCGCTAAGGGTTGATTTTTCCATCACATATCTTCTTGTTCCTCCTCTCTTTCAATAATGGTGGGAACATGACATCGTGATTATAGTCCTTTTCTATGGGAGGAAATAAATCCTTTCCATATCATCTCTGATGAAAAGGATGAAAACCAACTTAAAAACATTTCCATAGATGACACTTTATGATTGAAACAAGGACCAATTCCATATTTATCTCCTCACAATGGGAGAAATATTTCCCTCAAAATTTGATGAGGATGAATTGAAAGCCTTAAAGGGACAACCTAAATCCCATAAAGGTCCACCATTTAAGTCAAACAAACATGATGACAAAGGACCAAGTAAAACAAACACCAATGATAAAATAAAAACTAATGTTTCATCCTCTAATCCCAACCAAGCCTTGCTTGATCAAATCAATGTAATGGCAAAACAATTGACTCATCTATCCTTTGAATTCACTAACAAAGATATCAAAGGTATCAAACACATGAATAAAATTGAAGACATGTTAAAAAATCATTCAGAGAACAATAACGAGAACAAAAAACATACGAATGATAAATCACCATTCTTCCCACAAACTAATTCACCATTTGCTCAAGAGTGGCAAATGATGAAGGAAACCATTTTGGGCATGCAAAAATAATGCAAACAATTCAATTTTGATTAATTATGTACATACACTTTCGACATGGAAATCTTACGCATACCCTTCCCACTCTCTTTCGAGACGCCCAAATTTGAAAAAATACAAGGGCAAAAATGATCCTAGAGAGCATGTCAAATAATTTTTCATGGCATGCCAAGGGGTGACTCATAACAACATCTTTCTCTTACACATTTTTCCTAAGAGTCTAGGTGGACAAGATTTGGATTGGTTCTTACACCTTCCAAAGGGATCTATTTCTACCTTCGTTGACCTCACTGAGAAGTTCATCAAACACTTCTCATTCAACCTTGAATCTAAAATAATCATGATGGATTTGTGCAATGCCAAAAATGACAAAATGAGACTATTGTATAGTTCTTACAATGATGGTGAGGAATCACAAGTTGATTCCCATGTTCACTCCCTGTAAAATAGATGGTTAGCATATTCATCCTTAACCTTAACGAAAAGTTTTCCTTTCACATGTAGTTGCACTGCCTCAACAACTTTGAGGAATTTATCAAAAAGGGAACCCAAATTGAAAAATCCCTCATCTCTAAAGTCTCGATTAATCCTCGTTATAAAGACAATGGACACACTCATAACAATCATCATAATAACAACCATAGCACTTCTCACAAAAAATCTAGGTACATCAACCACAACCATATTGTTTTCAATGATAGTGTCATAGATAATCACATCATGAAAAACTTACAGAATAATCCATTAAAATAGATTAAGCCTAAACCATTTGTCACTATTCGAAAACAAGAAATTTTCCTCCTCATCATGATTACAATTGAAGACAATATATGTCTTTGGGGGAATCTCTTTCAAATTTATTAAAACAATTGTAAAGTTCCAATGTGGTTACTTATCCTATCACACAAGTTGGTATAGACCTAAAACATATTGTTATTTTCATCACATAGATGGTCATCAAATAGATAAATGCAAACAACTTCACAATTATATCCAAGACCTTGTTGAAAATGGATACATAGTGGCTGAAGACCTACCACCTAACCACAATACAAAGGGTAAATCTCATGAACATGGTGAATCAAACAACGTTGATCATAAATCCATCATTTCCAATATTGGTGGCACTTCTCTGCACACTATTGAATGCCAGTTTACACCTCTTAGAGAGTGTCTATCGAGTTCCTTTCAAAAATTAGTAAAGACTAACATGATCAAATATCCACCTACAATACCCTTTTCTAATGGGGAACTCAATCCTACACCATCCAATGCATCCACATATTGTGAATATCATCACATGGAAGGTCATTCTACCGATAATTGTACACCTCTTCTTCATTATTTCCAAGACTTAATTGACAACAGAACCATTTCCATAGATCTCAGTGATGAACCTTTCATGATCGATGACACGTAAACTTCCACTTTTAATAAAGATTTTACTGTTGTCCCTACTTTTATACAGACTAACATTCAACAAGATCAAGATGAAGGTCAATTATTTATCCCTCTAAACCAATCTATTTCTTCTACAGATTTTCTTCCTATAGTCTTGACATACATTGAACTTATCTTAGAAAACATTATTCTAACACCTAACAAGAGCTTAACTTTTCTCCAAGACTCTCTTTAAACCCTTAACATAACATATGAGGGCCCATCATCAAGCACCATTAAGCTTGATTCCATTCTACTCATTTTGGATCCTACGCCTAACATCTCTATTCTTGTTGTTGAAATACAACCACAACAAGCTTGGGCACTTGTGAAAATGCAACCTTCTATGTCCATTACGCCTCAAATGATCAATCTTGAAAGAATATCATCAAATATGTTTCTTACCTATCAAGACATCTTTGTGCATACACTCTATGAGGTATGTATACCCAAGAATATTTTTATTCAACTGTTTCAATCTTTAATTGCAAATATTTTGTCAAACCAACTCATTCACAACCTAGATGGAGAAACGTTGAATATATCCTCTCTATGGCTTATAAGGAACCCTGCATATACATCTAGATATCCATCCTTCTCTCTTCACACTCTTTCACTCACAAGTGGATATGAATCTCAACATATTCCTCACATCGACAATCTTCTTCTAACATCATATGGTTATTCCACTCTCATTGAATATTTATCTAATCACACATCCTTTGACTTGGAACCTGTCCACCCAAGACGCATACTTCATGACCCATCAAATCATTTGATTCACTCATTTGACTTGGAACATGTCCTCATAAGTCTCATATTGTAGGACTTATTAAATCTTTAGATTTCCTCCTTTTACTTGGACCTTGTCTACCCAAGTCTCATATTTTTTAGATTTATCAAATCTTTCAATTCCCCCTCTTGACTTTGATTTCTTCCACCCAAGTATTGTATTACAAGACTTGTCAAATATTTGGATTCACTCCTTTGACTTGGAACCTATCCGCCCAAGTCTCGTATTTTCATACTTATCAAATCTTTTCATTCCCCCTCTTGACTTAGATTTCATCTACACAAGTCTTGTATTTCAGGACCCTTCAACTTCAATAAACATGGACCTCTTTCTTTATGAGTCCATTTTAAATCCTCATCTACCAAAATTCAGAATACTTAAAAAGCATAAAAATAAAATACAACTTTGTATCAAAGCAATGTTTTCTAATTGAAAATGGAAAGTGTGTACAAATAAT
Source organism: Taxus chinensis (assembly GCA_019776745.2). Classification (NCBI taxonomy): domain Eukaryota; kingdom Viridiplantae; phylum Streptophyta; class Pinopsida; order Cupressales; family Taxaceae; genus Taxus; species Taxus chinensis. The sequence goes on from CM034146.1 coordinate 92,286,656, forward strand.
GTTAAGCATTCCATATTTTGGTAGATACCTTAATCATACCATTATCATATATTCACCTTCTTCACCTATCATGAAACAAGTTAACCTTGTTCCTATTGGGCATTATGTGTCTCATTTTTGTCATGGTTTCGACCATTTCATCTCTTTTCACATACGGTTTTGTCTCGAAGCTTACTGATGGCAAATATTCCTTTCAAATATACTCTTTCATTAACATAAAGCACTAAACGTTTTTATCCCATCCTTTTTTACCACCCATCTCAATCTACTGTGTTGAACCCTTGTGTCCTACTAGTCGCATGAGGTTGAGCCTTGGGGACATAATGTTCCTTCCCAACAAACACACTATCAACATATAAGGAAAATTCAATCAATCTAAAAAATACTAAAAAACTATAAAATCATTACACCTTTCGTCCTTCACAACCTTCGGTGATAAGCCCATACTTCTTACTAGCAGTATGAGACTGGGAAGGGAGAAATTCCTTACTCGCCTACATTTTGTCTTCGGTGTTGATCCCTTTCCTTTTATTGATGGCATGGGGAAACATGTAGGGGGTCCCTCACAAAAATAAATAAATAATTAGTCAATAAATCCTTTATGAAATCTTAATAAAAGTGCTTAACCAAAAAATATCCCTAGAATTAATTTAGTTACTCATGATAAAGAGAGACAACAATTCCTTCACCCGGATTTCACCAATCAATAGGCCATCAATGGATCTAATTCTTGTCAAAACCTATCAAGTGGAATGATCTTGGAATTGGTCAAATAATCTTTACTAGAGATGAGTTACATTTTTCTCATATGGATCATTATTACACCTTGTGTCGTCGCATCCTTTATCTTTGCCTTTCATATCATTATTCATCTTGTTTTCACATCCTTCTTGGCTCTTAGTGATGAGCCTTCACTTATTCCTAGTTGTGTGGTGTCACGAATGGAGTAAAACACCCTACCATTTTATCATCTACATTTCTTCCAATGGAATGGAATGCTTCTTATTATTTGCACCTGCTTTCCAACAGTGCACCCTTTTTACCGAGTTGTAAAATTACAAAAACATTCAAAAATGTTTCACAAAACTTCAAAAACAACATAAAATTGTTCTAAAATCTGAAAGTAGTTTAAAATTGTCACAACAAAACATTCAGATAATGTTTGAAAAACTTTCAGCAATTGGATAACACAACTTAACAATTTCATCTTTTGACAGTGTTCCTCATGATCATTCCAGATTATTTTTGACAATCATATTTATTTCCCGTGGTGTATATCTATTATCGAGGCAATCATTTACCCTTTCGCAATATAAATTTTCTTGGGGCACATTTGGATTTTACATTTTAATCCAACATATATGAAACTTCAATGGGATCCGACAAGAGTGTATTTTGGAGTATCTAAGTATCACTCCACTCTTTGGTCCAATCCAATCCTCTCACGTTCTAAGCTATCATTTGGGGGAATTCAAAATATGTCTATTTCTTTAATATGGAACACATTCGAAGTGTCATTAGTTTGCTTTTTTACATGTTGTGATTGTACTATTTACATTTTGTCAACATTATGACGATGCTTTTGCTTCTTTCAGTTTATTATTTTTATTGTTATTTGTTTACCTTTACTATAAACCAATTACAGGAAAATTTATTTGCATATCCATTCACATATAGCTTTGGTGTGGTTCCTTCCTGTTCATATACAGTTTTTTTGCAATGTTTTTTTCATGTTTTCTTATTGCTTGCATGTATTGTGTTTTCCTCCTGGTTTTTATAAGCCATGGATTATTTTCCTTTTTGTTGTTTATTCATGTTTTCTTGCATTTCTTTGCACATGTATTTCAAACTTGTCAAAACTTGCAAAAATCAAATATTTCAAAATCCAAAAAAAATCAAATATTTCAAAATTATTAAAAAATCAAAAAAAAATTACAAAATTTGAACGAACATTCAATTATCATAGAAATCCTACAATATGAAAACCCTTGAAGTGAATCTTTCAGCATTTCAATATAATATTGAAAAATGTTATACCTTTATCAGTTACCCTAGTGATCATTCTGATCTTAAAACTATCACTTTCTTCCCTTTGCATGATATGTTAACTCTACTTTGGGAAAGTCACAAAATTATTTTTCATTCATGATATAACTTTTCCTGGGGAAATTTCTTTTCAATCATTTGCATAATGGATCCAACAATATTTTCATGAGGATTCACTTTAACTCTGGTCATATTCCCGCTTGGGAGAATTTACATCTACTTAATCATCATTGTGCCACGCATTAGGGGCATATTTGATTCTATTCTTTTTCAACTTTGTGTTGCATTGTTGATGTTTACTTTCTGGACCACTTGCAAGTAGTGTGATTGTATCTTAGTTCCTTTATAACCCTGATGTTGGCACTTACTTTGTAAATTGAGTTTGTTTTCCTTTTTATCTTTTCTTTTTTGTTTTTTTACGTGTATTTGGGTTACCCATCTTAATTATTTCATAATCATGGTGACAAATCTATTGTGCAATAGTAAAAATAAGGTTGCTCTAAAATTATTCTCCAAATGTGACTCGTGCTATGAGCACAGTCCTTTCACATCCTTGTTCCAATCCCTTGCTTTATTCTTATTAATTGGTCATTTGTTGCCTTGTTGCGTCATCCACCCACTTGAGGGTGTATTCCTCTATTATCCTACTTGATGGGGCATCCAAATGCTTCATTGTTTCCTACTTGTTGGGTCATCCAAATCCTTCATTGCTTCTTACTCGTTAGGGCATCCTAATGCTTTATTACTTTTTGATCATTGTTATGCATGCATCTACTATCTTTAAAGCATTATTAATTCACAATAGCACTTTAAAGAGGGAAAAAAATTAAACACCCATAAATTACTCACATGTTCCTAATGTTATCCTAATACACCCTGTTATTCATCCATTTGTGATTAATTGATTAAATCGATTAATTCATACACATTACACCCTTTAGATTAATTAAATTAATCCCTAGTACCCTTTGTTCCCCCTTGTGCTAAGTTAATTACCATTTATTAATTAAATTATTAATTAATTAAGTGTGCACATCTTAGTCAACTTGCACTGAGTCAACAACCACTTGGACTCTACTTGGACTCCACTTCACCAGTCCATTCAATTGAACTTCTAGAATCCTAGAAAGGTGGGGGCAATTGAATTACACATACAACCACCTTCCCGGATTCAAATTCTGCAATTAATTCCATTACCACCCCTAAATGCCCCGAAACTGTTGTAACCTCCTTTAATATTATTTTTAGCATGTGCATTCACCCGCTTGTAATCAATTTTCAACCACTTTTGCCTCTATAAAATACAGGCCTACTCTCTATCAAATCCTCTTGGATTTAAGCACAAAAAACCTTTTAAGATTTCTCTAACTTCTACTATTTTGGAAACAATAATCAAATCCAAAAGTCTCTACTCGTAGCATTGGTCAACCCATTCTAGAGGTCACTTAAGAGCACCCATAATGCCGAAAGGTTATATAACTTCAAAGCTCTTACAACTTACTGATGTTTGCATTGGAAGGTTTACATGGAGGTTTACAAGTCATTCTTTTTTATTTCCATTATTGTAGCTTTTCTCTGCTTACATTTTAGCTCTCCCTATGGGACTCGCACCCCTCCTCTTCTATTTTTATTTCATTTTTTCTTGTCTAATTTTTTTATTGGTGTGTTTTTGGTGTTTTTGTACTTTTGTGTGCATTATTGTGTTGTTTTGTAGGTTTCTCACAGCATTTAGAAGTGGTAGTAGATTTCAAGATCAAATAAAAATGTAACATCTTTATTGTTGTTCTCTAAAAAAATTATGTTTATTTAAAACTCTTGCTGCAGTTTTTCTAAGTGCAACAATCAATTTTAAATTATGTATTTGCAAGTGCTTTTAGTTTTCAGTTTTCTCTTCACTTTTGTAACCTACACACACACATAAAGAGCAAAAATTATATTTTATTTAAGTAAAAAAATAATTAAAAATAAAAATAAACTATTTTTTTTACCATTAAAAACATCAGAACTTATATTTTTTTTAAAAATGAAACAAAAAAAATCCTAAACTCTATATCCTAACCTCCTTACCTTCCCTCCCCTCCCCGACTAGGTTAGCTAAACTGACCCCCCCGTGCCCTGCAATGAACCCCCCGGACCCTCCACCTCACCCATGTTCCTAACTGTCCCCACTGCTCAGTGAGAAGGGCTCACTGATCCCCTCACCTTACTCTCGACCTACCCCTAATGCACATCCATTTACAAGGTTACACAAATGAATTCTTTACAACCTACTTGAGGTTTGCACTGAAACGTTACAAGAAATTTTGCATGTTTGTTTGTTTACTTTCCATTTATTGTAGTTTTTTATTGTAGTCTTTCATTTTTGTTTCATTTTAGTTTGTCTAATTCTATTGTAGGTGTTATTGGTGTTTTTGTGTTGGTGTGTGCATGGTTGTTTTGTTGTGCAGGTTCGTGGGAGTATTTGGAGGCAACAGTAGTTTTTCAGATCGAATAAAAAAAAAAAATTTGATATTATTTAGTAAATTTATAATTTTTTGTTGGTTTATTTGAGTGCAGAAATTTTTGTTTGTAGTTATCTTTTGCAGATTTTGTTTTCTTGCAATTTCTCACTATTGCACTACCTACACACACATAGAGAAAATATTAAATTTAATTTTTTTAAAATTCTATTTACTATTTTTTAACCTACACATAGAGAAACACATCAGTTAAAAAAACTTTTAAAAAAATAAAAATGAATCTTAAAACCCTAAACTACCCTCCCTCTACCTTGTCATCTCGGTCAAGTTGATAAACCTCCCTAAGCACCTCCCTACCTACCTGGACTGACTCACACCATCCCCCCATGCCTCTTTACTAAACCTGACTCCCTCGATCCCACATTTTCCACCTACCCTAGCTCAGACAAGTATATGAATGGGTGTTTGGTCTCATGGTATGTGCTTGCTAAATGTGGTAATTTATGCAACATTTTTGCTTGGTAATTGTTATCCAAAATAAGCCCATGCTTATTTTTGGCTAACTCCCCCTCCTTTTCCTTTGCTGGTACTTAAAATGAATTTTTTGCATGCTTCAAGGACTCATAATTTTTTGGGTATGATTTCATTAGATAGAGAATTTTTCCACCTTTCCAGAAAGGTAAAGAAGTCCTCCTAACTCCTTGTATTTTTTGAGTTATGGCTCGGCAGAGTTTGGAGGGAAAAGTTTCCGTGGGCGGGTCCGCGGAGGTAAGGAGGAAATTTTTCCAAGGAATCTCGGGTGGCTGGAGTGGATTTGGAAAATTTTACAAGGAAATTGGTGGGTCGACAAAGGCAAGGAGAAAATTTGGGAACTTAGCCCTTTTTACGAAAAAGGGGCGTAAAGGAACATTTTGGCCCGCGGGCCCGACAAAGGAAGGAAGCAGACTCGCGGGGCCAAGGAGAAAAGTGTGACACTTAGCCTTTTTCAGCTAAAAACTCAAAGTCCAGAATCGGCCCATGACCCCATGAAGGAGAATGATGAAAATTGGAGCCGCACCCCACACCGAATCAGAAGGCGCCACGTGTCTATGTCAGTGCAGAGGTCGGGCCGGCGGGAGACTTTGGGAAAATTTTCCCTTGCGGGAAAAAGGGGTGAAATGCTATTCTGAAGCCCACGGATGAACTAGAAGCTGACATGTGTCATGCGGACCTGAGGGATCATGGAGATTTTTGGGAAATTTTTTCCAAAAGGGGAAAATTTAAAGTTTGACCCCGATGACCCAAATTTTGACTCTATTTTTTACCAGTTTTTCCCTAAATCTTCAGAGGGCCATATATTTCGAACCAGAGCTCAAGTTTTCTCAATTTTGGTGTCATTGGAAAGATGTTGACATCCTCTACATGATTGAAGCTTCAATTTTGAATTTTGGGTTAATATTCATGGGGGAAAATTGGGAAAACGTCTCTGGCACTGGAAAAGGAAAAAAATTAGATTTCCACCTACCAAATTTAATGAGGTATGGGCAATTTCTTGTCCTATAGGCTCGAATACATTAGGAAGTGGATTTACAGAGGTTCCCTTGCTATTTTAATGGATGTTATTAGTTGGTGGGTGCAAAAAATGGATTTCCCGCGTTCTCTCTCCTCTGTTCTGCGTTTTCATCGATAAAAAGTTAGTTTTGGCTCATTTGTAAAAAGTTGGACATCCTTGCTCTTACAAGCTCTCTTTTCTTCCTTAGTAGGTAGATTTGTAGAATTTCAGACCTCCCATGGATATTGTAACTCATTTTTTGCCTCTTTACCAATGGAACGTATTGTATTAAACTTGGAAATGATAATGTATGTTCTGTGATTGATTTTCAATCCTCTCATGCATTTATTATTGTCTTCTGATCTTTCATTGCATTCTGGTAATCTGTGCATGTTTTGGTGTTGAATCTCCATGATCTATGTCAAATTTGCAAAGCACGAATTTCAGCACTCCTTTGGTGTATTTCCATGTTTTCTCTTAACCTTGTCTCCTTGGTATTTTTAGAGTAGGAATTTTGAATTTGAACCTCTGTAAAAATTACATGCATACACCTAAACATAGGAGTAGGAACCAGCCTCAATTTGGACAGTTTTCCTAATTTGTAAGGTCCCACGCTTAGGGAAAACTCCATGTTGTGCATTCACACCAAATTGGCCATTTGTCTATAGCAGATCTGAGGGTCAATTTGGGGGTGTTGTGAATTTGCACTAATAGTTTTTGCACATCCGGTGGGACCAAGAGGTATTTCACTTCATATCATCAAGTTGATGTGCTCTTGGTGAAGATTTCAGCCTTTAGAGGCACTTGTAAGCACATCTGATGACTCCATCTGATCACCAACCCATCTCTAAACTTGTAGACCTTCTTTCCATTCATTTTCATTCATTTTCCATTTCATTTTTCCCTCCATCTCTTTCATTCTTCTTTAATTCCATGAAGTTGTGCAATCATGACTTCATTTTCCCGACAGAATCTACAATTTTAGTAGCAGCAATGTTTCCCACCTCCAACATTTTTTTCAAATCCTCTAGATCAGCATTTTGATCAAATTCAAAACCAATATGCATACCCATATGAACAATGCCAAAGTCAGTTTGGCTATGACGCATGTCAAGCACAAGGGTACGTAGATTGTGAGGGCATTCAAGAAGAAAATGAATATTTGTTGGAGAAGATCTAAAAGATGGAGGAAAAAATGGTGCAATCTAGGGCTCAAGCACAAATGAAAGCATTTGGAATTTGTTATAGGGCACCTTGTCCATGGGTGGGACCTTTTCCAAGGCATTATAGCCTGCAAGAGAAACTTGACTTCATTATTGCAACACTGCCATTGCTTACAAAGTGGACTGAAGGAATAGGGGTGTATGAGAGGAGTATTCAGCAACCTTGTCGATGGGTAAGCACACCATTGCATGCTTTTTCTTTTCCTCTTTCCCAATCTGTTTTATCTCAGCAATGTCAAGTTTCAAGTTGCCCATCTGTTGTCCCAAAAGTTAATTCCATTTCTCCATTTCCTATTCTCCCATCCCACATCAATTTCTCTACTCTTTTCCATTCCAAATAACCATTCTCTCCAAATAAACAAGAGGTTCTACCTCCTCCACTACCACAAAAAATTGTAAAATAAATTGAGTTACAACCCACCCCTCCTCTTGCATTCCCAAATCCATGTTGGGAAGATAAAAATTAGAATTCCAGTCAAGGAAAATAGCAGCAAGAAGAAGAGCCAAACAAAGATGAAAAGATTAAAAGTTTGTTGAACTTGGCTCTTAAATTTGGGATAGCGAAAATCCCCTTGATGGTGAAGCCAAAGGAGGAGGTTGGGGTTGAAAGACAAGTGGTGGATAAGGCTATATTTATAACAGCAGTAAAGCAAAAAGACCAGCAACTTGTTTGTACTAAGTTTGGTGTCCATGTTGACACTTTTCCTGAAGGAAAATTTGATCTAATCCAAGCTGCCAAATTAGTCATCATGGAGGAAGAAAAACCAGCTCCAAATCCCATTTTTGAGGAGCAAATGGATGAGATCAAGTCAGTTTTTGCAACAGCAGAAGAAGGAAGCATTGTTGATGAATTTTTTCTTTCATTTGAAGGGGCTGATTTGATTGATGAAGCCATTATGGAGGTGAACAAAACAGGTCCAAAGGCATTGAATTATGAGAAAGATGCACAAGAAACTTCATGTTTCTCTCCCACTTCACCTCTCCAAAAATATAATTTTTTGGATGAGTTTGAGCTGCCAAGTTTCATGTTTGAGAATGAAGCTAAACATGGTGAAAGAAATGTAGATTTGAAGGTCACCATGTAAGAGGAAGAGACATTATTGCAGTGGGACATTGAAGAGTTTGATTTCTTATCAGACTTAGAAGATTGTTTGGATGAGGAGCCAGCTGAAATTACAACATTCTCTTCTCCACCATTCATTCTTCAGCATCAAGATCTCACTACCACGAAGGAGAACATTGAAGGACAGTAGCTTGCATTTTGTAACAGATTTTTGGAGCCAAGATTGGAAGATTTAAATCTTCCATGTGCTTCATGGGAAAAGGAAGGAGAAGATCAAGATATTTTCACCACTTCTTCCACACCATCCACTCAAGAAGGTCTAAAAGAAGACTCCATTCTTGGAGTTATATTTCAGAGAAATGGGCACATCTAAAGAATCAGACCATGCCCAATTAGGTACTTGGATTCACTAGAGCCAAAGGATAAACAAAAACCAGTCATGCCTACTTCAGGGCATGAGGATGAGCATCAAAGTATCAAGGGTCACCTTCAATACCTCCAGGAGTCCAAGGCAAGTCGGCTTGAGGAGGTATCTCCCATTAAATTTGATAGTTTGATGATTTGGGTGGAAGACTAGCTTAGACTCAGTTTTCCACTCACACATGCAGCTATATTTAGTATCAAATCATTTACATGGCTGCCTCTCTTGAGAAAGGGAAGCTACTTCTCCCAACCAGTTGTAGGGTTTGTTTAGCTCACCTTTGCTTGTAGTTAGAGTAGAGTATGTAGGTTTTCTTTCAGTAGAAGAAGTTTTTTTGCACACTTTCCATGTTCCATTTGGAGCATGTATGATTTTCATGTTTGTACATAGTTTTTGTGGTGCTGATGTTTGCCCTTGCACAGTGTATTGTCTTGGCATTTGGTCACAACCGGGTTCAGTTTTTCAGTGGTTTTCAAGAGGCTTAAAAGGAAAAATTTTCAAGTGAAGATCAGTTAGCAGGATATCATTTAGGACTCCATGCCCAATGGATTCTTCAAGGTAGCTAGTATTTTCATCTAGCAGGTAGATGACCCCTCTGAGTCACCAAAAGTGTTATCCAAAATAAGCCCATGCTAATTTTTGGCTAACTCCCCCTCCTTTTCCTTTGCTGGTACTTAAAATGAATTTTTTGCATGCTTTAGGGACTAAAAATTTTATGGGTATGATTTCATCAGATAGAGAATTTTTCCATCTTTCCAGAAAGGTAAAGAATTCCTCCTAAATCCTTGTATTTTTTGAGTTATGGCTCAACAGAGTTTGGAGGGAAATTTTTCCATGGGCGGGTCCGCGGAGGTAAGGAGAAAAATTTTCCAAGGAGTCTCAAGTGGGCAAAGCGGATTTGGAAAAAATTTCAAGGAAATTGGTGGGTTGGTGGAGGCAGGGAGAAAATTTGGGCACTTAGCCCTTTTTGCAAAAAAGGGGCGTAAAGGAACATTTTAGCCCGTAGGCCCGACAAAGGAAGGAAGCGGACTCACGGGGCCAGAGAGAAAAGTGTGACACTTAGCCTTTTTCAGCTAAAAAATCAAATTCTAGAATCGACCCATGATCCGATGAAGGAGAATGATGAAAATGGGAGTTGCACCCCACACCGAATCGGAAGGTGTCACGTGTCCACTTCAGCGCGGAGGTCGGGTCGACGGGGGACTTTGGGAAAATTTTCCCTTGCGGGAAAAAGGGGTGAAATGTTATTCTGAAGCCCGTGGATGACCAAAAGCTAACACGTGTCATGTGGACCTGAGAGACCATGTATATTTTTGGGAATTTTTTTCCAAAAGGGAAAAATTTAAAGTTTGACCCCGCCAACCCAAATTTTGACTCTTTTTTTATCAGTTTTTCCCATCTTCAGAGGGCCATATCTTTCGAACCAGAGCTTGGTTTTTCTCAATTTTGGTTTCATTGGAAAGATGTTGACATCCTCTACATGATTGAAGCTTCAATTTTGGATTTTGGTGAAGATTCATGGGAAAATTGGAAAAAACATCTCAGGCACTCGAAAAGGCAAAAAATCAAATTTCCACCTACCATATTTAATGAGGTATGGGAAATTTCTTGTCCTGCAGGCTCGAATGCATTGGGAAGTGGATTGGAAAAGGTTCCTTTGTTGTTTCAATGGATTTTGTCAGTTGGTGGGTGAAAAAAATGGATTTCCCGCATTCTCTCTCCTCTGTTCTGCGTTTTTAATGATAAGAAGCCATTTTTGGCTCATTTGTAAAAAGTTGGACATCCTTGCTCTTGCAAGCTTTCTTTTCTTCCTTAGCGGGAAGATTTGTAGAATTTCATACCTCCCATGGAGATTTTAACTCATTTTTTTCTACTTTTCCAATGGAACGTATTGTATCAAACTTGGAAATGATAATGTATGTTCTGTGATTGATTTTCAATCCTCTCATGCATATATTATTGTCTTATGATCTTTCATTACATTTTGGTAATCTATGCATGTTTTGGTGTTGAATCTCCATGATCTGTGTCAAATTTACAAAGCAAGAAGTTCCTTTGGTGTATCACTATTTTTTTTTTGCTTAGTTTTTTTTCCCATTTCCATGCTTCTTCTTAACCCCGTCTCCTTGGTAGTTTTAGAGTAGGAATTTTGAATCAGAACCTCTGCAAAAATTGCATGCATACACCTAAATAGAGGAGTAGGAACCAGCCTCAATCTGGAGAGTTTTCCCAATTTACAAGGTCCCGCACATAGGGAAAACTCCATGTTGTGCATTCACAATGAATTGGTCATTTGTCTATAGCAAATATGAGGGTTGATTTAGGGGTGTTGTGAATTTGCACTAACAGTAATTGGTATCTTGACCCTTGTGTGGGATATGGGGTTTAATGGTTGAGGTCATTGAGCTAGCCTTAGATGAGATTCAATTTGACAATGAGGAGAATACGAAAATAATAATAAAAAGCGTAGAAGTGGTATACGTGTTCAAGGATGATGAGAACAAGTCCTTGAGATTGTCGTTCAAACCCCATCAAAATATTCAATCATTGCTCTCTATCTCACCAAAATCATTTCATTACTCAAAGGCATGGTTGAAGCGTCAAAGATCCTTGTGTACACCATACCATGTAGCTAGAGTCTCCTTATACTAGAAATGGTTCTTCTTACCTTTTTATTTCATAATTCTTGTATTTTTATTTCTTCATTGCAATGAAATTGAATTTTTAAACCCTTGGATTATTATACAATTGATTATTTTAAACAAACTTGTCTTACAAAACAATAAAATGTCACCTCATAACTCACGTAATCCAAAAAACCCTTAGTTGTAAACCTTATACTTAAACCCTCATGATGAGATGATTTGGAAACTTCATAACCAAACTAGTTAGCTTCAACCCCTTTTATTAACAAGTTGAGTTTAAGTTCCTTATAAACATATCAATCATTCCCTTGTAAAAGTTAGTAAATCATTATTTTCTTCATCACGAGAAATACCTTTCTGGAACCCCCACCAAAAATGTTGGGCTTCTAACATATTCCTTGTCATCACAAGATGCCACAACTTCTACAACACCCTAAATTGATAATTTTTCTAATTGGCGTAATGCATTAGGAGTCTTGTTGACCCTGTTTGGGGCATCAGGTAGCTACTAAAAGCTAAAATTTGGGTTTCGTTTTGGCTTGTCGTCTGGACCCTAAGTGAAGTAATGTCTATCCATCTTCGTAACCCTCTAGTATTTTTACTTGAAAATTACATTTAATAATAAGTTTATGGAAAAATGCATCACTAGCTAGTTTTCAAAGGATTTTCGTAGGCCTCTCGTCACTATTTGACCAAGTCAAAACTAGTCTAATTACAACCAGTGGCCCTGGAAAACTAATCGTCATTTGTAAACGGTTAACCAGTTCTAAGTTCCATCAAATTCTATGAATTCTCATAATATAGGAGAGTGTGTAGGAATCTCCTTGTCATGTGTTTACCATTCAAAGTCATTTTTTAAACGTGGTTTCTTAGCATTTGAGCTAAAATTGGACATTTTTCGCAACTAGTAGGAAAATGTCAAAGAAGGTCGTAGGATCCTTGTCAAGTCAGTAAACTAGCGAGAAAACTTATGGACACTTATAAATAACTATATGGAACTATATTTTGTGGCTTGTTTGAGAAATTTTATTTTTGGAAAAATAGGGATTTCTCTCTCTTCTCTCTCTTTCTCTCTCCTCCCTTAGTTAAGAAACGAAGTGCAATGAAATGATTATATATCTCTAACCCTCTCTAGTTATTTGTGAAGTATTCTAATTATGTAAATGAAAAACTGAAAACATTAATTATGCTAGATTTAGGTGGATGTCATGCCAGAATTTGTGTTAACCATGTGGTGGTTGTAGGTACCGAGAGATGGAGGAAGTGAAGTGTTACTAATAATCTCATATTAGCGTGTTATTTAGAACAATGAAGTTGTAGATGATAAATCAACATTCGGTGATATATTGAAATGTTAATTATTGAATTTTGTAATAATTATGAAATGTTATTGTTTTGGGGTGTTAAGGGAAATGGGTATTCATTTATGGGAGTTAATTTGATTTAGAATTATGTATTGCAAAATGGTTGGATATGTTATGCAAACTGAAAATGAATTGATCTCTTATTGTGTTTTCAGTGTGATATTAATGAGTTAATCTATTGTGTATTGTACTATTTACATAGATTGTAGGAAAGAAAACTAAATACATGTTCAAACTCAAAATAAAATCATTGTATCAATTTACCTCCTTATGCAACCACTTACATGACGTAGAAGATTGAAAATATATGTTTGGCTTTGTTCCTTATCCTAGACAAAATTTCATAGCTTAAGGGAAATAAGAACCCAATTTAGATTACCATAATACCATGCACACTTAGCGACATTGTTATAAAACTATCTTGTAAGAACAATAATGGTCAAATATCATCTTAAGTATGTGACCTTCCTCCTAGGTTTGTTTTGTGTGTGTAACAAGGTGAATAGGTTCCTTTAATTTAGTACCTCTAGTGAATCCAATTTAATATCTAGTGTAAACCCCCCTTGAGTCGGAATAGGAGTAAAATGAAGGATTCTAGGTGACAAAGTTTGAATTTTATCTTGAAAAACATTTTGAGGATTTTTGTCATGGAGGAATTCCATTCCTTATTGTAGTTATGAGTGTGTTACACTATAACATGATATTAATAGTTAAATGTGGAAAATAAAAAAATTGTAACTAATGCTTAGACCTTGGAAATGTAATCATGAGATGTTCTAGGAGATAAGTGAATTTTAGATCTTTCTTATAGCTATTTTAATCCTTCTTCTCTTGTGGGAAAAGAAACGCATGTCAAGTAAAATTCAATATGATCCTAACCAATGATTAAAATAAATGAAGGAGAGAATTGGGAACCTTATCCCTTTTAAACTATAGACTTTTTCCCTCATGATATCTCACTAGTTATTGTTGTCAAATGAAGGCATGATGCAAAGGTAAGTAAACATGCCCTTTATAAATAATCCTAGGGACAAGATTTAGTAGTTTCATGAGTATACAAATGATCCTATTAGCAGTTGAGTCGCACAAGTTAATTGTAATAAGGCATATGAACCAAATGAAGTAAAACCCTTTAAAGTTAAATGTAAAATGATAATAAGAAAAATTAGTCTAGAAACAAAAAGGAGAATATGTTAACATGTTAAGTTCATTTGAATCCTTAAATTTTATTATTGGATAACTATGATAAAAATTTATACATGTAAATGTTTTCTTATGAGTAGTGCCCCTTTTGTATGTTTGTATTGTAGTGGATCATTGTGTTTCCTTGTTATTTGGGAAGTATAGATATTATGTGCATCATGTGTTCATGTGGTTATATTTTCTTTTTTTTGGGTGATGTTTCATTATTGTGTATTGGAGGAATCAGGTGTATCTAGTGAAGGTAGGAATAAGGTAAATGTGTTTTTTTTTGGAGGAAACAAAGGGATTCATGGATAGTCTTAGTGGAGGGATAAGCATGTGTTATAATGGAGGGATAAGGGGTCTTGTTGAAGTTGATGTGGTGTGTTTACTTTGGTGAAACCAAAGGCTATCCATGATCCCTTCTTAGAGGGATAAGGGGTAGTTATAATGATGACCTCTCCCCTATGTAAGCCTCTTAGGTAGGCTTGGTAATGTGTGTCATCATCCTGTGTAAATTCAATCATTTCTCATATCATGGTATGTGTGAGTCCATGTTGATATAATGGCTTGTGTTATGTTGAATCATCTTAGGGGTTCCCATGTGGTGTCATGTAGCAAGTAATGGAAGTCAAAAAAATTATTCTGGTATTTTTACTGTTGTATTTGTGTGCCTAATTTTTTGGGCGTTACAGACCCTCCTGTTAATATCACCCAATATGATCAAAACTGATTATCCCACTATTGATTTCCTTTAATGTCATGATGAAAATTCCATCCTAACAGATATGTGTGTTGAAGACCACTACCTCTAGAAATTTCTTCCACCTGACACATCCACACTTCTCAATGAATCCACCAACGATGTTAATATATGCACACCACAAGAACCACACATTTTCAAATTTTGGTCAAGCTTTAGACCCACATGAACTTCGTGAGTTCACCACATTCTTATCCAATCATAATCAAGTCTTCACATAGTCTTACAATGATATGTCTATTATTGATCCTAACATTGTGATTCATAATATTATCACCATCCCCGATGCTAAACCAGTGAGGCAAAAACTTCTTAAAATGCATCCTCACTTAGCATTACTAGTCAAATAAGAACTTGTAGTCATTTTTCATGTACCCTTAGTACAACCTTCTAATCCCATGCAGGCCATCCAATCATCCAACGGGCATTGGGTGCTCACCTGAGGTGCGCATGGGTGCCGAGCCCCTCCTTTATGTGAGCATTATGAGAAGATATTCCCATTGTTAAAGGATGGCTTACATAATGGAGATATATTCACTTAGTTAATAGAAAGTGGGAAGGTAGCTTACAAAACCCACATATTAATATATTAAAGAAACTAAGCATCATTATAATAACATGATAAGTTAGATCTGAGTTTATGACAGTCATATACAAAAGAGGTTTTACACCCTTAAATATGATATTTAGGTTAAGCCCTTATATATTCATTCAAATAATCAAGTAGCCTCATTACAATCAAAAGGGAGGTCATTACAGACCATGCACATCAAAAGACTTAGACTCATCCCTTATAAATATTCCCTTGAGTGATATTCTAACTTTACCCTCCCATTACAACCCTTATTACTAATTTTAATGCCATACAAAGGCCTATTACATCCTTCAGATCCCATAGCACTACTACTATAAACCCTATCATTATTGTAGCATCATATTCTTGATGCATTCCCTCATGATCCACACCCTCTGTGTATTTCTCTCTTCAGGTGTCAATGTCTCTTCCTCTATCTAGGTGTGTCTTTTCTACTTCTGAGCATCTTCCTTTATAGCTCCAATACCGACCACCATGCCTTCCTTCAGGAGTTAATAGGATGTCAAGTGTCAATTTGGTCCTCCAATGGTGCATGCTTATTTTGTTCTGATCTCTCCACTTTCTATAATGATGTCTTTTGGGAACCTTCCATGTGTGGAATATTCTTTCCTTGACCACCAAGTCTCCAGGTTGGATCCTTATCCACTCGACACACCTAGTCAGGTCACATTTTTCTTCTCGTGCATCCAGAATGCCAAATATGGCTAAGTAATTACATCTTGTTGTCCTACCTTATGTGCACACCCTAGTTCCTCATAAACCCTTCTTAAACTCTTTTCCTATGTGCTTTTCCCCTGGCACCTTTCTCTTTACTAGTCTTATGTGTGCACGTGCCCTTTTACACATATCCAATATTTCAAGGCCCAACATCACCCCACACTAAGCTTGTTCTCCATCCTCAGAAACATACTGGCCCTCCAAAGAATAAAGAATGGTAGGACTTAGATAATTTGAATAAATAATGAGGGAATGAAGAGTGAGAAATGGAAGAATGGAGAAATCTGCTACTGTTGCAAGAGGAGTGGGAACTCCTTCCTTATTATTGCCTCAATTTTCTCTCAGGCATCAACTTTGCCCTACTCTTGTTGGAGTAAGTTGTCTATTAGAGCACTCACTTCTTAAAAACTTAGTTTATCTCCCTTAGTGTTCAGTGTATCAACAATCCCTTCTAGTTGTTTACTAAGTTCATCAAGTGTATCCATTATTTGTGTGACCTGGGGGTACAGCTCTTTGAGCTGATTTTTGACTAAACATCGCAAGGTTTCAGTTGCTTCCATTTTATTTTCAACCTCAGTCAAGATCTTATCGTGCTCTGCCCTATTTCCTTTTTTCTTTTCTTAGAACTCTTTCAAATCCTACTCATATGTAGCTACTAGTATAATTGTTACTCTGCCCCTATTAGTGTAGTTATCATATACAACCTCATCAATACGTGCAGCAGTCTATACAGCAGAAAGGAGTTTGGAATATCGAGCGACTATCTCCCTGATATTTTTTCTTTTTTCCTTCTTCTGGCATGTAAATTCTTCTTTTGTTGGTTCTAAAGTGAGTGGTCACCTCTCCATGGTAAGGATACGTGTTAAGTCTTATAAACACTACAAGTTTGACTCATATTTCTATTCAGGTAGTGCTAGGTCTAGGTGTTTCAAGATGATGATGTCCAAGGTTGTCTCAATATTCTTATACACCTCATGCACCTTTGCCTTTTCCTCCCTTAGTTCACACCTTAATAGTGTGCTAATCAGTTATTCTTGATTTAGATCATTACTCTTCTCAAGGATTTCTTTATTCTTCTTCTCCAATTGTTCTTCCAAGAACCTTAACCTATCATTCCTCCCAAAAAGTATCACCTCAACCTCAACCGATACTTTGTTTATTGCCTTGCATACTTGCTCATCAGATAACTATTGAGTTTTTACTAGGGGGTTCACTCCTTTAGACTTGGGAATCTTCATAAGTACCCTTTCTCTTACCTTAAAATCAGGCTCATCAACATGGGACTCAAACACCCAAGATAACATCTTCCTTGTTCGTGGGTATGAACCTTCTTCCTTGAATGAAGACCATGTAAGGAGTTAGTCTATAGGCATGGTACCTTGAAACATGTGTGTGGTACCTTACTTAGATCTTTGATGTAGCTCATTCACTACTCTTGCACCACTACCATACCTTTTCCTCCTATGTGCACGACTTTAGGAAAGCTTATTACTAAGATGGTATCTCCACCCATGCTCTCATATTCCTTCCCTACACTTTCCTCCTCCAACTCCTTGAGCACTTCATCAGTGCATCACTCTACCTCCTACTCCACCAAATCCTTTATTATGCCCATTTATTCCCTCTCCACGGAATATTCTATCTACTCCTTGGTGAGGCTTGGGGTTCTTTGGTCCTTAGTATTTACTTCTTCACTCTCCCCTTTTCCTTGAGTGCCTTCTCCTTCCCCATCATTTTCTTCATTTTCTTCATCCTCAGAGTCATGTATATCATACACGGGATGGTGTTGAGCTTCTTCATTCTCATCATCATCTTTTTCACCTTTGTAGGCCTCCAAGCTCTTTGTTCCTTCTGAGTCCATCTTCTCAGCTACCTTCTACTTCTTCCTACCTGGTGATTCCAATATAGGAGACTCTTCCTTCTCTTCTTCCTTAGTAGGAAAATCTTCTTATGTGTGAGGCTCTTCTTGCTCTGACACCTCTTCTTTGGGTGTCTTCTATTTTTCCTTAATGGGGTTCTTCTTCCTCCTTACATATGTGCTTAGTTTGGCACTTGACTATAGCGCACCCACAGATTGTGCTTTCTACACACTTAGTGCCTTCTTCCCTATACCTCTTCTCTCTCCCTCTTCCTTGGCATGGCCTTCTTTCTCCCAATGGGGTCTTCAGGGATGGAGACATCATTCTTCAAGTAGGAACCCTTTTCATACTCAGGCTTGATGTGCAGGTATACCCTTGTTGCAGTCCTTCCAGCAATTGGCAGCATCACAGGTTTTATCATGCATACCTAATGGGAGACATACTTTTGCACCTAGGTGTGCTTCTTGGGGTATACAAGCTTTCTTTGCAAGTCACGGTGGTCCTGGTCTACCTCGTTTAGGTCAAAATTTAGTATTTTTTCCTCCTTAAAGCAATTGACCCTTGATTGAAAGTATTACACGGTGAAGGAGAAAGGTATTTTACACCACAGGCTCTAGGTCTCGTTTTTCAATGTAGAAAAGTTGATATGCAGCAAACTCATCCTCCCCTTACACTAGCATTGGAAATTGTTCAGGTATCCTCCACTCATCCCTAAATGCATCACACATTTACTTTCACCATTTCTCCATGCACGCCTTGTGGGTGGCTATCATGGTATCACAAACGTCTTTTTCGAATCTCTTCATGAGGGAGGCGTCTTCATCTAGATATTCCCATACAAACTTCTCTAGCCCATTGGGAACTCAAATTTATGAGAAAACAATGGTGAGAAGGACATTACCAAACATGATATTCTCTCCCTCTTGCACGCCACTGATGATTTATTTTTAAATGAAGGCAGATAAGTTATAGATGGTTCCCTCTAAAAAATTTTGACACACATTCAACCAGGCCTTATTTATCTATGTCCACCTCTCTTGTCCATTTAGCTTGGATACCAAGCACATGGCCATCCTCATCACTGGGTCAGAGAAATAAGAGATATCAAAGTAGTGCAAGCCCTTCTTATAATCATAAGCCTGGACTGTCTCTTTAATGGCTCCCTTGTCCTCCAAGTCATCATCTAGCGACTCCTCTTCACAGACAAGGCTAGCAAACTTAGAGATAAGTTGAGGGGTTATTCGCACCCTCTAGCCTGTGAAGTAGAAATGGTATTTGTGCATGCATGACATCAACCATTGGTATGCTCACTCAAGTTTTCCAAAGTAGGGTAACTCATAAAGTTGCAGCAACCAAATATTTTCCATCTTCACTTTAACTTCATTATTGTATATCATCATCCCCTCTAGTGTCCTTTTTTATATCAATAAAACCAGTTCCAATGCCATATCCTTATCGGAGGTGCTTATGCGATGGTTATTGTAGACACAAAAATTAGGTCATACTACCCTTATAACCCCATTAATTAAATTAATCATACCTTACCTATTGTGTTTAATGAAAAGTTGTAAAAGCCATGGATTTAAGGTAAAAATCTCTAAAGAAACCCCAAAGGATTTTAACAATCTGATCAATGGACCATGTGATAAGAAATGAGCAAGGTTTTCTTCTTTGCATACATTAATTTGAAGTAAACATGCAAACTAAACAAATGAAGTTAACCTCTATTCTTTGAAAGCTTGAAATAATGAA
Organism: Taxus chinensis; assembly: GCA_019776745.2. Taxonomy (NCBI): domain Eukaryota; kingdom Viridiplantae; phylum Streptophyta; class Pinopsida; order Cupressales; family Taxaceae; genus Taxus; species Taxus chinensis. The sequence continues at coordinate 92,306,276 of CM034146.1, forward strand.
CCTAAGAGGATCTAAGCATTCAATTATGTGCTTAAGAGAAAGAGATCTCCCCATTAATGGCTTCAAGGCCAATGGATCTTCCCTTTTACTCCATGTTGGTGCTATGAAATACAAAAGCAAATGCTATTAGCTCAATGGAAGAAGATGAAATACAATCTAAAGCCTAAACAAAATACTATAATCTATGCTAGGAAGAAGAGAGAATTCTTAGGAAATGAGGGAGGGGGTATAGCCCTATTTATAGTTTTTGGTTTGGGAAAATGGGAGATTTGGGTGCATGTGGGACAAATGCTAAAGTCCAAAAAGCACTTTTAGCAAGTCAAAGTGTGATTTGACTATGTTTAGGGTAATTAACCTAGGTTAGACTAATTAATCTCTCTTAGAGAGTAATTAGGGTTATGGAAGGGTTTCTGAAGGGCTTAATCAATCCAACAAAGTGGATTGATATTCCAGGGAGCTAATAGAAGCAAGCTAGAAGGGAATAAGAAGCTAATGTAGTTAGAACGAGGCTATAACAGCCTGTTTAAGTGGTTTATAAGAGGAAAAATGACCAAAAAGATGTCGTGAGAAGGGAGTTAGATAGGTTTAACTGGCGGTGTGCCGTCAATTTGCAAAGGGAAGAATAGTTAGTGCACTATTAGAAATAATAGTGTATTGATAAAACTACAGGTGTCTACATTTGCCCCTCTTTGGGGTGACGTAAGCTACGTCACTTCAAAGAAAGTAGACAAACGCAAACAAGTAGAAATTTTTTTGAAGGGGTAGAAGAAAAATTAATAGGATGAAGGATGACGAATGCCCCCTCGAGTGTCGATGGGGTGACGAAGAAACTCGATCGACGATCGAAAAAGAGAACAACAGAAAGAAAAGGTGACAGAGAAGATGAGAAACTTAGAAAAAAGGGATATTGAGCTATTCGCAAATCAATTGCTAACAATACTTAATCATCATAATGCTTAGAATCCTCCTCATGGGTCCTTATTAAAATGTGAGCATGTGACGGAAGCGTAAAATGACATGAAAAGCCAAGATACAAACAACCGTCCTGTGCTAAAAATGACCAACTCCATGCAACATACATGAATGCAATGCAATACGAGAAATAAACAAAATCACCTAACAGGGAAATAAGTACAATCACACACACTTAAACCAACAACATTCAAGATAGTTGCACAAATATTTTGTTATCAAGATGAAGTCCCAAATGTTCTGATAAATGACAAGGGTGATGAATGATGCCCCAAGCAAGGTGTATTATGCAAGGGGAAATATGGAGGACACTTGGATCCTGTGAAAAAGCAATGCGCACGACGAAAACCATACCAGGAAACTGATAGTGCCCCAGAGTATAGATGAAGTAAGCAACATAGCTTGTGTAGGTGATTGAAGATTTTGGTGATGCACGAGTCGTTGTTTCAAAATATTTGAAAACGTCAGCAAGATTTGGGATGAGTGCCATGTAATAGACATAAATTTCAGTCGTAGATGATCGATTTTAACCAATTTTGAGCCATTTTCGAAGTATTTCAATGTTTTTGATTTTTTAATATTTTTATGATTTTTTTCTTTTTTTATTTTTGATCGGTCAGAAGAATTTCAAAAGATCAAATATCTTCTAAAAGTACGTGCAAAGGCGGTAATGGGAAGGTGAGGCTGCCTGAGAGCCAAGATATATGCCCATAAGAAGAAAGACGGGTCGGGAAGAATTTATTGAAAATAAATGAATAAATAATTACCATGACGGGGGAAAATAGATGAAAAATAGAGGAAGAGGTGAGAAAAGGTGCCTGAAAGATTTGTAAATTATTTCAGTGTGACGGAGAATTGACCATAGGGTGGCACAAAGTGCCCCAGCGTGTGAAAATTAGTAAAAATAATTATTTTAATAAAAAAATAATTATCACAGCAGATAGAAGAAGGTTAGAATGATCACGGTAGAGAAAACATGCCCCAGGGGCATCGCGATGGGTTAATATACCCACTCGAGGTTGGTAAAACAATCACAACCAATTCATTTCTACCAGAGCTCTTGCAAATTTTTACCGTGAGTAAGAGCGATAGCCCTGGAGTGAGATGGCGAGAATACTGAGGAGGATGAGATGTGCGCAGATCACATCCGAGAGTTCATGCGGGACCCAACAGATGGACCTTACGTGAGTGGCCTATCCCTCCTATTAATTACGCATTTATTGCATTTTTTAGGGCTTTTCTCAGGTAGGTAAAACTTTTTTGACGCATGCGCATGGGCATATGCGTCAGCTTGATGGGTACACATGTGTATGTGTCAAAATGGACATGGACATGCACGCGCATCTATTCATGAGGGGAAAGGGCATGTATGCACACATGTTGGAAGAAGCAAGTACATGCACACGTACCCATTAGAAGAGGCAGATATGTGCACGTGTACCAGTTAGGAAGAACATTAGTGGTAGAGGGGCATGTATGCGTCAGCTAGGCTAGAACAGTCACACGCACGTGTGCACATCAAGGCATAGGCATAGGTGTCACACTAGGGGCATAGGCATTCTATGTGGTCATGCGCCAAAGAGACAAAAAAGAGTTAGGGTGCGTACACGTCGGTGAGGGTGCGTATGCATTGGTAAGGGTGCGCAGGTGCCAAAGGAGGCGCGTAGGTGCTAGAATGAAGGGGAAAAGACAACTTTGCTAAAAAAAATAGCCAAGTATAGAAGAATATAGACTATATTAGTTTAGAAGAAAAGAATAATTAATAAGTTAGGTGAATTTTTGAAGAATCATTTTTCCTTAGAAAAATAGATAGAAGTAAGTGCCTGACACTTGTGTTGATTTTGTAGCATATACTACCCGTTCTGCAGACTCGCAAGTGCTGCAGTCGTCTATCTATTATAGAGGTGCAATTTGATGATGATGATAGAGCAACTCTAGATATCCTTTTATATGTCATAGGATTGTCTCATGTGGCAAATATGCCATAGATTACATTGGACCATGGCCTCTTGACAACCATAGTAGAGCGATGGCATAGTGAGAGTCAGTGTTTCCGGCTCCCGACTGGGGAGATTACCATTACACTAGAGGACATGTGGCGCATCATGCGGGTCCCCATTCAAGGCCAGCTCATCCAGACTATGAGCCACTGGACTGATATTCAGTGACATATTGTACAGTTATTCGGTGTCCCAACTATACCACAGCATGGGATGTCCATCAGATTATCCCGATGTATAGATGATCCACAGTTAGACCAGGTAGTGGTCTACATGATGGCCTTTGTTGGTGGAGTTTTAATCCCTGACAAGACTGGCACTTCATTTCCACTTGGACTCCTGGGAGTAATTCTTGGTTTGGTGGAGGGAGAGACCTACCACTGGGGTCAGTGTATATTAGCACATCTATATTGGGACCTTCATTTGATTACTTACTACCGTCAGAAGATGGTAGGGCTTGCTCATCTACTAGAGATTTGGGTGTGGAACTATATCACCATTGGTCACCCCTTAGGTGTGCTGAGAGTTTGAGCTCCTGACGAGCCATTGACGATGGGATGGGTCCCGGTAGGGGACGATGTGTGACCCAACATGGGGGTCATATATCATTACCGGTGTGAGCTGGATGAGTTGAGGCAGGCTTCCATGGTTTGGAGGCCTTATAGAAATTTCTAGTGGCCTGAGGATGGATTAGAGCTCAGTACCACCACCGTAGAGCATTTCATTCTAGAAATCTGTAGCTATATGCGAGAGATATACAAGGTGGATCGGTGCCAAAGGTAGTTCGACGTTACCCATGATGTTCCTGGGCCAAATAGATGGTATGCTCATAGAGCCAAAGAGCATTTTTATATGGGTCCACATATTTCGTATGATAGAGCACTGGTTAGTTTTTGATAGGTGGTACCTATTATGTGGGTACCACTGAGGTAGATTAGAGATCCGGGCACTACGTCTAAGTATGGTCCATGGTATCATGGTGTGATTCTACACCATTTGACTGTATCTACAACGGTGTATAATACCGGTGTGAGACCTCCTCCAGTAGGGCATCCTAGTGTTGATGATGGTGGAGCCATTGGTGGTGCTGATAGTGATGACGATGATGATGATGAGGGTGGGCCCGACGCGCACTAGTATGTCAAAGGTAGGAGACAGGATCCCGTACCACATCAACCATAGGGAAAGTGCCCAAGGCCCAGGCCGAGACAGGTATATAGGGCAGTTGATATAGAGTTTCCCCCATTAGGAATTCTAGTGGGGGTATACACCCCTCTCCAGCATGTACTTCCAGAAAAGGGTCCACCATTTGACATTCCAGAGAGTAGCAGTGTTGGTGGGCAGTGGGCTGCTCTTTAGCAGCAGTTACAGGAAGCTATTGCCATACAGTTATAGGTGGTTGGAGAGAGAGATGTAGCTAGGGCACAGGTACATGCCCTCATAGTAGAGTGAGATCAGGCACTCACTCAGGTGTAGGTTTTGACAGCAGAAATGGATCAGGATAAGGCATAGGCCACCCAAGGCATTGACAGTACTTCATGGCAGAGTCAGATTCATGAGATGGCCACACAGGGGGCTCAGATATTGAACCTCCTACACCAGTCTCAGACTTAGGTAGAGATGGTTATGGACTAGAGGGATCAAATCCAGACATAGGCCCAGGGCTACTTGACACAAAGGGATCGGATGTGGGCCCAGTGCAAGCTATTACTATAGAATGGGATCGAGAGGCTGCTACCTCTAGACAGGCCCAGGCTGATATTGGTAGGTTGACAGGTCAGTGAGATGCTGCCCTATAGGCAACTCTTACTTCTAGAGATGTGGATTTGATACAAGATGTCATGAGATCTGGTGGTCAGACCCTGTATTATAGGACAGCCTACTTCAGGGTAGTTCCAGCAGATCAGGGAGTGGTATCATTCAAGTAGTCAAATGCGAGTGTAAAAGGTTCCAGGTCATGGAGATTAGGTCACTCAGTGAGATCAGTTAGGTAGCCCATACCAAGGCAATCGACTGGACAATAGCCAGATAGACAGCAAGGTGGTACCCCTGGTGCAGGTCCATCACAGACACCACTCTTTCAATGACCAGGTCATGGACCCAGTAGCCTCAGCAAGGGTGAGAGCTATGGTTGAGCTCTTCTATTCTTTCTTTTTGTATAGATATCTTGTATACATGCCTCTTATGAAGGATGATTTTGATGTATAGTTGTGTATACCATTATTTTGATGACGCCTCATGATGAAGGCTCGATTCTTTTGATGCATGCCCCTTTTAGATGGCATATTGTATCGATGATGTATTATTTTGAGTACTGACCTGGACAATTATACATGTATATATGGACATTTTGATGTATCATACTATGATGGATTTATGATGTATGATTGCTCTTTCCTTTATGTATGTGACATACCTTAGATTTAGAAATGTGTATATTTCATGCTTTCATATTGATGATGTATCTGTAGATAGCACCACATGTTTTGGATGTATGAGTTTTTTCTGAGTTTTTCTTCTAGCACTTGGGATGATACTAGATTATATGGGTGTGGGGGGATAGATTTTTGATTATGCACAACCCCTCTTGCCCCCATTGATGATACGATATGTGATGATTAGCTTAGCATACATGCATGATGTAATACTTAGAATTTTTTTGTATATATATGATGTAGTGAATGATGTTAGAAATGTGATGAAATGATAGATGATAGATGTGATAACAAGCAACTGTGCAAATATACAAGAAAAAGTTAACAAAGTAAACAAATATGCACATTCTAACAACACAACAAAATACAACTAAACAAACACATGCAAAAGCTAACAAGAGATTAAAAGTTGGCACCTAATCTAAGCAAGCACAATGAATTCTAATAAATGCACATAATAAGCAAAGAATCCTACAACTAGTTTTCATAAGTATGAGAGTTCCTAAATGAATGCAATGTCATACATAAATAAATCATATAAGATCTAATATAATGTAATAAAATGAACCTATTCAAAGAACAAACAATCAACAGACTAAGCACATCAAAACTATACAAACCAACAACTAAAATTAATTAAACATTACCTTGTTTTTGCGGGACAGCATTGACATATTTTCTAATGTTTTTGGGTTTATCTAAAAAGATAAGTTTTCACAGCTATGGTTTTCATTGTTGTCTAGGTTTCCCTAGGATAACGTTGTGAAATGAATGTAGCTTTATCCCTGAAAAGGGAAATTTTCCAGATGTTTAGATTTTTGTGTATCTTTTTCCAAATGTTTTTGTATTTTCCAAGGTCATGTTTTGAAAGTAATGTACAAGAACAAAGAAGCATGGATGCCCCCAATGCAATGTGGGAATATACAAAAGGTAGAATGCCATGCGTGTATGTGTGAGAGAGTGGCAATGGTGTTTTCATGTTCAGCGTTAGAAGGGAGTATACAAAGGTAATGTTTCTCAGTCAAATATAAGAGCAAACAAACTAGATCATGGTACGTCAAAAGGTGGCCCTAGTAGGGTTCTTAGATTTAGCAAAGGAAGGTCATACCTAGAAAGTGGTGACGATTACCCATCCTGCCGTAAGAGTAACTTGTGTCTGGTGAATTTTCCTTGAGTTCCAAAAATTGGTTTTCACTCAAAGACCTGCCCACTACGCCACAATTGCATGGTTTTCACATGAGGATGACTTACTTTTTCTTTACTATTTTCAATTTTTTCATTTTTTTGCTTGTTTTTTTCTTTGTTTTTCTAATTTTTAGTTAATATTTAATATTCTCAGCATGCCTAAGTGTAGAACCACTTTAGGTACATGGTGTTCATAGGTTCTGGAAGCTCTTCACCATCTGAATATGAAATTTTGTAGGCCCCTGATCCATATTTTGCAATTACAACATAAGGACCTAACCAGTTAGCCTCAAACTTTCCTTTCTTTTCTCTATCTTTGATGGTGTTCTTCTGATTTTCTTTGAGAAATAGATCTCCTACATCAAATTCCTGATGAATGATGCATTTTTTATACCCTCTAGACACTCTATTCTGATATACTTTAAGGTGATTAAGCGCTCTAATACGCTTTTCATCTAATAGTTCTAACTCTTCTAGGTGAGCAACCCTGTAGTCCTCATCTTTATCAAGATAGTCTTTGAGAGATATTCTCAGGGAGGGAAGATCCACTTCTAAAGGTATGATGGCTTCAATTCCATAGATGAGTTAATATGGGGTCACACCGGTACGAGTGTAGATGGAGGTATGATAGGCCCAGAGGGTGGGATGTATCTGTAGATGCCAATTACAGCTGATTTTACTAACCATTTTCTCCATAATTCATACAAGGGTTTTATTAGTGGCTTCTTCCTATCCATTACCTTGAGAGTAATAGGGGGTAGACCACTTGAGTTGGGTATGGAAGCATTGACATAGGGTTTTAACCATTTTATTTTTGAAGGATTTACCATTATCAATGACAATGGCTGATGGGATCCCGTAACGGCATATGAGATGGTTCATGATGAATTTTTAAATCTATGCACCGGTGACATAGGTAAGAGGGACAGTCTCTACCCATTTGGTAAAGTATTCGATGGCAGTGATGATGTGAGTATGACCGTCTGATGAAGAAGTATGGAGCTTCCCTATGAGATCCAGACCCCATTTAGAGAATGGCCAAGGCATTGTAATAGGCTGTAAGGCTTGTGCTAGTGCATGTATTAAATTTCCATATTTTTGGCATAGTTCAAACTTATTTATGAAGTTGCAACAATCAGATTCCATGGTAGGCCAATAATAACCTACCCTCAATAGATTTTTAGCTAAGACCATGCCACTAGTATGCGCTCCACAAATACCACCATGTACTTATTTAATTACGTGGATAGAATCAACAACATCCAAACAACGAAGCAGATTCCTATCATAGCCACGATGATAAAGGGTGCCTTCTAGGAGGGATAACGAGCTTTGCAGTGAATAAGGGATTTCTTTTCAGAATGGGTGATGTCAGGTGGAAGAGTGTCATCTTGTAGGTATTGGAAGATAGGGTCATACCAAGGGGATAAAGGACCAACAACTTCACATGCCAAACATGACTCTGGCATATCATATGCAAGTACCTGTAGATGTTCCATGAAGAAAGGCATCTTTCTTTCTTCAGGTGCTATGCGTAAGAGAGACCAAATAGTAGTCATAGCATGCACAGATCTATTATGTGACCTTGTTTTTTGTTCAAATATGACTTGTGTGAAATATTCCTTCAAAGTTTCAACCATTTTTTATATGGAATAAGCTTCTCATCTTTAACTGTGTACTCATCATTAACCTACTTTATGATAATTTGAGAGTCCTTAATGACCCACAGTTGTCTGATGTTCCATTTAATAGCTAGCTTGAGTCTAGCAATGAGTGCTTCATACTCTGCAATGTTATTTGTGCATGGGAATCCCAGCCGGAATGCTCATGGGATGACATCGCCTGTTGGAGTGATGAGAATCACTCCTGCTCTAGATCCATGGAAGGTAAAAGATCCATAAAAATTAACCTACCATTCTACGGATTCCTAAATATACATCATAGATGCATATGGTAAATCTAAGCATAAAGGTTCCATTCCTGGGAGAGGATCTTCTGCCAACTGATCATCCAGTACTTGTCCTTTTAAATACTTCTGATTCACAAACTTGATATCAAATTCACTCAGGAGAATGATCCAATTATCCATTCACCCTATGAGGGTGGGTTTGGATAAAAGGTACTTGAGAGGGTTAACTTTGGATATGAGCTTAGTTTTATTATTCAGGAGATAATGGCAAAGCTTTTGAAATGTGAATACAACTACTAAGTAGGCCTTTTCTATTTGGGGATAATTCAACTCGTATGTGATTAGGGTGTGGCTAAGTTAATAAACAACTCTCTCTTTATGGGCTAAGTCATATTGGGCAAGCAATGCTCTAATAGCAAACTGGGTAGCCAAAATATATAATAGGAGAGGTTCACCTGGGGTAGGTGGCATGAGTATAAGTGGGCTAGCCAAGTACTATTTCAGTAGCATAAAGGCCTTCTGACAGTCAGGTCCCTAATTGAAGGTGACATCTTTCTTGAGAAAATGGGTGAAAGGATGGCACTTATCTGCTAGTTGTGAAATAAAGTGACGGATTGCCTAAATTTTTCCTTGTATTGCTTGAGAGTGGTAGGTTGTGGCATTTTTTTCATAGTCATAACCTTTGCAGGGTCCACTTCAATCCCTCTTTATGAAACAATGAACCCTAGGAGTTTTCCTGAGAAAACACTGAAGACACATTTCTTAGGGTTCAAGCGAACCTTATAGTCTCGTAGATGCTAAAAAATATGCCTCAATACTCCAGGGTGTTCTTTTCTACTTTTGGATTTTGCTAGAATGTCATCAACATACTCCTCCATGATGTCACTTATCATATCATGGAAAATAACTGTCATGGCCCATTGATAAGTAGCCCCAGTGTTCTTTAGCTTGAAGGGCATGACTTTGTAGCAAAACTTTCCCCAAGGGGTGATGAATGTTGTCTTATGTTGATCTTCTTCTGTAATTTGTATCTAGTTATAACCTAAAAATCCATCCATTAAAGACAACATTTCATAACCGGATGTGGAATCAACTATCATGTCAATGTTAGGTAGGGGAAAATCATCTTTTGGACATGCTTTGTTAATTTCATGGAAATCAGTGCAGATCCTTATGCCCACAGGATTTTTTTGGACTGGGACTATGTTAGAGATCCATTCTGAATAGTCAATAGGTTTAGTAAAATCAGTAGCCAACAACTTTTCTAATTCTTCTTTGACTAAGAGCACCAACTTAAGATGCATCTTTCTCAACTTTTGCTTGATTGGTCTGGCATATAGGTGCACAATGAGGTTGTGCACAACTAGCTCTGGGTCTAAACTAGGCATATCTGCATATGTCCACGTGAATATGTCCACGTATTCTTTTAAGATCTCTACAAAGGTCTTTTGTTCCTGAGCTGAGAGTGAAGCTCCCAACTTTATTATTCTGGGTTTCTCCTCTAAGCCAATGTTGACGTTGATCATTTCCCCAACAAGAATTTTGGAAGCATCTTCCATCCATGTAGGATCAGGGGGAAGAATAAGATCGACCTCTTGGGGTAAATCATGATCATCTTTAAATGGATAAATCACTTCATCGCTAGACTCTTCATTTTGTTTGTCTACAATTTTATCAAAGAGTTTGTCACTATGAGATTTTTGTTTAGCCTTCTTGCCTGGTTTCTTAAAAGTAGGTGTAGCTTTATTTACAACCTTCTTATTCAACCATCCACATATCTCTGCTTCTTTCCCAAAGTAAGCATAGGTATATTGTTGAATCTTAAATCCTTTCTTATGGTCTCCAGTCGGAATAAAGTCCCTGAGTCCCATGAACTCTGTAAATGCCTCATCATTTTCAAAGAAATCCAGGGGCATGTGAAGTTTTTGATCCCAATCTATAAGTTTAGGATATACAAGGGCTATTGGACATTTGTCTAAGAAAATGGATTCGGATATGGTAAGGACCGATGAATCTCGGAATAGGTTCGTGGAGGCAATATCCTCATAAAGGCTACATTGGGATTCTGCATCACTATCAGAATGAGATGAAACGTCCTCACATTTAGAAGAGGTGGTATCATTTTCAGAGGGTAGAGCATCATGAGGCCTTATCCCAAGGCCATGCTTATCAGATTTAAAATGAGGGATAGGGATAGGTTCTAACCAGCCTTGTGCCTTAATGCCACATCCAAACCCGCTATAGCCCATGAAAAACATCATGCGGGGACCTTCAATGTACTGAGGTGCTTGATTTCATGAATCCATGGTGCCTTCCAGTACTCTGTTGATAGGGTCTTCTAACATTTTCTCCTCATATAGGAGACCACTATGGACAAATTTTTCCAACGGTTTAGGACATTGCTCACGAGTGCTCTTGAACTGAAAATAAGGCTTACCCCTTGTCCTGGGGGATACTAATAAGTCTGATATCAACAGAGCCTGCTCAAGAGTGAATGGCTTATATGGGCAATATTTTTCTGATGTTTCCTCCCATGAAGCAAATGGGTTGACCAATGAGGGAAAATCTTGATTGAAAGGTGTGAGGGACTCTAGATCTATTCATTTTTTTATAGCCTCCATTTGTAGAGGGACAACAACATCCGCAGAAGGAAATTCATAAGCTACACGAGAAAAATTGTACAATGCCCTACATTGTGTGAAGGGTTCCAGGTCACCCAAAATGGTAACCACCTTCCCTTCATGACATAACTTGATGCACTGCTGAAAATTTGATGGAGTAGCTTGCATGGCATGGATCCATGGGCACCCCAAGAGCATGTTGTATGGAAGGTCCAAGTCAAGGACATTGAACATTGTATCGTGACACGTGGGCCCTACCTCCATGGGAACCACTATAGTTCCTGCTAACTCTCTTTCTTCATTGTCATAAGCCGTGATCTTAATAGTCTTATCTCCCAGATTTGTTTCTGAACAACCTAGCTACTTAACCAACTTCAAAGTACAAATATTTAGACCAGATCCCCCATCTACAAGTACTCTTTTTATTTTGTGACGGGTAACCACCACTTCAAGATAAAATGGTAAGTTATGCTCTAGGTTGTTATGCGGGATTGCAATATGATCAAAAGTAATATGATCATTGTTGTCTAGGCGTGCAATCATGGCTTGAAGGTTCGTGGGGTCTACCTCTATGGAAACACCTAAATTTTGCAAAGTTTTGTATAGTATGTTCTTATGGGCATTAGAGATCTTGAGGAGATTAAGAATAGATATACTAGCAAGTGTTTTCTCTAACTGCTCTATTAAATTATACTGACCTTCCTAAGGGATAGGCACAAGATTTGGTATGACTAAGTGGGCACGTCTCGTCCTGACTGCGCAACTCTTTTCTAAAATCTAAATGGTTTTGATCTGTTCATTAGATGAGCTAATACATCCAATGAGGGAATCATAAGGACTATCATTTGTAGGGTAAACATAGGCAGCAGTCCTATAGTCGTTGGAGGTTTGCCCTTGATCTGGTTTTCTTTTCTTTTTATCCATATGGTTAGGAAAAGGTTCATTGTAAATACCCATTTTTTCATTTGGACCTTTCCCAGACTCAAGGGGAGAATCCACAGCGATCTTTCCTTCTTTGATGAGGTCTTGAATATAATGGCACAATCTCAGACATATATCTGTTTTGTGTCCTTTAACATGGTGAAAGTTGCAATATTCATGATCTTTGAACCAAACTGGTTTTGGAGCATCCTCTGGGTATGGTACTATTGTAGTTGGATATTCCACCACTTTTGCATCATCCAATTGTTTTAGGATGGTAGATAAGGACTTTGTTAAAGACGTAAATGTACGTTTGGTAGGTGCTTTGGGATGAGGTCCTTGCGAAAGCTTTAAAAGTGGGTTTGTCTGTATGGATTGGACTCTCTTAGAGTCTATAATGCCAGCACCAACAACATGTTTATTCTTATTGAAGAATTTAGGTTTGTCTATGGATTTGGCTTCATATTTGTTTTTAGTAATAGGTTTAAGCATTCCTTTGGCAATTAAGGCTTTCTCAATTTGACTACCTTTCTTTATGACTTCTTCAAAGTTTGAGCCACAATGCATTTGCAAGTGAAAGGCTATTTCAGGGTTCAAGTTAGGAACAAATATACTCACTAAATATTTTTTTGGCAAGGCACAACGAAAGTGACTGGCTAACCCATGCCATTGTTGTAAAAATTCTGTAAATGTCTCATTGGATTTTTGTTTTGTGTTGCATAGATCATTCATTGTGATCTCACTTTCCATATTATAGGAGTAATGCCTTACAAATTTCTCTACTAACACAAGCCACATTGTAATGGAGCCCTTGGGTATGCTATAGAATCATTCCAATCCCACAGCTCCTAGGTTGCAAGGAAAAAGTCGTATTAAGAAATTATCGTTATACGCGACCTCTTGGCAAGCCATGTAAAAGTCTTTTATATGATCACGAGGATCACTTTTGCACTTATACTTATCAAACTTGGGAATGGTAAAGTGTTTTGGGTAAGGTTGTTGTAACATGTCCTTATCAAAGGGGTAAGGACATAGTTCTTCATACGAATATTTTCTATTTTGGCCTATATTTCCCTGTTGTAATGTAGTAAGTGTATCTTTCATAGATTTCAATTCCTACTGAATGAGTTGCTCTTTAGTAGGTGACATTGGCCTTTACACCTAAGTGTATTTAAAGGTATAGTCTGTATGCGGATCAAATTGAAACTTGTTAAGTTTGTTTTTGTCTTTGTCTTTGTATGTGTTTCTTCTTGAAGAACCTAGGTTTGCTATTTTCTGACTCAACTTCAAGATCTATTTTTGGAGGATCTCCTCCTTAACCAGGGGGTCCTCTTCTTCATCAAATTTTAGAGGAGGGGAAGCTTTACACTTAGTTTTCACTTTACGTGAAGCTTTATAGTGAGGTTTTCATGATGGTTCACCCTCGACAACAGCCTTATGTTTCCCAGAAGTGGAAGCGTATCCCACATCAAAAGGGTTATTTTTTTCTAAGATGAATCTTCACTCTCCTAGGTTAGGGTTAATGAAATTTGTTTCTTCTTCACGCTCGTGTGGAAGTTTAGCTCCTAATGCTAAGACTCTTGCAATTACTTGATAATTATTATAATATAGGAGTTCATCAAATCTATTTAGGTCTAACCTTTGTTGTTCTCTGCAAGATTCTAACTCTTCTCCACTATGATCAATTAATGTCTCTATATCCTTGACTTGAGAAAAGAGTGGTGCTAAATTGTGGCCACTAAATGGGAAGGTATAAAAAAAAAATCCTCCTATATCATGCTCATTTGATTTGGCTACCACTTTTATGATTTTAGGCATTACCAACAGACGATTGGTATGCAGCTAGTGCGAATTTTCTGCAAGCCGCTCAAGGAGATGTTTGAACTATACCACAGTGTATCCTATATGTAATGCTATGTAGTTGTTTTTATCAAGGAAAACTTATATGCACACCTAAATGTTATGATCACTGAGTTTGTTGTTACCAAGCCTATGCCCTAAAAATAAATAGCGACAATGATGTATCAATATGTAGGTCCAGTTAGAGCCTTAAAAGGGCCTAAGCATTGGCGTGATGCTGTCACAGTCCCTCGACAAGGTATACGTAAAACTTAGTTTGAATGCTGATGAAATCCAAACCTTCTGAAAAATGGAATTCGTGAATAAATATAGCGTAACAACGTCACCGTGATACATTAACCAAGCAAGCAAGGTGTTAGTACCATGAAAACTTCATTATGATATATATAAGCCATTATCGACACTTTTCAAGAAGAATTAGATGACATCGAAACTGAAACCAAGTGATAAGTATAGCAAGGAGTTTCAAATTGTGTGAGCAACGTAACCGCACAATAAAGGGACTTATACCAATTTCTCACAAAATGAGAGTATGATGTAAGTACCAAGATTGTTCATCAAAGATGTGAACAAAACTATCAACTCAAGAAGAGACAAAATATGAACTATACTCACAGCGGTGAAGATGATCCTGAAATCAATATGGAAGGAATTTTATCAAAGATACAAAAAGTGTACCTGTTCAATTTAGACGTTTAACAACCCATTCGCAAACATGGATGGGCGTAAATGGAAAAAAAAGTGGCAAGCACTATCTCTAATAAAAACGCGCGAGGTATACTCCTTTCTCAACCCAAAAAGGTGGGTGGTGAGAATGTAAGGGTACAGATCAAAATATGAAAACAAACCAAGTGCCACTTGGGTAGAGTTTTGCCTCGTCCGAACACAAGAATAAAACTAAGAGAAAGTGGGACGTAGTTTAGTTTCATGATGAAAAGACACTTAGATCAAACTCACAAGGGTTCCTTACCTTGTTCAACAAACAAGGTTCAGATTCCATATGAGTTTTCACTTCGTGATGGCTTAACACATCAAAGGACTAGTAAAGTGGGCTCCAAGATAAAATGGTCTCCTTAATAAGTTCTCTTAACTAGGTGTTACAAAGTTGTCTTAAGTGAGCGCGATTTACCCAAATAGTCCCTTGCATATCTTGGGAGTATCTCAGCTTTACTTTACCCCCTTCGACCACAAAAGGGAAACTAGTGCATCCACGTGTTCTCTCCCCGGGTTCATCATATGGACAACCGGTAACAAGGTGTACTAGTCAAGTGGGTAAGCAGAGCACTTCTTGTTTCATCCATGAGGTTACACAGTGGTGGACTACTTTAGGGTTCTTGGAACCACCCCCATTGTTATAGCTTAAGGTGTTATGCCAAAGGGGTTATGTTCCAGCTAAGTGGATAGGGACATACCCTTTTCTGAAACCTGCAATACGATGTTTTGAATATGGTGTGTTTTTATCTTGTTTATCTTAATGTGGTTTTAAGTAGCACACAGTTTGGCAACCTGCAAGAAACATGTGTATTAGCAGTTTGTGTTTTTGTTTTCGACACCCTCCTTTGACAAGCATTAGGTCCTATAGAAAACAAGTTTTTAGCAATTTTCCAGTTCATAGGTTGATGTTAAGAAAGAGAATTTTACACTTTGCTTTTGATTCCTAAGATTTCCAAAAGGCGCGAAGGAAGAGCATACGCAACGTGAAAAATCCTAATGAAATCACATGAAAGTTTTACATAATCCTTTATAAAATAAGTGTTTTTGAACAATCAATATGAGTTTTTATAAGTGTTTTTTATTTCCAAGATCACCTTTGAAGACGTGAGGAGAGAGCATACGCACTTCTATAAAGCTAATTTTAAGCCAAGAACAAAACACTTTAACTATACAAACTGAAATGCCAAGAAAAAACATTGTTTTTTGAATTGTTAGTCCTAGAAACCCGCAGTAATGGATCAGAGGAAAAGATTTTCGCAAACTGTAAAAAATTTCAATTTTAATACAGACACCTGCGCACCTATACCGACACCAATGCTTCCCAACCGATAGATACGTGCCCTACTCAACGAGTACGCCTGCAGTTAAGATTTAGTGAAACCCAATGCAGTAAAACACAAATGCTTACAACATGACAGAGACGTGTGCATATTGACATGGACGCTTAGGTTTCGACCTGTACGCGCCCAAGAATGAAACAGGAAATTGTCAATTTTTTTACATTGTCAGACCATTTACACATGTGCAGCCAAAGAGGCGAATACACATCCCAAATTACGGAGACACATGCGTGTCCTTGTAGAGATAAAATTTGTAAATGATGAAGTCTACTAGACAGGTACGCACCTGATCTGATGGGTACACTGGGGTTTCAGCATTTTTGTGCCCCTTGTTTTATACCTATACATACCTTATGAAAAACCTGTAAAAAACACAGATTTTCAAATTTTCAAGAGCAAACAGGCTAGTTGTTAGTCAAAGTGTCCTATTTCTATATAAAACCCACAAAATACATGCAAATGAAGGTCATTTATCTAGGGTTACAAACAAAAATGAGGAAATACCAAGTGATTTGACCCAAAAACTTGAAAATGAACTTTGAAAACCCTAAAAGACCTCCATTAATGGAGGATGGACATAAGTGTCCCACCAAGCATGCCAAAATGTGTTCAATGAAAAGTTGCAAAAGCCATGGATTTGGGGTAAGAATCTCTAAAGAAGCCCTAAAGGCTTTTGCTAATCTGATCAATAGACCATGTGATAAGAAATGAGCAAGGTTTTCTTCTTTGCATACATTATTTTGAAGTAAACATGCAAACTAAACAAATGAAGTTAACCTCTATTCTTTGAAAGCTTGATGTTCCAGGGAGCTAATAGAATCAAGCTAGAAGGGAATAAGAAGTTAATGTAGTTATAGAAAGGCTATAACAGCCTGTTTAAGTATTTTATAAGAGGGAAAACAACCAAAATGATGTCGTGAGAAGGGAGTTAGATAGGTTTAACTGGCGGTGTGCCGTCAATTTGCAAAGGGAAGAATAGTTAGTGCACTATTAGAAATAATAGTGTATTGATTAAACTACAGGTGTCTACAAATTGAATTGATTACTTTAATTAATTTAATTAACATCCTCACTTGACCACCTCACCCAACCAACTCACCTAGCCACCTCACTCCTTGACCCACTCAAACCCCATTAATTACCTAAGACCAAGTCTAAGGCTATCCTAACCAACAAGGACTTTGTCTAAACCTAGACTAACTCCTATTAACAAACCTAAGTGGACTCTTACTCTTTCTTTCGTGATCTATCATGCAAGACTCAGACGAAGATTGAAAACCATGCCAAAAATAGCAACAATCAAGTTATTTTTTGCCAACCTAGATATTCCCACCTTAACTGACGTTGGTTATACCTCAATTGACATCGGTCCCATAACCATCATCAGTTAGGTTAAATACATTTCTAAAAGCCTTTGTTGAGGTTGGTCATTCGATTCAGGATCTCATACAAATAAAGGCTTAGAGAACTCATATTTTTTGAAGCACTCAGGCAAAGCAAAACACACGGGAACACTACCAACAACCATTGGCATCCATCATCTTCTTCACGATCAAAAATCCCTAAAGAGAAGCATAGAGGTTCAAATTGTCATGGCACGAACGCAACTTCTCTTCTCTTTGGATCTCTGTCATCAAAGTGCTCATCACATGCACTCTCCAAACTCATTCTCTAGTAAGTACCTAATATCTCTTCATTTATCTTTGTTTTCTTTCAGTAAGATTTATTATTCATTTCAGTAATTTATTTTTCTTCACATCTGTATACACCCTTCCTCCCACCAACTTATCACCCTACCATACTTGGACCTTCTACATGTCTTCCCCATATCCTAATCATATTTTAACCTTTTAGACCATTCCATGACCTCACCCCCACCATTTCCAACCTCTTTGTAATCACAAAGAGTCTGAAGACCATTTCTAAGAGATTTGTATTAACTTCCCCTACCAATGCCAGTTAGCTAATAGATGTTGGTCATCCTACAAAACCAGCATCGGTCACATCATCGACGTCAGTTATTGTGTCTAGTAGCATACCTTAGACCATCAAGCTCATACTCGTTCCTTAACAACCCAAAATCACTCCTAATCTTTACCAGACCTTACCTAGAGCCTATACGAGACCTGTAACCCAATACCATCCCATCACCTAACCTGTTTTGACCTCAATCACCTTTTATCTAACCTTTACCATTTGTTTTGTATGAGATACCTAAATCGTTTCAATTCCAATAGGATTGTTTTTCATGTTTATTTTGGATAGCATTAATACTATTATTTAAAAATTGGATTGACATCCTATTCAAGAAGCATCATGCTTCCCAGATCTAGCTTCTGCTAGGTAGCCCACTTGTTGTTTTATTTAACTCTATCTGGTGGTATTGTTTTGCATTTTACAGGTATTTCCCCTAACCAAAAGGGAGTATTTGCAATCAGCATTGGATCAGAAATCAGAATGCACACACAACCTTCAACCGACTTCACAAACAAGTATTCCTCCTTGGCCTATCACCCTCTATCTATTTCATTAACTTATCAAGAATCTGGTGACACATTTTAGCACACCTGGTGGGATCCATCAAGGGTTCCTTGCATTTATTAATTCTTAGGGAAATATTTTGTATGTTTCTTTCTTTTTTTAAATTAAGTTAACATTAAATATTCTCCCTAGGAATCTTCTCTTCCTTCTATTTGTCTAAATGACATTTATATTTCGGGACTAAAAAATAATCCTTCTTTTTCTTCTTGTTTTCCATTAGTGAAAGTCATTCCCTCTCATATTCACTCTTTGTATACATCAAATATCACATTTCGATTTGGGTTCTAAAATACTTGCAATTCATACTTTTATGCTTGTATTTTTAGCTCACATTAAAATTGAGGGTAACCTATACACTAGAAGTCATGCCGAGTTTATGGTTGACATAATTGAATTGTAGAGAACTTTCTCTTCTCTCTCTCTCTTGTCCAAAATGCACAAATAACAATTCACACATCTTCTTAAACAACACCTTACCTAGAAGAAGTTGTCAATGATCACACAATCAGAGGATTGACAGTTAGATCCTAGCTAGTTTCTCTGTCTAGTCATTAACTCAGAGAAAGGACCACCCCTACCAAAACATAACCTGAAACCACCCTTAAAATATACCTCTTCAAAGGACACCTTCCCAACCAAAAACTATGTTTTGATTCATAAAGTTAGTCTAAAATAGCATAAGCTAAAACATAAAAAATTCGCTTATAGGATTGTGTTTTTTTCTTATCTTTTTCTTGAGTTGTGAGGTTAGGTTCTTCATTTTCTTCTTCCTTTCACACTCTTCCATCATATTTTGTGTATACTAATAGTTTTTGAGTTTGTCAGGATCTATTATCATGATACTCGGTTTTCTGGGTTGATATTTCATCTAGCTTAATTCACAAAAATCAATTTTTCTTCACTTTTCCAAATTTCAGAGTGACCGAAGTTGGTCCAAAGAATGTCATCGGTCTACATTTGACTGGAATTGGTCTACCTTACCATTTTTAGTTTCTATCTCTTTTGGTCATTCTACCAAAAAAATCATTCATCACATCGTATGTTCTTTTTAAGTTCTCAAGACATCATCATACCCCTAGAATTCTAAAATCACAGTCAAATACAGCTTCATTATTTCATTTTCATCAATTTTTACCTCATTTGCAAAACTATTGATTTCCTACAGTAATTGGTATCAGTTTCCCTAGCCATCATCGGTCACCTTGTAACCATCATCAGTTAACTTAACCGTCGATGGTTCCTTTGTCCTATTTTTTAGAACACCAACCCATTTCACCTCCTGCAATCTAGCCTTTTCCATTTTTGTTGTTTTCTATTTCATTTACAGAGTACAGTTTACTAGGTCTATGCTAATTCACATGGTTTTGACTTGCATCCAAGCCAACACCCTTTTGTTTCATGCTATCGTTCAGCCTCTTCCACCTAGCCCATCACTGCCTTCTATCTTGTCACCTATGGATCCAACTCAGCCCATCACCATTAGTACTGGCAATGAGGAGTTTGGAAGACTCCTTGAGCAAAATCCCACTACCCTACAATACTATCTTGCCCACTCATCCACCTGAGACTCCTTAAGACATTTGGTATACGACATGCCCATGCTTATCCCTCCTTACCTTGCCCCCACTTCTGCGTCAGCTACCACTAGCTTGGCATTACCTTCATCCACCTTACCACCTATGGTATCTCAATTATACCCCACATCCACTATAAATGTTGCACCTACGGCGTCTATCACACCTATGGTGTTAACCATCCCTTCACTAGCCACCCTTGGCATAGCCTCATCTGCACTTGTCACCTCATATATACCTATTACATCATAACCACCCATGGTGTCGACAACCCACACCCCATTCCAAAACCTTGTCCTTTCCATCCCACAGTTTCTACCCCCAATTACCACAAGATTCATTATGACTACCCCACCTACTTACATGCATCACCAGAAACCCCCAATCTCATCTATTACTTATTTGGGATATCTTTTGCCCACATTTATTCCCCTTTCGTAGTTCTCATACTTGGCACCCCATATACTTGGATGCCATCCACATCATACATCCATCATCAACCTTCTTTTACTGTAGGGGCGCCCATTCCTCACAACCCACCAATGACCTCATTAAGATGATGATGGAAAAGATACAAACATTAAAAGCATCAGTTTTTGGCTCTCGCAACTGTTTAACTTATGATGAAATCTGTAATGAGCCTATTTATCCATCAATCCCCATTCACCCATACCATGTACATTGGGAAATGTCCAAGTTCAACCACTTTAATAGTAAAGAAGACCCACAACAACACTTGTGGTTGTTCAAACATGAGTGTTATCTAATTACCCATGACGATGCTTTACTTCTACGTGCATTCCCCATGTCCTTGACAGGACATGCCTTAGATTGGTATAGTGGTTTACCTAGACATTCCATTTACTCATTTAGCAAAGTGCCTCAAGCATTCTTGGAAAACTTCTCAATCAATTTCATCAAAAAAGTCACCAAGACTGATCTATACTCAACATGACAGTATAATGACGAATCTACCAACTAACATTCCAGTTACCTCAAGATAAGTTTATAGAGTTGTTCACTAGAGCTTTTGTTAGGCACATCTCACCAAATCTATAGGTACAAACCTTCCGTACCTTCAATGAAGCATTTACCATGGTGTGAAAACTAGAAATTCGTGTTATTGAAGAGAAGAAAATTTAATTGTGAAACAAAAATGTCGCATTTAAATAAAATTATGCTTCTTCATCTTCAAATCCCAAAAATAATTGTTCAAAATCCAAAGGATCTGCCAACACGTTAGTTCTTAAATCTGGTCCTTCTCATCCATCTAACCAAGCCAAATCTTCCTCCAATATTTCTCCCATTCAAACTTTTCAGTTCTAACAAGAACAATGAAAGTACACTCCAATTGGAGAGCCCTATTCTTTAGTCTTGGAAAATATCCTTAAGACCGGAGCCATTGCACTTCCCCCATAAAACCTCATATTGGTTTCGATCCCGCTCGTCCTATGCCTGCATGGTATAAGGAACATGACTATTATAATTATCATCGCATCAAAGGCCATAGCAATGTTCATTACATAACCTTCAAGAACATTGTCTAGGAAATGTTAGATAATGGAGATCTCATCCTAGACAACCCGAATGCACCATCATCTAATCAGAATGGTGAACCTTCAACCAATGAAAACAATGTCCATGAAGTCAATGTTTTTTTTATATTGTACCAGTTGTTCATCAATTTCCACCTATTCTATCTATCAAGGAGATTCTAGTACAAGCTCATCTACCCATGGTGGAGCCTACCTCATCTACTCCTTCACCCACATAGGAGTCCCCTTCGTCTCCCTCTTCACCCATGGAGGAGTTCACAATTTTTGTCAATGTCGTTCCACCATCTACCTCGCAACCCTATCGAAAAAATCAATGGTATTAACTCTCTCCTACCCATGGGATAATCATCATCACTTTCTTCTCCACTGAAAGAACAATCTAACTCACCCCATTTACCATCGTTTTTACCCATGTGGGATCCTTTAGACATGCCACTACCTATTGGGGACAATTCCCCATTAGCATTCCAAGATCCTGTTGATCTACTCTCAAATCTTTTACCCACAGAATCTGAGGCTAACAAATTCCCTATCTCATGGACATATTTTACTAGGATTGCCACTAAACCAACTACATCTCCTCTTACAGCAATTTCATTTTCATGCCTGGCTAACGTCTTGGATTACGTTGATAATTCCATGCTTTCGAGATGCCTTCAGTTAACCTTTTCAACCCAAATGTAGATGTCGTTAACTAATACCTCCACAATCTATCCTAAGGTATTTTAAGCGACCAAATCAACCATGGCCATGCCTATTAAAAAGGCTTCTTCTTCATCACCCTTTCCTACATCTGAACCTTTAACCACAACCAAACACATTCCTATGCCTAAGAACCTATATGCACCTAAATATTCTCCCATCTCTAGACCTATGACTGACCTAGGTGTCATACTGACATCAAGCCCTGTCCATCCACTGTAAAATTGGACTTAGCCACGTCCTCATAATCTTATATTAAAACCAATCCTCCACCTAAAAATAAGACCCAACTTTCAAGACTGCATACACCAATTTCACCCACCATGCCTCTGTCACCTTCACCCCTTCCATCTATCCTTGGACTTCACCTGGCTACCCTGGTCAAGTAACATCCTTCCCAACACAAAACAAAATCACAATAACCCATCTCTTCATCATGATCCTTTATTACATCCAATCAACTTGCGTAACCTTCACCATCACGTGCAGCTTTCTTACCACCTATACCTCCACCAGCTAGCATAACCCCATCACTACCTATGTGACTTAAACCCATAAACTCTACCTGACCTCAACCAGCAACCTTTACCACACCTCTGTTATCACCGTGGCTAACCCATCCTCTACCATCATCTGCTTTCCCTTTTGCATCATGTACTCCTACCCTACCTTTACCCAAGAAGGTGCAATTCAAGGACAAGAACCCACTATCCTCCAAAAAGGTAGTTAAACCCATGATACCATCTATTTCTAGTTCATATACCATACCTTTACCTAAGCAGGTACCATCAAAACCTAAGACAGTACCACCTACCAAACCAGTGGTCAAACCTATTCCACCTCCAATAATACCTCTCCCACCACAATCATCTGCACCTTCACCAAAACCCACACTCACTTCACAATGTGATCCATTGGCAGGGTCTTATGCCAAATTTTAGCCAACCTCTTAGAGACCTCAGTTATCACATTACCGCTGCTTAGACCTTATGACCCACTCAAACCTAAACTAAAAGGGTTTGACAAAACTAAAATTTTTGCCTACCATTGTGTGCCTAGACATGATGTAGAGAACTGTAAGGCCCTAAAAACTGGTCTTCTCCAACTGTGCCCTCCTGAAGAAAATTTTGACGATGATGATCTTCTAGATGAGGACTCTAATCCACCTTCACTAATCACAACACAACATCATCCACTAACTATTCATCCTCCCACATCTCCACCTCCATAACCTTTTTAACCACCTCCAACATTCGATATCAACATGGTCTGTATTAGAGAGTTGGCCAAACTTCCACCTAAATGCCAGTGTTCCCTACTCATTTCACAAGGTTCTTACCCTGGATTAGGTTTTTATCCATCATGTTGTTATACTACTTGTGACATACCTTCTCCATCCACCTCTCTTCCATAAATTAACATGATCCAAATTTCCACTTGCACTCAAAAATACAAAAGAAAAGCAAAAGCAACCAGCCCATCCGCTAATCATGTGCTTAACATACCATCTACACCCACACCCAAAATCACCATTCGAGGACCCATATACCCTATTTTTTATGGGGTCACCCATCGTACAATGATAAAAATAATTACACCAATCCCATCTAAAAAATTCTATGTACGATCTCATCTAAACCTTTGAATCTCATTGACAAGATCTTATGGAGGTTTTGTAAACCATTGAGGTTTTACCTAACAACCCCACACCAGTATCCTCCATTATCACCCATTACCATGTGACCTATCTTACCAAATCATCTCCCTCTTCTACCCCCACTCCCACTCATCAAGTGGTCACCCTCAACTTTTATGATGAGGAGATCATACCTCTCCAATCAGATGACCCCAATCCCACTCTTTTCATTTCCATCTATATCGATAATATTCATGTTCGACACATTATGATCGATGGTGGTTCTAGCATCAACATCATCTCCTCCCATGCATACAATCAAATGTGCATCCCTTCAAATTACATGTATAATAACCTCATTATGTTGCGCTCCTTCAATGATGCCATCACTTCTACCCTTAGCACCATTATTCTTCACATTCGTGTGGGCCCTCGTACTATGCCAGAATTATTATATGTTTTAGAAGGAGAATTTAAGTATAACATGTTGCTTGGCCAACCTTGGAGTCGTGTCATGGGTTGTGTTCCTTCAACTTTACATCATTGTGTAAAATTTGAACTTGAAGGACATAACTATACCATCCCAGCTGACCCTTCACCATTTAAAACTTGCAACATGTTGTACCAACCTAATGGTATCCACATACCAATTAAGGCATCTTCCACTATCAACACTTCTCCTTCACCCACAGCCCCATCCATCGATGTTTTTGTTACCTCACCCAAGCCTACCTCTTCTATTCCTATTATTGTCATGGCCTCTATAGCCAACCCATCTGCTAACCTATCTTGTTCTTAACCAAATCATCCTTCTTCTTCCTAATCATCTAGTACTTCATCTATTTTGGCTACACACATATCCACTACTGATCCCTTAGAAGGTTTTTTTCAACGCCTCACTCTGGGGGAATATCACTTGTACAACATAAACACATTCCTTACTCCACAAGAGTATGGTAACCTATGCCAACATCCTCATTATGACCATCACATAGGCGAGGTCTTCCCTTATGGTCCTCCCTACCTTTGCACCAACTTAACATATGGGGGACTTGACACTTCCACCTATTCACCCAAGCCCCCTTCCCAAACATGACCATTTTCATCTGACCTCCAATCTCTCATCAATCACTATTTTGACCACACTTTCCTTCATCGTTGTGCATGGAAAGGATTTGGATTTGGGTTCTATGAACAGGACCATCATACTCTCATCCCCTATACCACACGTAAACACAAAGACTACGATGGTATTGGCTTTTCCGAATCATCTTCCAAGAAGGCCTGCATCGACCTCATCGAGGACAAAAAACCTTCTCCACCTCATTTACCAATGTCACCACCTTCACCCACGGAGTCTATAGATCCAAAATATATTCATCCTAACTCTTTTTTTCATGAACACCATTTCCCTGAGACCTCTGACTTATCAACCCGATGGCGAGGCTCCCGCTTCTCTTCCCTTCTTGTATCCTAATATGATCAATGATGATACACCATCCATTAACGTCATTCAATGTCAGGATGATGAGTTTATCCTCACCTACCTTGGTATGGAAGATTCTTATATTCACCGGTCATTGCCTTCTAAGATGTAAACCATGTTAAATGAGTCAACCAT
Source organism: Taxus chinensis (assembly GCA_019776745.2). Classification (NCBI taxonomy): domain Eukaryota; kingdom Viridiplantae; phylum Streptophyta; class Pinopsida; order Cupressales; family Taxaceae; genus Taxus; species Taxus chinensis. Next base: position 92,331,863 of record CM034146.1, read on the forward strand.
CGAAATCAATATTAACACTCATGACAACCCACACATTCTAAAGATTGTTTAATATTTAGATGCTACTAAACATAAAGCTTTCACTTCTTTCCTCTGGGATTATAGCAACACTTTTTTTCGGTCCTACACTGATATGCCTGGTATTGACCCAAAAACTATGGTCCACAATATCGTAATTGTTCCTGAATCTAAACCCATAAAACAGAAGCTGTGAAAAATACATCCTCTCATTGCCCTTGTTGTCAAAGAAAAATTTTAATGCCTTCTCTCAGTCTCCTTCATCCTACCCATTGATTATCTCCAATGGATCTCTAACATCATTCCTATCACAAAATCAACAATAGGACTTCACATATGCACAGATTTCTGTGACCTTAATTTAGCCTTCCCCAAAGACAACTTTCCTCTACCTAATATTGACCAACTAGTTGATCTTACTGTGGGCCATGAGATGCTATCACTCATGGATGGTTTCTTGGGTTATAACCAAATATTACTCACCCCAAAATATCAACATAGGACCACCTTCATCACTCCTTGGGGAACCTTTTGCTATCGAGGCATGCCCTTTGGCCTTAAAAATGTTGGTGCTACATATCAGTGGGCTATGACTTATATCTTCAATGACATCAAGCATTGTATATTGGAATATTACGTAGATGATCTTCTTGCCAAATCAAAACATTGAGCCAAACACCTTATATTCCTAAAGGTCATCTTTGATCGTCTCATCAAATATTGTGTTCTCCTTTAACCAAAGAAGTGTCTTTGTTGTTCTCTCAAGAAATATATTTGGTTTTATCATTTCTTTACATGGAATCGAAGTTGATCCCACTAAAATCAAGGCCATTCTCAAAATTCCTCTACCTTCTAATCTTCACCAACTTTGTAGTTTACAAAGTAAGTTGTAATCTATTTGTCATTTCACAGCTTTATGATCGTTGCCACTCATTTCATCATCTCCTAAAAATGACATCTCTTTCAAATGGGATGATGAATGTCACAAATCCTGTGACTCCTTAAAACAATACCTCCTACAACCACTCGTGCTCATTCCTTCTAAGGATGATCAACCATTTTACCTTTACATTTCTGCTACTGATCATTCCTAGGGTGCCATGCTTGCTCATAGTGATGAGCAACATAGGGAACAAGCGGTTTACTATATAAGCCATACACTTCTAGACTACAAAACTAGATATACCCATGCTGAAAAACTTTTCTTAGCCTTATTTTTTGTCACCACTAAGCTTCAACATTACCTACTCAATCAAAAAAAAAATTGTAGTCACCAATACTGATCCCTTACATTACATGTAATCCAAACCCTACCATCATTAATGTGATGCACATCGGCTCATGCTTCTTATAGACCTTGACCTCGAATTCATTCATCAGAAATCTATCAAAGGCCCAACCATCACTGAACAACTCATAGATGCACCCCTCCCTTGATATCAATCTTCTAACTTTGATTTTCTGGATGAATCCATCGCTACCCTCTCTTTGGACAATATCGTTTACCAAATGTCAGCATGGGGTGGGTGAAAGTTTCATCATCAAACCTCTTGATAGTAAACCTATGCCATTATCCTTCAAATTAGATTTTGAATGTACTAATAATATTATCGAATATGAAGCACTTATACTAGGTCTTCAATCCGTTATCACCTTAGATGTTAAATCGATTAATATTTTTGGCAACTCTCAGTTGGTTATAAAATAATTCAATGGTATATAGCATTTTCGTAAAAAAATACTTCAAAATTATAAGCATCATGTGGACATACTTTTGAATACCTTTTACCGTTATGAGCTTCAAACCACCCCACGTTCTACTAATAAATTTGTAGATACCATGGTCTTCCTTGCTTCTCAAATTCCCGCCTCTCCTTCCGAATCAAAAATATTTCTCACAGTAAAAATGCTATAATCACCTTCCTATCTATTTCAAGATGTCAACCTCATCATAACCATTACACCTGACCCACATGATGTAGTTCCCATTTAAACAACCACTTGAGACCAAAGAAACAACCTAGGGTTAGATAGAAAATTATGGGAATTTTTTTATTTGAAGTGTCTACAACTAAGTTGCAAGACATCAGTTTTCACCAATAGGTTCCAGAAGAAATCCTAATTACCAAAACAAAATTTTCCTTTATTAACTTATAATGAGTTTACAAGGTTCAAATTTTAGGGTTACATGTTTTAGTTAGGTTCAAGGAGTAATCTTACCCCCATGCTTGCTCTCAAACAGGCTTAGAGCTTCAACTAGATTTTTATCCTATATAACACTCCCAAAATTTCCCTAGACCATTCCCAATGGATAGGAAATTTTCTCACCTTTCCGGTGATATAAAGAAGTCCTTCTAACTCCTTACAGAACTCAAGTTATGAGTGGGTGGAGTTTCTAGGGCAAATTTTCCCCAGAGGGACACGTGGCAAGAGGACGGGGAATACACCTAGGGTGAGTTGGAGGGTCACGGGGTGGTATTGGGAAATTTTCCCAATGCATGGATCAAAGGCACAAAACACTCCGCGCCCCCGCAGGTCCCTAGGGGACACATGTCGAGTCCTGGCGCCGAGCGAAGAAGGGAGAAGGGAATGGCGGGGTGGCAAGTGGATTTAGCGCTTTGTGCCATGAAGGGGAAAAAGGGAGAAAGAAGTGCACGGGTTCTCGCACCCACTAATGAATATATTCCAAGAGGAAGGTGGAGAAGTGGGCCGTGGGAGAAAATTAAGAATTTTTCCCCAAAGGCCGAAAAAAAAAAGTCAAGGGTCTTTCGCCCTACCCGCCGCCACCCCCAGAGTGCCACGTGGCACGCTTTCATTGGCCGCGGGCCGGCAGGGTCAAAATGGGAATTTTTCCCAAAAAAATTTAAAAATTTAACTCCAAAAGGAAATGTGTGCCCCCACTGTAGTCTCAAGGGGACACGTGGCACCCTCTGGTTGGATGCGGGCCAGCGGAGGTAAAAGTGAAAATTTTCCAAAAATTTTCAAAAGGTTTAAAGGTGAAGAAAAATTTGAGCCTCCGCCTCAGCCCCTGGAGGACACGTGGTAGCCTCTGATTGGCTACGGGCCAATGGAGGAAAAGATGAAAAATTTCCCAAGTCAAAATTTTCAAAATATTTTCTAAGGCAATTCGATGGGAAATTTTTGGGTTGCGGGCCCGCCAAGGAAAATTTTCCCAAATTTTCCTGCCAAGGCACAAAAACTTCAAAGTTCCATAACTTGAGATAGAAAGCTTGGTTTTCAGAAAACGAGGACTTTTTGGAAATCTCTCGATGCCCTCTTTGCATATAAACCATAAATTTTAGTTTTTGATAAGTTTTAAAGGGTCAATTTTACAAAAATGATCTGCAGGCTTTTAATTGGCAAACTGGCAATTCTGAACTTTTCAATTTGACTAAATTAGATCTCCTCCATCACTCAACATGCCAATAGACATGGAGAATTGATCTAGGGAGGGTTTAAAGTGTTTTAGAGAAGTTGATTTTTTCAATTGATTCAAAATTGAATTGTTCAACAAAAGATAGAAAATAGTTGAGGAAGAGATTGAGCTCAATTTTGCAATGTTTTAATTGTTTCCCTAAGTGTTTCCTTTGTCAAATTGAGTTCCTTGATGTCTTACCATGCTATATTATATCATTTTCCAGTGGATTATCAATTCTAGGTCTGAACTGTGTGTTTTAAATGAATTATTGCTAGTTTTAAATTTAAGGCAGAGGCCAATTTCTCGAGGAATTTAATTTCCATTTCTTCCTTTTAACCAGAAATTTAATTATCTCATTTTTCCATACAAAGAAACATTGAATTCAATCCATGGTAGACTTAAGTGTTTATCCATTTTCCATTTTCCAAACAACAAGGATTCCAATCACAATTTGATATTCCAATTTCATCACAGTTTGATGTTCCAATACAATAACAACAATGCAATGAGAGATGAATTTGCAATCTTCTATTGACTTCAACTATACAACTTACATCTTTCAATGTTGGAAAACAATAACAGAATTCTCTTTCTTTCTCAATATATATAACATAATGCAAGTGTCTTTCACATTTCAAATATATAACTTCATAATCAATTACAACATTTCTCCATAACATAACTATTACAATTTCATCCACATCATGTGGGAAAGGATTACAAAGGAATGGGTTTCCACAAGGGATTATCAAACTGTACATTTCTCTTACACAAAAACAGCAGCATGCAACTTCCATTTTCTTCCAATTTGATCACAACAAAAGAAGGGGAAAGGCAACGCTCTCCACCTAACCAAGATATCCAATTAAAGGAGAAGCCTTCCTTCATCATTGGCCCCCGAGCCCCAACCAAGATACAATAGAAGGTGCAATTAAACCATGGAAACAAACTGGCTCCCACACACAACATTCTTTAACATACACATTTCCTTTTTAAAAAAAACACAATTCAACACAAAAACAGCAGTTCACAACTGCATTTAAAATCATTTCAAAACAGAACTTAGGCTTGATCTTGCAAGCCAAAGGAGCAAGGACTATGGGGAAAGCTACTTGTTCCTCCCAATTGGGAATTGGGCATCCACCTATAACCATACCACAAATATAACATATCATACCCCATAAACCTTATATCTCCCAACCCCTCCTTATGCCCCCCCCAAAGTTTATCCCTTATGCCCCCCCAAGAGTAAGAAATGCAAGCTATTTATTTTCCACGGTGGATCCCAAACCCAAAACTCCCTCCAGAAAATTTATGATGCCAATGGCATTCCCTTATGCCCCCCCACATGGATTCTGCATAGCCTTCTCCTACACCATTCCTATGGCAGTCTACCCAAACAGCCCAGAAAACATGTAAAACATTCACCATTCACAACAACACAAGAAAGAAATAACAGCAATAAAAGAAGGAATAAACTCCTACCTCCCCATGGAAGTATTTTCTCCACACATCAAGCTTTGAATGTCAAAAATACAATCCAAAACAAAAACTCACAAGCATGCAAAGCTTTCTCCAAAACTTCCTCCAAAAACAAGAGCTCCAACAAGAAAATGTGCCCCCAAGGAAGAATGTAAAAATTTTCAACAACCAAGCAAAAACTTCACCCAAGCTGCTCCAAGGTAAGAGCTCCAAACACAAGAAAAAATGTGCCCCAAGCTTACATAAAAAATGCTTCAACCCCCAAAAACAAGCCAAGAGTTATCATTATATAGAAAAGAGAAGAGAAGGGGATGATGTGGATCCATGTAGGATGCCACATCACACATCCTCAATTCCAACACTAAATTCAAATTCCAAACTCCAATGCACAATAAAGAGGTGGGTCAAAATATCACAATCTACTTGCACACTCCAAAAAGCCCACACCCCAAAGGACTGAAAATTAAATAAAATCTAAGAGAGTGCAATCAAAACAATGCAACATGATTAATAAAATACATTAAAAATGTCTAAAATCAATCCTCTAAAATTGAACCCCCCTCCTTTCTTTCTTATAAATTAATCAACACCACCTACAATTCTACTTAATCCCAATCACTTACACCCCACATTTCTTCCTCCCCCTACTTAGCATATATTTAACCTCATTCCCCCAAATTTCATCTATTTTTTATTTTTTTACCCACATTTCAAAATTGACATACCCGCCCTAAATTTATTCATTGTAAAACACAATTAGAGAAAATCACAAGCTATAAAACGAATCCTACTTCATCCCAATGGCATCTATGTGGTGGCATGTCTATTCATTGCAATGGTGGTCCACCCGACCCCTCTCCCGCCTCTATCATACCGAAATCTACTCGAACCTCTCCACTAATTGCACGTCTCCAACTGTGCTAGTGGACCCGTCTACCTGGCCCCTCTCAACACTTAGTCACCTTCACCTCAGCTTGGTCCAATACCTTCTCTTTTTCCTCCCCAAAAAATGCACGAGTCACTTAGCTCTATCATTTTCTCAAATTCAACAATAACATTGATTATGTCAAATATGGTAATTTCAACTTTATAACCCTAACCTGACATGATCGACGTCATTCATACTAAACTAATATCAGTTACCTTATAGCCGGCATCGATAATTTTTCAATACCATTTCCTCCACATTTTTCCTATTTTGACCTAACCTCATTACTTCCACATACATTTTTGCCAGTACCAACACCCATTGTACCGTACCCACAAGCCTAAACTAACCATACAATTCCTTAATTGTGTTTAAGGATTTGTTATTTTACATATACCCGACCTAATTTTTGCGATGATTGAACTTGTGTACTCGTTATACCTTGCAATTTTGTTACCTATGTTGTTTTAGCCTAATAACCATACCTTACCTATTGTCATGTCTTTTATCTCGACCAAACCCGTGGTGTACTAGATCATACCTAAACATTCCTACACCTAACCTACATTGTGTTTCCGAACCATATTCTATACCTTGGATACCTGAATCACTTCACCTTTGTTTGGATAAACCTATCGACCTTGGACGATGTAGATTTTGCAAGCTCTTCAAATCGATATCGTGCTATAACCTATACATGTGTGTGTGTTCGATTGCCATTATACATTACCCAATTTAACCTTGGCCCATTACCTATTACCTGATTTGACCATTTCCCTTTACCCAAAGTACCCATACCCTTCCCCACCTACCTTAACTTACACCAACTACACATTTATCAAACCACTCACCAACTTTGTCTAACACCTCATCCATTCCTGGCTTGAGGGGGATCACCTCCACTCACACTTGGGACAACCCCGCTCTCACCCATACATGGGGAAATCACTTCTTATTTTTGTCAGCATCACTTATTAATACAAGTTACGTGACAAAAAGAGGCAAAATGTAGACACAAAAATTAGGTCATACTACCCTTATAACCTCGTTAATTAAATTAACCATACCTTATCTATTCATATCCCATAGTGCACATGATTAATTGAATTAATTAATTTAATTAACATCCTCACTTAACCACCTCACCTAGCCACCTCACTTCATGACCCACTTAAACCCCATTAATGACCTAAGACCAAGTCTAAACCTATGCTAACCAACTAGGACTTAGTCTAAACCTAGACTTAACTCCTATTAACAAACCTAAGTGGACTCTTACTCTTTCTTTTATGATCTATCACTCGATACTTGGATGAAGATTGAAGACCATGCCAAAAATAGCAACAATCAGACTATTTTGGCCAACCTAGACATTCCTGCCTTAACCGACATCGGTTATACCTCAACCGACACCTGTCCCCTAACCATCGTCAGTTAGGTTGGTCATTCGATTTAGGATCTCATATGAATAGAGACTTTGAGCACTCAGATTTTTTGAAGCACTCAAGTAAAGAAAAACACATGGGAACACTACCAACAACCATTGGCATCCATCATCTTCTTCACGATCACAAACCCACACAGAGAAAGAGTAGAGGTTCAAACTATCGCGGCACAAATGCAACTTTTCTTCTCTCTAGATCTCCGCCATCATAGTCCTCGTCACCTGCACTCTCCAGGCCCATTCTTTAGTATGTACCTAATATCTATTCATTTATCTCTGTTTGCTTTTAGTAAGATTTATTATTCATCTCAATAATTTATTTTTCTTCACGTCCGTATACACCCTTCCTCCCACCAACTTATCACCCTACCATACATGGACCTTCTACCTGTCTTCCCCTTATCCTAATCATTTTTGTACCTTTTAGACCATTCCATGACCTTACCCCCACCATTTCTATCCTCTGTGCAATCACAGAGAGTCTGAAGACCATTTCCAAGAGCTTTTTATTAACTCCCCCTACCGATATTGGTCATCCTACAAAACCATTGTCGGTCACATAGTCGACATCGATTACTATGTCTGGCAACATGCCTCATACCACCAAGCTCATACCCATTCCCTAACAATCCATAATCACTCCTAATCTTTACCAGACCTTACCCAAAGCTTGTACCAGACCTACAACCCAATACCATCCCATCACCTGACCCATTTTGACCTCAATCACCTTGTATCTGAACTTTCTTATTTATTTTGTACGAGATACCTAAATCGTTTCAATTTCAATAGGATTTTTATTTCTTGTTTATTTTGGATAACATTAATATTGTTATTTAAAAAGTGGATTGACAGTCTATTTAGGAAGCATCACGCTTCCCTGATCTAGCTTCTACTAGGAAGTCCACTTGTTGTTTTATTTAACTCTATACGGTGGTATTGTTTTGCATTTTATAGGTATTTCCTCCTATCCAAAAGGGATTATTTGTAATCAGCATTGGATCAGGAAATCAAAACACGCACACAACCTTCAATCAAAATCACAAACAGGTACTCCTCTTTGGCCTATCACCCTCTACCTATTTCATTAATTTATCAAGAATCCAATGAAACAATTATAATCACTTACTGTCATCTTCCTCACATGGGATACCATTCCTTTCCAAGGAACACGCCATCTGGGTATTACATCTTTGCATACCATTCTTCATTGAAGCTAGTGGCAGCATTCTATTTCCCTTTGCCCTTGCCTTTATTTAGTGAGACCGTTGCCTTCTTTGGTGTCATCTTCTTATCAGGTTACTAAAAAAAAAAACTCTTCCTTGCTCCTCTTCCTCACTCTGCTCAAATGTGTGGCTTACCATCGTGAAAATTTCCTTTACTCCCTTGCCCTCGCTGCGGAACCCTAACCTTGGAAAAATCCTTCCTTTCACAAGACGGAAAACTTACGGGTTTGAAAAACTCCAACATCCCTCTTCTTCATGCCTATGTAATCATTTTTCCACCCTAGTTTGTAAATCACACTAGTCATGCACTCATATTTTCATAATCTCCTTTTACGTAATTCCTCACAAATGACCTAGTTCATAAGAGCTCTTCAATATTGTGCTAGCAAGGTAAACAATAATGTGCCTGACCTTATACTTATAGTTTTTTTCCCATCTCCCGCAATAAATGACATGCTACCTACCAACATACTTAGCATTAAATGCATCTTTTTCCACTAAATATGATCTTAAGTGCCTTTACCCCTACGCCCAATCCTACATGAAAAATATCTACAACCTTCTGATGTGAAAAAATACTTACAGACCAAAGACTCTTATGTGCGCGTTTGCAGCAACGGAGGCACTTATTTTGTCCTTACCTTGATTTTTTCCTACACCTACCTCATGTTGTTCTTGTGTTTCTCATCTTTTTTACATGGTCTTTATAAAGTCTTCTTGACACTAACCTTCCTTATGTCCACCTTTTCTATGCACATTCTTTTGCACTACGCACTTTTCATCCTTCAATCTAGGCCATCGAAACACAACTTCCACTATTAGCTTGCATTACTTGTCGCACTACTCCACCCCACACAAAAACATATGTGTGCTCCTCTGCACATACACAAAATTTTAAAAATAATAAGTGGCTACCAGCGCACAAGGCACAAAAAACAACACAAAAAGAAAGGTAAAAAGTGACGAGAAAGGGAAACACAAGGAAAAGAAATGCATGAAAGGAAAACCTTGGCTAAATGGAAATACTACCTTATTTATAAACACAAGGAAGACTTATTTATAGTAGGGCTTCACCCTACTCCCATTGAAATGGCCTGGTAACCGTGTTCCATCTAGCACTTGTAACTAACCAGTGCCTAAATCAAGTATATGGGATACAACGTATGGGCCCATCCAATGGACTTGGAATTTCCTAGGATGGCATAGAAACTTGGAGTTATACAACAAAACCATCTGCCGAACCTCAAATTGCTTGTTTTTAATATGACGATCATGTCATTCTTTTTGTCACTGCCTTTTAGTCTTTTGACTCCTATCTAGCAAGGGATCACCTTTCATCTAACTACATTAACTTATCAATCCTTTCCTCAAGTTTGTTCATCAACCAATCCTCCTGCGCACACAATATGCAACGACGGTAACATAAATTCAACTAGTAGAATAGCCTCCATGCCAAATACCAATTTAAATGGTGTGGCCTTGTTCAATCTCTTGTAGGTTGTCTTGTATGCCCATAAAACAATTGATACCTTATCATCCTAATCTTGTCTTACCATATCACAATTTTTTGTCAATGTGTGGCTTAATATCTTGTTAAATGCCTGAGCAGTTCCATTTTCCTGGGGTGATAAGGGGTAGTCTTGTGATTGGCCACCATGAACTCTGCCAACAAGATCTTGACTATCTCATTCAAAAAATGTGTACCCCTATCACTATTAAAGGACATCCATACCTACTGATTATGTTCTCCCATAAGAATCTAGCAATTGTTGCTGTTGTGTAATCCTTGTAGGTGTGGCCTCCACCTATCTTGTTAAGTAATAAGTGCAAGTAATGATATAGCATGAACCAGTCCTTCGTGTCAGGTGAAATCGGTCCTACAAAATCAATTTCCCATTTTTCAAATGGTTCTGTGCTGGCTATAGGCCTCAAGGGAATTTCATATTTTTTTCCTGGCTTGCCAAGGTACTGGAAATGGTCATAGACCTTGAAAAATTTAATGCAATCCTGGTAGATACTTTCCCACAAAGCCATGTGAGTAGAATCTTCCACGTTATGGCATTTCCTATATAGTTCCCTCCTACAATCCCACCATGTGCTTCCTCCATGATTGCAATGCACTCATGTTCTAACACGCATCGGCTTAGAACTTCATCATTACCTAACTTGTATAAGTCTCCACCAATTAACATGTAGGGTGCGGTGTGTATGGCTAACTATTTTCTTTCTAAAGCCCTCATCCCTTCTAGCGCCACACCCATTTTGAGAAATACCACAATATCTTCTAATTTAGAGGGTGCGCATTGTATTCTAAATAGTTGTGCATATGGCATTGTATCTTTGATGATTTACACATCCTCCCCTGAGTCAATCCTTGACAGATGATGAGGTCCTAAGTTACTCTTCCCTAGTTTCACAACCACTGTAAACTCAAATTCTTGAATAAAAGGACCCATCGGCAGATGCACCCTTGTAACATGGGTTTGTTAATCAAATCATTCAATGTCATGTGATCTATGTAGAATATGAAGGGTGTTGCCAGCAGATACTACCTAAACTTATGTAGCATGTAGATCATTGATAGTGCTTCACGCTCAGTAGTAGTATAGTTATACTCTGCTGGTGTCAACTTCCTACTTGCAAAATAAAGGGGGTGATCAACAATCCCCTCACCAGGTTATGCTAGCACTACTCCAATGGTTATCCCTGAGGCATCAACATGCACATGGAAAGGCTTATCCCAAGAAGGAAAGTGTAATATGGACGCAGTGACAAGCCTATCCTTCAAAGTGTCAAAATTCGTCTACTATGCCTCTCCCCAGTGAAATACACTCTTGTGTTTTAGTAACTCCTCCAATGGCACAGTGATCTTGGCATACCCCTTGATAAATTTTGGTAGTACCCCATATGCCCAAGGAATCCTTGCACTGCACTTTGACTGGTAGGCTCTCCCAATCTTATAATAACAAAAACTTTGGTGAGATCGACCAGTAAACCTTCCTTACATATAATATTACCCAATAGGGTTCTAAATGCAGTAGCAAAAAGACATTTCTTAATGTTGATGGATATCCTCAATTATCGACATCTCTCAAACACTAGCCTCAAATTGTCACAATGGTCTTGCACTAGTATACCATATCATCAAGGTGCCTTAACTAGGTAATTGTAGAAACTTATGAATGAAGTCTTGAAATTCTTGTACACAACATACAGGCAGACACATTCTTCAGTCCAAAAGGCATGACCGTGTAGGAAAATCTTCCCCATTCAGTTGCAAAATTTGTCTTTTCTTGGTCTTCCTTTGCAATTCTAACTTGATGATATCCTAAGAATCCATCTGTGAAAGAATATATTTTGCTCCCGGCTACTCCTTCCAGGATTTCCTCAGTGAAGGGGGTTGGAAAAGGGTCAATGACACATACTGCATTCAGGTCCATGTAGTCAACACAGATCCTTATCCTTCCATCCTTCTTAATGCTTATGACCATTGGACTTATCCATTTTGATTCTTCAATGGCCTCAATGATGCCTAATGCTATCATCTTGTCTATCTCCTCCTTGACTTTGACACGAATATTTGGATTCATTTGGTAAGGTCTCTTCCCAATTAGGTGCACACCTTCCTTCAACTTGATTTTCATTTCCCCAAGGAGTGGTGAATGCCTTTAAGCTCATGGTACCCATGTGGGAATAAATCCTGAAACTCGTGTAATAGATCAATGATCTTTGAAACTTCCTTCTTTGACCAATAGTCTCCAATAGTGGCCTCCTTAGGTTCAGCCTCCGAACCAATGTTAACCTTCTTTGTCTTCAGGGGTTCATGGTAGGTGCATGCTTTCTCATTAGCACTATCCATTACTTCACACATGCATTCATTATGGTTAACATCTAGACTCTCCACCTCTTCGTTATCTATCACATAGACCAATTTCCCTTTTTCTTTCTCCATGCATGAATGCTCAAGTTGTATCTCTTCTGATTCCTCTTCATCAAAGCACGTCTCCAAACCAGGTTCACCAAATAACTCCAGTATTCTATCCTCCACCATAGCACTATCTCCCATCATAAGGCACTTAACAACCTACAACACCTTATCCACCGATGGCTTGGTACTTTGATACTCAAAAACTTGAAGGAGATCAGCCATTAATTCTTGTCAATTTCCTGACTAATGGTGCATCTCTCAGTGAATATACCATGCACGTGTGCATCCTTGTAAGGTGGAGTATATCTTATGCACCCATAAAGAGGGTGGTAAGGCTTTCTTGCCTCCTATCAAATCCCTCTCACATGCTTGGATGTGAAAAAAGGTGGGTTCCTTTACATTGTAGTCTTGTATTGTAGTGGGTGCATTGTTTCGGGAAAACCTAACAGAGAACGTGATTCTCACTTCGCACCACACTAGAAGGCTATCATGACGTGTCGCCCACCAATTTGTTATGGTCCCAAGATAAGTTATAGCTGAGCATCCTTCTTCTTTCGATCTCATTTTTCCACTGAGTCTCCATCTCTCGTAAGAAAATTTCAGGGTAGGATCCTCCAAAAGTAATTTGGTAACTTCTTCCCTCCCAGGTGCTTGACTAATTGCATGCCTTTTTCACTCTTGTTACAAATCCTCTTAACTTTCACCCAATTAACTCATAAGTCTCATGTGCCCAATTTTCACATGCCACACTAGTTGTATCACTCATAGATTGAGCGTCTTCAAATTAAATAACTCCTTCTGTAGGATTAATCACCTAGGGTCCCTGATAGAGTGCACATAGATCCTGTCAAGAACTTCTTCTCTCAAGGGCTCAGTATAGGGTGTTGACTTCCCATTTGTTAAGGGGATGATGACATGTTCTTCCTTATTCTCAAAGCTTATATACCCCTTATTGAAATATAGATCAGCATTGTTCTTATAACACCAGGGGCACCCAAGTAATGCTGGAAAGTTGTTCACCTCGGCTAGTGCCAAGACTTCAAAATCCCTAGTGAACTTTTCCCCTTGGATAGTGATAACAACATCCTTTAAGACACCAATGGTAATTTCCTTTGTCTTGCTTGCCATATATAGTACATTAAAATATGGCTATAATGGGGGCCTTCCCATTTGGTGTCAAGCATCTAGAGTGATAACATTGACCTTTGCACCCATATCAATCAGAATATTAATCAAAAGTCATCCATCAACAAATGCATTCAAAGTAATATCCTTATCATAATTAAGGTTGTGGGGAGGAAGGTTAGCATGCAAAACCTACCTAACGCACTCTACCCTGGCGCATGGTACCTTCTCTCATAACCACTCTCCTAACAAGGGAATGATATTCTCTTACCTTAACATCTTGCATACCTCCCTGACCTTGTCTAGATCCTTCTGTGGGGCCTCAACATTCTTCCTTTGATCCAACTATCTTGACTTCTCCTTTAGGCACTAAATCTATCCTTGTAGGCTCTGAATCACATCCATGGTTTCTTGATACACCTCTTTATGATGAGTAGGGTCCGGATACTTTCCATGTACTACCTCTTCTCTAATAACTAGCGGTATTTGCATTAGTACTTCCCTTTGGGATGCAGCCTTAGCTCATGTCGTAACTAGTATAGGATCTAGTTCTGATTCATGCGCCACCCTTGACATCCATTGCAAGTTAGCTTTCTTTATGCTTACCATCCTGATGACTTTATCCTTTTGGTGTTACTGGCTCATATGTTCAAATAGTTTTGGTAACTCTTCATACTTATGCTTCTTCCCACACCAAGAGCATTGTAACAGATCAGGGCATTCATGCTTATAGTGCTCCATAGATCCACAGTTGTAATAGGTTCCACATGGGAACTCCTTCCTCCTCCATGGTTACCATGACCATGAAATCCTCCTCGGAATCCTCTTCCATGTGTTCCTCCATCTGTGCATCCTTCATAGTGATGACCATCATCCTTGGAATTTCTTGCAAGGATGGTCTAGCACATTCCAATATCAATGGCATCATGTATCTGGTCAATTAGTCCTACAATCCTTGTTGTTGTGAGTAGTAGAGGTGTAAATATTGCAATAGTAAGACACATTTTTATGGATCGCATGTTGCAGTAAGTGGGCACCTACTTGCATCATGATCTCCGTGGAAAATTTCACAGTCTATCGTCATGACTCATACCAATCTCCAAGGACAATTGTCCTTTGTATGCCCCTTCTACTTCACAATTATGCACCATAGACCACTATGAGTCTCATGCATCGAGTTCATAGATAGCTTCTCTAGGTGCTTGGCCATTGCAGTAATCTGAGCCTCAAGAAAAGGGATAACACTGGTATCAATGCTTCTAACAAATTCAGCATGCAAAGAAACCTCCAAAGCCTCGTGGGGGTTTATAAAAGTCTTGTGTGACAACGCTCTTCTAAATGGTGTTATCAACCCTCCAACAAACCACTGAGCATGCTGAGAAGGATGAATATCATAAGATAGTTTTAACAAGAGAGTTTTGACATGAGTGTCATATTCCCACAAACTCTTTTTCATTCTTTATTGGATCTCCTTCAAAGCATTAATGCTCTTTTATTCAAACTCAAGGATATGAAATTCTACCAAGAAGGCATTCTTCAGCGTGGTGTAATCTACCACCATCTAATGGGGGTCATATTTCTAGTACCAACTATGCTCGCATCCTTGCAATGTTGTTGCAAACTGACTTGCCTTCCACTCTAGGGTAGTGATCCCTTTTGCATGCCATAGTAGTATTTCACACTTGTGTACATGCTTCTGTAACATCCTCAACACCTTTGTAGTCTCGTAGGTGTAAAGACATCTCAAAAAATACTTGCTGAGGTGGTTGAGGCCCTTGTCCACCTGATCCAGAACCTTGATTTCCTCCAGTGTTGCCTCCACCACCAGATCCACTAGATCCACCAGGTCTTGTTCCTTTAACCCACCAGATCCTCTTGATCCACTAGATCCTCTAGGTCCTCTAGCTCTACACTACTAGATCCACCTCTTGTAGCCGGTAAAGGGCCTGAAGTGGTCACACCTAGTGTTCCCAATGTCCCACTGAACTGTGCACCAATAGTTTGTGATATTACACCGCTACCAGATGTGTGTCTTGCACCACTCCCATATGTGATACCCAAACTTTACGTACTCATACTTTGTCCAAACATCATTCTAGATCATATTCCTCCAAACACAGGAAATGATTGTTTGGCCATAGATGTTCCAAATGAGAAATTATATCTTCTAGGTGTAAATCGGTCACTCCCACCAATACCAACTGGGTTAGCAATACTTATCTCTTGACTTGGAAGACTAAGCACTAGGGGTTGGTCACCAGGTGGGTTCAGATGTACACCGATGGCTCTCCTTTCTCCAAGTGATGAACTCTCATCAGAAGCTGAAGGGGTCTCTCTCCCACACTTGCCAAGATGGGGTAACACAGACTACTCAGGTTCCACATCCTCTACGTGAACCTCAATTCCTTCCTGCAACATCTACCTCCATAAATCCATCACTCCTACAACCTTGTGTTGTCTAGCCAACTCCCTTTCATGAGCTTCACTATACTTGAGTCATCTCTCTTCCCTCTCCTTTTCAACCATAAGGTCTGTCATCTTCCTCCACCCTAGCTTCCTCGCCCAACTCTCAAAAGAAGCTTAGCCAGCCATAGGGAATGCTTCTAGACTCCATGTAATGATCAGGATCTTTATAGCTAAAGGGATAGCATGAAAGAATGATCCTCTAGGATCCCTTAAGAACTCAAACTCGGCAATATCCAGACAAGAATACGTAGAAATAGTGTATTCTATAGTATAACTTGTTAGCACTTCTCTCCACCAATGATCAACAACACATGTCCAAGTCAAATCAGCAACTTACAGCCTCTGATATTCCTCTTGGGTCCACACACAAGATCTATAGTACCAGCTTGATCTAGATGCATATGTTGAAAGCCATTCATACAACTCTACTGGAAAGTAGCAAAAGAAGGTCTCATACAACTCATGATACAGGTGTTCTTCTACCCATTTACGTGCATCAAACTCAGGTCTAGTACTAAATCTTTGAGAAAACTCATCCTCTGTGCTCTTAAACCATGCTTTCGACACTGTCCAAGGTCAAGCACTCTGTCATCACGCATCATTCTCACAAAACTTTGAAAAGAGGTCCCTGACAATGGAACCAAGGTGTAGTCATTTTTCATGTACCCTTAATAAAACCTTCTAATCCCATGCACACCGGCCTATAACCCAGCAGGCACTGGGCACTTACCTGAGGCATGCGTAGGTGTTGAGACCATCCTTTATGTGAGCATTGTGAGAAGATCTTACCATTGTTAGAGGATGGTTTGCAGAAGTAAACATTCATGCTTAGTAAAAGCAAAAATAGGATGAGCTATTATATCCTTATACCCATGCATTAATAACAAGAGAAACATCAGCATGAACATACAAAGAACAGATCTAACATAAATGGAAATAACACTAGGGTTTACACCCATGAACAGATATTCATAACAGATCCCGTTATATATTCATATAGATCATAGTCTTGATAACCAAATTACATTCAAAAAAGGTCATTACAGACCATACATATGTATCAAGACTCGAACTCATCTCTTACAGATCTTCCTTGGTATGATATTCTAACTATACCCTCCCATTACATCCCTTATTATAGACTCTAATGCCATACAGAGGATATTACATCCTTATATCCCCTAGCACTACTAATGTCTAAACCCTAGCACCTACTGCAGCATCATATTCTTGATGCATTCCCTCATGATCCGCACCCTCTCTGTATTTATCTCTTTAGGTGTCAGTGTCTCTTCCTATATCTTGGTGATTCTTTTCTACTTCTAATCATCTTCCTTTATAGCTCCAATACCCACCACCATGCCTTCCTTTAGGAAAAGATCGGATTTCAAGTGTTAATGTGGTCCTCTAATGGTGCATGCTTATTCTATTCTGAGCTCTCCACTTTCTTTAATGATGTCTTTTGGAAACCTTCCATGTGTGGGATATTCTTTCCTTGACCACCAAGTCTCCAAGCTGGCACCTAATCCACTCAACACACCTAGTCGGTTCATGTTTTTCGTCCCATATATCAGAATGTCAAATATGGCTAAGTCCTTGGATCTTGTTGTCCTACCTTACACATGCACCCTAGTTCTTCATAAATCCTTCTTGAACCCTTATCGTACGTGATTTTTCCCCCACACCTTTCTATTTACTAGTCATGTGTAAGCACGCGCCCTTTTGCACTTAGCCAATATTTTGAGGCCCAACAGAACTACAATGTATTATCTCAACCAATTCCTTCCTACCTGTTGATTATCCAAAATGGGTTTCTAACATCGTACTTGTGACCACAACCTCCAATAAATTATGTATCTGCACATACTTTCGAGACCTAAACCTCACTTGTCCAAAAGATGATTTGCCCTTACCTAACAATGATAATATTTTCGGTCTAACGACAAGATATGAAATGTTTTCTCTTATGGATGGTTTCTCTGGTTATAATAAAATCCTCATCCCACCAGAAGATCAACATAAGATATCTTTTATCACTTCATGGGGAACCTTCTACTATAAATTAATTCCCTTTGGCCTAAAAAAACATAAGAGTAACTTATCAACATGTTATGACTTATGTCTTCCATTACCTTATCCAAAAAACTGTGAAATACTATGTAAATGATCTCTTAAGTAAATCTAAAGACTGAAAAATACCACCTTGTTGTCCTTAACATAATCTTTTCCCATCTAATATAGTTTTTCCTTCAACTCAACCCTATTAAGTGCATATTTGGGGTCCTAACAAGGGAACTTTTGGAATTTATAGTATCTATAGGGGGAATTGAAGTCAACCCTACTAAATTCAAAGCCAAAATCAAAATGCATCCTCTATCCAATCTTAAACAACTTCTTAGCCTCCAAGGTAAGCTTTAATCTATCTATTGCTTCATCTCTCATTTTTTAGATTGGTGTCAACCATTCCACTACCTTATTAGAAAGGATATCCACTTTAAATGGGATGATGACTATCAATGGGATTTCAATGCCCTCAAATACTTCCTCTTATCACCACTGGTACTTACACCTCCACACGAGGTGGAGTCTTTCTATATATATATATATAATATAATATATATATATGACGTATATATATATAATATGCCTTAACCATATAGCTATCATTAAATAGACCTTATAGAGTGAGTATTTGCCCCCAAAAAATCTCTGAGAATTTCACTGACCATGCTTTAGGATCCATGCTAGCACATCAGGAAAAGCAAGGTAGGGAGCAGGTTTTTTATTACATATTTCATACCCTTCACAATTACGAAACCCACTATTCAAAATAGAAAAGTTGTGTTGTACCTTATACTTCACAACTTCAAAACTTTCTCACTACCTCCTTAAACATAAGACCTATACAATCACAACCATTAATCCACTTAAATTTATGCACTCTAAGCCTTATCATAAAAATTGTATAACTAGATTGCTAATGCTCATGAAAAAAATTGATCTCAAATTCATTTCTCCAAAATACATCAAGGGGTAGGTTATTATTGACCATCTTGCAGAAGCTCCCCTCACCGATAATCAACCTCCTTATGAATAATTCCTAGAAAAATCTATCAAAACCCTAGATTATGATAACACTCCTCTCAAAATGACCTATTCTTTGATGGGACTAAATGCATATAAGGGGGTTCTAGAATAGTCACAATACCTCCTTGGGGAACCCATATTCTTCAATCCTCCAAATTAAATTTTGAGTGCACAAATAACATGGTAAAATACAAATCCATCATCATGGGTCTTCAAACCACCACATTTATTGGCATATAAATCCTTTACATCTATGGAAATTCCCAACTTGTCATTGAGAAAATCAATACATATCAATGTAAAAAATGAAACCCTAAAAAAATATAAATCCATCGTCAATAATGTCTTGAACCTCTTCGATCATTACAAAATTTAAACAACCCCCTACTCATCCAGTAAATTTGTAGACACCATGGAAACTCTTGCATCCCTCATTCCTTTATCTCCGAATGATTCTAAACTCTTCATTATCGTACACAAATGTGATCAACCATCTTATACCAACACTGATCTTCCTACCATCAATCATATATAAGATAGCCAATCTGACATTTAGTACACTCAAATATATGACTATATTTCTACAAGAAAAATACCCTCAAATATATCCAAAAATGGTAAGAGGTCCTTCTAACAACGTGCATCCCACTATGTTATATTAGGGGGTATCCTTCATAAATAGGGTTTGTCAGACTTCTCCTCAGTTGTCTTAAAACTCCATAGGCTTACCAAACTATTCGAGAAGTCCGCAATGGAATATATGATGGACAATTTAATGGCTTGGTTGTTGCTAATTGAATCTTGTGCATGGATTACTATTGGCTTATGCTTAATCAATATTATTGTGACTATGTCAAGAAGTGTATCAAATGTCAACAACATGTTAGTCTTACACACGTCCCTAGTCATGTTCTTTAACCAGCTCAATATTTATGGCCTTTCTCACAATGTGGACTTGATATGACGAGAATTATTAATCCTTGATCATCCCAACAACATAATTCCATCATCATAGCCACTAAATATTTCACAAAATGGGTAGAAGTTATCCCTCTTATCTTTACCAAAAAAAATTAAATCATCGATTCCATTCATCATCACATCATCTGTCGCTTCAGCATTCCTCATAAAATCATCATAGATAATGGTAAATCATTTAATAATAAGAAAGTTCAAAAAATATGTGAAAATTATAATATAAAATTATGCTTCACACCATACTATCCACAAACCAATGTCCAACCTTAATAAAACCCTCAAGAAAATCCTTACCAAAACTGTTGATTGGGCTAGTAAAGATTAACACCTTCAAATTCCCTTTGAACTATGGGCTTATCAGACTAGCATTTGAACTCCTGAAGGCACTATCCCTTTCTCTCTAGTATACGGCACTAATTTTTTTCTCCCACTTGAATTGCATATTCCATCCTTATGTGTTTCTCTTAAAGATTTCATCCCTGAGGAAGAAGATCATCAAGAACACCTATCACAACTTGAATTGTTAGATGAACATTGATTAACCATCCTTGAACATATCAATATATATCATAAATAAAAAATGAGCATATAATAAACATCTCAAAGAACCTAAATTTAATATTGGTGATCTTATCCTTAAAGAAAATCAAAACATCACAAATATGGAAAAAAGTAGACGTGGGAAGTTTTCTCCAAATTGGCTTGGACCATACATCATCACTCACAAATATGGATTTGGGGCATATCATTTAGCCTCTCTTGATGGTAAACTTGAAAAGGAGCCTTTTAACACCTCACACTTGTAAACCTTCTATTATTAACATATCTACATGCAAGACCTTAGTCTAGCTAGGATCCTGCACTCTTAAATAAATGTTAATACCAGTTACCTAAGTAATAATTTTGAATTATGTGGTCTCTCGCCAGTATACCTAATATGACCTTAAATATGGGAACCATGGATCTTCTCATAGCATATTCCACATGGAAAAGTCCCTTTTTCAGTAAGGGACATTGTAATCATTACTCCCCTACTTCACCCTTTCCATCAACAAATGATAGGCTAGGGATACATATTCTATATTTTATATTGAGCTCACCCTCCTCATATGATCTCTTAGGCCCACCCTTAGCTAAAATAATCAAAACTAATATGGTATTGAATGACAAAAATGACTAAGTATAGGCTGCACATGAGTATTTTGGGTGCACACAAGGTAGGCACAAAGGGGTGTGCATAAGGTAGAATTGATATCACGCGAGGGATCACACCCAAGTAGGGAGCTTTTAGTACTTAGCCAATTTTGTGGACCATGAGCTAAAAATAGATAAGGACGAGTTGAAGTGTCAATCAAGAATCGTTCCAAACCTAGAGAAAATCAAGGAGACTTGAAGGCTAAACAAGAGCTATCTTTAGGATAAAGCAAAGATGAATGGGCATACATGGATCAAGCTAATAATAGGATTAAAGAAGAGTTTATTTATAGGATTAATCTATTATTATGTTACTAGTAGAAAAAGCATGCATGCTTTATAATTACTATTGTATGTACAAATGGTTATTTTTGAGCATGCAGTCTATTTTGAGAACACATAGGTGGTGAAAGGAAAGCCCCCACCCCTATATATATATATATTATTCTACATTATTTTAGGACCATGGTTGACCGTGTATCCGAGACTGTATGTATTGTTATGCTTTGATGTTCTAGCACACATAACTTTGTGGAGACTGGTAATCATTATTGTTATGTATTCAACTTCTGATATGTAATCCTTTTGGTTATTAATGGATCAATATGGTTGGATTCATGGTAATTTATGTATCAGAATATGGTGATCATATGGTACAATTGATCTTAAGTAATGGTTTGATATGTTATGTTTCCTTATTACATGTGTTTCCTTATGATGTCAATAATGAT
Source organism: Taxus chinensis (assembly GCA_019776745.2). Classification (NCBI taxonomy): domain Eukaryota; kingdom Viridiplantae; phylum Streptophyta; class Pinopsida; order Cupressales; family Taxaceae; genus Taxus; species Taxus chinensis. Next base: position 92,353,888 of record CM034146.1, read on the forward strand.
CTAAATGGTTGAATGTATGATTTGGTAATGGTAATCATGAACATGCATGTTAACATCTTGACAAACCAGTATAAAGGAGGGACCTGGTAGCTTCGCGCGCTTCGGGTGAGTGTTCATATATGTCTGAATGAAGTGCTAACACGCCTAGCAATTTGGAGGAAATAAGTGACTACATTTTGGTTCCATTGCCGGGACCTCTTTTCAAACTGTCTAGCAGGATGTTGCATGCAGATGGCATATCAATTGACTCTTTAGAGCATTGAAAGTTGGGTTGAAGATCAAAAAAGATAAGTTTTCTCAAAGATACAAGCACTGGACCTGATTTTAATGTGTAGATGGTGGGTGGAAGACAACCTTTATGATGTTTTATGAGACTTTCTTTCGCTTATTTCCAATAGAATTTTATGAGTGGCTAGCAACATATGCACAAGGAAAGAGTTGGAATTATAGAATCAAAGCTTTGGACACAAGAAGATTACCAGACATTCTTTTGATGTTGATGTGGATTGGACTAGAGTTGTAGATCATTGGTGAGTTGGTGTATTACACAATTTTACATTAGAGTATGCTATTTCTACTTATGTGTGTCCAGAAGAAGGTTGAGTTTCAATTTCTTTGCACGAGCCTAGAGGATTGTATTTGTGCATTAGGCCCTTGGTGATTAAGATCTTGATGGTAGAGCTTGATTTAGAGTGCCTCCCTATGGCTAGCTAAATCCTCATCGCACACAGGGGCAGGAGTATGTGTGGTGAAAGATGGCAGACCTAGTGGTAGAAAGGCAAAGAGAGGAAATATGGCTCAAGTATAATGAAGCGCAAGAGAGGGACATGGTGCAGGAAGGGAAGTTTGAGGAGTCTAATGGAGTTGAGGAGAATGATGGCTCACAAAGGATTTGAAGCTCACGTGGAAGACGAGGAGTTGGAACATCAGGTACTCCCCACATTCGGTAAGCGCATTGTAGAGAATCCCCTTTGGCTTCAGATGAGAGCATGTGTCAGAGGAGATATTGAGGACTGCAGGTGATGCATATCTGATCCCACCTAGCCACCTATCCCTTGCATATGGGTTTCTAGTTCCAGTAGTCATTGAGAAGTAGGATAGTGTAGGTAATCAAGCAACGATGGGTAGATATCACTTTGTGTTGAATTCAGAAGTACATCAGACAACACATACACCCATGGCAACACAGACGACATCATTGTTTGGAGTTTTTATTGGAGGAATATTTTCAGGCACATCATCAGGATAGAGTGTGGGTGTGTAGAATATTGGGAGCTACTAATAAAAGTAATATGCGACTTCATAGATAGTGGGAGTTCAGTTTAGTACTACATTTGGGATGTAAATGAAGTACATCATTGGTCCACTAGTACTGATAGCAGGGAGTGCATTAGGAGGATCCATGAGGATTTGGATCTAGTGGATTAGGCAGATCAGGAGGCAGAGGAAATACCGGTGGAGGCTCTGGTTCTGGATCTGGTGGGAAGGTCCACACCCACAATAACCACCTCAACAACCTCAACTACAACACAACAATTTTCTATGAGATGTCTCTCCAGTTTCCATAGTACATAGGTATTGAATATGTAGCAGATCATGTGCATAAGTGTGAGCTACTATGGCACGCTAAAGGAATTACATCCTCGAATAGAAAAGTAAATTAGTTTTCTACTACTCTTTAAGCACGCGCGCATAGTTGGTACAGAAAGTATGACCCGCATCAGACTATGGTAGATTATGATGCTTTTGCACTTTACATTTTTAGTTGAGTTTCATATTCCATGGATTTTGCGCAGCAGAGTATCAGTGCCCTCAAAGACATAAAGGAGGGTTTATCTGAGAGCATAAGGGAGTATGATGTGTGTTTTAAAAACTTTTGTCAAAGTTGTCTTATGATAATCATCCTAGTCAGCATGCACGGTGGTTTGTTGGTGGGTTGTTGACTCCTTTAGACGTGTGTTATCTCATAAGACTTTTGTGGATCTGCACGAGGCTTTGGAGGTAGCGTTGCGTGCTAATTGAGGTAGTTGGGAGTATTGATACTGGAGTAAGCCCATTTTTAGAGGCCCATATTGCAGCCATGGAAAAGTAGTTGGAGAAGCTCTTAGTAATTCAGCTCATGAGACGCGTAGTGGTATATGGTGCACAGATTATGAGTTGAAGGACATACTAAGGATAATTTCCCACGTAAGTCAGTGCACTTGTTGCTATTATATTATGAGGTTTTTCACTTGAACCATGATGTTCAGGATTGCCCTCTGTATTGCAGCGCGTTATTCAGAAGAAAGTGACCATGTATTGCAAGATTTGTAAGTCCCATACTCATGACACCATTGATTGTAAATTGATTGATCACATCCATGAAGCCATTGAAACAAGAGTGTGTCAGACTAGTGTAGCAAGTGGCTCTAAGGACAGGAAGGATAAAATAATGAAGGGTGCAATAATGGGAATAACAAAAATAGAGGCTTTCGTGGAGGATATAGAGGTCGAGGTCAGGGCGGTGGAAAAGAAGGATTTTCTAAAGGAACCTTCTCTACTTGTGGATCTCCTGATCATTATCAGTGTGAGTGCCCTCAGAATAACCTTTGCTCATGGTATGGGAAGTAGACACAAGTTAGAGGAATGCCTAGATTTGTATGAACACATGAGTAAGAATAAGAAGCAAGACAAGGGTGCGGGAATGATTAAGGTACAACGTGCCCTTTTTGATCATTGGATGCCTAAGAAGGCACCTGATCCAAGAGTTACATACTATGATGGTTACAACACGAGTTGAGATTGCTACACATGCACATGTGATCCTCTAAAGGCTAAGCCACTCATTACAAGGGAATAAGTGATACATGTTAAGTATCTAAATGTTGCACACCAGAAGGAAGTATATCAGGAAACCATGGACGTCATTAGAGAACTTCAAGGAGAGATACAATGCTTGAAGGAGTAAGTGCACGAGAGAGAATGTGAAAATAAGTTTGAGCTCCAGCAGAAGAATGTGGATGAATTGGAAGGTGTGCAAGATGTTTGCATTAGGAGAACATCATTCCTTTGGTAGGGAATGGCTATGAGAAAAGGTAAAACATGTTGGTCTGAGTACGAGAGGACAGATACTTCACAAATCTACCACCTCAAAATCATGAATTTGATAAGGAAATTACACTAGATGCAGTAATTGATTGATGGTTATTATGCAACATATTGATTGACATTAATGCAGAAGTAAATGTGTTAACTATGGATGCATGGAATCATATGGGTAGACCAACATTGTAGCCATCTTCAAATGTGTTTTATATGGAAAATAAACTAGGGATATGCCTATTGGGGTCTTAAAGGATGCATCCATTACCATTCAGGGAGCCAAGTTTACTAGGGACTTTGAGGTATTGGAGCTTGCAAAAGTAGATAACTTTCCAACACTACTTGGATGGCCCTAGTGTTATGCTAACAATGCAGATATCTACTTTAACAAAAGGTACATCAGTTTTGAGAATAATGACGAGTGCATGATTATACCCCTATATGATAAGAAGGCAGAACCTTATATTCAACCCTTGAGTGAAGAATAACTTAATAGAATATATGTTCATATAGTGCATGATCCAAAGAATCTATAACCATCAAAAGAAGGCATTCCTTCAATGGGAAGACGTGCAGTCTGTAAGTGACACTACAAATGTTGTCTTGTGATAACTAGGCTCATGGAATGTATAAGATGGTTGTGTGCGAGGTCAAATGAAGAGTCACTAGAATGATTAGGTTGTGCATGGTGAGGTGGCTAGGATATAACCGTGTACCAAGGTATATTGGTGAAGGGAACCCTGATGCATTCTTACATGCCATGAAGACTCAGTGGTAGAATGAAGGGGATATAAGAAACATGTTGGTCTATATTTTACATGGGATGGAAGCATGTTGGTGGGAAACACATAGAGATAGCCTTTTAGAGTGGAGAGAAGTGATAATTGCCTTTTCTACTAGGTTTAATCAGAGCAATGTACCTACACAAACATGTGAATTTCATGGGAAGTCTCCTATCCTCTCATCACGATCCATGATGTGAGAGATCATGGGCACAGGGAAAGGAGGCATTACCACGTCATCACTTTGGGTACATAAGTTCTACTCCACATTACGTGGTTGTGCACATGCATGGTATGTTCATGATGAGTTAAAAAGAAAAACAACGAATTGGCAGGAAATGACTGCATGTATAATCCAAACTTTTGATAATTTTTCTACTAAGCCTCCAGTCCATGAAGCGCTACAGATTATGAAGTTCCTTATCTTGGGAGATAATGTGAAGGCTGAAGAACTTATGTTGGAGTTGTTTGGGAAACCTGACCTTGAGGCATGCCTTGATCCTTAGGAAACGGATGAAGAAGAGATGGTCCGCACCTAGAAGGAGAAAGAGAAGGGAAAACTAGTGTATATGATAGATGATGATGAAGTTGATAACCTGGATGTTGACCACATTGAAGGTACGCGTGAGGTAATGTGAAATCACAGATGAGAAGGAACGCGCCCGTATCATGCTCCTATAAATAAAAATAAGGTTAACATTGGTACAGAGGTCAGAGCCTAAGGAGGCAATTATTGGTGATTACTGGTCAGAGTAAGAAGTGGCTAAGATTATTGAACTCTTGCATGACTTCCAGGACTTATTTCCATGGGGCTATCATGAGTTAAAGGGAGTACACCCTTCTTTAGGTGAGATGAAAATCAAGCTGAAAGAAGGTGTGCACCCGGTTAGGAAGAGGCCTTATAAGATGAATCCTAATATACACGTGAAGGTAAAGGAATAAATTGATAAAATGCTCAAGTCTAGTATAATTGAGCCTATTGAATAATCTGAATGGGTCAACCCCATGGTAATAAGCATTAAGAAGGATGGGAGGATAAGGATTTGTGTGGACTATAGAGAGCTCAATGCTTCATGTGTTATTGATCATTTTTCCATCCCATTCACAAAATAAATTATTGAGGGAGTTGTTGGGCGTGAGATATATTCTTTCACAGATGGATTTTTAGGTTATCATCAGATGCACATCGTGAAGGAAGATCAAGAGAAGACAACTTTCACCACTAAATGGGGAAGTTTTGCATATACAGTTATGCCTTTTGGCTTGAATAATGCGCCAACAGTGTTCTCGTGCATTGTTGTGCAGGTGTTTCAAAACTTTATTCATAAATTCTTACATGTATATATCTACATGAGTGGACAGTATATGGTTTATTCAAGGATCATTATGACAATCTAAGACTTATGTTTGAGAGGTGCAGGTAGTTGAGCATCTCTCTCAACATTAAGAAGTGTGTCTTCACAACACCTTTTGGCACTTTACTTGGGAACACAATATTCAAGGAGGGATTGTTGGTAGACCCCAGCCAAGATAGTTGCAATCTTGGGTTTAGAAGAGCCTAACAATCATAAGTGAAGTGTGCAGATTTCTGGGGCATACAGGTTACTACAGGAAGGTCATCAAAGGCTATGCAAAGATTTTTGTGCCCTTGGAAAGAATTGTTGAAAGCTAAAGAAAAATTATATTGGGGTGACGCGCAACAACTGGAATTTGAAACACTGAAGGAGAAGGCCACTACTACACCTATTTTAGCACTTTCCTTCATGGGAAAAACCCTTTCAAGTTATGTTGATGCTTCTACAAACCGATTTAGTGTTGGCAGTAATCAGGAGAAGGAATTGTGGATCATCTCATTTGCTTTGCAAGCAGGAAGTTGACACCCGTGGAGTAGAATTATACAACTACAGAGCATGAGGCTTTATTTATGATCTACATGTTACACAAGTTCAGACTGTACTTGTTTGTGAACTTCGTTTATTTTATACATAGATCATATGGCAATCAAGTATTTGGTTAGCAAACTTGTTTTACAAGGGCACATTTTCAGGTGAATACTTCTATTTAGGAGTTTGATTTCATAGTTGTTGTGAAACCAGGAAAGAGTAATTCTAGGGCCTGATCATTTATCAAGAATCAATTCTGGTAAGGACACACAGAGCATTGTGGACATAATGCCAGATGCATAAATATTTAGATTAAACCGCACACCCATAGACTGGGAGGATATTGCAGTGTTTTTGCACACTGGACAAACAACCATAGGAATGAAGACATTGGAGAAAAAGAATCATCTTGTAATACACGCGGCACCTTATCAGTTGATTGGTGGAGATCTGTATAAGTTAGGTTGTGATGAAATGTTATGTCGCTATGTTCTGGAGCATGAGTGTGAGGCTATTATGGAAGAATATCATAGGAATAGTAGGAAGACATTACATTGGTGATGCTACAGCGTGCAAAATTCTAATGACTCGACTTTGGTGGGAAACTTTGTACAAAGATACTAAGGAATATGTCAAGGCATGTGACCATTTTTAGTGTCTTGGAAATCCTAGAATAAGAGATGAGATGTCATTCATGCCTATTTCAAGTGCTAAGCCTTTTGAAAAGATGGATGATTGAATTTTTAGGTCGTATTTCACCACCCCACGTGCGTAGGACTGGCACATGCATGCTACATTATTACTGGTACATATTATCTTATAAAGTGGGTGGGAAGAGGAAGCACCTACAAAGGATTGTACAACAACTACAACAAATAGGTTCTTATGGGAGAATATTATTAGTAGGTATGGTTGCCCATTAAGCTTGACAAGTGATAGAGGAACTCATTTCTTGAATAAGAAAATAAGAATTATATTGGCAAATTTTATTATAACACCTTGAACAAATTGTTATATTTCTCTTTGCATTACAAGCATTGGCATGTGATTTTCTTGAATGAGGTGTGTTTCCTTGATTGTTGAAAATCATGCTTGTTATGGATAAATCATCTCTGCTCTTGGATTCATTGGACTGAAATGATATGGCTTTCAGGAATCCATTTTCACTTCTTGTTGATAAGCTGCAATCATATTTTTAGAGTTGCAAACTTATCTCTTTTGACTGACTCATCCTTGGATCAATTTCAGTGATCCAAGGAATGTTTTAAATCTTCTTAATGGACTGAATGGTAAATTGACATTCATTGATTGAGATACATAGCAGACTGAACTTTTCTGTTGTAGCAAATTTTATGGTCTTGTGTGAAAATGTGTTCATTCGGTTGTATGTTGTGCTTGGGTCTTCGGGATTGATCTCTGCAGGACATTATTGGCGTAAACAAAATATAATCGTCTTATGACTATGAAGGGGATCAGGATCCTAAAAACTTAAGGACTATCCTAATGGTATCCTAAACTAGGTATGAACACCTACTTCCTATCTACGTCTATTTAATTGGGTTATAATCTAACCTAAGCTTCTTATTCTATTGTGTTGGGGGGTGACCTAACCTAAGCTCTTGTGCTAAATGAATAAGGGAAGGGGAGATTACTATGGTGATACTATACTATGTTAACCTAATGCCTAATACTAATGGTTGTGAATTTGATATAACCTAAGGTGGAAACTACCTAAGGCAATGTTTTAAGACCTATGGTGATTAATTGATGGACTAACCTAAGTTTTGGGAAATCTAGCCTAAACTATTTGAAAGGGGCCTAAGGTCACATGTCACTACGGCGATGGTTCCAATGGATTTTATGTGATTTGATTGGATTTAAATGAAGGGAAGTACCACCATTTTTGGCAAGGGCTAGTTAAAATTTAGAGGGGCTTACGTGGAGGCTTCACTAAGTATGGAATTGCATGTAAACTTGGGATTGGTATCCGCCAGTTTTGGGAGGTGGTGGCAAGGAGAGATAAGTGGGAGAATTAGGAGTTATGGCATTAATGAATCTCGGTTTTTGTGTGCAAACCATCTTGGAAACACAAGAGGTGGGTTTGTGAGAGGTTGTTTGGTTTTGCATGCCTCACAAATTTTTCTCTGCATGGAGCTATCTGGTTCTTTGAACCAGCAGTTCGACTTCTTCTTCTTCTTGGCTATTTTTGGTTTCTCTGGTCTATTTTTGATCAAGGGAATGTATAAGAGGCATTGGAAGAAAAATTGTTTGGTTGTTGATCTATTGTGGAGAAGAAAAAGGGTTGGAAGCTCGGCTGGAAGTCTCCTTTGAATTGGCAGAGGCACTATCAGGCATGATAGGCTCTACCCATTAAGATTTCTTGCTTTCTTCTAAATGATTCATTAAAACAATTCTGCTCACTTGAGATATATTTTTGCATGATGTGTCTGGTTATTTACTTGCATGTTTTCATGAAATCTATGTGGTTTTTGGAATGTGAATCCATTGCTGTTAATGGTAGTTTTTGGGAACTTTCTCTGTACTAGTTATTAGTGGTATTCATGTGAACTTGTATTTGAAGCTCTGTAACTTGTATTTGAATCTCTGTAGCTTGTATTCGAAGCTCTGTAACTTGCATTCGAGACTAATGTTGACTGAACTAGCCTTGTTGCTTGTATGGTTCTAAATCTCTGTTTTAGTCTTGTGTTTTGTTGAGCTTATAGTGGAGCTTCGTGGTTGTTCTAAGCTTGTGTTGAAGCTTCGTGATTTGTTATGAGATTTTAATGGGACTTCGTGTTTGTTCTGGACTGATCTGGAACTTGGTGTAGTTCTTAAATTTTGGTTGAATCTTTGTATTCAACATTGTACTCTTATTCAGTTCTTATGAATGCTGAACTGGTAGTTGAGTTGTTGAGTTTTGTTCTGTACATATACTCTGAGCTGGAGATTTATTCTTCTTTAAGGATTTGAAATACTTGAACTCGTAACAGAGCATTGGTGTTTTGTTCTGAGCTTGTATTCAGGGCTTTGCATTTTGTTATAGGCTCATATTTGAACTTCGTGTTTTCCTGAGCAAGTATTAGAACCTTCTAAAGTTCTGAACTTATGTTCGAAGCTCGTATTCGACACTGTACAAATATTCTATAGATGGTTGTTTTAAACTTGTGTTGGAGTTGACAGGTTTGAATCTATACTTGTAGTTTGAGTTGGAGTATTGTTGGTATTGTGGATGTAAAAAGATTTAAATTAATTTTTGGATTGTCTGCTCGATAAGGTCTTATGAGTTTTTTTGTTTTAGACCGTGTAACCTATTTTTGAGACCTCCTCTGTAACTTCTTTTTGAGATCTGTTGTGGTACTTCTATCTTTTAGAGTTGTACTATGCCTTCTTCGAGCTTGACAGGGCATGTGAATATGAAGTGTTCCTATTCTTCTCTTCCCTGAGCGAACCTGTGTCTTGTGGAAGGCTTGACTATTTTGTTAGAAGGAATAAGGGACTGGAATTATATCTTGTTATGGGTATTGGTTGATTTTTAGTTCATTTGGAATAGTCGTATCAGTTTCTAGAGGGTTTATGGAATGTATTATTTACTTTCCTTCTTGTTATTGAAGTTGAAACAAATACTTCGCTGTCATAAGATTTTAACTAGAACTCGAGGGGCTTGTAGTGATTCTGTTTAGTCGAGTTAGAAGTAAGTTTGGGACAGTACTTGTCTTAAATGTATTGTTTAGTTTTCTTACTCTCTTCTGATCTTTTATCTGATTCTTGGGTTTTAATAGAATGTTGAATATAAAACCTAGTATACTGAGTGTAGTATGAAGGGATACAGTATCACTATTCTGAATGCTTGGTAATATTTTTCTTAATTGGGTTCATGAGTTGTATTGACCCATGTCTATCTTGCACTGTTTGCGTATTTCTATTCCTTGTTGGGTTCATTGAATGAATCTCAGGTTTTAGACAAAGAAATGAATATGATCTCTTGGGGATAGTATACTGTTTAGAGACGGTACTGTGAATTTCATTTTGAGATTTGAATTTGAACTTGAGCTTGGTGAATGGAAATAGGTAATCAGTTTGTAAGTTTTGTAATGGAAAGCTTGTAGTGTGCATTCTTTGACTGTGCATTTGGTTTGTGTTCTCTTATGGAAACTAGTTGAAGAATTTTTAAGTTTGTATTAGATAAGGGATTTCATTTCATAGTATAAATGAAATGAATTATGGATTGGGTCCTTTTCTTGTTTGAGATCCTTTTTCTGTTGATTCTATAAGTTCATTGACTGAACTTCTCTTTAATTGATTCTCTTCTGAGATGGGAACTTCTTGTGGATTGGTTAAGAGATTTATTTTGCTTGAGTATACTTGGATTTGTGGACAGTCTGGTTTCAGACCTTTGAATTATAATCTACTAACATACAAAAGTTAGTAAGACTTTTAGTTAGACTGTTTTTCCCTAATCTACTTGGATTGAATTGGGATTCTTGTTTAGATGTTGCCTCTTTATTTATGGACTCCTTATATTGATATCTTTGGACTGAGGCAGTGTTGTATGTTCTAAACCTGATTCTATCCTTCAGATGATTTGTGTATGGGGAATAAGAATGTATTGATTCTCTTCTTTTGTTTATATGGAAAGATGAATCATCCTAATATGAGCTATGTTGTAATTAACTTCTTTTGCTGCTTAGAAAAGATAAATGTGTATTTCTATTCTTATGGAATTATGAAACAATTGGATGACAAGACCAGTTGATTGTTTTAAAGTAATTGATAGGATCAATTAAACCATATGATATAATTAGGTGTTGCAGATTATATTATGCTCTTTTCTTAAAAGTGAATTCATACTCTTTTATGGTACTTCTTTTCTGGATGTTATTACTTATGATTGTTTGTATGATATATTAATTGTTTCATTAAAGCAGAGTTGTTTAATGGAACAATTAGTGGAATGCACTTTACTTTAATGCTTAGTGCTTATCATGCTCAGTTCATTGAACTGACCCATGCTAGCAATTTTTGCAGATGGACATCGTAAGTGATAAAAGAAGGCAAGAACTTTTATGATGCATTGGCTTATTTAATTCTGGATCTTATGTAAAGAGTTTCGAATCATTCTTGAGTTGTATTGGAAAATAAAAGTGATGTTCTTTTAAGATCTTAATTATGATTGACATGCAGAATGTCTGAAATGCATAGTCTTGTAAATGTATATTTAAAATCATGAATTGAAAGGTTTTGTGTTGGACTCCAATTTGTGATGTGAAATATTTTGTACTTGTATGCCAGAGATAATATTGATATCTTTGTAAGTATTCTTATATCTGTTTATATACTATTGTTGTTATCAGATATTGAGTAGGATTAAGGAGATAGTATAATCTCCCTTATTATAATGAACTTGTTAAATTGCAAAAGATGTCATTATTTAACTGCACAGCTATAGTTTAATAATGAAACATGCATGGGACATACAATTAAACTATATGAGTAATGAATGATCAAAAGTTTATGTTTAAACTAACATTTAACCATGTAGAGGAAGACTCTTCCTCTCCCAAAGAATGAAAGATAAAATGAATAGTGGTTATGATTCTTAATCTTTATAACTATGTTTATAAAGTAAACACTAGTTGAATCTAGGTGGATGTCACACTTGATTTGGATAGCTAGGTTGCATTAGGAATTAAACATTGATGTTTTTTGTCCTGTTTTTGGGATAACTGTTGTTATGCCACGTTAATGAACAATAATGCAAACTTGTTAAATTAATGAAGTTCTCCATATCTAATCAAGATAAGTATGGGTAAAGAACTTAATAAATGTTGGAATTAGGATTAGGCATGGTTACTGCAATTTGAATCTTAATCCAATTTAATTATGATTAATAACCACTAAGGGGGTATGTACATCTTGATGAATCAGTTCTAATGGATGTTGGCACACGCCAACTACAGGACTGTACCCTCAAGAAGTCTTGGGACTTCTCGATGATACAGTGTTGCAGTTGACATGTGGCAACACCCTTCATGTATTTGTTCATCTAGATTACACACATATGGACTTGAACTTAGTTTCTCTCTAGGTCAAGTTAGTAGCATGTTTAGGATAGGTAGTAGCTTTCAATGACTCAGGGTACCTCGGCACATATGGTTGACTTAGGTCAACTGAGTATGCCCATATACCCTAAGTCATCGTGAGCGTCTTCCTATAATAAACTATGTTTCTAACCCGGGCTAGGGTCAAACCTTGGGCAAGTGGACTGATGGTAGTCAATAAAGACCATTCTAGATAACAAAAGAGTGAGGTGAAGGATGTATTATGGAATGACGAGTATGTCATCTAGGAATAGTAACATGAACAGTATGTTGAAAATATTTGGCCAAAGTATCGCAAGCTGTTGGTTGCATTGTCCTATGTCACCTAGTTTAAAGCAACATGATGTCAGATGAATATTGGTAACAAATATTTAGATAGGTTCTTTAAATAGATCACTCAGTACCTAGAATAGGGTAGGAGAACCAAGTATACGTAGTATACATAAAGTATTCTATACTTTAAGTTAACATGAGAGATCGGTTGGTAACCGAGTCATGGAATGAGAGATCGGTAGCATACCGAGTCATTACAGCTTGCATATGGTTATCTGTTATGAGATTGATTGGCATGGAATGTGTGTTCTAAATGATGTTTTATTTAGAACAGAGAACATTATGTTTCAAAAAAAAATTCCCTTGTTTCTAAAGTCTTAAAATGGGAATGTTACATCTTGGTATCAGAGCTGAAGGTTGCAGCTCTTGGACCTATTGTGTCCATAATCTGATGAAACTTAAATTTTCTTGTTAACAAAAAATGGTTAGAACAAGAGGAAATGTTGCAAATAATCCTCCTTCCTGAGGAAGGAGTAGTAATTGCCCAAAAACTTGATGAGATCCTTTATGTCCTGTTGGACACAAGAGATCATTTGGTTGTACTTGAACAACAAGTAATGGGCAATGAGGAGGAAGAAGATGTTGATAACAATAATCAGCCACCTCCTGAGGACAACGCCAATGTAGGTGTTGATAATAACAATGTGAACATACCTGATCAACCTGAGAATAAAAAGGCTAGGATGGCAGCTAAACTCACTAATGATATAAAAAGGATAAGTCCACCCAAGTTTGATGGCACCACATTAGGAGATGGGGCTGAGAATTGGCTCAGCGAAATGGAGAAATACTTTGCAATAAGGAATTTCTCAGAAGAAACAAAGGTGATATGGGGAGCATATCAGCTTTCCCATGAGGCATCTTCATGGTGGGACAGCCATAAGGCTGAGTTAAACATTGATGAAACTAATATCACATGGGATCAATTTAAAGGTTATTTTAGGAAACGTTGGCTGCCACAACTTTACTATGATCAGAAAATGACTGAATTCCAGAACTTAGCTCAAGGAAAGCTAACTGTAACTGAGTATTGGGAGCAGTTTACTAAACTCCTTAAGTATGTACCTCAGTACCAAACTGATGAGAAGTTCAGGATACAGAAATTCATCATGGGATTGAATCCCGTTATAGGAGGAGAGGTGGATGTTCACAACCCAACCACAATGGAAGGGGTTGTTGAAAAGGCCATAAGGTAGGAACAGAAATTGAAGGCAATTTCTACTCATAAGGAGGAAGTAAGGAAGAAAATCCCCAACTCCTCTTCATCATCTCTTGCACCTAAGAAAGGACCATGGAAGAAATTAGGAATGAAAAGTAAGTTTTCATCTGATACTAATAAGAAAGTAGCAACAAACAAGTTTGCTAGAAATGCACGGAACAACTTTGTCAAGAACAATAATAACAGACAGAAGTCCTATGGGGGTCAGAACGATAACTCTAAGGCTAGAAATAAACCCGAGCCTAGAAAGGGACCTGTAGGAGGTTGTTATAACTGTGGCAAAGATCATTACGCAAATCAATGCCCTTTGAAAAAGGATGATTGTAATCAGCAACACAAGATACACTCTGCAGTAGCTGACAAGTAGGCTGAGAAACAGGCCACACCTATAGAAGTTCTGGGTAAGTTATTTGGTTTACCTATAACTATTATTTTTGACACCGGAGCTACTGAATGTTTTATTTCTAGTAAATTAGCATCAAAACTAAAAAGAAAAATGGAAAAATGGATAAAACATGGACTGTACAGTATGGAAACAATGTTGTTCATACAGTTAGTATGTGTCTTTTTGGAGCAGTCCTTGATTTACCTAACTTTTCCACTGAAGTTGATCTTTATGTTGCACCTTTGGGGTCTTATGATGTAATCATAGGTGTTAATTGGTTAGCAGAACATAAGGCTAAAGTGGACTATTTTGAAAAACACATTAGTTGTTTAGATGACCTATAGAAAACAACAGAGATTCAGGGTGTGAAACGTGAGATTTCTGTTAGAAAACTGTCAGCTATGCAACTTAAAAAGGCCAAAAATAAAGGTTGTACCTTATATGTAGTAAAAATTGTAGAAACAACTGAAGAGAACAATGATGTCATGGAATGATATCTGTTGTTATGAGACTTTAATGACGTATTTCCAGAAGAATTGTCAGGTCTTCCACCCAAAAGGGAGTTTGATTTCACAATTGAGATCAAGCCTAGAACTGAGCCTATTTCTAAGGCACCATATCAAATGACTACTATAGAATTAGTAGAGCTTAAGGCTCAGTTGCAAGAAATTTTGTCTAAAGGTTTGATTAGACCAAGTGTTTCACCTTGGGGAGCACCAGTAATTTTTGTGAAAAAGAAGGATGGAACACTTAGATTGTGCATTGATTACAGAATGTTAAACAAAGCAACAATCAAGAATAGATACCCACTCCCTAGGATTGATGATCTATTTGATCAGATGCATGGAGCATCGGTATATTCTAAGATAGATCTTTGATCTGGATATCATCAATTGTGGATTAAGGATGAGGACATTCATAAAATAACTTTCAGAACAAGGTATGGACATTATGAGTTCACAGTTTTACCTTTTGGATTAACAAATGCACCTGCAACATTTATGAATTTAATGAATAATATCTTTCAAGAATACTTGGACAAATTTGCGCTCGTATTCTTGGATGACATTCTCATATATTCTAAAAGTATTGAGGAACACCATGAGCATTTGAAGATAGTTTTGGAAATTTTGAGAAAGAGACGGTTATATGGTAAGCTATCTAAATGTTCTTTCTATGACACAGAAGTACACTATTTGGGACATGTAATAAGTAAGAATGGAATTGTTGTAGATCCTTCAAAAATTATAGCTATAACTGAGTGGCCTGCACCAAAGAATGTACATGAAGTTAGAAGCTTCATGGGGCTTTCTGGCTACTATAGAAAATTTGTAAAAGATTTTTCTAAGGTGGTTGCACCAATAACTTCTTTACAGAAGAAGGATAAGAATTTTTTTTGGAGTGAGAAATGTGAAATTGCATTCAAAACTTTGAAGGAACAATTAACTTCAACACCTATTCTAGCAGTACCAGATCCTAATGGAGACTTTATGGTGGTAACTGATGCATCTGGTGAAGGTCTAGGAGGTATTCTGTTACAAAATGATCATGTCATAGCTTACGAAAGTAGAAAACTAAAGTTACATGAGTTGAATTATGCTCCACATGATTTAGAGCTTGCTTCCATTGTTCATGCACTACAAGTTTGGAGGCATTACCTACTTGGTAAACCTTTTGAATTGAAAACTGATCATCTTGGGCTGAAGTATATCTTCACTCAGCCAAATCTTAATGCAAGACAATGAAGGTGGTTAGAGTTTTTGTCTCAATATGATTTTGACATCAATTATATCAAGGGTAAGGAAAACAGAGTGGCTGACACTCTAAGTTGTAGGAAGCACATTTCTGTGCTTATAACATTGAGAACTCAGTTTAAGGATGAAGTAAAAAGTGTTATGGAATCTGATTCTTACTTTCAGCAAGTAAAGACAACGCTTGCTATAGATCCAAATGATTTGAGGTATAAAGGTTTTCACTTTGATAACGAAGGAATCTTAAGATTTGAAAACAAAGTATACATACCTTCGCTAAATGATTTAAGAAAGAAATTGTTAGCAGAATTTCACAATTCACCTTTTTCTGGACACCCTGGTATTACAAAGATGCTTTGCTGATATAAAACAACAATATTTCTGGAAAGGAATGAAAAAGGATGTTATTGATTTTGTGACACATTTCCTTGAATGTCAACGTGTTAAAGTGGAACATATGCACCCAGCCGGTTTATTGTATCCTCATAGCATACCACAGTACAAATGGCAAGTGATAAGCATGGAATTTGTACAAGGGTTACCTATGTCAAGAAATAAACATGATGTTATTTTAGTAGTTGTGGATAAACTAACAAAGGTAGCACATTTTATTGTTGGTAATCTGAAGGATGATTCTCTTATGTTAGCTAAAATATTTGTACACAAAATTTTCAGATTACATGGAGTACCTGAATTAATCATATCGGATAGAGATCCTAGAATGATGTCAAGGTTTTGGCAAACGCTTAATGCAGCTCTAGGAACTAAGCTGAATTTCAGTTCTGCGTATCATCTGGAAATGGATGGATAGACTGAAAGAGTTAATCAAGTTTTAGAGGATATGTTACAAATGTATTGTATGGACCAGCAGTATAAGTGGGAAGAGTACCTTCCACTAGTTGAGTTTGCATATAATAACACATATCATGCCTCTCTTAAGATGGCACCTTTCGAAGCATTATATGGAAGAAAATGTAGAACCCCTGTTAGTTGGGACAACATTGAGGATAGAGAGGTAATTGGACCTGAAATTCTTACTGAAATGGAACAACAAGTTAAAATGATTGTGAGTGCTTGAAAGAAGCAAGTAGATAGGCAAAAGAGTTATGCTGATTTAAAATGGGTTGACAGGAAATTTAAACTTGGTGAGAAAGTATTTCTTTGGGTTAAACTGAAAAAGAGCTCTATAACTTTTGGCAAGGCTGCCAAGTTATCACCTCATTATGTGGGACCTTTTGAGATAGTTGAAGTAATCAACCCTGTAGCTTACCATTTAGCATTACCTCCTGCTTTGTCACGAATGCATGATGTTTTCCATATTTCTTTGCTTAAGAAATACGTTTCAGATTTATCACATGTGTTAAATTGGAATTCCTTGCTAGGTCCAAGACCCAGGAATAATCATGGTTGAACCCATACGAGTGTTGGAAACTCACCAGTTGCATTTAAGAAATCATGAGATAAGTCAATGTAAGGTCCAGTGGGACCAGTTTAATGAAGAAAGTGCAACCTAGGAAAACTTGGAAGATATGAAAATTGTGTTTCCATATTTATTTGATTAGAATTGACTAGGATGAATGATAAAATTTGTGATTTTATCTTCATATTACAATAAGTCTGCAGTTATGGACAAATAACTATTTGTTTTTGAATAAAAAGCTATGTGAATGCTGATTTCTGGAACTTTAAATTTAGATATTGTTGCAAACATATGTTAAGAAAGTGAATAAATTGATTATCCTGAATGCAATGATTAAAATGAGATAATCATCGGGACGATGATTCTTTTTAGGAGGGAAGTATGTAACACCTTGAACAAACTATTATATTTCTCTTTGCATTACAAGCGTTGGCATGTGATTTTCTTGAATGAGGTGTGTTTCCTTGATTGTTGAAAATCATACTTGTTATGGATAAATCATCTTTGCTCTTGGATTCATTGGACTGAAATGATATGGCTTTTAAGAATCCATTTTCACTTCTTGTTGATAAGTGATAATTATATTTTTAGAGTTGCAAACTTATTTCTTTTGACTAACTCATCCTTGGATCAATTTTAGTGATCCAAGGAATGTTTTAAATCTTCTTAACGGACTGAATGGTAAATTGACATTCATTGATTGAGAGACATAGTGGACTGAACTTTTGTGTTTTAGAAAATTTTATGGTCTTGTGTGAAAATGTCTTCATTCGGTTGTATGTTGTGCTTGGGTCTTCAAGATTAATCTTTGCAAGACATTATGGCATAACAAAAAAAAATGGTTTGCTTCATGACTATGAAGGGGATCAGGATCTTAAAGCTAAAGGACTATCCTAATGGTATCCTAAACTAGGTATGAACACCTACTTCCTAGCTACGTCTATTCAATTGGGTTGTAATCTGACCTTATCTTCTTATTCTATTGTGTTGGAGGGGTGACCTAACCTAAGCTCTTGTGCTAAATGAATAAGGGAAGGGGATATTACTATGGCGATACTATACTATGTTAACCTAATGCCTATAACTAGTGGTTGTGAATTTGATATAACCTAAGGAGGAAACTACCTAAGGCAATGTTTTAAGACCTATGGTGATTAATTGATGGACTAACCTAAGTTTTGGGAAATCTAGCCTAAACTATTTGAAAAGGGCCTAAGGTCGCATGTCACTACAGTGACAGTTCCAATGGATTTTATGTGATTTGATTGGATTTAAATGAAGGGAAGTACCGCTATTTTTGGTAAGGGCTAGTTAAACTTTAGAGGGGCTTACGTGAAGGCTTCACTAAGTATGGAATTGCATGTAAACTTGGGATTGGTATCTGTCAGTTTTGGGAGGTAGTGGCAAGGAGAGATAAGTGGGAGAATTAGGAGTTATGGCATTAATGAATCTCAATTTTTGTTTGCAAACCATCTTGGAAACTCAGGAGGTGGGTTTGTGAGAGGTTGTTTGGTTTTGCATGCATCACGAATTTTTCTCTGCATGGAGCTATCTGGTTCTTTGAACCAGCAGTTGGACTTCTTCTTCTTGGCTATTTTTTGTTTCTCTGGTCTATTTTCAATCAAGGGAATGTATAAGAGGCTTTGGAAGAAAAATTGTTTGGTTGTTGATCTATCGTGGAGAAGAAAAAGGGTTGGAAGCTCGGCTAGAAGTCTCCTTCGATTTGGCAGAGGCACTATCAGGCATGATAGGCTCTACCCATTAAGATTTCTTGCTTTCTTTTAAATGATTCATTAAATCAATTTTGCTTACTTAAGATATATTTTTGCATGATGTGTCTGGTTATTTACTTGCATGTTTTCATGAAATTTGTGGTTTTTGGAATGTGAATCCATTGTTGTTAATGGTAACTTTTTAGAACTTTCTCTGTACTAGTTATTATTGGTATTCATGTGAACTTGTATTTGAAGCTCTGTAACTTATATTTGAAGCTCTATAGCTTGTATTCAAAGATCTGTAGCTTACATTCGAGACTAATGTGACTGAACTGGATTGTTGCTTGAATGGTTATAAACCTTTGTTTAGTATTGTGTTTCGTTGAGCTTATAGTGGAGCTTCGTGGTTGTTCTAAGCTTGTGTTGAAGCTTCGTGATTTGTTATGAGCTTTTAATGGGACTTCGTGTTGTTCTGGACTGAGCTAGAACTTGGTGTAGTTCTTAACTTTTGGTTGAATCTTCGTATTCAACATTGTACTCTTATTCAGTTCTTACGAGTGATAAATTGGTAGTTGAGTTGTTGAGTTTTATTATGTACATACGCTCTGTGCTCGAGATTTATTCTTCTTTAAGGATTTGAAGTTGCTTGAACTCGTAATAGAGAATTGGTGTTTTGTTCTAAGCTTGTATTTAGGGCTTTGTGTTTTGCTTTAGGCTCATACTTGAACTTCATGCTTGTCTGAGCCAATATTTACAGCTTATGAACTTTTGAACTTGTGTTCGAAGCTCGTATTTGACAATGTAAAGGTATTCCTTAGATGGTTGTTTTGAACTTGTGTTGGAGTCAACAGGTTTGAATCTATACTTGTAATTTGAGCTGGAGTATTGTTGGTATTGTGGATGTAAAAAGCTTTAAATCCATTTTTGGATTGTCTGCTCAATAAGGTCTTGAGAGTTTTGTTTTGGTCAGAAGTAGACTGGGTAACTTCTTTTTGGATCTATTGTGGTACTTTTGTATTGGAGATTGTACCACCTTCTTCGAGCATGACAGGGCGTGTGAATATGAAGTGTTCCTATTCTTCTCTTCCCTGAGTGAACCTGTGTCCTGTGGAAGGCTTGATTGTTGTCTGTAGAAGGATTAAGGGACTGGAATTATATCTTGCTATGGGTATTGATGATTTTGAGTTCGTTTAGAACAGTCGTATCAGTTTTTAGAGGGTTTATGGAATGTATTATTTACTTTCCTTCTTGTTATTGATGTTGAAACAAATACTTCCCTGTCTTAAGCTTTTAACTGAAACTCGAGAGGCTTGTGGTGAATCTGTTCAGTCGAGTTGGAAGTATGTTTGGGTTAGTACTTATCTTTAACTTATTGTTTAGTTTTCCTACTCTCTTCTGCTATTTTATCTTATTCTTGGGATTTAATAGAATGTGAATCTAAAACCTAGTATACTAAGTATAGTATGAAGGGGTACAGTATCACTATTCTGAATGCTTGGTAATATTGTTCTTATTTGGGATCATGAACTACTTACTCATTTGCATTAAGTTGTTGATGCCTTGTAATGGAACTTTAGTCTTTGGGTTCGTGAGTTGTATTGACCCTTGTCTATCTTGCATTATTTGTGTATTTCTATTCCTTGTTGGGTTCATTGAATGAATCTTAGGGTTTTAGACAAAGAAATGAATATGATCTCTTGGGGACAGTATACTATTTAGAGTTAGTACTGTGAATTTCATTCTGAGTTTTGAATTGAACTTGAGTTTGGTGAATGGAAATAGGAAATGAGTTGTAAGATTTGTAGTGGAAATTTTGTATTGTGCATTCTTTGACTATGCATTCGGTTTTGTGATTTCTTTATGGGAACTAGTTAAAGAATTTCTAAGTTTGAATTAGATATGGGAATTCATTTCATAGTATAAATGAAAGGAATTATGGATTGGGTCCTTTTCTATTTGAGATCCTTTTTCTATCGATTGTATAAGTTCATTGACTGAACTTCTCTTTAATTGATTCTCTTCTTAGATGAAAACTTCTTGGATAGATTTGATAAGAGATTTATATTGTTGAGTCTAGTCTGGATTTGTGGACAGTTTGGTTTCAAACCTTTGAAATATATCTACTAAAATATAGAAGTTAGTAAGACTTTCAGTTAGACTGTTTTGCTTCCTAATCTTCTTGGATTGAACTAGGATTATTGTTTAGATGTTGCCTCTTTATTTATGGACTCCTTATATTGATATTTTCAGACTGAGGCAGTGTTATATGTTTTAAACATGATTTTATCCTTCAGATGATTTTTGTATGGGGAATAAGATTGTATTGATTCTCTTCTTTTGTTTATATGGAAATATGAATCATCCTAATATGATCTATGTTGTAATCAACTTCTTTTGTTGTTTAGAAAAGATAAATGTGTATTTCTATTCTTATGGAATTATGAAACAATTGGATGACAAGACCAGTTGAATATCTTAAATTAATTGATAGGATCAATAAAACCATATGATATAATGCAGGTGATGAAGATTATATTATGCTCTTTTCTTAATAATGAATTCAGAGTCTTTAAATTGAACTTGTTTTCTAGATGATATTACTTATGATTAATTGTATGATATATTAATTGTTTCATTAAAGTAGAGTTGTTTAATGGAACAATTAGTTGAATGCCCTTTACTTTAATGCTTAGTGCTTATCATGCTCAGTTCATTGAAATTACCCGTGCTAGCAATTTTTGCAGATGTACATCGTAAGTGATAAAAAGAAGGAAAAAACTTTTATGATACATTGGTTTATTTAATTCTGGATCTTATGTAAAGAGTTTCAAATTATTCTTAAGATGTATTGGAAAAGAAAAGTGATTTTCTTTTAAGATCTTAAATATGATTAACATGCAGAATGTTTGAAATGCATAGTCTTGTAAATGTACATTTTAAATCATGAATTGAAAGGTTTATGTTGGACTTCAATTTGTGAAGTGAAATCTTTGTACTTATATGCCGGAAATAATAGTGATATCTTTGCGGTATTATTTATATCTGTTTATATATTATTGTTGTTATCAGATATTGAGTAGGATTAAAGAGATATTATAATCTCCCCTATTATAATGAACTTGTTAAATTGTAAAAGATGTCGTTCTTTAACTACACAACTATAGTTTAATAATGAAATATGCATGGGACATAAAATTAAACTATAAGAGTAATGAAAGATAAAATGAATAGTGGTTATGATTCTTAATCTTTATAACTATGTTTATAAAGTAAACACTAGCTGAATCTAGGTGGATGTCACACTTGATTTGGATAGCTAGGTTGTATTAGGAATTAAACGTTGATGTTTGCTATCCTGTTTTTGGTATAACTATTTTTATGCCACGTCAATAAATAATAATGCAAACTTGAATTAATGAAGTTCTCCATATCTAATCAAGATAGGTATGGGTAAAGAACTTAATAAATGTTGGAATTAGGGTTAGGCATGGTTACAACAATTTGAATCTTAATCCAATTTAATTATTATTAATAACCACTGAGGGGGTATGTACATCTTGATGAATCAGTTATAACGGATGTTTGTACATGCCAACTGTAGGATTGTACCCTCGAGAAGTCTTGGGACTTCTCGAGGATACAGTGTTGCAGTTGACATTTGGCAAAACCCTTCCATATTTGTTCATCTAGATCTACACACATCTGGACTTGAATTTAGTTTCTCTCTGGGTCAAGTTAGTAACAAGTTTAGAATAGGTAGTAGCTTTCAATGACTCATGGTACCCTTGTCACATCTAGTTTACTTAGGTCAACCGAGTATGCCCATATACCCTAAGTCATCGTGAGTGTCTTCCTATAATAAACTATGTTTCTAAACCAGACTAGGGTCAAACCTTGGGCAAGTGGATAGACGGTAGTCAGTAAAGACCATTCTAGATAATAGAAGAGTGAGGTGAAGGATGTAT
This sequence comes from Taxus chinensis, assembly GCA_019776745.2. Classification (NCBI taxonomy): domain Eukaryota; kingdom Viridiplantae; phylum Streptophyta; class Pinopsida; order Cupressales; family Taxaceae; genus Taxus; species Taxus chinensis. Next base: position 92,376,520 of record CM034146.1, read on the forward strand.
TCTGAAATGATGATTATGTCATCTAGGAATAGTAACATGAATAGTATGTTGAAAATATTTGGCCAAAGTATCGCAAGTTGCTGGTTGCATTGTCTTATGTCACCTAGTTTAAAGCAACGTGATGTCAAATGAATATTGGTAACAAATATTCAAATAGGTTCTTTAAACAGATCACTCAGTACCCTGAATAGGGTAGGAGAACCAAGTATACATAGTATACATAAAGTATTCTATACTTTAAGTTAACATGAGAGATTGGTTGGTAGCTGAGTCATGGAATGAGAGATTCGTAGCATATCGAGTCATTACAGCTGCATATGGTTATCTGTTATGAGATTGATTAGCATGGAATGTGTGTTCTAAATGATGTTTTATTTAGAACAGAGAACATTATGTTTCAAAAAAAATTCCCTTATCTCTAAAGTCTTAAAATGGGAATGTTACATGTATGGTGGCACACCTTAAGACTACTCCTTATCACCCGTAAGCTATTAGTACTACAGAAGCTTTCAACAAGATCTTAGGACAGACATTGAAAAAAATGTATGATGTTGGAAGGAAATATTGGGATGATAAAGTGTCAGTTGTACTTGAGGCTTATAGGATCACTTATAAAATCTTGAAAATAGACCACACCCTTTCAGTTGGTGTTTGGCGCAGAGGTTGTATTACCAGTTGAATTTGTATTTCCATCCCTACATATTACACTTGTAAGTGGACTAGATGATGAACAAGCTATGGAAGAGCACATTGATAAGCTAATGTAATTCAATGAGCAGCACGTTATTGTACTTTGGAGCTAGAATACTGAGAAGGTAAGGCAGAAGGCATGAAATGATAGGCACATTAAGAACAAGACATTTGTAGTTGGTAAGATGGTCCTTCTCTATGACTCCAAGTTTGCGTGTCACCCAGGGAAATTGAAAGTGCATTAGTTGGGACCTTTTGTAGTAACCAAGATACTTGAATAAGGCACTTGTCAATTACAGACGCTGGATGACACCATGTTGCCTGGTTACTTCAATGGGAGTAGGTTGAATCCCTACTATAAATAAGGCTTCTTGGTATTTGTAAGAATGTAGTCTTTCCATTTAGATTATATTTTCCTTTCATGTGTTTACTTTCAACCATTGTTATGCTTCATAAATTTAGTTCTTTGTTTTGTTGTAATAAGCATGCTTGCGTGCAAGAATTTGTTTACTATATATGGAGTTCATGCGCAGAGGACTGTACATACTTTTAGTGTGGGGTTATCTAGGTGCAAGTTCACGAAAGAGGAAATGGTTGGCACAGTTGAGGGTATTTTCTAAAAGGTTTGCGTAAAATAAAAATGTCTTGCAAGTTCTAGGGATGAAGGTGCTCTTAAGGAGATTTCTCAAATTGAATACCACGTGTAAGAAAAGGATCACACAGTGTAATGCAAGGTAGGTAGCGGCATGGTAAACTACTTGGTATATGGTGCAGAAGATTATGTACTTCAATATAGGGAGGCTTGTGAAGGAGGTTTGTGGATTGAAAAGTATTCGGGTGTACCAGAAGGTTACAACTATTACGCACGGAAGGAAGTCACACGATAACGGAAAAAGTAGAATAGGTTCTTTATTAAGAAAATAACTTAAAATATTTAAAGTAATAAAAATTAGGTTGAAAGTGGAAAAAGTAAGTTGGTGGGATACAAAAAAGTATAAAAAGGAGCAAGCTGGAGTCATTTTCTACCTTGCATTCAAGAGAACTTAAGCAATAGACCTATCGAGTGACTTGGATTGACAAAGTGAGAGAAGTGAAGAGTAAACAAGAGCAATGTGCATATGAGGTTGTGTGTGGATCCTTATGAAAAGTGAAGTTTGAGCCAGCAGCTGGAAGTAATAGTAGGGCATGTAGGGAAGGGTTTAGGGGATGAGTCTGAATAGTTAGGGTTCGCGGCTCTCCGATAACAAGGTAACTGCGGTGGAACAAAGTACCTAGGGCACAAATTTGTAAGAACAATGACACTAAATACCAGAAGAAAGAATCATATGGAGAGGTTTGAAGTGGAGGAACCCTTGGAGGATATATATTCAGAAATATAGTACCCTCTTTTAGTGTTTAGGGTTTAGACTTGGAAGTCGCAGCTTCCCAAGTGCAAAATTAGTGAGTACAACCATGGGGCTCCAAGGAACAAAGCTATGTTGAAGGTAGATCTGTTACAGGAGCTGCTAGGGATGAACGAAGAAGGGAAATTATTGGTTGACAATTCAGTATAGAGGAATTTAGAGAAATTTTGGGTTCTTCAAATATTCGAGCTACCTTTATTTGCAAATCCCACACATCTATACCAATGTCTCATAACTACGTTGTATAAGGATTTATTTTATTTCGTGGGTAGGAGGATGAGGATTATGGATCAACTTATTGAGTGATTCGTAGGGTTGAGGAGCTCAAGAGAGGACATGGGGCTGGATTTATGCTCTGATGCAAAGATTGATGAACTGGCCATTGCATTGCAGTATGAGAAAGGAGGTCACTCCATGATGTTTGATAAACTCATAGACCCTGTAGCTAGGCTTACATCTAGATTGGTCAATTACAAATTGGGCACCTTAGAGAGGTGGACAGATGTGAAAAAAAAAATTATGTATTGCACATAGAATGATGAACATGACACACTACAACATTACACAATACATTGTCAATGGAATCATCGAGGAGGCCAAGGCATAGAATGAGGAAGGAGCAAAGATAACCTGGGGCACAATCCTCCTTCTTATTGTATTTTATGAGATTGGGGTACCATATGGCCTAGATGATGATATGTGGATATGTCCACCTCTGAAAAATATCATGTAGCGTAATTTGTTGGGTATACTTGTGTTGGTGCAATCTCAAATGTATACAAGGCGAGAATGGATAAATGGTACAAAAAATTATGAGGGGCATTTGAGAATGAGTGAAAAATTTTGCATGAGTTTCCTATGGAGATTGGGAAGTAGGAAAAGTTCACAGTAATGCAAAATTACAGCCTTGCACGGTTCAGAATGAAGGATGAGGAGATGGGCCCTTGGTGCAAGTTGTCATTCACATTCACCGCTTGATATTTCAAGTGTTCTATAAATAGGATAAAGGACACAAAGAAGTTAACCTTTGATGTGACAAGGTTGACTCAGACTTACACATCTTGCACATGACCTACAGGTATAAATCAAGGCCTACGTATTTTGAGATGTTAGATCCTGACACGTTAGACTTGTACCCCCAGTTAAATGTTACCATTAAGGGGTTGATAAGCAGAGTACTTGTAGCATTGAGGCCGAAGATGCAAGGAGGGGTGGAGATGGAGATTACAAATTCATACTTCCCACTGCCTAGAAGGAATGTTGTACCACCCCTTAAGAGAACGCGCAAAGATAATCCTAAGGGAAAAGAAGACAAAGAGGAAGGTGGACTTGATCACACCAAGAGGAAGAATTTGTACTACACAAGAAGAAGCAACACTGACGTTAGCATGTCTCAGCCACAACAAGAAAATGCAGAGAAGGAAAAATTCAACCTTGGAGGGGTGAAGGTTTTCTCCAGCACAGAAACAAGTGAGGAGTCTTATTTGGAGAAGAAAGGAGAAAAATTAAGCAAGGATCTTGAGAAATAATGGGTTGACTAGTTGGAAAAAAATAATGTTGAGGATCAAAGGAAATCATGCGCCACAGAGGGAGGAGCAAACAAGAGTCTGCCCAAGAAAAAAACACCTGTCGAAGAGGATGCGTGTGAAGAGAAGGTGACTAATGAAACTTTTGTTATCAGGGAATAAAATGGCATAGGAGTTGCAAAAAGTATAAGTGCCTCCACCCCAAAGAAGACAAGTAAAAAGGTGAAGGCAGTGTGGAGAGATGGACACTTAGGTCACCACATATGGATTTTTTGGATGACCCGAAGAAGGTTTTATGGGTTCATTTCAAGAGCATAGTGTCGAATGATAATTTGTATTCCTGGGAACTAATAGATAAGCATAGGGGAGTGTCACAAACCAAGAAGATGTTAAGCTGGAACTTGTATAATTATGCAGAAGAACCTAAGTTTGAGGTAAGTGACCACTCCATTAGTTTCATTGAGTTGAAGAATGAGTCGGGGAGGAAGTATAAGGTTTTCGACCCCATGTACCTCACTAATGAGTAGGCGTGTAAGGCCTTGAACAAGTTGGCCATGGATGTTGGGCATAGTAACCTTGATGTAGGTGCTACTATGAAGGTCTTGGTAGTAGATAAGAAAGAAAATAAGCACAAGGTTGATAATTTGAAGAAGGTCTAGGGTGAACAAAAGAGAATGAAGGAGGCTTATGATAGGGTTGGCGTCATGGTGAAATAAATTTTAGGTCAGTGCCCAACCTTGGTGAGCCAAGCTAGGAGTGATTACAATGATGAGATGGAATACTTAGAGGACCTAGTTGGCATGCTTCTAGAGAACATTAAGAGTGTCATAAGGCCAACAATAGAAGAAATTACAAAGGAGAAAGAAGCTAATAAGGTTGTTGTTGAGGTAAGAATTTCAGAGCTAAAAGATGTATTTGCACAGCTCAAGGAAGCAAGTGACAAGGCTAATATAACCTTTAATAGATGCCAAAAATGTGAACCAATTCTTGATGCGCACATGATAGATGAAGAATCAGTGCTCAAGGCTATCCAAGAGAAGACACCTACAACTAAAATTGAGCACACCCAGGTTATGGCTGAAGTAACAAAATAGAAAGAAGTGATTAAGTTCAAGAAGGATAAGTTATATCTTCGAATACGTCAATTTTAGAATATGGTGTTGGACCACATGGATGTGATTGAGGGAGTGTGCCCGACATGAACTATGGTCATTCAGGATCTCAAGATCAGGGTTGAAGAGTTGGCGCCTGAAAAAATTCCAGGAATTGTAGAAGTGGCGCCCAAGAAGGCTATGACAGAGCTTGATGAATGGAAGAAGGTGGGGATTGAAATAGATGTTGAAATTCCAAAACTCTTTCAACCATTTGAGGCTTGAGTTGATTTTAATAGGTATAATGATTCTTTTTGGGCATTGAATTATTTATTCTTTTATTGAGTACTCATGTATTCTTTGGAGAAACAAGTTGGAAGGAGTCATTTCCGAGGATGAAAATCCAATTTAGTGTGGGCTAATGTTGCATAGACAAAATGACTAAGTACATGCTACACACGAGGATTTTAGGTGTGTGCAAGGAAGGCGCGAAGGGGCATGCATAAGGAAGAATGGAAAATGCACGAGGGCTCATGCCCAAAGCCCAAATAGGGATATTTTAGTACTTAGCCAATTTTTTGGACCGCGAGCTAAAAATAGACAAGGACGAGTTGGAGTGTCGATCAAGTAATGTTCCAGATCTAGAGAAAGCTAGGAGACTTGAAGGCCAAGCAAGAGCCATTTTTGGGATAAAGTGAAGATGAACGGTCATGCATGGATCAAGTTAATAATAGGATTAAAGTAGATTTTATTAATAGGATTAATATATTATTAGACTGGTAGAAAAAGCATGCACACTTTAGATTTTTTTTGTATGTACGCATGGTTATTTTGAGCATGTGATCTATTTTGAGAATGCAGAGGAGGTGAAGGGCAAGTCCCCACCCTTATATATATTTATCGTACCCCATTTTGTTAAACAAGGTTAATGTGATAGGGTTATACTGATTTGAAGTACTAGCACATGTGACTCTGTAATAGTATTGTTATGTATTCAGCTTTTGATATGTAATACTTCTATTATGAATGGATCATTATGGTTGGATCATGATTGTTGATATGTATGAATATGGAGACTGTATGGTTTAATTGATCTTAGTGATTGTTTAAGCTATTATGATTCTTTATTACATGTGTTTCCTTATGATATTTGTAATGATCTACTCTTGAATGTATGCTTTGGTATTGGTAATCATGAACATGCATGCTAACATCTTGACAAGTCAGAGCAAAGGAGGGACTGGTAGCTTTGTGGGCTTCAAGTCAGCTTTCATATCTATCTGAATGAGGTGTCAAGCACATAACATCTTTAGGTGGTAAAACAAACTACATATGGGATGAAAAACATCTTATATATTGTTATCTCGAAGGACAACTATATAAAATATATATATTAGCTATCACTATCAAAAAAATATTATCATAGACCACTTCCTTGAAGGATAGATACTCAAATCTCAAAAAATCACATACATGGAGACAAATTGAAAGCTTCATGTATTAATCAAGTTTCTAAAAAATGTCTAAAATCCTCTCTTCATCCCAGAAAAACTTCCCACATCGAACAACTTTCTCGTAAAGATGCAAGCTTCCTGCATTGATCAGCTCATGTAATATTAAACAAAATAAAGACAGGGTAAATCCTAGAACCTCTAAGGAGAACATAGTTCCTTGTATAAGATACATGCAACTCCCGAACATGTATAAAAACTAGATAATGTATCTCATTTCATCATAAAACAATCACACAATCTTAAAATGGACTAACTATTGTTAGTTATATGATATGGCAGTTAGGGTTACAAGTGAACTAATATCAAATTACCATCACATACATCCAAATACTCAATAAAATAAAGAATCAAACACATCTCAACCATCATTATATATATATTAATCAATGAAATCAACATCCACATAATATAATCACATCTAAAATCCATCACAAAGGAATAAATAAATCATCATCCAAAATCTATCCACAAACTCATATAAAAACATCACATAAAAATCATGAAAACACATTTGACACACCCATATAATCAAAACATCACACACACACACACACACACACACACACACACACACACACACACACACACACACACACACACACACACACACACACACACACACACACACACACACAAATTGATCTACATCAATGATTAGGATCCGTTGCCCATACAATAATTACATCATGAATTGTACATTCGATATCCCCATACCACCTACTCCTCCTTCGGGCTCCCTCCTAGGCCCACAAATATTCATCATGTTCACTATAGGACCTTGTTAAGATGCATGTCATTGGCTTGTTATATATTGTGCATAGTAATGCACCTTCGAAATCCTCTCCCCTACCACCCCCCGTAGTATCTCATATCCTCTCATAAGGCCTAGTATTGATTCATGCTCACTATCTTGTGCAGCCCCATCTAACCTCCAGGCACAGCTCCACCCACTCCTCCAAATGTTCCTCCCCTACCGGTACTCTTACTTCAGATCTGATCGGACTCGATGTTTCCAGTGTAGTCCTAGTCACACCAAACTGCTCCCTCAATAACTCATGATACTAACGATATTGGTCTCAATCTGCCAAACATGTCCCAAATTTGTCTCTAGGTCAGTCACCCGCTCATCTCTCTCCTAATATCCCCATCATCCTTACTACCTCACCCATGAAGGAAACAACTTGACAATCCCTCTCAACCAGCAACTGCCTCAGTCTCTCCAACTTCGCCCCAAACCCCCTTATGTCCACCCCTCAACCACCTCCCCCCTCTCCACATCCTCCTCCCCCCTCTTTGTATCCTCATGTTAGTGTACGTTATTATTTATCCTTTTATTTATTTATTAGGATAATTCTTACACTTGTGTTAGCCCTACACTTTTTGGGTTATCTTCCTTAGGTGTACTAGTTGTGTGGAGCTAGCTTACTAGTTGTGCTGAGTTAGTTTCTCAGTTACGTGGAGTTAGCTTACTATTCTTCTTGATTTAACTTAACTACCAATATTAGTTAGTGGGAGTTCTTCACCATTGATTTAGGTAGTATTTGCACTTTCCTCCTCCTATATGTACATCTTTCTTATTAAGTAATTCAAGTCATTGTATTGTAATGTATTGAGCATTATGGATTATGATAGATTTCCATATGTGGTATTTTATCTCTTCTATTTTGCAAATTTAATGTGGTGCGCTATTATCATCTGAGATCACAGCTTGGAACAATATTCTTATCATTCCTTTCATGGTATCAAAGCGATGGATGATGTAGACATCCATCTATAAGTTTTTCTTTACATGCAAGGGTTTATTATTTTCACGTGTTTGGAATTTGTTAGCACTTTTCTACAACATGCATTTTTATGCAAAACAGAGTGCGCCATCGGATTTGGAAGGTGTCAAAACCCTAGAATTGACTATAAACTTGACCATGTTTTGAGATAGTCAAATCTAGATGCAAATTTGTACCCTCTTGGTGCATTCTTTTATCCATTGGATATAAGCATGTACATTCTTGATGCATTCTTTTACCCTCTGAATATTTCTATTTTGGATGAAGTCTTTTATCCACTAGACACAGATCTATACCCTCTCAGTGCATTCTTTTATCCATTAGATATAAGTGTGTACCTTTCGGATGCATTCTTTTACCCTCTGGATATTTCTGTTTTAGATGCAGTCTTTTATCCACTAGACACATTTGTACCCTCTCAGTGCATTCTTTTATCCATTGGATATAAGCGTGTACCTTCTGGATGCATTCTTTTACCCTCTGGATATTTTTGTTTTGGATGCATTCTTTTATCCACTGGACACAAATATGTACCCTCTCGGTGTATTCTTTTATCCATTGGATATAAGCGTGTACCTTCTAGATGCATTATTTTACCCTTTTGATATTTTTGTTTTAGATGCAGTCTTTTATCCATTAGATGTAAATTTGTACCCTCTAGGTGCATTCTTTTATCCATTGGATATAGACATGTACCCTCCAGATGCAATGATTTACCCTCTGGACATTTAGGCTTTGGGCACAGGATTTTATCCTTTGGTTGCAAGTTTGTATCATGTGGATACACTCTTTTACCCTTTTGACATTTGGGTGTCACGTGTACCTTTTAAAAAAACATCAACATTAAAATATTATTTTAATAGCAAAACCTTCTAGAACTCATAACTTTTGATCCGTAGTTCAAATTAAGGTGATATTTTTTTTTGAAATTGTGTATTTTTTCAAGATCTACGCATTGGTGAAATTTTTATACACATATTTCAAATGTAAAAGGTACATTTACTCATTGTAATATTTGCATGCACTCAATTATAAAGAGTCAAATTTGGGAGGGTGTTGTAATCACTTGTGAATGAAATTTTGGTTGAGCTCGACGTCCTAAAAATTTGAGTGTTGCATTCTTGTATATATGGGTGTATATATTTATATCTCTCTTGTTTGTTGAGATATTTTGGATATGTATTTTCGACACTTTTTTTTGCATGTTGACAAACTCTCTTATGGGGGAGCTATTTTGGTGAGGCCCAATGTTAATTTGCTAATGGTCAAGTAGTTATTTTGATAACTCATACAAATTTGTAGCGTCATTCTACCCATTTAGTAGTATGGGAGGGTATGGTGTTGATACATATTCTTTGGGTTTTATGTCCTTGCCTTGTTACGTGTTGATATTGCTTCTTCGAGTTTCGTGTCCTTACCTTATTACCTTGACTTTTCTTGGATCATGGCACTCCTATTTATTTAGATTTTGTGTCCTTGCCTTGTTGCCTTGGTTATTATTTTTGGATCATGACACACCTATTTGTAGAAGTTGATCTTGCTTCTTCAGATTTTGTGTCCTTTCCTTGTTAGTTTGTCTTTTTTTGGATCGTGGTACTCTTATTTATTTAGATCTTGTGTCCTTGCCTTGCTACCTTGGTTTTTCTTGGATTGTGGCATGCCTATTTATAACAGTTGATCAAATTATGTTTGGGTTTTTTTTTACACTTTCAACATCACTCCATTGACAGTCTCCTTGAATGGAACTATTCTGGTGAAGCCCAATGTCAGTTTTTTTTTTAGTTCTATGATCAAGCAGTGGATTTAGACCATAGTGCACACTAAACATCTTCAGCATTGTACAAGTTTTTTGAGCCGAGCTTCTAAGGATATCTTGCAGTGGGATTTTACTCTCTAATTTATTATTACTAGTTTTGGGTACCTTACGGTGTCTAATTTTCCTAGTTATTGTACGTGGGTACCTCATCAGGCCTTGTTATTAGGACCCACCTTCTTTTTCACCCACCTAAGCTATGCTTACAGGAGGGTGTTAGTGTGGGTTATTATTTATCCTTTTATTTATTTATTAGGATAATTCTTACACTTGTTGGGTTAGCTGGCTTAGGTGTACTAGTTGTGTGGAGTTAGCTAACTAGTTGTGTTAAGTTAGCTTCTCAGTTATGTGGAGTTAGCTTACTAGTCTTCTGGAGTTAACTTAACTACCAGTATCAGTTAGTGGGAGTTCTTCACCACTGATTTAGATAGTAGTTGAACTTCCCTCCGTCTATATGTACATATTTCTTATTGAGTAATTCAAGTCATTGTATTGTGATGTATTGAGCATTATGGATTATGATGGATTTCCATATATGGTATTTTAGCTATTCTATTTTGTAAATCTAATGTGGTGTGTTATTATCATCTGAGATTGCTGCTTGGAACAATATTCTTATTGTTCCTTCCACCTCCTCCCCTTGCTCCTATCGTGACCTCGTAATCCTCTCCCATTAGGATAACATCTTCCCTTGTCACCACATTGCGTACTTGGGTTTCACCCTGACATCATCTATCTCAATTGGTGCTACCTCCTCCTCTTTTATCTCCTAAATATCCCACATCTATGTAACAAGAAGCTCTATAGCTCTCTCCACTCTCATATGGAAGATATGATTGCCTAGTACATCATGTACCTCGTTGAATTATCACAACACCCACCCAAAATGTACTACCTCCACCATCTCTTCCCTCCATCCTGGCATCCATCTCTCTTGTTGCATCATCTACAAATCATCCCCCTCTTCAAGTCATATAGGGAGGCATACATATGGCCTCCATATTACATTATTAACCCCTACCCATCTAATAACCTTGCACAATACTATAGACTCCAAGATATTGCATCTCAGGTAAAATCATTCCTCCATCTCAAAGAAATGAAACAAAAATCCATGTCATACCACTTAGCCCAAGGAATCCCACATGATGAGATCACTTTGATGTGCTCAAATGCCCAACACTATAAAATGAAAGTCACATCCAATCCATATCTTTTCCCCACTAGCTACTCACATGACTCCTTATACACTTACACCAGTAGATTTGGCCCCCAAGAAAAAATGGTTTGATTTTCCACCATATATGCTACAACCCTAGCTAATTCCTATGGAAAATGGCCTCCACTAGAATCTAGTAGAGTATAACAGTTGATACCCACCACAATTATCATGGTCAAGGTACTCCTAACTACCTCATCATCCCACAAAGCCTCAAATGTAAACCCCCTACAACATATTTCATATCCAGGGCACCATCTCCATAAAAATTTATCATCGTTGCCTCTTGTCAAGTCTCATCGATCCACATAATCGACTCACCCTTAATAGGTAGTTATAAGATCATATATAAATCCTATAGGGTGATTGTTATCTACCATGTTGGTAACTAGAATGTCCCTATGGTTGCATCCCACCGCTCTAGTAATTCCACCATCATTTCTAAAGCATGGTGGACCCACCTATAATGGTGAATTACACTTAACCCCAACACATCCAAAATCTCCCAGTCATCATCCCTCGTGTACTTGTGTAACTGCCATTACAAAGGTAAAACTCTATCCCTCATCAACATGTATCTCTTTATCTGCATCCACAAAAACAACAAGGAAAAATGTAAGCCATTGCAATACAAACTCCATCTAAAAATTTTCAAAACATGCCAAATCGGAACCGATCAGTACATATCCTATCTAAATCGGTGTCAATCCTAGTGATTGGAAATGATCCTATATCCACATATAACAAAAAAATACAAAAAAGGAACCTACCTCTATTTGGGATGGTCGTCATCTCCTTTGTCCACTCTCATTAGCCTCCATCTCTAAAAATGGAAAAAAATCACAAATTTATAACAAAGTATCACAATAAACACAATGAGCACAATGACCTCTCATGATTACCCAAATCTTATATATAGGCTTCCTGACTTGATCGGCGTCGACTTGTAATCAGTGGTAATTCACTCGAAATTGGCAGTCATTCATCAAAATGACATCGATCCCTCAAAATAGAACACTTTTCAAGTATGTGCTTCTTTTTTCTTCCCAAGACCCTCTAAAATCAAAAATTATATCTGACACAAAGGAAATTAGGCTTATTAATACATCATGGATTTCATAGCCTCTCAAGAAATTTTCCCTACCACTTCCTATAAGTCATACGTCTATAGGTTGAGACCCATTGGTTCCCCTATCATGTGACTTCTTGGTTGCATAAAGCCTGCCTTTGTTGTAATATATTATCGATCCTATGTCTCCCAAATCCACCATGGATTCCATAGCCTCCCGGGAACCCTTTCTCCTTGCTTCCTACAAGTCATACATTTATAGGTTGAGAACCCATTGGTTCCCCTATTATTTGACTTTTCATTCGCAAAAACCCACCTTTGTGGCAATGCACCTCATGCCCAGTCTTAGGGCATCTTAAATTGAAACACATCTATACACAAATGTAATCTTATACAAGCCTACACACTCTTGCATTTATTTATCCACCTATCTATTCAAATTGGTGACCATCACAATAGATTATGATGACCCTCAGTTTGAGGGGGGATCACTTATCCAACATAAATCTAACTATCTCACTCATTTTTGTCTAGTGGCTTGTCCATCAAAAATGACTCAACAAAAGGGGGAAAATGTAGACACCAAAATTAGATCACCCTAATTCCCGTAGGTGCGTACACACTCGTGGACACCCCTTCGTAATCCCACATGGTCATTTTACCCTTTTACCAATTTACATTTCACCATTTTACAACTCATAACCACCTATAACCACAAAACAAACTAAAATAAATAAATAAAAATTAAATCTTAACAACCTAGCCTCCTTATAACCCCCCAAGAGATAAAAAACAAACTTAAACCATTACAAAACTAAAAACCCTAAAAAAACAAATGGATGAAACCAAATTCAACCATTCTCCTTAAATTAGGACAAAAATCAGTGTAGTCCCCCATAATTGGCACCAATTAGTACGGATCAACGGTGATTCGTTAAAATGACATCGATCATATAAAAACCAACTCAGGCCTTTTCCAAAGGATTCTAAAATAAATTTTGGCATCCAACAGGTGACATGCTCAGGCTCTCTAATTTTGTATTTTAAGCTGACGTGAAGTGATCAAAATTTCTTGTCATCTTATACTCCCTTTGGAGTAATCTTCCTTCACATCCAGTTATCCCAGTTTCATCCTCCTCAAAGGTAAGTTGTTTTATTCAAATCAATGATCTTCTATCCTAAGATTTGGTCATATTAATATAATTATTTACATTCAAAAGAACACTCACTCCTCCGTTAAAAATTATAAGCATTACAATACATATGTTGATTAACTATGTTTTGACAACGATTGACATTGATCATCTATATCGGTATCGATCCATTGGATCAATGTTATTCCCTGCTAAATTTATCCTATATTACATTCTTGATACATCTTGATATATTTTCCTAATATCTATTAATCGTGGCTAATTATTTTTCATTTGTAATAGTTTGTTTCTGTTAGATGGCCCTTTTAAGAGTGACTTTATGAACTTGACACCATCTTAAATTCACCAAGTGTGTGCTAACCATTCATGTGGGAACAATTTGACATCAACTACGATTTAATATTATGTGTAATTGTCCACACACTTGATCCAGATGACATCACTAGAAAATTGGACATTCTCCTCAAATAGAGTGATGAGGTCAACCTTTACTAGGACAACATCTTTAATCCTCCCAAACCCATCATCGAGGATGTTGATTGAGTTCTAGCATCCAGAAATCACTCATTTAAATTTTGTTATCTGTATCATCCAACATTATCTATATTTTTGTCATTATCTCTAGCTTAACTATCTAAAAGTGAGTTGACACCTATTAAAGGAAGCCATTTGGTTCCTAGGATTGGCCTTTTCCAAAAAAAATTGCCTAATTATTATCTAATATCTTTCTTGTTAAACCTTCTTATGTATGTGCAAGTTCCCGATTCTTTGGAGGAGGAGTTTCTTATGTATGTTTGAATCCATTATCTCTCATTATCATCTATGCAGGTATCATTAAACATTGTTATTTTTGAGTTTTATTGATTGGCTTCACATAATAAAATTGAATCCTAAAATCTACTAGAACATAACCTTATTTCATGAAACTCCAAGATACCTTCTGGAATTAGAACCAATTTACCTTCCTCATCCAATGGTGGCAACTCAAGAGGAGTAATGTTTTATCCAAGTGCCTTTTTGAGGCATGAAACATGAAAAACATAATGTATTCTACTATGTTTTGGTAATTTAAGTTCATAAGTAACCTTTCCCGCCATTCCCTTAACCTTGTAGGGGCCATAAAAATCTTGGCTTCCAACTTTCCCTTGCCACTTTGTTTGAGTGTAGGATTGCCTATAGGGCTGCAACCTTAAGATACATCCATATCATCCTACTTTAAAGGGTCTTTCACTTCCTATGCTGACCCGCGTATAATTTTTGACTATTTTTGGGCATGTTGGTGCAATTTCTCCTTAAGCTGATTTCATGATATCAATGACTTTGTTTGCACTAAATCTTTAGCACTAGACAACCTACTATATATCATCACCACATCCATGAAAGGAACTAGTATCATAACCATACAAATGCGTTAAAGGGGGGACATACCAATAGACATTTGGAAGGTAGTATTATAACAAAACTCAGCCATGTGTAACAATTTTATCCAAGCTAAATGTTTCCCATCAATATAATTCTATAGATAGCCTTCCACCCATTTGTTGACTATTTCTGTTTGTCCATATGTTTGAGGGTGGTAGCTAGTGTTAGGGGTGAGTTTGGTACATGTCAAGTGAAATGGTTGTTGCCAAAATATACTCATAAATTTGTTATCCTTGTCACTTATTATATCCTTTGGAAACCCGTGAAGTATAAACACTTCCTTAAAAAATACATCAGCCATTATAGGTGCATTATACTTTGTGGAAGTGGAAAAAACTGAGCATATTTAGTGAGCCTATTAACCACAACATATAAACAATTATTACCTTTAACCATGGGCAACCCCGTGATGAAGTACATGGTGATACTTTCCCATTTTTTATTTTGAATAGGAAGAGGTTACAAAATTCCAGCTAGAAATGCATGTTCTACTTTGTTTTTTGGAAAACTAGACACTTTCGGATGTATTGGAGTACTTCCCCTTTCAGGCATTTCCAAAAGAATATTTCCCTCACTAGTTTGTAAGTTTTGAAATAACCTGGATAAACAACTAAGGGGGAATCATGGAAAACCCACAATATCTTAATCTTCACCTTAGATTTAGGCACCAAATAGACCTGGCTCTTATAGAGAATGAGCCCATCCATCACTTTATACCTTTCATCCACCATTTCTCCTTCAAAAATAAAATTAGCAAACTTATTTTTGGCATACTCTTTTGTAATCAAATACTTTCAATCTATTATTATCTTGGATAAAGAACAAAAATATGACTCTCTTGATAAGATATCTTCTACTACATACTTGATTTGAGGGGTTTTCATAAGCATACCTTGAAGTACCACTTTCTTACCCTTGTCCATAAATATTATTTCCATGTTTTGGTAATTAAGAGTGATCTCTCCCAATGAATACAATCATTATACCCCAAGCACAAGATTGATATCAACCAAACCAATCAATTAAAAATAAACACATATGTCATGTTCTCCCAATGTGAAGAGGATTTGGGGGCACCTCCTTGTGCATGGCATGGATTAGCCATCTACTACCTTGATCGTGAATCCCTTGAAGTCTTCCACATTTAATTCTATTTTTGCCACCGAGTGTTCATCAATGAAATTATGTGTGGATCCAATATCAATCAAAACAATTACCCCTTACCCTTGTAGGCCACCTTCCATCTGGAATGGATGATAACTAGGTGTTCCTGTCAAGGTAGCAAGAGTGTCATCCAAACTTCTCGGATCTTCTTCTAGAAAACTATATTGCTTTGCGTCACCAACACAAGTTTCTCCATCCTCACAATCTAAAAATAATTTAATGTAATGTACATTACCCTTACCTAAGAAACGATGATTGAGAGACCATGGATCCTTGTAATAAAAGAACACATTCTTCCTACTTACGTTGTTTTTGTCTCTCCTTGCTAATTTTGGACAACTCCTTATGAATAATTGACATTCATTGGAAAAGCTTATTTGGTTAGTCCAAAGAGAGGTTCCTTGGTCATCCCACGAGTCCCTTGGGCTATCCTCCACTTGAAAATAACTTGGGATGTCTACTGATTACTACTATTTTTGGGGCAACACCTTCAAGGTCTAAAGATTTCTTAATTACATCTTGGAGAGATAATGTATTAAAGGCTCTAACCAAACCCTTGAGTGGTTCGGTCAAACCATTAATGAATAGAACAAGTATCCTTTCTGTGACATCTGTAATCATTACAGAAAGCCTCTGAAACTCAATGACATATTCCTCTACCATGCCTTGTTGTCTCAATTATGCAAGCTCTTGAAAGTGAACTTCCAGGTCAACTCTATTAAACCTGCCAATGACTCATTTACTAAATTCATCATATGAGTTGATACTATTATGCCCTTATGTCACCAATCCATGGAACCATCACCCATGAGCAATTCGTTTTAGATGAAGTGTTACAACATTGATGGCGTCGTCCTCTGTCATATGCCTCAAAGATAGATATGTATCCAATTTTTAAATCCATGCTTGGGATGCCTCTTTAGTAGAATGGTAAAAAATAGATAAAAACATCTTACCTAATATATTTTGAACCTCTCTATGTGACACATTTTATCTTGGTTCTAGTTTAGACCTTCCTTTACTCATTCTAATGAACTCGACAAGTGAGATTTCCTCCCAGTTTGTTTCTTGGAAGTGTTATGTATTTCTCATAACTTGCCATAATGCTTTGTCCCATATAGTGCCTTGGGGCTGCCATGAAGTAATTTATCTTGATGAGCTACCCTTTCCATTATGAACCCTAGGTTCATGAAATATTTGAAGGTTAGGGCCACCAAGTCCATATTATTTGTCAATCTCACTTGCCCTCCAGTGAGCTTGTCAATTTTTTCTTCATAAGGATCTTGGTGAGCCACACTCTCTTCTTCTCTCGGTTGGTCTGATTTCTTGTCTCTCCTTTGATAGAAAATGAAACTCTTATTTCATTCTTGCATAAATCCCTAATGTTAGGAAGACAAAATCTCTTATACCACTGTAATGTCCCTTTCTAGGACTGAACCAAAGAAAAAATGAAATCACACAAACATAAATTGAAATTAACTCTAATTTTTATACCACCCAAAAAAATGGAAAAACAACGTACAACAGTCTGATTTTTATGCCAACAACTTGGAAAGAGCAATAATTCAACAAAATATCACCATAAACATCATCTACAATATATAGAAGCTGTTCAGGAATATATTGGGATAATTATCACCCAAAAATCAAGCACAAAAACAACTAGAAATAAATTAAATATCATCAGAAGTATAGCTATCAAATGTAACTGAAAATGAGGTCTCTAAACCCCAATAAATACCAAGTAAATGATAGATCAACCTTATAAATATCAACTTTGAATTACAAAACGTTCCCTAGAAGGCACCTAAACACACTCACACCCAAGTCCCTACCCTAGGAGAGGGAGCCAAAAGTGATGATAAACCCTTGATATTCTTCTCCTTGATGGGCTAGTTTCCCAACCTGTAGACACTAAAATTAGGTCACACTCCCCTTTGGTCCCTCGATGAATAAGCACCCTTCATCACATTCACCTAGTCATGGCCCCCTTCACCCCACTAATATTAATTTAATTAATTAAATTAAATTAATTCATTATCCTCACCATATATTATTTAAATATCTTAATTTAAATAATATTCTCACATACACCTCACTTAGACACCTCATCAACCCAACTCAACCTAAGACCTATTCTTAGTAAGTTTCCATAACTAACTAAGACTTACCCAAACCCTAAAAATCAATGCCTACATTCTCTCTAACCACATTCCTACATGCTTACAAGAAGCTTCCAGTCTAATATGTGGGTTAACGACATGAGATCCGAGAAAATCAAGAGGATCTCCCTAGTTTAGTAAACCTAGGAAATCCCACCTTGACCGATGCCGGTCACCCCTAACCGTCACCGGTTAAGTTGGAACCACCATCGGTTACCCTTTTAACCCTCAAAATAACCTTATTTTCAAGGTTGGAAAAGATTGGAAAAAATTGGCAAAACATTGAGATCTTCCTGAGAGATATTGCATCTTCTGAGATCGAACTCTAGTGAGAGCACGCGTGTAAGGAAAGAGATCAAGCATTTTCCCCTGCACAGCCACCCCAGCAATGATCTGATCTAACCAAGCAAAGAGGAATGCACATGCAGCCCATGTAGAATCTCTCCTATAATTTGTGATCACCTGCAGCCTTCAACCTCTCACCAGCACCTCCATCCCTCACTCATAGGCGTCTAGGACCAGAATCCAAGTAAGTAAAACATTCTACTTCTCTGGTTCACTTCATTTTGTCATTATATTATCACCTATTGTTAACCTAGCCATCCATTGACCTCCTTCAGCATTCCCCCTCCATATACCCATTAAAACCTCGCTAAATCCCTCCTAAATCACCCAATACCTCATCTCGACCAACCAAAATCCTTTGTGTAATCGCAAAGGATACCCAAAACCCATTCTGTGGCATTCCGAGAACTTCACAGTAACCAGCACCGGTTATATCTAACTATCATAAATCACCCTAAACCGGCATCGGTTACTGTATTTTCCCATACAACTCAGAACAGTGACCTACCCACCTAATTCTGCCTCACCCTCATTCACCAGTGATCTACCTGAGACCTCTGTTAGACCTGCAGTGACCCAGAACCAGTCACTTGACCTTCGGATCCTATTCTAACCTAGCCTGTTAGATTAGATCTTTCTTATTGTGTTTTAAGTGAGATACCTAAATAATTTCGAACTACAATAGGATTTACTTTATTTACCACATTAAATTGTTTAAAACAATGGATTGATAGTCATCTAGGAAGTATCACACTTCCTGGATCTCGCACACACTAGATAGTTCACTGCATATGTTGTTTAACTTTTTCTAGTGGTCTTGCTTTTCATTACAGGTAGTCCCGCCTAGCCAAAAGGAATCTCTCACAGCCAGTTGTGGATTTAGAAGTCATACGCGCGCAACAACTCATAAACCAGCATTAAAATAGGTATTCCTCCTACACCCGTTACCCTATCTATTTCGTCAATACTTCAAAGAAACATCTAAGAATCAGGTGAAACATTTTGGCACGCCTGGTCCTAGCCCAAAGCCCATATTCCTTCCATAAAGGAGATTCTAGCCCGAAGTCCTCCTTTTTCATCAGAACTAATCTCCCATGTTCTTCCACCAATAGAGGAACACCTTTCATATCCTTTATTACCTACGGAGGAGTCTTCTATTAACATCAAAACCATTTCACCTTCGACTTCTCCACTTAGAGAACCGATACCCACAATACCTCCTTCACCCATAGAGGAGCACCCATTACCTACTCCACCCACAGAAGAGCACCTATCCATTCCTCCACCTACAGAGGAGCACCCATCATCTCCTCCACCCATCACAGACCCAGTTGAGATACCTTTTCCTCTTGGTGAGCATTCTCCATCAGCTACCCAGAATCCTACAAACCTACTTTCGGCTCTCTTACCCACAGAAGTTGAAGCTAGCCAATTCCCCATCTCTAAGACACATTTTACGAGAATTACCATTAAGTCCTCATCAACTCCACCCACAGACGTGTCATTCTCATGTTTGGCCAATCACTTAGATTATGTGGATAGAGCCTTATTATGGGGGTGTCTTCTGTTTCCGGTCTCAACACAGATGCAGATTTTACTTACTGATACCTCCACTATCTACCCAAAAATATTTCATCCAATCAAACTGAACACAACCACCTCTATCACCATTCCTTCCACGACACCCATCATAACTTAACATACACCCTTACCCATAACTCAACCTACATCTAAACCCAAACCCACACCTACAGCATTTGCCTCGACTAAACCTATTACCACCTTAGGGGTCACCCTAACAACTAGCCTTACCCATCCACCTATCAAATTGGATTTAACTACATCCTCCAAAGATAACACCAAACCTACTCTGACAACCAAACAAAAGCACCAAACCCATAGAACTCATACCTCAGCTACGCCAATTAGACCTGCACCTATCATGTCCGTCTTAGGATCTCAGCTTTCCAACATGGTCAAGCAACCTCCACCTATCAATAAACCAAAAGCACAACAACCCATTC
Organism: Taxus chinensis; assembly: GCA_019776745.2. NCBI lineage: Eukaryota > Viridiplantae > Streptophyta > Pinopsida > Cupressales > Taxaceae > Taxus > Taxus chinensis. Next base: position 92,396,900 of record CM034146.1, read on the forward strand.
CTCCCTTACAAACCTCTAATCTTCCCAGACGCCCAACACGACTTACACCAGCACCTCCAGTATCTTTACCACCCATACCTCTAATACCCTCAACTATTGCTTCACTACCCACTACACTTCAGTCACTATCTCTCACACCCCAAGCATGACCTACGTCATATACCTTCACAACACCTCCGTTATCCCCATGGGAAACTTGCCCTCTTCCCCCATCTGTTTTTCCTTCTAGACCTTGTACACCCATATCACCTTTACCTAAGAAGGTGTAACCCAAAAACAAAACTCCACTACCCCACAATAAGGTAGTCAAAATAACCACACACCCTCCTACCCATCCATCTACTATACCCCTACCTAAACAAGCACGAATGACACCCAAAACCATGCCAGCACCCAAACCCATAGCTTGACCCACTCCTCTTCCAAAGGCCATTCCTCAATAATCAACCACACCTACACCCAAACCCACATTCACTTCCCATTGTGATCCACTAGCAGGGTCTTATGCCAAAATTTTAACCAACCTCCTTGAGACTTTTGTCATCACATTACAGCCACTCAGACCTTATGACCCCCTCAAACCCAAGCAAAAAGGGTTTGATGATACTAAAATTTACACCTACCATCATGTGCCAGGGCACGATGTGGAAAACTGCAAGGCCTTTAAAACTGTCCTTATCCAGTTGTGTCCTCCAGAAGCCAACTTTGATGATGATGACCTTCTCGACGAGGATCCTGCTTCACCGACACCCATTCCTACACTTCCCACTCAACAACCACAACCTCCACCCTCATAGCTCCTAGAGCCACCCCCAAGATTTGAAATTAACATGGTTCACATCAGAGAACTTTCCATGCCATCACCCCAATGTCATTTCTCCCATCTCACCTCACAAGGCTTTTCTCCTCTAGTAGGTTTTTTCCCATCATGTCATTACACCACTCATCCTACACCTTCTCCATTTCATGAATCCCCTCAAATCAACATGATACACGTCACTACATGTGGTCAAAAGGATAAAGATAAAGAAAAGGAAACTGACCCACCAACCAATCCTATACCCAACATACCATCTACACCCATACCTAAAATCACTATCCGCGGCCCCACATACCCCATTTCTAATGGCATCACACATCGCACCATGCTCAAACAATTACACCAATATCCCCTCAAAATGTCCTTATATGACCTCATTCAAACCTCAGAATCCCATCATCAAGCTCTCATGGAGGTTCTTCAATCTATTGAGGTTTTACCCAATGACCCTACACCCGTAGCCTCCATTATCACACCCCATCATGTAGCCTCTCTCACCAAATTACCACCTTCATCTTCACCCCACCCTATTCACCAAGTAGCCTCCCTTAGCTTCTCAGAGGAAGAGATCGCGCCACACCAAAACGATGACCCGGACCCAATCCTCTTCATCTCTATCCACATTGATGACATATGGGTACGTCATGTGATGATTGATGGGGGTGCTAGCATTAACATCATTTCATCCCATGAATTCACTCAAATGTGCATACGTAACAATTGCATGCATAAACATCTGATCATGTTACATTCATTCAATGACACTATCACCTCTACACTAGGCACCGTCATCCTCCACGTTCACGTGGGCCCCCGCACTGTTCTAGAATTATTTTACGTTTTGGAGGGGGAATTTCAATATAACCTGTTGCTTGGCAGACCTTGGATTCATGTCATGGGTTGTGTTCCTTCCACTTTGCATCATTGTGTAAAGTTTGAACATGAAGGACACACCTATACCATTCCAGCTGACCCATCACCTTTTAAAACATGCAACATGCTTTACCGACCCAATGATGTGCTCATACCTATTAAGCCATCTACCTCCGCAACCATTACTTCTTCACCTACACCTCCACTTACTAGTACAACCACTGCTTCAACCACACATACCTCCTCCATTCCTACCGCTGCCCCAACCTCCACGGCTGACCTATTATCTTCCCAATCCATTAACTCCACCTCCGCATTGACCTCTCGACACATCATCCATTCCAGCTACCTACATACCAACCACCAATCCCTTGGAAGGTGTTTTTCAATGCCTCACTCTAGGGGAGTACCGCCTATATAGTGTCAACACATTCCTTACTCCACAAGAGTATGGAAGCCTTCACCAACACCCTCGTTATGATCACTACATAGGAGAATGTCTCCTTTATGGCCCTCCTCATCTTCGTACTAGTCTCACCTATGGGGGACTTGATACTACCACTTACACACCTGAACCACCGCCACAAACTCACCCATTTTCTGTCGACTTCCAATAACTTACCAATCATCGTTTCACCCACACCTTCCTATACCGATTTGCATGGAAGGGTTTTGGTTTTGGATTTTATGAGCAACACCACCATACCATTATCCCATGTACCACCCGCAAACATAATGACCATAGTGGTATCGGCTTTCCCAAACCACCTACCAAACAAGCCCGCATTGAACTCATTAAGGACACTAGCCCTTCTCTACCTTCTTCACCCACTCCACCTTCATCACCCCCCTCACCGATGGAGTCGATGGATCCTAAATCTATCCCTCCTAAATTTTTTATTTCATAAACACCATTTCCTTGGGGCCTCTGACTTATCAACGTGAGGGTGAGGCCCCTTCCACTCTTCCCTTCCTATATCCTGAAATGATCGATGATGATACACCTTTAATTAACGTTGTTCAATGTCAGGATGATGAATCCATACTCACCTACCTTGGTGCAGAAGACTCATATATTCATCGGTCATTACCTTCTGAGATGCAAACCATGTTGAATGAATCAACTATCAAGATCAACATTCATACTCAGGACGACCTGCACATCCTAAAGATCGATCAATCTTTAGATACTGCTGAACAGGAAGCCATCACTTCTTTTCTCAAAGATCATAACCATGCTTTCACTTGGTCTTACGTAGACATGCCTGGTATTGACCCCACCATAGTGGTCCACAATATCATAACCATTCCCGATGCCAAACCCATCAAACAAAAGCTGAGGAAAATGCACCCTCGCATTTCTCTTCTCATCAAAGAAGAACTTCAACACCTGCTTTCCGTTTCCTTCATCTTACCCATTGATTATCCTCATTGGATTTCTAACATCGTCCCTGTCACTAAAGTGATAGGGGACTCCGCATTTTCACAGACTTCCGTGACCTCAACCTAGCCTGCCTGAAAGATGACTTTCCCTTACCCAGTATTGACCAGCTGGTTGACCTTACCGCTGGCCATGAGATGCTATCACTCATGGATGGCTTCTCGGGTTATAACCAAATCTTGCTTTCCCCAGAGGATCAATACAAGACCTCGTTCATCACCTCTTAGGGGACCTTCTGCTATCGAGTCATGCCTTTCGGCCTTAAAAACACTGGTGCCACATATCAGCGGGCTATGACTTACATCTTCCATGACATCATGCATCGTATATTGGAAGATTACGTGGATGATCTCTTGGCCAAATCTAAATGCCACTCTGAGCACCTTGCTATCCTAAAAACCATTTTTGACCGCCTCATTAAATATTGTGTTTGCCTTCAGCCTAAGAAGTGTGTCTTCGCGGTCCTCTTAGGAAAGCTCCTAGGATTTATCATTTCCCTACGTGGTATAGAAGTTAACCCTGCTAAAGTCAAGGCCATTCTGGAAATGCCTCCACCCACCAACCTTAAACAACTCTGTAGCCTACAAGGTAAGTTGCAGTCTATTTGCTATTTCATTTCACAATTATCTGATCGATGTCAACCATTTCATCATCTTCTCAAGAAGGATGTCTCCTTTAAATGGGATGATGACTGTCACAAAGCTTTTGAGGCCCTAAAACAATACCTTCTCCAACCACATGTACTCATTCCACCTAAAGACGATCAACCTTTTTACCTATACATATCCGCTACCGATCACTCCTTGGGAGCCATGCTCGCTCATCGCGATGAACAACACAGGGAGCAGGTGGTTTATTACATAAGCCATACTCTTTTGGACTATGAAACCCGATACACCCACCCTAAAAAACTTTTCTTAGCCTTAGTGTTCATTGCCACCAAACTCTGTCATTACCTACTCAACCACAAAACCTATGTTGTGACCAACACCGACCCCTTACACTTCATGTATGCCAAACCTTATCAAAATCAGCGTGCCGCACAATGGCTTATGATTTTAGCTGATCTTGACCTTGAATTCATTCATCAAAATTCCATCAAGGGCCAAGCTATCGCCGACCAATTGGCTGACGCACCTATTTTCAGGGATCAACCCTCTAATTTTGACTTTCCAGATGAGTCGATTGCTACCCTTTCCCTGGACGAACCCCCTTACCAAATGACACTCTTCTTCGACGGTTCCAAGTGTCAGCGTGGGGGTGGGGCTGGTATTATCCTCATTCCCCTTGATGGTGAACCCATGCCTTTGTCTTTCAAACTAGATTTTGAATGCACCAACAATATTGCCGAATACGAAGCACTCGTACTAGGTCTCCAAGTTGCCTATGCCCTAGATGTCAAATCAATCAACATCTTTGGTGATTCTCAATTGGTCATAAACCAAGTCAATGGTATATACCAATGTCGTAACAAGATACTTCAAAAGTATAAACATCATGTAGACATACTTTTGACCACCTTTGATCGTTACACCCTTCAAACCATCCCACGTTCAACCAACAAATTTACAGATACCATGGCCTGCTTAGCTTCCCAAATACCCGCTTCACCCGCCGATTCTAAAATATTTGTCACCATACAATGACTCCAATCACCTTCTTATTTACCTCACGATGTTTACTTGATCGGAACCGCTACCCCTGACCCAAGTGACCTTTGGTACAAACAATACTCCGACTACCTTTCTCTCTCCATCTTACCTCCTGATCTCACCCGTAATGGACAACGTGCCTTCCTTAAAAAGGTCTCTCATTACGTCATTCTGGGGGGACTCCTCTATAAGCGCGGATTTGATGGTATTCTCTTACGATGCCTCACAAGTTCTGAAATTCCTTATACCATTAAGGAAGTTCATGATGGCATATGTGGAGGTCACTTCAGTGGCCTTGCTATTGCTAAGCGTATTCTTCCTGGGCTATTACTGGCCAACCCTTAATCATGATTGTTGTGATTACATCAAACATTGTGTAAAATGCCAACAACATTCCAATCTTCATCATACACCCAGTCATGCCTTACAGGTCACCCGTGACCTTTGGCCCTTCTCTCAATGGGGTTTGGATCTTGTCGGAGAAATCAATCCCCATTCTTCCCAATGCCATCAATGGATCATCACTGCTACCGAATACTATACAAAATGGGTGGAAGCCATACCACTCATCTCCATGAAAGCTGAGAAAATATGTGAGTTCATTAACCACCACATCATTTGTCACTTTGGTGTTCCTCATCGCCTCATCACTGACAATGGAAAACAATTCAAAAACAAAACATTGCAAAAACTTTGTGACGCCTTCGGCATTCAGCTTAGTTTCTCATCACCTTATTACCCACAAACCAATGGCCAAGCTGAATCCACTAACAAAACCTTAAACAAAATTCTTATGAAAGTGGTTGATGATACTGGGAAGGATTGGCATACGCACATTCCTTTTTCCCTGTGGGCATACCACACTAGTATTCACACTTCCACTGTGGCCACACCTTTTTCTCTGGTCTACGGTACAGAGGCAGTCCTACCTCTCAAAGTCTAGATCCCCTCACTCCACATTTCTCTCCATGACATGCTCAATGATGATGAATTTTGTCAGGACCATTTAGCACAGCTAGAGTTACTAGATGAACGTCATCTTAACGCTCTGGATCACCTTCAAGTTTACCAAAAATGTATCAAATGTGCCTATGAAAAATGTGTCCATGAACAGACCTTCCAAGTCGGTGACCTTGTCCTGAAAGAAAATCAACATGTAACTAAAGCAGAAAAAAGTAAATGGGGAAAATTTTCTCCTAATTGGCTTGGACCATACATCGTGACTCATACCTATGGATCAGGTGCTTATCGTTTATCTTCACTCGATGGTAAACCCGAACCTGAGCCCCTTAACGCCTTACATCTTCGACCATTCTATTGTTGACTTGTATGTCCTACCTCACCTTTTGTCTCTTTCCATGCTCATCCCTTGAGCACTATTCACTTCATACACCTCACCAACGATTAAACAAGAATCATGTGAGTACCTGTCACTTATTATCTTCTCTTGAATATGTGTACCACGGCACTGCACATAGCATGATTCTCATGGATACTTTTCATCTACCTTTAGATGAGATCCCATGGTCGTTTCACCTTGCCTTTTGAACAAGAGTCCTATTCTCCACCTTGGTCTTGTCCATGACTTCAAAGACCTCACATGGGACCAAACTCCTTGAGTCAAACTTCTAATAAAAATATGACTCCCTCAAAAGGACATCTTCCTCTCGACAATTGCTGCTATAAATAGCCTGCTCCCTCGAAGGACAGCTATGTAAAACTCTTCTAAAAAAAAATGAGAGCAACTGAAGCTTCCCGCATCGATCAGCTTCACGAAGACCTCAAGGAGTTAAATTTTATTCATCCCATATAGACTTCCTGCATCGATCAGTCTATCTCAACTACAAGTTAAAACTGAAAACCTTTTAGTCATGGACTTGCCCATTGTGACCTAGGTTCTCTTACCCAAAGTGCATGCTACCTATACCATATAAAAATTAACTACCTTTCACCCTTCTTACCATTCCCACTCTCATTTCCTAATTGCCTCAAGGGACTTCTTGGAACTTAGACATTTGGTGATCATGTGACTACTTTTCACTGTAGAACAATCAATCATGCAATGTCTTTAGGGTCTTACATTCATCACCTCCTCCAAGGTATGATCTACTCGGTATGATCCTACCCAATCAGGTGGCTTTATTGCCCCCTCTTATCTTTTAACCATCTTTGCTTACGTTTTGATTACCTTATACAAGACTTGGTCCTTGATGCTTACTTTTGGGGTAATCTTCTTCTTTCACCACAATCGACCCCACCTACATCACTTTACCTATAATCCACCCACACCTAACAAACCTAAAACCCACACCATTCCTAAAAACCTACCAACTCATTTTCATACCTCCTCATATTCTTCCCTAGCTCATGGGAGAACTACATCGGCTTGAGGTCCCTTTTCGCTGGGACTATGTAGGCAGCACTCTGAGGGCATGGGGCCCTTGGAGGTTAGCTCGGCCATCCTCTACCCTAAACAATTCATCTTCCATGTGCCTCACATTACATCACACCTAACTTAGTTTCCCTTTTATACCCAAAATTGGAAATTCAACCACATACATAACAAGTTGTTTCATATTTTAAACATTATCACAACATACATTTATTACGCCTACCATTTCTCTACCATCATCATGCATGTATTATACCACATCTCACATATGACCCATATTATCATTCATTGCATAAAATAATGAATCACAACTTCACCTACTTTTAACTCCATCATGCCTAAACAAACCTGACTCAACCATGCCTAATAAACCTAACTCAATCATGCCTAACCGCCCTAACTCGATCCATGCCTAAACAAACCTAACTCAATCCATGCATAAAAAAACCTAACCTATGACCTAACTCGATCCATGCCTAAACAAACCTAACTCAACCATGCCTATGACCTGACTCGATCCATGCCTAAACAAACCTAACTCAACCATGCCTAACAAACCTGACTCGATCCATGCCTAAACCGACCTAACTCGATCCATGCCTAAACCGACCTGACTCGATCCATGCCTAAACTGACCTGACTCGATCCAGGCCTAAATCAACCTAACTCCATCATGCCTAACTCACCTACTTTCCATCCATATCACAATAACAAATCAAAATCTCATCAACACATCAACAAATCAAAAAATACCATGTATCTCATCATATAAATAAATCAATGTGTATCTCAAAAATACATGGCTATCTCATCATGTCCATCATCTCAAAATCATCGGCACGCAAGCTGATACACAATACAAAATGTCATCGGCACGCAGGCCGGTCTCATATATACAATAAAATAATGAATCAATACAAAATCTCTTTGGCACGTAGGCCGGTATATGCTCGAAATATACAAAACCTCTCATACATCCTCACTGTCTTCGGCACGCAGGCTGGTATGTGATCAACACTATAAATAATGGCACGTAGGTTGGTATATATCACACAAAAACTATCATACATCAAAAATCAGGCACCATATCAAGCATCTCGGTGGATGTCCTCCATCTTTGTATCACCTGTACCCTCGGCCTCCTACATCCCTGCTGGCGCCTCAACTAGAGCTAGTCTCCATGCACTGGTAGCCTCTTCCTGATCAGGCCTCGAAGCTCACTGACCCCCTGTGCTCTCCACACTATGAGTGTGGGATCTCGTCCTCTCACTAGACGCCTGCTGTGCTCGGTACTCGACATAGGATATGAAATCTATCCCAACCGCCATCAGCTGGTCTTGATAGTATCTAGCCTCACCTAGGGCATCCCATAACCTAGATACATGCACGGTCTTTGGTGGTCCCATAGGTCTCAGCCCCTGTACCTATCCTGTGGGACCCTGTCCCGCTCCTGCCTGTGAACTGGGACCTAGTCCTGGTGCCTGTGATGGTGGTGCCTGTGGTGGTGCCCCTGCCCCTGTGCCTATATCTGGGCCTGTAAATCCCCAATCTGTGCCTGGGTTGTGGCCAACTGGCCCTGTAAACTTGCCACCTGAGCCTGTAAGGGTGCCACCTGACCATCCCCCTCCTCTCCATCTCCATCTCCTCCACTGGCCATCTGGGCCTGCAGACTGGCCACCTGTAGATGTAGCTCTGCTACCTCCACCTCTGAGCCCTCTAGCTATGTCTGCAGTATACCCAACTGGGTAATGAGAGTAGCCACCTGCCCCTGTAGGGTGTCTCTCTGCACCGTGATGGTGGCTAGATCCGGCTACCCTGGTCTGGGTGGTATGGCTCGTAAGTGAGCTGCCCACCACTGTCTATACCTGTCTGTACACCTGACGTCATCTATCCACTGGTCCACTAGCTACTCCTCCTACCCTGTGGGCACTGTAGGCTATGGTAGAGGTAAGGGCCTCTCCATGTCATCTCTCTGATACTATGGGAAGGGCAGAGGTATGTCCTGTACTAGCCCGAACTACTGCCAGACTCTGTCTACCAGGATCATCTCGTCCTCCCCGGCACGACGACCCTGTATCCATCTCTCTAGCTGGAGCTCAGCTAGCTCCTCATGCATATGCCTATATGAGGGGAATCCCACATATGGCCTCCATATAATGTCCACTTCGGACAACCCCTCCAGTAACTACCAAAAATGGGCCACATCATGTGTGGGCCTCTCAGATCTCTGCTCTCCAATCACCAGCACCCATCTCCTATACCCCACCCACACAAATCTCGTTGGGAATGCATCTACTCGGGGCATCCCTATAGGCCACACACAAACTATGTGCTCGTATGCCCAACAGTGCAGTAAAAATGTACAACACAGGCTAAACCTGCGCAGCTGCCCATATGCCCACAACTCCCTATACAGCTGCACCAAGAATGTTGGTGCCCAGGAAAAGTGGGTCTCATCCACCATCATGTCATGGAGTACCCCCATTAGTGATCAGGGAAAGCATCCACCCTCTACATCTAGCAGTGCGAAGCAGCACACTGCCTCCATCAGCAGAACCACTAGCCTTGTCTCATCCGAACGGGCTAGGTACATCTCTCCATAGCTCAAGCTGGTGCTATGGAATCTCAGATCAGCCATCCCCTCTCCAAAAATAGACATAATCATCTCCTCTGAGGCCTTAGAGGAGATAGAATAAACATGTGCACCCAATATGGGTAACTGAAGAATCTAGAACACGTCCTCCAGGGTGATAGTAATCTCACCTGTCGGCAAGTGGAATGTGTTGGTCGTGGAATCCCATCTATCGATGAGCATGACCATCAAACTGGGCTGTCGAACAACATGTCTATAATGACAAACTCCACTCAACCCAACTACCTCCACATGTTGCAGCTCCTTTGGGGTAGTTGCGCTGCACACTGTCACCAGTAGAGGTGGAACTCTATCCTACATATGTAGCTATGCTCTCCCCTACATCCAATACAAGCACAACATTAATTTACATGTATTAATCCATATTCAACAATTATCATTTTCCTACACCCTATTTTCACCCTACCTATTTCAACCACCTAGCCCACATCACTTTTGGACCCTTGTGCCCAATAATCTGACTGGTACCGGTTCATCCTAACCAACCCCAGTCACCATTTAACTGGCATCGGTCACCTGTTTGGTGACCGATACCGGTTCACCCTTACCAACCCCGGTCACCCCTTAACTAGCATCGGTCACCTGTTTGGTGACTGATACCAGTTCCACCTAACCAACACTAGCCAAACTTGACCGACGCCGGTCACTGTCACGGAAAAACCCGCAATTTCCCAAAACCCCCCTTTCTAAAAAACCTCCCCCTACCCCTTTTACCCACCTACAATGACCTAAACTACCCTTGGACCTCCACCGACCCCCTATCCCATTTATTACCCTCCCCATTCCTCTTTTTACCCATTATTCCCCACATTCCCAAATTCAATTTTTAACCACCACAAAAACGAAAAACCAACAAAACCTACAAACAACAATAAACTAATCCTCTAATCTATCAAATCAACTACATGTAGAGTAGAGCGCCTACCTCATCGCATTGTCATCATCTCGGTGGAACGTCTAGCCGTTATATCGGTGGCCTGCCTGATCCCTCTCCATCCTCCGCCATCACCGAATAACTACCCACAACCTCCACCCAATCGAATCCCTCACAATGATCCTATGGACCCACTGCTCCCTGACCAATCACTCGTCGATCACCCTGGCAGCTCACTGTTCCCTTCCATCCAAACACTTTTCTCTCTTTTTTTTCATTTTCTCACTTTTTAAACTAACAAATGAATAACAAAAAACATGGATTTTTTGTTTTTATAACAAACCCGACCTAACCGACGTCGGTTACCCTTGACTGGCATCAGTCGCGTGCCCTACCTAACCGTCGTCAGTTGACCTATACCGACATCGGTTATCCTTGACCGGCATCAATCACCCTCACCTACACATTGCCCTATGTTTTACCCTTTACCCTACCCCTACCTCCTTTTTTTCCCCACCCAACCTTCACCCTGATCATTTACCCCACCCCACCTTTACCCTACCCATTTACCTCACCTTTCCTGACCTCATCATTTACTACCTCCCTTTTTCCTCCTTTGGGGACTCATTATTTTACCCCTACCTTGGCCTTACCTGTGCCATGACCTAGATATTTTGATCTGGCCCATCGCTAGTGACCTTTGACCTCATGTGTTTGCTATACCTTGTGGCACTGTTACCTGTGTTGTTGACCTAATGACCTTACCTAGCCTATTGTTGTGACCGTTTATCCTGACCCTACCTTTGGTGTACCGGAACATACCTAAATGTTCCTACACCTAACCTATGTTGTGTTTCCTAACCATATCATATACCTTGGATACCGGAATCACTTCAACCTTGTTTGGATAAACCTATCGACCTTAGATAATGTAGATTTTTCCTACTCTTCAACCAGGTAGCATGCTGTAGTTTATACGTGTGTGTGCGTTTGAAAGTTGTTACCTTTGACCCTGATCCATTACCTAGATTGCCTAGGTAGACCTTTAACCCTTTTTCCCCCATGCCCACCTGTCGTTTCCCTCACATTTACCTTTTATCAAACCACTCACCGATTCTACCTTCTGCCTCGTCAGTTCCTGGTTTGAGGGGGATCACCTTCATCCACACATGGGGCAACCACATCTTATTTTTGTTAGCGTCGCTTACCAATACAAGCTACGCAACAAAAAGGGGCAAAATGTAGACACTAAAATTAGGTCACACTCCCCTTTGGTCCCTCGAGAATAAGCACCCTTCATCACATTCACCTAGCCATGGCCCCCTTCACCCCACCATTAATTTAATTAATTTAATTCATTAATTCATTATCCTCACCATATTTATTATTTAAATATCTTAATTTAAATAATATCCACACATACACCTCACTTAGACACCTCATCAAGCCAACTCAACCTAAGACCTATTCTTAGTAAGTTGCCATAACTAACTAAGACTTACCCAAACCCTAAAAATCAATGCCTACATTCTCTCTAACCACATTCCCGCATGCTTACAAGAAGCTTCTAGTCTAATCCACGGGTTAACGACACGAGATCCGAGAAAATCAAGAGGATCTCCCTAGTTTAGTAAACCTAGGAAATCCCACCTTGACCGACGCCGGTTACCCCTAACCGTCGCCAGTTAAGTCGAAACCACCGTCAGTTACCCTTTTAACCCTCAAAACAACCTTATTTTCAAGGTTGGCAAAGATTGGAAAATTTTCGTGAAACATTGAGATATTGTTGAGAGCTATCGCATCTTTTGAGATCGAATTCTAGCAAGAGCATGCATGCAAGGAAAGAGATCAAGCATTTTTTCCTGCACAGCCACCCCAACAATGATCTGATCTAACCAAGCAAAGAGGAATGCACGTGCAGCCCATGCAGAAGCTCTCCTATAATTTTTGATCACCTGCAACCTTCAACCTCTCACCAGCACCTTCATCCCTCACTCATAGGTGTCTAGGACCAAAATCCAAGTAAATAAAACATTCTACTTCTCTGGTTCACTTCATTTTGTCATTATATTATCACCTATTGTTCACCTAGCCACCCATTGACCTCCTTCAACATTCCCCCTCCATATACCCATTAAAACCTCGCCAAATCCCTCCCAAATCACCTAATACCTCATCCCGACCAACCAAAATCCTTTGTGCAATCACAAAGGAGACCCAAAACCCATTCTATGGCATTCCCAGAACTCCACAGTAACCGGCACCGGTTATATCTAACCGTCGTTGGTCACCCTGAACCGGCATCGGTTACTGTATTTTCCCATACAACTCAGAACAGTGACCTACCCACCTAATTCCGCCTCACCCTCATTCACCTGTGATCTACCTGAGACCTCTGTTAGACCTGCAGAGACCCAGAACTAGTCACTTGACCTTTGGATCCTATTCTAACCTAGCCTGTTAGATTAGATCTTTCTTATTGTGTTTTAAGTGAGATACCTAAATCATTTCAAACTACAATAGGATTTACTTTATTTACGGCATTAATTAAATTGTTTAAAATAGTGGACTGACAGCCATCTAGGAAGTATCACACTTCCTGGATCTAGCACATGCTAGGCAGTTCACTGCATATATTGTTTAACTTTTTTTGGTGGTCTTGCTTTTCATTACATGTAGTTCCTCCTAGCCAAAAGGAAGCTCTCACAATCAGCTGTGGATTCAGAAGTCATACGCATGCAACAACCCATCAACCAACATTTGAACAAGTATTCCTCCTAAGCCTGTTACCCTATCTATTTCGTCAATACTTCAAAGAAACGTCATGTGGCCCCTTATATAGCCTTGTGGTGGCACTAAATGTTATAAGGGAGGAATTCCCCAAGGCCATCCTCCTTTAGAAGCTCATATTAATTTTAAATTGTACTTAAGAGCTCTCCAACACAATCGACCTACCTTAGAGGGAAAAATATAAAAGAAAAACATTAATGTTAATGAAATAAAGTTGAATTGTAACCCGGGGACTTCCTTTATTCATCTTCTTCTTTCCCAAGGGAAGAAGAATGGGCAATAATCCTTTAATTTGGATTAATTCAAAATGGGGGACATTACAGTGTGCAAATTGAGGTTCATGTAGGTAAGTGTGCCCTCAAAAATCATGTTTGAACCTACAATAAGAGTGTGTCATTAGGTAGAAAGGGGGAATTAGATTCCCCCCAAGTGTGAAGGTTGTCTTTATCTATCCAATATTAACAGAGGGTGAGGGTCCTCTATCTACGAATATGAAGGAGGAATGCATGTGAACATGATTTTAGGACCTAGTGTTATGTGAAAGTACATGTGTTATGAAGTGATAAGTAGGACTATGTCATACATGTGGAGAATGAGACCGTGAAGTGGGTCGAGATGTACTGTGTGTAGCACGCACCCTATGTGGGGACCTAGTCTTATGAGGTGGGCTATGGGATTGATAAATACATCGTGGTTTAGAAGCAAAAATCATATGTGGAGGACATCTAAGTGGAGATGTGGAACTAGCACTAGGAGTGGTAGGAGCTCTAGATATCTCGGTAGTGTATGTCAAAGCCATGAGACTAACATCAATAGGTGCATAAGTAGGTGCACTAGTGGTAGTAGTAACTAAAGATATGGTAGTGATAGGTGCTAAAGATAAAGGGGTCTGTGGTGGGATGTCTCAAATAGTAACAATGTGATGCTCATGTACGAATTTAAGGCATAAATGAACTAGGGATGGAATGAATTTAACAACCTTAAGCCAAGGAAGTCCTAATACCACGTCATAAAGCATAACCTTGGATCCAATAGAGAAATTCGTAGAGATAGTAATAATACCAACGGTGATTGGGAGAACCATATGCCCACAAGAAGTAGGTGATCTAAGTGTCATTTGGGATAATGGAAATCCAATAGTTCACAGGAAAGATAATGAACATGCATTACATTTTAAAGTTAGATGCACCATAACATTGTTAACAACAAGAATTCCAAAAGAAGCATCAATGTGTAGCCTATGTGATGAAACAAAAGCATTGAAATCCACATCAGTGAAAGTAATAACAAATGGAGGAGTATCAGTAGTACCAATAAGAAACATGAGAGGATAATCAGAAGATGATGGAGGTGGAACCACATGATAAACATGATTAGAAGAAGCTTTAGGAACCACTTTTTCATGTTTGGATAATGGATCATTAAAAATATTGAGTTTTACATTGTCATTTATAGATTTAGAAATAGTGGGTTTAGGAAATTCCAGCTCATTAGTATCAATCAATTATTGAATCAAATGTCTAAGCTTAAAACATCTATGACTAGAATTTCCATTACATCTTTGATAATCATAATGTGCATTTTCATCAAAATTTTACCATGAGTATGATTAGGATCTAGCTTAAGAGGGAATGAAAGAGAAATTAGATTGCTTTCAATGAGCTTAGTCAACAAGATGTGAGGTGGAAATGGAAATCTAGTAAAGATGTGTTGTGTAGGTTGTATTTGGAGATTCATTGGTTGAGATACAACATTAAAAGTATGATTGGGCTCATTAGATTTTCTCTTAAAGGAAGATTTAATTTGGAATTTGTTAGTAGATTGATGAAAAGTATTATCACCATACTTGATCTTGCTCATAGAAAGTAACTTACGTTCATGTTCTTTAAGGGTATGACATAAATGATCAAAAGAATGAAAATAATTAAAGAGCACAAATTATTGTATGCAAGAGACTTTGGATAAATAGATCTTACAATTCGGATTCAACCAATACATTGTTCATTTTGGTAAGATTATTCTTATAATACAAAACATAGCCACTAAGGTGCTCATTAAAAGATTATTGTTCATTTTGGTAAATCACAGAACCATCGTAAAACATACTCTTGAAAGATCCTAGGAAACAACTTAGTAAATAATGTATCATCATAGGCATAGGACCTAAGCATGCAATATGCAATAATCTAAGATGCTCTTATGGATCTCCATGACCATTGAAAATAAGGAACTTGGGTGAAACAAAATTAGGGGGAAGTGGGTAAGAAGAAACTTCAGGTGCAAGAGGAATATGTAGAAGTGAAGAATCAAGAAAGGGAGAAGAAGAAGAATAGGTGCGTTGTAATTGGAAAATTTGAGCCTTTAAATCATGTTACATGGACTCTAAGGCATGGGTGCCTAACGAGGACTAGGTTGGATATGATAAATGACAGGGGAAGAAAAGTGAGTGTTAGGTGTGGTAATAGGAATAAAGACAATGGATGCCCTCGTATTAGTAGGGGGGGAAGAAAATGGAATAGAAGGGGTGGTGATAATGGCGATCCCTAAGTTACGATTCATATTGACATGGGAAACATTGTCATAATCATGCTTGGAAGCCAATAAAACATCTAAAACATGTGGCACATGAGTGATATTTTCACGTAATGTCAAACAAAAATTAGTGAGAGCATCAAGTTGGTCCTAATCAACATTAGTGTCTTCATCATAAGAATGTTCACTATTAGAAGCTTTTATTTCATTGAGAGGTACATGATTAGAATTAAGGAGAGGGTCATTGTCAATAGATTCAGCCATACCATTGGAACAATTACAAGTAGGCTGGGGGAGCTTGATTTGTTATGGAGAACCAAATCAACCACTACAATTCATGGGCATAAAAGAGAAAGCTTGCAAATCTTGTAACCTCTAGGGTTTAGAAAATAATAGATTTGATACAGAGCATGTAAGATCCAGGTTTACCAAATGATTTAATAAAGTTTAAATCTTAATAAGAGGACTCGACTAAACTAAAAATATCATAAACATGCAATATATCAACATACAATGATAAGTAAGTGTAGCCAACAAGAGGATAAGTGTGACTTAGATGATATCTGATTGTCTAAACTGGATATAGGATAGATTGGTGGTGGAACATGCTTAATTTGGACTGTATATGCTTAGTATGGAAAGCATTGATTAGAAGGTTATGCTAGACATAATCACTTGAGGTGTTAGTGTTTGAATTGGGCGCTAGTATATTAGTGAGAGGTGCATATCTAGTTCTTTTAGTGTCTAATAATGTCACCTTCACCTTACTCTATGTCAAATCCACTTCATCGTATGGTTCTCATGTCACACATTTACCTGCAAAATAAACCCTAGCTACCTACACAAGACTAAGGCATATATTAGATGAAATAAAAGATGCATATGCTTGAGTTGGACTGACCTTAATGGTCACCCCAATATGATTATCACTAATTGAGATACACTACATTTCAAACTTGTGTATATGAATTAGTTAACAATGCAAACAAAATCAAACCTAACACCTAATAGCTTCAATACAATGCTAACTAGATCAATATACCATCATGCTTAGATCTTAAGCAAATCTAATATATTAACATATTTGCATTAGAACATGAAATGAAGATTCAAACTAACAGGCTAAACAAATAAACATCTATCTCTAATTTAATTCTAATGAAATGAACCTATTTAGATCCTTAGAAATCAAAAGGGTTGATTGTATGCTTGAATCCCAAGGTTTTCAAGAATGGAGTCTTGTCAATCCATGGCTACAAGACCATTTGACATATCTCCATATGACTTCAAAACTTAGATGGATGAATGCAAGAAATGAAGATAGCTAGCTCCTCTAATGGAAGAATTATCTAAGATGATAAAATGACTATAGTATAGGCTCTATGCTCATTTAGGTGTAAGTAGAAAGGTTAGAGGAGGGTTCCTTTTATAACACAATGGTGTTGGTGTACCCAGATTTCATCCTGAAATCTGTGACTACCCTATTCGAAAAAAATTCGTACTTTTAAAATAATGGGTCGTTTTGTGTTTTTATTGCCTAAAAGTTCTTGTATTGTGTCAGGATATTCTCAAAGAGCCATATTAGCCTTTTTTGCCAAATACCTAGATGCCCAAAATTGTTATATTCTGTCATCAGGATTTGTCTGCAGGAAATTTGTATTTAATTATTTTGAGCCCCATATGAGGCTATTTGTGCTCTGTTTTAACTTTGTTATGATCAAACATATCATTATTCCCTTGTACCAGAAGGATTTTTAACAAGCAATAAGTTCTGGGCTTTATTTGTGACTTTTGGCAATTTTTCATGTTTTTGTGTTTTCCCATTTCATTTTCTGTGAAATTTCTCTAAATCAATTCCTTTGCCTGTTTGGCCTGATTCTTGGCCTGAAGTAACTGGGGATCATATACGCACGTTGTGCTCGGAGGAAGTCACCATCGGAGGTCTGGTTCACTGGGAAAAAGCGAAGTGCACTAAAAAGCCCCTGCGGGGTTGGGCACATTTTTGGAAAACAAAGGATTTAAGCTACAGTGGGAAAAATAGAAGTAGTAGGCAGGTGTGAATTTTGTACCTGCCTAGTAGGGTACTTTTCCCATGATATAAAATTCACTTAAGCTACAGTGGAAAAATTAAAGGCAGCGGGCAGGCGAGAATTTATTACCTGCCTTGCAAGGTAAAAACTCCCATGGTGAAATAAAATAAAAGTGATTTAAGTGAAATCATAGGATTTTATTGCTTTCCTTGCAAGGTAAATAATACCATTGTCAAAGTCAAATCACTTAAGTGGATCATGGGATTTCTGGGGCTGCCTTGTAGGGTAAAAATCCCATTGTCATAATTTCTTAAAAATAGAATTCTATTATGCAAAAAAGTGCGACCCACCTTGGGTGAATAATAATGCATTAAATAAATATTTGTTAATATTTATTCACCCAATTTTAGCACCCAGGCTTGTGGAAAAGTCAACAAAGGGAAGTGGACATAAGGAATTTAAAAATAGAATTCCAAAATTAAATAAATTTAATTTATTTAATGCAGCCCCTTTTGAGAAGGAATTGATACTTTTTAAAGTATTAAATGATTATATTAATTCCTATTTTCAGTGGCTATGGTCAAAGCACACTGTGAAGCTTAAGTGAAGTGAAGTGTGGATAATTAAATTGGATTAATTTAATTTATTGGATGGTTGTCCTTAAACATGCTATTTTTAAAGAGAAGAGCATGATTTTTTATTAATTAATTGCCTTTAATTGTTAGGGCAATTATTAATTATAGAATTGTGAGGGTTATATAAGCATGGGCAGCCATATGGGTGAATTATTTAATTCAAAGGTAAAGAATTGCAGCCAAAAGGAAAAGTGTGCCCCCATTTGAAGAAGGATTTTGCTCAGGCAAGGTGGAAACAAGGCATTTGAAGAAGGATTTTGCTCAGGCAAGGTGGCAACAAGGCTAAAAGCTTCCAAATTTGGTGCATGCTTTGAAGGAGGTTGATCTTTGTCTGCATAATTGTTTGCATAAGTGTTACAGGTGCTAAGGAATTCATTACAGGTGTTTTAAGAAAAGGAACTTATATCAATGTCCAATACATTGAATATTTCCTCCGAATCTGAAGGATTATCCAGATCTGCACCAATTTTGAAGAATTCCAGTCAAATAAGAAAAAAAAGAATTATTCAAACAAAGATAGACAAAACTATGGCGAAGAAAGATGAAAAAGAAAGCATAACAAAGTCATGCATCACTTCTAAATTTGCAGATATTGGAGACACGGATCTAGGCTCGGAACCTCTTGCTGAATTGATAGACAGATCCAGAGCAGGAAAGACTTCACTCATGCCTGCAGGAAAAACTTCACTCATACGTGTAAATTAAAAGCAATGGAATTATTCGAGTTTCAGTTTTTCCATCCATAGCCTAGTTGCCAAAGTTTGTTATGTAGGTACAGATCCATATCTAGATGCAGATGCAGATGTAGATGCAAATCTAGCTACTCCCAGATCTAGTTTGGTGAGAATCAAAGGGAAAAGAATCAGCTGCATGCAGACGTGAAAAAGGACAAAGTCAACTTTCCTCTTCCTTCTTCTTTCCTCCGACAAAGTAATTGAGCTATCAATAAAATTATACAACTCAAAGTGATTGGTTTAAAATCCATTACTTGAAGAAGTCAACTACTTGGAGATAGGTGGCAGGCGTGTAAAATAGAAGGTTCTATTTTCGGTTGTAAATCATATATTTCATGCAAAGAGGAATTCCAGGAGGGAGATTACCAGTTGTTTCTTTTCCAACTTCCACATGTGCAAGTTCAACTAAAAGTTTTCAACTTGTAATTGCCCCTCTACAATCTATAAGTAGAGGAAGAACCTTCGGGTTAATCGATCAGAATTTGTAAGCAGCAACCTTGTGTTCCAGACTTTGTGTTGAAACCCTTGAGAGCCACTTGAAGCAAAGGAATATACAGGAGCAGATTTCTGGAGAACTTTGTGTCACTGTGTATTGTGTTTCTTGATTTTTATCTTAGATCTCTTGATAAACTTTGTGTTATTTCAGATATAGATCTAGAGCTACATTTGCTTAGAATTCTATGTTTATATCTATTGGTTTCTTCTATGTGCATGCAATCAGCTCTGCCATCTACTGATTGGGATGCACATCTTCCCCAATTCTTCTATATGCTTATGTAATTGCCTTCTTTTATAACTTTTCCTTTCTTTAAACAGCTGCTTACTTGCTGCATAATTATTCAATTATGGTTCATGAACTGAGTAGTTAAAGTAAAACCCCATTTAAATATCAGCATACTTAAATTTACAAATCTGACACGGGAGCCTCACTGGTTAAATGAGGGAGATTTATCTCATGACTGCCTAGGTTTGATGCTATGCAGAAAATCTAGCCAACAGGTTTGAAGAAGTTTTGCATCCTATTGTATGTGGGATAATAGAAAAACTAGGTTGTTGTGGATAAACATGGTTTAGAAGTGGTTAAGTTTACTTTAGGAGAGCTTAGTTTGTCCTCTAGTGACTCGCGAGGATTGGGGGGGTTTATTAATTAACCAAAGTGATTAATTAATATGTGTGCAAGCTTATAGAAGTTTTTTAGAGGAGTATGATTTATGTTATGAGAGGATTTTAATCAAATAAATGATGATTTATTGATTAAATAGAAGAGAGAATTAATTAATTAAGAATAATTAGTTAATATATATAGAAAGGGGTATTAATTAATTAGAAATAATTAATTAATCTAGATAGGAAGGGAAGCTTAATTAAATAGAAATAATTAATTAATCTATATAGAAAGGGGAGCTTAATTAATTATAAATAATTAATTAATCTAGATAGAAAGGGGAGTTGATTAACGAAAGGTCGTTAATTGACGTCGTTGTTGGATATAAGAGTTAATTAACAAACATAATGTAATTAATTAATGACGATAGCAGAGAAAATGTGTGATATTGACGATATGTCATCAATTTGTGAGAAAGGGTATAATTAGCGCAATTTAAGTATTTAAATTGCTCGAGCTAAATTATAGGTGTCTACATTTTCCCCTCTTTAGGGTGGCGTAAGTGATGCCACTTCAAAGATAGTAGACAGATAAAATTTTGAAGGGGTAGAAGAAAAATTAGTAGAAGTGAGAGATGCCCCCTTGAGTGTTGATGGGGTGATGAAAGAAGGCGATCGACGATCGAAAAAGGTGAGAGAAATGGATAGAAGAATGGGTAGGGGCAGGATGCCCTGGGTGAATCAAAAGAAAAGTGTTGATAAGATAATGATGTAGAAGAGGAATGAAGATGGAAAGAATAGAGCAAGCTTTCATCTAGTGTATCGAAACAACTTTAGTGCCATCATATTGCCAAAGATCTACGTCATCGGTCCTTATTAAAAATATAAGCATACGAAAAAAGTAGAATGACATGAAAATCCATACTACGAACAATTGTCCATTGCTGAAAACACCAACTCAATGCAACATACAAAAAAAAATGAAATATGAGAAGGAAACAAGCTCATTTAACATGGAAACAAGTACAAATGCACATACTCAAACTAACAATGGTCAAGACAGTTGTACAAATGTTTTGTTATCAAGCTAAAGATCCCCAAATTTTTGTGATTGATAATAACGGTGAAAAATGATGCCCCTAGTAAGGATACATGTAAGGGAAAATGATGAAGGACATCGGGTCCAATGATAAAGCATTGTGCGCAATGAAACAATATCAGGTAACTGGATGTGCCCCAGAGTACCAACAAAGCAAGTAGTCTAGCTTTGTAAATGGTTCTAAATCTGACGATCTGAGTGTCATTTGATTTGTGAACACATGAAAATTCTAGCAAGATATCGAATGAATACCATGTGCAAGACATGAGTTTCAGCCACTATGGGTTGTTTACCTATTTTTTAAATTTTACAATTTTTAGGATTTTTGAGAAATTTTGAAATTTTATGTGTTTGTATTTTTATATGTTTTTTGAAAAAAAATGATTTTGCAATGTTTAGGGATTTTTGATTTTTTAGAAGAAATGGGAAAATAGGAGATCACCTGAAAGCAAGAAAATTTCCCTAGGGAGAAGAAACGGGCATCAGGTAGCAAAAACACACCCCAACATGGTGAAAAGGAGTTAAAAATGATTATTTAATAAAAAATAATCATTACAGTGGATAAAAGAAGTGTTAGAGTGATCACGATGGTCAAAACATGCCCTTAAGGCATCACAGAGGGTTAAAATAGCCAAATATACCCCTTCCGAGAGGGTAAATCATTGTGAACAATACATTTTCTACCAAACCCTACCAAATTTAACAGTGAGTTATTGCAAGCAACGAGCAAGATGGATAGGGTGCAGAATTGCCATAGATGCGTTGATACCATTTGAGAGTACGTCTGGAATGACAATGATGGACCATTCGTGAGTACCCCAACCCTTCCTGGTCTTTTTTATGAATTTAATTTCATATTTACTACCATTATTTAACATTTAGACATTCCACATATTTATATGATTCATGATGATTACTGTGGTTATGGATAAGGATTAGATCATGATGTTGTCTGATTTTATTTCTTATGTATGTACCATGATGGATATTGATGACATATCACATGTGTTTGATTTTTATGATAAATCTGTAGATGATATCACTTGTATTGTATATGTGATGTCCTAGATTAGTGGACAAGATGATATGATGATATTGGCGCAGGGGGGATAGATTTTGATATTTGTGATCCCTCTTGCCCCCATCTGATGATACAATATGTGATGATTAGCTTAGCATACATGTATGATGTACACTTAGCATTTTATTTATATATAATGTATAGATGATATTAGATGTGATGATATATATGGATATATGAAGATGTGATAACAAAACTATGTACATGCGACAAGCAAACACAACCAAATGTTAACAAACCTATCAAATATACATTGCTAAACAACATGAATTAACACAACTATGTACAATTATTTACGAGCATGCAAAAAGACACTTCATATGTACAGTAGTAAGAATGAATCTAATCTAAGCAAGAAAAGATGAATCTAACAAAGTATGTTTAATTGAAAAACTATACAAATGTACAAGCAAGCAGAAACTATACAAGCAATCAATGTACACAAACTAACAAACAAAGTAAGAAACAAGATAAAACAAGTAAACTAAATCTATGTTTTTTTAAGATTGTTTTTAGTGCGTTTTGTGTTTGTGGGAATTTTGTGAAACAATTTTCTATTGTTTTTGTGTTTTCTATTTTTCTATTGTTTACGGTTTTTCAAGTCTTTTACGGCTATTTTTTTGTTTTTGAACATATTTGAATGTTTTTCTGATTTTCTAAGGTTTTCTGAAGCTATGTACATGTTATCAGCCAATTTTGACTGCGCAAAATTGTCAAAAAACAATTGAATAATTAAAAATTAGAAAATTTTGAAAAGTATTACTTTGCGCAGTTCATTGGACTCCTTGCGATCGTCTTATTTTTGTGATCGTTTCGGTCTTCGTTTCATGATTTTCGGGCAAGAACTCTTCCCTCCAGGCTATAAAACGCATTAAAATAATTAATTAATATTTAATTAATTAATTGCTCCTTGTTTGATTAAATTAATCACTTAAGGAGTATTTAATTAAATAAATATAAATGAAGGTTCATCTGATAAGTTTTAGTGTCGGGGAAGTTAGCTTTTGTTTCCAACTGCCGGGTTGGCATCCCGAACCCGGATTTCCAATTTCCTGGCAATTTCCTTCAAATTTCCCGCACGTGGGTTTTCCTCTGCCAATTGCCAAATCATGGATTGGCAAACGGGCATAAAATTCCCCAATTTCCCACATGGGGAAATTGGACAGGGATTGCCAACCCATTTTGCCATTCCCGTTGGCAATTGCCCGTTACTTTTCCCATTTCCCCCTGGCACTTAAGCCACTACCCGGGATGAGAGGAAGTTGAATTAATCCTCGTAACTTCCTCCATCCAACCCGGTGGAAAAATTCAAAAGCTTCTTTTTCTTCAGGAAGACATAATATTTTGTTAACATTATGCAAGAGAACTCACGCCATTGTGAACGAAGAAATATCAGTTGTGCATCCAAAGAAGGTTTTTAGTTTTTCAAGCTCCACGCATTCATCAAAATCTAAAGTTGAATTTCACACACAGCTATGGGAGAAGGGTTTCCACATTTTAAAGGAAGGAGGAACAGTTTGAGGATCACCACGTTTTTGAAGAAGAACAGCTGTTCTATCACATTTCCCAAGACCATTGTTCAACGCAGCAAGTGAACAGTCCAAAGGAAAAATTCCTACGCTGGGAGGAGGCGCCCAACATAAGGAAAGAACTAGAACAGTTTTTAAAGGACTCAGAAATTGACAAAAGCCATGCACTGGCCGAAGAAGGATAATCCAAAAAGGGATGTAATCACATGAACAGCTGAGGAAAGGAGACCACTCCACGCATGCAGAAAGGAGCAGCTCAGGCACGCACCAACTAGAGGAAATAAATTTCCACGTGCAAGGAATAGAAGGCACCAGAACACCAGAAGCTTTCCATGCATGCAAAGGATGAGAACGCAGACAAGCATTCGTGATTTTGGGCGAAGTTTAGGAAGCATACGGAACAGTGCGCGACCCATACTCTCAAGAAACTTCACACGCCCATTCAAGAAACTTCACGCGCCAGGGACAGGACACACACAGTCTGGGGAATGTTGAATGTTATTCATCTTGTTCAATATCAGCACTATTACGGCGCACTGCTTAAGAAATTTTCTCCTGAAAGCTACAAGTAATCCTACAATAATGACCACAGTCATCATCAGTTGTTGCAAAATCTTGCAGCTATAGTAGAAGAACGAGATAAAGTTTTAGTTGAGTTGACTCGCCTTTTCATTTTGGAAAGTCACTTCCAACAAGCAGATCGACCAACTATGTTGTTATCTGCTCAGTATCGAATACATCCTCAAATTCGGGATTTTCCTTCAAAACATTTTTATCAAAATCGATTAAGTGACAGTGAGAGTGTTACCAGGAGACCTGATGAAGGTTATTACGGTGCAGAATGAAACAATTCATATTGTTCAGCATTTTATTTATTCTTTTCCCTAGAAATGAATTGAATGTGAAGGCCAACTCTGAAAATACCTGGTTGGCCGTTTCGTGTACTACATCCTTGTTACCTGTAAATGGTCTCTTTGAGAAACTCTAAGGGCAATAGGCAATATTTATACCCTTCCATTATGTACATCCAATCAGACAATTAAAAAAAGTATTCTTTTACCAAGTTCAGAGAAACTTGTTGATTGGAGCCAGGATTGCAGAATCCACTGCCAAAATACCGAGGGACAGCAAAGCAAGAATCGGTCTTAAGGGTGTCTATCGACATGCTGAGGGCTTGAACCTGGGTCATCATCATGGCAGCATTAGGTCTTTATTGGTAATGGCATTTTCTCATCGTTTGAAAGGGACAATTGTGCTTATTATGGCAAAGCCAAAACATTCTTACTACAAGTGTTATATAATAAGGAAGAACTGTGAGCATTGTGGTAAAACCATTCTTTTCAAAAATGTCAGGTTAAGCTCGGTATTCAAGTGAGTTGAGCCAGAGAAGAACTCAGGGATTTCGGTTCTGGAAAGAAGGTAAGACGACACGAAGGGCATGGATCGCCATGGGAGTTCGAATTCAAGTTGAAAATGCATGAGCTCGTAATCAAGCTAGGAGTGATATGATTGAAGGCTCATTCATGAGTTGAGTCGTCTAAACACCTAAGTGAAGAAGGAGCACATCTCGAGAATTTCTCATCCCACTCATCATTCATCTTTGCATGATTGCCCTAATTCTTCAGGCCTAATCAACAACAAAACACTATAATTCAAAGCATTGGTTCATGCGCAAGCACCTGTAATCTATATCACACAATTTCTAGAGGTGGAACTCGTTGATGAAGTACCTCAAAATATACCAGCCCAACTTGTGGAAGTAGTCACAACTTCTCAACCAAAAGTTGATGATCCGGTTCTTTCACTGCCTGCATTTGAAGAATCATCACAAATGGAGAAAATGGTGACAACATCTTTCTCACAACAAGAAGATCCAATTTCAGCAACACCCGAAGGTGATCCCCTTCAGCGTGATGAAGATCAATTCCCAACGAACATGAGAACCATGTACAATGAGGTACTTAGAGAGATTCCCACCTGGCTACATGATACCCTGAAGAATTGAAAGAGGGTCATCAAGCCAATAGTGATAAACTTGGAAGCGATTGCGTAAATGTTAGAATCCATCACTCCAAAAAAGACCAAATACTACGCTAAGGTGTGTGTCAACGAATTCATAAATCACTTCGATGATTTTTCAACACCACTCGTTCACAATGGGGAAAAGGAGATGGATTTCCAAGACTCTGAAGTCTCACGGATTCTGCTCGGGAGATCAACACTTTGGGATGGTGACAAAGACAAAGGACATAACTCCAGGCAGTGAATTGCAATTTTGGCTCTTGGAGATCTTCTTAATGGCGAAAGACCAGAAGCTGGATTCTGATAAACCAAGGTGGCGTAACGACTACGGTCTCGTGACAAATGAATAATTCACCATGGAAAGGTACTCTGAGCATGTGGAGAATTATGAATATGAATACGAATGAAGACAAATCTTCTCACACCAGGATATTGCTCAGATAGAGGGGTGGATGAATTGCTCAAGTTTCAAGCTCAGCACTCTTGTCATTTGGTGGATTGCAGAGCACAGTCAATGAGTTCATTCCCGTACGATCGGGATAGGTGGACTCTTGGCCCAATGGATAAGGCACTGATCCTAGGTGTCTTGATCTAGGTGGCACATTGCTGACTAGGATGTCTACGTGTGCATACAAGTCATTTAAGTGGGGTCCACATGTACCCATTTCTTTTATTTATGTATTTTTCCTTAAATGACCTTTTAACTTAAGTGGTTTCTATTTTTAGTCACTTTTTAAAGGTTGGTTGAAAAAAGTCAAAGTCACTTAAGTGCCCTATTTAATGTGCATTTAAAACCCTAACTACTTTGTAACCAACTTTTGGGTTATAAAAGGAAGTGAGGGGCTCATTTGTAAAGGGTGACTTTGAGAGAGGAGAAGAAGATACTTTTGTGCAAGCTTTGTTTCCAGAAGAAACTTTGTGTTCTTTGTGAAAAACATTTTGGAGTTAATAGAATAAGAACTTTGTGTCTCATTCATTGTCTCTTTTAGCATTTGGTGTTCTTATGTTCATTAGATGTTAGGTGTTTGAATCTTGCATGCAAATATTATCTTTGATCTTATTGTCAACATTAGTAATCAGTTGTTCTAGTTCACAGTGATCAAGCTCTGACTATCTACTTGCTCATGTGTGTTCCCTTTTGCATGTTCTTGTTCGGCTAACTCAAACTCCGTTTTATCTGTGTTGGTTATTCATCTTTTCTCTTCATGCAATATTAGGCTCTGTTTTTACCTAACTCTTACATGTTCTTTCAATCCATTCCATTCCACTCCTTTCTTTCATTTCATTCCATTTCCTTCATTCACTTTTCTTCCATTGATGTTCCAAAACACCCCCCACATACAATTTTGAATGTACATATGTAAATACAGTTTTGGTTTTCAATAAAGGCAGCCTCACCTTCATTGAGGAGGGACTTCGTTCCCACACTGTTGCATGTCATTTGCATGCGTGCAAATCCATATGCTAACAGTACAAGAAACCAAGAAATGTGGATGCCCCCAATGTTAGATGGAGAATATACAAGGGCATGTGCCACGTATTTATAAAAAGAAAGGTGAAAGTGTGAAGGTGACCCCAATGTTAGATGGGGAATATACAAAGGAAATTCCTTCACTGATTTACAAGAAGAGAAATAGCTGGATCAAGGCTTGACAGGATAGGCTCATAGGGAATCTTGGATGCCAGAGCGGAACTAGCCCCAAGCTAAGTAAAAGTACCCCATAGAAACTAGATGTTTGTGAATAACAAGTCCTCCCAAGGCCCCGGAAGCTGGTTTTCACCAAGCGATCTATCCAAAGTGCCATAATTGCGTGGTTTTCACATATGGATGACATGTTTTCTCTTTTTCTTTTTCTCTTTCTTGACTTTTTTGTATTTTGATCCTTTTTTACTTTTTTGTTTTTTTTTAATTTTTGCACCATGTTTAAGCATATAACCACTTAAGGTGCATGACATTCATTGGCTCACAGAGCTCATCTTCATTGGGATGAGCAATTTTGTATGCTCCTGTTCCATATTTTACCACAATGACATAAGGTCATAACCAGTGTGGTTCGAACTTGTTTTTCTTTTCTCTTTTTGCCCGTGTGTTGAACTAATTCTCTTTCATGACCAAATCTCTGACCTCAAATTGACGAGGTTTGATCCTTTTGTTGTAGTTCCAGAAGACTCTATTTTGATATACCTTGAGATGGTTAAGGGCGCAGATACACTTTTTATCTAGGAGTTCCAATTCTGTCAGTCTGGCCACTCTATAATCCTCAACTTTGTCTAGATAATCCCTAAGAGATATCCTTAGGGAAGGAAGCTCTATTTCCAATGGGATGGTAGATTTTGTTCCAAACATTAGGGAGTAGGGTGTTGCACCAGTAGGAGTGTGAATGGAGGTCCTATAAGCCCAGAGGGCTAGGTGAATTTGCAAATGTCAGTTATGACATGTCTTACTCACCATATTTTCCATGATCTAAACCAATGTTTTGTTAGTGGCTTCGGCTTGCCCATTACCCTGAGGGTAATATGGCATAGACCACTTTAATCTTATTTGAAATCGGTGACAAAGATCTTTCACCGTCTTGTTCTTGAATGATTTGTCATTGTCAGTAACTATGGCCACATGAATACCATACCAGAAAATAAGGTGATTCATGATGAACTTTGATATCTGAGCACATGTAACATATGTTAATGGAACATGTTTGTTGGTTTGAAAAACTACCGGTTAGGCAGGTCGTGGGGAAACAAGCCAATAGTGTGCAGGGCATAGCCTCTCTTCGAGATAGCAAAGCGAAACTCGTTTATTGTTAATCTATCAAGCAAGAATCTGTGCAAATCTACACTATTCTAACTTCAAGGGGTTTGGGATCTCATCCCAGTAGAGGTAGTTCCAACAATGAACAGAAAGGTGGGAAGGAAGGAACAAAGGAGGATAGATCTGAAGGAAGAAAAGAAATGAATTCCGAGATGGAAAGGTCAAAAGGTTTGTGTTTTGAGCCAGTAGTAAATAGAGCCAAACTTACTTGCATAAATGATTAAAGCAATACTGATGAACATATGACAATAGTAGGAATGAATCCAATAGAATAAAAACATAGATCTAACTTAAGAAAGATTTGATGTAAATAACACATACATTAAGCACAAAGTCTGAACATATGTATTAATATTTCTTCTGTTACAAGAAAACACAAAGTCTTTCTCTCCTCACTTCTCTTTTCATACAAAAAAAAGTCCACCCTCTAAAACACAACAAGTATTCTAGTATTTATAGAAGGAGAGGAGGAAAGAAGACAAAAGCAAACCCACTACTTACAAAATATCTTACAAGATATTTACAAAAGACCTAAAATATCTAAAAAGTCAACAGTTGACTTAGGCAAGTTTTTGGATGACAACATCCCATGGTGCAACATGGATGAGGTCATCGTGTATGCCAACATGCTTTTTAAATATATTTCAAAAATGATCAACGCATCTAGAGAGGAGAAACTACTCGTCATCATCCCTCTGCTCAAACTTGGTGTCTTGCTTTTGATCAGGAGAATTGATGTGACACTACGCTCGATATTCTGCAAACTTGTTGATCATTGCTTGAAATTGATCATGATTGGGACCATTAAAATGATCGCGAATGACTTTGCAGGTTTCTTTCTCATTCTTGAGCTTGTTAGGTAACTTGGAGAAAGTTTCGCATGCCTCGATCAAAAAGCCAATGAAATTGCGGTAGGCAAAGAGGTTCTTGATTGACTCTCGGTCGAAAGTGACTGTATGCCGGAAAAGCGACAAGCGAGCGTGGGAATCTACAGGTAACTCTTCCGCGTACCCGACCTCCCGAGGTCGTGCCGAGATAGCCGGTGGGGATGGAATATGCGTGGGATGCAAATGAACTAGTTAGACAATCTAATGTCTTCGACACGCACTAATGGAATTTGTGAATCTAAGGCAAAGAAGGCCCTTCTAACTTGGACTGGTGTGATAGATCGATCAGCAAGGATGACTGCTCGAAGGCTCCAATCAATATCGAGCTCTGGTGTGATTCGATCTATGGGTTGTGGAATACGTGGAAAATGACCTGGGATAGTTTCATGTATATCTCCAGATAAGGTCATATGGTGGATGGTGAATACAATCGACTTTACAGATGATTCTCTGGCCTAGTCCAGAATTCTCTAGCTTTGTTAGCCGTTATATCTAGTAAGGATAGTTGTTCGATGATGATGGGTGGAAGTGGAGTGGACTGGAATACTAACGTGCGTAGGCCAGTGTTTATATCTGATTGACTTATGGATTCGTTAGGTTGCGGGATTTCTGGATCACAACCGTAGACTCTTTGTTGTTGCGGTCCTGTTATGGTCATGTATGAAATCAAGTCCTAATCCCTAGTATCCAGTAATCGTACGCTTTCTCAGTTTCTACGTTTAGACTCAATAACTGTGTGATTTTCTCAGAATATCTCACAGGTGTTTGTGCAACCTGGATTCTTAAACTAGTATCTATGTCTGTGAGAGTGTCTCTTGCATCTAGCTGTGGGACCAAAGGTTCACAACCAAAGGTTTGTTCTCTTTCGAACCCTTCTACAGTCATGTGAATGTTTGCCTAGGGTAATCTGTAGTTCGGTTGATTTGACCAAAACGTGTGTGCTTGGTCGTCTTCTATATTTAATCCTCTCAACTGAGAGCTGATCAGTCGTAAATCTGTTGTTGTTTGGAAGACTTGTATTCTAAGGCTCTGGTCTATGTCAACTATTGCTGTGACGAGGTTGGGTTGAGGCACTATTGGCTCAAATACGTATTCTCTGGGCTCCCTAGGTCCCGTGATTGTCATACAAAACAAAATGTAAATCTAACTGTAACAAAGTAAATTTAAACTACGTGGAATAAATCTAAAACATATATAACTTCTATTTCTCTATGAGACTTTCTAAGAATTTAAGAAAAGCAGCTATTTAAACGTATCTAGAAATAACAACTAAATAACAATTTAAAACAAACAAGATAACCGAGTGTAGTTATTTGCCTGTGCAATTTGTAGATTTATTCTAAATAATGAAATAACTTGCTTAATCTATTTGCGAGATTCTCGATCCTACCTCAAAAGTGAGGAGTGAATCATAGTTTCTCAGAAACTATCAATCCTCACAGCTTCCCTGGCAATATCAAGAATAGAATTTACTGAAATGAAGTAATTATCTACTCTATTTGATATGATTCTAACTAGAACTTTGAAAGATAGAACCTGGATTCCGCAGAATAGTGGCGAATCCGATGGTGTGTGTGATCTTGTCCCCTCAGTCTGATCTCCTCGTTCTTTCGTATTCACGTGAATCCAAAAAAGTGTGTAATGCTAGCATCAACAGAAGTAGATATTGGGACAAAGGCAGCTCAGAATGCAGACTGAATATAATGCGAGTAGGAGAGGGATAGCGCAAGAGTACAGAGCTTGGCTTATGCAATTCCTAGCGGGATTTACTGCGAGTCATGCAACATAAAGCGTCCAGAACCTGAAACTATCCTATTTGAAGAGCAAAACCTGCAACTTTAATGGCTTCCTAAGCTATTCTACTCCAATGGATTGCGTGAAATAATAGTACTGCCTGCACAAGATGGGTATGTGGCTTACCAACAGCTGAACAATGCTAACTAAGCATGCAAGGAATTAAAACTATGGCTTCTAAACAGAATAAAAGACTGAACTATGAAAATCAGAGCATGAAAGTGAATGATGGGCAGACCATTTGCTTGTGCACAAACCATTTATTTATAGCTTCTCACTCACCCAAAGATCAAAACCAAACTGAACTCTAAAACAATAAACAATGGCCAAACACTATTCCAGGGGACCAAAAACATAAATGCAAGCCTAAGTCGGTAAGGAAAATTGGTGAAACGTTGATTTTTACGTGAGTCGCGTTAAAACGCTTTCTGGAAAATGTGTAAAGGACCGCCGCTCTGAGCAGGGCGGCAGTTACAGGACCGACGCCCTGATCAGGGCGGTGGTTTCGTCACTGAAGAGCAAAAGGCCAAGAAAAGAGGGGAAAAAGGAGAAATAAAGGACGTGGGGGCTAAGCGGGGCATGCAGGATGTTAACGCACACTCGGAGAGCTTTTTCGGATCCCGAACACCTTGTGAGGAGACCTGTATCATCATTGGGGCACTTGTTACACTGTTCCGACAGTACAGTATCTTACAATTTTGGGTACGTACAGTGACCTCTAAAGCCAAACCTTGAGTGACGATAGCCTTGAAACGCTGGAATGTATCATCTACTTCCTTCAAAGTTATACAATTCACTGAGCATCTCTGGAGCCATTTTTGTAACTGTCTACTCCATGTTATATCATGCGTCTAGGGCTTCATCTTTGATTTTATCGATCCTCTCTGGGATATATTCCATCTGATCAAGCCTAGTAATCTAATGCAATGAAAGCTTTATCATGTGCATGCGGGTGATCGATAACATCAACCTTCAATAGGTCGTCAGCTGAGCAGTTAACCATTGCTTGGAACATTTCATGCTACAATCTACTGTTATCCAATTCTTCGAAGAGGGAACCTGCTACTGCTTATAGCTCCTTATTTGCTTAAGTTATATCTTGATAAAGCAATGTAAACTTCCCAAGCATTTCTTGAACATCTCTAAGGATCCGCTCGATCCAGGATGTTACTGCTGTGCCTTGTTCACCAATCTTAACATATTCATTTATTTTCTCTTGACTGGGAACTTGAATGGGTTCAGCACCAGTCACAGGAGGAGCGTTGCCCATTTTCTACAATGCTTGTAGGAGATGTTTGTTTTGTTCTTTGAGTATCATTTTCTCCTCTTTTGCCTCTTGGAGCTTCCTGCAGAGAGCATCTACAGCAAACAAGGCTTCCCCTTGCAGGCTTCCAGACAAGGTCCCCATTGTGACTTGAGTCACCATGAAGTCTGTGGGAGATAGATATTCTTTTCTTTTGGTGGGATCCGAGAAAGCTATCTCCATGACTCTCTCCCCCGAAGTGCCTTTAGAAAAGTGAGTTATCGGTTTCTGCTTCTTGGTTCCCTTCTTCGGAATAACAAAGAAATCCATGGCCACAATGGGAACTTTCCAGTTATGCTAACTCAGATGGTCAGAAATCCAACCATGACTTATGGGAGTGGGAGTGGAGGAAGAAGAAGAAACGAGAGTGAGAGGGGGAACAGTTGTAGAGGCCTCGGGGAAGTGTGTTGAAACACTCAGTGGTGGCATTGACAGGGAGTCCAATGCACTAATACTTTTGGGGCCTGGAGTTACTAACAAAGAAGAGAAGGATGTGGAAATAGAAGGGATCTTCATCAGGATCGAGGAAATATTGGGTGACAGATCCGCAAGAGAGGAGAAGATGGAAGAGGTGGGAGATGGAAGGGAGGAAGGGAGAGGAGAAGAAACATCCATAGGAATAGATGATTCAATGACAAGAGGAGGAGAAGGAGCGGAAGAAGGGACGTGGGGTACCTCAGTAGTTGTAGTTGTGATAACATCATGGGTGAATGTATCCGTTGAAACATCTATTGTTTCTTCTTTACCTGGAGACACTAGGTCAACTACTTACTTCTCAGAAGGAGGAAGACCTTCAGAAGTTTCTTCTTATCTGCTTGGTTCACCCTCCTTGTCCTTCCCTTTTCCTTTCAGCACATGGGCCGGTCTTAGAGGTGCTCTACCTGAAGGAGAAAACGTGAAGTCAACTCTGAGGTATGTAAGGCCATTCTGATTGCACCAATGTTCGGTGCGCTGTAATGTGGGTTTAACCCTTTCTTGAATGGTCTTTGGCACTTTAGCTCTGTCGATCTCCACGAATGGCAAGTTGTCCCCATATGTGTCAATGTAAACCTGATCAATTTCTTGATCAGTCTCTTTGAATTTATTTGGGACAATGGCAACGCCATAGTGGATGATCTCCTCCAAAGCCAGTCGAGAGTTATCCTTCCGCCTGATGTCTATCTCATGAGTTAGGTCTATCCAAATGTCCTCGATCTTGAGAACATGGATGGGATCAATTTTTGCCTTCAGGGGGCAACTCTGACAGTCGAAGGTTGGCTTTGCTGGGAAGTTGTGCTTCAAATTCAACAGCTCTAACTCAACATACATCTCCCGTGCTTTAGCAAGTGTAGGGAAGGTTTATCGGCCAATCGTAAGGGGGAATGGAGTTCCTCCCTTCTTTCTCTTCATGCACTTTTCATGATAAGTGATTAATTGCCTTGACAGTTCCAGGAGGATCAGCTTTGGCCCTATGAACCTTGGTAGCTTCGTTGGTTATCCCTCGAAATTCACAGCTCTGAGGTATGTGAATGTGGGGAATTGTGTGAACAATGCTCCCCATTTCTTCGTAGCAGCAACCACACTTAGGTTGGTTCAACTTTGTCTCATGTTTGGTCTCAATAGATATAATACCTCATAGAAAAAGGCATCATTTATTTTGGAGAACTGGGAGATGTTGGCTTCGAGCCTTAGCTCTGGGTACAACTCGTATATCTTGACTTGGGGCCATACCCCATTTCGAGCTAACCCTATGAAATATCTCTCTGACGCAGCAACGTATACAACATAGGAATTCATATAGAACTTCCCAGTTATTAGAACTTGTTGAAGCTGATGTGAGATGGTGTCATTGATGATTTCACCCCAACTGAAGCGTTGATCAGGTGCGTTCTTGCTCATGTTCTCCAGGTATCTCAGCATCCATTTATGAAAATTATGGGCATCAGGGAGCCCGAATACTCTACTCAAGAATGTGATTCTATCACTCAATTCTTCATTAAAATCGATTCGGTGGATGGTTTGTGGCCATCTGGACACCAGCTTCTTGTTCTTCAGATAGAGTTCATTCATCATCTGCATGCATTGATCTTCATTATCATCCCATGCTTTCTTGCATTCTTCAATACTTATTTCCACATATTGCCTGTGATGAGGGATGCTCAAGATCATCTCAAAGTGACAAGCTGTGAGGTTTACGATGGTCTGTTGTTTTTTATTTTTGACACATCTAGTGTCCTTGTTATAACATCGAGTGACTAACATGATAAACTCATTATTTACGACACTCACTAGAATCCCAGCTGCAAAGTGCAGTCCACTGCCTACTAATTTGTTCATCCATGGGCCACTGTTTGCCTGGGTGGTCCTTGCCCACAAATCATACATGTTAATATGACCCAACTCAGATTCTCTGATGGCAAGGTAACTCTCTACATATGAGTCAGACATTCTGACTCTCTAGTACTTGTACTTCATTTCTTGTTTTGATTATTTAGCTTTAGCTTTAGCTAGTTTCTTGCTTGATGAAGACATATGTGAGCTTGAGGAAGGATGTTGTTGTTATACAAGAAGAATCAAGAAGGTCCAACATAGAAGGGCGATGTCAACCATCATGTTATCCATAATGGAAGTTGAAGAATGACAGAACACTTTAGAAAGTGTGAGAAAACAGTTAGGTTTAGCTTGCAGAAGGAAGAACGAGCAATTTTAAGCCTCAGGGTGCAAAGCTCAAGCTTACAGTAGGCTGAAGGGGATTTTTATTGCTAGGCGCACTTTCTGGGGTGTCAATAGACAAATTCTTGCACCAAGTTAGAAAGGGCGTGGTTTTGGAAGGTGTTACATGACAAATTTCAGTGCCGAAGGGTGAAGCGAAGGGTGTGGATCTGCGACACACAACATGTCATGTCGATGTTGTGGAAGTTGCGCCTGTGCCTCATGAAAAATCTAGTAAGTGCTCTTTTAGCTAGGCACGAAAAATGTTATGTTGCAAGATGGTAAAGTGTGCTAAGGCGCAACTTTGGAAGAGGTTGCAGGGAAAAATAGTGTGCCTAGTTTGTTTGGCGCATTTTCCGAATGTGTAACGCCTTTGAAAATGGCGTCAGGGTAACAGTTAACAGTTTGCTACAAATTTATTTTTTTATCACTTTCTTGATTTGGATTTGGATTTGATGGCAAGAAAGAGACATTTGTTGGCAAGGCAGCAAGTAGGTACAAATGGGTTTTTTGGTTTACTTCAGCGGTGGAGCCCTTCCAGATTTGTAGATTTGGAAGGAGAGGAAAAGAGGATTTCAGCTTGGATGAGGATCTGGGATGTGTTCTTTAGATTTTAATTATTTGATACAAGCCTTAACATTCAACACAACAAAACGAAAACCACAAATGGGAGAGGAACCACTCACCCAAATTTATAAAATACGATGAAAGACACGGGGTCCACAAGCTCGAAAACGGCACGCGAGGGCTGACAGGGATGGCTGACACGCGCAGAGAGAATAACTTTCACAATTTTCAATTCGTGAAAATGACATGTGGCAGGTTAATATTTATAGAAAAAAATGGCATTTATTACCTCACCAACCACTTTGGCGCACTTTTCAAAGCGTCGATGCGAGGAAAATGCGCCTTAGCGCAATTTTATTGATGTTAACACAACATTTTTAGTGCTTAGAAAAATGCTTAGCGCACACTTCTAGATGTCAACATAACATTTTTAGCGCCAAAGGGTGTTTAAAGTGGCATAATATTTTGGATGTTGACACAGGTAAAGTCACGACGAGGAGAATGCATGGCGCAAGTTTCGTGATGTTGACATAACAATTTCGGTGCTAAAGGATTTTTAAAGGGGCACTCATTGCTTGATGTTGATATGAGTAAAAATGCACCC
The DNA here is from genome assembly GCA_019776745.2 of Taxus chinensis. Taxonomy (NCBI): domain Eukaryota; kingdom Viridiplantae; phylum Streptophyta; class Pinopsida; order Cupressales; family Taxaceae; genus Taxus; species Taxus chinensis. The sequence goes on from CM034146.1 coordinate 92,433,816, forward strand.
AGAGTAAAAGGGCGTAGTTTTAGGCATGTTGACATCTAAAATTTTGTGACGAAGGATTAGCTAAAAACAACTAAGCCTTGAAACAACCTAAATTTTGAAAGGAAGTTTTGGGCTATTTCGAACATTTTCAAACTTCCTTAGGGGCCAGAACGGAATTTTTGGTATGGTTACCTACAAATTGCCCTTGTCAATTTTGCAGGATAACAAGGTTCTACCCACTTGGTGAAATATTATGTGGTTGTGATGATGAGGTATGACCATCAGATGAGGTAGGGGTGAGCTTCTTTATTACATCAAGTACCATTTGGAAAATGGCCATAGTGTTGTAATTGGTTGCAATGGTTGTAATGACACATGGATCAAATTTCCATAATTCTGACATATAATACATTTCCTGACATGGTTGTAACAATTTTTCTCCATAGTAGGCCAGTAGTAGCCCACCCATAACAACTTCTTTACTAGGACCATTCCATTAATACAGGCACCACACACCCCTTCATGTACTTCCTTGATCACTTAGACTGACTCTGATACATCTAGACAATGCAACCGATTCCCATCGTAACCACGACGATAGAGCATACCTACTAGGAGGGTGTAATGGGCTATTTGGTGGATAAGGATTTATTTGTCAGATCTAGAAATGTTAGTAGGGAAGGTACCACTTTTAAGGTAGTCATAGATAGGTGCATACCAAGGAGAGTAGGGACCAACAACTTCACATACCAGACATGATTCTGGTATATCATATATAGGTTGATGTAGATTTTCAACAAAAAATGGCATATCATTGTTTTATGGTGGAATCCGCAGCATAGAACCCACTATCGCCATTGCATTTAAAGATCAGTTTTTTGCCCTTGGAATTTTCTCAAAGGTAATGTGCATTAAGTATTCTTTCAGAGTTTCCACAAGTTTCTTGTATGGGATGAGATTGTCATCCTTGACTTTGTACTCATCGTTGAATTGTTTGATAATCAGTTGTGAGTCACCAACGACCTTGACATGGTGGATATTCCACTTGATCACCAACTTTAACCCAACAATGAGTGCCTCATATTCTATAATGTTATTTTTGCAAGGAAAACCAAGACGGAAAGGTTGCGATATGGGGTCTCCTAAAGGAGTGACTAGTACTACTCCTACTCTTTAACCATGGAAAGTGAATGATCCATCAAAGTGGATCTACCACATGACATATTCTTTAATATACATTAGTGATGAATTTGGTAGCTCCAGACTTATAGGCTTTATTCCAGGTAAAGGTGATTCTGCTAATTGGTTGGAAAGTACTTGTCCTTTAACTAATTTCTGGTATATGTATTCAAGGTCAAATTCACTTAGTAGAATGAACCAATTATCCATTCTACATGTAACGGTGGGTTTTGACAATAGGTATTTAAGTGGGTCAACTTTAGATATAAGCTCGGTTTTATTGCTCAATAGGTAATGGTGAAGTTTTTAAAAAGATAAAACAACAACCAAGCAAACTTTTTCAATTTGGGGATAGTTGAGCTCATAGGAAATCAGGGTATGGCTAAGGTAGTACACAAATTTTTCTTTTTCGCTTAGGTCATATTTTGCAAGTAAAGCGCCAATAGCAAATTATGTAGTAGATATGTATAGAAAAAGTGGCTCACCAGGGGTTGGAGGCATGAGGACAGGCGGATTGGCCAGGTATTGTTTAAGCAAGGTAAAGGCATGTTATTGCTTTGGTCCCCAAACAAAATCAACATCCTTTTTAAGCAGATGAGTAAAGGATTGGCACTTATCAACAAGCTGAAAAATGAAGCAACGAATGGCTTGTATTTTTCCTTGCAGGCTGCACAACTATTTGATATTCTTGGGAGGAGGCATTTCAGTAATGGCAATGGTTTTAGCTGGGTCTACCTCAATCCCTATCCTTGATACAATGAACCCTACTAGCTTCACTGATAATACTCCAAACACGCATTTCTTTGTATTTAACCTAACCTTATATTCCCACAGATGTTCAAAGATACATCGCAAAACTTCAGGGTGGTATTCTATCATTTTGGACTTTTCGAGGATATCATCTACATAGTCCTCCATGATGTCATGGAATATTATTGTCATGGCTCGTTGATAGGTCGCACTATCATTTTTGAGGCCGAAGGGCATTACTTGATAACAGAATGTTTCCTAAGGGGTTGTAAAGGTCGTCTTATACTAATCTTCTTCTATTATCTCGATTTGGTTATATCCTAGAAATCCATCTATAAGAGATAACATTTCATATCCTGCGGTTGAATCGACAATCATGTCAATATTGGGCAAAGGAAAATTATCTTTTGGACATGCCTTATTGATGCCCTAAAATTTTGTGCAAATTCTGATGCCAACCAATTTCTTTTGGACTGGAAATACGTTTGATATCCACTCGGAGTAGTCAATGGGTCTGATGAACCTTGCTGCTAATAGTCTCTCTAACTCCTCTTTAACCAGAAGGCCACTCGTGGATGCATTTTCCTTAGCTTCTATTTAATAGGCTTTGCATCTGAATGCACTACTAAGTTGTACACCACCAAAGTTAGATCTAAGCTTGGCATATCTTTATAATACCATGTAAATATGTTCAAAAATTCTCTGAGAAGCAAGGTGAATGTCTTTTGTTCTTGTGTTGAAAGCAAAGCTTCCTTAACTGTCTTTGGTTCTTCTTTTATTCCAATATTTACGTCAACGGTTTCTTCTACCAAAATTTTTGACATATCCTCCATACATGTAGGATCAGGAGGAAGGTTGAGATCTTCTTCCAAGGGTGTCTCTATGAGATTTTCACCCTTAACATGGTCACTTCTTTTGTCCATTACTTTTTTTACTTGTTTGTCAGCCAATGCCTCAAAGAGGTTTTCATTATGTGACTTGGACTTTTGCTTTTTCCTAGGCTTTTTGTTGGAACTTTTTCCCTCATTTTTTCTTAAGTTTTGCTGACCACGAAGCTCAAATTCCTCTCTGAAATAGGCACATGTATCTAAGTTAATGTAGAAACCTTTCTTATGGTCCCTAATTATAATTGTATCTCATATACCCATAAAATTTGCAATGGCCTCATCATTCTCAAAAAGTTCCAATGACACATGATGTTGTTGGTCCCAATCGACAAGGGAAGGGTAGACAAAGTAAATTTTAGACTCAGTGGGGGTTAAGGTAAGGATAGCAGTGTCCATGAAAAGGTTTGTGGAGGCAAGATCCTCATATTGGCTATAGTGGGAATCTGTGTCGCTGTCTAAATAATCAGAGCTATCCTTGCACTCAGAACAGGTAGAGTCTTGATCATTGGGGTGTGATTCATAGGGTCGAATGTTGATACCATATCTTTCCATTTTGAAATGTGGAAGTGGAACTAGTTCTCTTGGTCCTTTCTCGTTCTTTACACATCTTAGGCCCTTATAGCCCCTAGAATACATCATTCGGTTAGAATTTTCATACTCAAGGATTTGGTAGTAGGTCTACTGAGTGTCCTCCGGGACCCAAGTTGTAGGTGGGTCTAACAATTTATCTTCTGCAAGTAATCCCCTAGGTAATAATGTCCCAATAGTTTGTTCATCTCTAGGTCATTTGAAATGATAGTTGGGTCGGCCTCTTATTTTAGGTGACAAAGATAGGTCTGAAACTAGGAGAGCTTGTTGCACATTGTATTCTCCACAACCATACTCTAGGACTTTCATCTCCCATGAAACAAAAGGAGAAGTAGATGTAGAAGCTTCTTGAGTGCAAGTGCTGAGGGAGTCTAAATCAACTCGTGATTACATAGCTTCCGATTGAAGGGGAACAATTATATCAGTAGAAGGACATGTATATGTACACTTATGAGCAAAGTTATTGAGAGCTATGCAGTGAACGAAAGGTTCTGGATCTCCTTGTATTGTAACAGTGTGTCCCTCATGTTTTAACTTGATGCATTGATGAAATATTGATGGTATGGCCTGCATGGAATGAATCCATGGGTGGCCAAGAAGCATATTATATGGAAGTTCCAAGTCTAAGACGTGAAACTTGGTATTGTGATAAGTTGGTCCTACCTCCACCGGTAATGTGATTATTCTAGCCGACTCCTACTCCGCATTATCGTAAGCAATTATGGTAATTATATGGGACTTTAGAACTTCCTTTGTGTGTTCCAGTTGTTTAATTAGTTTCAATGTGCATATATTCAATCTTGACCCATTGTCCACTGATGGGTCGTTGTATTACTAGTCATTTAACCAACTCATAGACAAGTTGGTGTCATTATAACCAAGGCGGTGTCTAAAGCTGTATGCAAAAGGAGAAAGAAAATCTTATTCAACAGTACTTCTTCCTAAGAAAACATACTGAAATTAAACATGCATGAAAAAGGAACAAACAACAACTAAACTACTAAAATAAATTTGTAATAAATAAACTATGCTAAGAAATAACAGAAAAATAATCCTCCTTGGGGAAGAGCGACTTTTGGTCATTCTCTTCCCTTCGGATTTGGAGAAACTACAATTAACTTTTAAAACTGCACTTGTATTGATTCAAAACTCATTTACAAAATATGCCCCCTTTCCAAATATATGGAAGAGGTATTTATAGACATTACTCCTAGTTTACTTGGTCCACACTCCAAGAACTAACTACCTATTCTTGGGCGGATTTATTCAAAGCAATAAATACTAAACAAACTTGACTAAAACAACCCACTTATCGTGGAGAATATTTCTACAACTCATCCCTTTAATCTAGGAACACAAAGTGGGAGAGTACTTATTCAACATTCCTAATACTATTCCACTATTTACTCATCCTTGAAACATGGAGAGAAAATGGAGGAGTGTTAAGTCTATGACTTTGAATTCTTCTTGGAACACCACATGCATGCATGAATTTGGATTGCCACATGTTTGGATCTATATTCTTGGTTGATGATGTGGAAGCAAAGAGTGGGTTGAATAGTTCGGTGCTCCTTTACATTATTTTGGAACAAACCAAAATATTTTAACTAGTTGGGCGATTTCGTAGCTGCATGAAGAATTTCCATAGTTGGGCGTTTCTATAGCTGCATGAAGAATTTTTGTAGTTGGGTGTTTAAATAGTTGCGTGAAGACTTTCGGTAGCTGCAATCTATGAACTTGGAGTAGAGTTGCTTATGACCTGTTTTCTACACACTATTGCATTCCAACTTTAGAAGAAATATCAAGAAATAACAACAATTAGATTGCAAATAGATTTCTAAAGAGATGATAAGATAAATCCTATATTCTACCTTAAATATTTTATCCGTTATTAAAACTACATCTAAATTCACTTGAAAGCTTTATTTTAAGAGAGAGAATAAGAGTGCTATTTGGTGATATAATGAGACATATTTTGGTCTCATCATTTCCCCCACACTTAACTTCTTGCATGCCCTCATGCAAGCTACTGATCTTCCTGTAGAATCTGATTTTGTCAATACTTCTACATCTTTCAAATTGTCTTCTCCTTTTTTCATGATAGCGGCAAATTGAGATTCTAGAAGTAAAATTTTTACTTCTTTCTTATTCATGCTCTCATGAGGTTTTTCTTGGATAATGTAAAGATATTTTTTCCCCCATACTTAGCTCTTTGTTTTCTCATGCATTCTTCAAAATATTTGGAAGAGAGTGAGTCTCCCCCACACTTAGCTTTGTGCATGCCCTCATGCAAACTATTTTTTTTTATTGAGCAGCTTATAGATCCCAATTGTTGTAAACTGGAAAGACGTCATTTACATCATTTTCTTTGTTACTTGACTTGATCAACACATGTAGATCTTGAAAAATTTCTCTTTTTTATTTTTATTTTTTTGTAAGCTTTTGAGAAGTGAATCTATTTGTAATTAAAACAACAAATAACAATATTCAAGAATAGAAAAATAGAAGTTACCATACCATACTCAGTAGTTATCCTTGCTTTCATCATGTTGTATAACCGTGATTTCCATCTGCAGCTGAAAAAACAAATAGATATGAAGTCAAGGCTTCTGCAACATAGAACTTTTCAGTAGTAAATGATTTCATCAACTAATTCGGCATAAGAGAAGCAGTCATATGATTCCAAGAAAGACTTTGAAGTGTAATTTTTTTTTTTTTTTTTTTTTTTTTTTTTTTTTTTAGTAATTGGCTAGCCAGTAAACAGGTTTTCTAACCAATCACTATCCTTTTAATAAATGTCAACATGATGGAAAATCAGGAAGCAATCTTCCAAAGTTTCTGTAACATCCAACCAGCTTAGAAAGTTGATTACAGTCTTCAACTTCTCCTTCAAAATGTAACCTTTGTGATCTGAGAACAATATACAACCATTGAAACAAATGTCTTCTTTTGCAGAGAATCAATCAACCCTTGGAATCCTCATATGATGAGTGCTCCATGAAGTGATGAACTTGTTTTGAACAAAGCAACTTCTTAGAAGCTTATGCTGTCACCAAATTGTGAGCAAATGAAATAAAAATATTAATGTATTAGATAACAAAAATATCAAAAAACTTCATTTGTCTGAGGTATGGTTTGGCATAGGAGAAAAATTTGGCTATAATTGTTTCTTTGAAGAGTCAGGTGTACATGACAAATAAGAAGTTGAGAAACAATGGTAAACTGTTTTGAGAAATGAGATGGTTCAAGGAATTCTTCATTTATTGGGAATGGATGGTTTATTATGAGAGGCTATGGGTATGATCCCTGAAGACAAATGGTATGTTGGCATTTCAATTATCATATACTGGTTGAGCCAGTATTTTTCTACAGTCATGAGAAGGATTAACATTGACTACGACATATCGGAGGAATTTTTGGTGCTTTCAGAAGTTGTGAAAATGATTGTTAAATAAAAATTGAGACAGAAAGGGCATTATGGAATGAATCAAGTATTGAAAATGAGAAGTATTAGACTATTACTTGCATTCATCATAAGATTAATTTTTAAAGAAAAAAAATAGTCTTCAACATGTTTTTTTTTTAGAATCATGCATTCAAACTGCAATATCTTAGTCGTTACTTAACAAAAATGAGCAATTCAAAATGATCTAGAAATCTCATATTGTGTAGAACAAGACCTAGAAAACGTTTGAGTTATTTTTTTATGAGATGCAAATAGTTTGCATTAGAAAATGCTGCTATCAAAACAATCTTCAACATTTTTTTGAGTAGTGTGCAATCAAACTGCGATATCTTAGTCATTTCTCAATGAAAATGAGTGATTCAAAATGATCTGGAAACTTCAAATTGTGTAGAACAAGACACAAAAATTATTTTAGCTACTTATTTGTGAGCTATGAGCAGTTTTTATTTGGAAAATGATGATATTTTTCCCATAAAAACTCCTTATTAGCTAAATATTTTTCTTTGACCTCCTCTACAATGCCCTGTTTCTTTTTGCATTTGTCCTTCCAATTTGTTTGCATAAATAATCCATAAAAATCTTTCTCTGTTAACCTACACAAAGTTAATTGTTTTTTTGCATTTCTTACATGCATGAACTGGTATTTAATCTTTGTAGAAGTAACAATACATGCAAACAAGAAATATTTTAGAATAGGAAACCCAAATCAATTTAGACCCTACAGAAATATATTATTTTACAATTTTTATAAAGATTAAGAAAAATTATCATTAGATTCCTATTGTATCCATTCCATCACACCAAAATACATGGGTAACTAGCCAATGTAATTGTTGTGTATATAGGAAATGGAACTAGATACGAGTTTTATTTGATGACAATACATATTTCTATTATGAATTTTTCATCCATATGCTGATTAAGGTAGTCAATCTTATCAACAATCTACAATATCATATTGAAATGCTCAATATGAATATAATAGAAATATTTCTTAACAGAATAAATAATTGCATAAACACATGTCTCAGATGGACTAATATGAAATGGTGTTTCCATTTTATTGAGGGGCGGGGGTTTCTTTTAGCAATCTCCATCAATTTTCTAAATCTAATTGCAAAAATAAAATTTAATCTATTTGCAAAAAAAAAATTGTATAAATAAAATTGCAAGAAATGAAATTGCAGAAAAAGAAATTGCTGGAAAATTAAATTGTAGGAAAAGAAAGTGTAGGAAAATAAATTCTAAAGAAGCTATTGAATAAGAATCACTTGTCACAAATCTTGCTAAGAGGTATTCTACTATCACTAGAATACTCTTTTAGAAAAATATGAGTCTCCTAATAACACCATAGTCCCCGACAACGTCGCCAAAAATGATGGGTCGTTGTATTACCAGTCATTTAACCAACTCATAGACAAGTTGGTGTCATTATAACTAAGGCAGTGTCTAAAGTTGCATGCAAAAGGAGAAAGGAAAATCTTATTCAACAATACTTCTTCCTAAGAAAACATACAGAAATTAAGCATGCATGAAAAACGAACATGCAACAACTAAACTACTGAAATAAATTTGTAGTAAATAAACTATGCTAAGAAATAATAGAAAAATCCTCCTCCTTGGGGAAGAGCGGGTTTTGGCCATTCTCTTCCCTTTGGATTTGGAGCAACTACAATTAACTTTTAAAACTGCACTTGTATTGATTCAAAACTCATTTACAAAATATGCCCCCCTTTCCAAATATATGGAAGAGGTATTTATAGACATTAGTCCTAGTTTACTTGGTCCACACTTAAAGAACTAACTACCTATTCTTGGGTGGATTTATTCAAAGTAATAAATACTAAACAAACTTGACTACAAAAACCCACTTATCGTGGAGAATATTTCTACAACTCATCCCTTTAATCTAGGAACACAAAGTGGGAGAGTACTTATTCAACATTCCTAATATTATTCCACTATTTACTCATCCTTGAAATATGGAGAGAAAATGGAGGAGTGCTAAGTTTATGACTTTGAATTCTTCTTAGAACGCCACATGCATGCATGAATTTGGATTTCCACATGTTTGGATCTATATTCTTGGTTGATGACATAGAAGCAAAGAGTGGGTTGAATAGTTTGGTGCTCCTTTACATTCACTAGCTAGGCATTTTCGTAGTTGCGTGAAGAATTTCTGTTGTTGGGCATTTCCGTAGCTACGTGAAGAATTTCCGTAGCTGGGTGTTTAAGTAGCTGCGTGAAGACTTTATGTAGCTGGGCATTTAAGTAGCAACATGAAGACTTTCGGTAGCTGCAATCTATAAAATTGGAGTAGATTTGCTTATGACCTATTTTCTACACACTATAGCATTCCAACTTTAGAAAAAATATCAGGAAATAAAAACAATTAGATTGCAAATAGATTTCTAAAGAGATGATAAGATAAATCCTATATTCTACCTTAAATATGCTATATGTTATTAAAACTACATCTAAATTCACTTGAAAGCTTTATTTTAAGAGAGAGAATAAGAGTGTTATTTGGTGATATAATGAGACATATTTTGGTCTCGTCATCCACAAGTACCCGTTTTATCTTTCGACGGGTAACAAATACCTCTATATATAGGGGAAAATTATGTGCGTGATCTTCGTTGGGGATTTCCTTATGGTTAAAGGAGATATGTTCAATTAGTGCAATGTTTGCCACCACGGCTTGTAAATGTGAAGGGTTTACTTCCATTGGCACTCCTGACCCCTAGAGAGTTTTGTATAAGATGTCCTTATGTACATTTGATATCTTAGGATCTAAGATTGAAATCTTGGCAGATGTCCTCTCAATTTGTTCTAAGAGGTTGTTCTGACCATCCTGAGGAGTTAACAGAGAGGGTTCTAGGATCATGAGGTGGACGCACCTTGTTACCGCAGTGCAATCCTTTCCCTTGATCCTAATGGTATTCGCATGTTCATTAGAAGAGTGGACCAATGAATGAGTCATAATGATTATTGTCATTTTTGGTACATAGATAGTTTGCAGCTTTGGGGTGACTCTCTTTGATCCAGCCTTTTCTCATCTTATTTTCCATGTTTAGGGAATGGTTCTTTGAATATCCCTATCCTTTTGTTTGGCATTTGATTTCTCTCTAGGGTGTCAACTTTTGTCTCTCCATTATCAATGAGATCTTGGATGTAGTGGTGAAGTCTTAGGCACGTTTCTGTCTTGTGTCCTTTTACATGATGAAAATCAAAATATTCATGTTCTTTATACCATGTTGGTTTAGGAGGATTGTCATCAAAATGTTGTGTTGTATGATAAGTCACCATGTGGATTGCATCTAATTGCTTTAATATTGTAGACAAAGACTCATTAAGAGGAGTGAACGTCCTACGCTTAGGTGGTGGTTGAATAGGTCATTTGGTCAGTTTAAAAGGTTGACCAAATTGAATTGTTTGCACTCATTTGGAATCTGTGATTCTGTCTCCCACCATGTTCTTGTTTCTGTTAAAGATCTTTGGCTTTTTTGTTGGTTTGGAATTTTGATTATCTTTAGAAGGTGATTTGATTGTTCCTTTTGCAATGAGGGTTTTTTCTATTTATATGTCATTTTTAATGACCTCTTCAAAAGTAGGAACACAATGCATTTGTAAATGAAAAGCAATGTTCGGGTTTAATTAGGCACAAAGATGCTCACAAGTTGTTTTTTGAGAAACACGCAAGGGAAGCGGTTGGCTATCCCTCGCCATCTTTTTAAGAAGCTTGCAAATGTTTCATTAGGGCATTATTTAGTACTACACAAGTCTGCCATAGTTATGTTGCTTTATATATTGTATGAGAAATGTCAAATAAACATTTTGCTAGTTCAAGCCATGTGAAGATAGACCCATGAGGTAAGCAAGTGAACCATTCCAAGGCTTGTCCCCCTAGACTATTTGGAAAGAGTTGTATGAGGTAATTGTCACTATATGCCACTTTTTGGCATGTCATGTAAAAATCTTTCACAAGATCTCACAGGTTGCCTTTCCCTTTGTATTTGTCAAATTGTAGCATGTCAAACTTCTTAGGAAAGGTTTGAAGCATCATAGCTTTATCAAATGGTTAGGGGTAGAGCTCTTCGTATTGGTAATTTTTGTTATGCCTAACATTACTTTCTTGAAGGCTTGTAAGCATTGCTTTCATGGATTACACTTCTTGTGTAAGTAATTGCTCTTTAGTAGGAGAAGCAGGAATATATACGCGACTGAATTTCATATTTTCTCCTTCTTGGTTTTCCATATGAAGTTCACTAGTTTTGACCTTAGGCTTCACCTTATGCACATTTTTGTTTGTTTCCTTCTGTACATGAGATGTTACTAAAACTAATTGTCGACTAAGGTTTTGGATTTGTTGTTGAATAGTGATTTCCTCCTCAAGAGGTTCTTCTTCTTCTTCGTTGTGTGGAGGTTGTTCTACATTTTCATGTTTTAATCTAACTCTATGTGACATCTTGACGAAGGGAATTTTATAACCAACCATATTAATATGTAAATAGAAGAATCAACACTATCAAACATTAACCTACATGCTTAAGAATTTAAGATTTTCAAGAAATTGACAAAACTAGGTTGTAGAATGTTGAAAAATGAAGCTCTAAACATGAAAAAATGGAGAAATCTTGAAAATTTCCCATCGAGATCCAATTTTGATAGCACTTCGCCTCCTTTATACCTACAAAAAAGACTCAACACAAACAAACTCAACAAAACAAGTTAAGAAAAACAAGTTAGATCAACATGTGCAAAAGAGGGTTAGTAACCAAAATTGAAACATAACTACAAAAACTTGAAATTAAGTGTAAAGGATAATGAAGTAACTCCCACCGGGCATGCCAAATGTATATATGAATTAGTTAACAATGCAAAGGAAATCAAACCTAACACCTAATAGCTTCAATACAATGCTAACTAGATCAATATACCATCATGCTTAGAGCTTAAGCAAAACTAATTTATTAACATATTTGCATTAGAACACGAAATGAAGATTCAAACTAACATGCTAAACAAATTAACCTCTATCTCAAATTGTATTCTAATGAAATGAACCTATTTAGATCCTTAGCAATCAAAAGGGTTGATTGTATGCTTGAATCCCAAGGTTTTCAAGAATAGAGTCTTGTCAATCCATGGCTACAAGACCATTTGACATATCTCCATATGACTTCAAAACTTGGATGGATGAATGCAAGAAATGAAGATAACTAGCTCCTCTAATGAAAGAATTCTCTAAGATGATAAAATGGCTATAGTATAGGCTCTATGCTCATTTATGTGCAAGTAGAAAGGTTAGAGGAGGGTTCCTTTTATAACCCAATGGTTTGAAGAAGCTTTGCATCCTATTATATGTGGGATAATAACAAAGCTAGGTTAGTTATGGATAAGTATGGTATAGAAGTGGTTGAATTTACTTTAGGAGAGTTTGGTTTGTCTTCTAGTGACTCATGGGGATTGAGGGGGTTTATTAATTAGCCAAAATGATTAATTAATAGGTGTGAAAGCTTATAGAAGCTTTTTAGAGGAATAGTTAGTGTGATTTATGTTATGAGAGGATTTTAATCAAATCAATGACGATTTATTGATTAAATAAAAGAGAAAATTAATTAATTGAGAATAATTAATTAATAGAGATAGAAAGGGGTATTAATTAATTAGAAATTATTAATTAATCTAGATAGAAAGGGGAGCTTAATTAATTAGAAATAATTAATTAATCTAGATAGAAAGGGGAGCTGATTAACAAAATGTCGTTAATTGACATCGTTGTTGGATAAAAGAGTTAATTAACTAACGTAATGTAATTAATTAATGACGATAGTAGAGAAAATGTGTGATATTGACGATATGTCGTCAATTTGCGGGAAAGGGTATAATTAACACAATTTAAGTATTTAAATCACTCGAGCTAAATTATAGGTGTCTACAAAACTCAACGTAGTTCGTGTGTGTGTGTGGGAGAGAGAGAGAGAGAGAGAGAGAGAGAGAGAGAGAGAAATAATGTCCCTTGAAGCTAGGTTGCCCTTGTGTAAGTTGTAACAAGATAACGGGTTATAACTACTTTGTCCCCAAGATAATGTGTGTCATAGAATTCAAAATTTTCCCTTCCTATGCAGTGAATAATGCAGCCCAAATGAAGTCCTTAAGTTGTTCCTTTTCCCCAAGTAATAAAAAATAGTAACCTAGTTGCCCCTTAGAATAGTTAGTAGGTTTTGTGTGTGTGTGTGTGTAATTCTTTTAGTTAAATTTCAACTTTAACAACACTAGAAACCAACCCAACGTGATTAATACAAACTTAGAAAAGATAAACAAGTGATGGGTCATTTTTAAAATATAAGAATCAAGCAAAGGGGCAAAAGTTCCCACATGGGACAATAACATTGACTGCTACTGTTCCTTACTGGGCATTGATATCCAGAAAGCTCCAAAGATATATCAGAAAACATTCAGCCAAGTAACACATTGTGTGATGTCCAAAAGTAAAGGGATAATTCCAAAAAAGCAAAGGACAAAAGTATGGAGCGATAAAACAATGTCAAAACAAAGCAAAACAAGTGTCATCAATGGGCCTAGTTTTATATCTTAGGAATCATGCATATAACAACATACTAGAAGCGTAATGTGATAGTAATAAGTGCATATTTTTGTGTCTACAATCAACACTACTCTGAAGAGACCTCAAACCACACAAAATTTTCCACCTAGCATGTGTTATCTATATGGATGTACCTTGGCAACTCGATCACTTGACAACGAGAAACAATGGCTTGATGTGCTTAAGCTTGGATTGCCCTGTCTTTAAAGGTTGCTAAAATGAGAAGTTTGACTCTTAAACCTAGTTGGGAGTGCTTCATACCCATGCATGGGTTTTTCTTAGGTTGTGTTGCTAATTTGAAGGATTTTAAGAGAGCTTGGAGTGCTTTAGGAATGTTTTTTTATAAATAGCACTATTAAAAGTGCTTGATTATTTCCAGGTGAGATAAATAGGTGAGTTAAACTTACTTTTATAGGCATTTGTAGGCTTGATTTCATATTAAGTCCAACCTATGGGATATAAACCAATCCACGAAAAGATATCAAATTGGAAATGTATCCCTTAGGTGACGGGAGGTATGACCATATAGTATCAGACCAGAACGTCATACAGTTAGATCCCAACCAAACAGTCACAGACATGGAGTTCAATGGACTTTACAAAATTCTAGGTGAGATGCTTGGGGATATTGTATTGTTATGAATTATTGCAAGTAGTTGTGTAAGTAACCTACAGTGTGGATAGACATGCACATGACAAAAAAGAAATAAGGACAAGTCACCTAGGCTTGGAATGTGTGCGCAAATCAAGCTTTAGGTGCAAAGCCAAATTTGTTAATGCCAAATGATAAATTTCTAACTTTAGGTGTTTACACATACACGTTCTATTTATTCTATGTTAGGAAAAGGTGTTTATGGATCATATAACATAATTAAATAAGGTGATCCTTAACCCCCAACTCTTTTTCAAGGGGACACAATGAAGACCCATTGTGAAGTCAATTTTTATCACCATCCAACCTATATTGATGAGAATGTTGTCATAACACCCACTAATGATTCTAACGTAAAACAATTTGGTTGTACATAATGTGGATAATGACACTTGAGAGGAATGCACACAATATTATTATGATTTAATAGCAATGAATTGTGAATATCTGTAATTATTTTTCTCAATTTCCATGGCACCAACAAGAGCAAAATGAGAGTGTTAGTGTTGAAATAAAAAAGAAAGACATTTATGATAGCTAGTTGGGAGACAAAATATGGGTTGATAATAAGTTTGTCAATGAGATTAAGCTAGCAATCACACCAAAAAGGTGGAATGGAGATGCCGCTAGGGCAGTAAATGATTGTTGCAAGACATACAAGTGCATGCAAAAGAGGAATTATGTAGAAGAAAATGACATAATGAAAGGTGGAAGAACATGACAACATAAGAGGGAAGAAGAATGAGTGCAAAGGGAGAGAGTATAGCATTATCGTTGGAAGGACGCTTGCAGTTGAAGAGGTCTTTGTTATTCCATTTTATGCAGGTGGATGTATGTGCCAAGTGCTATGTTTGAGCACCTTTCAACAACAAATAATGGGGATATATGAAGGTTCTGAAGGCATCACACTCTTGAAATCACAGTGAAAGTAAGCTCCTGGCGTTTAGTATCTCCAATATCAACAGTCATACTGTTTAAAGTTAGGCCTTGAAATTAAAAGGAACGATAACCAGATCGTATCAAGCCAAGAACACAAATGCTAATCAAACACCACGATCAATAAGATGAAAGTAATTTGCCTAAATAGCTTTACGTAAACCTTTGCAAACAAATGAAGAACAATATCATATATTATTATGAAACTCAATGCAATACAATGAGAATGGGCCTTGCTTAAATAGGCAAGGAATAACAATCTAAGAACCAATTAAGGTCGTAGATCAAGCCATAAATCAAGGAAATAACTAGTCATCAAAGAACTAGTCAATACCATAGATCAAGGAAAGAACTATACCTAACAACTAGATAATATCTCATAACATTTAAATAAGATAAAAGAAATATCCACACACGTAAGTGGGTGAAGATAAATAAAATAAAGGTAAATAAAGTACCTAGGTGAACATGAACTAAGGTAAATACCTACTCTAAGAGAAATTTATGTATTGTGAGGGCCCAAGCCATATTAAGCGGGTGCTGCCTTCAAGACCCACGAGAAATGGGTGTGATCGGAATGTCGAAAGGATTTTCTAAGTCCTATGTTGGTCCGATATATTTTTCAAAACAAACAACAACAAAAGAAGGTAGATCATGTGGACTGGAACATGCATTGTAGATGATGGAAACCAATATTCCAATAGAACCATTAACAAGGCTTGCCTAAACCCGGAGATTAGTTGTTAGCGTAACCTTCTCCCCAATACAAAGCAAAAGTTTACGCTGCAATTGATCAATATAAGGGTTACGTGAATTTGATTGTCTTGTGCATTACACATTACAACGGGCAATGGGGGTAGCCAAAGAGTGTAACATCAATTTGTTGTGATGGGCGACGAGCGCATTAATTGAGAGTGCTGTCTAAAGCTTTTTTATTTCTTGAGGGGACAAAATTTTATCTGTGGGTGACATGAGTGTTTCCCAATCATGAAAATGAAGAATTTGCCAAAAAGATGCCTGAGATTTTAAAATAATAAGCTTTAAAATATACTAAATATGCATTAAAATCATCTGCAGCTTCTGACCAGGATTGCATATCCGTAATTCTATTGGATTTAGTCATGCTCATGCCTTTTATGTGGATGATATTATGGACAATCAGCTGGTCTTTCTCAGATGTCTTCACCAATGCCGCCTCTTTCAGAAGCATCAATTCCTCTGATCCCACAATGTATTCCACTTCCTGACGGCTCCAGTTAACAAAATGTCTAAAAACGCTTCTTGCGTGGACGACTCCTGTAATTTATGTGTTTCAATTCGTAAAAGAATAAGGCTTTATATATATTCACCTGCATAATCTGGATAAACTACTGCTGAAGCCAAAAAAACAGCTTCTGCTGTGCCATAACGCTACTGCGGAGGGAAGAAACTTCTTCAGCTGTGCTTTAATGGTGAGGCTTCTGTGCAAGACAACGTACAAAATGGCGACGCTTCCCACACCCGACGCAGTTGAGAGGAGATTATTCCGTTTCCACGTTTCTGTTAACTGCGGTGCATTGCGAATAGATGTATGTATGTTTAAATAACACAGAAAACTACCATTATGAACATAAGACAAAATCAATTCCATGGAGGCATTTCTTGAGACATAACACTACTGTGTAGCAAACTTGTTTTTTCTAGAGTCAACGATCTCAAAGACAATTCTAAAATTTGGATGTATGTAAAAAAGTGTCTCCATACAAAGTCTTTGATGTAAGTAATACATTTTAAGGAAGAGAGTGGCTAAAATTCATCGTAATTAAAAATGTAATTTAATTAAGTCTATTACAAATTTTCATAACAAAGGAGGTTTATTTTTCAAAATAATATCCAGGAACGAGCTTTAATGTAACTTTAAAATTATTCATACAACTATTATATCCAATCTAGTAGAACACTTTTTTCTATATGAGTATGTATGACTATAGTGGACATTTAACCATGACATACTATGGCTCATTTTTTATTGTTTATTTTAAAAAATGAGAATGCACATGAATCATTATATTTTCTGCTTCTACACCTTATTAATAAATAATTCCAATGAAAAACACTTAGAAGTTAGATTCCTTTTGGGTAGGCCGCTTTTTTGTTGGTCTAAAAGATGACATTTTGGAGAATAATCTAAAATCTAGAATGTAAAGCTATAAAGAAGGTTTTTTTTTTTGGCTTCCTAGTTGAAAGTTTTTCATTACATGTAAAAAAAGATACAAAAATTAGTCACAATGATCAAAATATGCTACAATAACTAAATTTATGTGTGTTTCTTGGTCCTTTTCCTATGTAATAAAAATACAGGCAACCTGCATTGTCATTTCAATGTTCATCAATAAAAGGATAAATGAAATAAATAAGCAATCAAAAAGTGATATTCATTTAGAAAAATGTTATATTCTATTAGATATAATGGGGTTGTGCATGTCATCTAGCTTGTTGGATTCTACTTTTCCAAATATTATTAATCCAACGTGAATAATAATACCAAATACAATGGGCTCACTAAAATTCAAAAAACCTAGCATCTCAAAAATGAATAAAATATTAAGCATCTTTCAATATTAAGACTAGCAAACACAAGCATTTAATCATGAATTTAAGGTTTGACATTTGTATTCCGAGTGTGAAGAAATTCTTTATAGAGGGTAAGTGAATCTAGACCCATATCAACGTGAGAGATTATAAATAATGTATAAACAATGTTATAAAAACCACCCTTATACACACATATGCCAAGTGCAAAAATTCAGACAAAGTGTTTGATCAAATGACTCAACAATACACGTATGAAAAAATTTAGAAGCAAACCATTGCACATGAACTTTTTGACAAAATGTAAACAAACACAGTATCACAAGGAGTATTTACAAGCTATAATGGCAAATGCAATCAAGTCGTATCAAGCAAGCACCAAAATGAAAATAGACACAAGGAAGGCAAACCACAAAGCATGCTTAAGCCACATTCAGTGTTGTTCGAGCTAACTCCAACAAAAATACATTAGAAAAATAATAATTTATTGAACAACATGAGCTCACAAAATTCAGAGTTTTTAACTTGTGCTAATATAAACCCTAAAAAAGGAAGGAAATGTTTGTAGAGTGCGATGATACTTGTCTTGCTCTGTAACCCACTTCTCTATTTGTGCATAACTGATGAGCCCACTAATTGACCTCTCCTGCATATGTAAATTCCATTCGCACTAGAGGTAGGGGCATAACCAACAAGATTTTTTTACTGTGGTGTTAAGTCAACGTTCCACAGATTGAGTCAACACAACAATAAAAAATTACACGCCAAACCCCATTCACTCACATTAAATACTGGTAAGAAAAGAGTGAATAAAAGCTCAAATGTCTCAAACATGCAATCTTAATGATGAACAACAAAGCTAGAGTGGAGGGGTCTATTCCATTTCAACCCTATTCGTGTGATTTTGACAAAGACACACAAATTGGGGAATAGTTGTCCCGAGTATAATTGGGAACACATGCCATTGATAAAAAATAATAAGTATATGTCAACGGCTCTATAACACCCATCAATGTAATTATTATTTTTTTTAAAAAAGGAAAAAGAAAAAAGAGGGTAGAAAAACATGCCACATAGGTAGATAACAAATATAAATTATATTTACTCTTTAAGGATACATTCTTAAAAAAACTAGACCAATGAATTTCTTTGAAATTGAAATTGAAATTGAAAGATTTTAATTACGTCCACGAGACCAACAGGTCTATGGGACCACAAAATAGTACCAAACCGCCTTCGACCAAAGTGGGCTTTTTGACCTCTTTTAGAAGGTTGTTCCTCTGGCGGCTGATCTGAGACAACATTTCACCCAAGCTCTTTATTCTATTTTCTTCAAATAGTTCCACCATGGACCCGCTAGTTAGGGTTTCTGCATACTTGGATCGAATACCCGTGAACTTAGGACATTGCAAAATGAAGTGTGTTTCCGTCTCAATTGCCCATGTATTGCACATTACACAAGTTCTCTCTTCCCACTGCTCCTTGGGTACTGTCCACCTCCCTATTTCACACCTAAGCTTGTGAGAGCTGGTCCTTAGTAGAGACATGAGGATCTTCTCCCACCATTTTATTTCGGCCCTTATGTAAGCTTTTTCACCGCGGTCACAGGTTGGGTTAAACTCAGTAATGTAATGTTGACGCTTCCTGCTTGTTTTCTTCTGCCATATCATCAATTTGAACTTTTCATTTACATAGTTTTTTATGTCTCTATTAAGCTGTGGGCATTCAATGAGGTTGATATCCCATTTTTTCATCCATTGGTAGTTCTGCTTCATCCACGTGTTCTTTCGTCTATGTAACTCTTCATCCATTGCCGCCTTAGGCCATTTGTTTGCTTGCATGTTTCCAACTTTTTTCAGGTAACCTATGAGTCTAGTCATAGCAGTTGCTTCTAGGGGAAAGAACCTGTTTCAACCATAATGATTTCATAGGGAATTGTACCCTTGATTTTGAAATGGTGTGTTATAATCCTTTTTTGGATTCGCTCTAGCTGTCTCCAATTTGAATTTGTCATACCACTAGCCCATACCTTGCAACCACATAACAACACTGGAACAACAAGCAATCCGAATAGGGTTTGAGTGGTTCTCCAATCCCATCATTCAGCGTTTCTACACCTGTTTTGGAGTGCAAAGAGCGCTCTCCAGCCTCCTTGTATTTGTTTCATCCTGCATATGTTCCACTTGAGCTTGCTATGGAAATCAAGGCCTAGATATTTGTACTCTGACACTATCTCCAAAGGGTCACCTTCGAACAGAAATTCGGGTTGCTGGTTTGCTTTCTTTACAAAAAAAATCACAATTTTGGTTTTTCCAATGTTTACATGCATGCCTACTTCTTTGCAGAAGAGCTCTAATGAGCGAAGGTGAATCCTTAGGTCTTGGATTGTTTCTGCCATTAGAATTAGATCATCTGCATATAGCAGGAGTTTCACCACATATTTGGCCAGGTGCATTCCATTACCTCCAAATTTGTTTATCCACTCTTCTAATTTGTCTATGTATAGCCCAAATAAGGTTGCCGAAGAGAGAGGGCAGCCTTGCTTGACTCCTATATCATTCCCAAATCCTTCAGATAGCCCTGCATGTGTTTTGATTTTAGCTTTCACTTGCTCATACAATCTATGAACAACAACCCTGTAATGTGCTGGAACCCCTAGTTCCTCCATTATGTTCCACATTTTGCTCCTTGGTACCGTGTCAAAAGCTTTTTTGAAGTCAACAAAACAACAATAAGCATCCTTCTTTCGATCCCACCCATTTTCCACTAAATGTTTGAGTGTAACACAATGATCAATGGTTGAGTGTTTGGGTTTAAAACCAACTTGCCCTTTTGCTCTCTTTCCTCCAATCTCTGCCCAATTGCTGATCCGGTGCTCTATCATACTCCCAAATAATTTTGCAAACAATGGATTGACCATGATGGTTCGATAATTTGAAGGGTTATTTACGTCTCCACTTTTGAACAACGGTATGGTTAGGCTGGTTGTCCATTCTTTGGGGAAGCCCTTCTGAATAACCCCATTGAATATTTTCTTAATTTCAGGTGCCAAAATGTCTGCTCCCCACTTTAGGTGTTCTACTTGAAGGTTGTCTATGTCTCGCGCTTTACCTGCTGCAAGCTTTTTGATCCCTAGCATGATGTCTTCATCTGTGAAAAGGACATCATTAACCAGTTTATTGGGAGGAGGTATTTGCTCATTTTCCCCCATTGTTCTGCTGTTATATTGTTCTTTGTTTGCATTTTCTCCTTACGAAGTTCCCTCCAAAACCTCTTTGGATCATATTTCCCTAAGTAAATGAGTTCCTTCCTTCTGGATTTAGTATACTCTTCTTTTTTCTTTCTCACTAGCTGCTCATATATTTTTTTGTTTTCCTTTGTGCTACCTGTTTGACTTTAACATCTTTCGTGTTGCTTTGCATTCTTCATCATACCATTCTTTCTTAACGTCTTCAAAACCAAACACTATATAAACCAACACCATGACAAAAACTTTGGCATACAGCGTGCGTTAACAGCCACTTGACACAAGTGCTTTCCGTTTAGTTTACCCAATTCCTCTTTTTCCCAACTGCAGCTGCAATGTTTTAGAAAAGCACGAACTCTGTATTTTGGCTCTTGAAGTTGGAACCCTTTCAAATAATCATTGCAATTCAAGAGCTGCAGCCTCAACGATTGGAGATCTTCTCAGGTAAAATCATTCTTAGTTTCTCTTTGAGCTTTTAAGTTAAGCTTCCGTTAAAATGCAGACAAATATCTGTTTATGTATATGCTTCCTTCAATTTTCGACGCTTCACAATGGCCTCGACTCTGCTAATATCTGTAATAATTTTATGGATCTACATTGCTAAATTCAGAGTTCAGGATTCTGTGTTACCGCATGTCTATTGTTATTTACATCATTATATATAAAATTGTAAGAAAATAGAAAACATTTATTATTCTTTGCCTGCGAATCTCATATTGAAAACAACTTGGAAGTATTTCTTATGTTCTAAGCTCTTTCCCTAACTGAACCCTTTCTCCTCTCAGGCTTTTTCCATTCTTGAAATCTTTTCAGCTGGATAGAGAGTAGCATGCGGCAGACAACACAGAAGCAATGGAGCAGTCCTAGGGCACAAAGTGGGGCAACATTATGAAATATTCAGGTAGATACGAAATACTGAAGAGATTTATGATTGAACATAAATTTTTGTAATACCTAGGAACAGTCTTGATCCTCAAGATAAATGTTGTGTTCCCTCTAGGGGTATGATATTGATCAGGTTATTGTGGTCGCCGTGCAATTGAAAGCCACCGTGGTTAGTAATTTCGCTATTTAGGCTCTAAGTGAAATCTTCTAGGGTTTACTCGGATGAGGAAAATATCTCGAAGAATATCATTAGGTGATCATTTAAAGTGAAAGTACAATTTATAGAGTGAATATTTGGGTAGTATTGTGTGTTCTTGTTAGGATAAGATTGTGAAAATCTCGTGTACATTTTGGAATGGACGCATAAATTTACATATAGAGTGGGCCACGGCTCTAATTTTTATGCCTCAGGGGGTTCCACCAAAGCCGATTGATTAAAAAAACTGGATTAGTAGAAATATCTCCCCAAAAATTCAGAGCGGCTTATTTTTAAGAGGGATTTTTTGAGCATTTACTAGAGAAAAGGAATTGAAAGTTTGCTGAACAGGCTTAACAGATTTTATTGCCTTAGTGGCAATCCGCATGTAGCTTAATTTTTTTGACAATTTCCTTACAATGTGTTTATTGTTAATTATAGATGGAGATTTCTTACAATAGAGCTGAAAATGTGATATCATATTGCACTTTATTGCAAAGGCTCTTAAATTTACTTGGAAGCACCTCCGAAGAAAATATACGAAGCCTTTCCGTAGTATTACTTGGGTAAACTCAAGGAGGCAGCATAACCTACGGCAGTCATCTATAGAATGCAAGTGATTTGACAGGGCCCTCGTTATTGTTAGCATACTAGACATAATGAAGTCTGCATGGATTCTGGATCAAATCTCTCCAATCTCATGTCCCTGGCAACAGCTGACTAAGGACAGATATTTTCGTGATCTCTTGATTAACCACTGTCAACAGCTAACTAAAGACAGCTATTGACTACACAACTCCTTGTTTTATTTGTGGACTCGTAAAATTCCCACACAAGTATTGATTACATATCTATTAGCTGACCCATATGATAACGGAAAATCTAAACTAATGCAAAATTGCTCAATATAAACAGAACACGATCAGGAGACATACTTTACATACAACAAGCCAATTACAGCTTGGATATAATTAACCTTTGACGTAGGTAGTAATTATTTCAACTCCCCCTATCTGTGACTGGATGGAGCATCAAATGTATGATCGACATCAACTGGAGACAGAATCTTGAAATCTTCCCACCTAGGCTGCTCATGAATGGAATGGATTAGCTGATTGCATTCTATGGCTTCCCCTGCTGTAAACACATTACATTTTTATGATTCCTCTGTTCCTAATAACTGACCAGAAAGAAATGTCAATTTTTTTTGATTTGCTTATGCCTGATAATGAATTTCAAACTTTGATCCAGTTCTTATAGTCATAGTTGTTTGGAGTAATAGAGGACAGTATTCCATGGTGCGTGCTTCACTTGCAGGGTTCCATCTTCAGGGCAAATTTCTATTTTTGTATTTTAAGGGTTTAAAGCTTTTTTCCCTCTTTTTGAGGTAAATTTTTAGTATAATTCAATCTGTTGTTGCTTTGATGTCTTCAAGAGCATAGGCATGCTGAGCACACTTATGTTATGACATTCAGCTTGTGATACAGTTTAGTTTCCCGTGTTTCAAATGTATGTTTCATTCACATTATCCTTTTCCACTTCAGCCCCTTAGCCAACTTGAAGCTTCCATACAGTGAATGACACCGGGAAAATCTTGATCAACAATGTTTTCCTGATAACTTCTAGTTTACTTGGCTTGCAATCTGTTCTCATGTTGAGCTCTACTTGATCAGTTAATAATAATTCATTAGTTCCTACTTCACATCCTCTCTTCTATTAAGTGTAGATAGTTCAGCTTCAGGGATTGCCAAGTTAGTTTCCTAAATATCCTGTCCCCCAAGGTAGAATTTATTGTTACATCTTGAAGCTCAGCAATGCAAAGTAGCTCTCAAGAAAATACCAGTCTGGCACTGTACCACAGCTGGTAGCTAGCTGTAGCATACTTCAGTTCTGAAATTTCCAAGTAGCAGTTTGACTTTTTCTCATGATGAATGGCAGTTTAAGGCCGGTTATATGCTTGAAGATTCATTAGATGACCAAAACAATTTTTTCACTGAATATGATCGTCATCTAGATTTAGCAGAACACACAAGCAAGATTAACAAGTGGCAGTGTTGCAATTTTTTTTTCACCTAGCTCTATGATGCATGCAACATACTATCAACAAGGATTACAACTACCAGTGGTCAAAGAAAGGATTTGGCAAAGAGGATTAAATAATTTATAGGAGTTAGATGTAGAGTAAATATTCACATTATATTATTGTCATAAGGGTGGGTTAGATTATAGAGTTGTCTCTCAAGTGAAGGCTATATAAGATGATATATGTTGTAGAATAGTGTGTGCATGAGTGTGAAGAAGGAAAGCAGTCCTCCCCTTGTTGGAAGTTGTATTCCTTATCATATATACTAGTCATTATACACTATTGTGGTATTGTTTACCACATATATAGATCTGCATAGTTAATGTATTAGTAGAGCATGTAGATCGTATGTCGTTATGTTATTGTCTTAATTAAGGGATCTTGGGTAGAGCATAACACACATGTTGTCTACTTTCATCAAGTTGGATCCAATCAGGCTTTCATCACTCCCATCCAACTTGGATCCTATCTGCTTGACTCACCTAGATACCTTGAAAATGCTCCATCAAGTTACCATCACCCTTGTAGAGGTAGAATTCTGCTATCACCTATACGACATCCACATTTTTCCATGAACCAGTTAATCAGAGTTCCACACCTAGAAGTCATTAAAACATTTTAAATTGCTCGTTCCTGGTTTAGATCTATTTGTAAACAACTTTCAGCATGTGCAGACATGTTAAGTCATGTTCTTTCACTAATTCTAAGGATCGTCTAATTCCTTTATGTTTCCTTCTTCTTGTGGACTTCTGATTGACACAATGACCAGGAAAGTGGCATGTGTGGGTGTGCACATACAAAACACATATATGTATATGCACATGCACAGTGCACACACACATGCACACACAAATGAGAGCCTAAATACAGGCTAATTTCATTAGAGAGCATGAACTGAGTTGAAATTGAATTAGTTTTTATGAAATAACTACACCTTGTGATGCATAGTCAAGTTCTATTAGTTGATGCCAAATCCATTCAGATGCGATCTTCTAATCCATATTCACTTTTCTTTGCTTCCTGTTCAGCAATTTGTATGTCTAAATGCTTATGCACAAGTGTACATGTTCCATTATTTTACCAATTCTATCAATCTTGTTGTTCTGTTTCTTTTTGGGGTGTATAACTGAACTTCTCTTTGCTGTTTTAGATCACTAGTGACCATTTTTTCTTATTTTAGGGCTATTACTATTATTTTTCAGATCAGTGCATAATATTCTCTTTTTTTTCTATGCAACATGTGGAGGTTTTAGATCTTCTAATTTAGTTTTCAAGGCTCACTTGAAATGTAGTGTAAGACATAGAATGCTTTCAATTTGCATATAATGCTGATTTCCTTTTTATCCTTCAGGCAAATTGCTAAACCTAAGGATTGCGAATGTTGCATTGAAGTGCTGCAGTAATTGGCCTTCTCCAGCAAAAGAAAGGTTGGGATTCATAAAATCATATAGCTTCAAACAACAATATCTTTGGAGGAAAGAGAAAAGTTATTTTGTAGTGGCTCAAATGGAAGAGTTTGGACAAAACAATGCTCAGATGCTACATAAGAATCTCAATGGATCTCGCAATGCTATTATTACTGGAGTTTCCAAACTATTTGGAATAGGCAGGAGCCTGGTCAACAATTTTCTGGAACAAGTAAATTACTAGATTTTTCTAATATGATACCATGACATCATGATGCTTTATTATATCTAGTTATTAGCTTATGTTTATATCTTTACACATTTGGGTGTTGATGATGTTGTAGCTTTTGAATTTGGGAATATGTTTGTGAAGAACTGGTGCCTCAAGTCCCTAAGAAGCTGAAATCATTTCAATTTTTGAACGAGTATTATAATTGTTGGGTTCCCGTCCTCATTACCATTCCCATCCCCATGCTATTTTTCCTATTCAGACATCGTTTCTAGGATTATAGGGGTACTTCTATGCATCCCCTTTTTGCATTCCCATGTTCCCCGTCCTCCCCCACAAAAGGGGAATTGGTGGTGTGTATACACACACACAAACTAGAGATTTGACACAATTCACGTATTGAACTACACACACACACACACACATACATACATACATACAATTTACACCTAAATGCATGAATTTTCTCAAATCTATTGTTTATTTTATTTATATATATATATATATATATATATATTTATCTATATATTATATGCACACAAACTAGAGATTCAACACAATTCACGTATTGAACTACACACACACAGTTAATTTACATCTAAATGCATGATTTTTCGTCAAATCTATTGTTTATTATACACACAAACACAAACTAGAGATTCGGCACAATTCACTTATTGAACTATATATATACAATCTACACCTAAATGCATGAATTTTGTCAAATCTATAGTTAATATATATATCCTGAAATGAAACAGTTGAAGCCAATCAGCAAAAGCTTGACTATGTAGATTAGTTTTGTTGGAGAAACATACACGCGATGGCTTCCAAAAACATCATTTATATTGCACATTTTTCATTGTCATTATTGTTTTGTTCTTGACCTCTCTAGATGACCTTGCACGTGTTGTTGTACATATATGGAATATTAATACCCGTTATAAATATTATACATTTATTTTATTAAATATCCATGTTTTATTGCTATTTTAATAAATTTATTATGTTTGTGGTAAAAAAGGGTTTAAGCTATTGCTGTCATAGATGTAGGTATTAGAATAATATAGCAGCCAATATTTTTCTTCAAAATACATCGGAAACTAATACGAGTGTAGCTGTTAGGTATGTTTTGACCTTGAAAATGCCCTTATTATCCTATTCAAAGCTTTACTAGGCAATCTAGAAAGCAAGGCAAGACAAGATGAGATTTTCTGGAAAATAGGGTGAAGATAGCAGATACTAGAAAGTAGGGGGAATGGCCAATCACACAAAATGGAAAAGTTAGAATTCAATATAATGTACTGCTTGGATGGTCAACACCATGGACTATGCAATGGGACACTTAAGGGGGATTTATCTCAATACATGTATTTATGCTACATTGATTGTGGTGGGTATCTCTTATTTGCTCTAGGCTGCTCAAATGATGTTATTTACATCAAAGTGTAGATGTGGAAAGCAGTTTTACATACACATGTATTAAATTAACCACAACACATTGCAACCAAACCTAATTTAGATTTAATCAATGACTACATATCCAATTGCATTAAAGAGGCTAATCTAGACCTTAGGAAAACAGTGAAATAATAAAATAACTAGATAACTTAGGGTTTTAAATTATAATAATGTCTTACGTGCACTGCTGAACACATTTATGAGAAGAAGCCTGTGGAATACTGGTTCAGGCGGCAAAAGGATCAACTCCCAGAGAAATCAGACTGGAAAATGATGTTGACCATTTATGCATGGAGCGACTATCCCTGCCAAATGTGGCTCTCTGTGTGCAAAACTGGATCTAATGGAATGTGTCCCTTGTTCCCTAATATGTGAAAACCTGGACTCAATTTGTCTAGATCACTCATGAAACCCTGGGAAATCTATCTCCTTTGCCAAAAGCCTAATCCAGCCTGTAGGTTTGCAAAATGTGTAAGGAAAAATGAATGTGTTTCGAGGCCCATGTTAAACTAGAGAAAAGCTGATGGTCCTTGATGTTATCAGGCCCCTCAACTGTATAACAATGTGGTAGTCAACAATTGTATGCATTCAACAAGTAGTTTTGTGTTAGTGCAATTGACCAACCCTTTTCTTTTCAATGTGTGCAACAATTCGGATCTTCGACATGCCTCTATATGCTTGAAATCAGACTTTTTGTAGAGGGATACTTCATAAATAATATGTTATTTCCTTACAACTTCAATATGGATGTGCTCATGTAACTTGCAAATTCTTTCATAACTCACTCATATATATTTAGATTCACTTGTATTTATAGACTATTTTGGATTCAAATTTGGATCCTATCGGCATGCAAGCCGACACACAATGGACAAGAAAAGAGGTACAAAAATCGAAAAAATTAAATATGAGAGAAAAGGGCCCATGAAAACACATGCTGCCATTTTTCGCTAGGAGATGACCATTTTTGCATTGTGTGAAAAAGGTCAGCAACTGCTAAAAATGGTAAAACAGCCAAAAACACTAGCCAAAACCAGGGGGAGGAGAGAGAAAGACAAAGAGAAGGAAAACAATAGAAAATAGAGGAATGATGTAGAGTGAGACCCACACGGAGAGGAGAGATTGATAAGCATGCCAAAGTCGAAGGTGTCAGCACCATTAGAAAAGTAAGTTGATAAATCAGTAAGTGCAAGAATATGTGCCAATAAGAGTGTAAGTTGAACCAATGATCCATAAACACGCAAATACACCAATACCATAACCATTAACTAGTTCTATACGGAATTTAGGTCTTTGCGCAAAGATATAAGTTTTTCATAGAGATTGTGAAATGAGCGAGAAATCATCGGCCCTGTATTTAAGTCTTAAGAGTGGCTGTGATGGGACAACTTTTTCACGACCTCACAGGATCTAGAGGCATAGCTTGGTCATGACAAAGTTGATCCCATTATATGAGTTGAATGCTTAGATAAGCATGCTAGATTCCTTCGAGTCTCATTTGATAAAGGACAATCTTTTACCTTTTCTTTAGTATTCCACGGGGATGCATTCCCCCCAAAATTCTGCTGTACCAGAGACGGGGAACGTTTTAGAGACTTGGAGATGCCATGGGGACGTCTCCCCATTGTCCCTCCACTGCCACCAGCCAACAAGAAACGTCCCCGAAACGTTTCCCCCAAATAGGGGACATTTCTGAGATGTCCTCACTTTTTGGGGACTCCTGGAGTCTCCGAGACATCCCGTAGACTTCTAGAAATCTCTTGGGCCATCCTAGAGACTCCCAAGATCCCCCTGCGGCTAACGCTGGTTTAATTTTTTTTAAACCAACTTGTTTTAAAAATATACACCCCCAACCCTAACCCTAATACTTAATGGCCCCCGCCCACACCCTAAGCACTCCAAAAGAAACTATAAATAAGTGTTACACCCTCACTCCAAAATCACAATAAAAAAATCAAAGCAATACAAGAGTGAAAGCATTGGCAAGCAAGAGTGCGAGAAAAAAAGCAAGAGTGAGAGCATTAACAAGCAAGAGTGAGAGCATTAGCAAGGAAGAGGGGCAACATTAACAACTCAAGTGCCAAGTATTCATTGCTCAACCATTCACCTATTTTCAACACGTTCATTAGCAAGGAATAGGAACAACATTAACAACTCTCAAGTGCCAAGTATTCATTGCTCAACCGTTCACGTAGTTTCAACATGTTCATCAAGCCTTCAAGGTAAGCCATGACCCGTAGCACCACATAGTTTTTATTAATTGTTGACTTCAATTTAGAAGCATAAATTATTCATTTTTAGTTTTATAATACTAGTATAATTATAATTTCATCTTTTGTGTATCCTTTGCTTCTGTGCTTCGTGCGACTTGAAGTAAGAAAAACAAAAATGAAATTCTTTTGTCTTGACTCTTGGGCCATTGCAAAATTAATAAATTTTTAATTTATTTATTAAATTATTAAATTCTTTTTAAATATTTTTTATTTTATAATACCAGTATAATTAGAATTTCATCTTTTGTGTATCCTCTGCTTCTACGCTTTGTGCGACCTGAAGTAAGAAAAACAAAAGTGAAATTCTTGTCTCGACTCTTGAGCCATTGCAAAATTAATAATTTTTTAATTTATTTATTAAATTATTAAACTATCTTTAAATATTTTTTAATTTTACAATGCCAGTATAATTAGAATTTCATCTTTTGTGTATCCTCTACTTTTGCGCTTCGTGCGACCTGAAGTAAGAAACACAAAAGTGAAATTCTTTTGTCTTGATTCTTGAGCCATTGCAAAATTAATATTTGCCAAGGGTCCCTTTGAGAAGAGGTCTCCGTTAAGTCACTTTGCAACGAAACAAGTAAGACTTGGGGCAACAGGGGGCACTAAGACATGGAAGTGTCATTTTTTGTCAAGTTGAATTTCAAGGCAGCATTACAAGAGTTAATGTACGCCTCCTTCATCCGAGGCAAAGGTGTGGGGCCATGTGACAAGCTGTCATTAAAACAAAGGGCTAAACTTAATAAATTGTGGGGTTGCAATAGTAATATAGAAGGTAAACCTGTACCTACTACTTTGGCAACGAGGAGTGTTACTCCTACTAGTGCTAGAACTTTCCAAGGTGAACAACCTCCTACTTATCCATCTGGTTCAACTTCAGCAGCAATAAAACCAAGGGGAAACAGAGAATGACAGGTAGCAATGATGTTGCAAACAGATTGACAGAGTTATTCAATATGCAAAATAATGATGATGGCATTGGCAAACTCTTCTTTGCTTGTGGGATTCCGTTCCATGTGGCTCGGTCTCCTTATTATAAGGACACTGTGGCAAAGATAACAAGAGTAGGACCATCATATGTGCCACCAGAGGAGACAAAATTGAGGACAACAATCTTGGATAAGAACTATTTCTAAGATTATTATTCTAATGGAGAAAATGAAGGCTACTTGGGTCACTACTGGATGCAACATAATCATGGATGGGTGGACAAACATTAGGCATCATCCACTCATCAACATCATAGTCACATGTATAGAGGGTCCTTACTTCCTCAAGGCTATTGATTGTTTAGGGCTCGTCAAGGATTCTGATTTTCAGTCCCAAATTCTTAGAGATGCTATTAAGGAGGTTAGACCGGAAAATGTGGTGCAAGTTGTGACGGATGCGGCCCATGTATGCAAAGTTGTAGGGAAGTTGATTGAGGTGGCCTACAAACATATTTGGTGGACTCCTTGTGTGCATGCCATGAATAATGCACTCAAGGACATGAAAAAGACTGCCTGGATCAAAGAGGTTGTTGATAATGCTAGAGATGTGCAGATGTTTGTCTACAACTACCACACTTCACATTCACTCTTCAAGACCTTCTCTAAGGAGTTTGTGAAACCTGTAAAGACTAGATATGCATCATATTTCATTCTCTTGGAGAGGATGCTTGAGTTGTAAGAGCCATTACAACTAATGGTCATGACAGTAGAGTGGAATCGGTGGCCCATTCCAAGTCTGAGCAAGGGGAGAGGGTGAAGGAGGTGGTGAAGAGTGACACATTTTGGGCTGATGCAAAATACATTGTCTCTTTCATTACTTCAGTTTTCTGAGTCATTAGATATGGGGACTCTAATGCACCTAGCTTTGGAGAGGTTTATGTGTGGATTGGTAGTATGTTTGGGGAAATGAAGGCCTTTGTACGAGAGAAAGACCGTACATTGCAATTCTACAATGACCATATTCAACCAATCATTCATCGGACATGGGAGAAGCTCAACACCCCCTTGCATATGGCTGCCCATGCATTAAACTTGAAGTGGTATGTGTAGAGGCCTGACAGTTACCCCTATACAAGATGCAAAGGTGAAGAAGGTGTTCATGAAGGCTATTCATAAAATGTACAATTCTATAGATACTAGCACTATTCGTATGGAGTGGACAAAAATTGCCACTCTTAGGGGATATTCAGAAGAGGCCAAGATGGATAGGGAGACTATGGCACAGGAGGATTCAATTTTGTGATGGACTATGCATGGGCTTGATTCTTTGACAACCACATTAGCTATTCACTTGCTGTTCTAGGTTTCTAGTTCTTCTGCTTTTGAGAGGAACTGGTCTACTCATGGCTTCATCCACTCTATAAAGAGGAACAAACTTACCTCTAGGAGGGCGGAGAAGCTTGTAGTTGTACATAGTGCCTTGCATCTCATTGACCACAACACACTTACGTACAAGGAGAGTCCAACAACTCGATGGGATGTAGAACTAGAGGAGCCATCTCAAATTGATGATGATGGCATAGATAGGGTTGGTTGGCATCAATTTGGAGGAGCTTGATCATGAGGAGTCTAGTAGTTCGAGTGATAAGGACATTGAGGAGTTTGGCGTAGCTGCAGAACTAATCTGGATGAATGAAGATTAGTCTCATTACGTTGAGCCACTGGCCAACTGTACTTGAATTTTGAATGTAATCATCATTTTGAATATAAAATTAAATATATTGATATTTGGCGTTTTCACTGTTCAATGCACTGTGTTTAGTATTTCAGAGTTTCATTTGTTGTTCCTTATACATTTTTTATAACTAATTTTTCAAGTACAATATATATTTGCCTGCCGTCCCCCCCATCCCCAAATCAGGGCCCTTGGTTGCCCCGTCTCCGAGACCCTCCCCCCGACCCCCGTATTGAGACTTCGTGGAACACTGCTTTTCTTCATTGCAGATAGTTACTCCATTTACATTGCCGAAACTTTGGTGGTCTAGAGACTCAATACATGGATTTATTCCCAAAATTCACCAGGTTTTCAACTTTGGGTGGTTATATCTTCTTGGGTAATCTAATACTTGCACAAGCAATGCATAATACTCGGTATATGATCATTGGTTATCTTGTTGGATCTTTTGAGGCTACATAACTTGGAACATCCTAACATGGGATTAACCAGGCATATAATTGATTTTGTTGTCTTAGCCTACCAAAAATGCTTAGTTTAGTTATGCAAGCCCCATGATTTGATTTTACATGATGAGTGCTTTCTTGCTTCTTAAATTGTCAATGATATACTTGCTTTCCTTGTTCTAGAAGTGTTAATATCTTACCAAGTTTGTCCATTGCTTAGGCAATCTTCAATGTCCAATCTCCAATATCCAAATTGACTGCACTCCACATCTTGTTGACTGTGCCTGGATGATTTAAAACTTGATGATGCTTTATATTGAGAGGCTAAAATCACATCTTTGTGATATTGGGCATTTGAGAATGCCATTAAAATACTTGAGGTCATATCTAAAGTGATTTTGTATATTGCCACGGACATGTTCCCCCAACCATTTCATAGAGACATATTTTGCCAAGTTGCAAGACAAGGATTTTGTTTTCCTCAAGAGAGCAGAGCTCATTTTTTGGAAATTGGCCTTTCTCTTAGTACATTTTTAATGCTTGGGTGGGCTGCCAATATTATGGATTGTCATAAGGGTCACCTACACACAAGGACAATAATAACTATTCATTTTGACTTCAATAGGTTTTATATATGCTACTTAAGTTAGTAATCAAACCCAATAGGTCTAGGTTGGAGGAAGACCTCAACAAGCTGCATTTGAAGATGAATGTCCCTTGACATGCATCGGCGTGAGGCGTCACTATTATGGGAGTTCATCTCAGACAAGGAATGCATAACAAGATGTGGGCTTCATCTCAACACATTTATAGATAAGATAAGATAAATATATTAAATGTCCAACAAGTGACCACAAAAGTAGGTCAATGGGATTGCAAACATACATGAGAGGCGGAAAAGAATCCAGCCAAAAGACCAAATGGTCCCCGAAGATAACCAGGAAGAGAAGAAGGAAGAGAAGAACAGGCAGGGGGAGAAGCTCGAAGGAAGCCTGCAGAAACCAGCCAAATCCGGTCACGCAAGGGAGGGAAAGGAAGGAAGAGGAAGCAAGAGGCACCCTCAATTAACAACCAAGCTCAACTGAAAGAAGCTAGTAATGTGCTGAAGTCCGGTATCCGGAGTTGTGGAAGATCTGGAATGATGATGCCCGGAAGAAGGATGAACTCTCTGTGTTCGTCTGGTGGATCTCGAAATCCATCGATGGGAGGGTGGCCTCGACCTCGTAGGTGACTGAATGTCCCTGCTCTGTGAAATAGCACCTCGAGTTCGGACAAATCTCGTTTGGTCATTAAGATTGGCATCACTTTGCTGCTTAGCGCCCCTCCTCAGGGAGAGCACTGTAAAGAAGGAGGTAATCTATGGAGTGACTGTTTGTCTAGAAGAAGGCAAAAGAGACCGGAGAGACTCATCCCAAAGCCTAAGGGTCTCATGCAGATAAAGAGAAAGACACCTTTGGTCATAGTATCTGAAACATTCAGCGAAGGTAGGGCACTCTATGAACAGGCAATGGAATCTCCCTCTGATCTTGTAGTAGATGGGGCACTGAAAGATGAAGTGCTCCTCCGTCTCGATCTCCTAGAGGGAACAAAGTTGGAAAATCCACTCGAAGTGGTCAATCTGATGACACTCAACATGGAGCTTGTGAGAGCCAACTCTGAACTGGCCCAAGGAGATGCGAAGGGCGTGCGTCCAATGCCTGGAGATATACTGGGGTCGAGAAATAAGCCCATTATTGACCTCAAGAAATTGCTCAGCATAGAAGGCCATCTTTGGCCGTAACCCACCTTGGGGGTTGGTCTAGGTGTGTGTGTGTGTGTGTAAGACTGTGTTGTTGATGATCAGTCTCAATTTTGTATAATTTTCTTGTTGAATAAATATATTTTTGTTGCTATGTAATTCTGAACATGGCTTGGTCTAAGGTATCCTTTCATTAGGACTCCTAACCGCAACTGCTTCATTTGATATCAGATCAAGGCACAACTTCGGGATTAAGAGAGGGAAATTCTCCATGTTATAAGGTGGGCAGAGAACATGGTGAAGCGAAAGGTGTGCAAGTGATCTGTTAGGTTTGTAAGATGTGTGACACTAGATCTAGCACTTTGTGGAGAAGAAAAGATGTTGTCAAGTAGAGTATGGTGAGGAGGTGCATTAGCCAATAATGTAGTTGGAAGACTTGATGATATTGGGGAAACGTTGTAGACAATGCAAATTAGATCGAATGTAATAGAGAAAGACCGTAGAATAGGATTCGTCTTGATGGATGATGTTAGCGTCGTGGAAGAAGAGAGAGTGTATGAAACGATTGAGGGTGGCATGGATGAAATTGTTTTAGTGCAAGGCCGTTTATATGATGGAGAAGAAAGGCTTCTCAAAGCTATGTCAAAAATTGGAAGAGGATTAGAAATGGAGGTTCCTTAACTTTTAGGGACATTGAGCGCAAAAGAGCTAATTGATTGGCTTATGACAAGAATATTTTGAGTTTGATGAGATTGCAGACGAGTGAAAGTGAAGATAGCACAAACTAAGTTAAAAGGTCATGCGACATTGTGGTGGAAAGAAGTTTAGATGGAGTGCAAAAGGAAGGGTAAAGACAATCACTCATTGGGAGTGGATGGTTGTGAAATTGAAAAGGAAATTTTTGCGTGGTGACTACCAATTAGATCTATTGAAGCGGTTGTAAAATTTGTGACAAAATGAGTTAACTTTGAAAGAGTATACAAAGGAGTTTTAGAAGATCACAATTCGAGCTGGTCATAGCGAAGTGGATCAAGTGAAGGTAGCGTGGCACATCAATGGACTACGGTGGATGATCCAAGATGATATCAACATAGTCAAGATGCATATGATGGAAGAGGCATACCAATATGTCTTGAGAGTGTAGAAAAAGCAAGTGTGCAGAAAGAATACGACAAGGAACAAAAGAAAGTTCGGTGGTGGTATAGAACTAGCGGCACATGAGAAAGAAAGTGAACCAAGCATGAGCAATGCACAAGAACAACAAAACAGAGGAAGAACTACTTTTGCAAGAGGGAGAGGTCATGGTACAAGATTCAACGGTACATGTTTCTGGTGTGGTGAGGCAAGGCATTGTGCTTCGCGGAACAAAGGAAAGAAGAAGAATGCGAGCGTACACATTGTGTAAGTTGATGAGGATGGAATGGTGCATCACATATAAGAACTCGAGGAAGAAGAGTTGTTACTTGTAGTGAGGACAATCTTGAATGTTGTGGGAAAGAGAGAAGCGTTGTGGCAAGAGAGGCAACCCATTTTTGAATAAGATAGAAGACAAAAGGTAAAAGCTACCTAGTTGTGGTTGGTAGTAGAGGCACAAACTATTTGGTGTCTGCAAAGATGGTGTGGAAGTTAGGATTAGAGCGCGAGCGCCATGTAGATCCTTACATGGAAACTTGCTTAGTGGAAGGACAAACATGTGTTGTGTAGGAGCAATGCGAAGTGGAGATGAAGATTTTCTAGTTCACGGACAAGGTTTTGTGTGATATCTTATTGATGGAAGCATGCCATGTATTGTTGGGGAGGCCATTGCAATTTGACTGAGAGATGTATGATGGGAGAGCCAACACATAGAGAGTGCGGAAGGATGGATGGACCCGTAGAGTGACAAACCAAAGTCATATGGTTATGCGCAAGGAAGAGTAGATTTTGTAGGATGGAGAAGGAAAAACATGCATGGTGATGCAAAAAAGCATTATGCAAAGGAGAATAGATGGAGCATATGAGAGATGTGAAGAAGCTTTGTGAAGGGAGGAGTCATAATGTTGAGGGAAATCTACACAACAATGTGAAAAAACGTGGCGCAAATGTAAGTGCTTAAGAGAATGAGTAGTGGACATTTTTTCATTTTGCTTATAGACAGTGTGTTGAGATGTTGCACAAGGGAATAAGATGTGGAGAAGGAAAGAGACACCGTGTGCAGATAAAGTAAGTCAGCCTGGTAAGAGCAAGGATAGGGATGCAGAAAGAAAGAAAGAAAGAAATTATATTAATGTCCATAAACGACCAAAAGTAGGTGAATGGGACTGAAGGATACAACCATTAGCAATAGAAAGTTCTAGGAAGAGAGAATCCTAGATACGAACCAAAGAAATAAAGTACAAAAGACAAAATAGAGCAGCGTGCAAAGGAACTATAGACATCGAAAATGTCGACATAATTAATTCCGATTAATTTGTCCCGCAAATATCCTAACATCATCACTATCTAAATACCTATAATAATTAATCACAAGATTAATTATTATTAATCCCTTTTATCACATATATCCTTTATCTTAATTATTCTCATCATTTACCTAATATCCCATCTCATCATTAATTCTTTTAATTCATTATTATACCCTGTTATCCTATCTTAATCCTTATTATCATTTTCTAGGAATTTAATATTCCTACTCTACACCTACCCTACACCTCGCCTTTCCATGTAATCACATCCCTAATCATCTTTTATTAACCTAACCTAATCCTAAACTAATCATATCCTCCACCTCTAAATCTAGAGGCTTCTATTTCTAGAAGCCTCTCTAAACTTCTCCTTCCATGGAATTTTAAATTCAAATTCTAGAATTCTCCATTCTAGAATCCTCCAATCCTCTTCTCAATTTCTAACCATTGATCCTCATCCTATTTGGATCAATCCTCACCCTCCATCCTCCCAAACACAAGCTATAAATTTAGCTCTCCTCCTCCATGAGAGTTAGAATGCACAAAGGAGGAAGAATCCATAACACACCTTTGCCATTTTGTTCTCTATAATCTTCAATCAATTCACTCTATCGTCCAATCAATCAATCCATCATCCTTCATCAATCAATCCAAGGAAATCAAAGGGAGCTGCTGCCCCAGTGTCTCCACAAAATCTGAAGCAATCAACACAATCCATGAGCAAATCCAACACATCAAAGGAGGAGCATTGCATCTTCTTAGTAAGTGCAGGTATTGATTCTCTCCCCCTTTCCATCTCTTGCTCAATCTGAGGTATTGTTGGAAGGATTAGCATAGGAGAACAATTTGCTTGTTTTCTTATATTCACTAACTAATCTTTTCTAGCATATACAAGAACATACTCGGCATTGGAGGAGGAGGGAGGTTTACCCAATTGAGACCAATGGTTGGAAGGCAGGTAGTAGCCCTTGGCATGCAAGCATGCCAAGACCTTACCACAAGGTTGAAAGGGTTGTTCTACTACTCGGCCTGTGTGTGTGAGCACTTATCTCACACATTCTCTGACCGGGGGTGTTATGATGCAGGAGCATCCGGGTTTGCATGCAATCTTGCATCAACCAAATAAATAATATGTTAGAGTAGGAGAGTAAGCTAAGTCTAGCTATGTGCAGTCTT
This sequence comes from Taxus chinensis, assembly GCA_019776745.2. Lineage (NCBI taxonomy): Eukaryota > Viridiplantae > Streptophyta > Pinopsida > Cupressales > Taxaceae > Taxus > Taxus chinensis. The sequence continues at coordinate 92,471,682 of CM034146.1, forward strand.
GATTGGATGCAAGGTGTTTTTGCATGGTATTTTGTAACCCTATGTTTTCTTTTGTGCATGTTTGATTGCACACAATTTTTGTGTGTATGTTTTGCATGAACATCTTGGGTGTGCAAGTGTTTTAGGTATGATGTCTACTAACATGTCTATTTTGTATTATTCTTTTGCTCTTGGTTTGCAAGTGTGCCTATGTTTGAATGCATTATGGGAAATTGTCGTATAGATCTAAATAGTCGCAAAGCTTGGTGCAAGAATGCCTTTCGAGACTTTTGATCAAGTACAAGTGTAGGAGTTTGAGGATCATTGTGCACGAGTGACCACGCCTTTGTTAAAGCATAAAATCTTGAAACTGGTCTTGAGTGCGCAAAGGATTGAGTGATCTTTGGGATTTCAAATACAAACATTGTTGACAAGGAGCTAACAGAGATTCACATAACTTTATGGAAATTGTTGATTGGATTTGTGTTGCATCGCATTCAGCTATGATATGGGTCCTTTGGGCCTTAAACTCCATTTAATATTTATAACTCATTTACTTGTTTATAGGCCGGATGTAGTTGAGCCGACCATTGTAAGTAGTTGATTGTTTGTCTATATAAATTATAAACACATCTCTATAATTGAGGAGGGTGTTCGATTCAAGTGGGGACTTGAGATGCCAAATTGCAATTGCAAGAAGTGCTGCATTTAGAGATCTTTGCATAGGTCTAGGAGGGATTGAATCAGTTGGGCAATTTTGCCGTGTGTTGTCATGCGAAAAACACATGTTTTCGAAACTTCCCAATTCTTATGTAATTGAGTCAATCTTGTCCAAAAATCAGATTCTGGTTATAAACACTTGGTGTAAAAACTTGCTTTTTCATGTTTATTTTTCTAAGTTTCATCTTGTTAAGATCGTATTGCGCAATCAAACATTTGAGGGAACTAAGGAACCATTCCTTTGTTCTGCATTTGGGGTGAAGGGTGAAACGGGTCTATTTAAAAAATGTTAAAGTATTTTTGACCATTACTTATTGACCTGTCGGACTTCTCTTGCAACTTAGGAACAATTCTTTTGTTCCTTTCGTTCCTAAACACAGTGGCAAGCCTGATCAGGTCTTGATCTTACCTTAAGTTTCAATCCAAGCCTAAAAGGTGCGACAATGTCTTGATGTCTTCCTCATCGTGCCATTCTCGACTGCACATAACTTGGGAATGGCTCCCTTGTGCTCCATGTTCTACGATGACGCAATTAGGCCGATAATGTCTTATGTCTAAATTGTTCTACATTGATTGTCGAGGCTCGACCAGGTTTAGGGTCGTTCAAAGTGTGTTCTACCTATTGGGCCGCTGCGAGGTAGGTTGAAGCGTGGAAGGGTTCATATATTCCTCGCGATCCGCAAAGTGCGATGGACCCGCTAGGGTTGTGTGCCTAGTAAAATTCTATATCGGTTGCCAAGTTCTGATCCGGTCTTGGACCCTTGTTTGTCGCACCCTTGCAAGGCCGATGGAACCTAAGAATGGTTCCACCGTGCCTAATGTTCCATGATGAAGCCAGGCATGATCAGGCCTCTCAACTCACACTTGCATTTTATAAAAGCACAAACCAATGTCAAAGTCATAATATAAAGTATCATTTGACCCAATCAAAGATCATTTCGCTCAATGCAAATTGCTTGTCCTCAATTTCCTAGTGCAACCCTACATGATTTTTTTGCTCATAACTCACATTTTACCCAACCCTTTTATTTGAAAATTTGCTCATGTCATCCTCACATTAACTTCTCCATTTTGATTGTAATTTTGTCAAATTTCACTCTCTGTAATCATTGTTTTGGCTATTATTTTTTTACCATTTTGGACCTCGCAAAAGGTTGAATTAATTATTTTTCTTTCGAAAGAACATTCAAAAACATTCCATAGGTGAGGGTAAGCTTTTAGACAAGATGATGTTCAAATATTCCGGTTACGAGCCCATATGTGTTTTGGTCACTAGTCTTCCTAATATCGGTGATAGCAATGTTGATCACATGGAGTTCACAGATCTCAAAGTTAGAATGGCTAAGGGAAAGTGTATTCCTCTTGGAGGTCGCCTCTACTGCAGTGGGTTATTTTGAGCTGTCGGATTTCCATTGTCTATCCGATGTGCAAATTTGGTCATCACCTGTGCGAATTGTTATGATACAAAGACTTGCGAAGTTAAGATTCCTAGTGGTACCCTCATTGCTCAACTTAACCGTGCCTTAATTGGCCTTACTCTCGAGGTTAAAAATCATAAAAGGTTAGTAATCCTCACAAAGAAAGATGCTATGGAGGAATGGAACAATGATAATAAGATTATTTGAACATGCTATCATATTCTCTGCTAAAGGAATAGAGAAAAGGTCCCTCTTAATTGCCAAAAAAAGCTTGTTCAAGCAGATTTTTATATAGAGCTCTTCGACATGATTGTTTTCCTAAACAGAGCGATTGCTGAGCCTATCACGAAGAACTTCAAAAATTGGATGACTATGTTTATCAACATGATATGTGATGGAACTCAATAGATAGATTCAAGCCAAACTATAAGTGATAATATCCATGAGGCTTTGGTGAATATAGAAATAAAACATGAGTTCTTCATGATTTCATATTTGGTCTACTGAATTGCAGCCATTAGGATTTGGATCGGTTTGCATTGAAAATTGTCGTAAACTCACTCACAACAGTATTAAGTTGCATTTTAAGAGAGCAAACAACACATTCACAATGTTTGCTGTTGGGTTGATGAAGGGTAATACCTCTGTCAAAATCTCCAAGGAAGTTGTAGACCTAATCAAGAAGTATGTTAGCTATTTCATCCAGTTTTCAAGATTCAACTATGTGTGGGTTGGTGGCTTTGAAGGTATTCCTTACAAGCCAAAGAACCCAAGTGATAAAGTAGTTCTCATTGAATTGTGCAGGTAGCTTGGTGTAGTTCAAGCCAAATGGAGAGATTGGTAGGTGAAAGGCATTCATTTCCCAATCAGTTTGGGTTTTTCTTCTTGTAAAGATGCCATGGATGCTTAGAACATTGAGTTTACATTGGCTCGCTTCAATTTTCGTCCTTTTAACAAGAGAATCCATTTTGATAGCAAATGCTTTGTAAGAGACACTTTTAGGCTTAGTGCTGGTTTCTCACATCAGCTAGAGATTGAAGCTTTTTGGGAAGATTGTGCAAATGATCTCGAGGTCCGCCAAAGAGATCACATGAGGATGACCCTCGAGAAATTGGAGGCCTTCAAGCTCAATGGGTCATTGAGGGAGTCATTGACAATGGAAGTGATATGATTGATCCTCATTACATAAAGAGTGTTTAACATCAACCTTTGAGATCTATTGATTGGTCAATCAAGGAGGATGGTGATGTAAATCTACACACACTCATTGTCTTGAAGATATCTAAGGTGTGGTTCCCAGGCAAGATTTTAGAACACACCACTGCTAAAGGATCCAAGGAGGCTACCACCTCAAAAATTTATAAGCAAACATCCTCTTCTGGATCTAGGCAACTGGAGCCAAAAGTGTATGTGAAGACTTCAAAGTCAAATGTCACGGGGGAAACTCGTAGAGATGAAGAATGTCCTAACAAGAAGACATGTGGTGATGCTCCTCTTTCCTAATAGAAGTTGCCTATTAGGCAGAATCCCAAGTCCTCCCCTGAACAAGGAGAAATTGTTTCTTCACCTCTCGAGGGAGACACTTGCGTTATCATTGAAAACATCATTCGACAACTGTCTCCCACCAATCATTGCCATCACCTCAGAAGAGTCCTCCTCTATCTCCATCTTCTTTAGCTATACATGTCTCCATATCATCCTCTTCTCAATTGTCATCCTCTCCATCTCCTTCTCAACCTTTGCAATTGTTATCACCTCCCCCCTCTCCTGCCACTGACCCACGAACTCAAGCAGTCACCACTGTTGGTGACTCATCTTTCTTGGGTGTAGCCCATGATTGAGGGGAAGAAGCGGACAAGTACTAAAGCCACAACTCCAACATACCACGTGGTTGCAAGCCTTTTACAGATCACACAAACTGTCAAAAAGGATTAGGCTACTTTGAGGCTCACCTTTGATGCCTTTGGTGCGCAGTTCGTGGAAATTGCACAAGCACTAGTTGAAAAAGATGAAGTAGAAATGACTTTGGCTGATTATAATCTTAGTAGGATCCCATTGGGAGATCCTACCCATCAAGGTGATATACATAATTTCAAAGAGTTTGCAGCAAGGATAATCGAGAGGACCAAAAAAGGAAAATAATGCAGTAGCAGTGGAGAAGAGCAAGCATGCACCCTCTCCTCATATATCCAGACCTTCTTGGACCAAAATGCGGCCCCGATTGCCTCATTAAAGGGACTCATGCCTATCAACAAGATCGATCAGAAGGCCATCTAGGACATTCAAAGATTCATTCAACGAGGAAAGGTAACCGAATCTTGGGTTGAGAATGTTATTCTCGAAGGTTACAAGTTCATTGATGAGGGCAGAAAGGTATATGAGTTGATTGATAAGGTTTTGATCAAAATCAATGGTACTGTGAAAATAGTAAAGAATGAAACTTCGTTTTGGGGACAATTTATTCAAGATATTCGCGCAATGGAAGCCACATATGAGAAAATTCCGTTAAGGACAATCTTCCTTTGAAATGGCTTAGAACTATTGAAAGGCGACTAAAGACACTAGAAGAAGCTCTCAACAATCTCTCTTCTCAGATTCAAAAAGGCAGTGGTCTCAAATCATAAATGTGCGTTGATATGAGTGGTTTTTATTGTGAAATGTTGAAAGAAAATAACTTTGATCTTGATTTGGATTGTAAAGTTATATGATTGTACAAGATTGTAATCATTAGAGCTAGTGCGTGGTGACTGCTATTGATGTAACAACAGATTTATTTTTGAGTAATAAATACTGAGAGACCTTTGCCCGTGGTTTTTCTTGGTACATTACCAAGTTTTCCACGTAATATTTGCGTATGTGTTTTAGATTTGCTTATTTCTTATTACTTTCACCGTGATTGTTTCTCTCTGTATTGTTTATTTTTTTAACAATTAAGCTATTTACTAGCTTATACTTGGGTTGGTTAGTCGTAGGTTTAGCCTCTAGCCATGTTTGGCTTTATTGTTGAGACTTTGTTCCTAGATTTTAGACTCTTGCTATGCATTTTTAATAGGTCATCACATTTGTAATATTCACGTCTTGGTTATTTCTACTTTTATGGCATCAGAGCACATGCTTTGAAACCTGTGAGGCGTAAGAAATTGTCTTAGGTGAGTGCATGTGAGGGGGAGGAAACGTGGGAATATCAACGCACCCGGAGGAGAATCACATCATGTAGCTTTGGTCAATTACTTATGTTTGGTGTTGATTAAAAGCATGGATGTCTGGTCTGAGAAGGCGTGGTTTGTTATTGAAATCATTGGAGAAAGAGGAACCTGAACAATGAAATGCTATCCAAGAGCAGAAGAAGGATGTCTTAGTGAACCGAGGGTGCTTTTGTCTTTTGTGGCACATAGGTGTGGTGTTTTTTAGATTACAAATCATCAGAAAAGTGGCACCATAGACATAAACAACATGTGCAAAGCTGGAAGCAATTAAACTTGTCAATTTGGAGCAAAGGTGCAATTGAGTCTGAGTGCCATTGTCACATCATTGTTGTAGGTGTTTTGTGATTGGTTGATAAGTTATTTCAGTTTTTAAACCAAAATTTTCAAAGTTTATGAAAACTTAGGGCAAAATTAGTATACTTTAATATTTTAATGAATTTATTTTTCATTAAAATAATCTTTAGTCATTTGAATATTTGCCCTTAGAGCTTACTTGGAAGATGGTTAATTCTGCATTCGGAAAAGCATAGGGAGCCACATTCCCTGTTTTAAGTCATAAACTGCATGCAAAAGGAATTTTTGCGAAAGAGTGTAAAAATTGTGATTTAATTTTTTCCATCATTTTAAGTTCTCATAAACAGTAAAGAGTTTTTTGCTGAAAATTGTCAGTGTTGTCTAGTTTTAGAGTAGAATCAATGAGCAAAAGGAATCTTTGTAAAAGCCTTTATACTTTTTCCAATTTAATTATTTTTGTGAAAAACTAGGCTAGAAAGGCTGGTATTCAACACCTTTTGTTGCTAGATTCTCAAAATTTGATTGGGTAAAACTTCAATCTATGGAGTCACAAGATACTTACCGTCTGCAAGTATCAAAATTTTGATCAAATTTAACTTGGTAAAGAAACATGACTAGATAATGATGAACTTTTAGTTGATGATCCTGATGACTATGATAAATGTCATAGGGAAGCTTTAATGTTGCTTAAAGTCTCTGTTGCTGACCATTTAGTTTCAAAAGTTAGAAATGCAATGGTAACTTCAGCATTGTGGAAAAGTTTGACGTCAAAGTACTAGGTTTCAGAAGCCGATAGGGTATTGTATTTGAAGTATATGTTATTTTCCACTAAAATGCAGGAAGGTGGGTCGATTTCTGATTTTTTGTTGTTGCTAAAGGATATGCGCAAGGAGTAAATTATGAAGAAACATTTACTCCTACAACAAAAATGGTAACATTCATAATGATTATTGCTATTGCTGCTTAGTTTGTTTGGCAGGTATATCAGATGGATGTCAAGAGTGTGTTCCTGAATGGAGACTCAGAGGAGGAAGTATACATGGCACAACCACAAGGAAATCATATTCTTGGAAAAGAACATCTAGTTTGTGTGTTAGTGAAGTCCTTGTATGGACTTAAGCAGACTCCTTGAGCCTAGTATTTCAAAATTGATAAATATGTTTTAGTTTGGTTTTAAAAGACGTGATGTAGAATCTACTCTCTATGTTAAATTGGTTGGTGATGACATGGTGGTTCTAGTTGTCTATGTTGATGATCTTGCCATCACTGGAAGCAGTAATGACTTAATTAAACAGGTGAAAGCCGACATCTGTATGTGTAGAATTTTGGTAGTGCTACAATTTTGGTTATACAATTTTTGTATTGCAGACAAAATATGCCAAATCCTTGTCAGCTAAATTCAGAATGTATGATTGTAATCCAACAACTACACCTATGGAAGTTGAGACAAAACACTCAACTAACATTGATTCACCACTGGTCAATGAAATGTTGTATCGACAATTAGTAAGAAGTTTGATTTATCTTACTACTACTATATTAGATTTATGTTTAGCAGTAAGTTTTCTTTCCCGCGTTATGTTTACACCGCGTGAATAACATTGGAAAGTTGCAATATGAGTTATCAAGTATGTCAGAGGAAATCTTGACTTTGACATTCTATATAAACAAACTATTGATTTTGAGATGACAGGGTATACTAATTCATGTTGGGCAGGATCAGTTGATTCTAGAAAATCTACAATAGGTTATGTTATCACTCTTGGTTCAGGGGAATTTTCATGGTAGAGTAAGCTTCAGAGTACAGTTGCATTGACTTCTACTGAGGCTGAGTACAAAGCAGTGGTTAGTGTAGGTCGAGAGCTGATGTGGATTCAATCTTGATTCATCTTCTCCCACACCTAGTTTCTGTGACAACTAGAGTGTACTGAAGTTGGTGAAGAATCCAGTTTTCCATGCTAGGACTAAGCACATTTAGGTTCATCAACACTACATCAGGCAATTGGTTAATAATGAAGACATATGTCTTTATTATTGTCCCACCTTTTGAGCAACTTGCTGATATAATGACTAAACCTCTGAGTAAAGATAAATTTGTAAAATTCAGAGATAAGCTTGGAGGTTGTATCCGGTTCAGTCATTAAAGGAGGGTATTAGAATAATTAGCTCATATTGTGTTTATAATATTGTAACCGAATGAGTTACCTATGTTACGTAGTTAGTGAGCTTATTTGGGCTTGTTATTTGGTTAAGCTATTTACTAGCCTATACTTGGGTTGGTTAATCGTAGGTTTAGCCTCTAGCTTTGTTTGGCTTACTTTTTGAGGCTTTGTTCCTAGATTCTAGACTCTTGCTTTCCCTATTTAATAGGCCTTTACATTTGTAATATTCATGGCTTGGTTATTCCTACCTCTATCCTTGAGTGTCACCTACTCAAAATCATTTTAGCACACAAAATAACACCAAAACTATAAAACAACGACAAAGGATGATCATAATTGCTCGAGAAATCTTAAAATAGTGAAAGGTTTGAAACAAAGGTTGCAAACACCAACTTAGACAAAGGGGGAATACTTACAACAAGCCCAAGACATGTTGGGAACAATTAGCTTACACCAAGACAAGCTAGGGAGAGATAAAGGTGGACAAGATGACTAATAAACACTGTGGTCCAGCAATACATGACTTTGGAAGGGTATGAGGTTGACACTATAAAGAGTGTAACCCAAACTTCTTATATTATAAGGTAGAACAAGACAATGTTGGGAAAATAACAATTGAGAAACCTGAAACAAAGAGGACATACTTGGACAAAACAGAACATGGGCAAGATGAAATGAGGATTGTGGACAAGTATAATGTGAAGGCTACAAAAGAGTCTCACCTTAACCTCACAAAATCCAATAACAGGTGAAGGACACAACTAGAACAAAGTTGATATGAAACAAGCAACAAGGAAACACACAAAGAAGGTCAAAACATACACACACTAACCAATAGTAATTGAAATACTATGCTACTCTAATCTATGAAAGTAAAACAAGAAATTAGGAATCCTTGACTTGCCAACAATTGTATGACAAACCGAGATTTGAAGTAAGAGATTGTGTGTTCTTGCCAACAATTCAATTGACTTGCCAACAATTGAATGACAAACCGAGATTTGAAGTAAGAGATTTGTTGCTTAGTTTTTTCATTAAAACTTGCAGTGTCAAGAGGGAAAACACCAACAATCATGAAGAAAACTGATAGCAATGATGGAAAAATAGTTGACTTGTAGTTGATGATCACTTTATGGCAAAGAATGGGCTGTGATACACGATTTTCTGTTCAGTGGGTGGAAAACAAAGGCCAATTTACAGAATAATGGGACAGAGGCTTGCTGGTGGATTTGGAAGGGATCTAGCAGAGCAAGCGAAGCAACAAGTGCAAGTAAAATGCTTTTTTTCTTTTCCAACTCTTGACCCATCAATTACCCATGCAAACAAGAAACCACCGTTTTATGCAGACCGTATGTTCTGCAAACTGCCAATGACAATCTCACAACTATACGAGTGAAAAGGGGTTGAAACTTGAGACATTGAAGAAGGCACACTTTATGAGTGAGCTAGTAGATAGGCAAATGCAAAAGAGAGGCAATTAGGCAGGCAAATTGATAACCTGGAAAGGAGACAAAGTTTGCTTTTGGAGCTTGGAGGTCTTACGTTCATCACCAGATTGAAATGTTGCACCATGCAAATGAGGTGATTGCACACTAGATGCTGACATGTGTCTATCTGGATGAGTATGGAAAGCGTGATATAGCCATGAGTAGCTTCGAGACTAAAGGAGCGAAGAGGAAAACAAAGTAAAAGTCAAAGAGGTATAAAAGAGGTTTTAACCCAAAAATAGAAATCATTTGAAACTTTAACCATTGAAAAATTAAGTGTTGACCCCCCGTGGCCATATTGCGATGGATACATATAGAGAGAAGAAAACAAAGAGGATGGTGGGAGTAGCATCGGCAACAGGCAGGGTCCATGACCTTGTAAGATTAAACCACTTTTTGAACAAAAGGTCAAAAATCCTAGGAAAGTCATTTTTTTCTAAAAACCGTTCACGGGGTAGCAAAATTAGGAAAATAAGCATTGGAAATTATCGGTAGGATGATAGGAATGTGTAGGTACATTTTTTTCTCATTTTGGTTGATCAAATTTGGGTTTCCCCTTCATTATATTTTGGAAATGCATCGTTGCAAAACTGCCGGTCATTGGGTGAAACTGCCTCTTGGCGGTTACGTAATTGCCATAGGCGGTTATGCAGTTGTTGCGTGCATTGGGGAGATCCTGTAATTGTCATGCTGGTTATGAAACCACTGTGACAGTTATGTGGCCGTAGCGTGGATAAGTGGAGGTTTCATTTTGCTTTAACTAGTGGTTTCACAACAAAACCATGTAAAATAAAATTGAGTGCATAGACATATATATGATTGTTGTTTGTGGCTGCAGAGGTACGGATTTGATTATAAAATGAGAAGCCACCCATCAAAAACAGTATCTCATAGCCTGCGGTGGTGTCAATAATGACATCAATATAAGGCAAGGGGAAATTATCCATATGACATGCTTTGTTGATATCTTGAAAGTCAATGCAAATCGTAATTGACATGGGCAGTTTAAGCAACTGTTTCACTTGAGTTGATTGGAGTCGGACAATTCGGCTAATGGCAGAAAAATGATGTCTTTTCAGATTATAGATGGTTGGGAGTCCATTGGTGCATGAAAAGACACTTTCGAGGCAAGATAAATAAGAGACATGAAGACAATTTAGAACATGATTGCATGATTGATGGAATTGGTGTTTAGTTGGCTTTAAAAGGAGGAAAGAAGGCTGTAGAGAGGATCTAAATGAGCAAACAACAAACATAATGTTTTAACTGTCATTTAATCTTTTTGTATTACTGTCTTTAGTAGTAAGAAAGGAAAGGAACGTGTGCAGTTGACACTTCGAACTGGTTTTTCCCCACCTCGGGGTTATCCAGGTCAAAAGTCTTGTGTCCATTGTTGTGTTCATGCTTTTTACATTCTTATCATAGTGCTGCAGGTTCTATTTCCTGTTTCCAACAACACTACATGAATTCTAAGTCCGTCAAACATTCAAAAACTGTCAATTTGGAGTATAATCTAGTTAGGACAACAAGCTTGTGTTTTTGTAAATAATCCTAAGCATCTGTACTTGGGAGTTTACAGATCAGCGAGAGTGATATATGATTGTGATAAGGTGAGATTATGGATAATTTCACAATAAAATGCATATGAAAACCCATATGGCTTTTTCTAGTGCCGTAGGGAGTCACAAAGATCCATCATCAGACATCAAATATAGCACTGCATGTTGTAATCTTGGGTGCATATGATTTGTCTCCACAATGTAAGCATTGTGCTATGGATTGAGTAGTGCTATGTAGTGTTGAAATGAAAATGAATCACCCACTCATCCTGGGAAACATTCTCTAACTTATTTGTGTGTTGATGTTATGTTGAAGTTGAGTCCATGACTTGCAAGCCAAAATGAAAGAAGAATTATATTAGGGATGATTGGTTGGGAAGGGATGATAACAGGAAAACAACGTGTATGGATTGAGATGTAAAAAGGGAACAAGGATGAGAAAAAGAGAATAGGGGCTGTTGTAGGCTAGTGGCAGGCATGCACATGAATGTACGCTCTTTGATTAAAAGGAAAATGAAAGAATGATACGATAGAAATAGGGCTATGAACTGCATTTGGAGGTTCAAAGGAGCTCATACTCAACTAAAATCTTGGTGTGATGCTTAGCCCACACATAAGCGTGTGTGTGACGTTTGGCTCTCACATAAGTGTGTGAGGCTTGGTGCATGGAAACGGCAATGGAAAAAAGAAAAGGAGAGGAAACAAAAAAGGAAATGATAAAGAAAACTTGAATTGAAGAATCAAGAAATTGCTTGTTTTTGACAATATCTCAGATAAGAGCAATGACAATATGCAACATGCAAAATACCATTCATTCAGTGTCATGATAACAACCATCTTGAATAATATAATCAAAACTAAAACATGTGGAATGGTCCATGGGCCATGGAAATATGATGCTTTGTTATTCCTTTGGCATACATCGTACAACATGCATTTTTATTACAAACTCTGTACAAACTCATACTGAATGTGGCTCCGCTATATAGAGTACATCACATCAATGAAAGGCAGGCATGGTATGCGAGTTTGTTGAAGAGATACGTATCAAGAAACATCCTACATGCCACTAGAGATAAGGTTAGTTGCAACAAACCTTATTAAATGTCCACGAGAGAGCATGTGACAAATCACATGTGGATATGGACATGACTGCGTACATGAACCAAATTAATCTTATTTACCATTAATGCACTTTAAATGATTATGTCTACATGTGTGGTATATGCAAACATGAACTAGACATGGCGCATACATGTTTAAACACATGTACTAACAGTTTAATGTTTCAAAACTCCAATGAAGTCTTTTCTCCTTTTTGAAATATTAAAAGTCGGAGTGCTGGCCTTGTTTAGTGAGTTCAGTTTAGTTTGTTAGATTAGTAGTAAGTAGGATATAAAATATAGAGTTACAAAATGATTTTATAAGGTTTTATTTTGGAAGTCTCCATCCACACTATGGGAAATATCCTTGGCTGGACAGAATTTGTGGTGATTGTAGGATGTTTGGAATAGGATCAGAAACATCCTTGACTGGCTATAGGACATTTACAAGAGGACCAGAAAATTGTTTAATATTTTTGGCTTATGGTGGCATCTCAAATGTCAGTTGCACTGAAATATCATGTTTACTGAATCCACATACTCTTTAGTTTACAATTTTATATGATTTATTTAGAACACATAAAAATATGTAATAAAGTTTAAATAAATACAATGCATGCAAATTCTGTTGTGCCATAGTAACATTTTCATTTACGTATTCAGTAATATATTTTAAAGTTTATAACCTTATGAGTTAATTAGAAATCACGTCTACATTGGGCCAGGGCTACAGAGTGGTAGGCATAGATAGCAAGGATCTTGAATATGAGACTGTGGAGGCTCAAAGAGAATTTCAAATCATTCCTGCTTCTAAGCTACCTGCAGATCGCTTCCGATTTGTGCGTGCAGACATTAGTGATCCTTTAAAAGCCAAGCTTGCTGTCAAAGAAGCTGTAGAATGGCTAGATGATTGTATCCACGTGTTGATCAATAATGCTGGTTTGCACTTGGAGTCCTCAGGCTTCTCGTTTGACATTTTCTTTTTTCTGATTATAACTCAAGTTAATTTTACAGAAAAGGATATAAGAATTCTCCATATGTGTTGGTTTCCATTACAAAGCATATGATTAAAGATATAATAGGTTTTGATTATATATCAGGATATATTTAAGTGATTATACTTCTCTTTACATTTCATTTTCCGTGAGCACACTTATGAAGGCTAATTTGCTTCTAATTTTCATTTTGTACTTCTTTGTGCGTTTGTATTCTCTATATTTTGGTTAGTTCTTCAGCAAGCTTGAGATGGATATTGTTGCCATTCTCAACTATATTTTAATATTTGTTGATTAAAAAGCGTATCTTTATTTATAAAACCAGAGAAGTACTATGCTAGTCATACAAAATGTGGGTAGCATGGAAATGCACCCCATAATGCAAATAGAAACCGAGCACCAACAATGCCTTGAGAAGAAAAACAGCCAAAGAATTATAAAATAGCAAAAGCAAGGCCACTAGGAGGAAAAAACCTCAGATCTGCCTCTTTTCCCTTTCTTATTTTTCACCTCACCCCATCCCATAGGAGTTCCCGCAAGAAGCCTTTCAAGGTTACGAGCTATGGCATCCTCCTTGTCAGACTCAGAATTCTTGGATTCATGGGTTCTCTTCAGTGCATCATCCTGAAGCTTCATGTACAACTAGCTCCTGCAACTGGAGATCCCCTACAATCATTACTTCATCTTTCTCAGCCTTCGATCAAATTTCCATTGTATCTATCTCCGTTCTCCTAGCACGCTTTTAAAGCGTTTCTGAGGACACTTGTACTTCTGCAGTCTGAATTCCTCTTTCCTTGTCACTGGCGACCAAATCTTTCTCCATCGGATTATCCCCATCTTCCGACTCCAAATTAGGATAAGGATGCTATGTTTTGGGCTTGGAAGGGCGATCTTTTTTCCTTTTCGGTTGGCCTTTGAGTTGTGGGAAAGAGTCTTGTAAATGCCTTGTTTTTTTGCAAATCTGACAACAAAGAGCCGTGTTTTCATAGTATAGTATCCAAGACCACTGCATTTCACCATGCTTTGATATCATCTTAGTGGAGAGTCCTTTGCTGAGATCTATCTCCATGCATATTCGAGCATAGGTGAACAACCCTATTTCTGCCCACTCGGTATCTGTTTTAATGTGATTTCCTAATCTGCCTCTTCATTTTTGGCATCCTGAAGTCGTGGAAGGCATTGGAAAACTGTTGGGAAATCCCACTTGGTATTTGTTTAAATGTGATTTCCCAACAAATTTCCAATGCCTTCCAGGACTTAAGGATGCCAAAAATGAAGAGGCAGATTAGGAAGATGAACCCGTTTGGCATTTTGGATACTATCATTGTGTCTGGGTTAAAACCGGGGAACCATGGGGTCAAAAAAAGCCCTGCTCTGCTCCAAAACTATGAGCCCTCATCTAAAACCTTTTGAAAGTCTCTTCCTTTGAAGGCAGTTGTACAATGAAAAAACCCTTTGGAGCAAAAGTAGACTTTACAAAGCTTGGTCCAGTTTGTGAAGAGCCATTGATACAGGTCTGCAGAGCGGGGCCAAAACCCATTGAATCTGTAAATAACAACATATTTTTATTGGCTCATTTCTTCAGCTGGCTCACTTGAGATTATCATGGTACAAATCCCATCTGTTTTATCAACCATGTAAGGACTTGGCGTCAGGATAGAAAATGCAGTCTGCATCTTTGCTGCATCTACAGAGACAGGTTTGGAGGCATTGTGGCCCCCAAAAACCCCACGTGCTCTGCCTGTGGTTCTGTTATCTCTGTCACTGCAGATCTGATCCCTGCCACCATCCCACACCTTTGCTGATGCATGGACATTTCCACCTGAGCGCAACATTTGGGAAAATGAAGCCATGAGGGGGCAGGTCACAGCAAAAAGAAATCAAGATTAGTAGGGTTGTTGACTTTCCTGCACCGCCGTGAGCCTTCGCAAGCCCTAGCAGGCCCTAATCTGTCGCTCAGTTCTGCCCTAATCGCCACCGCTCCAGTTCTCTTGTTTCTCTCACAATCCTAACAGGTTTCACTTGCTATAAAATTCAAACTTGTCTTAATTTTTCAATGCTAGCAGTTAAAAAGTTAAAAACACGTGACTGTAATAATATGATCTCATATCTGAATATTTCAATAGCCCTGGTTTAAACAATGCACAGTATGTAGCAGAAAGTTTGCAGAAGATGCAACAGGATTTATTATGAAGGTGGAGGTACTGAACGTAAGTCGCAACTTTTAGGTTGTTTAAAACCCGTCCTAACAGATGGGCTTATAAAAGCTTCATTTGTTGATGAAGGTTTTGGTGCAAAATTAGCCTGTGGTTTATGCATTGAATTCTTAGCTTCATGGAGTAAATTGGTTCATAAATATACTCTTTTGGACTTGGTATTTGATTGGATATTTAATTTTTTTAGTTTCCAAAAAGGATCTGCCATATGGAAATTTAATACGCAAGGCATTGCATTTCTTAAATCTCATTTATTCAGAGAAATAAAAAATAAAATATTAGCAATGCTTGGGGAGTTTTGTTGGCATTAAAAAGATGCTTTGGACACATAGGGTTAATGACCACTTATCAAGCAACTTTCTCATGAAGGGGGGGGGGGGTGGTGGATTGTTGATTTTTGTAGGAACAAAAGTTGATTCTGCACCCTTAGCAATTTACAAAGAAATGAAGTGGAATGTTTTATTAGCTTTACGTGATCCCCATTTTGCTATCACATTATTCCCCTTTGAAATGATTAATTCAACGATTGTAGTTGGAGCCATTGGGGTTGTTCAGGTATAATGAATTGTTCACTATATCAAGGATATTTAAGATTGTTTGGCAGTGAATGTTCTGTTGAGAAATATATTTTGGAGTAGAACTTAGCAATATGAGGCCCGACACAAAACTATAATCATTATGGCTAGCTATACAGGTCAAAATTCTTATGAAAACAGTGTTAGAAAAAAATGAATGGTTGATTGTTTTCATTTTGATTGATGTAAATCCTAGTTTGAGAATCCTAGTCACGGTATATGGCATTTAGGAATTGATGTCAACCCAACATCACATCTATATGCTTCTTCTTGATCTATAACTTCACACTTAACCATCTCATGAAGGTCTGGTCCATACAGTTGTAACTGGAAAATCCAATCTTTCTTCCCCCTCTGCCTTCTTGAATATACATACATAGTTGGGCCTCTATGTAGATAGATGGCCCCATCTATAGAGATTTGGCCCTGAATGGTTGATTGTCTCTCATTTTGATTGATGTATATGATCCATTGAGGATCATAGTCACTTATTTCTCCATGTTTTTCATCTGACATTCAGTAGCATTCCTATGCCTTAGGGAGTGTTTCGCACTCAATTTTCTCTAGTTTATGTGATCATGTCTAGGCTAAAACGCTTACACTACTTCAATTCTTAATAGATATCAGCCCAACATCATGTCCATATGCTTGCTATGGATCTATAACTTCACACTCGGCCATCTCATCAAGGTCCGGTCCATATAGTTGTAACTGGAAAATCCAATTTATCTTCCCTCTCTACCTCCTCGAATATACATATATAGTTGGGCCTCTATATAGATAGATGGCCCCATCTATTGAGATTTGGCCCTGAATGGTTGATTGTTTCTCATTTTGATTGATGTATATGATCTATTGAGGATCATAGTCACTTATTTCTCCATGTTGTTTTTCATCTGACATTTGGTCACATTCCTATGCTTTAGTGACTATGTCAGACTAAATTTTCTCTAGTTTATGTGATCATGTCTGGGCAAAAATGCTTACAATGCTTCAAATCTTAATAAGTTTGGGAATATGATACTTGCCATTATCTCTTTGAAATATGGCTGAAGTGTAATTGTTTATTTCTAAGTTATTAGGGTATGGCAATAAAAATGGAAATGGATTTGAAACATGGAAATGCCGATTTCCCAAGAAGGACATAGAAACAAAACAGAACACGATCGTCCATACAATGAATTATAAACTGATAGAAATACATATAAAAAATATGTAGTACTTATTTTAGTTGATAAAAGATAAAACACTTAAAAAATATAGTATTCATGAAAATTTTAAACATTGAACATGCTTAAAATTTCACATATTCATGTTACATATCATGTTTTATAGGTTCAAACTAGGGTTGCAAGATACAACATCCCTATAGCTAGGGCACACATATTTGCGTGCCGGATACAAACACAGGTATGACATGGCTCTGATACGATTCAAGTACTGTACCTAGCTGTATCCAGATACAAACCCATACTTGGATCGTGTCAGATACGGTCAGATGCAATATGCAGCTCAATTATTTCATTTTAACCTCAATAATTGAGGACATGCAGGTGAAAGTGTTGATTTTCTCTTTTACTTCAAACTTTCACATTGGCTCCACTGAATCTACAGTTCTTTTGATTTGTATCCTTTGCCCTTCTCTGCTTCTTTTGTTTCATTTTGTCTATTTTCTGTTGGCCTAGACAACCTGCATTTTTTTAATATCAATTGAATACCTAATGTCCTACCTTTAATGTAATGTATACATTTGTTTATGCTTTAAAATTTATATTTATTATTAATAAATATTTCAAATTTATAGTCTAGCGGTATCCATATCTGATTTTTAATTTATAGTATATATTTTTTACATTTTAAATTATTATTAATATTATAAATTTTTGAATATATATGTGTCGTATCCATATCAGGGGGTCTTAAAAACTAACAATATTTGTATCTGATGTATCTATATCTGTATCCATATCCATATCCATATCCATGCAACTCTGGTTCAAACTTCAAAATGTAAATGCAAATCTCAACTTAGCTCACTATGTGAGGATTCTAATGTACAATAAATCATGTAGCTTCTCCTCAAAATCATTATTATCACTAGAAATAGCAGGAGCACCACTCCCACAAACTCCACTTTCCAACCCATGTGTAGAACTCGCTTGCTTGTCATCATCGACAACAAGTAATAAACATTGGACGAGCGTAGCATCCTAGTAAGGCGGAATCATCCAATTTGTTAGGCCCTGTTGTCACCAATTTTTGTGAATTCTCAAAAGTGGTCAAACAGTGATAAGTGTATACTCTAAATGAGCGTTTTGTTGAGTCAAGTAACTTTCATCAAAGAACCCATGTGCAATAACAAATTGTTCAACTCTGAACAATGAGGACCCTCCAGAGAGACGATTGTACCTGTCCTAGGGTGTCAATATTCAAGGTGCTCAAAATCAGCCGAAGTTGTATTCAAATCAAAGGGCGTGCCAAAGAGATCACTCCTTCTCAAAGACACTTTGTCTAAAAACAAGCTTTTGACCTCCGAATGGCAAGGAGCCTTGGGAGGGGTACGATCATACCCTCCCAAGGGTGCCAATGTTCAAAGTTCTAGAAAGTGGCCAAACAAAGTTTGAGGTCGAAAATGAGACTGAGATAAGTAACTTTGATATCTGGAGTGTCAATTGGAAACATCGTTTTGTGCCTCAAATCTTGAGGAGCCTTAATTGTACCCTCTTTTAAGCGCCAACTTTCAAGTGCCCAAAGCTGAACAAACAAGTGCTTAATGTGAAGAGGAGATCAACACGAGCAACTTTAATGAAGGGCACCCTCGCAAAAAATGTCATTTTGATAATCAAATCTCAAGGAGCCTTTGGAGGGGTATGGTCGTAACCTCTTTGATGCGCCAAAATTCAAAGTGGTGAAAAGTTTACAAACTTATTTTGATGCAAAGAGGAAGATGAGAAGAACAAACTTCCACAAAGGAATTTTCCAAAAAATGTCATTTGGGCCTTCAAAAAGCTAGATGCCGTTGGAGGGGTAGTTTTGTAGTATGAAGGTACAAAATGCATCTCTTCGGGGTGCCTCACCGCTTTTGACACTTTTTGATGTCCGATCCTAAAATTTTTGCAATGGGTAACGGGTTTGTAGATTTGTCTCTTCTTTGAAATGAGCTTTTTGGATATTCTTGGAAATTGTGAAAAAGTATGTTTTTTCACTTTGAAAATTACCAAATGGCCTCTAAATGCATTGATGCCTGTGGAGTGCACTTTTCATAGTACAAAAGTGTGAAAGGTGCATCTTGAAGGCGCTAAAGTCATAAAGTGTGCTTAAAAACACTTCAAATAGGAGTTTTGCTCCTCATTTGGTCATTCACCTTCTTGGATTGACCCCTCTTCCCTTGAACTCATTTTATAGATCGTGGATTACCCTTTGAGTGGCCTTCTAAATTTTTTCTATGTTTTGCTTAACTTTTGTCCTCTTAGTGCCTACGTATTTTTTTCAAATATCGAATTGTCAGATTGCATGTTTCCCAATGCACACATATTTTAGAAAGAGCAGCCCCGTGCCAACCCTACACCTTCTCCATTCAAAGACAAAGGCAAAGATAGAGATTCAGCCTTACGACGGGGACATGAATGCCAAGAAGCTAGACCATTGACTAGCGTCAACTCGAGGTATATTCCAATTTGCATCAAATCAATGAGAGTCAGCAGATTTCATTTGCAACGTTAAAATTAACCAACCATGCTTTAACTTGGTTTGAAAGTTAAGTTCATTCAATGGTTGTTAAGAAGCTTCCTCTTATTCCTAAATGGGATGAATTTATAGAGCATAATCAAAAAGCAGTTCTATCCTATTTGTTATGAGGAAGAGAGGTCCCTGTATTGGTAGTTTTTTCAAGGCAAAAGCAAGGTCAGAACGTGCAAGAGTACAGTAGTGAGTTTCGGAAGAAAGTTGTCTAGATGGGCGAAGATGTAGCAGACCGGGACCTTCAAATTAAGTACATTGGTGGACTCCACAGCCATTTGAGGAGAGACCAGTTCTCCTGGCCAAGCTGGTGGATGTAGACGAGGATTGTTCTCAAGCCCACTATTCAGAGATGAACAAGAAGAAGAGTTCATCTACCTTCTCAGCATGCTTCGGGAAATCAAACAAGGTGACACCAAGCAGGAGAAAGGAAAAGGGAAATGTAAGAAAAAATGCTACTTCAATTTCTAATAAGGATACTAAAGTTCATTGTGGGAATTGTGATGTTGACACTCATTCGAGGAAAAATGTTGGAAGCTCCACCCGGAATTACATCCCTTCAAGAATAAGAAAAATAAGAAGAAGGCCATGGCTGCCCTCCAAGGAGAGGAAGTATTTTGCAGCAAAGAGGTGGATGAGACTATGTGTTGTACCTCTGTCCGCGGAGATGTATGTTTGGGTAGGTAGAGAGGTATGCGCAGAGAGGTATGTTTGGGCCCTAGTAACAGTATTGTTCAGGAAAAGGAACTAAGCAAATCTTATTTTCATATAGAAATTCAAGGGAAGAAAACTAAGGTGGATGCTCTTTTTGATACATGTTCTCAAGCTAATTTGGTTAGTAAAGAGTTAATAGACATGCTAAAGTTGGAAACTTACAATCATCTACGCCTATACTCATTGGGTTGGGTGAAGAAATGTGTACACATCAACATCAAGGTTACCAAGCAATGTAAAATTATGTTTGGTATTGATAAGAAATTCATTGATGAAGTTACTTTGGATGTTGTTCCCCTTGATGTGTGTGGTTTAGTGTTTGGCAGCCCGTATTTGTATATCGAGGGATGTTATCTTCATGAGGAGAGCCAACTAGTACCGATTGGTGAAGGATGGTAAAAGCTACATCATTTCAGTATTTTTAGGAGACTCAAAGATCTATTTGGTAAGTGCCACTGAAGCCCGAAATCTTATTAATGCTGGTGGGAAATTTTCATTACTTCTTTTGAGGGATATGCGAGAAGATGAGGTTATTACATCTAAAACCACTTGTAGCATGTTTTCTAACAAGGAGAAAACACAGATAAAATAAGTTGGTTCAGCAGTTCAGGGAAGTTTTCCAAGAGCCTACGAGGGCTGCCCTCAGATTAGGCCAATTGAGCATGAGATACACTTACTACCCAATAGTCCGCTTCCAAACTTATGATTGTATAGGAAGTCTTTGAAAGATGTCAATGAGGTAAAACAGCAGTTGCAATCTTTGATTAAACAAGTTATAATCTATCCTAGCACTTCTCCATGTGGTTCTCCTATTGTTTTCGGACCTAAGAAATATGGTTCATGGAGAATGTGTGTTGATTATAGAGCTTTGAATAAAATAACCATCAAGAATAGGTACCCTCTTCCTCGCATTGATGATTTGTTAGATCAGTTACAGCATGCTAAATATTTTACTAAGCTTGATTTGAAATCTGGGTATCACCAAGTGCGGATCAAGGAAGAGGACATCTGGAAAACAACGTTCAAGACCAGGAAAGGGTTATATGAATTTTTTGGTATTACCATTTGGGCTATGTAATGCACTAGCTACCTTCATGAGGTTGCTGAATGAGGTAATGAGGCCATTTATTGATTCTTTTGTCATTGTATACTTTGATGAAATTTTAGTATTTAGCATAACTTTTGAGGAGCATTTGACCCATTTGCATCAAGTTTTACAAGTTCTTAAGGAGAAACAACTAGTGTTGAATGAGAAGAAGTGCATTTTTCTCAACAGTCTCTTGTCCTTTTGGGACATGTGGTTGGAGATTGAGTTGAGGATTGATCCGGATAAGATAGAGGCCATTCTAAATTGACCTACACCATCGAGTTTGACTGAGACCAAGAGTTTTGTTGGTGCAGTTCAGTATTTGAGGAAGTTCATCAATAACTTCTCATCCATAGCAATGCCGCTACATTCAGTGACATTAGGGGTAAGGCTTTTGATTGGGGTAAGAAACAACAGAATGCTTTTGAGTCATTTACATACGAGATTAGTCATGCTCTAGTTTTGGCATTACCTAGCTTACAGTTACCTTTCAAAGTTGAAACCGATGCCAGTGACTATGTTATGGGGGTTGTCCTTCTCCAGGGAGGTAGGCCCGTATGTTATCATTCTAAATTGTTTCATAGTGCAGTTTCTAAATTATTGTACATATGATAAGGAATTGTATGCTCTTGTGCAAGCGGTCAAGAAATGGAAACATTATATGATGGGTAAAGAAACTATCATACACATGAATCACCAACCTCTTCAATTTATACAGGTTCAGAATAAACTTCTACAGGCTAGACACTATAAATGGATGGGTTTTTTGCAGCAATTCCATTTGATTATAAAATATAAGAAAGGTGTGACTAACAAGTTAGCTGATATGTTATCTAGGCCTCCTTTACTTTCATCTATGGGCACATTAACTCTTCTTGAGCCTTTTTTGTGTGAAGCATATCAGGAAGGTTATGAGCAGGATCCAGATTTCGGAATTGTTTTAGCAAAAACCTCCACGTTGGGGATTTGCACCTAGGGGAGAATACTACTTCCAGGATAGGTTGCTCTACAAGAACAAGAAACTTTGTGTTCCTAAGGGGAAATAGTTCAGTTGATGAGGGAAGCACACACTTCCAAGGTAGCTGGTCACTTTGGTGTGATAAGCGCACTTACAGAGGTTTGTGCACTGTACAAAGGTTGCTAAATGTTTATTGGCCAAACGCGCAAGAAAAAGGGTTAAATTCATCAGGAGTTTTGTTTTGTGTGGTAAAATCATGGATTCCTAATAACAATCCAAGATGGGATTACAAAATATGGTCAGTTATATATGCCATTACTAGTTCCTTCCTAACATGGGAAATAATCTCCATGGATTTTGTGGGTGGTTTTTCTACTTCCAAGAAATGGGTATGACTACATTTTTGTGGTAGTGACCAATTTATCAAAATGTGTATTCTCATTCTTGGAAGACCATCAAGGCCATCGATGCAACTAAGTTATTTTTTGATAATGCATGGGTTCATTTTGGTTTGCATAATTCTATTGTGTCAGGAACAGGGACTCACAGTTCATAGGAAAATTTTGGTCTACTTTGTGGGAGAAGATGGATATGAAGCTGAAGAGGTCTACCGCCTTTTCATCTGCAGATAGATGGGCAAACAAAAGTGGTAAACCGTACCTTGGTTCAAGTTCTTGAGAGGGTAAAACAGGAAACATTCAAGGACTTGGCATGAGAACTTGGTATATATCCATCATTCTTATAACATGGCAGTTCATGCTTCTACCAGTAAGACTCCTTTTGAAACATGTTTTGGTTATTTTCCTAAGAGTGCTTTTGATGTTGTTTTGAGATTACCATGCAGAGACAATGGAAAAGTGGAACTTAGAAGTCCACAAATCTGAGAAATTCATTGAGAAAATTCAGCAAATACACCTCCAGGTACATAAGAGGTTGATAGAGTCACAATCCAAGTACAAAGCAGGAGCATGATCAACACAAGACTGAGCATTCTTTCCTTGTTGGAGACAAGGTATGGTTGTACTTGAGATGAGAAAGGATGTAGGGAAAAGCTAAGAAACTCAAGCCTTTTTTATATGGCCCATTTGAGATTTTAGAACAAGTGGGTAAGAATGCATTTCACTTGGATTTTCCTCCTTGTATGAGGATATACTCAGTTGTGAATGTTGAAAATTTACATCTCTTTCATCCCTCCATGCTAGATGAAGAAGACGAGGGAGTGTTGTTACCACATATTGAGGATCTTGCTCCAGACAGTCAGCTAGAATTGGAGGAAGATGTGGTATTGCAACGGAAAGAGAGGAGTGCAAGAAAAGTGGTTGATTGGGTTGAAAGGTCAGTTGCTTGCCAAGGCCAAGTGGTATTCTGGAAAGATGTGGGGAAGAAATTTTCTCACCTCATCAGTCCTTAAAGCTTTTAGGGACTTAAAAGCCTCAAATTGGGGAGGTATGATCCAAAAATGGATCTGAAAAATACCCAATTCTATGTATTCTCCTTATTTGATACTTGTAGTGCATATTCTTAGCATATTCTTTATTCTGGAGATGGTCTAGTCAGGATGATGGTGATCCAGACACCTTCGAATGACATCAGAGGGCCATTGTTGTTTTGTTCTGGAGATTTCTCGGTGACAGTGAAGCAACTGCCACGGCAATTACACTACCGCCGGAAGAAAAAATTTGCAGGGAACAGCGGTTGCGCAACCGCCACTCTGTGGACATCGGCGGTCCTATCCCCGACGATGCCAAAGTAAGGAAACTCGATAGTTGCAGATGTTTGGGCTTCCCAAACGGTTCATTTTGCATTTCCCTCTTTCCATGGGCAAAGCAACTATAAATACAAGTTCAATTCTTCATTCTAGCAGGTGATTTTAAGTGAATTCAAGTGTGAGCAAAGAGGAGTTGGAGTTCTTTTCTTGTTTTGTTCATTGAGAGTGAGTTCTTCATTGTCAAAGATTGTAAGCAAGCAAATACAATTAGGAGTGTTGAATCCTTTTCGAAGGCCAATCTTTGGCAATAACTTGTATTTTGGAGAATTACATAGCGGAAGGGAAGTAATTTGCTTACCCATTGGAGTTTTTCCCACATTGGGTATCTCCAGGATAAATTCTTGTGTCTTTGTCTTCTATCTCTCAATTTGTAATATAACATTGAATGTTTCATGCACATTATATTGGTTAAAAGGAAACCACCGTTGACTTGTTGCTTGTTCAACGAGTGATGGTTTTCTTATTTGGATCTACACTTCACACTTTTATTTTCGGGATCTGCTGTACTTTATTACAAAACTGCTGCTCAGAATACTCAATCTAATTATCCCAGCACCTTCACATATATAAGTCGCTGCAATTTTTCATCTTTACACCTTTGAATCTGCTCTTCTTCTTATTACTCTTCTCTCTTCACTCAAAATATTCAATGTGTGTGCTTGTCTAAATCAAATGATTCTATCTCCTTATATATCCTTCTCACATCCTTTCGAAAAGACACATCATTCCAACCAACACAACCTTTCCATTATTTAATTAACACAACATAATTAAGTGCATTAGTTGGCTAAGGCCAAAAGTAATTAATGCAGCCCATAACAATTATTAAATGCACATTAAATAATGCGATTAACCCCTTGATAGGAGTCTTGCCCCTCAAATATGATCATTTTCTTCCATAACTTGTTGAATATCTCTGTCACCTTTTCCGGCCATAATTCCGTTACTTTCTACCAAACTTCCATATCACGGTAGCTGTTCAAAATCAGATTGTACCATAGTCTTTCTTGCACTTAATTGATCATATCTATCCATTCAAAAATGTCTTTTCGAGGCTCTTCAAACTGCTGGTTATTTCTGTTACTTTCTACCATTTGCGTCAACATCCGTTAGTAGTTCCGTCAGCTTCCGTTACATGATTCCGTTAACCAAATGTATCAATGATTAAGCCTTTGACATCAATGAATACTTCCAACAATCTCCCCCTTTGTCATTGATGGCAACCTTAAATTTTTTTTTCTTTTTTGCAACTCCCCCTTGCTGTTAACTCCCCCTTATTGTCATTCGCCCCCTTTGACATCAATGGCAAAGGGCCAATCTAGGAGCTGAATATTGCAATGTTTAGCTCCCCCTCAACCGATGCTTCTCTTGGTTTTTCAATGCGAAGAAGCAAAGGATATTACTCCCAACTTCTACCGTAAATATTCAAATGTCTCCTTTGGAAGTGTCTTGGTGAAGATTTTGCTATCTGTTTGGATGTAGCAACAAATTCCAATTTTACCTGCTTTTTTGCCAGCTGCTCTCTTAAGAAGTGATATCTTATGGGAATATGCTTTGTTCTAGAATGCATAACCGGATTCTTTGAAATACTTATCGCACTGGTATTATCACATAATATGGAGATTTGATGAGCATACTCTACTTGGATATCTTTTAAGGTTTGCTTCATCCAGAGAATTTGAGTACAACATAACATTGCTGCTATATACTCTGCTTCTGTTGTGGATAAGGATACAAAATTTTGCTTTTTACTTAACCAAGATACCAGGTTGTCTCCAAGGAAGAATGCTCCTCCACTTGTACTTTTTCTATCATCCACACATAAATGGTGGCGTCATTTGTTGAAGACCCAAGGGGTTGAATCCGTTGCTTCACTTGCTAATTTCTCACAAAGGTTTCTAGAAAGATATGATGTGCAGGATGGTAAGGATAAGCAAGGAAGTGAAATCATGGAGTCCACCCACATGAAGGAAGTTAAGGAGCATGCCATCCAAGAACCCTTGATAGGAAAATGATATACTTTCGAGGGAACCAAATATGGATATTAGACATGAGAAGAAATTCATATATGCAAGCAAGGAGGATGTAATTGAAACTCAAAGAAAGTGTGAGGAGTGGCAAAGAAGAGCTAGGGCTACTAGATTGATAGCTGCTCAAGGGAAACAACTCTTACAAGAGTAAAGGCAAAGAGATCTTCATTATTGACAAGAAAAAGGGGGGCAATCTTGGAGCATGAGTCCCAAGGTAAAAGTTAATTGGTATTTAATGATATTTTGGCTTCTAATAATTGTATGTGGCAAAGTGTTGAAGAAAACTCAGATTTGCATGAGGATGATAAGGATGCAGGGGGCAAGTTTGACTTGAAAAATAGTACACTTCCGGTTGCCCTTGATCAAGATCAATTTGTTGATTTTCCGAATATCAATGAGGAGAAAATTGCACGAATCAAGGATTGTGTGGAAAAAGGTATGTCATCTTGTTTATTGCAGCAGTTGTCTCGTAAGGATTTTCAGCCTATTGTGGACAAGAATTATGAGGAATTGATACAACAAAGTCGAATTATCATGAAGACAGGATGGTGAAGACCTTGATGGTACTCCAAGGTATGAAAGGACTAATAATGGGTCATATTTATTGCTGCATAGTGAACCATTTCAGATTTGCTTTATTCATGAAGAGTATGGTAATGCAAAGTGTAAAATGAAGCATGTGGATCCTTTGTTCCAAATTCATGAATGTGGGCATTATGAGAGCTACATATTTTTGCAAAAGCTTTCTCATTTGATTGGTACAGGTGCAAGGATTTTGTATCTCTTCAACATTTTTTGTCTCTTGTGCATAGCATCTGGACAAAACAAGTTTGAAATTGTTTGAGGGCAAACAATTTTGGGAAGGCAGGACTATAATATTTCTTTCCTAGTCAAAGACCCATAGCCTATTTTGTCTACCCGATAGCTAAGCGATGCAAAAAAAATGGGTGACTTAAGTTCTAATATTTTATTATAAAGTGCAAAATAAAAATAAAATAAAAGAAAACATTAGATGCACTTATAATAATTTATTAGTGACTTAAAAATAGAAAAAGACAACATATAGTGAAAAGCACTTGGGCCAAATTGTTTTATCCTAGGAAAGTGTGACTTGCACTAAGGGGTAAAAATAAATGGGAAAATAATGTAGGAGCATATGGGCCAAGTTATTCACTCTAGAAAAATGCGACTTGCATGAGGAAGAAAAGTTGGTGGGAAAAACATTTAATGAGAGGAAAATTTGGTTGGTCACCAAGGGTGGCTATTTGGGGTCTTAAGTTCTATAAATGCAAGTCGATTTGCCTTTGGAGAGACAGACTTGAATATTTCTCATATCTCCGATTTTGTATGAAGTTTCAGCTTTGTCTCTAATATTTCTAAAGATGAAACCCTTTAGAAATCTGCTCTTGAGGAGGAAAACCCTCCCAAGAGTTCAAGGGGATTCTCTACCATTAGGGTTTCCATTGTGCTTCAACGAATTTAAAGTAGTTTTCTGAGTATTTCCAGGAGTTGAATAAAGGAGAATTGCAGATTTTGGTCAAAGAGTTGGAAAAGAAGATTGCAGCGGTGTTATTCTTATTTATTCCATGTGGAGCGACCCACTTCTTGGGCAAATCTGAGGTATTCCAAGGTACTTCTAATCTGATTTGAAGTGTGGATCATAGATCCGATTTTTATAAATCAAATCAACGGGTTTTTAGAATTTTTAGTGTGCAAAAAGGTACCATTTTATTTATTTTCAGGGGCAGCTTATTTGCAGATTTATAAAATTAATTTCAGCCTTGTTGTGCATCAAAATCTGAATGTTCTTCCATATTTTGTCTTTATAAAATCAGAATATCAGATCTGAGTGGGAAAATCTTAATGTCATGGCCGTTTGGTATGGGTCGTTCACTTTACCCTAGTCCCAGTTTTCAAGTATAATTCAGATCTGAATTGATAATATTTGCTATATCTTTTATAAATCTGTTTTGGCGGTTAGATTTGCCTAAACTCCAATTGGGGGTCAAATATATCCATTTGGGGACATTACATAAATTTAGGGTTGAAAGGAGGCATGATCAGCAAGAGAGTTGTAGGGGAAGCTCACTAAATGGCAAAGAACACATAGACCTTCTCAAACAACCTCCGAATTGTGTGAAGACCACTTTATGTACATGGGCCAAGATGGAATTGGTGAGAAGTTACCCCCTTCCAAAGACCATGGTATGCTTGTAAAGGTAACCAATCCTTTTTTCCATTTGGATTATATCTCAGCTGATATGCATGTGTATAGAGAAGAATTTTGGGGTCACAATGGTGAATTTATTGAGGGTAACTCAACAAAATTGATAAGGCCAAGTAGGGAGGAAGAAATTCTCCATGAGGGATCAAGGATAGCAATGGGTGAAGCTTTTGGGCTGTTATTAACGACAGTCAAACGTGGGAGAATTAACAATATATTCAGCCATAATAAAGTCCCGTGCGTGAGTACCATTACTAGCTTGAAGAAGGTAAATGATAAAGTGAAGGTAAGCAGCCCTGAACCTATAGACAATTCAAATTTATTGCCTATCATTGTACCATGTCAAAATTATAGATATCATGAACAATTGGGAAGAAATGATAATTATGTACTCCTTCTATCGCTGCCATGTTTTCACCTCCACAATTCGCAAGACCAATCAATTTTGCAAGGAACCCTCAAGAATGACACAAGGGAAGAACAAATCCATGGAGGTAAGTGTTATCCAAAATAAGCCCATGCCTATTTCTGGCTAACTCCTCCTCCTTTTCCTTTGCTGGAACTTAAATGAATTTTTGGAATGCTTTAGGGACTCAGAATTTTTTGGAAATGGCTCCATTAGATAGATAATTTTCTCACCTTTCCAAAAAGGTAAAATTTTCCTTCTAACTCCTTGTATTTATCAAGTTATGGCCCGACAGAGTTTTTTAGAGAAATTTTCGCTAGATAGGCCTACATCCAATGAGAAGATGCCACGTGGAGGTGAAATTCAGAGGAGAGGAGTGAAGTTGGAAAATTTTCCAAAGTGGGAAAAGGGCGAAAAGTAAAAAACCAGCTTGCAGGCCTACCGAGGAGAAGGGAAAGAAATGGCTTATGTTGAAGCGCATCCTCGTAGAGTGATCTAAGAGTGACATGTGTCATCAGGAGAGTGGAGCGCAAGAAAATTTTGGGAAATTTTCCCAATGAAAAATCAAAGGAAAAAGGTGAGTTTGGGCCCACGATTCCATGAATGAATGGGAAAGTGCCACGTGGTAGTGGAGTGGTAGGGTGCAAAGAATTTTTGGGAAATTTTCCCAAATTCAAAAAAGGGGAAAATTTTTAGGTTTCAGCCCGCCAACCTGATTTTTGCCCCATTTTTTCCCTAAATCTTTAGACTGGTATATCTTTCGCAATAGAGCTCGGATTTTCACAATTTTGGTATCATTCAAAATCTGTTAAAGTCCTCTACATGATGTAATATTAAATTTTGTTTTTTGGTGGAGTTTGGTGGGAGAAAAATGAAAAAACACCTTTGGCATGGGAAAAAGAATAGAACCGACATTCAACCACTAGTTTTTAATGCAGTATGGATTCCATTCTTCTCCAGCATGGTCAAAAATCTTGGGGAATGAAATTTTAAGGGTACCCATGCCATTTTGCAGGCCCATTAAATGAATTTTGTCAGTGGTTGAAGTCCTTCATTTCAGACTTTGCCTGCGTGTTTCTCTTTTCCTGGACTCTGTTTTTCATCGTTAAAAGCCAATTTTGGCTCATTTTGTAACAGGTTGTTCATCCTTTCTATGCTCTGCCCTCCTTTCTTTTCTTCCCTAAGGTCAAAAATGGACTTTGAACCTCCTCCCATACTCTGTAATGGCATTTTTTGCCTCTTACTAGTAAAATGATGTTCTGTGCAAACTTATGGAGCAACGAAAAATGTGTTTTGCGATGCATTCTGTCCATCCTTGCTCGTTTTTTTCTTGTTTTCTTCTTACCTCTCTTCATTGTAGGTATTTGTGCATATTTGGATGTTCATTGCAGGTTTTGGAGCTATTTTCATGGATTTTTGGAACATTTTTTGTGTGAAATCCATCCTTGGTCTGTGATGCATTTGTACATCCTTTCCATTGCTCACCTCTCTTTGTTTCCATGATAGTTTTTATAGATGTTCAACATTTTCCTTCTCTGGTGTATCACCATTTTAGTGTAGGCTTTATTTTTCCCTCTTTTCTCTCTCTTTGTCTCCTTGGAATAGTTAGATTATAATTAGATTAGCTTGCCTACACTTGAATATCTTGTGGCAGGTAGTTTATGAAGAGGAACCAGCCTTCTCTGGAGAGCTTTCCCCATTTGTAAAGGTCCAACAGTTTGGGAAAGCTCAATGTTTTGCATTCACATAAAATGAAATTTCCTTAGAAAATCATATCCATAACTCATTTTGGGGGTGATGTGAATTTGCACTAACAGTTTTGGCATGCCCGGTGGGACCTTAGAGGTCTTCCACTTCATCTTTTGACAGGTTGATGTGTTCCTGTTAAAGATTTCAGCCTTTGGAGGTATACTTGCAAAAGCACATCTGGAGACTCCATCTGGTAAACAACCCATTCTCTGAGTTGCGGACCTTCCTTTTCATTCATTTTTCATCCATTCTTCCTTCCATCTCTTCCATCTTCTTACATTCCATGAAGTTGTGTAACCATGACTTCATTTCCATTATGGAATTTTCATTCACAACAGTAAAAATATTTTCCCACCTCCAACATGTTTTTCAAATCCTTTAAAACAAAATTTTAAACAAATTCAAAATTAGCATACATACCCATATGAGCAGCAATGCAAAAATCAGTTTGGCTATGGAGCACATCCAAGCAGCAAGGAGTATGCAAACAATGAAGACAATTAAATGAAGAAGATGTTGATTTTGCTGGAGAAGATCCAAAATATTGAGGCATTGGCATGGTGCAATCCAGGGCTCACGCACAAATGAAAGCATTTGGAATTGGTTGCATGGACCACCTTGTCCATGGGTGGGACCTTTTCCAAGGCATTACAGCCCTCAAGAGTAGCTTGACATCATGATTACAACACTGCCATTACTTGCAAAGTGGACTGAGGGAATAGAGATGTATGAGAGGAATATTCAGCAACCTTGTCAACGGGTAAGCACACCATCTCATGCCTCTTTATTATCCTCATTCCCAATCTATTTTATCTCAGCATTGTCAAACTTTAAGTTTCCCATATGCTGCCCCAAATGTTGATCCCATTTTCTCCATCTCCTAGTCTTCCATCCTCACCTCAACTTCTTTTACTCCTTTTCCCTTCCAAACAACCATTCCCTACAAAGAAAAAAAAGTTTTTATCTCCTCCAACACCACAAAAAATTGCAAAATCAATTGAGTCACAACCCACCCCTCCTCTTGCATTCCCAAATCCATGTTGGGAAGATAAAAATTAGAATATTAGTCAAGGAAAACAACAGCAATAAGAAGAGACAAACAAGAAGAAGAAAAAATCAGAATTTTGGTGAAGCTTGGCTCTTAAATTTTGGGAATAACAAAGATCCCCGTGATGGTCAAGCCTATAGAGGAGGTAAAGAGTTGAAGAACAAGTGGTGGCCAAGGACTGATTTTGTTACAGTAGAAGAAGAGAAAAAAGAAGAAGCAGAAATCAACAATCAATTTTCTCAGAATGTAGTTTTCGTGTTGGCACTCTACTTGAAGGAACATGATAATCCAATTCAAGTTACACAATCATCCATTGAAGAGGAAAGCTCTAAAAGAAGATCTTGTAGCCCCAACTTGTCCTCTATAGCAGCAGATTGAAGAGTTTGACTTGACAAAATTCATGATAGAGGAAGAGTTCAATTAAGAGCAAGATTTTCTTCAAACAACAAAGGAATGAGAAGTTGCTCCAAATCCACAAGAAGAGGAGCACATTCCAGCTGTGGGGGAGAAGAGTGCAGATCCAAAGTCTTTAAGCAAAAAGCTGGCTATAGAAGATCCTTAAGTTCTTATTTCTATTTCATCTCTCTCAAGTTCTAGTGTTGACGAAGAGTTTTATCTCTCAAACTCAATGTTGGAGGATGAAAGAAACCATGGTGATCAAGTTGCAGATCAAGAGAACACCATGGGAGAGGTTGAACTTTTGCAGCAGGATAGTAATGAGGTAGTTTACCTATCTGGTTTGGAGGACTGTTTTTACGAAGAGGAACCGATTTGAAATCACACCATCTTCTCCTTCATCATCCATCTTCCAAACATAATAACCTATGCTGTCATGGAGGAGAAATTTTAGTTGTAGTAGCCTGCATTTTATAACAGCCTCGTTGGAATTAAGATTGGAAGATATTAAATCTTCCATGTTCTTCATTGGAGGAAGAGAAATAGTAGAAGAGTTTCTACCACTTGCTTTCACACCATCCATTCAATAAGGTTTACAAGAAGATTCCATTTTTGGAATGGAAAATAAGATTTATGGGCATATCAAACAGATTAGACCTTGCCCAATAAGCTATTTCGCTTCATTCGAGCCAAAAGAGAAGTCACAACTAGTCATCCTTGATTCTGAGCATGAGAATGAGCTATGCAAAGTACCAAGGATTAGTTGTCATACCTCTTCAATCCAAATGTAGAGCAACTAAAAGAGGTGTTGGATTTGTTTTCAGCTGACATCTTGTTAATTTGCGTAGAATACTAGCTTCTTGTTTATTTTCCACTCATCCAAGCAGTCATACTCAGCTACAAAACATTATTTGCATGGCTGACAATTTTGAAAAAGGGAAGCTATTTTGCACAACCAATTGCAGGGTTTGTTTAGCCCACATTTACTTCTAGTTAGAGTAGAGTAGCTAGGTTTGATTTCAGTAGAAGAAGTGCTTGTGCACACTCTACATATCCCACTTGGGGTATTTATGATTTCCAATTTTGTACATAGTTTTTGTGGTGCTGGTTTGGTTGCTCTTACATAGTCCATTTTAGTGGCATTTTGGTGAAGGTCAAATCCAAGTTTAGTGGGCTTCAAAGTGGCTCAGAGGGAAGTTTTCAAATTTTAGATCAGTTTGCAGGCTACTACTCATGACTCCATGCCCAATGGATGCTTCAAGGCAGCTAATCACTTCATCTAGCAGGCAGATGACCCCCTCTGAGTAGCCAAAAGTGTTATCCAAAATAAGCCCATATTTATTTTTGTCTAACTCCTCCTCCTTTTCCTTTGCTGGGACTTAAATGTATTTTTAGACGTGCTTCAAGGAATCAAAATTTTTTTGGAAATGGATCCATTAGATAGAGAATTTTCTCACCTTTCCAAAAAGGTAAAATTTTCCTCCTAACTCCTTGTATTTATGCAAGTTATGGCCCGGTGGAGTTTTTTGGGAGAAAAGTTCCCTAGATGGGCCCGCGATCCAATGAGAAGATGCCACATGGCAGGGTGGACGTTGGGAGAGGAGTTTAAGTTTTTGGTGAAATTTGGTCAAAGGGCGCAAAGGAAAATTTTGGCCCGTAAGCCCGGTGAAGGAAAGAAATGGGTTGGCGCCAGCTCGCGCAGGAAAACTTGGCATTTAGCCCTTTGGAGGTTAGAACGCCCAAGTCAAATTTTGGCCTTACGGCCCGTCGAGCCATCCAGGAAGTGACACGTGTCCAGTCGGTGGTGGGGGTCGAAGGCGCGTAAGGTGTTTGGTTAAATTTTCAAAAATCTGCAAAGGGTACAAAGGTAAAATGTTGAAGCACATCCCTATGCCGAGCGAATCCGAGAGGTGACACGTGTCACCGGGGGAGAGGAGCGCAGGAAAAAATTTGGGAAATTTTCCCAATGAAAATTTTAAAGGAAAAAGCGCAGTTTGGGCCCGCGTTTCCATCAACGAATGGGAAAGCACCATGTGGCAGCGGAGCGGCGGGGCACGGGGATTTTTTGGGAAATTTTCCCAAATTCAAAAAATGGGAAAATTTTAAAGTTTCGGCCCGTCGACCCGATTTTTGCCCTAGTTTTGCCCTAAATCTTCAGAGGGGCATATCTTTTGATCCAGAGCTCGGTTTTTTGCGTTCTTTATATCATTGGAAAGCTGTTGAAATTCTCTACACGATGGAGGGTTCAATTTTGGATTTTGATGGAGATTTGCGGGAGAAAATGGAAAAACGTCTCTGCATGCAAAAACACAGAAAATGACTCCAACCACCAAAATTAATGAAGTATGGGCCTCTGCTTTGCTCTGTAAAGCAATGTACTTCAAAGTATGGGCTTTTTGATGGCAACCCATCATTTTGCAGGCCCATTAGATGAATTTCGTCGGTGGTTGAAGTCCCAAATCAGATTTGCCCGCATTTTCTCCTTTCTTCCATTCTGCTTCATGGTTAAAAGCTAGTTTTGGCTCATTTGTAAAGGGTTATTCATTCTTTTTGCTCTGCCATCCCTTCTTTTCTTCCCTGGGCTCGAAAATGGATTTTGAACCTCCTACCCTACTCTATAATGGCGTTTTTTGCCTCTTACCAGTAAAATAATGTTCTGTGCAAACTTCTGGAGTAATAAAAAACATGATTTGCGATGCATTTGTCCATCCTTGCTCGTTTTTACTTGTTTTTCTCTTGCCTCTCTTCATTGCAGGTATTTGTGCATGTTTGGATGTTCATTGCAGGTTTTGGAGCTGTGTTCATGGAGTTTTGGAAGCATTTTCTGTGTGAAATCCATCTTTGGTCTGTGATGCATTTGTCCATCCTTTCCATTGCTCACCTCTCTTTGTTTCCATGGCAGTTTTGATAGATGTTCAACATTTTCCTTCTCTGGTGTATCACCGTTTTAGTGTAGGCTCTATTTTTCCCTCTTTTCTCTCTCTGTCTCCTTGGCATAGTTAGATTAGGATTAGATTAGCTTGCCTGCACTGGAATAGCTTGTGGCAGGTAGTTTAGGAAGAGGAACCAGCCTTCTCTGGAGAGCTTTCCCCATTTGCAAAGGTCCCACACTTTGGGAAAGCTCAATATTGTGCATTCACACCAAATGACATTGCCTTAGAAAAGCAAATCCATAGGTCATTTTGGGGGTGCTGTGAATTTGCACTAATAGTAATGTGTCTTTGAAATTTTTTCTAAGTGTTGATTCTAACTCAAATTCTGAGTTGTAAGACGGTTAGGGACAACTTGTTGCCCAGAAATATTTCATTGCTCAATCGGGCAGGTATAATGACTATTTTGCATTGCTCCGTTCTATGATACTGCTGTGTTTTTACTTTCATGATCAGCTTGTGCCAAGTAGAAATAAGATAAGAAGTGAATGGTGTAGCAAAGGGGGCATGGATGCATGGGTGCAATGCCAAATTTACTTTAGTATATGTGGGGTTGGTACATTTGTGGGCCTCAAAAGGGGAAGAAGGTCTGATTGCAAGATCAATTTGATTTATAATCCCATCTTTGAGTGTCCGAGAATGACTCACACCTTTGCATTTTGGTTCATCTCTCATACATAAATTTTGGTTCATCTCTCGTACCAACTTTCCCAAGTAATTGGTTTCTTATTTGGCGATGGAATAGTAATGCTCGTAGACAATGGCACCACTCATAGATTAATCAGAGGAGAACTTACAGTTAAGCATGCGCTGAGCATGATTAACTTTGGAGGCTTCAAGGGCAGCAATGTCAATAGTATTTTCATTGCAAAAAAAAACATAGTACAACTATCAAATTTCATGGGAAGGTGCAAGATATGTAATATTTTTCTTGAAATTAAGTCAATTGTAGTGATTGTTGTTTGCGGGATGCAATGGTTTTAGTTTTTGGGAAAAATTCATTATGGTTCTCTTCTTCATATATCAGTTCCTTGGAAGAACGTAATTATAGTTGGGCATGCACAAATTCAGTCACCCAATAAGTTTATAGGAGAATTTAAATTACTGATTTTGATGCAATCTGATTATGAGTTGTTTCCAGACTCGAACAACTATAAGAGTGTTCATTATGAAGCCATTAAATCATGGGAAAATAGTGGTAAATGGTTTCAGGTGGAGGAAACTACTATTTCAACCAACATAGCTCCAAGTTGGGTGAAAAATTAGGTGATTCATGACTACCATACTTTGTTTTCTATTTGCACACAAGATGATTTGTGCATTTTCTTGGAAGGAACAAATCACGACATCATTAAGGAAGATCATCTTGAGAAGTTGTGTTATGGAAATTTTCAAACCTTGGAAACAAGGGCATTTGAAATGCTTGCTCACACTCTTGGTTCCAAGATGGGAGGCTTGTACATTTGATATAAAAATATATGCACATCTTTTTGCTTTCAGCCCATACAAAAACGAATTATCCTTCAAAAGGGTGTATAAAAATAATAAGGTGGCAAACGATTTGTCAAGAAAGCCACTTCCTTTCTCTTGGGGCGATATTTCCCTACATGTTGAGAAGATGAAGGAAACTAAGGTTTCAGATCAGCCAAGCTTGCATTTGCTTGAGGGTAAGCAAATTTGGGAAGGGAGGATTGTAATGTCCCCTTTTTCGAATTAATACCAAATGAAGACTTCTTGCCACTTCCTTTCCGTGGTGAAGAAGAATAAGTGAACAAGGGAAGGAGTTGCACTTCATTTCAGTTTTCAATTATTAGATTTAATGTTTTCTTTTAGTGTTTTTCTTTTATGAGGCAGGTCGGCTGGGTTGGAGGAGTTAAAAAGGAAAATTAAAAGATAAAGTGAAGCTTAAGAGGTTAGTCCTCATTTAATTGGCCTTTGGTGCCAAGCAAGGAGTATAAAAGGGGTTGTCTGATTTCATTTGGAGATCATCTTTTTGGCACATTTACATCGACATTTGGTTTGTTGGGCTAGTTGCTCAATACCATTCCACTTGAGGACGAAAACCCTCTTGTGTGGCATCCAAGGAGGACGAAAACCTTCCTTGTGGCTTGGTGGAGACCGAAAACTCTCCATGGTGGTGCTTTGAAGACATCTTTTGAAGACTTGCTTGCTGATTTGGATCAAGGACATTAAGAAGGATTACAAAAATTTTGCATGATTTTTGGAGCTCTTCTTTATGGGAGCGACTAGGGTTTGGTGGTGGTTCGATGCCTTCTAGGGCACATATTTCATAAATTCTTTGATATTTTGATTCTCCATAATTTATAAGATCGGAATTCATAATTTGGCTATTGTTGGAGAGGTTTATCTATTGTTTCCAGCCCTTGTTTATGGCTCCCCTGCTGCTGTCATAAATTTAATTACAACAGTGTATCATCGCTGATTTTATCCATTTCTTTATTGCAAATTGGATGGATATTGGTTGTCGTAATTGAAATAATTATTTAGAAGTAATTGTGCATGGTTTTATGGAATATTTGAGGCCCTATATAGTTCGCCGCTAGGGTTTAAAGAATATTACAACTGTTATAAAAATCAGATTATAGTTACACTTGGGTCTGTGTGATTTCCTTCTTTTTCAGTTTCAGCCCTTGAAAGGGATATTACCCTTTGAAAGTTGCTTCCATTTTTGATGGCTTCTCTGATTCTATCATCTCATAGGTTGTGAGAATTCCATGTAACTCGTCCATTTTCAATTGGTCTAGGTCTTTCATCTCTTCAATAGCAAAAACTTTTGCATCAAATCTTAATGGTAGAAACCTTAGTACCTTTTGAACTATTTCAGATTCTTTAGCTTTTTCACTGAGCCCTCTGATGGTGTTAATAATCTCATCCACACGAAGAAGATATGCCGCAACATTTTCTTCATCTTTCATTTTCAAGCTCTCGAACTGTTTGCTATGAGTTTGGAGCTTTATCTTTTTTACTTTGCTGTCACCCTCATAGATGGTTTGAAGTTTATCCCAAATGTCCTTTGCCAAATTGCTATGCATTACTTTGACAAATTCTGATTCTGATAAGCCACACAAAATTGCATTCATGGCTTTTGCATTTTTTTCACTAGCCTTCTTTCTAGCTGTATCCATTGGTGGAGTTTGTGGCGTTATATATCTAGTTATTAATGCTTACCAGATATCAAAACCAAGGGCCATTAGATATGTTCACATCCTTATGCTCCAGAATGCATAGTTTGTTCCGTCGAACAATGAAGCCTTGTTTGTGGAGAAACCTTCTTGAACATGATGACTAGCCATGTGTGCTTCCAAGATCTACCTTCCAGCGGTTATACTATATCCGAAGGAACCTGCTCTAATACCAATTGTTAAGCATTCAAATAACATAACATAGAGAAACACCGGATTTACATAGAACACCCTCTCTCGGGAAAAACCGCAAAATAAGACTGCTTGGATCTACTATCCAAATCCAACCCAAAATTAAATGCTTTACAAATGTTTGTAGGCACCAACCAACTGGAGACACCAATCCCCAATGCTTAGCACCAACGCAGCCAATTCGTGAGCACTAACCCGCTGGAGACACTAATTCCCAATCTTGCGAGGCACCAACGTCAACAATATAAACTTCCACCTTCTGTAGTTGCTTCTTCAACTGGATGATTGCAATTCCGCTTCTCCTCGTACACACAAATCATATCATACTTCCAACATGGATGTTGGTCCAATTAATGAAATCAGATTGCTTTATATTTCTTCTCTTCCTTTGCACTCTTTATTCAAATGATATTCTCATTTTACTTTTGCTCCTCTTTCACTTCTTTTCTCAAATGGTGCATCTATTTCATTTTTTTTGCTCGTCTTTCTCAACCCTTTCATCTACCTTTTATAGCCTTAATGTGCCTCTTCCCAAGAGGGGCGACTATTAAAAGATGTCTCTTAAATTAATATTAACTAACTTCTTTAAGTCCTTCCAAATGGGTCGGCTGGGCTTGTATTTAATATTTGTTTATTTCTTTTATTTCCTTTGATGAAATCGTTGGCCTTTTCATAGTCAAAACACCGGTATACAATGTGATTGCTGTTCATTACATTCACTGTTATTATATTAAATATGATCACTGTAAAATCTGATCACTTTAATAGATCAAGGACACTATTTCTTTTTGATTGCTGTGCATTCTCTTTTGACATTGATGACTCCGATTCCGTGCATTCTCTTGTGACATCAACAATTCTTTTGACATCAATGATAATATTTTTAACAAAAATCTGACCACCTTCCCCAATCAGCGTGTGAGGGCAACATACCAACAATGTCTTATCAAAAAGCAACAAAACTGAGATTTTCTCATACCATGGGGTTCCTTTGATACTCTTTTGACCCAAAATTTCTGAGTTAGGAACAATATTCAGAAAATAATTTAATGGTGCCCTTATCTCATGTGTTATGTTATCCTTATAGGCCCTTAGTAAAACTGATTTGACTCCATCATGTGGCTGTTCTGTGTAGCCATTAGAATCCAATAAATTATCATAGAACAACAAAGGACTTTTACCTTTCTTTGGATGACGACAAAATGGGATTGTTCTTTGTTTATATCTCCATTGATTGGCTCCTTGGTGGTGGCTGTTTGGGATAGACCAGGAAGCTGGTATTATTAATTTCACCTTGAAATTTGAATTCAACTCTGAATTTCATCTTCTCAACAAACCCTTCTTTTTCCCTTGCCTCATGCTTCATGGTTACTTCCATTTTCCTTGTCAATAATGAAGAGTTCTTTGCCCTATACTCTTGTAAGTGTTGTTTCCTCTTGAGCGGGTATCAATCTAGCAGCCCTAGCTCTTCTTCGCCACTCCTCAAGATTTCTTTGAGTTTCCATTGCATCCTCTGCACATGCATATATGAATTCCTTCTCCTGACTAATTTCAACATTTGGTTCCTTCAAAAGTATACCCTTTTCTATCAATGACTCTTCATTGACAACTGTTAGTTTTATGCAACCATTAGATGCCAACAATTCATCAATAAGCACAAAAGGATTTATTCCTTGGGTGGTATGCTCCTTAAACTTCTTCATCCTGATGGAAGGATCTTTTCTCCCTAGGGCTAAAACATTCTCCTTTTTGGCATGTTGTACTTCTTCCTTTGGCCCTAGGGTTTTTCACTGATAATGTTTTTCTTCCATCCTTAATTTGATGAAATACGTGAGAGATATTGCCTCCCGAAACTCATTTGGCATTGCTTGGTACTCTTCAAGCCATATGGTGTTGTCATGGGCTTATCTAGGGCTCCCATGTGGAGCGACTACCTCTTTGGTCATGAACTAGGGTTTGTAGAGCCTTGCAAAAGAAATTTTCTCCTTCTTTGATTCACTAGGGTTGTAGGAAATCTCTCCCCCTTGGCTGAACCACTACCTTGCATGTTTTGGATGGCTAGGGAAAGACAATCCAATGCTTCCACTATTCCTTCTTGGGTCTTCATGAACATCTCCAATTTTTCCATGCTTCACAAGTTGGGAGGATGATGCTCTGATACCACTGTAATGTCCCTTTTTAGGGGGGACTCAGGAAATGGCCAAAAGCTGAGATGAAGCTCACAAATCAGATTATGGAACTGCTGTTATAACCCTACAAATTTGCAATTTAAACCCTTCCTAGTGCAACGAATTCCCTAGAGGAGTTAAACCCCTCAAAGGTGGGTCAATACTTGCTAAAGCCCTTGAAATCTTTTGCCAAAATTAGTAGAAAACCCTTAGCAAACACAATCAACTATTAAAATCAGAATTGAGTGTGAAAATAATTAATTACGGAACCCTTGACCAATGAACACCATCAAGCTTAGAAAAATAGTAGAACCCTTCCAAAATTCACCAAACTCAAGATCTCGACCTTAGAAAATATGGAGAACAAGATAGTAATTTCAAATTTGCCAAATGAACATCACACATATTGATTAATCACTCCCACGTAGATCGCTCCACTCCAAACAAATAGATCATTGAACTGAATAGACAAAACATGCAAGAAAATGGTACTTTATTTGCCTTTCAAATTAGCTTGCATACATAAAACCTCATGAAGGGTTTTTGTCTTCCACAAGTCCTCAACTAAGGGTTTCTGTCCTTGGACAAGGTCCTCAATCAAGGGGTTTCGTCCTTGAGAGAGATAGTAAAAGGGCTCCACTAGCCAACTTTCACCAAGATATGAATATTCACCATAAAACATGATTCAATAATGGCCAAGAGACCTCCTTATATAACCACAAGGAGTGCTTTTTACAATATAAAATGATGTCCAACCCCTTAAGGTAAGTGCTTTTAAATATTCAAATGGTATTTAGAGCTTACATACTCATAATACCTTTATTTTCTAACTACTTAAGTCCTCCTAGTGGAGCGCTAGGCTTCTTAATAGGATACACGATAATAAATAAAATAACTACTTAAACAACCATATGAATATAATCCAGATCTTCTCCTTGCTTTCTTCCTTAGACCCATGGGGAAAAAAATGGGTTAAGGTTCATAAATCAACCTCCAAAAAGGGACATGACACCAAGAGAGGACCTCTTGGCAAATGCCATCTATAAAGGGAGGGAGAAAAGGTATAAAAGGAGGAAGTGCCTTTGGATGAATAAGATAAGAGTGAGGAGGTTGTTCCTCGAATGGCATAAAGTGTGTGCATGAAGGTGTGCAATCCCCATGATTGGGAACCGAAATAAAAGTTAGAGGGGAAACCGAATCCTCGGCCGATGGCGGAGGAGAAGGTAACTGCGACTGACGCAAGACTAATGATGTGATGTAATGTAATGCAACATTGAAATGAGGTGGCCTATATGAAAAAGGATGATGTTGTGGATGGGTGTTTGAAATGATGTGCTATGTATGACTACTTTGCTTTTTGAGTTCAAATGTAGATCTTTTATTTAGGTGTTTGTATTTCCCAATTAAATTTGAGATTGAACACTAAAATAAAGGGCTAAAATGTATGCACGACTTAAAATATAAGTAATGAAAATGAACTACAATGATTGTATTCTCACCTAGCTCCTTGTTTATAGCGATTGGAAAGAGGTGAGGAGAGGAGGGTAAGAAAATGGAGTTGATCAACCAAAAAGCATGCAGTCAAGGGGTGAAAATGATGGATATGGAAGTGATGGTACCACTAAGTGCACTTTTAAGGAGACCAAAAACGCCCTACTCAAACCCGTGGACCTAAGAGCTTTCAACATCTAGAGTTTGGTTGCCCTTCCTAAGTCGACTTGGGTTTGCAAGTTTTGTGTGGTAAATGTCCCATTATGACACGATATGAAGCATAGTTATGCGGGGACGCGTCCCCCCCAAATTTGACACGTCCGGGATGTCCTGGGGACGTGGGGGAAATGTTTCCCCCATGTTTTCCATAGTGTTTACTTGGTGGGAAACGTCCTGGGGACGTCTGCAGAGGAAGGGAAACGTCCTGGGGACGTGGGAAACGTTTGGGGGACGTGGGGGATGTCTGGACCTACGTCCCCCACGTGGTCTGCCGCCTTTTTAAATTAAAAAAACACTGTTTTTACACTCTAAACAATTTTTTTAAATTGTAAATCACTTATAACATAAAAACAACATTACTAACCTTTGAGGACGAGGAGGCAAGTTGAAGAGGACAATACTGTGCAACAGGGATTGATTGGGCTTACCTTTGAGGACGAGGATGCTAGTACCAGCGAGGAGGAGTTCATGGATATTGCTTCAAATGTTGATTCTGATTTTTAGGCTGATACTTGTAGTTGTCCTCTTTTTTTGTAATATTGACAATCAACAATTGTTGGTGTATTTGGCTATGAGATTAATGCTATGAATATCAACTATTGTCACTTGATCAATCGTAATTTAGAATGGTTTTACTTTTATAATTTATAATATATTTGAAATTTCAGCTTGTCTCAAATTCAAAATTCAAATAGAAATTAT
The DNA here is from genome assembly GCA_019776745.2 of Taxus chinensis. NCBI lineage: Eukaryota > Viridiplantae > Streptophyta > Pinopsida > Cupressales > Taxaceae > Taxus > Taxus chinensis. The sequence goes on from CM034146.1 coordinate 92,514,419, forward strand.
GAATTTTCAATTTATGACATTAACATATTGATATTATAGTATTAAGGAATGTGTTTGATGTTTATGAGTTCAAGTTTCACCTTATTTAAATCTCAAATGGTTTTATTTCAGCGTATTTATATAATTTAGTCACTTTATCTTTATATTTTAAATCTTTATATATTTTTTAATTAGCCGTCCCCCCGTCCCAGAATCTTAGGTAACTATGATATGAAGTTGAAATGTCCCTCTTTCTAAAATAACATGTCCAAGACCCTTAGCCCAATTTTGTTTCTCGACGGCTAAGGGATGAATAAAAGGGGAACTTGAGTCTTAATAAATTATTATAAAGTACATAAAAAAGGAATATTATAAAAAACACTTATATTAATTTATTATAGACTAAATAAGAAAATAAAATAATAAAAGGGAAAAAGTAACTTTATAATTTTTATTTCCTCCTAGAGGAAATACAACCCATATTGTGAATGAAAGAAAGCAAAAAAAGAATTAAATGTGGAAGTAGGAAGCAGACTGGTGGTTGTGGGTGGCTAATGAGCCAAGTTTGTCTATAAAAGCAAGTCGACTTGTTTGAAAATGCATCCCTTTTATTTTATAAAAAAATCAGATTTTTGATGTGAGCTTGTGAAGCTTTACATAGCAATTTCTAAGGACGAAAACCCTCTTGAGGTCTAGAAGGAGAACGAAAACACTTCTTCTATTGGTGTTTTCCAGCAGTGTTTGAAGGCTGTGTTGCAGAATTGAACAAGGGTTTGAAGAAGAAGATTTGTTGCTTTACCTCTTCTTTATTTCCAACTTGTTCTAGGTCAAGTGACCCATATAGAGGACTGATTTGGGGTGTTGGAGCTGTTAAAAAATCAGATCTGGGTTGCTTTTCCATCTGCTGATTTTTAGACATCCAAGCAGCCTTTTTGGAGTGAATTTTGGCTCAAGGACATTGTACTTTCCAGCTGTGTCTGAGGAGAATTACTTGCAGATTTTCAATAAATAAATCAGCCTTCAATTGGATCTCAAATTGGTATTTTTTCTGGTGTACTTGCATTATAAAAATCAGCTGTTCCATTTTGGTAATAAAAAATGTTATTTTGCTTCAGTTTTGAGTGGTTTACATATCTTAGGCAAATCACATTTTCTGGGTTAATTTCAGATCTGCACCTTTATAAATTTTTTATGGTGCATTCTAAGTTCATAATTGGGGCAAATCCATTGTAAGTGTTTATAGGTCCTTTGGGGACATTACAGAAGTCAATTTTTTGTTTGATATGCGTTCTTCTCATGCTAAATACTTACCCTCAGTCATTTTTCCTCCTTTCCCTAGGACATTAGAGCCAACAACCATTATGGAGATTAGAGTTTTGTGATGTGTGGTTAGATGTGGCACATATGGCACATCTTCTCTCAAAGTCTACCTGCATGCCACTCCTCAAGATCTTAGGTTCATTATGAGGCTATACACACCCATTTTTGTATGGTGCAATATTTAAATACCCAATGATGATTGAGGACCTCCAAAACATGACAAGATGTTTCAAAATGCTCAGACCACCTACTTGCCTTTACTCTTGCTCTATTTTTCTTATTTTGCCCCATGTGGCACTTTCTAGCTTGCCTCGCTTATCAGGAAGAAGGATTTTGCCTCTCTCCTGCTTTTCAAGCCCATTTCAAAAATGTGTCAATACTGCTGCGGCTGTTCTCACCCACATTGTGGTGGTTATGTCAATTGCCGCATCACTTTTGTTCACCGCCACGATAGTTTCATTAGCCTTTGCAGTGGTTTTGTTAACTGCAATAACACTTACGTAATTGCCTCCTACATACACTTTAGGTTTTATCTTGCCTTGCATGTCTTCTTTCCCTTGTTGCATGAAAATGATTTATGGACTTAATTTTTTACACCACTTAGACCGCTTGGAGCGGACTTGCCCGCTTTGCTCTCTCCAGGAGGTTGAAACCGAAGAACACTTCATTTTCAGATGTCCTATTTATTATGAGATTCGTGGGCGATTCCATTGCCTGTTCCGCGAGCTTCCTTCCTTCACAACTTTCTTCAGATACTATGATCAGAGATGTCTTGCCCTCTACCTTTAGGAGGCCATCAGGCTCCGGGACAGGCTCCTCCATCCTCCCCCCCGACGGATGGCTACTAGGCTGATCACTTCCTTCTTCCCGTTGCTCTCTCCGGTGAGGGGTGCTAAGCGGCATTTGGTCACGTGTTTGGACCCTCAGCCTAGGTCCGTCCGGTCCCGTGGCTCCTTATCTCAGGCATGTCCCATGGCACCTCCACATGGACAGCGATCCACGGGGCCTACTTTGAGGCACCGCCTTCCTCCCGGTCGTCAGCTCCCCAGGCATTCCACAGTCTCTGCTTCTTGTCGTCGGCGCACTGCGAGTTACTCCCATCTGGACTTAAGTGTTAGGTGATGTTGTTAGGGATGTTGCTCCTTCTTCCGCTTCCTCCCCACACTATCATCTCTCTCTTCTTCATTTCTGGTCTCTCGGTCTTTGTGGTTTCCTTTTCCTCCTCTCCTCTCATTGTATTTCGGGTGACCCGTTTGGGTCCTCTTGCTGGGTTTGTTTTGCTTTGTACTCTTCAGTCCCATTGCCCTACTTTTGTGGTCATGTGTTGGACATTAATAACATTATCTTATCTTATCTTTACTCACACATGTGTTTTGCCATGTTTCTCCTCAATTGGGTTCTCCATTCCTCCACTTCACTCCCTAGTGATCTAATCTTGACACTTGATCAATTTTGGATCTAGAGTTGAGATGAAAATTGATTGAAAGCTTCTCTGTTAAGAACAGGTGTGTGATCATTTTTGGGCCCTTCCAAAATTTTGATTTGTAGAGGCTACTACATTCCAGAGCAGTTATTTCCTAACTTTTGAGCCAGAGAAAGAGAAAGAGTTAGAGCCCAAATGAGATTGCTTTCCATACAAAGCACTCCCAAGGATTTTGCTTGCTTGTTACTGCCACAAGGAGGATACAAGGAATCTCAGACTTTTCCTTCTGAGTTCTTTGGACTAGCCATAGATCTATTGCCATCCTACCTTCATTTTTTATCCAAGTTATCTCAATCTCTCCTTACGTCATCACTATTGTTGCCTTGGTCGTTTGAGTACATTGGAGATGGTTCTTTTAAGGGTATAAGCAAAGTCTTTCTTGGCAGGGTAAGATGATTCTGGCATGTACCTACTCCTTTGGAGCTAGAAAACGTTTAGGACGACATTCTCATTGAGTTGAGCTGTGAAGTCTTTTGTTCCACCCCTTCTCCCGCTTTGATTGTAAGACAATTGCATGTTCTAGATGACCAAGTGCCACCACCACCTCTCGTGCCTCAACCTTTCCTCCTTCTCTGGAGACCTCAACATCCCCTGGGGATGTTATTTATCTTTATCCTCGGGTCTAGCCTCGTCTCTCTCATTTTCCCCATCTACTACATGAACCTATCACGAGAAGAGTACCTCGAAAGGAATAGACATTTCCCAAGAGTTCTCCTACCTGAACATACCCTACTCTGCCTGACCGATATAGATGGGGAGTTGCATAACGCAATCATCCTTGATTTGGATAACCCTTGGGAAGAGATAGGTAGAAACTTTGCTGCCTTTGACGAGCAAGTTGCACTCTTGCCAACCTATTGACAGAGGATCATCTATCCATCTCGCCTTGATCATTAGCTATCCATGCCCTTGTTGTCCATACCACCTTCCATTGACTTCATCATCACCCACTACCCCCCTTCATCACATCATCCATGCATTGGTTGCCTCGTCTTGACCCATGAGGAGTTGAGTACGCAGAAATGGTTACCTACACTTTCTGGCGTTACAAAGGTCAACTATGGAGATTGAGTTTTCAACTTTGACGGGGATCCGAGCCAGCACAAATGGCACAACCACTCTCAAAGCCTGCCTGCATGCCACTCCCAAGACCTTGGGTTCATTATGAGACCAACTATAGAGATTGAGTTTTCAACTTTGATTGAGATCTGTGCCTAAAGTTTGCTTAATTAGACTTGACTTGGAGTTACTTTCTTTGCTTTGACTTTATACGGGGCTTTCCTTTACTTTCTCGATGAACATGATTTCATTTGACTTTGCTTTGGTATGGCCAACTATGGAGATTGACTTTTCAAATTTGTGGGGGATGCATGCCTAACGTTTGCTTACTTTGATTTGACTTGGATTTACTTTGCTTTGACTTCCTTTGGCTTGACTTTACTTTCTTGGCGAAGATGATTTCATTTGACTTTTCTTTGGTATTGAGTTGTCCTCCATACAATTTCAGAAAGCATGATTGTGACTGAAAATATCCTCTACACAGATTTGGTATATCATGGACATCACTGGAAGAAGTTCTCCTTGTGGATTTAGAATATAATTGATGGGGTTGAAAGATGGAAGCTCTTGCAAGCTGACATCTAATTGATGAAGGTTTTTTTGTTAACTAGAAGCTTAGATGACCCTAAACCTGCAGCCTATCGTAGAGAGATGATCTTGTCCTGATCATTGGTGTGCCAAAATTGAAGATGATAAGGGGGAGATTGCAGCAGAGTTACCCCAACAAATGAAGTAACAATGCTGATACAGTGTCAGACCTGAAATTGGTTGACCAAGAGAAAGAGACAGATTGAAACAGTGACAGAATGAATCTGAGTTCCGAAGCTTCCATCACCTATCCCCATCTGTGTAAGCTTCAGGATTTTCAAAAACAAATTAGAAGTGATACTGACTTGTTTTAGGCCAAAGTTTTTTTTTGAATGCATTTGTAGGATTTTGGCAGATGCGGAATTTGTTTTGAGTTCCTATTTTTTGTGTATAAGTCTTCTGGTAGACTCGTAAGGCAATCTGGAACTTAGCTGTAAGTGGGATTTTGGCTCTAAGGTATATGAAATAAATTCAACTGGTGCCAAAATCATTCAGGATGACCATTTGTTAAAAAATGACAAAGGAATTAGTTGTAAGGTTGAATCTTTATGTTGACTGTAAGTCCAAGTGGTTTTGGCTGTAAAGTGTTATGACTGCATGCATAACCCTTGGTGAGTACTTGTTAGCATATGGATTTGCACGCATGCAAATGACATGCAACAGTGTGGGAATGAAGTCCCTCCTCAATGAAGGTTAGGCTACCTTTATTGAAAACCAAAACTGTATTTACATCTATACATTCAAAATTGTAGTACTGTAGTGAAAGCGCATGCATACGAGCTTCTTGAATACCAGTTCCAATGTATTTCGGAGCAACTAGAACAACAATTAAATTTAACAATAGTCTTGACATGATGCCTTACAGGTCCTTAAACCCAGTTTTGCAACATCTAGAAATTACTTGGGTAGTTAGGTTTTAAATACAACCTTTGAATTTTTATTAGTGACTACAAAATAATTCTCAATAAATATGCACACGATCAATAAAAGTTTGGACGGAGAGTGGCTACAATGACCTCAAAAGGCACCCTTCGCAAACAATAAATTGTTGTAGAGTCCTAACATGTGTGTTGGCTAACTAGCCATAGATTACCATCAATGGTAAGTAAGTAGCAAGACTTGCATGGAGGCGGTGGTAGAGGGGTCTAATAGGCCAACTTCTTATAAATTAGCATTAAGTTAATATTAGTTAAGTATTAACCAATACACAGTTGTAACTACTTCAATGATCTGGTAACCATCTCTCACATTATAAAATGATGGACACAAAATGAATAAGGTGTGCATTCCGGTTTCTCTTCATTCATTCTTTGTATGGATTCTGATCTTTCCAATTAGCCATTATTCTCTCTCTCCACGCCTGATGTAACATGGCAGGAATGATAAAAGGAGGAGGGTTGCTGGATTGCAGCGGAGAAGCTGCCATAGAGCGTAAATCCATATTCTAACATTGGTATCAGAGCACTTGGTGCTCGAAGGGATTTGCAAACTGAGGAGAAAAGAGTAGGAAGAAGCATTCGGTGTATTTTCGAATGAATCTAGGGCACTTCGCTGCTCTAGTCACTTCTGAATCATGTATCTCCCCTTCTTCCTGCTGTCCAACTGCAATGTCGAGTGGATTGGTAGGTAGATATCCCAAGCACGCTTCAAAAGGTGACTACATAGTGGATGTATGTACCGCCATGTTGTAGGAATGTTGAATGTAGGCTAAGGACTCATCCTTAGTTTGTGGATATTTGCTATTATACGCTCTGATCAATTGTACCAAAGTCCTGTTCACCACCTCCGTTTGCCCATCTGTTTGGGGATGTAAGGCCGTGCTTCTCTGTAACCTGGTGTCCATCTTGTCCCACAAAGGAGTCCAAAACGTCCCCAAGAACCTAGAATCTCCGTAAGAAACGATAGACTTTGGCAAACCAAAATGCATCCATACATTAGTATCACATAGTGGATGTATGTACCGCCATGTTGTAAAGAAAAGTTCAGCTGCCTCGTGTCCTTTTATTGTCTTGTTACATGGCATAAGAACACAAATCTTGCTAAATCTATCTACAACAACATACAGATGATCATGGCCATGTTTAGACATAGGTAGTCCTATAAAATCCATAGAGATATCCTCCCAAGGTCGAGTAACGACTGGTAAAGGCATATACAAACCTTCCTGATTTTAGGTTTGCTTGTACAACAAAATTTACATCCTTTTATGAATTTAGATACTTCTTCTTGCATATTGGGCGAATATACATACCTTTGCAAGTGAGCCATGGTCTTGCCAACACCAAAATGTCTTGCTACTTTCGAGGTATGTGCTTCCCTCATCAATAAAAGCCTTTCTTCTTTTGGCACACAAAGCTTCCCCCATTGGTAGAGCAACCCATCTTTGAGATAACAATCATCAATACCTGTCTTTTCAGCCCCTTTGGACTGTAATTGCTGACATGTCACCCCAAAATCTTTGTCTTGATAATATGCCTCTCCATAAGCTTCCTTCGTGAAGGGCTCAACATGAGAGATGATGACCAAACTAGAGATTGTTTCCTATGTAGGTGGCCTAGACAACATGTCTGCCACCAAATTTGTGCTACCTTTTTTGTATTTGATCACCAAATGGAACTGTTGAAGGAACCCCATCCATTTGTAGTGCCTTCCCTGTTGCAATTTAGGTTGTGCTTGCAAATATTGGAGATGTTTGTGGTCAATGTGCACAATACTTTATTTACCCAACAAATAATGCTTCCATTTCTTTATTGCCTGAAGTAGTGCATACATCTCTTTATCATATACCGAATATCCCTTAACTCTCAAAGTGGAAGTTTTCTAGAATGATAACATACTGGCTTACCTCCCTGTAACAACACTACTCCCATAGCGTAATCGTTGACATCTGTCTCTACTTCAAAGTGCTGTTGCAAATTAGAAAGAGCAAGTATTGGAGCATGACTAATTTTGTATTTTAATAATTCAAAAGCCTGGTCTTGTTCTTTACCCCAGTCAAAACCCTTACTCTTTGCGGCCACTGTGTGTAGAGGTGCTACAATAGCGAAGAAGCCCGAAATGAACTTCCTCATGTATTGTACTGCTCCCACAAAAATCCTAGTCTTTATGGCTCCTTTTGGTGTTGGCCAATTGGCGATGGCTTCCACCTTCTTTGGATCCACTTGTAGCTCTCCTCTTCTAACCACGTGCTCAAGATAGACAAGTGATTGTGTAGCAAATTCACTCTTCTTCATGTTACACATCTGTTTCTCCTTGAGAACTTGCAAGACTTGCTGCAAATGTGTTAGATGTTCCTCCCATGTGGCACTAAAAATCAAAATATTATCCAAATATGCAATGACACATGAATCTATGAATTCCCACAATACATCATTCATCAATTTCATAAATCTAGCAGGGGCTTTACATAAACCAAATGAAAGTACTAACCAATCATGCAAACCTTGTTTTGTTTTGAAGGCAGTCTTCCATATATCCTCCTTCATCCTGACTTGGTGATAACCAAACTTGAGATCCATCTTTGTGAAGAAATTTGCATGCTAAAGTTGGTCCAAGAGATCATCTATGCGTGGGAGTGGATATCTGTTCTTAATGGTAATCTTGTTCAAAACATAGTAGTCGATGCACATTCTCCAAGAACCATCCTTTTTTGGCACCATCACAATAGGCGAATTGCATGGCGATGTGCTTGGGCGTATCACCCCTTGGTCTAATAGCTCATGGAGTTGTTTCTTTATGTTTGTACTTGCCAACAAGGATTGCCTATACAACCCGATATTCAGTAGAGGGGACTCTGGCAATAGTTGAATCTCATGCTCCAGTTCTCATTTTGGTGGTAACCTGTTGGGAGGAACACTTCCTGAAAAGGTTGAATTATGCCATCCAAATCCTTCATCCCTTGGTTAGAAACATCTGAAATTTCTACCCCATCCTGCTTATCTTTCAATAAGAGTAAACAAAACTGATTATGATTTTCTTGAATTAGTCTCTTTGCTTGGTTAGCACTTACCAAGCATGTTTTGGCTTTTGCTGGTGTGCCCAGATGTAACTGACTCCATCCTTGACCCATTTGTATTGGTTCTCCTTTCTCATGAATATAGCATCCCTGATATATAAGTAAGGACTCTTATAAACAACATCAAATGCATCAAGTGGAATTACATCAACTTCTAATACATCTATATATTGAAAATTGATCCCAAACTTGAACTTACATCTTTGTGTTACCTGAATTTCTACACCCTTCTTCACCCATCCCAAAGGATAAGGATGTGGATGCTCATAAGTTTCAAGGCCAAAGCTTCTTTACAACTGTATCCGAAATCAAATTAGATTGAGAAACAATATCAACCAAAGCATTAACTTTAGTCCTATTAATTTGGATTTTGATACTCATTTCTTCCTCTTGTTCCTGGCTGTCCATGTTAGTGGCCGTGCATCCTAGCCACTCGTCTACATTAGAATCATCCTTTATTTCCACCTCCCCATCGGTCTTTACAGCTGTCATGGACTTCTTGGAGTCCTTGGTTCGGTTCTTTGGATGCAATTCCGAATGCAACTTCCAACACGTAGCGTTAGTATGACCATTAATATCACAACTCTTGCAAATTTTTTTAGGATCTTTACAAGTATTCAAAGTAGTAGCGGTTTTTTTTACCTTTCCATTTACCCTTGTTACTTGTTTGTCCATGATCTTTCTTTGGCTGATTTTGTTGACTGCTTTGTCCTTGACTTTGTTTCTCCTTGTTTTTTCTCATCATCTATGTAGCACGCTTGCACACATGCTTCATTGAGATCCTTGGGTTTCGTGGAGATGACCTTCCGTAGAAGGTGAGTGTGAAGTCTTCCCAACTACTTGGTAAAAATATCTTCATCCTCCATGTCCGTATTGAGCAACATGGCTTGTCTCCGAAATTCCGTAGTATAATCTTGCACACTTTGACCACTGGTTTGTCTAAAATACTGCCATTTAATCATTTGATCAATCTTATGGCCAATAGGATAAACATTTCCCCATAGCAATTCTTTAAAACCCTCCCAAGAACTTACAATAGGACACTTCTTCTTTTCACAAGTTGCTAGATGGGTTTCCCACCAAACCAGAGTGGTCCTTCCATCTTGAGATGTGCAAAGGCGATCCTTTGTGCCTCAGTGATATTGTGCACACTAAAATTAACCTCCAATTGTTTCAACCATTTATCTAGCAACTCTGCATCTACTTGTCCTTCAAAGTTTTTAATCTCAACTTTAGTTTCAACTTTAAAAGGAGCATGATCAGATTTTAACTTCCCTTTTTCGACTGGAGTTTCCTCTTCACTCTCTTCCACATCTTCTTCTTCATCATGGCTCTTTCCTAAGCCAAACTTATTGACCAAAGCTCAAATGACCGAGTCTATGGAATCTTTCTTAACAACTACTGTCCTTTGTTGATCTAAGAGTTCCCGTTGGTGTTGAAACACCCTATCCATAATGCTTTCCAACATCCCAATTCTATGGACCAATTTCTCTTCTTCCATTTGTTCTCTAATCCTTTGTTTCCACCTTTTTGTAGATATCTCCGGATCACAAGGTATTACTTCTTCACCTTTAGACCTTGTCACTGTCATACAAATCACACAAGAACGAATACCACAATCCCTTTCGATTTTATAGTCAGCTTTGATACCAAAATGATTTGTAAACCTCTACTTTGGAAATTTACAAAACCACACAACTGCTGTTCCTTCTTCCAATTTACTTGAAAATGACAGATTACTAAAAGCTAGTGAATAAACTTAGTGCTTAAAACTACTTGCAGCAAATAACATGAATAATTCAACACACAACAATAAATTTTTTATCCTGGAAACCCCCAAATTGAGGGAAAACCAGTCGGGAAGGGCAATTGCTCTTTCTACCTAGTTATATATTGGCCAATTCAAAAGAATACATATTACAAGAAGCTGAAGGAAAACAACAATGTTACTTCCACCCACTCTACTTGCTTGCTCTGCTCATACACCTTGCTTCTACAAATCAATTCCAACACCAATGGTCTCTTGCTCACTTCTTCCATGAATCGATGATCAATTCCACATGCTCTTCTTGCCTTCATAGCTTTGCTTCCTATGTCCTCCCATGCACTGGAGAATAGGAAGGGTCAAACAAGGAAAAGACAGTCCAGACGCTTCAAATCCGCAATTGTTCGTGGATGTATTTTTTTTGTTTTATATAGTGACAGGACCGCCGGTGAACGCAAACCGGCAGTTACGCAACCACTGGTTTGTGTAGAGGGGCGGTTACGCAACCGCCGCTTTGCACAAAACGGTGGTTCTGTCACTGAACCATTTTCCCTTTGATTCTGGTTGCTCTGATGAAGTGATGTTTTTCTAGATCCCTTTGGATCATCTGCATGTTAAAAAATTGTGTATTGCATGAAATCATACTGCTCTAATTTCCTCAATGCATACAATATACTTGATCTGTTTTTTTCTCCATACTCTTATTTTTCGTTGTGTTTTTTATGATTTTTAAAAGTTCATTAGTCTTATTAGCTTCTCCTAATTCTTAAATACTGTTAATTTGTCAGCAAAAACAATTACTTCCTTGGATGAGAAGAACCCAATGACAGTATTTGCAGAGACCGTTGCTGTCAATTTGAATGGATCTTATTACATGTCAGAATGTGTACTGCCATACATGCCTCCTGGTCTCTCTAGTATAATTAACATCTCGAGCACACGAGCTTTGCAAAGTGAACCAAACACTGCAGCATATAGTGCTTCAAAGGCAGGCTTATGCGGGCTTACCCATTCACAGGTAAAGATTCTTGATTCAGTCTATGTAACTTTGCAAATTATTTAAATGAATAAAGACAGAGGATGTTAAAAACAAGAATGTTTTCTTTGAATTTCATGAAGGTTAGTCATTTTTCTCTTGTTATTTGACTGATTGTATATAAGTACTCAAGAAGCAAATAACATTGCTTTTTCTTTAACTCAATTAGAGTTTGGATTTGTATTAAAGGAAACAAAACCTGACAACTAGGCAGCTCTCACAAAAGAGAGATTCAACCAGTAGGGAATATTAAACCGCACAATCAGGAAAATAATTTGTTTCTACAATAAAGAATTTTGATAAGGTGTATGCAATTCTTAAAAGAGAATTAGGATTATGAAAACTACATGTCAATGTAGTTTATACAAGTGGTTGTTTAGGTAGAGCTTTATAATTTACTCAAACATATTTACATCTATAAAGCTAGTAGTTTCTATACCAACACAACATTTCAAAGTAGCTTTGAATCTTGAAACAAGCTGGTGCCTACAAAAATGTTTTCTACATCTTATCGTGTCTCCATAGGTGGTGAATAAGGGACTTTTATTGAAAATCACAACTGTTTTCTAATTTTCTAATGGTTTCACAAGAAAACATTTGAAACAAATTTTGAGCTGTCCTAGGTAGGAAAAAAATGTCAATAACCCAATAAAGCTTTTTACTTTCTTTTTTATAAAAATATTTGTTAAGGTCCTGCTAATGGGCATAGCCAAAATAGGGATAGAAGAAAGGAAGCAAAATGGATGGCTAGCCCCACCATATGGAAGCTGCAAATTGATCTTTGATGGGTCATCCAAAGGAACATGGATTTGGATTGGGCAAGATGTCTTTGAAGAGATTGCAATGACATATTTGAAAAAGCCACACCAATATTTATATCCCTGTGGAAAAATAATGTAGCTGAAGCCATTGGACGTGTGGAATGGACAAAGATGGCTCTCAAGAAGATTATGGTCTCTTTGCTAGTGGAAGGAAACTCCCAAATTGTTATTGATACAATAAGGAAAGGTTCATCACCTAAACGAAAGCTAAAAAATATTCTTCGGAAAGCTGGAAATATCTCAACAAACTTCTTCAATATTAGCTTTTAACATTTTATAGAGAAATAAATAAATCTATTTATCTTCTAGTGAAAGCCAAGCTCCTATATCTATAATTATTACTACTAGTAGTGATTCCAATGACTCCGAGGGACTTCAAGCCTTACTTGTAAATGGCCTCCTAACATTAGTATTCTAAGCCATGGAGCTATGCCTGCAAGGATTCAAGGGTCCAAAATTTGAATTTTGTCTACTTATGGTTGTTTGAAGCTGTTTAATCCAAGGACAATCATCTATGAGTCATCAATATGCACATGCCATTAATAATAGGATTTTTTTGATGGCTTACACCTTTGAAAATCTCAAATCATTCCTCGTATAGGAAATGCTTTCGAGTGTCAAGGAAATGCTTAGGTGGTAAGATACTGTGCCCATGTTAATGTTTTACTTCCATCGCTGTGTATTGTCGAAATCGGCAGGGTTTCTATAAAACTAACCCTCACTCTGAATTTTACCAAACCAGCATAATTGCAGCTATTTGTATCATTTGTTTGTGTAGAGTTGTGGAAGAAAGAAAGGTGGCGAAAACCAACAAAGATACTAGTTGTAGGGGTGGTTTCTAACAATTGAAGAATGCTTTATGGGTCGATAATGACCCAGACACACTCCTGTTATTAAAGCCTTCATTGGAGCTGACAGGTTAGCAAATACCAAGGAAAAGAGAACCATGGCTTCAATTGCGAAACATTTCCTGAAGAACTTGGCTTCTCTAGTGGACGCAAAAGTCATTTTTTATTGAATTGTGAATATGGTTTCAAAGGTACACGTGTGGGAAGATCTTAGAGGACAGTTGTTGGCAGCGGGGTGAAATGTGGAAGAAGAAGTGCTTTGTGGGGTCGCATCCCCTAGATTTTGGTGACATACCAAATGTCTCAAACATTTTGGGGACTTGGGGACTTGAAAGGGACATCCCCTATTTTAAAAAGTTTTTTGATGTTTTAAGTTTAATAAATCTATTTTTTTCACCATTTACATTGAATTCTAATCTTCAAAGCACCTAAAACACATTAAATATAGTTTAAATCCCTAAATTTCATTGAAAAAAGTTAAAATATTTACATATTTTTTTAATAGCTGCCCCCCATTGTCCCCAAAATTTGGGATTTGTTTTGTCATCCTGGAAACCCTGTTTCTCCATTCCCCTGTCTCCCCATCCTCGAGACTTAGGTAACTATGGGAAGAAGAATTGGCTTTTCTTAACGTAGAAGTTAAATCACTTGTGGAGTGTTTGGAAGCTACAAGGAAACATCAATTGGGATTGAATAAATTTCCAAGAGTGAAAAATTCTAGAGGTGGGAGGGCAAGTGACGTGGGGCAAGGGAAGAGCCAGGTGGATAACACGTCTAATGGGATCAAATATGTTATGGTGGAAGTACATACTAAACAATAGAAAGCTGAATGTATAATCAAAGTGCTTTTTAGACAAAGGGAAACAACAAAACAATAGGCACCATGCTAGAATTTTAACTTGCAAGATTGTATTGTGCAACAGTTCTATGCTGCACTATCTCTAAGAATTTCCATCCTTCCAAATAATGATTGGAATGCACTATTATATAATTGTGGAAAACAGAGACGGTTGGCCTATTACAAGAATCTGAAACCTCTCGCTTCGTGACTGTTCATATATTCTCAGTTCTTTTCGTTTTCTAGAAATGCTACTGGAAAATTGTGCGGAACAAGGCTGACATTGTCGGAGTTGTTTTGCATCTACGAAGAAGAGTTAGGACTTCTCGGTATGACCACACATGCTTGGGATGGGCCTAAAGATGATGGTTAAGATGGTACATAGCACGTAATAGGACTGTTATACCATGAGTCAATCAAAGTTCCAAATACTCCTATATTAGTTTCCCCTTTTTGAGAGGCAATCATCAACATTGGATGTAGTTGCAAAAGATGTGGATAGTTGTGGCAGCTTGCTTTTTTATGAACCATTTCCCTTGAAAAGAATTTGGCCTGTTTTGACGATGTGGTAGAGGGGAATATCTTGTTGTATAGTGTGTTTTACCCGACATGAATTATTTGATCAACTTCTGTTAGCGTGCTGCAATCAGGATTATTCTATGTCTGCTGAAGTGTTTCTGCAACATCTGATGTCTCCTACAAAGGTGGAAAATAATGGCACAAGAGTTATGCATTGAAGACTGGATGTAAACCAAGATTGGAAAGTAGATTGAGGTCAAAGTGTTATCTCCAACCTTCTTAGTAATAGTGTAGGGGCTATACCGAAGTGGATGAAACTTCCGGTAAGGTCCTCCAGAGTTTTTCCTTCTGTAAATGAATCCATTCTCGTTCAATGTTGAACATGGTTTTGCTTATACTTAACATTAGTCTTTTGCAGAATGGTCAACACTTGTTGCTGATTGTGTTGGATATGCTCAAGGAACTTAGTACCTTTGTGAACTTTCTTTTGAGCTAGAGGAGTTGCTGTTGATGATGGCTGCATATGATAAATTACATTAGTGGGTGCCAAAGTATAGAAACCCAAGAAAACTTGAAAAGGGTTGTGTTGTAGAACTCTCCAAAGCTCTGTTGTAGATAGGTTGAATGAAAGGAAGGTTTTCATCCCAAGTGCATTGCTTCTTGGAATTGTACAATCTATGAAGATGCATGATCATCCTATTCACTGCTTCAGTCTTCCCATTAGTCTTAGGATGGAATGTTGTGGACTGTAATGTCCCCTTCTTCAAATTAATGTCGAATGAGGACTTCTTGCGACTCTCTTCTCGTGGCCAAGAAGAATAAGTGAACAAGGGAAGTAATTGAACTTAATTTCAGTTTTCTTCTATTATTTTTAATGTTTTATATGGTGTTTCACTCCTTAAGGCAGGTCGACTGGGGATATAAGACCCCAACAAGAGATTAGAAGATAAAGTGAAGCTTAAAGAGGTCGGTTCTCACCCAAGGGGTCTTGACACCAACCAAGGAATATAAAAGAAGGTCGTTTGTCCTCATTTGTATCATCATCTTTGGCACATATACACTTACTATTTGGTTTTTGGGCTGATTTCTCAATACCCTTCCACTTGAGGACGAAAACCCTTGTGTGGCATCCAAGGAGGACGAAACCTTTCCTTGTGGCATAGTGGAGAATGAAAACTCTCCATATTGGCGAATTGAAGGCATTTATTGAAGTCTCTCTTGCTGATTTGGTCTAGGGCATCAAGAATAAGACTTACAAGAGCTTTGACATATTTTTGGAGCTCCTCTCCTAGGGAGTGACTAGGTTTGAGTGTGATTTGGTGCCTTCTCGGGTGCACATAACTCATTTATTTTTTGATATTCA
Organism: Taxus chinensis; assembly: GCA_019776745.2. Lineage (NCBI taxonomy): Eukaryota > Viridiplantae > Streptophyta > Pinopsida > Cupressales > Taxaceae > Taxus > Taxus chinensis. The sequence goes on from CM034146.1 coordinate 92,530,053, forward strand.
TATTTGGCATAATTTATAAGGCCGGAATCTATCATCTTTTGTAATTATTCGGGTTTGGAGACCTCTGTTTTGATCATTTCTCTTGGCTGTACTTCTGCTGTTTATAATTAATTTTCCAGCTGAGTATTTGATCAAGTTTCATGGTGAAAAGTGGCTTAAAATCTTCTTAAAGTGTTTTCTTATGTTGTTGCTGAGTTCTTTGATGATCTTTTGGTGATTTCTCACTAATTGCAAGCTGCTGTTATAAAAATCAGACTGCTGATTTACAATTGTCATAAAAACCAGTTGGCTGATATAAAATCTGAGTCTAATCATTTGGGGTTTGTGTGATGTCCTCTTTCAGTTTCAGCCCTAGAAAGAGACACTGCAGTGGTATCAAAGCACCAGTCTTCCCAGTCTGAGGGTTTGATGCAAAAAGGAAACAAGGGTTTCATTTGTTATCAGAGGAGAGCTAAGAAATCAGACCAGCCAAGATGGCTCATCAGGATGCCCAGGAAGCGAAGACTGACAAGCTAATTGAAGAGCAAGTAAGATTGGCGGACACCATGGACCTCCTAGCCCTAACCCTTCAGAGAACCTAGGGTTCATAATGGAGACGATAGCTCATCGGGAGCAAATACTTCACATCGACCCTTTGGATCAGCTCACGGATCAGCCACTAGGCCTACTTTTCTTCCAAGGGAAGAAGCCATTTCGGAGGCGGGAGCAAGGCCCTCTATGGGGCAAAGTATTGCCACAAGCTATGAAGAATATATGTCACTTCCAAAGGAGATACGAGAGGCCATTACACTTGCCGATTTCATTAGTGTGAGCAAAGGGAGGTCTAGGCCGGAGCCAAGAAAAAATGCGCCACAGAAAGAGGTGCAAAATGTGTTGGGGAAGATGACTTTCTCTACTTTTGATGGATCAACTAAGTGGACAACTAGGGCATGGATCTAAATGCTGGATACATATTTGTCCTTGAAGTTCACTTTCAGGAACCTGCACAATTGAAACAAGGCACAATATGGACTCTTGGACATCGTTGTTTAGGTAAGGGTAAAGTGCATTATATTGATGTATTTTTAGTGGAGGAAATCCCAAAGAACCCTTGGGACATCCAGATTGTGAGGATGATGAAGATTGTGTTAACAAGACAGAAACATAGTATATTGGAAGAAGATCCAAAAATTTTGGATGGCACTCTTGCTACTTTGTCCAGTACACCTAGTTATCATCCATTTCGGATGGAGGGTGACCTACAAGAGTAAGGGGTCATAGTTTTGGTTGATGGTGGAGCCACTCGTAATTTCATTGATGAGTGCTTGGTGGCGAAGTTGGATTTGAATGTAAAGACTTCAAGGGTTTCACAGTTAAGATAGTGGATGGTTACGCTATGCCATGCACAAGGAGGTGTCCCCAACTCTTCACATTGGGAAAACATGAGGTATGTGCTGATTTCTATTTAATTAGCATGGCTGATAATTTCATTGATGAGTGTTTGGTGGCCAATTTATATTTGAATGTAGAAGATTTCAAGGGTTCCACAGTTAAGATAGCGGATGGTTACGCTATGCCATGCAGAAGGAGGTGCCCCCCAACTCCTCTTCACATTGGGAAAACATGAGGTATGTGCTGATTTCTATTTAATTAGCATGGCTGATATGAATCTTGTGCTTGGGGTCCAATGGTTGCATTCATTGGGAGAACTCACTTTCAAGTACCAAAACATGGAAATAAGCTTTACGAACAAGGGTAAGAAGGCTACACTACAAGGTATGCTTCCGGAAACACCTTAAGTCAAGTACTTGGTAGAAGATACTTTGTCATGGGAATCGTATTTTTGCTCTTTATCTAAGATAGAAGCAGATTTGAAGTCTTTGATTACAATTGAGTATGTTAAAAACAAGTTTGCTAATGCTGTTTTTGAAGGTGAAATGATTGATGAAAGGTACAAGGTTATGGATGGGCTCATTCTTTATGAGAATTGGGTTTATTTGGTGCCTGAATCAAAGGTGAAGGGTAAGATATTGAGGGTTGTTCATGATGACCCATCAGCTAGTCACCTGGGTTATTTTAAGACATACAAACAGGTGAGGGAAAGACTCTATTGGTAAGGTCTAAAGGGGGAAGTACTCCAATACATGCGGGAGTGTTTAGTGTGCCAACAAAACAAAGCGGAACATGCATTTCTAGCTGGGCTCTTACAACCACTTCCCATTCCGACTCAAAAATGGGAAAGCATATCTATGGACTTCATCACGTGGGATATTACAATTAAGACCAACACAAACCACCGCAGCCATTGAGCCCGCACCAAGGATGCAATTTTTCCGCCATCGCCTGCCCATGGTTCAAGGGAAGAATTGTCTATATGTTGTGGTTGATAGACTCACTAAATATGCACATTTTTGTCTTCTTCTAGCCAAGTACAATGCACCTATAGTGGCTGATGTATTTTTTAAGCTTCATGGGCTACCCAAGGAGATAGTGAGTGACAAGGACAACAAATTTATGAGCATGTTTTGGAAAGAATTGTTTCACTTGATAGGTACCAAACTCGCTCCTAGCACTAGCTACCATCCTCAAACGGATGGGCAAACAAAAATAGTCAACAAATGGGTGGAAGGCTACCTACGGAACTACATTGATGGGCAGCAATCGACATGGATAAATTGGTTGTACATGGCCAAGTTTTGTTACAATACTACCTTCCAAATGTCTATCGATATGTCTCCTTTCAAAGCTTTGTATTGTTATGATGCCCTTGCCTTTGTTGAATTGGTGATAATGGATAATAGAGTGCCAAGGGCCAAAGACTTGGTCCAAAACAGTCACAATATCTTGAAAGAGCTTAAAGAAAACCTTCAACGTGCCCAAAATCAACAGAAGTTGTATGCATATCAGCATAGGAAAGAGAGGTCATTTGAGGTAGGTGATATGGTGTTTTTGAGGTTACAGCCCTATAGGTAATCTTCCCTCAAACAAAGTGGTGCAGAAAAGTTGAAACCACTTTTCTATGGTCCCTACAAGGTAAAAGGAAAGGTGGGAAAGGTTGCATATGAACTTGAGCTTCCGAAACATAATAGAATACATAATGTTTTTCATGTTTCATGCCTCAAAAAGGCACTAGGACAACACATTACTCCCTCTCTTGAATTGCCACCAGTGGATGAAGAGGGTAAATTGATTCTAATTCCGGAAAGTATCTTGGAGGTCCATGAAAGTAAGTTAAGGAATTGAAACATTAAGGAGTACTTGGTTCATTGGAAAGGTTTACCCCTTAAAGAGGCTACTTGGGAAAGTGCAACAATTTTAGAGCATCCAATCTTGCAATTGCTTGAGAACAAACAATTTTGGGAAGGGACGACTGTAATGTCCCACCCAAGGGGTTTTGGTGCCAACCAAGGGATATAAAAGGTCGCTTGGCCTCGTTTACATCATCATCTTTGGCGCATATACACGTACTATTTGGTTTTTGGGCTGATTGCTCAATACCCTTCCACTTATTATATAACAAATCACCAAAAACTCAGAAGACAACATAGTTTAACGATATCTGCGTTGACAATACAATGTCGAGATGTATGGATGCAATATGAACGCGGGACTCCTTCCAGCGAGTGAGAGAAACCTGCACACAAAGAGATAACTGGAGAAGATAAATATTAGATAAAAGATGATGAGCTGCTTGGCAAAGCGGCAAAGATCGATCCCAAGAACCAATGGACTTCCTTTGAAGGGTGTCAACTTGTTTTGACAATCAAGTGATAAATGATAAAAGATACAATATGATAGTTGGACAATGGAAAGACAAATTAAATGTCCAAAAGGATAGAGAGATCATGCTCTATGTGATAAGTGGCCCAGGTAAGGGCTAAGGCAAACTTGAACTCCTCGAAGTATTCGAACCAAGCCTTTTCAGCGACGTCTTGTTCTTCTCGTATGACTTCAAGTTGATCTTCGATGTGGTCGATGTTTGGTGTCAAAGAGATGGCACAAAGACTCAACTTGTGTGCGATATCAAATTGCTCCCAGACAAATGGCTGTGAGATGATAGGAAAATCGTAGATGCTTGTGATCAGATGTGTCTGACCTAGTACAGTCATCTACAAGCAAAGACAACTTGGAAACAAACAAATTAGAAGAAAACAAAATCTAATAATGATTGAAATATGCAAAAATGTGATAAAAGGGATTTGAGATAGGGATCGTTGGCGATTCAAGGGAATTATGGGCGATTCGGTTAAATCACCGACGATTCAAAGGAATCGTTTGCGATTACTGTGTAAAGGCAGACTTGATTAGAAACTTAGAGTTTTATACTTCGAAAACATGATTAAACAATTGAATTGCTTTGATAATGGATGCGTAAATAGAAAGACAATGTAAAATGAAAGGATGTACCTTGTTTATGATATGAAACAAAGATGATTACAATACAAAAGGACCTTGTGGTGAAATCAGCTCTCCAAAGGTTTAACAGGACTTGATGAAGTCTGAGATGTCGTATGTGATGTCATCTTGATGTCCAAAGAGCCAGAGCTTCGGTGCAATTGTCAGGGATGTTGATTCATGAAAGTTGATGGGATTTTATAGAATTGCCTGCGATTATTTAGAATCACTAGCGATCCGAAAAAAGTGGGGAACCCACTTGGAAGTGGTTTCAACCACTGCCAAATGGGTTATTTGGGTTTGGAAGCGAGTAAGGACAGGCCGGAAGGTGTTAAGGGTGTTGGGAGGTTAGACCAAAATGGGTTAGGGTGATTTTTAGGTGGTTTGGTTTAGGTTACTTAGGTTGAGTAAATAAGTATTTACTGAGGGTAAAGTATGGTTTTACTGGATGAAGACATGGTTTATAGGATAATAGAATGGGTTTAGTGTTTTGAATGAAAATGTGAGGGGTGTGGATAGGTCACGTAAGTTGCCGAAAAACGGGTGTCTACATATTCATAGTTGGCATAATGTATAAGGCTGGAATCGATCATCTTTTGTAATTATTAGGGTTTGGAGAACTCCGTTTTGATCATTTCTCTTGGCTGTAAATCTGCTGTTTGTAATTAATTTTCCAACTGAGTATTTGATCAAGTTTCATGGTTAAAAGTGGCTTAAAATCTTCTTAAAGTGTTTCCTTATGTTGTTGATGAGTTCTTTGATGATCTTTGGGTGATTCCTCTCTTATTGCAAGCTGCTGTTATAAAAATCAGACTGCTGATTTACAGCTGTCATAAAATCCAGTTGGCTGATATAAAATTTGAGTTTAATCATTTGGGGTTTTTGTGATTTCCTCCTTTTTCAGTTTCAGCCCTAGAAAGGGACACTACATGGACTTATTCAAATTTGCATTTATCACGCACCAAAGTGCTTTTCAGGAATCACTCAAGAATGTGTTGTTTTTATCAGAGATGATAGTGGATGGTAATTCTAATTGGACCCATACATTTTGAATATTAAGTTGAGTTATTTCTAGAGATGGGATTGATTTCTTACTAGACTCCACGGAAACACCTAGAACCCCCTGTACCAGGCCTGATACGTTTTTGGTACGGGTACGTGCTAGGTATGCTGCAGGTACGTCCCTGCAAGCCCCTGGTACGTCCCTAGTATGAATTTCCATACCCAGGATGTACCAGGGGCCTGCAGGTACGTACGTGCAGCGTACCCAACCCAAAAGTCTTCATTTTCAGTTATCAAATTATTTAAAATCTGTTTTTATGTTCCATGAATGATTTTGTATGCTCTCTTTTGTCTAGATTATTCTTCACCTTGTGTGGAACTTGCATAAAAATCTTTGAGAATTGTAAAACCGATTCACAAACAAAACTGTCTGCAGAGCTCTGCCACCAATAATATAGTTTTTAGACTCCTGAAATGTTACTAGAAGCACAAAGGTTTAATATAAGTATTTAGTCTTTTATAAGTTTGTATATTTGGTGGTGGAAGATTTTTGTCTCCATTCACTTTTGTCCTTATTCACTTATCACGTGTCTACTTGCGGTGGCTCCCTTTTGCTTTTTTGCTTTTAAATTTTAATTTTTCACTATAGACTTTGATAAAGTTTAAAATTGGTATAATTTTGTTTTTTTTTAATATTTTAAATTTATTAAAATATGAATAAAGTTAAAAGGATTATATTTTTTAAATTTTTTTACTGAGATAGGTTGTAGGCTTAAGGAATTTAATTAGATTTTTTAATATTTAATTTAAAAATATTTTATTAGATTTAAATAGGTTTTAAAATTTGAAATATTTTATAACTTAAATGTATTGACGAATTTTTCCCCCTGAAGGTGCTGAATTTGTTTTGAATTTTATCCTCGCTGAATACGAACACGAATATGAACCTGGTGACGTAGATTGTATGAATATTAAATTTCAATAGGTATGCAAATGCTTCTTTATATATATATATATATGTATATATGTATATAACGTACCCACAATGTACCATACCCGAGTTTTTTAAAAAATTGTTGTTTCAGCGTATTGTACCCGTATCGAAACAGTCTAGATTTCTTACCAGGTCTGAGAATTGTAATCTTTGAGAATCTATCAACTGCTCATTAAACACAATCATTACCATGCTTGATAGTAGGGTAGCCTGTAAATAAATCCATTGAAACCAACTCTCGAGGTCTAGTTAACATCGAAAAAGGTGGGTAAATACACTTCTTGTGGTTGATTGGTTTGACGATGACACAAGTGGTACATGATCTAATATATTTTTGCGACATCCGATCTACGATGTGGCCAAAATAATTATGTCTTCAATGCTAAAAGGGTCATTTCAACTCCAAAGTGATTTACAGCATTGCTGAAATGTGCCTCGCATATCAACTTCTAACTCTTTGCCTCATGCAAAACATGTAAGTGTCCAAGATGATACAAGAATCCATCTTGCAATTAGAATTTGGGAAATAACTTCTTGTTGTGATGCCTGAAATATATATGCAAGGCATCCGTCAGATGTATACATTGACCAAGAGTTAGTCTCATGTCCACATGTGTGAAGAGCAGTGAGGAGAGCTTGAACTGGAGGTTGACTCAAACAATTGACTACCAGATTGGTACTTCCCTTTTAATGACTTATGTTCAAATGGAACTATGCAGATATGATGACCATTTTTGATGCCATTCTTGTTACAACTTGTCTTGTGTCTGCAAAAACTGCAAGATCTGTGTGAATTATGGCATTCTTTTCTAATATGTAGTGTTTTCCATGCTTATTTTCTTAGTGTGGCAATGAATGTCTCATTGTGCTAAGCAACAAGGTGATTATATTGAGTAAGGATTGCGCCAAGTACATATTCAAATGCATTTATCTCTATCTCTATAATGTCCCTTAATTTAAATATTAATGAAAAAACTGAGACTGCTGAAAACCCTTTTGCTGAAAATGAAAATAACTGGAAATACACATCAAACCCTAATATAAAAATGTCAAATCATCGGAAAACACTTGCAAATAATTTAATAATTTAATTTAGCACTCATATGCAATTGTAAAACTCAGATACAAATTTATTTAAAACCCTTTTAGCCGAAAATTATGAGATTCATATTTCTAGGGTAAATAACTGAAAATTAGAATTTTTACTTGCTGAAAATGAAAAACAACAAGACATCAAATGACATAATTTTTATTCAAATTTTAAGCATTCAAAATGACCACAAAAAGGCTGTCCAAACCTCCCAAGGGTGACGTCAGCCCTAGGAAAGGTCTAAAATGATCCCAAAAGTGTGGCGCCTCAGCTGGAATGATGGGAAATGATGCTCTAGCTAATCCCTCAATGTAGATCTGACTGATTATTGATGAATTTTTGAATTTTTTGACTTCTTGAATGATGCCCTAGCTGCAAATTCTGCACAACTGAAACACTCGTTGAAAATCAACTGACAATTTGTTGAAGCCCAATAGAAACCCCTGGATGGAGAATCCTTAGGGGATTGAAGGGTTTTTGTTGTTAAGTATGAAAATGAGGGTTTTCATCCTCGCTTATAACCACACTAGAGGGTTTTCGTCCTCGTGTGGAAAAGGTTGAGCAACATCTCAAAAATGTCATGTAAATTTTGATATCCAATGGATGATAACAAAAAGAGCCAAGCGACCTTCTCTTATAGGCAAATGATGGCACAAGACTCAAAGTAATGTCCCAGATGCGACGACCTTCCCTTTGGCAATTTTAAAATAAAGTAATTTGTACTTCATCTTAATAAAGTGTTGACTTTATTATTTATTTTTGCTTTTTTCTTCAAAAGTCACTTTTAAATTAATAATTAAAACATAAGTGCTTATAAAATAAATTATTTTTTGCACTTAAATTATTTATTTATTTACCTTTTTCCCCACCCCATTAGCCCACAGGGAATAGAGAATTAGGCTAAGGGTCTTTCCCTGAATTAATTTCGAAAAGGGGACATTACAGTCCACCCTTCCTGAAATTGTTTGCCATCAAGCAATGGTAAACTCAGCCACCTTGACTCCTCCAAACTGATCATATCTGTAATACATGGATCCCAATTCATCTTTGGAAATTTGCAATTCCCCATTCGGACTCCCCATAAGGCCAAAGGCTGCCATGATTCCAAAGCGGCTGCCACGGTGATTTGCTTTAGCTGCACCCTTTCCCCAATTTTTTGCACCCGAAATGCTCTCCGAAAGTGTGCCAACTTTTAGCTCTATATGACTGATAACAACTGTTCCAACACTTTGAAAATGTCATCACAACAACAAAACTGATCTCCCTTTGCCCCAATCAATGGTATGAACCATGTAGGAGCTGAAAATGCTATTGAGAGTAAATGCATTAATGAAATGGAAGTACCGTAAGAGTTGATAATGCTTATGACAGAAACATTGAAATTGGGAATTTGATGCATGGCTGTCCCAATTGTGTTCATTCCGCTTGTGGGTCAAAGGATATTATCATCCCTTATTCTCCTCATATGCATGCCAATCATTGGGCCCACTTCTTTCCTTTGCTTCTCACACATGTGAGCATGCTGGATTGAACCGCACTTGTCTCTTCTTTTCCTTCACCTCCAGTTTTGGACCTGCATATAGAACAGACATATTAATGAAATCAAGAGCTTCCATCAACATTCCTACAACCGCTCCATCATGCCTCATAGACACGTCATTTAACTCTCTTCCATTGCTTGCATCTTCTTCATAATTTCCTTTCATGTGATGGACTTCCAACGGTCCATTCTTGCCGTCTCACAGATGGTTGTTGCTGTAGCATTGTATTTTCTCGTTCACAAACAACATTGTAGTGGCTGGAAACATTTTTATAACAGCGGAAAAAAATCTCTTATTGATGGTAGGCGGAAAATCCTTCCATGTTGTGACTGAAAATTCTTTTGTGACTGTCATAAAAAGTGTTAAGGGGCTGGTTCTATTGTAAACAACAGCAAAAAGAAGAGGACAACTGTTGTCATACTTTAGATTATTCACAAATTTCAGAAATGAGAGTGATATAGGGGCTGAAATCAACCATATAGTGACTAAAAATTCATGAACAACAACAAACTGAAAATTACTCAAGTGTATGACTGAAATTACTTGTATGGCTGCATACAAACTGTTGAGCTGGCTGGAAATGAGGATGACAGCAACTCTCCAACTTAGAATAGTGAAGCCTTTTGGAAATGAGGATGAAATTTTCTTCCCACTTCCTGTTGAAGATCAAAAGCTATTTCGGTATACAATCAAAACTTTCCCTCGAAATGGCCTCAAGACTTCATTCATCAATCTCATGAAAGTTTTTGGTGCATTGCTCAATCTAAACGACATCACAAGCCATTCATACAATCCTTCCTATACTTTCTCTTTGTGTCATTTAGCTTCTCACTAGAATATGCTATGTGCTGACTCAACACTGCACCAATGGATTTTCCATTAGCATCAGAATCCACCTAGAATACCTTTGCAAAATTAGGCAATGCCAATATTGGTTTCTCAACCACTTTCTTTTTCAACTCTTGAAAACTTCGTTTTGCGGCCTAGTTTCAGACGAAGTCCTTATCTCCCCTCATGGCCTTTGTAACAGGTGCACATGTTCTGCTGAAGTTCTTGATGAATTGGCGTCAGAAATTTGCCAAGCTGTGGAAGCTTTGTGCCTCAAATGCGCTTCATGACAACGGCCACCCCAATACCGCCCACACACCTTTTTAGGATCCATCTCCAGACTTGTAGGAGAAATCACAAAACCCAAATACACAAGCTCCTATTGCATGAAACTACATTTTTTTAAGTTGATAAATAACATCTCTTCCTGTAACCACTGCAGTACTTGCTTTATGTGCTTCAAATTTTCTTCTCACATCTTGTTGAATATCGGAATCTCATTTCGATATAAATCAAAACCTTCCCTAGAAATGGCCTCAAGACTTCATTCATCAATCTCATGAAAGTTTTTAGTGCATTGCTCAATCTAAACGACATCACAAGCCATTCGTACAATCCTTCCTATGTTTTGAATGCAGTCTTCCACTCGTCACCTTCTCTTATGCAGATTCGGTGGTATCCTCTCTTCAAATCAATCTTGGTGAATATATTGCTCCACTCAAAAAATCCATGAGGTTATTAATGCCCAACAATGGAAACCTATATTTTATAGTGATTTTATTGATTGCCATCGGATTTGTGCACATGCGTCAATTATGAGAGGGAGAACAATATGCCCTATGTGTGTCTTAGGATCAAGTATGATTTGCTTCTTAGTATATCCGAGAGAACATAGTAACTTAAGAGTGCACATATTATGCGGAGTAGTGCCATCAATCAAAACATTATGTATAGGGTGTTAAGCAATAGAAACACGAATGTAAAGTGTATAAGAAACAAAGCTATGTACTATATTAGTGTCATCGAAAGTAATAACTGGCGAAGAAGTTGTAGTAGTAATAGTTCCAATCGTAACATGTAATGGGTGATCATAAGAAGGTGGAGGCAATATAATGCGATAAGCATGGTGCACCTCCGAGGTAGATTTTGCAGTATTATGTTTAGAAAGTTGATCACTAAATATCCTGAGCTTTGCATTACCATTAGGAGGCTTAGATTTAGTGGGAGCATCACATTCAATAGCACCAGTATTGAGAAGATCTTGTATAACGCAATGAAGCTTAATACAATGATTAATGGAGTGACCAACACATCAATGGTAATCACAAAGGGTATTAGCATCAAATCTCTTACCATGAGGTGTGCTTGTATAAATCTCAAGCAGTGGAGGGAGAGATACAAGGCTGCACTCAAGTATTTTTTGAAGCACAAATTACAATGCACTAGGTAAATGAGTGAATTGCTGTCGAGATGGCTGCAACTATAGCTCTGTAGGTTATGATTTAACATTGACAAAGGTTTTAGCTTCAGATTCGTCATCATTAGTCTTATGCTTAGAAGTAGTTTTGCGTTGTAGGTTATGATATAACATTGACAATGGTTTTAGCTTCAGATTTGTCATCATTAGTCTTATGCTTAGAAGTAGTTTTGCTTTGTAGGTTATGATATAACCGTTGGAGCTCAAAATTGCACCCTGGATATGATCATGAAAGACCATGAATTCTGAGGCAACATGGGACTGTCTCTTAGTTGTGGTACCTGCGAACTGAGACAAACCTCCGGAGAAGGCCGAATTCCTCTACCTATTCCTACTGCAAAAACTACTCTTTTATGTAAGTATCTAACTCTACTCTAAAATTCCAAGGGACTAGGGTGAGAAGGAGATGCATAAAACAGAAACCTAAACTAGAGAGGTTATAACACTAGAAAGAGAGGTGGAGACACTCTTAGGTGAGTGGAAATGGGAGAAAATGAGTAAGGAGAGGGCAGACTTGAGTGCCACAGCACAAACAACATTCAAAACACCAATTCCATGGAGCACAACACACTTGAAAACCTGCAAGGAGAGTAAGAAATGCACAAAACACTTGCAGATGCAATGGAAGGCAAGAAAAATGCAATAAAACAGAGAAAGGGCAGAAGAGAGCCACAAAACAAATATTTTATTGCTTCAAGAATGCACAATCCATTACAAGAGAGGAGAAGAGGCAAGGATCACCATGCAAGATGTCCAAACATGAGGCTTGCAACTCACAAGTGTTCTAGAACCATTTTGAGAGAGTTCCATTACAATGAATATCCCCCCTCTCAAAACTGATAAGTTTAGAAGTGATGACAGAAGAATCCCAGAATTGTGCTCCCACCCACCGATAAATTTCATTAATTGATTTGAAAAGGGCATGGGCACCTTTGAAAATTTGTCCCCCAATTTACTTTTGTTGTGGAAGAAGAAAATGGCCTCCATCTCTTCATTAATGCATTTTGAACTGTTTGGGAGTGTGCATTTGAATGCTGGAAGTGTTTTCTTTGATTTTCTCCACCAATCCCCACCAACCTCCAATTTTTTATTGTTTCATGTAGTGCATTAAAATACGAATTGAGGGATATAAATTTTATAAAAAATGGAGCATGTGGGAGAAAGTTAGAGCCATGCGGGGTGGTGAGGTTGATTTTGCCCATTTCAAAAAGCTTGGTTTATGTTCCTTCATCAATCCCCCAGTCCGCATATAACTTGTTTTATTTTTGCTTTGGTTCTTTGATTTGTGGATATGTCGGAGGTTCCAGGTACTGGGGGAACTTGGGGTACACGGGCCTTATGTGCTTCGAGGGGAACTGGGTTTAAGTTAGAACGGGGATGAGTGTTCCTTCAAGGCCTGATAATGTCGATTTGGCCGCACAATACCGCCGTCCCTTACCACTGCGGACATATCGGCTCCGTGGGGAACTCACGTCCCCATAGAACTTGTTCATTTTGGGCCATCAACCTCCATGTTCCCCACACCGGATCCTCGGTCGCATTGGCCCCTTCCGTGCTTCATTGACCCATTCTGCCTTGGCCCTTCTTTGCATGGCGGCAATATCGGCCGATCGAGGAACACTTGACCGGAAAAAACTTGTTCGTCGGGGCCTCCAAACTCCGATTTCGCCGCACTACCCATGATCCTTTGCATTGTGGCCCCCAAATGAGTTCCCGGAACCTTAGTTCCATCCGCACCTGTTCCACCCGCAACCTTAGACCTGCATTACACTGCCCCCTACAAATCAGAAAAATCAGGGGACCCAAGACCCGATGGAACTTGTACCGTGTGGGCCTCCAAAAGCTGACTTCACTGCACTAAACCACCTCGGCCTAACTCCAATGTATTGTGAGCATTTCGGCCGCTCGGGGAACTCACGACCCTAAGGCACAAGTTCCTCCTATACCCCAAATGTCCGACTTGTCCGTAATACACTGAAAATGAGTATTTTTCTCATTTTTTCACAAATTTCTCTAACCTCTTAGATTTTTCCTTGGCCAAGAGAGTTAGAGAAATGAAGCCAAGTGTCCCAAAATCAATATTTCCCATTTTCGATCCATTTAACAAAAATTTGGCCAAGTTTTTTTATCTTTCAAAGCCAATAAGAAAGGAAATGCATCCATATGATCCCAATTTCTCCAAAATCAATTGCAAGTGTTCCAGAAACATGGAATTTACCTGTTTTCTCCAGATTCAACCTTGAAACTCTGTCAACTGCCTGGGTCCATTCTCCCAAGTTGTTTATTTTTGTGAGGGGGCAAAAATAGACAACAATAACATTGACAATGGTTTTAGCTTCAGATTTGTCATCATTAGTCTTATGCTTAGAAGTGGTTTTGCCTTGAAACTCGTGATTAGAAGTGTTAGGAGGATTAGCAACCTATTTGAGCTTATTCATGTTGCGGAGCTTAGCTTCACGTTCTTTTAGAGTATGCCATATGGCATAGATGGTCAAATGACGATACGTCTTGGATACGTCTGTACATATATATTAAAAAATTAAAATATATATATATATATATATATATATATATATATATTTAATTTTTTATGTACATCTACTCATTTTACTCATTTTTTAGTCCATAAAAACTGAAATAGTAATACAAAACTTGAATCAATGTTCAAAACATTCAGTATACAATTACTTAAGACTTTGCATTTTTATTGATCATGTGGCTGCCATACATATGATATACGGACATCATGTCAACATGAATACGAACAAAACTTGAAATTTGAAAAATATACAAGGATCCATGTTCAAATTTTCAAAACATACAATATACTTAAGATTTTACATTTCATATTTACTGCAGGATATGTATTTACTTAAAAATGAAATAAAACTTAAAAAAAATGAAATAAAACTTTAAAAAAATGAAATAAAACTTAAAAAAGACGTATTTACTGCAGGATACATGCCTGATACGTACGGAATACGTCACGGATACGTCTGTACATATCTGTGACGTACCTTGATGTATCTGGTACGTATCAGGCACGTATCCGGTACGTATCCGTATCCAATACGTATCAAAGGGGATTCGAGGGGGTCTTGGGTGTATCCATGCATCATAGGAGTATGGCATAGATGGTCAAATGAGTTGAACTTGTCAAAGATAACTGATTCTTGTAAAGGGACAAGAAGAATTTGGGTAAAAAGGTCTTGTAACTCATCGCTGGCCAAAATATTGTTCATCTTAGTTAGTGTGGTTTATAGCGTAGAACATAATCACCGATAGGTTCATTGGAAGCTTGTCACATTTTAATCGTTTGAGCGTAAGGGACTTTGTCTCGAATGACTCCAAGATATTCAAATTGCCAAATTACCAAATAAAAATATTCAAATTGCATTTTGTTTTTGAAATGGTTGAATTAGACATATTGTCTTAGGGAAAAACCAACTACAAGGCCATTTTAATTTGTTTGTTCAATCGGGATCAAAAAAGGCCTAGGGATCTAAGGGACAAAAAAGGATGAAGGGAATAATGAAAGGTGAGACAAGTGGAGGTAAGATGTGACTAGGAGAATAAAATCATAATAAGAGGGTGAAATGATGGATCATAAGCACCTGCTCATGACAAGATTATTCAAGCCGACCCAATCCCAATCTTGATTGGGAGGTCAGTGCACTATCAAGCCCCTTGACAATAAAAAGCGCCAGTAATACATTTTCTGAGTGTATATAGGAAGCTCAACAAGATCGTAAGTGTCATTCTTTAAATTAGGATTGCATTTATCTTGCATAACTTGTTACCATTGTGTAGAATCTTTAGATACATAACATGGACCGTCAATTGATCCTTCATTGACATTTATTTCTTCAATTTTAGTGTTTTTCAAGGTTTGGAAGTGTTATGTTGGAAGTTTCTTTGGAAAAGATGAGGAAAAGATGAGGAGTAGAACTCTGTCCAACACTTCATATTCATCACTCCTCTCGTTTTAACATCTTCATTTTTTACTTGATTTGATTAACATTTTCCGTTGGCATCAAGAGGCACAGTGTCTTACCAACCATAATGGAACTCATCAATCAAGGTATCCTTAGTTATAACAATCTTTTTCTATGATGGATCCCAAAGCCTGTGTGCTTTACATGACTCGCTATATCTTCATCTTGAAGATGGGTGCTGATATTATTTGTCAAAGAAAACAATTGATAGCCAAAGCCTCCCTATCAAGTTCATCAAAAGCATCTTTTTGTTGTTTCATCTGTAAGAAATTTTCAAGCTTCTATAAGGTCAAAATGTTTGTTAGGGATAATTCTGCCCTTTGAGCCTTATTGGTTCCAGACATAATATAATCAACAATATTAACACTAAACATATTGAAGAGATTCAAGGGTTTGTAGCCAAACAATTTTAGTATTCCACTTCTAGGTACTGAATGAACCCTTGAAATTCAGATGGAAATGGACAGAAAAGGGTTGAAGACATCCTTGAAAATCCAGATCGAAATGAAGAATATTTCAAACAGGTTTTGGGCAAACATAATCTGGCCCTAAAAGATACCTAAGAAACATAACAAATTTCAATGTGTTTTCAGGGCGATTTTGAACATCTCACAAAGATTAAAGTCACAGAAATTTCTGTTAAATTTCCAATGTTTTTTGAACAAACTCAAATGTACATCGTATGAGGATGTAATTCCCGTTTCACTGAAAGTGGTACTATTAACTATTAGCATTTGGATTTTGTGACACTGCACAAGAAAATTTTCTCCCCCAATCTCTAAAATAAAACTTGTAGCAAACACAATATCATCTGCCCTTGTAACAACAAATAACATATATGCACACTGCATGGTGCTTATAGGGTCTTGCCTTGCCAAAATCTGCACCAAAAGGGTTCTGCCAGGTCGCTGGGCCACTGCTTCCTCCAGTTAACTAAAAAAATAAAACAAAATAAATAAATAACATATACAACAGCTCCTCAAGTCTGAACTCAAAAATGAAGGAACATTGGAGATTTTAAGAAGAATTTCACCAAGTCTTGAACTAAACTTGAATGACAGCAACACAATTTATGTCCCTTGCTGTTCCTCTAAAATAACAAGAAAGTATTCCTTTGTGTATGTACTTATGCATTAATGTAAAGAACTCAGTACAAGCTTTCTACATATCTCCTGTGAGAAGCAAACTCACTCCAGCTATCTCCTTTTGATCTATTTCAAGAAATATGGTACATATCTATACAAGTGTATGAAGACGAGGCAACTAAGATTTGTATACCTCATAAATGGACCACTAGCAAATAAGTGGGAGAGTAAATGACACTTCGTAGTAGTTGTGCTAACTCGTGTTTGGGAATCTAAACATGCAAGAGGAGGAGAACAAACTAATTAAAATATGTGACAGTTGGCTAGATGAGACTGGTACCTTCTTCAACATATAAATTAGGCACTGTTTCTACCCCGAGTCACCTCCAGTTTTCTAAAGTAGCCAAACAACGCTTCTCACTTCATGTTATTGCCAAGTTGACCCAAAGAGAATCTCTTTTCTTTATAATTCAATAAACTATTTTGTCAACTGGATTTTTCTGTTTATATAATGTAGGAGGAAATGCTGAAATTATAGTTTGTGATGGCGGTGAGTAGTCGGTCTCATTCTAGCAACCACAACATAGAAAACTGCCAAGAAATGGCCCTCAAAGCAATTATATCAACTTCGACAATATAGGATGTAAGTCATAAAGACAGTAAGTTCCGTGGATCCCTTTTATGGCACAATTATGGATTTTCTGGATGATTAAGCCTCACTCCCCATTTCCAAAAAATCATAAAATTGGAATTATCATCATCCTCATTCCTAAATAATCCTGGAGAGAAGGCAATACTTAAAATATTCTGCAATATGATGTAATTAGGTATTAGATTGTTCGCTACAGCTAACTGGAAAGATATTTAATGCATACAATCAGCTAACAAATCATAGCCAAATATACTATGAAGAACATAACCTAGTTTATTCTGAACAAGAGGGTTGCACCAAAACATTAGTTACTATCAGGGTCAAATCACCTAAAGAGGAGGGGCTGTCTTGGTTATTTGCACTCTAATTGTGTCATTTGAATCTTCATTGCAGGCGATAACATTGGCAGGAAGAGTGCGTGTGAATGCTGTGTTGCCTGGTTGGATAAATACTGATCCTGCTGGTGAGGCAGCATTGAGAGCTGAGGATCATAATTGGCATCCAGTTGGCAGGGTAGGAACACCACAAGACATTGCTGAATTATGCCTGTTCTTGTCTGATGAGAAACGGTCTGGATTTATTACAGGGCAGGAGTTTGTAGTGGATGGTGGGGTGACCAAGAAAATGGTGTACCCAGATTAATATTTTAAAAAGATCCAGTAAGAATAGCCTTCATTTAATCATCATTATTTCCAAATGACATTAAAAAAGCTATATACTTCAGGTCTTTGGTTTCTGATTCATTCTTAATTGAAAATCAACATGGTGATATTTACTAGCACACAAACATTATGCTATTTAAAAATTCATCAGATAATCTTAATCGGTAACCTGTTAATGGGCTTAAGCATAATCTTAGCCTGTACCTCAGAAATCATTTTCCATTATGAAAAGTCATGCTTTTCTTTGGTTCTGAGGAAATTTATGGGAGGATTGTGGTAATTGGAGCTGATGTTTGGAATACCTTTGGGAAGTAGTTTGTGCATCCTGTATATAGGCAATTTTTTCTCGGTTCAAAAAATGGCATGTCCTTTTCGAAATGTACCACGTTGCTATATTGAACATAATATTCCTAGTTCTGGTAGTGCTGTCCTAGTTGTTATGATATCCATATAGTTATGTTTGTAAATGGTACTCCTGTCATTTCTTTCCTTGTTTTATCTATTTTGAAAGAGATCCAATAGTTGGAGGCAGTCCTTAAAATGTTTATGCTCTAGAATCTAGGTTTAGAAATCACATACACATCACTTTTGTGATTAGCCTTGGAAATTCCTGAGCGTATGTAGGGAATGTTAATGTAAACACTTTGAACCCACCTGTCCCAATCTGGAAATATTGTAATTTGGATTACTCTCATGCAACCCCTTCTTGTAACTGATTAGTAATGGTTCGTGGATGCAAAAGAGTACGAAGGGGTTGTATATTAGTTCTTTTCATGTGCATTGAGAGCCCCACTATTTTATCTTTCAAACGGAGCTTATCTTGTAAGTGAAGAAGCCGTTTGATATCTGGTAATTGGATTCTTGAATTCATCAAAGCTATATATATATATATATATATAAAACAAACCTCCAAAACTAAGGGTTTGATATGAAGCAATACTCATCAAAGAACTAACTTAGTTCCAACAAATCTATATGATTAATGACTGAGGGACTTTGTGATTGCATGCACTGTGTGCTCTACATATATGTAATGTTGAATGCACAATGGATTTTCCAACCATTCTTGATTGAGACATTTCCCATCGTTCTTGTTGTGACTTACAAATATTGTGGCATTTCCAATTGTTCATGTTGTGAATTACAAATGGTAGGACACAATGCATGGAATCATGAACCACCTCAGTCGTTAATCATATAGATTTGTTGGAACTAAGCTAGTTCTTTGATGAGTATTGCTTCATACATAATATAACACAATGCATGCAATCAAGAACTGCCTTAGTACTTAATCATATAGATTTGTTGGAACTAAAATAGTTCTTTGAAGAATATTGCTTCATACTATCCCCTTAGTTTTGGAGATTATATACATATGAATGCACAATGGATTTTACAATCATTCTTGTTGCGACTTACAAATACTAAGACACAATGCATGCAATCATGAAACTATCTCGGTCATTAATCTTATAATTTGTTGGAAATAAGCTAGTTCTTTAATGAGTATTGCTTCATATCACCCCCTTAGTTTTAGAAGTTAGGGTTAGGGTTAGGGTTTGTCTCTTTTTTGTTTCTTATAGAAGATATATATAGAATGCACAATGGCTTTTCCAATCATTTTTTTGTGACTTACATTTAACATGACACAATGCATGCAATCGTGAACAACATATTCATTAATCATATAAATTTGTTGGCACTTAGCTTGTTCCTTGATGAGCATTGCTCCATATCATCCCCTTGGTTTTGGAGCTCATTTGTAGAAGTTTTGAATTGGCCAAATGGCTTGAAATATGCTATTAGTCATAAACTATCATCGTTGGAACATTTACCAGTGCCGTTCACACATGCTAGTTGTTGTTGAGTTCTATCATCTTAGAGTAAAATGCATAATCTTTTGTAGTGACCCCTTTTTGAAGTTAAAGTAAAACAAAGACCCTTAGCCTATTTTATTGTTTCGCACAAGTTAATGGGATGAAGGAAAATGAATCATGGCAAGATTAAAACTAAGTGAGCCAAAAAATAACTTTATGTCGGCAACTTATGTTTTAATTTAAAAATAAGAGTACTTTTCTAATTTAAGTGGTTTGCCACTTAATTAGAAATCGAAAGAAAGGGAAGGATACAAAAGATGGAGGGGTTCATTTGTGGACATCTACCATCTATCTATCATCTTGATTTTATGAAGTCGAGCACTTGTGCTTTTACTTTTAGCTATTGAAGACAGAAACCCTCTTAGCATTCTAAGGACGAAAACCCTTATTATGATCATAATTTAGGGACGAAAACCCCTCATATTTTTCCAGTGGCTTCACAGAGGAGTCACACTTGGTCATATTAGAGCTAGGGTATCATCACACGTGAGCCACATTGGAATTAAGGGCAATTCATTCCAACTAGGGCGCTTTCCCAAGGTTGGCACAACAGATTTGAAGGACTAGCACAACAACCTAGCCCTGATTTGAGGGCTGATGTCACCCTACGACAGGTTGATGTCACCTGTGGAGGGTGAATTTTGTACTTTGCGTGCATTCTGTGAGTTGGGAAGCTTGGTTAAGGTGATTACAAGCTTGATTCAACCATAGTTGATCAGTTGGTTTGTGGTTTTGATTGATTTTTACATTTGTATGGTCTGCTGGAAATTAATTAATTCCAGCCGACACATTGATTAATAAAATTCAATTTGGTGTTGTCTCCATCTTTGCAAGAGTTTTTTTTAGTTGATTAATGTTTGAATAATTTATTCAAGTTAATTTCAATAAATTTCGAGTGATTGTCAAAAGGGTTTCTAGGAATTCCATATTTTGCTAATTCTACTCTAAAAGGGACATTATAGTGGTATCAGAGTATTTGATCTTACCGACTTGCTGACATAATTTTTGATGACACTAGGTTTGAGAGGTTTGCCCAAGGGCAAGAGAGATTGACTAATATGATGGCATAGCTGATCCATACCATGCAACATCCGAATGGTGAAGAAAGCTCTTCAAGGGGAACTATAAAATCTAGCCACCAAGAACCGTGAATGATTCTTCATTTAGGTCATTCTAGCTTACTTTCCTTCCAAAAGAAGAAACCTTTCCTCTGAGGGAAACTCAATCCTCCATAGTGAATGACATTGCTGCCAAACTACATTGAATATAGAGGCCTTCCAGTTGAGATTTGGAGAGAACTACCATTTGCTGACTTCATGGGATTGAAGAAAGATCAAGTTGGAATTGGACCAAGACCTTAGCCACGAGCTACACAAGGAGACTGACAACATGTCTTGAGGAAGGAAGAGGAATTTTTTTCCAAATGGTGATTGTGGATCAAGAAGAACAATCAAAGCAATTGGACATTGAGAAGGGGCAGCCCATGGAAGCCCTAGAAGCACATGTCAATCTTCCTAACTTTACAAAGTCCGAGTCATTACCTTTTGAGAGTGATTTAAAGAGTTCTCCCTTAGTGATGAGGAGAGGAAATCCTTGGGCAAGAACCGAAGAAAAAAATCAGATTTGCAAGAAGATTTTTGAGGTAGCGATATAAGAAAACCATGTTGAGGGGCATGCACATGAGAAAAGAGCTTTACCAGTTGCTAATGTTGATTTTCAACTTGATGGAATTTTTAGAACAACCTATGGGAAGCAAATTGATTGTGTTCGTGACTTTAACAAGAATTATGAAGATGTTATATAATCTTCTAATGTTTGCATGTGTCAACAAGATTCCCTTGTTGAATTTGAAGAGTTCAAGGTGAAGGAGAATGCTGATGTTAACCCAGAAATTCTGAGTCACAAGGTTGGGGATGTTGAGGATATCTCAACACATTGCAATTTGACAAAGGAAGGTGAACACTTTAATGACAACCAAAGATATGAAAGTAATTCAAATTTATTGCATCCTACTATGTCATTGCATGAAGTTTGTCATCATGAGCAACATGCTAAAAATGGTGATAAGATGAAGGACACATGGGGTAACAAAGAGCACATATATCCTTTTGCACAAGTTCAAAATTGTTTGTACATAAAAGTATGGGATCCAGATGCTCTTTGTAGATACAAAAAGGGTCACATCTTGAGACCAAACACTACATTTGAAGACAAGGTAGTGGAGATAGTCACCATTGTTGGGGCAACAAGATGCTTTATGTGGAAAGGTGGTAAGCATAATAGATGTTTTTCTGTTGTTCAAGGTTTTAACATGATTTTGATGGAGTCAAACTAGATACGGGGTGGCCACCATTGGATGTGTGAAGGAGAACTCAATGCAATGTCCCCTTCTCGGGACATTTTTTAAATGGAAGAACTGAAGACCCTCAACCCATTTTCTCTCTTGATGGATTCGAGGATGGAGCTTGAAGATGGTCCTAAGGTGTCTGTTGTCTACATTGTATCCCTTGGTATGCCTCACGCTACAAGGACTCTTTAGTTAGTTTTAAAATGTGCACATAGCTTAGTTACTTTTATTATTTAATTAGAAAATAATAAAGTGCACATAGTCTTAGCATATGAAATGTTTTAATTATGATGTTGTGGGAGAGAAACTTATGTAAAGGGGCCACTTGGCTATCCAAATTGTAATTGCAAATTTAAAAAGTGTTTTCCCTCCAAGAGGGTCGATCCCCTTCGGAAGTTTATTTAAAGGATGTGGGGGAGGTCATTTCATCTCATGTTGGATTTGATCATTTATGTCTCTCCATGCTTAGAGAAATGAGATGTATGCCCTAGCTCTTTATTGTGCTCTCTCTCATTCGATTTGGAGTTGAAGTAAATATGATCTTGACAAGGATCCATTAGTGTTATGTGCATTTGTTGTGTGTGCCGAATTGCACTAGGAGAACTTCCTTGCCCTAGCACATTTATTTATGGTGCAAATTTGATTATTGTTGCATGATTTGGGAGCATATTTATTGGTTTTCAGATTTGTTGTGTTTTGCAATTAATTTCATAATTTTTGGAGATGATTTAATGACCTACTCTTTAGGGAAAAATTAGGGTTTTGTGTTTGCTGTGCAAAAACTAATTTTGAAATATTATTTTTCATATTTTTGTGGCCCAAAATCCAAAGTTTCAGCTCATTTGGACTTCTCTAGCAAAAGATACGAATTTTTGAAGTTATGCTACAAATATGGGTTTTTAAAAATAATTTCCAGAATTATTTGGCATGATTTTGGTTATCATAAAGAAAGATTTGCAGCTCCGATTTGTTCATCATTTATTTCTGAGCAAGGGAGGTACTTTGTGGTGTGTTAGAAGGTTGGAAAATTGTTGGAAATATTTTATTAATTTCTTTTAACCCCAGCGTTGGGATCTGGAATTTTAAATGCTATTTTGGTGGGTTTTAAGTGCTTAGGAAAATTTGATCGTTAATGCATTGGAATGCTCTAAAATTCTAGTTTATTATGCACTTGGTTTCATGCAAAAAGATGAAGTATTGATTGAGCTATGAAGTTTCAAAGTTTTCAGTTGTCTACAAGCTATTTTAAATTAATAGTTGCTGTTATAAAAATTTGATTTTAAAAAGCTCGGGTCTCTAATTAAGTCTCCCATCTAACCCACCACTTTGGCTAATTCCAACCCCATTTTGGGTTGTAATTACGTTGACATTGAGTTATTTGCGGTTGAATTAAAAAGATCTCATCCTTCTTGGTTCAATTTGTGTTGAAGGTGCTACAAATTTCTATTTATTCCAAAAGGGGACATCACAATCAAAGGTGATGTGTTTCTTTAAAAGGGCTTCACTATTCCGGGTTGTAGAGCTATTGCCATCCACATTTCCAGCCCGCCGAAAAGTTTGTATGCAACATACAAGTAGTTCCGACCATGCACTTGTGTAATTTTCAGTTTGATGCAGTTGTTGAAGTACTTTCAGTCAGTATATGGTCTGATTCCAACCCTTATATTATTGTCATTGCTGAATTTTGTGAAGGGTTTACAATATGACATTTGTTGTACCATTCTTTTTTATGTTGTTTGCAACAGATTCAACCCCTTTTACACTTTTATGATAGTCATAAAAATGTGTCCAATCACATGGTGGAAGAATTTTCAACCTTCTATCAATTTTGAATTGTTTGTAGCTGTTATAAAATAATTTCCAACCATTAAAAAATTATGTTTGTGAGTGAGAAAAGACAATGCTACAACTACAAACATGCTTGGAGCAACATGAATGGACCTTTGGAAGTCCTTCACATGAAGGGAAATTATGAGGAAGATGCAAACATTGGAAGAGAGTTGAATGACATGCCTATGAGGTATGATAAGGAGGCGGATTAATATGTTTGTTCTATATGCAGGTCCAAAAATGGAGAAGATACATTGCATAAGTGTGGTTTAGTCCAACATGTTTATATGTATGAGAAGCAAAGCGAAGAAGTGCGCATAATGGTTGACATGCAAATGAGAACAAGTGATGATGTGATCCTCTGACCCAAAAACGGAAGGAACACTCTTGCAATAGCCATGCACTAAATTCCCAACTTCAATGTTGCTGTCATAAGCATTATCAACGCCTATGGTACTTCAATTTCATTAAAGCACTTACTCCCAATGGTATTTTCAGCTCCTACATGGTTCACACCCTTGATTAGGGAAAAATGATATCAATTTTGTTGCTATTATGACATTTCCAGAGTGCTGGGACGACTGTTATCGGTCATGTACAACTGCAAGTTGGCACAATTTAGGGGAATATTTCGGATGGAAGAAGTTGGGAAGAGGTTTTGATTAAAGAGGATCATCAGGGCAACCACTTTGGCATCATGGCAACACCTTGCATGTGTGGGAACAACCCATATAAGTGTTGGTGTGGAGATTCTTATGAGTCCAGGAATGCATAGTTTTCATATGACCAAGGAGAGTTCAAGTTTTTTTGGAAGTTGACAAGCATAACAGGGAGCAATTGAGTTTATTATTAGCCCAAGCGAATGAGGAAGATGATGTTGCTACAACGAAGGTGGAAGAGTTGCTTGACATATCGATGAGGCAATGAGACTAAATTTTAGTGTTGTTGTCATCACCATCACTAACTACTTGGTTACCGTATGACAGAAAATCAACACGTGGCCTTCTTCACACCCGACCTCTCGAGGTCGTGTCGAGACAGCCGGTGTAGAATGAGTGTGAATGTGAGTGTGGTGAGGGGGATCAAGCTAATTGGGCAATCTTATATCTTCAACACGCAATGTCGGGATCTACGAGTCTAAAGCAAAGAATGCTCTCCTAACTTGAAGTGGTGTGATGGTTTGGTATGAGATAATAGCCACTTGTAGACTCCAATCAATGTCGAGCTCAACCGAGATTTTGTTCGTTGGTTGTTGAACATGCGGAAAATGACCTGCGGGCACCTCTTATAGATTTCTAGACAAGGTCATGGAAGTAAGAACGAGGGGCACAATGAAGCCACATATATTTACGGGCGATTTTCCGGTCTGGTCTAGAAAGTCTTACCCTGATCGGCTGCTATGTTCAGTAAGGAAAGCTGTGCGATAATATCTGGTGGAAGTGGTGAAGATCTGAATACTAATGTATGCAAACTAGTGTTAATGTCGAACTGACTGGCAGGGTCATTGGGTTGTGGGACTTGAGGATCACAACCAAAGACTCGTGGGGGTTGTGGCCCTTGGATGGTCATGCGCGTAATCAGACCCTGTTGCCAGGGGCAGTCCAATAATCGTGGGCTTAATTAACAACTATGTTTAGTGTATTGAGTTATTCTATCTTCTCAGCAAAAGTTGTAGGTGTGCGTAAGACTGTCAAACGTAAGCTGATATCAATGTCAGTTATCAATTCTGGCCCGTTGGGTTGTGGGACCAACAGATCACAACTGTATGTCTTTTCTTGTTGTAGACCGTTGATGGTCATACAAAATGAAATAAAATGACTTTTAATAAGCAAACTAATTACTGAAGGAGATCTAATCTATGTTTTTGGAGTTTTCACAATATTTTGAATTAAAGCAATAAAAGCAAACTAATCTATCGAAGGAAATCTTTTTTTTCTTTTCTAATCCTTAAGCAATGTGCTTTAATCTAAAAAATAAACTAAAGACAAGTAATCAACCGGATGTAGCTAGTTATTTGTGCAAATGTATGAATCTAGTCTAAATCAAACAACCTAATCTAATCAAAATCCTTCAAACCTTAGCTCAGAGGTGAAGAACAAATCATGACCCTGAAAGGGTTATTTTTCCTCACAACTTCCCTAGTAATGTTGAAAGGCAAACTTACTGAAATGAATGATTCTCTACTCTATTTGATATGAATGATTTCTACTCTATTTGATATGAAATTGACAATTCAACACACAAGGCAAACAAATACACAATTCCAACCTGGACAAGCAAGAGTTTTGGCAAATCTAGTTGTGTCTGTATCTATCCCCTCATTATGTTCCTTTCTTTCTTCGAGTGTCCATGTGAGTCCAAGAGATTGGGAATGCAAGAACAACAGTAGGAGGATGTGCTTGAGCAATGGTAGCTTGATGGTAGTCCGAATGCAATGTAGGTAGAAAAGAGATAGCACAAGAGATCGGAGCTTGGCTATGCAATTCCTAGCAAGATCGTAGCAGCAATACAATGCAAGATACACAAAATTCTCAGGCAAGATTAAAACTCAATAAGCCAAAAAGTAACTTTATGTCGACCACTTATGTTTTAATTTTAAAATAAGAGTACTTAATTAGAAACTAAAAGAAAGGGAAGGATATAAAAGAAGATGGAGGGGTTCATTTATGGACATCTATCATATGTCTATTGTCTTGATTTTACGAAGTCGAGCATTTGTGCTTCTACTTTCAGCTATTGAGGACGAAAATTCTCTTAACATCCATCACTTGATGACAAAAACCCTCATTGTGATTAAAATTTGGGGACAAAAACTCTCATATTCTACTAGTGGCTTCACATAGGTGTCACACTTGGGCATATTATAGCTAGGGCATCATCACATGGGCACTACATTGGAATTAAGGGCAGTTCATTCCAGCTAGAGCACTTTCCCAAGGCTAGCACAACGGATTTGAAGGCAAAAGGGGCAATTTGGAGGAATGGCGCAACAACCTAGCCTTGATTTGAGTGCTGAGGTCACCCTAGGGCATGTTGATATCACCTTTTGAGGGTGAATTATGTACTTTGCTTGCATTTTGTGAGTTGGGAAGCTCATCTAAGGTGATTACAAGCTTGATTCAATCACAGTTGATCAACTAGTTCATGGGTTTGATTGATTTTTGCATTTGTATGGTCTGTTGGAAATGAATTAATTCCAGCTTGCACATTGATTAATAAAATTCAGTTTGGTGTTGGTTCCATCTTTGCAAGTGTGTTTTTCAGTTGATTAATGTTTGAATAATTTATTCAAGTTAATTTCAATAAATTTTGAGTGATTTTCAAAAGGGTTTATGGGAATTCCATATTTTGTTAATTCTTCCCTAAAAGGGACATTACATCATTGACCTTGTATGTAGGAGCTAAACAAAGATTGAAGTGCAATTGGAGTATATCTTCACATATTAGTTAAAGTTTATACAAAGCAATCACAAACACAAACAAAATATGGGATTAGAGCCAGATTATGATATAGAGAATTATAGTGCTGTGAATTTAAGTGGTCATTTTGTATGTGTTTTATGCTTGAAAATCTAAGGAAAAAACCATGCTAACTTTGGATTTGAAAGGATGTAATTTGGTACAAAATATTGTTGGTCATAAATTTGAATTTGATGATTTTTTAACCATAGATTCTTTGAGAATAAAATTTAGTTTGTTAATATCTAAGATATATTATTGACTACAAATAACCAATATAACTCATTGAGGTTGGAGCACTCTAGTTAAAAATAAAAACCAAGAAAAATGAAAATGAACAAAGAAACTAAGAAAAAGGAAAATGAACAAAGAAATTCATCTGGGTGCAAGTGCCTCAACCGAGTAGAGAGATTATTTTTTATAATTTTTAAATATAAATTCAATAGTAAAAATAATATTTCTTGCCTTTTTATAATGTTGTCACTTGTTATCATTTTTAATAGTTATTAATTATTTATATGGCCTACTGTAAGTGGCAGACTCATAATTATAAAGGTTAATAGTCTATTTTTTTTATCACCTTTTATTATATTGTGAGCTATAATATTGTTATAGTATTTCCTCTATGGGGCTCAACAATTCTTTTTTGTTTAGCTAGAGTTCCCTACTGTAGTGTATGCTTGTGTGGAATGATTAGAGGTTATTGTCAAGGGATTTATTTGTAAATTTCAATTTGGTATCAAAGCATGATTGATCATCCATCATAATATTTCTAAGGATTTAACTTCTTCGGTTTCTTTCTACTACCATAGTCACCTTCTTACTAGTTTCATGAGGATTCTTTGAAACCCTAATGTTAAAGAATCACACGTAGCTCACAAGTAGTGAAGTTTGTGGCGATATTTGAAAAGATGTTGGGCATTTGCACAAAGATTTTACAATCCAATATTGGTCTATTTTGATTGAGTTATTACAATTGTATTGTTTTAAATAAAACCAATCACTAGGCCACAGTTTCTTGATCTATTTACATTTTCTTAAAGTTCACGACAAATTCGGGTGGATCTCTTCTTTATGTTTTTTTCTTTCAAGTCGTCTTCATTATCTCTTCTTTATGTTTTTATCTTTCGGGTTGTCTTCATTATGAAATGGGATGATCAATTTTTAATTAAAGGTGGAAAATTGCATACTATGACTATTTACTTTTGTTGGCAATCCTCCATCTTATAATTTGTTTCGAATGGCTATACTTTCATATTTATAAAAAAGTATCATTTGATGAGGAACTCTATGAGATTGTACTCTATTCGAATGGCTATACTTTCATATTCATAAAAAAGTATCAAGGGTGTGTGGAAGTAATGCATGAAAGATTTCCTCATTAAATATGACTATTGGAAATATATTGATAATTAAGAAAAAAACTCAAGACCTTGAAATTAGAGAAAATGAGGATGGAAACAAGAAAGCATTTGCCTTATTAGAGTTAAGTTTGAAATATTTGAATCTTTTTATTATCTTATTTATGAGGATGTAACAATTGCACATGAACTTGGGATGTTATTGAAAAGAGTGTTATGTGCATCCTTCTCAATGGGATGAAAAGCATGATTGAGTATGAGTCCGATTTTGAGGACTTGTCTTCTCATCATGTGGATTGTGAAGGACTTAAATTCTTAATTGAGGCCCTGATTAGTGACTCTTTTGTAAATGTGGTGACAAATGCTTTTGACGATGATATTTGTTCTTCAAATCGAATTGTTCTTTCAACTAAGATAATGGAGGACTTGTTGACTATTCACGAGGTTTGTGATGCAGTTATTTTAGATTTAAAATCTTCAATTGAAAGTACATTTTCTTATCAGATTTTTGAGTATGCTTATGGGATATGAATACCTTTTATCACATGGATCCACCTTTGCCCATTCCATAAGCATGAATGACACTTATGGAGATTGAAATAACTCTTATCATCCTATTATTCATTTTGTGTGTATTATGGAGGGTTGTGAGGGTATTCATGATAAAACCCACATTTTAGTTTCTTTTATTTGTAGTGAGGAGATCGAGGATGATATTCCTTTTGTGAATTAAGAGGATGTTGTACGAGATTCCTTCTTATGTGACATCACTTCTATAACTTTTTCTATTGATCTTGTGGGGAGATTTAGAGTGAATGATCTTATTTTGGTTAAGGATAATACATTTGTGGGCTCTTTCTTAGATATTGGGGGTAGGAGGGTTCATGCCATTTGGTGGTATGCATCACAAGAGTTTTTGTAAATCAAAGTGAAAATCATATTATTGATCATATAAAGAGTCATTTTTTAATTTTTCTCTGTCTTGTAAGTCACTTGAGATATTAGGTGATTTAGATTAATTTCTTTTTAGGAGTCTCATATTGATCCTAATATATGTTTTAGTCACATTGATGGTCGTAGTTTGGCGCTTGTATCACTTCATACAACTTGGGATTTATGATAGAGTGCTACAAGTTGTGACACTTGCATGATGCAAGATTGGTTTTTTCCTTTCTTGGAAACCACATTGAAGGCATTGTTGAGTCACTGATTCCCATTGATGAAGATTTGCTATTCAACTTTATTAGAGAATCGTGCACCCGTTCCTTCCATTGGTATCAATGTATATGGCTTTACTATCCCCTCATATGTTACTTAGTGATTGGATGCATAATTGGTTATACTTGAGTGATGAGGGACCATCTTGCTGACAATAAAGATTAATCTTTTTTCAATATAGCGAAGTTTTTTATTGTTCTAATTAGAGGTTCTAGAGTCTTGTTGAAGGCTTTATACACTTATTGCACCTTAAATGTCCCAGAACTTATGGTTCATGATCTTTGTGGCATCATAAAGAGGATTCATGGATGAAGACTCTTTGTCACGTTTGGTTCTCATAGATATTTTCAAGGGTGTATTTTCATTTTTTATGATCCATGAGGAGATTACATGACATCTTTAGAACTTTTCATTAACGAGATGTGTTAGGCATAATGCATACCTTTATCACATCTATGTGTATATTACTGCGACAATCTTATAAGGGGTATTGGAAATAATAAAGCCTCATTATCTTTTCCTAAGGTTTTCATTTACTTTTATATAACATACTCATTTACTTTTAGGAGTAAATAGTATAATTATAAATTATCATATTGTGAGTTACAATGTTTTTTTAGTGTTTGACCTACAGGGCAGATCATATCTTCTTTTGCTTGGTAGAAATTCCCTACTTTGTTACATGGTTGTGTGGAATGACTATAGGTTATTGCTATTGGGACGTAAATGTAATTCTAATTTTCAATTTATGTCTGAGTATATACTAATTAGCTTGTGTGCTTGTACTAGCTACTTTACAAAAGGGTAAAATTAATAAGTTTTATGGTGATAGGTATTTTACAATGGTACCCAGAGGTGGTGTTGGTGAAGTATAATACTTGTGTGTTGCTAATAATTAATTTCAGACTTTAAATTTGATGTCCATTTGACGATCACTTAGATTTTTCATTTTTGTTTTTTGTGGAGAGAGTCAATCAAAACATTGTAATATCTTGGCTATTAGGGTGATTTTGGAGCTTGTTTATTTCCCATATAAGTTTGTTCGACCCTGACAAAGTACCTTAACTAGATATATGCCATTTATGAACCAATAAATGGAAAATTTGTAGAGAAAGTAATGGATTTATAATCAATGTGGTACGCAAAAAATCTAAGGGCCTCTCGATTATATATATTAGAGATGGGAAATAATTAATATATGATCGACCAAACAAGTAAGTACATTAATTATTTTACATCTCTAATAAATATGTTCATTTTAACTCTTGCCATTAATTCTTATATATGGATTGTGGAATTGATGGCAAGAGTTAAAATGAACATATTTATTAGAGATGGAAAATAATTAATGTATTTACTTGTTTGGCCGATCACGTTGGGTGTTGGGTTTTCAAATTTAGTAACATTTTCATGCAAAATTGTCGCACCTTTCAAGTATCACTTATTAAAACATACATATAGAAGGCTTATCAAAACCCAAACAATGTTTTCCTTGATATGATTTATATAACCACATAACATATTGCAAATACTAAACAACAAACCTAAACTAATGGAAACAAAACTTTGCAAGTATCATTACCAAAGATTTCAACTCTTGAACCTAAACAATAGAATTTAGGAACTTACAACGATAACTCCATCGAAGTTGCGATCTTATGTTCTTATATGTCACTTTCTGTATCATTTAAAATGCTTTAAATCATTCCTCATCATTTTGATTTCATCTATGGTGATGTTTTTGAGGCAAGCCAATGTTGATAAGAGGTTGGAGATTGTTTAGAACAAAGGTAAGTTCTTGAAAAATGTTTTAGCCATTAAGGTAAGTTTGGAGCTTGTTTTTTCTTTTCCAAGAAAGGTTTGTTCGACCTTGACATAGTAGCATAACTAAATTGATGCCATTTATGATTAGTCAATTGGAAATTCGTAGAGGAGGTAATGGATTTATTAATCAATGTGGTACACGAAAAATCTAAGGGCCTTTCAATTATATATATTTAAGATATTTGCAGTAGTTTACAAAAGATGTTGAATATGAGTGGAATTGGTGGTAAGAGTTAAAATGAACATATTTATTAGAGATAGAAAATAATTGATGTATTTATTTGTTTGGTCGATGATGTTATATGAGTCCTCGACCTCAGTACAAAAACATGGGCATATTCTCCAAGCATCTTTACTGCACACACTTTAATATACTT
Organism: Taxus chinensis; assembly: GCA_019776745.2. Classification (NCBI taxonomy): domain Eukaryota; kingdom Viridiplantae; phylum Streptophyta; class Pinopsida; order Cupressales; family Taxaceae; genus Taxus; species Taxus chinensis. The sequence goes on from CM034146.1 coordinate 92,562,046, forward strand.
GTACGCGAAGAGCATGTCCAACAGTTCCCAAGATGAGATTTTTGTAGTCATTAGTGATAATGATATGTCTTTACTATTTAGACATGCTTATTGGACTAATATTATGCTTAATATTGTTATTGATAAATATTATTAGCTTATCAATGTCGTGTGTTGAGTTTTCAAATTCAATAATCTTTTCACGCAAAATTGTAGCACCTTTCAAGTATCACTTACTAAATCATACATATACAAGGTTTATCAAAATCCAAAATAAATTTTCCCTGATATGATTTATATAACAACATAACATACTACAAATACTAAGCAACAAACCTAAACTAATTGAAACAAAACTTTTTAAGTATCATTACCAAAGATTTCAAACTCTTGAACCTAAACAATGGAGTTTAGGAACTTAGAGCGATAACTCCATTGAAGTTGCAATCTCATGTTCTTATATCTCACTTCCTTTATCATTTAAAATGGTTTATGAAATTCCTAACAATCACTTTGATTTCATCTATGGTGATGTACTTGAGGCAATGCAATGTTATAAGAGGTTGGAGATTGTTTATAACAAAGGTAAAGTTCTTAAAGGTCATTTTGCACATGTACACGTATGCACATACATCCACATGCACACACACATGTAAATGTGCGCACACACACAAACACATGCACGTGCATGCACATATATGTGCACGCACGCGCACACACTCACACTCTCACACACATGTATGCACACACATAGACACATGCACACACACACACATGTGCATGCACACACACACTCACGTGCATGCACACACTCACATGAGTGAGCACACACACGCACAAACACACCACATGCACATGCACCACACACACACACAAAAACACATGAACATGCACACGCGCGCACACACACAGACGCACACACACAATAAAAGCACACCCAGAGAGAGAGAGAGAGAGAGAGAGAGAGAGAGAGAGAGAGAGAGAGAGAGAGAGAGAGAGAGGCCCATGCATGCCCATACATAGGCATATACGCGCACGCGTGCACACACACATAGAACACCCATGCACACACACACATAGACACCCAGCCACCCACACATGCATATGTACACGCGTGTGTGTGTGTGTGTACGTGTGTATGCGTGCATGTGGGTGCACGTGCATGCATGCACGCGTGCACATCCACACACATGTATACACCCACATGTATGGGAACACACTCATACACACATGCACAACTAAACATACATCCACCCCCACATGCACACACAAACAAACACATGCTCACACACATGCACACTCATACATCCACAAACAAACACACGTGCAAGCACACACACACCCACACATGTACGCACACGCACACACACATACCCACATGCACGCACACACACAAACACACTCATACACACCATGTAAGTGCATGCACACACACACATATACCCAAACACACATCACACACACACATGCACTCACACGCAAACCGAAACAAACAAACACACACACACACATGCATATGCACATTCGTGTGCACACACACACATACACTCGCACACATGCACACACACATGTGCATACACGTGCACATGCATATGTGCGTGCACACACACACTCACACTCACACACACATAGGCATATTGATACACAGACACACCCACACCCACACCCACACACATTCACAAATGTTCACACACGTGCAAACACAAATATAGACACACACATGCATTGTTGTGCATCTAGTTATACCTTTTATCCATACTTATGAGCACAAACTGTGGGAAATGACGCGCACATCTATCTCTATTCATCACGTCGACCTATCACATCATAGAAGGAACTTTGGCGAGCTCACTTGAAGCGCGAAGAAATTCGGGTTCCATCAAGGTCAACATAGTGAAGTGGTGATAATCATTAGCACATAATACTAATAATTAAAGAAGCAACTTAAACATATGGATACACAAACAACCATTATTACTTTAAAACATGCTCTACCTTTATATTGATTAATCATTGCATAGTTACATAAGTCTCAAACTACTTATTGCACACATCGAGAACTTACAATGATCACCATTATGATCACCATCTCTCAAAACTTGACTGTTACAATGGACCCTTCGTTTGGTATAAATACTAGTGGGGACTTGCCCTTCACTAGTCTCCCAAGAGCTATTCTTAGCCCTCAAGTTCTTAACTACTAGTAAACTATTACATTTAGGCGGTGGCTAGCCCACATGCCGCCATTGCTAAACTCGACATGGTGAGTGTTCTAACAATTCCTTGGCTATAATTAGCCATGCCTCTTGTTTTATCTGCCTCGTGAGTTATCCTTGCACTATTATCTCCAATCTCCATTACTTGTTCCTCCACATCATCCACTCAAGTGACTTGAATTGATAGTCTATTTATGACTTTGTCTATATCCGATGTCTCCTGCTCTTGCATGTCCTTGTCCAATCTTATCCTTTTTTGCATGCTAAATCTTGGAATACTTTTTTCTTCTTTTGCACTATCTTTGCTAGGTTCTCGCATTTCTCTCGCGCATGGGTCTTCTTCCTCATATTTGTGCACTTATTTTTATTCTTGCGCGCTCATCTTTGGTCATAATGTGTACCTCTTTCCTATTTTTCTTGTGTGCAACTTTCCTTCATTGTGTCATGCATCTTTTAAAGAAAACAAAGAATAATGAATGTTTAGTCCTAATGCAAGACATAAGCATAAAGAATATAAGAACTTAGGGGTCCAACATGCATGTACACCCACACCCATTTATGAGCGCACACACACACACACATGCACACGTGCGCGTGCACACACCCACACACGCACACACACACACACACATGCACATGCACATGCACATGCACACGCACATGCACACATGCACACCCACACAAACACACACCCACAGACACACACACGCGCACGTGCGCACACGCACACACACATGCATGCGCACACGTGCGCACACACGCACGCACGTGCGCGCGCACATACATGTGCACACACACACACACGTGTGCACATGTGCACACACACCTACATGCACACGTGCATGCGCACTCACATGCGTGTGCACGCGCACACACACACATGCACACACACACACACACACACGCACTCGCACACGTGTGCATGCACTCACACTATATGCACAATAATTGTGTGATTGTGTAGCAACTTCATATTGCTAATTTTTTTAGACAATAATTGATATAAATGTAGTGTAAATCTGTACGATGATATATTAGTTAAATAACAAGAAATTGTAAATAATCTTGTAACAATTCTGAGGTGGAACTTTATTAGTTCCATAAGTTATAAAAGGGTTACCCTAAGTTGCTTGTATTACAATTTTTCATTACCAATATATTTCCCCATCATGTGTACATCAATATTCTTTATTAAGATTTTTAAGTACTAGAGTAAATTAGACGCGGGCCTTAAATATGTTTGTGCACTTATGTTTTTGGCTAAATATTCCCTTAAAGTGGGCCATACAACATATACCCATCACTCCAATGGATGAGTTGAGTTGGAGTTCCTACTACCACTTGGAACAATAAGAAAAGTGCTTGAGTTAGACATTCACTCCACTATCCTTCAATTACATTTTTAGAGGGAAAAATATGATTGCACAAGTAGGATAACTTTTATTCATCAACACATTTAATGTACAATTTCAAATTACTTGCATGTAAATTATGGTTCGCATGTTCCATTCAATGTAGTTGAAACCATATATTCAAGTACAAATTGTAGAAAAATAAATATAAGGATGGGTGTAAATCCATAAATAAGTACACTAAGCTAAAAGACCTACCATGGAAAAGCGTAGCAATCATGAAAAATCTACCCTCCAATTTAAATTCCTTCTATTTTTCTCTCAATAAGGATTGCTTACATGGGTACATTTGGTTAATGCAAGATATTTTTCCCTCTGTCAATGCCTTTCTAGTCTATTGCCACACTTTTGAATACTAGTTACAAAACCAACCCGCAATGCTAACTCATAAAAAATCATTTTGATTATCATATTTATGGATCATTCACATGGCAACATGGGCCCCCCATATTCTTAAATGATATCTAGTATTAAGTTATGAGAGACATATTTCTAAGCATGTTAGCAAACTTGCCACCTCATTTTGACCATCCATATTATTGGACACAATTCTAATATAATCCAATACAAACACCTTCCCCTTTTTCAGAGGTGTTTGGTCCCCTAATTTTTTTTTCATGGAGGAGATCAAGACAAAATATCACCATAGCATTAATGGATTCTTACTCTTATTTCTTTGATTTCTAAGCCTCATGACGTTGACTTGGAACTATTATTCTTTTCCTCACTCTCAATTGGAATGTGGAGTTTTCCCTTGTTTGTATTGTTACAAAATGCTTGCTAATCCTTGGATAATTGACTTTGGTTCTTCTTCCTTATAAATATGGCATCTCTCATTCATATATAAGGACTTCCAAACACAACATCACAATATCTAATGATATAACATCACATTCAATCTCATTAATGTATTTAATAAAAATAAAAAACTTGATTTGATTTCATGTTGGATGACTAGCATATTAAGACCATTATTCAACCAAATCAATTGATATGAATGATGACATATGCATATTTCTGATCAAAGGCTATGCACCAATTCTTTGACAACCAAATTACTTTGTGAACATGCATAGAAAAGTGCATTTACTTTATTGTTCTTCACATGAAATTTGTTGAAGAGCTTCCTACTCTTCACTTCAATGTTTTTCACTTCATTTTCTATTGTTCTTCTATTCTTTTTCAATGTTGCTTTGGTTGTGAAGTGGGATGTAACTTTTAACACCTGTCATCCAAACAACCATTCACATCCAAATATCTTCAATCTATTTTTTAAAAGGTTAGTGGTTGCAATTTTATTTCCTTTTATTTGGTAAATTTTTCTTGGGCCTTTCATTCCTTTTGCTACTTCTTTCCATATAAGTTAACATAGAGATCCTTATTGATTTCTTCATGAATGATGTTCATCCTCAAGATTTGGAATTTTTTTTGAATATACTATGAAACCTTGCAAGACACTCCATCAAAGTCCCTAGTTCATTTAGTGAGATACCCAACAACATGACTTGCATTTGGAACCTACATGTATACTTTTGGGCACATTGTCCTTCTCTTGGCAAGTAATATTGTCATGTCGTGATTTTTTATTCCTCGTAGTCTATGGGGATAGAATTGTGGCTTCATCAATATCTTGAAGTGCTCTAGTTTAATCACTTTTAATTTGTTTATTTTCCTCTTATTAAAACCTTCTTTGGAGCTTTCATTGCCATACTTTTGGATCATTTTCAATTTGACACTTTTGGTGAGGGTTTCCACTTGTCTTTCTATGGATTTAGTGTGTTTCACGAATTCGCCCACCAATATCTATATGGAATAAATGAGATACTCAACTCTTGCCTCCAATTTCATGAACCAGGTTTCAAAAGTATCTAAATTGAAGTATGTTATTGGGTAAAAGAAAACTACCATCTCATTCCTTCCTAGTAAACATAAATTTGCAAATGTCATGTAAGTTAAAGGAACAAACTTTATTTGATACCAACCTTGTTTTTAAGTGTATTACGTAGCCCAATTATAATTGACCAACCCAAATTGCGATGTAAAATTTCAAATTGCTTGCTTACAAATTATGGTTTCTATGTTTTGTCTGTACTTGTCAAATGCAAATTGCAATAAACGAATGTTAATAATATATTAGAAATTATAAATAAATAGCCCAAAGTAGACAAGATTTGTCTTGTAAAAATCCTTCCCCTTGAAAACCCTATACCTATAATTTGAATGCATGAATCCTATCTCAATAATGATTGGCATTGCTCCTACATTTTCTCAATACATTGTACAAGAGTTTTCTCAAAATTTTCAACTCCTCTATTTTCTACACACTTGAACAATGTTAAAAAAAACCAGAATTATATTACTTGAAATAAGTTATTTAAATTACAATGCCATGCCATGATACTCATACTCCAAGATATATCCTTAGACTTTCAACAACATAGTAAAGAAGAAAGAGAGCATATATATGCAACTTATCCATATGATGATTGCAAGTGAAGGATCTTTTCAATCTGATTCCGCTTCTATGAAGACCACGTCAAAGGAAAATGACCAAAGTTGATCAAATAATGATGATCCAAGGCCCAATTTGCCAAAGCATCCGCCACCTTGTTCTGATCTCTATGAACATGTTGATATAAGATGGTCTGAAATTGTCTAGCAATAACTTGAATATTATCTTGAATCTTGTTGATAAGCCAATTTTCGGAACTATGTTGCTCTTGAGCTGATAGAAGGTTGATAATAACCTTAGAGTCAAATTCGACAATACTTCTAAGACAACCCAATTTAGTTACTTCCTGGATAGCTCGTTGAATTGCCAAGATTTCAGCCACATTATTGATGAAGTAACCCAATTGATGAGCAAAGAAGAAAAGGGGAGTTCCCATAAAATCATGAGCTATCCCTCCAACACTAGCTAGACCTAGATTGCCTCTTGCTGCTCCATCAATATTAAGTTTAACAAAATCAAACGAAGGAGGTTTCTATTTTCTTAGAACAGAGGGCACCGGTAGTCTAGTACAAGACCTAGACTTCAATTTTCTTTCCTCCAAATTAAGCTTATGTATCAAATTTTTCCATTTGCCAGGTAAGGAGGAAGGGATTTTCACATTATGCTGAATAGTTTCCACTATATTGTTTCTAGTCAATTCCTTGACATACCAAATGTCTCTATTTTCATATTTGAAGATGTGCCTGTTTCGCTCTTTCCATACATTCTACAACATAAGAGAAATAGCAATCCAAACACCTTTTTTAAGGTTCTGAGTGTCAGAGACCGAATGTTTCCAGCCTCTAATAATTTTGAAAAGGTTCATAGAAGAATTCCAATTGATAGATAAACCAATAAGCAAAAATATTCCATAGGGACATAACAAAAGGGCACTTGAGAAAAAGGTGAGTCAAAATTTCATCTGCTTCTTTGCATAAGGGACACCAAAAAGGTCCTACCATACCTCGCTTCATCAAATTGTCTCCAGTAAGAATCCTCTTGTATAAAAGAAGCTAGATAAAGAATCTAACTTTAGGCCACAAAACAGGTTGCCAGAGATCAACAAAAATATCCTTCCAAGGGTGCAGCTAAATACCTGCCAAAGTACTATATCCTTCAGTTATAAAATAATTCCCTTCTCAAGATTTTCCCTAAGCAAGGGTATCAGGATTGGAAGAAATAGGAAGGATATTATTTTGAAGGAGAGATTGAAAAAATTGAATTTGGGCCATACATAATTTGGCCTGCCACATAGCCGAAGTGATCCATTCAGTCCCCTGAGATGATGATTGTTAATAATGGACCACCTTTTCCTTTCCTTTACTATGTAAAGTATTCATAATACTTCTAAAATATGGATATTGCTAAATCAAAGTTGGGTGCCCATCCCACGAATCAATCCAAAAGTTAGCCTGGCCACCTTTCCCAATTTTCCAAAAAAAATATTTTTTTAATAATTTCTTCACCAATTTTGAGAATCGATAAAATCAGAGATCCCCTTGAAGGTAAGGAATGTCGAATCAACTCTTGCGGCATCATTCCTTCTGCATATTTTGCTCTAATGTTGATGGCCCATAAATGGTGGGGATTTTGCAACAGTCTCCAATATAATTTTGCAGCTAAAGCCTTATTATTCAACACACTTGATTGGATACCCAAACCCCTTCTTTCTTTGGCAAACATAATGTTGTCCATTTCACAATATGCCACTACCTAACCTGTTGAATACCTGTCCATACAAATTTTTGGCTGAAAGAATCCAACTGATGTAAAACTTTAGCAAGAATGTTCAAAAGGGAAGAAAAATAAATAGGAATACCCTGTAGAACAACTTTAATCGAAGTAATACGACCCTAGATGTTAACCATCTATTACACGTGAACGATAGTTATAAAACAAAACCATGTTTCAATATCTTTACAAACCTCTTATGAGGAGATCTAGACAACAACTCATGACGTGAATCTAGTTACATTTGAATGGCATTTTCATTTAATTTTAAAATCCAAAAACCAAGTTACTAAAATGAAAATGTGATAAACCAAAATATATTAGAGATTAAAAAATGATACAATATAATGGTGCAAGTATATGACTTTTAGGGTTGTCAAGTGAAATAACTCCTTTACTCACGTCACTTATTTGGGATGATTACCCTCGCCAACTCAAATGTATTAGAGAAATTATCACGTGAATGTATATTTAAGCATGGAAATTATCCTTTACATGAGAAAAGAAAGTATATGCGAAGGTTATAGCTTTTTTTTTGAAAAAGTTTGTAAGACCTACCCTTTTGAAAAATTATTTATTGTTTGTTAGGTTTTTGGATCATTTAATTATATTTTTATTAACACAAGATTATCACTATTACCCTATGTTTAAAATAAATAAGGATTTTAGAGATGTAGAGTTAATTTTTTTTGGGGAGATAATAAATATATTTGTTTTGCAACTAATTAATTACTATGGTAGTATAGTAAGAGAGCTAATTTTATCGTGGCATCACCACTATAGTTATAAGGATTAATATATATTAGGTTTAGATGTTGGTATTTATATTGTGGCATCATCATTATACAAATAAGGACCATGATATGTTAGATTTATATATTGGCACTCACCAAACCTTCTAATCAATACAAGTTTAATTTTTGAAATGAATGACAATTTATTGATTTTAGGTTCACATCGCAAGTTAGAATATGAAAAGCTTATGGATATGTTGCGTAGTGAGGATTAGCACCAATGTTTTGGTTCACGTCATAGAACCATCATTAGGGTGAACATTTGCTTGAGAGTAGAGATGAATAGTGAACTAGAATAAATACTTAAATTTGACCAAATGACATGTTGTTTTGGGAAGAGATGTGAAAATACAAAGTAAAAAGATAAATAAACAATTAATAAGAATATTAAAATTAGATAGAAAACTAAGGAGGAAAATTAAAAAGAGGGGAAATTAAATTGAAGAATGATGGAAGCATGAGGAATAGGGAGCTTTAGAAAAAACGGATGATTAAGACACAAGAAATAAATGGGCAACGAAGAAAAAGAAAAAGAAAAAATACCCAAAAATTTCAACATGCAAGGGTGGGGGGTAGCGGGGATGGTTAGAGGTAGACAAATTATACAAAAGTGGTTTCCAAGACTAATTAAGCTTCCACCTAGCGTCGTGATTTAGGTTGTTCGGGTGTTTCTCAATCTTGACAACTTCACACAATTTTTTGTTTACGTAGTGCGATTCTGTGGCTATTAATTTTGTGTTGTTAATGCAAACGACATGTTTTGTTATATCTTCTTGTTCCGCCAGAGCCGATTTATTAACCCGAGTAAATTCCAATATTTACAATGTTCGTGAACTCTTGTTTTTAGTGATCTCACTGTTTCACTGATGTATGTTTTTATGCACCCACACGATATGGAGTAAACCTCTTTTCTTGAATAAGGACAAACTGGGTCTTTAGGGGTTTTAAGCTTGTTTCTAATGGTCTTAATTAGTTTGAAACAAGTTTTAATATCCCTTCTTTTTAAAATCTCGACACTCCTGTTAGTAGTCCAAGAAATGTAGGGTAGGAAGGCTTTATTGTTACCCCCAATGCATAGAAATGAAGAACGAGACGATTTAGACACCCCTACCTTAGCCCTCCTAGCGACAATTTTGATTTGCCATTTCTTGTAACCATTCCTTATGAGAACGTTGGTGAGATATTTCTTTATGAGTGTAAGTGATTATTATCAGAATTTCTCAGGGCTCTTGTAAACATAGTATTTAAGATCCCATCTTTCTGAGAAGGGTTATGGTGCGTGTCGGCCGTAATATATATGTCAGTGTGAGTCTTTCTCAAGTAAAATTGTCTTGCAAGAGAGCCATCCTCATTCCGTTTGATTAGAACATCAAGAAAAGGGAACATTCCACTTTCTTCAACCTCCATAGTGAATTGTATGTTTGGTGACTGCATATTTAAATGTTCTAGGAAATTATGCAGTTGATCCATGCCATGTTTCCAATTTACATTCGTATCATCAACATATCTATACCACCACTCGGATTTAGGGGGGTAGATCTAAGTGCTTTCTCTTCAAATCTTTCCATGAATAGGTTTGCCACAATGGGTGACAAAGGAGAACCCATCACAACCCACTCATTTTGTTAATAGAATTTACCATCAAAGGTGGAAAAAGTGGAGTGAAGACAAAATTCAGTTAATTTAGTTGTCTCTTGATCAGTTAAAGCTTTAATCACATCTATGGCTTTGACTATTGGTATTTTGGTGTAAAGTGAAATAACATCAAAGCTTACCATAATGTCTTGTTTTTCAACATTCTTATTTTCAATTATGTGAATAAAATCGGTGGAATGAAGATTTAGTTGTTGAAACAATTCCAAAACACAACAAATGAAATATATGTAAATGATTTATTTTCATCATTTTTATTTTTTCAATCTCAAATTTACTTAATAAAACAAAACCATTTTCTCCTTCCTTATTCATGATAAGCATAAATATGCAAATATCACAGAAGTTAAAAAGAATAATATTTATTTAATACTAATATAATTTTCGATTGCATAAAACTAACCCAATTATAATTCACGAACCCAAACTTTGATGTAAATTTCTAAATTACTTGCTTATAAATTACATACTTTATATGCTTCATCTATACATTCAAGTGCAAATTGCAACAAATTAAACATTATTTTTTTTGGGAGATTATAACTAACCCTAGCTTCCAATTTAAATGCATGATAATCCTATACACTATATATTCATAGAAGAGTTCCCCGCCCCGCCCCCACTCCCCCGCCCCCCCGCCTCAATTCCTCTATTTTCTACATGCTTAAACAATGGTCCTAAAACAAAACAATGCTTCAATATCTCTACAAACTTCTTATCTAGAAAGCTAGGCAACAACTCATGACACAATTCTAAGTACATTTTAATGATATTTTCATTTGATTTTAAAAACGAAAAATCAAGCTACATATTCAAATGTGACAAAATAAAAATACAATGATGATATATAATGATGTGATAAATTTTTAGTGTTGTTGTCAACGTTTTTTTTATTATGAGGAATCATTACATTTTACATTTAAAGCTCAGTCTTCCAGCCTCGGTAAATTTTAGCCTAGCATGAGGAAGGGACCACCAGATGCACAAGTTTCATATTGCCTTCGTACAACTTGAGCCTAGGTTTCATACTGCCTTCATACAACTAACGCATACTCAGGGACGTTGGTCAGACTATTTCCGTAGCACGTGGGGACTCTGGTCAGATTATTCCTCTCGTTCGAGCCTGCCAATGAGGTTTGAACCTTGGACCTCCTCTTAGTAAAAGGCCGACCTTTACAAATCAACCAAAACCTCCTCTTAGAGTTGTCAAAGTTAAACAACTCCTTGAGCGAGTTATTTGGAACGATTACCTTTGCCAACTCAAATGTATTAGAAAAAGTGAATGTTAAACATGGAAATTATCTTTTCTATAAAGAAAGAAAGTATCTTTTAATAATTTTTACGGAATGAATTTCCACTTAATGTAAAGTAAATAGTTTTTTTTGTTTTAAGTTGAAAGATACATTAATATTTATTTTTGGTTTTAACATATTTTAAGTATATTTTTATAAACACAAAATTATCTTAAAATGGATAAATATTTTAGAATTGAAATATTTTAAAGATAAATTTAAGAGGTGTTTGAAAATAGAGTTGGATTAAATTTTAGGAGTGTTCTAGGCAATAATTGCAGTGGATGTCCTTCTCACTATTTCAATTAATTTTGATTTCCATCAAGTAAATAAATAAATGCTCTTTGCATTTTCATATTTTGAAATTTGCATCGGGATCTTAATAAATAACAATTTTAGAGAAAATGACATAAAAAAAAGAATAAAAATATCTTATTAAATTATAAGAGATGGACGAGAAATATTCCAAGGATGGAGATAATTAATCATAGGTGCTCAGAATGTAACAAATACAATTTTTTATACAAGGTTGCTTGCAAATATGATTTACCAATATCAAGTAGGTGAAGAGACTCAAACATGAACAAAACACCATTTTTTTACAAAACAATAAAAATTCTTATGTAACTTTGTATGTATATGTGAGAAATTTATGTTGCCATATATTAATATAAATAAAAGAGTAGACTAATATTAAATCTTTACGTGTATTGTTTTGATGTGAAGTTCTAAAAATAGCCGCCAATAAAGAAAATCCCTGGATTTAGGCGTAATCTGGCTATTAGTGCTCAAGGTAAGTGCGTAGTTTGCCTAGGGCTTAATCTCCCTTTACTTGAAATAGTTTTTTGTGAATAATGAATATACTAATTCCGTATAGGAAAGTCACTTCTATTGTAACATAATACAACACAATAGAAACACACACACACATTTGCATTATGACATCATTATCATGAACATAAGGACCATAGTATGCTAGATTTCTATATTGATATTAACCAAACCTACTAATCAATATAAGATTGATTTTCAATGAAAAATTTAATAGTGGGAACAATTCAAAAACTATACCAAATGAAATACATATGAATGATATCTTTTACTATTTTAATTTGAGATTAATATTCAACAAACAAAGTAAGTCATTTCACAAACATATCAATTAGGGTGGACAAAAAGTTTTGAGTGGATTACCAAGTTGAAAGTAGTCAAAGATACTTTGAAATTTGCATTTGATACAAGTTGAGAGAAGTTAAGATGGACATGATACAAGTTGAGAGAAGATGAACAATTTTCATTTGTGATAGCAGGAATAAAATCCAAAGTCGATCATCAAGTTGAGAGAAAACAAGATATTTTCAAATTTCATTTGTCAAAGTAGGAATAAGACTCAAATTTTCTAAGATTTGGTCGGCACGTGAAGATCAGTCCGAACATGGAAAGGACTGTGAGCAATGAATGGTACTCATTTATTCCGTTGGGCTAAAAAAATCTTTTGTTGGAGAGGACAAACGAGCTTCGTCCATAAGTAAGTAATACACAGTAGCCTGTAAGTACAGATGATTTTTTATTGTGTGGGGGCATTCAAACTGGTACAAATCTGAAGAAGAATTCGGTAGATAGGGGAGGATGCATCTGAATGTGGTACGCGCTCCCTTTCTGTCTAATCTGCAAATTTTCCAGAGATTTTCAGGGTGACCCACAACAGTGGAAGTTGGAACACATCTCAATCGCGCACTGTTTAACACGTACATGATTTATGTGGGTGTAGAGGAAACATCTCCCTCTGCGTCCGGAATAATTTCGGCAGTATTGTGTTGCGGATATTGGGCTTAAGTAGTGCGCATGTTCGGTTAAAGGGAGACATACTAGGTCGGGACTAGGGGAGAATATTAATGTTGGAGGCATGACTGGAAATTAAGAAATCGTAGATAATGTCAGACTAAAAATTTAGAAAACTGCATAATTTTTGAACGGTTCTTACTAAATATATATATGCAATATGTTAAAATATAAATAAATGTGAACAAATCATAGAAATATGTATAGAAAATGTTGAAAGTTTACAGACATGGGAAAGAGTTAAATTGTGACGAAATTTTGATACAACATGCTCTGATAACTTGAAATCCCATTAAAATCATAGAAAATAATACACACTTTGTCAATTTCTAAGTCTAGTGAAACCTGATGTAAAAATTATTTGGACTATTGCATAGGGTCTCCCTTTACATATTTAAAAACAAAAAAAAAAAAAAACTCAAAAGAGAATTTTATTTATTTTTTATTTTCTTAGACAACCCTTGACAATACATAAAGCATAAAACATTAAATGGAGGTTACCTTAAGCATTGAAAAAAGGTGTCCAATCCTTACAAGTTGACACGAGGACCATTATTGCCATATTTGAATTAAATTAGATTCATAGAGATACACGAACTAATGTTTATAAAATTGCATTAAACATTGGAGATTTTTTATGTGGCTGTATATTGTACCATTTTGAGGCAAATGCCTAGGCATAAATAAGGTGACATAGCATACTCTCCCTATACAATGAGTGACTCCAATGTATATAGACAATATTTATCATCTATATTTGTAGTCAGCAGGGATTAAATTTGAAGGGTTGGTCTGAATTTTATTTTAAAGGACAAGTATTGGACCAGCCCTTCAATGATGAAAAGTAGCATGAATATTTTACACTTCATATGACAAGAATAAATCAAATACGCACGTCATAAAAATTAAGAATAAATTTTTTTTAACGATATATTTTTTCTTTTCAAAATCACCAGTTGATTAGCATCTTAAATAAAAAGGGAAAATTCAGTGATCCAAACACAATGACCCCTCTATTATAATGATGTAAATTAAGTCGCATTTAAACTGGTAAAATAAGGTGTCCAATCCTTACAAGTTGACACGAGGACCATTATTGCCCATATTTGAATTAATATTATAATTTCATAGAGATGCATCATAACTAATGTTTATAAAATTGCATTAAACATTGGAGATTTTTTATGTGGCTGTATATTGTACCATTTTGAGGCAAATGCCTAGGCATAAATAAGGTGACATAGCATACACCTTAAAATAGAAATGTATACTAGACTAGGATATCTTATCAAAATCATTAAGAATATTTGTAAGTCAGCAGGGATTAAATAACTTGAAGGGTTGGTACTTGAATTTTAGTCCTATAAAGGACACCAGTATTGGATTCTTAGCCCTTCGATGATGAAAAGTAGCATTCGAATATTTTAAACACTTCATATGACACAGAATAAATTTCAACTAGTAAATACGCATTGACTTGAATACATCTTCTAAATAAATTAAAGAATAATGTGCAAAACACCCACACTAACTATGTTTTTAATGATATACATCTAAATTTTCTTAGTTGATTTCCAATCCAAAAGTTTCACCTCAGTGTAGAGTATAGCATCTTAAATATACTACAAAGGAAAAATGATGTTTTACCAAATAAGAAGTACTCCATCCAACACACACACCCTTTGTAATCCTCCCTAAATCTATTCACAACCCCTCTATCCTCAACTCCTCAGGCATATGAGTTTAGCAAAATTAAGTCTTGAGCACAACAAGAATATAAAATTCTTGTTGGCCTCCACATCACTAAAATTAATCAATATTTTGATGTAGAAGAAAGCCCAAATGATGTAATATGGAGGGTAATTTCCTAATGGACGAAGAAGATTATCATCATGAACGTATTCTCCTCCTCTAAAATGATCTCCTCTCATCTTCTCTACATTCTTCCATATTGACATTAAGTAAAATTAACCTAAATAAATACATTAGGAAGCAAATCGACACTTAGCTCGGTTCTTATTTGCAAGGGTCATAATGGGTGAGCTCCTTAAGAAGACACAAATTTTTTTTTCACTAAAGCACAGCCCCATCTACATTTTCCCCTATATCCTTCTCCATTTCATACAAATAAATACTAATCCAATCATCTTGGCACATAGTTTGATCTACATGTCGAGCTCAAATTGATCATTAAGAAAACTTGATCAAGACCATAGTGAGCTCATCCCACCCTTTGGAACCAACATGGCTCCAATAGAGCCTTCTTGGCACTTTTACATTGTGAGTCACAAATTGAAGTCACTCTTTGAGAAAAATAAAACCACTTTTCTCCACATTCTTACCCCTTCAACCTAAAAAAAACCATCTCATCCCGTATCCAAACTAGTGGTCAGTCTACACTAGTGGATACTGTTCACATAATCATGTTGTGCAGTAACTCCCAAGTAAACAAATATTTTTGTGCAAGTTGACTCCTGAACTTTGTTTTATGTTTCTCAAGGTGGCATCTTGCAACAAAAAAATAGAAAAAGTAGAAAGTGGTAGATATTTTGTTTGAATGAATCCCAAGAAAAGGACAGAACATAAACGGTAATAGATAAATCTTTGGTTTTTAGGTATTTGTGCTCAAGTATTTGTGTAGCTGACATCACACTAACTATGTCTACCAACTTGGAATATACATGAGCTTAATAGTATTATAGTGGTAGTATATTTCTTATATTGATTTTTTTGGTCCAATTCCAAGTAGTTTCACCTCATGTAGATGTATGCATTCAAGTCATATACAGAGTTTGGATAGTTGGAGGTGAATGATGTTTGTACCAAATTAATAAAAAAAATTTCTTAAGAACTAATAATTTCACACAAATTTTTGCACAGGCCCTTTGTAATCCATAGCCCTAAATCTTTTGACAGTTGTAAAAGTCACAAGCCTCGTTCCTCAACTCCTCAGGCATAGATTTTTAGCATTTTGAAATTGTCTTGAGCATGCAATTTTTTACTTGCCCTTTTCTGACGGGTTTGAGGCCTTGGGAAGGGCTATGACAGGCTCAATTTTGAACTCTGGTAGTCAGTGAGTCTTAAAACCTTCAAAAACTCCACATCATCTTTTCTACTATTAAACATATGGGTAAATAGAGAGAAGATAACCAATGATGAATATGGAGGGTATTACTTCAATGGACGAAGAATTGGAAATTAAACTATAAAAGTATAGCTACTAATGTTAATCTAATTAGGATGACTAAAATGATGTATCCTTGGGAATACTTGATTACGGAATAGTGCTTCCATGATTGAATAAGTCCAATTAACCTCATGCAAATACAGAAGAAGACAATTCTCGACACTCTCGGGTTCTTATTTGCAAGGGTCGTAATGGGTGAGCTCCTTACGTGACTCAATTTTTTTTTTCTTTAAAGCAAGCCCCATCTACATTTTCCCCCATATCCTTCTCCATTTCATACAAATAAAGCTAATCCAATCATCTTGGCACATAGTTTGTCTACATGTCGAGCTCAAATTGATCTAGGAAATCTGGATCAAGACCATTGTGAGCTCATCCCACCCTTTGGAACCAACATGGCTCCAATAGAGCCTTCTTGGCACCCTACATTGTGAGTCACAAATTGAAGTCACTCTTTGAGATTAATTCAACACTTTTCTCCACACTCTTCCCCCACCTCAGATATCCATCTCATCCCATATCCAAACTAGTGGTCAGTCTACATAGTGGATCTGTTCCAAATCATGTTGTGCAGTCTCCCAAGTGCACAAATATTTGTGTGCAAGTTGATCCTAGCTTTGTTTTATGTTTCTCAAGGTGGCTCTTGCAACAAAAAAATAGAAAAAGTAGAAAGTGGTAGATATTTTGTTTGAATGAATCCCAAGAAAAGGACAGAACATAAACAATAATAATAAATCTTTGGTTTTTAGGTATTTGTGCTCAAGTATTTGTGTAGCTGACATCAAAAACTTGCTAGTAACTTGGAATTTGAGCTTAATAGTATTATAGTGGTAGTATATTTGTTATATTAATTTTTTTGGTAATTTCAAGTATTACAACTTATCTAATGTATCTACAAGTCATACACAGAGTTTGGAAAGTTGGAGGTGACTGTTGTTTGTAAAATTAATAAAAAAAATTTCTTAAGATAATATATCAGATGCCCGTTTGTATTGTAATTTTTACATTTTGATACATGCAATTTTTTACTTGCCCTTTTCTGAAAAGGGCTATGACATATTCTACAGTGAGAAGAAATATACAAAACAAAATTGGAAATTAAACTATAAAAGTATAGCTACTATATTTAAATCAATGTCGGGAATACCATATTTAACGTGGTTCACCCAGTGTGGGCTACATCCACCAAGAAACAAGCCAATCTATTATGCAATAAAAACGAATATTTACTAGAAGAAGATATCACCCAGTGTGGGCAATGAAACAAGATTTACAATTTACAATCTTCCACACCTCTCACGATGTACAATACTTTCTTTCTCTCAAGCTTCTCCTTCTTCTCCAAGAATTCTCTCTCACAATTATTTTCACAATAATCATCAATACGTTTTTCTAACCCTAGCTTCCCAACTTATAAATAGCTTATACAAACTTAGGACACTTAGTCATGCAATTACAATCAATAGATCTGATTCCCATGAGTTAAATAAAACACTCATACACAGGTAACTGACGTTGGTTAGCCCTAATTGATGCCGATTTCTACTTGCTTGACTGATGCCGGTCATAGGTGAATGATGTTGGTCCCTTCATAACCGATGTCGGTTACTGTGTTTTCCTGCAAGTTTAATATAACATGCTAAACTAAAGTAATTGAGCTCCACATCTCAACAATCTCCCAATTGGAGATAAATTATTGCATTATACCTATACAACATCATTCTTGGATCCTTTCCTTAGCTTTGTTTCTTCTTCTTTAAGTCTCAAACTCGAAAACCAACAGAAGTGGAGTGTAGCCCCAACTTCTCTTTTGCTAATGGCTTCGTTAGCATATCCGCAAGATTTTCACTCATATGAATCTTCTCCAGTTTCAGCTACCCATCCTCCGATACTTGCCGTATGAAGTGATACCTCAACTGAATGTGTTTTGTTCTAGAATGAAACGCCGAGTTTTATGCCAAACGAATTGCACTCTAACTATCACTAAACAATTTGCAATCATCTTGCTCCTTTCCTAACTCTTCCATGAACCTATTCATCCATATCATCCCTTTTCTAGTCTCTGTAGCTGCAACATACTCTGCCTCTGTAGTGAATAAAGCCATAACCTTCTGCAATCTCGAAATCCAGCTAACTTTCGTCGCACCTACTATGAAAATATATCCAGTAGTGCTGCTTCTACCATCCAGATCTCCGGTCATATCTAAATCAACATAGCCACATAAAGAAATATCTGAACCTCCATAGCATTATTGCATGCTAGATGTCCCTCTCAAATAGCCGAGTATCCATTGGACTACTTTCCAATGCTCTTTTCCTGGATTGACCATATATCTACTCACAACTCCCATTGCATGTGCAATTTCTAGTCTAGTACAAACCATAGCATACATGAGACTCCCAACTGCTGAAGCATATGGTGCTCATGTCATGTATTTGACCTCCCCATGTGATGAAGAACACTGATTTTTGCTCAATTTTAAGTGTCTAGCCATATGTGTACTTACAGGTTTTGAATTCTACATTTTAAACTTTTCTAACACCTTGTAGATATAATCCTCCTAAGACAAATACAATTTCTTGTTCTTTTTATCTCTGTGTATTTACATGTTAATGGTTCTTTTTACAGCTCCTAAATCCTTCATATAAAATGTGTGAGCTAGCTTTCCCTTAAGCTCATCAATGTCCCGCATACTAGATCTTGTAATAAGCATATCATCCATATACAGTAACAAAATAATATAGCTCACATTTTCAAGCTTCTTGAAATAAACACAATGACCAGATTCACATCTCAAGTAACCACGCTCATGCATGAAATTATCAAACCTCATGTACCATTACCTTGGAGCTTTCTTGAGCCCATATAAACTCTTTTTCAACCTGCACACTAATTTCTCCTTACCCTTGACTTCATACCCAAGCGGTTGTTGCATATAAATCTCTTCATCCAAATCACCATGAAGGAAATCTGTTTTCACATCTAGTTGCTTTAAATGCAAATCATCTACTGCAATTATACTCAATGCAGTATGTATGGAAGTCATTTTAACAACATGAGAAAATACTTCACCAAAATCAATACCTGCTTTTTGTGCAAATCCTTTTACTACAAGCCTTACATTGTACATTTTCTGTCCACCCTCTTCTTCCTTGATCATGTAAACTCATTTGTTCTGCAATGTCCTCTTACCTGCTGACAACTTAACCAAATCCCAAGTCTGGTTTTATTCCAAGGAGTCCATCTTCTCATCCATGTCATGCTCCCATTGAACGTGGATCTCATCCTACATTACTTCTTCAAAAAAATTTGGTTCACCATTATCAGTCAATAATAAATAAGATATAAAAGGTGTAAATATTTCTAGAGGTTTACTTACCCTTTGTGATATTCTCACAGAAATTTGGAGTACCGGAGGCTCATTTTAGACCTCCTGGACATTTATTTCCAATTTTGACAGTGACCGACGCCGGTCACCTTTAGCCGACACTGGTTCTACTAACCGATGCCAGTTTGGCTCTCTTGTAACCAATACCGATTCAGCTGATCGATGTCGGTCAGGGATCAACCAACATCAGTTACTATGTAACCCTATAGGTATGAGTTTTAAATATGAGAGTTCATTTTCATTCACCAATTTCTCAACTGGTTTGTCCTTGGGTACCAAAATTTGATCCCTGTACAGTCTCTTTTCATTCTATTCAATGTCACGACTCCTAATAATTTTAGAATTCTCTAAATCCTAAAAACAGAATCCAAAATTACCAGATCCATAACCAATGCAAGTGCATAATTTTTCTTATCAATATGCACAAAAGTTTTTGAACTAAAAACTTTAAGAAAAGAAAGATCTACTTATTTTCCGGTCCAAGCTTCCTCTGGTATTCCTCCATTTAGTGAACTTGAAGGCCCAAGATTAATCAAATAAACCGTTTTATCAACCGTTTCTTCCCAAAACTGCAATGGTAATCCAACATGTATCCTCATACTTATAGCACGTTCCATGATTTTCTTATTCATTCTTTCTACAACACCATTCTCTTGTGGTGTTCTTGGAATCGTCCTTTCTCTACGTATTCCATTCATTGAATAATAATCATTGAAATCATTGCTATAGTATTCACCACCATTTTCATATCTAAAACAATTTAACTTTGAATTTGATTCATTCTCAACAAGGGCTTCCCATATTTTAAAAATCTCAAAAACATCATATTTATGTTTAATACAATAAACCCATACCTTTCTTGTAGCATCATCAATGAAAGTAACATAATACTAACATCCTCCATGAGAAGCTACCTGGGTTGCTCCCCAAACATATGAGTGTATAAGCTCTAATTTTTGCTCCTTCTTAGTTGCCCCAACTTTGAGAAATCTCACTCTCTTTTACTTTCCAAAGACACAATGCTCACAGAAATCAAGATCTAAAATTTTCAAATTTGATAACTTACCCTTAGCCTTTAAGATTTGCATTCCTTTTTGATTCATATGGCCCAACCGCTTATGCCACATGCATACATATGAATCTGAAGTAGATAACACAGAAAAAGAATAAGTAACACAAGTAGATAAATATAACGTTCCTACCTTCTTGCCTCTTGCCACAACAAAAACACCCTTGGTGGCTTTCCAAGAGTCTGTTGTAAATATAACCATGTAACTAGCTTCACCTAGTTGCCTTGCAGAAATAAGATTCCTCTTAAGGTTTGGAACATGTCTCACATCTTTCAATACCCATGTATTTCCATTTTGGAATTTTAGATGAACTTTTCATTTACCAGTATTATTGCAAGGTTCATCATCACCCAAATAAACATGCCTAAAATTGCCCTGAACATAATTTATGAAATAACCCTTATTAGGGGTTGCATGGAAATAAGCTCCTGAATCTAAAACCCACGATTCTATTATATTATCCAAAGAAAGAATAAGACCATCTTGCATTACCTATGATGTAATATTTTCCTATTTATTTTCCTCTTTACATTTGTCTGGGTGTTGGTTCTCTTTATCTTTTGACCAACAATATTTATTTGCATGTCCTTTCTTTCCACAATTCCAATAGGTAATTCCCTTACCTCTGGATTTAGATATGCGATTCATTGAATTTTATTTCCCATTATTCTTACTCTTGGATCTCTCATTCTATCTGCCTCTGCTTTCTACATTCAAAACATTCCCAGATAATGATTCCTTTGTACTTTTTCTACGATTTTTTTCATTCAATATTATACTAATCACATCATTAAACTTCAAAATATTATTAGCAGATGATGTATTACTAACAACCATTACCAAGTTATCCCAACTATCAAGCAAAAAACATAAGAATAAGAGTGCTTTCACTTCATCATCAAACGAAATATCAACCGATTTTAACTGATTTATAATAGATTAGAAATCATTCAAATGACTAGATGCAGACCCTCATTCATGAATATTAGAACTAAATAGTTTCTTCGTCAAATAAACTTTATTTGAAGCACTAGGTTTTTCATATGAATTAGTAAGAAATTTCATTAACTCTACCGTAGATGTCGCTTCTGTAATATTTGAAGCCACGGATGCTACCAAACTTAATCTTATGGATCCCAAATCCTTTCTATCAAGAATATCCTATTCTTCATTAGTCATCTTCGTAGGTCTATACTTTTCATCTAACGGTAAGCACAAATCTCTTTGATACAGATAATCCTCAATCTGCATCTTTCATAATTCATAATTTCGGCCATCAAACTTCTCTTCCTTGTATTTTTTTCTTCTGCCATTGTTACCCCACTCAATCAAAAAACCCTCTATGAGTAAATTTGTCAACACATAAAACCCTCAAATAAAGCTATGATACCATTTTTTGGGGTTAGCACAAGGTTGTACAAATAATATATCATATCTGAACATACATGCAATAAAAACAGATATTCTAGTAGAAGAAATATTCAAAACAAGAGATATAAATCAACATCAGATTTAACGTGGTTCACTCAGTGTGGACTACATCCACAAAGAAACAAGTCAATCTATTATCTAAAGCTTTCAAAAGATATACAATGAAGATTTACAGTCTTCTACACCTCTCACGATGTACGATACTTTATTTCTCTCAAGATTTTCCTTCTTCTCCAAGAATTCTCTCTCTTATAATTATTTTCACAATAATCAATACATTTTTCTAACCCTAGCTTCCTAACTTATAAATAGTTTATACAAACTTAAGACACTTAGCCATGTAATTGCAAGCAATAGATATGCTTTAATACTAAAATTAGATCTAATTCCCATGATTTAAATAAAAAACTCACACACAAGTAACCGACACTGGTTAGCCCTAATTGATGCCAATTTCTACTTGCCTGACCAATTTCGGTCATAGGTGACTGATGTTGGTCCCTTCATAACCGATGTCGGTTACTGTGTTTTCCTCCAAGTTTAATATAACATGCTAAACTGAAGTAATTGAGCTCCACATCTGAACAAAGAGTACAATGCATCTCTCCCTGAGTATCTCCTCCTGTAGATCCCTAAATAGATCTACATGAGTGCACTACAACCGTGCCTTTAAGCCACCACCAAAACTCACATAAATAGGAACTACTGCATCTCCAAACTGTGCAACCAAGCTCTCCTGTGAATATGCAAACAAGACCTCTCAAATGGGTCTACCAATGTGTAACCATCAATGTGCACCAAGAAGTAAGTCTCTCCTCCATCACTACATTAACCTATGTAAACAAGAAGATAACCTCATCTACAATATCTGGATACTATCACGTATCCACAAGCTATCCAATGAGCTATAATACTAGATCTCTATGGACCAAAAATAAAACATGATCTCGTGGATCTACAATATAAGATCTCACAACAACATGTAGATCTACAAGAAGAAACCCTATGTGTTTTTCATACTATGCAAGCCATTACATTGAGACAAAATAATACAAAAGATAGACTAAATAAAGAAGAAGAAGAGTAAGAGCAACAATCCAATAGTGATATCATAAAAATACTCAAAAAGAGAGGGGTCTTGCATAGTTAGTTGAACTGCGTTTTTATGAAGAAACACATATGATACTAAAAGTGGTGAAGAAGCGTGTAATGGATGTGAGGCCATGTGAGGCATTGAGTCTATGACACCTCGTTGGTCTAACATATAAATCTAGAGGATGGCCACCAATGTTCTTCCTAGTAATGATGTCAGATGGTTAGAAGTAGGATTTAAATAACTTGGTGCAAGTCCCATTGGAGAATTATGTTAAATGTTAAGTCGTTGGTGAAGGGCAAACATCTCTAAGAGAAAGAGGGCTAAACATATTTGATGGTCATAAAGCATCCACCTCTGAGGAGATCCAAAAGAATATCTAGAGAGGAAAAAGAATCGTCCCCTTATATTAAAATAAGGAAACCATGTGAAAACAAAACGGTCCTTGGTCTTCAGGCAATTCCAAAGAGTAGATTATGAAAAATATTATGCTACTTAAAGATAAATGGTGGTTTATCTAAACCTGAAGGTGATGGGAGAGCTACTCTAAGCTGAGAAAAAGGTAGTCTCATGATCAAGCTAACAATGAATTTTGTAACACCTTGGAGCCTCTGGATGAATCCAAGCCACTATGATTAACACAATGTCTAAGAGCTGTTGAATTTGTGAGGCAACTGTTTAGATTGAGTCCATGTGGACTCATAGATATGCTCTTAAATTTTAACGCAAATACCACTATTTATCTGTTTTCTTGAAGAGATGAGGATGCAATGACCATGAGACAAGTCAATGTAGGAGTGTTGTTAACAATTACAAGATCCAACTTTAAATTTGACAACCCAAATGAGTTCTAATGCAGGCTATAGGGTGAGAAATCCCAAACCTGGTGAACTCAAAGAATTCAAACACTTCATCTCCCTACCAACAACCCTGCTTATAGTGCATTTGTGCTGTAAGTGGCCCCCCTTAGAAAACTTACTATTATTGAAAATACATGAGTAAAAGATGCCATTAGAGTACATCCCCTACTCATGGAGGTCATTTGATTTTTGACTAACCATCACATGAGCATAAATTTCACAAAAATACATGTAACCTCATCAAATCATTCATAAAAGCCACCAAATTAACATAAAATACATTATGGATTGTAATTGGGTTAATCCCACATTAGTAATAATTGTAAGACAAGGGCAACTTGTTAAGCACTTCACTCACTAAAAATTTAGCCAATGGGAAAAGAGGCTAGAGGGTGAGAATCCCAATTGGTGAATTATATTCAACATTCCTAACCCCCCTACTAATAAATATGTGCTAGATCCCCTTGCCTTATTTTTATCAACATACTTTGGGCAACCTTTACCAAGATGAATATTAATAAATATACACCAAGTAAAATAAATCACACTATTAATCACTACTTGTGGAGGTTAATTTGATAATGACTAAAATCACATTAATAAGAATCGACCCACAAAAATACATAGATTCATTTGATTGTTATAGTAAAATTGTAACCTTCTATTTGACAATCATTTAATTGTCGCTTAATTTTTTTCTTTTTATTACGATATAAAGGCGTTACATAATGAAAAAACTTGCTCATTTTGACATCCGTCAGAAATCAAATTACCAAGATTAGTGGAGAAAATACGTTGAAATAAAATGCTTCCCGCTTGCCTCAAAAATTGTGTTGCGAAGGTTACAATGCACGTTGTTAAGGTGCTCAGAAGCAGAATCGACAAAAATCAATATAGTTGTACATTGAACCCGTTTCCTAATCCTCCGTCTTCTGACTTCTCCCCCATTACGCATATCAAAATCTACAGCTGAAAGAAAATATGGTTGATTGTTGTAGATGGCCACAAGAATACCCTCTTGATCATAGGGGTATACTGTCCATTCTTGTGAAATATTTTCTGCCCACTTCCGACATTCTTTGGGGTTATCCTGTCATACTCAAAATATTTTGACTTTACATTTTTGCGAAACCTGTCTGAAACGCCCGAATGAAGTGGCTCCTAATCGTCAATCATATTCTTCTGCATACAACAAACAAAACAACAACATGTAATTGACCCACTTCAGATACGAATCCAAATTGATCATTTTGTATATAGTAATTAAAAAATGAGAATATATCAGGGTTATAAATTTGTCTTTTGAAATCATTTCTTGTTATGTTTGGATGTTGTATCCTCTTCATCATTCAAACCCCTGCAACCAACAGTCTCCCTTCATATTTGCTTCTCATTTTAACGGTTTTCATTTTTAGAAGAAATATTGTACTAAAGCTACCTTCTAGAGTAAAGGTTAAAACCTGCAGCTTCCTGATCATTTCCTGTATTTAAATTTGCTTATATTATTCTTTGGGTATCACTTTTTTCATGTTTACGTTTTCACATATTAGGGGATCGGTTCCTCTTGTGTGGATCGGTTCACAGATTGATATTGATGATATTGCTGGAACAAAATATAGTGTGGATGACATAAAACAAGTTACAACCAAGGCTTGCTGCTAGATGTATAGATCCTGGGGAGACAATTCATATTACACTTGTCAAATGTTATTGCCTGTAAGCCATGGTTTAGTGCAATGCTGGAGGGATATTGTTAAACTATTTGAAGGCAATCAAATTGGAAATCCAAACCAATTGATCTGCGACACCCATACCTCTTCTACTAGTAATCACTCAAAACCACTTCAAACCATTTTACTAGATCATAACTTCTCTGCAGTCTTCTTGAATGTTTTTATTATTATTTATAAAAGGATGATTTCAAAACACCTACCTTGAGAGCATCCTCCCCACAATCAGTGTAGCACAACATGTCCTGCTACCCCAGTTTTGCTATTTGTTGCTTTCATATTCTATTCCCATTTAAGACAATGTGGAAGTTGGTTTACTGTTGGTTTTTTCCTTGTTAATTGAAGAGCATTTGCATTAGATTTTCTCTGATACATGATATTCTTGCAGTGGCCATGTTTGTGCCTTAGCAAAGCTAAAAATGACAACAAACTATGAAGAATTCGAATAGGATACCATATTTTCAAGAGGAATCAACTCCAACGTCTTTAACCCATCGCAGTGGCACAACCATCCAAATGGCCCTCAAATGAGGTTGTGATCAACTATATCACAAAAACAAGAATATGGATACGGAATGAGGCTGCAAAGGGACAACTGAATACCAATATTTTTTCACTAGTAATTAAACATGAAAGGATGCATCAAGAAACACTGACCTACATCATAGTTTAGGATAAGAAAAAATCATTTGATAAGTGTTAGCAATCCTGACTGCGGAATAGTGCTATGATTCAATAACAAAACAAATCTTGCAAATACAGAACTAGACAATTCCCCAAAATCTACAACAGTGGAAGTATAAACTAGAATAATCCAAATCAAAACAAAGTACACACACATAACACAACATGTATCGTGGTTCACCCAATGTGGGGTACATCCACCAAAGATAGTACAAATCAACTCTTCCCACAAGAGTACAATACATCTCTCCAAGAGTATCTCCTCCTCTAGATCTCCAAATAGATCTACATGAGTGCACTACAACCGTGCCTCTGAACCACCACCAGATCTCACATAACCATGAACTACAACATCTCTAAACTGCAACCAAGATCTTATGTGAATATGCAAACAAGACCTCTCAAATGGGTCTACCAATGTGCAACCATAATTGTGCACTAAGAAGTAAGTCTCTCCTCCATCAATGCATCAACCTGTGCAAACAAGAATACAACCTCCTCTACAATATCTGGATACTATCATGTACCCACAAGTTATCCAATGAGCTACAATACTAGATCTCTATGGACCAAGAATACAACATGGTCTCATGGATCTACAATACAAGATCTCACAACAACATGTGGATCTACAAGAAGAAACCATATGTGCTATGCATACTATGCAAGCCATTACATTGAGACAGAACAATACAAAGGAAATATAGTAGAAGACATTACACTCTTCTCACCATTCAGATGTACCTTCCATTTCCTTCTGTCCAACTTCTCTCCATGGAAGCTCTGTCTTCATGTAGCCTTTTTCTTTCTCTTCTTCTTCATCCTCTCAACCAAGGATTCCACATGCAAAAATAATCAATTACATGCAATTATTTTTTCTTATAACCCTAGCTTTCTAGCTTATATAAGCATATACAAACTTAGGGCACCTTAGCTATGCAATTACATCCAATATATTTGCTTTAAAACAAAATATATGGATTTAAAGCCCGTGAATCTAAAATAAAACACATCACACAGGTAACCGACCGCTGGTTAGACCTAACCAATGTCGGTTCCTCACTTGCTCTGAATGATGTTTGTCTTGTATAATTGATGACGGCGTCGCAGTTCCCACTGACTTTGACTGAATGTCGGGCCTATTTGTAACCGATGACAAGTTCTAGGTACCATCGCATTTCCAGTCACACATGCTAATTGTGAAGCAATCTAGCTCCACAACCTAATATTTTATTGATCAATTATAGACAATTACATATTACAAGCATTAAGATAAATGGAAATAACAATGTAAACCTCTCCTTTCCAATGCTTGTTTGCCTTGTTCTACACCTTGCTCCTACAATTCCACTCCAACACTAAAGATCTTTCTCACTTGTTGTCTTTAAACTTAAAACATTTTCTCTTTGATATCTTTAGATCTCCAAATGATCAATTCTCTTTCTCCTTGTATTTATAGCCTTCTCCAATTTCCTCCCATCCACTAGAGAATGGGAAAGGTCAGGGAGGGAAGAGACACAGTTCGTGCTTCAAATCTGCGTCCATTCACGCTTTATTTTTTGTCTAGAAGTGAATCAACTAACCTCCTAATGCACACCGGTGGTTTCAAGGCTACCACCATGGCTAAGCTATGGTTATAGGACTGTAAAATGAATGGGTCAGACTAACCTCAACCACCAAACTAGTGGTCTTATCACTAAGTGACTGCACTACATTTCAGACTGGTTTCAAGTGCTGTAGTTCTGGTGCTAGTGTGTGAATGTTTTTCCTTGAGGTTGGGAAGATGTTCCAGTCACACTTTGTGAAGTAGCGAGACATAATTACTATAGGAAAAATGTAAGAACCTCATGTGTGTATGGAATATCTCTTTAGGAGTGCCTACCCCCTATAGAAGTTGTGTGTGTTGATGCAGATCTCCTAGATTGATGCATGACACTATGTGGATTCAAATGATGCAAAGGATACAACTTTAGATGGAGTGATAGTAGTATGTGACGAGAGAGACCCTCATTATGGTTTATAGAGTATTTATATTTATAGGGTCGTAATCAGGTAATTTGGCGGTAATCACCAACCCTAACATGATCCTACTGGGAAAATGTGATAGTGAGGATGAAAAATGGATAGAAAGACCCCAAAAAGGAGTGATGGGAAAGAATGATAATGTTGGATCGGGGTGAAGTTTCCAAGGGTGAATGACCTGGGTGCCCAAGGGCAGGCTAAAGTAGTCAGAGAACAGGGAAATACCCTAGGATATGTATCGGAATGAAATGACGGGGAAGTTATAAAAAGAGGAGGGAGGTGGGATTAATTAGTACTTTCTTCAATTGATGAACCTTTTAAATGGAGTAGAGTATAGGAGATGGGCTAAATAATGCCTAAAGTGCATGATTTTGTGTCTACATTTTTTCCCACTTTATGTTGGTGAGCATGGACACACTCGATAGACAGAAAGTAGATAGAGATGAATGAGGATGAGGAGGACATTTAGAGTGTAGAGAGAAGACGTGCTGAGGATGGACCTAGAATCAAGTGTGGAATGAATGTAAAAATGCAGAAAAATGTGGAGGAGAAAGATGGATTCTAAGGATGAGAAATGCAAATAAAAAGTAGATGAGAGTATAACCTATGGAGCAGAGACATGCATGTGTAGCCTATTGTTGTGTCAGGTAGTGTACCTACATTCAATTAGTAAAAGCAACAAGGTGTCCTGTAGTGGAGTGTATTGTCATTGTCATTTGCACTGTTGTTGTTTTTATCCCCCAATTTGATTTCTTGTTTCTCATAGCACCAGTGACATCTCAAGGAGAAAATGATCAAGTAGTTCAAACATGTATGTATGTACAAAAATGCATGTTATTATGAGTGTGTAAAATATGCATATGTATAGAAATGTGTAAAGTAGCTCTGATGGAAGAGATGAGGCCTAGAATAAGAGTGTACAGGAACATGTGCACCTGGGGCAAGATTTTAGATTATCAGAAGTTGAGTTTAGAAGATATCTTGTTGATATGATTAACTTTGAGACATGGCCACTTAGTGGCATGTCATAGATGTATAGATGTACTCGGATGATACACACACACACACACACAACCTTTAACACACACACTGCTGAAATGATTTTTTTTCGTGATCTACGTTGTGTCATGTGTTGATTTATGGCTTTTATGATGTCATTAGATTAAGATATTGTATGATGATTATGGCATTCGATTGTTATCCCCTAATTTTTTATCTGCTTTGAATTGAAAGGACACCATGTGGATAGTAATATGATGTGTATGGTTTTATTAGACATGAGTGTGAACTCACTCAGTTGTGATGTGAACTGGTGTAAATACATTGTGTTAGTAGAAACCCTCATATGATGCCCCCTCTCTTTGGGGGAACAGCGCATGACATCGATTAGAAAGGATAGAATGGAAAATCCATAAAAGAGGATTTAACCAAACATGTTAGATATACCTGTAGAATCTGCCCTAAAAAAGGGGTGTTAAGGGGAAAATTTATTGGTAGAAATATATACATAGGCACAAGATGAGATGGCTAGCCAAAACAAGTGTTAGTCCAAAAACACATGCATGCAATAATACAAGTGTAAAAAGGATTTGACAATGATAGAACTACCAAGAAAAGTAGTATAAATATGCACCTGAAGTAAAGTAGACACGCACAAAGCAATGCTTTGCAAACATGGGACATCACTCATGATGTTGTAAGACATGCAAGCACATCATGGCCAAAAACAATAGTCAAGTGTAACACACAAGCAAAGGGAAAAGCCCCATACAATGGAAAACAAAGAAGACAAGTAGAAACAAACAAGTAGTCATGGAAAACATGTAACCCTGCAAAACAAGTGTTGCACATGGAACACTGTTAGCATGTTAAAGTGATAACCAATATGTCATATCGTACATGAGTAAGTAATAAAATAAGTTAAGTACAAAATGAAACAATAACACATGGATAAGATGAATATGGATGCCCCCAGCGACCGGCATAGGAAGGGTGGAAGGTGATAATCCATGTTGTGTGTAGAGTCTTGTATCTACGATCACACTAAACAAAGATGTGAATGCGCATGTGCATATGATAATGACATATAAGAAAGTAGTCTAACATGTGTAGTAAAGTGATCATGTAAAACACTAGTAAATAAGAGTAAATGCCCCCAAGACAATACAATATGTTTTGGATAGATGAAATTTAAATGCAATATGAAATGATAGGAGCAACGTGCCCCTCAAGTGGATGGAATTTTATGCAGTGAGGTTCATTTATTCCCCCTCAGCAGTCAAGAATGAACCACAAATGAGAGTGCATCATCGATAAACGGTCAAGTAGTGTTGGGTTTTTCTAGTGCATTGTGATGAGTGTATATATGTAATGGTGATGAAATGCAACATGTAAATAGATTTACATGAACCCTATAGCTGAAGTGTATATCACAACGTGTTGAATGGATGAGTGATGATTTATACCTAAGCGTATATCACTATATTATGAGTGGATGGAAAAGGGTGACTATTTAGCCTAAAGTGTATGTCACAATGAGATGAATAATAAGGGAGTGGTGATGTAACCTAAGTTGTATACCGCTACAAGATGGTAGAATAGGTGATGATTTAACGTAAGGTGTATGTCACTAATGTTGGAAATGTCGCATGATGAATATAAGGTCCATTTGATTGGTAAACCCTCGATAGTCGATTATGGGCCGAGGAACTAAATTGCGTCATAGGGTGGTGAGTGCAGCACGTAGAAGACCGCGTAGTATAAATGACCAAGTGATGAATAGGGTATGTAAATGCATAGTGTGGGAAATACAATGTAAGATGTGTGATGTGTGGATAGAATATGTAGTGTGTGAAGTGCAATAATAGACGTATATATAAATGGGATGTGTAATTGATGATAAGTAAAACTAGACTCATAGGTAATGGAATCTAGTGTAGTATGTAGAATGTGTAGGATGTATGTATGCGCCATGTGAATTATGCAATGTGGGAAATGTAGATTGTGTATGGTGTCACCCAGATTTCATCCTGAAATCTGTGACTACCCTATCTGAAAAAATTTTGTACTTTTAAAATAATCGGTCGTTTAGTGTTTTTATTGCTTGAAAGTTCTTGTATTGTGTCAAAATATTCCCAAAGAGCCATATAGGCCTTTTTCGCCAAATACCCAGATACCCAAAATTGTTATATTTTGTCGTCAGGATTTGTCTGCAGGAAATTTGTATTTAATTATTTTGAGCCCCGTATGAGGTTATTTGCACTTCATTTTAACTCTGTTATGAGCGAACATGCCATTATTCTCTATGTACCAGAAGGGTTTTAACTTGGAATAAGTTTTGGGCTTTATTTGTGACTTTTGACAATTTTTCGTGTTTTTGTGTTGTCCCGTTTCGTTTTCTGTGAAATTTCTCTAGAACAATTCCTTTGCCGGGTAAGCCCGATTTTTGGCCTGGAGCAGCTCAGAGATCACATATACGCACGTTGTGCCCAGAAGGAAGTCTGCCATCGGAGGTCTGGATCACTTGGAAAAAGTGAAGTCATGCACAGAAAAGCCCCTGCGGGGATGGATGCACATTTTTGGAAAACAAAGGATTCAAGCTGCATCATGGGAAAAATGGAAGTAGCAGGCAAGGTGGGAATTTTATTACCTGCCTTAGCAGGGTACTTTTTCCTGTGATATAAAATTCACTTAAGCTGCATTGGGAAAGTTAGAGGCTGCAGGCAGGCAGGAATTTATTGCTTGCCTTGCAGGGTAAAAATTTCCATGATAAAATAAAAGGAAAGTGACTTAAGCGAAATCATGGCATTTTACTGCCTGCCTTACAGGGTAAAGAATCCCATTATCAAAGTCAAATCACTTAAGTGGATCATGGGATTTCCGGGGCTGGCCTTGCAGGATAAAAATTCCCATTGCCATAAATTCTTAAAAATAGAATTTTATTATGCTAAAAAGTGCTGCCCCCTTTGGTGAGATGATGGCAGCCTTTAAAGTGGATTATTTTAATTAATTTATTCTTCTAAATAGTGGCGCCCAAGCTTGGAAGAAAGTCAACAAAGTCAAAGGGGGAATAAAAGAAACATAAATAGATGGTCTAAATGGATTAAATTTAATTTATTTATAGGCTGCCCCCTTTCATGTCAAAAAGTGCACCCCATTTGGGACATATTTAATGATTTTTACGGCATTAAATCATTAAATTAAATTCTATTTTCAGTGGCTATGGTCAAGGCACACTATGAAGCTTAAGTGAAGTGAAGTGTGAAGGATTAAATTGGATTAATTTAATTTGTTGGATGGTTGTCCTTAAACATGCTATTTTTAACACACCAGTTAAAGAGAAGAACATGATTTATAATTAATTAATTGTCACGAATAGGAAGGGAAATTATTAATTATAGAATTGTGAGGGTTATATAAGCATGGGCTGCCATAAGGATGAATTAAATTAATTCACATGTAAAGAAGTGCAGCCCAGAAGAAAAGTGTGCCCCATTTGAAGAAGGATTTTTGCTCAGGCAAAGGTGGAAATCAAGGATAAAAGCTTCTAGATTTGGCGCATGTTTTGAAGGAGGTTGATCTTTGTCTACATAATTGTTTGCATAGGTGTTACAGGTGCTCATGTGTTGTTAAAAGGATTCATGCTCTCTTTTTGTGTAAATTAAACATCAATTGTTTGGGGTAGCAGGCTTGAAAAGTGTAGATTTTTACAATTAAAATTCACTATTCATGCTCCAGTGGCCATTTTTGTCTGAATTAATTACAGAAATTCATTACAGGTGCTTTACATAAGAAAAGGAGCTTTAATCAATGTCCAATACATTGAATATTTCCTCCGAATCTGAAGGATTGTCTAGATCTACACCAGTTTTGAAGAAATCCGGCCAAGTAAGAAGAAAAAGAATCATTCAGAAAAAGATAGACAAAGCCATGGCGAAGAGAGATGAAAAAGAAATCACAGATGGAGTCATGCATTGCTTCCAAACTTTCAAACGTAGGATAAATAGATCTAGGTCCGAAACCTCTTTCCGAATTGATTGATAGATCTAGAGTGGGAAAGACTTCACTCATGCGTGCGGTTAAAAGCAATGGAATTATCCGAGATGCAACCTTTCCATGCACATAGCCCAGTTGCCAGAGTTTGTTATGGAGTGCACTAGATCTTACCATCCTTCATCCATATCAGTGCGTGATGCTACAGAGAAAGAAAATAATTCGTTTGGACGTAGAGTTCATCAATTACTGTTTGAAGATTCCAGTGTGCAAAAGGTGGTGACTTCAATTCGTCTTCAAGATGCTGATAGCAAGTGAGAGAAGCATAGAGGTGATTGCATGAACATAATGAATAGCCGATACATGAAGAAGCCTAGATCTCCTTCAAAGTTCCTGATAACTCTTCCACGGTCCAGTTTGGTGTAGGAGGTAGATGATATTGTCAAATTGCTATGCAAGATTAATGGTGAGGTGAATGCTTACACTTTTCATACATGGATGTATGCTTTCATCAAGACCATTGAAGTCAACAAGGTTGATTCCATAATCAATTAGTCCAGAAAATTATTAGCGACAACATTAGTGAGCAACTCTAGAACGTGAAGTGTACTTTCAGCTTCAAAATGACTTCCTACTTGGTGTATGCTGCAACTTCACAAGGCGTCTTTTCCAAGCTGGATAGATTTGATGTTCTTTCTAAGGACCCCATTTTCAAGTGCTACCCACAGCTTACTGTACCTGTGCATGCGAGAAATGATTCCAAAGTGGTCAATGATGAATTCTTCTATGATTTCATTTGCAGGCTAGACAAAGGACTTAAAG
Organism: Taxus chinensis; assembly: GCA_019776745.2. Taxonomy (NCBI): domain Eukaryota; kingdom Viridiplantae; phylum Streptophyta; class Pinopsida; order Cupressales; family Taxaceae; genus Taxus; species Taxus chinensis. The sequence goes on from CM034146.1 coordinate 92,596,736, forward strand.
GCCAACAGGGTAAGCAAGAGAAGCGTGGGAAGCCGTGTCCAAGATTGGTAGTCTATTCATTCAGTTTGCATATTTCACATACCTCAGGGTTACCAGGCTTTTCTGGAGAGCCAATAAAGATGCCCAGGTATCCGAATGATAGGTTGATTACCATGGATCTGAGCATGTAACTTGTGGAGATACACGACCTTCAGTCAAAACGACACAAGTCTACGGGCTTCTTCTTGATCACTGTCAAACATTATAGCTGCCAGAGCATTCATAGAGCTTGTGGGATGGAGACGCAGATGTTATCCGAGTATGAGCAAGAGTTCTTCATGGCATAGCTGAACTTTGATCCATTTGGAGTAGCCAGGAAGACGATCTCCCAGGAGTACGCACACGTGCCTTCATTGGAGGATTTTTGGATGAAGTGTAAAAGTGAGTACGGGGTTAGAAAGAGGGATTTCAGCAGGTTATCAGCAAAGCAAGTGTTTGAATTTGGACTAGTGCGGATACCTGTGGATCTTAAAGATGATGGGAATGTGTTACTTGACACTTACCATCAAATGGGAGGAGATAGAGCCGTACTTCAAGATAACGCAGGAGGTTGTAACACGATTGAAGAAAGCTATAGCGCTGTTTTGGTGAATAATTCAAACTGGTTGTTGACGAAGGGATACTGCCTTGATGAAACATTGATGAATCAAGTCATGGAAAAATTTGGCGCAGGATATTCCCTCAAGCGGAAACACGGAGGAGAAAGCAGCAGAAGATCCGAGAAGTTGAAAGTACACAGAAGATCTCAATCAAAGGAGAAGATCACTTCTACGACCATAACTTTAGTTCCGGTTTCTCCAGGACCCAGTACTTCACCAACTATTACACCACAGCAGGACACTTCCATGCCTCCATTGGATCCGGTGACATTCATCTTCTCTCCTCAGCCACTCCGTTCATCACCTGTTCCAGAAAGCTGTAGATGGCGGAGTTCAAAAGGGATTTGTCCTTGGATGATTCAGAGGATGGCAACCATAACACTGTGGCATTTTCTGATGGAGAGGATGTAGAGGAGGAGATGGTGGTGCACTCAACAACTTCTCATTCTCTGAGAAGTAACTTCTCAGAATGGTTGTCTTCACGGTTGGTTGTAGAAGCGAGAGTGGAGATGAACTTAGAAGAACATGATTTGCAGCTACTCCAAAGTTTGGGCGGAAAAGACAGAAGGCCTAAAGTTGCTAAGGAAACTTCTAGGTTGATCATCGAGGAGTTAGGGTAGAAGTTTACTGAGATATCAATTCTGGCAGAAGGAAAGAAGGAGGATGAGCTCACGACAGAAGATGTTATAGTAACCAGAGTACCCCTCAGTCAAGCCACCACAGAAGGATTGAAGCAGGATACGCAGACATTGATAGATGCTCTATTCCTTAGGCTTGACAGTGAAAAGGTGGAGAAAGATGAGCTTCAGAAGCAAGTATCTCAATTGTACGAGATCATAGTCAAGGTTGCTAAACCTTCCATTCAGCCCATTTCAGAGCAGGTGAGTGATCATCTTATACAGGAAATGGAGGATGTAAACAATCAAGTAAAAGCTATTGACGAATGGAAGGACTTTATTATTCATCAAGCTTCTGTACAACTTGGAGAAGTGCTAGCCCGCTTAAAAGTTATGGATGATGCAGCAAATCAGCTGAAGCAACTGGTGATGAGCATAGTAGACATGAACACAGTTGCTGAGAGTAACCTGAGTACTTTGGCCGAGATAAAAAAGCTGCTAGGAGATGTATTGGTTGCAAAGCAGATTGTACCGGATGGATCAGTTGAGAAGGGGAAGTAGCTGGAGTTTGCAGTATCTTTCTGTTTGGAGATCTACAGAGTTTTGCTGAAGAGGATGTAGGCACTTGAGAGTAGGACATCATCCTTACCAGACAGTATCATTTCTTTCACTGAGGAGAAAGTGGTCGGGAATGTTACTTCATACATGTGGATTGTTCCAACCAAGGTGCCTAATTCCCTGGAAGGTTCTCTTCTGATCATACAAAAGAGAATTGACAGAGCTACTAAGCCTTTCACGATGAATTCTATTAGCAGATTGGTGGCACTGCAGGCAGAAATTGTGAGGTTTGGGCCGAGGTTGGAAGATGTGGAAGTGTGCATCAAAGTGTTGAATGAAGGATTGCTACAATTCAGGACAAAGAAGGAAGCAGTGGCTAAAATAGTTGGGAAAATGTTGAATCACATGTTCGACAAGTATATCGAATATTAGAACAAAAAGAAGACATAAATGTTACAGCTGGCATTACTTCTTCTTCTATTTTCTATGTTCCTGGATGAAATTGTACAACTTTAAGTTATTGGTTTTGCAACCATTACTTAAAGTCATGTGGAACAATTCTATTAGTTAAGTGATACATGTGTCACTTAAGGAGAAGTTAGTTGAGGATGATTGCCAAATGTCATCTTTACTTGTTTGTGTTTCAGTTCAGTTAGATTTCCCATTTGTACTTTCCCTCCTACATTCTATAAGTAGGAGAAGAACCTCCAGGTTAAAGATGAGCATTTGTAAGAGGCAACCTTGTGTTCCAGACTTTGTGCTGAAACTTTTGAGAGCCACTTAAAGAAAAGGAATTTACAAGAGTAGATTTCCGGAGAACTTTGTGTCATGGTGTATTGTGTTTCTTGCTTTTTATCTTAGATCTTTTAGTAAACTTTTTGTTATTTCAGATCTAGATCTAGAGCTACCTTTTCTTAGAATTTTGTGTTTATATCTATTGGTTTCTTCTATGTGCATGCAATCAACCCTACTATCTATTGATTGGGATGCACATCTTCTTCATTTCTTCTCTGTGTTGATATAATTCCTTTTCCCTTCTTCTATAAATAATTCCTTTCTTAAACAGCTGCTTACTTACTGCAAAACTGTTCATTTATGGTTCATGAATTGAATAGTTAAAGTAAAACCCCATTTAGATATTAGCATACTTTAATTGAAAAATTTGACATGGGAGCCTCACCGGTAAATGAGGGAGATTTATCTCATGACTGCTTATGTTTTGTGTTATGCAGAAAATCTAGCCAACATAGTGATAAGGGTAAATAGAAAAATATAATATGTAGTGAGAAAATGTAAAGCTAGACCCATATATAATGTAACCTAGCATAAATATAGAATGTAATAAAGAGATGCAAAACTAGACGCACATGAGATAATGACTAGTGTAGTGTGTATGAGATAGATGATGTATAAATGACTAATAGACGAGGTATGTATAGGATAATGTAGGATGTGTGGTGTATGCAATAGAATGTAAATGTGTAAAACCTATAGTGCAATGTGTGGGGTTAAGTGTAATGGTAATCCCTCAACATTCCAGTGTGAACCAAAGCAGAAGAGCACGTAATCAGGTAATGACGGTGCTAGGATGTGTGATAATTATGCCTATATGAATGAATGAGAACGAAAAAGACTAGAGATGCAACTACACTAATATGATGAAGGGGGGATTGTGTAATGGCTATGCCTCCCAAGCAGTTGAGAAGGAGGAATCAACTGATAAGGTTGAGGGATGAAGGTCCATTGATCAGTGTAGGGAATGAGGAAAGCATAGGACCACGCTCGAGTAATGGTGGGATAGTAGACAAATGCTGCATAGGGGAATGAAGCCGATACACATGCGATGGGTGCACATAAGATGAATGTTGTGGTGTAGTAACATATGTAGGTCATGGAGATTGAGAAGATGTCATGCATAACGGGGTAGACGAGCCATGTGGAATAAAACGAGGTGGTGATTGGTGGTGGGATGTGGTAGTAGTCCTAGGAATAGGCCTATGTCGACATGTAGGACTAATGGAATGAAGTGGTTGCGTAGGGGCTAGTCGAGGTGATGAAGTAGGAATAGGATTCATTTTAGGCAACATCATAGGAGATGTGTATGGAAGAGGAGGAGATGTACGAGCAACGAGACTAGAAGACGATGATAATGGAGGTGAAGGAGGAACACTGTTAATGGAAATAACTTGATTGTCGTAAAAAAATTTGAGGCACAAGTGGTTCATAGAAATAATATCTTGGGCTTTACAAATCCAATTGAGGCCAAGAAGTAGGTCACATCCTTTGATTACTTTACTTACAAGGTAAGGGATGAGAAGAGTGAGAGGACCAACTATGATGTGTAACTTAACAACACCATATGGTCACTTGAACAGATAGTTGATTTGTGATGGAGGGTACCCGATAGATCATAAGAAGGACAAGGAACATGTGCTAATAGGAGAAAATGGATCAACCTTAGTATTGTTAATAAATTTTGAGCCAATAGAGCCCTGAATATGTAAATTATCGGATATGAATGTAGCATGGTAGTCGGTGTTAGAAAAAGAGATAATGGGTGATGTCATGTCATTGTTAGTAACTAAGAAGTTGAGCGCTCCCACATCTAGAGGTGGTGTGGCATGGTATATATGATTAGCTAAAGAATCCATGGTCATTTTGTCACATTGGTGGGAATCATTATTAAAATTTTTGATTTTACCCTTGTCCTTAGTGGGAGCAAGGCTAGTAGGTTTTGGAAATTCGAGCTTATCTTTGTCAAGTAGATCTTGGATAATAGTGCAAATTTTTAGACATTAATTGGTAGAGTGTCCCACATAGTGATGATACTCACAACAAAAGTTTTCATTATAATTGTGTCCTTTAGGCTATGATGGGTCTAATTCGAGTGGCGGAGGAAGGGTAATGAGGTTGCTGTCAAGGAGTTGTTTTAAGATAAGATGTGGTTCCATAGGGAGGTTGGTGAATGTACATCTAGGCAGCGGGGAATAAACTTCATTAGGAGTAATGGTGTTGACAATGAGTTTATTGTCGGTTGGCTTATATGTAGAGGCTTTGAATGATGTCTTGTTTTGGAAATGAGTGGAGGAAGAAGGTTGTTCCTGATACTTAAGCTTGCCGATGGATAAAATTTTAGATTCACGACGCTTAAGAGTATGGAAAAGTTTATCAAAAGAAGAAAAGGTCTCGAAGAGAACAATTTCTTGGAGAGGTGGTAAAATAATTTGTATAAATAGATATTATAGTTCAACATTGACGAGGACATTAGTCATTTTAGCCAGATTATTCTTATATCTTAAAACATAATTAGTGAAACGCTCATTGGGTCCTTGCTTAAGTTATGTTAGTTGGTCATAGGGCATCTTAGAATCGATGTTGATGGAGAAATGTGTGAGAAAAACATCAGATAGATGGGTGAAGGAAGCTATTGAATGAACAAGTAAATCATAGAACCAACACATGACATAGTCGATGTAGTGGCCTGTTGCAATTTACAAATTTTGGCTTAGAGATCATGATACCGAAAGGTTAAATATTGATTTCCAACAGAGGGTTTCCGTTGCTGTGCTACCAAAGGAGGCATGAAGTGATTGGTAGGAGTGGGAATTGAAACCAAAATAGTAGAGATAGGTGGAAGTGTAGAAGCAGGGAGTTGAGTGGCTATAGAAGTGGGTAGAGCTATAAAATAATTGAGTTCAACCAAGTTGGTATCCTCTTCACGAGCCACATGCAAAAGTAAATATAAATCCTGTGGGTGTTCAACAATGTGATCATTGATGGCCTTAAGGTGGGATTCAATAAATTCCTTAGGAGATGGAGCCATAGGAAAGGGGGAGAGGAAACCCTAGCAATGGGAGGGGTGTATATGGTCAGGTTCACCAAAATGATTAACAAAAATGGAAACTAAACTATAAAAGTATAGCCACTAATGTTAATCTAATTAGGAGGACTAAAACATTGTATAAATGAAACTAAAACATCATGACAATAATAGTAAATAATTATTCTAAGTGAAATAAAACCCTAAGTATGCAAGCGAAGAAGAGAAATGGCTTAGCTGATTCTAAGAGACTATCGTAGGTATGGAAACAAAATCTGGAAGAGTAAATGATCACTCAGAAGTCATGCAAAGACCATATCTGGAAGATCTGAACTAACTGGGGTACCTGGGAAGGTATTGGGGCACCCAGGGGTGTCTTGGTCTGCAGATTGGGCACCTTGATCTCTGTAAATGCTATGGATATGAGTTTTGTATGGTCGTAAGTTGATTTGAAATGGCCTCTTTTTGTCACACTGGATTCATTAGATGAATTGAATAATAACTTGCAAGAAGAAATGAAGTATCAAACCCTTAAGAAAAATAAAGATGCAAAATGAATAGGTTGGAATGACCTCAGCTACAAAACTAGTGGTCTTCTCACTGAGCAATGCACTACATTTCAGACCTGGATGTAGTTCTGGTGAGTGTGTGCATGTCATGCCCTAGGTGCTCTTGTGCCAGTCACACTTTGTAAGGTAGCGAGCCATAATAACTATAGAAAAATTTAATAATATGTGTGCATGGAATAGAATAGAATCCCTCCCCCTTTGTTGTGTGTGTTGATGCAGGTCTCCTAGCCTTGATGCATGACACTATGTGGATACAAGTGATGCAATGGATGCAACTCTAGATGGAGTGATAATAGTATGTGACGCTAGGACCCTCACTATGGTCTTATAACTTTATATGTATAGGGTTGTCAAGCTTAATTTCATAAAAATTAACCCCGACATGGTCAACTGGGAAAAGGATAAGGATGAAAAATGACTATAAAGACCCCAAAAAGAAGCTAGAAAGAGAAACATAGATTGGGGTGCCCTAGTATAGACTTGGGTGCCCAGATTTCGGGCTAGAATGACAAGGTAGTTGCAAAACAAGTGGATAAGTATAGAAAAATACGTGGGAATGAAGAAATAAAATATAAGAAAAGTATGGCCAAAAGGTGGGATTAATTAGTACTTTATTTCATTTGAGAACCTTCTAAATAGTAGTATAAGAACGGGCTAAATAATGCCTTAAGTGCATGATTTTGTGTCTACATTTACTCAATGTCCCTGATATGCATCGAAAGTCCCAAAAGTCCTATCATTCCATCAAAGGAGATAAAAAATGAAATGGATTTCAAATCTTGTATGTAGGCAAGTGACAAGCATCACAATGCAAAAGAAAATCTAAGTCAGGAGGCCATTAAACACTATAAATTGAAGTTAAAACATTGAAGTCATATAGTGATGGACCCTCAATCTTATATCATAACTAATAGCTTGAGTACACTAAGACATGAGAAACATCAAAATAACGATAGCTATAAATGTATATTATACTTTTCCCCTTATGATATGGTTCAAGTCTATGGAACATGAAGAGATATGTATCTTAAGAAGAGGAGGATATTGTTTGAATGGAGCAATACCATATAAAGAAATGTAATCATCATAATGTATCACGAAAAATCATAATCAACCATATGACATTAGTTATCAAACATAGTCATGTAGTAATCATTGTTAACACTTAGAAGTAATATAGAATTGAATACATCCTAGATCATGTGTGTCTGCATTTATGGAAATCATGTATCGAATATTTCCTGAAGCGACATGTAACACTATAACATAGAAATTAACTCAAAACCATGTGTATTAATTGACATGTAAAAAAAACTCTAGAAAAATAATTAAATGAAAATCACTTTTAGGGTTTTTTCCACTACAGATAAAGTGAAAAGTGAAAGTTATTTCATTCTCACATTTTACCTTTTGTAAATAGATCTCAAGAGACATTAATACCCTAGGATGTAGACAAGTACTTATAGAGAAAACATTGGACCATGTGAGGCTTCTTATTATTGTGGATAACGAGCTGACATTGGTAAGTCATTATACCCCTACATTTTTCTACATATTGTTTACATGTATATATGGAGAGGGGAATAATTTTCCTTAATTTAAGGACTATATGCTTCATTCAAGAATGATATAGTTTTGACATGTTATTACATGGTCATGTTATGAGACTATATGATCTTGGTTAGAATTATACTCTTCTAATGATAAATTAGATGATAATGATGTGACATATTTTTGATACTCGATGGCTCAACTCAATGGACAACCATATTTAACAGATTAAAAGGATAATGATGGAAGGTGTATAAGAATGATAAAGGTTGAAATGATAAATCAAAGTGCTATGATACAAAGAGATGTAAAGGATAACATTATAGACACTATAGTCAGTAAATCACACACTTTGGGTAATTATTTAGTCCTAGTCTCATATTACTATTCATATGGTTTTTGAGTGAAGAGAGTACTAATTAACCCATGTCTTTGGCCATTTTTACTTTGCTTTCTGTCATCATTTTTGGTCTTGTATGCTCACATGCCTAGTTTGTAGTGTCATTTTGTGTTCATCCTAGGGCGCCCTGGTCCCCTCTGGGGCTCCCCGATCCTCTTTACACCTTACTCTTATCTTTTGGGAACTTTTTAGCCATTTGATATTTCCATATTTTTAGTGGCCAGCCTTTTCAGGGTTAATTACAAAATTAAAACAAGAGAACCATATAAATATAAAGTTATGATACCATAATGAGGGACCAAGCACTAAGCACTTACTATCACCACCTAAGGTTGGATCCATCCAAGGCATCTATAGCTTCATTTGCATCCATCTAGCTCCATCACAAGGGAAAAAGGACGGTTCATCTACATTACACTTCATATGAGGGGAGTTCATTCTATTCCATGCACCATCTATTTACATTCTACATCTAGTTATTTCCCACTACTCACAAAGTGTGACTGACACAAGAGCACATAGGGCATGATTTACACACACACACACACACACACACACACACACACACACACACACACACACACACACACACACCCATAGAACTATATTGGGTCTAAGATGTAGTGCATTTCTAAGTGATAAGTCCATCCATTTGGCAATTGAGGACAATCGGACCCCTTCATATAAATATTTCTTTTTTAGAGTTTTGATGTTTTGTCTAGGGTTTTGCAGGTGTTTCCTTCATCTCTGATTTTGAACGATATACAATGAGGTTTAATGACATTCACACGATAAAAGGTGAACATAGGTGATCATTCAAAGACACCTCCGAGGGGGTTCTCTGATCATTTTTACAGACCAAGGCACCTAGATCTCAGACCAGGGCATCTCAGACACTCCCATCCCTTTCCAGGCACCTCATTCTAATTAGACAACTCAAATATTTACTTTTTAGAGCTCCTGTGTGGTTGTTTCCTTCTCCTGTTTAGCCGGTCTCTATTACGACACAATCCTAACATATTTCCGAATCAGCTTAGGAATTTCTTTACCCTCTTTGCACATTAGGCTTTTATATTTCACTTGATTAGGTTCTTGGGTCTATTTATTACATTTTATTTCCATTATTTGTTGTTTCTATAAAATTTAAATTAGATGATTATTTTCCATTTTAGTTTAATAATTTTGGTGAACCCGAACACTTTCACGCTTAGGATCCTCATTTTTCCTCTATTGTGGCTTGTAAAATTCTCCAAATGACCTTGTCTGATTTACTTAAGATGCATTCCAATTACCAAACTGTTCTACGAAAAACCTTAAACATACAATATCTTCCTAAAAATACGCCGCCACAAGAAATAATTCCTATCTTCGATCATTTATCTGATGACCCTAGTCCTCGCGATCCTTCATCTAATCAATCCATGTTGGATTTAATTTAAGATTTTCATTCTTTATTTCAAGAAACATTTCAGGCTATGGAGTCCACGATTACATCTCTTGACTATGAAATCCAACATCTTAAGGATGCTTCTCAGGCACAAATTTGTTCTTCTACATCTCATTCTCATTCTATGTCCACTACATGTGCTCATATTAGTGAGCCTCAAGTCATACCATTACCAAAACCTCTCATCTTTGATCACAACATTAAGCAAAATGACCTTTTTACCGATCTCTTTAGTCATCAATTAACCACTTTACCACCTACTCATTACTATCCTCCTTATCGATTAGCCAAACATCAAGGGTTTCCAAATTACAATTATCACTGGATCGATGGACACAATGACAACTATTGCTATCCTTAACACCTTAGAATCAAACATATTGAGCATCAAGGGTTAGTATCATTCACTGCACAATGTCATGGTACATCATCCTCTCCAATTGTTATATCTTAATGGGCTCCTAAATATGATCCTTCTATGGCCAATGAACATTCGACCACTGCTTCTAATACACATTCTTTAGTCAGTCAAGCATCACCTATTCAACCCATTCCAACTAAGCAATAACCTCTCAAGGTTAGTATCCCATCACTTCCTCCTACTAAGCCATATAAAATGTTTCCTAATCACACTAAGAAAACCAATCTTAAGGTTGATCTCACTCCTCCTCCATCAAAGGTATCTGCGACATCACATGGTCATGCTCTGCAATCACCTCCTATAGTTAAAATTGTAATTCTGCTATCTGTTATAGACCATAACTATGTCAATTACTGGGAATTGGATGAAGCTTAGTATGATGCTAAACTATTTGATGGTCACACACCTTTACCACCTCAGAGTCCCATCACTTTTTCTAAGGAAACTACTCCTTACATTGATCCACTTAGCGTCTTTTGACTAAATCTCCATCACTTACATACTTGGGGATATTACTCTTATCTCCCCCCACTAATCAACAACACACATATTACATATTTATCACCTAGAAATTCAACATTCACTCACAATACTTAGATTTTAACACATGCTAGTTCGACCATTACCCAATGACAAACTCATGTGCTTCGGTTCACACTTGACTGTTGAGGGCTACCTATACACATGAACACCACACAATGCATAATAAACATTACACATCTCACACTAGATCTTATCAACACTATACATATTACTCATTTTACACATCACATGGTCATCTCTTATCACTGCATATACTACATACATCCTCTTGTATGTGTTGCACTCATTACCCTATGACACACTCTAGTCTCACGGTCCATACTAGACTGTTGAGGGTATACATCACATAAGAACCTTATCACATTTGTGAATTCATCATTGAACCTTCTATCATGTGACATTCCTAGGTTAGTGGCATATACTATAGGCTAAATCATCACCCACTTCATCTTGTAGTGATATACGCCGTAGGATAAACATCACTTAATCTAGCATACTCATCACTCATTCTACTCATAATTTAGTGATATACGCTTTAGGCTAAATCATCACTCCTTTAATCATCTTGTTGTGATATACACTTAGGCTACAGAGTCACACACCTTTCATCTATAGGTCACATGTCTTCACCACATACACATTCAACAAAACACACAACACAAAACACATAGTTCGACCATTTCCTGATGACACACTCTCATTTATGGTTCATTCTTGATTGCTGAGGGGGCATACTAAATGAATCTCACTGCATGCAATTCCATTCACTTAGGGGGAACACGACTCCTATCATTCACTCTGCATTCCATTCCATCCATCCATAGTATGTTGCATATTTCGGTTGCAATTACTCTTGCTTGCATTTTATTATTTATGTTCATCTTATTATTCATGCTAGATACATATCTTGTATGTCCCCATCTTCACCATACACACATGCGCGTTCATGTCCTTTTCTAGTTATGATAGCAGATACATGTATTTTACATGTAGCATGGATGCTTGGCTACAACCAGTCCCACAATGGCTACTGGGGGCATCCACATTCGTACACTACATGTATTATTGTTTCATTTTGTACTTAACACTCTACATTACTTGGTTATACATGATTTTGACATATGGGTTATCTTTCTAACATGCTAACAGGTGCTTCACATGAAGCATTTGTTTCGCAGGGTTACTTGCTACCATGACTATTTGTCTATTTGTTTTTTTCTTATTTGTCATTGTTTACTATTGTATGTGGGCCTTTCCCTTTGTTTGGTGTGCACTCTTGTTTGTTTGTATGTGGCCACTATGGCCTTGAGTTTCTTGCGACATCGTGAGTGATTTCCCATGTTTGTAACACACTTTTTGCGGTCTATGATTGGGTTATTATGTGTTTTCTTTCATTCTAGCTTACACATTGTCTACATATCTTACACTTATTTTCTACATCCATGATTGTTTGTACTAACACTTGTTTCCTAGCCAATTGTTTGTGTGTGCCTTGGTTTCTACCAAAAAAATTCTCTCCCCCCTCTAGGGCATAATTTACATGGTTGGTCCTCTTTTGGGGCTGCATTCTCTTATCCATGACGTCACATGCGCCCCCAAAGAGGGGGGCATCATTTGGGGTTTACACATACTACACAATGCAGTACCGGTACAGTTCAGTTGTTCAATTTTGCATCCATGACATAGTGGGTTATACAACAATTGGGTTCATAACAGTCTATAGAACTCTAATACATGGTGGCTTTTATAGGACATGTTTTCCTTAGCATTCTGGGGAGTAGTTATAGGTTGGAGGATATAACAAAATTTCCTCCCTACACTACTTCAGCCAGTGGCGTCGGATCACCCAAAAAAATAGGTAGTACACATATCTCTTCATATTCTTAGGGAAGCAGTTACATGTTAGAGAATAACACACCTTTCTCCCTATACTTCTTTAGCCACAGTGGCATGAGATCGCCCAAAAAATCCACACTTCATCGAAAGTTATAGGATATCCTTTTTTTACACCTTTTTTCTCATCATGGATCAAGTGCACATGTCACTTTTTCATTTTCATACTTTCATTATAGTATTTTTACTATATACATGTGTCTTTACACACAATTTTTACATATATACATACATATTTGAATACTTTATTGTCTTTTCCTTTGCACGTCCGTCCGTATGGGAAATAAGTAGTCAACAACAATGAAAAAAATGACGTCAAAAACAACACCACACACAACATACTAACATGCATGTACATCACACACATTGGCATCTACACACACATTTTTTCCCTAAGTTCACTCTCATCACTTTTTACACTTTTTCATCTTTAGTCTCCATGCTCCACAGTTTTCTCATTCCACGCTTTGTTTAGTACCTCAGCACATTTTCTACATCACTCTATATGGATATCGGGTACACATATCTATCTACTTTATGTTATCGAACATTCTTCTCACCAACATAAAGTGGGGGAAAATGTAGTCACTAAATCACACACTTTGGGTAATTATTTAGTCTCAATCTCCTACTACTATTCATATGGTTTTTGAGTGAAGAGAGTAATAGTTAACCCATGTCTTTGGCCATTTTTAATTTTCTTTCTATCATCACTTTCAGTCTTATATCTGCACATGCCCATTTTGTACTTTCATTTTGTGTTCATCCCATCTCTGACTGGGGCGCACCAGGCGCCTCGGTCCCCTCTCGCCCCCCGATCCTCTTTACACTTTACTCTTACCTTTTGGGCACTTTATAGCCATTTGATATTTCCATATTTTTAGTGGTCGACATTTTTGGGGTTGATTATGAAATTAGAACAAGAGAACCATATAAATATAAAGCTATGAGACCATACTGAGGGACCAAACATGAAGAACTGACTATCACCACCTAAGGTTGCATCCATCCAAGGTAATTATAGCTCTATTTGCATCCATCTAGCTCCATCACAAGGGAAAAGGTTGGTTCATTTGTATCAAACTTCAGAGGAGGGGAGTTCATTCTATTCCGTGCACCATCAATTTACATTCTACATCTAGTTAGTGTTCGCTACTCACAAAGTGTGACTGATACAATAACACCTAGGGCACGATTTACACACACACCTAGAACTACATTGGGTCTGAGATGTAGTGCATCGCTTAGTGTTAAGTACATCCATTTGGTAACTGTAGAAAGTACAACCCTTTTATATGCATCTTTCTTTTTTAGGGTTTTGATGCTTTTTTTGGGGTTTTACAAGTGTTTCCTTCATCTTTGATTTGTGGCGATATACAACGAGCTTCAACGATATTCATACGATAAAAGGAAAAACATGTAATCATATAATGACACCTCCAAGGAGGTTCTCTAGTCATTCCTACAGAATAGGGCACCCAAATCTTAGACCAGGGCATCCAAGGCACCGCCATCCCTTTCCATGTACCCTATTCTACTAAGACAACTTGGATCTACACTTTCTAGATCTCCTGTGTGGTTGTTTCCTCCTCATGTTTAGCTGGTCTCCATTGCGACATAGTCCTGACATATTTGAGAATAAGCTAAGGACTTTCTTTACCCTCTTTACACATTAGGGTTTTATATTTCACCTACTTAGTTGCTTTGGTCTATTTTATTGCATTTTATCATCATTATTTACTACTTCTATAACATCTAGATTAGATTATTATTTTCCATTTTAGTTTAATTAGACACCATGCTCAAAACTATACATGAAAAGTTGTATTGTGTAATAGTTTAATACATGATTTGAGAAATTGAATGCGACAATATATCTATCTCTAGCTTCTTACTAATCTCAATTAACTCAAACATAATGGGAGAGTTCATTATTATTCAAGTGTAGAGGATGAAGTTTCGATTAGGATATTGCAAGAATGAAGTACAAGCACTTTATATCTAATCATGATTATAATGCCATCTTCAAGTAAAACTATTGTTCAACTATGTGGATTAGTCATGACTAATATTTGATGTATTGGGATAGGCCAATTTTCACTAACATAACCTTTTCCCTTGTCATAGCATATTTCTCTGTCTTCATATTGTTAGTAGGGTTAACCTATCTAGTAACCATAACCTAAATATGGTATATATAGGAGGTAATGGTTAGCACATGATCATCATATTATGTGTTTTTATCTTATTATAAGTTTGTGGAAGTTTCCCCTTCGAAGTGGCCTTGTCATATATTTCCAATATTTTTCTCTTATTTTCATCATTTGATCAATTTTTGTTAATCTCTCTAAGTATTTTTTTTATTAGAGGTAAAATAGGGTTGAGGGGACCCTACCCCGTACATAGTATGCAAGATCAAAATAAAAGGGCCAAGGGAGTATCCATTGAAGCCAACAGAACCAAAGGCCAAAACTATAAAGCTATAAACAAGAAGACCAACCTAAAAGCCCAAAGTAAACTAACTAATAGTAGGGGCCATTGAACTAACAACAAGGCCAAAACATAAGAAACCATACATCCAGAAAGATGTATAAACCATTATTCATTAATCAGAGCTCCCACTGTGTATTACAAGTGGTATTAAAGTTTTAATTTAGGAAAAAAATGGGGTGAACCCTAATTTTAAAGAATTGAAATATCTCAAAAACTATTTCCTTTTTTATACAATTGTTAAACTGAACTTGAAAAACTTTTTAAGGAAGCTACATTCCAAATTTCAACTTTTATTGATTTGTTTTGAGGTAGCTATTGTAATTTTAATGCATTTCACAAATTTTCTCAAGAGTTTTAATTTTTAGAACCTTTTTTTATTTCCTTTCATTTTTGGAAATATGCCACATAATTAGCTAGGGTTAGTTTTGTATGTTTTTTGATTTAAGGTCGACTTGAAAATAAAATCATCTAGTCAAATTTTGGTGAAAGGTGAATATAAAATTCTACTTAGTCAAATTATTGCATGACTATAGGTCGAGGTAAAGGGCCAGTCACTTCGGGAAGAACACCTAGTAAGAAAGATATAAAGTCCAAAAATTTTGACCTATGGTTTTTTGAGTTAGTGATCTAGCTCGAGGTAGAGGTGCAAAGCATGGCTAAAAGGAATATTTATATTTAGTTAAAGGAAACTTGGACACAATAAAAGGAGAATTATTGACACAATTTTTAGCTATCACAACAACCTTGGATAATTTTAAAACACAACCACTATTTGACAATTTCCAATCTTGGTCACAAAGGGGTCTCCAAGCCACAAAAACCCAAATCCAAATATAACACTACTTCCTTCTATGCGTTGATCCAATTTGGGTATTCATAACATACTACCAGAAGGGGACATTTACAAGTTTGATGGGAAGGATCTAGTCACCTAGATCAATCAATTTCTTTAATATACATGAGACCCCATGTGAAAAATGTGGTATTGGTATCCGTACATTTGGAACCTAATAAATTCATTTGGTATCGATGGTTGTGTGCTCAAAACAAGAAGAAGAACCTTATTGGTTACTTGGTCAATATTTAATAATGGTCTACAATGATATGCCCTTAACTTTAATGTGCATATGGATATGTATGGTTAACTTGTGGCTAACATAATCTCTTAACTCATCATATCACATTTCTCTATCCTTTCATATTGCTAGTAGGGTTGGCACATGGAGCAACCATAGCTTAAGTAGGGTATACATGGGAGGTAGTTATTAGTACTTGAAAATCCTATTGAGTATTATATTCTTATTGTATGCTTATGAAGATTGCTCCCTCGAAGTGGCTTGGTCATATATTCCCAACATTTTTCTCTTATTTCCATCATTTTTTGTTATTATGCTTATCTATCCAAGTAATTTTCATTACAAGTGTTATATGAGATTCAATTTGGGAAAAAATTAGTTTGAAACCCTAATTTTGACTTTTCACCTATATCTCATGAATTGTTGCAAATTTTCCCACATTTTTATCAACATCGGGGAATCATTCAAGGAAGCTACAACCTGAATTTCATCATTTTATCACCTTTTATGTTAGAGTTAATTTGATTTTAGGGTTTTCACAAATTCACTCCATGGGTTACAAAATTTGGTAATTTTTCATTTCTTTACATTTTCAGAAAGCTCACAAAAACATAACATGTTTTTTTTTTGTGTGCTTTTGGTTGTTTATCCCACAACACATTGGAATCATTTGGTCAATTATTTTGTCAAGGGGGAACCCTATCTAACATAATCAAGTTGTAGCATGGTAGAGGCTGAGGTAAAGGTCTTATCACCCCAGGAATAAAATTCTCACAAAGAGGATATGGAGCTAGATATGGGAGTTGGTGGATCTTTGGTCCTAGGGGTTTCTTCGAGAGATCAACAATTAATTCAAATAGAGTATGATGTGCATGACATACATTTTGATATGGATATAAAGGAATATTTTGTTGTAGTAAAATACATTGTGGACACAATGACGACACAAGCTGACTTGAGATTAACATCTATCTTGGTGGACTTCGATAATATGTGAACTCAACCACAACCTAGTAGTTCCTAAAATCATCACGATGTCTTCAAGAAACCATAATTCCAATCCAATATAGCCTCAATAGCCACCTTTCTCCAATATAGGGGTTTGATATATACTACCAAAACTGTTGATGCTCAAATTTGATAAGAAGGAACCAATCACATGAAAAATTTATTTGATTTACCTCAAACCAATTTTGGAAAAAGGTAGTCTTGGCATACCTAAATTTGGAACTTGAGAAATTCATTTGGTATTGATGGTTGTGTTCTCAAAAGAAGAAGGGACATATTGTTACTTGCTTAACATTTATTGATGATTTGCATACGCAAAACTGTAATAGTATGATGTAGAAATAATTCATCCACAACAAAATTACAACAAACAAGATCTATTAATAATTATATTCAACAATTATAAAACCTATCGCATGGAGAACATCATAGGAGAAAACATGATTTACTTGTTCATGGGGGGCTCGATGTTAACATTCAAAAAGATGTCCACACACTTAATTTTTTTTTTGTATTTGAGTTGATGATATTTACTCATAGGGAAAAGGAAAGAGAAAGGGTAAACATGAATGAATTCCCATTTACTAGCATCAAAGACAATAGATCCTATGCACCATCATCCCAACAATTTAATATGTTAATGCATCAACAAATTTAAGAAAATAAGGTAAAAGGGTTATGTTTTAACTGCGACAAAAAATACATTTGAGGACATAATTGTGTTGAAAATAAGTTCTACATTAAGGGCATAATGGAGAAGAAGAGAATGAAGAAAATACAATAGAGGTCATTGAGGATATTGAGTCAAGAGATTCACACCCAACCTATCTTGTCATGTACTTTCAGGTGTTAGTACCCCACAAATTCTCAAGGGAGTAGGTTTCTTATAAAATCACAAGGTGAATATATTTATTAAATCAAGAAGCACCCATAATTTTTCAATGATGAGTTGGCCTCATGTTTAAATTTTTTTATTTATCAAACACAAATATTTAGGGAAATAGTTGTAAATGGGAGTGCAATTAAGTGTTCTTGAGGAAATTTCATAATACTATACTCATTATGGGTAACTACTTATTGAATATCACTATGCTTCCATTCCCATGGGAGGAGATAATATTATATTAGGGTCAATGGATCATGATCTTGGGCATGATTGAGATGAAATTATAGGATTATTCACAAATTCTCATATAGAACTATTGTCATGAGACCTAAATGTGGAAAATTTCATTTTTTTATAGTTTTGGTTAAGTGTCTTTCTTTTCTTGGTCACCCTTGTCTTATGCTCATTCAGTTTGAAGAGGAAGAAATTTAGAGTTAGTCAATTTTTATGTCATTGGGGATTGATCGGATAAATTGTACATATGAGGAACAAGAGGATCTATTCCTAAGTTCCTCATATTCCCCGCTTTGTCACCTTTTTTATTTCCATTGACTATGTTGGGCATATCATCTTTATTAGCCACTGTGAGAACTTGTGTTTATGTTCTCCACTTCCCTCTGTTCCTCTCCTATCCACTTTCCCCACCACGTCAGACATTTTGGTGAAATCGGGCACTATGGGAACTTCCGTCCCTATTCCACCTTTCCTCCAGTTCTCCGATTCCTTGCTTCTCCCTAATCCCTCTTTATCTTCAGCTGAAGCTATCATTGTGGGCACATGGAGAAATGAGGGAAGTTTTCCTGAGTTCCCTTCATTCCTCACATAACTGATCTATCCTCTTCTATATGAAAAAAATATACAGAGAGTGGGAGTTTAGCGAGGTCTGTTCCATTGGGCCTCTTTTTATCTGATTCATTATTTTTCAAGCTAGAGTGGGAGAATTGTGGGGTAAAGGAAGGCATTGGAAATATTTATCCGTCCCACTCCATTCAACCTCTCACATTTACAAAAATCACTCTCGCTACTATTGTTTTGTGCCCTTTCCCCTCTCCCATGCCCAAAGTTACTCTTTTACTTGTTTCTCCCTCCTTTGGTAACCAAATTCAAAAATTCAAGTTGAACTGTGAACACTAAGAGGTTGCGTTCATCTTCATCCATGACATGAGTAATATCATCCTTGTTTCACCCACTTTTGTAATTATGTCAGTTGTGGCACCATTCCCTTAAAATCCTTTCAAAGACCCTTTGCAAAACCAAATTGTTCCCTGATTTGTATCTAATTTCCCGAGATGAAATTCTAGTATGTCGGATACATGCACATTTCCTCCATTGAGACCTCTATTCTTGAAATAGGGGACAATGATATCAAACATATGAACTTAGATGACTTTTAGGCCAAGATGAGTGATAATAGCCCAACCATTTTATCCAGGTGTGTTTTGAATAGTGGATTAGCTCATGTGGGGGGTTTCCCCTACATTAGTTCAATGTGCCAATACAGTTCTAGCATGTGCCTCTTGTTTTAATCCCCAAACCAAGGAATTGAAGGACCCACATGGATAATTTATTTCACACTTAGATGCCCACCACATCAATTTGGCTATGGGAGTTCCCATTTTTCAAGGTTCTAAAGTATTAACTAAAGCTGATGACTAAAAGGAATTTGATGTCACTCCCGAAAAGTACCAATCCATGATTGCCAAGTCTTGGTTCATAGTCAAAAGGAAAGGGCCATCAAAACTTCCTAAAATTCTATTTATGATTGAGTTTGTTGAGGAATGATCATAAATGATAAGTTTATTGGCAAGAGTAATGGGCTTACCATCCACTCAAGGGTTCCAAAATTGGATGTGCATCTACATCAACTTGATCTATGAAGGCACACAACCTTTAAATTGGGGAGTGATCATATGTGAGAATCTGACTCAACAACTTAACCAAGTGAACTAGAAAAAAACATTCTACATGACCTCCTATTTGATGTACACCATATTTAGGTACAAGATATGGATTGCTTTATCAAGCCAAGAGAGGAGAAAAAATCTTGAAATCTTTTATTTTTACACACATTTGACCTATGAGAACAACAAGAGCCATTGTTGATGCAGAATCACAACACCCCTGATTTTTTGCAAT
Organism: Taxus chinensis; assembly: GCA_019776745.2. NCBI lineage: Eukaryota > Viridiplantae > Streptophyta > Pinopsida > Cupressales > Taxaceae > Taxus > Taxus chinensis. The sequence continues at coordinate 92,616,792 of CM034146.1, forward strand.
TCGATGGATTGAAACTGTTAGTGTGATTGCATAACATGGATATTTTCCCAAAGTGTGGGACTTTGCAAATGGGAAATCTCTATGGAGAAAGGCCAACTTCCTATTCTTGTTTCTATCACCACTCACCCAATACATAGAAACTATTCTAAATCCTACCCTAAATTTTCCAAGGAGACAAGGAAGAAGGATGTAAGACAAGTAAAACCTAATTCTACTAGAGGTGATGCTCCAATAAGGATTGTTGGACACCTGCTTTGAATGGAGATGAAAACAACAATTAGATTAATGAGGATGAAAATACACCACAGATCAATCTACTACTATCAATCTGATAACCATTAAACAGAAACCCTTAAAACATGTAATACAAAAACCATGCAAAAATAACTAAGATTACAATAAAAGATCAGGAGGATGCAATGAACACAAGAGAGGGTTGAAATTCATTCACAGACTTATATTATTGCTCCACAAATTTGATACAATGCAGTATAATGGCTAAGAGGAAAAAATTGCATTACAATTTGAATGGGAGGTTTTTACTCCACAAGATCACTTACAGACAAGAGAAGAAGGGAGGGTGTAAAGCAAAATTATCCAACATTAGAACAATGTCCCTCATTATAATTTATCGTGGAAGATTTGAAGGGCAAGAGAGACAAAAAAAATCCTGAAGTTACCCCAAATCCTTCAAAAATCATTGTTTAATCCTGCAATGAGTGCATTTAGATCCTAAAAATCCATGATTTCATTAATAGTGTGCCTTGTGCTTGAAGAAACTAGTTATGATTGCACCTTTTGTCTAGTCTAGTCCATGTAACTTCATCATGACCTTAATTTTCCCCAACTCCATTAATGAGCTCCACCTACCAGGAGCATTTTTTTCCATTCCAAAATTTTGGAGGTCCAGAACCTTCGAAATACAACAATTAATGATTCTGTCCTGCAGATCATGCTCCCACAATTCCAATGACTATTTTTTTGTGAGAATATGACATCAGGAGCTCAAGATATCAATCTCGGAGTTGAGGGACCCTGTAATTGTGAAGTTTAAAAAACTCCAAAAAATTCATTTTCATGATTTCTTTATGTCGCCACTGCAAATATCTATCTCTTAATTTTCCATTGACTGTAATTTTGCAACATTTCAACACTCCTAGCTCTAGATATGAGAATTTGAAAATTTGGGCTTGCGTGGTCCATTTGGGATCTATAACTCCTCATGGGAAAGTTAGCTCACTGAGCTAGTCAACGAGATGGGTGAATTCTCATTTTATTCTATCTTCTGATGAGCTCTGTAAATTCCTCGCTCCTACTTCGTCATCGATCCCTTCTTGTATTTTGCAATGTTCAAGCTCGATCAGAAATTGCCTTGGCCATTCCCGACCACACCTCTGAAATCTCCTTCGAGTACACACCCTTCTTACATTTCTTGGGTTAGTCCTTCCACTGAGTTGATTCATCGTATTCCCCTTCCAATGTTCACTGAGTTGTTTTATTTATGCCCACATTCATTTGCACTCGAACTTTCCATTTCCTTTCCACATGTTATGCTCACAATCTCGACACAATAGCTTGGTTTTGGCTCATTTCCTACTACCCTAATTTCGAATTCACCTTGGAAACTAATACAACTTCTCCACTTGCTCACTCTACCCATCTTCCATGACTCAGCTCGGTTTCTGGAGGTGCATTGGAGAGATACTTGAATGCATTGACAAGGTGCATAGTTTTCAAATTTTTAGAACTTCTCTCTCGTGAAAACCCCTATGTTGTGGTGCCAAGATCATTTGGTGAGATTCTTACCTACCTTCAGGGGACCATCCACCAATCATAGTTTTCTGTTTGACCGAGCTAGGCTAGACATATCCATTTTTGAAAGTTCAGACATTTTTTCTTCAGGGAGGGGATTACTATTCACCGATTCTTAGCCACCTAAAACCTTGAATCCCTGAAACACCGAAGTCCAAAATTAAGACTTTGGGTTTTGGATTTCCCACTTGCTCACCCCCTTTAGGCTTTAGACGTTCCCCTCTTCAGACATCTGACACTATGCATTCATTTGGGTTGCCCGAGAGCTCCAAATCACTGAAGTCTCGAAGTGTGAAATTAAGACTTTGGGCTTCTGTCTTTTAGTTCACTCATCTTCATGACTTGCTTCATCTTTCGTGCTGCTAAAGCCAACCCAAGAGCCTCTTCATTTCACTAAAAAATTTAATGCATGACTCGATGGGCCAACAAGATTGGTTTGTTCCTGTCAACATGCATCCATCTAAGTCCCCGAAGAATGGCTCAGATTGATTTCTACAGAGTAACCCCACCTTCCACCCAATGTTGTGTTCCAGTCCTCCATGAGCTTGTGATTCATTCAGTCCATTGAGCCCTTTACTCTTGGTTCTTTGGATGAGATAGATCAATTCCATCTTCCCCGAGCTCCATTATTCTGCTATGGCCAAGTGGAATCAACTCGTCCTTTCATGTTTTCCATCACTAGCTGTGTGAGCTTATACGAAGCTTAGGCTGGCTCTGTAATGCAAACTTTTGAAATTGGTGATGGGATCGTTGTATGATATTTTGATGTGGTTCGTTGAGTCATGAAAATCCATCTCGAGCCCTACTATGACCTCACCACCACACATTCTCCAAAAAAACCTCAAGTGCCTTGTCTTGGCTTGAATTAACTTCCATTTTCCTCCTTGGCAGGATTGGTCCCAAGCCTCCCCCTAAACCTATGTTCCCACGATCCCTTTTGGGTTTTTTCGAACTCACCATCCCTTCATGTTTGCTTGTGTCATGTTCTTCATCGAGCTCAATGAGCTCGATCTCCTCTCATCCTCATAAATTTATTCTGAGCTTGATCCTTATACGCCTGAGGGTCTTAGTAGGCATCACCCACCAATGCCCTTCCACATAGCTGAGCTCAGGGATCTTGGCTCTAACCCAAAACAACTCAGCCAACTCGCTGAGTAGCTGACCAGGCTACTCGGCGAGCTATTTTTAGCTTGGTGGGTTATAGAGGCCCAACTAGAGAGTTTTCGACTTTGGGGCTCAATATTTTTGAATATTTTGGAATTTTCACATGTAGGAAGCCTAGTAAGGGCTGAGTATGGGGAAATTATTAAATTTTCATATTTTACCATTTTTACCGTTTGGTCCTGATGTAGGCCCGGGTTGACCAATTTTTCTTGAGGGGGAAAAATTGTCAACAACCACAATAGGAGAGTGAATAATGCTTTCATGATGTTCTTGGTAAGCCTATTAGAGGGGAATGTAACAAGTAGAGTTTTTCAAGAGGATAGAAAATTGATCTCAGTCTATGGGATCCTGTTCACCCAATTTAGGAGATTGTTCTTATTGAGATTTGTTGGAAATTAGACCTCCTTCACAAAACTTGGAGAGATAAGAAAATTTATGGTATCCAATTTCCTATTACTTTGGGAAACTACACATATAAATTAGCCTTGGATGCTCAAAATGTTGAGAGACCCATCTCTCCTTTCAACCTGCATCCATATCAGAAACAAGATTCTTTTGATAGTAAGAACTTTATTAACAACAATCTCCAACTCTCATATTCTCATGTACCATCTTTTGATGACTATTGAGAAGATTATGCGGATGACTATGAGGTTAGGAAGAGAGCCTATGGTAGATTAACCTTACTGAATATCCAAGATTTCAAATTATATGTAGTACCGAAAGGAATAATCGATGATGGTTTAGATATATTCACTACAGAATTCAAAAATTCCATTTGGTACACCCCTCTTCCCACCATTGTTTAATCACAGAAGGAAAAGGATAAACCCGATGACCATAACACTCATGTTCTCTTGAGAACAAGACATTGGTTAAACAAGAATGTTAAAGAATTCAATGAATGTCAAAATGAATATTCTTCCCGGTAGACATCCTCCTCATAGAAATATACTCCTACCTAACACACTCTTTCTCCATCTCCTCTTGATTCTGGAACCAAATTCTATGCCAAGAAAGATAAATCTAAAGAGGGACAAAAGAAGGCAAATACACAAAGACATGGAGATGATGAAAACTATGAAACACATGAAGTAGGAGGGGAAGTAGTACCTGAACAAAAAATGAAGGGTGAAGAAAAGATTAGTGAAAAGAAAAAAGCCAAGAAAGAAGAAGGAGAAGAGAGTGAAGAAAGTGATGACGAGGAAGAGGATGTATTTGAAGCATCAACTCCTGATTTAGAAAAAACTAGTGCTTCTAGATATAAGAAGACTTTCTTTTATTGTGACTTCTACTATAGCAGTCTCAGTTGTTCAAACTCCTACTTCCCAAATTGATCTTGTATTTCCTCCTCCAACAACATCATCGAGAGATTCATTCACTTGGGTTCAACCCATGGTGGAAAAAATAAAAAGAAAGGTTCAATCTAGAGTTTAAGTTCCTAAATTTGATGCAGTAGTTTCCCTTCTTCGTACTTCTCCTCCTATTCCAAATAAATCCAAGACTATCCCCCGTCTTGTCTTTGACTCTACAGGAAAACAATTCCTAGAGGTTTCCAGACCAAAAGAGGACAAGAATGAGAAGGATATTTTAGTATCTGATTTCGAGATAATTGACATTTCCTTAGGCGAATCAACCCATGAAGGTGAAGTAATAACATTAGGGAAACTATCTCTAAGGTTAATGAAAGAGTTTAAAAAGGAAAACAAACTCAGGAGCAGTTAGAGGAACATGTACAAGTTTTGGAAAATTTCATTAAATCCTTTCTTTCATTCGATAGTACTCCATTAGATCTATCTCCCTTGTCTGTACTCCCACCATATCCCGCAATTACTGGCATAGATATGAAGGAAATAATAGAAATCCATAAACATACCACTCATGGCAAGGCATCTGAGGCTTGGGTGGAGAAAATTATAATATCAGGATTCAAATTCATTAATGAGGCTTGCGAGACCTATGACAACATTGTTTCAACCCAACAACATATCAATTCAAGTATTGACAACATTGATAATGAGATTAATATTTATGCATATGTTACTCAAGATCTTCGCATCACGGCCATTATAGATGAGAACATCCTTATTTCTAAGAATATTTTTGATGACTCTACAATCAATCTATCCAGAAAAAAGTTTTTAGTGTCGAGTGGAGAACAAAGGTCCTGGAGGAAGCCTCAACAAAGTTGTAAAATGTGGTTCAGAAAGGAGAATATTTGAAAGCAGAGATTTTTACAGATATGCAGGCTCTTCGTTGTCACATCTTTAAAGAAAATTCATCTGAAAGAAAATCTGTTGATCGAATCAAAGTAGATTTTAACACCCATATCAAGGAAAATTTGTTCAAGAAAGAGTTTTTTAATAAGGACAAGATGGAAGAATTGTCAAATCTCAACAATGTTATTGTAGAATCTACAAAGGGACTCTCTCAGTATGGTGGAATAAGCTAAGAGATGGAGAATTCCTTGGGAACATGGATGAATAACTTGACCAACACTATTATACCACGAGAAACAGAGATCTCAGTTTCAGTCACAAAATTTAGAATGTATGTCGCAAAATTAAAAGTTCTTGCATATGTTGTTTCCTCCTCCCCTTCTTCCTTAGGATCTTAGTACTACTAGTTCTATTTTTTCATTGAATTTATTGTATAAAAAGGAAATATGTAATATAAAGTCATATGAATGTAACTTATTCAATTAAGTTTTTTATCACTTAATTAAAACAACTAGTCAGTTATGGTGGTTACTTCTTTCCCTTTTGCTTATACAAGGATTCATTTTATTTGTAAAAGGGGTTAGATGGTGGTACATTTTGATTTAAGAAATATTGACTCAAAACAAATAAGAAAAACCCTATGTTTTCTCCTATTTGTTTTATCTATTTTCCTTTCCTGGTTCTGTTGCATTTCACGTACTGTTTGCATTATCTGGATTCTAAAACTTTGTTTTCTTATGCATAGATCAATATTTATTGAATTGTGATTCAATTTAAATCTATTTTAATGTGATAAAATTCATTATGCATGCTTGTATATCATCAAGTTCTTTTGGCATGTATGAGTAGAATAAGATTTGTACTCTTTCTTTCCTATTTTTTCCCATGTAGATGTGGTGATCTTGAATGACTACGAAGGAACCATGAATCCTTGATAGCTAAATTTGAAAAGGAACTGTGTGTCCCGGATTTTTCTGTCTTTCCAAGAATCCTGCACAACTACATTCTTTTAATTATTCTTCTCTTGATCCTTATTTTGCATTTAAAATTATGAAATTAATCAACGCTACCAACATCCTCATTTAAATATTATTATTTTTAAAATATTGTAGATATTTTAGAGTTTTATATTTTGGTTTGAATAAGGGAACCTCCCCATTAAAGAGGAGGGACTGTTATCTTGTGAATTGTTGGTTGTATCTTCAATGACATATTTTTCAGCCAACAAGAAGGAAAAATGTTTGTATTGAGAGGGTTTTACACTAAATCGCCACATATAATAATCTCTCACCAAATGTACACAAGTCTCAACAAGGCCTTCACCACAATTGATTAAGGGGAAGTAAATTCATCAATAAATCGATTACCACTAGATTGTCATGAAAGGGTAAATAAGTATTTAGTAGTGGTTGATGATATGCCAAGGGATACAATTCTAATTAGAGACATTTATTCAATAAGGTCTCTCCTTTCAAGGCATTTTTGAATCTTACATGCTATCTATTACCTCTTCCTTGAAGGTATAAGTAAAACTTGGAGTATTCCAGGAATACACTTAGCATCAATAGAAGTGGCTTTCCTCAACTAAAATGCACCCATTATTTTATATGTTTTATTTTGGCCAGAAGACCCCCACTCAAACATAGTCTCTAGAAATAAAAATCCTTATGGAACTAGAGAGGTAATTAATCAAAATCAACTCAAGAAGATGTAGTCAAGGGTGATCGATCATTAATGATCTTTTCCAACAAAATAAGCTGTTGAGAGAGGATACAACATGGGAGAATGTAGATTTTTACAGTAGCTTTCCAATATGATCAATATTAAGTACATTTCTTGTTTAAATGTGGGCATGCTACACCCTTAACCTATAATTTTTATTAGTATATGTATATATGACTCGTGGCTAACATAATCTCTTAACTTTTCATATCATATTTCTTTATGCTTTCATATTGCTAGTAGGGCCAACCTATGGAGTTACTATAACCCAAGTAGAATATATATATATATATATATATATATATATATATATATATATATATATATATATATATATATATATATGAGGTAATAAATTAGTACTTAGAAATCATAATGAGTATTATAGTCATATCATAAGGCTATGGAGGTTTCCCCCTCGAAGTGGCTTGGTCATATATTTCCAATATTCTACTCTTATTTCCATAATTTGGTGTGATTATTTGTTATCTATGTGTAGGTGGTTGAAAGGGTCTATTTGTGAAACTTATTTCGCTAACAACACAACATGGGATTTATTCACAAGTTCGGGATGTGAACCATGAAGAAAACCTCTAAAGAGATCTGACTTATCGTTTACTTCTACTCCTAATGATATTATTGATCTACCTAGTCCAAAACATGCAGACGAAAAGGGGGAAGGAAAATAACATAAAGGAAAAGGTGATACACCAAGGGGGAAATATTATTCCTTCCAATCTATGTCAAGGAATAACACAATACATAAAAAAATGCAAGTATAATCCACACACATTTACCACATCTTAACAATAGGTTAAAATTTTTGCAAGAGACAAAGGAGATAAGATAAAAGAGTAGGTAAAATTTAAGCCATAAGACTCAAATGTTTCTCAAATATAGAAAACTGTATTAACTGTACACAAGGACCTATATGTATTACATTAGCCAATGTAAAGGATAAGATATCACACAACAAGGTGAAAAATTAAGTAAATTCTAGAGGATAAAGAAGAAAGAACCAAAAGATCAAGGGTTGAAAAACTGCAAGGTCAAAAATAATTTTGACACATAATAGACTCTACTCTTTATATAAGAAATTACATTGAAAGAGACTTGAGAAATAAATCAATATGTACCCATGAAGATCATTGGATCATCCCTTATTACATAGAAAATACGTGATTCTATTTGTAAGCCATGTCCCTGAAGAGGTAGTTGGATATTATGGCGGCCAATATTCATGTTGCCACACCACTTGTATTACCCTAGCTTGAGGTATTAACTAATCTATAACCACATGAGGAAAGAAAAAAGTTCTATGGCTATCACAATGTTCTTACGACACAAGAGTAACTCAGGGTAACAATTGATTTGGAAATTACCAAAAAAATTGTTTTACGACATAAAAGAAATGGAAGAGCAGGTTTGAATGCATGGTGAAATGAAGATTTTCCATGAGATTAAAATAATTATACGAAGATCTTTGATAAGAAAAAAATACCTCCAAAACAATAAGGTGCGGGTCACAAAACTACTTGAGATTCAGATAGAAGGAACCATGAAAAAACATAGTATTTTGTAGCATGAGAAGACCAGCGTGGTTAACAAGATAACATGGATTTGCAAAGTTGTGTGTTTATTAGGAAATTATTCACGAAAAAATATAGTGTATCATAGTCTGGAACAATTTTTTGCAACTTTGGTAGAGCATTAAGAATTCCTACAAGTAGAGAAAATGATCATGGAAGGGAGGAAGAAAGTATAAGGGAGTGATGGGTTTGGGAAGTAAAGGTTCATAAATTATGTGGCTTCAAACTTAGCATAGATGAATAACTAGGGGAATTTCAATGGTGTCCAAGATGCAATGCATAATAGGCATGTTGTGTGGTGAAGTTGGGTGCTTTGTGGCTCAACTAAGGCTATGTGGGTTGAAATGTAAACGTTCAAAAATATGAATAGTAAGCTGTAATATAAAGGATCCATGGTGAGAGCACTTGAGTGAGGCATGGAAATGCATCACACTTTACAACCCACAAAATGAAGAAAGTGCCATAAAATTCACAAATTAAAACAAGCACTTGGGCTCTTAAGTCCTTAATAGAACAATGTTAAAAACTGACCAATGGATCATTTTGACTAACCTTTTTGGCGACTCATGGGGAAACTTGCCTAATAAGTGTAGGGAACTAGTAACTTATAACATCAATTGGGTATGAAGTATTTACTAGTTGATTTGGAGCATTGAAGACTCTTCCAAACTTTTTTTTTATGAATAAGATCTTATATTATATTAACAAGTAAAATGATGTAAGATAATTCACTAAAAATAGGTGGTATGGAAGCACGCCCCAAAGCCACACAATAAAACTAGGCCGAGCCTAGGAAAGTCAACTATAACAAAATAACAAAAAACACTGAAGCAATAAAATGATCATGCCACTAAAAATTGTTGACCAACAAAGGGCGGATTGTGATCAGGCCAGCCAAATCCAAGTAGGTCCTTGCTACTATCTAACACATCCCAACCCAAGCGAGGTTGGCTCCTTTCTTCAGTATCATCAGGAGTGCCTCGAGTGGGTGAAATGGAAAAAGACATCCTAGGATACTTGTTTGGAGGAGGCGGGAGGCTCCAACCATTGTGAGTATGTGGCTCAGGGGAAGCCGATGAGCCTCAGTGGAGTTGGTTGGGTGGCGAAGGGGTACCCCAAACCAAGTGGCAAGCTAGAAGTGGAGGGGAGAAGCTCCTCCATGAAGGCTGACTAAGTGAGGACCGATGGGCATGGTTGAATGAGTGACACTACAAGCAAATTTGACGACCACCATCTTGGGGACGACCTCCATGTGGAAGGGATCATTGATAGGGGGATGATGGTTCACGTGAAATGTTGCAAGGGGCATCACCCTAGTTCTGAAGAAGAGTTTGGAGGTGTGCCACCTTGTTTGCTTGCACTTGAATCTGCAGTAATACATTTGAGATTACCACAAACTTATTATAAATAGAGAAATACTAGTCAACTTCAACATTAGCAAATAAACAATAATTTCATTTTTTCCAAAGATAGAAGAGAATTTCCCCTCTGAAATCATGCCAAATTTGGGATAATGTATGAGGCATTATAGGGTTATCTCCTAAAATAATATGATGTCAGGTAAAACATTCTGGTCTAGAGGGGAAAAAGAATGAATGTATTCAGTTCCAAGCCTTTTGGGATTTACTACAATACCATAATAGGTGAAATAAGGTTTCTAAGTGTTTGCAGAAGGGGCATTTGGGGGTCAAAACACCAAGATGAATAAGATGGGCACCAATCGGAAGGCCTTGGTGAAGAACACACCACATAAAATGTGTGATTTTGGGATCCACATGTGTAGACCAAACAATGTCTAATCTCCTTCTCCAAATGGATGGAGAAGAATGCACAAAGATTTTATGGATCACATGATTAGGAAAAAAGAGATGATATCATTTATAATGGAACAATTATATAGAGCTAAAATGAATTGAGCCTTAAGCTCATTCTAAGGATTCCGAGACTAAACTCATTTGCCAAAAAGGTCTTGGATAGTGTGAAGTCTACATTTGAAAAGATGAAGCGCAGGAATCCCAGGAACCTTATCAAGGCATTAATCCTAGAATTGAATGAAAAGAGACCACCATAGGGAGTGGTGATTAAATGAAAGGCCATTATGGAATCCATTTCCATTCCATAGAAGCCATGGCTTGAATTGATCCCAAGATTTCTAAATACTTTTGAGCACAAAACTGTCGACCACATTAATTGGGATGATAGAAATGAGAAGATTGTAAAATCCAATTCCTTTCCAAGATGAGTGGCCATAAGGGGACCCATCAGCGATGCCATGATGTAGAAGTAATTTCCAAGCTTCTTTCTCTTCTATACTGTAAATTATCCATTTGGCATAGAGCGCTTGTCCTTGACATAGAATGTCAACTAGGACCAATTGTCTAGATTCTCTTGGAAGACAACAAGTATCCCATACAACCTCATGAAATCCATTACCAGAGGAAGCATTAGTCTAGAGAAAATATTTGTGAGTTTTTTCCAGCTTTTGCACAGATTTTTGGATGGGACCCAACATGAATAATAGTAAACATGCGTGGCTTCAAGAACTTTGGAGAAAATTTTGAATTTGATCGCTAAGGACAATGAATTGGTTATCTAGTATTCTAGTTTTTTATCCATCCATTACACAACACACTGTTAAATATCTGTAGGTAAATATTTACAAGTGAAAGGAATACCAAGAAATTTAAACATCTCACCATGTACAATCATCTTCTAATCATAGATAGTCATCCAAAGGGTGAGAGGAGGAAGGGTTGTATGTAAAATTACATTTTTTCCATTAAATGGAAGAGATGGATGCTAAACAGAAAGTTCCAAGGAATTGCATGACATTATTGATGTTACTTTCATATTTGATGAGAAAAAGGAAAGAGTCATCAACAAAGTGACCATTGAGTAATTGGAAACTATCAGAAGATGATAAGACAATTCCCCTGACAAGCCCCTAGATTTCACTTTAGAAAACATATAGCTACACTCTTCAGTGGGAAGGACATAAAGAGCAGGTGCTAATGGAAATCCTTTCTGTATGGATCCAAATAGACCAAAAGGAGATGAGCTATTTCCATTCATGGTGATTTGAATGGAAGAATTCACAAAAAGCATTTTGACAGATTAAAAGAAGATGGAACCAAAACCTAGGGCTTGAAGCATAAGAAGAATGAAATTCCACTCTATCATGTCATAGGATTTCTTGAAGTTGATTTTGATGAAAAGAGATGACTGGTTGGATCTGTGAGACCATTCTATGCCTTCCCAGAATGATTTCATGTTATTCAGAATGTAAGTCCCCTGGATGAAGCCGATATGTTCAAGCTGGATAATGGAAGAAAGAATGTGATGCAACTAATTGGCAAGAGCCTTCATAATAACCTCGTAGGAAACATTGAACAAGGTAATAGGCCACTAATTAATAATCATCTCGGGGTATCCAAGCTTAGGAATGAACTTAATATTCCCTTTTTTAATATGAGAGCCAAACGACTAGATTTGAAATCCTTTAAGGTATACATGAAAAAGGTCCAAAACAACAGTATCCCAAAGTGATTTCTAAAATTTGCAAGGGAATCCATCACAGGAAGGAGCCTTGTCATTGGCCATTTGCATGACCACTTCATGCAAGTCATCAATGGAGAGCATGTGATCACAAGCAATTTTATGAGCATGAGAGAGCTTGTATGACATCACAGCTAAACATTGATCCAATGTAGTTTGTCACTCATCTGAGGGAGCTTGAGCTCAGAAAACAATCTTGTAATGGTTAATAAAGGCATGTATCACGAGCTGGGAATATTTGACCCGTGTTCTATCATCACAAATAAAACATATTTTCTGAAAGGAAAGTTTGGATTTGAGGGAAAGAAACAATTCCTTCAAAAAATGAACCCCAACCTTGAGCCAGTGGAGGCAAGCACAAATTTGAGCACCCCGAGCATTATAGTTGTACACAATTTGGATTTTTTGTTGAAGCTCTATCACTTGGAATTGTAGGGTTTCAGATAAGGGATTTCTATCGAGTGCCATCATTTCTCAACTAATGGTGGAGGTGGTAGCGAAGTATGATCAATGCCGAATGTTGGCCAACTATTGACCATATATTCTAAAAAATCTAGTTGTCCTAGTCATTGCATCCTCCCACCATTGATTCTAGTTGGTTCAAAGAGGTGATGGTAATTTTTCAAATGACGTGGCCAGGGCATTAAGTTCTACACTCACTTGATATGATTGAGTGTGGTTCTATGCTCCATCAGGCCCGTATTGAGAAAAAAATTGGCCTTTATGATAGAAGGCCTCTTATCTTGCCAAGTGATACAAAATCAAATATGGAAGTGGTTAGAAAGGATGAAATATGGCATCAATTCCATATGAAAGGAATATATTTTGTCAAACTCAAAGAAATATTGAGTGGAAAACATGGCCATGTTCATCCATTTAAGAACCTGATCTGATCCACCTCAGAGAGTGGACCAGGTGAACCATGCTTTAGAGGAGGGTCTATGGGAAGCGTTTGGGTCATAAAACCCAAATTTATTGCACATATAAAACCATGCCTCTCTTTTTCCATCTTTCCATCACACAAGCAAGTTCCCGTACTTATCTGAGGGAAACTCAACAAAATTATAAATGACCCAATAGGCATCGGGAATTTCATTTGCTATCCAACGTGAAAGATCAACCCTTTCAGCCACATCATTAGAGGCATAAATGTTGATGAAGCCAAAAGGGTGACTTTCAATATTAAATAAGGCTCAGATGGCTTGATTGGTGGGGTCGACGCCATGAGCCATAAAAAAGGGCTATCATTTAGGAGAAAAAAGGGAAATCAATCCTGCATTCCCTCTGTCATGATTATTGATAAATGCTAGGTTGTTAGGCCAAATGGATTTACAAACCATTGGTAATTGAAAACTTGTAACTTTCAATTCCTGTAAACACAAAACATCTGAGTTGGATTTTGTTTACAATCATCATGAATGATATACTTTTGATTGGATTCTATGAGACCTCGCACATTCCATGACATATTATTCATGAGAAACATTGGTTAAGGTCCATACCATTCACATCCAAGCCATCTAAGGCATCAAACTGATTTTACAGGAATTGAGCATTATTGTGCTTCATAAAATCCTATAGCTCAACTTTCCTTCATATGAAATAATCTATATTATACTCCTCCTTTGTTGACCCACACTTCTTTCCAGGCTATGATCACGACTGGTCATGGAGTGTCGAGAAGGACTTCGGGCCCTATGAATTGGTTGTCAAGAGCGGATGTGAAGTTGGAGGTGTCGAGGAAAATCAGATGGAGTTTAATAGTTTCATGAGAACTGTGACTGCCTTGGGCATGCTATAAATCTTAGGTAAGGTGACTAAAGAGTCTTCAAAGACTGGTTCAGTGGAAGAATTCTGGCTAGGAGTCTGTTCCTTAACAACTGACTCTTTTAAGCCATTATTGCTAGATGCCTTATCTTGAGATGTTTTTTTCCTTTTCTTTCGCCCTCAAAATTTTTCCACCCTTCCTTGTGTGGGGGATTAATAGATTTAGTATCCACCTTAGGCACTAGTGAGCTATGCAACACATAGAGAGGGAAATCCTTGATCATGTGATCATATGTCTGGCATCGAAAACATGTGTTAGGAAGGTTGATTTAAAGAACACATTGAGAGTAACGAGTCTCCCCATTTGGATCTCCATGAATTCCTTCAACTCTTGGGAGAGTTCTACTTCAACACAAACCCATTTTTGCATATGAGTGTTGTAGAAGTGTTGTGGTTCCATGCAAACAACTCACACAATAGAGGAAGCAATTTGGTGCAAAAAATGAACACACGACAGTGGCATACCAGGGAACTCCACCCAGACTGAGACTTTGAGAGCTAAAAATAGATACACCATTAAGTATTTAGTCCAAGAAAAAATAACCAAAAGATATTTACACACATATCAGTTAGCCAAACGGTTCAAGATAGACATGACAGGGGAAGGGTCAAAGAACTGGAAAAGGAAAAATCCTTTAGTCATGTTTTATAGACTTTCGAGCCGAATGCAATGAGCAGCTCATAATGAGTTAACCCATGAATTAAGCATGCTTTTAGAAGGGATGCATCCCAAAAAATAACCAATAAGGTAGAACTATTCGAGCCATGACACACACCATTAAATTTAGAAACATTACCTCATGAAAGACCTTCAAAATAAATTTATGGGGGTTTTTCTATCACCATTGTTTATATCTCCACAAGATCCAACCTTGACATTCAATAATCAGGATCAAAATAGAGATGGGGGCATTATATAGACGAGCCTAGAGGGCAAGAAACCCTAGAACTTGACAAGAAAAGTACTATCCCATAGTGCTTGAAGAGGCTGTGGTATGACATGTAAGCAAGAAACCCTAGCAGATAATTTTTTTCTTCCTCTCCTCTCATATTATATTGTTCAAAAGGCTCTTCCAAAATTCAAAACAATGGGCAGAGAAAAATTTACAAATGCTCTAGCCATAGTATTCTCTCAGGGAATTTCAAAAACTAAAGTCACCAATCATTAAATCTTGGATAACATCAGTGTTATCAACTATGTACAAATTGCAATGCATGAATTTGAGGGTATGAATTGAGAAAAATCCCATTAATCGAGATCTACAGATATTTTTCACTAAGGTTTGAAATATCGAAGCCATTATTTTCTTTACATTTGGTGATATGATAAGGGCCACTCTATATGGTTGTTTCACCACATAGGAGTACCGTATGACAAAATGATTTAAAAAGGTAAAGGTAAGGTACACAAGGAATACCTAGAGGTCATGAAGAGGTTACACACTGTTGTTGAAGACCAATCTGATTGTAGAGCATTCCTTTTTGTCTAGGTAGGACTACCTGAGAAGCAAAGCAAGACTAGAAAATATGGTTAATAACATAGGTCGATGGACTACCTAGCATAAGCTATATTCGAGGAGCAGGGTGCTTCCTTGAAGGATGTCAATCTAAATCTTAATACAAATTAATGCTAATAGTAATCATGAAATGGAAAGTGATTCTATAGTTTTATGATTTAGGTTTCTCACTTAAATACAATAATCTAAATCTAGTCTAAATAATGAATATAAGATCAAATCTAGAAAGGGTGGTTGGTTGAGAGGGTCTGCAGGTGTAACAAAGGGTATTATGGAGGTCTGGGTGAATTTGTGGGACATTTTGAGAGGTTTTGGGTGAGGAAATAAGCTTGCTGGTCTAAGGGAAAATTCTAGACATAGAGACTGACGCCGGTCAGGGAATCGACACCAGTAACTGGTTATAGTAGGGATCGGTTGGCTAACCGATCAAGGTAGGGGTAATTGGGTGATAAAGGTGAAAAGGGGTTTGTTTGGGATCTTTGTGATTGCAAAGAGTGTTGGGAAGGCTTAGGTAGGGTGTTAGGATGTATGTGAAGGCTCGAAAAGGGTAAAAAAGGTGGTTGGAAAGGAAGGGAAGTTCAGATTGACACAGTGTTGGGTAGAAGGGCTACATAATGTATTTAGGAGATGAAGGAGGTGATCACAAGAAAATAAAAGATTCAAAACCAAAGCTAATGAAACCAATGACCTGGTTAAGAATACTTATCTGAGGTTGATAGGTGCTGGGAGTTGATGGGTTCTTGGAGGCGAAATGGGTCTAGATCCAGTGCGGAAACAAAGAAAACTAAGTGCTTCCCTATGTGGATGATCCGGGGCTATGGAGCAAGAGGTCGGTTCCTTGTGAAGAACTTGAATGATTTGGTGTTGTGTTTGATCACCAAATGCTCAATCTAATGCTAGAATGCAAATGAATAATCAAAAGCCAACCAAAGGAATCCCAATTTAGGTAATGAGCTGAAAATCCTTAATTAGTATACATAGTTAAATTTTGTATATTATTAATCTAATTACCCCTAATTAATAGGTAATGAGCAGTTTTGTGACCGGTACCGACTGAGGAATAACTAGTGTTAGTTACGGAGAAATAATCAACTTTTGCCAAAAATAGCCCATTTCTTTCCCTTTTTTGCATGGGTCATGAATTCATTATGGGCTAGGAGTCTTGGTTCACGTTTAAACACACGGGAAATTGATGGAAGAGGCAGTTGAAAATTAATATTAGGTTTAGTAGAAGTCTTAGTTAGTTAAGTGAAGTGATGAATCAATGTTAGGAGTAATGACCTAGTCTCAGTTAGTTAAATGCCCTTGGAATGGGTCCAAGGTGAGGTGGAGGGGTGAGTTAATAATTAGTCTAATATGGGTAATTAGATTAATAATAATGTGTGGAAGGGGTCATAGTAAGGGGGTATGTTAACTGAAAGGGGTTTAGAGGGTTGCAACCCAATTTTGGGTGTCTACATTTTCCCCCTTTTGTCATATAGCTTGTACTAATAAGCGACGATGACAAAAACAAGAAGTAGGTTGCCTTAGATAAGGGTTGAGGTGATCCCCCTCAAACCAGGAACTGATGTAGTGGAAGGAAAAATTGTTGATGGGTTTGATAAGGTGGTAGGTGATGAAAAATGGGGTAAGGTGTAGGTGTAGGCAATGGTGATGATGGGGTGATTGAAAGATGAAAACTGTCAAATGCACACACGTGCTATGGAATAACAAACAAGTATAAGGTTGAAGAGCACACAAACTCAAACTTGTCAAGGTTGATAGTTTATCCAAACAAGGGTGATGTGATAGAGGTATCCAAGGTATATGATGTGATCCTGGAAACACAATAGGTCAAGGTGTAGGAACGAGTATACATGTGTTCTAAAACACCCAAAAGGTTTTCTTCAATGTCAAGAGATAAAATCACAAATTTTTCTAAGTTCTATTATCAAGGTATGTAGGATGAAACAACATGGGTCCTTATTATTGCATGGTGGAGTGAGTAAGTGAGTTCGATTGTCAATAGGCATCCATTTGGTTTGGTGAGGGTGGATGGTTTTGAATAAAGATTGCATACTATGCCTAGGTAGGGAGAAAGCTGTCACCTATAGAGATTATCTCCAAGGCCAAGTACGCTCATTACCCAGAGTTCACAGACATGGAGGAGGAGCTGAAGGGTATACAACTTGTGATATGAATCTAGGGGTGCAGGGTAGAGGAACATGAGCTTAAACCTATAGATTAGGTTAGAAGATAGTTTGGCTTACAACAGGGTGTGGCCAAGCCATTTCCCTTGTATTTATTTATTAAAGATGTGATCCTACACATGGTGCTCATCTTAACTCTTATTTCATTTGACACACAACCAATAGGAGTGGAGGAGTAGGTATCTGATGAGACTATAGATGATGCTAGGTGAATGACTGGGTATAGGCAGTGGTGGACAACATAGTTGCAAGTGGCACTAGTCAAGCCAAGACAACCCAATTTGGCCACTATTATTAGTGAGAGAGACTTAGGATTATCCTATTATACACACCAGTTGATGCTATTCAGAGGCCCAGGTTACTACCTTTCTTAGGCATTTTGTGGTTAACTTTATAAGACATAACTTATTGGAAGCATAGCCACTTTGAATTTGGCGACGGGGGACATGTGGTTTCCCCTCCTTCACATCCGAGGGTACATGATGGGACACAAATACAAGGACATGGTCCACCATCACATGTATAGGTACTAGGGCATGGTCCACAGCCACAGGTACATGGTTCTTTAGTTTTGGTATTCCATTTAATTTTTTAAGGACATGGAACAATAGGTATGTAGTAAATGCCACCACCACAGGTGATATCGATGGATTGATACATAGAGGTTGTGGTTGAGGGTAGATATTATAAGGATCAAATTACAAAGCTTGATCTCCATATTGTCAGCTATGCTACATATAGAGCACAACAAGAAGCCAATCAGAGGTCAAACTCACAGACCCATAGTGCGAGTAGTTCAGGGAGTCACAATACTCATGGTGTATTTTTAGGCTTTATAGAGTTTGACCAGTGCACATAAACAAAGGCTAGGTGAGGTGATAAGAGAGAGTGGCAGAGGTGCTTGGCCAACCTAGGGATGATGAGATGATGGATATTATTTTTGATTTTTGATTTATATATACCAGCGTGTATGCCAAAGAGGTGAGTTGTATATGATATTTTTTGAGATACTTAGTTATATTTGTGTATATAATATATTGACACACGGACTTTTGAGTATATAGATGATGGTATTTATATCTATTGTGTTTGGTTTTAATTCCATAGTAATTTTATCTTAGAAATTAGACGTAGGTATGATTGATAATGTTGTGTTTTGGTTTAATTTCCAATGTATTGATATTATGGAAATTAGATGTGTAGGCATGGGTGTATGGTTTTATGGTTTAAATTTCCAATGGTTATTGATGTTATGAAAACGAGTTTATATGTAGGCATGGTTGATATGTTTTGGTTTTTAATTTCCAATGTATTAGATGAAATGGAAACTAGAATTATGCCATGGTAGATCCGTGGTAGGTAATATTCAAGATAAGGTTGATCATGGTAGGAAATAATCAATACAATTTTGTTTAATTTCGTTGGTCCTTAAAGACCCCATGTATGGAAGGATAGTGTTGCACTCAAGGGACAAGCACCTATGAGACATAAAGTGGTCTCAGACCGATTTAGCTTCAACAATAGAATAAGGAAATAAGAAGGCATAGGTAAACTAGGTCAGGTTCAGGTTTAAGGTAAGAGTGGGTAAGATAGATGGGTAAGATTCCTGAAAATAGGTATGAGGGACAATATAAGGTCCCAAGCTAATTAAGGTAGCAAAGTGTGGTAAGGTAACTTGGGTAAGATCCATTTGATTTAATGTGATTTTCCTTTAGGACAAGATCACCAATTATAAGTTCACACTCGAAGATGATAGTTTCATAGGCATGGGTTAATACACTTTAGGTATATATCCAGATGGTCTAGAGCATCTTAAATGGCTATTCGTCTAGAAGAAACAAGTTAGAAAATTTCTTGGGAAACTCAAAAAGAGAGCGAAAAGATATAGTATAGACAATGGAATTTGGACCATTCCAAATAGGTATGAACATAAACCCTTGTATATCGTTGATGATTGAGAAAGTGTGGCAATAGTGGAGGTGTGAAATAAGGTATGATAAACCCTAAGGCGAAAGGTGTGCGTGTGCCAATCCTGACCAAAAGGTCTACTTTTTGAGAATTTTGTTGAGAGGTACATGATCACAAAGTGCTGCATGAGCACATTTTCCTTGTGGGTAATAGGTGAAAAGAAAAGATTTGAGTAGGGTAAAGTTGTTACAAAATTGCGTAACTTAGGGTTGTGGGATGAACATTCCCATTCTGCAACGATGAGGCGACCAAACACCAAAGCGATAGATATGGTCCATGAACAATTAACCTATTTTCTTGACTTTGGTAGAAATGAGACATGAATTCCTCCCATTTATTGTGGTATTCAATCGTCGTGATTGATGTAGGAAGTCTATATTGCATAAGGATGAATAGGGTAGCATCCCCAATGAGATCCAAACCCCACTAAGAAAAGGGCCAAAAATCTCTGGAAACTTGTAAGGCATGACTAGGAGTATGATGAAGGTTAACATGCTACTATTGAAACTTATTTTATAGGGGATAGACTATAGTCACAACAGTATGGTTAAGGGCTGGATTAGTAGTAGCCGTCCTTTGAGGAGCAGTCTACTTATAACAACTGATATAGAGACAAAATGTTCATTACCAAGGAATCATTCTATTTTTGATGGAAGTATTGATTTTCAAGCATATAATTTTTGGTGAGGCACCTATGGTGAAGAGGATACAATCAAAGGGTTCATGGATTTGGTAGAGTAACACCTTGAATGATGTCTACTTAACAAGAAACTTTTTAGGTGAAGGCTTGTTCATCCATTGAGTGAGATCTAGATGCAGAAGATTGAAAAGCAAGAGATAGGAACACCAAATCAACAAATGATATGGTGGGTTGATAAATTTGAATTTTATCGGTCATTGGTAATAATATGAGAAGGTATGGATTGCAACCATTTATTGTGACAAATATTTTTCACCGTGAAGGTAGAGTTGAGGTATTTGAGAAGTTAAGACAAGCCATGAGATCCAAACCCCATTGAAAATTTGTTAGTGGATCTGACAGAGTGGCATGAATAGGTAGTGATCAAACGTGGTCAAAAGTAGGACACACAAAATGTTTAACATTTCAAAAGCTATAAGGGTTACGAACACTAGTACGAACCATTGACATACAATTTGCAACTAGTTGAGAGTCCACAAAAGGTATGTTAATGGATTTAACATAAGGGAAATTTATTTTGAAGACCTAACACAAGAGCTTCATACTTCGATACCGGTATGTTATTTGTGCAGTCAAAGTCTAGTTTAAAGGATAGAGCATAGGCTACCATGAAGACATAATAGAGAAACCCTCAGGAAGGCCTCCCCCATGAGTGAGATTTGGATCCATGATCAAAGTGAGATAATGTCATTTGATAAACCATATCATCAGTGGAGAGGGTGGATAGATTCGTCGGGAAAATCAAAGTTTGAGGATTGATTCCCAGGAAGAGGAGCATTTGTAAGTTGATCCGTGATGGTTTTTCCTTTGAAAGACTTTTGATGAATGAACTCCAACTCCAAGTCTGCAAGAAGCATGAGCCAATGAGTGGTGCGTTGGTGTTGGTAAGGTTTGGTGTACATGTAATGAAGAGGGTCGGTGTTGGTAACAACAAATGTTTTGTGATTAAGCAGGTAGTGGTGAATTTTGGTGGCCACGAATACTAGGGCCAAGCAAATCTTTTCAGCATGAGTGTACCAAGTTTTGTAGTCCAGAAAGAGTATGAATTATGTAATAAACCACTTTTTCCCTATGTTTATCATCATAATGAGTGAGCATGGCACCCAAGGAATGGTTAGTAGAAGAAATGTAAAGGTAAAAAGGTTGATCTTCTTTAGGTGGAATGAGCACAGGTGGTTGAAGAAGGTAGTTCTTCAACACTTCGAAGGCTTTATGACACTCATCATTCCAATGGAAAGAAACTTCCTTTTTAAGGAGGTGGTGAAATGATTGGCATCAGTTTGAAAGTTGAGAGATGAAGCATTGGATGGATTGCAATTTTCCTTACAAGCTATGAAGTTGAAGAAGGTTAGTAGGTGGAGGCATGTCAAGAATTTCCTTGATCTTAGTGGGATCAACTTTGATACCCCACAAAGAGACAATGAAACCAAGGAGCTTACCCGAGAGAACTGTAAAAAATTCATTTCTTTGGTTTAAGGCAAACATAATATTGGATAAGGTGGTCAAAGATAACTTTAAGAATGGCCAGGTGTTTGGAGATGACACTTGGACTTATGAAGATGGTCATCTACATAGTCTTCCAATATGTTGTGCATGATGTCATGGAAGATGTAAGTCATACAACACATTGATAGGTAACTCCAACATTTTTCAAGCTGAAGGGCATGACGTGATAACAGAAGGTCCCCCAAGGGGTTATGAAGGTAGTTTTGTGTTGATCTTCTGGAGTGACTAATATTTGATTTTAACAAGAAAACCCATCCGTAAGAGATAACATCTCATGGACGGTTGTAAGATCAACTAGTTGGTCAATTCTTGGTAGAGGAAAGTCATATTTTAGATAGGAAAGGTTAAGGTCATGAAATTTAGTACAGATACGAAATTCCCCGATTCACTTTTGTGATAAGAAAAATGTTGGAAACCCATTATGGATAGTCAATAGGTAGGATGAAGGAAATAGAGAGAAGGTGTTGAAGTTCTTCTTTCACAAGAAGAGCAATGCAAGGATGCATTTTACGTAGCTTATGTTTCACTGGTTTGGTGTTAGGGGTAGTTATGATATTGTGAAGCATGATATTAGGGTCAATACCTAGCATATCACTATAAGACCAAGAAAATGCTTTGTTATGATCATGAAGAAAAGTGGTGAAAGATTCTTGTTCTACGGAGTCTAAAGATTGGCCTATCTTTAGAATTTGTGGGTGATCCTGAGTGTGAATGTTGATTTTGATGGTAGATTCATTCAACATGGTTTGTGTTAGAGGGTAATGACCATTTGAATATAATAATCCTCTGCACCTAAATAGGTCAGAATAGAATCATCATCCTGACATTGAACGACATTTATAGAAGGCATATCAACATCCAACATGTTAGGATAAAGAAGAGGAAGGGAAGAGGGAACCTCGCCATCACGTTGATAGGTCAGAGGTCCCAAGGAGATGGTGTTCATGGAAATAAAAGTTAGGTAGAATGGATTTGGGATCCATAAACTATGTGGGAGAAGGTGGCATGATAGGTGAGGAAGGTGGGGAAGGATTTTTGTCTTCTACTGAGGGTAATTTGGGCCTTCTTAGGAGGAGGATGCATAGGAAATCCAAGACCATGATCGTCATTATATTTCCTAGTGGTGTACGGTATGATGGTGTGACGACCTTGTTCGTAACGACCAAAGCCATGAAGCCTTTCTAGGTGCAACGGTGAAGAAAAGTGAGTGTGAAAGCTACATTTGGTGAGGTAGGAGAAGTCGGATGAAAAAGGTCTGGTTTGGAAGGGAGGTTCAATAGAATAATAGGAAGTGTCGAAGCCCCCCATAAGTTAGGTTGGTGTGAAGGTGGGGAGGGCCATATGGTATGACCTCTCCTATATGATGATCGTAACATGGGTGTTGGTGTAGTTTTCCATACTCCTAAGGAGTAAGGAATGTGTCAATGCTGAGGAGGTGGTATTCTTCAAGTGTGAGGTGTTGAAAAATGCCTACCAAGGGGTATGTGGTTGGTACTTGGGTAGTAGGTATAGATGAGCTATATGAATCCTAAGAAGGTGGGGCATCGATAGAGGGTAGAATAGGAGGGTCGGTAGGTGGGTTAGATGAGGAAAGTGAAGCAACAGAAGTGGTAGATGTGTAATGTCCTTAATTGGGATTAGAACATCATTTGGATGGTAAATCATATTACAGGTTTTGAAGGGGAGGGATCTTCCTGAATGGTGTAAGGTTCCCCTTCATATTCAAATTTGAGGCAACGAGTGAAGGGTGGAAGTTACACAAGCCATGACACGAATCTAGGGATGACCTAACAACATGTACTAGAACTCTCCTTCGAGAATGTAGAAGAGTTCAGGAATAATTTGGGGACCCATGCTGATGGATGTGGAGGAAAATAGTGCTAAGAGTAGAGGTCATGACATCGTTAAAGGATTGAAGCATGACGGGGTTGTTAGACATGCAATTAGAAGGTATGCCTATTTATTCATAGGCATGAGAAGAGATGATGTTGATGCTAGCACCCCCATCAATCATAACATGTTTAATGTGAATATCATTAATGTAAGTGGAGATGAAAAGAGAAGGATCAGGATCATCATGTTGTGAACGGGAAATCTATGATTTGGATAAATTAATGGAAGCAATATGATGAGGGGTAATGAGGGAAACTATAGGTGAAGTGTCTTTGGGTAGAACCTCGATGGATTGTAAGACCTCGATGAGGGTCTAACGATGATAATCAAAGGTTTGAATCAAGTCAAATAAAGACATCTTCAATGGGGATTGGTGAATTTGTTTGATCATTGAATGATGTGTAACCCTAAAAGAAGTAGGTGATTATCATCCCAAGGATGGTTATCTTGGGGGGAGGTGCAAGTGTAATGGTAGGTGAAGGTGAACTATTAAGGGTTACCAACTTTTTCCTTTCCTTTGTCTTTCATGTGTTGTGACTGAGTGGCTACACACCATGCTAATTTAAAAGACAGGAGGAAAAGAGGGTTGTTTAGGCTTACCTTTATCCCTAGGTGAATGTGAAGGTAAAGGTTGTAGAATGGGTTTGAGACTAGGTTAGGTGGCGACAGGAGAAGAAAGAATGGAATCCTCCACGAATAGATCATCTTCTTTGAAGAGACCATCAGAATTGAAAAGCTAAAGGAGAATGTTTTTAAGAGCCTTACAACTCTTGACATCATGCCCTGGTGAGCGATGATAAGAATTTTTTTTGTGTTGTCAAACCCTACTGGTTTAGGTTTGAGAGGATCATAAGGCTTGATAGGTGGAAGTGATATAACAGATGTCTCTAACAACTAAGTGAGGATGTTAGAATAAGATCCTTCCAAAGGATCACAATGAGAGGTCAAGGTTGTCTTGGGTGAAGGGGTAGGTGACCTTCGTGAGGGAGGCGAGGTGAGAGATCGTGTTGGTGTAACTACATTTTTTGTAGGTAGTGAAGGTTTGGGTTTAGGCTGCACCTTCTTGGGTAAAGGACAAAGGAACAATGCGGTAGGGCAAAGAAGACTTAGAAGGTGTAGGTATCTGAGTAAGCCAAGGTGAAAGTGTGGGTGTTGGAAAGAGTGAAGGTAAAGGTAATGAAGAAGGTGTGGGAAGAACGAGAGGTGCAATGGAAAGGATATAGGTTGTCGCACTTTGGTTTTTCCTTAGTAAAGGGGTAGGTTAACCAAGGTTGAAGGATGTGGGCCCAATATCAATGGCATAGGTGAAGGTGAGTGAGAAGGTGTGGGGGATACTGGGGTGTCCAACCCTAAGAGGTTGGGTTTTCCTTTTAGGTGCTAGAGTAGGTTTTGTGATTGGTGGTGGAGAAGTTGATAAGTCTAGCTTCATAGGGGGATGTAACAGATTTGGTACATGTAAAACCCCTAAGGTGGTAGTAGGGTTTTGAGAAGATGGAGGCTTGATGGAGGGCTTGTTGATGAAGAAGGGGCTAATACCACCAGTTCAGTTAATAGGTTCTTTTGAAGATCTTTGGATATATGGAAGGTATCAGGGAGGACATCTACATTTGTGTGGAAACATGGATTCTAAGGTGTCCCCATAGGTTAGTGTAATCGACGTACTCTAAGTGGTCAACCAAATGAGATAAGGGTTTTGGAGTGGATGAAGAGGATGATGAATTGGTGTTAAATCTTGTGAAGATCTCTGAGGACCATGAGACAGGGAAGGTATTAGCCTTTAACTTAGTGGGTAAGAGTGAGGTAAGAAGAGTGATGGGATATTTGAAAACCTTTGGAGAGGTATCACCAATAGGAAGAGTAGATAAAATTTGGTCCTTTATTGATTGAGGAGAAGGAAAAGTGGGTGATGTAGACTACTTTATGGGTAGAGAGGATGATAAGGTGGGTTCATGGGTAGAACAATAGGTAAGAAGAATGGGTAAAGGTGAAGGTGGGCAGGATCCTCTATGGGTAAAGGAACAGGTAAGGTGGGTTCCTAGTTAAGGATCTATGGGTAAAGGAATAGGTGAGGTAGGAACATTGAGGTACTCTATGAGTAAAGGAACATAGTGAGGTGGGCTCCTCTATGGGTAGAGGATTTTGTCTAAATATTTCCTCAATAGATGTTATAGGAGGAGACTGGATAGATGGATCAGAAATTATATTAAAGACTGCATGAACCACATGTACATTGGTTTCTTCTTTAGACATCTCGCCATCATGAGTTAATGAAGGGGCATGGTTAGGAAAGGTTTTTTGAAACATGTCCAAGTTTTCATTGGCAGACGTGTTAGGGTTTTCAAAGACGAGATCACCACTATCTAACATTCCTTGCACAATGTTTTTAAAGGTTTTGCAATTTACGTCACTATGTCCTTTTATGCGGTGGTAATTACAAAATTCATTTTCTTTATACCAAGCTTGTATGGTGCTGGAAGGATCAAAACCAATATGTGGTTTGATGGGAGGAAGAGTGATGGCTCCAACCTTCAAAAACTTTTCTAATACTAAAGAATAAGGCACCCTAATGGGAGTGTAATTATTTTGTTCATACCGATATTGAAAATTTTTCATCGGCGAGAGATTAGAAAGGGGTTTAGGTTGATTGGCTAGGTGAGAAAGGGCCGGATTATAGAATTACCATTTTAGTAGGTCCTTTTGGATTGGGATGGTTGTTGGGTGGTTTGGAAGAAGAATCATTTGATTTGAAGGCAATGTTTTTGCTACGTAGTTTTAGTTTGTCTTCTTCGAGGGAGCGGATCTCAAGCTTCCTATCCATGGTAAAAGCCTCGTCAAACGTACAAAATGTTTGAACCTAAAGAGTTGAGGAAATGTGTCTGACACATGCCCTCGTAAACAAATCTATAAGCTTGGGGTGGGAGAGAGAAGGAAAGATGATTGATTAGGCCTCGCCACCGTGCGATGAAATCAATGATAGACTTGTTGTCATATTGACGAATAGAATATAAATCTGTCATAGAGACCTTTTTAGAAATGTTTATCGAAAAGTGATCGAGAAAGGTCTAGTGCCAATTGATAAAGGAAAAGATTCAAATGCTTGGGAAAATCATTGTACTAGTCTAAGGTGGGTCCCGATAGGGACATGGGAAAGGTACGAAGGAGTAAGGCATCATCATGGCCTATTAGGTAACAAATGTGTCTAAATGAACGCAAGTGTTGTTGTGGGTCCTCCTTACTATTGAAGTGGTTGAATTTAGGTAGCTCCCATTGTGCGGGATACAAATGAATAGGTATAGAGGGATGGATGGGTTCGTTACAAATCTCATCATATGTTAAGACGTTACGGGACCCAGAAATTGAGGCCTCAAGCATATGCATTTTATCCATCATCATTTTAATGAGATCCGTTGTGGGGTTTGATTGAGGGATGCCCCCTAAGGTATAAGGGGATTGATAAGATGAATGGGTTGTAAAAGGCATACTAATATGTGGTGGTTTTGAGTACGTGAATTGAGACATAGGTAGGTAGGAACTAGTGGACGAGGAGGGAATATACCCTGAATATGTAATTGAGGAGATGGGTTGCATTTAAGGTAAGGTGGAATTAGGAGGGGCTTGTGGAAAGATCCTCATGGCATGATGGGTGGAAGAGTTTGGGGAATAGAGACCACCAAATTCTAAAATGGAGTAGAAGAGGTTGACTCAACCGACGGTTGTGTAGGAATAGGTACATAAGATGCTGATGATGATGTAATAGGGGCAATGGATATGGGTACTATAGATGTCAGTGGGAGAGAAGATGTCAAGGATGTAAAGGTTACGTGAGAAGTAGGCTATTGCGAAATGGGAGTAGGCAATGCTAGAGTAGTTTAGGTGGCCACATTAGCATTCCTTGATATGGCAGAGATGGTAGAAATGGTAGGCATAGAAGTGGGCATTCCATAAAGGGGTTGACCTGATGAGTCGCGGGTGGAAGAAGTAGAAAGGTAATGTTATAAGGCCTTGGTGTTATGATCAAGGAATCTAGTGAATTCCTCATCACCTACGGGTATGGTCACAGAAGAATTAGGATCCATTGGAGATGAAATGGAAGGAAATGAAGGGATAGAAGGAAAAGGTATACAACTTTCATGGAAAGCAAGAGCTTGTGCTTGTTGGTGAGTCCAAACCATATGGAAGGATGGAAAACAGGTACTTTGGGCTCTGTAAAAATGACATAAACTCAGAAACATACTTTTGGAAAATGTATAGAAGGTGAAATTAGCTTGTTGTTGTTGACATTAAATAAGAAACAAAGAGACCATTAACGGTTAGTGAAACGATGCCAGATTAGGTAGAATAACCAATGTTGGTTACTGAACTGATGTTGGTAGGGCAAAATTAGATCTAAACTTAAGAAATTTATAATTTCTAAGAAATATTTTGGTCAAAAGAAGCTAAGAACTGGGTTGTGTATATCAATTCTAATCTAACACACTCAGAGAACCAGAATTAACTGATTGTGATGGCTGAGTGTGAAAAAGAAATAAAAGTGATGAAATATGATCTCACACCTCAAATAACAAAAGACAAGAAAGAAAGTCACAAATCTAACAAGCAAAATCTAACAAACATGTTATCCTAGGAATAAGATTTTAGTGTTTTGATGGCTTAAGCCTTAGGACTGACTGTGAATATATAGAAAGGAGTGGATATAAGGTACCTAGAAGCCAACTATGGATGGTTTTAGGAATGTTTTGGTGGGGGGTGTCCTCAATATACCTTTCAGTATGTGAGGTCCGAGCTCTGATATGACAATCCGGCTAGAACACCGGTCGGGGCCCACTATCAATGGGTGTTTAAATCCTTGATAGCTTCTTCCTAGGATTTGGGGAATGTTTAAGAAATGTGTTGTTTGTTTGAGTGATTTGGAAAAGTGTGTGCAAAAGTGGACTATGCTTAATTACCCAATCATCAACCAGTCATGACCTCCATTATATTTGATTGCTAATTAGACTATGTGAGCTAAATGCAAGAATACACATGATGCAATGCAACAATTTTAAACCCAAATCAAAAGATTGAGATTGGATGAAAGCAATAGTGAATAGGAATAGAGTATGAATTTCACTAATGCAAGCAAGAAAGAAGAAAGAATGATTCATTTTAATTTGCACCAAATGAAATGTGACTTTTAGAGAAAATAGAAGAAATAATGTTACCAAGGAGAGATTTAGTGAAGATTTTAGAAAGGAAACAACCAGAAATGCAATCCTAAATGAATATAAGGAACCCAAAAATGATGAGGGTCCCACCGGGCATGCCAAAATGTTTCACCACATAGGAGTACCGTATGACAAAATGATTTAAAAAGGTAAAGGTAAGGTATGTGAGGAATACCTGGAGGTCGTGAAGAGGTTGCACACCATTGTTGAAGACCAAGCTGATTGTAGAGCACTCCTTTTTGTCTGAGAAGGACTACCTGAGAAGAAAAGCAAGACCACAAAATAGAGTTAATAACATAGGTTGGTTGATTTCCTAGCGTAAGCTAGATCCTAAGAAGTGGGGTGCTTCCTCGAAGGTTGTTAATCCACGTCTTAATACAAATTAATGTTGATAAATAACATGAAATAGAAAGTCCTACTATAGTTATATGATTTGGGTATCTCACACAAATACAATACTCTAAATCTAATCTAAATAACGAATATAAGATCAAATCTAAAAAGGGTGGTTGGTTGACAGGGTCTGCAGGTGTAGCAGAGGGTATTATGGAGGTTTGGGTGAAGTTATGGGAGGTTTTGAGAGGTTTTGGGTGAGGAAATAAGCTTTCTGGTATGAGGGAAAATGCTAGACACAGAGAGTGATGTCGGTCAGGGAACTGACACTGGTAACTAGTTATAGCCGGGATCAATTGGGTAACCGATCACGGTAGGGGAAATTGGGTGCCAAAGGTGAAAAGGGGTTGGTTTGGGCTCTCTGTGATTACACAGAGTGTTGGGAAGGCTTAGGAAGGGTGTTGGGATTTAGGTGAAGGCTCAACAAGGGTGAAAGAGGTGGTTGGAAAGGCAAGGAGGTTCAAATTGGCAGGGTGTTGGGTAGAGGGTCTATAGAATGTATTTGAGAGAGGAAGGAGGTGATCAAAAGTAAATAAAAGATTCAAAACCAAAGCTAATGAAACTGATGAATTGGTTAAGAATACTTATTTGAGGTTGATAGGTGATGGTAGTTGATGGGTTCTCAAAGGAGAAATGGGTCTAGTGCCACAATAATGGAGAATGAGTGCTTCCTTGTGTGAATGATCTAGGGCTATGGAGCAAGAGGTTGGTTATTGGTGAAGAAATTGAATGCTTTGGTGTTGTGTTTGATCGTCAGATGCTCAATCTAATGCCCAAGATATGAAGAATAAAGAAAAGCCAACCAAAATAAGAACCCAGGTAAAGAGTTGGAAATCCTTATTTAAAGGAACCGATGGTGGTTCCTTTACTGACACTAGTCGAGGAATAACCGACATCGAGTTAGGGAGAAATAGTCATTTTTTTCTCAAAAATAGCATGTTTCTTCCCTTTTTGGTGTGGGTCAAGAATTTATTATGGGATAGGAGTCTTGGTTCTTGTTTAAACACACATGAAATTGATGGAAGAGGTCATTGGTAATTAATATTAGGTTTAGAAGAAGTCTTAGTTAGTTAAGTGAAGTGATGACTCAATGTTAGGAGTGATGACCTAGTCTCAGTTAGTTAAATGTCCTTGGAATGGGTCCAAGGTGAGGTGGAGAGTTGAGGTGGAGGGGTGAGGTAATAATTAATCTAATATAGGTAATTAGATTAATAATAATGTCTAGAAGGGGTCATGGTAAGAGGGTTTGTTAATTGAAAGGGGCTTAAAGGGTTATGACCCAATTTTGGGTGTCTACAATGGTGTCAAACTTGGAAATCCTTCTTAGCTCAGTCAACACAGAGTTGCGAAATTCAAACCTTTAATTGATGGCTTACTTGTTAAATATTTTTTTATTGCATGTTGATGATTTTGAAGGTTTTCTCTAAAATTCCCAAACTTCTTCAAGGTGCAATAATTCTTCCATCCTAATTGTACTTGCATCATGATGTTCCAGTTATAACTCATGAGATAGATTTAATGTTGAAAGCTCCAATGAGAGTGGGATCCTAGATTCAATTCTATACACTAACATGAAGTGAGAATTTCCAATTGAGAATTTTGTAGTGATATTGTTGGCCTACAACATTGATTTCACCTTTGTATACTAGGGAAAGTGAATGGAGATGGGGAACCCAAAGTCAACCAAATTTTTTATTTGAAGCGAAACACGAGAACATTTTGAATTATTAAGATTGGTAATTACCAAGCCTAAAATGTGAGCGCGTTACAATGTGCTCGTATTCTTGTTAGTAATGTTGTATATGTGCATTTGGGAGGGATATATTTACAAAAATAAATGTTTTATTTTTTATTTTTAATAATTTAAATTTATTTTAGTAAATATAAGAAATTAGGGTCACTCTGCACCTTATGGAACTAGTCTCAAGGCTGCATAAGTCACGGGTTAGAAGATAGTTTTACATATTCTAATATGGTCAGTACATAGGTATGTTTTCAAGGATTTCAGCATTCAGCCTGAATATTTTAGTGTTTATATTCTATAATTAATATGTATTTTGGCAAATAATATAG
Source organism: Taxus chinensis (assembly GCA_019776745.2). Lineage (NCBI taxonomy): Eukaryota > Viridiplantae > Streptophyta > Pinopsida > Cupressales > Taxaceae > Taxus > Taxus chinensis. Next base: position 92,648,123 of record CM034146.1, read on the forward strand.
TCATTGTTTAGGTTTTGGGGCCTTCTTGATTGGTTATTGACATGTTGCCATCTAAAATCTATAGCATGCAAAATTGAAACTTTGAGCATGACAACTAAGCCAATGATTTAAAATCATGTTTCCCTATCATTTTGAATCCTTTCTCTATCAAGATTTCCCTTAGCTCAACCCTTACCCCGGATTAGAGGAAATTATTAAAAAGTTTTTCAAGTTTGTTTTAGTGTGCAAGGATGATCACCCATGATGATTGATGAATTCATTATGACTTGATGAAATACTACTTCTTCTAGAGGCCTAAAAAGACCATTTTTGGCCATTTTGCAGCCAATAAACATCCTTTGAGAGCGTTTAGGGAAAATCCAAAGAATCTGAGGGTGATGTTGGAGAGTATTGAAGATGCCTAGAGGAAGTTAAGGAAAGTTTAGTAAAAAAAAAAAAAATTTAGGGAAAATGATGCAGATTCTCTATATGCAGCCAGATGCACTCAACACGTTATTATCAACAAGTAACTCCAAGACTACCCTTATAGATTGAAAAAAAATCAAATTCTCAAGCTTGAATAGACAATAACATGAAAAAAAATAGTTTTTATGGCCTTGTTTGATACTTATCTAGTAATTTACTTTACTCTCAAGATTAATTCAATACTATAACAACCTTTACAATGTATGGAAAACATAAATAAATTACCAAACCTTGTTGTCTCTTCCACAAATTATATTCTTGACATCCTTCAAGCTAGCCTAGATGGCTCAGTATATAGCACATTTGTACTTTAAGCCTAAAGTGACACCTCAATTCAATTAACCTTTTTATATACCCCTGATTATACTAATATCAATTAACAAAATGATTCCAATCAAAGCAAAACCCCAAACTTTCTTTCTTTACCAAAATTGCCCTTGTAGGCTTCTTAAGAGAAATGTTGATGGATGAAACTGGTTGGGAGAAACTCACAAAGCCCCAACACAAACTAAAATTTGATTTGGATACAAATTAGGCCCTATGATATTCGTACCAAATATTTTCCTCCAACTCCCAATATAAGTCCTTTTTCAACACCTTCTCCTTCTCAAGTTAACTAACTCCCTAGTAGTCCATGCTTTGAGGGTTTTCCCTGCATAAATTTTGTTCTATGATGATTTGAACAAACAAAAGGCATTCTTAGACACACCATTTCCATGTTTTTGTCACCTTGCAAAGTTTCATTGTCATAATCTAAACATAACAACCCTTTTCTTACAATTTGTTTCTTCCAATCAGGTATATTACTATAACAACCCTCCTATATCCAAGACTGTCAACTATAACTAAGTGTGTAGAGATGATCAAGCCCTAATTCTCATTTAAATATATGATTACACTCCTTGTCAATAATGTCTTATCAATTTAGGCCTCTAACTCTTCAATTTAGTCCTTGGAACAAGGGAAAGGTTTCAACCCATAATTGTAGGTCTGTGTTAGCTTGATAATGCATAAACACTTATATCTTGTAGCCTACATCCTCCCAATGCCTCAATTTTTTTCTACAATTCTGTATCCACATATTTCTTCTTCCTATTCTAACAATGGAGTTTAACCAATGAGAAAACTACAAAATTCTCTAGTTACTTTTTCTTCTAAACTGGTAGAATCAAGGTTTCATCAAACTAAGACACAAGCATACCAAAACCAAATTTTCATGCATATATATGCTATCTAAAATCCAAAAATAGTTTCTATACACTCTGAAAATGACCCTTTCACCAATTCATTACCCAAATCTAACCTAGCATTAATCTAATCATTGAAGCATTTTTCCAGAACTCAACTTGACAAGGTTAAAACAGAGTTATACTTTAATGGTCTATATAATATCAAACAAGAAAAAAGTTTATGAGATCAAGACCTGAAACACCTTATTTTAGTCTTCCAATGTGGAACTCAATACAATAAATTATTATTTTGATGTAATAGAAAATCTTAATAAGAAATGTCTTACCAATAAAGACTATTTATGCCCAAAATAGAGTTTCATTATCTATCCTTGAAATTACCAACCATCATACTCATATGCAGGGTTATATTACATTGAAATCATTAATAATATGCTCTTCACACCTTGAAGCAACACACAAAGGAAAAATATTCAAGCTTTCTATTCAAAATTCTGAAATTTATCACTTAAACCTTGTCCATCTTAGTTCATTTACAAGAGTTACAATCCTCTTTACACAATACTCTTGATGTAACTTTTATTCTCCATGTTTTCTCCCCTATCTCATGCTCTTAGAGCTCTTGACAAGATGAACTAAATCTTCCTATCCTTTAGACTCCATCCTTTTCACACACTTTTTAACCCTAACTAACTCTTGCATAATTCTAAATGCCCATCTATAAGAAAAAGGAATATTACATATTTATCATTTATTGACTCAACTTTAACTATAGGAATTATCTACAAGCTAAAACTTGAATTTTACATGCTAAGGAGATTTGAATTAGAAAAGGGTTAGAAAGCTTATAATTTGAAATTTTGAACACCTAGACTCATTTTAGCTCTGTGAAATGTAACCAAGACCTAAAAAATGAATATATTATTTCCCAAAATAGATATCGATTATAGAATTTAAACACTAAAAACTTTAGACTGAATGTTGAAATCTTGAAAATACCTATGTACTGACTAGATTAGAATATGAAAAACTATCTTCTAAACTGTGACTTATGGAGCTGTGAAACTAGTTCCATAAGGTGCAAAGTGACCCTAATTTCTTATATTTACTAAAATTAATTTAAACTTAAACATTTATTTTGTAAATATATTCCTCCTAAATGCACATATACAACATGACTAAAAGGAACATGCTTGCATTATAGTGCAAGCAAGTTATAACATGCTCATGTTATAGCTCAAGTGCATTTCATCTTTTATGGATTTGAAATTCCCAATCCATAGGCTTGGATTTTCCTAGGATATCCAAACCTAAGATTTGGATTGTGTAATCCACGAATAAATCCATGTTTTACAAAATAATATCAAAATCTCATGGGTGCACCTTGATATCTACGGCGTTATAACATAATTTTCCAAAAAAATACTACAACATAAAGCTTGATTTTACTTTTTTGACGATATACTTCTTTCCAAAATCTGATTAGTTTAAGGCTTTCATCCTTATTTTCTTTTACTAGTGCCTTCTTTTCTTGCCAAAACGTATGCATACATTTTTGCACACAATTTATGTTTTTTTCATCTAAATTTTTAAAAAGGCTTCGTCTAAATTTCATTCTACAAGCATTAAACAAAAAAAATCAACTATTTTTCTCAAAGTTATAGGGGTGTACACACAAATATTTCATTTCCAGGATGTGTGCACTTTGAAAATTAGTAAAAAATTATATATTCATACAAAAATTATGAAAAGTTAGTGGGACCTCATACATGGTCTTAGCTAACTTTCTACAAAAGTTATTTCAAAAATAATTTATAGAACTTAAATAATTTATAGGTTGTTATATTTTTGACACAAATATATATATACTTTTGTGCACACCACATTTGACCTTCTTAATCTCTACTATTTAAAAAAAAAAGTAGTTTACAAACTATATTTTGAGCACTACATTTCTTATTCTTATCACATTATCAAATTTTGAGCATAGCATGCCAAATTATTAGATGAAGTTCAAGTTTTTCTTATTTTAGGAAAAATGTGGCCACTTTTGACCCCCTTTTGCCCCCCCCCATTTCCATGCACTTACCCGCTATTGCCTTTGATATTTCTCAATAATGTATTTTATGATTCTGATAAGGTTCTTTTTTGTGGACATTGCAAGTCCACTTCCTTATAGATAGTAGTTGGAGGAAATCTTGAGGTATACACCATACCTTATATAAAATTCAACGATCTTGGATTCCATTAATGGCTTAACATTTTTGGATATGATTGTGTGAGGGATATCAAACCTAGTGATGAATCCTTCAAGAAATCTAATGATTAATTCTTTTTTAGTTTCCTTGAGTCGAGCCACTTTAGTCCACTAGGTGAAGTAATTTGTGGTAGTGAGAATCCACTTGTGACTAACATTGGAAGAAATATTAATCATGCTAATGAAATCTAGTTCCCATTGTGAGAAAGGTTTGTACACTACAATACGCTATAAAGGAAGTGTAGCTTTATATTTCATGTCAGCAAAGAACATGCACTTGTGATATTTAGTTACCCAATTGAAAGCATTTATAAATATGGTGGACCACTAGAAACCAGCCTACATTATCTTTGTGGTTGTTTTCCACAAAGAGAAGTGACTACCAAATATTCCCTCATGGAATTATCTTAGCACCTTTTCCTTTTTCTCTAGCTCAATCCAATGTAGTAAGATTCCATCCAATTTTATTTTAAACAATACTCCACCAATCATATGTTATGGAATGGATTTGATTCTGAAGTGTATTTTTTCAGTTCTATCCAAGCCATGGGGAAATTTTCCAATTGAGAGATACCTCACTATCTTCTAATCCCAATCAGGCTCATCTTATTCACTTAGCAGATGATCATCATAGGTTAAAATAAATTCTTGTGAAACATCCAAGTCTTTAGTTAAATATTGAGAAAGAGCCTTGCCTATTATTAGTGTGGTAGATTTTATTTTAACGCTAAACTACATGATCCTTGTGATCCAACCTTGTCTCTTGTTACTAATTTATCCTCCCATGGTTTAGCCTCTAACACACAAATGAACGACAAAGACTATGAATTTGTTGTTGTAAAGGAGATGTTTAAATATTTTTAGAGCCTTTAGGACCATGAAATCTTGTTTTTTAATGGAGTTGTATTTGTCATCATAATCCTTGGGTTTTTGGATTGCAAAGGCAATGGGTTTCACAATTTCCTACTCATTATTGCGAGTGAGAACCATAACTATAATATGTAAGCTAGCGAAGACATAAATGATGAATTCCTTTTCAAAAATTGGGTTGACTAACACCGGATCTTGAGAAAATTATTTCTTGATATATTGTGAAATATCTTTTCCTTCTGTGTCCATTTGAAAACCATGTCCTTTTTCAACATGTGCATGATTGGTTTAAAAATGCATGAGAAATATGTAATGATTTTCTCATGAAATTTCTCTTTCCTAAGAAATAATACAATGCTTTATTTTGATTTGGAAAAGATAAGGTGGAGATGTTGGATACTTTATTCAAATCAACTACAAGACCAAATTTGGAAACAACATGTCCTAGAAGATTTGCCTCATGGAACAAAAAGATAAAATTATTGGGATTGATGGAAATAACAAACTCTCTACATCTTTGGAAGATACGCTCTTTATGATCCTCCTTCTTTGAGAGTACTACAATATCATCCAAGTAAGCCAAGATGATGTTATCGTTGAAACCCCTGAAGGACATGTCTATTTTGCTATGAACATTTCTCCAATATTGGATAACCTAAAGGAAATCCTATTACTTGCATATGTCCCCCACTTAGTGGTGAAGGTGGTCTTGTGATGTAAGAGCATCATCCAACAAAGTGTAAATAAAGTACTTTTGATGATAAGAATCTCACCATGCCTTCACTTTGCTTGTAATAGCTCATTAAAGAGTTCTTAGGATTTTCCCTCTAAAACTAGATTGAATTTGTAATAAAGAGTTTTTAGTGTTATTAGAAGATTTCAATTTTGTAATCACCTCTTATAGGTGTATATTCACTTCAAAATCCGTTGTAACATTGGAAGAGTCTAATTATGATCTTAATGATCATAATGTTATGTAAAAAATTATAAGGTCATGTTAGTAGGGTTTTTTGGTGTGTAAAGGATCCTCAAGATCCCAATATTATTTTTAAATGTAATTCCATCATAGAATAAGTGTAAGGCATGTTAAAATCAAATAAAAATTGGAAGAATCCCAAAACAACATGCTCTTACCTTGTCATAAGAAGTTGAGAAAGTTATGTTAAAGAGTGTAAAATATGTTATGGTTGTTTAGGTAGATATTCATCACCTCTATGTGAGGAAGCATAAACATAGCTATAAGAGATGAGACATGTAAGATCAATGTAAGATTTTCAAGGAAGGAATAAAGAAGCCTGGTTCTAAGAAATTAGATTTTTGAGACATTATAAGTATAAAAATGGATGAGAAAGGATCTTTAATGATTTCATGGATGTTAAGGATGAAAATATTGTGTATTTCATGTTGCAATAGTTCTCCAATATCAATGCATGGCTATGAATTGGTTTTGATTGATAAAATGGTAGTGTATGACTTATAAGAAAGAGGATTCTCAATGTATGTAACAAATTGAAATGAATGAATGAAGGACTTACTGTATTCTTTGCTATGGAATGAAATTCCTAGTATGCATGCTGTTTGATTGTGTGTTGTAAACTGTAATTACATAGATTTAGATGCTAATGTGTTTGTTATAGTTTGAAACAAGGTGCTTTACACTAGAAATTATGCAAACCCTATTGTTGAGAATAATTTTTGCATTATCATGTGTTGGAGTCAAAAGATAAATGGTGGATAATGACCATAAAATGTTGTAGGAATGATTTAATTTAATTTTAATTAAATCGAATATTACAGAGTCATTATTGAAATAAATCATGTATAAATGCTACAATATAATAATGACATAAGAAAACTAAGATATAAAGTATGCAACCCTAAGAAAGCAATGAGATAAGAAGACTTAGCTGATATCCACGCAATCTGGAACTAATATGGGCATGAATAAGTGATGAAAAGGATGCAAACATCATTGCAATTGATCTTTGTAAAATATGAAATGCAGGAACAAAGATGGACATAGGTGCCTGTAGCAGGAGAGGGGTGCCTGGCCGGTGATGACTAATCCTAGGCGTTGGTGACTATACAGAGGCTTGGAATATACATTTTTTTGTGTTGCAAGGGTGTTGTAGGTATTCCCTAGTGATAGCCTAATATTTGCACTATGATTTCCAAAGTTACATATAACCTTCAAAAGAGAAATTCACCAGTACAAGACCATAAACTATATAAAACCTAGACAAGAAAATGCAGAATGGGGAGTTAAATTGACCCGAAATTCACCCTGAGAGTGAAATTACAACCGAGAACTGCACTACATCTCAGAATCCATGTAGTTCTTGTGAGTGTGTGTAGAAATTGTGCTCTAGGATTCCCTTGTGCAAGTTGTACTTGATAACAGGTTGTAGCTATAATGTAACAATGTAGTAAAATGTGTGGATGGAATAAAATGAACTTCCCCTTCCTATGTTGTGTATGTAGAGTTGTAACCCTTTTCCCTTGAATGGATGCTAGATGAATTCCTTGGAGTGCTTTAGGTGCCTTTGGAATGCAAGCTTAGGTGCCTATAGTAATGCTTAATGCTTGGTCCTTTATTTTGAACACATAACTATGTATTTATATGATTTCCTTGTTTGAATTTTGTAATTAAAAACTGGAAGGCCAAACCATAAGTGAAAAATATTCCCAAAATATAAAATAAACCCAAAAGGGGCTAGTAAGGTGAGAAAGGGTTAGGGGTGCCCAGAGGGAACAAGAGTTCCTAGGTGTTGTTGTTTTGGCTGGGCACTGGTGTCTGAAGCCATGAAAGATAAACAAGTAAAGTTATGACTAGGCTGTATGGTGTGTAAGACCAAAAAGAAAGTAAGAGACAACGAAAAGAGGTCAAAGATAGTTGTCAATAACTAGTTTTCTTTCTTATGAATCATGTAAATGCTAGTATGCTTTTAGGACCTAGAAATGTAACCAAATGCGTGATTTTGTGTTTACATTTTGCCCCACTTTATGTAGTTGAGTGGATACTAGATAACATAAAGTAGTTAGAAGATGTGTACCTTATGATCCTGTAGAGTGTGTGGTGAAATGCGTACTTAGTGGACAAGTGAAGCGTGGAGATTAGCAAAAGAAAGTGACCCTAGCGGCGAAGCGTATGTGTTGTGCTATGTTGTTGTAGCATGTGGTTGTTGATTTTTGTAAGGGAGAACTTGCAAAAGAAGAGAAAAAGAGTGGTCAAATTCTTGTATATGATAAATGAAAGAAAATTTTTCATAAGTATGTAAAAGTGTGTAAAACGAAAGTGCAAATTTGATGTGAAAGAGTGTAAAAGGATAGAAAAGTATTCTGAAATGTTGTGTAGAGTGAGTTTTTCTAGAGATCTCACACCAAGAGTGAGTTTTTTGGGTGATCTCATGCCAAGAGAAAGTTTTTTGGGTGATCTCCTTCCATGAATCTTCCTAATAACCACCACTTTAGATGGTGTGTTCTTATTTGTTCATGTTTTCCTAGTTGTTCTGAATTAGTTCCGATTGTACTGTTTTAAGGAGATAGAATACATTCTATGATTGGAGGACTGTTCATGTAACTATAGAATTAATTTTAGGTGTATTTTTACTCTCCTTCCATGAATTTTTCCAATAAGAACCAATGCAGACGATGTGTCCTGATTTGTTCCTTTTTTCATGTTGTCCTCATTGTTCCAAATCAGTTCCGATTGTACTGTTTGAAGGATATATAATGCATTGTGTGATTGGAGGACTGTGCTTATAACTATAGAATTACTCTGAAGGATTATGTGAATTGTATTGATATGATAAGCTCACTTTATGTTCCCCCATGACATTAGCGTCCAAAGGAGGAAACATGCACCTAGGCGCTATTGTTTTATGTTGGGCGTTGGTTTCTATGTTATGCTGAGGACCCAAGTCAATTTTTAGACCGTTTTATGACTGCATTTTCATTATGTTTCTATACTATGTAGATATGAGCTGTTATAGGGGTGATTTTTTCACCCAATGTATGCCCCTCTTGTTTGGGTTGCATGCATTGATGATAGGAGAATGTGGCCCAAAGTAGAGGACTTGATACTAAGATGAACTATATACCTGCAGGGGGTAGGGGATGTACATGGTAGAAACCAAGTCACATGAAAATAAAGTGGTTAGTAACATGTGTTATTAAAAAAGTATCAAGCATACAATAAAAGACAATGTAACAAGAAAGTGTGAAAACAAAGTGCGCCTCGAAAAGTTGGTTTCAAATGTGGGACATCACTCACAATGTCATAAGAAAATCAGGGCTGAAGTGACCAAAAGAATACAATGAGCATACATGACATAGGGCATAGCCCACAAACAATAGCATAAAATGGAAAATAATTTCAATCAAATTGTTAGATAATCATGGTGGCATATAGTCATGTAAAGAAAATACTTCACATGAAGCACCTGTTAGTATGTTAGAAAGATAAATAGTATGATAAGGCATGTATACATTGATGGAAAGTAATTTTCTAGTAAATATAGGAAGTACTAAATGATGAAACAATAACACCTATAATATGTGAGAGTAATAATGGTAGATTCTCCCAGGAGCCTCGATGGGAATTGTTCTCGTGAAAAGATGCAACAGGGAAATTGACAATTTCCGAGCACGACAACTACACCCAGATGTCAAAAATTTTCATGTTTTATCATTCCCAAGAACCCCAAGCCAAATATGTTAGTATGTTCACCCTATATTTTATGTCAAATTGGTCCCTAGGTGATTAAGGAAATTCTATTCATTCCCCCTAGGTGATTTTAGGGAGTTTTGAAAAGATGTTATCTTCTGACAGTATTGGGAAGGGCTATCGCTGGCCTTCCCAGGACTGGATTCAACCCCCTGGAACGGAATATAAGGGAAAAATTAAAAATGGATATGAATTGAATACATTATAACATCACGGAAATTATTTTGGAAGGCTTTGGGAAGTTTTGAAATACTTAGAGCAGTTTGAGAGAAAAACAAGTTTCTTAAGCCTAGGTGGTACACAGGCCTAAAACAACTGTTGGGATTCAGAAGAAGATTCTGGGAGCTCTGGATGGAGTTGGAATTAAAAAAAAACATCTTCGAAAAGATGATTACAAGACATACATGATCATCAAATAATATTTTTCACAACACCTTGGCGCATATGATTGGAAGGCGGTTTTTCTCAGGCACAAGTGGAGTCCCAGATCAAAAATATGATATTTTAGGGATCATATAGTCGAATTTAGACATGAGACCCACATAATTAGATTCAAAATTCCATTTAAATTCAGGATCATATAAAATTTCACCAAGAAATTCCACCGAGAGCTCATGTTATCTTCATTCCAAGTTACCCTCTCAAAGGCAGTTTAGGACTTAGTCATGTTTTCAAGAGGACACATGTCAGCACCAGGAGCTTGGCAGGATTTCATGCCCTCGACATCCCTAAGGTTAGGTAAATCAGCCCTTGGAAAATGCACCCAGCCCTCATGTGACCTCTGGGACCCTCATATGACCTCCAGACTTGACAGTTCAGCCCCCAGGTGCTTATTTGGAGCATGCATTCCCTGCCATCAGATCGGGCACCACGTGTCAGCTCCAGGACCACCGTGGAATTTGATGTCCCTTATGCACCTAAGGTGGGGGACATAAGACATTGAAAAATGCACCTAGCCCCTATGGGGAGTCATTTGGACACCCGTGTGACCGAGTTTTAACCCCCAAGTGCATTTTTGGAGCAAATCCCCTGCTGTCGGATCGAGGACACATGGCATCACCTTGACCACCATGGAAATTGATGTCCCTCACGTCCCTAAGGTCAGGGACATTAGGGACATAAAAGTGTGCCCAACCCCTCCATGTGCATGTTTTTAAAGTTTAAATCCAGCACTTAGCCATTTTCTTCCTCTCATTTCTCCTTCACAACTTCATACCTTGCCATGGCTCTGTGCATGATTGTCCAGACACCCGGTCCACCATTGTTGCTCCAAACCAGCTCTGCCATGGCCACATAAAGTCTTCAAACCATGAATGCACATAAATATTTAGGCCTCATAGAAAAAGGGAGATTTTTTGCTAGATAACCGTGAAGTCACCCGATCAAAAAATCCTCATATCTTGCAAGATACAAGTCGGATTGAGATGCCATCTTTTGCAGAATTCCTCATTTTTTAAGGTGATCAAGATCCAATAAACAAGAGGTCAAATGGTTGCCAAAATCATTTGCTCCAACAAAACCCTCACTTCGTGCACCGACTCACATTCGTTGAATTTCCCATCATTCCGACAATGGAAACGAGTTAAAAACTTGCACATGAGTTCCAAATGATAAACCTATCACAATGGAGTTGTTTTAATTTCAAATGGAGATAAAAACCAGATCTACAAATTTTGAGCTCCATTAATGGCCGTTATGACAGCTCTGTGCCCGAAGCCACTGCCAGGTCAAAATTTCAAAATTTATTTCCAGGCATTCTAGTGGGCAAAACTATGTAAAATTTGGAGGGTGTGATCATAATGAAAAGAAGAGTCCAAAAAAGTATGTTCCATTACAAATCAAGCACTGGAAACACACTTTCTAAAAATAGTAAGTTTTCCTATACATGCTTGCTATTTTTGGTAAGTCTTCATAAAAAATGGCTATGGAAATAGCAGTGTGCACTGAAGATCTCCAAAAGGCTAGAATGATTATCTAGAGCAGAAAATAGTGGAAATGACCCTTTACTAAAAATAGTAAGTCGCATTCAAAGGGTAGTTTTGGCACAATGGGACATTTAGAACTTCACTGCATTTGGAGTTTGCATCAATGAGGATCAATAGACTTCATCAGGAGACATATCCTCTTCTTCTTCTCTCTCCTCTTCCCCCCAAATTTCTCTCACTTTCAAATTTTCTAATTATTTTTTGGGGTTTGCACTTTTTGATATACCTTTAAGTCACTTAAAAGTGATTTTAGAAACATAATGTAAATTAAGTCACCTTGCTATTATAAAAGGGACTTAAATATTTAAAGTGGAATATGAACAGTCTCAAGTCATATTAAGGCATATGGAGGGTCATGAGGAAGATGATAAGTCACCTCTCATTCTATAAATTGTAATGTCATTCCCATTGCAAAGGGTTGGTGATTGATCTTGTAAACTCAAGAGTATATTGCACCTTGAGAGAACAAAGGAGATAGCCATTTTCTTCTATTCCCCCCCTTCTCAATTTCTTCCATTTCTCCACTATGTACAAATTTTGTCTAAGCAATCAATACAAGAAGAAGGAGTTTCTAGCTTTCTTTGACTAAGGGGTTTCATGATACTTTGTGTTCATAAAATTCTATTTGGTCTTGTTTCTATTTACAGGGTTGTTTCTTCTCATGAATGCATGTGTTGAAGTTTCTAACTAGTGTGTGAAGGAATATGATTTTCTACCTACAACATTAGTTCTCTTACCTCTTTTCTCACTCCCCTTTCCCGCTCTATAGATGAAGACTTCCCTAGCAAGAGATTGCTAGCTTTGCCACAGGTTCAGTGGAGTGCCCCTGTTGGATCCTCGGTCGAAAGGCCACCACAGAAATCCACCTTTTCATGTGCATGCACATACGGAAGCTACACCGGTTAAGTAGAGGGACTTAGATTCCCAGAGCGTTGGCAAGAAATCTAAAAGTTTTTCCACACGACAAATTTTCTCGCCATCAGTTTTTGGTGCCCACCGTGGGGTAGATTTAGTAGCATCTACACCCAATATATGATTGCAAGGTCCCAAAAATTCAAAAAAAATCAAATATTGAAAAAATAAAAAAAAGGAGTTCATGAAAGTCCGTTGCCGAAAGATACACTACTAATTTCTGTACATGAATTTTCACATTCCACAGTGCCCTTTCATGTTCCGACTACAGAAGTTTTCAAAAGCTGGCTGAAAGAAGATACACCAGGTTGAGCAGGTCGAGAGGTGTTGTTGATTCCAATTTTGAAGCTTTGAAAAATCATCAAGAACGAATTAGAGATAATCCATACTTCTTCTCTCAAGCCTCCTCTGCATATGGCACTTCAAGTAGTTCTCTTGGCAATCCTATCCAAACTCCTTCAAATTCTCCAATTTTTCAACCATCATTGAACATCGAGTTCACGGAAGAAGAAGAATTTGAAGAAGCAAGAGCTGAAATAGAATAAGAAGAAACGATGGCAGACGAAGAAGAAATACCTTAACCCATTGTTCCATGGGGAAGGAATACATGCTCGCTTGCTCTTGAACCCCCTCTTCATAATCTATCAATGGGTTCCCACAAGAACTTTCCAAAGTTCAAAGGCGACAACTCACAACATCTTGAAGAACACATTGCTACTTTCATGACATCATGTGGAATTCTTGCTGTCGAACATGAATATGTTGTTGTAAGATTGTTCATGGAGTCCCTCCAAGAAAGATCAGCAAAATGGTTCTACCTCCTACCTTCCCGATACATCACTGGTTGGGATGACATCAAGGCTGCCTTCGAGGAAAGATTTAAATAAATTGAAGATTGTCAAGACCTCTTAGTGTAGTTGGCTCAAATGAGGAAAGGAGAAAGTGAAATGATGAGAGACTTCGTGGCTCATTTCAAACGGTTGCTTCGTAGGATACTGGAAGAAGATTCACCCTCTCAGAACAATATCAAAAGATTCTTCATAAACACTCAATCACCGGAGGTAGGATTTCTCCTACGAAGAGTTCAACCAAGGAACATTGTAGAAGCACAAAGGAGGGCCATTGAATTGGATGATGATATCATCCTCTCTGGAAAGATCAAGAATCCATCAAAGGGCAAGGCCCAACATCTTGAAGATGAGAGAACTAATCCATCGCTGTAAAATTTGGTGAATGAGATGGCCTCTTTGAAGAGGGAATTATTTGAACGAGTTTCTTCTCAGAGAAGCAACAAAAATCAGATTGTAGGAGCACCCCAAAGACTTGCCTTGGAGGCCCCACCCGTGAATGTAAATTGCAGATTTCAAGAAAGTGAAGAAGAGATTGAACAAGAAGGTGGCGATTTCCAAGAAAGTGATGAGTTTGAGAATGATACACAAATTAGGTTTTGTGAGTATTCTGGAGGTTATGAAAAAGATGAAAAAGATGCACCCAGTTTCTCATGTGCAGTATTCACTTGTTCTCGGTTTGAGAAAAGAGCATATCCCTTCACTGCTGCAAAATAAAACAAGGTTGTTGATCCTCCTATGGCGAATCCGAAAAATAAAATAATTAGTCGAGGATCCCCACTTCCATATTCCATGAAGTCTGAATTGTTGGATCCTGATCTCGTAGCAAGTAAGAAGACTCCCAAAATCCCAAGTAAGTCTTCCAATGCCTCTTCCATTTCTAAACCCAAATCTGCTCCTAAATAATCTAATTCCTTGAAAGCTACGAGTGTGCCTTTTAAAATACCGTCCATTCCTCAAACATCAAATCCTGCTCCTAAACCTATCTAGACTCCAAAATCAGTCCCTTCACCCTCCTTTTCCACATTTGCTCCCTTTGACTTCATAGAATATGCAAACAAAGCCAAAGTACAGATTACTGAAACTGAATATTTGCGGACTTATCCTGAATAATTTGAAAGGTTTGTCCGATATATCAGGAGTGGTAGTCTAACACCCAATGATGTAGCTCATCGTTCCAAAGGCATGCTACTAAACTCACCTACACCTCCCTCACAGAACATGCTTTCTTTGAGTGCATCAAAGACTGATAAAGTTGAACCTTTCTACGTCTCCCTTCTTGTTGGAGAATATGTATTGAACAATTACATAATATATTCTGGTGCTTTAGACAACATGATGCCTTTAAAGGTCGCCAAGGCTCTTAAAATTACAATGAATTCACCTAGTTGCTCTTGTTACTCTTTGGAATCAAAAATGTCTCACTTGTAGGGAAGGTTAAATATGCACAAGTGGCTCTCGCCAAATTTCTAGACAAGAAAGTTTCAGCGATGATTTTGGTAGTAGATGTCCCAGCCTCGTTCAGAATGTTGCTGAGTAGAAATTTCTGCTGAGAGTTGGGAGGGAAAATTCAGATGAATTGGTCTTTTGCAACCATACCAGTGAAGGGAGACATGGAGAAATTACTTCTCGAGAAGAAGATGAGGTACACAGTACAAAATTATAGAAACCCGGAAGCTAACATCTTGTATCAAGGTAGCAGGCAGATGAATCACTTGGTGATAATAGAGGAGGGAGAGGATATCCCCATTTTGATAGGGCCAGACATGCCTTCCCAGAGAGATTTGGATTTTGAAGAAGCATTGAGGAGATTCAAGTTACAAGAGGGCAGCCCCAAATTGCTAGATGATGCAAACCATGAAGAAGAGGATATGGTTCTTGAAGATTTTCAAAAAGAAAAAACAACTTATATGCTTATCTGTGATGAAGAAATTTTCTCATTCCCATTTGAGGATGAGGACTCCCTTGATCATGTCACCCAGGAAGAGACAAAGCCAGTCTACAATGAGCCCTTGAGCAATGGGAAAGAACTATCTATACAAGAACTGCTAAGAGCCGTGGAAGAAATAGAAGACCCAGAGATCAGTCTCGAGCTCCTGATGCAAGCCACAAATCTACAAGACAAGCGTGAAGCTAATTTGGAAGCCTTAACCAATGTGAAGGTTGGCCATATTGAAAAATATGATGGTACTCTGGAGCTAATGGTTGATGGATGCAATAATGAAATGGAGATATTTTCTTTCCCTTTTGAGGATGAAGATTCTTTCCATGATGAAGAAATCAAAGCAAGGAGTCTCAAAGCCTCTGAAGATGAATTTTTTTTTGATGAAGGATCGATAGAGTGCAGTGATTCCCAAGATGATGGGGTAATCCCTCCAGATAGTTTCCTTGAGCTGCATTCCTCAAATGTGTACAAAGATGAGTTGCAGGAAATAATGAAGCATAACTCCATGAAAGAAATTTTGATGCAGTAGAATTTGCAGAAGATCCTGAGCTGATTCTTGATCTCTTCACTCGTGCCATGGACATGCAAGAAAAGTATGAGTTTTCCTTTGATCCTCCCGTCAGGACTCAAACACCTCATAGGGGAATAAAGATAAAGGATGATTCAAATGTTTCTCATGAAGAAGATGTCAATGAGCATAGACCCGGGAATGAAATTAACTCAGAAGATTCAAGGAATTGGAATGAAAATCAGCATTGGGGCAGCAATGAGATTCTCTATGGAGAATTAGCTATATTTATAAACATGGAAGGCAATTGGCATGACGAAACCGATTTCAAAGAGCATGAAGGTAGTGGAATTTCCAAGCAAGGACCTGAGCATCAAGAAGATCACATGGACTCACTCCTACCAAGTACATAGATAATTGTGAAAGCACCTGGATTTCATAAGCAGCTGAGGAGGGGAGGATACTTTCTAGAACCCGTCAACGGCTTCATAGAACATCATCATTCGGTGTTGCCTCTTCAGGGGTAACTTTTTAGAAATAAAAAGTACTTCAGTGAAAGTGGGTTATCCCTCGCTTTGTACCATAGGTGATTGATAGGTGTTTTTCCCTTTCCATTGTGTGTGTTTCCCTTCCTGTTGTGTGTTGTGTGTTTCCTTTCTATCATTTTTGTGTGTGTGTGTGTGTTTCCTTCTTCTAATCTTCCTTTCTAGAAGTTGTGCATGACTCTGCAGGGCCCAATGGATAAGGCACTGGTCAACAAATTATATGGTCTAAAATTGAGATTCTGGATTCCCATGTCATGTCTTTGCTATGATCAATCCATGTCATGTCCCCAAACTAGAGCCATTTGTTGTCGTGAAAAGGTGCAACAGGGAAATTGACAATTTTTGAGCACGACAACTATACCCAGATGTCAAAATTTTCATGTTTTATCATTTCCAGGAACCCCAAGCCAAATCCATTAGTCTATTCACCCTCTATTTGATGTCAAATTGGTCCCTAGGTGATTTAGGAAATTCTATTCATTCCCCCTAGGTGATTTTAGGGAGTTTTGAAAAGATGTTATCTTCTGGCAGTATTGGGAAGGGCTATCGCTGGCCTTCCCAGGACTGGATTCAACCCCCTGGAGTGGAACATAAGGGAAAAATTAAACATGGATATGAATTGAATACATTAGAACATCATGAAAATTATTTTGGAAGGCTTTGGGAAGTTTTGAAATACTTGGAGCAGTTTGAGAGAAAAACAAGGTTCTCAAGCCTAGGCGGTACACATGCCTAAAACAACTGCTGGGATTCAGAAGAAGATTTCGGGAGCTCCAGATGGAGTTGGAAGTAAAAAAAAACATATTCAGAAAGAGGATTCCAAGACCTACATGATGGTGAAATAATATTTTTCACAACACCTTGGCGCATATGATTGGAAGGCAGTTTTTCTCAGGCACAAGTGGAGTCCCAGATCAAAAATCTGATTTTTCAGGGATCATATGGTCGAATTAAGACATGATACCCACATAATTGGATTCAAAATTACATTTCCAGTCAGGATCATATAAAATTTCACCAATAAATTCCACCGAGAGCTCAAGTTATCTTCATTCCAAGTTACCCTCTCAAAGGCAGTTCAGGACTTAGTCATTTTTTCGAGAGGACACGTGTCAGCACCAGGAGCCTGGCGGGATTTCATGCCCCCGACGTCCCTGAGGTCAGGTACATCAGCCCTTGGAAAATGCATCCAGCCCTCATGTGACCTCTGGGACCCTCATATGACCTCCAGACTTGACAGTTCAGCCCCCGGGTGCTTATTTGGAGCATGCATTCCCTGCCGTCAGATCAGGCGCCACGTGTCAGCTCCAGGACCACCGTGGAATTTGATGTCCCTTATGCACCTGAGGTGGGGGACATCAGACCTTGAAAAATGCACCCAAACCCTATGGGGAGTCTTCTGGACACCCACGTGACCACAGTTCAGCCCCTAGGTGCATTTTTGGAGCATCCATTCCCTGCCGTTGGATCGGGCGACACATGTCACCTCTAGGACCACCATGGAATTTTATGTCCCTTATGTACCTGAGGTGGGGGACATCATACATGTAAAAATGTGCCCAAACCATATGGGAGTCATTTGGACACCCACGTGACCGAGTTTCAGCCCCCAGGTGCATTTTTGGAGCAAATCCCCTACCGTCGGATCGAGGACACATGACATCGCCTTGACCACCATGGAAATTGATGTCCCTCATGTCCCTGAGGTTAGGGACATCAGGGACATAAAATTTCACCCATCCCCTCCATGTGCATGCTTTTAAAGTTTAAATCCAACACTTATCCATTTTCTTCCTCTCATTTCTCCTTCACAACTTCATACCTTGTCATGGCTCCGTGCATGATTGTCCAGACACCCGGTCCACCATTGTTGCTCCAAACCAGCTACAACATGGCCAAATAAAATCTTAAAACCATGAATTCATAGAATATTCAAGCCTCATAGAAAAATGGAGTGAAATGATGAAGAACGAAGAGAAAAATGGAGGTTTTTTGTTAGATAACCGTGAAGTCACCCGATCGAAAAATCCTCATATCTTGCAAGATACAAGTCGGATTGAGATGCCGTATTTTACAGAATTCCTAATTTTTCAAGGTGATCAAGATCCAACAAACAAGAGGTAAAATGGTGCATAGAATCATTTTCTCCAACAAAACCCTCACTTCATGCACTGACTCACATTCGTTGAATTTCTCATCATTCCAGCAATGGAAACGAGTTAAAAACTTGCACGAGTTCCAAATGATAAACCTATCGCAATGGAGTTTTTTTCATTGCAAATGGAGACAAAAACTAGACCTGCAAATTTTGAGCTCTATTAATGGCCGCTATGACAGATCTGTGCTCGAAGCCACTGCTAGGTCAAAATTTCAAAATTTATTTCTAGCCATTCTAGTGGGAAAAACTATGTGAAATTCGGAGGGTGTGATCGTAATGACAAGAAGAGTCCAAAAAATTATGTTCCATTGCAAATCGAGCACTTGAAATACACTTTCTAAAAATAGTAAGTTTTCCTATACATGCTTGCTATTTTTGGCAAGTCTTCATCAAAAGCAGCTATGGAAAGAGTAGTGTGCACTGAAGATCTCCAAAAGGCTAGAATGATTATCTAGAGTAGAAAATGGTGGAAATGAACCTTTACTAAAAATAGTAAGGCACACTCAAAGGGCAGTTTTGGCACAATGGGACATTTGGAACTTCGCTGCATTTGGAGCTTTCCATCAACGAGGATCAACAGACTTCATCAGGAGACATATTCTCTTCTTCTCTCTCTCTCTCTCTCTCTCTCTCCTCTTCCCCCCAACTTTCTCTCACTTTCAAATTTTCTAATTCTTCATTGGGGTTTGCACTTTTTGATATACCTTTAAGTCACTTAAAAGTGACTTTAGAAACATAATGTAAATTAAGTCGCCTTGCTATTATAAAAGGGACTTAAATATTTAAAGTGGAATATGAATAGTCTTAAAGTCATATTAAGGCATATGGAAGGTCATGAGGAAGATGATAAGTCATATTCTCATTCTATAAATTGTAAAGCCATTCCCATTTCAAAGGGTTGGTGATTGATCTTGTAAACTCAAGAGTATATTGCACCTTGAGAGAACAAAGGAGATAGCCATTTTCTTCTATTCCCCCCCTTCTCAAATTTCTTCCATTTCTCCACTATGTACAAGTTTTTTCCAAGCAATCAATACAAGAAGAAGGAGTTTCTAGCTTTCTTTGACTAAGGGGTTTCATGATACTTTGTGTTCATCAAATTCTATTTGGTCTTGTTGCTATTTATAGGGTTGTTTCTTCTCATGAATGCATGTGTTGAAGTTTCTAACTAGTGTGTGAAGGAATCTAATTTTCTACCTGCAACATTAGTTCTCTTACCTCTTTTCTCACTCCCCTTTCCTACTCTCTAGACAAAGACTTCCCTAGCAAGAGATTTCTAGCTTTTCCGCAGGGTCAATGGAGTGCCCATGTTGGATCCTCGGTCGAAAGGCCACCACAGAAATCCATCTTTTCACATGCATGCACATACAAAAGCTGCACCAGTTAAGTAGAGGGACTTAGATTCCCAGAGCATTGGCAAGAAATCCACAAGTTTGTCTACATGAAAAATTTTCTCGCCAACAGGAATGAAAAAGGATATAGTATCGAACATCAATGCAGAGTTTGAAAATATGTAAGAGATCTACATTCACTCCAAATGACCAAGTGAACATGGATGTGTGTATATAGAAAGATAATGACATAGTGAAAATCTTACCAGCATAATAAGCAACACACATAATGTAAGTAGTATAAGAAAGCAAGAGTAAGTGCAACCAAGATATGTAAATACACTGTATGAGTGTGATGGAATGGTATGCAATGTGTGAATATGGAAGGAGTAGTGTTCCCCCCAACGGATGTGTAAGAAGTTAGGTTCATTTATAAAAACCCCCTCAATAATTAGGAATGAACAATATAACAAGAGTGCATCATCGGGAAATGGTTTAAAAATGTGTGCTAGAAAGATAGATCATGAAGCATAGAGTGTGAAGAGTGAATGTGGTGAGGTTCATTTCAAATTTAGATCCTCAACATTCGAGTATGAACATGGAACTAGAGTGCGTCATAGGGTAATAATAATACAATACATGTATCAAAGGGTATGAGAGAGTGTAGGAAGATTATACATTATGCACAGAGCGTGAAGTGTAGGAGTAAACACTAGAGACGATCGATAGTGCTAGAAGGGGGGAGAATGCATTGATGATGGAGAGCTATGGGATGATGAAAGAAAGACATTGCGATGGTGAAGGGGCTTGAAAGGTAGCATAATAAAGCATATTGTCATCACAGTGGTAGATAGAAGCAAGAGTAGAACTAAGGATGGATTTTTGGGTTAACAACAAGCAATTTTAAGAGGTTAGCTAAAGTTTTTTGGTCTTGCTTAGAAAGTGGTTGCTGATTTAGAATTGGTGACGGTGTAGAAGACTTAAGAGGAGGAGGGCATGGACTGATTTTAGGGGAGGTTGCTTAGTTGGAATGGGTAATGTTGTAGAAGAATTGAGAAGAGGAGGGGATGGACTGATTTTTAGAGGAGGTTTGTTAGTTGGAATGGGTTAGATAGGTGACTCTTGACTTACTGAAGAAGGAACATTAGTGACTATGGAATGATGCTCATTAGACATGGAGGGATTGGATTTGGGAACCTATTGGGATTTAGAAATTGGAGATGTAGTAGGATGTTGCAAAGAAAATGAAATAAAACCCAGATGCTCAAAGTGGCTAATTATTTGTTTTAAAGCATATCAATCATTGTCATGATGTCCATTAAATCTGTTATAATTGCAAAAGGGGAGACCTTGGTATTTGGCAAGTGAGTCAAGAGGGTAGAAATTAGTAGATGGAAAGTTGATCAATTGGTGATTGAGAAGCACTGGAAGGATATCAGGTTTCTTAGCATTTGAATCAAACTTGAGAGGCACAAGTAGCGGTATGAATTGAGGTTCACTTATATGAGCACATGTAGAAGACATAGAAGTAGAATTAGATGTAGAAGAATAACTAGTATAGGCCTTAGAAGCATCCTTGAGATGTTTGATTTCAACTTTAAGAGATGTAATTGTGGTTTCCATAGCTTGAAACTTGTTTTGAAATAACCCATGTAATTGATTGGGTGTGGTATGAGGATCAATAGGTTCATTAGATAGACGATTGAAAATGGAACTCATTTATGAAGGAGGCATATTGCGAGGGAGATACATGATGACTAGGGATTTTTGGAGAACATATTTGCAAGGCGGGTGCATTTGAGGCAAGTAATCTAAGGAGATTTGGGGAATTTTAGGAGCCATGAAAAAAGAAAAAGAAGGATCCAAGTGTATGATCACGAGTAGGGTTCACCAAATGATTTAATTTTATTTGAATTAAATCAAATATTACAGTGTCACTATTGAAATAAATGATGTATAAATTCTGCAATATAGTAATGACACAAGAAAACTAAGATATAAAGTATGAAACCCTAAGCAAGAGATAAGATAAGAATACTTAGTTGATATCCACATAATCTAGAACATATATGGGCATGGAGAAGTGATGAAATAGATGTAAAAAATGTCACACATTATCTCTGTAAAATATAGAAAGCATGAACTGAGATGGACAAAGGTGCCTAAGTAGGACAGGGGCACCTGGGCACTGATGACTGATCCTAGGTGCTGGTGATTTCATAGAGGATTGGAATCTACTTTCTGTTGTGTTACAAGGGTGTCACAGTTATTCCTTGTTGATTTCTTGATATTCACACTATGATCGTTGAAGATAACTATAACCTGCAAACTAAAAATTCACCTGCACATGTCCAGAAACCACATAAAACATAAAAAGGAAAATGCAGAATGGGGAGTCAGAATGACCTTAGAGATCACCCCGAGAGTGAACCTATGACCAAGTGTTGCACTACATCGTAGAATCCATGTAGTTCTTGTGACTGTGTGTAGAAATTGTGCCATAGGATGCCCTTGTGCAAGTTGCACTTGTTAGTGGGTTGTAGCTAGAATGTAGTAATGTAGTAGAATGTGTGGATGTAATAAACTGAAATTCCCCTTCCTATGTTGTGTATGCAAAGTTGCAGCCCTTGTCCCTTGAATGGATGCTAGATGAATGCCTTGGAGTGCTTTAGGTGCATTTAGAATGAAATTTTAGGTGAGGATAGTAACACTTAGTGCTTGGTCCATTATTTTGAACACATAACTATATATTTATATGATTCGCTTGTTTGAAGTTCGTAATTAACAACTAGAAGGCTGACCCATAAGTGAAAAAGATTCCCAAAAGATAAAAGAGACCCAAAAGGGGTGAGTAAGGTGAGAAAGGGTCATGGGCACCTAGAGGGGACATGTGCGCTTGAGAGTTGCTATCCTGGCGGGGCACTGGTGTCTAAATCCATGAAAGATAAATAAGTAAAGTTTTGACTAGGATGTAGGGTGTGTAAGATCAAAATGAAAACAAGAGACAAAGAAAAGAGGCCAAAGATAGTTGTCAATTATTAGTTTTCTTGATTAGGAATCATGTAAATCCTAGTATGATTTTAGGACCTAGAAATGTACCCAAGTGTGTGATTTTGTGTCTACAAGGACTTGAATTTATGCCTTGAAACTTAATTTTTATCATTCTCAAGTCTGGTAAAATCCTGATCTAGGGTTTGGATGGAATTTTTTTTTAATTCATGTTTTATCCAATGTAATTTGTTGAAATTTGGTATACAAGGATTGATGGAGATGATCTAACATATTTCCTGGTTTCATGGTGTTTGGACGTGTACAGATGGAGCTAATGGCGACAATATTGTCTTAGGCCTATCTTATACATAATTGGAGAATAACTATAGTGAATATGTGTAATTTTTCCTAAGTAACCCTATGAGAGTCTTCACCATCTTATGAAAAATCCAAATGGGTATCCAAAAATCTTAATAGTTCATGAAGACACATTGTTTAATGGTTTTTATGTCAGAAACTAAGCCAGAGCAGAGCTAGTAAGGATAATAACCAGGTTAAAGGTAAAAGAAAAGTCTTCTTGAAATTTATTATGTCTCTAAGCTAGATAAAGGTCTAAGGATATTTGATGCATAGCCTTGAATACAATCATCTTCCAACACCAAAACATGCATTAGAAGTCACAAACTCACTTGATCAATCACCTAAAATCAATAACATGTTACTTTTCTCTAGCAAGCTATTTCTTGCTCAAATGTGCAAAATATATAAAAAACATTGATCTAAGTCTCAAATTCACTTTTAACATGCTCAAAAATATCTAACTATCATGACTAAACCAATCAAGAAGTTTCATCAAACCATTTTCATTAACTTTCCTTATAGACCTCCATTTAGCGTTTTAGCCCTAAAAAACCTATTTTTTGACATAAATCATGAAATATAAATCATCAAGCTTGAATGATTACCTTTATAGATATTCATTTAGATTATTAACTTTCCTATCAAATTTCATGGATTATCTCTTCACCAATAAAAAGTTATGCTTCTTTTAGTGTTTTTCGAGCCTTCCTAATTAGCCCTCCTAAAACACAAAGCTCCATATTTGGAATAAACTACCAGCAACCAATCCAAGTGGATTATATTTTTAGATACCCATTACGGAGCTTGTGCTTTGTGCCAATTTTTAGTCTCCTTGTACCTTTCTCCCAACACCAATTTTCATTTTTTGCTTGTTTCCACTAGGCTTAGCTAGGGTTTGAGGGCTAAAACCTAGGATTTTCTTCTTTTCCACCATTCCAAGCTTTGTAACACCTTTATACACCTTATTCAAACTTGTTCAAGACCTTCTTTCTACCCACACACTACTCTATCCTTATTTTGGCTTGTTTTCATGTTCTTTGGCTTGTCTAAGCTTGTGTTTGATTGCTTTAGTTGATTATGCTATGTTTTTCTTCACCCTTATATCCCTCCAATGACCTTAACACCCACCAATACACCTTATCCATCTATTCAAATATTTTTTATGCTCCTTCAATACTTATTTCATCCTTCTACCATCTTTCATCCATATTTTGATGGTTTTAACTCATAGGTCTTGTTGTCTTAATTGTATCAGTCCCCCTAACTCTATTTTATGCCTTCTCCTAGCTTCCCTTTGAGACTTAATCAATCTTACTTCTCTATCTCAACACTTCATATCCGTTCACTCATTTCTCTTACCTATTTATATCATCAAGGCACTGTTTCCAACTTCTATACTCTCCTTTAAAGATTCTTTCCTAGGACTATAGCAGAGCAGGGGTAATTTGTCATGTTTGATGGTTTCATGAGTCTTCCCTTGTCTTAAAACACCTTAATAATTTTTAGTAATCTTATCAAACTGATTAACAACCTCTCTCTTGACAATTTACTCACAAACGTTTCTTGTTTCAAGTCTAACTAGAGATTGTCACACATTTCTCTTTAGGGACTGTGGTTTTGTTGAATGTACCTTATTTCCTCTTATTGGTAGTTCAATCCGAGTTCATTAAAGGTGGTATTCTCTCAAGAATTAATTAACCTCCCTCTACTTCCTCAACTCCCCTTGATGTCTCAAACAACCATGGATTTGGGTCATCAAACTCTTCATCTTTCTAAAAATATCCAATTATGTACACCCACATAGTCAAATCGTGTCTTCACGTTTTAAATTATAGTATACCTTAATTCCTTTGCCTAAGTGATTCATGAACCCTGAAATTCACTAATTCATCTTCCTAAGTTGAACCAATGCTCTTATTCTCTATTAATATAAGGATATCATAATCCACTTTCTCCTAGGTTTTCAAACTGTGCACACATAGTTCAGGCATGCACTTCATGATTTGACTCAAGAAACTCAATCTCATGCAATGACATTCCAAAAACACTTGGCATTCATCTTAATCCTATTTCTTAGAAACTCTATTATATATATATAGTGGATTTTTCCTTTGCATTGTATTACTTGGCTTCCAACACCCCCAAAATAGGGTACTTCCATCCTGAAAGGGTTTCATTGTTTGAATGCACTCCTCTAGTATTTATAAAGTTTCTTAATGAATAAAAAGGATCCTCAGACCCTTAACCACTTGGTAACTTTCTTTAACATGTGAGAAAGCTTTCAACATTGAGTCCATGGATAAAATTTATCAACTCTATCTTAGAAGAATGTATATTCATAGTTACTTAATATAGACACAAAATCACACACTTTAGGTATATATCTAGTCCTTTTTCATACCACTATTCATATGATTCATAAGTAAGAAAAGTACTAGTTAAACCATGTCCTTTGCCATATTTTCTTTCTTTCTGTTGCCACTTTTGGTCTTACACTCTTTCTAGCTTAGTCTGTCTTTTCACATCTTGGTATTTATCATCCCAAACACCAGCGCCCAGCCAAGACGCCAACGCTAAGAGCTCCCGTCCCCTCTAGGTGCCCTTGACCTCTTTGTACTTTGTTCACATCTTTTGGGTCCTTTCTAGCCATTTCAACATCTTATATTTTTTGTAGTCAGAATTTTTGGGGTTAATTAAACAATTCAATCAAGGGAATTGTATAAAAATGAATTTATGTGATCATAATAAAGGACCAAGAACTAAACATTAGCTATCACCACCTAAGGTTGCATCCAAAGGATATTCAAGAGCATTAAAACATCCATTCTAGCATCCATCCAAGGTAACAGGACTACATTCTTCTACATACACTTCATAGGATGGGAAGTTCATTCTATTCCATTCACACATCTACTGACATCTTCTACATATTTCTATTTTCTCACTCTCAAGTGCAGCATGTAAAAGAGCCACCTAGGGCATGATTTTGCACACACACCTAGAGCTTGATTAGGTCTGAAATGTAGTGTAGTGCTCAATTGTAAGTTCAATCATTTGAAAAATGAGGACATTCTGACCCCTTATTTGCATTCTTTTCTTTTTGGGATTTGCTACACTCTTGAGGGTTTTGCAGATCAATCTTTCATTGCAGGTTATCAATGACATCGGTGATCATCGTACGACATACTAGCGATAGGAAGCAAAGGAAAAAAACATCTCATGACCCAGTGAAGGTGGTTTCCTGAGGGTTTGAGTAGTCATAGGAACCTAGAGAATGTTTGTGGTGCCCACAGGCTCCCTTGACCCATTACAGGTGCCCTAGTCTAGGCATATCTTCAACTCACACACTTTCTTAAGGTTATGTGTGACAATTCTCCCTCTGTGTTCATCATGTTAGTACTTTAACATAGTCCATATTTGGTTACCAGTCAACTAAGTATTATTATCCCTTCCTTGCAACTAGGGTTTCTTATTTGCTAGCTTAATTTTCTTGGGTCTATTATGTACTTATTTGTATATTCCTTTTGTGCTCATTCTATTAGATTTAGGCATCTATTTATTCAATATTTTCTTAAACACTTAAATCATGAATCTTCTTATATCAAGACCTTAGAATACTTATAGAACATAACAATACCATCCATGAAAAATATTTAATCAATACCATTATGTTATATGTTCACTTTATTTGGATTGTAAATGAATTATAATGCTAAGAGGTCATCATCAACCTCAATATACAACCTTAACTATATCTCTTCTCACTTGAAGTAACTCTCTTCATTAATGTTATTCATACTCCTTGTTTACCTCTTCGAACCTACAATAATCTCCTTCACTCGTAATGAACATGTACACAACATTTTCACAAACAAATAATTCATTTTAACTCTTAGGAATTCAACTCATGACATAAAAATAGATCTTCAAACACAAATTTACAAATAAAAGATTTTATTAGATAAATCATGCATTATACAAGCTTCAAGACCTCTAAGTTTCTGTTACAAAGATTATTCCCTTTTTTTAACCTCTACCAACCTCTCCAACAACTAATATAGGCTTTGGCTTAGTGAGTTTACATCTAGGTAGGGTTAAAAGAGGGTGTTTAAGACATGAACATCTAATTTTATTAACATTAGGCCTATACTAACCCCTAAATGACTAACACTCTAACACTTAGGCCTAGATTACATTTAATACTAATTTGAATATTTGAATGTGGTTTTTGGAGGGAAACCTCCCAAATACCACTTATTACATCATTATGAGTCCAAATGGACCAGACATGACTCATGAATAGCCATATGGACTCCACACACCTATTAAACTATGAAAAATCCAAAATTTTCTATTTACATTGATGCTCTTGCATCAATAGTAAGCATCATATTTGGTGATTATATTGGTGTTTAAAGCCTTTGTGATGACTCTCTTGAATTAAAGATCAGTTTGTGTGTTCTAGACCTAAATACCTTAAACCAGTCTTGAGATGAATGAAAACATTTTTATGTATTTACCAAATTAAGAGATGACTATCATGAGAATTAGAATGTAAAACCATAAACATGCGGTTGATGAAGCCTTAAAATCATGATATTATTCCTAAGGAAGGCATATTCAAAACATGGCAGACTAAGGTTGATACTCATACTTAGTTTCTTGTGTTTTTTCAAAGTTGTGTAAGGAAAAGAAAAGGAATATTGTGCATAGTGGATGGTGCAAAGGATGAGGGAGGGAATGATGATAGCATTGATAAGAAATAATATGAATAATAAGTAATCCAAAACCTTGTAAGAGTATCCAAACACCCTATGACCAAAGTTGAAGGTGTGATTAATAGAAACAAGATATTTGATGTTCTTATTCTCGAATGTTGATTTCCATCAGGTGTAGGAGCATGTAAATATATCAAACAAGTAGCCCTTGGTTGGAAAAATTAACCAAAGATCTCGATATATTTAAATTTTACCATATTGTCTTTGAATTTTTAGATTTTGGAACCAAAGTTGATAAGATCTAATACATATATTTTATGATGTCAATCATCTTATTTTGTCTAACATAAAAGCTTAAAAATTTCAATTTGATCATCATTGTATCATCTTGTGTTGGTATTCCTCCTTAACCATGATTTAATTGAAGCCATAAAAATCATCAAGAAGAGAAAACCTCTCATCTCTAGCTACTATCTGAATAATTTAATTCATGGAAGGCATGGGATAATGATATTTAAGGGAATTCTTATTTTGATCTTTTCAATCCACACGCACATTTATCCATTATTATATATTTTCAAAACCAAGTTTTCCACCCTATTTGAATGCTTGATGGGGAACATGATGTTGGCTTCAATAAGTTTTATGAGTTCTTTCCTCATCAGAGGCTCAATTTTTGGATTAACATGCCTATACTTTTTACTTATTGATTTGGCATCAGGTGTCAAACCTATGGTTTTCTAGATGACATCTGATCATAGTTATTAAGGTAATCATAACTCCATGAAAATATATCATCATACTCTTTGCATTTTTTTATAAATACTAGGTTTCTGATAAGGACTATATACATTTCCCAGTTTGAGAGAGTAGTCAAGAGCAATCCAAACTTCCTAATAATCTTCATCATTAATCACAATGTCCATATGTTTTCCCATATTCCGATCATTACATTTGAACATTCTTTCCAAGGTCACGTCCCTTGGGAAGTTTTTTGGTATTCATTTGGATCACTTGAGTGTATTAGTCTTATTGTAACTCTTCTTAGAATTAAAATTTTGTTGGATGAAGGTGGAATTTTGATTGTCACTCTCAAATATTTTCCAATAGTAATGATTTTCAAGAACACTAGGTCTAACCAGGAGCTTGACTTATTACACATGGTCTACCATGAGGTCTTTGGGAAAACCAAATTATGCACCATCCACTTCCATTATGTATACTTAATTTTTTTAGGGATTACTTGAATGTTGAGGGCATAAATAAATTCAATGAAGTCCTACGCTCTATGTCTATATGATTTTAGAAATATATTTTTGGAAAAGGATTGCGATCTTACTTACCTAATCACCACACCAACGGATCCAAACACTTGTCACTATTTGACACTTTTTCTCTCAGCAATATGGAAACCTTAGAGCATAACTTCATACTTTATGACATCATTTGTGCAATTGAATTATATCATATGGTATTAGAAATAATTTTCCTCACTTTGATATATTAGAACAATGCCCACATCAACACCAATTTCATATTTGCAACTATCAAATAATATTTTCCATATATTGTGGGTTGGATGTTCTTTATTAAGCACCTAAGAAACACCAGTGCAATCCTCTTCTTGGATACAATATGTACCCATGTTGCATTTTTTGAAAGTATCATTGTGAGAAGATTACAATATGTCCTTAACCCAATAATCAAGTATTTCATTTGGAATCTGTATGAATATCTCATTACGAGTGTAAATTCCTTGATTTTCTTCATCTTATATGGTGCAGTTAGCTTTCACTGGTTGCAGATTGAAGGATTCTACATGAAATTGTGTGATCATCTCATTCTATATTGTCATCTTGGTTCCATATTTGGTTCTTAGTAGAATAAGAGACGAATCCAAAGATATGTATCATCCTTTCTTAGTGGATAAATTATTGGACAAGTAAATAACAAGCATATGTGGAAGGTTGATGACTGTAATCTCTTGAGGAATAGTGGTGCTTGGAAAAGCATGAAAACTAAGGAAAAAATACTTGATAACGTCCATTGTCTTGACCTTGGTGCAATCTAATTTGATGGAACCTTTTCTCACAGGGGTGTAGCTGATATATAACACATTAGATACTTACTTGGGAATTACAAAGGTGTTTTCTCTAGAATCAATCATGCAATTGTGAATAAGATGCTTCCCAACAATCAGATATTGTTGTTCTATGAATGCTCTCCACTCCTCTATGACAGCGGTGCAAGTCTCTATGAGAAAAAGGGTGATGTGCAAGTTTAAGAAATAATAGGTATAGCTCCTTGCAAACAACATAAGAAATTCCTAACTTGAAAGGAGGTGTGTGCAATGGATTGTGTAATCTCCCCTAAGGTTAATTGTCATTAGGTCTTTGTAGCCATTTTATTTTCTATGAATAAATCAAGATGGCCAATATTAGTTGTTTATATTGTGAGGGAATTTTTTGGTTCAAACCTAATGTGGAATCTCTGGCTTAGGAATCAATAAAAAAGAATGAACTGAAGGATTCTATAGATAAAATAAACTAATTATAACATGTTCATAGCTTATTCAATGTGCACAAGCCATATATAAATACAAAGCTATGAATTTCACTTACAAAAAGTAAAATAAATCTTTATAAACCAATTGCAAGATTTAGTCCTATGTCAATATAATCTAATAAGGGTTTATAAAAATGTAAAAGATTAGCAAGGTAGGGATAAAATAGAAATAGTTTATGGGATATAACATGGGATCCAATCCATTTGAACATCAATCTTTAGTAACCATATATGTGATCATACAAATATGTACTCAGTGAAGAAATGAGAAGGTAAAAGAGTATGAGGGAATTAACAAAGAAGTTGAGAGGTGATCACAACTTTATTGGATGCACAAGGAGTGTGCTCTTTCTCCACTAGGATTTGAATCAATAGATATTGCAAGAAATAAACAAGAGGTGGTCCTCTAACATTCAAATAGATAAAAATAAAGCATTTACAGTTGCTAACTTAGTCCTACAACTTGGAAAACAAAGTGAGATAGGGTAATTGCCTAAAAAATCTTATAAGATTTTCTATTCCAAATTGGTGGACCTTTACCAAGTGTTATGAATGGGTATTTATAAGAAAACCCGAGCATGAATATTGTTTACAAGCATTAATGGTAATAAGATACCCCATAACCAATATTTGACAAATTAATTACAAAGTGTATGCATAGTCTAGTTGAATTAAATTCCAAGTAGGTCTTCTAGAAGTGCCTGATATGTATGAATATTATCTGCAATGTACAAGATATTCATTAAATTCTATTGAGGTATAAATCAGACTTGGATTGAATCTCATTCAATTTCTAAATATCAATACACAGTTGCGTGCATGGGAAGATTAGACACACAAGTAAATATTTGCATTTAATTTACCACCTTCAGTTTGATATTGTGTGTCCTGGGGAGTATATTCGACTCTCCAAGTCTTGAAAGTTAGCGAGATCTTAGATCTTGTGACAAAAAAGTCATAAATTGTGGTTCTGTTGCATTTAAGTGGTGGCTTTTGTCTTCTGAAAAATGAAATCTGTTCATTTAGCGTATCCTTAGTTATGCACAACACCAAAATTTGACGATATAGTGCATGAAGTGTGCACTTGGTTTTGTGTATAGGGAGAATTTATTTACTGCATGACATCTATATTTTCTTTGGAACATGTGTTTCTTTGAAAGAGTTTCACAATTTTTATAACATTTTGCATGCTCTTTTTCACACTCTGCTTGCCTTGTACATTTTTTTGGATGTTGCAAATCCATGTTTTGTTACTATGCATAGAAAGTTAAGGGAGAGAAATTAGCATCTTGAATGGAAATTAAGATATTGGTAGAAAGAGTTACCTTGTACATGGGGCATGAATTTTTTTATTTTTGTATGATTTTACTTTTGCATAAATTTGCATTCCTTGCACATAAGCATATGCTCTTTTAGAGGATCATAGTTTTTTCCCATGGATTGTATGATCTTGATATTCCTAGTTTTGCGCTTAATGTGTTGCACGCTCTAAATGGTACATGGTTTTAGTAAGAAAAAATAGCACATAAATTTTTTGTGCGTGAGATTATACGCGGGCCAATACCTAAATTAATTCCTCGTATGCTTTATTTGCATAATTGTTCAAGCTATCATGAATGCACGTGTAATATCTACAAAACGTAAACTTTAGGTGTCATACTTTCTAAGTGATAATTTTACCGTATGAAACATACCTACGTAAAAAAATTATATGGCCATAGAAAGTTGTGATTGTTTAGATTATGCGCAGGTTGCTTGAAAAATTTGGAAGGCCACAAAGCACAAGGGATATTAGATTGTGCAATGAAGCATGAGGCTATTTCGAATGTGGGAGACTACATAATGCTCGAGGCATGAATGGACAACATGCAATGGCTTGAGCGTATAAAGAGATATTGTGCAGCTCCAAATAAAGTATTTACAAAGTTCACATATGATGGGAAAAACACACTAGCGAAAAAATATACAAAAAGGCATGTTAATCCCTAAACACAAGGGTTTGAACAATAAATAGAGACAAAGTTTGACTGAAAATTCATATCACCTTGAGAAATGGCAAGGGGTTCCATGATTTCACCTATGGGTTTAGGGGCATGTTTAGACAAGGGAAAAAGGTAAATCTTGTTTAGAATGTTATTAAGAATTATTACAAGAAAGTGAAAGGAATGTAGAATCTTGTTTTACTTGTGACAAAATAGACACAAACACTTGAAGATTTTGTGTTATAAAAATAAGAGTAAAATATAAATATTCATTTTTAAATCCAACATATTGAATTGCAACACTTTAAAATATTTTTGTGTTTGATAGTGAGTTCATTTACCTTGTCTTATATTTTTCTAATTAAGCTTGGAAAAACTCATATTGTGTGGCTTGTTGTGCATATTCATTCTATTTTTATATTATTTATGTTTTTTATGGAGATGGATGGGAGGGGGAGGATTATGAATTTCTCTTTTGTTAGACAAACATCTTTAGCCTTGATCGAGATAAATTTGGTTTCGCTTATGGCCTTGCTTTATTATTAGTTGGATGTCTATAAGTTTGGTGGAGATTACCAAAACATCCTTGTACAAAGAAATATATTGAAATATTTTGACTTGTGTGATTTATCTTCCTTATTTATATTTTGCATGGGTTGGGAATTGGCTTAGCCAGATTGGAAGATGCGTAAAGATAAACAAATCATAATTGATTTCTACCTTCACATATTACTAAAAGGAAATATTAATGTGTGAATTATTCATGACTCTTCTTGAGCATGAAAATATTTCTAAACCTACATTACAACTTTAAATAAAGATCAAGCACTTATATTGAAATAAAAAAATAATCAAGTCAAATTGTATTCATTTGTTGCATAATTTACTAGTCTTCTTGAAATCAAAACATGTGTTGTTAGAGCAGAGCATTATTAACCATTGTTTAATTCAAGACAAGTGCCAATAATGTGTACCAAGTGAAATATGAACATTTGAAAAAAATAATTTTCTGAGAGGAGACAACTTACACTGCAACTTGTGTGGGTTGCATATTGAAGGAAAATGCAATGAGAAGTGCACAAGTTTATTAAAAAATACTAAAAGCAAAACAAAATAGGAAAGAACAAGGTGACTACGAAAGAAAACCTAAAAATTAGGGGAAATTATATAAAATAACATGAGATTATTTTAAATATTATGAAACATAAAATTTAGAGGCCACACAAAGGGGCTCAAGTGCAGTAGTGTTTGTGAAAGAACCCATTGAATTGAAATGGTTCTTGAGCTAAAAGGTGTTGCCACCTAGGATTTCTACAATTTGGAAGGGTCCGAGCTAGATTTTGTTATATTTATTATGTTTCCCCTTTTTTTATGTGCATTATCCCATAAAAACACTAGGTCTACTATTACAAAGGTTTTGAATTTAGGTTTCTTATCAGACCAATATTTGAAAAAATCTTGGTGCTTGCTAAAATGAGCTAAGGCTTCATCTCATTTTCATCCAATTGCATTAGGTTAAGGATTTTAGCCTTAATTTATCATTCTCCCCTAAGTATTATTTTATGAATCTCAGTGCGAGGATTCTCAGGGTCACTGGAAAGAAACTGAAGTGGCCATATAAAGATGGTAAGGGGCTGCACCTAACGTAAACTTGCATCTTGCCATGTCTGGCTAGAGGACATACTTGAGTTAATTATTCAAGTATCTCATATTTTAATCTAAATTTTTCCTAATTATATCTAGAAAATTCTTGTTTGTTGACCCTGTTAAGCCATTTCCCCAAGGATAGTAGTTAGAAGAAAAATCAAAATAATTTTATGATCACAAGTTTAATCAAGAAATTACACGGAAATAAAAACAGGGCCATTGTCACATACTAAAACAAAAGGCATACCAAACCTAGTAATGATGTGTCCTTACATAAATTTTATGATGATGTCTATCATGCAATTTTTTGAAAGGATAAACCTTATTCCATCATGTGTATTAGTTTGTTGTGGTAAGGATGAACTTGTAGCTGGCTATGAAATTCTCATTGATGACGTGAACAAAGTATAGTTCCCATTCAACAAAGGGCGTGCTTTAATAACTGGATGTAGGGGCATGACGGGATTACACTCTCTTGATTCCATGGTCTAATAGGTAAGTGCATGGAAATGGGGGGCTAAAAGGGGGTCTTAAGTGGACCATTTTTTTTCTGAAAAATAAAAATCTTCAACTTGTACAAGTTATTTGGGTTAGTTACACTCAAAATTTGAAGATGTTACAAGAACATAAATTGTAGCATTTTGAGTCTAGTTTCTAAACTACTATTTTTTTAAAATGGTTAAGTTTAAGTGGGTTAAATATATAAAATGCCAATAGGTTCTCCTGTTTTTGTAAAAAAACATAGTAGATAGTCAGTTGTGCCCCCCCTTTTGAGCACTATTTAATATTTTGAAAACCATTTGGTACAAAGATAGATAGGAGAATATAGTTTTGGATGGAATTGTTTTTAGATTTTTTAGTGAGTATTTATTTTATTATGATTTTCCAAGTACAAAGATTTTAAAGTTTGAAGAATAAAGGATAGTTGACCGTGTCCCCTTAACTACCTCAAAAAATATCAAAAATTAGATTTTTGTTGAATATGTATAGAATTAGTTCTAGTTTGGGACTGTATAATTATTATTCAATTTTTATGAGTGAAACAAAAGATACGCGATGAAATATAGACGTGTATAAATTAAAAAAAAGAGCTATAAAAAGGCATGGTTATAAAATAATAAGTATGGAAACCTTATACTAGTCAGAAAATTTGAGAAATCATATATTTAGAAAGAAGAAAGTTTATTTGACCTTGTAGTCATATTTTCAATAAATTTGTTAATCATTTTTGTGGAATTTATTATGGAGGAAGACGTATTTTAGCATTTTTTTTCAAAAAATGTTGTTTGATGTGTTTTAGCAGGTCCATGCCTCAGGCTTAGGGATCCAAACCGAATCTAAGTCAAGAGATTTTCCTTGGAAAATGGAAAAAGGAAACGTGTACGTGTTATAACACGTACACGTTTCCATTTTTATATATTCCCTTCCCTCCAATGTCCCTTTCTTCCTCTTTCATGAGAGTCTTGTCCTCACTCTCTCTGCTCTACACATTCCTGTACATTATTGTGCAAAAAATTTAATAGTTGAGGTTGTCCCCTACCCACTATCTATATTTTAGTAATCACGGGTGATAAAAAATGACATAAGGACATAAAGAAGGTCAAGAACAAGACACCAGATAACTTAGAAGATATGTGAATAAAAAAAGTGAAGCGGATGAAAAAACTTCGTGGATGGAAAGGTACATCTACTATCTCAAATGTACTTGATGTTTTAGAAAATGATGATGATATACATAATGAAAATGAGAAGAATAATTATTTTGCAATGAGTATTGATAATGAATTGAATGATAATATTTTTATGGATAAATAATTTGGTATGAATATTAATATTGAACCTTTACCTAAGAATCCAAATGTTAATCCTGAAATTTGCATAGAAACATTGAATGAAAAAAATAACCTTGGTAATGAGTCTTTACCTCTAAGAACACCTCCTTCCATTTTGCATAGAAAAACCATTCAATTAATTGAAATTGATGAAAACATTATAAAACCAATGCCTAAAAAATGTCTAAAAGAAATGTGAGAAGAAAAGCTATGGGAATTTGGGATAATTACTTTGAGAAATTAAATGATACACAAAGATGGCAATTATTTTTTACGTTGATGAAATTAATTAAGATGAGACCTATAATGAAGACCCTAGGGCTAATAACATCTAATATTGATGATCAAAATGCAACAATTGTTAAAAATATACATAAAACATACCATACTATAGGTGTCAACATACACACCAAAGATATTAATGCTACACGATGCACACTTATTAATTTTATAGTAAGTGAAAAATGGTGAATAAATGATTGATTAGAAAAAGAATTAGAGATTTGAAGGTAAACAGAAAAACACTAATGAAAGAAATAGGTAGACAAATGTCTTTGAGAAAATAAATAACACTGACTATTAGGAATTCTCTAGTAGACTCCCACAGAAAGACAAGGATACATATGATATTCTACAAGAATTACTTGTAATTTTTTAGAATGGAAACACAAGGGTGTCACCGAATAGAAGAGATACATCAAAAAGAAGAATATGTTCTCGTAATTGTGAAGTGCATGCAACAAATTTCTTAGATATGAATCAAACACAATTGTTCTCTAAGTTTAAGAATGAAAATATAGAAATTAACATTAGCCAAATATTTTTTGAAATGAACAAACCCTTTTATGTGAAAATCAATCACTCACGTACCACTTGTTGTAGGCATCATGTTGAATTTTCAATGCATTATGATGTTTTTTCAAGTACGTTGTGTTTTGCATACTAACATCATGTTGTAGGAGTGCAAATTAAATGCCCTACCAAAATCTTCAAGGGAATTTTATTCCTACCATATTTTGTGAAAGATCAATTGGACATTTTTTTTTATAACAAAGCATGTTTGAATGGAACATGCAATGTATGTGGTGGCTTGTTGAAATTGAAAATTTGTATCCATGAGGAGAGTACACATGACAATAGGAAAATGATTAGTTGGTTTCAACAAATATAAATATGTTTCATATCAATTAAAAGATGGAAAAGAATCCAAGAGGTGCGAGCTTGTACAAAATAATCACTTGTATCAGAATATATGGTCAAATTCAGAGAGGAAAATATTTATGAGTATATAAGGAACACACATAGGGCTCGATGGTTGGATGAACAATTCAAGTTAAGAAAAAAAAAATTCTCACTTGGTACTATTTTTTCAATAGTTGAATTTGCATAGAATTACTCATTACAACCATAAATGGAGGTTCAATCACAATACTATAACTCAGTGCAAGTTGCTATTTTTCATGTATATAACATTCATGCACTCTCAAGAAATCACTGAGCAATATCAAAACATATTAAGAGATTATCATTTCTACATCAGTGATGATACAAATCATTCTATAGAATATGTACAAGGGTGTTTCGAGTTGTTTTATGTGAAGTTAGCTGAGAGGAACATTGTTTTCAATCAACATTAGATTTGGTCAGATAAATACACATCACAATTTAAGAATGCACATATTTTTATTGGCTAAGAAGGATGCACATGACAAAAAGTGTACAACATATCTGGATTTTTACTTAGTTCGGATATGGGAAAGGAGAGAATGATGTTGCAGGAGCATGTGTGAAAATATCCCTTTCAAGAGAAGAATTAAATTACAAAGATGGTGCTAATTCTAAGGTGTAGAAAACATTGTTGATTGGTGTAACAAGAACATGGATCACGAATATTAAGAGAGCTCAATAGCTCATAGATATTTCTGGTTGATAGAGAAACACCATTTGATAATATATGAAGATTGTAATACAGTTACAAGATCAAGTGATATGCATTCATTCCATAGTTTAAAATCCAAGTTCGTGTACACTATTCTTACTAGGTGCATGTCATGTTTTGTATATATCATGCATTTATTTTTTAGGGGAATGAATGTGATTCACAAAGGTGGGTGGATGAATGGACTTGTAGACCTCTAATTCCACTCGACACATAAAAATTTCCATGAGAATTACAACTTACAATGTCTTCCGGATCATATGACAATCATCACCTGAATTTTACCAAGTCTCTGATTTAGTGCAACAAGGTGCACATACGTGTCATGTTATAAGTTTATAAATTTTTTAAATGATAATATATTAATGTATTTTAAATTTGAATTGATTTTTACTTTGTGATGAAAGGCATGTTTTTTACAGTTATTGCAACATAATTTAACGAAGAGTGAACATTTTACTTCTTGTCTCATTATGTAGAGGTAAAAGAAAAATTGACTTCCACATTTATTGATGGTAAAATCCTTGAGTATCCCACTGGGTCAGTGGTAGTCACTATAGAACTTGGATTCGAAAACATTCTATCAAAAAATCAAATATTTGGTTGTTTGAAGTCTATGAAATACATACAAAGATGACTTCACTATTCATATTCGGTTTTTACAACAAACATTCATTTGATCAAATATAGAGGTAGGCCATCAAATAAGAATATGTGGAAGGTTTGTGAATAATATCATGAATAAATTCTTGCTATTGTCAAGAGTAGAGTTGATCCTTATGGTTCAATGGATTTAATTTCCAAAGGAATGATCACTTAATATTGAATATACATCTACATGAATTTAATTTAAAATATTTACTTTAATGATTTTGTTTAAATTTTGTAGGTTTTAAAATTCTATTTTATTTCTTAGTAACATGATTACGTAGGTTAGTGGTTCCAAAAAATCTTACACCTTCACGTGGTTAGAAATGTTAGTAGAGAATTCCTTATTCTCGAAACTAAGAGAAGCTAAGGGAAATTAAATCTTGGAAACAAATAACAAGAACAAATTCTTATTTCACCACTTATATTGTATGAAAAATATCTTCTTAACATGTTACCTAGTACTTGTTCTAGATGCTTAAAAATAATGTATTGGAATTTTATATAGTTTTCAACACTAAAATTCCTTATAACAGTGTATTACCATGTAATTTAATCCTTTAATATGTTTTTCATTGAATTATTTTGGTCAAACTTAGTTCTTCTTTCACACCTATCTCCTGCATCTAGTAGTCCTACTTACACACAAGTCTTATCGTTGGGTAAGCACATGAATTGTTAGGCACTGAAATGAAGCCTCACCCAATGTTTACCAGGCCACCCCAATGTGTGGGTGTAGTTCATTCGGTGCCACGAGCTTCCAATTACAAAATATTTCATTGGGTACCCTTACAATGACTTGAATTGGAGTATTTGACACCGTACAAAACATGGAGGTGTAGGTTCAAAAAAGACCTTTGAAGGTGCCATAGAGACCGTCAAACTTATAACTTGTTTTGATCTTAGGGATCTTAAGGGACTATGCTTGCCAGGGGTTCTCGGGAGCACAGATTGTTGGTAACCAAACCAAATCCTCCTAATCATTTCCAGGTACACTCCAACATAGGGGAAAAGTCCGTTCGGTGGCCATGAGCTTCTGTTTGCAAAATATTGCATTGGGAAGCCTTACACTAACTCAAATTAGAGTAATTAGCCCATTGCAAAACTCATTAGACAGTGAGAAAACTGAATTGAACTAGGGAAAACGAGAAATAAATTCATAGAGGGTATCAACATGGAGGTTTAGGTTTAGACGATACCTTCAATGTTCCATGATACCTATAAATCACCTATCGAACTTATAGCTTTTTTGCTCTTAGCGCTCTTAAGGACTATGCCTGATCGATGTTTTCACGGAGAACTAGGATCATTGGGCACCAAACCAAAGCACCGATAAAACCAAATTAAAATGGTGAAAATTGATACATGCATTTGTAAAGGGTCTCAACATGGAGGTGTAGGTTCAAAAAAGACCTTTGAAGGTGCCATAGAGACCGTCAAACTTATAACTTGTTTTGATCTTAGGGATCTTAAGGGACTATGCTTGACCGATGTTATCGGGAAGCACCAGATTGTTGGGAACCAAACCAAATCCTCCCTAATCATTTACCAGGACACTCCAACATATGGGAAAAGTCCGTTCGGTGCCATGAGCTTCTGTTTGCAAAATATTGCATTGGGAAGCCTTACACTAACTCAAATTAGAGTAATTAGCACCATTGCAAACTATGAGACAGTGAGAAAACTGAATTGAACTAGGGAAAACTGAGAAATAAATTCATAGAGGGTATCAACATGGAGGTTTAGGTTTAGACGATACCTTTCAAGGTTCCATGGAGACCGATAAATCACCTATCGAACTTATAGCTTTTTTTGCTCTTAGCGCTCTTAAGGGACTATGCCTGATCGATGTTTTCACGGAGAACTAGGATCATTGGGCACCAAACCAAAGCCTCACCAAATGTTTACTAGGTCACCCTGATGTGTGGGTACAGTCAAGTTGGTTCCATGAGCTTATATTTACAAAATATTTCATTGGGTATCCTTATACTAACTCAAACTAGAGTATTTGACACCATTGCAAAAAATACGACAACAAGAAAACCAAATTGAACTGGGTAAAACCAAGACATGAATTTGTAGAAGGTATCAACGCAAAGGTGTAGGTTTAGAAGAGACCTTTTAAGGTGCCACAAATACCAATAAATCACTTGTCAAACTTATAGCCTATTTTTATCTTAGGGCTCTTAAGGGACTATGACCAACCGATGTTGCTGGTGTAGCCACGAAATCACACACTTTGGGTAATTATCTAGTCCTTATTACATACTACTATTTATATTCTTCCTAAGTAAGAAAAAAATAACTAACCCATGTATTTAGCCACCTTTATTTTCTTTTTGTTTCCACTTTTAGTCCTATACCCTTACTTTCTCAGTCTTCCTTTTTATACTTCAACATTTATCATCCTTGACACCAACACCTAGCCAGGACGCCAATGCCAGGATCCCTCGTCTCCTCTAGATGCCTCTAACCCCTTTGTAATTTTTAAACATATTTTGGTTCCTTTCTATCCATTTGAGCATATTATCTTTTTGGTATTCGGAATTTTTAGGGTTAATTATGAAATTCAAGCAACATAATCATATAAATATAAATCTATGTGATCATAATAAAGGACCAAACACTAAGCGTTAGCTATTTCCACCTAAGGTTGTATCCATTAAGAATCTAAGAGCTTCATTGCATCCATAGAGCACCATCCAAGGGACACAAGGGTTGTTTATCCTGTATATAATTCATAGGAGGGAATATTATTATATTCCATGCACACATCTATTACATTTCTTTACATCTAGATTAATTTCTCGCTACCAAGTGCGACATGCAAAAGAGCTACCTAGGGCATGATTTCCGCACACACACACACAAAATTGCATTATGTTTGAGATGTAGTACAATTCTCAGTTGTAAGATCACCATTGTGATAGCCAAGGATAGTTAGACCCCTCATTTTGCATCTTTATTTTTGTAGGATTTGATATCCATTTAAGGGTTTTGTAGGTTCATATTTCATTGGAGGTTTCTGGAGACTTCAACAATCATTGTGTGACCTCAGAACAACCAAAGGTAAAGAATAGTGAATAACTAGCGACCACTTAGATGAGGTTTATTGAGCATTTTTGGAGACATAGACACCTAGAAATAAGCCTAGGGCACCCATGGGTGCCCCTAGATCCCTCTCCAGGCGCACTTGTCCAGGAAGATCGATAGCTTGCACACTTTTTTGAGGCTATGTGTGACACTTATCTACTTCTGTTCATCATATCGATACTTCGACACAGTAAAAATTTCAATGCGAATCAACTAAGGCTTTTCTACCCTCCCTTTACACTTAGGGTTTCATAATTTCTTGTTTATCTTGCTTGGGTTAATTTATGTATTTAATTGTTTATTATTTTACTACTACAATAACATCAGATTGGGCACATATTTCATATTTAGCTTAATCATTTTGGTGAACCTGAACTCGATCTAAATACTCTTAGGATCCTCACACCTCCATTATTCTTATCTTTCTAGGATCTCTTCATCATGAACATCTCTATTAATGATTTCTTGCTTATCAATCTTGAATTAAGAGATAAAATCAAAACCCTCCTTGCTACGACTCGCATTCATGCTAATATGCATCCAAATTCAGTATATCAAACATTTTTTGATGCATTTTCTCAACATATTACTTTACTGTCCAATCCTAATGTTGATATTACTATTTTTGACAATGATCCACCATTGCATATGATGTTTTGCATTCATAATGTGGGTGTCAAGCGTACTTTAATCGATAATGGATTTGAATTGAATTTTTGTCCTATGTCATTCCTTAAAAATATTGGTATTTTTGTTGCTAATGTAAGTACATCGTGTCTTTCTCTTCGTGCATATGATGGTTCTATCTATCCATGTGTAGGTAACTAAACACTCTTAGTAGTGCCTTGATTAATGTCTTTTGACATGTTGATGCTCTTCTGATCAAACTTAGGGATATCAAATTCTTTGAAGAAAACATCCTGCAAC
The DNA here is from genome assembly GCA_019776745.2 of Taxus chinensis. NCBI lineage: Eukaryota > Viridiplantae > Streptophyta > Pinopsida > Cupressales > Taxaceae > Taxus > Taxus chinensis. The sequence continues at coordinate 92,690,565 of CM034146.1, forward strand.
ACGGTATAATCTACATAAGTCTGGTCAGGATAAATTTTTTTTGTACCAACTATGTGTATGCCCCTACAATGTAGTTGCAAACTGACTTGCCTTGCACTCTAGAGTAGTAATCCCCTTTACATGCCATAGTATCTCACACATGCACATGCTTGATTGCATCTTCAATGCCTCTATTTTCATGAAGATGGGGAGAAATTTCCATATAAATTTTTTGAGGCTTGTGTGGACCTTTCCCACTAGATCCAAAACCTGTATTTCCTCCTATGTTTCCTCTATCCCTAGAACCACTATTATCCAATTTTTCCCCTTGGAAAAATTAGACAATGGGAACATACTGGGTCTTGGGACTAGAAAGGTTCTTCATGATCATTCTAGGTCATTTCAAGCTTAATGTTTGTTCATGATAAGAACATTCATTTTAGGGCCCATTTCTAGTGAATATCAAGAGAAAATGGTCAATTTGATAAAGTCATATTTTGGAAGTTTTGTTGTGTTTACATTACTCTGAAGATCAAAAGGAAATCCTAGAAATTCCAAATTTTAGTATAAAAAGCTAAAATTTACAAAAGATGGTGGGGAGCCCAAACTAACTCGGAAAGCTGATCTTCAAGTTTTGCATTGCATACCTAGAAACTCAGTTTTGATTCGAATAAGAGCATAAGTGACATTGAAACTGAGTCGATATGGAGAACCTTATAGTGGAGGAGGGTGATTGATGAGGGAGCTTGGGAGTTTTATTCTTATATATGTATTCAGAAGAGTAGGAATGGATGTAAGTGAACATTCATTGGCTCCAGGAGCTCACAGAAGGGTATCTCAAGTTTGAATGAGTAGAGGGTTGTAGGTGTCTAACGGGTTAAGAATGCTCAGAAATAGGTAAGTTGATGACACAGGAAATGATCATGAGTAATTTAAACACTAGTCACAAATTTTGAAGGTGCATTCAAATACAGATAACTCAAGCATACGTAAGTGAGATCAACTTATTGGTGTGCATTCCTAGGCCAACTTTCTAAAATTTACAGTGAGCTTGTTCTATGGAAGGAGAGCTCAATAAGTGCAAAGTGCGTATATACTCAAGGGCAATTAGACCATTTGATGTTGGCTTGATGGGTCATAAACATGAATGCATCCTAGACACGAACTTTCCAAAGGAATTTAGCTCTATTATTTGATCCACAAAATGTCCAATGCCACTATATAAAGGAGCTCTGACTTTGAGCTAAGTTGTTAGTTTGAGGAGATCAACGCAGAATGAATAGGAAACTCATCCTTGACACGTGCAAGTTGGAGATATGTGGAACTCACATTGAACTCGACAGATGGATTATATAGCATGGGAATGCATTGGAATCAACAATATCGACTTGTGGGAGAGAATTACAGGTAAATCTAAGTCACTCAATGCATCGAGATAAGAGTTGAATCTCAATATTTAGTGGTGAAGGAGTTTGCAACATGGTGTGAAAATGAGCAAGATGGAGTTTAAGATCAGAAGATATGTAGGGTTAATTGAGCTATGTTGTGATATCTTGATGGGAAAGCAAAGGGAGTATGGCTTAGTTATTTCAGATGTATGAAAGACCAAGATCTTATGGTCGCAGAGATGGGTTCTGAGATAATCTTGAAAGAACAACCCTGCATGTGCAAGCCAACTCTCTATGGAAGGATGCATGGTGGTGAGCTCACAGTAGGGCTCAAGATGGAGTTGAGATTTGGTGACCTCGAGGAGGTTGATTGGTGATTCATCTATCTTGAAGAAGGATAAGCCAAGTGAGAATTTTTGACATGCTGACAAGAAATCTTTGAGAGGGAGGAATTGACCAAGTCAGGGTCATAACAAGCATAGGTGAAAAGAGAGAAGGCATAGTAGAGGGAGGTCCGAGCTCAATCTTGAAGATTTGTGAATTAGCTGAGTCTAAGGTTATTGTGAGATAAGTTGACAAGAGGTTAAACCTAATCCATTATACAGACATCAAGCACGTCTCGTGGAAGTTACAAATTTGAGTGGGAAAACTCGGGCTCGTATAAAGTAACATAGACTCGATGGATTTGATGTAAGTCCAAACCATGGGAAAAGAAATAGATCGGGCTAAGTTGAGTTCATACTTACACAAATGGATGAAGTCATGGAGATCATTTCAGAGTTATAATGTCAAGATTATTAGGGATCTTCAGAGTAGTATCAAACCATCTGAGTTATTGAGGAGGACATGGTCATGTTGGCATGAGCAAGCTCTACCAAACATGGAGATGGATACATTATACAAATGGTAGTGTGAACTATAAGAGCCAACTTGGCTCGATAGGAGTTGTCAGCATAAGGTAGGTGATGGAGGTAGTAAGGGTGAAAAATCATGGCTCATGATAAAGATAATCTCATTGAATCACAACGAGCTATGAAGCTTGGTTGTAACATGATGAATGATTGGAGAGATCACAAAAGGAATATGTAATTCAGTTGTGGAAATGGAGAGAGCTATACTAGATGGTGAAGTCACTCAATGGATCAATCTAAGAGTTAAATCTTAGTACTTAGTGGTGAAGGAGTTTTCCACTTGGTGCTAAGGTGAGTTCAGAGCTCGCTCGATTGAGATGAGCCATGTTGGGACAACGGGATTTTGGATAATTTTTTATTCATTTCCTAATTGAGTGGGAAAATGGAACTTAAAATCCCATGCTCAAAGCATTGACATTGGAAATTTGGGGAATTTTTCATGGAGTGGGGAGATTCAGGTGATCAGGCCAAGTCATCTTAGGAGCTTGGGTCCACTAAAGGGATATGCCAATGAATGGGTGATGCAATGGGACTTTCCTGGTATAGAGACCCAGTCAACATGCAATGTGGCCGATGAGGAAATATTTGAGTCAATTAAGTGGACAAACAAATAATCCAGTGGGTGCACTCAAATTACCATGAAGGTGTCATCCTCATCTTCAGAAGAGCTCGATGTGGTATGACAAACGGGGTGGTCAATACATGTCAAGGTCATAAGTCCATTGAAGAAAGAGATGTGGCGAGTTGATATGAAGGGACATGATAAATGGAAGAGCCAATTCATACAAGGTGGCTATTTCTTTAGGAGTACATAATTAGTCTTCCTCGTACCAAAAGGTGGAGCTTGGTTCATAAATATGTCTAGGAACATTAGCACGTGACACTGAATTGTTAGGAGACCAATCTAAGTAATGTGGATGGCAAGTTAAGTGGAGAACCCCAAGACCCCTTGGCTAAGTCATGGGTGGTTAGAGAAAAAAAAAAAAAGTGCCATCCAATAAAATAATGTAACAAGGTTACATGGTGGGTTTTTAAGTGTCTCGTGTACCAAGTAGTGCATAATATCATAACAAGGAACCCGCCACATAAAGCAAAGTGGTTTCCTAATGAAAAATGAGTAGCTTGCCAACCATCTTGGTGAGTTACTAATGAGCCATTTATCAAAGCACTACACTAAGACCACCTCAATGAAATTTCAACTCGTGGGTCCCACTAAAGACACATTATTTTTATTAAAATATTATTTTTAATTAATGGAGGATAAGTTTTTTTTTTTTTAATGTTATTGAGCATGATGGGTGGGTGCAGTTAATGATGTAATCAATCATGGAGACTAGGTTCCCATAATTTAGGAATTCCTCCTCTCTTCTCTCACAGGTGGATTTTCTATAAATATAAAGGAAAAGCTCATTCCAAAGGGTTGGACATTTTTCAGTATTTTGTAATGTCCCCATTCCTACCTCCAAGGTCTAGCGACTAGTTTTCCATCCTATCCTTGGTCATACCCAAGGGGCTAGCGGCATAGAAATTTGCTGGGTATGGTTTTCACCTACATTTCACTTATATGTTATGTTTTGGCATTATGCATGTACTTTATGATGACTTAAGTGAAAAGGGTGGGGTAATGTTCTATTTCTTCATTGGGGGCACTTAAGTGGACTTTTTATCCTAGGAGAAATAAATTCACTTTAAGTGACGATTAAAACATGACATATCTCCAAGGGGGGTCAAATTAGGGTTTTATGGACACTTTTATGATGGAAAAAAGTTATAAAAGGTGGTGTTTGGGGAGAGAAAAAGATCTTGGTTCATTTTTCCATCTTATGTTGGAGCTTTTAGCTTACTTTCCTTGCTTGTGGAGGTGAAATTTCATAGGAACCCTAGCTTCAGGAGTGAAAGATCTATCCCTAGATACTAGAGAACTCTTTGGTGGTGAAAGATCTAGCCCTAGCTTGATATTGTGGAGTTTATTCCAATTGGGTTATCATATTCAGTGTTTCAGAGGCTTGTTGATCCAGTTTCAAGTCCAGAAAGAGAAGATAACTATATTCAGTAAGAGAGATCATTTATTTTATCAGTGGAACTCTTGTTACTACATATCATTGCATGTTGATGCATGTTACTTGCATGTTGTTGCATGTTAGTTTAATTGTAATAAAAGTGAAGATATTGGTTATTTTCTGACTCTATACCTTGCTTCCATAACTATACATTTCTTTCATATTTTTCTATATACTTCTGTCATAATAATTAGATTGTTATTTGTGAAAAATTTGGTTAGAAATCTTGAATATAAAATAAATTCAGAAAAGGGATATTTTAGTGGTATCAGAGCGGCATTTTCTACAACCTATTGGGTAGTGTATGAAGGTTTATTCTAGGAGGAATACACCCAAGAAATAAGGTTCAGACATGGTAGAAAAATATGGAAAATCAGAAGAACTATTGAATGAGGAGTTTATGAAGAAAATGTTTATAAATATGGTGAAACAACAAAAGAATACAAAGCTCTACTTGAGCCAAATCACAGAGAGATTATCACAGGGTGGCCTTGGGAACCATATGGAAAGAGGGGAAAACAATAATTCCAGTCTGCAGACTCATAGAGATGAAACCAATAGATCAGGGCAACACACACCTTTATCCCAAAACACATGGTTGAGCATGCATGAACTAGTTTTCCTGAAAGATTTGGAAGTGACACTGGTAGGGAAACAAGGGGATATTGTTGATGAGGAGACTTGTTAGGAAAAGTGTGAATCCTTGAGTGAAGGGTTCAAAGCTAATATGCCTTTCCTGAATTATTGCAAGATGATGATCGGTAGTCAGCCTAAGCGGGATCACTATCTGCATGTTCCCGAGATACAGAGGCGATTGGGGTAGATTTTAGTTCCACACTTTGATGCTTCCAAGAAGTGTACCACAACATCATGGATTCATAAGTTTAAAACTTACTTTGAATTGAATCCCATGCATGAAGAGGATGTAATAAAATTTTCAATCCTACATCTTGAGGGAGATGCACATGATTGGTGGCATCATGGCCTTGTCACATAGGGACACACTCATATTACCACTTATGTAGCTTTTGTAGAGAAACTGGTGGGCAGGTTTGATAGGTGGGATCCCAACATATTCTTCAGAGAGTTGACTCATTTGAGACAGATAGAATCCTTCGATGGGTACATTGCAGGTTTTCAGTAGTTGTCAGTGATGGTTAGTGATGTTTTTGATGTGAGGTTGACTTCAGTTTTTATAGCAGGGCTGACAGATTCACTAGCAGGGTTTGTGAAGGCATTCAAGCCTTCTTCACTACAAGATTCCATCAGGAGAGCCCAAGATTTGGAGTTATCCACTCCTAATCTGAGGTTTCCACCTTGAGTTTAACAAAGAGGACCCCCATATAGACCTAATGGTTTCCAACCAAAGGGGATACTACAAAGACAAGAGACGACTAGAAATTTGTTTATTGCATGAGAGATTAGGGATGAGCTAAGGAGAAAGAAACTTTGTTTCAATTTCCATTCACCGTGGGCCCTGGGACATGATTGTTTAGGAAAGGGAAAGGCCTAATTCATTGAGTTCTTTGAGGAGGAGAGAGAGAGAGAGAGAGAGAGAGAGAGAGAGAGAGAGAGAGAGAGAGAGAGAGAGAGAGAGAGAGAGAGAGAGAGAGTGATGGAGATGAGCAACTAGAGACCCAAAATATGGATGATGGAAATGAAGATTCTTTGGATGGTACCGATGAGTAGGTGGAGGAATTTTTCCCTCAGGAGACTATAGCCACTTTGTCTAGTACCCCAAGGTACAAGGCATTCAGAGTTATGGGAGTTATGTAGGGGTAGCATGTTGTGGTATTTATTGATAGTGGGGTTACCCACAACTTTATTGATGCATCCTTGGTTAAGAGGCGTGGCCTATAGACAGAGGACTTTGAGGGCTTCAATGTTGTTATAGCCAACAGTGAGTCTATGAGATGCACCCGTAAAGTTCCACAATTAAGCATCACCATGGGGAACTACACCGCTACTGATGAATTCTATATTGTCAGCATTGGAGAGACCAATGTAGTGTTGGGAGTTCAATGGCTTCACTCCCTTCGTGAATTTCATTCTAACTTTTAGACGATGGAGCTGAAATTCAAGTTTGAGGGCAGGAATGTGACCTTGAGGGGTCTATCTATAGGAACACCTAGGATAGTCATAACTAAGTGGATGGAGAGGATCTTTTGACGTGATGAGGTGGATTGGGACATTGATTGCTTGGTTTCAACCAAGAATATAGGGAGTGACCATCCAGAGTATCATGTGGATGTCCAAGGCCTATTGGACAAGCACGGTGCAGTTTTTTAGGACATACCTCCAGGTGTACCACCATACAGGGGGTTTGAGGATGTGATTGAGCTTGGGGATAGCAAGCCAGTGGTTACTACTCCTTACTGTAACCCCAAATGGTTTATGGATGAGATTGAGAGGACTATACACACGCTTCTAGACATGGGGAATATTATAGCTAGTTCTAGTATTTTTTCTCCTTCAGTGATGTTGGGGAAGAAGGATGGAAACATGCGAATGTGCATAGATTAACATGCACTGAATAAGAAGACAATAAAAAATAAGTATCTTGTGCCATGTATTGATGAACTACTAGATGAGCTACATGGAGCAGTCTATTTTTCCAAAATAGACTTGTAATCTAGATATCACCAGATCAAGGTCAGAGAGGAGGATGGGCATAAGAAAACTTTTAGGTGCCACAATGGCCACTTTGATTTTCTAGTGATGCCATTCGGGTTGTCTAATGCACCGGCCACATTTTAGTCCTGCATGAACCATGTGTTCAAATTCCATTTGTAGAATTTTGTATTGGTCTTCTTTGATGACATTTTTGTCTACACTAGGACGTGGGAGGATCACATTCAACATCTTGATGAGGTGTTGGGAATTTTGGAAGCTAATTCACTTTATGCAAAAGATTCTTAGTGTGAGTTTGGTATGACAGAGCTGCTATATTTGGGCTATGTGATCAGAGGATGTAGAGTCAAGGTGGATAGGGAGAAGATTCAGGTGATTTTGGATTGGCCACCACCTAGGACTTTAACACACTTGAGAGGATTCTTGGGACTATGCACATATTATACGAGGTTTTTGAAAAACTTATCTCACTTGAATGCACCCTTGACATACTTGACCAAGAAGGGTTCTTTTTCTTGGTCCAATTAAGCACAACATGTTTTTGAAAACCTTAAGGGGGTAATGAGTTCTTGTGTAGTTCTTACATTTCCATATTTCACTCAGCCATTTGTACTCAAGTGCAATGCATCAGGAGTGGGTGTTGGAGTAGTGATCATGCAAGATAGGCATCCCATTGCCTATGAGAGTTAGAAATTGAGTCCACTAGAGAGAGGATTTTCAATTTACGACAAGGAGATGTTGGCCATTATGCATGCATTGGTAAAATTCAAACAATATTTAGTGGGCAACAAATTTGTGGTTCATACGGATCACAATAGCTTGATGTTCCTTTTGGAGCAAAAGGATCTCAATGACCACCAACAAATATGGGTAAATAAGATATAAGCTTTTGATTTCGACATAGAATACAAGAAAGGTAAGAATAATGTGGTGGTTGATGCACTGTCTAGGAGACCTTGCTTTGATTCTATGATTTTCTTTATGTTAGAGATTTCAGCTAATTGGAAGGCTCATATACTTGTTGAATACTCCAAAAATCAGTTTGCATGTGAGATTATGGACGGCATTATTTAGGATGATCGATACAGAGTTATGGATGACCTCATCTACTACAAGGATAGAATTTTTGTTGTACCAAAGTCCAAAATGAAGGAGAAAATCCTTTGAGTAGTGCATGATACACCCTTGGCTGGACATCCAGGATATTTTAAGACATACAGGTACATCAGAGAGAGATTCACATGGAAGGGGTTAAAGGACGATGTCCTTAACCATGTCAAGGAGTGTTTGGTTTGTTAGAAAACCAAGGCAGAGCTCTCTTTGTCAATAGGACTTCTACAACATCTACCTATTCTAGAACAAAAGTGGGAGAGTATATCCATGGATTTTATCATAGGTATTCCCTCAGTGTATGGGCATGATTGCATATATGTGGTGGTTGATTGGTTGACTAAATATGCCCATTTCCTTTGTATGCCTTCAGGGCATAAGTTACCATAGGTGACTCAGACTTTCTTCACAGGTATTTTTTAGGCATCATGGGTTGCCTAATAATATTTTCAGTGATAGGGATAATATTTTCATGAGTACATTCTAGTAGGAGATATTCAAGCTTGTAGGTACGAATCTGACACCTAGTACCAGCTATCATCCACAAACTAATGGGAAAACTAAGATAGTGAACAAGTGGATAGAGGGCTACATGTGGAGCTATGTTGCAAGAAATCAACGTGCATGGGTAAAATGGCTACATATGGGTGAATATTGTTACAATACCACCTACTAGATGAGTATTGGTATGACTCCTTTTCGAGCATTATATGGTTATGATGCATCCTCATTTTTAGACCTAGTATTATCAGATAGCCAAGCTCACAAAGCTCATGATTTGTTACAGGAGAACTAGGACATTCTAAAGGCTCTCAAGGAGAATATACAGAAAGCAGGGAATCAACAGAAGGTATATGCAGATAGGCACAGAGTTGAGAGATCATTCAAGGTTGGATATTTAGTCTTATTACGATTATAGCCATATAGACAATCCTCACTCAAGAAGAGCGGTGCAGAGACTAAAACCATGATTTTATGGGCCATACATGATAGTGTGTAGAGTTGGGGTAGTAGCATATGAGTTGGAGCTTCCAGAGCACAATAAGATTAATAACGTCTTCCATGTTTTTTGCCTCAAAAATTCACTTGGAAAACATATTGCACCTTCCACAGATTTACCACCATTAGACGATGAGGGGAAGATGTTCTTAGAACTAGAGTCTATTATTGAGGTAAGACAAAGGAAACTTTGGAACAGGAATCATAGAATATCTAGTGTGGTGAAAAGACTTACCACTAGAGGATGCCACTTGGGAGGGAGAGAAGATTTTACAACATCCTAGTTTACATTCACTCAAGGACAAGAAAATTTTGGGAAGGGTGGACTATAATGTCCCCATTCCTACCTCCATGGTCTAGCGACTGGTTTTCCATATTAGCCTTGGTCATACACAAGGGGCTAGCGACGTAGATAGTTGTTGGGTATGGTTTTCACCTACATTTCACTTATATGTTATGTTTTGGCATTATACATGTACTTTATGATGACTTAAGTGAAAAAGGTGGGGTAATGTTCTATTTCTTCATTGGGGGTACTTAAGTGGACTTTTTGGCCTAGGAGAATTAAAGTCACTTTAAGTGATGATTAAAACATGACATATCTCCAAGGGGGGTCGAATTAGGGTTTTATGGACACTTTTATGATGGAAAAAGTTATAAAAGGTGGTGTTTGGGGAGGAAAAAGGATCTTGGTTCATTTTGCCATCTTATGTTGGAGCTTTCAGCTTTCTTTTCTTGCTTGTGGAGGTGAAATTCTGCAGGAACCCTAGCTTTAGGAGTGAAATATTTATCCTTAGCTAGTAGAGCACTCTTCAGTGGTGAAAGATCCATCGCTAGTTTTCTATTGTGGAATTTATTCAAATCGGGTTGTCAAATCCAGAGTTTCAAAGGCTTGTTGATCCAGTTTCAAGTCCAGAAAGAGAAGACAACCATATTCAGTAAGAGAGATCATTTATTTTATCAGTGGAACTTCTTGTTATTGTATGTCATTGCATGTTGATGCATGTCATTGATTTTTGATACATGTTACATGCATGTCATTACATTTTGATGCATGTTACTTGCATGTCATTTCATGTTGATGCATGTTACTTGCATGTCATTGCATGTCAGTGCATGTTACTTGCACGTTGTTGTATGTTAGTTTAATTACAATAAAAGTTAAGATATTGGTTATTTTATGACTTTATACATTGCTGCCATAACTGTACTTTCTTGTCATATTTTTCTATATATTGTTGTCATAAAAATTAGATTGTTATTTGTGAAAATTTTGGTTGGAAATATTGAATATAAAATAATCCGAAAAAGGGATATTTCATATTCCTCTCTCTCTTCTACAAGCTAGTCTATTATGGATTGTGGGGATTTTTAAGCCTCTTTTCCAATATTGTAATGGAATTTTTTTCCTCCTCCTCATGTAATGATGCATTTTTCACATGATTAAAGTAATAAAATTGTGTTATGTGACTAATTATTTTTCCTGTCATCATTCTAGATACTTATTTGTGCCTTTCTCATGTATGCAGGTATATTGTGAAACTTCAAGTTTCCATTGTAGGTTTTGGGAGTTTTTTGCTTATCTGAGAGAATATTTGTATGTGGTTGAGTTGTGGTGCTTGTTCATCCTTCTCATTTTCATCTTCCTTCACTTGAAAACCGAAAACATTTTTAGCAACACCCTTTCCTAGTGCATCACCACTTCTATTATAGGTTTTATTTCTTACAAATATCTCTCCCTTAACCCCATAAAAAAGTTAGCATAGATCTAGTTAGCTATTTTATTGCATTAGAAGTGGTGTTGTGTTTAGTTTAGGAAGAGGAAGTCAACCTTCTCCAGAGGTTCACCTCAATCCCAAGTCACACAACTTGAGAGGTGATCCCATGTTGCCCAATCACATCAAATGTCTTATCCATGACTTGGCCATTCAGAGCGTGCAATGATTTGGTGATAATAGTTTTTGGCATGCCCAGTGGGACAAGAGATTGGTACTTCTCTTCATACTTACACAAATAAAAATACCTAGAGATTCCATATCTCTAGATTTCAAATCTCAATGTGTTAATATGAAGAATTCAAATAAGAGCTTCTATTAGATGAGAAGGAAATTATCAACATATCGAGTTATCCTTGTCTCCTCAAAAGAGAAGGAGAAGAGGAATTTCAACATCAACAGCTGCAACATCACCTCGTAGGGGTCATTCAAATCCTCCTTACTGAAGGTTTCCTCCACACTGGAACAATCAAACTCTCATTGGTATGGTAACCACTGCAAGGAACCAAGTTTTCCCTCCTTTCAATGCAAGCATTCCTCTCTAGTTGGCTCAACGTGATTTTATACTTGGTTTGGAAATTAAAAAATTTCCCTTTTACACAAGAGAAACTCATATTACTCAGGTGGAACATATTCTTGATGTATCCAAATTTTTTGTAGTATATAATATTACAGAAGACAACGTTGCAGTCAGACTCCTTGCCACTTCATTTAAGAGAAAAACACTTCAGTTGTTTTATGGGTTAGAAGATGGCACTATAACCAATTAGGATGAGTTGGGAGAAAAGATCTACAAATAGTTTGAAGACAAGAGTGATCACCTGTCACTCATGGAACAAATCACTACCATAAAGAGAGATCATTAGGAATACATGAGTGATTTCAACTTCTAATTCCAAAAGACATGGAATAGAATTCCAACACTCATAAAGTCTTCTCGTAATAATGCAATATTGTATTATTTATGAGCCTTGAACAAAAAGATAGTAGTTATGATCCAATCCATGGGAGGAACCAAACTACCTGATGCCTATGAAGTTGCAATAAGAGCTAAGAATTCATTGATCCAAGCATGGAAGATTCCACCCAGACCTCTCATGCCTTTGTTTGTTGAAATTTCAAGTAATCAGCCAACCATTTCCATTGTTTGATGAGTGCATTATTTGGCTCATTTATATCATTCCTATGATCAGTAAATTGCCACTTAGATATGATTTTATAATGCACGGGGATGCTTTGTATAGTTATATCATATTGAGATTGATGCATTTTACTTTCTTTTGTTCGTGAAAATGGATTACCGTATAAAATTCCTACTACTATATTTGTGAGGAAAATGTGATGATGTGTGCAGAGAAATGATGAACATTTATTGCTGATGTAATTACGAAGTCTGAGTTTGGAGCTAGAATACAGGAGTAAAGGACTTTTTCCACCAGTCAACCTATTAGTATGGGACTTATTTCTAATTGTCCCATAGGAATTTATGATTTTAGTTAATATTGATTAGTGGAAGATGTTAGTGCCACCTATTATGGTGAATTCTGTAACCATTTGTGTCTATATTAATACACTTTCCTAAGAACATGATTAGCTATTACTTTGTGCAGAGAATTTGCAATATATTGTCTGTGGTATTCAGACCTTTCAACTTCATATGTTGTTTACGATATGGAAATTATTTAAATTAATATAAGTAAATGTCATTTTGAAGAACTAAAGCTGCTAGTAATTCCTCTGTCCCAAGGGAGAGCAAGGGCCCACTCGACCGAGGATACAAGAGGTTGTTTTATGTTCACATATGCATACATTTTTCTAATAAGTCTTACTGTAATCCTTGTTTCAGTATATTTTATGTAATCTTTAGTTGAATGTTTTTTTTTCCTTACTAGAAATTTTATTTGTAATATGTGTTTTCTTTTATGAAAATTCTAATTCACATGCAATATTACTTTTACTAAGTTCTAGCTACAATTGTGCAATTGCAATTCCATTTGTTTGAGTATTGTGTGTGTATTTCAATTTCAATTAGAAGTGTATCTTTTATACTTCCTTTCATTGCAGTAGATGAATTCCATAGATTTACATTAGTTTTCCATATATTAGCAACCGACACAACACCCCCAACAGAAATCCCAATAGGAACTAGTTACATAAAGCTCCATTGCATACAACCTAGGACACAACCCTGGTTTATAATGACACTAACATGAGATCATGTTAGTTAAATTATTGGAGAATACAATCACCCATCAGAGGTCAATTCACTACTAAATTTTTTGGGAATGAACTCATAGCACTCAAGAGGCAATAATATCAATATAATCATCCTTACCAATCCCATAATCAATAGTTCTAGGAAACCCGCCCACCTTTTCAAGGAAATAATCAATCACAAAACCAAGTTGGAAATCAATTTGAGAATGTCAAGCCTCTAAAATTTATGAATCCTCTTTCACATAGCTCTTCCAGAGCCCTTGTTCCAGTACAAAATAATTTAGTTCAAGACTATGAATGGTGTTATCCTTGTTCAAAACCCAACAATCAAAATATTTTCGCCAATGGATTTCTTAGCCAGGATCTCATGGTTAAAAGTGTATCTACTCTACCAGAGGCAACAAAAATTTCATCTACACATGAGGTGATACATCAACCACATGCGCCCAAGGAAACCACTTTGCTAAATTGCAAAGCAGAAGAGTTTTACGGGATGAATAAAAACTCTTCATCAATGGAAGAAAAGAGTCACTCAAAAAATAGGGAAATGGAATCCCAACCTTCCAAAGATGATCAAGTATCCACTTCACAACCTTGGCCACAAGTAGTAGTTGATAAAGATGCAAGAAAGAAACTTCCAGAAACGTAACCTAGTTAGGCTGTGAGAAAAGAAGGTTTTTCAGGAATCATGGTACCAAACAAGCACTTTCCAAAAGAGGATATCAACATACAGAAAAATGTTGGAAAGGTAGGAAAAATCCCCTTTAGTATTGTTGAACAAATTAAGAGGACCAACCTAAGTGTTACCATGTGGGAGACACTCTCAATTCCTTCTCAAAGAAACCTGTTGAAAGAGGATCTGAAACGTTTTGGTACAACTAATGGATCATTGGGTCGTGGGACAACAACTACTACAAGTCTATGTCAACCAGAAGGGAAAAGCATTCCTAAGGTGAATAAACCATCACCATTCTATATTTCCCTGATAATTAGTGATCATTTGGTACATAATTGCATGATCGATTCTGGTGCTAGCAGTTCAGTCATGCCCAAGCAAATTGCATATGTGCTAGGAATTCAATAAACACTAGTCTCTAGAGGATATGTTTAGCTGGATGGTAAAACATTCCAAACTATTGGAATCATTAAAGGAATCCATATTACTATCCATGCATGTCCCAATTTTTAATTCACAAAAGACATATCGGTCATCGATCTTCCTCCTCTCTTCACCATTTTCCAATCACGAGATTTCACTGCCAAGATGGGAAGTTACTATTATCCAAAATAAGCCCCTTGCTCATTTTTGGTGAACTTCCTTTCATTCCTTCCTTCCTTGTGTCTCAGTCAATTTTTTTCACATTTCAGGCACTAAATTGTTTTGGAAATGGTTTCATCAGATAGAGAATTTTCTCACCTTTCCAGAAAGGTAAAATTTTCCTTCTAACTCCTTGTATTTCTCAAGTTATGGCTCGGCGGAGTTTTTGAGGGAAATTTTCCCTAGGGAGGTCTGCGAACCAATCAAAATGTGCCACGTGGTGGCAGACTAGCAGGGATTGGAGGTAAGTTAGAATTTTTTTCCAAAGATTGGTCGAGGGTGCAAAAGAAAAATCTTGGCTCGAAGACCCGCAGCGAATGAGGAGATGAAACGTGGCGTCAGAGGTCGGACTAGTAGGGGAAAGTTACAAAATTTCCAAGTTCTCGGCTGGGGCACGAAGAATGGTTTTTGCCTGAAGGTGCGTGAGTGAATGGAAAGGCGATACGTGTCTATGGATCCATCGGAGGTCGGAGGTGTAGGGGGAATTTAAAATTTTTGCCAAAGTGTGGCAAATGGCGCAATACAACTCTACCCACTGAAGGCCTGCGCCAATCAAAATGTGCTATGTGTCCATGTGGACGGCATAGTCAAAGTGGTTAGGGTGTAAAGGGAAAATTTGGACTGTGCCCCCGCGGACCAATAAGAAGATGACACGTGGTAGCAGAGCAGCGGAGCGACGGGGCGATTTTGGAATTTTTTCAAACAATTCAAAAAGCGTAAAAAAGGCCAGTTAAACAAGTGGACAAATAGGAAAGTGCCACATGGCATCAGAGTAGTGAGGGGTGGAACTTTTTGGGGAAATTTTCCCAAATTCAAAAAAGGGAAAATTTTTGGGTTTCGGCCCGCTGACCTGATTTTTTCCCTATTTTTCCCTAAATCTTCAGAGGGGCATATCTTTCGATCCAGAGCTTAGTTTTTCTCAATTTTGGCGTGGTTGGAAAGATATTGAAGTCCTCTACATGATGGAATCTTCAATTTTTTTATGGATTTTTGTGAGATAAAAATCAAAAACACCTTGGGCATGGGGAAAAGAGCAGAACCGACGTTTTAACCACCATTTTTAATGCAGTATGGCTTCCATTCTTCTCCAGCATGGCTAAAAATCTTACGAAATGAAATTTTAAGGGTACCCATGCTATTTTCATGGATCTGGTTGGTGGTTGAATGTTTCCTTTCATTTTTCCTGCGTGTCTCCTTCCTGAGCTCAAATTTTCATTGTTAAAAGCCAGATTTGTCTCATTTGTAAAGGGTTGGACATTTTTTATGTTTTGCAGGCTCTCTTCTTCACCTTGGAAAGTGAATTTGTGGAATATCAAACCATTTTTAGGATTGAAACATGTTTTTTTCCTCCTTGTTATTGTAATACACTGTATTTAAAAATGGAAATGACAATGCAAGCTCTATGAATGAGTTTTCAATCCTTTTCTTGTGTTGTTTGCTTCATTCTGATCCTTCATTACATTTTAGCAATTTTTGCATGATGTTTGTTGCATTTTTATAATCTGTGTCAATTTTTAGAACTATATGTCCATCACTCCTTTGGTGTATCACTTTTTAAGTCTTAGTTTTATCTTCTTTCTTCCTATCCTTGTCTCCTTGGCAGAATTAGAGTAGGATTTTGAGTTAAACCTCTACAAATTTCATGTATACATCTGATCAGAGGAGTAGAGGAACCAACCTTTAATCTAGAGAGTTTTTTCCCATTTTTTCAAGTCCCGTACTTAGAGAAAAGTTTTAATGTTGTGCAATCACATTGGATGCCCATTATCAAACTAGAAATCTGAGAAAACATCTAGGGGTGCTGCTGATTTGCACTAACAGTTTTGGCATGCCCAGTGGGACACTAGAGGTCTTCATCTTCATTACAAAAAAAATTGTGTATTTTTTGTAAGTTTTTTACAAAGAAAGAGCCCTGATTTGCACATCTGGCGACTCCAAAGAGATAAATCAACTGGTTTCAGCAGTCTAAGTCTGAAGATTCATGAGAAGGATCCAAACAAGGTCAAGATCAAGAGAAGAGAGATTATCTAAGTATCTCCAGTTATCCCCAAGAAGAAGAGAGAGGGGAAGAAGAATTTAAAGGTCTCCATCGCCACCAAACAAAACTCTATCAACTCCTTGACCTGAGAGAGCTTTCACCCAATCAACAAGGGTTCTCAGGCCAATTAGAATGGCACAACACAACCCTTATGTCAACTTCACTGGTAGCAGCCCACTTTCTCTTAATGCACAAAACCCAGTTCTAGTTGCAACATTGAAGAACATACCATACTTTACTGGGGAAAATCAGACCACTCCTAGTGATCATGTCAAAGACATTGCTAATGTTTGTGCAATCCATGAGATTGTTGAGATGCAAATTGCTGTCAAATTGTTGGCATCCTCATTCAAAGGGAAATCCTTACAGTGTTTCAAGAGCCTTGGGGAAGGCTCTATCCAAAATTGGAACCAGATGTGTATAGCTCTCCATGAGCATTTTGGAGAAAAGGGAGATAATTTGTCCCTATTGGAACAACTGACAACTATCAAGAGAGCTCCCAATAAGCAGCTAACATACTTCAATTTCAGGTTTCAAAGGACCTCGGATAGAATTCTAGTGATAGTAAGGCCAACAACTGAAGGTGCTTTCTTATACTATCTCAAAGCTTTAAATTCTGATATTTCTATGTTAATCCAATCCATGGGAGGTGCAAATATACCTGTAACTTATAGCATTGCGATTAGGACTGAGAATTGTTTGATCCAAGCTGGTAAACTGGCTCCTAGGCCTCTCATGCCCTTATATCCAAAATTGGAAATCCCAAGCACTAGTCAAGCACCTACTTTAGCTCCTATTCCCACTCATATAAATTAGAGTTCAAATGAGACTTCTACTTCATCCTATAGTGCCTCAAATGAACTTGAAGAAGTCATGAAACAATTAAAAAAATTAGGCAATGAGCTGGTTACACTCAAGAGGCAACAAGCCCAATTTTTTAGACCTTCTTATCAGTCTTAAAGTGAGCCTAATAGGCAACCATATTAGCCTAATAGGCCACCCAACCTAGCTGAAAATCAAAATCAAGTAAGGCCTCCTACCAATAGACCATTTCAGCCATATAACCCCAATGTTGCATCTACCTCTAAAGCCTTCATGCCAATGCAAAATAATATAGCTCAAGAGTATGATTGGTATTTCCCATGCAATGAACTTCACAACCAGTCTATGTGATTCAATGGTGATTTGAACCAAGCTTTGATGGTGACAAAAACTAGCGTAAAGAGTGAGGTGAGTCAAGAAACAAACCAAAAACAAGGAACATCTCAGCAAAATACAACTCCAAATGAGACTACACTTGTGAACTGGCAAGCTGAAGATTTTTTTGATATGAATAAACCAATTTCTCATAATGTAGCAGCTAACACATGATCAAAGAAGAGGAATATTGGTGAAGGGAATTCATTAACTCCAAGTGATCCATAACCTTCTATCACTCCACAATGTGTTGATAAGAAAAATGTAGTTCCAAATGTGCAAGGACGACCCATGCCACCTGCTAGACCAGCTCAGATGCCAGCTGTTATCGCCCATGTACAAGAAAAGAGTGTGTAGGCTAAGGGGAAATAAAGAGATAGTTCATCCCCATTTAACATCATTGAACAAATGAAGAAGACAAATTTGAATATATCTATGTGGGAATCACTATCCATCCCAGGCTAAAGGGATCTACTACAAGCTGCCATGAAGAATTGGTCAACTTCAAATCAGCAAGCTCATATGCAAGAGAAGGTACTAAAAAATTCTACTCAGCCTGAAGGAAATCATGGAGGACAACAAGGTAAAATTTTGAAGCCCCCTCCATTCTATGTTTCATTGATCATTGGGGATAAACTAGTACACAATTGTATGATTGATTCTAGGGAAAGTAGTTTTGTGATGCCCAAGAAAATAGCTGATCAGTTGGGCCTCCAATATAAGTCATATCTAAAGGGGTGGTGCAACTAGATGGGACAGAAGTGACAAAGTTGGGGGTAATTAAAGATTTGAGCCTCACTTTTCATGCATGCCCCAATGCCATTGTGTTGCAAGATGTGTCAGTGATAGATTTACCACCACTTTTTACCCTATGTTTGTCAAGGGATTTCACAGCTAGAATTGGAGGTTATTTATCTGCTGATTGGTCACATATATTGTTTCGTACCAGATATGGAACCAAGGCCACAATCAGGTCTGAACCTATTGTAAAGTTTCACATTGAGCCTCATACTCCAAGTTGAATCAATGTCAACTGTTTAGCATTTGATCAAGAGGATTATCCAGGAATAGATGAAGTTGACACCAAAGTTGGAAGCATCCCAGATTTGACTCTTGATGAATGGGCAAGCAAGGTGTATGCTTTTGATCCCTACAAGTAAATAGAGGAATATGAACTAGGAGTTTATTGCATGCATGAAGAAAATCAGCCTATTCCTAGCATCACCAAGCTAGACCATAAAGATGACAATGAGGTATGGCAATTGTTCTTTAATGGATCAAGAAGTAGACAAGGTGCAAGGGAGGGAGTTACGCTTGTTTCACCTCAAGGCATTAAGTATTATTTAGCTTTTAGATTTCATTTTTCATGTTCTAACAACACTGCTGAATATGATGCTTTGATACAAGGATTGCATTGGTTAACAAAAAGAGGTATCAAAAACTAACAAGTCTTTGGTGACAATGAACTAATTGTTAATCAAGTTAAAGGAAAACATGCTACTAAAAATGACCTGCTCAAGTGTTATAAGAATAGGGTGTGGGACCTCATTTAGGATTTTGAAGGCTTTGGCATCAATTCCATCCCTAGGAAAGAAAACCAAGCTGCTGATAGACTTGCAGCAGTTGGAGTAGCCTTTGATGTTTTGGAAAGTATCAAGGAAGATAAAGTGTAGCCAAACATTCATGTGATTCTAATTCCATTAGTGCCAAAAAATAATGTAAGTTGGCAAGTGTTTGAGTGTGACCAAAAAATCATCAATTTCTTACAAGAAGAAGCTGAGTTCTCAGCCAAAAATTAGGAAAAGTTAGAACAACAATATGGTGATAAAGTGGTATAGCTGAGAACCAACAAACTACCAAAAGGACTTATCACTTTGGAGTCCATATTTAATCCTAATGATAAATTTAGGAAGGAGAAATAAAATATCCAAGTCAAGGGAGAAGATTTAGTGCCCATCTTGGTGGGAGAAGGAAAATCACTTCAAATTGGTAAAGTGACAACCAAGCAAGAAAGGTATGAATTCATGCAACTTTGCTAAGAGTTCCCGGATATATTTGCTTGGAGCTATGAAGACTTGAGAGGTTTCAATCCCAAGCTAGATCAACACACAATTGAATTGGATCCAAGTGCTAAACCCATCAGGAAAAAACAAAGACCGGTCAATCCACAGATGGAGCCTCTCATGAAGAAGGAATTGAATAAGTTAATAAAGGCAAGTATCATATTTCCCATCAAGAATTCAATCTAGGTTACAAACTTGGTTCTAGTTAGAAAGAAGAGTGGAGAAATTAGATTGTGTGTAGACTTTAGAGATTTGAATAGAGCATCCCTCAAAGATCATTACCCACTTCCTTCTATAAAGCAGATTTTGCAAGTTATTGCTGGCTCTAAGAGGTTTTCATTGCTAGATGGTTATTCAAGGTATAATCAAATCATGGTAAAGGAATATGATCAATTCAAAATATCCTTCACCACCAAATGGGGAACCTATTGGGCTGTCTAATGCCAGAGCTACCTTCCAGAGGGCAATGGATATGGCATTCAAGTGATTGATCAAAAAAATAGTGTTGATATACCTAGATGATATTACTGTATCTTCTAAAAGTGTAGCAGATCATCTCTTTCATTTGAGACAAGTGTTCCAAAGATGTAGAAGATTTGGGGTATCCTTGAATCTCAAAAAATTTATTTTCCTAGCTCATGAAGGAAAGCTCTTAGGCCACATTGTTTCCAAAGAGGGACTAGCAATTGATCTAGAGAGATTTGAAGCAATAAAAGCACTACCATTACCAAGTCACAAGAAGGCCCTTCAAGGTTTATTGGGAAGAATCAATTTTGTTCGAAGGTTTGTTCCAAACTTTGCAGCCCTTGTCAAGCCAATAACTATGATGTTGAAGAAAAGTATGGCTTTCAAATGGACAGCTGAAGGTAAGGAAAGTTTTGAGGAAATCAAGGAGGCTATCTCATAAGCTACAATTCTCATTAACCCAGATTTCTCCAAGGATTTTATCCCTTATGCATTTGGAGGTGATGATACTATTTATGCAATTTTAGTACAAAAAAACAAAGGAAATGCAGAGAAGCCAATTGCCTTCTTTAGCCAAAGCTTGGAGGACTATGAAGAGAGGTATTCTTTCATTGAGAAGCATGTTCTTATAGTGATTAGGAGCTTGAAGAAATTTAAGCATCTAGTTTCAAACAACAAGGTTCAACTACTGGTTTCTCATGTGGGAGTTAAGGACTTCCTCCTCAACAAATACTTAAATGAAAAACGTGCAGGGTGGATTACTCATGTCACGGAGTATGACATTGAGTTCAAAGTCATCAAGTTGGTCTGAGGAAAGGGATTGTGTGATCAGCTGGTCTTGAGAAAATCAATGGAAGCAAGCAATGGGAAGGATGTTTTTTTGGCGTTGCAAGACAACCAAGAACCAAGAAGCATTCAAGAAGATAATTATGGTGTGCTCACTCCTTGCTAGACCCAAGACATACTACACTTCTTACAAATAGGCCTATGCCCTCTAGATATGAAAAAACTAAGAGAAGGCACTTTAGATTGTAGGCTATTCCATATGCAATTGTTGATGGTGTCTTGTTCACAAGGGATATAAATGGAGTGCTGCTGAGATGCATTGGGACAAATCAAATTAATAGAATGATAGAAGAGTTCCATGGTGGATCAGTTGGGAGAAATTTTGCTCCAAGATTGACAACCATCAAGATTATGAAGGTTGGTTATTTGGTCCAAGGTGTTTAGTGATTGTTATGCATGGATCAAGAGGTGTAAAAATTGTCCATTCTTTATAGGAAAGGAAAGATTAGCAGCCCTTCCATTACACCCAATTTCAGTTGACTAGCCATTCATGCAATGGGGTTTGGACTTCATTAGAGTCATTAACCCAAACTCAAGCCAAGGAAGCAAGTGGATTCTAACAACAACAGACTACTTCACCAAATGGATTGAGGTGGTGGCACTCAAGGAGGCAAATGAATCTAGCATTCTAGACTTCTATGAGGGGATAGTAACCAGATTTGACATACCTCCCACTATAATATCAGAAAATACATTGGCATTAATAGGATCAAAATTAACTGAATGGGCTATTAAAAATGGGATTTATCTAAGCACTTCATCAAATTATTACCCTCATGGTGATGGCTAAGCTGATTATACCAACAAGAACCTATTAAAGATCATCAAGAAGACTCTTGATGAAAATTAGACTCTGCATACTAAACTGAAATCAGCCTTATTGGCTGATAGGATAACTCCTAAGAGATTCACTGGTAACTCTCCATTCAGACTTGTTTATGGAAGAGAGGTAATCTTGCCTATGTCACTTGAGTTTCCAATGTTGGAACTCATGAAGCAATTGGAGTTGTCAGAGTTTGAAACCATGGAGGTTAGATATGCAGAATTGATGGAGCTCTAAGAAATCAGAGAGTATGCAGCCCAAGCAATGGAGAAGGACCAAGCCTTGATCAAGAGAACCTTTGATAGGAAAGCTAAGGCTAGAACCTTCCAAGTTGGAGATTTAGTGTTGAAATGGGATGAATACCGAGAAAATATAGGAAGACATTCAAATTTTGATGCCATTTGGAGTGGCCCTTACATGGTCACAAAATGTAAGAACAATAATGCCTTCCAATTGTCTACATTAGATGGTGAAGAACTACAAATTCCAGTTAATGGAATCTATCTAAAGCATTGCTACTAGAAGGGAAACTCCTCACCTTGTACATATTACCTTAGATTTTCATTCCTCTAAGTGCTTGTGCACATTGTTTTGTTGTAGCTTAGTTTTACATTTCAATAAGTGCTTTGACACAAGCTTTGTTGTCCCAAGGATGCATCTTTGTAGGCCATGTTCCAGATCAAGTGATGTTCTACTCTCACAATATTCCTTCTAGTAATTTTCTAATCAATTGAGAGTACCAAACAGTTAAGTTGATGACTCCATGCCCAATGGATTACTTCAAGAAGTTGATCATTCATCCAGCACGCAGATGACCCCTCTAAGTCGCCAAAAATGTTATCCAGAATAAGTCCCTTGCTCATTTTTGGTTAACTTCCTTTCATTCCTTCCTTCCTTGTGTCTCAGTCAAATTTTTTCACTTTTCAGGAACTCAAAATTTCTGGAAATGGCTTTATCAGATAGATAATTTCCACACCTTTCTAGAAATGTAAAATTTTCCTTCTAACTCCTTGTATTTCTAAAGTTATGGCTCAGCGGAGTTTTTGAGGGAAATTTTCCCTAGGAATGTCCACGGACCAATTAAAACATGCCACGTGGCAGTGGACTGGTGGGGAGCAGAGGTAAGTTAGAAAATTTCACCAAGGATTGGTCAGGGGCGCAAAAGAAAAATCTCGGCCCGAAGGCCCACAGCAAATGATGAGGAGATGACACATGGTGTCAGAGGTCGGACCGGTGGGGGGAAAGTTAGAAAATTTCCAAGTTCTCGGTAGGGGGCGTGAAGAATGGTTTTGGCCTGAAGGCCCACAAGTGAATAAAAAGGTGACACATGTCTATGGATCCATCAAAGGTTAGAGGCGCGGGGGAATTTAACAATTTTTCCAAAGTGTGGCAAATGGTGCAATAAAACTCTACCCCCCGAAGGCCCGTGCCAATCAAAACGTGCCACATTTCCATGTGGCTGGCATAGTCAAAGTGGTCTGGGCACAAAGGAAAATTTTGGAGTGTGCCCCCACGGACAAATAAGAAGATGACATGTGGTAGTGGAGCAGTGGGGCAATTTTGGAATTTTTTCCAAAAATTCAAAAAGCGTAAAAAGGCTAGTTTAACCCGCGGACCAATAGGAAAGTGCCACATGGCATCAGAGTGGTGGGGGGTAAAAATTTTTGGGAAAATTTTCCCAAATTCAAAAAAGAGGGAAAAGTTTTGGGTTTCGGCCCGCCGACCCGATTTTTGCCCTATTTTGCCCTAAATCTTCAGAGGGGCATATATTTCGATCCAGAGCTCAGTTTTCCTTGATTTTGGCATGGTTGGAAAGATATTGAAGTCCTCTACGTGATGGAATCTTAAATTTTGTTTTTTGATGGATTTTGGTGAGAGAAAAATCAAAAACACCTTTGGCATGGGGAAAAGAGTAGAACCCACGTTTCAACCACCATTTTTTAATGCAGTATGGCTTCCATTCTTCTCCAACATGGTAAAAAATCTTGGGGAATGAAATTTTAACGTACCCATGCTATTTTGATGGATCTGGTTGGTGGTTGAATGTTTCCTTTCATTTTTCCCGCGTGTCTCCTTCCTGAGCTCGAATTTTCATTGTTAAAAGCCAGATTTGGCTCATTTGTAAAGGGTTGGACATTTTTATGTTTTGTAGACTCTCTTCTTCACCCTGGCAAGTGAATTTGTGGAAAATCAGACCTTTTTTAGGACTGCAACATGTTTTTTTCCTCCTTGCTATTGTAATACATTGTATTTAAAAATGGAAATGACAATGCAAGCTCTGTGAATGAGTTTTCAATCCTTTTCTTGTGTTGTTTGCTTCATTCTGATCCTTCATTACATTTTAGCAATTTGTGCATGATGTTTGTTGCATTTTTATAATCTGTGTCAATTTGTAGAACTATATGTCCATCACTCCTTTGGTGTATCACCTTGTAAGTTTTATTTTTATCTTCTTTCCTCCTATCCTTGTCTCCTTGGCAGAATTAGAGTAGGATTTTGAGTTAAACCTCTGCAAATTTCATGCATACATCTGATCAGAGGAGTAGAGGAACCAACCTTTAATCTAGAGATTTTTTTCCCATTTTTGCAAGTCCCACACTTGGGGAAAAGATTCAATGTTGTGCAATCACACTGGATGCCCATTATAAAACTAGAAATTTGAGAAAATATCCAGAGGTGTTGCTGATTTGCACTAACAGTTACCTCTTAGTTTATTGGTCACATCCAAAAATAATTTGCTAATGTATGACAAGAACCAAGTCTAGGAATTGATTGAATATTTCAAAGCTTTCAAAATCCATGCGATTCTTAGAAATCAAAATCAAGATGCTAATAGGCATGCCACAGTTGGCTCACAATATGATGTACCTATTGATATCATGAAATAAGAGTGGAAACCTATTAAAATGGTCATTCAGCCTACAATTTCTGATAATGTGGGTATTTGGCAAGTTTTCAATAGTGAAAAACAAATTATTCTTTTTCTTCAAGAAGAGGGGAGTTTACTGTGAAAAATCAAGATAAGATACGAGAATCATATGGTGACCAGATTATACAATTGATGAGTAACAAGCTACAAAAAGGATTAGTTATTATTGATTCCATGATTAATTTATAATATCGGGATAGAAGACAAAGCTCTAATATGGTAATCAAAGAAGATGATTTTGAAGAAGTTGAGGTAGCAAATGAAAAGTTCCTAAAAATTGGCATAGTGTGTACCCCAGAGGAGAAAGAGGCTTTTGTCAAACTTTTTCAAGAATAGAATGATGTTTTTACATGGAGTTATTAAGATCTACATGGATTTGATCAAAACTTGGCATAGAATACCATCAAACTTGATACTAATGCCAAGCCAGTCCATAAAAAATAGAGGCCAATTAATCCCAAGATTGAGCCACTAATGAGAAAGGAGTTCACCAAGCTTATTGAGGATTACATCAATGTTCTAATCAAGCATTCCTCTTGGGTTTCTAACCTCATTATTATGAGAAGGAAGAATGGGGAGATTCGGTTATGTGTGGACTTCAAGGATTTCAACCGTGCTTCTTTTAAAGACCATTATCCTCTTCCGTCAATGGAACAAATTCTTCAAACGGTGGCAGGAGTCTAAATGATCCCCTTACTCGATGCAAATTCATTTTATAATCATATTCTAGTCAAGGAATATGATCAATTCAAAATGGATTTCACTACCAAGTGGGGCACATACGCCTATAAAAAGATGTACGGATTATCTAATTTTGATGCCAGAGCTAATTTCCAATGAGCTATGGACATGACATTTAAGGGATTAATCAATGACATCATCTTGGTGTATCTTGATGATATAACTGTGTACTCCAAACATGCTGAAGATCACATTACACATCTAAGGAAGGTTTTCAAAAGGTGCATGGAATTTGGGGTTTCAATCAATCCTAATAAATGCATTTTTGTGGTGTACGAGGGAAATTTTTTGGGACATATTGTTTCATCGGAAGGAATTTCAATCGATCTGGCCAGGATTTGTTCAATTTTATCCCTATCTCTACCAGGTAATAAGAAGGGTCTTCAGTATTGTATGGTAACTATAAATTTTGTGCAAAGATTCAGCCCTTAGTTTGCATCCTTGGCTAAACAATTAACCATGTTGAGGAAAAATATGACATTCTCATAGACAAAGGAAGGAAAAGAGAGCTTTGAAGCCATTAAGACATCCATTTCTCAAGCACCTACATTGGTGAATCCAAGGTTTGATAAATATTTCATTATTTATTATTTTATAGGTCATGAGAGAATTTCATGGATCTTCACGCAGCAGAATGACGATATAATGGAACAACCAATTGATTTCTTCAGCCAGTCCCTAAAAGACTATGAGCTCAAATATTCATTTGTTGAAAAGTAAGTATTTTCTGTCATTTGAGATTTGAAAAAATTCAAGCACATGTTGTCCAACAACAAAATTCATCTAATGGTGTCTCATTTAGGAGTTAAGGACTTTTTCCTAAACAAGGACATGAACAAGAAACATGTTGGATGGATTACAAAGGTGATGGAGTACAATGTGCACATCAAGGTTAACAAGATGGTCAAAGGTAAAGGTTTTTGTTAATAACTTGTTGTAGATTTGGAATCAAAAACTAATGAGTACATGACACTTATAATTGATGATGAAAGAGATGATTAGGTTAACTGGTTATCAAATATGAAGGCTTTTCTTCTCTCAAGAAAATACCTAGTTGACATGGATAGGACCCAAATACGGACCTTTCATCTTTAGTATATTCTTTATGCCCTAATAGATGATGTTCTCTTTTGAAGGGATTTAAATGGTGTTCTCCTTCAGTTCATAGGACCAGAACAAGTAAGTAAGATACTGGAACAGTTTCACAATGACCTCTTAGGAGGGCATTACACTGCACAAACAACTGCTACAAAAATCATGAGGGTTGGCTACTATTGGCAATATTTGTTTAAGGACGTGCATCTTTGGGTAAAGAAGTGCAAGGAATGTGCCTTTTTCACTTGAAAGTAGAAGTTGGAAGCCCTTCAACTCCATCCAATTCAAGAGGATCAACCCTTTTTTCAATGGGGGTTGGATTTCATCAAAACGATTAATCCTCCATCCAGTGATGGACATAAATGGGTCCTTACTGCAACATATTATTTCACTCGATGGACAGATGCGGTAGCATTGAAGGAGGGGGATAAGAAGGTAGTTCTTGATTTCCTCGAAGGCATAATGACAAGTTTGGTGTCCCTTTTACAGTCATTTCGTATAATGTAATGGATTTTCTTGGCTTGAAGCTGAGTTCATGGGCTGTTAAGAATGGAGTTTACCTCAATAATTCATCCAATTACTATCCACAAGGAAATGGATTGGTTAAGTCTAGTAACAAGAACCTCATAAGGATTATCAAACACACGATGTAAAATAATAGGAGGAATTGGCACACACATCTTAAGAAGGCTTTATGGGAAGATCAAATCACACCTAACAGGGCCATTGGAAATTCTCCTTTCATGCTCGTGTATGGAAGAGAACAAAAACTTTCACCATCATTGGAATTACCTTCTTTGGAGTTAGCTCACCAGCTTGAGGTTATGGAGAGTGAACTTATGATAGTCAGGTTTCTTGAACTCATGGAGTTAGAAGAAGTGTGAAATAAGGAAATGAAGACTTTGGAACAAAATCAGGCTCAGGTTAAGAAATATTTCAAAAAGAAGGCATCCAATAGGCATTTTGAAGAGGGATATTTAGTCCTCAAATGGGATTTAGATAGATCCAAACTTAGCATGCACTCGAAGTTTGATGCTCTCTGGAGTGTGCCATACATTATCACAAGTTACAAAGAGGTGAATTTGTTTTGTCTATCTAGGATCAATGGATAAGAGCTACCCATTCATGTGAATGGGATACATCTCAAGGCTTGCTTTTGAGATCATTCCACCCTTATATAGTTTAGTTAGGTGTTTTCCTCCAAGTGCTTCATACATTGTTTGTTGTGTTGTGTTTTGCTTTCCTTATTGTTGTGTGTCGTCATTGTTGTTTTTCTTTCCTCGTTATGTGTGTTGTGTTTTGTCATTGCTCTTGCACAGTGTGTCGAAGGTGGAATTTTTTCAGGAGAGGGAAAAGGTTCAAGTTTTAATATAGAGTTCCATGATATTTTAATTTAACATATTTTTCATTCAGAACTATGTTATGTGTCATGCATACCAGCTGATCATGAGTTCTAATGTGCTTCATACATGACAGTATCACATTTTGGGACAAGGTCAAATGATATATTTCAAGTTCAAGATCAGTTTATGTATAGTAAAAGTGACTCCATGCCCAATAGTTTGTTGAAGGATACTGGAACCATGCTTAGAAGGCATTCATCCCCAAGAGGTCACCAAAAATTTTATTTAATTTTTCCCCTTAGGGAAAAATTGGACAATGGGAGCATACTAGGTCTTGGGACTGGGAAGGTTCTTCATGATCATTCCGGGCCATTTCAAGCTTAAGGTTTTTTATGACAGGAAAATTAGTTTTGAGAACCCTTTCTAGTGAATATCGAGAGAAAATTGTCCATTTGATAAATTTATATTTTGAAAGTCTTGTCATGTTTACATTACTCCTAAGATCGAAAGGAAATCCTAGAAAGTCAAAATTTTATTGCAAAAAGTTAAAATTTGTAAAAGATGGTGGGGAGCCCAAACTAGCTCGGTGATCAACTTGGTGATTTGATCATTGAGTTGTGCATTGTAAACCTAGAAACTCAATTTTCATTTGACTAAGAGCATAAATGATGTTGAAACTAAGTCAATGTGGAAAACCTGACATTGGAGGAGGGTGAGTAATGAGCAATCTCGGGAGGTTTATTCTCACAAATGTATTCAGAAGAGTAAGAATGCATATAAGGGAACATTCATTTTCTCTAGGAGATCGCAGCAAGGTGCCTTGAGTTTGAATGAGTAGATGGTCATAGGTTTCTAATGGGTTAAGCATATTCAGACCGAGCTAAGTTGATGGCATGGGTGATGCATCAAGACTAAGGCATAGGCAATGATCATGGGTAATATAAACACTGGTCACAAAGTTCAAAGGTACATTCAAATACAAATAACTCAGGTGAACCCAATCAAGATCAAATCAGTGGTGTATGTTCCCAGGCTAACTTTCCATAATATACAGTGAGCTCATTCTATGGAAGGAGAGCTCAAGCAATTCCAAGAGCGTATAGACTCAAGGGAATTTATACCGTTTGATGTCGGCTCAATGGGTCATAAACATGAATGCATTCTAGACACAAACTCACCAAAGGAATTTATCTCTGTTCTTTGAGTAACAAAATTTCCAATGCCATTATAGAAAGGAGCTTTGATGTCAAGTGAAGTCGTTGGTTAGAGGAGATCACCCTAGAATGAACAAGAAACTCGAACTTGGCATGAAAAAGTTAGAGATACATGAAACTCACATGAAACTCAGTATATGGCTCGTATAGCATGGACATGCATTGGAATCAATAAGATCAACTTGCAGGAGAGCATTACAGGTGAAACCAAGTCATTCAATGCATCAAACTAAGATTTGAAGCTTGGTACTCAGTGGTGAAGGGCCTTGCAACTCGATGTGAAAGTGAGCAAGATGGAGTTTAAGCTCGAAAGCTCTGTAGGGTTCATTATGATCTATTTTGATATCTCAATGGGAAAGCAAAGGGAGTATGGCTCAGTTAGTTGGGATGTATGAAAGTCCAAGCTCTTATGGTCTCAGAGACAAGTGTTAAGACAAGCCCGAAAGAAAAACCCCGTAGGTGAAATCTAGCTCTCGATTGTAGGATGCATGGTGGTGAGCTTGCAGTAGGGCTCAATATTGATTTGAGAGTAATGGAACGCAAGGAGGTTGATTGGTGAGTCATCTATCTCGAAGAAGGATAATCCAAGTTAAGATTGTCGACATGCTCACAAGTGAGCTTTGAGATGGAGGCATCGACTGAGTAAGGGTCATAACAAGCTGATGAGAAAAGAGATAAGGAATTGTAGAGGGAGGTTCGAGCTCAATCTTGGAGCTATGGGAATTGGACAAGTCCAAGTTTATTTTGATCTAATTTGATAGAAGGTCGAGCCTAATCCATTAGACAGAGCTCTAGCATGGCTTGTGGAAGTTACATAGTTGATTGGGAAAACTTGTGCTCGTACAAAGTAACTTAGACACATTAGTTTTGATGCAAGTCTAAACCATGGGACAAGAAAGAGATCAGACCGAGTTGAGTTCATACTTGCACAAATGGATAAAGTCAGGGAGATTGTTTCATAGTTAGAATGTCAAGCTCAGTTGGTCTCTTTGGAGTAGTATTAACCCATCTGAGTTAATGAGGAGGATAAGGTCATGTTGGCATGAGAAAGTTTGACTGAACATGGAGATGGCTACATTATACAAACGGTAGTGCGAACTATCATAGATAACTCGGCTCGATAGGATTTGTCAATGAAAGGTAGGTGATGAAGGCTGAAATGGTGAAAAATCATGGCATATGATGGAGGTGAGCTCATTGAATCTTGATGAGCTATCAAACTTGGCCACAATATGATGAATGGTTGGTGAGCTCACAAAAGGAATACATAATTCAGTCATGGAAATGTAGAGATCTATACTAGATGGTGAAGTATCTCAATGCATCGAGTTAAGAGTTGATGCTCAGTGTCAAGGAGAGTTTAGAACTCACTCGATCGAGGTGAGACAAGTTAGGAACAATGGGCTTTCAAAGAATTTTTGATTCATTTCCCAATTGAGTTGGCAAATGAAGGTTAAAATATCATGCTTAAAGCATTGACATGGGAAATTAAGGGAATTTGTGATGGAGTGGGAAGATTCATATGATTGCGCCAAGTCATCTTGGGAGCTTGGGTCCGCCGAGGGGCTCCACCAACAAATAGGTGATGCACTAGAACTTTCCCGACATGGAGAACCAACTAACATGTAACATGGACGATGAGGAAATCTTGGAGTCAGTTACGTGGACAACCAAATAATTTGGTTAGTGCATTCAAAATGACATGAAGGTTCCATCTTCAATTTTGGAAGAGCTCGATGTGGTATAGCAAATGGGGTAGTCGATACATGTCAATGTCGTAAGGCCGGTGAAGTGAGAGACGTGGCAAGTTTCCATGAAGGGACATGATAAATGGAAGAGTCAATTCATACAAGGTGACCATTTATTAAGGAGTACATGGTGAGTCATCCTTGTGCCATAAGGTGGATCTCGGTTCGTGAAGATGGCTAGGCACATTGACAGGTGACACCGAGTTGTTAGGAAACCAATATGACCAATGCGCATGGAGAGTTAAGTGGAGAACCCCAATATTTCTTGGTTGAGTCATAGGTGGTTGGAGCTAATAAAAAAGTACAAAGTTCCATCCAATAAAATCACATCACAAGGTTACATGGTGGGTTTCTAAGTGACTCGTGGACCAAGCGATGCACAATAACATAATAAGGAACCTGCCACATAAAGTAAAGTGCTCGTCCAATATAAAATGAGTAGCTTTCCAACCAGCTCAGTGAGCTAGCTGGCGAGCCATTTATCAAATCAATACACTAAGACCTTGATGAGGTTTATCAATCCTCTCCATTGATAATGTCAATCTAGGGCTGGTGTTTGATGGCTGTATGCATTAAGAGAAAAAAATTCTTTGGAAAACAACTTTGTTAAACACAATCCAAAATTTTATAAAATAAATCACACATGCGGAAATGTAAAGGCGCACTTGTAGAAATAAAAATTGCATGAAATAAACACACTTGGATAAATGAAATTTTTGAATTAAAAATAAGGAAATATTAATAAGACACTTGCAGGTTCACAAAAGAAATTGTATGGAAGAATGATTACATAACATAAAATCATAAATCACAACAAAAGGAAAATGAAATAAATAAATAAATAAACATAACACATTTATTCATCTTCCTTGGAATTAGTGGCTAGCTCATTCTTGTGAAAGAGGAATAAATCCATACTTTTAAACTTAATTCAAAACTTGCAAAACAATTTCACTTAGAAGATTGAGAAAGAATGGATCTATTATTCTTGGTAGGGAAAAATTATATATTAAAGCGTGGGAGATTTCATATATATTTAATGCATCCAACCAACTCCTTATTTTGGGAAATACAATATAATCTTATCTTTATTCCAATCCTAACAACTAAGATCTCCATCTCTACAAAATATGAAGAGAGATATATTATTGGAGTCAAAGTCTTATTTCGTTATTTTAGGAAGATTTTCTCATAAATATTCTTTTTTATTTTTGGTAACAAGAATCATAATGATTTTATTCTCCTACTTTATTAGAAGTAGGTTTTTCCTCAAAAAAATACTTTTACCAAATACCTTTCCTAGATTTCCCATTTGATTTGATTGTTTCCGACTGTGGAACTTTTGGTGCTCGTCTGATACACTTTTTCCTTGGAATGCAAATCACTAAAAGTTAGATTTATCTTTATTGGTAACACATGTAGCAAATATGAATGATTTTTTTGTTAAAAATATTTTTATGAACAAAAAAATCTCTCAAAGTTTCCATTTGACTTTTTTGTTTGTTTGTGGAACTTTTAGTGCTTGTCTAATACACTTTTTCCTTGGACTATAGCTATCTAAAAGTTATATTTCTCTTTATTGGTAAATTATGTAGCAAATTGGAATGAGGTTTTTGTTTAATACATTTCTATGAAAACAAACCTCTCTTATATTTTCCATTTTACTTTTTTGTTTCTATTTGTGGAACGTTTAGTACTTGTTTGATACACTTTTTCTTTGGACTGTAGCTCACTAAAAGTTTGATTTCTATTTATTGGTAAAACCTATAGTAAATATGAATATTTTTTTTTGTTAAACACATTGCTATGAACAAAAACCTATCTCATATTTCCCATTGGATTCTTTGATTATTCACAATTCCTCATTTTATGCAGGTTTTGAAACTAAAACTGTAAGTTCCAGAGCTAACTCCAATAGTTCCATAGCTAACTAAAAACAACTGTAAATTTTGCACACGATATCAGATTGAGATGATTTTTTTTTAACTTTCATAATTTTTTGAGATGAATCTTGATATAAAATCATATTTGAGTTTAGATATAATATCCATGATCAATTCCAGTTTTCTCAGAACTAACATTATCTTTCCTTTATGGATTGCATGCACAAGACTTTGCATCTTTCCCAAATAATCAATAGGATTAGTCAACAAAATAGATTAAAAAATACTTATAAAGAATGAACAAGATATATATCCTATATTCTATCTTAAGAAAACTATAATTTCCTACATTACATTTAAATCCACTTTTAAAGGTAACTTGGAAGGACAAAATAATGGTAATTTATGGCCTCATCATTGCCCCACACCTAATCTTATGCATGTTTTTATGCATTTTATTATTATCTCCTTTTCTTAGAGTTTTTTTTCATTGAGCTTATGCATGTATGCATTCCATATATAGTTCAAGGACAAGTTATTTTGGATCTCCTTCTACTGTTTTTTATTTCATTTCATTAACAACATGTTCTTGTGTGGATCTTCTTATGTTGTTTTTTATTTTATTTCTTTTATAATAGGTTATTGGGTGGATCTCCTTCTACTATTTTTTATTTTCTTTCTTGTACAGCAA
This sequence comes from Taxus chinensis, assembly GCA_019776745.2. Taxonomy (NCBI): domain Eukaryota; kingdom Viridiplantae; phylum Streptophyta; class Pinopsida; order Cupressales; family Taxaceae; genus Taxus; species Taxus chinensis. The sequence goes on from CM034146.1 coordinate 92,724,029, forward strand.
GTTCTTGTGTGGATCTCTTTATGTTGTTTTTAATTTCCTTTCTTTTACAGCAGGTTCTTGTGTGGATCTCCTTCTGGTGTTTTTTATTTCTTTTCTTTTACAACAAGTTCTTGTGTGGATCTCCTACCATTTTTTTAGTTATTTTCTTTTATAATAGGTTCTTGTTTAGATCTCCTTCTATTTTTTAATTTTCTTTCTTTTATAACAGGTTCTTGTGTGGATCTCCTTCTAATGTTTTTTATTTTATTTATTTTATAACAATTTCTTGTGTGGATCTCCTTCTGTTGTGTCTCATATTTAAAATCATAATGCATACCTTGTGCTTCTCCTTCTTCTCCCACACCTAAGCTCATGCATATCCTCATGTATGTTGTTTATTCATGTCTGCCCATAAATTAGACTCTAAAATTTTGATTGCAAAGAGGTGTACATATTTATCATATTTGTAAGGGAGATGTGAATTTTATCTTGTCTTCCTTGCAGATCCTAAAAGTGGATCTAGCTGTAAAAAAAACTTACAAGAAATCTTAAAAATAAAATAGTAGAACAAAATAACTTGATCATATCTCTAGTTGTCATTTTCATCATATTATTAACATGGTCAAATAGTGTTGAGAAGGAAGCCACCAAGTAACAATTGATTTCGTTTGAAGAAGAGCCACCCCTCTTTTGGCTTTGATTGGCCAACAAGCTAATTTTCTAATCAATTTTTTTTTTTACCTTTTATTGGCCAACAAGCTAGTTTTCCAATCAAACCTTATTTTTTTATATTTTTTTCATTGATTGGCCAGCAAGCTAGTTTTCTAATCAAATATTTTCTACATTTTTTTGTCATTGATTGGCCAACAAGATGGTTTTTCAATCAAAGCTTTTTGACATTTTTTTTCTGAAATGATAGCATGAGAAAGGTTAGAGAAAATTCTGATCCATCATCAAATATATTCATCAAAGTGCATCCTGTGTGAAATAAGAAGCAATGTCTGATATCTTATTAAAAACTCTTTGCATATTTGGTGACTCCAAGAAGATTTCCAAAAATTGTGTAGATAATTTCTAGGTCTTCAAATTCCAACTTGAATTTTATATTACCTGGATCACCATAGTAATATTCAAAGCCCAAAATAGTGATCTTAGGAGATGGAGAGTTGTTGAAAAGAGAGAGTGCAGGTATTCATGGGTTCCTCCAAACTGCTCCTTGGTTGATATTGTTGGTGCTCATAACTCTACATGATGGTATCAAGAACAACTCTAAAAATTCATATAGATGTTAACACATAAAAATTTCTTGCCTTGATTTTCACAATACTTGTTTCTTAATGTTATACAAGCATATACAAAAATTAAGAAGTTGCAAGACATGAAAATAATTTTTTCTAATGGATATGGTTCATGGATTGAATTTTATTATGGAATGAAAAACTAATTTAGATGGGTGGATTTATTATGAGTGAGTTTTTTTTTGCTCTAATGAAGTCCCTGAATATGGATGGAGCTAATTAGAAATGCTACCACTTCATTATTACAAACTGGATAAGCTAGTTTTTTACTAAGGTTGTGTGTAATAAGATCACTAAGTTGTTAAGTGATATAAGGGGGAATGGTGGTGGTTGTCAACAATGACATTTGATATTTCATCAATTAGATCTACTTCCAAATTCAATATCATATTTATACCATTTCTTCATAAATAGAATCCAAATATGAATTCTTTTTCTCTGCCATTATACCTTCTTGATCAAACATTACAGTCATTTTTCTTATACACAACGTTAGTTTGTGGGGAGGTAAATATTTACAATCTAATATTCCTAATTACAAAAGTAAAATTTTAATCTATATTGCATGAAATAAATACTAATATATTTGTAGAAAATAAAATTTTAAAGAACTACCTTCAAATACTTCATGTCACAAAATTTTCCAAGAGGTATTCTACTATCACTAGAATATTCTCTTATAAAACTCTGAATCTATTAATAACACCGTGTCCCCAGAAATGGTGCCAAAATGATGAGGGTTGTCAATCCTATCCATTAATAATGTCAATCTAGGGCTGGTGTGTGATGGATGTATGCATTAAGAGAAAACATTTATTTGGAAAACAACTACGTTAAACACAATCCAAACTTTTATAAAATAAATCACACATACGGAAATGTAAAAGCACACTTACAGAAATAAAACTTGCATGAAAGAAACACACTTGCATAAATGAAATTACTGAATTAAAAATAAGGAAAGATAAATAAGACACCTATAGGCTCACAAAATAAATTGTACAGCAAAATGATTACATAACATAAAATCAGAAATCAAAACAAAAGGAAAATTAGAGAAATAAAGAAATAAACATAACACATTGATTCATCTTCCTTGGAATGAGTGGCCAGCTCATTCTTGTGGAAGAGGAATGAATCCATACTTTCAACTTTAATTCAAAACCTACAAAACAATTTCACTTAGAAGATTGAGAAATAACAGATCTATTATTCTTGGTAGGGAAAAATTATATATCGAAGTGTGGGAAGTTGCATCTATATTTCATGTATCCAACCAACTCCTTATTTTAGGAAATACAATCTAATATTATCTTTATTCTAATCCTAACAACTAAGATCTCCATCTCCACAAAATATGAAATAGATATATTATTGGATTCAAAGTCTTATTTCGTTATTTTAGGAAGATTTTCTCATAAATATTATTTTTGATTTTTGGTAACAAGAATTAGAATGATTTTATTCTCCTACTTTATTAGAAGTAGGGTTTTCCTCAAAAAAATACTTTTACTAAATACCTCTCCCATATTTCCCATTTGATTTTTTTGTTTCCGACTGTGGAACTTTTGGTGCTCGTCTGATACACTTTTTCCTTGGAATGTAACTCACTAAAAGCTAGATTTATCTTTATTGGTAACACCTATAGAAAATATGAATGAGATTTTTGTTAAAAACATTTCTATGAAAAAAAACCTCTCAAAGTTTCCATTTGACTTTTTTGTTTCTATTTGTGGAACTTTTAGTGCTTGTGTGATACACTTTTTCCTTGGACTATAGCTCACTAATAGCTAGACTTCTCTTTATTGGTAAATTTTGTAGGAAATATGAATGAGGTTTTTGTTAAACACATTACTATGAACAGAAAAAATCTTATATTTTCCATTTGACGTTGTTGTTACTATTTGTGGAACTTTTAGTGTTTGTCTTATACACTTTTTCCTTGGACTACAGCTCACTAAAAGTTAGATTTCTCTTCATTGGTAAAACCTATAGTAAATTTGAATGAGGTTTTTGTTAAAAACATTGCTATGAACAAAAATATCTCTCAGTTTTCCTATTGGATTCTTTGATTATTCACAATTTCTCTTTTTATGTAGTTTCTAAAACTAAAAATGCAAGTTCCAGAACTAAAACTACAAGTTCCAGAGCTAACTTAAAAAAACCATAATTTTTGCATACGATCTCGGATTGAGATGATTATTTTTTTGAAATTTCATAATTTTTCGAGAGGAATCTAGTTATGAAATCATATTTGAGTTTAGATATATTATCCATGATCAATTCCACTTTTCCCAGAACTAGCATTATCTTTCCTTAATGACATGCATTCACAAGACTTTACATCTTTCCTAAATAATAAATAACATTAGTCTACAAAATAGATAACAAAAGAATTCTAAATAATGAACAAGATATATATCTTATATTCTATCTTAAGAAAACTATAAGTTCCTAAATTACATTTAAATCCACTTTCAAAGGTAACTTGGAAGGATAAAATAATGGTAATTTAAGGCAAATTTATGGCCTCATTAGACCCCCTCAACACAATTTGAACTTGTGGGTCCCACCAGAGACATAAATTATTTTTATTAAAATATTTAAAATATCTTTTTTATTATTATTTTTAATTAATAGAGGATAAGTTCATTTTTTTTAATTTATTGAGCATGATGGTTAGGTGCAGTTAATGATGTAATTAATCATGGAGACCAAGTGCCCTGAAGTTAGGAAATCTTCCTCTCTTTTGTCACAAGAGGTTTTCTTATAAATGTAAAGGCTAAGCTCAATCCAAAGGGTTGGACACTTTTCAATATTCCTGTCTCTTCTACAAGTTATTCTATTGTGGATTGTGTGGACTTTCAAGCCTCTTTTCCAATATTGTAATGACAAATTTTCCTCTTCCTCATGTAATGATTTATTATACACATGATTTTATAATAAAATTGTGTTATGTGACTATTTATTGGTCCTTTCATCATTCTAGCTACTTCTTTATGCCTTTCTCATGTATGCAGGTATAATGTGTAGCTTCAAGTTTCCATTATAGGTTTTGGGAGTTTTGTACTTATCTGAGAGTGAATATTTGTATGTGGTTGAGTTTTGGTACTTGTTCATCCTTCTTATTTTCATCTTCCTTCACTAGAAAACTGAATACCCTTCTAGCAACACCCTTTCTTGGTACATCACCACTTCTAGTATATGTTTTATTTACTACAAATCTCTCTCCATTAACCCCATAAAAATTTTAGTATATGTCTAGCTAGATATTTTATTGCATTAGAATTAGTTTTGTGTTTAGTTTAGAAAGATAAAGCTGACCTTCCTCAGAGGTTCAACTCGAGCCCAAGTCCCACATCTTGAGAGGTTATCCCATGTTTCCTAATCACATCGAATTCCCTATCCATCATTTGGCCATTTGGATGGTTCAGTGATTTGGTGATAATAACCACCAAATCCACTAGAACCCAAGCCACTTGATCCTCCTACCCCTCCTCTTAAAGTAGGAAATGGACTAAAGGATGCACTTCCTTGTGCTCCCACAGTTGTGCTAAATTGAACTCCCATAGTCTGCAAATTTTTGCTACTTCCAAATGTTATGCCAACATTTTATGTGCCCATATTATGTGCCAACGATGTACCAGAAATGATACCTTCAACCAGACCTCCAAATAACATAGATGATGATTGGTCCACCATAGATGAATAAGCTACCTGATTAACTCTTGAACTTGACTGCAAATTAACTCTATCTACTACAAATCTATTACCCACACTATCCTTCTTACTATTAACTTCCATAGTAACTAGTAAACCATGTGCAAGGCCTAGGTCACTAGGTAGGTTCAGATGCATTCCCATGGTCCATAGTATTGTTTTCAACACGCCTTCATACGAAGTCGGAGAGGGTTCCCTACCATGTTTTCCAAAATGGAGGAGTTCTAAATGCTCTGGATCTAAGTCCTCTACATGAGATCCAAATCCTTCATGAGGTATCTCCCATTGTAAAACCATTCTTTTTGTGATCTCTCACAGCTTTATCAGATCCCTCTTGTGTGCTTCATTAAAATTAATATGCATTTCTTCTCTCTGTCTCTCTACCATTAGATCCGCCATCCTTCACCACACCTTCTCCTACCCCCACACATAGTTGGGTTTAGCTAGCCATAGGTTTCTCTTATAAATCCAGGGTCACAATCAATATCTTAATTGCCAAAGGAATACTGGGAAAATATGATCCTTTGGGTTCACGCAAGAACTGGAACTCAACAACCTCTGGACAGGAATAAGTAGAAACTATGTACTCAAGAATATAGCTATTCAAAACACCATGGAACTAAATATCCATAATGCGTGTCCAAATAAAATATGTATCATACAAGGCATAGAATTATTCATGTGTCAAAAAAAGTGTGCAAAACCTCCAATTCCTCCTAGACGCATAAGCAACCAGCCACTCGTACAACACTATAGGAAATATGGCAAAGAAAGTCTCATATAATGTGTGATACAGATTCTTCTCAACCCACACGTGTGAATTAAACTCAAGTCTAGTGCTAAATCTGTGAGCATACTCTTCTTATAGATCATCTAAGCACTCTTTAATACTAGCCAAGGTCAACCAATACATCTTCATCATGCAAAATCTTTAAAAACAACTGAGAAAGAGGTCCCTACAATGAAACCAATGATGTAGCCTAGAGTCTACCACCAACTGTTCAAGGTGCATTGGAATATCACTCAGCATGAACTGAGTGCTCACCTGAAGCACATAAGGGTACCAAGTCCCTCTTTAGATAATCTTGTTTAGGATGTTAGCATGATTGAATGTATATTTCAGATCCATGACAATTAATCAAGTATTTCACAGTGCATAAACCGGATCTAGAACTTAACCATATGAAGTATTAACTAAACAATTACTATAATCATATTTACCATCTAAGATCCATGTTTAGTTACATCCAACACCAATATCTAGCCAATAAGATCCATTATAGTAATACTGTAAAATACATAAGCTTCTTACATACATCCTAAAGTCACCATAGTCGTGTGCACTACCAAACTCACAGCATAACACTACAATAATATCTAATTGTCTAAACTATGAAAATCAATACATATTTATAGGGGTGGGGACTTTCACTTCACTTCCCAAGTACCTTTAATAATAGGCTACATGATAATAATATCCATGCACCCTTACATGAGAATACAAAAGCATGCAAGCTCGCTAATAATATATTATCTACTAGAATAACTATTGTTTAATCCTATTAATAGTTTCAAAGCTATGCATGGTGCTTTTTCTTCCCCTTATCCAAAATATCCTTTGTTTAGTCGTCAAATCTCCTATAAGACATGCTTCACACTCCACATTAAAAATCAGCCCCAATCTTTAAATGGATAATTCCTTATTTCAAACTATTCTTAGGCACACCTTGTTCTACTATACTTCTGTGTGCTCTTGTGTGCCATGTGTCTATGTGCCCAATTCTTCCACACTTTCATACTTGAGCTATATTTCATAAGCTCAACAATGAAACTGATTGAAATATGATTAATGGATTTTTAGAATGAGGGACACTAATTGAGCTCGTAGGAGGAGGAGTAGTGGAGGATCGTGGCTAGAAGTTGATGGAGAGGTAGTACTATGATTATGTGTTTGTTAGTTGTCCATGTTTTGTGACAATATCACATCAAGGTCAAAACTAGAAATAGAAAGAGAAAAAATAGGTTCTGACACTCATGTATCACTAGTGGGGGGATAAAGAGTGATTTGTTGGATGACTGGTTGATAGTTGGGATCAAAAAGTTTAGAATAATCATAAGTTTTGACCTCTATAAATGGGAATTGTGATAAATAAGGAGTGTTATAAATGATACAGACACCTTTTCTAGTAATATAAACACTAATGGAAATGATATTAGTGTCTAAAAATTCTGTAAAGACCAAGCCACCACTTTGGAAGAATTGAGTAGGTTCAAGGCAAGGAGATTCTTACATTTTGGATTGAGTTCTGGGGAAGGTGGGGGTTATATACTTGTTTCTAAGGGTTTTTTTAATGGATAAAACGTGTTTGGGATGTTTTGCATATGGTTATGAGTTGAATCTAAGGATTATTGGAATGAATCTTCCATATTTGAGAGGTTTTGAAAGTGAAACTGTAGTCTAGTCAAAATCATGGACTAATAAAACAATCAAAGGAGATAGAAGGAAATGTGGTTATTTCAAACAACCAAAAGTAAGAAACGCATAGAGAAATTTTAGGTTATCTTGATTAGTGTTGTCATGCAAATGTGTAATAAGTAAATTAACAATTTATGAGCATGAAAATTATACCACTATGTTAAGTTTTTCAAGTCCTATCATTCCAAGACACCCTGAGTCTAGCCAGTGAGTCCAAGTGACCTCCCGACTAACATCCATTTATTCCCCCTAGGTGATTTTAGGATTTCATTAAAATTTGCAACCTACAGATAGTTTTTAGGACGTATTGTTTCATCAGAAGGACTTTCAATCGATCCGGCATGGATTTGTTCAATTTTTTCCCTATCTCTCCCAGGTAACAAGAAGGGTCTTCAGAGTTTTATGGGAACTATAAATTTGGTATGAAGATTCATCCCTCAGTTCATGGCCTTGGCTAAACATTTAACAACCATGTTGAGGTAAAATATGCCATTCTGATAGACAAAGGAAGGAAAAGAGAGATTTGAAGCCATTAATACGTCCATTTCTCAAGCACCTACATTGGTGAATCCAAGGTTTGATAAATATTTCATTATTTATGATTTTACAGGTCAAGAGATCATTTCATGGATCTTCACTCAGTAGAATGACAATATAATGGAACAACCAATTGCTTTCTTTTGCCAGTCCCTAAAAGACTATGAGCTCAAATATTCATTTTTTGAAAATTAAGTCTTTTCTATCATTTGAGATTTGAAAAAATTCAAGCACATGTTGTCCAACAACAAAATTCATCTGATGGTGTCTCATCTAGGATTTAAGGACTTTTTTCTGAACAAGGACATGAACAAGAAATGTGTTGGATGGATTACAAAGGTGATGGAGTATGATGTGCACATCAAGGTTACCAAGCTAGTCAAAGGTAAAGGTTTGTGTCAAGTTCCTTCCTAGGGATAGAGAAACCCCATGGAGTGGAGAAGAAAATTTGAAACACATGTGGACGTGATTTAAAGGTCTTTGGAAATCATGGAAGTGATTCAGGAAGATTATGGAAGGTTTCGGAGAAGTTGGGGCAGTTTCGCCAAAATTAGGGTTCATAGGCCTAGTCAGTACATAGGCCAAAACAGACACTGAGCTTCCAAAGGTGATTATGGGAGCTCCATATGGAGTTAGGAGAAAAAAAAAACTTCACCAGAAAGACAATTCCAATCCCTAAATGATTAATAAATATGTTTTTTCACAATACTTTAGTGCCTTAGGTCTGAAAGAAGTTTTTCTCATGTATAGGTGGATTACCAACTGAAAAATATGATTTTTTAGGGATCACATGGAATAATCAAGACATGATATCAAAAATAATGGATTCAAAAGGAAATTTAGAGTTAGGATCATATAAAATTTCACCAAAAACATCCATCATGAGCTCAAGTTATCATCGTCTCAAATTTTCCTCTTGGAGCGAGTTCAAGAGTTAGCCAAATTTTAGGAGGACACGTGTCAGCTCCAGGAGCACAGTGGGATTTTTTGTCCCTGACGTCCCTCAAGGTCTAGGACGTCAAAAATGAAAAAATTCACCCATCCCCCATATGACCTCTAAAACCTCATGCGACCTTCAGGATCGTCAGTTCAGCCCCCGGGTGCTATTGGGAGCTAAAATTCCCTACCGTCGGGTCTTTATCATGTATTAGCTTCAAGAGCACTATGGAATTCAATGTCCATCATGTCCCTCACATGTGAAGGACATAAAACCTTGAAAAATTCATCGAGACCTCTAGAGGAAACTTCTGGTCACCCATGTGACCTTGTTGGTGAGGAAATTTGTCGGGTGGACAAATTTGTGAATTCCTTGCCAACGCTCTAGGAATCTAAGTCCCTCTACTTAACTGGTGCAGCTGTCATGTATACATGTGTGAGAAAGCATGGATTTTTGTGGTGGCCTTTCATCTGGGGATCCAACAGGGGCACTCCACTGACCCTACGACAAATTCTTGTAGTTATCTATAAGGGGGGAATTTTCTGTGAAGGTGGGAAAGGGAGTGAGAAAAGAGGTAGGAGAACTAATGTTGCATGTAGAAAATTAGATTCCTATACACATACTAGTTAGAAATTTCACCACATGCATTTATGAGAAGAAACAACCCTAAAAATGGCAACAAGATGAGATAAGATTGTGAACTCAAAGTTTCTAAAATATCCTCATCAAAGAGGCTAGAAAATCCTTCTTCTTGTATTGATGCTTAAACAGAAGTTGTACATGATGTGGGAATGGAGGAAAGTAGAAGAAAATGGCTATCTCCTTTTCTTTCTCTAAGTATAATGCACTCGTGAGTTTACAAGATTAATTTCCAACCCTTTATAATTATGTGAAGAAGCCATTAAATATCTTGCAAGAAACAGTTACAACTTCTTGTTTGTTAGAAAGAAACGATTTACAATATTTTCAATCATTCACACCCATTCAGATTCTTAATTCGCGAAGAAATGCCAATGGCGAAAAAACCCATACTTTTCATAATGCAGCCGTTACACTCATTTTGTAACTTTAAATTTGAACCTTTCATCTTTCCTTTGAAACTTTAAACCAGAGTCATCCACGTGGGAGAAATTTACTGGAGTGGGCGTGGAGGATGCCGTTTGCATTTTGTGACTTTATAGATATTTTGAATATTAGGACATTTTGGCCCGCACACCCACTTTTGATATGTTCTTGACGCTTGTCCTCACTTGAGTGGAGACAAAGTCAGGGGTCACTTTTATAATTTTACCTTTTTTCAATGCGGGCTCAAAAACATAAATTGCTTCACCGCCCCACCTCCCCTCTTTGAATTTTTGATGCAGGCTTAGTATTTGATTTTTTCCCTGGCGTGGGCAGGGTGGCGGGTAACTTTATGACTTTATATCTTTTTTACAAAGAGGCTTAAAAACACATTGCTCCACCAACCTACTTCCCCACTTTGACTTTCTAACGGCGCACTAAATATTTGACTTTTTCCTTTGTGCTTGGCGGGGCTGTGGATCACTTTTTAACTTTAAGCCCCTTTAATGAAAAAGGCTCAAATTCTCAAATCTCCCTGACGATCCACCTCCCCGCTTTGAATGTTTTGATGCGGGCTCAACATTTGAATTTTTCCCTCTTAGCATGATAGGGGTTGTGGGTCACTTTATGCCTTTTATCCCTTTTTACAAAAAGGCTCAAAAACACAAATTGCTCCATCAACCCGCTTCCCTGCTTTGAATTTCCAACGGCGGGCTCAAGATTTGACTTTTTCCTTTGTGCTTGGCAGGGCTGCGGGTCACTTTTTAAACTTTACACCTTTTTTACAAAGAGGCTAAAAACACACATTTCTCTGCTGGCCCACCTCTAATTATATATGTCCACGTACCCGTGGATAATGGAGCCAAAATTTTATGGGGAAGAAAATGCCTGTCATTCACGACTGTGGAAAAAATGCGGAGAAGAAGAAAATTCCACCATCTTATGCCTGATTTTAAAATTTCTTTTGCAAACCAAGGAATTGAAAATAATACAAGGTTCAACGATCCATGGCCATAAAAAGATTGACAATTTCATTCAAATGAGGATAAAAAAAAATCACGCGTCCAGGTAGGAAAACGGAAAATTTATCAAAACGTGCAGACTAGAGAGTTTAAACAACTTCAAAGAATGAATTTCTCTATCTTTTCAGACTTCCAAATTTAATTGAACACTTTTGGAGGGTGTGAGCTCAAAATGTTTTGAATTTGACTTTAAAATGAAGGGGTATTTTGAGGACGACAACAGCTGGCTCTAACTTGGGGACATGATGTGGACTGAGCATGGTGAAGACATGACATGTTAAATAGAATCTCAATCTCTAGACCCTCTAATTCATTGACCAATGCCTTATCCATTGGGCCTTGTAGAGTCATAAACAACTTTTAGAAAGAAAGATCAAAATGAGGAAACACACAAGCACACAATTGGAAGGAAACACATGACACGCAACATAAGGGGAAATAAAACCACACAATGGAAAGGGAAACACACCTATGGTACAAGGCGGGGGAACAAACCACATTCAATGATGATACAATTTTAAGTATCACCTACTCTAAGTAAATTACAGTGGTGTTCCATCTAAATATGAGAGAAGAAAAACGTTCTTGCCGCAAGCTTCACAAATCTGGAATGGGCCGAGCCAGAATGAATCACACTTTCCATGGTTGCTTTTTGGTTCTGTTCTCTTGTTCCATAGTAGGATGAAGTCCCCAACTTTGAATTCTCTTACCTTGGCCTTATTATCGCAAATATTCTTTACTTTCAATTGGTGCTCCTTAATGCAATCCACCACTTAAAGTCTATTTTCTTCCAGCTTCTCAAGAAAGAGGATCCTCTTGTCAATTGAATCCTTATATTGACCATATTCTATTACCTTTAGCAGCTTAAGAGTTGGCATCTCGATTGTGAGAGGAATTTATTATTCAACTCCATATAGTAGTTGGAATGCTAACATACCTATTGCCTTCTTAGGAGTGATCCTATCTGCCCATAATGTGTCGTACAACCTTTTATGCCAATTCCTTTGATTCTCGTTTACAAGCTTGTGAACAATGGTCATAATGTTCTTATTGCTTGATTCATCCTGTCTGTTTCCTTATGGATAGTAGTAAGAAGAATGAGATAAGGAGATTTTGTAGCTATAGAAAAAATTGGTCAGCTCTCTTAAAGAGAAATAGGTACCATTATCTGCTACAATATTCTGTGGAACTCCAAAATGGACTATGATATTCTCATTCATGAAGTTCCATACTATTTCAGTGTTGGCTTGTGTGGCCGGAATGGTTTCTGTTGGTTTGAAAATTTGTCAGTTAGATAGATCATGGGGAAACAGGCCAACAGTGTGTAGGGCATAGCCCCTCTTTGAGATAGCAAAGAAAAACTAGTTTATTTCTAATCTATCAAGCAGGAATCTATGCAAATCTATACTATTCTAACTTCAGGGGGTTTGGGATCTCATCCTAGTAGAGGTAGTTCCAGATGCAAATAGAAATGTAGGAGGAAAGGAATAGAGGAGGGTAGATCTGAAGGAAGAAAAGAAATGAATTCCAAGATAGAAAGGTCAGAAGGTTTATGCTTTGGGCTGGTACTAAACAGATCCAAGCTTAATTTCATAAACAGATAAAGTAATACTGATGAACATATGATGATAATAAAAATGAATCCAACAGAACAAAAACATAGATCTAACTTAAGAAATATCTGATGCAAATAACATATATATGGAGCACAAAGTCTGAACATATATATTAATATTTCTTCTGTTACAAGAAAGCACAAAGTATTTTTCTCTTCACTTCTCTTTTCATACAAAAAATGTCCACCTGGAATACTACAAGTGTTCCAGTATTTATAGAAGGAGAAGAGGAAATAAGATAAAAGCAAACCAACAACTACAAAATATCTAAAAAGTCAAAAGTTGACTTTGGGCAAATTTTTGGATGGCAACATGGATGATGTCATCGTAAATGCCAACATGCTTTTTAAATATGTTTACAAAAATGATGAAAGCATACACAAGAGGAGAAACTACTCCTCATCATCTCTTTTCTTAAACTGAGTGTCTTGCTTCTAATAAGGAGAGTTGATGTGACACTGTGTTTGATATTCCATAAACTTGTTGATCATTTTCTGAAGTTGATTATGATTTGGACCCTTGAAATGGTCGCCAATGACTTTGCAAGTTTCTTTTTCATTCTTGAGCTTGTCAGGTAACCTGGCAAACTCCTCGCATGCATCAATCAAGAAGCCAATGAAATCATGGCAAGCCAGAAGGTTATTGATTGATTCTCAGTCAAAAGTGACCTCTGGTGCCAAACCTTGAGTGACTATATATTTGAAGCACTGGAATGTATCTTCTGCTTCCCTCAAAGTGAATGATTCATTGAGCATCCCTGGAGACATCTTTGTAACTATTTACTCCATGTTGTATCGTGCATCCAGGGCTTCATCCTTGATTTTATCTATCCTCTCCAGGATATATTCCATTTGATCGACCTGGTAATCTAATGCAATGAGAGCTTTATTATGTGCCTGCGGGTGATCGATAACGCCAACCTTCAATAGGTTGTCAGCTGAGCAGTTAGCCATTGCTTGGAATGTTTCATGTTGCAACATTTTTTTATCCAACTCCTCAGAGAGGGATCCTACTACTGCTTGTAGCTCCTTATTTGCCTGATCTATATCCTAGTAGAGCACTGTGAACTTCTTAATAATTCCCTCACTATCTCTGAGGATTAGCTTAATCTAGGAGGATACTGCTGCTCCTTGTTTGCCGATCTTAGCATATTCATTTATTTTGTCCTGACTGAGAACTTCAATAGGTTTGGTGGTAGTCACAGGAGGATTTTTTCCCATTCTCTGCAATTCTTGGAGAAGATATTTGTTCTGTTATTTGAGTATTCTCTTCTCCTTTATTGATTCTTGAAGCTTCTTGTAAAGAGCATCTACTGTAGACAAGGCCTCTCCTTGTAGGCTTTCAGATGAGGTTCCCATTGTGACTTGGGTCACTGTGAAGTATGTGTGAGATAGATCGTTCTTTTCTTAGGTGGGATCAGAGTATGCAATCTCCATGACTCTCTCCCCTGAAGTGTTCTTAGAAAAGTGAGTTATCACTTTCTACTTCTTGGGTCACTTCTTAGGAATGATGGAGAATTCCATGGGTGTGATGGGAACCTTTCTCTTATGCTAACCCAGATGGTCAAAAATCTAGCTAGGACTTATGGGAGAGGGAGTAGAGGGAATAGAAGAAGAAACGAGGGTGAAAGGGGAAGCAACTGAAGAGGCCTTAGGGAAGAACGTTGAAACACTTAGCAGTGGCATCGACAAGGAGTCCAACATGCTGCTACTTGTGGGGCCTGGAGTTACTACAAGGGAAGAAAAGGACATGGAAATGGAAGGGATCTGCAATTGGATGGAGGGAACACTGGGTGAAAGATCCGTGAGAGAGGAGAAGATGGAAGAGGTGGGAGATGGAAGGGAAGAAGGGAGAGAAGAAGATACATCCATAGGAATAAATGCTTCAATGACAGGGGGAGGAGAAGGAGTGGAAGGAGGAATGGTGGATACCTTAGTATTTGTAGCTGTGATAACATCCTAGGTGGATGTATCCATTGAAACTTCTTTTGTTTCCTCTTCTTTACCTGGAGACACCAGGTCGACCACTTGTTTCTCAGAAGTAGTAGGAGGGATTTGAGGAGCTTCTTCTTGCTTGCTTGATTCTCCCTCCTTGTCTTTTCCTTTTCTTTTCAGAAATTAGGCCAGTCTTGGAGGTGCTCTACCTGAAGGAGAAGCAATGAAATCTACCCCAAGGTAGGTGAGACTATTCTATTTGCACTAATGTTTGGTGCACTGCAACGTGGGCTTAACCCTTTCTTGAATGGTCTTTGACACCTTGGCTCTGTCGATCTCTGCGAATGTCCAATCATCACCCTCTATGTCAAGGTAAACCTGATTAATTTCTTAATCAGTCTCTTGGTATCCCTTTGGAACGATGGCTACGCCATAATGGATGATCTCCTCTAGAGCTAGCCAGGAGTGATCCTTTCACCTGATGTCTATTTCATGCATCAGGTCGACCCAGATGTCCTAGATCTTAGGAACATGGATGGGATAAATTTTTTCCCTTGGGAGGAAACTCTGGTAATCAAAGGCGGGCCTTGCTGGGAAGTTATGCTTCAAATTTAACAATTCCATCTTAACATACATCTCCCATGCTTTGGCAAGTGTGGTGCAGGTGTATCAGCCAACTGTAAGGGGGAATGGAGTTCCTCCTTTCTTTCTCTTCATGCACTTCTCATGGTATGTGATTAGTTGCCTTGAAAACTCCAAGAGGATAAAATTTGGCCCTATATACCTTAGTAGCTTCATCGGTTCACCCTCGAAATTCAGCACTCTGAGATATGTGAATGTGGGGAATTGTGTGAAAAATGCTCCCCATTTCTTTGTGGCAGCAATCACACTCGGACTGGTCTGACCGTGTCTCATATTCAGCCTCAGTAAGTAGATTGCCTCATAGAAAAAGGCATCATTGATCTTGGAGAATTAGGAGATGCCATCCTCGAGCTTTAGCTCTGGGTAGAATTCATATATTTTGACTAGGGGCCATACCTCATTTCAAGCCAAGCCTGTGAAATCTCTCATTGATGATGCAGTGTATACAATGTAGGAATTCATGTAGAACTTCCTGGTTGTTAGGACTTGTTGAAGATGTTGGGAGATGGTGTCGTTGATGATTTCACCCCACCTAAAATGTTGATCAGGTGTGTTCTTGCTCATGGTCTCTAGATACCTCAGCATCCATTTGTGGAAATAATGGGCATCTCGGAGCCCAAATACTCTGTTCAGGAAGGTGATTGTATCACTTAACTTCTCATTAAAGTCACTACGGTGGATGGTCTATGGCCACCTGCTCATCAGCTTCTTGTTTTTTAGATAAAGTTATTTCATCATTTGCATGCATTTATCCTCATTGTCGTCCCCGGCCTTCTTACATTCTTCTAGACTTATGGTGACATATTTCCTATGATGAGGAATGCCCAGGGTCAGTTCAAAGTGATGGGTTGTGAGTTCGATGATCATCTTTTGCTCTTTTTCCTCGACACATCTTGTGTCCTTGTTATAGCATCGAGGCACCAACATGATAAATTTGTTATTTATAGCACTTACTGGTAGCCCAGCTGTAAAGTGCAATCCACTGCCCACCAGGTTTTTCATCCACGGGCCACTGCTTACAGAGGTGGTCCTTGCCTAGAAGTCATCCATATCAATATGCCCTAACTCAGAGTCTTTGATGTCAAGGTCTCTCTCTACATATGAGTCAAGCATCCTGAATTTCTCATATTTTTACTTCATCTCTTGTTCTGACATCTTTTCTTTAGCTTTAGACTTGGTTGGTGTCTTGCTTGATGAAGACATGTGTGAGCTTGAGGGTGGCTGTTGTTGTTCTGTAAGAAGAATTAATGAGCTACAACATAGAAGATCCATGACAACCGTCATGTTATTCATAATGAAATCTTGAAGAATGAATAATGAGCAATTATAAGGCTTAGGGCGTAAGGCGTAGGTTCATAGCATGTTGTAGAGGCTTAAAAATGTTGGGTGGATTTTTGAGGATGTCGACATGGAAAAAGGTGCGCCAGTGTTTATATGAGAAAAGTTACGCCAAGGTTATAAAAGGTACACTTTTGAGAAGTGTTACGTGAGAAAATGCAGTGCCAAAGGGTAAAGCGTAGGGTGTGGGTTTACAACATGTGACATGTCATGTTGGCATTAAGGGAAATGCACCTACGCCTTAAGGAAAAATTGGTTTGACTGGGCGCTGAAAAATATTGTGTTACATGGGTTTAGACTACGCCAAGGCGCAACATTGAGAGATGTTGCAAGGAGGTTCAACGCGCCAAAGGAAAAATGCATGGCATGGTTTTGAATCACTCAACATCTTTTGTTGATGTTGTGCAGATTGTGCCTGTGCCCCATGAAAGTTGCTAAGTGTTATTTCAACTGGACACGGGTTAGGGTCATGTAAAGAAAGGATAGTGCACCAAAGTGGAATTTCAAAATATGTTGCAAGGACAACACACCAAGCTTTCATTAGTTTAATAGCTTAGATTATTTTCCTTCTTTCTCTTTCTCTCTTTTTGGATACCTCAGATGGTAAAGAAAGGGTTTGTTTTGGCAAGGCAATAGGTAGGAAAATATGAGTTTTTTGGTTTCTTCAAAGGCAGGGTCCTTCCAGATTTGTAGATCTGGAAGGAGAGGAAAAGGGATTTCTAGCTGGTTGGTAGATTGTTAAGTTCTTCTTTTTAGATTTAATCTTTTTTAACAACCCTAAAACCTAACACAAACAAAAACAAAAACCATAACAACAAGGATGGCAAAATCTACTTACCCGACTTTATAAAACATGAAGGACGATGTTGGGGTCCACAAGCTCGAAAAATGGAATGCGGGGGTGACAAAGATAGCTGACAGGTGCAGAGAAAACACTTTTTCAATTTTCAATTCATGAAAGTGACAGGTGTCAAGCACCTATTTATAGGAAAACTAGCATTTATTATTTCACCAACTTTCTTTAGCGCACCTTTTGGAGTGTCGACACGGGTTAAAATGTGCCTTGGTGTAATTTTATTAGCGTTGACATAATACTTTCAGTGCCTTAGCACACATTTCATGGTGTCAACACACCATTTCCCGTGCCTAAGCATATACTTGGTGCATGTTTTATGATGTTGACACGACATTTCTAGCACCAAAGGGATTTCTAAGGGGCGCATATTTTGGTATGTCGACATGAGAATTCCTACGCCTATTTCAAAAAGGTGTGTTTTTGAGAGTGTTGACACACCTTTTTCAGTGCCCAGTTAAAGAAGCTGAAAATGGCTAAGTTCTAAAAAACTTGATTTTTGAAAGGGAGTTTTAGGCCATTTTTAAACGTTATCAGACTTCCTCAGGGGACCAAAATTGAATTTTGGTATGGTTACCTGCAAATTGCCCTTGTCAATTCTGTAGGATAATAGTTTCCACCCATTTGGTGAAGTAGTATATTGTTGTGAGTACATAGGTGTGCCCCAATCTTGAGTGATGGTTCAGAACACCAATGAATTCCAGCCCCCATTGTTGAAATGGTTCTTCAATAACCACAGGCATGAGTGGTAATCTAGCAAGTTGTGGTCTTCCACTGAACTATTTGCATGCTTTACATTTAGAAACCCAATCTCGAGTGTCTGCAAAGATGGTGGGCCAATAATACATTCCTCGAAGGATCTTGTGTGCAATGACCATTGGTGAAAAATATCCACCACATGCTTGGTCATGGTATGCTTTAAGAAAATTTTCTTGTTTCTCTTTATCTACGCACCTGAGGAAACAACCATCAAAGCCTCATTTGTAAAGCACATGATTCCAAATTACAAATTTAGTTACCTTCAGCTTGAGTGTTCTCCTTTTCTTGTAATCAATATGGGGAGGGAATTCTGCATAAGTCAAGTAATAGGAAATATCAACATACCACTCATCAATAGTGGTGACAAAGAGAACCTGTGGGTTATCTTCTGAACAAGTTGAGCAAGCACAATTTTCTTCACCATGTTGAAATTTGAGTGTTTCATCTTCAGAAATCAACTTACACAAACGATTTCCCCTTACCAGATTGGAGGATCAAATCTCCAAGTCATATTCTTGAGTCTTTACAATATAATTTCCTCTTTTAGCTCTAGGATAATGATGTGTCAAGATGGACTTGATTGCACTACCAGGGACCATCACCACCATATGGGAATTAGGGATGTAAAACCTGAAGTTATTTATAGCCTTGACCCCTGCATAGGCATGCTTATCTAATTGGTTATATTTTAACCCATGATTTTTTGAAGGATAACTTGTGAAAGTAATAGGTGCTTCCATGCCTTCATCATTTTTTTAAATGAGAATAGAAGAGAGTGTACGTTATGATGCATAACAATACATTATGAATTCTTTGTTAAAATTTGGAGATACAAGAGTTGGAGCCTTGGTAATGGATTTCTTGATCTCTTCGAATGATGCTTTCCCTTCATTGTTCCATTTGAACTTTTCTTATGGTTTCATCATGAAAGTGATGTGCTTCGTCAACTTAGCAAACTCAGGTACAAAATGACAAAGAAATTTCACCTTTTTAAAGAATGAATGAACTCCTTTCTTACTTGTGGGCAGGGCAAATGCTTGAATGGATATAATCCTCTCATGATCAATGTGTGCTCCTTGTTTTTTCATAATGTGCACCAATAACTTGCCTTCTGTGACTCCAAAAATGCACTTTTTTGGATTTAATGATATGCCATGTTTCCTACACCTTACAAGTACCTGTTCCAAGCGATACATATGATCTCCCCTCTTCTTTGAAAATATTGTGAGATCATCAAGATATATAACAATGCAATGCTTCAGAGCTTTGAAGTCCAAATCCATTGCCCTTTGGAATGTAGCTCCTGCATTGATTAGGCAAAAAGGCATTCTTTTGTAGGAAAAAGTGCCCTAAGGTTTTGTAAAGGTTATCTTGATTTGATTATATCCTGAGAATCCATCAAGTAATGAAAGCATTTCAGATCCAGTGACTGCTAGTAGGATATGGTCCATGATAGGAAGGGGATAATTCTCCTTTAGTGATTCCTGGTTCAGGTTGTGAAAATCTACACATATCCTTATTTCACCATTCTTTTTCTGAACTTGCATAATGTTAGCCACCCACGTTGAATGTTGAATGGGAAATATGATCCTTGTATTAAGCAGCTTTGTTACCTCCTCCTTGATGGTATCAGAAATCTTTGGGTTGTACGGCCCTTGTTTCTTCCTGAAGGGCTTAACACCCTGCTTCAAACAAATTGAGTGATGCATTTCCTTTGGTTGCAAGGATTTGACTTCATCATAAGAGTATGCCAAGACATCTGAGTATTTCTTGAGTAATGCAACAAACCTTATTTTTTCTTCAGGTGAGAAATGTTTTCCAATATTTACCATTCTTGGCTCCTCCAGGGTACCAATATTTTCTTTATTAAAATCAGTTGGGCACCGAGAAGATTGCTTTTCTTTCTCTTGAATGAATCTGTCATGTTTGTCAAAGAGGTGTTCTAAAGAGACTAGGCCTTTGGGAATTTTGTTCCCTTTCAATTTGATTACTCCCTCATCATCAATTCCTTCAATTCCTTCTTTCTCTTCTTTGGGGATTGCTTCTCGGTGTGGATTTTCACCTCCTTCAAAGAAGAGATTTTTGAAATCATCCCTTTGCTCTAAAAAAGGCTAGAATTCGGTTATCATCATTGAAGACTTACCAATGATTTGCATTGTCTAGTACACTAGACCTTAATACCATCTCAATGGTCACTTTTTCTTTACCAAAAGAAGGATGAGGTGTCACTAGGGAAGCTGACACTTTAAGAGAATAATCCTTTTCATTCTGTTCCCTTAGAATAGCTTCAATGGAAACTACATCAAAAAAATCATTGCATTCCCACACTCTATTTCTATAATGTTGTAGTCTTGGATTCTTCACCTGATATTATTGGCAAACCTTCATTACTATAACCTCTACATCACCTCGACATCTTAGTTTCTTGATTCCCATGTCCTCTGATACACTCATGCCTAAGAGAAGTGTTTCATACTTTGCAGTGTTATTTGTATTATCAAATTGAAGCTTGTAGGCAAATGGGTACAACTCATTGGAAGGAGAGTACAATGCTACACCAGCTCCTCAGCCCACACTGGAATGACTACCATCAAATTCCTATGTCCAAATTTGATCCTCTTCTTCCTTCATGAGAAGTAGCAAGTTCTCCTCTTTTTTTGATGTGAGGAAGTAGTTTCCTAGCCCATAATATTGAAAGAGAATGTTTGCTTTCGGATCATCAGAATTTTGTACTCTAAACTTCATCTTTCTTACTGGTAGCAACTTCTTTATCTTTCCTTTTATTGGAATAGTTGCAGATGACCAATCCATTTTTAACTCTCCACCCAGGTCTCTGCAGAAACTCCTACTCAATAGCATACCAAAGGATGTTGGGATGTCTGCTACAAGTATGGTTAGGAGCACCTTATTGTCTGGAAAATCAGCTAGTGCTACCTGTGCATCTTGGATTCTTCCTACCAATGGCACTTGTTTGGATTCCATTGAGTAGCAGGTTCCATTTACCCGAGTCAAGGTGAGGCCTAGAGAATTTGTAACTTTTGTTGGTATCACATTGTCTGAGGCTCCGGAATCTATGATATAATTATTTAGCTGGAAGCCTTTAATGAGGAGTGAAAGGTAGAAAAGTTCAACCCTGTTGGTTTTGGAGGCACTGAGGGCTAGCATGTTTTGGGAAGGTGGTGTGGATGGTGTGGGCAGTAAGCCTTTAGAATTGGGACTCGATGATACAGAGTTACCACCAAGAACTACATTGATGAACTTGTCAAATTGGGCAAGGTGTGTTTGTAGGTATTCTATTTCTGAGAGATGGACTATGATTTTGCTTGCATGTTCCACAAAGTCAAATGGGGTTATGGTGAGCAAGGAAAAGGTTCTAGAAATGGAGGAATATTTACATGATGGAGGATTCACTATTTTGGGTGTTGAATTCTCCTTTTCGGGTGTAGCAATTGGCTTGGAAGGGGGAGAGGGTGTAGCTTTTGATTGAACCTTAGATGTTTTTGTAGGAACAACATTTAGAGGAGAATTTTTCTTAGCAACTTTTGAGCTGGGAGAAGAATTAGATGACTTACTTGGCATAGTAGCATGATCCATGACAACTAGTGAGTCTGGTTTTTCTTTGGCCGACTCCATAGAAGGTGGCAATGGTGATCCTATGCTGATGATTTTATTTTGAGTGACCTCTGGAGGAGAATTTTCTTTATTCCTCTTATCCTTTACCACAACTATTGAGGATGAAGCACCTTTCCTGGATTGTGCACGAATGAAAAAATCACACAAGAAACTTGGATCTTATTCATCATCCTCATCTTCATCATCAAAATATTCAATTAGGCCATTGTGCATATCAACTTCCTCAACCTCAAGATAGTTTTCATAATATTCCATATTTTCTTCTTCAGTTTCATCAATTTCTGCTTCCTCCTATGGCTCTTTGGTGTCACATATGGCATTGACTGGTGGTGCTTCAAGAGCAAGCCGACGAGGAGGTGTAGCAATCCTTGGCCTATCTAGAGGGTTTTTTTCCTTGAAGCATTCCAAATTGTGATTTGAGATAGCTGTTTCTTTAAGGCAACCAAGTTATTTGCCATTTTTTGGAACATTGGATTTGTGGTGACAGAGTTCAAATTCTAACCCTTTTTCTTTCCATTGATGCCTTTCACCTTTCCAAAAAGGATTAGATCATCATCAGTTTCTATTACATGGTCCTTGTCCTCCTTCAACGTTCTTGGTTGGGCTCTTCTGAGGAAGAAACCTACTTATGATGGAAAATCACTGATGGAAAACCTCTTCAAATTATTTTCAGAAGGCACCACATCTTTAGGGATCCTTCTTATCACTCTATCATATCTTGCTATGAATTACCTCATTGACTCAGAGGTTTCTTTCTTCTTTTGTACCAATTGGACCAAAAGATCATAACAATCATTTTTTCTCTTGAACCTGTATTCGAATGCACTTATTTTATCCTCCCAACAGGTGACGGACCTTAGGGGTAGCATGTAGAACCATTTGGAAAATTTCTCTTGAAGTGACTCCATAAAGAGTCAGACTGATACATCTTCATCCTCAACACCTAACACACCACACACAGTGATGAATGCTACTACATGCTCTTCAGGGAGTTGAGAACCATCCCCTCTAAATTTTTGGAAGTTTTTTCTCGATCCTCTTGGTATCTCATGGAGTGGTTCAGCAACAACCAGTGGACCGGTGTTTCCTCCCCATGGTACATTAGGCCTATGGGACTCATGATCACTCTCACGATCATAATCCCACATTCTATTTCTATTTCTAGCTTCTAACCTTGCTAAGGTTTTGGCTTCTTTTGCTGCTCTTTCATCTACCTCAGCTTGAAGTATCTCAATTTATTCAAGTTGAGATCTTATTTCCTCTTCCAATCTTACTTCTCTTTCTCTAGCTTCTTCTTTAGTCTCTATGTCGGTGAAATCTTCAAGGCTCTTGTTGATGTATGGGAATTCATTTTCCAGAGGATTGGCAACACTCAGGTTCCCAACATGACCGGTTTCTTGAGAAGGAAGCCTTTGGATTCTGAATAGCTCTTGTCTCCTTTGAAGTTACTCAAAAATGGGATCAGTTTTTCCTCCTTTTCTTTGTTTTTGGGTGTATCTTCTATCCACCAGCTTGAAAATCTATGCTCTTATTTGTGCTGTTGGAATTTGTCTTTTCCTCTCCAATTCAACAACGCGTTCTTCTTTAAGGTCCATAATTCTCATGGCAATAAGGTAGTGATTGGCACTTTGTCTATTATTTCAAATATCTTCCCTCAAATCTGAAGCAACATATTCTTGGATGTGGTAGAGAAATTCAGGTCTTTCAACAGGAGGGTTTCCTGAAATAGCCATGATTTGAATCCATGTGGCTCATATAGCCATTCAAAATCCATTAAAAAAAATTCTTTTTTGAATTTTGAATTTTTTGACCTTATGGTCACATTCAGGTGCAGATGGTGCTAAATCTTCCCCATAGTGGGTGCCAAAAATTGTTGGCAAGGAAATTTGTCAGGTAGGCAAATTTGTTAATTCCTTGCCAATGCTCTAGGAATCTAAGTCCCTCTACTTAACTGGTGCAGTTGTCATGTATGCATGCATGAGAAAGCGTGGATTTCCATGGTGGCGTTTTAGCCAAGGATCCAACAGGGGCACTCCACTGACCCTACATAAAATTCTTGTAGTTATCTGCAAGGGGGAATTTTCTATGGAGGTGGGAAAGGGAGTGAAAATAGGGGCAAGATAACTAATGTTGCAAGTAGAAAATTAGATTCATGTACACACACTAGTTATAAATTTCAACACATGCATTTATGAGAAGAAACAACCTTGCAAATGGCAACAAGATGAGATCATATTACAAACTCAAAGTTTCTATAATCTCCTCATCAAAGAGGCTACATAATACTTCTTCTTGTATTAATGCTTAAAGAGAAGTTGTACATAATGTGGGAATGGAAGAAATTTGAGAATGGAGGAAAGTAGAAGAAAATGGATATTTCTTTTCTTTCTCTAAGTACAATGCACTCGTGAGTTTACAAGATCAATTTCCAACCATTTACAATGGCGTGAAGAAGCCATTAAATATCTTGCAAGAAATGGTTACAATTTCTTCTTTGTTAGCAAGAAACAATTTACAATCTTTTCAATCATTCACATCCGTTCAGATTCTTGATTCCCGAAGAAACGCCAATGGCATAAAAAACTAGACTTTTCATGATGCAGTTGTTACACTCATTTTGTAACTTTAAATTTGAACCATTCATATTGCCTTTGAAACTTTAAACCAGAGTCATCCACATGGGAGAAATTTACTGGAGCGGACGTGGAGGATGCCTTTTACATTTTGTGACTTTATAGAGATTTGGCATTTTGGGACATTTTGTCCCATGCACCCGCTTTTGATATGGTCTTGAAACGTGGCCTCACTTGAGTGGAGACAGATTTTTGGCTTACTTTTATAATTTTACCTTTTTTCAATACGGGCTCAAAAACACAAATTTCTCTACCGTCCCACCTCCCCTCTTTGACCTTTTGATGTGGGCTTAATATTTGACTTTTTCCTTGGTGTGGGTGGGGCTGCGGGTCACTTTATGACTTTACAATTTTTTTACAAAGAGGCTCATAAACAAAAATTGCTCCACCAACCCACTTCCCCACTTTGACTTTCCAATGACAGGCTCAAGATTTGACTTTTTCCTTTGTGCTTGGCGGGGCTGTGGGTCTCTTTTTAACTTTAAGCCCCTTTAATGAAAAAGGCTCAAACTCTCAAATCTCCCTGACGATCCGCCTCCCCGCTTTGACTCTTTTGATACGAGCTCAACATTTGAATTTTTCCCTCTTAGCATGATCGGTGCTGCGGGTCACTTTATGCCTTTTATCCCTTTTTACAAAAAGTCTCAAAAACACAAATTGCTCTGGCGACCCACTTCCCCACTTTGACTTTCCAATGGCAGGCTCAAGATTTGACTTTTTCCTTTATGCTTAGCCGGGTTGTCGGTCACTTTTTTAAATTTACGCCTTTTTTACAAAGAGGCTCAAAACACAAATTGCTCCACCGGCCCGCCTCCAATTAGATATGTCTACTTACCCATGGATAATGGAGCAAAAATTTGACGGGGAAGAAAATGCCTATCATTCACGACAGTGGAAAAATGCAAAGAAGAAGAAAACTCCACCAGGTTGCGCCCAATTTTCAAATTTCTTTCACAAACCAAGGAATTAAAAACAATACAAGGTTCGACGATCCATGGTCATAGAAATATTGACAATTTCATTCAAATGAGGAAAACAATAAAATTTTCACACGTCTAGACTGGAAAATAGAAAATTTATCAAAACGTGCAGACTAGAGAGTTTAAACAACTTCAAAGCATGAATTTCTCTATTTTTTTAGACTTCCAACTTTACTTGAACACTTATAGAGGCTGTGAGCTAAAAATTTTTGAATTTGGATTTAAAATGAGCGGGAATTTTGAGGGCAAAAACAGACCCGCTTCTAGCACCTTAGTGCTTTAAAGCTAATTTTCTAGCTCTCACTCTTGTCATTGAATCGCCACTTCGTGTCACCATATTGATCACCGTAGAAAGTGATGTCCCTCATGTCCTTTTGAGGTGAGGGAAATAAAGGAAAAAAAAAATTCCCATCCATATCTATGCATAATTTTTGAATATTTTTTAAATCCTCACCTGCCACTTTCTTCTCGCTTCTTACATCTAACTCTCGTATGCACAGTTCTTCCTCCAAACTGCTCTGCAAATTCCCACCACCACTCCACCATTGCTTAACCTTAAACCAGGTCTATCATAGTAGTGTTTTCCTCCACTCCATGAAATAATAAAAGTCTCAGAAGGAGGTTTGGGAAAACAAGGAAGATGAAGTGAAGAAAGAAGAGAAGAAAATAGTGAAAATGTCCATTGTCGTGAAACGAAGATTCATAGAAATCTTGCAAACCAATGCATGAAACAACACACCATTTTTTCTATTACTTCCTCTATAAAAATATATGAAAAAAAAACCTTCAATCCCTCCTTGTGCTGCATGGAACATTCACAACAAATAGATCTTCTTTCCAGCCCGACGAAGAAAAAGTTGGATTTCCCATCAAACCGGTTGTCGGATTGAAACAAGATTTCATCTGAAGCATAAGAATAAAAAACCCACATCAAAAATATAATTTTTTTTACAAATGGAGGAGAAAACCAGATGTAAAATTTTCAAGGTCCATTGATGGTTTCCATGTCCAAAAGCATTGCTAGGTCCAAAAATTGAAAGATTAAAATCTCCTAGACTATTGAGCGGGTAGGTCTAAAATTTTAAAGGGGTGATATTAGGAAAATAACCATATTATAAAACTTAATTCCACATCAATCCAACCTCGAAAATACCACTTTCTAAAAATAGCAGGTATTCTGCATAGGATACTATTATTTTGGGAAAATCATCAACAGAAAAATGTGCAAAGGAGACAGAGACCTTGGAGATGCACTGCAGCTAAGAAATCATCAAAATGAGAATTTTGGCACTTAATTAAAATAGTAATTGGTCCCAAAAGAAATTTCTAAAAATATAAAGTTCATCTAAATGGAGAGAGGAATGCAGGGAGAAGGGGAAATCAGAGTAGTAACATTCAGTTGGGGTTCGAGGGAGTTGCTCTTTCATACTTACTAAAAATAGTAAGTTGTTATTTATAGGGAAAACATGAAGTAGAAGTGGACATGACAGAAGATGGCATAGCCCTTTGCCTGTGAGTATGAGATAGAAGACAACAATGTCTTTTACATGGACCTAAAAGACCTAAGAACTCACATGATATCCAGAGACCGAAAGAATATTGAAGATCCGATATTCACCAGTGGATTGTTCGCTACCCCAGGACACCAAATCTATGTCCAAAGTATTGAATTATTCCTATTCTACTCTCACCACTATGAACCTGAAACATGAACCATCCGAGATAAAAATGTTACAACAATGACGGTCATTAACCCTAGAACCATCTCACTTTCTCTGCACATACCGAAATCACCCAACATGGTCGTCATCTCAAACTATAGGGCCTTGGAAATCAGGTTTGAGACACTCAATCGGGCCATCATAGAGTTGGAGAAAAAATATGAACAAACATACAAATTGTAGGATAGTGTAAATTGGAAAATTCAAAAACTTGGAGTACCTGCAATAGGCGAGGATACAACTGTTGATGAATTGGTTAGTTCATTTGAATAATACATCAAGAAATAGATACATTGGGCTACATTTGCATTCCTCATGTTGAAAAAGTGGAACCTGTAGCAGCTTGTTTCAGCAAAAATCATGGAGGAACAGGGGCCTTCTCATGAGCATGAAATGGAAACTAGTCAGGAAGTGAGATCAAATCCACTACAATGGCTCATTTTTCTACATAATTATTCTTCTTTCTCCCTTCTTCTTCTTCTTCCTCTCTCTCTCTTTTCTTTGCACCCAACGCTCTCTCTCATCAATGTTATATTTTTGCATTGTGGTTTGCACTTTTTAATATAACTTTAAGTGACTCTAGAAAAATAATGTAAACTTAAAGTCACCTTGATTTAATAAAAGGGACTTAAATATTTAAGTGGAATATGAACAGTCTAAATTCAAATTAAAGTATTTGCAAAGTCACTGGGAAGATGAAGAGTTTCCTTCTCTTCTATAAATTGTAACAAGCTTAGGTCATTTGAGCTTCTTCTTGGAAAAATTCTGAGACTTCTTATATATTAGAGCTATTTTTGTGAATTCATGAGAGAGATATCCTTGTGAAGAGAGCAAAGAGAGAAAAAATTTTACATTTTCAATACTCAAAAATGTCTTTTGTTTCCATGTTATGTATAATTTATTCTTGAGATTCAATAAAGGAAGAAGGAATTTTAGATTGTTTTGACTGAGGAGTTTAGTGGTACTTTGTGATCATTAAATGCTGTTTGGTCTTGTTGTTGTTATGGAGATTTTTTTTTCTTCTAAATTCAAGTGCATGTAATTAAATTTCTAGATAGTGTATGCAAGTCTCTAATTTTCTACTTGCAACATTAGTTTCTCTTTTCTAACTTTAACACTCCTTTTCCCACTTTCCTATAAAATTCCTCTCTTGTAGATATATGCAAGATTTTTCCACAGGGTTAGTGGAGTGCCCCTATTGGATCCCCGACCAAAATTATACCAAGATAAAACTCACTTTTTACTCACACATGCACATATGACAACTATATTGGTTAATTATAGGGAATTAAACTCCCGGAGCATTGGAAAGATAACCACCAATTTTTCCTTGACAAATTTTCTCACCAATAGTTTTTGGTGCCCACTATGGGGCAGATTTAGTAGCATCTACAACCGAATATGACTAGAAGGTCAGAAAAAAATAAAAAAATAAAAAAATAAAATTTCTAGAGTTTGAATAGCTATATGAGCCTCATGTCTACAAACCATGGCTATTCTAGGAAATCCTCCTATTGAAAGACCTGAATTTCTCTTCCACATCCAAGAAGATATTGCTTCAGATTTGAGAGAAGCTATTTGGCATAACAGGTGAAGTGTCAACCACTACTTCTTTGCCACATGAATTATTGACCTTAAAGAGGAACACACTACTAAATTGGAAAGGAAAAGACACATTCTAGCAGCACAAAGAAGAGAATAGATTTCCAAGTTGGTAGATAGAAGATACACCTGGAAACAACAAGGAGGAGGACAAACCAATCCTAATTTTGAAGAAATCTAAAGAAGGACAGAGCTGCCCCAAATTCAAAAGTCTCCTTTTTGTCACATAGCTGGTCACATTGGGAGTCTGAGCATTATCAATCCATTGGAAATTGAGTTCACATACATCAATGAGAACCTTGAATATTTCACTGACGAAGAGACCACAGAATAAGATAGAGAAAGAGAAGAAAATGTTGAAGCTGAAATAAGAGCTCAAATTAAATAAATTTAAAGATCTCAATCTGAAGTAGATGTAAGAGCAACAACAGAAGCCACATCCTTAGAGAGATTCAAATCTAGAATCCAAAACAAAATGACGGATCATGATCGTGAGGACCATAGGCCTAATGTACCATGGGGGGAACACCAGCCCACTTGCCCTTGCTTAACCACTTCACAAGCTACCAAAAGGCTCAAGAAAAAGCATTCCAAAGTTTAGAGGGGATGTTTCTCAACTCCCTGAGGAACATGTAGCAGTATTTATCACCGCTTGTAGTGGATTAGACATTGAACATGAAGATGTGTCAGTCCGGCTATTTATGGAGTCACTTCAAGAAAAAGTTGTCGAATGGTTCTACATGCTTTCCCTGATGTATTTCACCTACTGGGAATATATATGAAGCGCATATAAACACAGTTTTAAGACCATGGAATACTATCAAGATCTCTTGGTCTAATTGGTAAAAATGAAGAAAGAAACCTTCAAATAAATGAGAGACTTCATAACGATATATAACAGAGTGATAAGAAGAATCCTTGAAGATGTGGTTCCTCCTAAAAATAACTTGAAGAGATTCTTCATCAGTGCCTTGCCATTAGAAGTAGGTTTCTTCCTTAGAAGAACCCAACCAAGAACATTGAGGGAAGCTCAAGACTATGTGATAGAAACCGATGATGATCTAATCATGTCTGATAAAGTGAAAGGCCTAAATGGAAAGCAAAAAGGCCATAATTCAAGTTCAGTCACCATGGATCCAATGTTCCAAAAAATGGAAATTGACTTGGTTGCCTTGAAGAAACAAATCTCTCATATCATAATGCAGGACACTCCAAGGAAGCCAAATCCTCCTAATAGACTAAGGATTATTCCACCTCCTTTTCATCTCACTCTCGAAGCACATCAATCAATGTCGCTATAGTGAAATCGCTAGTATAATTCATATTATGAGTAGTAATATAACACCAACTAACATAATATTTCAGAATAATAATCTCAATATGCACTTATAATAGCTTCGCCACTTTGAGGGGGCAACCTCCAAACCATATAATAAGACTCAAATTCTCAAATGATGATGAACTACTACCTAAAATCCCCTATATATACTATTCATATGTTATGGCCAACACCAAGGCTGACCTATTAAGCATGAGAAAGTATAAATGATATAATAAAATGATATGGTAAGCCACAAGTCGACTACTCATATCCTAATAAAAGTAATAGGTTAAGGGCGTAGCATAAGCTCCCGCATACAAAATCCATGTTTTAGGATAAATCGCAGTCCTTTGTTGAGTGTGAACTCACCACAATCATTGAGATCAGGAAAAACATGACTCTTGATAAACAAACACGCATAGTCTCCCTTATCAATTAAGTCACAAACATTGTTGTTGGATCTTACCACACAGAGTGACTTTGTTAGTCCCAACCTCTTAAAACTATCAAAAATCTAAAAATAAAAAACAATTCAAAAAATAAAATAAAAAACATTGAGAAAACACAACAAAAATCAAAGGTACAAAGATCGAACATTGCAATCAAGTGTTGCGTACACATGGATGTTTCTTTCTTCCCTTCCTTGCTATTCTTCTGCAAGTCTTCCTGTCATTTTCATCCCTTAAGTGATATTTTTCTTAGCTTATTTGCATGCATTTTGTGACATTTATCTCTATGGTATCTGTTTGACCCTAGTCTTTTATCACCTTGGTAAATTAAAGAACGAATGACCTCTTAGAGATCCTATCACATTGAACATCTAATAAACTTGTTGTAAAGAAATTTTGGACATATTTGTTGACACTAGCCAAATTCATCATCATAACCACTTCCACCTGCTTCCATCAAGCCATTAGTGGTTCTTAACCCCTTGTCAAACAAGAGAGCTAAAATAGGTTTTTAGAAAGCAAAAGAATCAAAATCAATCAAAAATCAGAAGTTCAAAGTAAAAACCAAATTGATATATTACTCTCTCTTGGGGTATTTCCAATAATCTCTATCGAGGCTATGGATTCCTGATTGGCAGTAGAGCAATGTTGTGATTAGAATCAAATACATCTCCGTCGGGGCTATGGATGTCTAGCTAGTAGCGGAGCAATGTATGGCTATCCTTTCACCATGCATTCACAAAATTTCCTTTCACAATAAATCTTTCCTACACATTGGCTAGGGTCTCTTCACTTGTTGTCTATTAAATATTCATTTCAAGAGGTAATAAAATCCACGTGCACACACTAGATCTCTATGAGTATCTAGGATTAGTATGTTACTAAGTGTCTTGTTTTGGTTTTGTTCAAACTCTTACTCTAGTCCATATATCATCTTACGATTTTTGCCTTTGGTTAATCACTTCTTCCTTGTGAGGCATCTAAGCTACATTCATATCATTCACATCATTCTTCTACTTCATTCAGAACATCCATGTGTATAAGATTACTTTTTTTCCATGTTTTCAAACATGTTTGTCACCTTTCACAAAAAAAATCTTCTCCTTCCTTTCTATCATGTGCTTTTAGGCCAACTTACGCTAGGGGCATCCTTGCTTCTTCCCAGCATTTCATTGGTTTATGTTCATCATCATGTTGAACCTATCCATAATGGCCTTGGGTCCCACTTCTACCTATGAAGAGTTTACCTTTAAATACTCCCACCTAATCGTTGGGGAATTTTTTCATCTTCACCTTTTTGGTATGCACGTGGCCTTATGCCCTTGTACATCCCATCTATCGCTAGGGGCATCCACGCTTCCTTGTCTTCCTGTACATAGTTTCATAAAACTTTCAAAATCAACCAAAACATTCAAATATGTTAGAAAAATCATCAAAAACATTCAAATATGTTTAAGAAAACTTCTAAAAATTTAAAATCATCCTACAAAACATCGCTCTTTGGTTCTCACTTGTTCATGTGTGTAACTTGCGGATCATCTTGATTTACCTCCATCAACAAAAGCTAGGCTGCTTACTTCATTTGTACTCTGGGGCACAACGAGTTACCTAATACTGTTTCATAGTACACATTACTTTTCCATCGGACCCAAGTGTCCTCTGTTATTCCCCTCACATGAATCCTTGCTTGGGGCACCATCATCAACCCTTGTCGTCAATTTTCACTGGTCATAACCGAAACTCGATAATAAAAACATTATATTATGTTTTTCTATTAGTTTAGCTTGTTTACTTTCTCGTATTGCATTACCTTTTATATGTTGCATGGAATTAGGCATCTTTCACTTTCTCGTATTGCATTTCATTTTGTATGTTGCATGGAGTTGGTGTTTTCAGCAATGGACAATTGTTTGTAGTATGGTTTTTCATGTCATTCTACTTTTTTTTGTATGCTTTTATTTTTCATAAGGACCGATGACGTAGCTCTCATCGAAATATGATGACATTGAAATTGTTCCAATATAAAAATTCTAGAGGCTAAGATCTTCTCTTCCCTCCTCCATATTTCTTCTGCATCACTTTCCTCTCACCCCTAATCTTCTATCTCACCGGGGCATCTTTCCTCTTCCCATTCTTCTATATATCTCTCACCTTTTTCGATCATCGATCATCTTCTTTCATCACCCCGTCAACACTCGAGGGAGCATCTCTACCTCCTACTAATTTTTCTTCTATACCTTCAAAATTTTCTTCTGTCTACTATCTTTGAATTGGCGTCACTTACGCCACCCCAAAGAGGGGCAAATTTAGACACCTATAATTACACCCAAGTAATTTAAATATTTAAAATTGTGTTAATTATCCCCTTTCTCGCAAATCGACGACATATCATCAAAAGTGCTCATATTCCCTCTCATTGTCATTAATTAATTACAATACACTAATTGATTAAGTCACCTATCTAACTAATATCCTGATTATCGACCTTCCGTTAATTATTCACCCCTTCTATCTAGACTAATTAATTATTATTAATTAATTAGCCTTCCCCTTCATTTAACCAATAAATCAATATTTAATTGATTTAATCCCCTTCTAATAGCCTACATCTACCTATTAGTTAATCACCTTTGATTAATTAAAACACCCCCCAACTCCCATGACTTGTTAAGCATAAATTAAACCCTTCTAAAGTAAGGTTACCTTTTATAAAGCAACCTTATCCATTCCTAATCATGTTTTACCTTTATCCCACATGCAAAGGGATGAAGTGTTTCCTTTATCCATTGGTCTATGTAAGGAGCCCTCCTTCTACCTTTATACCTAAACCTGAACTCTTTGAGAAAGCAAATGCAAAGCATATAGCAAAATAGACTAAGAGCTTGCTTTTGTTTTCTTGAGATTTCATCATCTTGTAACACCCTGAACTGTTGTTACTTCCTCCTGAGCATACAAGTGTTGATATGTGATTTCTTGTAAAAGGATGTGTTCCTCGATTAAGAAATCATGCTTGATATGTACTGTATTTTCTTTGCAGATTACAGATCTTGACTGAGTCAGAATATGATTGGACTCTTTTATTTCTTTCATTTTGTATCTGAGTTTAATCTTATCTTGGAATGAATTACAGAGTTACCCTTCTATAATACCTAGCCTTGGATCAGTTGAATTGATCCAAGTATTTCTTTAAGTTTGTTCGTGATGAATTAAAATTACAGACCTTGAACAAGTTGCAAGGTCTAGAAGAATTGAATAAGCTAGTCCGGAGTATGACTCAGGTTGATCATGTGAAATGGATTGGTTCCCGATAGCGAAGTATATCTGGAGGGTCTCAATCGTGGACCAGATAATAATTCAGTTTCATATAATTCTGTAGCCTAAGGCGGAACAGGAGCTAACCCTGTTCGAGAATGTATGTTGTAGGTCTTTTTCTGAGTGTACAGAATGTAGACCTAACTGGAATTATTAATGATTAGTAACCTAAAACTAAACCTAACCTAGGGGTTAGATTAGTGTTAATCTAACCTAGACCTAGGCTAAGAGCTGATGTTCTAAGTTAGTATCTATGTGTAAAGTGGTTAGACTAGGTGTTATCCTAAATTCTAACCTAAGTTACTAACCTAACTAGTGAGCAAGAATGTAAAGGGGCCTATGGAGGGGTGCGAACCATGGCGGCATTTTCTATGTAATTAAATGCATTGGATAAGTATGAAGACAGGTATTGGCGGAGGTTTTAGAAACGGCTAACCTGAGCCGACGTGGCAGGTCGCCAAGACTGAAAATGGTCTGGAGATTTTATTTGTCTGTCGCCAATTTTGGCAGTCGGTGGCAGTTGAGTTTAAGCGGGAAAATTGGAGTGAATGCAATTAATGAGCTTGGAAGTCGAGCTCGGAACTCGCGAGAAGGCATGCAAATTGGAAAGTTGTTGGTTTGTTTGGCTTATCACGAATTTCGGTTTTCCTTCTGCCTGTTCACTGGTTCTTCGCACCAGTCTTCTTGGAGTTGCATGGCGAGTATGAGGGTATCTAGCTCTTTTCTCTGGCAAGGAAAGTATATATGTCATGGAGATAGCAAAATCTTGTTGGTCGCTCTAACTTGGAAAAGGAAAAGGAAGTCCGAGCTCTTTCAGTGGTCTGCTTCGGAATTTTGAGCAAAAATCCAGGCATGTTAGGCCCTAACCTTTAAAAATCTTGTTGTCTTTCAAGTGATTTCATTAGAACAACTCTGTTCAAATGACTTATGGAAATAGATGATTTCCTATGGTTGTCTTGTGTGATTTGGTACTGTATCTTTATGCTGTTCATTTTTCAAATTTAACCCTTAATGGGTGTGTGATGTATTTCGAACTGTTCTCTATTTTATTGTGCTTCACATTCCGGCGTAAGTTTGTGTAACATGTGCTTGAAGGGTATCTTCCTGCTCCGTGAGAACCCGTGCATGCTTCTCTTGCTGGGTTCAGGATACAGTAGAAACTTGTTGATAGAAACTTGTTGATTGAAACTTGTTGATGAGGCTTGTTGTTGATTCTTGTCGGAAAAGATACTGTTGGACTTTTGTGTGAATGTTCAGTCTTATTGGACTTCTTTGCAAGTTTGTGGTGGTTATCATTGGTGAAGGTTACAGAACCTAGTAGGGCTTCGCTATGGTATTTTAAGTTATTTTGAACGAATAACTTATTGTGTTTCAGTATTTCATTGCGCCCTTTTTGGAAATTGTGTATTCCTTGCTTTGTGGTTATGGGTTTCAACCCGTTATCAGTATGCAATATGTATATATTCATATTTTGTTGTAATCAGAATGACTCTGCGGAGTCGATTGAATGATTTACTTATATTTGGACCTCTGTTCAAGTTAAATATAATTGAATATTGGTAATTGATGAGCCAGTGACTTGAGGGAATAACATGTACTAAGACCTCTGTTATTTGTAAGAATACCTTCGTGTTGCAAGGATTTTATGGTATAGATTCTTTGGGTGTATTTTTACGTTTACATTCTGTGCAAACTTGTGCGAAGAATTGCCAATTCTGTGCAAACTTGTGTCGAAGAATTAGACAAAGGGTCAGTCGGGTTCCTTGTGTTGAAATCAGTATTTAAATTTGCTTTTGCCTGATTTTTTTTATGTACACCATTGATTTGCCCAGATGGAATCATTGCAACAATTTGTCTTGCCACTGTTGTTCGGGTTCAGTTGAATTCGTGGAAGTTATCCTGTATTTTCTTTTGCCTCAGTTAAAACTTGACTTGGTATACTGTTGTTTTGACATTGTGGGATTTCCTGAGTAATGATTTATATCAAGTAATGCGGCCTTGTATAAATGAATCGTGAATGCTATACGTCTGATTCCGATTGCGTACAGATGTAAATACAGAATGATATGTTTCCTTTCTGTTTTTCCTAGTTGGATGAGGCTGTGTATGTTACGGAATTTGTAGGATAATCTTCGCATAGTCTTATGGAAACATCAAATTGCTTAATGCGATGAAGTTTGTTGTTGGCCGCGATATAATAAAAGTTCTTGATTTCGACCTTGGGTCGAAAAGCCTTACTGTGTTTAGAAGGGACTAGCTTGGGCTATAGGTTTATGTGCGGGATTGTTAGCATGTTAGTCTTTGTTGCAAAACTATCCTGTTTTAAGCTAGACTGAACTAAGCCGTCGACTGCACCTCGACAGGCAATGTGGAGAAACCCATCTAGTTTGCCGCTTCTTGTGGAAGGTCTTGTGAGTCTGTTGGTTGATAGTCATCACTATAGGCGTGTTAGCTACTGTACAGAAGCTTTGTTGTGTTCGATTTTTATTTAAACAGTGATTTTTCTTGTGGCTCGTCGGACTTATTCGTATGCATGTAGGATGAAGGCTTTCCATATGAGGAGACGGTACAGTCATGAGCTTGTGTGAAGGGAAATGTGAATGATTTGTTTCTTTCTCTTCTATCATAACAATGCATGTCGATATCTGTTTAACAGTTGGAATTGTTTTTGTATCATATTGATGGAATCACGATTTGTTATGATATTCCTTTTTCTGATGAAAGTAACGATTTGTTCAATATTGCTGATCTTGGATTCAAGATAATTGCTTTGGATACTTTCGTTCTTGATTTCTAATATTTGATGAAATAATTGAGAAGTGTTTAAGACTATTTTGTAACGATGATAGAGTTACACATTTGTAGCCATTTTTGTATTTCAAAAGGCATAGTCTGAATATGTTTATTTGTTTGGAGAATTGATCTCATTTAAACAGGGTGTTTAATGAAAACAATTGACGGATTGCAATTGTTTTAAAAGTTAGTGCTTATCATGCTCAGTTCATCGAACTGACTCATGTTGACTATTTTTGCAGATGGTTTCCGTAAGTGGTAAAAGCAATGCAGATCTGACCGGATGATCAGATTGTTTAATTTGATTTATAATGAATTACAGCTTGATTTTCTAAATGTACTAAATGTGGAAAGATGTTTCTTTTCCGTTGAGCATTGTATCAAGTATGCTGAATGCCTAAAATGTATTTGTATAGTTCTGAAAGGAATGGAAATAAGTATTTGTTACTTATGTGTTGTATTCTTAATTCTGATAGTTGACCTTCTGCGGTTTATATACCAGAGTGGCAATGTTATCTTGTGTAATTTGGATGCTTTTGTGATTGTCAATGAAAGCTTATAAGAAAATGTGATTGAATTCTTATGAGTGTTTAGTAGTTCTAATTTGTTCTATCGAAAGCTAAATTGAAATTTAAATCATTGTCTTTCTAAAAGATAGGGCTAAAATGAACTTAAGCAGAACGCTAATCAAGCTGAATTAAATTACTAATCCCTAGTCCTGAGCATGACAGGACAACATTAAATTGGATTCTTAACCATTTATATCTTGATGCTAATAAG
Organism: Taxus chinensis; assembly: GCA_019776745.2. NCBI lineage: Eukaryota > Viridiplantae > Streptophyta > Pinopsida > Cupressales > Taxaceae > Taxus > Taxus chinensis. Next base: position 92,761,426 of record CM034146.1, read on the forward strand.
AATGATATAAATTCAGTTAAGAGAACTGATATAAATCTAATGGGGTTCAGATGACAATCTCATGTGAAGATTATGAGATATTGTCCAATTCTGTTGTTTTAGAATCATGTATATTCTAATAACTCCTTGATGAGATCTTGACCTTATTACCTCTACCATGTAATGGGTTTTATTGAGGAAGGTCGTCTTAAGACAAAGAATCCAGGGATCGGGAAAGGCTAACCTTAGGGGAAAGTCTTTAATGTAATTTAAAACTCAACGTGCGTAACGCATATTATTAAGTAAATCTTTTCGAGGCGGATTTAAAGGTTGACGGCACAAGTCAACTGCAGGGCTGTACCTCCGAGAAGATTAGGATCTTCTCGAAGTTACAACAATGCAGGTGACTTATGACGACACCCTTTGCATTGATCGCTAAGATTTACACTTTGATCTCGAACGAGTTACTCAGGGACCGATTAGGAAGGTGGTCATGTTATAAGGCTGCCTAGGAGATTCGGGGTATCATGACACACTGGTTTAACTGCAGGGTTAAACCAGTATGTCATCGTATCCCTAATCCTCGTGGGCATCCATATAACATTATCACCTTGATAATCTGTCTCCGAGTGATTAAGTTGTGATAGGAAGGACTGACAGAAGTCGGTATAAGACATTCTATATAACATAAGAATGGGGTGAAGGGCGTATTCCAGATTGACGAGTATGCCGTTAAGGAATACGAGACATAAACAGTATGTTTCAAATCTTTGGCCAAAGTATCGCAAGCTGCTGATTGCGTTGTCCTAATTCACCTAGTCTAAGGGATGAGATGCCGATGAATAATGGTAACAATTATTCAGTTAGGTTCCTTGGACAGAGCATTCTGAATCCCAGAGTAGGGAAGAGAACCGCAAGAGTGAAGTGTTAAATAAAAACGCCAACTCTTATTACTCATGAATAGATCGGTAGATTACCGAGTCATGGAATGAATAGATCGGAGGTACTCCGAGTCATTACAGCTGCATATGGTTGTCTGTTATAAGAATGGTTATTTGATTTGTGAGTTCTAAATTATGTATTTAGAACCAGGATGCAATTATCAAAAAAAAAAAAATTCACTTGTTCTAAGGTATAAATTGAGGATGTTACATCTTGGTATCAGAGCTGAAGGTTGCAGCTCTTGGACCTATTGTGTCCATAATCTGATAAAAACCTAAATTTTCTTGTAACAGAAAATGGTTAGAACAAGGGGGAACGTTGCGAGTAATGCTCCACCTGAAGGAGGAGCGGCAACAACCCAGAAACTTGATGAGATCCTTGCTGCCCTGTTGGACACAAGAGATCGCTTAGCTGTACTTGAACAGCAGGTGATGGGAAATGAGGAGGATGAAGAAGCTGATAATAATAATCAGCAACCTCCTGAGGACAACCCCGACATGGGTGTTGATGTTAATGCTGGGAATGCACCTGTCCAACCAGAAAACAAAAAGGCCAGATTGGCAGCAGAACTCACTAATGATATAAAAAGGATAAGTCCACCTAAGTATGATGGCACCACATTAGGAGATGGAGCTGAGAACTGGCTCAGTGAAATGGAGAAGTACTTTGCAATAAGGAACTTCTCAGAGGAAACCAAAGCTATTTGGGGAGCCTATCAGCTTTCCCACGAAGCATCTTCGTGGTGGGATAGCCGTAAAGCTGAACTAAACATTGATGAGACCAATATTACTTGGGATCAATTTAAAGGCTATTTTAGGCAACGTTGGCTGCCACAACTTTTCTATGATCAGAAAATGACAGAATTTCAGAACTTAGCTCAAGGGAAGCTAACGGTAACTGAATACTGGGAGCGGTTTACAAAACTCCTCAAGTATGTACCGCAGTATCAAACTGACGAGAAGTTCAGAATACGGAAATTCATCATGGGATTGAATCCCGTGATAGGGGGAGAGGTCGATGTTCACAGTCCAACCACTATGGAAGGAGTTGTTGAAAAGGCCATAAGGCAAGAACAGAAATTAAAGGCTATTTCTGCTCATAAAGAGGAAGTGCGGAAGAAGACTGCAAACCCTTCTTCAACCTCTCTTGCACCCAGAAAAGGACCATGGAAAAAGTTTGGAAACAAGAGTAAGTTTCCAGGAGATAACAATAAGAAAGCAGTAGTAAATAAGCCTGCTGGAAATGTAAGGGATAATTTTGTTAAAAATTATAATAATGGGCAGAAGCCCTATGGAGGACAACGTGACAATTACAAAACTGGAGGCAACTTTGAGCCTAAAAAGGGACCTGTAGGAGGCTGCTACAATTGTGGCAAAGATCACTACGCAAATCAGTGCCCTTTGAAGAAGGATGATCGTAATCAGCAGCATAAGATACATGCTGCAGTAGCGGACAAGCAAGCTGAAAAGCAAGTGACACCTATAGAAGTTCCGGGTAAGTTATTCGGCATACCTGTCACTATTCTTTTTGATACAGGAGCTACTGAATGTTTTATATCTAATAAACTTGCTTCTAAACTTAAAAGAAAAGCTGGAAAAATGGATAAATCTTGGACTGTACAGTATGGTAATAATTCTGTTCATACAGTGAGTATGTGTCTTTTTGGGGCAATCCTTGACTTACCTAATTTTTCCACGGAAGTTGATCTCTATGTTGCACCTTTAGGATCGTATGACATTGTTATCGGTGTCAATTGGTTAGCTGACCATAAAGCAAAGGTAGACTGCTATGAAAAGAACATAAAATGTTTAGATGATCAGCTGGAATCAGCAGAGATTCAAGGTGTGAAACGGGAAATTTCAGTTAGAAAACTGTCAGCTATGCAGCTTAAAAAGGCTAAAAATAAAGGATGCACCCTTTATGCAGTAAAGATATCTGAATCTTCAGAAGAAGATGATGATTTCATGAAACAATTCCCTCTGTTACAAAGTTTCAGGGATGTTTTTCCTGAGGAATTACCAGGGTTACCACCCAAGAGAGAATTTGACTTCACCATTGAAATCAAGCCAGGGACAGAACCTATATCCAAAGCGCCTTATCGGATGACTACTACAGAGTTAGTCGAGCTTAAGGCACAGTTGCAAGAGATTTTGTCTAAAGGTTTGATCAGACCAAGTGTTTCACCTTGGGGAGCGCCTGTAATATTTGTGAAAAAGAAGGATGGAACACTAAGGCTGTGTATTGATTATCGGATGTTGAACAAAGCAACAGTCAAGAACCGATATCCACTTCCTAGGATCGATGATCTGTTTGATCAGATGCGTGGAGCAGCGGTTTATTCTAAGATAGACCTTCGATCTGGTTATCATCAGTTAAGGATTAGAGAGGAAGACATTCATAAAACAGCTTTCCGAACAAGGTACGGACATTATGAATTCACAGTTCTACCCTTTGGATTAACTAATGCACCCGCAGCCTTTATGAATTTAATGAACAATATTTTTCAAGAATACCTGGACAAGTTTGTACTTGTATTCTTGGACGATATTCTCATTTATTCCAAAAGCGTTGAGGAGCACAATGAGCATTTGAAGATAGTTTTGGGAATTTTGAGAAAAAGAAAGTTGTATGGTAAGTTATCCAAATGTTCTTTCTTTGATTCAGAAGTTCACTATTTGGGTCATGTCATAAGTAAAGAAGGAATTGCTGTAGATCCTTCAAAAATAGTGGCAATAACTGAGTGGCCTGCACCAAAGAATGTGCATGAAGTAAGAAGCTTCATGGGTCTTGCTGGTTACTATAGAAAATTTGTAAAGGATTTTTCCAAAGTAGCTGCACCAATAACTTCATTGCAAAAGAAGGATAAGAAATTCATGTGGAATGACAAGTGCGAAGCGGCTTTCAAAAGTCTGAAAGACCAGCTGACTTCTGCACCTATATTAGCTGTACCAGACCCCAATGGGAGTTTTACTGTTGTAACGGATGCTTCTGGGGAAGGCCTTGGAGGTGTTTTGCTACAAAATGATCAGGTCATAGCATATGAAAGTAGAAAACTTAAGATACATGAGCTGAATTATGCCCCTCATGATTTGGAACTTGCTGCCATTGTTCATGCACTTCAAGTCTGGAGACACTACTTACTTGGGAAACCTTTTGAGTTGAAAACTGATCACTTAGGACTGAAATATATTTTTACTCAGCCCAATCTGAATGCCAGACAGAGAAGATGGTTAGAATTTTTATCACAATATGACTTTGATATTAGCTATATCAAAGGAAAGGAGAATAGGGTAGCTGATGCTCTAAGTCGTAGGAGGCACATTTCTGCTCTTATAACATTAAGAACTCAGTTTAAAGACGAGGTAAAAAGTGCCTCAGAATTAGATGTATACTTTCAGCAAGTAAAAGCAGCGCTTGCTGCAGAACCAAAGGATATAAGGTATAAAGGTTTTCATTTTGATAATGAAGGAATCTTGCGTTATGAAAATAGGGTATATGTACCTATGCTGAACGATTTGAGAAAGAAGTTGTTAGTTGAATTTCATAATTCACCTTTCTCTGGACACCCAGGTATCACAAAAATGCTTGCTGATTTAAAACAACAATACTTTTGGAAAGGTATGAAAAAGGATGTAATTAATTTTGTGACTCATTGTCTGGAATGTCAGCGGGTGAAGGCAGAACATATGCACCCTGCTGGATTGTTATATCCTCATAGCATACCGCAGTACAAATGGCAAGTAATAACCATGGATTTTGTACAAGGACTACCCATGTCCAGGAATAAACATGATGTTATCCTGGTAGTTGTAGATAAACTGACCAAGGTAGCTCATTTCATCGCTGGAAATCTAAAGGATGATTCACCAGTGCTGGCCAAAAGATTCGTGCACGAAATTTTCAGATTGCATGGTGTACCAGAATTGATTATATCTGACAGGGATCCTAGAATGACGTCAAGGTTTTGGCAAACGCTTAACGCAGCCCTTGGAACGAAACTAAACTTCAGTTCTGCATATCATCCGGAAACGGATGGACAAACTGAGAGGGTAAATCAAGTGTTGGAGGACATGTTGCGAATGTACTGTATGGATCAACAGTATAAATGGGAGGAGTATCTTCCATTAGTTGAGTTCGCATACAACAATACTTATCACTCATCTCTTAAAATGGCACCATTTGAAGCACTTTATGGAAGAAAGTGCAGAACTCCTGTTAGTTGGGACAGTGTTGAGGATAGAGTGGTAATTGGACCAGAAATTCTCACTGAAATGGAACAGCAAGTTAAGCTGATTCGCGAATGACTAAAGGAAGCAGCGGATAGACAGAAGAGCTATGCTGACCTTAAGCGGGTTGATAGAAGGTTTGAGCTTGGTGATAAGGTTTTTCTTCGTGTTAAACCTAGAAAGAGTTCAATAACTTTTGGCAAGGCTGCCAAGTTGTCACCTCGATTCGTGGGACCTTTCGAAATTGTCGAAATAATCAATCCTGTAGCTTATCGTTTAGCATTGCCACCTGCTTTATCTCGCATGCATGATGTTTTCCATATTTCTTTGCTTAAGAAATACGTTTCAGATCTGTCACATGTTTTAAATTGGAATTCCTTGCAGGTCCAAGACCCAGGAATAATCGTGGTTAAACCCACACGAGTGCTGGAAACTCACCAATTGCATTTAAGAAATCGTGAAATACAGCAATGTAAGGTCCAGTGGGACCAGTTTAACGAAGAAAGTGCAACTTGGGAAAACCTGGAAGAGATGAAAATGGCTTTTCCTTCTCTTTTTCAACAGAATGAAATCTGTTGACAAAACATTCTTTTAAGAACTTTTTTTTTTTTTTTGAATTTATGGAAGCCAGATGAAGGCAAACATTATTCAGGTTGAATAAAATGTGTTGTGACATTGATTTCTGGAACTATTCAAATATGAAATAGTCACATTATTTGTGTACTGATACATTGATTGACCTGAAGGTTAATTGAATATGTAATCATCGGGACGATGAATCTTTTAGGAGGGAAGCATGTAACACCCTGAACTGTTGTTACTTCCTCCTGAGCATACAAGTGTTGATATGTGATTTCTTGTAAAAGGATGTGTTCCTCGATTAAGAAATCATGCTTGATATGTACTGTATTTTCTTTGCAGATTGCAGATCTTGACTGAGTCGGAATATGATTGGACTCTTTTATTTCTTTCATTTTGTATCTGAGTTTAATCTTATCTCGGAATGAATTACAGAGTTACCCTTCTATAATACCTAGCCTTGGATCAGTTGAATTGATCCAAGTATTGCTTTAAGTTTGTTCGTGATGAATTAAAATTACAGACCTTGAACAGGTTGCAAGGTCTAGAAGCATTGAATAAGCTAGTCCGGAGTATGACTCAGGTTGATCATGTGAAATGGATTGGTTCCCGATATCGAAGTATATCTGGAGGGTCTCAATCGTGGACCAGATAATAATTCGGTTTCATATAATTCTGTAGCCTAAGGCGGAACAGGAGCTAACCCTGTTCGAGAATGTATGTTGTAGGTCTTTTTCTGAGTGTACAGAATGTAGACCTAACTGGAATTATTAATGATTAGTAACCTAAAACTAAACCTAACCTAGGGGTTAGATTAGTGTTAATCTAACCTAGACCTAGGCTAAGAGCTGATGTTCTAAGTTAGTATCTATGTGTAAAGTGGTTAGACTAGGTGTTATCCTAAATTCTAACCTAAGTTACTAACCTAACTAGTGAGCAAGAATGTAAAGGGGCCTATGGAGGGGTGCGAACCATGGGCGGCATTTTCTATGTAATTAAATGCATTGGATAAGTATGAAGACAGGTATTGGCGGAGGTTTTAGAAACGGCTAACCTGAGCCGACGTGGCAGGTCGCCAAGACTGAAAATGGTCTGGAGATTTTATTTGTCTGTCGCCAATTTTGGCGGTCGGTGGCAGTTGAGTTTAAGCGGGAAAATTGGAGTGAATGCAATTAATGAGCTTGGAAGTCGAGCTCGGAACTCGCGAGAAGGCATGCAAATTGGAAAGTTGTTGGTTTGTTTGGCTTATCGCGAATTTTGGTTTTCCTTCTGCCTGTTCACTGGTTCTTCGCACCAGTCTTCTTGGAGTTGCATGGCGAGTATGAGGGTATCTAGCTCTTTTCTCTGGCAAGGAAAGTATATATGTCATGGAGATAGCAAAATCTTGTTGGTCGCTCTAACTTGGAAAAGGAAAAGGAAGTCCGAGCTCTTTCAGTGGTCTGCTTCGGAATTTTGAGCAAAAATCCAGGCATGTTAGGCCCTAACCTTTAAAAATCTTGCTGTCTTTCAAGTGATTTCATTAGAACAACTCTGTTCAAATGACTTATGGAAATAGATGATTTCCTATGGTTGTCTTGTGTGATTTGGTACTGTATCTTTATGCTGTTCGTTTTTCAAATTTAACCCTTAATGGGTGTGTGATGTATTTCGAACTGTTCTCTATTTTATTGTGCTTCACATTCCGGCGTAAGTTTGTGTAACATGTGCTTGAAGGGTATCTTCCGGCTCCGTGAGAACCCGTGCATGCTTCTCTTGCTGGGTTCAGGATACAGTAGAAACTTGTTGATAGAAACTTGTTGATTGAAACTTGTTGATGAGGCTTGTTGTTGATTCTTGTCGGAAAAGATACTGTTGGACTTTTGTGTGAATGTTCAGTCTTATTGGACTTCTTTGCAAGTTTGTGGTGGTTATCATTGGTGAAGGTTACAGAACCTAGTAGGGCTTCGCTATGGTATTTTAAGTTATTTTGAACGAATAACTTATTGTGTTTCAGTATTTCATTGCGCCCTTTTTGGAAATTGTGTATTCCTTGCTTTGTGGTTATGGGTTTCAACCCGTTATCAGTATGCAATATGTATATATTCATATTTTGTTGTAATCAGAACGACTCTGCGGAGTCGATTGAATGATTTACTTATATTTGGACCTCTGTTCAAGTTAAATATAATTGAATATTGGTAATTGATGAGCCAGTGACTTGAGGGAATAACATGTACTAAGACCTCTGTTATTTGTAAGAATACCTTCGTGTTGCAAGGATTTTATGGTACAGATTCTTTGGGTGTATTTTTACGTTTACATTCTGTGCAAACTTGTGCGAAGAATTGGCAAAGGGTCAGTCGGGTTCCTTGTGTTGAAATCAGTATTTAAATTTGCTTTTGCCTGATTTTTTTATGTACACCATTGATTTGCCCAGATGGAATCATTGCAACAATTTGTCTTGCCACTGTTGTTCGGGTTCAGTTGAATTCGTGGAAGTTATCCTGTATTTTCTTTTGCCTCAGTTAAAACTTGACTTGGTATACTGTTGTTTTGACATTGTGGGATTTCCTGAGTAATGATTTATATCAAGTAATGCGGCCTTGTATAAATGAATCGTGAATGCTATACGTCTGATTCTGATTGCGTACAGATGTAAATACAGAATGATATGTTTCCTTTCTGTTTTTCCTAGTTGGATGAGGCTGTGTATGTTACGGAATTTGTAGGATAATCTTCGCATAGTCTTATGGAAACATCAAATTGCTTAATGCGATGAAGTTTGTTGTTGGCCGCGATATAATAAAAGTTCTTGATTTCGACCTTGGGTCGAAAAGCCTTACTGTGTTTAGAAGGGACTAGCTTGGGCTATAGGTTTATGTGCGGGATTGTTAGCATGTTAGTATTTGTTGCAAAACTATCCTGTTTTAAGCTAGACTGAACTAAGCCGTCGACTGCACCTCGACAGGCAATGTGGAGAAACCCATCTAGTTTGCCGCTTCTTGTGGAAGGTCTTGTGAGTCTGTTGGTTGATAGTCATCACTATAGGCATGTTAGCTACTGTACAGAAGCTTTGCTGTGTTTGATTTTTATTTAAACAGTGATTTTTCTTGTGGCTCATCGGACTTATTCGTATGCATGTAGGATGAAGGCTTTCCATATGAGGAGAAGGTACAGTCATGAGCTTGTGTGAAGGGAAATGTGAATGATTTGTTTCTTTCTCTTCTATCATAACAATGCATGTCGATATCTGTTTAACAGTTGGAATTGTTTTTGTATCATATTGATGGAATCACGATTTGTTATGATATTCCTTTTTCTGATGAAAGTAACGATTTGTTCAATATTGCTGATCTTGGATTCAAGATAATTGCTTTGGATACTTTCGTTCTTGATTTCTAATATTTGATGAAATAATTGAGAAGTGTTTAAGACTATTTTGTAACGATGATAGAGTTACACATTTGTAGCCATTTTTGTATTTCAAAAGGCATAGTCTGAATATGTTTATTTGTTTGGAGAATTGATCTCATTTAAACAGGGTGTTTAATGAAAACAATTGATGGATTGCAATTGTTTTAAAAGTTAGTGCTTATCATGCTCAGTTCATCGAACTGACTCATGTTGACTATTTTTGCAGATGGTTGCCGTAAGTGGTAAAAGCAATGCAGATCTGACCGGATGATCAGATTGTTTAATTTGATTTATAATGAATTACAGCTTGATTTTCTAAATGTACTAAATGTGGAAAGATGTTTCTTTTCCGTTGAGCATTGTATCAAGTATGCTGAATGCCTAAAATGTATTTGTATAGTTCTGAAAGGAATGGAAATAAGTATTTGTTACTTATGTGTTGTATTCTTAATTCTGATAGTTGACCTTCTGCGGTTTATATACCAGAGTGGCAATGTTATCTTGTGTAATTTGGATGCTTTTGTGATTGTCAATGAAAGCTTATAAGAAAATGTGATTGAATTCTTATGAGTGTTTAGTAGTTCTAATTTGTTCTATCGAAAGCTAAATTGAAATTTAAATCATTGTCTTTCTAAAAGATAGGGCTAAAATGAACTTAAGCAGAACGCTAATCAAGCTGAATTAAATTACTAATCCCTAGTCCTGAGCATGACAGGACAACATTAAATTGGATTCTTAACCATTTATATCTTGATGCTAATAAGAATGATATAAATTCAGTTAAGAGAACTGATATAAATCTAATGGGGTTCAGATGACAATCTCATGTGAAGATTATGAGATATTGTCCAATTCTGTTGTTTTAGAATCATGTATATTCTAATAACTCCTTGATGAGATCTTGACCTTATTACCTCTACCATGTAATGGGTTTTATTGAGGAAGGTCGTCTTAAGACGAAGAATCCAGGGATCGGGAAAGGCTAACCTTAGGGGAAAGTCTTTAATGTAATTTAAAACTCAACGTGCGTAACGCATATTATTAAGTAAATCTTTTCGAGGTGGATTTAAAGGTTGACGGCACAAGTCAACTGCAGGGCTGTACCTCCGAGAAGATTAGGATCTTCTCGAAGTTACAACAATGCAGGTGACTTATGACGACACCCTTTGCATTGATCGCTAAGATTTACACTTTGATCTCGAACGAGTTACTCAGGGACCGATTAGGAAGGTGGTCATGTTATAAGGCTGCCTAGGAGATTCGGGGTATCATGACACACTGGTTTAACTGCAGGGTTAAACCAGTATGTCATCGTATCCCTAATCCTCGTGGGCATCCATATAACATTATCACCTTGATAATCTGTCTCCGAGTGATTAAGTTGTGATAGGAAGGACTGACAGAAGTCGGTATAAGACATTCTATATAACATAAGAATGGGGTGAAGGGCGTATTCCAGATTGACGAGTATGTCGTTAAGGAATACGAGACATAAACAGTATGTTTCAAATCTTTGGCCAAAGTATCGCAAGCTGCTGATTGCGTTGTCCTAATTCACCTAGTCTAAGGGATGAGATGCCGATGAATAATGGTAACAATTATTCAGTTAGGTTCCTTGGACAGAGCATTCTGAATCCCAGAGTAGGGAAGAGAACCGCAAGAGTGAAGTGTTAAATAAAAACGCCAACTCTTATTACTCATGAATAGATCGGTAGATTACCGAGTCATGGAATGAATAGATCGGAGGTACTCTGAGTCATTACAGCTGCATATGGTTGTCTGTTATAAGAATGGTTATTTGATTTGTGAGTTCTAAATTATGTATTTAGAACCAGGATGCAATTATCAAAAAAAAAAATTCACTTGTTCTAAGGTATAAATTGAGGATGGTGTCAAAAGGGTTTTTTAGTGCACCTTTGACAAGCCCTCATTCTTAGTTTCTTGGAACATTAAGGACAACCATTTTTGATAGCCATGGAGCCTACCTAGGTTCCTTCATTTATATGTTGTTAGAGAATAGAGTATTTTTAAATGTTTAAACATTGTTAGTTTCAAAGTTTTTTATTAATGAATGTTTAGCATCTAACCCTTGTTCAATTATTATCATGATGATGCTTAGTATGTTGTTTGATTCTTGCTAATTAATACTATTTAGGTGTTAGTCTTTTACTCACATTTAGCATTAGTTTAAAAACAACACGTGCACACAGATTGTAAATCCTGTGGTGTACCACGGGTAGGTAATATATTGGCATGTGTTATATTATCTCACTTAACATTAAGGGGGAGTGTTTGAACATAATGATTAAGTGGTCTGGTAAACCCTTAATGTATAGGGGTCCATCACTAATATATATGTTAATATTTAATAATATGAAATATTTATATTTATATTATTAAATATGCTAACCTAGTTATATAGTTTAGGTTAAATATTTAATATCATGAAATGGTTATATTTCTAATATTAAATATTATAGGCCTAGGTGTATGTTTCAACTGTTTAGGTTGAAAAGGTGGGTCGGGAGACATATCCGATCACCTTATATAAAAAGGACTTTAGGTCCTCATTTGATATATTCAAGAAATATATCAAAGGTGTGCAAATCAAGTGATTTGGTTTTACCCTTGGTAAATAGGGTTTCAAAGGAGGAGGTGATCTTACTGGATGTAAATTAAGTTCTCTGAAGTAAAAGGTTATTTTCAAAGTGGTTTTTACCCTATTGGGGTTTTCCATTAATATTGTGTCACCTCTATTATTTATTTCATGTAAGTATTTCTTTATTTACTTATGTTATGATGTAATCTTTATTTAAATATTTATTATAACATTATGTAATATGTAAGTTGATTAAATCTGTATTTATTAGAATCCTCAAATTCTAACAAAATCCTCCCCCAAAGAGGCACAGAAACCTGTTTATATAGATCGTCAGTGACCGGGATAATTGCTGACGATTTCAGCCAATTTGAGTTAAGGGGGATGTGAGGTAATAAACCTTCCATTTTGAACTTGGATGCGGGGGATTCAATGAAATCATAGCTATACGACTTGGAGAGGTCAATTGTGTGAGTTAGAAGTGGGTACGAGTGGTTAGGATAGATTAGGGATAACTTCACAGGTTGCCAAATTTAAATTAGTCCTAATTAGTGAGGATTGAGAAGTGGTTATAGGGATAAGCTAGAGGTGGTTAGAGTAGTATTTTTATAAGGTTTCCTATTTGAAATTAGTTACGACTAGTGAGTTTGGATGAGGTCACATGATGATGTGTGCAGGTGAGTGGATTTAATCATTTGAATAATTAACTTCGAGATGGGTGATATGATTTTATTGAATGTGAGGTGAAATAATTAATTAAAAGGGTATGGGATCAATGACTTAGGTTCAGGGAAGTTGTAATGATGCAAAAATAATCTTGACCACTCGAATGGAGGACTTGAGCCTTAAAAATGTATGCAAACAATAATATTTAATCGATTATTCGTGTGAGAGTGGAATGTGCATTTTTTCGGTGTCTAAATTTTCCCCTTTTGTCTGACGATTTTTAACAAACCATTAGAGAAAAATGGTTAGATGTTTTTTTTTATATGGGTGATTCCACTGCAATGAAATATATTGAACACCAGTGTGTTTTGTTTTAAAATATGCCCTAGTCGAAGGGGGTACAAAATAGTTTCCTGGGGAATCAATTGGCAGAGTGACCAAATGGTTCAATGCCTGTAGAAATATGATTCTTGTCAGGTTAATTTACGAATGGGAAAACCAAATATGAAGGCCAAATGACTTGCATCCCATAGACGAATGGTGAATCCAAATTTTGACTATGTTTGTTTGATTCAAAATTTCAAGGGCTAAGGTCCTTTGAAAATATGACACACTTGTGTAAAATTGAAAATGTCACAGTTTAGGGAAATATGGGCATGTATTCCTAAAGGAAGACAATCGTCAAAGATTAGTGCAATTTTTGGTTATTGCATCGTGTAAAAATAAGGGCTAAAAATATCCCAAAAGTAATGTTGTTTTACCATATTGTGAGTGTGGTAAAAACATTTTGACAGAGTGACTGTTGGTGTGAAAAACATGGTTTGGAGTGAAAATTCATCAAAATGGAGTCCTCCAGCAAAAAACGTAAGCCTCTAATGGCTGAGGTAGGTTTTCTAATCCCATTTTTGTGAATTTTTTGATTTTTTTTGGTATTTGTTTCCATATTGGGGGGACGCGGATGCCCTAATTTTGAGTAGCAGGAATCACCGACGATTCCTTCAATCACCAGCGATTGAGGTGAATCGTTGGTGATTCTCCTTTGATAAAAATAGTTTGTATGTTAAATAGAAAAGTATGGTTTTTGTTAAATGTTTTCAAATTTGTGGAATGTTTATGGTTACCATTGGTGTTGGGTGTATATTTTTAGATGTCAATATCATTGATGTTTATATTATAATGTCACTTTTTTCTTAGTTGATTTTGGACAATAGAGTTGATGTTTTAATACTGAGAATAAATGATATTTATAATACTAATGCGATGAAACTAACATTTGTCTAATGTTTTTCAAGTGGATGCACAACTAAATATCCGTGATCGTATACCATTGATGTTGGATGAGGTGATGGCAAACTTATCAGATGAGGATTGGGAGCATCTTGAGGTAGTGTGTTTTAGTGGTACGAGGTTTTATAGACGGGTTCATAGATGTTGTAGTTTCATTCTCGCATTATTGGAGAGAAAGAATCCTTCCACCAATACTTTCTGGTTTTCTAAAGGGGAGATGACCATTACTCTTTAGTATTTTCATCATATTACGAGATTAATGGTTCTAAGACATGTGAATTACTGTATTACTGAGGATGAGATACTAGATACTATTTAGAGGTTATATGGAGAGCATGCTCAGGATGTGAGGTATTCATTAGGGGCATTTAATTATCAGGTGTTATATGATCCTAAAAGAGTTGTTTTTCCATAGATGACCATGATAATGATAGCTATTTCATGTTTTACTTTTCTAGATTCAGGAGGTGGTCATTTTCCCTGGATGATGACTGGTGTTGTTTCTAAGATGATGGAGCACTATACAGTGTTTGAATGGGCACCTACTTTATTGGCACAAATATTCAGAGATATTTGGGTTTGGATATCCCATAAGCATTATTGTATTGATGTTGGATTCTTGTTGCAGTGTTGGGCACATGAGCACAATGTGATTACTCATCCATTGGGCCTACCTTGTGATATTGAGGTTAGAAATCCTTGCTTCATGAGATGGAGCCATAATTTGGGTCGAGTGAGGAAGGCCAATGGGCATGGTTATTATAGAGACTTGGTATCGAGGTTACATGAGGGATATGTGGTAAGGATTTTGTTCCTATATTTTTGTGATTGGCCTGAGTTTCCTCATGACTTGTTAGGCTTATAGCAGGACATTTGGATACAAGGTCTATTATCCTGAAAATTTGACAAGGGAAATTTGTAGGTAACCATACCAAAAATTCTTTTTTGGCCCCTAGGGAAGAATGATAACGTTTGAAATAACCCAAAAATCCCTTTCAAAAAATCAAGTTGTTTCAGGACTTAGCCATTTTTAGCCATTTTCCTTTGGGGAGAAATTTCTGTGTTGACATGCCAAAATTTGTGCCAATGGGGAGAAAATGCCGTGTTGACATGCCAAAAGTTGTGCCAATGGGGAGAAAATTTCATGTTGACATGCCAAAAGTTGTGCCAATGGGGAGAAAATGTCGTGTTGACATGCCAAAAGTTACGCCAATGGGGAGAAAATGTCATGTTGACATGAAAAAAGTTTCACTAATGGGGAGAAAATTTCATGTTGACATGCCAAAAGTTGAGCCAATGGGGAGAAAATGTCGTGTTGACATGCCAAAAGTTGTGCCAATGGAGAGAAAATGTCATGTTGACATGCCAAAAGTTGCGCCAATGGGGAGAAAATGTTGTGTTGACATGCCAAAAGTTGCGCCAATGGGGAGAAAATGTCATGTTGACGTGTAAAAAGTTACACCAATGAGGAGAAATTTTCGTGTCGAGATGTCGAAAGTTGTGCCAATGGGGAGAAATTATCGTGTTAACGTGCCGAAAGTTGCGCCACTTTACAAAAGGGAATTTTTTCCGTGTCGACATGCCGAAATTTGTGCCACTTTACAAAGGGAAATTTTTTCCGTGTCGACATGCCAAAAGTTGTGCCACTTTACAAAGGGAAATTTTTTCCATGTCGACGTGCCAAAAGTTGTGCCACTTTATAAAGGGGAATTTTTTGTGTCAAAAATTGTGCGCTTTTACACTGATGAGGAGTAGTTTCTTCTTTCTGGGATCCGTTGATCATTTTTGTAAAATATTTAAAAAGTATGTTGGCATACACGATGACATCATCCATGTTGCATCATGGGATGTTTCCATCATAAAACTTGCCCAAGTCAGCTGTTGACTTTTAGATATTTTGTAAGTAGTTGGTTTGCTTTTGTCTTCTTTCCTCTTCTCCTTCTATAAATACTAGAATACTTGTTGTATTTCAGGTGGACATTTTTTGTATGAAATAAGACGTGAGGAGAGAAAGAATTTTTGCTTCCTTGTAACAAAAGAAATATTAATATATATGTTCATACTTTGTGCTCAATATATGTGTTATTTGCATCATATCTTTCTTAAGTTAGATCTATGTTTTTATTCTATTGGATTCATTCCTACTCTTGTCATACGTTCATCAGTATTGCTTTATTTGTTTATGGAAGTAAGTTTGGCTCTATTTACTACCAACCCAAAGCATAAACCTTTTGACCTTTCTGTCTTAGAATTCTTTTCTTTTCTTCCTTCAAATCTATCCTTCCTTCATTCCTTCTCTCCTACCTTTTTGTTCGCAGTTGGAACTACCTCTACTAGGATGAGATCCCAAACCCCCTGAAGTTAGAATAGTGTAGATTTGCACAAATTCCTGCTTGATAGAATAGCAATAAACTAGTTTCGATTTGCTATCTCAAAGACAGGCTATGCCCTGCACACTATTGGCATGTTTCCCCATGATCTGCCTAACTGATAGATTTTCAAACCAACAAGGTCGTAGGGTAGGAGAGTATTAGCTTCTTTGTTTCAGTCATGTTATGAGGTAGTTTGGACTGACACAGGGTATACCCAAGGATCCAGTGCAATACAGGAGGGAGGATATGGATACCAAGACTCTGAGGGCTATTTTAGTGAGGCCTACAGTTATTGATGAGCAGTAGGGAGTTATGAGTCCTGATGATGATGGCCAAATTGTTCTGATGGATGATGTGGGTGTGAATTCATATTTTATTACATGGTGGTCCTGATCACTGAGGAATTTTGATCAGAATAGGGTAGTGGAGAGGGTAGAAAAGATGGTCAGATGAGTACATGCTCAGGTGGTAGGAGGAGCACAGGTACCAGAGGACAAGAGGGGTGAGGCTAATGATGTTATAGCTACGATTATTACAGAAGTGACAACTGAGAAGGTTGTAGTTGAGGGGGGAGAGACACTACTCCGAGAGAGTGTGATGACCTTCTGGGGGTATGTGATACCCTCATCGCAGAGAGGGATGGATTGATCATTGAGTGAGTTAGCCTTCAAGCAAAGCTTGTATAGGTATCTTCTGATAGAGACAAGTATAATGGAAACTAAGATACACTGAGGAATGCCTTAGGGATCACAAGGCCTTCCATATCATGCATAGAGTTTTCAGAGATGGCTCAGTCTAGTAGGTAGAGGGGAGCATTTTCATGACCTCCTCCTAGTATGATTTCAGTGGCACACTATGAGGTTGTGCGAGAAGAGAGGGATTATTATGTTGATTTGATTATCAAGAGCTACCCTGATGTCACCTTATATGTTGATCATGTGGTTTCCCAAGGAATAGCCACAATAGCGATAAGGCCTAGTACTAGTACAGAGAGTGTGGGACAGCCACCTCAGAGGTAAGAGAGAGAGGTCAATGGAAAGGGAGGATCTAGAGGTGAGGTTGTTGTTCTGAGTGTTCATAGAGATAGTGGAGATATGGGTGCAACTGGAGGCATTTCTGCTCCTAGAGGAGAAAGTGGTCCCAGCACTATGATAGGAGATGTTTATTTTACTACATGACTCTATATGATGTCATAGGCTCATAAAATTCCATTTTTACATGATGATACTCTGATTATTTAGATATTTATTATGATTTATACCGTACTTTTGATATATATATATATATATATGATGGTGACGATGGTTCAGGATTTGTTCTTGTAATTTGATTAGTATATGTTAGATGTTGTAATATGTTGATATTTTAGATGGATTTCGATGGATATAGATTGTTAGAATGTTTTGATTAAATATGTTTTGGATGTTATTTTGATGTTTGATTGATTTTAATGTTTCTTATAAAACGTGATCACATGATCAATAATGTAACTAAATGAAATAAAGTGAAAAATGGAACAATTTCCCCACTTTGAATTTTGGTATATGTGATGGGTTTCAAAAAAAAAATTACTTACAGGGTTTGAGATTTTTAATAATATTATCAATGGGTAGTTACATAAACCATGATGGGAACATGGGTTTTAATAATTGTATTTTTCTAGGATGAAAAAACAAGGATGTTGTGTGTAGACCGATGTTGGAAAAAGGGGTCTCCTTTTCAACATATTTATAGGGAATTGATGCCCTAGTTTTCACATAATTGTTTTGCAGCAAACTGATCGATGCGAGAAGTTTTTCATGATGGAAAATTTGATTGATGTGGGAATCTTTCCTGGATGATTTTGATTTGATGTATTTTTGAAGGCTAATCAAAGTGGAAAGGCTTTTTACATGAGTAGTCATCCTTTGAGAGTATGGTCTACATTTTTATTTATGACTAGATGGTCATCCTTCGAGGGATCAATCGATAACTTTAATTAATAGTTGTCCTTCGAGGGAGCAATCTACTTTTGATATTTTTAATGATGATTTAGAATTTTGTGAATAGTTTTCCTTTAAGGGATCAATCTATTATAATGTGGTGTTTTGACAAGATAAGCATCTAAATGACTTTTTTTCATATATTGTTGAGTTGAGGGTCAAAACCCTAATAAACCATTTTTGAGGAGGGGATAAAGGGTGCTAGCGACCTACACACACATGCCCCTATGTCATGGTCTAGATATATTAGTGTGACAATTTCAAGGGGTTCCCGTAAAGGAAAGAATCATTTCCATGATAAGGTGATGGGATTTGACAAGAAATAATGTCATGACAATTAATCATTTAACAGTAGAAAGGATACAAGTGCAAAGCATTCAAAGGTACCCTTTCAAGTTCCCCATAAAGAGAAGTGAGATGATACACTCTTGACCCAAACTTATGAGTAATAACGTATTGACTAATCCAATTGGGGGAAAACTTTCCACGTTTACTCTGTTATAATGTAGTAACATTTTAATTTTCTTTAAGTACAAAATCACCAATTTTAAAGTCACGCTCTTTGACATGTTTTTTGTATGCTCTGTTAATACGTTGTTGATAGACTTGATGATGTTTGAGGGTTGTTAGACACTTTTCATCTAACAATTCTAGTTGTGTTAAGCGGTCTTAGCGATATTCTTCGTCATGGATGAAATTTTTGAGAGATACACGAAGTGATGGAATTTGAATTTCAAGAGGTACGATAGTTTCATATCCATAGACAAGTGAGTAGGGCATAGTTCTTGTAGGTTTTCTGAATGCTATTTCAGATAGGTGTAAAGAGAAAACAAGATTTGAGAGATGCCAATTCCTTGCATGGGTCATCTACCATTTTCATGAGAATTTTGTTAAGTGTTTTATTAGAGGCCTCGGCCTATCCATTTGCTTGAGGATAGTACGGTGGTGAGAAACTAAGTTTGATGTTAAATGTGTCATAGATCTATTTAACCTCTTTATTTTTTAAGGATTTTTCATTATTTGTGATGAGTTTATGCGGGATACCAAAGTGGCTTATGATATTTTGATATATGAAATTAATGATGGGTATGGATTTTGTTAAGGTTAGAGGGATTGCCTCAACCCATTTGGTGAAATATTTAGTTGGTTGTGATTATGGAATGATGTTGTTGAGATGATTTTGGATTGATTCCGCACTAATGAGGTATAACCCCCATTGAGAGAAAGGCCCTAGATCCTGTGAGCAAGTTGTAATTCTTGGCTAGGGACGTGAATGAGATCTGGAATGGAAGTTGTCATTTGATGCACTTCTTTACTTAAGAAACAACAGTCTTTATTGATGGTAGGACTAGTAGTACCCTATCTGTATGACTTGCATTTAGTGATGGAATTTCCACTAAAGTGACCACCACATATGCCATCATGGAACCTCTTTGATTTCTTTGGTTGATTCATGTTTTTTAAGGAATTGTAATAGTATGTTGTCAAAGCTACGTTTACAAAGGATGCCACATATGATGATAGAGCGAGTGACACATTGAATAAAGGATCACTTGGCTCTATGTAATAAATCTGATGGTAATTTAGATTTGGCGAGATAGTTATATATCTATGTGTACCATAGATTGGGTGGATTGTTATCAATATTTTTGATGGAAGGAAGCTCATTTTGATGTTAAATATGGTCCAAACGTTGAATAATTATGGACATTTTAGTCTTATCACCTGATTTTTCTATTTCAAAAGGGACAAGGGATCCAAGGGATGTCATAGTGTCTGCAAACCTGTTAGAAGATCGTGGAATGGCTTGAATGGTTTAATGATTGAATGTTCCAAGGATAAAGTCGATGACATCCTTATACTTTTGAAGGATTTCATTCTTAAATGTGTATTCTCCTTTGACTTGACTAAGAACCAGTTGTGAATCTTCATAGATTTCCAAAATGTGGGCGCCTAGGAAAATGGTTGTATTTAGACCCGTGATTAAGGCTTTTTAATTTTCCATGTTGTTAGTACATTTGAAGTTAAGTTTGAATGGTAATGGACGTGGAATTTTCCAAGGTGGTATGATAACAACTCCACCTCCTCCCCCTTCTTGGCATTTAGCACCATTAAAGAAGAGAGTCATTTTAATGGGGATGAAATCAATTGCATCGATGTTGTTGATAGATTCGTTAGGGATATTTTCATGAGGTGGTTGATTATCTGTAAGGGGTGCATTAGCAATATTATTTGTAATGGCTTGACCTTTAATATATTTCTAAGATATGATTTCGAGGTCAAATTTAGTCATGAGCATAAGCCATTGAGTTATGAAATCATTATAGTAATATTTAGTGTGTATGGTTTTAAGAGGGTTGAAATTGGTGACAACATATGTGTTGTGATTGAGGAGATAATGTTGGAGATTGGAGGTGGCCAAGTATAATGCATAGTATAATTTTTTGTATTTGGTGTATCATGTTTCATTTTCATGGAGTGTGTAACTAATGTCATACATATAGATAGAATGGATCCCCTTCACAAGGTGGGGTAAGCACAGGTGGTGATAATAGGTACTTTTAATTTTGTAAAATGCTTTCTTGCAATTGTAATCCCAATGAAATTTTATGTCCTTATGAAGAAGATGGTGAAATGCTTGACAATGGTCAAAAATTTGTGATATGAAACATCGAATGGACTGTAATTTACCCTCGAGGATATGTAGTTGCTTAAGATTGGATGGTGGAGGAATTTCAATGATTTCTTTGACTTTTTTGGGGTCAACTTCAATTCCTCAGATATATATGATGAATCCTAAAAAAATTCTTGTGAGGACGTCAAAAACACACTTTGTAGGATTAAGATGAATAAAAAACTGGATGAGACGAGTGAAGATTGATTCAAGGACATTTAGGGGTTTATTTTGGTGTAGGTTATTTTCCATGTATTTATTTTAAATGCATGGAATACCACCACATAGGTGATTCACCATGCTTAGGTGTCCTAGGGTGTCATTATGGCTCTTACACACGTCATAGAGCGTCATTGGAGTTACATTGATGACCGGCTATTACAGGAATGTAACTCCCACTTTTCGACGGCTACATTTGTGGGGGAGTTACACATCCCACTGCTATTTGTACACTCTTTCATCTTGAGCAACACATGGGGAATGGAATAGAGTTTGGTTTTTTTAGCTTTTTTTCCTCAATGCATGCACATTGCTTCCATGAATGATTTTTTGCTTTGATCTTGAAGCTACATCGTTTCGCGGTTGAGTGCAACGTTTTGGTGCTCACAGATTCCCTCCAGATCTTTGTCATTCCTCCAACATGGTATCAGAGCATGGGGATCGAAATTGTGTTGCTTGTAATAGTTGCTTGCTACTCTCTATCTCATAGTTTCTTGTGAAAGCTATCATTTGCATGTGCTCTACTTGCACTAATTCTGGCATCATACCTCTGTTCAGGTTGTTCGTGGTTTGGTTTTTGGGTGTTTGTGACTTTTTTTTTGGGGTTTAACAGTTTTGCATCCTTGCATGCAATCTTGAAGTGTTTACAATTTCAGATTTGAGCTCTAGAAGTGCTGGTTTTACTAGGTTTATAGTGGTGAGATGTGCTCCTGCATTCATCCTCGACTCTCACTTTGAATGCTTTAACACTAGTTCTGCTCGTGCTTTCTCGTTTTCTCGAGACTCATTCTACGGCACCTCTTGCATTGATCGACCAAAAATCTGTATTGGATCCACCTTGTTACAACCTCCATTACCCTCTACAGTCATGTTGAAACCTCCCTGTCAGACACCTAAGTGTGGCTTGTGTTTTATTGTGCATAGACGTTATTTGCATTGACTTTTCAAGTTTTTGCAATGGTCTGCCTATCTCTCTAATGGATGAATCACACCTGCATTATTTTGGCTTGAGTTCTGCTCCCTTGTGGTTGGTTTGGCCACTCGTGCTTGGCTCATTGGAATATTGATACATCAGATTTCTTTGCCTCATTGGCTCACGTTATGAATTATTGATAGCTCAGTTGTTAATTCTCGTGCTCTGTTGGATGAGCTGATCCTTCCTACGTTTGGATTGACACTGTAATATTGCTTATGCCTCCATTGTTTCTGTGATCTCTTGCTCAAAGGATTTATCCATTGCCAACTCATGGTTGTGTAGTGTCGTTACAAATGTTCAGACCTACTTCATCTATTTCCTATCTTCTCTAGCGGTTTGTTCAACTCTGCACCCTCCCACACGTGGATCACTGCCTGCTCCAGCGCCTTTCTCAATGGTTTAAAATCAATGTGGAAACACTTTGACACAAATCCTCAGACTTTGTAAACATTTCATTTCTACATTTTGGGCAGTGGGCATGTGGTCACAACCTGCTCTCCACAAAAGCTTCATCGGCCTTGGCAGTTACAACCAACACCACATGTGGGCTTCCCTTCTCTCAGCTCAGTCAAACATTGCCCTCTCACCCCTTTTGTAGTCAAAATTCTTTTTTAGTATTGATTACTACTAAATAAAATCACCTTTCATGTTATAAGGTGTTAAAAATCTTTATTTTATTGGCATTGTAAAAATTTGGGTTATTGGTTTGTATTACTCATCCTTCCTTCGAGCGTCGAAGATGGAGGGCGAGGTTCGGGGTTGGCGGGAGGCTAATCCCCCCTCGCAGTAAAAAAAAACTATGCCTAAAATTTCATGTTGTTTCCAACAAGTACCCACATGACACCCTTTGCACCCGTTTTAGGCATTTTTTAATGCGTTTGCAACATTTATTGCATTTTCTCATCAGTTACGGGAATTGTTTTTGCTATAACTTTTGACTCGTTGCTCAGATCTGAGCACTTCTATAGTCAAAGTTGCATGTTTTTTTTCATTCTACATGACGGGATTATCATTTTTATAAACTAACTACTTTTATAAATTGCTGCATTATGGCGGGGTTACCTGTACTCTTCGGTTTTCACACGCAGACGCATTATTGGCCGAGTCTGACGTCTTTCTTTCGTACACCTTTCATCTTGCATTTTTTCATCATGGAGAGTGATATTTCTAGACTTGAGCATCGTAGGATCACTTTACAACCTCTGCCACTTCTCACCGGGAGAGGGAACTATTTAGTTTGGCATGCTTCCATGGAACGTTACTTTGCCCACGAGGGTGTTTTACCCTTCTTGCTTGGGCCAGTTCGTGCACCCACTGATCATCATCATCTGGAGGAATTCCTTGACACTTGTGACCATGTCTTTGGTCACATGATGATGCATGCCTCTCGTTCTCTTTAGTTTCACGTGGCACACTCAGATCCACCTCACCATGTCTGGAGCATTCTTCAGTCCCTCTATGGAGACCCTTCACATATTGTCACCACTGTTGTTGTTGTTGATTCAGTTGTCTCCTCCATTTCTACATGTGATGACAGTTCCACTGACACAGGCTTGCTTGGTTCTAATTCTAATGATCAGGATTGTGCATCCAGTTCTGATGTCAAGAATATTACAAAGGACTTCTCTCCTCTTTCTCTCACTATTCCAGACATTGTTGTCACATCCCACATCTCATCAGATATCAAGCAGTCTCCTACTCAGTCTCATACCATCATCTCACCCGCCTCCTTTCCACTTCTAGTTTGTGAGGCCCCTTCCACTCCTCTGCCTTCATTAGATGGCTCATACCTATCTGAAATTGCTCTTCTATTTGTTGAGCCCCCTCATTGGGATGAGTATTTTCCTGACCTTAGTCGTCTTTTTGTAGAGTCTACTTGTGATGCACTACAGGTCCCTCATCCATCTATAGGTGTTTTAGAGGAGTTCATCATCTCCATTGTTGGGAGTGCCCCTTCTGGGATTCTTACCACTTCCCCTTTTCTGGAGACCTTCATTGATCTACCCTCAGCTATGGATCCCTTTTCTGTTGTGGAGGATGTTTTGTTCCCTTCACATCACATGGACATCCTTTCTACAGGTATTCACTCTTCACACTCTGACAGTTCTACGCACATGGCATTACCTTCGGTTCCTTGGCACTCACTCACTAGACCTATGTCACACTTTAGTGCACCAGAGTCAGAGTTCTTCGTGTTGCTGCCTTTAGTTTCCTTTATGGAGTGGGCAGACTTCCAGCACATCATTTCTATCCTTCCTAAGGGTAGGCGCATAGTTCGGTCTGGGTGGCTCTTCTTCAGTCCAGAGGCAGAGGATCTTGTGATCGAAATTCTTCTGGGAGACTTCCTAGAGCTGTAGAGTTCAGATCCATCCATGGCATCTTCTGCATTCCTCTTGTCTCCCTCTTCTTCTCTCTTCTTCTTCTTTCTGAGAGATTACCTCTTTGTACATGGGTAACTTTTCAGGCTCATCTATGGTCAGGACCCATCCTTGGAATATTTCTTAGATTAGAGAGTGGACTTGTCTCTCTTTTGGGGGGGAGTTTTTTTCCCACTGGGTTTTCTCCTTTTACTCCACTTTTTGAGAGCTTCTTGTATGTGGGTACCTCATTAGGATTCTTGCCAGGACCCACTTCTCTCCTTGTTTTCATCTATGTCTCCACCTAAGCTATGCTTCAGTGGGGTGTTGGTGTAGGTTATTTTCCATGTATTTATTTTAAATACATGGAATACCTCCACATAGGTGATTCACCATGCTTAGGTGTCCTAGGGTGTCATTATGGATTTTACACACGTCATAGAGCATCATTGGAGTTACATTTGACCGGCTATTTCAGGAATGTAACTCCCACTTCTCGACGGCTACATTTGTGGGGGAGTTACACACCCCACTACTATTTGTACACTCTTTCATCTTGAGCAACACATGGGGAATGGAATAGAGTTTGGTTTTTTCATCTTTTTTTCCTCAATGCATGCACATTGCTTCCATGAATGATTTCTTGTTTTGATCTTAAAGCTACATCATTTTACGGTTGAGTGCAACATTTTGGTGCTCACATATTCCCTCCAGATCTTTGTCATTCCTCTGACAGTTTTTTCATGTTTTAGACTTTCCTAGGAGGTCATCAACGTAGTCTTCGACAATTTTGTGAATGATATCATGGAAAATTTATGTCATGGAAAATTTTTACGTAGCCCCTCCATTTTTAAGACCAAAGGGCATGACGCAATAGCAAAAGGTTCCCCATGGAGTGATATAATAAGTTTTGTGTTGATCCTCGAGTGCGATGAGGATTTGGTTATAACCAGAGAATCCATCCATGAGGGAGATAATTTAGTGGTTAGTTGTTATGTCAATAAGAAGATCTATGTTCAAAAGAGGGAAATCATCTTTCAAACAGGTGAGATTGAGATCCCTAAAATTTGTTCCAGTGCGTATTTTACCTAAAGCTTTTGTTACGGGGAAAATGTTGGAGACCCACTGTGGATATTCAATGAGTATGATGAAGTTGGTAGATAAGAGGCATTATAATTCTTTCTTAATAAGGAGAGATATATGGGGATGTATTTTATAGAGATTCTGTTTAACTATCTTAGCATTGGGATACATGACTATGTTCTGTACAATGATGTTAGGATCGATTCCAAGTATATCGTTATATGACCAAGTGAAGGATTGGTGATATTTTGTTAGGAACAAGGTGAAATCATTTAGTTCTTATGGATCTAAAGATTGACCGACCTTAACTATGTGAGGATCCTGGGGGGTACCTAAGTTAACTCGAGGGTGGATTCATTAAGGAGCGTTGGCATGTTAGATGGTAGGGATTTCTGAAGAAAATGGTCTTCAACTTCCATATGGGAAAGGATATCCCGGTTTTTCTGACACTAGAGGATATCCACAATAGGTGAATCTTCCTCAACCATTTCTAGCCAAACAAGGGGTAAGGATTTAGTGGAGTGGTTGGATTGATAAGTAAGTGTCCATAAATATATAAAATTGATTTAAAAAAAGTTAGGCAGAATGGGTAAAGTGTCGTATGTGTCCATGGGATCCTTAGGGTTTGTTGGTGATGATGGTTCTAGTTTAGAAATAGTTAGGGATGTAGTAAGTTTACATATAATGGCTTGGCACATCTTGGAGGTGAATATTTTATAGCCTAAACCATTTTTTCTCATGAGCTTTAAGGGAACACAGGATGAGTTGATCATGTGTTCCTTGTTCATAGCGTCTGAGGCCAAAACCTCTCCATGTGCAGCGATCAAGATATATGAGGGTGAATTTGTGATTGTCAAGGGATTTGAATTTTAATGTGAATGGTATGGTGCGGTGTGGTATGATAGCCGTAGATGGATGGTTATCGAGTCCTCCATAGATAAGGTTTGTCTTGAGATACGTAGGACTGTAAAAACTAACATCTCCTACATTTGGGTCATATATGGGTTTCTTGTCATGGCGGCCATATGTTTTGGGTGAAGGCATGAAGTAAAGCAAGAGGAGATAATATTCTATACGTGTAAGGCATTTTACATCCTCACCAAGAGAGGAATCATCTAGTAACTTGGAAGAAGGGATATATGAACTAGTGGATGTTTTATTAGATGGTTTAGGTGTTGATTTTGGTACAAGGATGTCATTTGGGTGATACATCATGTAGCACTTAGTGAACAGATTTGGATCAACACGGATAGTGAAATCCCGATCTTCATGTTCATATTTGAGACAGCAATGGAGGGTGGAATTAATGTAGCAAATGTTGTGTATCTAAGGGCATCATAATAACATGTTATATTGAAACTCTCCTTCTATAATATAGAAGAGTTCCGGTAGAATTTTGACACTGACTTTAATTGGGAGTATAATAGTACCTAATGTGTGTGTGATTATTTCATTGAAGGATTGTAATAGGACCGTATTTTGAGTGACAATGGTATTGGATAATTTGAGTTAGTCGAAAGCAAGGAATGATATCATATTGATGGTAGTAACACTATCAATCATGACCCTCTTGATAGAGATGTCATTGATTAGAGCACTAATGAAGAGTGCTAGGTTATGGTTCTCTGGTTTGAGAAATGGAATTTCATATGGTTCACATGATATAGTGAAGGACATTTTAAAAGCACCCACAAAATTTCTACAAGGAATGGGATCATTAGCTAGCACTTTCATGGATTAGAGAGCTTTGATCATAGCTTGCTTGTGAAAAGGTGGTGTCTGAACTAGTTCATAGAGTGACATCTGGATAGGAGACTGGTTTAATTATTTGATAGTAGCCTTCTATATTGTGGTGAAAGGAGGTTTCACTGCTTGTATGGAAATCTTGGTTTTTGATGACGATGTTTGATTAGACTCTTCAGGAGTCAAGGAAATGTACACCTTAGGTTTATCATATGAAGTTGATAATTCAGGAGGTAGAGGTATAGCGATGGAGGTTTTACCTTTCTCAGGATTAGATTATTCTTTTTCATAATTTTTTGAATGGGTGGTGATGTTTATAGCATCGAATTGATGATCAGATGCTTTAGTGATAGATTCTTCAGTTTTTTATGACAATAATATTGATGTTGGAATTGTGTTTGATTGAGAAGGAAGGAAGGGAGGACTTCCATGTTCATGTACCTTTAAGTGAAAGGCTCTACAATTTTCTATGGAATGTCCACTTTTTATGTGGTAATCGAAAAAGATATTGAAGTCCTACCAGGAAGGCCTCCATCCATGATGATCTGATAGTTTAGGAGGTAGTAGAGTGATAAGTGATCATTGAAGGAGATCATATAAGATGTTGGTGTAATACCCTTTTGGCATGGATGTGGATGGTGATAAGGTTGTGTCTGTATTCCTCTCAAGAGGAGGTAAGATGGGTTGTTTAGCCACAGGTTACTTATTTATTGGTCATGGAGGCTTTCTAGACATCACAACGAGTGGTGGATGAGGAGCATGTATGGGTGGTATTTTTTGTGAATATTCATATTGTGTGACATGTGAGAGTGAAGGACCTTGTATGGGTGACTATTAGTGAGGTTAGTTGGTATGTACGATGTTTGGGGGCGAGAGACCCCCTATAGGTGATCATTGGTGTGGATATTTGGGTTATGTAAAAGGTGCAAGATATGGACTTAGTGTAGGGGTTTCATTGGGGGATTTTGATCCTATAATAACAGGGTGATTAAGAGGTATAAGTGAGTGATTTCCATGCAAAGGAAAATGATCGGGAAAAACATATTGAGGGATTTTGAAAGCTTGAACAATACCCTATTTATGAGGTACTTTTTTTTTATTTTGGATGAACTAGGTGTGGTTGATGAGGAAGCATTAGAAAGGTCTTATTTCCCTGAGGTAGCAAGTATTTTGGGTTGTTTGTTTGATTTGGTTTTAGGTGTAATCTCAAATAATGTAGAGGATGCAAGTGTGGGTTCTATAATGGCATGTAACGAAGGCGTGGGACTGGTTTTAGTAAAATTTTCAACAGGAAAAAGGCTTAACAACTTTGAACTCATTCAATTTTAGCATTGATTTTATGGGTTTTGACTCAGTAAGTGATAAGGATGTAGGAAAGGTTTTAGTATGATCTCAACATGAGAATACTTGGTAGTCATATTTTTAGGCTCATTGGTTGTTGTCATTGGTTCCGTGGGTTTTGGTTTGGTAAGTGATTTGGATGTAGGAAATATAGGCTCGATTTATGTTATTGTATTGATAGTGTGGAAAACATTTATTTTTGGTTGATCAGAGGATTAAGGGTGATTCAATTTATTTTTCTTAAATATGTCAAGATTTTCATTTGGGGGTGCATTTGGATTGTCTAAGTGGAGATCACCCTTTTCAATCAAATCTTGAATTACATTGCGGAATGTACGACACCTTTTGATGTCGCATCCATTAACCCTATGATATTTACAATAGTCTTTATATCATTACCAAATGGGTTTAGATACTGATATGTCGATGGGTTAGATAGGAGGGAGAGATATCATGTTGGAAGTAAGCATTTTTTCAAAAAATACACTATAATTCTCTCCTTTAGGTGTATAATTACATTGTTGACTGGGATGCTCCGCAATGGGTCTCTCCTTGGGAGAGAATTTAACTATAACATTTTTGGTAAAGTTCTTAGACTTATCAGGGCTGGATGTTGACTTAGATGGAAATTCAACTTTGGGTTTCTTAGGAAAAAGCTTAACTCGTCCATCTTCTAAAGCTCACAATTCCAATTTATGGGCCATCGTGAAAGCCTCATCAAAAGTTTGAGATGATTGGATTTGTAGTGTAGATGAAATATGTTTGGTACAGGCACGGAAGAAGACCTAGATTAACTCTATTTATGGTAATGTAAAAGATAGTTTATTAGTTACACCCCTGCAATGGGTGACAAAATCATCAATAGATTCATCTTTGAATTATCTAATGGCATATAAGTCATTAATAGTGACTTTGTGGGATATATTTAGGGGAAAATGGTCTAATAAAAGTTGGGCAAGCACGCAAAGGAGAATAGAGAATGTTGTGGAATTTTATTGTACCAATCTTATGTAAGATTGGAGAGGGACATAGGAAAGGTCCTCAGCATCAGGTCTTGGTCGTGACCTATTAGATAACAGGCATGACAAAAGGCACATATATATTGTTGGGGGTATTCCTTGCTGTAAAATTTGATGAACTTGGGAAGTGCTCAATGAGGCAGATATCGTTTATATGGTACCAAAGGATGAATGGGCTCATTGGAAATTTCATCATAAAAGAGCACATTCTTGGATGAGGATGAAGAAGGTTCAATATTGGATATGTAGTTTAAAAAAGTGTGGAGAGGATCAGGTTAGGATTTTTTTTGTGAGGGTGAGCTAGGTTGAAATAAAGACTGGTTGGGCTATGAGTATGTCTGATACTATTGAGGAATGCCTTGCTGTTAGGGAATTTTTTGCTGGGGAACATTCCAGTGAGGAATGTCCTATTGATGTTGTGAGATGTGGTATTGTAGAATGTTTTTTTGAGGTATGTTTTGTTGTGGTATATTCTATTGATAATGAACATTTTGTTGAGGGATAATTTGATGATAATGGATGTTCTGTTGTGGGATGTTTTGATGAGATGGAGAACCTTGTTGGGAGACTTTAGCATGTGAGGTTTGTATGTATTGGTACTGTGGTGGCATTGATGTATGAGTGAGTGGTTGTGAATACTTGAGCGACTATTGAAAGGAAAAAGTAGAGGCGGAAGAGGATGGTGCTTATTGTGGGATGCTTTATTATGGGATATTGTATTGTGGGATGTTTTTTAGGGGTGTAGATTATGACATGGAGATCAGTGGTTGTGAAGGTTGTGGTATGTATTGTCAAATAGTGTGAGTTCTAGTAATGGCACTAGTATTTATTAGTGGTGTAGTTGTAAGGATGGACATGGTGATGTTTTGAATGGGACTAGTAACCTATTGGGAGGATACAATAGTAGAAAAGGCCAAAGAACTCAGTGGAGGTTTTTGTATCTGTGAGGAGTTCAAAGGAGTGGATGAGGAAGTAGAAGTATTACTTAGGGGAGGTGTGCAACCTGTAGAAGGGCTTGATGACGATGTAGATTGTTGGGAATATGTGTTTTGTGATTAAATCATGCGGAGGTCATAAATGGTTGTTGAAGAGACCTCAAATTCTTTGAGTTGACTAGTGGAAGATTGTTCATTTGATGTTTCAAAGGAGTCAGTAGGTCTAGCAAATCTCTCAGGTTGACTATTTTTTGGTGTTTCAGGTTGATTTGAAGTTTATGGGTATAACTTCTGGAAAACGGGGTCTTTATTTTGATCAATTAGTTGTGCAATAGCAGATGAATTATTGTAAGTGTATTGGGATGAAAATGGCTACATCTAAACACTTCTAGATGCTAGGTAAGAATTGAGGGCTATAGGGTTTGAATCTAGCATTTCTTCAAAGACATGGTCTCCCCTATTATAGAAAGGTGTTTTAGATGTTTCTAGTTGAGGACTAGAAGAAAAGAGGTGGTTTGTTTCTTGTGGTCCAAATGTATGAAATATTTGACCATGATATTGATGTGGGGAATGAAATAATTGTTGTCCCATTATTTCGTTATAGTTGGCCCCTAATTCATTCCAAGGGTATTGGGTATTAGAAAATGGATTGGATGTAGCTATTTGATAATATGGGATTTGTTGTTATGTTGGTGTCGAAAGTGTTGGAGTGTAAAATGGGACATGTTGTTAAAATCTATACAATGGAGTAGACATATTTTAAGGAATTTGGTTATGACCTTGTTGTCTAGTAAGTATCATGATAAACAAACACACAAACACCTAGATAATGAAAAATAACTAATTGGGTTGATTTATAAATAGCAAGAAAATCTAAGCGAAATGTGTTGTTTAGTATTTATCTTGATTAATTATGAAAAATTGAAATGTGTAAGATGGTTAACAAGGGTCCTAGGAAATGGTAATCTAAGGCTGATTTCAGGTGTGTTTAAGGGTGTATTCCTCGATATATCCAAAGTTATGTGAGGCCCAACTCTATATTGTTACCAATACGGGCATGTATATTAGGGCATACCCCCTCACTTCACGATCCTGTTGCGATAAGGGATTTGGATGTTGAGCCAAAATATGCTGAAAGATAGGAGATTATACTCAACCAGAACATCGAGTCGGCTTCCCTATTGGGTGATGAAATCCCAATCAATTTCACCTTGGTACGAATTGTTTAAATACATTTTTTATTTTGAAGTGATTTGGTTGTGTGTGGGGGAGGATAAGTGAATGAAATGAATTTTCCTTCTAATTTGATCAAGAAGTATGAAATAGTTCGTTTTAATAACCAAAATGAAATTTTTAGATTTGATGAGAGCAATCAAACAAAAATACAAAACTGAAAGCAAAGGAAATATTTTAGGACTTACCGTGAGAGTGCTCATTTTTTTTAGATTTATAGCAATTTTAAAGCAAACAAGCAGTAAATCTAGGAGATGAATTTTCAAAAATAGTTCCCTGCAACAAGATTAGAGAAAACAGAGAATAGAAAATAATACATTGTGAAGAAATGTAGAAAAAATAAAAACACAGCCTAATTGCAAGTGATTAGCTTAATCACTAGTGATTAGCCTAATCACTAGTGATTACTAGATAGTGGATCAAAAGAAAAAATACTATTTTATTAGTGGAATGAAGGAAAGAGATAAGGGATAAGGGACAAGGGTCCCACCAGGCATGCCAAGATTTTGAGGAAAATTTTATGTTAGGGGTTAGGTTTGATATTACAAGGGGCTAAAACGTGCTCAACCTCAGTATGGTAGGGTTTCTAATGTACCTGCTAGGCATGATAGGTGTATGATGTTTTACGCTCCATGAAGAATGAACTAGAATTCTCTTCCCTGCAAGTAAGCCTACAATCAAAAACACTTACACAAAATGGAGTTAGTAAAATAGAGTGGGCCAGTTGCCTAAAAAATGCCAGATCCCAGAAGTCAAGGGACTTTCTTACATGGATGTCAACCTATTTTTGAAACAATTAAGCTTTATTGATGAGAAAATGGATTACAATATACGATAGATGAAAAAAAGTGATTAACTGTTTATCACTCATTTAGCTTAATACATACATCAGATGCTAGTAATGAAATGTAAAACAACAAGTTAGAATCCTAAGTCAGAATCTAATTCAGTGTCAAGTTTTTCTAATAATTTCAAGCCTCTAAAGTAGGAAAAATAATCATCTTCAGTGAAGTAGGAATCAGGTTCAGAGATGTAATCTTCCACGAAGAAGTCAGAGATCTCCTCTTCTATGTCGTATAGATGTGAAAGATCAAAATCATTTTCTGGAAGGCTGATGTTACTCTCAATGTCAGATTCAGATGTAGTGTAGGTTTCCTCTGGTATGGTTAGGCCTACTTCATATTTGTACTTGAATGATGCAAGGTCATCTTGGATCCTCTAGACCTCGTAATATGCCTCCCAGAATTCCTCGGTTGCTTCACAAATTTATTGGGTGGATGCAAAGATTGCTTCTAACTTATCAAAGGTAACTGTGTGAATTGCACACAACTCTAGATCATATAACAAATCATACTACTCTCAGTGTAAGGAATGTTGTACAATTGGTAGAAAATTGATACCGGTAATGGGATGACTAGTACTTGATATGGCCATTTACAAAATCCATCTTGGCACACAGATTAGTAACACAAAATCATGCATTAACTAATAAAAATTTCTAATGAAATCTGATTACTAATGTTTGACAGAAAACACAAGAACCCCATGTGGTTATGCTAATCGTAGGTAATTCTGTGAAATACTAATACACTGTTAAATGAAATAATATGAGTGTCTAAGATGAAACAATCATCTATTGAAATACAAAGAAAGTAAATAATTACCTAATTAGATTATTTCAGGATGAAAACAAGATGACATATGATAAAAAAAAAAACCTTTGCATGATAAATGGTGATGAAGAACTGGTTATGGATGTGTCTGGATGGTGAAAGAGCCCTCTAACAGCTCCAAAAATTATTGAATGGGTGTGTGAGATGTCAAATGGTATTGATGAGAGCCTCGTAACATTGCCTAGATTCCTGAAAAAAGTTGATAGTGCTCTAGTTCATCAATATGGTCATGAATGGTCATGAATTCCTTCAAAAATCCTCCCCAAAGAGGCACAAAAACCTATTTATATCAATCACCAATGACTGGGATAATCACTGACGATTATAGCTAATACGAGTTAGGGGAGATATGAAGTGATAAACCTTCCATTTTGAACTTGGATTCAGGGGATTTAGGGGAATCATAGCTAGATGACTCAGAGAGGTAGAGTGTGGGAGTTACAAGTGGGTAGGAGTGGTTAGGATAGAGTAGGGATAATTTGGGAAGTTTCCAAATTTAAACTAGTCCTAACCAATGAGGATTGTGAAGTGGTTATAGGGATAAGCTAGAGGTGGTTAGAGTAGTAATTTAGAAGGTTGCCTATTTGAAATTAGTTATGACTAGTGAGTGTGGATGAGTCCACATGATGATGTGTTCAGGTGAGTGGATTTAATAATTTAATTATCCAATCAATTAATTAATTAACTTTGAGATGGGTGATATAATTTTAGCAAATGTGAGGTAAATTAATTATTTAAAGGGGTATGGGATCAATGACTTAGGTTTAGGGAAGTTGTAATGATACAAAAATAATCTTGACCACTCGAATGGAGGACTTGAGCCATAAAATGGTATGTGAATGGTAATATTTAATCGATTATTCATGTGAGAACGGAACGTGTGATTTTTCAGTGTCTACATCTACATATCATATGAATTATTTCCCCATGTTGTTTCCTACCTAACATTACACTACACACACATTCATCATACATTGATTTTCCTATGAGAATCATTCTTATTATCACCATCCTTCTTATGAAACCTTTTCTCTTACTATATTCCAACAACAAACATCATCATCAATGCACGCACTTCATTAATTATGAGGTAACCTTTATTACCAACACTTTTACTCTTGTGTGCATACTTTTAACCCACCCCACACTAAAATTATGCATGGTCCTCTGCGTATGAACTCACAAGATAGTAATAATATTCTAGCGTGTAAGTGTTCTTATTACAACAAACCGAAAAACTAAATTTATAAAGCATAGAAATGAGGAAATGAAACACATGAAACTGAAATATAATCTAAATGGAAATATTTCCTTATTTCAAATACCAAGAAGAACTATTTATAGTAGGGCTTCATCTTACTCCCATTGAAGTAACCAGGAAACATAGTGTCATCTAGCACCTATAACTGACAAGTGCCTGAATCAAGTATCTTCGTTACAATAAATGGTGCTAACCAATGCACTTTCAATTTCTTTGGTTAGCACTTAAACTTAGAATCGTATAGGAGAACCATATTTCCCACTTTTAATGTCTTGTTTCGAATATGTCAATCATGACATGCCTTTTTTCTCACCTTTTTTTCTTCTAACTCTAATGAGCTATAGCATTCCTCTCATCTAACTACATCAGTTTCTCTATGTGCTCCTCAATAGCTTGTTCATCACTAGCCCTCTTGCACACGTAATATATAGGGATGGTAACATGAATTCAATAGGAAATATAGCCTCTATGCTAAACACTAACTAAAAGGATGTTGTTATATTCAATCTCTTGTATGTGGTGCTATATGCCCAAATTATAGCAAATACTTTATCATCCCAATCTTTCCTTCGAACATCACAAATTTTTGTCAAGGTTTTCCCCAAAATCTTGTTTAAGGCTTGAGAAGTTATATTAGCTTAAATATGATAGGGATTAGTCTAATGGTGTGCCACCATAAACTCTGCCAAAAGTATTCTAATTATATCATTTAAGAAATGAGTTCCTCTATCACTTGTTAGGATTAATGGGAAACCATATCTGCTAATAATATTTTCCCATATGAACCTTGTTGTTGTAACTACAGTGCAATCCTTCTTAGGTGTTTCTTATGCCCACCTTTTCAAATAGTTTGTACAAGTTATAATATAGTGTGCGCCAGTCCTACACATGGATGGGGAAATACGACCTACAAAATCAATCACCAATTTTTCAAAAGGCGTAGCACATACAATATTCCTCAAAGGCATCTCATCTCTGGATCTAGTCTTCCCAGGGTGCTAAAAATGGTCACACACCTTGACATATTCTTTAGTATCCTTGTACAAATTTTCCCATAAAAGGTCAACCATTAGAATCTTGTGCACAGTGGCATCCCCGGCATAATGACATCCTACGATTTCACCATGACCTTCCATAATAGCCTCATGTTCATTATTCAAAGCACACTAGTGAAAAAATTCATCACGGATGAGATTGTACAAATATTCACCTATCAACTAGTAAGGTACCACATGTATTCCAAGCTGCTTCTTTTCTAATGTATTCATTTACTTAGGTACATGTCTAGTGTGCAAAAATATTGCAATATATTCTAATTCGGTGGACGTGTGGTTTAACTTGAAAAGTTTCACATCAGGAATTGTATCCTCGATGCTTTTCACATCCTTGTTAGAATTAATTCTTGAAAAATGGTCAGTCCCTGAATTGCTTTTTCCTAGATTTATGACAAATTTAATCTGTAACTCCTGAAATAGTAGTATCCACTCGAAAATGTTCCCTTACAAAACAAGCTTGTTGACCAAATACTTAAGTGTCATATGATCTATATAGAAGATAAATGGTGTCGCCAATAAGTATTTTCTAAAAAAAATTAGCACATAGATCATAGATAAATCCTTGCACTTAGTAGTTGTATAATTTTTCTCTGCTAGTGTCAAATTTCTTCTTACAAAAAAATAGGGTGGTCTACAATTCCTTCTCCTAGTTATGCTAACACTATGCCAATTTCCATCCCAGAAGCATCAACATGAACATGAAATGGTTTGTCCCATGAAGGAAAGCACAAGCTATGTAGAGTAATCATCATTTGATTCATTGTTTCAAATTCTTGTTGTTGCACATCATACCCATATAATTTTACTTTAGCCTTTAATATTTCCTTCATGGTCATGACAATCTTTTCATATCCTTTAATGAATTTCTTGTAATACCCTATATGCCCCATAAATCTACACACTTCACTCTGATTATTAGGTATCCTCAAATTCATGTACCACAATGCGTGAGAACACCATTGGCACATTCTTCAGTCCAAAGGACATCACTAGCTATGCAAAACTTCCCCACTTGGTGCTAAAAGTTGTCTTTTTTTTATCTTCCTTTTCTATATGCACTTAATGGTAACCAAAAAACCCATCTGTAAATAAGTAGATCTCACACCCAGCAACTTCTTCAAGAATATCCTCTATGAATGGGGTGAAAAAAGGATCAATGACACATGAAACATTTAACTCTTTGTACTCAACAAAGATCATTATCCTTCCATCCATTTTAATACTAATAACCATGGGACTCACCCATTCAAATTCCTTGATGGGTATAATGATTCCATATTTTAGCATTTTATCAATTTCTTCCTTCACCTTGACACTTAGACTAGGATGCATCCTATATGGCCTCTTCATAATCGAGCGTGCACCTTATTTATGTTTGATTCTCATATCAATAATTACCTAATGAAGTATGTAATCTATTTAGTTCATGATATCCTCTTGGAAATAAATCCTTAAATTACCCATAAGTTCAATAATATTATCCATTTCATGCTTCAACCAGTAGCCACCAATAATGGCCTTCTTAGGCTCTGCATCTGTTCCAATGTTTACCTTATTCATTTTCATATGCTCATAATATGCAAGTGCATTTAGATCTATTTTTTCCATCACCTCACACATATATTCAGTGTGGTTAACATCCAGGTCATCACCCTCATCATCCTCATCATTTATCATGCATACCATTTTACCCTTTCCTTTTATTTCCCAAGCATGGACCATTTCTTCTTCCTCAGTCTCTTCAAGTTGAAGGCATACCTCTAAATCTAAATCTTCAAACATATCTAACAGGATTTCCTCGACCTTTGTGTTATCCCCTAAAGTAAGGTGCTTCATAATTTGCAGTGCTTCATTCACCACTTAGTAGAAAAGAGGTCATCTCCTACCAATTAATCATTATCTTATCAACTCTGCATGAACTTACCAGGCATACGCCTAGCTGATTAAAGTGGAATAGAACTTATACACCCAGAGTGATGGTGGCAAGACCTCTTGCCCCTCCATCCAAAGTCTCTCTCAATTTTGAATGTTATGTGAGGCAGGGGACTTCCCATGAAATTCATATATCTGAGAAGGTACATTACTCCTTAGGAACCTAGTAGGAAAATCTATTCTCACCTCTCTCCATTCTAATAGGTTGTCTCTATGTGTAGTCCACCATCACATTGTTGTCCTACATAGAGTATATACTAGCATATTTCTTCTGTCACCCTCATTCTTCCATTAGTCTTCCATGATGTAAAAACATACATCAAGATTCCCTTCACCAATCTACCGAGGTACCTAGTTATAACTCAAGTTCCTAAACATGTGCAGCTTGATCATTCAAGTAATTGTGCTCTTGATCTCTCTCCCAACTACTTCATACATTCCATGCACCCAATTTTCACAAGTAATACTTGTGGTATCACTAACTAAATGAGCATCATCCCACTATATTACGCATTCCTTAGATGGCTCGGTTACCTCAGGGTCTCATATTGTGTGCACATATATCTTATTCAAATCCTCTTCACTCAAGGGCTCAACGTACGAGGAAACCTTTGCATTATTCAATGGTATAATGGTGTGTTCTTCATTGTTCTCAAAGCTAATAAATCCTTTGTTGAAATGAAAATATACATTCTTTGTGTAACACCAAGGGTGCCCAAGTAATGCAGGGAATATATCTTCTTTAGAAATCTCTAATACTTCAAATTCCATAGTAAACTTTGCTCTCTAAATTGTAATAGTTGTATCCTTTAGTACTCCAATAGGATTAGCCCTGGTTTTGTTTTCCATATACAACACATTTTAAGAAGGCTATAATGGTGGTCTTCCCATTTGATTCCACGCATCGAACATAAGTACATTAACTTCCACTCCTGTATCTATCAAAATGTTTCTCAGAATCCATCCATCTATGACCGCATTTAGTGTAATATCCTTATCAAATTCATGGTTATGTTGGGGCATATTTTCATGAAGAATCTACCTCTCGTGCTCTAGACAAGTGCGTGGTACTTTTTCTCTCAACCACTCTCCTAATAAAGGGATTATGTTCTCTTGGTGTAACATTCAACATACCTCCTTCAAATCATCTACATCCTTCTATGGGATTTCAACCTTCTTTTCTAATTCCATCATGTGAGCCTACTCCTTTAAACACTAAATATCTCCTTACAGATCCCTAATAATATCCAT
The DNA here is from genome assembly GCA_019776745.2 of Taxus chinensis. Classification (NCBI taxonomy): domain Eukaryota; kingdom Viridiplantae; phylum Streptophyta; class Pinopsida; order Cupressales; family Taxaceae; genus Taxus; species Taxus chinensis. Next base: position 92,800,203 of record CM034146.1, read on the forward strand.
AATCTCCTGATAAACCTTTTTCTAATGTGCAACATCATGTTACTTGGAATTTATCACTTCTTTCTTAGTTATAGTCATATTATACTTTGAAGAATCCTGTGCGTGTACACCCTCAGCATGTGTAGTAACTAAAACAATTTGTAATTCAGAATTAAGCCCTACCTTCGGCATCTATTGATTGCCAACTACGCTTTGAATCTTAATCATTCATGCGCCCTTGTCTTGTTTGTGTTTCTTTCTCATGTGCTCATATAACTCATGGCATTCTTCAAACTTATTTTGTTTTCCACACCATGATAAAACCACATTCTGAGGGCACTCGCATTGATAATGATCAGGGGATCCATATGTATAACAACTTCTTCTAGGAAATCCTCCTCTTCCACCACCACGACATCGGCCTCTATATCCTCCACAAAAAAACTTTATTCTTGTTATCCCCATTATTGCACCATTCATTATGTTATTCTCCATATTTTTTATATCAACCTACTACACTAGTTTAGTGCACAAAATTCTTAATAGCCTCATCAATATGATCAATCACCCTGCAGTCGAAAATGCCATGAGTATGAGTTTTACAAATTTTATATTACATAGACACATTCTTACTGATCGCATGCTATAAAAGGGGACATCTACTCACGTCATGGTCCAAATGACAAATATCAAAATATAACAACATGACATGTACCAACTTGCGAGGGAAGCTATGTTTAGTGTGTCCTTCAACCTCATAGTTTGTACACCATATTCCAATGTGCGTCTCGTGAGCTAAACTAGCATAGAGCTTCTCCAATTGCTTCATCATGGCTACAATCTAAGCTTCCAAAAAGATTCTTACTCCAATATCAATACTCCCAACTACCTTAGTGCATAAATATTCTTCCAAGGCATCATACAGATCAAAAAAATTATTATGACATAGCTCCCTTTTGAACAGATTCAAAAAGCCACCAAAACACCATTGTGCATGCAGACTTGGATAAATGTCATAAGATAACTTGGATATCATAGTCTTAAAAATCACGCCATACTCTCACACACTTTTAGATAAGCCATGTTTAATGTCCTTGAGTATGTTAATACTCTTCTATTCAAACTCGTGGATATGGAACTTAGCAAGAAATGAAGAGTATAGAGCATCATAATCCACGGCAGTCTGATGTGGGTCGTAATTTCTATACTAGTTATGTGTGCTCCCTTTAAGAGTAGTAGCAAACCAACTTTCGTTTCTATCTGAGGCTATTATTCATTTAGTGTGACATAACATCTCACACTTGTGCACATGCTTTGATGCATCTTCTATACCTCTATATTCCAGAAAGTGAAGAGACATCTCATATTAAACTTGTAAGGATGATAAGGGTGTGGGCCTTGTCAGCCAGATCTAAAACAATAATCCCCATGAGTATTTACTCCACCACCTAACCCACTTGATCTCAATCCTCCTGATCCTCCCAATCGACCTCCTATAGCTGGAAACAGACCATTGGGTGTACGTCCTTGTTTCCCAATAGTAATTCTAAATTGAACTCTAACAGTCTAAAAAAATTAGTGCTTCTAGATGTATTCCTAATGTTCTACAAACCAAAACTCTGTCCAGATGACATGCCAAAACATATTCCTCCAATCGGATGTTAGGAAATAATATATAGCACTCACATTTATTGATCATATATTTTGTATTGGTTTATTATGAGAAAATAGTGGTGGTTATAACCACACATGTAGAATGGTTTTAGTTAGATATAATAGGGAATTTTATTTGAGTAAGATCCTTATTTTTAGGAGTACTATTCCCTATATATATGTAATCTTCCGTATGAAATAATACAACATATTAATGTATAATATTATATCATTGTTGTGTAAATCTATGCCTCTATTTTCATTTAGTACCATGGCTTTGAGGTTAATCCAATAGTCATGAGAGTCATATGCAAGTACTGATAATTTAACATATTGGCATGCATTTGGAGAACGTGGAAAATTTACACGCAGCCATTTCTCATCATTTTTTATCGAATTCAATCCTACATTCTGCATCAACTTGGTCTGTAGATCCAATTAGCATTGGAAATAAATGTGTGTTGTACATATAAGGACACCAAGTGACAGTACATATCTAGAATTTATCTTGGTATCCTCTATAGAATTATACCTACCACATTTGTGCCTTCTTCAGCAATTCACATATGCATCTATGTGTGTCTTGATATCTGTGATGTTTAAATTTCGATAAAAAGGCTTGCATCCAATTATCATTTCTCTATATGCCATTATACCATCGACCCTGATATAAATATTTGTTGTGAACTGTTTCCATATCATCTAACTCTATCAAGTGAAGCAAACAAATCATTCTTGCTGGCATCTATCTTCTTCGTGTAACTAATTATCAGTCACATTAGAAGCTAGCATTCCATGATAGGACTCATTCATGTTATCCATACGATGATTTGATCAAATAGAAGTGAATTTGTTGGTCGTTGTAAGATCATTCAACTTAGAGGCAATACGTTGAGTTTCAAGTGACATGCCCAAGGTTGATCTCCTGCACAACTCATTTGCACTCATATATATCAATCACCTTCAATTGACATCTATGCAATCCATGAAAATTATTTGGATTCATTTGCGGCTTCCTAAAACAATGCAATGAAAAAATCACCTTACTAGTAATCATGTTTTATTTTGCCTTTGGTAAAGTAAAATGTGTCATTGCTATATGACTTGTTTTGTAGAGGATTATTCTAGTTGTGTCTAGATTTAGGGTATTTATATTCTTTAAGTTTCACAGTGCAAAGTTATCAAAAGCTTAAAATCTTATAGATTCGTCATCGAAAAAATGGTATAGAGCATGGTATCATTTAGATATATTATTATTACATTAGTATAATGCTTCAAAGTCTTGTTCATTACAAAGTAACTTCTAAGTGTTGTATGACATTAGTATCATGTTATCTTGGTGTGTTTATTTGTTACCATGTTTTAGTGATATTAAGTCATGTATTTTATCATTCTAAAAAGTAATCAATTATTACTTGTTATGTGTTAGTTGACTATATGTCAAAATTATCATTAAGATTCTTGTGTCCTTGTCTTTTTTGTGTTGTCAAAAGTGTCATAAAAATAAATAAAATTGCCTTACAAACGTATTTTGGAAGAAATCCAATGTTTAGGTTCGGTATCTAATTATTGAGCCTCAAAGCCAAATTTTCTGAGATAGGTACATAACATCAAAGGACAGAGGCAAAAAAAGGTTAGATGCTAATCAGTGACCTCTCATCAGTCGCGAATGATTAGGCCACACAAATGGTTGGGTGGCATTTTTTTAGAGGGTGTTACTTTTAGTATTTTGTAGTATGCTTTAGATTTTAGCATTCTTGATTTCTTGGTTTGTTGAATAAGTGGAAATTTCACATTGTGAGGGGAACATGGTCCAATGTTCCATTTCCATTTTTCAGTTTGTGTGTATGAGCAGAAAAATTCAAAAGATTTTCCTATATTATTCCCTGTGGTGAAGTGTGATGATATTTGATGGATGTACCTAACACATCGCGATATGTTTGTAGGTAAACCATTTGAAAAGCTTCACCCCTTTTTAATTTATGGTCAACCACTGGAAAACCACCTTACTCTCGATTTTTGGTTAACCAATGGAAAACTAACTTTTGGTTTGTGATAATCAAAATAAAAATCACATAATTGCAAAAGCAAGTGCAGGTACAAGTTTGATGTTTTCCCCATGTTCGCACTAAGGGGGGAATGTTCGGAAATAATATATGGCACTCACATTTATTGAGCATAAAAATTTTATTGGTTTGTTATGATAAATTAGTGGTGGTTATAACCACACACATAGAATGGTTTTAGTTAGATATAATAGGAAAAATTATTTGAGTAAGCTCCTTATTTTTTAGGATTAATATTCCATATATATATATGTAATGTTTCATATGAAATAATATAGCAGATTAATGTTGAATAGTATATCATTGTTGTGTAAATTTGTACCTCTACTTTCATTGGACCCCCAAACAAAGATGACGTCTCTTCTACCATAGGTGTATGGTTTTTCTAATGTACCTCTATATTTAAACGAAAATGATATGGACCTAAAGCTACCGGATTACCTACACTCACCTAATTATCAATGATTACTTATGGAACAAGAACACCAAGCACAAGGGCTAGGTCATCATGTGGGATCAAATGCGCACCAATGGTCCTCAATATTTATTTATCTAATGCACTCTCATCATACTCTAAAGGGGATTCTCTACTACACTTTCCTAAGTGGGGGAGAGCCTAGTGCTCTAGCTCCACATATTCTACATGAGATTCAAATCCTTCTCAATACATCATCCTCCGCAACTCCACAGACTCCTCAATATCATGTCGTTTTTCCAATTCCCTCTCCCAGACCACTTAAGTCACCTTTCTTCTCTATGCCTTTCTTCCGTAAGGTCCACCATCTTCACATTTCCTACTCATTCCCCTATGCATGGTGGTATGTTTATCTAGCCATAGGTAGGTGCTCTAAACTCAGCACCACCATCAAGATCTTAATCTCTAAAGGAATAACACGAATGTAAAATCCTGCGGGCTCACACAAGAATGCAAACTAAGAATTTTCCAGACAAGAATACGTAGAAATAGTGTACTCCATAGTATAATTGTGCACAAAACCATCCCACCAATGATCTACAGCATGGGTCCAAGGTTCATCTACATCAAACAAGGTATAGTAATCCTCTTGCATCTAAACTTTTGGTTTGTAACTCCAGTTTTTCTTTGAGGTGTATGCGAATAACAACTCATATAATTCTATAAGAAAACAACTAAAAAAGTCTCATAGAGCTTATGATATATATTATCTTCCACCCACTTGCATGCATTGAAATCAAGTCCAAAACCATATCTTCACAAAAACTACTCTTATCCTTTGTATACCCAAGCTTCAATGTCCGCAAGAGTCAATCGATACGCTATCATCATGCAACATCATGGAAAATAGTTTAAAAATAGGTATCGACAACAAAACCAAAACTTAGCCTTTATTTTTATACTCAAATGCCTAGGCATGTTGACACTTCACTCAGACATGTCTGAGTGCTCACCCAAAGCGCATAAATCCTACCAAGTCCCTCCTTTGTAACAACTTGTCTATAGGTTATCATGCATGTTCATAATAACCATAATCAAAGTGTATATTCCATCATAATAATTAGATCCATGAGCTCAATTGAAAATATAGATAAAATTATCATACAGATCAAATAAGAACTAAGATCATATTAACCATACAAGCACCATGATCAGATACACTAATTACCATAATCCATCCACAATATTCCATTAATAACCAAAAGGGTTACATACAAAAGTTGAATACATTATAGAAATTTTCCAAGTCATGCACGTAGATTCATACCAACAGCATGCCTCTATTCTATTTCGGTCCCTAAACTAGTGTCCTATATCACACACACACACACACACATATATATAGGGGTGGGAATTTCCCTTCACCGCCCATGTATTTTAAAAATAAGATGCATGCTCCAAATAGCCATGCCTACATAAAAAAACAACTAGGATACATGCATGATATCCTAATAATAAATTAACCATTTGGAAAATATCTTCTTCTAATCCTATTATTATCTCTCATGCATTAGTTTGAACTACAAGTTCACCCCTCAAAAATAGACTCTTCTTATCCACATACCTCTCCTTGTGTGTTACACACTCCATATCTATTTTTAGCTTAGTACTCGAAGTGTGGCTAAGTAATTTGTCTTTCGATAGGCACAACCTTGTTCCTTGTTTTGTGCACTAACTTCATGATCCAATGTGCTTATCTTGTTTACTCATCTGTGTGTTTCATCTTAAACCCTTCCACACATGTGTTCCCATGTATAGTCCTACACTTAGTCAATTTATGGCACCCAACAGTTTGTTTGGTTGAAATGCATGTTTTAGCAGTGTTTTTTGGGCATGTATAGTGTGTTTGTTTCCATATGATGTGTTTAATTGTATAGTTTGATCAGATGAGGTGGTTTGATCTTGAAGACCTAATGGCCTAAAACTACCCTATTAGGCCTATCAAGAAGGTGACTCAAACAAGTGTGCAAGTTTGAAATTATTCATGTGAGATATGGATGTTAGTGTTTGAGAAGTTTTTTTAGGTTTTCCTTGAATTTTTACATGCATTAGTAGATCATGGAAGTGATATTTTTTTAGGTGTTGGAGCCTGTTGTACTCAAGACTAGTTTTTGAGGGCTAAAACACAGTTGGAGTTGTTTTAGAGTTGCATACATTTTGGGTTCTTGTGTCATGAGTTGAAGGTTACAATGAGTTATTTTAGATATATTACATCATGATATTTTTAGTTATGTGTAATTTATTCCTTGATGAGTTTTTTGGTATGATAAGTTACTTTCTTTCTGGGACTGATTTATAGGTGTTTGAAGGTATAGTTTTTAATGGTTGATTCTTGGTGTGTTCCATGGTGAAGAAGGATGGTGCAGAGTTTTTTGATATTGTTAGTGAGTGTAAAAGGATATATCTGACATGTATGGAGATTTTGTAATCATGGTGGAGATGTCTTATTCCCTTGGCATTCAAAAGTGACAATTAGAGGTGAAAGCTTGTGTTTTTGGCCTTATAAGCTAGTTTGTCTTGTTTTAAGGTAATGTTGGCCTATTAGGTATCTTTAGGTGATTTATATCCATTTTTGGAATGTATTTTCTTGTTGTTATGACCAAACTTATTATTCTTAGATGACCTGTGGTTTTTTATGACAAGATTCAATGATAAAAGTGAAGTGCATTTTCTTATTTGGGGTGTTGTGAAGAGAGAGTTGTGAGAGAGAGCCAAAGATAAGTGTGTGGAGTGTCATAGGGGGTTAAGAGAAAAATTTAAAAGAGTATGAGAAGATGATAAATTAAGGTAATAAATACTACAAGCTCATTATATCTAATCATCATATGAAGGTGAAAGCTTGAGACAATAAGTAGTTTGAGAGAGTTTGAGTGAAGAGGAGTTGATAAAGAGATCATAGTTAGTTGTTGAAGTGGCAAGGAAATCAGGTGATAATTTACTTCAAGTGGTTAGGTGGGTTATTATTCATCTTAGGGGTTTGTAGCCTCGTTGTATGGTTGGTGCCCTACCGAATCAGGGGTTAGTGGTTATTGTGGGGTTGGTGCCTCACTAAATTTATAGGGGTTGGTGATCCTTATGAAGTGGTTTCTTCACTAAATTCCTTTGGGTTGAGTAATATAGGCAATGGTTCAGTGGGTTTTCTTCCCCTTAAGGGTTTCCCACTTTATATTTTGTGTTCTTTTATACTCTCTTAGTTCATTTTCTTGTGAATGGTTATTTCTAGTTAATAAATCTCACATTGATGTTTGTTTAATGGTTAATGGTTCACACAAGTTAAATATAATTGAATGAAAGTGTTAATTGAGTGATTCATCCCCCTCTCATTCTTTCTGCTTCTAACATTTGGTATCAGAGAAAGGTACTTTTGAAGAAATCTTAACTACTTGAATAAGATCGTTTAAAGTACAAAAATGGTGAGTCAGTAAATTAGCTCTTCTACTAATAAAACACCTATGTTTGATGGGTCTAACTATGCCTTTTCGAGTATCAGGACTAGGGCTTACATAATTTCCTTGGGATGTGATGTTTGGTAGTCAATGATAGATGGGTATATTGTTCCTCATATTATTCCAGCATTTACGGTAGGTAATAAAGCTTACAATGATAATTTTAAATCCATGAATTCCATTATGTTTGGTTTGGGAGAATCATAACTTGTTAAAGCATTGCATTGTACTTCTGCCAAGGCCATGTGGTAAAATCTTAAGGTTATCCATAAAGGTGATTCTAAGGTAAAAATGGATAAGCTCCAAAAATTTAGAAATTAGTATGAAATCCTTAAAATGAAGGAAGAAGAAACCATTGTTGCATACTTACTTAGATTTTCTCAATTTTTCAACATCATTAGAGGTTTAGGCGAAGAGGTGAAATAAGAAGTGGTGGTAAAAAAATTCTTAATATCACTCACTCCCAAGTTTGATGTTAAAGTGTCAGCTATTGAAGAATCCAAGGATTTGACTACCATGTTTATGGATCAGCTCCATGGCATTTTAATTGCATATGAGATGAGGACCATTGATACTAAACCTATCAAGAAAGATATTTCATTCAAATTTGAGAAGAAGAAAAAAGGTAAAAAAGTTTTAGATGATGGTATTCCCAATTTTGATGATGATGAGTTTATTTCCATGTTTACTAGAAAATTAAATACTAGATCAGGAAATTACAAGGGTAATATTCCTTTCAAATGCTTCAATTATGGTGAGATTGGAAATTTTTCAATCAAGTTTCCTCATAAGCATAATAATTAATATGATAAAGAGCATGATGGAGATCATGATAAGAAATATTACATGTTGGATAAGGATAAGAACAGGTTCAAGAAGTTTGAAAATAAGAATAAAACTAAGAAGATATTATACTCTAAGGAAGAGTGTTGCACATCTGAAGTAAGCAGTAATGATGGTGTTTTTTATTATGAATATGAGTCTAAGCATGATAATGTAGGTGATGAAGTATTATTCATGGAAAAAAATGCTAAGAGATCTAAAAGTGATGACTCAATATTTAGATCTTGCATGGATTCTAAATAAGAAGAGTATGCTCTTGAGAGTAAACTAATGTGCATTCAATAATAGTTGAAGCATGCTGAGTAAAATAACATATCAGTATTATTGAAAAAATACTAAGCAATAATGCTAAGGAGTTTGAATAAATCAATAAACAACTTGAAGATCAACTTGTAATGAGCTCATCAAATATAGAATCCAAGGAAAAAGTAAATTATGTCTCTAAGAGTAGAGGTATCTAAAGTTGTTGGAAAGGAAAATTCGTTCTAGAGGTTTGAGAAAAGCTCCAAGGATCTAGATGATCTCTTAGAGAGTGAGAGGTTTGCAGGAGATAGGACTAGTTTAGGGTTCAAGCAGAACCTTAAGTGAAAAGAGGTTATTAAATATGATGTTAGTTCAAGAAAGGACACTATTGGTTTAAGAGATGATTAGATGAAAAACAACATGAAGTTAAGGCCAGTAAGGAATCTCAATGAATCAAGGTATGAAATAACTTTCAATGGTTATAGTTATAGTTGCAATGGTTTTGGGAATAGAGAAAAATTATATAGAAGGATATTCAAGAATGATCATCCATGAAGAGATAGTAAACATGACTAGTCAAGAAACATTACTTGTTCTAACAGACATACGAAGGGTGACATGGCTGGATAATATCATCATGAACCACCAAGATAGAGTTAGAGAAATGAATCCCCTAGAGATAATAGTCCTATTATTTGCTTCATTTGCAACAATGTTGGCCACATTACAAGATATTGCAAATGGAGGAATAATATCTATGAAAAGAAGGCATATCTAAGGTCTAAATTTGTTTGAGAAAGTGTTTTCCTCTCGATTTTCCCCACCCTTTCAAATCTAAATTTGTGAAAATTGGAGCCCTTCCATGGAAGATATTTGTGTTTTAAACTCCTCAAACACTTCTTTTCATTTCCCACGGTATTTTTAATCATTTTCCTCAGTCTTCTGTTGTTAAAACATTTTACCAATTTTTAATGGATGGAAAATGATTTTTGTTCTTCTTTTATGCATTTAGAATGCATGGGACCTTGCATCTTTTGTTTTTAACCTTTTGTAGAGAAAGAAATTCTTCATCGGGAGAAAAAAAGGTGTGATTCCTGTAACTTCTTATGTTCTTTTCCCTATAAAATTATTTCTTGAAAAGGTGGGGCTACGCGTTTGTTTCCCATTGGATGCAGCCGGATGGGTTTCTTTTTAAACTTATCACTTTTTGATGATTTTGGAACAAATGTCAGATTTTCCCCACATCCCCACCAGTCCCTGATTGGCTAGAGTAGTTTTAGCGGGAGTTTGGGGTGACAGATCCATTTTATTTTCTAAGGAATTATGATGAAAGGGTGAAAATTTCTAAAATGACCCGCAGCCCCGCCCAAGCGAAAGGATAAATTTCTAAGTTGGAAACTGCAGCAAATCAGAATGGGACATGTGTTCACATTGAAAATTCAATGGCAGAGGCATGGACCTTGGGGGAAAAGTTGGAATTCTTCCCTTTCCAAAATAGATAAAAAGCGAAGCACATCCCTGCAACCAATCAGGTGGCTTCATGTGTTGAAGGATGAAATAGGGACATATGGTTATTTTTCAGTTCATAGGTGCTTTGGCGGACTGGCGGGAGACTTTGGGAATTTTACCCTTGTTTCCACAAAGGGCAAAAATTTCTAAAATGGCCCACGGCCCCACCCAAGCGAAAGGAAAAATTTCTAAGTTGAGGCCCACAAAAAATTAGAAAGAGACATGTGACCTTCGTTGAAAATTCAACAGTGGAGGCATGGACTTTCAGGGGAGAATTTGGAATTCTTCCCCTTTCTCAAAGTGGATAAAATATAAAACTCAAGCACTTTCCCACAACCTGTCACATGATGCCACGTGTTGAAGAATGAAATCGGAACAGTGGGCTATGGAGGAAATTGAGAATTTGAGCCTTTTCCACCAAAAGGTTAAAATGTTGTAAATTGAGCCACGCCCCCTTTTACAATCATGGTGTGCCACATGTTCACGTTGATAAGTCAAAGCGGGCTAGCGAAGGTTTTTGAGAATTTGAACTTTTTGTTAAAAAGAGTTTAAATGGAAAATTTTAACTGCATTTCCTCAACCACTTAGATGATGCCATGTGTCTGGCCTTTGGGAAAGTTGCGGGGGGTGAAGTAATTTGAGAAATCACACTTTTCTCCCAAATGTCAGAAAATGCAAGTTTTCTTCCCCATGGCCATCGTTTCTTGGATCTTGCCACATGTAGGGCCCACATTTGAAGGTAAAAGGGGGAAAATATAGCCGAATTCCCTCTTCTATTTTTTATCACCATTAACTAACTAGAGCTCTGCAAAACACAAAAATGGGTCATTCTCCTTTCTTTTTCTCTGTTTCCTTGTTGTTTCTCCATGAGATGATTTTCTGGTTTATTATAGATCCAAATTGATAAGTTTGAAGGGATGTAAAGTTTAATCATTAGAAAATAGAGTTTATCTATCAAACGTGATAGAAAGGGAGAAAACTTACCAGTAAACACTTGAGTGCTAGGAAAGTGGTTAAAAGGTAAAAATGGCAGGACCACATAAACAAGAAAATCATGAGATGTCCCCTGCTAAAATAATCATGCTTGAACTGATGAAATATTCACCTTTTTAAACCTCTAGTTTTCATGAGTGTGTTTGTTTCATGTCACTTTCCAAAAGTGGATCTGCAACAAACATTATCCCTTTTGGATATTCTTTTCTTGGGGAAAAAGTATGGATGTATACAAATTGTTATAAATATATGGTTTAGCCATGGGAAAAGGGGTTCTGGTTTTTTCTGGGAAGGTTGTAAATTCTGAAGTAATTCAATACAGAAGTTTTTTCTTTCTTATTTTCCTCTATTATATCTTTGTCTCTCCTCGCTCGATTCAATGGATCATTTGTTTTACATTCAATAGAAACTTTATGTTCTAGTCTGTGTAATCTTTAGAAATTTGTGTCTTTAGATTTGCATCAGTGGTGAAGTAATTGATCCTTTTCTATATTTTCTTGGTTCAATGTGAGTAGGGAGATACTCTGCTATCTATATTTCCCTAAAGCATTGTTATTTTCTTCCTTCTCCCATCCCTTTATTCTTCCATTCCTTCTGATTGATAATCTTTTAAGTATGAAAGCATTCCAGAATATCTGGGTCCTAACATTGAGAGTTGTGTATCTATACATTTGTTTTTCCTACTTTCAATAAGGTAACCTCTCCCATTAAATAGGAGGGACTTATTGTCCCCTGACTATGGCTTTAACCCTTTTTCCATTCTGAAACCCAATATTTTTTTGGTGACTCCGCTGGGGAATTCTTTGCAAATGGATTCCAGTTTTTAATAACAACTTCTTGATCATCTTTGATCTGGTGACTCCAAGATACGTTCGAGGTAGAATAACCCTTGGGGAAGAAGACCCTCATTTCCAACTTTTGGATCATCAAGGTTTCTCCATCCCTTCTTCATCAAGAAAAAGAAGAGGAAAAATATCTACAAGCACTCCTTCTGCTAGAGACAAAACTTCTAGGAGTGACATCCCTCAAGATCAAATCAGTCCTAATTTGCATGCTTTGATTCTCGTTGGTGTTTCAATTCCTCTTCAAACAATATTTCTAAGGATGGTAGCTCCTCTTCCTTGGGGCCAAAGGGTTGGGCCTCTTGCTCTTCCCCAACCATTGCATTAATTTCCTAGAGGAAATAGAAAGAATTTCCCTAAATTCAGAGGTGATGGGAAGGTTCATCTAGATGAACATATTATGGCCTTCATTGTTTCTTGTGGTGTTCTCAGAGTTGAACATGAGGATATCTCCGTTAGAATTTTTGTGGAGACATTGCAAGATAATGTTGTTAATTGGTTTTATCATCTCCCTGCTAGATCCATCACCAATTGGAACACCATGATGACCTAGTTTGAGTAGCATTTCAAACATGTTGAGGATGTACATGCCCTCTTGGCCCAGATTTCTCAAATCAAGAAAGAATCACATAAGCCCATGAGGGAATTTGTGGCCAAATTCAACAGGCTGGTTAACAAGATCCCATAAAACACACGCCCTGTGGATCAGATTCAGAGATGCTTCTTCCTTAATGCCCAGCTACCTAAAGTGAGCTATGCACTTAGGAGAGCCAATCTTGCCACCTTTGATGTTGATCAAATATTTTTTGTTAGTGTTGAAGATGATATGATCATGTCTGGCAAGCTATAGAGAGATTCATCCAAATCCAAAGCATCTCCTTCTTCCATATCTTCTCCTGGAGCTAGTGCAAATCAGTTGGTACAGAAACTTGCTAATGATGTTATTTCCCTCAAGAAGTAGTTCACCCAACATGCTCCTTATTAGGATGTTCCTAGGAAGAACTTTCAGCCTAGGAATCAGTTGCCCTCTACTCAGACCAGACTGGCAATTAAAGGTCCACCTGTTAAAGTTCTAGTCAATGCAACATGTGAAGTGTTGGAGCCTGATGATGAGGAAGAGGATGAAATCTGTGAAGAACATGAAGAGGAAGATGATGAAGAATTAGAAGAGTTGAATGGATCTCATGTCCATTTTCTCACCACTGAAGGTATAGATGAAGAGGATGATTATGAAGAAAGAGTTATAGAGATGAACAATGAATCATATGTTGTCATGACTCGTGAGCAAGCCAACAAGAAGGAGAAAGTGGTGCAGCCTACTAAAATATCTAAGGAACCTCCTATGGTCATTATAGTGATTGCAAGGAGAGGAGCCCCTATTCCAACTTCTTCCACACCCAAGGCAAGTTTTGTTGTTACTTCCTCCTCTATTTCTACTCCTAAAACTTATTGCCCTTCAAATGATAGAGTTGATAAGTCGAAAGTTTCATCTACTCCTATCAATGATTTTCTATCTACCTCTGGTTCTTTTGACATTATTGACCATCTCAAGAAAAATAAGGTCCAGATCTCAGAAGCTGAATTCTACCAAACCCATCCTAAGGCCTTTGTTAAGATGGTAGACTTTGTAAACTCCAAATCCAAGTCTTCATCCCCTAGTTCCAAAGGTATCTTGCCCACTCCTTCTCCTTCATCTCAACCAATCCTTGTGGCAGCAGTCACTTCATTTGATGGGAAGATCGAACCATTTTATGTCACTCTCCTCATAGCTGGCCACAAACTCAGTAATTGTGTTATTGATTCTATTTCTTCAGACAATGTGATGCCTATCAAGGTAGCTCATGCCTTAGGTTTAACCCTAACCCATTCTTTTGGTTCATGTTACTCAATGGAAAGTAAAGAAGTGCCATTGGTTGGAAGGATCAAGGATGCACAAGTAGCCTTTGTTGCTTTTCCAGAGAAGATATTTTTAGCCACCATTTTGGTAGTTAATATTCCCCTTTCCTATGGCATGTTGCTGAGTAGAAATTTTTGCAAAAAAATTGGAGGAGAAATCATGATGGATTGGTCACATGCTCTTACTCCAGTGAATGGGAAAATGAAGAAATTATTGCCTGAGAAATAAACTGAATATATTGTGTAAAAAACAAATGACTGAAAGGCACAAATACTTTATGCAGACATTGGTCATGGTAACTACATGATCATGTTAGAAGATGAGGATAACCATCCTAAGGAAGTGTTTCTTGATCCTAATGGCATTTGGATTTTGGAATTTGATGGAAGTTTCTCCTCAGCTGGTTTTGGAGCTGGTGTGGTGCTTATTTCTCCTGAAGGGAAAATTCACCCTTTCTCTTTCAAGCTCCATTTTGAAAACACAAATAATACAGCTGAGTATGAGGCTCTCATCCTCAGTTCAAGCATGGAAAAAGAGATGGGGATAAAGAATCTCCTCTCTCATGGAGATGCATAGCTGATTGTAAAACAGGTTAGAGATCTCTATCAAGTGAAGAATAGAAGGTTGAACCATTACAAGAACCTGGTTTAGGATTCCATTGAGTTCCTTGATGCCTTTTTAATTGAAGCCATGCTAAGGGAAAGGAACACCAGGGCTGATTCCTTGGATGTCTTCGGGTCTCTACTAATCCCTCATATAGATTTCTCCCAAGATAAATTCACCATTGAGATGATTCATAGGCCTAGTGTGCCTGATAATGCAAACAACTGGATGGTCTTTAATGATGATCAACACTTTCTTTCCTTCCTTGAACTCGGAGATAATTTTGACCAGTTGTACTTTGAAGGAGGTGGAAATATTCCTAGAGAGTGTGTACCCCCAAATGCAGAAGATAACCAAGTAGAAATGGATCATGATGGTTGCATAAAACTAAAAGGTAATAAGATACCTAAAGGGATGGTAAATTTGGAAGAATTATTTGATAAACATGATAGGTACATCAAGTCCAAAACTTCCAAAGGATCTCAACAATATGTTGACTATGAAAAGATAAACATTTGGAGTCTTAACGAATCTATGCTGGTAAACATTGGAAAGTGATGCACACAAGAGGAGAGGAAGAGAGCAGTGAATCTATTGAAAAGGTATGTTGATGTTCTTACATATTCTTATGATGATCTCAAGGATTTTCAACCAAAATAGATGCAACATTTAATTCCTCTAAATCTTGGGATCAAGCCCTTCCGACAAAATTAGAGGCAATATAACCCTAAAATTTCTGATACAATCTTTCAAGAGATCCAAAAGTTATTAAAGGCTAAGATCATTTTCCCCATTCACCATTCAACATGGATTGCTAATATTGTGCCTGTCAGGAAGAAGAATGGTGAGATCTAGATTTGTGTTGATTTTAGGAACTTGAATCAAGCCTCTTTGAAGGATAATTATCCTCTCCCCGTAATGGATCAAGTGTTGCAGGTTGTTACAGGTTCATAAATGTTGTCCATGCTTGATAGATTCTCAGGATACAATCAAGTAGAAGTAAGTGTTGCAAATTAGCATAAGACTGCCTTTACCACTCCTTGGGACACCTTTGCTTACATGAGAATGCCTTTTAGCCTCATCAATGCTAGTGCCACCTTTCAGAGGGAAATGGACCTGGCCTTTGGCAGCCTCAAGGGGAAATGCATAGTTGTATACCTTGATGATTTGACTGTGTTTTAAAAAACTAGAGCTGGTCATTTACAACACCTTGAAAATATCCTCCAAAAGTGTAGATAGCATGGTATCTCCTTGAATCCCAAGAAATTTTTATTTCGTGTCACCGAGGGAAAATTATTGGGACACATTGTCTCCAAGGAGGGAATCAAGATTGATCCAAAAAGATTCCAGACGATTCAGAAGATCCCTCTCCCCACAAATAAGAAGGGTGTGCACTCTTTCTTTGGAAATATCAACTTCTCGAGAAGATTCATACCTAATTTTTCCAAACTTACTTTGAACATAGCCCACATGATGAAAGGGAAGTAGATGTTTGGTTGGTCCTCTAAAGGAAAGGTTACATTTGAATACATCAAAAGAGCTATAGCAAAGACTCCAATCTTGGCATGTCCTTATTATAGCAAAGACTTAATTATCTATTGCTATGCTACTGAAAGTACTCTAGCTACTGTGTTAACTTAGGAGAATGTCAAAATTCATGAAATCCCCATAGCATTCATGAGTTATATTTTGAAATCCCATGAGCTGAAGTACACCATGATGGAGAAACATGCTTTTGCAATGGTAAAAGCTGTGAAACAGTTTTGTTTTTACATCCTCAACTCTCATTCTATTGTGCTTGTGCCTGATACAACTATTAAATAAATTTTTACACAACAATAATTTGGAACCAAGAGAGGAAATTAGGTATCCAAATTTTAGGAGTATGATCTTGACATCAAACCCACCAAGCTAGTTCAAGGAAAGGGCTTATGTGAACTCATTGTTGAAGGAGCTGATGACAAATTGTCTAAGGAGGAAGTTGATATTCCTTTTGTTCTTTTCCTCATCTCAATTGATGAATGGTATGTTGGCATTGCACACTTTCTTACTTATGGAGAATGTCCATCCCATTTGAGTGCTAAGACCTATCAAATTAAGGTCTGTGCAATATGTGTTGTGGGAAAATGCATTGTTAAAACGAGGGATAGATGGAAGGTTTTCGAAATGTGTTGATAAAGAGTAGCAAAAGAAGTTGCTCTCAACTTTTCATGACCAGGCCTATGGAGGTCATTTCTCTTCTGCTATCACAGCCCACAAAATCCTCTGTGCTAGATATTATTGGTCTACCTTGTTCAAAGATGCATCAAAGTGGGTAGGCAAGTGTGAATCATGTCAAACCTTTGTTGGAAGACCCAAATTGGCTGCTTTACCCTTCAAACCAGTGGTGATTGAAGAAACTTTTCAATAATGGGGTTTGGACTTCATTGGGACACTCAATCCACCTTCAAGTACAGGGCATACTCATGTTTTGACTGCCACTGATTATTTCACCAAGTGGGTGGAAGCCATTCCAGTTAAAAGTACTACTTCTGACGTAGTATGCAACTTCATCAAGGAGCACATCTTAATAAGGTTTGGGATACCAAACAAGGTTGTCACTGACAATGCTTCCAATTTTTCTTCTACTGAGATGATGGATTTATTCTATGGATATGGCATTTCCCTTGCCCACTCTTCAAATTACTATCCCCAAGGGAATGGGCAAGCAGAACCAACTAACAAGAACTTGGTCACCATTTTTTAGAAGCTTGTTAATGACTCTCAGAGAAATTAGCATAAGAAACTATATGATGCTTTATGGGTAGATAGGATTACACCTAAGAGAGCCATTATAATCTCTCCTTTTCAAGTGGTATATGGAGTTGAAGCTCAGCTACCTATGACATTGGAGCTACCAGCCTTACATTTGATGAAGGCCATTGAGGATACCAGCTTTAATAATTCATTAGACAAAATAATTATGTACCTCCAGAAGTTAAATGAAGACAGATTGCAAGTGGTTGACAGAATATCAACTCATCAACTCAAGGTAAAAGCTCTGCTTGACAAAAAGGCTAAACCCAGAACTTTTCAAGTGGGAGACAGTGTTTTTCTTTGGGATAAAAGACATGAACCTCGAGGCAGCCATGGTAAATTTGATTCCCATTGGCTCGGTCCTTTTAAAATCAGACATTTTGCTGGTGAGAATTCTTTTTACCTACATTACATGGATGGTTCTCCTCTCCCACTTCCTTACAGTGGGAAATTTTTGAAGTTGTTCAAAACCTAGAAGTTTTGGTAGTCCCTATGTACATTTTGTATAGTATTTTTCTTTCCTTATTTTTGTTTTCATTGGTTTCCTTCCTGCGTTCTCTTCTGTGTTGGTATTGCTTCTTTTGATTTCATTGCCCTTTGGCTAAGACACCGATCCAATCTGATTACCTAGAATTCTCTAAGGTTCTCGATTTTACCTCTTTCCTCTACCAAATCATCCCTAGAAGGAGCTAGTTGTTGTCCTCTCAATTTTCCCCACCCTTTCAAATGTAAATTCATGAAAATTGGAGCCCTGTCATGGAAGAAATTCATGTTTTAAACTCCTCAAATGCTTGTTTTCATTTCCCACGGCATTTTTAATAATTTTCCTCAGTCTTCTACAGTTAAAATGTATTACCTATTTTCAATGGATGGGAAATGATTTTGGTTCTTTTTTTATGTGTTTGGAATGCATGGGACCTTGCATCTTTTGTTTTTTAACCTTTTGCAGATAAATAAATTCTTCATCAGGAGCAAAAATGGCATTTTTCCCACAACTTCCTACGTTCTTTTCAAATTATTTCTTAGAAAGGTGAAGCTATGCATTTTTTTCCCATTGGATGCGGTCGGATAGGTTTATTTTTGAACTTATCACTTTTTGGTGATTTTGGAACAAATGTCAGATTTACCCCGCATCCCCGTTGGTCCCTGATTGGCTGGAGCAGTTGTAGCAAGAGTTTGGGGGGACGGATCCATTTTATTTGCTAAGGCATTACAGCAAAAGGGCTAAAAGTTCTAAAATGACCCACGGCCCCGAGCAAGTGAAAGGATAAATTTCTAAGTTGGAAACCACAACAAATTGGAATGAGGCACGTGTTCACGTTGAAAAGTCAATAGCGGAGGCATGGACCTTGGGGGAAAAGTTAGAATTCTTCCCTTCCCAAAACAAATAAAAATTGAAGCACATCCCTGCAACCAATCAGGTGGCTCCATGTGTTGAAGAATGAAATAGGGACATGTGGTTGTTTTTTAGTTCATAGGCGCTTTGGCGGACCGGCGGGAGACTTTGGGAATTTTAGCCTTGTTTCCACAAAGGGTGAAAAGTTCTAAAATGGTCCGCGGCTCTACCCAAGTGAAAGGAAAAATTTCTAAGTTCAGGCCCACAATAAATTATAAAGAGACACATGGCCTACGTTGAAAATTCAATGGTGGAGGCGCAGACTTTCGGGGAAAATTTGGAATTATTCCCCTTTCTCAAAGTGGATAAAATATTAAACTGAAGCACTTTCCCGAAACCAATCACATGATGCCACGTGTTAAAGAATGAAATCAGAACAGAGGGCCTATGAAGGAAATTGAGAGTTTGAGCCTTTTTCACCAAAAGGTTAAAATGTTGTAAATTGAGTCGCGCCCCCTTTTCCAATCGTGGTGTGCCACATGTTCACATTGATAAGTCAAAGCGAGCCGGTGGAGGTTTTTGAGAATTCAAGATTTTTAAAAGAGTTTAAATGGAAAATTTGAACCATATTTCCTCAGTCACTCAGATGACGCCACGTGTCTGGCCTTTGGCGGAGCTGCGGGGGGGTGGAGTAAATTGAGAAATTGTGATTTTTCTCCCAAATGTCAAGAAATGAAAATTTTCTTCCCCAGGGCCATCATTGCTTGGATCTTGCCACATGTAGGGCCCAAATTTGAAGGTAAAAGGGAGAAAATATTGCCGAATTCCCTCTTCTAGTTTTTATCGCCATTAACAAACTAGAGCTCTGCAAAACACAAAAATGGATCATTCTCTTTTCTTTTTCTCTTTTTCCTTGTCGTTTCTCCATGAGATGCTTTTTTGGTTTATTATGGAGCCAAATTGATAATTTTGAAAGGATGTAAAGTTTAATCATCAAAAAATAGAGTTTATCTATCAAACGTGATAAACAGGGAGAAAACTTACCAGTAAACATTTGAGTGCTAGGAAAGTGGTTAAAATGTGGAAATGACAAGACCACATAAACAAGAAAATCATGAGATGTCTCCTACTAAAATAATCATTCTCGAACTGACGAAATATTCACCTTTTTAAACCTTTAGTATTCATGAGTGCATTTGTTTCATGTCACTTTCCAAAAGTGGATCTGCAACAAACATTATCCATTTCGGATATTCTTTTCTTGGGGAAAAAGTATGGATGTATATGAATTGTTATAAATATATGGTTTAGCCATGGGAAAAGGGATTCTGATTTTCTGGGAAGGTTGTAAATTCTGAAGTAATTCAATGCAGAAGTTCTTTCTTTCTTATTTTCCTTTGTTATATCATTCTCTTTCCTCACTCGTTTCAATGGATAATTTGTTTTACATTCAATAGAAACTTTATGTTCTGGTATGTGTAATATTTAGAACTTTGTGTCTGTATATTTGCATTGGTGGTGAAGTAATTGATCCTTTTCTATATTTTCTTGGTTTAATGTGAGTAGGGAGATACTCTGTTATCTATATTTCCTCAAAGAATTGTTGTTTTCTTCCGTCTCCCATCCCTTTATTCTTCCATTCCTTCTTATCGATAATATTTTAAGTATGAAAACATTTTAGAATATCAGGGTCCTAACATTGAGATTTGTATATATGTACATTTGTTTTTCCTGATTTTAATAAGGGAACCTCTCCCATTAAAGAGGAGGGACTTGTTGTCCCATGACTGTGGTTTCAACCCTTTTTCCATTCTGAAACCCAACAGAAATAAAAAGAAGAATCCAAAGAATCTTGTTCTATTCCTTTGGAGCCCAAAGTTCAAAGGATCCTATTTTTTGTTGAATAAACTCAAGAAATCCTTCAGTCAACACAAAACGACTACCAAGTTGATGATGGAGAATCAAAGACTCAACAACCAAGGGAGTGGATGCTTAAGTTTGGTGACCAGTCCCTTGAGGACATGGGTGTGTGGTATTGCTAGATGTATCCAATTGTATGGAGTGCCTCTATTAGGCTTCATGGAAACATTTCCCTGACTATAGAAGCATGGATGTGTTATAAATTCTTGGTAATTTGTTAATATAAAAGAAGTAAATAAATACCTCAAGGGAAGTTGTGAAAAATTTGTCAAGAACAAGAGAATATTGAAGGTTTGATATTCCAATAAAACATGTGTTTCAAGGAATCAAGGTATGACCATCAACTAAGAAAATGAAATTTGGAGATGTATGGATTTGTGAAAGTGTGAATGTTAACTCTTGAAGATTTTGCAAGGAACGTGAATGGTGACTCGGGCTATGAATACAAAGTATTTATGATCTATTCTATTTTGAAGAGTAATGTTGCAAGTTTTGAGCTCCTAAGATTGCACAAGAATGTCTATAAAAAGTTGATCGTCAGATCTAGGAGGTAGGGCATCAGGTGATAGGTTAATAAGTATGAAAACAAGGCTAAAAAGGATATTACAAGACCTGTGATGACCAAGAGGAGAGATTCATCTAATGGATAGTGCTTTAAGTTAGTATGTATATGGTAAATGTCAGAAAATGTTGACTTAATACTTCCAAGTAATTGTGAATGTTTTCATCATCCCAAGGGGATCTAAGTTGAGTTATAAGGGTACTAAAGAATGAAGTTGACTGTGTAATTTTCAACTATATGAGTCTCTTTGTCTCTATATGTTTTTATTGATGGATTTTCAAAAGTGGTCTAAGGTTTTCTAAGTATGATGGTCAAGGAATTAGTTTTAGGCCAAAATCTGAACAGTATATAATATTTTTGGTATCTTAAGTATGAAGTATCGAGTTAGTATTATTAAGAGATAGAAAAGAGATTGTGTTGAGGTCCTAGCCATATTGTATATCATGGTGGCTTGAGGTAGATAGTTAATAGCTTGAAGGACAAGATGGTACAGGTTATTCATCTAAGAGAGAGTTTTTGTATTCTCTACAGGTGATAAATGGATCTTTAATCATGAAAATTTAGCTAGAATATTAGTGTGAGTTCTGATTTGAATTTATCAATTGGATGAGTTAATTTAATATTTTCAAATATGAAGGAATATATGAGTCAATATTGCATTGGTTAACTAATGAAGACATGATGGTAGTCATGTGAGTGTCTTAATAATCCTAAATATTGTATATCAGAGTTTTGAGAAAACATGGATCAAGGGGGAGTTTCCATCACAAGAAAGGTATAGATGGAAAAGTGACAAAATATAATGATCAAATTTGAAGACTATAGGTATAAAAAACTATGAAATCAAGTGTATGATGACTTGAAGGATTTCCAGGAAGGGGGGTGTGCCATAAAGGATGAATGTTGTTGTTAATTGGTCTAAGAAGCTATATTATACATTGGTAATACCTTATTTAGGTATGTATTTCTCAAAAGGATAACAATAAAGGCATGAAAGTGAGATATATGAGGGAATGAATGAAGATAAGACTATCATAAGGATCATGATGGTACAAATCATCTACAAGAGCAATTTTTTAATTAAATATGACAAGACAAGTAGAGTTTGATTTTTGAAGATTCCAAAGTAGGGAGATAAGTTGATGAAATAAGGTCTGAAATAGAGAAATAGTGCATCATCTTAGGGGGATTCATGCATGATTCATTCATCCAAGGTGAATATAATCTCAGGGGGCTGTGTGGATGAGTTAATACCAGGATCATGGATCAACAGCATCAATTATTTTCAAAATGTGAGCAAAAACTGAGGAGCAAGTATGTGTCTAGGCATTGTTATTTTTCATGTCAAGTTGTCATAGTATCCTTTTTCATTATATGTCAAAGGGGGAGAGTGAACTCATAATGATGAAAAAGTTTCTAAATATGTTTACATGTATGGTTTCCATCAATTTTCTGATAGTGGTTTTCATCAATGAAAAAGGGGGAGATTCTTGGGCATTATTTTCATTGATGTCAAGTAACATTGATGTCAAAGGGATTATGGCTATCATAGGTGATAGTATGAGGTTTATTTCATAAAATAAGATGAAGGTTTATTGGTAGTGAAGTGATGATGTGTCATAAGGTGTTGTTATGGCATGATTAGGAGTGTATGCATGGTTATTGAGGCCTAGTAAAGCAAGTAGGTGCTAAGAGTGAGTTCCAAAGTTGTTCAAAGGAACCTATGATGTATAACATGTTTAATATGTTGTGTAAGAGGTGTTAATGAATATTTAAGAGATTGAAAAGTTCATCTCATGAGATTCATGTGTTAGAACAAGCCATTTTAGGCCTAGTCCTAGACCTAGAGTATGCAGATGGTGTGGTAGCATGGGAAATGGATCAAGGAAGACCAATGTAATCATGAGAGGAGTAAAATTTCATGGAATAACATGTGTAGTTGGTGTAATATGTCATAAGTTAGCTCTTAAGTGCATGTAAAAGGTCATTTTGAAGAAAGAATATAAAGACAAGGAAAGTTTGCATTGGCAAGTCATAATGGTTGGAGAGTTTCAGAGGTTACAAGGCATGGATGAGAATTATAAATCATGAAGGAGGTTGTTATAGTGATGATGGAAAAGTTTCATTTCAGGAGTCAATCAGGAAAGCAAGAAAAATGGTTTTAAGCTCAACCGAGCTCTAAAAACACTCATTCCATCTTAATAGGAAAGTTTTAACTATCACCCACATATACACACTTTGCATGGGTCTTGATCCTTTGAGGGATGTTATTACAGGGATTTAATAAGCTTTAGTAAGTGGAATGTTGTAAATTGGATGCCTGAGCTTTATGAACGATTGTTAAGAACCTAAGGTGGTTTAAAACCCTTTATAAACCCTATATCTAGAGTGATAGGAAATAAATGCATGGTATGGGCATAAAATGAGCTAGGAAAGCCGGTATGATGACTCAGGAATTTATAGGACTCCTCAGAAATCATTTTGGTTGTGGTTGCATGTTCTAGGTATTTTGGTAATATGGAAAAAAATATTATTTTGAAGATATTTGTAGGTACAGGTGTGTGTAGTAGCAGTCGTGATGCAAAACCAATTGTTCTAGATACTTTGGGATATGTGCTACATTTTCATGAAAATATTTGGACAATTTTTGTGGAGAAAATTTATGAAATAGGTCTTCAAATGTTCCCTACCTCTTTTAGCGTAGAGGGCTAAAACCAGTTGTGATGATTCAAGATTTTTTAGTTGAAATGCATGTTGTAGTAGTGCCTTGTGGGCTTGGATAGTGTTTTAGTATCTCATATGATGTTTTGAAGTTCATATTTTGATCAGATGAGGAGGTTTGATGTTGAATAGCTAATGGCCTAAAACTACCCTATTAGG
Source organism: Taxus chinensis (assembly GCA_019776745.2). Classification (NCBI taxonomy): domain Eukaryota; kingdom Viridiplantae; phylum Streptophyta; class Pinopsida; order Cupressales; family Taxaceae; genus Taxus; species Taxus chinensis. Next base: position 92,824,246 of record CM034146.1, read on the forward strand.
CATATCAATAAGGTGACTAAAATAGGTGTGCAAGGTTGAAATTCTTCATGTGAGATATATATGTTAGTGTTTGAGAAGGTGTTTCAAGTTTTCCTTGAATTTTTTCATACATTTGTAGATCCTAGAACTGAGATTTTATATTTTGGATCATATTATACTCAACACTAGTTATTGAGGGCTAACACCTAGATGGAGTAGTTTTAGAGTTGCATGGATTTTGGGGATTTGTGCCATGATTTGAAGGTTCCAATGAGTTGTTTAAGATATCTGACATCATGATATTTACATTCATTTTTAATTTACACCTTGATGAGGTGTTTTGGTATGAGGATTTTCTTTCTTTCTCGGACTAATTTCTAGGTGTTTGAATGCCTAGCTGGTAATGGTTGCTACTTGGTGTGTTCCATGGTGAACAAGGATGGTACAGAGTTGTCTGAGTTTTTTATTGAGTGTGAAATGGTTGTTTATGCCAAGATTCAAGTATAAAATTGAAGTGAATTTGCTTATTTTGGTGTTGTGAAGAGAGATTTGTGAGCGAGATAAAGAGAAGTGTGTGGAGTGTAATAGGGAGTAAAGAGCATAGCTGATAATAGTATGAGAAGTTCATATATCTAGATATTTTGGAATCATGGTGGAGATGTTTTATTCCCTTTGAGTTCAAAAAGTGGCCATTAGAGGTGAAAGCTTGTGTTTTATGCCTTATAAAATTCATTATTTGGTATCAGAGCATATTTATGCCTTATAAGCTAGTTTGTATTGTTTATGGTAATGTTGACCTATTAGATCTCTTTAGGTGATTTATATGAATGTTTGGAATTTATTTTCATGTTTTTATGACCAAAACTAATTGTATTATCCAACCTATGGTTGTTTATGCCAAGATTCAAGTATAAAATTGAAGTGAATTTGCTTATTTTGGTGTTGTGAAGAGAGATTTGTGAGCGAGATAAAGAGAAGTGTGTGGAGTGTAATAGGGAGTAAAGAGCATAGTTGATAATAGTATGAGAATATAATCCACACATCTCATTTAGTGTAGTCCTGTTAAGTGTGTAGAATTAAAATATGGTCAATCGTATAGTATGAGAAGTTGACAGAGTCAAAATAGGACTAAATTTCCATTGGAGCTAATCATCATATGAAGGTGCAAGCTTGATCGAAGAAGAATAGTAAGTAGTTTGAGAGAGTTAAGTGAAGACAGTGAATTTGAACCACCTAGATCTTTAAAAATAAAAAGAGGATCTAATAAAGAGATAAAAGCCGGTATTTGAAGAAACAAGGACATCATGTGATCATTCACTTTGGGTGGATAGTTGGGTGCTTAGTCATCTCAGGGGGTTTTAGTCTCCTTATAGGTTTTTGTGCCCTACTAAATCAAGGGTTAGTGTTCCTTGTCGAGTTAGTGCCTCACTAAATTTGTAGGAGTTGGTGCTCCTTGTGATGTGGGTGCTTCACTAAATTTATTTGTGTTGAGTAATATATTAAAAGGTTCAATGGGTTTTCTTCCCCTTGAGGGTTTCCCACTTTATATCTTCTGTTATTTTTTACTCTTTTGGTTCATGTTCTTCTGAATGGTTGTTTTATGTTAATAAGCTCGTATTGATGCATGTTGAATGGTTAATGTTTTACACAAGTTAAATACACTTGAATGAAAGTTTTAATTGATTTATTTTCCCCCCTTTTAGTCATTTTTCTTCTAACATGACATAAATAGATGATTAGGGGATCCTCCTCATAACCATGTTCCTTTTGATGCTCGAGGTCCTAGTCCTTTGGCGCACTGCTCATGTGGTGGTTACTAAGAAAGACCAGTGTCCTCTCCAATGCCTTGGTCAACTTCCTCATCCTCGTGTTTATAATCTTGTTCTTTGTGTTCCATGTCAACATGAATTAAGGTGTCAAAGGTCATGTCCTCTTCTTTGTGTTCCTCATATTTCTCTTGCTCCTCTTTATCATCAAAATTGTTATGTGTGGGCTCCCTTCCCCCATTGAGTTGTCACCTATGCCTTGAGCTTCTTCTTTAACCTTCTCCTCCCCACTTGGGCTTGCCACACACTCATTATCAGTTTGTCTTATTATAGATACTCAAGGAGGGGTACTTGTTAAACTTGACCCAGATTTTCTCCTCCTCTTCCATGCACTATGGTCTATTTACCCCTCCATTGCATCTTCTTCCTTCTCTTCCTCCTCTGGATCAGGTTAGCTTTTCTTCTATCTCCTGGATGCCCTTCACAAAGGTGGTGGTGTAATATTTTTTTTTGCACCTCCACCAATTTTCCATCTAGTATATTCGGTAAAAATATGTGTATACTTTGCAAGCCTCCTTACTAACTGCTAGAGTTAATAGAGGATTTAGGTCCATCATGTCTAACTCAGTGGTTTCTTCATAGGGTTGCCTCACTGTACAATAGTAGGTCTTGTGAAAAGTATGATACTGTACGTTTACCTTATCTATGTTAAAATTTAATGTTTGTATGTCTTTCATATTTTTCACCACAATCTTGAGGTACTTATTTGTGAAGTAAAAAATAACCTTACACCAATTACCCATTTCTCCATTCAACAACAAAAACCTTTTAAGACTGAAGTGTTACTGTGCATACCCAAAATTGTAAGGTATTGCACTGCTGGAACAATGTAACACGTGCCCCAATGATGATACATGTCTCCTCGCAAGGTGTTCAGGATTTGGAAAATCTCCCTAAGTGTGCGTTAACATCCCGCATGCCCCGCTTAGCCCCTGCATGCTTTGTTGTTCTCTTCTCCCCTCTTTTCTTTGTGTTTTGTTCTTCAGTGACGAAACCGCCACCCTGCCTGGGCGGCAGTCTTGTGACCGCCGCCTAGGAAGGGTGGCAGTCTTGTAACCGCCCCCTGCTTAGGGCAGCGGTCCTTTGCGCATTTTCTAGAATGTTCCTTTTGACGCGACTCATGTAAATTTTAACGTTTACCAACTTTTTTCACCGCCTTTGGCTTGCATTAATGATTCTGGTTCCCTGGAATAGTGTTTTGGCTTTGTTTATGGTTTAGGAGATCAATTTTGTTTTTACCTTTGGGTGAATGCAAATGCTATAAATAGTTTGCTTGTGCTCAAGCAAATGGCCCCTCAAATTTACCTCTCAATTTGTCATTTCAGTAGTTCAGTCTTTTATTTTGCTTAGGATTCATAGCTTAGTTCATTGCATGCTTAGTTAATGTTATTTTGCTATTAGAAAGCCACGTATCCATCTTGTGCAAATGTTTTCATTACTTCATGCAATCCATTGAAATAGAGTAGTTTAATTCTCAGCAGGAAGCCATTAAAGTTGTAGGTTTTGCTTGTCAAATAGGATAGTTCCAGGTTCTGGACATTTTATGTTGCATGACTCACAATAAATCCCACTAGGAATTACATAAGCCAAGCTCTATACTCTTACGCTATCCCTCTCCTACTCGTATTGTATTCAGTCCATATCCTAAGTTGCCTTTGTGCCAAAATTTACTTCTGTTGATGCTAGCATTACACGCTTTTCTAGATCCACGTGAGCATGAAGGAATGAGGAGATCACACTGAGGGGAAAAAACCACACACACCATCAGATTGACCACTGTTCTGCAAAATCCAGGTTCTAGCTTTCAAAGTTCTACTTAGAAGCTTATCAAATAGAGTAGCCAATCACTTTATTTCAGTCAATTTTACTTTCGATATTGCCAGGGAAGCTGTGGGGATTGATAGTTTCTGAGAAACTATGATTCATTCCTCACTTTTGAGGTAGGATTGAGAGTCTTTCAAATAGATTAGATTAGTTATTTCATTATTATCAATAGATTCACAACTACACAGGCAAGTAGCTATACTCGGTTTGCTTTGTTTGTTTTAAATTTGTTATTAGATTAATTGTCAATTTCTAGGTATATTAAAAATAGTTGCTCCTTCAATTTCATTCAAACAAATTCATCAGAAAAATAAAAAATAGAGAATTTATATATATTATAGATATATTTCACATAGTCAATTTTACTTTGCTGCAATTGGGTTTACATTTTTACTTTTTTATGACAATCACGGGACCTAGAGAACCTAGAGAATACGTATTCGAGCCAATCGTTCCCCAACCCAATCTCATCACAACAATAATTGATATAGATCATAATCTTAGGATCCATGTCTTTCGAACAACGGAAAACTTACAACAGATCAGCCTCCAGTTAAGCGGGTTAAACATAGAAGACGACCAAGCACACACGTTTTGGTCAAATCAACCAAACTACAGATTACCCTAGACATATATCCGCATGACTATGGAACGGCTTGAAAGAGAGAAAATTCTCAGTTTTGATCCTTTAGTCCCACATCCAGACGCAGGAGACACTCTCATAGATATAGATACCAGCTTAAGAATTTAGGTTGCACGTACACCTGTGAGATACTCTGAAAAGATCACACAACTGTTAAATCTGAATATAGAGGCTGAGAAGGCATATGACTATTGGATACTAGGGATTAGGGACTGAGTCCGCACATGACCATAGAAGTGTTATCCTGTAAAATTGTCGAGGGAAATTTTATAGGTAACCATACCAAAGTTTTGCCCTAGTCCCTCGTCGGGGATCCCTCTACATTCAGAATGTTACAAAATCCCTTTCCAGGAAATCTAGTTCTTCGAAGCTTAGCCTTTCTGAGTCCTTTTTGGCTGGGTGCACCTTTTATTTGTGTAACACAAAGTAAATTTGCGCCCCCCTTCATTTCCTTTGGTGCACCCTTTGATGTGTCGACACATCAATTGTTTTGCCTTCCCGTGATGCGCCTTTCTTGCGTGCGCCAAGGCGCATGCGCCTTCATGTTAACAACTAAATTGTTGCGTCGTGTTTTTGGTGCGCCAAAGGGCGCAAGGAATGAAGTGTTGACAGTCGTAAACTTGCGCCAAAGGCGCAAGTATTTCTGTGTTGACACGCGTTTATCCGCACCGAAGGGCGCAAAGTTTTACGTGTCAACACGTGTTTCGGTGCACCTCTTGAAAAAGTGGTTGGCACATTTATTGCACCTTTGCCTATATATAGCTGCATCTGCCCTATCACTTTCACCAATCAGAAATCATGTGATAACTTTATTCCTCTGCACCTGTCAGCATGCCCGTCATCCTCGTGTCGCGTTCATGGACCCCGCTTCATCTCTCACATTCTATATATTTCGGGTAGGTGGTTCTTACTCCTCTTGTGTTTTGTTTTGGTTGTTTGTGTGGTAGGATAGAATGAATATGCAAATCCATTAAACCCTCCTACCATTCTTATAACCTTTCCCCCCAAACCGTTTTCATCTCTTTCCAAATCTGCTGGTCAAGAGGGATCTGAATCAAAAAAATTAACCTGGATCTCTTGTCTATGCCCCCTTCACCATCGAAAATCCCTCAAAAAGAGGCCTGAAAGATCACAAACCTATCGGAAAAGAAAAAAAACCTTAAAGATTAGTTTAAAATTTGAGTTTTTCTCTTAGCACAATCGTCACTCTTGCTGCATAAAATACAGTTGTGCCAAGAAGGTGCACTTTTCCTGCTTGTAACATGCTTAATCCCCGCGCCATATGAAAACCAAGTAAATCCTAAAAATTGGCACGGGTGCATACCCTATTACAGAAACACAGTGTCATGCAGGCCCTCCCTGCGCCACGCCAAATTCCCCTTTTGCACACAGAAAGATAGTGCAACACGCATTTATCCTGCACCATTCAGCGCATCAACATCCCCTGTTACATGCCAATTACATGCGCCATTGGCGCATCCTGATTCCATGCAACACTAAGTTTATTTGCACCCAGCATAACCTTATATAGATGGTGCAGGCGCACCCCTATCTACAATAACAAAATTTTCATATGTAAAATCCTTGCGCCCTATGCCCTTTGGCACTAATGTCTTTCTTGTAACACTCTTCTTCAACGTGCCATTCTATTAACCCTGTAGCCTGCAGTGTCCTTGCACCCTACGCCCAGAGGCCTTTAAATTGCTAACTCCTCATTCTGTAATGTTCTAATGGAAGATCTGATAGCTGACATGGCTCTTCTGCGTTGGGTTTCACTTCTTCTTCTTGCAGATCAGCAACTGAATTTAGATCCACATATGTCTACATCAAGCAAGAGGCCAACCAAGTCAAAAGGTAAAGCTAAGCTTACTGAAGAAGAAATGAAATACAAGTACCAGAGGGTCAGAATGCCCGAGTCCCAAGTAGAATGTGACCTAGATATAAGAGACTCTGAGCTCGGTCACATCGATATGGAAGATTTCTGGGCCAGAACCAGGAGAGTCACAGGGAGTCCCTGGATGGAAAAACTAGTAGGCAGTGGCCTGCATTTTGCTTGGGGGATCCCCGTCAGTGTAGTAAACAATGAATTCATGATGGTAGTGGCCCACTGCTACAACAAAGACACAAGGTGTGTCCAAAATGAAAAGGGTGAAGTCATGATCAACCTCACTGCCTGGCACTTCAAAATCATGTTAGGCATCCCTCACCACCGACACTTTGTGGCTGTAAGCCAAGAGGATTGCATCAAGGCTTGGGAGGACAATGAAGACCAGTGCATGCAACTGATGAATGAGCTGTACCTAAAGAACAAGAAGGTGATAACCAGATGGCCACAGGCTATTCACCGTAGCGACTTCTCCGAGGAATTGAGTGATACTATCACATTCCTAAGCAGAGTATTTGGGCTTTCTAACACCCATTACTTTCATAAATGGATGCTCATGTACCTGGAGACCATGAAAAATATTGTACCTAATCAACACTTCGAGTGGGCAGAGATAATAAGCAGCACCATATCTGAATAGCTCCAACAACTCACCACAACAGGGAGGTTCTACATGAACTCCTACGTAGTCTATGCTGCAGCCTCGGAAAGGGATTATCCAGCATTGAGCCGATGCGGGGTTTGGCCCCAAGTAAAAATATATGAATACTACCTGGAGCTAAAGCTAGAGAACAGCATCCCGCAGTTTACTAAAATCAACGATGCCTTTTTCTACGGCATCGTCTGCCTATTGAGGCCCAACATGACTCACGGTCGGATGACCAAGAGCATTGTCACAGCAACAGAGAAGTGGGGGGCCTTATTTACACAATTTCCCACCTTCACCTATCTCAGGGCAGCTAACTTCCTAGGTGAGCCCACTAAATTCCCCAAGGTACGTTGGCCCCAAGCTGGTCCTGTTGGAGCTATCCAGGCAGCTCGTAACATACCATGAAAAATACTTGAAGAGAAAGAAGGGTGGAACTCCTTTCCCCCTTACAGTGGGTAGATACACATGCATCTCTCACCACAAAGCCCGGGAAATGGTTTCCGAGCTAGAACTGCTCAATCTAAAGCACAACTTCCCGGCGAGGCCCACTTTTGATCCAAGGAATTACCTTCCCAAGGCAAAACTTGATCCGATCCACATTCCACAGATCGAGGACATCTATATCGACCTATATCATGAGGTCGAACTTAGAAGGAAGGACCACTCCCACCTGGCCTTAGCAGAGATTACTCAATACGGCGTGGCCATTGTTCCAAAGGGTTATCAAACTGCTGATCAAGAAGTTGATCAGGTATATCTTGATACAGATGGGGACAACTGGCCATTTGCTGCGATCGACAGAACAAAAGTGCCCCAGACCATTGAAGAAAGGGTCAAAGAAACTTTGCGGCGGATAGAACACTGGTGCAGGATGAATGGCCTCATCTACCTCAGGGTAGATTTCACTACATCACCATTGGGCAACGCACCTGTCAGGCCAAAGCATCTGCCAAAGGTCAAAGGAAAGGATAAGGAGGGTGAATCGAGCACTGCTCAAGAAGGAGCTCCTGAAAGTCCTCCTTCCACTGCACAAGAACAGGTTGTAAGCCTGGTATCCCCAGAGAAAGAAGCGGCGGAAGGTGTTTCGACGGGCACATCCACTCAGGGTGTCTCCACTATTACAACCGTGCTGAGGTCCCTTCTATCCCTTCTCCATCTCCTCCTTCTCCTCCTCGAGTGACCCAAGAGACCATTCCTTTGGTCGTGTCCTCTCCTCCATCTTCTATTGTTCCCCCTTCCTCATCATCCATCTTCTCTTCTCTCGCGGAGCTGTCCCCCACCATTTCTTCTCTCATCTCCCAGCTCCCTTCCATTTCCATGTCTACCTCCCCTGCAGTATCCCTTCCTCCCGTGAGCACTTTCTCGGCCTCCCTCTCGATGCCACCACCAAGTGTCTCTACCCATTTTCCCTCATCCACTGCAGCTGCTCCCTCTTCTACCTCTGGTCCCATTCCCTTAAGTCCAGCGTGGATCTCCCAACATCTGAGCCAGCAAAAGAGGAAAGTCCCTATCACACCGATGGACTTCTCCGTCATCCCGGCAAGGGGGGCTAAGAAGAAAAATCCTATAACCCTCTTCTCTCAGAGTGCATCGGGAGAAAGAGTAATGGAGATTGCATATCCCGATCCTTTAAAGGGTAAAAGAGATCTGTCTCTGACGGATTATACAGTGACCCAAGTCACGATGGGAACGTCTTCGGAAAGTCTTCAAGGAGAGGCCCTATCTGCAGTGGATGCCCTTTGCAAGAAACTTCAAGAAGCAAAGGAGGAGAAAAGGTTGCTAAAGGAACAAAACAAACATCTTCTCCACACCTTGTAAAAAATGGGCAGTGCACCTCCTACAACTGCCACGGAAACTCCTGAGGTCCTAAGTCAGGACAAGATAAATGAGTATGCCAAAATTGGTGAACAAGGTATGGCAGTTTCCACCTAGAGAGATCAAATCCTCAAAGACAGTGAGGAGGTAATAGTCAAGTTTACCGAGTTGTATCAGAACATCAATTAGGCGAACAAAGATCTCCAGGTGATTGCAAGACCTATCTCCGAGGAGTTGGACCATGCAAGGCTTGCAACACGAAACATTCCATAAAATGCTCAACTACTCAGTCGATGATCTAGTAAAATTTGGCGTCTTCAGTCACCCTAGGGTACCCAGCAAGATCCTTGTTGCGTTGGATTACCGAGTTGATCAGATGGAGTTCGTCCTGGAAAAGATTGATAAACTGAAGGAGGAAGCCCTAGATGCAATGCATCAAATGGAACAAATCGTTCTGAGAATGTCTCTGGGTTTACTTACTCCTTCTTTCGCCTTGAGGAAGGTAGACGAAACTATCTGAATATTTAAAGAGATCATCTCGCAAGGGTTAGGGCCAGAAGCCTCTTTTGACACCGAATGCATCAACAACCTTCTGGCTTGCCATGATTTTTTGGGGTTCCTAATGGAGGCAAGTAATGAATATTTCAAACTCCCTGAAAAAATCAGAGATGAGCGGGGAGACTTGTGAGGTCATCGGTGATCACACAAAGGGTCCTGCTCAGGATTAACTTCAGCCCATGATCACTAAATTCATGGAATATCAGACTCAGTTCCACATCACCTCTCCTGAACAACAGCAGAAGCAAGATACCCCCTTCCAACCATGACACAATGATGAATAGATTCCTTCCTCTTGGATTACTTTTGATAAATATCTAATAGTATGTTGGTACAAATGATGACCTCATCCATGTTACACCATGGGATGTTGTCATCCACCAAGTTATCCAAAGTCAACATTGACTTTTAGATATTTTGTAGATATTTTGTAGTTAGTTGTTGGTTGCCTTTTGCCTCCTCTCTTCTCCTTCTTCTATATATACTTGGATACTTGTTGTATTCAAGTGGTGGATACCTTTTAGATGAAAAATAGAAGTAAGAAGAAAAGACTTTGAGCTTTTTGTAACAGAAGAAGATATTAATGCAAATATTAAGACTTTGTGCTGAATACGTGTGTTATGAGCATTTAATATTTCTTATGTCAGATTTGTGCGTTTATTCTATTGAATCTACTTCTACCCTTTTGTCATTTATTCATCAGTATTGCTTTGTTCATCTATGCAAGTAAGTTTGGCTCTGTTTACTACTAGCCCAAAACATAGACCCTCTGACCTTTCTGCTTTGGAATTCATTTCTTTTCTCCCTTTAGATCTTTCCTATCTCCCCACCTCATTTCTTTCCCTTCTTTTACAGTTGGAAGTACCTCTACTGGGATGAGATCCCAACCCCCGAAGGCAGAATATTGTGAGACTTACATAGATTCCTGCTGGTAGAATAGCAATAAAATAGTTTTTCTTTGCTGACTCAAAGAGGGGCTATGCCCCGCATACTGTTGGCTCATCTATCCATAGATCTGTCCACCTGATAGATTTTCAAACCAACAAGCAGGACCACAACAAACACAAATCTACGGTTGTGACCCACAAATCCCACATCCTGACAAATCCATAGGTGAATCAGACATAGATGCTAGCCTACGCACATTATTATTCAGATCTACTCCACTTCCACCTATCATCATGGAGCAGTTATCCTTGTTAGACATAGCAGCTAATAAAGCTAGGGAATTCTAGACTAGGCCAGATAATCACCTGTAAAGTCTGCTATACCCATCATCCACCCTATGACCCTATCTGGAGATATACACAAAACTATCCCAGGTTATTTTCCACGTATTCCACAACCCATAGACCGAATCACGCTAGAGCTCGATATTGATTGGAGCCTTCGAGTAGTCATCCTTGCCGATCGATCTATCACACCATTTCAGGTTAGGAGGGCCTTCTTTGCCTTATATTCGTAGTTTCCACTAGTGTGCGTCGAAGACATCAAAATTCTTGACTAGTTTGTCTACATCCCATGCATATTCCATCCCCAACGGCTGTCTCGGCATGACCTCGAGAGGTCGGGTGCGAGGAAGAGTTACTTGTAGATTCCCACGCTCACTTGTCACTTTTCCATCGTACAAAATTGGTGAACCCGACGTGAACGAAACAATTCTTCCTTTTTTATTTTCACTTCTTCTTACCACCTTCACTCTTACCCATTATTCTACAGGTATTCATATACCCCCCGAATATGTCGAGATTCGATTTATATGGTAGACCTCTTCTAGGTCTTGAAGCATACTACGCTCAACTGAATAGATAATCATCGCCCTCGCTCTCAGTATGGGGTGAAAACTATTCAAATAACCAATTATCAAACCAAACTCCATCTCCAAGGATTAGATATAGCTCATCTTTCCAAACAGAGGAGTTGGATCAGCTCGCTCAAACACAACAAACAGAGGATTTAGGCTCAAACAATATGACATTCACAGGAGAATCTGGTTCATCTCCTCAGATACTGCTTAGACCAAAAATTAGTAGACAATCTGAACCATACCTGATGTTAGATGATGAACATTTGATACGTCATGTCAGGGATGAACAACGCTCTCGGAGTATGTACCCACCCATAGGGAGTTTACAAACACAACCCGAGGTCTCTTTTCAAGAAAATACCTCTATGCCACTACATATAGGAAATTCCCTCGGGGAAACTTGGCAGGGCGGCGATCAATTCATAGCAAGATATCACATGTCTATACAACATCAGGATATACAAAAAATGCCACTAAGGCAAAATATCATGACTTCACCGAATGAGGTCATTTCAACTCTAGTAGAAAAAGTTAGGGGGTTGGAACTTGCTGAGGAAAATCACCATTCTCAATTCATACAAGCAGGAAATTCTAATCCTCCACATCAACCTGGCCAAGTATACATCCTCATAGGAATGGGCACGTTAGGCATTACTCCTCAGTATTCACAACAAATGCCAACAAGAACCTCCATTTCTAACACCATCCTGATACCTCCCGATCTAGTACAAAATAATCCATTCCTAGACAATACCTCTTCATACTTAAACATGTACTCCAAATCACCACAAGGGGACATGTTCTCCTCTCCCGAAATGTTTGCTCAAATACAAGGGCTTCCTTATGCCCTTGCCAATGCATACGCTATGCCATACCAACAACCCATTACACCACCACCCCCTCAACAGGCACCATCAATGGTCAAAACCTATGCAATAGGGACTTATTCAGAATATTTGAAAGAACCCTTAGACTTCACCATACGAAGCATTATGCTTCCAAGACCTCTTCCCGATTTTCCCAAATACAAAGGTGAGGGAGATCCGGATGCACATATCAAGGCTTACGCCATAGCTATTCGAGAACTACTCCCTTGGGATGGGGTTGTTACTAAAATATTCCCCAAAAATTTGGAAGGTATCGCTCTCGATTGGTATTATAGAATACCTGAGGCTTCCATCCATTCGTTTAAACAACTCGTTTCAGATTTCATCAAGGCATTTGACATGAACAAACTATTAAGAATAGGAATCAGGGAATTCTTGCACATTAAGCAGGAACACAATGAATATGTTGCTCATTTCATCCAGAGGTGGCGTATAGTTCTTTATTCTTCAGCCAGTGCTCCAAATATGGACCAAATGGAACTATACGATTTATTCCTTCATTCTCTCAGCAGAGAAGTGAAGGAAGAAGTCTAGAAGTTCCCACTAAGGACTTACGATGAAGTACTTGAGAGCGCTCTCTGAATAGATCAAGCGGCAATAAATAGCAGTCGTAAGACGTATGGAACAAACGGGAGGTTAATCACCTCCAACTAGAATACTACGGCTTATCCTACCACCGCAAATACCAATCAAGGACCTAAAATCCTTAATAAAAATTGTGGAGTGACAACAAATGGAGTAACTGATCAGGCCAAAAGGGTAAATGTTGTGAATACTCCACCACTAGTAAACAACCAACGAAATAACAACTTTACCCCAACAATCAATGCAGTGGATTTCAATCATCAACAACAACAATAACAACAATGGAAAAACCCTACACAGGGTCCAAGCCAAAACTTGACTGGATATCAAAACCAAAACCAAAACCAAAGACAGTAAATGCAAAACTTTAATCCTAACAGGCAATGGTTGGATCAGAGTTTTGGGCCACAATATGCACCAAACCAGCAGATTAGGAATTACAATCCTAGCTCATATTTTGGTTTTCACAAAATCCGAGGCCATGACACCAGAACGTGCCATGACTACAGTAAATTCGTGCAACATTTTCCAGAGGAACAAAGACAACTTTTTATAGATATGTTCTTGGCAGATCCTACGTCACCGGCGCTAAATACTTGTGCGGGGGCAGTTTCCCCTCAAAATGCACCTCTTAAGATCTTCAATGATCTACTCCCAAATCACAACAACAATGGGTTAAATTTGAATGGGACAAACAAGGGTGTAATGACATGAAACCACGATCATGAAGCCTTGACTTCACTAAATCCATTAGTTGCGCCACAATTAGGAAGTCAACCGCGACCCAAGATAGTCAGTTTAGTGGAGTTAGACACTGAACTACCTGTGGAGGCTATAACAAGGACATGAGAGTATTCCTCTCAGCCAAGTCCAAGTTACCTACCGGAGACAGATAACATCCAACAAATGTTAGCAAGACCCGTAGGTGCCTACGATTTAATTAGTGATCTAACAAAAACCTTCTCGCACATTTTTTTTGGACTTACTAAATAATTCTCCTGCCACAGGGCTTCTCTTTTAGAGGCATTAAGTTTAGGCCATCTAATTAACATTACTCCACCTCCCGAAACATAGGTAAACCATATAGAATTTGATATCCACCTTCCGGGGCAGTCGAATAGGGATACCGAATTCATATTCAAAATTTAAAAAATGCCAACAGACGCTGAAGTTGCATGCCGAGGTGATCCATCCTTACATTTGCAAGTATGGGTTTATAACAATTACATGAAACGTGTGATGGTTGATGATGGGGCAGCAGTTAACATAGTCCCCTTCTCTTTCCTTCAAAAGCTAGGGTATGGAGAAACGAATTATTCCACAACTCGAAATACACTAAGAGGCTATGATAGCCTTAAAGCCACCTCGATCGGAACTATAATACTACCGGTCACCTTAGGACCCAAAACAATCCTGACTGAGTTTTATATTATAGATCGGGAAACTAACTATAATATGATCCTCGGCCGACCATGGATACATCGTATGAAGGCAATCCCTTCTACATTATTTCAAGAAGTAAGATTCTTGCATTTAGGAAAGGTGTTCATAGCCAAAGGTGATCCAAAACCATTCGATGTACACCTGGCTGACCTAAAGAAAAGACCAGGCATGCACTCGGAGTTTGAACTCCCAACAAACCAACTTAATAAACAGACCGGCCCGAAACGGGAAGAAAATTTGGTACCTACGAAAGATCTTGAGACTATGAGCCTAGCCAAGATGATCCCAGCCCTCAAAGATGAGGTTAAGATTGTAGAAATAGTATCATTAGGAACTAATACAAAAATTGTTGAATTGCTAGAGCAGGATCTACCAATGTTCCTACCATTTAATTCTGTAGGCATGGGGTACACCCTAGGTGTTGGTTCTCTTCCAGTAGTGGATCTTTGCATGGTAGAGGTAGAAGATGTTAACACAACAAATATCCCAACGCCCATATTCCCAGCTAAGTATTGGACTCTCCATTTTGATGGAGCTAGATGTCGTTACAGAGCTGGGGTAGGTATAATCTTTACTTCTCCCAAGGGAAAAGTCCTACCATTTTCCTTTAAACTAAATTTCGAATGTACAAATAATGGCACTGAGTACGAAGCCCTCCTCCTTGGCCTCATCCTAGCTAAGAGGATCGATGTCAATAATATCAAGGTGTTAGGAGACTCACAATTGGTAGCAAACCAAGTCTCTGAGATGTATGAAACCAGAGCCAAGAACTTACAGCTCTACAAAATAGTTGTATTGGATTTAAGCAAGGAGTTTTACTTCATATCAATTGAAGCAATCCTGCAAGAGAAAAATCTTCTCGCCGATTCAATAGCAACCTCGGCGTCACGCTTCACTCCAAACAGTGAGTTCAAAGATACCCGTTTCATGGTATCCCTTCGTACCGAACCATTAGTAAAAAAATGTCAAATCCTCTTTTAACAAATAGAAATGAAAACAAATCTACTATCCTAGACCACATTGATAGTGATACAACCACTCTAAATTACTTAAATGCCTATACAGCGTTACATCTCACCTATCATGCAGTAGATTTATCCTTAATCCCACATTCTTCTTCCTACTTCGGAAATCCCATGGCAGAGCTTCCCCCACAAAAGGAACTTAGCATATACACAGTCAAGAATGGAGACGATCTGAAACTACCTCCAACCCCGCCTGAGTTTGAAGAAGGTAACGCTTCTCTAATCAAAGAAACAATCGATATTAACATCAGAACAAAGGATGAACCAAGGATATTGAAGTTAGGATCCTCGTTAACTACATCAGAAGTAGAAATACACACTCAAATCCTTAAAGAACATCGAAAGGCTTTTGCATTTAATTATAAGGAAGTGACAGGGGTTGCACCACACATTGTGGTACATAACCTCATCACTAAATTAGATGCAAAACTGATTAAACAAAAATCGAGACCAATGAAACATAAGGTAGCTCTCATGGTGAAAGAGGAGGTAATGAAACTCCTCCAAATATGATTCATCAAGCTAGTCGATTACTCTCAGTGGGTATCTAATATCGTTCCCGTTCTCAAAAAGAATGGGAAGATATGCATTTGCATAGACTTCCGAGACATTAACAAGGCCTGTCCTAAGGATGACTTCCAGTTACCATCCATAGACGTCATTGTTGACGCAACAGCTGGATTTGAGCTTTTGTCTCTCATGGATGGATTCTCAGGATACAATCAAATCAGAATATCTGAACAAGATCAAGGTAAAACCACATTTGTAACTCCTTGGGGAACCTATTGCGATGATGTTATGCCATTCAGTCTCAAGAATGCTGGCACTACATACCAGTGCACTATGACATATATATTTCGTGACCTTATTCATAAAATTGTGAAATCCTATGTAGATGACTTGTTGGCTAAGGCCAAGAAGCATTGTGACCATCCGGAAGTGCTTCGCGTCATTCTTTCATGTCTGATAGAATACGGAGTCACCCTAAATCTAGAAAAATGCATCTTTGGTGTAACAGGAGGAAAGCTCCTAGGTTACATTGTATCATCATGCGGGATCAATGTTGACCCAACCAAAATTAGGGCTGTTCTTGAAATGGTCCCACCTTTGGATGAATCTAGAATCAGGTCATTTCTTAGAAAACTCGGTGCAATCCGGAGATTCATCCCAGATTTAAGCTTCGCCATTCATCCAATCAACAATCTACTCAAGAAATATTATTGTATTGATTGGACTGAAGATTACAATGAATCTTTCGATGCAGTTAAGAATTTCTTGTTATCACCACCTATGCTAAGGCCACCTAGGCCAGACTTCCTGTTAATTTTATATTCATGAGCTACCAATGTCTCGATACCATGTATGCTGGATCAAGAAGACAATGACAAGAGAGAACATGTAATCTACTTCATTAGCCGAATGTTGCTTGACTATGAAACACGTTATACACAGGAAAAATGAGAATGCCTTTCCATAGTCTTTGCAACCAAATGCTTAAGACATTACATGTTAAATCAAGAAACAAAGGTCATTGTAAAGACAGAACATTTACAAACTTTCCTCACGCAAGGGTCCTTTTCTAAAAAGGCTGGACGCTTTATAACCTTAATGGGTGAATTTGAATTAACATTCATAAATCAAAATTCCATTAAAGGACAAATCATTGTGGATTGGTTAGCTGATAACCCACTAGACGGAGGTGATCTAGTATATCTGGACTTTCTTGATGAATGCGTATACTACATCGAAACCAGACCTCCCATCTATGAGCGTCCTTGGTATGCTCATATTATTAATTATATCATGGACCATACGTATCTAGAAGGTGCTACATTACAACAAAGAAGGTGGTTACGCATTATCGTAGCCAGATACGTCATTATAAAGCAAGTGCTCTATCGAAAAGCATTCGATGGAATGCTTCTAAGATGTGTTGACATAGAAGAATCCAAGAAGATTCTCCACGAATCTCACAGTGGGATTTGTGGAGGCCACTTCAAGGGCCATGCCACCACTCGTAAAATACATCGGATGGGCTATTTCTGGCCTACTCTAAAACACGACGTAGTAGAGTTTGTACGTAAGTGTCATAAATGCCAAGAATTTTTCCACAAAATTCACATGCCAGCACAAGCTCTACAACCAATCGCAACTCCATGGCCCTTTTCTACGTGAGGCCTAGACTTGATAGGGAAATTCTCTCCCTCATCTACAGATGGCCATAACTTCATAATCACGGCCACCAAGTATTTTACCAAATGGGTAGAGGCTATGCCTCTCACCATTGTACCAGGTTTCGTGATCGCCAAGTTCATTTTGAACCAGATCATTTATAGGTACGGTGTCCCACAAATCATTATCTTGGCTAATGGGACTTCTTTTAAGAATGATGAATTTCACGAATTGTGTAATAAATTCAAAATAAGCCATCATACGGCCTCCTTGTATTACCCCTAAGCCAACGGACAAGCTGAAGCAACAAACAAAACGTTAAAAGCCATTCTCCTTAAAACAGTGAAAGAAAACAAACAAGATGGGCATTTTAAGTTATATCCAGCCTTATGGGCCCATCAAACCTCAATAAGAACACCAACAGGAGTGACTCCTTTCTCGCTAGTATTTGAGGCAGAAGCAGTTCTCCCGCTTGAGGTTGAAATACCCAGTCTCCATATCTCATTACAAGAGATCCTGGATGAAGATGCTTACAGAGAAGCACATCTCTCCCAACTAGAAAGCCTAGATGAAGCTAGGTTAGATTCTGAACAACGGCACAGATTCTATGCTAACCGGATGTGCCGGCAGTATAACAAGAAGATATATGAATAAGACATATATGAAGGTGATCTAGTTCTAAGGCTAGACATCCGGATTGACAAAAAGACAAGCGAAGAAAGGAAGTTCCGACCCAAATGGTTGGGCCCATACCGAGTCATGAAGGACTATGGAAATGGTGCATATCTCTTATGCACACTAAAAGGTGAAGAATTTGGTGAAACGGTCAATTCCCTACACCTTAAACGATTCTATGCATAAGCAACCACCACTACTTGTATAATTATAGCTACATTGCATCTTCATATAGTTAGGATCATTTTGTCTGCTTGTTTCGTACAATTTTGTGATCAAGGAATTTATTCTCAAAGTAATTCATTACAAACTTCTAATGGCATTGACATAAACACTCTAATCATACTTCTCCATTTCCATGATATCATCAACTATTTTGAAATCATTTCATCAAATAAAGCTAGATATGACAAAGTCTTAATGGTAACCATACCAAGGTCTGCATACTTGTTCTCACTTTTGGTTTCTTCTTATGGACAGGTGTCTTGCCTATGGTCTGTTCTAGAAGCTTCATCATGTCACATCTATCCCATATGTATATCTCTTTGGAAGTAAGAGCATGCTGACACTTTTACTCAAGTAAACAAATCGAATATAGATCAAACAAAAAATTTTAAATTTACACATTTCCTTGCCCCACCAAGCTTTGGTGATGAGCTTGTGTCTCTTACTAGTGACGTAGGGTTACAAAAGGATGGAAATTCCCTTACTCACCTATGCCTTGCCTATGGTGATAAACCTATGCTTCTTACTAGTAGCATGGGGCAAGGTGTAGGGGCTCCTCTTGACAAACAAATGTTAAAGGTCATAAACAAACAATTCAAATCTTGAAGTCTTGAGTCAAAAACAAATGAATCAGATGTCCAAAATTCCAAGAGAGTTAAAAATCCTAAGGACCATATTTTGTCTACCATGTGGCCATCTACGGATCTAAGTCTAGATAAACCGCAAAGCAAGTTGCATCCCAAACTATGGAGTCACTCGAGTAGAATAGGCTTGTAGCATCCTAATTTGGTTCCACCAAAGCTTTGTCTATCTTTCATCACTATCATTTCAACACATTTCATAACTTGTGCCCTTTCTAGCTCTTGGTGATGAGCCCTCACATCTTACTAGTTGCGTGGAGTTAGGAGTGGGGCAAGTTTATCTGCTCATCATACCGGCTTATCTTCACCACTTTGCCAAAAACAGATATGAGGTATCAAAATTGCTTAAAGAAACTAAAATTTCAAAATCACATTGTATCTACATTATCATATATCAGCATCATGAAATACATAAAGAAAGTAAACACTTGTATCATTTGTTCTCCATTGCATACATTCTAAAAAACATATAAGCATAACATCATAGTTTACATGTGGAAATGGAAATGGAAGCAAGTTCATAGATGCCAAAGAGTCTGATTCAAAAAGAAGAATATATATATATATATATATATATATATATATATATATATATATATATATATATATATATATAAATGATCAAAATTCCTATACAATGCCATCATGCGCTAAGCATGGTCAAAACGCTCAAAGAGCCCGGGAAATACAAAAACATCATACAAAAATCTAAAGAGAGCCAAGTGGCTTCTCAACCCCTATGAGATCCCTCTGAGGGTGCACGCCCATGTCTAGGACTCCAGCTACGCCGGAGCTCTGAGTGCACGGAGGGCTCACAATCCTGAGGGGCAGCTACGGTCTCACCATGAGAATGACTCCTCATCAGGCGCTCTGCTATCCTATACCCTGCCAACTCAGTACGGAGGGTAGATACCATCTTGGCCACATGCCAGATGGGGGCAAAGACGTCGGTATGTCTGCCAGCTGCTGAGGGCTCCCCTGCATCCACAGACAGCTCTGCATGGGTCCTCTCCATAGGGATCATCAGGGTATCGGTGCATACCCTACGAATCAGGTCTCACCACTCATCGGCGGTCTCTACAAACAAAGGAGAAAATGAATTAGAAATAAAGCAAGAGATAAACACAAGTGTAAACAAAAGGAGAGATGGCAATTAAAGCAATCCTAACTTGAAGCAAAGGGAAGATAACTTACTCGGATCACTGGGCCTCCAAGATGGATCTCTAGGGTCAGCACCTGCCACAGATGCCACTGCTGACTGAGGTACTCCTCCCGTGGCTGGAGCAATGTAGCATCCTGCAACGGACTCATCCTACCGACCATGGCCCTGGGAGAGTGGCTCCTCTGAAACTAGAATCACCCTCTCTGCACTCTGCTCTGCCCTCTCTGCCTGCATGATATCCTGAGTGTCATGCCACTCAAGATCACTGTCCTCCTCAGTCTCCTCCTCCATCTCCCCCCCTGTGAACTCCTCAGACTCAGAGTCTATGTCAATAGGGTTGTCACTGTTGTGAGCAGGACCGGTGGCAATCTGAAATAAGGGTGCCTGAGGAGCACCGGTCTCCCTTGGGCACGTACTACCTACCTAGCTGCAATAGAAATGCCATGGGTAACAACTGTCTAACCCCAGCCTCTAGGACCCCCTCTGGCCTCTCGAACTGACCTGTATACTGGCACTACTGGGGGAAGCATACCCATATAAGGTAGGCCAAACTACTGAGGAACTTGGCTAAAGGGGTGTATCTCTACTCTCCCTACTTTGTCAACAAGTTGCCATGTGGTGGAGTAGGAGATCAAAGTAAGAGCCTCCTCGCCCCATAAACTTGCCATGGCCTGATACGGTGTGGCCTCTATGTTGTCAGTGGTCAAGGAAGCAACTGGCTGATGAGGTGCTATGAGCACCAACATGTCTGTCCATCTGGCTTCCCTCACAGCTCTGGGATCTGCCACCTCTACACCTCTACCATAGGGGATGAAGTGCTCATAGACCCAGCTCATAACCAGGGTCGGGTGGCTCAAAGACTGCCCCTATAAACAGACTACCCTGTATAAGTCGTGGTAGGTAGTCCCAAGTATATCAGCTCCCCAGGTGTAAATCTGGCCATGTCCCTCGATCTGTGCAATGATGAGGGACTAGCAATATAGTAGTGTGTCTCCTACCTTGTCCCTGATTAATCTCGAGGCAAGGATCCCCATAATGGCCTGGCGAATCAAGGGGATGGGCAGGCTAGGAATAGATCAGACCCTCACCCCCTTCTTCGAGCTAGTGGAGATAACTGCATCTCCCATGTAAGAAGGCCACTTTGCTATTTGGGCCCGTGAACCTGTCATCTCAAGAGGAAGTCGTCTCTCGATGATCGGGACCCCCAGAATATGGTAAACATCCTCCAAAGTGATGGTCCACTCGTGCCTCCTACCCATAGTAACCGGAAGGTGTTTTGATCAGTATCCCAATAAGAAAATAACTCACAAAGTATGTGACTGGACGGAGAAACACGTGGGACACGTGATATACGTAGTATGCCGGCCCTCTAAAGAGTGTCCACCTCATCCTGTGAAAGGGCATCTAACACTGCTAGGAGCCAGTCACACTCTCTTTCCCGACTCCATCAAATGTACTCCTTCCTCACCTGCATACACACAAAAACACAAAACATAGCAAGTTAGCATCCGAATGACATTAGAAACATCATGAAAACACATAAAGATGCTAAAAATGCAAAAACAATTTTAAACAAGTGTTCCTTTGGCATTCTGTTAGGAACCGCCACCTTGAGCAGGGCGGCGGTTTCGTAACCGCCACCTTAAAAGAGGAGGTCTTGTAACTGCCGCCCTGAATAGGGTGGCGGTCATGTCCCAAAAACCCACATGGGTTCTATACATTAAAAAATCCTAAAAAACACAAAAAGGGACTATTTTAACTAAGAAAAAGCCTACCCAGTAGGCGCGCCCCCTAAATAGACCTTTTGAAACTAAAATTTTTGAAAATTAACCCCCCCACGACAAATATTTTAACATTTTAAAATTTTGGGGGTAAAAACGATAAATTGAGAAAAACTAACCTGTGATCTCACAGGTCGATGATATGCTCGCGGAGGCAATATCGCTATCTCGTCACAAACATTTTGACTCTACTCTCGTAAGAAACCGTCACCGTGGGTCCCAGAGCTCAAAACCAACCAAATCAACACGCACAAATGAATAGGAAAATGGGCCCACTTTCATATATATAGCAACCTGACTCATTTTGAATCCCCTTTTCACAGGTTTGGAATGCCAATGGAGGTAAGTTCTTACCCCCGCACAAATGGTACATCCTCATTTCTCATTATTTTAGCATTTATTTTCCGATCTATTTTGTTTATCTACACTTGATTCCTCTTTTCATTTTGCAGGTGGTGGGAATTTTGGATAGCGTCACTTCAATACACAGACGTATCAGGTATAACTTCCAACTTCCCATTTTGGGACCACCATACTCAGACCCACCGTTTTACACCTCTTCATGGCTAAAACACTTCTCCGAGGGGGCAATATGTACGTACCCAAAATTGTAAGGTACTCCACTGCCGAAAAAATGTAACACGTGCCCCAATGATGATACAGGTCTCCTCGCAAGGTGTTCAGGATCCGAAAAAGCTCCCCAAGTGTGCGTTAACATCCTGCATGCCCCGCTTAGCCCCTGTGTGCTTTGTTGTTCTCTTTTCCCCTCTTTTCTTTGCATTTTGTTCTTCAGTGATGAAACCGCCGCCCTGCCTGGGTGGCGGTCTCGTGACCGCCGCCTTGCTCAGGGCGGCGGTCCTTCACGCATTTTCCAGAATGTTCCTTTTAACATGACTCACATAAATTTCAATGTTTACCAGCTTTTTTCACCGCCTTTGGCTTGCATTAATGATTCTGGTTCCCTGGAATAGTGTTTTGGCTTTGTTTATGGTTTAAGAGATCAATTTGGTTTTTACCTTTGGGTGAATGCAAATGCTATAAATAGTTGGCTTGTGCTCAAGAAAATGGCCCCTCAAATTTACCTCTCAATTTCTCATTTCAGTAGTTCAGTCTTTTATTTTTCTTAGGATTCATAGCTTAGTTCATTGCATGCTTAGTTAATGTTATTTTGCTATTAGAAAGCCACATATCCATCTTGTGCAAATGTTGTCATTACTTCATGCAGTCCATTGAAATAGAGTAGTTTAATTCTCAGTAGGAAGCCATTAAATTTGTAGGTTTTTCTCGTCAAATAGGATAGTTTCAAGTTTTGGATGTTTTATGTTGCATGACTCACAATAAATCCCGCTAGGAATTACATAATCCAAGATCTGTACTCTTGCGCTATCCCTCTCCTACTCGTATTATATTCAGTTTGTATCCTAAGCTGCCTTTGTGCCAAAATCTACTTTTTTTTATGCTAGCATTACACGCTTTTCTGGATCCACATGAGCTCGAAGGAACGAGGAGATCACACTGAGGGGACAAAACCACACACACCATCAGATTCACCACTGTTATGCAAAATCCAGGTTCTAGCTTTTAAAGTTCTACTTAGAAGCTTATCAAATAGAGTAGCCAATCACTTTATTTCAGTCAATTTTACTTTCGATATTACCAGGGAAGCTGTGGGGATTGATAGTTTCTGAGAAACTATGATTCATTCCTCACTTCTGAGGTAGGATCGAGAATCTTTCAAATAGATTAGATTAGTTATTTCATTATTATCAATAGATTCACAACTGCACAGGAAAGTAGCTATACTCGATTGCTTTGTTTGTTTTAAATTCATTATTAGATTAATTGTCAATTTCTAGGTATATTAAAAATAGTTGCTCCTTCAATTTCATTCATACAAATTCATCAGAAAAATACAAAAATAGAGAAGTTATATATGTTATAGATATATTTCACATAGTCAATTTTACTTTGCTGCAATTGGGTTTACATTGTTGCTTTTTTATGACAATCACGGGACCTAGAGAGCCCAGAGAATACGTATTCGAGCCAATCGTGTCCCAACCCAATCTCATCATAGCAATAACTGATATAGATCAGAATCTTAGGATCCAAGTCTTCCAAACAACAAAAACTTACAACAGATCAGCCTCTAGTTAAGCGAGTTAAACATAGAAGACGACCAAGCGCACACGTTTTGGTCAAATCAACCAAACTACAGATTACCCTAGACATATATCCACATGACTGTGGAAGGGCTTGAAAGAGAGAAAACATTCGGTTGTGATCCTTTGGTCCCACATGCAGACACAGGAGACACTCTCACAGATTTAGATACCAGCTTAAGATTTCAGGTTGTACGTATGCCTGTGAGATACTCTGAAAATATCACGCAACTGTTAAATCTGAATATAGAGGCTGAGAAGGCATATGACTATTGGATACTAGGGATTAGGGACTGAGTCCACACATGACCATAGCAGGACCACAACAAACGTGAATCTACGTTTGTGACCCACAAATCCCACAGCCCGGTGAATCCATAGGTGAATCAAACATAGATGCTAGCCTACGCACATTAGTATTCAGATCTACTCAACTTCCACCTATCATCATCGAATAGTTATCCTTGTTAGACATAGAAGCTAATAAAGCTAGGGAATTCTAGACTAGGCCAGATAATCACCCGTAGAGTCCGCTATACCCATCATCCACCCTATGACCCTATCTGGAGATATACACGAAACTATCCCAGGTTATTTTCCACGTATTCCACAACCCATAGAATGAATCATGCCAGAGCTCGATATTGATTCGAGCCTTCGAGCAGTCATCCTTGCTGATCGATCTATCACACCAGTTTAGGTTAGGAGGGCCTTCTTTTCCTTAGATTTGTAGTTTCCACTAGTGCGCGTCAAAGACATCAGATTGCCTAACTATTTTGTCTACATCCCACGCATATTCCATCCCCACTGGCTGTCTCGGCACGACCTCGAGAGGTCAGGTGCGAGGAAGAGTTACTTGTAGATTCCCATGCTCACTTGTCACTTTTCCATTGTACAGTTACATCATAACAAATTATGTTTGTCTAGCCAATATAGTAGGTATCTCCCTAGGTATGAACCATTCATTCTCGAAGGCGTCATGCATATCCTTGTACCATAAGTCTAACAAATCCTTGTATCCATTTGTAGTTACCCCATCACACGTATAGTTGGAAAATATTTGTGTCGGGGACTAAACAACCACTAAATACTCCCACCCGTGCCCTAGTTGTCCATCTAGGACTCCAATCTCCCATAATACAATCAGTAGCAAAATGGACCCCTAAGTTATATTTTCATCCCTTTCATGTTGGGCTTGTTATTCTTTGAAATGTACAAAGCAATATTGTACTCAATCCCATTCATTATTTTGTGTGTGATATGCAAAAACTTCTTTTTCACCTCCAACCATCTCGCAAAGGCTCTCCTTTTACATCTAACTAAGTGTGTGGCCACTCTTATTCTAGGGTGTGATATTTTTTCAATGTTAAACACGTGGATTCCCCTCTGATAGTGTAATTTTGTGGTTTTTGTTTCTACTATTACCTCATCGTGCATTTCAATCGCAATCTCTTCACCCCTATCTCTCAACCCAGTTACTTTGTTGATCAGCTGGGTAGTGATGTGCATTCTTATTCCTGTGAAATAGAATTAGTCTTATAGAACCTCAATACCATCCATTTAAATTGTCATGCAAGATTTATGAAGAAAGGAAACTGAAAGAGATTTAACACACCACCACTCTCCAATGTCTTGCCCACCCTGACATAAAGAGAATTTTTCCTTCCTCTGTGTGCTAGCCTATTTCTACCAAGGTATGTATCCTTCATGCCCTAGAGCACAATGATTGTACTTGTGTATCTTACACTTCCATACCTTAAAATCCCACTCTTTGAAAACTATGACCTATTGTGATTATTTTATCTTTGAAAACCATCATCAAGGGAGTCCTCCCTTGTCTTCTTTCCCTTGGAAACCTACTTACCTGGTACCATTTTTCAAATTTTTAACCTAAATATGGAATTAACTTTGCATAAGGTGTGCACTAGGTGTGAAAAATATTTCTTCTCTCACATTATTTCATAGTCTCAACTCCTTCCAATATCAATCATAATATTTTGTGCCCTTATTACTTAAAAGCTTGATTTTTCAATTGTAATGATGTTCCTTTTGACCTGTTGTGTCCTAACCATGAAAATTTCTCCACAACCAATATTACAACCCACTCACTTTTAACACTTCTCCAACTTCACACTCCAACCCTCTAAATCTATCTCTAGCTACCAATTTGATCACCAGAATTTCAAACCTTCTAAAAGTAAGGATATCTAGGTATATGGTTATTGAATTCGTAGATTCCCTAGGTCGTCGAATCTTGAATTCACCAAATCACACAATATTGTAAGATCTCACAATGCATAAGTGAAAAATACAATCCCACTTCCCCCTATATATAGTTTTTTCTATTTTCATGTGTATTTAATGCCCCACCATACATGATCATTAAAGTGCTTAGTTTCCCTCTTTTTCCACTAAGTTTGGGTCTTATGGTGCGCAACTACTTCACCAAGATGCAGATCCCCTTGCATGTTCCTTCCCATGTCACACATTTCCTTCCTTTGTGGAACATTAGTATATTTTCATCCATGCTACCTACCTCACATTATCTTGCCTACTACATCAATAGATTCTATTTTTTCTCACCATTACCAAGATTATTTGCACACCAATTGAGAAAAATAGTCCACCATTTAGCCTTAGCACCATTTTTTCACTCACCACTAATCACTATGTTGTAATTTCCTTTACATGCTACCCCACTCTTAAAGGGATGCACAGTAATGCATCAAACTTCACATATAGATCAACTCCTGCATGCAAATTTGTTTATTAAAAAAACAACATAACAAAACTTGAAATAGAAAATCTAAGCTAAATGGAAATATTTCCTTATTAAAACAATAACTTAAAATAACATTATTTATGGCAAGGCTTCAACCTACTTCTATTGAAATAAATAGGTAAACTTGTTCCATAAATTTCTTGTAACTGACATGCACCAGATTTCAAAATCTTGGTTACTCTAAATGGTCCTAACCAATGCACCTTCAATTTTCCTGGGTGACACACAAACTTGAATTCATAGATAAGTTCTAGCCCTCCAATTGAAAAAAAAAACTTTTTCTAAATTTACCTATCATTCCCTTTTTTCGTACCTTATTTTTCTTTTGGCTCCATCTTATAATGACACAGTGTTTGTATACTTGCATCAACCCCTCTATGCATGCTTCTAATGCTTATTCATATGTGTGTCCTCCTGTGTGTGCAATGCACAAGTATGGTAACATAAATTCAATAAGAAACATTGCTTCCACATTAAATACCCACTAAAAGGGTGTGGATTTATTCAACCTCTTATAAGTAGGTCTATACACCCAAAGTACAGTTGAAACTTTATGATCCCAATATTTCCTAGAAACATCATAAATCTTTGCCAAAGACTAACTCAAGATTTTATTAAATTCCTCTGCTATTCTATTGACCTGTGGGTGATAAGGTGTTGTCTTGTGATGTGCTACCATGAGTTTTTCTAACAATATCATGATGGTTTCATTAAGGAAATCAATACCCCTATCACTGGTTAGGCTTAATGGGAAGCCATACTTTCTAATAAAATTTTGCCATATAAAACACTTAGTTATAGTAGTTGTACAATCCTTAGTTGGCCCATCTTATACCCATCATGTTAAATAATTAGTACAATTAATAATATACTCCACGTTAGTTCATCACACAACTAGCATAATTGGCCCAATAATATCAATAGCCCATTTTTCAAGAGGTTTTGCAAATGAAATGGGGCACAATTAGATCTCATCTATCTGTTATGGCTTACCAATCCTCTAAAAATGGTCACAAGCCCTTATAAACTCCTTAGTATCCTTATAATTATTTTCCCACCAAATCCCTGCTGGAAGTATCTTGCGTGTGGTGGCTTCTCTAGTATAGTGTCCTCTTACAATACCACCATGCACCTCTTCCATAATTTCTTGGCATTCATACTCCAATGTGCATTGTTGTAGTACTTAATCACTTCCCATTTTTTAAAGGTCTCCTCCAACCAGCTAATAGGGCATAGTGCGTATAGTTAACTACTTCTTTTCCATAGTATTAATCCCTTAAAGTGCAATACCCGCATGCAAAAATATTGTTATGTCTTCTAATTCTTTGAGGCATGTGCTGCAACCTAAAAATTGGGCATACATCATGGTATCTTTAATACTTTATGCATCCTCCCCAAATTTTATGCGTGAAAGGGGATCTGGTCTCATATTTCTCTTACCAGGTATTATTATTACTAAAAAATCAAACCCTTGGAACAACATAATCCATATGAAAATGTAACCTTGTAACACATTCTTATTGACCAATTATTTTAGAGCCATATGGTCAGTATAAAAGATAAAATGAGTTGCTATAAGATGTTGTCTGAACTTATGAAGTGAATACACCATGGATAAATCCTAGTGCTCTATAGTTGTATAATTATGTTCTACATGTGTTATATTCATGCTTGCAAATCAAATGGGATGATCAATGTTATCTTCACCAAGTTGTGCTAACAGAGCTCTTATTACAGTTCCTGATGCATCCACATGGACATGAAAGTGAAAATTCCATGTAGGGAAATGAAGGATAGACACGGTTGTCAATATCTCCTTTAATTTCTCAAAATATTGTTTTTATGCATCCCTCCATTTGAACTTCCCCTTACCTTTCAAGAGTTGCTCCAGTAGCGCAACTATCTTGGCATATCCTTGAATGAATTTTCAGTAGTAACCTATATAACCAAGGAAGCCTCACATCTCACTTTGATTAGTGGGTTCTTCCAATCCCAATATAATTTTTATCTCAGAATGATCAACTAAAAGACCCTCCTTGCAGATAATATGCCCCAATAAGGTTCCAGAAGGTGTAGCAAAGATGCACTTCTTAATATCCAATGAGATACTTATTTTTCTACATCTCTTAAACATGAGTCTCAAACAATCACAATGATCTTTTACTAAACCATACATGATCCAGTCAATGAGATATAGCTATAGAAATTTATGGATGAAATCCTCAAAAGAATGTACAACAATGCATGAAAACACAGCTAGTGCATTCTTGATTCCAAAAGGCATTACTTTATAGGTAAATAAACCTCACTCTGTAGAAAATGTAGTCTTGGCCTGATCTTCACACCCGATAGAAACTTGATGATATACCAAGAATCCATCTATAAAGGAGTATATTTCATGCCTTGCTACACCCTCAAGAATCTATTTGATAAACGGTCTAGGGAATGGATCAAGGACATAAGAAACATTCAATATCCTACAGTCCACACAAATTATGATTCTACCATTTTTTTTATACTAATAAGCATAGGAATAATCCATTCATATTATTCGATGGGCTCAATAATACCATCTTGTAGCATTTTATCTATCTCATCTTTAACTTCGACACGTAAATTTGGATTCATCTAATATGGTCTCTTTCAAACTAGTTGTGCATATTATTTTAGCTTGATTTTCATCTATTCTATCAAAGGATGGATGCTTTTTAGCTCATGATAACCCCTAGGAAAGAGATCTTAAAATTCACGCAACAGTTTAATAATATTGGAAACATAATCCTTAGACAATTAATCTCTAATGATTACTTCCTTTGGTGCATCTTTTGTCCCAATATTCACCTTCTTGGTATTTAGCGGTAAGTGATACACACATTCCTATTCATTTACCTTATTTAATACCTCATGTTCTCCTTCGATGTGTTCTATTTTCAGGTCTTCAACTTCATCATCATCATCAATTAAATACACAAGCTTTCCCTTTTCCTTTTCTTTCCAAGAACGCTCTAAGATATCCTCATCTAAGTCTAACCAAACATATTCATTGGCACGCTCATCCAAAATAGTCTCACCATGTAACTAGGTCACAAGATCCTCTAATTTCATGTTATCCCCTAGAATGATACACTTCATCAACTACAAGGCCTCATGCATAGGAGATTTAGATGAAAAATAATCAAAGAAGTGCATCATACATAAGGAAAAAAATTCCAATTTAAATTATCCCACTTCAGCTTAAGATAAATATACCATGCGCACGAACACCCATGAAAATTTGAATAAAACTTATGTACCCACAAGGATGGTGGAAGCATGTCAAGAACCTTAAGCCAATTCTTCTCACATCTTTATATGTGATTCATGGGAGACGTTTTCTCATCATAGTCTGGTATCTTGGAAGGGAGGTTATTCTTAGTAAACCGAGTTAGCAAAATAACTCTGAGTTCACGTCATCTTAGCAAATTATCCCTACACGTAGCCCACCATATTGTTGTTGTTCCTTTTAGATAATACACCAATATACTCCTTATATTTCCTTCATCGTGCATCTATTATTCCATGTCACGTAAGAATGTTTCAGGATTTTCCTCTCCAATATACTTCAGAATCACAATCCTTCCTAATCATTAAATTATTCGTGGCATGATAATATTGGATATTCTCCCTTTAAATTCATGGAAAACCATTTCATAAGTCCCATGTGCCTAATTATCACATGTAATTCTAGTAGTATCACTAACCGATTGTGTTTCTCCCCATTTTAGCATTCCTTCATTTATTGGCTCAATTCTTTTAGGATCGTGCACAATCTAAGAATAGATTTGATTCATATCTTCTGCATTTATTGGCTCTGTTTAGGGTATGATTCAAGTACCATCCATTGGAATAAATACATGTTCATCCTTATTTTCAAATCTAATATATCATTTATGGAACAATAGATTTGTATTATTGGTGTGGCACCAATGCCATCTAAGTAAGACAAGGAAATTTTCATCCTCTTCCAACACTAGAACCTCAAATCACCTTTAAATTTGGAACTTGTATAGTAATTTTTGCACCTTTTAGGACCCCAATATGTATTTCCCTTGTCTTATTATCCACATAAAGCACACTAGAAGAAGGATGTAGTGGTGGTCTACCAATTCTGTTCCATGCATCCAGAGTGATAATATTTACCTCTGCGCCAATGTCAAACAAAATGTTTCTCACCAGGAAGGCATCAATAACTCCATCCAAGGTGGTCTCCTTATCATATTCATGGTTTTAAGGTGGCATATTCACATGCATTATTTGTTTATTCTTTTCCTTTTCCATGTGTATAACCTTCTCTGCTCTCATAACCATTCACATAACATAGGTATGATGTTATCTATTCTAAGAATTTGACATAATTCCCTGATTTCATCAATATACATGTTAGGTAATTCTATATTGTTCACTTACTCTCTATCCCATGTTTTTTCTTATAAGAAAAATATCCCCCCCTAAAAATCTCTAATTAAACCCATGGTTTCTTGTAAAACCTCCTTCTAGTGACTGACATTATGATACTTAGTAGGTTTTCCTATTTCTTCACATATAATGAGTGGTTTAGATCTCCCCTTCTCGTGTGCACGTGTGGTGACAAATACTTGTTCCTTATCAACTATCGCCACATATTTAGGATTCAACAACCCTTTTTTGGAGCTCGCAACCTGTATCCTTATTGTGCCCCTCTCATTCTTGGTCTTATTCATATGCACATAAAAATTAGAGAAATCTTCCACCTTATTCCCATTTCCACAATATTCTCAAGATAAGTTCTTGGGCCACTCACGCTGATAATGATTAGGTGATCCACATGAATAATAAGTTCCTCTGTTGAACATGCCTTTGCAACTAGCACAACCTTTTCCTAGATAGCCACCTCTATACCCTCCATTTTTTTCTGACTGGCACCATGATTATGTCCATTGCACACCTACAAACTTCCTTATACACTATTTTTGTACAACCTTATTTCACAAGCTTCATGGATTTGATAAATTAATTGGCACTGAGCAGTATTATGCATGTGTGAATTATAAATATTGAAATAACTTGGTATTCTCTTTTACATAGTATGTTGAAGGAGTGGGAATTCCCCAACATCATTTTTCTTATGACATATTTCACAAGACAAAGGTAGGGCACACACATTCTTGCACTAACAACTATTTTTAATATTTCCCTCTACATCATAGTCGGTACACTAGATTATGCTCCTAGTTTCATGCACTAAGGTATTTGTTAACTTCTCTAACTGTGTGGCCATGACTATGATTTATGCTTCCAAGAATGTACTCAACCCATTTTCTACACTACCAACTACTTTTTTGCACAGAGATGCCTCTAGATCCTTACACGGATTGGTAAACATCTTATACGATAATTCTCTCCTAAAGGGTGTCAATATTTCTCCTACAAACCAATGCGATTTCGGAAGAAAAAATACTGAGAGGGGAGGGGTGAATCATTCTTATTAAACTTTCAATCAATAAATCATACACACTCATAAACCTTTGAGCATTAAGATGATTATACCATGCACAATTAGCTATACAAAGGAGAAAATAACACAATGACACAATGTGTAAGTGGTAAACCCTCAAGGGGAAGAAAACCCATTGAAAATTCTATATATATTACTCAATATAAAAGAATCAAGTGAATATTACACATCACAAGATATTTCTTTAGTGAATCACCCACTTCACAAGGAGCACCAACCCAATGCATCTGTAAAGGATCTTGTTTATTCATGTGTTTTACAAGAAGGTTATGTTGTAGAGGATTCAGTAATACAAATGAGGTTTTGAGTATTTTAAGCTTGGACATGATGCATAAGGTCTTTTTTCCTTTGATATTTGGGCAAGAGTGCCACCATCCTTCTACCTATTTTGGAAATTTAAGATCATAGAACCACATTTTTTAAAATTTGAAAGGGCATCCTTTTGGATTATTATATATAAAAAAATTCTATCTAGATAGGAGCATGATGCGAAGCAAATATTGGGATAATCCTAATTTCAATAGACCAAGCATCTAAGAGCCAATATTTAAATACTAGAAACCTATCTAGACTTTCAAAAATATTGGTAAAACTAATTCTCCTATTGGACCATGAGTACTTACTTTCCTTGGTGGAATATCAAGAATATTACAATCATTAACAAATACTAAGAGATGTATTTAACAAAAACTGACCCCAGCACATCCCCCTGTTTAATCCAAGGAAGAGTGAATCACATTGAAATCCTCTCCAATTATGATCCTCTCATGAAAATTTTAAGATAGGAAAATCTTAATCTCTTCAAGATTAGTTTTTGCATTTAGGATGGTAGGGACTATAGATGTTGATCATTCTTTCCTGGAAATTATAATTATAATTCATTACATCATAACACATCCATTTTTTTAACTTTCCTAATACGATCACATTTAGCCACTCTAGAGTTCCATAATACCCCAACATCACTTGAGGTACCCTTAGCATCCACTCTATAAAATCTCTAAGTTTTCCATTTCTTCTTAACCAAAATAGACAGGGAAGAATCATACATCTTTGTTTCTTGAATGTTGATAATATACGTACAAAACGTATGAATTTGGTATAAAATATCATTTTCCTACTAGGGTAATTCAATCCCCTAAAATTCCAATACATTCATCTCATTTACATTGTGGAATGATCTTCCCCCTCTACCTTAAGAAATGCTCATAAATTATTTTTTGTCCTTAAAGTGGTCATATTTTTCTTATTTGGATTCCACACTTAGATCATTAGGTACTTATGATCTACAAATGTAAGAGTTTCACTTTTCATGGTCTATCAAGCATTTGGAGTCATTGGAGTCTTTAATAAAGGGTCTTCCTAGTTATTCTAGTTATTTTTGGTTCCACACATAAACTCTCTCATAAGGATTTGTAGACCCTGGGGAAACGTTAATGCACCAATGGTGCCTTCATGTAGGTAAGTATTTATAACCTCTCTTTTCCATTTACTTTAATTTCATATTTTTATGTTGTGAATGTGGTCATACATATATTAGGATATGGTAATATATCTCTTATCTATGACATTATTTATCATTCAATTATTACCTTTGTATAACCCTTGATCTTACTTCACAATCTCTTGTATCTCTCTTGTAATCTTTGAGAGTCTTTCCTATCAACCTCTTGGATATATTATCACATTACCACTTTAATTAAAATCATATTTTCAACCTTATTATCATTATTTTACAATCGGGAGCTACTCATATGCCAGTACCCTATTCTAGGTGTAGGATTTATAACCCTATACCTTTTATACAATGTGGAGTAGTTTGTATTCCTATTCCCATATGTACATCAAATTACAATCTAAGGTGTGCATATTTTATGTGATCATTTTTTTAATCTAAGTATAGAATTCTCCCATTATAGAGAGGTGAAAGGAATTGTTATTGGTCCACTCTTAATTTACATACAATGTCTCAGTTGATAGTGGCTCTAAACACAACTTGTGGAATTTAAAATTACTTGTGTCTTTAGGATTTACTAAGAAACATATGCAATTAAATACTAAAACTTATTTTAGGAGCATCATCCTTCCTCTTATTATTAGATATACTAATATGTATATACCTTTCCTAGTTACTACTTATCTTGACTCATGTGACATGCTTCTAGGATTCCCTTTATTAAGTTAAGGCTATCCTTTTTTTTCTACATCAATGTATTAAATATATCTATCATAATCAATTTTTTATGGTTAATGGTATCCCATATGAGACACGTTTTCCTAATCCAATTTTTTAATGAGTACAAAGTTATGCATCCATTCCTATTTCATCTATTCATGCTAGATCTAGAGGATTTATCACTCGCATGTTATTCCTAGTGTGAAAAATACAAATTTCAGTTCCAAGCCTCTCATAACTACATGTTTCTCTCCTAACCACATTCAAATTACCATGGGGTGCAACTTGATTTTAAAAAAAAATACAAATATTCTAAAAACACAAAAAACATTCAAACGATCTAATAAGTACAAAAGACTTCAAATATCATTAAAATAAATATATAGAA
The DNA here is from genome assembly GCA_019776745.2 of Taxus chinensis. Classification (NCBI taxonomy): domain Eukaryota; kingdom Viridiplantae; phylum Streptophyta; class Pinopsida; order Cupressales; family Taxaceae; genus Taxus; species Taxus chinensis. Next base: position 92,858,869 of record CM034146.1, read on the forward strand.
CATCTAAATGGTCTTACTTTTTAGTTATTTACTTTACATATGTTGATTATCACATGGTTTTATAGATATCATATTATATCTACTCTTTACAAACATGCATTTCATGAGGTATTTAATCATGATGCATAACATATACATGATGGTATATATTGGATCTCTCCTCTTACCCAATGGACATGCAACATCTGGGGGCATCTCTTAGGCTATCACATGTTCTTGTTTCATTACATAGTTCTATTTCACATTCTCACTATCCTCATTTTATATATTGTGTTATATTCTATTTATTTGGACTAATACAGTTAACACATGATCCTTATGAATAACTAGTATTTATTGATCTATGTGCCTCGGGGATAATGTATAATATAGTTTTCACTTTCTTTCTTGTATGATTATTTTCATGGACATGGCATATGGAATTTTCTATGAAAGTGTGTGAAACAATTCTATTTCCCATTTTTACCTTTATTTCCATTTCTCATGTTTTCTTTTATGTGTAACATTTTTGTGTCCCTTGTATGTTGACTTTGGCATTTTCTATGATTTTTTATGTGACATTGTTTAATGTAATTGTATTCTTATATGTTTGTATACTTGTATGATCCTATGATTTTATGCATGTATTATTATATTAGTGTTTCTCTCTTCATGTCATGGTTTCTATCATGCCCTCTTTGGTAGGACATATGAACTCTATGGTGCCTACCTAGAATATCCTTTAAAGTGATCTTATACTAACTATATATTATTGTAGACACAAAAATTGGGTCACACTCCCCTTGGTCCCTCATCAAATAACCAACCTGGACACACTTACCTAGCCATGGCCCCTTTTACCCCACACTAATATTGATTTAATTAATTTAATTAAATTAATCCATGATATCACAATATTTATTATTTAATTATCCTAATTAAGATAATTCCTACCCCGCCACCTCACCTAAACACTTACCTAGCCACCTCACCCTAAATCTATTCTTAATATGTTTCCATAACTAACTAAGACCTACCTAAACCCTAAAACTCAAATCCTACATCCCCTCTAACCACATTCCCACATAAGAAACAATAACTCCCACTCTTGCCCAAAGAAATAGAAAGATCTGGTGAAAATCATTGCCATGATCTTCCACTTTTATTAAACCTAGGAAATCCTGCCATAACCAACACTGGCTACCCCTGAACTGACACTGGTCAACCTAGAACCATCATCGGTAACCTTTTATTCCCCTTTGGTAACCTTATTTCAAGGTTGGCACCTTCTGAGAAAAAGAGGAAGGAGACCAGAGCTGCAAGCAAGTGAAACAAGCATCCTTTTAGACATCCAGTCATCCAGATCCATCACCAGCATCAATCAAAGAGCCATTGTATTCATAGGAGCACTCCGGGAAAGCATCACTACAGGACCATACACGTATCCTTCAATCAATCACCTACACCACTCAGCCATCAGACCATCAACACAGTAATTATGGCCCTAATCAGCATAGTTTAGTTCAATTAAGTAATCTCTATTACTCATATTATTAATCTATTCTTTGCATGTTTATCGCCCCATCACCCACTTGCTCGTGAACCTAAGATCCCTTCACTTATGTCACCAAATCACCCATTCTCACCTATTGTATATTTCTGAGCATACCTAAGACCTCCATAGACCCCCCCATTCACTCGTCCAAACTTTATTTGACATTAGATCTCCCATACCATTTTACCTTTTTTGAGTTCTTTTCACTCCAACCATACCGACGCCGATTACCTATAACCATCGTCGGTTCTACTAAAGCCGACATCAGTCATCTTCAGTTGATGTTGGTCTTTGTGTTTTACACCTTGACCAAGACCAGACCCAACAACTACCTACCAGCTAACCTGCAATAACCCAGAACCATTACCCGACCTCCAGATCTGATCCTAACCTAGCCTATTAGATTATATTTTTCTTATTGTGTTTATATGAGATGCATAAATCATATTGACTATACTAGGAAAATATTTACCTTATTTCTTGCATTAATTTTTGTAAAACAGTGGATTCACAGCCTTCTAGGGAGTATCACACTTCTTGGATCTGGCATACGCTAGGGAGTCCATTGCATATGTTGTTTAGCTTCTATCTTGTGGTCTTGTTGCTTATTACAGGTAGTTCCTCCTAGCCAAAAGGAAGCTCTCATGATCAGTTGTGGATTAAGAAGTCAACGAGCACGTAACAACATTCAACTAGCTTTTTAACAGGTATTCCTCCTTGACCTTTACCCTTATCTATTTCATCACATTCCGAGAAATGCTCTAAGAATTAGGTTAAACAATTACATCTAATAAGGACACACTTCACCTATTTTAATCCAAGTGATATATTGCACATGTCATTCACCTCAAAAGAGGGGTAATTTATTGAGGTTATCACAAATATATTTATGTAATTCATGAACATATAAAAAATAAAAATTTCATAATAGAATGGAACAGGGTACATATACACAAGAAGAAGAATAGTGTAGTCACAAACACATGTACTTTAGACATTTATTTATCCCGGTCTCATACTACTATTTAGAAGGTTCTTGAATGAAGAAAGTATTAATTAACCCCCATCCTTTGGCCATCTTGTTTATTTTATTTCATAATTTGTGACCTATTGCACACATATGCCCAGCCATTTTCTGACATCCCATGTTATTTTAGCCTCGGCTAGGGCACCCAAATTTAGTACTGAGGCTCCCATGGGTTCCCTGGTCCCACATAGGAGCGTCTTAGTCCCTTTTACACTTTCCCGCCACCTTTTTGGGCCTCTTGTAGCCATTTTTCATATTTTTCTTTCTTTTGGTTGGCCTTTTCAGGGTTAATTACGAAAATAGAGCAAGAGAACCCTATAAATATAAAGTTATGAGACCATAATGAGGGACCTAGCATAATCTACTACTATCACTCCATCTAGAGTTGCATCCATCTATTGCATTGGCATCCACATAGCTCCATCATCAAGGAACAAGTTAGGACATCTACATCACACTTCATAGGGGGAGGGATTCTATTCTATTTTATGCACACATTCTATATTACATTTTCTACATTTAGCTATTGCTCATTATTTCACAAAGTGTGACTGACACAAGAGTACGTAGGGCATGACATGCACACACTCACCAGAACTACATTTGGGTCCAAAATGTAGTGCAGTGCTCAGTTTAGTAAGCCCACTGTTGTGGCAGCTAAGGTCAGTCTGACCCATTCATTTGCATCTTTCTTTTTTTAGGGTTTTGATACTTCCTTTTGGTATTTTACAGGTTATTTCTTCCTCTTGGAATATTTGGAGCATTCGGCATGGTATCATGAAATTATTGTGACAGGTAGTTAGAGCTTCATATCACCTTCTGACCCTATGAGCACCAGTTACGAACATTTTTCTTGGACCCAAGTGCTCAGATTCCTTACTAGAGTGCCTGTGGGCACCCGCAAAGTCCCTCCTAGGTCCTCTTCGAGCTCAGATCACCCCATTTGTCTCTTCACATACCATGACATAGTCGTTCCTGTCCTTTTATCCAGTCAACTCTAACACTCTGTGACAGTCATTCCTACTTTCTGAGTTATTTTATGTCCATCATTTAGGGTTTTTAAAGTTTGATTACTTCAGTTATCTTATTACTTTCATTGTCTTACTTAAGTTCTTTCATTTCCCTTCTTGCTATATCCTAGGGTTTCTAATATTTACTAGTTCTAGTTAATATTTTAGTACCCAATTTACGAATCCATTTTTTTAGTGGATTTACTTATCTGTGTCTATCATGTCCTTCTAATGTAGATCAACTATCCTTTACTACATTCAAGTGCACCCATATTGTAAATCTGCTCTTTGATGAACCCTAGAGAATATGCATTTGTCTATCAACATACTGCCTACCCAAGTCAATAATATTATTGGTCATCTTTCTGAGGACTCCCTTGATTCCAATTCCAATCAATCTATTTACAAATCCATTCAATCCTTACATACATTATTTCAAGATAAATTTACATCCATGGAATCAACCATCACATCTCTTAGATCTGAAATTCAACAGCTTAAGGATGTTTCTCAATCACATGTTTATGTTCCTTCTCCCTCTTATATGCAACCTATTTTTAATACATGTCATATGATTGAACCTCAAGATACGACATTTCCTGAGCCTCTCATGTTTAACCACAATACCACACCACATGAAATTTTTCCTCACCTCCATCATCGGTTGATCACTCTACCATATATGCAACATTACTCTCATTATCAATTAGTAAAAGATCAAGGTCGTTCATACTGCAATTATCATCGAATCAATGGACATAGTGACAATGATTGTCATACTTTTCATCACATGATCAATATTCTTAAGCATTTATGCCTTATTAAGGTTGCTCCACAACATCCTAATACCAATGCTCAATCCCATTGGGCTCCTAAATTTGACTCACCTACATCTAATGAGCATTAGGCTAGCATTACTCAATTCACTCCTAAGCAACAACCTCTCACAAGTAGTTCACCCCCTAGTCTTCCATGTTATGTGGAGACTAATGAGATTTCTAAGGAAGTACTAGATGCTTAGCTTATTCATTATATGCTTGATGTTGATAATCACTCACATATGCATAATGCTTCTTCTCCTAGTCAGAAAAATACTATAGCCCCATCCCATGATTCTCCTATTGTTTATGTTGCTTCTCCACTTACTAATCATCATGCCACCATTTCTCCTACACCTTCTTCAAATGGAAAAACATCACTTAAGCAATCACCTATGGTATCGCTAAGTCAACAAAGTCAACCACATTTCAAAATTATTTCACAAACCCCTCCTACTAAGTCATCTAGTGCATTACCAAGTCAACCTAATTAGTCTCCTTTGAGACTCAATACAACTTGGTGTCCACTTAAATCTATGATCCAACCAATTAATTTCATCCCAGCAGCCAATCCTTCTCCTAGTTTTTATGATATATATTCACTTTCGTAACCACCATGCAAGATTTCACCATTATCTCTTACCGTTAACCTTGTAATTCCAACACCTACTATCGAATCTACATATATTGATGACTAGGACCTGGATACAGCTTGTTATGGTGATAAACCATCAAACGATCACATTCTTATATCACTTCAGGGTCCCATCACTTTTATTAAAGCAACTACTCCTTACCTCAATCCACTTAGTGTCCTTTGACTAAATTTTCATTGCATACACACTTGGGGGGCATAATATCTCACACATCCCCCCCACATCATCTTAGAATAGTTATCATCTCTTACATCCTTATAAATTCATATCCTCAAATTACGCCTACTCATCACACATGCTACGCGTCATTACCCAATAACACACTCTTGTGCTTCAGTTCACACTTGACTATTGAGGGATTACTACACATGAACCCCACACACTACACTATAGGAATTACACATTACGTGTTATACAACATTTGGTAATTTGCGTCTCTTCACCTCATGCATCCTAATACGTGCACACACATACATACCATACATATTACGCCGCATATTTTCCCACATATTCTACTAGTCTTCATCATATAGAAGTCTAGCATTAAATTCCTATTTTATCTACATACCTTACATATCAATTGATTCATTACACCTTACACATCTCGCATTTACATTTCACACATATTGTATTTACACATTCTATACATTACATCCTTACATATACCACTCATCATATGGTTAGCTTTTATCCTTACATATATTACATTATCTTCTATGAACTACGCTCACCATCCGATGACACAATTTAGTTCCTTGGTCCATACTTGACTACCGAGGGTTTACAAATCAAATGGACCATATATTCATCTCACATTTACTATTCCACCTTTCACCATGTGACATTACTAGCTTAGTGACATACGCTTTAGGCTAAATTTTCACCTATTCTACCTTTTTATAGTGGTATACACCTTAGGCTACATCACCAATCCCTATTATTCATCTTGTAGTGACATATGCTTTAGGCTAAATCATCACCCATTCTATCATTTTCTAAGTGGTCTACACCTTAGGTTACATCACCACACACTTCTTACATTCTATAGTGATATACGCTTAGAGCTAAATCATCACTCCACATTTCATCTCATCCTGGTATATGCTTAGGCTAGATATTCCACACACATCTATTCTACATGTCACATATCATCACCACTACACATACACATTTCCTCGTAATGTATTAGACAAACCACACATAATTTGACCATTTCCCGACGATGCACTCTCATTTACGGTTCATTTTAGACTTCTGGGGGGAAATAAAATGAACGTCACTACATATATTTCCATTCACTCAAGGGGCATGCAACTCCTATCATTCCATCTTACATTCCATTCCACCCATCCACATCATATTGCATTGTCTTGGAGCATTTACTGTTGTTTACTAGTGTTTTACATGATCACTTCATTACACATGTTAGATTGATTTCTTATATGTCATCATCTATACCATCCACACATGCGCATTCACACCTTTTTCTATTTGTGATCATAGATACATGTCTTTTACATGCAACACGAATGCTCACCTTCTACCCTTCCTACATTTGTCGCTGGGGGCATCCACATTCGTCTCTTCTAGGTGCTATTATTTCATTTTGTACTTAGCATCTTACATTACTTGATGAAACATGCTCTTGACATATTAGTTATTTCTCTAACATACTAACGGGTGTTCCATGTGCAGCACTTGTTTTGTAGGATTAAATGTTTCCATGGCTACTTCTTGTTTACTTTTTTATTACATTGTCTACTCATTGTTTGCTATTGTTTGTGGGCATTTTCCTATGTTTGGTGTGCACACTTGTTTTTGTTTCAGTCATGATGGCCTTGCATGTCTTGCAACATTGTGAGTGATGTCCCATGTTTGCAGCCTGCTTTGTGTGGCTTACTTGATTTCTTGTATGTTTACATTTACTACATTGTCTTTGTAGCTTATACATGTTTTCTATATGCATGCATTGTTTGTTTACACTTATATTTGGTTATCCTTCTTGTTTGTGTGTGCCTTAGTTTCCACCAAACACTTTCCAGGGTTAGAGCATACATGCGGTTGGTCCTCTTTTGGGGGCGCATGTCTCCTATCAGTGACTTCACATGCACCCCCAAAGAGGGGGGCATCATTTGGGGGTTTTACATACTAACACAGTGTATTTACACTAGTTCAATTATACACAGCGAGTGGGTTCAGACTAGTCTACAAACCCCATACACAATAGCTTTTATAGGACATGGTGTCCTTAGCATTTCTGGGAAGTAGTTACAGGCTTGGAGGTTATAGTGGGTGTGCCTCTCTACACTACTTTTGCCAGTGGCGTTCGATTGCACAAAAAACCAAAATGATATAGAGATCTCTTCACACATATTCAGTAGACTAGTTAGAGCTTGGAGGACACAAAGCATTTCCTTCCTACAATTCTTTAACTAGGGTGGCATGAGATCGCCCAAAAAAAATCACAATACAGGATATCCTTCTACACTTTCTCTCTCGACATGGATTAGGTGCACATGTTCCATTTACCTTTACATTTGAATTTTCCATTTTACATTAGCGTATTTACATGCATCTTTTACATAGCATTTTTACACTTACATACATATATATTTGACTACTTGATCATTTTCTCCTTACAGGTCTAGTCATATGAGAAACAAGCAGTCAAATGGGAACAAAAACAACAACAATAATGTTCTGTGGAATCACACATACTTTTACTAACCATGCAGGTACACTACACACATCGGTAGCTACACAGACGTGTTCCTCCCTAGGTTCACTCTCATCACTTTTTCTTTGCGCATTTTTCATTTATAGTTTCCATGCTCCATATTTTTGTCATTCCATGTTATTTGTCTAGTCCTTTGGCACGTTTTCTACTACACTCTTCATGGACATCAGGTATACATCTCTATCTACTTTATGTTACCGAGCTTTTCCACTCACCAACATAAAGTGGGGGAAAAATGTAGTCACAAAATCATGCACTTTAGACATTTATTTACCCCAATCTCATACTACTATTTAGAAGGTTCTTGAGTGAAGAAATTACTAATTAACCCACATCCTTTTAGCCATCTTGTTTATTTTATTTCATAATTTGTGACCTATTAAACTCATATGCCCAGCCATTTTCTGACATCCCACGTTATTTTAACCTTGGCAGGGGCACCCACATTTGGTACTGGGGCACCCATGGGCACCCTGGTCCTACCTGGGGGCACCCCTATCCATTTTACACTTTCCCACCACCTTTTTAGGCCTCTTCTAACTATTTTTCATCTTTATATTTATTGTGGTCGGCATTTTCGAGGTTAATTATGAAATTAGAGCAAGAGAACCCTATAAATATAAAGTTATGAGACCATAATGAGGGACCTAGCATCATCTACTACTATCACTCCATCTAGAGTTGCATCCATCTATTGCATTGGCATCCACATAGCTCCATCATCAAGGCACAAGCTAGGACATCTACATCACACTTCATAGGGGGAGGGATTCTATTCTATTCCATGCACACATTCTATTACATTTTATACATTTAGTTATTGCTCGTTATTTCACAAAGTGTGACTGAGCACAAGAGCACCTAGGGCATGACATGCACACACTCACCAGAACTACATTTGGGTCTGAAATGTAGTGCAACACTTAGTTAGTAAGCCCACTGTTTGTGGCATCTGAGGTCAGTCCAGACCCATTCATTTGCATCTTTCTTTTTTTAGTGTTTTGATGATGCTTGCTATTTGTGTTTTATTCATTGTAGGGTTTTCTGGTGAATTCATCGATCTTGGGTGTGACTTCGGAGTGACAAAAAGTGAATATTTGTGACACTCTTCTAACCTAGAAAAATTCAAATCCTGAAAACCTGCAATGACAAAAAATCCCAGATCATGACTGGAGTGCTAGTGGGTGCCCTAGTCCCTTCCATGGGTTCTCTTGTCTGCCCTTATCTGATAGTCGCATACACAGTTATGACAGTCTGTACTTACATTTTACTAGGTTTCCAACCTATCATACCCTCGGCATCGTTGTGAACTAGCTAAGTATTTTATTTCCTTTATTTTGCAATTAGGGTTTCATACCTTTGTGTTTAGTTTGTTTGGATACACATTTTACTTAATTGTTCATTTATTTATTTATTTTCATAGCATCAAATTAGTCTAGAATATTCACCATATTTTAGGTAATCAAATATATATAGAACATGGTCAAAACTAAATAGAGATAAAAACATCCAACATGACATGGAGCTCTCATACATTAGTTTCTAAGATAGATGGTGTTATATTGGGAATTTTTTCAGTAGAAAATTTAGATTTTTTTTTAAGATACAAATTTTTGCAAGTTTCAAATACATGTTCAGGGATAGTTGGCATAGTTCAAAGTAAAATTCACTTTATTTTAGTACAAAATTTGGGGGGCATGATTACTTCATTCCCTTTCAAATTTACACATCTTGATAACCTTATATAATGCATGGTGTGGGAGCATTAGGCCTCCTTACATATTTAGCTTTAAATACTTGATAGATTAGGACATCACATGGTGCGAGCACGAGTATAATTCATTTAATTTTGAATTTATGTTATTTTGCATGTTTTGGTCTTTATCCATCTACAACAATATAGTCCATGGGTAGAATATTTTTTAAGTGATTAGAAATCCCTATGAAACTCTTCTTATCACTTGTTTTGGAAGGTTTTTGGGATGGTTATATATCATGTGACAACCTTCCTATTTTTAGAAGGTTCTTTTAGGTGAATAGAAAGCCTTATTACGCCCTTCATTATCATTGGGAAAAGTGGCATCTAATTCCTAATTGGATCTAGCTTCTCCATCGCCAAATTTGGGACTGATCACCTTCAATCCTCCAAAAACTCAATTCCAATCCATCTCTCCAAGCACTTCATCAAGGAGCTTCTCCTTTGGTAAGACAAACATGTGTACTCCTTTACTTTGGTTACTTTTCAAATTTAAAAGTTTCAAATTCAAGTTTCAAATATGAGTTAAATTTCATTTTTTTATGGACATTGACTACACTCTTTGTTGCAATTTTCACTATTGAGATCATGTCAACACTCAAGAAAAACATGCACATTGAGATAAGACAAACTGTGACTACAAACTCAAGTATATTTTCCTTTAAGAAAGAAGATTTATTTTCCTAGGTTATGAAGGGGAAAGTGGACACCTAATTTTGGTAAATTTTTACTTAATAATGTTATTATTTTCTTAACTATTAAATCATGACTTTTGCACACATTTTGAAATCAATTCCGTATTCTTAGCCCAATTTCGTGGCATGCTCTCCTCATTATATTTCTCACTAAATCACATAATTTTTTGTATAACTCCATATTAGTTTATCAATCATAAGTTTGATGCCTATAACTCTCTAGCATCTCACTCTCTTCCCATATGAGATCTCCAAAAAGAGACCAAACCATCCAAAACTTTGGTCTAAGATTGTCAATTTCTTCCCAAGCCACCCAATGGTTAATTTCTCAATTTCATATTTTTATGGGTTGATAAGTTTCCTATAGGTTATCTTTAATGTGAAATTAAACCTACAAAATCGCATCAAAGATTTAGCAAGACACTGAGAGACAGACAGATCATATTATGAGTCATTTTGTAGCAGGGAGGGGATTCGTCTGACTCTTTGTCACTCGGCATCGGAGAAATGGATAGCACCTTCATTAAGGATTTGATCTATCCTCACTACTTTAGGTTGTGCCTTTCGACCAGGGTGAGAGGACCCATTTTGTAACCTCTGTCGGTGAAGGAGAATGAAGATATCCTTCTTTGCACAAATTTGAAAGGAGACCCTGAGAAAATATGATCAATGCACCACAATTTAACTCTCACGAGTTGTCACTTCTAAAGAATGGTGATATTTCCTAAATAAGGTTGAAGGTTACTAAAGACATTATGGAATCCTGATTGCTTCTGCATATTTTGGCAGTAGAATTTATACATTTGTGGACATACAGGGAAAATAGGGTTAGTTTAGGTAGGATTCATTGTTTTGAATAATTTTTGGTGGGAGATTAAGCAGGATAAAATTGATTATACCATATATTTGAGAACCTTCACAACAATTGGAAAACTAAATGACAGAAAGCTTCAGAATAGCTAAAATATTCCTTCAACCAGAAGGTGTGCATCAATGGAGGCCCAGATTTGCACGGTTTCACACAATCTCCAAGAATTTAACATGAAGGCTCGAGCTAAAGACTCAATTAAACATCAAAGACCCCTGGTTCCTCATGCCTAAGATACACTCAAAGGCTTACAGACAATCTTTATCAACAAATGACAGTAAAGTGATTTTAAATTGTTTATCTCATTGTAGGATGAAAGATCTTCTTGAAATGAAATTGCAAATGCCACTAAACTATCACAGGGATGAGATCTGTGTGATTCAAAGGGACTTTAACACAAGATTGCAATAGGAATAAGAAAAACTACTTGCAGACATTCTGAAATAAAGCAGACACAAATTGGTCCAAGATTGACACAGATTAATTTGAAATTGATTAGATTCATCAGCAGGGGAAAGTTTCTTTGAACAGTCTCAGAGCTTGTCAATGGTTGTACACTCACAACCAACTTGACGTGATTGAAATCTAAAACATAGGAAATTAACAGGTTTCTCAGATTGGTCTCTCAGGAAGATGGGATCTCTCAAATTTTCTCTTAAGAATTCAACCCCCGACCCTTTGCAAGAGTATTCTCATTGCATTTATACATTTCACTTGCTCACTCATCCCAAATTTTCCCCCCCAAAAAGAAGAATATTCGAGGAACCTTTGCTTGTTACCAATTTGTCTCAAAAAGTGAAGTTTAACAAATTTACACCCAAAAGCTGCTAGGTGAACAAATCATGAATTGATCACATTTCTCAGACCCTCGACTAATGACTAGGATGCCATGCCACAACTTTTTGACAGTCCTTCTAATCATTCTTATTCTTTCATGTGAGAAATCCCCATTTTAATCATTTTCTAGTGGCCCTGTATAGCTGGATCTGACAGGAAATCCTTTTCACCCTTGAGGCAACACCTTTTTCATCCTTTTTGCCTGCAACCTCCATCATTTCATCCTTTTCCCATTCTTTCCTCTACAACTCTTCTCTGCATCCAGCTTCTCTGGTAATTCACATTTTTGCAAGTGCCCGAGCAATTCCAACTTCAAAATATCAACCTTTACAATCCTTGGACTCACAAATTAAGTTCTAAATCCATTCAATTGCACTTTGCAGACAAAAATGACAAGGAATTTCATCAAAAAATGATGAAAAACAATGCGTATTCACATCTCCAGGAGTCTTGGAGAAAAAATGGTGGAAAAATCAGATGCAATGCACAACAACCATTGATTCTACCCCTTCTCAACTTTAGATTAGAGCCATCCATGTGTTTCCTTGGTGCAACTACAAAGGTGAGGTACAGAGGCAAGTTTCCAAACAAGCGCGGGCCTTCCATGTGCCCTGGGCCCAAGAAAAATGCCTTTTGGCCTTTGAAAAGTCTCAGTATAAAAGGAGCCAGTGGAAGCCTCCACGTGTCTCCTTGGCACACCTTTGGTATGGTGCCCAAAAGTGGAGACCCCAAACAAGCACAGGCTCACCACGTGTCTCAGTCTGGTAGAGTTGTTGAAAAATTTTAAGGACCAGTGGAAGGTGCCATGTGTCTAGGGTCTGAGAAAGTTTTCCTTGGCCATTGAAAAGTCCAAGCAAGGGCAGAGTGAGTGGAAACTTCCAAGTGTCCTCCTGGCACTTCTTCAAAATAAAATTTAGGGGCAGGTCCCCAAACAGGCGCTATCCCTCCATGTGTCCCAGGCCTTTAGAAAGTTGCTTGAAAATTTTAAGTATAGAGAGGAGCCAGTGGAAGCCTCCACGTGTCTCCTTGGCACAACTTTGAGATGGTGCCCAAAAGTGGAGACCCTAAACAAGTGCGGGCTCACCATGTGTCTCCTTGGCACAACTGCTAAGGTAGGACCCAGAGGTGGATCCTCAAATGAGTGTTGGCCCTCCACATGTCCATGGTCTGACAAAGTTGCACCGGCCACATGAAAAAAATGTCTAAGTCTGGGCAAGGTAGCGGAAACCTCCACGTGTCTCCCTGGCGCAACTCCAAAGGTCAAACCAAGAGGTGAATTTTCAGATGAGCGCAGGCCCTCCACATGGACAAAACTTGAGTTGAAGTGGGCCTTAGAGTTTCAAAATGCCCCACTGAGCCACATCCAATCAGAAAGGGCCATGTTTCCACAGATGCTGAGATATAAATTTGACAGGGAAAACACACCCGTCAAACCGTAAAATGCAGGGAAATCACCATTTGCACCTAGAAATGAATCTTTCTTTAAGGAAAGAGAATTTGGAAATGATATAAGGCCCAAATGTGATCCACCAAGCCACATCCAATTAGAAAGGACCACGTTTCCACATATATTGGGACAAAAATTGACAGGGAAAACAAAACGTGACTGTGGAAAAATGGAAGGAAGGGAAAAAACCTGAGTTTATGCCCAAGTTACAAATTCTTTCACATGGACAGAGGAATGGAAAACAAATTCTGGACTTAAAGTGATCCTCGACCAAAGGAAAGGACTGATCATGGCAACCAAATGAAGGACAGAGCTTTCATGCATCAATATGGGGAGATAGAAAATATGACAGAGCCCGCAAACTGAAGAATTTCAAGGACAAATGGGGTGAGATCAAATTGAGCACCAACATCAGCTCTGACTTGGGGATGGGCACTCCCTGTGAGTGCCACAAGAACAAATAGTAGACCAAGTGCCAAAAATAAACCATTGGGAAATGGAGTCAAAGAACAAGCTTGCAGAGCAGAACAATAATAACCAACTCCCCCAAGGATGAACCGAGAAACCAACAAAATGGCTGCCAAGGACCAAGGATGAAACAAAATAGAAAAACATGAAAGCAGAAAGAAACCAAAAGACTATACACTGTACAATGGTGTATACCTTGATTCTGAGAAATCAATCAAGGAAATGTTTCAAATGCCTGCCATTAACAGGAAACTCAAGCAATTCCCCATCTAAGTCTTTTAAGAAGAAGGTATGTTCACCAATTCGAATGTCAATTGAATAAGGGCCCATCCACAATGCATCAAACTTTCCATGTTTTCCCTTATCCTCGTGCCTGCTATCCCACAATAGCACAAGATCTCCCACACTGAAAGCTCTTGGAGTCACTTTCTTATCAAACAACTTCTTCAATTTCTCTCTGAATTTTACATGCCTCTGATGGGATGCCCTTCTTTCTTCATCTAACTCAACAATCTGATTTATGTGAGCATCATAGGGACTAACCTCTTGATCTTCCAGTTGTTGAAGAAATTGAAATGAAGACAATTGCATATGCAGGGGCAGCAGAGCTTGAGTTCCATACACCAACTCAAATGGGATTTTTCCAGTAGCTCGTTTAACAGTGATTCGATCAGCCCAAACAACAAACTTCAACTGCTCACCCCACTTCCTTTTGTTCAACTCCAAAGTTCTTCTAATTATCTTCAACATATTTTTATTGTTGGACTCTGCTTGTCCATTTCCTTGGGGATTATAATTAGAAGCATATGTCAAATTGATCCCATATTCATGGCACATGGCCACCAAAGGTTTAGCCCAGAAGCTCATGGCATTATCAACAACTATTTTGGCAGGTACCCCAAATCTGCAAATGATATAATTCAGGATAAAATCCATGACAATTTGGTGAGTTTCCTTCTTGGTGGGGATTGCCTCCACCCACTTGGTGAAGTAATCTGTGGCCACTAGTATCCACTTATGGCCTGCACTTGAAGGATCAGAAATTTCCCCAATGAAATCCATTCCCCATTTCCTAAATGGGGCTTCAACTGATACAGGCTGCAAAGGAAGGGAGCCTGAAGCTTTTAGTCTTCCAGAAAAGCATTGGCAACTTTCACATTTTCTTACCAATAGAGTTGTATCCTTGAAAAGAGTTGGCCACCAATAACCAGTCCTTAAGATCTTATGAGATGTGACTCTTCCAGCAAAATTCCCCCACAAACTCCTCCATGGAGATCAACAATTATTTTAGGGGCTTCATCTTCAGTAATGCATCTTAAGAGAACTCCCTCAGGGTTCTTCCAAGCTAACCCAAAATCAGTAATGACATATTTTTGGGAAGCTAACTTAAGTGCTCTTTTCTGATTCTTGCTCAAATGTTCAGGGCACTGTAGATGTTTGAGATAAAAAATGATGTCCTTGTACCATTCAGAATTTATCAGTTTTTCAAGGACATTCAACCTTTCTTCTTCAACTTCATTTACCTCAATTGTCTGCAGATTTTCTCTCTGCCATAAGTTTTTCCAGGCCCAAACCTCTGACCAATTTTTTTGTTTGGATATCCATATCATACTCTTGCAATTTGTTTACCCATCGACATCTTTTGCTTGAAACCTCCATTTCTGATAGGATATCTTTCACCATGGTGTGGGGAACATAAGCAATGACTTTGGAACTCAGAATATATGGCCTGAAGACCTTTGTTTCTTTTACCAAAGCAAATGCCTGCTTCTCCATGATAGTATACTTTAGCTCAGCTCCTTGTAATGCCTTACTGAAAAAGGCAATTGGTCTTTCAGCTCCCTCATCATCCTTCTGCAACAACACAGATGCAATAGTACTTTCTGAAGAAAAAGAAAACATTTGGAAAGCCTTCTTATAATCTGGAGCTGCTAAAACAGGGGCATTCTTTAATGCTTCTTTGATCCCAGCAAAATCTTGAATAGCTGCTTCTTCCCATTTGATACTTTGGTCTTTCTTCAGCATGCTAGTGATTGGGATAGTTAGTTCAGCAAAGTTGGAGATAAATCTCCTAATAAAATTAATCTACCCAAAAAAGGATTGAATTCCCTTCTTGGTTCTTGGAATAGGGACTTTGCTGATGGCTTCTACCCTTTCAGGATCAATCATGACCCCTTCCTTTGACACAATGTGTCCAAGCAGCTTTGCTTTCTGAACTCCAAAATGGCACTTCTTGGGATTTAGTGAAATACCATACTCCCTGCATCTTAACAACATTTTTTCTAAGTGTTGCAGGTGGTCACTCCTTTTTCTGGAGAAAACAGTCACATCATCTTGATATACAACAATGAAATCATTAATATAGCTAGAGAAAGCTACATCCATTGCTCTTTGGAAAGTGGCTCCAACATTCATTAGACCAAAAGGCATTCTGACATATACATATGTTCCCCAAGGAGTGG
The DNA here is from genome assembly GCA_019776745.2 of Taxus chinensis. Taxonomy (NCBI): domain Eukaryota; kingdom Viridiplantae; phylum Streptophyta; class Pinopsida; order Cupressales; family Taxaceae; genus Taxus; species Taxus chinensis. Next base: position 92,875,184 of record CM034146.1, read on the forward strand.
TAAAGGTAGTCTTGATTCACTCTGATTCCTTCACAACTACCTGGTTATATCCAGAAAAACCATCCAAGGTGGATAACAATTCTGAACCAGTAACCAATTGTAACATATTGTCCATATTTGGAAGAGGGTAGTTATCCTTCATTGATGCTCTATTCAAGTTTCTAAAGTCCACACACAACCTTATATCTCATTCTTCTTTCTGACAGGTACCAAGTTTGCAACCCATGATGAGTACCTTGTGGGCTGTATGATTCCTCCATCCCTCAATTTTTTCAATTCTTCTTGCATCTTCAGGGAAAGGAGTGGATTGATTGGCCTCTGTTTCTACCTAAATGGCTTGGCAGAAGCTTCTAAGGGAATTTCATGCTGGAAAAGATCCTCTCTGTATGCTTTCAGTTCAGAATAAGACCATGCTAAGCAGTCCTGGTATTTCTTCAACAATTGGACATACGACTACTTTTCTTCCTTGCTCAGATTGCTACCTAGCCAGATCTTACGTGGTTTATCCTTTGTGCCCAGGTCATGCTCTTCAACATCCCTCGAGGCTGACATGTGTCTGTTGACAATGCAATCAACATTATCAAAGTTTGATTCAAGTGCTACCAAACCTCTGGGAATAGTATTAGTCTTCAACTGAATGATGTCTTTTCCAAATAAAGTCTCCTTTCCATCAGCCACACAAACCATTGGCTCCCAATCTATACGTTGATCAGAAAATTCTCCTTGGTTCTGTAAAAACCTTTGCACCTGGGCATCATCTTCGAACACTTTCCAGTGTTTAACATTGTCAGGAACAGATGGCCTAGTCAATACCTCAATATTATACTCACAATAGGGGGATACAGTACAATTTTCAAATCTGGACCCCAATACGGCCAATTTGTCTGCTAGAGTATTGTACTTCCTATCATGATGTATTATGTTGAAGGAGTCAAACATCTCAATGAAATCCCAGACTGCATGCTTATACTGCTTCATTCTCTGATTTTTTGTTGCATACAGTTTTCTAACCTGCTTGACAATTAGCTCTGAATCTCCTTTAACAATGATGTCTCTAATACCATATTTCCAAGCAATTCTTAGACCCAATAACAGTGCTTCATATTCAGCAATATTGTTAGTGCACTCAAAGTTGAGTTTAAAAGAGAAAACAAACTCTTCCTGGCCTGGAGATATCAGAACAATACCAACACCATTTCCAAATTTAGAGCAAGCCCCATCAAACAACAAAGTCCAAGGAGAACCTACTTGATTAAGAGACTTGCATTGATCAATTTTGTGCTCTTTACCATCAGCAAATCCAACAAAGTTATCTGCATCAGTGTCAGTGTATAACACTTCATAGGAAGCATTATTGGGATCCTCAATGAGATGTAGCATCTTCTTTTCACCATACAACTTTACAAGGCTTCCCTCAATAGGTATAGTGGAAAAAGACATATCCATTTGCACACTACCACCCACACTAGCAGCCCATTTTCTTGATAACAACATTCCCCATTTGGCAGGGCAATCAACAATAACAACATCTAGTTTTAAGTTCTTTCCTGGGTAAGCTGCAAGTTGCACTATCAAACCCTTGACACATCCAACCACTGGCACCTCTCTGGAATCCATGGCAGTGCACTTCCCATAAGTTGTTGTCACTTTGATATCTAATTCATTCATGACCTCAAGAGGCATAACATTGCATGATGCTCCAGAATCAAACATACAGTTGTGTAACAACCTGTCCCTAATAATCAGAGTAGTGAAAAATGGATCTACATTCAGCTGGGACTCAACCAAGGATGTTCCCAAATATACTTCAGGTGGCTCACCTAGTTCTTCCAGCACTTGGGGTTTTTCCAACTCTGCAATGGTAGGAGGAGTCTCAACATTGTTTACATTTCTACCTTGGGTAATCTTTTCTTCTTTCAATCCCAAATACTCAAAGGCCCTTTTCTTGTGCTCAGGAATCCTAAGCAGCTCAACAATTGGAACATAAATCTTGATCTGACTCAAGACTTGGGCAATGTCATAAGGAACGTATTTGGGCAAGGCAACATTTGGAGGAAGACTGACAAACTCATCTGACAACAAAGGATTTTTCATGGTCTGAGCATGGGCAGGGATACCAGTTCTGTTTGGGGACACAAGGCCTTTTTCCAGATGTATCTTTCTTAGGAGTTTCTTTTGAGATATTGGTGAGAACTGGAGTTTTTGGTTTGGCCTGAGGCCCTACCCCTTTGACAACTTTACTCCTAGTGTTATATTCCTTTTCATGGCCAACTACAACATTCATTAACAACTACCTATCCTCCTCAGAAGGGATTCCTCCATCATACTTTTTAATCATTAATGCCCTTAAGTATTCAAAATCATTACTAGGAAATTCAAAATCTTGTACCATATCTATTTCAAAAGTATGAGAGGGAGGAAGGGGTAATACCTGGTGGATGCAATCCCAGAAATCTGCAGCAGTTCTGGCACTGATTAATTCAGTCAAAGTTGCTCCTTGTTGTGAGCTTGTAGAGCACCCCATCATGCACACATCATCATCAGTGTCATCATCAGCTTCCTCAACTTATTTGTCTTCATCACATGGGGCATGTGGCAAGAAACATCTGTCACACCACTCAATTTCATTGGCTTCTTCCACAACAACAACTCTGGCAGTCAAAGGATCAGGCACAATTCTATTCTCATGGGCTTGGGGCTGTCTATTTCCTGATCCCATGAGTCCTTTGCCTCTGTCATCAGATCTCTGATCACCCCTAGGATGATTTGCAAATATTTCTTGACCTTGTGCTTTATGATGACCTTGGGAACCTTGTCCAATCCCCTTCTCTACTCTGGCCAGTTTATAGGATATTTCCTTAACAGCTCCGGCCAAAGTTTTTACAACCTCCTCCAGATCCACAGCTTTACTTGACTGAGGCTTCTCTGGATTGATCAGCTTGATACCTTCTCTCTTAGGAGGTTTACCAATTGCCTTGATGTTATTTTCAATCTGCAAAGCCATGGTGAAGGCCTGCCTCAATGTTGTTGGGTTCTTATCCCTCAAATAATAGGCAACCTTCTTATCAAAAGCATCAGAGTATTTTATTAAACAAGAAACATCACTTGGCCTCAGGATCACAGGTAGCCTATTCAGGGTCTTATTGAACCTTGTATTGAAGTCATGAACAGACTCATTAGGATTCTTTTTTATATTTTCAAATTCTGATAAAAGAAACCTAGGGTCTGTTTTATCTCCATACTGCAATCTAAAAGCATTCTTCATTTCTATCCATGAATCAATGGAGTTGTCTGGAAAAGATTTATACCAGTCCCGTGCATCCTCCTCTAGAGTATGAATAAACAATTTTATGTACACATCCTCAAATTCAATCTCAAAGTCTTCCATCATATTGACAAAAATATTTAAGTGTTGATCCCCAGTAATGGCATTATTTCCTTGAAATTTAGGCAGTCTATTTCTAACATCTTGGGGCACAACATTTGGATATCCAGCCATACCTCTGAAATCTATAGGACCAAAAGTGTTCACAAAAAATGGAGGTCTGGGTGGGGGCTGGGCCATATTGTTTTGGGGAGGTGATCTTACAGGAGAAACAAAATGATGAGGAGTGAGGGGTCTGTGGGGCACATGAATGCAATTCTCAGAATGAATGTTCTCTAAAAACTTTGTTTCTTGGAAGATCCTATCAGCTTTGGAGAACACAGGGACAAAATGAGACGTAAATTTTTCAAATACAAAAGAAGGACCCTCTCCAGTTGGAGAATTCAGATTTACAAAAGGACTACCTGATTCAGAAGCACTTGAGGAAGTATGGCAATCTTCAATGACAGGCTGATCAATTTCCACAATTTATAACTTTTTTCTTGATTTCTGATCTCCAACAACTTTCCAGATTCTTCTTCCTTCAGAATTCATCTTTCCCAGCTCTGGAAACAACTTTCTAGTAGGGTCTCTAGTGAAGAAATATCTTCTTCCTTCCAGCTTTGCAAATATTAGTGATAAATTTCAATTGACAGAGGTTAAGACACTGGCATTTATCAAAAATTCATTCAAAATGGAGTCGCCACTAAGGATTTTCACCTTAGTTGTGCAAATGCACTAAAATTGGTCTGTCAAATGTCTGTCAACACTAAATTCATGCAAAGCTTCATAGATCTGACCTTCCTTTACCCATATTTAACATTGATGATGTAAACTTAGTGCAAAAAACCAACAGAAACTAGAAATATTACACGCAGAACTTGTAACTTTTCTTGATTCTTACAAATCTGGACACAGGATGATGTTTCAACAACGTATTTACACTTTAAAATTTGTAAGAAGCATTTACCAAGGTCTATATATTGCTTATGGTGTTCAATCTTTGCACACAACTTCATGTCCCTAGCAATGGCATGCCATTCTGGTGTTGGTATCCAAATTGATTCTCCCTTGGAAACCGAGCAGCATCAAAGATTTAGAAAGATAACGAGAGACAACAGATCATATTATGAGTCATTTTGTAGCTGGGGAGGGGATTTGTCTGACTCTTTGTCACTCGGGCATCAGAGAAATGGATAGCACCTTCATTAAGGATTTGATCTATCCTCACTGCTTTAGGCCGTGCCTTTCGACCAGGGTGAGAGGACCCATTTTGTAACCTCTGTCGGTGAAGGAGAATGAAGATATCCTTCTTTGCACAAATTTGAAAGGAGACCCTGAGAAAATATGATCAATGCACCACAATTTAACTCTCACGAGTTGTCACTTCTAAAGAATGGTGATATTTTCTAAACAGTGCTAAGGTTACTAGAGACATTATGGAATCCTGATTGCTTCTGCATATTTTGGCAGTAGAATTTATACATTTGTGGACATACAGGGAAAACAGGGGTAGTTCAGGTAGGATTCATTTTTTTGAATAATTTTGGTGGGAGATTAAGTAGGATAAAATTGATTATGCCAGATCTTTGAGAACCTTCACAACAATTGGAATACTAAATGACAGAAAGCTTCAGAATAGCTAAAATATTCCTTCAACCAGAAGGTGTGCATCAATGGAGGCCCAGATTTGCATGGTTTCACACAATCTCCAAGAATTTAACATGAAGGCTCGAGCTAAAGACTCAATTAAACATCAAAGACCCCTGGTTCCTCACGCCTAAGATACACTCAAAGGCTTACAGACAATCTTTATCAACAAATGACAGTAAAGTGATTTTAAATTGTTTATCTCATTACAGGATGAAGGCTCTTCTTGAAATGAAATTGCAAATGCCACTAAACTATCACAGGGATGAGATCCTATGTGTGATTTCGGAGGGACTTTAACACAAGATTGCAATAGGAATAAGAAAAACTACTTGCAGACATTCTGAAATAAAGCAGACACAAATTGGTCCAAGATTGACACAGATTAATTCGAAATTGATTAGATTCATCAGCAGGGGAAAGTTTCTTTGAACAGTCTCAGAGCTTGTCAATGGTTGTACACTTGCAACCAACTTGACGTGATTGAAATCTAAAACATAGGAAATTAACAGGTTTCTCAGATTGGTCTCTCAGGAAGATGGGCTCTCTCAAATTTTCTCTTAAGAATTCAACCCCTGACCCTTTGCAAGAGTATTCTCATTGCATTTATACATTTCACTTGCTCACTCATCCCAAATTTTCCCCCCAAAAAGAAGAATATTTGAGGAACCTTTGCTTGTTACCAATTTTCCTCAGAAAGTGACGTTTAACAAATTCATACCCGAAAGCTGCCAGGTGGACAAATCATGAACTGATCACATTTCTCAGACCCTCGACTAATGACTAGGATGCCATGCCACAACTTTTTGACAGTCCTTCTAATCATTCTTATTCTGTCATGTGAGAAATCCCCATTTTAATCATTTTCTGGTGGCTCTGTATAGCTGGATCTGACAGGAAATCCTTTTCACCCTCGAGGCAACACCTTTTTCATCCTTTGCACCTGCAACCTCCATCATTTCATCCTTTTCCCATTCTTTCCTCTGCAACTCTACTCTGCATCCAGCTTCTCTAGTAATTCACATTTTTGCAAGTGCCCGAGCAATTCCAACTTCAAAATATCAACCTTAACAATCCTTGGACTCACAAATTAAGTTCTAAATCCATTCAATGGCACTTTGCAGACAAAAATGACAAGGAATTTCATCAAAAAATGATGAAAAATAATGTGTATTCGCATCTCCAGGAGTCTTGGAGCAAAAATGGCAGAAAAATAGATGCAATGCACAGCAACCATTGATTCTTCCCCTTCTCAACTTTAGATTAGAGCCATCCACGTGTTTCCTTGGTGCAACTACAAAGGTGAAGTACAGAGGCAAGTTTCCAAACAAGCGCGGGCCTTCCACGTGCCCTGGGCCCAAGAAAAACACCTTTTGGCCTTTGAAAAGTCTCAGTATAAAAGGAGCCAGCGGAAGCCTCCACGTGTCTCCTTGGTGCACCTTTGGTATGGTGCCCAAAAGTGGAGACCCCAAACAAGCACAGGCTCACCACGTGTCTCAGTCCAGCAGAGTTGTTGAAAATGTTTAAGGACCAGTGGAAGGCGCCATGTGTCTAGGGTCTGAGACAATTTTTCTTGGCCATTGAAAAGTCTAAGCAAGGGCAGAGTGAGTGGAAACTTCCACGTGTCCCCATGGTGCTTCTTCAAAAATAAAATTTAGGGGTAGGTCCCCAAATAGCGGGGCCCTCCACATGTCCCAGGCCTTAGAAAGTTTCTTGAAAAGTTTAAGTATAGAGAGGAGCTGGTGGAAGCCTCCACGTGTCTCCCTGGTGTAACTTTGAGATGGTCCCCAAAAGTGGAGACCCCAAACAAGCACGGGCTCACCATGTGTCTCCTTGGTGCAACTGCTAAGGTAGGACCCAGAGGTGGATCCTCAAATGAGCACCGGCCCTCCATGTGTCCATGGTCTGACAAAGCTGCACCGGCCACATGAAAAAAATGTCTAAGTCTGGGCAAGGCAGCGGAAACCTCCACGTGTCTCCCTGGCGCAACTCCAAAGGTCAAACCAAGAGGTGAATTTTCAGATGAGCGCAGGCCCTCCACGTGGACAAGACTTGAGTTGAAGTGGGCCTTAGATTTTGAAAGTTCCCCCGAGCCACATCCAATCAGAAAGGGCCACATTTCCATAGATGCTGAGATATAAATTTGACGGGGAAAACACACCTGTCAAACCGTAAAATGTAGGGAAATCACCATTTACACCTGGAAATGAATCTTTCTTTAAGGAAAGAGAATTTGGAAATGATATAAGGCCCAAATGTGATCCACCGAGCCACATCCAATCAGAAAGGACCATGTTTCCATAGATATTGGGACAAAAATTGACAGGGAAAACAAAACGTGACTGTGGAAAAATGGAAGGAAGGGAAAAAACCTGAGTTTACGCCCAAGTTACAAATTCTTTCACATGGACAGAGGAATGGAAAACAAATTCTAGATTTAAAGTGATCCTCGACCAAAGGAAGGGACTGATCATGGCAACCAAATGAAGGACAGAGCTTTCATGCATCAATACGGGGAGATAGAAAAGCACTCTTAACCACATTCAAGAGTCTATCTACACATGTAAGAGATTCTGAATCCAATTCAATCACAAACACACCAAGCCACTACAAAGCATTGTCAAGTAATGAAGTTACCAAAGCTAGATACATCCATATAGATCTCACATTTCTAGGTGGAGAACTAAGTGTAGTATGAGGCCTCTTCGGATTACTTATAACCAGTGGTGTATGATTTGAACTTACACCCAACCACTAACTTTTTTCCATGTGTTTTTACTGTTGGTTAGGGTTTAAAGTTATTTCAATTCATACAAAGGGTTTCACACATTTGTGAAACCTAGGTTTTCATACTAAGACACTTTCTAGTTGATCATACATGTATTCCTAGATTTACATCACCTACAAGATGTATTACTAGATATGAAAATATCCAAATCAATGTTACTAAATAAATTGGATTATGCTACCATTGAAAATAGAAGGACAATAATGGGTTTTTTCAATGAATAAAGTGGATAAAAAATTTTATATGAATATATAGCCTACATATAAACACACTTAGAAAAATGTTAGCTATTTTTTGGTGATTAGGGGACCTTCCTCAGTCAGATCCCTGACCGTTTAAGGAGATAAAAGATGTTTTATTAAATAAAAATGAAAAAATAATGCATAAAAATGAATTGTATACTTGACTCAATAGCAAACCAGTCACAACTACGATTCCCTAAAAATCACACAGAGGTTGTAGGCCATTCCTAGGCGTGACAGGAACCTACACTGAAATATCACCAAAAATAGTGATGTCACAAGTTGTACCAATCCTTTTTTATTCATCTTCACCTCTCCAAAATCTGTAATACTGAAATATGTGAGAAAAGAAGCAAAAACTCAAGTATGGGCTCAAGTGCACAAATAATCAAGGGGTTATAATGATGGGGCAAGTGGTTTTTTATAATTTTTGAATGCATAGAATATTTTGACCCATATGTGTGCAATGTGAATGGATGGGTGAGATGATAAGGGTCCATAGTGCATTGGGCATGCAAATGGGTAGGTGGGATGGACAAAAAAAAATGTGAGTGAAGGTTAGTAAATGAGTGATGGGGTGTCTTTTATCACCTTTTGTGGGGTTTTATATTTTTAGTTACTTTTGTGGGATTATTTGATTTTCTAGATTATTGTGTTTTATAATGTTTTTGTTATGTTTGAATAAGAGATTGTATACGCAAGATATGTTTTCTAGTGTCTACATTACAGACACAAAAAGTTACATAATGCCAACAACTCTTCGTATGAAACCACAAAACATGTATGGAACTACCAAATGTTTCCATACATAACTGGAACTTTTGTCCCTAATCGGTTTTCACTCCCAAAACTAGAAACAAATCACTTACAGATCATTTACAATCATTTCATCCTTCTTCCACATCCAAATCAGCTTCTAGAGCAACAAAATAGCTAAGTGTGTCTCCCTTCTTATGCCTTTTTTCATTTAGCACTTGGTTTAATCATCATATGTTATATATTGCTAATATAGGTTTGTTTGGATCTGTGTGTTAATGTTAAATTAATTAATATGAATATATCTCTTGCTTCTACCCCTAAACCAAATTGAAATAACTAACACTCACCTCTTATTCATTTTTAGGTTAAGTTGGACATAAATATGTAAATGAGATTCTAATAATAGGAAATTAAACATTGATGCAGCCTAGAATTCTTAGATAACACCTAGTCGTGTTGGCACATCACTTAGCCTAGGCTGAGCGCTCACCTGAAGTGCGCAAAGGTACCAGGTCCTTCTTTAGGGTTGCTGAAGAAGAATGGTAGCATGATGAAGTAGTATAACAAACATATATTTAGAAACTAATCCATCTATACATCATTACATCGTACCAAATCCATAAGTGCTTAAGTGTAAATCATCATGATAATAATAGTATACATTGAAAAACATATCAGACACTCTTGGTTCGGCCAATATTATTCATATATTCATCATACCAATAGTATAAAAGCTTCGTATAATACCAGACATGCACACATGGACATGGATATGTTAAAATTATCCAGTCTCATGCACTAATGTATATCTAACCCTTAAAAAGTAGTATGTGTCCCTGTCTATCTCTTACTAAGTAATTCATTACATATATATAGGGTAGGGGACTATCCCTTCACCACTTAACTCTACCAAAATAGGTCACATGTTAATAATAGCCACGTGCCTTTTACAATTATAGCCATACATGCAAGTATGTTATCTATAGATCACTGATAGATAACTATAGTGGTGGATCTATTCTTATCTTATGTCTCAAGCAAGAGTGATTGAACATGCTCTTTGAAATCTCCATGAAGAGTGGCATGCGTAAGTCTAGGCATCGCTTTGTGTGCTCCGCATGCCAACCTCTAAAAATAGCCCTGATCTCCAAAATCAGCTAAAACCTGAAAGTCTGACTCTACACCTTCACGCACGTGATGCCTTCCTATACCTTCGTGCTTTTGTTGTTGTGTTGTTCTCCCACACGGACTCTGTGTGTGAGTTATACTTAGTGTTTTCTCTTATCAACATTACCCCGCACTAATCTCATTGTCGCCTTGAACAATGGTGATGTCCAAAACTTACACAAAGAATAGATAAATACATAATGGTTGAATAAATAATTTTGAATAAGGTATACACAACAAAAATTGTTCAAGCCTCAGGCTCCTCCATTTCATTCTGAAGTAGCAACTCTAGATATTCTTCTTTTATATTTGTTTCTAAGTTCTCCCACTCTATCAATGTTGTTCCTACCTTCTCTGGCACGTCTATAATCATAGACTGCATCTCTTCCATAGTTAGCTTTCCCTACTCATTCTATATCACAAGCATTACACTTGACATATAGGTTTGTACCCCTTCCAATATATTCATATTTTGAGCAATGAGATTTCCAAGATCATATAAACTTTCCGTATGCGGTACATGTGTCGTAGCTAATGTCTCGCACTTATTGCTTCACCAATATTAAACATTTAGTGTGACCCAAAATTACATCCTTCATAGCCTTGTGCACTTCATTTTCCTCCTCCAATGTTTTTACCACGATCAGCGCATCTGGGGTTGTGCATATCATTAGCACATGATCAGATTTCTTCATCTCATCACGGATGGCTTATAATAGGCCTTCCTAAGTAGCAATCTTCCTTACTACTACAGCCTGCACATTCTCTGCCTATTCCACGTGGGGTCCTTAGGCTATTTTGATATACTCATCTTTTCATCCTGCAACACTAATGTTATCATTGTCTTTACATAGTGCATCGCAAAAGGAAATTCTTTTGGAACTTGGGATTCCAAATACGGGCGTATCTTTAGGAAATCATCTCAAATTTCATCTGCCATACTAACAAAAGTGTCATATTTTCTCTTAATCAGATCCTTTTCTCACTAGGCACACTATCTCTACATCCTTGGCTTTCAGCTTCTCTGTCAGCGCATTAATGGTAGCTGATTTATCAATGTTTCTTCTTGCTAGTTCAGCAGATACCTTTACTATAGTATTGCTTACCTGCTCATCTGTCATCACCGTTGGCTTGATTTTCATGTCCCTTATTTTAGGTGCCTTCTTCAATCATCTTGATGCACATGATTCTTCACCAACATCAAATTCTAGCTCATCCATATGCATGTGTATTAACCATGAAAGTTTCTTCCATGTACGCAGAGTCACCTTGTCCTCGTCCATGAGCGCCCATCCGAATAGATCCTTATACTCAATGGTGCTCTGAAACCAAGTGTGAATAATCAACTTTGGGGTCTTCTGCATATCCCATGGTGTATGTGCCTTGGCATCCTCACCTGTTTGACATGGGATCTTGCCCCTCTTGGAATGGCTACATCAAGGTTAGGAATACTAGATGTATCCTCACCCTTGTCTTGTATAGCTTCTGATTGTTCCTCTTCTCCTCCTTCCATTTTCTCCTCCTCCTCGTGTTGAGGCTCCTCTTCTGCTGGAGATGAGGGCGCCTTCTCCTCAGATTCTTTTACTTCCTCACCTAGCCTAAGTTTTCTTATTTTCTTATCCTATGGCTCCTTTACTTCCTGGGTTTCTCCTTGCGCCCTTATGCGCTTGAATACCTTCTTAAATATTTGGTCACCCTACTCTTCCCCAGTAACTCCTCCTTGTGAAGTCGTTACGCGCTCCTTCTCCTTTTGGCCAGATGGTTGCTTCCTCCTCCTACCAAGCCATCACTATCCTCTGCCTCATCATCTTGCTTGGGTTCAGAGGGCCTAGGTGCCGGGATGTTCTCCATTGTATGCTTCCCCTTCAGTGGCCCTGGAAGCGCAAACTTGTTTTCCACATACTTGTTATTTTCCATTTTCAGCTTAAGTTAAAGGTATATCAGCATGGCCCCGATATCTGCAATGGCAAGTGTCTCTGGTTTAATGCTCAAAATCTCCAAGATATTACTCTCATTGTATGCATTCTTCCCTGGATATCCATATGTTTTTCGCAAGGTGTGGTATTCACAGTCCACCTTGTCTGCATTAAACACTAACCTTCATGTGTTGGTGAACTGATGAACTGAAGCTTGGAAATATTGTGTAGAAAACGCATAAGGCAGTTTGCACTAGGGGCTCCATGACCCATCTACCATTGGAAAGCACACAATACAAAAGTGTTGGTAGACTGCAAACTATGCCTACTTCCCTAGAACTGAAGGCAACTCCTTGGGTATATGTCATTCCTCTTCAAACACTATGTGGAGCCTGTCATACCACATCTCCACTCGCTCCTTTACCTCGTCTGTCATAGACCCCTTACCTAGATACTTGTTGAATCGTTCAGCTGGAGACTTTTGATTCATGGTGTATTCTCATATATTCTCTTTTGGGCCATCTGGTACCCCAATCTCCATGAATACCAAACTTAGCAAAACACAGCCAAAACTTATCTTGTTTCTTGTGAGTGCTTCCTCTACTATTTGCTCTGCAATGAAGCTGGAAATGTTGTAAGTGACTCCTTCTGAAATGTGCTTTGCCACATGTAACCACATAGAGTTAACTTGTGACCAACATTCTTGGTCATTCAACTTGGTAATCAGGTGCGTTGTTGCCTATACTACTGGACAATTTTGTAATTTATCAATGTCCATTCCGCACGGTCCTTTCTGGTAGCCCAGCACTTTTTGTGTCTCCAAAATGGCGCTCTTGTCAGCTAGGTCAGTCTTAATATCTTCACCTATTGCCTTTAATCTAGTTACTATGGCAATAAGAATGGGTGTCAATCTTACCCTTCGTCATGTAAAATAGAAAAATCCTCATGGACTCGGCTCATCAGCCATCTATACAATGGTGCATATTTCCCAAAGTATGGGAGCTCATACAACTAGTGGACACCAATCCCTTTTAGTAGCCTTTCCCTGGCATCATCATATACTGGCATGCCATCCTCAGTTCATTTTTTCATTCGGGAAGTGAGCAAGTCATCTAATTTCTTCTAGTTATCCTTGGTTCGGTGATTATACTCACTTATCTTGCTCTATCATATGTGGGTGTCCCATTCATGGCCCATAATTACATCCTCAGGGTACTACATCTCTGAAAAAATTTCTTTCCGGGGCCATCTCTTCCTCTTCTTCTACTACCACCTTCTTCTTTTCCTTTACTGGTGTTGCTTTCTTGTTTGGAGTCATTCTTCTCTTTGGGTTTTGTTTCCTAGACCTTCTACTACAAGTTTTTATTAGTTTCCTTCAAACCCTAACTCAATTCAACCATGCCCTAATTTACAATCGTGAAATCACGTGCCCTAGCTCTGATTCGTTCAAACCCTTCTCCTATAGGGATAAAAGCATTTCCAATACATAGATCTGTCACGTAGCTCTTTCTAATGCACCTTGAATCACTTTACTTGGCTCTTCACACGTAGCTCTTTGTTGAATTCGTGTAGTCACAAGGGTAAAAATGAAATCACATCTCGTCCTTATATAGATTTCCACTTTTCGCTACATTAATTGCTCCTTCACCTACCAAATTCTCCTCATTTATTGCCTGTTTTGTCATTTTCGCGCAGTACATCTTCGCGCCAAAAGCTATAACCTTCTAGCACGCCTTTTTACCCTTTGTCACAGACTTCTCTTCAGCATGTGCTCTAACGCCCAAGTACCTCATCACTGCACCATCTCCTGGTAGTTACCATGGCCGCCGCTTACCTTGTGTTATACTTTCCCTCATTCATCTCCCTCCTTGGTTATATTTTAGAAGCAATCTTTTGTCAATCACCCTTATCAACCTGTTGTCGCCAAATCACTACACCCTCCGAATGGCCAGGATGTGAATAGGAAGTTCAATGTGATTGGGACACATGGGATCACCTCTCTAGCTATGGGACTTGGGCTCGAAGTGAACCTCCGGAGAAGGCTGTCTTCCTCTTCCTAAACTAAGTGTTGTACTACTCCTAGTGTAACAAAAATGGTTATCTAATCCTATGCTAACATCTTCATGGGGTTTTAGGGAAAGAGATTTACAGAAATGAAACTATACTAGGGACGGTGATGCACCAAATAAAGGGTGTTTCCAAACTTAGGAAGGGTTAATTTGAAGAGGGTGTGTGCACCACAAGTCAACTTCACCTACTACAACTTAGAGAGGGTACAAGATACCACAAACTAAGAGACATGCGTTCCCTTTGTTAAACTTTATCAGACAGCGAAATATACCATCTTCTCAGTGAAGAAGGATGAACTCAAGAAGGGTGAACAAACACCACAACTCAACTGCATGCAATACTCCACCACTTGATAAGCACAAAACTCCAAGAACCTGTAATAGAAAATTAAATTTGCATAGCGAACCTGTAAGTACAAGAAAGGCACAAAGAAGCACAGAAGGATGAAAGGACCAAGATTAGTCACAAAACACACACTTTTATTGCTTCAATGACATGCACAATGCATCATACATTCAGAAGAGGCAATAGTTGCCATTACAGTCTTGAAGAGGAAGCTTGAAAGTTCTCTCAACACACAAGAACAACTTGCAGAAGACAGAGGACTCCTGAAAAGCATACACTCACCTAAGATATCTAACTGTCCAACTTGTCTGACCTATTGGAACCCTTTGAAATGAGCTTCCAACTTACATTTATAGAAGAATATGTGAGAAAGAAGAGGAAAGGTCATAATTACATTCCTAGATTGAAGGCCCATGATGTATTTATCACAGTTAGTTGAACCACCTGAGAAAGTTCCATCATAGGTCATTACTTGCCTAATGACCTAGTCTTCTCAATTTATTAAAAGAATATTTAAATAAAATATTTAAATAATAATAATAAATATTGATTTAATTAAAAATAATGGTGGGTCCCCCTTGGATTGGTTTTCCTCAAAGAGGGAGGGGGGTCCATGTGAATAGAGTCTACACATAGCCCAACTCGGTGTTGCACTCGATTTTGAACCCCACACCAACTATTTCCTTGCCTTGGCAATCAAGCTCTTTTGCATTGAGTCCTTTGAATGGTGAGATATCAAACTTGATTCTTATCATTTTCCTTGGTTAACTCGAGGCCATTTATGCATTCCACATTGCCTTTTGTGAAACATATGTGAGCTTCCCCACAAAGTCACCGAGCTCCATTGGTTAGTTTTATCCTTTCTGAGTTCCGTTTTTCCACGAGCTTGGTTCATTCTCTATATGCTCATCCTCTATAAGCTCGACCGAAGCCAATTTACCCCACCGTCATGGCTTTTTGAACACCTTGTGAGCTGATCAAAATGAATTCAATTCTCCACAACTCGTCTTTCACCAGCTCTTCTCGATGCTCATGTATAGGATTCCTTGAATGAGTTGTATATCTTCCTCATTAAGCCAAAATGCATGTAGATCCTGTGAACCTGGCCTGATGCAAGTTAAGACTCACCTCACGAATGCCACTGCTACGGTCTTGCTTCAAACTCCAAATCAAGTCATTCTAAATTACCAAGCCACCTACATGCATCGTGAACATGAAGCTTTAAGCTTGAAATTGAAAGCCTCTACAAATACATTAAACTTCGAAACCCGTGAGCTTAGTCTTTATCTCAACTTGGTACCAACGTTTCCACAATATGAAAAGTTTGACTCTAAATCATACTTCGTGGCTTTGTTCTATAATACATTGGTGACCCACAGAGGTTAAAAAATTCAATGAATTTAAATTATATCACTCCTACATGTTGCGCTATTTTAGAAATGATTTTCGAGCTATGAAAATTGTTAGGGATCACGTCACGTGGCCCTGTCAACACTCAATTGATTGATTTCTCTGTGATATCTCTAGCTTGACAGATAGAGTTACTTCTTCTTGTTTTGGACCACATATTCAGATTCATTCCACATTTAAACTCCATGAAACAACACCATGAGCTCCTTGAATTGTCATTCACACTTTCTTGAGCCAATTATTTCCAACTCGGTGAGCTCTACATGAAATCTAGTGAGTTGTCCTAGCATTAATATCACCACCAAGTGTGTCCCCATGAGCTCTTCAACTAACTCAGCCTAGATTTGTTTTTCATGTCGACCCAAGCACCTGATTGGCTCAACTCAAACTCTCACATGTCTATGTACCGAGCTCATATTTACCATCTTGCACATCTGAGTTCCATACTCCCTCGACTGAACTCAGTCACTAGATTTCTTCAATGCAGTTGCATTGCCCATAACCCAAAGCACTCTGTGAGCTCTTGTTAGTGCCACATTCATGCGATGAACATCAGTTATAAAGCCAACCCCATGATTTGAAGCTCAGACATAAGACATAATGATTACATCACGCCCCTAGCCCTGATAGGCATCTACCGTATTAATATATAAACCTTTTCCTTCATCATATTTGAGGACAACATCAAACTCTCGGTGCAAACATTTCAGCTGTAGCTTGTAAGGTGTGATAATTCCAACAGATACCTTTATGCCTGCCAACTTAGTGACTCATTGAAGATGTTCATATAATTGCAAAGAAAATTGTGCTTCATGAATATTCTGATACGAAACAGACCAACCTCTATGAGATTCACTTCCATTAGTTACATCGTAAAACAAGTAAGGTCTCAATAGAGAATCTTTGTAATAAATTTCATCAGGTCTCCTGGTAACACTGTCACTATCACTTAATCGATTTTGATAAAAATATTAAAGGAAAATCCCAAATTTGAGGATGCATTCAATACTGAACAGATAGCAACATAGTTGGACAACCTGCTTGTTGGAAGCACTCAAAAAGGCTTCTACTATACTGCAACATGCTTGCTTCCTGGTGTGTGGGAGCTATCACCTAACCCTTCCATCTGGGCCAATTCTAAATCCTTTGGAGTTTTCAGCATCACCTTCCCGTCAAAATCGTCGCACCTAAGCCATGACTGAGCCATTAACAAATTGACTTGGTTGGGTCCTGTGACAAGATACGAAGCCACTTTCATTCCTCATAGTGGTGAACTGAGTGACTCTTCAGGCCAAATTCTGAAATGCTTTCCTTTTTCCACGCATTCAAACTGCAAACGTTGACCCCCACTCGCCATGTTGCTCGGTATCCTTTAACAAACATCTACATAATACGGCGAGTGAAACTATATCTCAACCTGTTTATATGGTGATTCACTTGCCATACCTCAGTCATCAACTTCCTCCTCCAAATACGCCAACGTGCTCTGATCCTCCTATTTACACGGCCCGTGCGGAAGTCTCATGTTGGTTTTCCATCCCACTATTTCCAATTGACCATGCTTGCCTGAATCTCCCCTACACGAAGTTAACAGCTTGGCCTGCCATCTCTAATGTCTCGAACTTGGCATACTAGCTCTAAATCCCCATGTAACGGCTTAGCCACATTAATCCACAGGGCCTGACCTCAGCTTCACTGCACAAACTTGGCAAGTAAGTTCCTTATCTCCACATTTCCCACCAACACGTAGGATCACCATGATTTTTTTCCTCCCGTCGAGTCAAGCCAGATGGGCTCTTCTTTCATCCCACGATGCATTCAAACCTCCTCTACAAAGAGTTCATGCTTTGGCTTGCCATTCATGAAAACCCACTTGGAAATCATCATGGAATTTTCCCATGCATGGAAATATCATATCGGCTTGTCATGACACTATCTCCATTATCAAGTTGAGTTCTCAATGCCCATGTATGAGTTACCTTAAAACAATGCTCTGCAATGACTTGGTAGTCTTCCTAACTCTAAGCTAACAATGGAGTCTATGGAGACTGTAAACAATCTGATAACCAGCACAGTGAGGAAGATAAAGGGAGATTTGAGTGTAGAACTGAAATTCTCCTAAGAAAGTGCCGTGAGGAAGTAATTGGCTATACACAGTAGCTACAAGGTAGAGAAGTAAACTTATCTCAGAAAATTAGTGGCCTCCAGAGAGTTAATTGTGACAGCTGCTGCAGGGTGATCCCAAGGAACCGTTGGTGTTGATCCGCAACCACAGTCATGATCAGTTGTTGCAAAATCTTGCAGCTGTAGTAGAAGAACGAGATAAATTTTTAGTTGAGTTGTCTCGCCTTTTCATTTTGGAAAGTCACTTCCATGGAAGAAGCTCAATCAAATCTTGAGGTGAGTTTTACAAATGAGGCTGAGATTGTGTTCACTATTGTTTCTAGTAGTGGCTGGAAGTTATTCCAGCGCCTGGCCCATGGGTTTGATATGGTGGTTATAGATGAAGCTACAAGCTAGTGAAGTAGGCGTGTTACCTCCACTTTCATCTCATTTCTCACATTTTATCCAACTCTATGCATGGTGGTTTATTATTCCAAGCCTGAGCTCCATTGGTCTCATTGCGAGCAACATCATATCGACCTCTTTAGATTTGACACCGAGCTCCCTAAACCAACTCGATGCATAACCCTTAGAAAACTCATCGCAACATGTTAGTCAACTTGCCAAGCATCTTGTTGAGCTGTTTGGTGAGTCATCTGGGTTCAAAACCCTATTAGATATTTTCACATTTGTCTCCATAAAATTTTGAATATAATTGAATGTTCTTTAACCATGAAGATCGTGAAATGACAAAAATACACCTTTAGATGCGATTAGTTAATTTTGACCACCTGTGCCACCGTTAGCTAGAAGTGGGTCCAGTACAGACAATGCTTCATATCACATGACACTGTGAATGTTCCTAAAACACAGAATTTTGGTTTGTAGGCCTCCAAGTTCTTCTGTGAATCCCTCTTCGGTTCAAAGGTATAATAGGACCCTGTTGTCCAATTTTTCCATGTGTGCAAAACTGGATAGCACAACCTTCTTTCTCAACACCCACAACATTAAATCTTCGCAGCATATACCTAAGAGTCACCAACAATCCACCCCACACTAAAAGTATGTGCAGTCCTCTGCGCATCAACATGCTTCATATTGTAGTTAGCTTCATGCACGCAAGCACACTTATTACACACAAACAAGAACTAAATTGATAAAGCATAGCAACGATGAAAGAAACACATTAAGGGAATGCAGAAAGGGAAACCTAATCTATCTAGCAATATTGCCTTATTACAAACACCAAGAAGACTTATTTATAGTAGGGCTTCAACCTACTCCCGTTAAAATAACCGGGCAGCCTTGTGCCATCAATTGCTTCTAACTGGCAAGCACTTGACTCAAGTATATGAGTTATAATATACGGCCCCAACCAATGTACCTTGAGCTTCCCTGGATGGCACAAAAACTTGGAGTCATACAGAAGTACCATTTGTCCAACCGCAAGTTTCTTATCCCTGATGTGTCATCATGCCATGCCTTTTGGCACTCTTTCTCCTATTTTTGACTCCAACGTGTGATAGCTTGGTGCTCATCTAGTTGAACCCTCTTCCCAATCCATTCTTCCAAGGCTTGCTCATCAGCTAGACCTCCAACGTGCACAATGTGCAAAGAAGGTAACATAAATTCTATAGGAATAACAGCTTCCGCACCAAACACCAATTGGAAAGGTGTGGCTTTGTTCAATCTCTTGTATGTTGTTCTATAAGCCCAAAGAACAGCAGATACTTTATCATCCCAATATTTCCTTCCAACATCACAAATCTTGGTCAATGTGTGGCTCAAAATCTTGTTAAAAGCCTCAGCAGTTCCATTTTCCTGAGGGTGATAGGGTGTAGTCTTATGGTGGGCAACCATAAACTCATCTAACAGAATTCTTATTGTCTCATTCAAAAAATGTGTGCCCCTATCACTTGTTAAACTTAAAGGATAGCCATACCTTGTAAGAACATTCTCCCATAAGAACCTTGCTGTTGTAGCCGCTGTACAGTCCTTTGTAGGTGTTTCTTCTACCCATCAGGTAAGATAATCTGTACAA
This sequence comes from Taxus chinensis, assembly GCA_019776745.2. Lineage (NCBI taxonomy): Eukaryota > Viridiplantae > Streptophyta > Pinopsida > Cupressales > Taxaceae > Taxus > Taxus chinensis. Next base: position 92,895,039 of record CM034146.1, read on the forward strand.
GTGATGATATAGCGCAATCTAGTCCTACACGCGGCTGGTGAAATAGGCCCGACAAAGTCAATCGCCCATTTCTCAAAGGGTTCTACACTTGTAATTGGTCGTAAAGGCATCTCATCCCTTTGTCTTGGTCGATCTAGACGTTGACAATGGTCACATGCCTTACAATACTCTTTAAAATCCTTGTACAATGTTTCCCACCACAAACCAGCAAGTAGGATCTTGTGCGTTGTTGTATCACCTGCATAGTGGCCACCTGCAATACCACCATGTGCTTCTTCCATTATATCCTTTCGTTCATGCTCCAATACACAACGGTGTAACACCTCATCTCTGCTTAATTTTTAAAAATCACCATTGATTACCATGAATGGTGTTGCGTGTATAGCAAGTTATTTCTTCTCTAAAGCTTTCATGCCTTCTGGTGCCATACCAGTCCTTAGAAAGATAGCTATGTCCTCTAATTTCGATGGCACGTGTTGTAACCTATACAGCTGTGCATCATGCATGGTCTCTTCTATTGTTTGTGCCTCTTCTCCTGATTGAATTCTAGACAGGTGATCCGGTCTAGAATTGCTTTTCCCTGGTTTTACCACAACTGTAAAGTCGAACTCTTGAAATAAGAGTATCCATTGGCATATACGCCCCTGTAAAACAGGCTTGTTCAGCAAATACTTCAATGCCATGTGATCTGTATAAAACACATGGTGTGGCCAAAAAATACTGACAAAATTTGTGTAAGGCACAGATCAGGAATAAAGCTTCGTGCTCTATAGTGGTATAATTTTGTTCTGCAAGGGTCAACTTCCTACTAGCAAAACATATGGGATGATCAACTATACCTTCTCCCAGTTGAGCTAAAACAGCACCAATGGCCATGCCAGAGGTGTCCACATGAACATGAAAAGGCTTATCCCATGAAGGAAAGTGCAAGAGAGGCACAGTAGTAAGTTTCTTCTTCAATATCTCAAACACGCGTTGCTGCAACTCCCCCCAATAGAATGTACCTTTCCCCTTGAGCAATTCTTCCCAGGGTGCAGTAAATTTTGCATACCCTTTTATAAACTTCTTGTAATACACTATATGACCCAAAAATCTGTGTACCTCACTTTGACTAGCAGACGCTTTTAAGCCTACAATGACTGCAACTTTAGCCGAATCAACCAACAACCCTTCCTTGCAGATAATGTGTGCTAAAATTATGCCAAAGGGAGTAGCAAATATGCACTTCTTGATGTTCAATGAGATACTCAGTTGTCTACATATTTCAAACATTAAGCACAGATTGTCACAATGATCCTTAACTAGCCCATAAACGGTCCAATCATCAAGATAGACATGTAATAAGTTGTGAATAAAATCCTTGAATGCTTGTACCACTATCCTTGAAAATACAGCAGGTGCATTCTTTAATCCAAAGGGCATCACAGTATAGGCAAAGCTTCCCCATTCAGTAGTGAAGGTGGTCTTCTCTTGATCTTCCGAGGCAATCCTAACCTGATGATACCCTGAGAACCCATTTGTAAATGAATATATCTCGTACCCAGCCACTCCTAATATTTCCTCTGTGAATGGCGTAGGAAATGGATCTATAACACATGTTGCATTCAACTCTCTATAATCAACACAAATTTGAATCCTACCATCCTTTTTTATGCTTATCACCATAGGACTGACCCATTCTGATTCATCCAATGGTTGAATGATCCTATATTTCAACATCTTGTCAATTTCCTCCTTTACTTTCTCGCGCAAATTGGGATTCATTTGATAAGGTTTCTTTCTAACAGGGCGCGCACCTTCCTTGAGCTTTATCTTCATTTCTCCAAGTGATTTATGCACGCCTTTAAGTTCATGTTATCCTCTTGGGAATAAGTCCTCATAGTCTCTAAGTAACTCTATGATCTTTGCAACTTTTGATTCTGACCAGTATTCCCCAATTATCACCTCCTTAGGTTTAGCATATGTGCCTATATTTACCTTTGTTGTCTTCATAGGTTCATGATATGTGCATGCACCTACATCTGCACTGGCTAACACTTCACGTGTTCCATGTGAATGATCCACTTCTAAGTGCTCATCTTCCCCATCATCAATTATGTAAACCATCTTCCCCTTGTCTTTTTCCAGAGAAGTGCACTCAAGTAGTATGATATCATCTTCTTCATCCTCAAAACGTGCCCCTGTCTCTGTCTCACCAAATAGTTCTTGAATAAGCTCTTCTACTTTCCCACTGTCTCTCATGGTTAAGCACTTGATAAAGCTTAAAGATTTGTTCACTGGTGGTGTAGATGAAAAGAAATCAAAAGTGTGGATCATCCCTGCATTCAAATTTTGTCAATTTCCAATGTCACGATGTAATTCAGCATATACATACCAAGCACGCGCTCAACCTTGTAGAGTAGAATACAACCGATGCACCCAAAGTGAGGGCAGTAATGCTTCCCGTCCTACTATCCAAAGTCTCTCACACTACTGGATATGATGTTGAGTAGGTTGATCACCATGATAAGGGAAAATTTTTGTAGGTGCATTACTTCTTGAAAACCTGGTTGATAAGGCGGTCCCAATCTTTCCCCATTCTAAGAGATTATCCCCGTGGACCACCCAGCAGTGTGCTGTTGTCCCACCTAAAGTTGATGACAGCATATCTCATCTTTTAAGCTGGTCAACCCAGGTTGCTTCCATGGCCTGTAAGAATCCAGCCAAATCTTTGGATCCAATATAGCGGGGTACTGAGCAACCTATACACCAAACAGAGAAAAAACCCTTTTTACAAGCAACCACGCACTTAACTTCATGCCCCACCAGTTCATAAGTGTCATGAGCCCAATTATCACAAGCAATACTGGTAGTATCACTGACTGACTGAGAATCTTCCCAATGAAGGATTCCATCCTTAGATGGCTCTTGACCTCTGGGTCCCAAATAACATGTATATAGATCTTGTTCAAGTCCTCTTCGCTTAAAGGTTCCACATATGGTATGGATTTCCCATATGTCAATGGTATTATGACCCTTTCCTCCTTGTTCTCAAAGTTGATATACCCCTTGTTAAACCTCAAATCAGCATTATTTACATAACACCAAGGGCGCCCAAGCAAAGCTGGGAAGCTATCTGCTTCCGCAAGTGCTATCACTTCAAAGTCTCCTGTGAACTTGGCCCCCTGTATAGTGATAGATGCATCCTTCAAAACTCCTATGGGAGTAGCTTTTGTTCTGTTTTTCATGAACAATACATTAGATGATGGCTGCAATGGGGGTCTCCCCATTTGTACCCATGCATCCAATGTAAGTACATTCACTTCCGCACCTGTGTCAATCAAAATATTTCTCAACAGCCACCCGTCCACAACAGCATTCAAATTGATCTCCTTGTCGTAGTCAATGCTATCGGGGGGAATATTTGCATGAAGTATTTGTCTTCCAGTCTCAATTCCTGCACGCGGAGTATTCCCCTTCAACTAGTTTCCTACTAAAGGAATAATATTCTCCTGGCACAACATCCTACATACCTCTCTGATGTCGTCAATATCAGATGGGGCCTTTTCTGTACCCTTATTCTCCAACTTCCAAGACTACTCTTTCAAACCTTATATTTCACCTTGAAGGCTTCTAAGGACCTCCATAGTTTCCTGATAGACTTCTTTCTGATGGGTTGGAACTGGATACCTAGCATGCAAAACCTCCTCCCTAGTGATTGTTGGCTTCTGTTGCAAAACCTCTCTTGCACGTGTGGCCTCAACTCGTGTGGTTATCTTGATTGTTACTGCCTTAGGTTCTGGTGTTAACTTGGGCATCCACTGATTCTCTATTGCACGTTAGATTCTAACCATCCCTGTGCCTTTTTTTTATTACTTGTGATGCTTACTGAGATGCTCAAACAAGTCCAGACACTCTTCATAACTATGCCTCTTTCCACAAAATGAACAGGAAATATTCTGCGGGCACTCGTGCCTATAATGGTTAGGTGAGCCACATGTATAGTAAGTTCCTCGAGGGAATTCACTCCTTCCTCCACCTCGGCCTCGTCCTCCATATCCACCTCGATATCCTCGTCCTCTTTCACAAACCCCTTCAAACCTTCCTTCATTCCTGTCATAGCACGTTTGATTATAATCCCTATCCTGATGCTCATTCTTTCCTTTAGAACTATTAGCCACACTTTCCTGTCGCACCCTAATGTCAATGGCATCATGGATATGGCCAATCATTCTACAATCTTTGGTATTATGAGTCGTGGACCTATAAATTTTACAAAAGGAGGATACAGTCTTCCTGATCGCGCGTTGTAGTAGGGGGCTATGACTAGCATCATGATTCAAGTGGCAAATCTCACAGTCTAATAGTAGCGAATGTACATTTATGCGGGGGCAACTATCCTTGGTGTGGCCTTCTACTTCACAATCTGTACACCAGATTCCTAAGCGTGTCTCATGAGCTGAGTTTGCTGATAATTTCTCTAACTGTTTTTCCATAGCTGCTATCTAAGCCTCCAAGAATGGACTAACTCCAGTGTCAATACTCCCAACTGCTTCAGCGCGTAAATCTTCTTCCAATGCTTCATGCGGGTCGATATAAGTTTTATGCGATAGTGATCTTTGAAATGGGGTAATCAATCCCCCTACAAACCATTGTGCATGCTAACTTGCATGAATGTCATAGGAGAGTTTGGATAGAAGTGTTTTAAAATGGGCATCATACTCACGTACACTTTCAGTAGTGCCTTGCTTTATATCCTTGAGTGTGCTTATACTATTCTACTCAAACTCTGGGATATGGAACTCTTTCAAGAAAGTATCCTTCAATGCTGCATAGTCAATACAAGTTTTATTGGGATCAAACTTCCTATATCAGTTGTGCGCGCGCACCTATAATGTAGTAGCAAATTGACTTGCCTTGCGTGCAGAAGCCATGATGCCTTTCACGTGCCACAATAATTCACACATATGAACATGTTCAGCAGCATTCTTGATACCTTTGTACTCTATGAGATGAAGGGACATCTCCATATAAATGTTTTGGGGTTGTTGCGGGCCTTGACCACCCGACCCAAAACCTCCTTGGTTTCCTCTTCTTCCAAAACCACCCAAACCACCGGAACTAGAACTGCCCATACCGCCTGATCCTCCTCCAGAATTTGGAATAGGGCCCATGGATGTACTCCCATGTGTCTCGACAGTGGTACTATACTGGACCCCTACAGTCTATGAAGTAGTCCCAGTTTCAGAGGTAAATCCCACACTCGACACACTCATATGTTGTGCAGATGATGAGCCTAAAAACGTACCCCCAAAGAATAATGAAGTTGTCTGTGCTGCCATTGATGTACTTATTTTCTGACTTATTTCTGCTCTTTCACTTCCTAAATGAAAACTTTGCTTACCTGTTATACTAGATACTGGAAAACCAAGCGTAAGGGCTAGGTCAACAGGTTGGCTTAGATGTGCACCCGTGGCTCAGGTCATATCTACTGGCACGCTTCCATGTGAGGCCGAAGAGGGTTCTCTGTTATGCTTTCCTAGGTGGGGGAGTTCCTGATGCTCTTGCTCTTCTTCCTCCCCATGAGCCTCAAATCCTTCACGAGCCATCTCTCTCCACAACACCATTCGTTCTTCAATTTCATGTTTCTTGCATAATTCCCTCTCACATCCCTCATCATACTTCAGCCACCTCTCTTCCCTCTACCATGCTGCCACTAGGTCTACCATCTTTCACCAATCCTATTCCTACCCTCGCACGTGGGGATTTTTAGCTTTCAATGGGTTTATCTTCCAAGTTCGACGTTACCATTAGTATTTTGATTGCCAATAGAATACCTTTCAAATACGTCCCTCTAGGATACCGTAGGAACTGGAACTCCGCTACCTCTGGGCACGAATAATTCAAAATTGAATACTCCAAAATATAGTTGTTTAGAACACCGTGAAACTAGGTATCTACCATGTGATTCTAGATCAGGTCAACATCATGTAGTGTTTGAAATTCCTCCTGTGTCCAAACAAGTGTGTGATACCTCCAATTCCACTTAGATGCATATGTAGTCAACCACTCATATAATTATACTGGAAAGATAGCAAATAAGCTCTTGTACAAACTGTCATATAGATTATGCTCTACCCAAGTGCGTGCACTAAATCTGGATCCAGTGTTAAACCTCCGTACATATTCTTCCTCCAGATCGTGAATCCACTCTTCAACGCTTGCCAAAGTTAGCCAGTATGTCTTCATCGTGAACCATTCTGAAACAACTGAAAAAGAGGTCCCAGCAACGGAACCAATGATGCAGCCTAGAATTCTCAGATAACACCTAGTTGCGCTGGTACATCACTCAGCCTAGGCTAAGTGCTCACTCGAAGTGTGTAAAGGTACCAGGTCCCTCTTTAGGGTTGCTGAAGCAGAATGGTAGCATGATGAAGTAGTATAACAAACATATATTTAGAAACTAATCCATCTATACATCATTACATCGTACCAGATCTATAAGCACTTAACTATAAATCATCATGATAATAATAGTATACATTGTCAAACATATCAGACACTGTTTTTCGGCCAATATTCTTCATATATTCATCGTACCAACAGTACAAAAGCTTCGTACAATACCAAACATGCACGCATGGATCTGTTACAATTATCTAGTCTCATGCACTCATGTATCTCTAACCCTTCAAATTATGTGTCTCTATCTATATCTCACTAAGTAATTCATTACATATATATAGGGTGGGGGACTAGCCCTTCACCACTTAACTCTACCAAAATAGGTCGCATGCTAATAATAGCCACACGCCTTTTACAACTATAGCCATACATGCAAGTATGTTATCTATAGATCACTGATAGTTAACTATAGTGGTGGATCTATTATTAGCTTATGTTCATGTAAGAGTGATTGGACATGCTCTTTGAAATCTCCACAAAGAGTGGTGCGCAAGTCACGGCATCGCTTTGTGTGCTCTGCACGCCAACCTCTAAAAATAGCCCTGATCTCCAAAATCGGCTAAGTCCTGAAAGTCTGACTCTACACCTCCGCACGCGACGCCTTCCTATACCTTCGCGCCTTTGCTCCTATGTTGTTCTCCCGTGCAGACTTTGTGTGTGAGTTCTACTAAGTGTTTTCTCTGATTAACAAACATAAAATCAAAACCTAGATTAGTGTTGAAAAGTATAGATGATTGATAAGGAATAATTAATGTTGAAGTTGACAAAGAAAAAGAAGAATCTTCAGCTAAAATAACCCTGCCCATGTGGTAAATAGATGTTAAAATCTCAAAGAAGACCCAGAAAAATATATAAGAAGAGATCTTAGAAATTTGGCTCCTTTTTTATATGTTTAAGATATTATCAGTCATCGATTCTATCCCAAGATATTTTAAGATGTTGATTTGTATTGGGTTCATCGAAACTATCATGTGCTTCTCATAATGACTTCAAAAATTATGTACACCTCCATCTACTCTTGAATGTAATTTTTTGTTTCATATTGTTTGATGACATGTGATGATAATGTAATATATTTTCTTCCCTTGAAACCCTATCAACACTCAAAGTAACATGAACAAAATGACCTATACTAGGCCCGAACTACCCTCCAATAAATATCAAAGGAGGTATTTCTCTACATATCCATGTGAATCATGTCTTATATAGTTTTATGTATATTTAAATCACATGTGAAATGGACTGTTGGTCCTTTTCTATATCCATAGGAAAATATAAGTAAATACATTAATTTTTATTAGTCTTCCTTTTGGTATAAGTTCTAAACTAGATAAATATCTAAAAACTTGAGTAGATTTCCTTTAGAGAATAGTTATCAATTTTATGCTTGATATAGAAAATGGTAGGTACTTATTCTTAAAATAACTTAGAATGAATTGTATGTCGACTTATTAAATTCAAATTAAAACCTTATTGGTGTATAAGTTTCCCATGAAAAGGGTAAAATATGTTCAAGAAGAGATACCCAACTAACCCAACTAATAAAAAGACTTTAAATTTTAAGAGGTCACTGTCATCTTTTTATAGTGGCCCGAGGCAATATCTAGAGTAGATGATGCCCCATGATACTACCCAATTGGAATGATAATGACCTATCTAAAAACCCTAAATAGTGTTTTAGACATTTTGGTAGCAACCACGATCGTATAAGGGAAAATATATAGTAATTTTATAGGTTTTAAAGTATTATAACTTAAATGTAAATATCATCATTTACCCAAGGTGCTAATAAATTCAAGTTGCAAAGAAAAACAAAGGCAGTGGAAGACAATATAGGGCCTAATTCAAGGGTGAAATATATACCAATAATTTGAACCAATGATCCATATGGGTAAAGTAAACATAAAAATTTGTAATGATAAGGATTGCACCAAAATTATGTATCTATAAATATTATAGTGTGTATTTATCATTTACATTATACTTATAATATGTATCTATAATATGTATCTATAAATATTATAGTGTGTATTTATCATTTACATTATACTTATTTATATTACATCTCCTTGTTTGGCCTAGATATCTCTTGATGAATTCCTAATGGAAGTTTCTTACTCATAGCTCTTAACTTCTCCTAGAGATGCCTCTTGGAAATCGTAAGGTCCTACACCCCAAACCCTTAGTGATTGATGGTAGATTCCCCTTATAGTTCATTTACAACTTCCTATAAACACAACTCTTGTTGTACAACCCTTGACCACTTCATAGACTAGAAATTCATGTGTATGTTGGCCCTAAAATGGTCTTCCACCTTATCTTATTTTATAAGATCTTCATATATCAGTATTGGATTGCATACACCTACTAAGAGAACCTCATATGTAAGGGCAAAAAGAAATATTATCCCTAGAACTTGATGTCCCAACTTTAAGCATATCAGTAAGAGGTAATATTGGCAATAACTAACACAAGAAAAAATTACATGAATCATAATTTTTTGATGAGAAAAGGATTCATGTTATTAAAAATATGAGATTTGAGAATAATTTCCTTAGAAAAGCTTAAAATAAGAACACCATCAATATAATTCAATGTGAGTGATTGTATTAAAAATAATTGAAAGGATATTGTTGTCTCCTGAAAAAGTGCTCTATGTTTTCATAGCCAAATTCAAATTTTTTGAGCTCATGCCCTTCATTGGTGTTTAAGTCAAATTAGAGATTCAAGAAATTAGCAGAAGTCGTGCCCTAGAACTGTTTAAACCTCTGTTTTTCTCATTTTGAAAAATTCCCCATTCCCCGGTCTGTGCACGTAATATCCTCTTTGTAACCTTCATTTATGATCAAAATTGTTCACTTGTTCTATGGCTTGGGTTGTCAAAATTGTTCACTTGTTCTATGGCTTGGGTTGTCAAACCATTGTTTTGCTTCCATGCCTCTAGTTAGAGAAGGAAATTCAAAAATTGGACTAAAAATGGTGAAGTTCTCTTCCTCTGTGTATTTTTCCTCTAGTTGGGATGACGAGTGTCTTTTTCCCATCAAATTTTGGCCCCAATGAATGCAGGTACGTGGTCAGATCCTATTGGAAGGGGGGGAAGGGGATTTTTGGTGAGCTTAACACTTTTTGGTTGCTTTTGGCAAAAATGGTAAATTTGCCCCACGGACCTGAAAAGTCGAATCGTCGTTGAAAAGTCTAACCTCGGTAAACGGCTCCATGTGTCGCAACGGTGCAACTCCAGGGGCAGATTCCAAGGGACAGTCTTTAATTAAGTGGATGACTCCACATGTCCCAGGTAAAAAATAAAGGTAAAATCAGCTAAGTATGGAGGGCTCAGCGGACGGCTCCACGTGTCGCAACGGCACAACTCCATGATAGAGCAGAAAAGGTCAATTACAACATCAGCACTAGATCACCACGTGGTCGAAGGCATTGAAAAATCAAAGCGAATGAGCAGGCCATCGGGGAACTTTTGGAAATTTAACCAAATTCCCAAAAGTGAAGTAAAAGTCCTAAAATGCTCTGTAGCTCCGCTAAGGTTTCGGGCCCAAAGTTGAAAAGTCAAAGCAGAAGAGTGGGCTAGTGGAGGAATTTGTGTTTTTGAGCCTTTTTGTAAAAAAAGTGAAAAGTTAAAAAATGATCCGTAGCCCCGATCAAGCTATAAAGACGAAAGTCAAAGTTGAAGCCCACAAGGAAAAAGTCAAAGGTGAAGCCCACCATTGAAAAGTCAAAGCGGGAGAGCGGGCCAATGGAGAAAATTTGAGGTTTTGAGCCTTTTTCCCAAAAAGGTTAAAATGTTTCGAAAAGAGTCATGACCCCGTCTCCAACCAGAATGTGCCACGTGTCCTAGTCAAATCAAAGCAATGGGCCGATGGAGGAAATTGTGTTTTTGAGCCTTTTTCCAAAAAAGGTTAAAATGTTGAGAAAAGGGCCGCGACCCCATTTCCAATCAGAAACAGCCACGTGTCTAAGTTGAAAAGTCAAAGCGGGGGTACGGGCCAATTTGTTCCAAATTGCCAAATCTCTAAAAATCACAAAATGTGAAGGGCCTCCCCCGTAACTGCTTTAATCCCTTTCTGCCACGTGGACGACCCAATTTCAAAGTTAGAGGGGCAAATCAAACGGTCTATATTTAAACTGGCAAATTGGATGTAACGGTTGCTTTGCAAGATCTAGTTTTTAACCCGCCATGAGAGTTTTCTTCACAACAGAGGAATTTGAAAAGACGTCAAAGATTTGTGAAGTTGTAATGGTTTCTTGCAAAGAATATAATGGCTTCTCGATGTCATTCCAAGGGCTGGCGATTGATTTCAAAAACGACTAGAGTGCTCTGTACCTAGAAAAAAACAAAAAATGCCATTCTTCTTCTATTTTCTCTTCTTCCTCAAATTTCTTCCATTCTCAAGCTGTGTACAAACTCTACTCGAGCTTCAATAAGAAAAGAAGGAATTTTTGCCTCTTTGATTGAGGAATTAATTGGTACTTTGTGACCAATGAGTTTCATTCGGTCTTGTAGCTTCTCCCGCACATTTATTTTTCTTCTGACTATAAATGTATGTAAATAAAATTTCTAATTGATGTGTGTGGGCATCTGATATTCTACTCACCACATTAGTTTCTCCTACCTTCATTCTCACTCCCTTTCCCCTTCTCAGACAAAGTTTTTCTCTAGTGAGAAATTGCTAGCTTTGCCACAGGGTCAGTGGAGTGCCCCTGTTGGATCTCTGGTCAAAAGGCCACCATTGAAATCCACTTTTTCATGCATGCACATACAGAAGTTGCACCATTCAAGTAGAGGGACTTAGATTCCCATAGTGTTGGCCTGAAATTCACCAATTTGTCCACAAGACAAATTTTCTCGCCAACAGATACTAATGTAAATCACAATAAAAAGGGTACTTTTAAGCCTTCATATATCTAGAGAATCTTTATATCTAGTTTATGTGTTGTTCCATGTCACCACATTACATTTGGGGCATGTTTATTTACTATACATTCCTTACACTTCATTTATTTTCTTATCTCATTGACATATCACTTTTGAGATTTCATTGTGTGCACTTCATTTATTTTCTCGATGGATCAATTTTGAGATTTAAATTGTGAAGATGTTGATTTTCTATTTTTCCATTCAGTTGTAGTTGTTTACCTTTATTTTTAACTTGTGGCTTCAATCATTCAATACTTGACTTATATTTTTATCTCATGTGAGTTTGTTCCTTGTTCCATTTCATATTCTCAGTGTTTGTCATATGTTTATCATCCAAAGATCTCCAAAGTTTATATCATAATTTTTCTATCTCATGCTATAGTTAATGGAGTTCCCATGATTACATATTATGTGTCAATGTCTCCATGATCTAACTATTTTTACTTCTTATGTTTCCATGATTCCTATCATGCATCCATTGGGATAAAAAAATTTAAACATTCTTTACATTGTTATGATTATCATGTAATGGTGATGTTATATTGCTTATATTTTAAGCCCACATGAGGCTAGCTATCATTGCAGGTGTTATTAATTCAATGTTATATCTCTATACAATATACACATAAATGAATATATGTTATATTATACATGTTACATCTAATATATTTCTTTTGAGATGTGAACCTCACAAGTTAATCTTAAATATCAAAAGAGGGGCATATATCCTACTTAATATATTCATAATTATGATTTTTTACACATGGATATAATCATATCCAACATATACTTTTGAGTGAGTGAGATATTACTTAGATTTTACTCATTTTTCATATGTTTTACTTAGTTTGTACTCATGTTTTACTCAAATAATCAAGCCATATTTCTGGCAAGGCTTCTGATCCCACTCCATATTCATAGATTTTTTAGTATAATGATGAATTTTGTTTCATATTTTCACATTATTATTTTGCATAGTTTACCCATGTGCGCACAAAAAGGAAAAGTGGTTTTGCAAGTTCTTGTGTGCATCCAGTTTAATTTTGGAGATCTAGAGGCATATTATATCCATTTTCTTTTCACTTTGAAAAATGCGCTCACACACACATCAAAGTGAGATAAAATGTAAACACCTAGAAAGGCCTAGGGGCATTTATTAAGTGTTATTTCATGTGTTTTTTGTATGTTCAAGTCTATCCGTTAGTTATTAGTCCAAATTATAAGTGTTTTTCATTTTTTTATTGTTCCTCCTTCTCAACCACACTAGATCTTTCTTTGTCATCCCTTGTGATTCTTGGGATATGTTCTTGAAGTGACAGTGCTCCTAACACATGTTGGAAGCATCTGTGGGGATTCCAGACCCACTTTTTTGTCCCCACTAAAATAGAGTGCACCTATCCTCATTATCCCTTTTTCTTGCTTTTATTCATTTGGCGTCAATTCATGTGCCAATATGGTCGTAATTTGAATTCAATTGTCAATAAATACATAAGCAGAATAGTTCATTAAGATGATAAACTAACCACACACTAGAAATTCTACTCGCACAAAGAAATCATAAGCACATAGGAGAGATCGAGCAATTTTTTGAGCATTCATTATTGTTCGAAGTTAGCATTTTATCGTGGAGCAAATCTAATGTCCTATTTATGTCATGCAACTTATATTTATGAATTTATTTCCTTTATGCTATTTACTATTTTCGATATCGAAATTCAAATCCTTTAAGGTCATGATAAATAACAAGATAGTCATTTTATTCACCAAAGTCACTTTGTTTTCTTTGAAATCTTTAGATATCACATGTACATCGGAAGCATTCTAGCACAAGGAAGAAATTTGGTTTTGCGGGTAGACAAGAGTCATTATGTGTAGATTAGAGGTAGGATACAAAACATTAAAAAAAAAAAAAAAAACAATCAAACTCAATTGTCAGTGTATTTCATAGATTTGTATCACCAATTAGAAGTGACGACACTACCAACACCTATTTGAAACGCTTATGGTGATGCCAACTCATATTCCTAATTAAATAAAGATTTCAAGATAAAATTGTTGACATTGTTGCTTACACATTGTAATATATAAAATTAAATGTCAGTTATTTAAATATGCCCCTTTTAACAATTTGAAAACACTAGAATTAAACATGGGTAACACGTTTACTGCAAGTCTACAATTCTTTGCACTACAATATTATGATGGGGTAGGTTCTAGGTGATGGAATTTATTTTGGAAGTGCATAATATGTTGGAAACACCTATATTAAGGCCTTGAAACTCGTGTAAGCATTTGTAACTACCAACCCACTTTATGAACAAATAAGGTAATGGCCTTTTGAGAACAAACGGGAATAAAACCCCTAAAAGTTTGCCATATTTGGGCATAGCATTAACCATGGACAATATCACAATGTCTTAGACATCACAATAGGCAACCGTGATTTTTTTTTTTTTAAATTCCATAAGCAAAAGGACCATAAGTAATGTGCCCATCCATCCATCCATCTGCTTCACAAAAAGATAGCATCTTATGCTTGGTATTCCTTTGACGAGACAACACTAATGATGGTATCCCTTTGGCCCGACAAATCAGGACAGAGATACCAAAGCAGTAATATGAAGGAATGATAGATGCACATGCTACAAACGTTTAGTGACTTTTGACAAGACAAAACGAAGAAAAACAAACAAAATACCGTGGAAATAATTTTTTCGAAACATTAACATTTGAAAGGGATAGTTTATCCACCAAGAAAAGGAAATGGGGGAGAGATCCAAGCATAAAGACAAAGTTCATATTAATCTTGTAATTAATTAGTTTTTGGAGTGCGTGCAATTTGGGTTACTAACTTTAGGTGATTTATGTTATGGATTTGTGTACTGGGTGATGTTGTAGTCACATGGGGCCACACAAGTACAAGCGCGTGCTCAGATCGACAAAAATAAATGTTTTGAGGGGCCAAATCAAGTCACGTCTATTTGTCTTATCGCCGTATACATTTGACTTAGGGTTTCGTATTTGCAAGTTGCGTGCACGTGCCAACCCAAGTGTAATCTAGAACAAAATCAATGTGGGGGGGGCGTACAGAAGGTGGGCGCCCACCCTCATATGACCGCCTGCAGAGAAAAAGGAGCCGGAGAATGTGAGCCTCGGGCCTCGCCCGACCTCTTACTTATTTTAAGCCGCCGTGTTGGGTGGGGATGTAACTCTCAATACCGCCAAGATACGAACAACAAAAGCTGCGCCTCCAGTCCCACCTCGAGGCGAAATTTGGATATTGATATGCAACTAACTTATTTAAATTCTCCACCAAAATATTACTCACTCCTAAGCTATCCATCTTTTGATTTTTTTCACACAAATTCATGCCTCTCAAGTCAAAATTGACGGTTTATGCTTTTGGATTCACACCTAGATATTTCTTTAGTGTTTTAGATGACGACAATACTTGAAGTGAAATCTACTTACATATTTTATAAATTTACTTCTAAATCAAAGTATGTGTTTTCTAATTTATTTTATTATAAATTATATATCGTTGTTTGATATTAGTTCCTAAATTTTTTAACATTTAATTGAAGACGAAATATTGATGGAGCTCAAGTTCGGACCTAGGAAGTCAATGGAAAGAAATTAGGGCTCCACGAAGCCAGCAGTGGCTGCGGCTAGGGTTCCTAGCAGGGCCGCAAAGGCCTGCAGGGCCACGTTTGTCCACAGCAATTCCTCCAACTTTCTCCTCTGCGTTGACAATGGCAGATGTGCAACCCAGGGATTTTTTAGGGTAAATCATTTCCGGCTGCGGCTGCAGGGCAAAGTTCTCCAGGGGTTCAGAATGTTTCAGGGATGTCTTACATTGTGGATAAATCCAAGGACATTTCCGTGGTTAAGCTCTTCATGTCAGAGGTAGCTAACTCTATTTCTATCCTCAAAGCTACTGCTCTTATTTGTAGATTTAATGGATTTTGGCCTCAGACAGAAGCTCTCCACAACTAGGTTCACTCCACTTGGTCGAGTGCCTATGCAATCCAACTTTGTGTAAAAGGGTCTTTTATTCGTCAGTTCTCTTTTCCTTCGGATTATCAACGAGTGCTTACCGATGGCCCGTGGTTTTGGGGTAAGGTTGGCTTCTTTCTCACTCCGTGGTTTGAGGATTTCGATCCTTCGACTATGGTAGTCTCCAAAATGTCGGTTTGGGTCTATCTCCCTAATCTTCCTCCCCCCTTTTGGCATCATGTTGTTTGTGAAACTATTGGTAACTCTATTGGTCATTTCCTTAAGACGGGTGATGAACGGTCCAAACATGGGTTATTCACTTACGTTCGTATTTGCATTGAGGTGGATCTTACCAAGGGTCGTCCTAATAAGTTGGAGTTACTTCATGAGGATTTTAGATGGATTCAGATTCTGGATTATGAGAATACCGCCTTTCAGTGCAAATTATGTCACCACACAGGTCACCTGCAAGAGGCTTGCATGCTCTATAAGACTAAAAAATTGAACAAAGTGGTTGCTTCGTGGCCTAAAGGTTGGCAACCATTTACAGTGTAAGGTATTGAAGAGAACCCTCTCCCTGACAATTCAAAGTCCATGAGTGAGGAGACTCCCCCTTCTAGAGTTAAAAGAACGCATGTGACTGATTCCTTTGACTTTGACCCAGAGCAAGATCATCCTCGCCTTGATTCTCAGTTAGCCTTGCTTTCCCCGTCTGAGAATTGGACTGTGGACACGAGATCCAAGGAGAAGAAGGGCCGCTTTGTGCCTCCTACTACTTGACATGTTACTCGGTCGATGATGGCTTCAACGGATCCTATTTTTTGGATTCGAGGCTCCCTCTTTTACGGTTTCAGCGTCTCCATTTGTATTTGGCTCCGTGGCTCCTTTTAGGCCCGAGCTTGTTTAGTTCCTGTTGCCCTATGGTCGTCTTCTATTGCCTTTGTGGAATTTTTTGTTTCCCTTGCGACATTTTGTGGAACTATGAGTTGCCCGGTGACCCCTTGCTATGTAACTCTCTTTTATTTTCTTAATATAAAGGGCAGTTCCAATAGTAAAATTTAATTGAAGACAAAGGTTAATTTTAAATTTTTGATTGAATTTGAAGCTTATATGTGTTAGGTGCACAAAATTCTTAAACGTAGTTGTCAAGAAATGAAGGGTTCCATTCCACTAAATTTTTCTAGGACATAATCCTGACCTCATTTAACATTATTATTTGGCATTTCTTAGTATTCATACCTTAGTAGATGGTTGAACAACACATTTAATGTAAACTCTATATTTGAAAAATATTATTGTTAATTGAAAATCATAAATACATTACTTTAAAACACCTGGACAAGTTTCCACGTTTTAGTATATAAGATAAATTTTAGATTATTAATTTTTGTAAAGCATTATTTTTTATGTTTATGTCATTTTAAAATGACCAAAACAAATCATCACTATTTTAATGGCTTTTTCTCATATATATTTTTGATAATGATCACTCCTCTTAAAATGATTTCATGAGTTGTCAATTGTGACTATATTAATAATATTTTTACTCCTGTATATTTAAGAATAATTACTAAACAAAAGAATCCACTTAATACACAAATATGCCAAACATTTAGTAATAATATAATGTTATTTTGTTATGAAGTTTTGTCCTCCTAATATGACTTGAATTAGAATTATCTTAAACTATTTTAATTCTTCCGTTTGGAATGTTCCTACATAGTCCTCTCTCAAGGTCTTTATATAATTGATCCAAATAACATTCTAATATATTTTGTGATAAAATATTTCTTTATTTCTATTATTCATATGTTGTCAATATCATATTTCCCAATCTTTAATATACTTTATGTTCCATCATCTGGTTTTATATGAGAATATGTAAACTGATTGGGGATATTAAAAATCTATTGGGAGTCACCTTAGGTGGTATATAACACGTGTGATTAAATATGGAATAGTTTTTATTACAAAATTTGCATCAATATATCGGTATAAAGATGAGTAGTAGTGTAAAAGGGGGTCATCAATAATGAGAGTATATAGTGGTAGATACTAAAAATTTAGGGGTGATATTTGTAAACACCTAAATTCGGCAACGAATCACTTAATAATGTTAGTATCGGCTTAATCCTTAAATCATGACTTGTGCACCCATTTTGAGCCTAATTGTTAAATCCTAGTTCATCCGTAGTCATATCATAAGAATTTCTCTCCTCATTGTACTCCTTACCCACTCATAGAAAATATCACATTAGTCAAAAGTAGTCTAGGCATCCTAATTTTTGAGCACACAAATTTACAACATTGCACTTCTCTCTTAGACCAAACTGTCCCAATGGGACCAAACCATCCAACGGTTTGGACTGGAAATAATGATTTTTTCCAGGGCTACCCAATGGTCATTCTCTCAATTTGATATCTTTTATGGGTAGGTACTTTAACTATGGGCCAATCTTAATGTAAAATTATACCTGCATAACCATATATAAATAATTCAAATGCACTCATTTACTCACATGACGTTCATATGACACTTTCAAGAGCTCTGCTAGAAAATATCACTAAAAAGGCATACAAAAATCTTCTAAATTTCCCTAAAGCAATAGTAGAGATTAGGAGCATACCCCACACAAGTATGAAACACTCCAAACTAGATTTAAGAGTTAAGATTCCCAATCCAAAGGTCCTCGAAGAAAATTCAATCCATTACAAAGAATTATCAAGTGACCGACTTATCAAATATAGTTGCATCCATACAATATTATATCTCTAGGTGGAGAACTATGAGTGGTTTGAGGACTCTTTAAAGTATTGCCAATGTAGGTGGTGTGTGGTTTGAACTTCAACCCAAAACATTAACCTTTTTGTAGGTTTTGATCCATGGTTAGGATTGTGGGTCATTTCAATTGATTGCACATCTTTCCACACATTTACAAGACTTAATATCTTATAGTGAAGCATATTTTAGTCAATCACAAAGGCATATAAATTTGTACATCTCCATTAGCCTCACATATGAAACAACTAGATAAGGATACGAACTCCAAATAGTTTTGTATGTAAGCAATAATTTTTTTCCCAACAAATAATGTAGATCTAGAATCATAGATGAAGCATCTGCCAAGAACTAGTCATTTTTTCTATCTATCACACCCAAATCAACTTCTAGGCCAATGAAATAGTTAAAGGAACTCATCTTCTCATGTATTACACTATTTGGCACATGTTTCAATTAATTTATCTTATAATTGCAATATATATGTATATTATGATTTGAATGCTTGATTATTAATCTGGATACATATCTTATTCTAACCCTAATTTGAAATTTAAATGAGTAAGAAGGAATTCTTTATCTCCACACTTATTTATTTTTGCAGGTTGGATAAATATTTAGAAACCCTTTATCGCAAGTGTTTTAAACATTTTTACCCAAGTAAACCCCCAAGAAAATCCTCCTCTATTTAATTATTTCTCATACATACTCATTTACATGATGTTCATCAATGCTTTTGTGGAATTTTGTACTTGAAAATTTTAAACAACATAAATTATATAAGTTTTTCCCTCACATGTGATATCATATTTTCTCAATCATTTTTTTTCCCATGTCCTAACCTTACACATGAGTTTATTTAAATTGATTGAGGATATGAAAATCCTCCTTTATTTAATTAAAGCTTGTACATACTCCTCTACATGATGTTCATTGTGGCTTTAGTGGAATTTTATACTTGAAATTATTAAACAACACAACTACTCTAATTTTTTCACTCACATAAGGTATCTCTTGTTTCTAACAAGGCTTCCATTGGAGTTATTCATGAAGGTTTTCCCTCACTTTTTACATTTCATGCTTGACATGCCTCCTACTCCTTATATGATATGATTAGTTAAGTATAAAATTGTGCTTGAAATTTTAAATTTACGTGAAGATGCTCAAAGCTTACTATTATACTAAAGGAAACCTACTAGACCAAACTCTATTACATTGTTATCTAATTTGAAACTAGTACAAATGTCTTAAATAGATGTATTTAAAAAAAGTCAAGGGATATCAATTTCAAGGCTCTTATATTGCATTCTTCATATACCATAGTAATTAATAACTCCATTACATTATCCATAAATTTTCTAATGACTGATGTCAAATGGTGTTGAGTTGTGGAGCTCAATTACTTTGGATTAGCATGCAATGTAAGACTTGCTGGAAATAACAGTAACTGTCATCGGTTAGGAGGGATAGGCATCGGTCACCTAAGACCAACATCGGTCAGGCAAGGCAGAACTGACATCGATTACCTGTGCGAGGATGTTTTAATTAACTCTCGGGAATTAGATCTATTTTTAGCATTAAAGTATATCTATTGATTGTAATTACATTTCTAAGTGCCCTAAGTCTATAAATGACTATATACGCATGAAAGCTAGGGTTTACAAGTAAGGATTAATAAGAATTAAGAAGAACTTGCAAAATTTAGTGAGAGAGAGAATTCTTGGTGATGAAGCAAAAGCTTGAGAGAAAGAAAGTACTGTACATCTGAGAGGTGTGGAAGATTGTAAATCTTCATTGTATATCTTGTCAAAACTTTAGATAATAGATTGACTTGTTTCTTGGTGGACGTAGCCCACACTGGGTGAACCACGTTAAATATTGTGTTGATTTATATCTCTTGTTTTGTATATTTCTTCTAGTAGAATATCCACTTTTATTTGCATGTATGCTTAGATATGATATATTATCTGTACAAACGGTGTGCTAACTCCAACAACTGGTATCAGAGCTTTGTTTGAGGGTTTTATGTGTTGACAAATTTACTCACAGAGGGTTTTCTGATTGAGTGGTAGCTACATCAATGATAGAAGAAAATAAATACAAGGTAGAGAAATTTGACAATGAAAATTATCAATTATGGAAGATGCATATTGAGGATTATTTGTATCAAAAAGATTTGTTTTTACCATTGGATAAGAAGTCTAGACCTATGAAGATGCCTGATGAAGAATGGAAGAATCTTGATAGAAAGACTTTAGGATCTATAAGATTGAGCCTGACAGCATCCATGGCTTCCAATATTACAGAAGTGACTTCTACGGTAGAGTTAATGAAATCTCTTGCTAATTTATATGAAAAACCTAGTGCTTCAAATAAAGTTTATTTGATGAAGAAATTATTTAGTTCTCAGATGCATGAAGGTGGATCTGCATCTAGTTGTTTGAGTGATTTTTGATCTATTGTAAATCTGTTAAAATTGGTTGAAATACCATTTGATGATGAAGTAAAAACACTTTTATTCTTATGTTCTTTGCCTGATAGTTGGGATAACTTGGTAATGGTTGTTAGTAATACAACATCTACTAATAATATTTTGAAGTTTGATGATGTGGTTGGTATAATCTTGAATGAAGAAATTCACCGGAAGAGTATAGAGGAATCATCATCTGGAAATATTTTTAATGTAGAAAGTAGGGGCAAGTAGAAGGAGAGATCCAAGAGTAAGAGTAATGGGAAATCAAAGTCAAAAGATAGTAGATCTAAATCCAGAAGTAAGAGAATTACTTGTTGGAAATGTGGAAAGAAAGGACATGCAAAGAAAAATTGTTGGTCAAAGGATAAAGAGAACCAACAACCAGACAAAGGTAAAGAAGAAAATCTTGCTACATCAGAGGTAATACAAGATACTCTTATTATTTCTTTAGATAATAGAATTGAATCATGGGTTTTAGATTCAAGAGATTCTTTCCATGCAACCCCTAATATGGGTTATTTTAAAAATTATGTCCAAGGTAATTTTGGGCATGTTTATTTGGGTGATGATGAACCTTGTAGTATTATTGGTAAAGGGGAAGTTCATCTAAAATTGCAGAATGAAAATACATGGGTATTGAAAGATGTGAGACATGTGCCAAGCCTCAGGAGGAATCTTATTTCTACAGGGCAACTAAGTGAATCTGGTTACATGGTTACTTTTACAGGAGACTCTTGGAAATTCACCAAGGGTGCTCTTGTTGTGGTAAAAGGTAAAAAGGTAGGCATGTTATACTTATCTACCTATATTACTGATTCCTTTTCTGCATTATCTACTTCAGATTCAGATGCATGCATGTGGCATAACCGGTTGGGCCATATGAGTCAAAAAGGAATGCAGATCTTAAAGGCTAAGGGTAAGTTATCAAATTTGAAAGATTTAGATCTTGATTTATGTGAGCATTGTATCTTTGGAAAGTAAAAGAGAGTGAGATTTCTCAAAGTTGGGGAAACTAAGGAGCATAAATTGGAGCTTGTACACTCAGATGTGTAGGGATCAACTTAGGTAGCTTCTTATGGTGGATCCTAGTATTATGTTACTTTCATTGATGATGCTACAAGAAAGGTATGAGTTTATTGTATTAAGCGTAAATATGATGTTTTTGAGACTTTTAAAAGATGGAAAGCCCTTGTTGAGAATGAATCAAATTCAAAGTTAAAGTTTCTTAGATCTGACAATGGTGGTGAACACTGTAGCAAGGCTTTTAATGATTATTGTTCAGTGAATGTGATACGTAGAGAAAGAACGGTTCCAAGAAAACCACAGGAGAATGGTTTTGCAGAAAGAATGAACAGGACAATCATAGAACATGCTAGAAGTATGAGGATACATTCTAGATTGTCTTTATAGTTTTGGGCAGAAACAATTGATATAGAGGTTTATTTGATTAACAACGGGACTTCAAGTTCACTAGATGGAGGAATACTAGAGGAATCTTGGACCGGAAAATAGGTAGATCTTTCTTTTCTTAAATTTTTTGGTTCAGAAGCTTTTGTGCATATTGATAAGGAAAATAGGAAAAAGTTGGATGCAAAATCCAAGAGGTGCACTTTCATTAGTTATGGATCTAGTGATTTTGGTTTCCATTTTTGGGATTTAGAGAATTCTAAAATTATTAGGAGTCATAATGTTGAATGTAATGAAAAGAGAATGTACAGTGATCAAATTTTGGTACCCAAGGATGAACCAGTTGAGAATTTTGTGAATGAAAATGATCTCTTGGGTTTAAAATTATTACCAACAAGGTTACACAGTAACCGATGTTGGTTGACCCATGACCGAAATTGGTCAAATGAACCGGTATCGGTTACAGAAGATCCAAACCAACATCGGTTATCAGAACCAACATCGGTTAGAGGTGACCGACATCAGTCACTGTCAGATTTAGATACAATTGTCCAGGAGGTCCAAATTGAGCCTTTGGTACTCCAAACTCCTGTGAGAAGGTCACAAATGGTTAGTAAACCTCCAGAAAGATTTACACCTTCTCTATTTTATTTATTATTGACTGATAATGGTGAACCAAAAAGTTTTTAAGAAGCAATGTAGGATAAGACCCACATCCAGTGGGAGCATGGCATGGATGAGGAGATGGACTCCTTGAAACATAACCAGACTTGAGATTTGGTTAAGTTTCCAGTAGGTAAGAGAAAATTGCAGAACAAGTGGGTTTACAGGATCAAGGAAGAAGAGGGTGGACAAAAAAGGTACAAGGCAAGAATTATAGTAAAGGGATTTACACAGAAAGCAGGTATTGACTTTGGTGAAATATTTTCTCCTGTTGTTAAGATGACTTCTATTTGTACTGTATTGAGCTTAGTTGCAGTAGAATATTTGTATTTAGAGCAACTAGATGTGAA
Source organism: Taxus chinensis (assembly GCA_019776745.2). Classification (NCBI taxonomy): domain Eukaryota; kingdom Viridiplantae; phylum Streptophyta; class Pinopsida; order Cupressales; family Taxaceae; genus Taxus; species Taxus chinensis. The sequence continues at coordinate 92,918,081 of CM034146.1, forward strand.
TACGACTTTCCTTCATGGTGATTTGGATGAAGAGATTTATATGCAGTGGTCGCTTGGGTATGAAGTCAAAGGTAAGGATAAATTAGTGTGCAGTTGAAAAAGAGAATATATGGGCTCAAGAAAGCTCCAAGACAATGGTACATGAGGTTTGATAATTTTATGCATGAGCATGGTTACTTGAGATGTAAATCTGACCATTGTTTTTATTTCAAGAAACTTGAAAATGAGAGCTATATTATTTTGTTACTGTATGTAGATGATATGCTTATTGCATGATTTAATATGGAGGACATTGGTGAGCTTAAGAGAAAGCTAGCTCACACATTTTCTATGAAGGATTTAGGAGTTGAAAAAAGAATCCTTGGCATGCAAATACACAGAGACAGGGAAAACAAGAAATTGTATTTGTCTTAGGAGGATTATCGCTACAGGGTGTTAGAAAGGTTCAAGATACAGAATGCAAAACCTATTAGTACATGTATGGTTGGACACTTCAAATTGAGCAAATATCAGTGTCCATCATCACAAGAGGAGGTCAAATACATGACACGAGTGCCATATGCTTCAGCAGTTGGGAGTCTCGTGTATGTTATGGTTTGTACCAGATCAGACATTGCAAAAACAATGAGAGTTGTGAGTAGATATATGGCCAATCTAGGTAAAGAGCATTAGAAAGCAATCAAATCGATACTTGGGTATTTGAAAGGGACATATCACATGCAGTTATGTTATGGAGGTTTGAATATTTCATTATGTGGCTATGTTGATTCAGATATGGCTGGAGATTTGGATGGTAGGAGGAGCACTACTAGATATATTTTCATAGTAGGTGGGACAAAAATTAGTTGGATTTCAAGATTGCAGAAGGTTGTGGCTTTGTCTACTACAGAGGAAGAGTATGTTGCAGTTACAGAGGCTAGCAAGGAGATGATATAGATGATTAGGTTCATGGAAGAGTTGGGAAAGGAGCAAGATGATTGTAAATTGTTCAGTGAAAGTCATAGTGTAATTCATTTGGTAAAGAACTCAACATTTCATTCAAGAATGAAACACATTCAATTGAGGTATCACTTCATACGAAAGGTATTTGAGGATGGACAATTGAATCTGGAAAAGATTCATACAAGCAAGAACCCTGCGGATATGATAACAAAGCCATTAGCAAAGGAGAAGTTGGAGCTACACTCCACTTCTGTTGGTCTTCAAGTCTGATACTTGAAGAGGAAGAAACAAAGCTAAGGAAGAATCTAAGAAGGACGTTGTATAGGTATGGTGCAGTAATTAATCTCCAAGTGGGAGATTGTTGAGTTGTGGAGCTCAATTACTTCGGATTAGCATGCAATGTGAAACTTGCTAGAAAATACAGTAAGCGTCATTGGTTAGGAGGACTAACATCGGTCAGAAAAGGAAGAACTAACATTGGTTAGGGAGAAACGACATCGGTTACCTGTGCGAGGACGTTTTAATTAAATATCAGGAATTAGATCTATTTTTAGCATTAAAGTATATCTATTGATTGTAATTGCATGGCTAAGCTCCTTAAGTCTATAAACAACTATATAATCATGAAAACTAAGGTTTAGAAGTAAGGATTAACAAGAATTAAGAAGAACTTGCAAAATTTGGTGAGAGAGAATTCTTGGTGATGAAGCAAAAGCTTGAGAGAAAGAAATTATTGTACATCTAAAAGGTGTGGAAGAATGTAAATCTTCATTGTATATCTTGTCAAGCTTTGGATAATAGATTGGCTTGTTTTTTGGTGGACGTAGCCCACATTGGGTGAACCACGTTAAATCTTGTGTTGATTTATATATTTCTTCTGGTAGAATATCCACTTTTAATTACTTGTATGCTTAGATTTGATATATTATCTGTACAACCGGTGTGCTAACCCCAACAAATGGTGTTAATTTAACTGCACCACTATATCAAGCTCAAGAAACTCTTTTTAGGCAAAAAATAGGTTCCAAAATATACTAAATGGATATGTTATTATGAAATCTAAATCAAATTTTATATATAAAAGAAAATACTTCTAAGTGATGGTCAAATACACAACATTTAAAGTAGAACAATGATTCTTAACCTCATTGGAATTATAGTTCACCGCCACCACATTGCTACACCCTTAACCCATAAAAAGTAGTAGGATATGTATGGCTGAGTTATACCTAACATAATCTCTTACCTTGTCATATCACATTTATTTTTTCCTTCATATTACTTGTAGAGTTTTCCAATGGAGTAATCATAGCCTAATTAGGGTATAGAAAGGAGGTATTGTATGGTACTTGAACGTCACATTGCGTATTGTGTTCTTATTATAAGGTCGTGGAGGTTTTCACCTCAAAGTTATGTAATCATATATTTTCAACATTCTACTATGGTCTAAATCATACCATGTGGACATGATATATTCTACTCTTATAATTTTGAATAATTTATATTGTCCTCTTACTATGATATGTTATTCAATCTACACCTTCACGTGGGCTAAGAAGGTCTATAGATTATCCTCTCTCTTATAAACAATATATATTAGGACACATAGAGGATGATGTAGGAGCATCCAGGTTCATAGGCAATCTTGTATCAACCAAATATAGTTTGAGTTAGTTGTTGCATTATGCTTTACATATATTGTTGTTGCACAAGCCATTTTTTTTTGAATTGTCTTATTGGCAAGCTCCGTAGTAATGTGTATCATTCTATGGAGAATGTAATCTTATTGCATAATGTCAGTGTTATACACAATGTCATTGTGTAATGATTAGTCTAATGTGTAATATACGTTAATATATGGAGTCTTTATGCAACATGTGTAAACTATTGGAATTTTATCTTATTAGTATTGGTTGATAGGCGAATGAGGTGGAATACTAAAGAAGTTGGGAAATTATATTGGGATCCACAAAAAACTAAGTAAATCGACACAAGATTAAATGGAGATAAATAATACTATTTTTTTTTTATGTTTGAAATAGGTAAAACATTAGAGAAAAATCATTCAAAGCTACAAAGGATAAAAAAGGCCAAATGAGTTTGTAATGGGTGTTTACAACCTTTTTAACCCTACTATATTAAATTTTATGGACATACAAAAAAATGAAAAGGAGTTTAAGGTTTGAAACTAGGATGTATTCTGATTAATTAACTTCTAACATTAATCATATAATATCATAATAATGCATTAGCAATTGCAATTAAAGACTACAATATGATATAAAATTGCAATAATAAGAAGGACAATGTACTTAGCTACACATGATTGTATAAAAGATATTTGAATGCAAAGAATGGAAAATATGGGAGTACTAAGATTGAAGATTCTTCATTCTAGAGATGGTCAATAGAAAACCTCCTGGTGCAAGACTATACAACTTAGTCAGTTTGTAATGTATGGTCTTGACCCTATGGTACGGTCTTGGATCATCTTGGAATGAGAATCTATAAAACTATGGTCTCTTTAGTTGTTTGGAAATGTGTCTTACTATCAAACCCTAGTTTTTGATAAATCCCAAAGCCATTTGTACTCAACTGAATCACACTCAAACCTAACCATGGTAAAAAAACTCTACAATAATGTTACTGTTTGGATTGAATTGTAATTCATGCACCACCTACATCAACACTACTCAAAAAGGTATAAAATTACATGTATTTCTCCAGGTCTAGCATGTGACATCTATATGAATGTAACTTGTTAGCAACTTGAACCACTTTGAACATGTTTGAGAGGATTATGCTCTTACTAATATTTTGAAGTAGGTAAATTTGTGTGCTTGGGAATAAGGGAAGCTAAAATTATTAACCTAGTTGAGTTCTTCAGAACTATAGTAGTGGCTGACATAATGAATGTTCATAAGATTTGGGAAGATTTAGGGAGCCTTAACTACCTTTTGCAATGTATTTGTAATGGGGCTGCAAATAAAGTTCTAAGTTAGTGAATGAGGTGATGTTAACTTGGTTGTATACGGCTCTAGAGGTAAATTATCATGAAAAGGTGGACATGGGAAGATAGAAAGACCCAAAAATGTTATTTCATTAGAACTAGAGTTGGAAAATGTTTTAGTGTAGGACTGTATAGGTCTATCAGGAGTGGATTATTAAACTTGACCGATCCATATTAGTTTGAATAGGAAAAATGTGAATGGAATCTAAAATTTGAACTATAATTCTTAGAGATTAAACATTTATTACATTGGCTTGTATTAATAATTTTTCAACACATCAGTGTGTGGGAATAAGCAAGTTAGGAAATACACAAAAAAAATACTAAATGAGGATATGATGTGGGTGTTTTTCTTAGCCAAGAAGCATAGTCACAATTAACATCGTTAAAGGGTACATCGACAAATGTGAGTGTCTACATTTTCCCCCATTTTAGTATGAAATGAAAATTACATGCATAATGAAAAAAGATACCTGGGTGTGTAGACACAATATTTATTTTCTTAAAGTTTTTGTTGTCTACATGTGTTGGTGTTAGAACACTCCATGATGAAACTTATAACACAGAGTGTAATCCATGTCCATAGTAGAAATTTAACTATAAATTAACTATAAATGTAAAATTTAAACTTGCATAAAGTGAAATAAAGAGGTGTAATTTAGCATGAAAAGAATACACCTTTTTATCTTGTAGATGAAAGATATCTCATCCTTTCTTACAGTTGGAGATTTAGATTGTTGCTGCTGAAATTTCCAGAGGATTGGGGGTGAATAATCCTCAATTATGATGATGGAGAAACTATAATATTTGGTGTGTGCAACCTAACACTGAATAAAAAGGTAGAGAGATATTAAAGTGCACCTCATGAAGGAATAAGATCACGTATAAAAGTTAATAACCTTGATATCTTCCCCTTTAAAATGGGGAGAGGAGAGAGTTCCTATGAAGAAATTATATGCTTAATACTTTCCATAATCCCATGAACCGCACTGTTACATATGGATCTAGGTCTAATTTTTCATTTATAATGTTACAGATAAGCAAAAATATATATGTGGATCAATCCCACAGAATCACAGTAATAAGAACTATGAACGTAAAATATAGAACCAAAAATACATGACAAGAAGATAGGATTTAATGTGGTTCACGCAATGTGGGCTACATCCACCAATAAACACTTTCCTAGATTTTATTATGAGCCAACAAGAGTATAATCCATTCTCAAATCAGTCTTCTCACAAAACACAGATCTTGGTTGGAGCTATTATACCAAAGAGTTTTTTATTTCCAAAATTAATTTAATAAAGTGAAATATCAAAAAAACTGACCTTAGAAGACGAAAGAGTTTACTGATATCTGTGATGATGGGTTTTGATACCAATGCTTGATTGACATTGATGGATCCAAGTGAGCACCCAAATTCTCCTTTCGAATGGGATATGCTACCTATAATGCACAAAAACTCAAAAAAAGATAGGATTAGATAGAGATATGGTGGATTTCATGGAAAATTCCAGTCCTTAGAAGTCAATGGACTTCCTTGAAAGGATGTAAATCCACGTTCAAGAAATCAATCTGATAATGATGAGATAAAATGATAAAACATACACAATAACCAAAAATGAAAAGGTAAAGGGATTGATGTGGTCCACAACTATATGATGGTTTGATGGTGACACCTGATCTAAAGGGAGTCTAGGGATCACCAAATGGATAAAAGGAGTAAGGATGTAGACAATTGTGCACTCACAAAGGTGAGCAGGGTGATAGATTTTATCTAAATAATTGATAGATTGCTAAAGATGGCTCAAAAGAGATTGATATGACTAGACATACACCTACAAAGGAAAATTTGTAATGAGTGACATGATTTGGATATCAAAAGGGAAAGATTAGGGGTTAAATGATCTAACAAATCAAGATAATTGATGATCTAGGATGATCGACGGTGATTGGGAGAATCAATGGCGATTTCTGGGGAAATGGACATGGTGATAACAAACAAGATAAAGTTGATCGAGGATTGTAAATGGTGACTAAACGAGATAATAATGAAAAAGGGAAGGCACTTACCTCATATAATTTGATAAATGAAGACAACCTAAGATCCCATATTAGCTTGAGAGAGAAAAACTAAAAATGAGAAAGAGATTGTCCAGTTGATTCTTGGAAGTTTCAAAGGACTCTTTACCACCCACTATAAGCATCCCTTGAATGCTACCATGATGCATCTCAGCACTTTGAGACTTGAGGTTCATGATTTAGAGGAGCATTAATGCATTTTCCCTTTCTTTTTTTTCCACAACCATCCAGTAACTTCTCCCTTGGATTTAAGGATCATAAAGCATAAATCTCATCTAGAGGAACTAGTAGAATAATTTCTATAGGGTCGTTACCATATTTTATGGGCTATGAATCATATGGTGGTCTAGAAGGATGAGGCAGTAAAGACTTTCTTCTTTTCTACAGTATAAAGGTAGAAACTACCTACCAAATCATGATTTTTGATTAACTTGCTTGAAGGATGGGTGTTGAGGAGAAGAGGTTCCTCACAGGGTTTTCTCTTCATGAAATGGTTGATAAGTATGGTTTCATGACTTTAACTGACTTTGGTTTTCTAAAGTCACTATGGCATATTTCCTTTGAAAAATAAACAATCTAGGATTATACAACTATTTCAGCTAATGAGACTCTACGTTTAATCTGTCTTTTATCAATGGGGAGAAATCATACTTAGGACAAGATTTCTAAGGGAAATAAGAAGTATGGGTGATCTTACCAATAGTCAATAAACCTATCTAATGGACCCCTAGAATTGAAGAGGAAAATAACGGTATTCTTATCTAGATAGGTATGGTATTAAAATTGCCCCTTCAGTTCAAGTAGGGTTGAAAAGAGGGAACTAAGTGCTTCATCAACAAGATGATGAGACTGATAATTCCTAGATTTATTTCATATAGGCGATTTCCTCCTCAAATTAGATGTGATTATGACGCAACGTAAGGATAACCAGTTTGAAAAGTTCCATTTGGGAAAAGGTTTGATAAATGTTTCGTTGGTACCTTCCCTATGACAAGGGTATCAAAACAATAGGTGCTTCCATGGAATCCAGCTTATAGGAGAGTTGGAAGGGTCTTGTTTCCTATGGACAGTTATTAAACCTAAAAATGTAAGCCACATGGACTCTAGGAAATCAATCTTCTAGGGGAATCAAAGGACAACATCTTCCAAAATGGACATATAAATTGTCTGTGCTAAGATTTGGCATTGAAGTCTATGAGGGTTTAGCCAGTATTGCTGGTCCCCTAGGATTTGGCTGTCATCTAAGAATGAGTCATTTTGGATCTCCCCTGAAAAGTGTGACAGTGTTATTTTACCTCCAAATCCCTCCCTCTTCACAAATCCCTAGTTAACCAAAGTCGAGAATACGGGATTTTGTGCACTAAGAAATGTATGACTAATTTTTAGTGAGTTAGGGCGACCTTGCTAAACGATTCAAGGAATTATTAGTAATTTCTACATGAACCGGATGTGTTAGAGGAGTTGTACATATTAACCTGCATCAATTTGACGACCATAGTTAAGTCTTTCGATTACAGTTTGGGAGAGTGAATTTGAGTGATCCCAACAGTAATTTTAAAGTAATGACAGTGGCACGAAAAACATAACAAGTAGATTAGGCTTCTTCATCTAATACTCATCTTTGGCCACAAATTCACCTCCATTCAGTATTGATATATGCCATTCATGACCTTATTCATGTAGTCCTATGATTAGTTACATTTTTGGACCAGTACAGATGGATGATACCTATGGTTATCATTAAATTTACTGTTGCGATTGTTAAAAACACTAGTGATTCATATAATTTATCGGTAGATTCAGTTGCATCTGAATTGATCGAATGCATGCTACATTATATTACTCGTCTCTCAAATCATTTTCATAGCATTGCATGGATTTGTTGAATATTTGATTATAATGTATGTTTTTGACCTTTGTGACATGACACATTTTACATAGTCCTTAAGATGACTAATCCGATGTTAGAATTCTTTCTGAATCCTAGCACAAAATCGTATTGTGGATATGTCATATTTTCATTCAATTAGATACAAATTCTAATGCAAGTGTGGGGTGGGGCAGGAGTTAGCAAGGAAATGACACCGATCTGATGGTTATATAACACATAGTTACCAAATATAGTAAAATCATGATGGATTGTTCCTTAGGTGTTGCTCTGAGATTTTTTATCCTGCCATCGTATAAAACTTCTTATGGTTATCAACGGTTTGTAGATCAATATTAAAATATAGGATGTCCATAGGATCACCAGGTTGTCAGTCCAGGGAGAGGGTTTTTATTATGTTGATGATACCGAGAGGGAGGAGGTTAAATTGGGGACGATCACCTCCAAGATTTTGTAGATACACCATGAGCTAAAAGGATTTTTATTTTTCAGACTCTCTATTCTCCCAAGAGGGAGGGTCGTGTTCGGATAATGATGATGATAATGGGAATTTCATGTTTTTCTTTACCTAATTCTAGTGGTGGTATATTTCCTTCGATGATGACTGGTGTTATTGCAAAGATGATGGAGTGTCGTAAAATTTTTGGATAGGCCCATGCATTACTAGTGCAAATTTATAGGGAGCTACGGGCTTGGAGGAAACTGTTGATGCGTAATCACAACACCCCTAATTGCTTGCAAGTCAATGGTTGAGGCAGTCAGTGTGATTCATCAAACATGGAGTTATCCCAAAGTGTGGGACTTTACAATCGGGATAACCCTATGGAGAAGGCCAACTTCCTAACCTATCCTAGTGCCAACTACTCTAAAGTGTAGAGAGTTGTAGATCTAACACTAATATAATGTTTTCCCAAGGATATAGAGTTAGAGAAAATGCATGAAAATTAAAACCTACTCTAAGGGAAGGTGATGCACCAAGGAGTGTTGAACAACCTGCAAAATAAACATGACACAACTAGAATATTTCAATGAAAACACAACAATACACAATAACCTTACATGCAATAGAAGATCAAGAAGATGCAATAGAACACATAAGAGGGTTTAAAACATCATCATATTTGATTTTATTGCTCTCAAATTGATACAACACATCACATTTATGGCCGAAGGCACAAATTTTGCATTACAATCTCTAGTAGGGAGGTTTGGAATCTCCACAAAATCTCTTATAGAAAAGAAGAAGAAGGGAGGGGCATATACAAGGTGTCCAACCTTTTGAAATGAGTACAATATATAGGAAGGATGAGAGAAGGGAGAGAGAGAGGAATTCAAAATCTTTCTTCAACCACCCTAAAATGCATTAAAATCACCTGCAACAATGATGGGTGCCATTGTAAAACCCATACCTCCTTGTGCTTTAACTTGTTGGATAAGAAAGGAAACCCATACCTCATCATTTAGGTAGGTGAGAAATCTGAAACCACCTCTAAAATGGCAGACTATATTTCTTCATTTTTAAATACTTAGCCTTACTAAATATAAGAAGACCAGTCGTGTTATGTAGAGGGAGCTCCCAGTCAAAATTTATGGCCATCTAAAGATGAGGGTGCCATATTGTAATAAATATGGGTGGTTATCTGCCTCTTTTCAGACTCTGAAATTGCATCACAATCTCTGAAATATGAAATTTTAGACTTTTTGATTTCGGAGTCCAGGTTACTGTTCATCGGTCAAATCGGCTTGAGAGTTCCGAAATGCCGAACCTCTAAAGTATGAAATTTGAAATTTGGAGTTTAGAATCTTAAACCATGTCACATGACACTTTTCATTGCTCAAGAAAAAAGGTTTCAAATTTTCAAAAATCCAAAGTCTGAAATTCAAACTTCGGGTTTCAGCCCCTTTTTTTTTTCGAGGAGTTTTGGGTTTTGGGATTTACAGGTTTTGGATTTTAGGATTTGGGGGTTTCAGGGTTTTGAGGGTTTCAGGTTGTAGGGTTTTGAGGTTTTGGGGGTTTTGAGGTTTCAGAGTTTTGGGGTTTTGGGGTTTCGGGGTTTTCACGTTTCGGGGTTTTGGGTTTCAGGGTTTTGGGGGTTTTGGGTTTTGGGGTTTTGGGATTTGGATGTTTTGGGGTTTTGGGTATCCACTTGGCATATGAAACCTATAAAATCCCAAAATCCCGAAGTTTGAATTTCAAACTTCGGGTTTTGAACTTTCAACTCCCCCTTTTTGCATTCCTTTCCTCCGAGTCCCCGAATTTTTCTTTAGCCTAAATCCAAACACCCCCACCTCTGAAGTCCGAATTTCAGACTTTGGAGCTTCTTCATTTCCCAAGCTCTTATACAATGTGATCAGCCCTCTTCAACCTATTCGGCCTATCCCGAAATGTGATCTCCCCTGGCCAAAATCGATCCCTGATTTTTTCTCTATGAAAGGTCATGTTTGTCCATTTTCACCTGAGGGTAAAAATTGGATAACATGTCCATACAAGATTTGGGATTGATATTGCGTTTCTATTACAACATTGGGATTTTGAGCATATTGTTGTGGATCATCCTCATGGTTTACCATAAAGAGGTGTGGATATGATTGGGAGATCGGCTGGCTTTATGAGATGATGATCTGACATAGGACATTCTAGAGGAGTTCATAAGGAGGCTCACTATAGAGAGCTCCTAATAGGTTTATAGGTCAGGGATATAATATGGAGACCTTATATTGGATTTCCAGTTTGGCCAGGGCTAGAGCGTGAGCTCAATGCAACTCAACAAGAGCTATAAGTGTAGGGGCGACAAGGGGGAGAGTGGGAGATTATCAAATTTAGCCATGTTAAACTATAATTTGGTCTGATACAGGGTGTTCCTGATGCTCTAATACTATACAGATGGGATAATGGGGATTTGGATACTCCCAAGGTAATTATGGGACCACCTCTTGTTGTGAATGATGAGGAGGGAGCCATGGGCATGGATGAACATGGGGACATGGTTCTGATAGATGATGTTGGTGTGATTGCGAGTTATACGATATGGTGGACTAGGGCATATGTTGAGCAGGAGAAAAATCATCTAGTTTAGAGAGGTAGGAGGATGTGAATCGGGTAGAGGAAGTGCATCAGGTGGTTGATGTTAGTGATGAGGAGGAGGATGGAGACAAGGAATCTTTGGAGGCCACTATCACATAATTGACAACCGAAAAGGCCACAACAGAGACAAAGAGAGATAGTTGGAGGGTGGAGCATGATGGTTTGGTTGGAGAGAGGGATAATCTGGTCAGGGAGAGGGATGTACTTATAGTTGAGTGTGATAACTTGAGGCAGGAACTATCACAGGATGAGACTAATTGGGATAAATATAAACAACATAGGGAGACTTTGAGATGAGCTTTCGGGATCACAGGGATGTTAGTTTTAGGTTCTGAGTTAGTGGATCGGGTACAGGATAGTCGTCAGATGGGACCACCCGAGATAGTTAAGTTGGCTCATTATTAGTTGGTGTGGGAGGAGATAGCCTAATATGAGGACCTAGTGGTGCAGAACTTTCCTAATGCACTTCGTTGTGCTGAGCATTGAGCCGAGTGAGGATTAGTCCCTAGTGTTAGTACAATGAGCATGGATTAGCCACCTTGGGGTCCAGATAGAGGAGAGGGTACTGACAGTGGTGCATAGGGTGCAAGTAACCAAGATGCTCAAGGTGCTCAGAGGAGCATCGTTTCTGGTAGCGATTTCTTTGTTACTATTGATTTTACTGGATGATGTATGATGTAGTATCTTTTGATGTGTATGGCTCTTTTATGAAGCCTACATTTGATGTATAGATTTTGATATACGAAGATCATGAGACTCTTGATGATGTATACAGAATTTGGATATATATATATATATATATATATATATATATATATGTATGTATGTATGTATGTATGTTGATGGGTTTGACTCTAGATTCCTTTTTTGTTTATTATGGTGTGATTGAATTATGTTTAATTATTGATGGTTCTATATGTATTTTTATTATATGTATGTTATTTATGATTTGGATTTTGTGTTGATATCTTATAGATATGATGGTTAAATTTATTTTATAATTATTTTGTTATGTTATGGATATTAATTTTTTATGTTTCTAAAATATCCCCTAATCATAGATGAGTAAATGTGGTAAAATTACTTTACACTAGATTTGATACATACATGATGGTAAAATGTAGGAACAAAGGCTCTTTCACTTTTAACCTTTATAAATGTTAACATAAATATTAGAAGAAGGTTTGGATGTGGATTTTATGATAGGGGTTATGAATGTCAAAAGTGATTTCTCATTAACTGTGTTTATGGTAAAATGGTCATGAATATGATTAGTTTGTGGTTAACGAGTTGTTGGAGAATGGTTCTTTAAAGACATCATGATTCTGGATTTGAGGTGCATTAGGATTATCTAAATGTAAATAACCTTTATCAATTATATGTTGGAGGACATTTCAGAATGAGTCACACCTTTCGATGTTGTGACATTTGACCCTATGGTATTTACAGTAATCATTTTATCTATACCATGAGGGTTTTGAAACAGACGTATCGCGAGGGCAGATAGGTGGAAGAGTGACGATGTTAGCAGCCAAGAGTTTATAAAAAACTGTGATGTATGAATCACAAATAGGAGTGTAGTTACGTTGAGGATGAGAGCATTTGGTGGTCAAACATTCCTTAGGGGTGGATTTGATGACTACTGTGTTGGCTAATGATTTGGATTTGTCTTGGCTGGAGGATGGTTTGGATGAAAATTCAGATTTTGGTTTCTTTGGTCAAAGTTTGACTCTACCTTTCTCAAGAGCATGGAGTTTTATTTTTCGAGCCATCATACAAGATTCATCAAATGTATAAAATAATTGTATTTTAAGTGTGCATGAGATATGTTTGGCACAAGAATGGGAAAATAACTCGATTAGATCAATTTGTGGGAGGAAAATGATAGTTGATTGATAACACCCCTCCGACGGGTGGCAAAATCTACAATGGAATCATCTTTGAATTGTTTGATCACGTACAAGTTAGTGCTAGTGATTTTATGTGTGATATTAATTGAAAAGTGTTCGAGGAATATTTACGCAAGTTGTGAAAATGAAAAGAGCAAATAATGTGGAATGATGTTATACCGGTACAAAGTAGGACCTGTTAGGGACATGGGGAAATTTCTCAACACTAAGTTCTGATCATGAGCAATGAGGTAGTAGGAATGACAGAAGGCCTAGATGTGTTGCTGAGGGTATTCCTTGTGTAAAATTTTAGAAACTTAGGAAGTTCCTAGTGAGGAGGATATGATTTGTACGACACATATGGATGAATAGGCTCATTATATATTTGTTCCTATGACAATGTGTTCTTAGGGCCCATAGAAGTGGCTTCAAGGCTATATATTATGTTCATTAAGGCCTAGAGAGGGTTGGTTTGTGGTTTTTTCAGTGTAGTGGATGAGGATGAACTAGGTTTATTATATGAGAATTGGTTAGGTTGCTGATATGGTTGATATTGCGAGGGAACATTATATTGGAAAGGGATATTTTACTGATGAGGGGTGCCTAGGGGAATGTTATAAAGGGGCTGTAAAGCTATAGGTTGTGAAGGTTTAATATACTGGTATTGGAAAGGCATGGAAGCAATAAGGAGGGGTTGTGATTATTGTGGTACATGTTGAAAGGGAATAGATGTGTGGATAAGAGGTTGTGATTTTTATGGAATGTGTTGAAAAGGAATGGAAGAGTAAATAAGTGGTTGGGATTGCTGAGGTATATGTTGAAAATAACAAAGGTATGAATGAGAGGTTGATATTTTTGTGGTATGGATCAAGAGGAAATGGGGATATTAGATGATTGTTGTGAGGATGGGAGAACAATAGAAATAGAGATGGTATTAATAAGTGGGTTTGATGTTAGAATGGAAATAAATATGTTTTGAACAATGAATGTGGGTTGTTGAGATGGGGTAGTCTAAGATACACTTGACAGGATAGCTACGAAGCTCATGGGAGGAGTTTGGATAGTAGAAGAAACCAAAGGGGTTGACATAGATGATGATGGGTTGGTATTGTTCTGAGGCAGGGTGGAGTGAATGAAAGGTATGATGAAGAAGTGGGTTGTTGATTATTGGTATCATGTGAGGAAACCACATTGAGGTAAAAAGCTATGATAGGGGCTAAAGACACAATGTTGGATATTTCTGATTGACTATTGATGGGATAAGGGTATATCTATTGAATGATTGGTTCGTGATTTGAATCGATAAGATGAGAGTAAACACATGAGGGGTTGGGTACATAAGGTCATGATTTAGGTGTGAAAGGTTGAAGATGAACACCCCAGAAAACATGTATGTATTAAGAGAAATGGGGTTTGAATCTAATATTTCAGAAAAGACTGGATCCCTGCTATCGAAGAAATAGGGAATAAAAGGGCCAGGTATTTAGGATGATGTAGATTGACTACTAGGGGAATGTGATTTTTTTAATCTTCTGGTGGGGGTGATAGGCTTGTCATTGTTCTAGTAAACGTGAGGCGTCTTCGATGCAATTTTGAAGATCTTCAATGGATTGATGAATATTTTCAGTCATTTTTTTCAGAAGTTTGGAGGTGATACTGTTGTCTTATAGTAACCATGAAAGAAAATAATCACCTACAAAGAAAAATAAATCTAAACTATTGATTACAAATAATAAGAAAAATCACGTAGAAGGAATTTTGATTATCTTTATTATCTAAAAAAGGATGAAATGTGAAAAATGGATGATAGGTTCTTAGGAAATGTTAGTCTATGGATAGTTTCAGGTGATGTTTATGGCTAGAGTCCTTGATATACTTGAAGGTATGTGAGGCCAAAATTTGTGTTGGTACTGGTACGGGGCCTGGTATTAGGGCATACCCCCTCACTTAACGGTCCCATCGATTAACTAAAATTGATTAATATTTGGGGTAGCTAATCTAATAAAAGAGGGTATAAATGTTGTAAATAAATGTGATAAAGTAATATAGAAATTACTAAATGGTAAAACTAATAAAGTAAAACCCTTATATACAAGAAGGAGGTGAGGAAAGAACTCAACTGATTATAGATGTCTATCGCAGAGATAACTAGAGAAAACAAAAGAAGGAATGATTGTACAGAAGTCCCAAAAAGGATGGATCTGGAGGATTTGAGTGGAATGGGGTCCCTAGAATAGAACTGGGGTACCCATGGGCACTTTGGGATAAAATCTGAGTGCCCTGATTTCCAAAAAATCTCTGGAACTAATTCTCACAGGGTCGGAAGGTGGTCTAAAATCCTTGCTATGTGTCGAATTGGGGTTGTTGTCCCATGCTGTATGTCACCAATAATCCAAACTAATGTAGAGACTTGTAAGAAGACAAGGAGTATCAAAACCCCAAAAATAAAGATGTAAAATGAATGGGTCAGACTGACCTTAGTTGCCAAAATAGTGGGCCTACTACTCTAAGTGCTGCAATACATTTCAGACCCAAATGTAGTTCTAGTGTGTGTGTGTGTGTGCATGTCATGCCCTAGGTGCTCTTGTGCCATTCACACTATGTGAAATAGTGAGCAGTAAGTAAATGTAGAAAATGTAATAAAATGTATGCATTGAATAAAATAGAATCCTCCCCCTATGAAGTGTGACTCCCTAGATTGTGCCTTGATGATGGAGCTATGTGGATGCAAATGCAATAGATAGATGTAACTCTAGATAAGCAATAATAGTAGAATGGTGCTAGGTCCCTCATTATGGTATCGTAACTTTATATTTATAGGGTTCTCTTGATCTAATTTCGTAATTAACCCTGACATGGCTAACTAGGAAAAAGATAAGGATGAAAAATGGCTAGAAAGATCCCAAAAAATTGTGGGAAACTAGAAAAATTATCGAGGCACCCCAGGTGGGATTGGGGCACCCATGGGTGCCCTAGTACTACCCTGGGTTCACAAGCCAAGGATAAAATGATGGGAAAGTGCTGAAATAGACTGGGCGTGTAAACAAAAATGTGTGGGAAACGACGAAATAAAATAAAATAAGATGGCTAAAAGATGAGTTTAATTAGTATTTTCTTTACTCAAGAGCCTTCTAAATAGTAGTATGAGTTCAGGATAAATAAATGTCTAAAGTGCATAATTTTTTGATTACATTTTCCCCTCACTTTATGTTGGTGAGTTAAAATCTCGGTAACATAAAGTAGATAGAAGTACGTACCTGATGTCTATTAAGAGTGTAGAAAAAAACATGCCGAAGGACTACACAAAAGCATGGAATAAAAGAAAGATGGAGGAGCATGGAAACTAAAGATGAAAAATGTGCAAATAAAAAGTGATGAGAGTGAACCTAGGGTAGAACGCATGTGTAGTTGTTGTGGTGTTTAGTATATCCATATGGTTAGTAAAGCATGTGTTGTCGCAGAATGTTGTTGTTGCCCCCAATTTGACTGCTTATTTCTCATACGGTTAGACCTGCAAGGATAAAATGATAAAGTAGTCAAATATGTATGTATATAAGTGAAAAAATTCTATGTAAAATACGCATGTAAATGAAAGTGTAAAATACAAAAATGTAAAGTACGTGAAAAGAAAAGTATAAATGGAACATGTGCACTTGATCTATGTGGAGAGAAAGTGTGTAGAAGGATATCTTGTCTTGCGAGTTTTTTGGGTGATCTCACACCACCCTGGTTGAAGAAGTGTAGGGAGGAGATGCCTTGTGTCCTCCAAGCTCTAACCGCTTCTACTAAAATGTGTTTGGAGAGATCTTTATAGCGTCCTGGTTTTTTGGGTGATCCGATGCCACTAGCTGAAGTAGTGTAGAGAGGCACACCCACTGTAACCCCCAAACATGTAACTACTTCCCAAAAATGCTAAGGAAACCATGTCCTATAAAATTAGATGTGTATGGGGTTCGTAGATTGGTCTTAACCCACTCACTGTAGAAAACTGAACTGTGCCAATGTAGAATCTCTGTGTTAGTATGTAAAAACCCCCAAATGATGCCCCCCTTTTTGGGGGCACATGCAATGTCAATGATAGGAGACATGTGGCCCCAAAAGAGGATCGACCATGTAAACTATGCCTTGTATGGGGGAACCTTGGAATGCGCTTGGTAGAAAGCCAAGGCACATGCACAAACATGAAGGCTAGCCAAAGAACAAGTGTTAGTACGAATAATGTATGCATGTAGAAAACACATTGTAAGCTACGTAGACAATGTGTAAGCTATAATGCAAGTAACACGCAAGAAGATAATCAGTCAAGCTGCAAAAAATGGGTTTCAAACATGGGACCTCACTCATTATGTCACAAGACACTAAAAGGCCATAATGGCTCGTATACAAAGAAACAAGTGTGCACACTAAAGCAAAGGGCAAGGGTTGTAGACAATAGAAAATAATGGATCAAACAAGTAGAAAATAAACAGACATAAGTAGCCATGGTAGCATAGTAATTCTATAAAATACAATTGCTACACATGGAACCACCCACTAGCATGTTAGATAACGATAACCAATCATGTCAAAAGCGTGTATGATCTAAGTAAAGTAATGATGATAAGTACAAAATTAAACAATAGAACTTGTAGTGAGATGTATGTGGATGCCCCTGGTAACCATTGTGGGAATGGTAGTAGCCAAGCATCCCTGTTGCATGTAAGAGGCATGTATATGTGATCATAACTAGAAAAAGACATGAACACACATGTTTGAATGGTAAATATAAATTACATACAAGAGATATATCTAGCATGTGTAATAAAGTGAACATGTAAATCACTAGGAATCAAGAATAAAAGCAACCAAGATAATGCAACATGTTGTGGATGGATGGAATGGAATGCAAAAGATGGAATGATAAGAACCACATGTGCCCCTGAAGTGGAACCAAGTTTTACATAATGAGGTTCATTTTTTTACCACCTCAGTAGTCAATAATGAACCATAAACGAGAGTGCGTCATTGGGAAATGGTCAAGTAGTGTTTGTTATGTTTAATGCATTGTGATGAGTGTGTATGTAGTGGTGATGAAGTACGACATATATAAAGGATGAGCGTGAACCCTATAGCTGAAGCATATATCAAAATGGATGAAATGGAGGAGTGATGATTTATCCTAAACATATATCTCTATATGATGAATGAATGAGTGATGATTTAGCCCTAAGCATATATCACTATAAAATGAATGGACGAGTGATGATTTAACACTAAGCATATATCACTATATGATGAATGGTAAAGAGTGGTGATGTAATGTAGAGTGTACACCACTAAAAGATGATATAATAAGGGTGGTGATCTAGCCTAAAGTGTATACCACTACAAGATATAAAAAGAGTGAGTGGCTATGTAGCCTACAACATAGGTCACTAGCCTATGAATGTCGTAGTGTTGGAAAGAAAATTTGTCAGGTGGACAAATTTATGGGTTTCTTGCCAACAATTTGGGAATATAAGTCCCTCTACTTAAATGATGCAACTTTTGTGTTTACATGTGCATGAAAAGTGATTTCTGTGGTGGTTTTTTAATCAGGGATCCAACAAGGGCACTCTATTGACCCTGAGTAAAAGATAGCAATTTCTTGCTAGAGAGTAATTTGCGAGAGAAGGGGAAGGGAGTGTTATCCATTTATTGCTCGATTGGGAAAAAATAGACAATGATGGTAAATTACACCTTGGGTACAGAAAAATTATTCATGGAGAAATTCATGAAGTTGGTTCATTGGATGACGCTGCAGTGTTTGAATCCATCTTGATCTATGAGTTACTAAAGAAATCTAGTTCAGACAATGAGTATTTATTCACAACATCATATGGTTCAGGTTTTCTCAGGTGTGAACATAGCCTCCGACAGGCCAACATTTATCCAACACGGGTGAAAAATGGTTAAATTAGTAGACAAATATTCCAGGTGTCCTACCATTCCTCTATGATGCTCTAAAACTGAGAAAACCCCAAAAAATTCAAAGGGTCGGTGTAAAGTTAAAAATTTAGGAAAATGGATGTTTGGGGGCTCATGAGCTAAAGTAGCTCACCGAATAGCTCAGCAAGCTCACATAAGGTAGTTTCATCGAGCTAACCGAGTGTATAGGAGGTGATTTGTATCAAGGATCTCAAGCTGCTTATTGTTTTTTGCATAGTGTTAATGAGGGACTTGGGCCATGTTAGTTTGGAGATAATTCAGGTAAGCCAATTGAAGTGATAACGAGTTGGTTTTCAGTGGGCCGAGAATCCACTTACCACTTTGACAGGATAAAGCTTGGCATGGGATATCCAGGGAGGATGGTTCAACATGGTAAATAAGCTCATATCAGGACAAAATTTAAAATGAAGGGACAAAATCGGAGCCTAGTAGGGATAGTGTGCAAGTTTGGGAGGTCGAGTCTTTTTGTGGCTCACTACGGGTTTGAACTATTGGTAGCTTGACATAGGTTTTGATCTCATCCATAAGATTATTGTATGGAAAATGCAAACCGATCAACTCTTCACAATGCAGGTGATGGCTTGACTCGAGCTCGTAGGTCATGGATCTTTGATGAGCTTTGATTGAGCTTAGTGGAAGTTGTTAGTAAAGACTCAGATCAAGTCAACTCAGCATTAAGATGAGTTGCAAGGTCAGGGCCAAAGTAGGAAAAAGTAAATTCCATGGAACATGAATGCTTTGGTTGATACACTTCAAAACATTTATCCTCAAAAATCAGTGAACATAGTGGGATAATAGGCTGAATAGCTTGAGTCGAGCTTAGGAGTGATAAACATTGACAGATCGAGTTCATGAGGTGTGTCAGAAAAGTTGGCAGAGATGGATCTAGATAAGAATAACTTCCACAAACGAAGATGGATGGAGGTTCAAGGATTTGTTGGGTTTGGATGTGAGAGCTAGAATGTGAGCTAAGTAGTGAGTTGACTTGCCATATTTGAAATCAATGGCTCAATTTTTTTTGTATAGATCCATTCCACAACCAAGAGGATGGTAGTGAATGTATTGCTAGGAACCATAGGAATGCAAAACTCGGGAGGTCAAGCAATGTTCACAGGATCGAAATCTCACCAAGATGTTTGTTGAAGAGTGGAAGGCCAAACTTTTAGATGACTTAGTGAGTCAGTTTAAAACACCGTAGAGTTGCCGAGTAAGAAGCTCGTCAGATGAGCTCATGGAATAAAATGGCTTAGGCTCGTCTAAAATGATATGTGAATTATAACTTGGGGGAAATTTGATATCAATACAGGGGGATCAAATAATTTGCAGAGGTAATAACATGGTGGCTAGGTATTGGGCATGGTGGAATTGTTATGTCATGGAGGAATGCACAAGTGCTTGAGTTAGATAGGAAGAAGCCAAGGATGAGTCATTGAGTGATTTGGTGTGTTGGGAACTCCTAGAGCCTGAATATGGCTCGCTTGCAGGGGAATTTGTGTCAAGGGCAAGATGAGTCAAATATATCAATCCAAAAACTAGAGGGGATGTCAAGGTCACAAAGACGAGTTCATAGGTTGGTAAGTTCATTGGTTGGAAAATAGATAACATTTGAGGAGTTCGTGATATTGACTCGGCCATAACACTGGAAAGACCACATGAGATCAAGCTATGTGATGTTTCGGGGGTCACCTTTTTAGAGGTTTTTGAGGCAAACTTGGAAAAACCTAAACAAATGTCTGAAGTATGAAAGTACTAATTTCTGACTTTCAGACATTTGAGGTTCAGGGGTTTTTAACATGAGGTGGCGGTGAGATGATTATCTGAAATGCCAAGTGGTCCAAACTCTGAAGTGATGGCCGAGTGATCAGGGTAGAAATCTCTACATGGGATCAATGCAAACAAACGAATTTCTAGTCAATGCGTTGAGGTTGATG
The DNA here is from genome assembly GCA_019776745.2 of Taxus chinensis. Classification (NCBI taxonomy): domain Eukaryota; kingdom Viridiplantae; phylum Streptophyta; class Pinopsida; order Cupressales; family Taxaceae; genus Taxus; species Taxus chinensis. The sequence goes on from CM034146.1 coordinate 92,938,878, forward strand.
GGATGTTGATGGTGCATGTGGTGAGTTGAAGGGTTCAACCCATATGCCAGCTTAAGAAGTGGGGGTTAGCTCAAATTAACTCGTCATTCACAAAGTGTTACGATCAAACATGTGAGTTGGTTACCATGTGAAATGTGGAGGTATGCCAAATTGGCAGAGATCGTGTCAAAACAAAGTTTATGGTCGTTAAGTCAGTAACTACTAATGTAAAATAAACAAAATGGTCAACACATAACTCAGAATTGTCGAGTGTTTTCTTTTGAGCTCACGGGTAAGAATGAAGGAGCTCGCCAGTCAGCTCGGTGAGATGGCTGGTGAGCCATTTATCAAAGCACTACAATGGACCCCTCAAATGTAAGTCCAACCCAAGGAACAACATCATAAAATATAGAAATATTATTTTTATTAAATGCTGAGATAATTCAAAATTTTAATTTATGTAGCATAATGAGTAATTATCAAAGATCCAATGGAGCTAAAATACCCAAAAAGTGACTTTTACTCAGAAGACCATAATTTCCTTCCCAGTTGCCCATTTTTTTTACAAAATTACAGTCATTGGAATCGGGGAAAGGAGAGCTATGCCATGAAATTATCAAAAGGTATATTTTCAAAGGTTTCAGTGTTCCAAATTGCAAGATTTATTCATTACATGAATAGTGCCTCGAAAGGCAGAGCTGCAATTAATGAGGCAAGCATGGACAACAACAATGATTAATCATTTGATACATTCAGGCCTAGATTCTATGGTTTCTTCCTTCTTTCTCTTAATAACTCAAAATTTTCTATAAATTTAAAAGGGGTGCTTATTCCAAAAAAAGGTTAGACATCTTCTGAAAGGAACGATAACCAGATCGTACCAAGCCAAGAACATAGATGCTAATCAAACACCACGATCAATAAGATGAAAGTAATTCACCAGAATATATTTACATAAAACCTTTGCAAACAAATGAGCAACATTATCATATATTATTATGGAACTGAATGCAATACATTGAGAATGGGCATTTCTTAAATAGGTAAGGAATAACAATCTAAGAACTAGTCAAGGTCGTAGATCAAGCCATACATCAAGGAAATAACTAGTCATCAAAGAACTAGTCAAGACCATAGATTTAGGAGAGAACTAGACATCAAGGATCTAGTCAATATCATAGATCAAGGAAAGAACTAGTCAATACCATAGATCAAGGAAAGAACTATACCTAACAACTAGATAATATCTCCTAATATCTAAATAAGATAAAAGAAATATCTACACACATAAGTGGGTGAGGATAAATACAATAAAGGTAAATAAAGTACCTAGGTGAACATGAGCTAAGGTAAATACCTACTCTAACACCCCCCTCAAGTGAAGCTAGGGGCCAAAATATATGTGGCATGTCCACAGTATGAGTCCCGACAACTAGGCCTGATGAGGTACTCATGTACAATAACTGGGAAAAAAGGGACACCGCAAGGTACCCAAAACTAGTAACAACAAAGTAAAGAGAGTAAAGACCCGTTCCAAGGCATCCTAAGAAGCTCGGCTCAAAAAACTCATACAATGCTGAAGAATTTTGGTGTGCACTATGGTCTGAATCCACTACTCGATCACAAAACTCAAAAACAACTGACACTGGGCTCCACCAGAATAGCTCCATACAAGGAGAATGTCAATGGAGTGATGTCGAAAGTGTAAAAAAAACACCAAACATAATTCGATCAAGTGCTGCAAATAGGTGTGCCATGATCCAAGAACAATAACCAAAGCAACAAAGCAAGGACACAAAATCTAGAGTGTCACGATCCAAGAAAAGCCAAGGTAACAAGGCAAGAAAACAAAACCCGAAGAAGCAAGATCAACACCACACCCTGCCATACTGCTGAATGGGTGGAGTGGCACTATAAATATGTATGAGTTGTCAAAACAACTACTTGAACACTGAAAAACTAACACTGGTCTCCACCAGAATAGCTCCCCCATAAGAGAGACTATCAACATGCCAAAAGTGTCGAAAATACAGATACAAAATCTCTCAACAAACAAGAGAGATACACTACACCTGCTAAAGAAAAATTCTCAAAACAAGAAGCATCACAATGTAGAAGGTATAGAAAGTGGAGCAAGAGGGAAAATGGTGGAGGAGCCATGCCTGTAGAGTCCTCTCAACAAATTCCTATGTCACCTCCACGAGTGATCAGATATCCATCCCAAATTAACACGGATGGATGAAGAAGATGCCTGCATATGACTTGGTGCAAAATGCACAATGGGTGCATGCAAAAGAACATCAGAATGTGTGTCAGGTTGATCATGTCTGACAACTAAAATCTCAGGTTTCTCAACCCTGAGTGAAGATGTAGAACTCATGTGTTGCTTAGGATCCTCAGAAAGAGTCGAGCGAACAAAAAAAGGAGCTTTGTCAATGTGTGATCCCAATGAAGTATCTGCTCGAAAACCAATGTCATGATGAAAATTCCACCTAACATGTGGAATCGAGGAAACAATACCCTGTGAATGTCTGCCAATGACTCTGCTAGTGAGACTCATATAACGGATCATGCGAGAACTGAATGCAGTGGTATGCTTCTTAAAAAAGCCATGTAGCTGAGCAGAAGTAGGATACACAACATGTGGTACTGTAATAGGCACAGATGTGGAAGAGCATGCAGTAACAAGCTTCATAGGTGTATGAGCATCAAGAGTAGGAACAGACTCAAAGAATGATAGATCAATGTCAGTGGGTTCAGGAGCAATAGCTGTAAGTGGACTAGGAGCATGGATATGACTGTCCACAATATGATGGTGATGTTGTAGGCTAGCAAGTTTGTTCTGCAGGGAGTGTATTATTGTATCCTTATCATGAATGAGTGATTGTAGAAGAGAATTTCACTTTTTGAGTGATCTATTTTCTTCCACAAATTTTACAATATCCTCTTGAAGTCCACATACTTCAGAGAAAAATATATCATCCTCAGAATCCATGATAGGTACAAACTGCAACTCCCAAAAAATTAGGACATCAGGCTCAGCTGAAATTGCATCCACAATTGATTACAACACTCCTCCATGTTTGGAACTTTATAATTATAGTGCAAGTCTCAAAATAAATATTTCCAATGGAAAGAGCACGAAAAAACAAGCACTTTTGCAAAAAATGGCAATCAAAACCGAGTTACCGATAAAAATTTATAAGCTTTTTAATATTTTGCTCTGTTATTTATTTTAGGTGCCACTAAAACAAAATAAAATGTTGTTGCCTTCACCACACAAAAAAATTAAAGGGGCTGAAGTTAAACACCTACTAGTAGGAATCACAAGCTTTAAGCCCTTATATGACCATACCATATGACCAAGGGCTAAGGATTTTAATGGGTTGTGCAGAAAGTCACATCCAACTACCTCTTTTGGTAAAAAATACTATTTCTAAACTATGTATACAGTGACCTTTGCTTTCTAAAAATAGCAACCTGCGGATTTTCCTGAAATAGTAAAAACGTGCACAACATCCATGGACCCCTGCCAAAAAAGGAAAGATCCAAAAACCTTCCTGCAGCCAAATCGGGACAGATATGCTGCAACAAAAAAACCTAGTATAGATCTCACCAACAAAACCTAAATAAATAAAATCATGTTTTTTTCCCTTGGCTTGAATCCCGAGGCACACCCGTTTGCTTCTTTGCAAATATAAAAAAACACAAAAAATGACTGCCTCCAGAATTGGCCGAGTTTACAGTCGATCATAGGGTTTTCACGTCTTCTAGATCTAATGAAAGCCTCTATTTTACATAAAAATGCGTGCAACAACAAAATACGACCAAATCCCAAATATATGAATACACAAATAATTTATTTACAAAATAAAACTTACAAACAGATGTCAATAGCAATCTCCTGCTCTGATACCATGAAATAAACGATAACCAAATCGTACCAAGCCAAGAACACAGATGCTAATCAAACACCATGATCAATAAGATGAAAGCAATTTGCAAGAATATCTTTACATAAAACCTTTGCAAACAAATGAGCAACAATATCGTATATTATTATGGAACTCAATGCAATACATTGTGAATGGGTCTTTCTTAAATAGGCAAGGAATAACAATCAAAGAACTAGTCAAGGTCGTAGATCAAGCCATAAATCAAGGAAATAACTAGTCATCAAAGAACTAGTCAAGACCATAGATTTAGGAGAGAACTAGACATCAAGGATCTAGTCAATACCATAGATCAAGGAAAGAACTATACCTAACAACTAGATAATATCTTCTAATATCTAAATAAGATAAAAGAAATATTCACACACATAAGTGGGTGAGGATAAATACAATAAAGGTAAATAAAGTACCTAGGTGAACATGAGAAAAGGTAAATACCTACTCTAACTTCTTCCAAGCTTCCCCTCTCTTCACAAGTTTAGTTATTGTGAATTTGTAGACTCTCAAGCCTTTCTTCTAAAATTGTAATGGCAACCTATGACTTTCCTTATTGTAATGATGCACTGTGTAAGTGCTTGAAGTAATGGAAATCATTTTTTGTGATCAATTATATGTCCTTACATTATTTTTGCTGCTTCTATTTTTCTCTCACATGTTTGCAGGTGAACTATGGAACCAGTATTTCTTTTGCAAGTTTTGGAGGTCATTGTGCTTATCAAGGAGTGAAGTATTGTATGTAAATTGGGTTTGTAATGCATGTTCATTCTTCCTCATGATCATCTCTCTTCATTGGCAAGCTAAAATTTTGTCTAGAAAAACCCCTTTTCTTAGTGCATCACCACTTCTAAGTTTAGGTTTTATTTCTTGCAAATCTCTCTCCCTAATCTCTTTGAAATGTTAGTATAGGTCTAAGTAGCTATTTTTATTGCATTAGGAGTAGTGTAGTGCTTATTTTATGAAGAGGAAAATGACCTTCTCTAGAGGTTCACCTCGAGCCCAAGTCCCACAACTTGAGAGGTGATCCCATGTTACCCAATCACACCGAATGTCGTGCTCACCTTCAGGCCATTTCGGGGGTGCAGTGATTTGGTGATAATAGTTTTTGGCACACCCGGTGGGATAGTTGGTGAATGTTCTACATTTCACAAGTATCCCATTATAATACCTTAGCCATTGTGCTACTAACACTATAAAGTTTTAGCACGCCCGGTGGGACCACAAGAGTCATATATTTCACAGATTTGTGTGTTTGCGTTCACTTTATTTTCATTAAGTTGTTATGCTCTTAGTGAAATTTCAGCCTTAGGAGGTATACCCAAGCACAACTGGAAACTCCATTGGTCTAAGTAACCCTATCTTTGAGTTGCAAACTGTCATTTTTTCACCCATTTCCATCTATTTTCTTCCACATATTTCCATTTTTCTTCCATTCATGAAGTTGTGCAATCATTGTTTCATTTCCATAGTTGAGCTCCCACTTTCACCAACAACAGTACTTTCCATCTTCAGGCTATTTTAACTCACTCCCAGATCCATTTAATGATGAAAATCAATAGCATGCATATCTCTATGAGCATAGCCATGGTCAGTTTGATTATTCACTTAACTATGTAGATTTTCAAGAGTAGGAACATGCTTTTGATGAAGGCTATCCTATATATGAAGATGTAAAGTTACAACTTAAGATGCGGAAACTAGAGGCAAGCATGGTACAATCTAGAGCCATAACTCACATGAAGGCATTCAATATTGGATTCAAGGTAGCTTATCCATGGGTTGGCCATATGCCAAGTTCTTACAGCTTGTAGGAAAATATTGCTTTTATGACTGAAATGTTGCCTCAGCTTGAAGGTTGGATCGAATAAATAGAGGCCTATGAGTTTGATGTAATGCAATATTGTCGATGGGTTAATTCTGCACCACCACCTCAGAGTCCTCTTCCTATTTTGTAACCAATATCATTTCAATATAGAACCCAAATCCTAGACTTTTCACCTGTTGCCCATGTTGAGAATCCCAATTCTGTATCCCATATCTTACCATTCCACCATGAATCTTACTTTCCTCGTTCTTATAGGATTCCTTCCTTTTTACAGAGGCCACCAATACAAGAAGTTGTGTCTCTTCCACCACTTCAAACAATGAATGAAACGGTTTAGCCCCAACCCACCTCTCCTCTTATAGTTCTGAATCCATTGTGGGAAGACCAAGAGTATGATTATAATGAAGAAATTGAGGAGAAGGTTAAGGAACATAGTAAAGATGAGATTGCAAAGAATCTAAAGAAGTTGGCTGCAAGTTTGAGTTTCAAGCAATTACCCCTCTTAACTCAGCCCCTATCCAAGGTTAAGACTCAAGAGCAGACGGTGGAGACTGAATTTACACAAGAACAAGTATGAGAGGATGATGAACATCAGTCTATGTGTTCAGAGTGTAGAATACATGTTTGCACTATGTTTGTGGAGACTTTTGATTCCCAAAAAGTTGCAAAATTTTCCAAGGAAGAGCAAGAGTTAGCCCTAAATCTGCCAGAAGAAGAGAATGTGCAAGTTGAATAAGAAAGACTCTCAAGAGTACAAGGTGATTCTAGTGAGTGTAGTGATCATGATTGTTTTGTATATCAAGAAATTGTAACACTTATGGACCATTACAGCAGTTTGTCAAGAGATTCATTGGATGATGAAATCCACCATAAAGTGGCTCACGTCATAAAGGAGAGCAATGTAGATTCAACAGTTTCGAGTTCAAAACAAGAAACACGAGAGGTTTCAAGTCTTTCTCATCCTTCTTTCTGTCAAATTTTTGATTTCTTAGATGAACTTGATCTTTCTAATTTCATGTTTGAGAATGAAAAATGGCAGTGTGAACAAGTTACCATTTCAAAGGACTCTAGGATAGAGGAAGAATCCTTGACACATCCGGAAAATGAAGTAGTAGATTATCTGTCTAATTTGGTGGAGTATTTAGATGGACAGGAGCTTATGGAACTTCATAATTTTTTTGTTCCATTACGTATTTCCCAACACACAAGGCTTGTTACTTCAAAGGAAGATGTGGGAGAAGTTAGGATATATTCAAAAGAATTTAACATATATTATATCAAGGAGAGTCTCTTGCTCTCATTTGTGTAACCTGTTTTGGCTAATGAACTAGTTTTGGAGGAGAATGTTTTTGAAGATCGTGTTGCCCCTAATAATCCTCAAAAGAAACAGGTAAATGAATCTGAATTTTCAAGTTTCATGTGGGATGAGAAGGGTAAAAATGCAGAATAACTTTGTCTTCAAATGGAAGTGGAACTCCTATATGAGCAGTATGCTTCAAACACTTGTAGTGATTTTCAAGTGATTTCATTTGAGGTTGCAAGCAATTCAAGAGAGTTTCATGTTGTGAAAAAACTCCTCATTGTCAAGGAAAGAAAAAGGAAATGAAGAAGAAATTACTTCAGTACCATTCTTTCATGTGGAAGAAGAGTTGTTTGTAAATGGGAAACATGAGAGAAATCAACTCATGGGAAATCATGTTTTCCAGGAATGCATTCAGGTAGATTTTCCTGTTAAAATTGAGACTCAGAGTAATGGGCATTTTCAAAGGGTTAGAATATGTCTCATTAGGTATTTGGATTCTTTGGATCCAAAAGAGAACTCACAACTAGGCACATCCACTTTGGAATGTGAGGATGAGTTTCACAATTCCAAGGATTAGTTATAATTCCTCTACAAGACAAATGCAGAGCAACTAAAAGAGGCATAATGTCTCTTTCTAGTTCGCTCCTTGGTGAAAAAAGTGGAGAATTGGGCTTGTTTAGGTTTTTCACTATCAGTCTCAGCTATGTATATCGTTACATCATCTGCATGGCTACCCATTATGAGGAAAGGGAGCTATTTTGCACAACCAGTTGCAGGGTTTGTTTAGCTCACATGTGCCCCTATTAGCATAGAGTAAGAATGGGTTTTTTTAGTATAATAAGTTCATAAAACACTCTACATGTTGCATTTGAAGTATGTATGAATTTCATTTGTTGTGTGTGTGTTCTGTTTCATGGCTGGTCTTGCACGATGTGTTGAAGGTGAAAGTTTCAAAAGAAAGGAAAAAATTCAAGTTTTAATAGAGTTTCACGATGTCCCAAACTCAGTAGATGTTTTGATCAAGATTCTGCAGTGTAACGTGCATTCCATGAAGTCATGGGTTCTAATGTGATTCATACATGACAACATTAGATTCTAGGACAGGTTCAAAAGGTAGTTTTTGAGCTTAGGATCAGTTTTGGGATTAACAATGACTCCATGCCCAATGGATGTTACAGGATACTGGAATCATGCTTAGTAGGCAAGCATCCCCGAGATGTCACCAAATTTTTTTTCCATTTTTTTCCCACTTGTGCAAAAATAGAAAATAGTGTTAAATTACACCTTGGGTCCAAATGGTTCTTCATGGAGTAATTTGTGAAGTTGGTTCATCGGATGATGCTATAGTGTTTGAATCTATCTTGATCTATGAGTTACTGAAGAAATCAAGTTTAGAAAATGAGTATTTATTCACAACATCATATGGTTTAGGGTTGCTTGGGTGCAAAAACAACCTCCGACAGGCCAACATTTATCCAACATGGGAGAAAAATGGTTAAATTAGTAGACAACTTTTCTAGGTATCCTACCATTCCTCTATGATGCTCTGAAATTGAGAAAACCCCAAAAAATTCAAAGGGTTAGTGCAAAGTTAAAAATTTGGAAAAATGGATGTTTAGGGGCTCAAGAGCTAAAGTAGCTCACTGAGTAACTTGATGAGCTCACATAAGGTAGTGTCATTGAGTTAACCGAGTGCATAGGAGGCGAGTTGTATCAAGCATCTCAAGCTGCTTATTCTTTTTTACATAGTGTTAATGAGGGACTTGGGCTATGTTGGTTTGGAGATAATTTGGGCAAGCCACTTGAAGTGATGGCGATTTGGTATTTAGTGGTGTGAGAATCCACTTACCAAGTCAACAGGATAAAGCTTGGCATGGGCTCTCTGGGGAGGATGGTTAAACATGGTAAATAAGCTCAAATCAGGCATAAGAATTTAAAATGAAGGGACAAATTCGGAGCCTAGCAAGGATAATGTGTAAGTTTAGGATGATCAGGGGATAAGTTCAGTCAACAGGAAAGTCAACTCTAGTCAATAGGTCAATAATGGACCAATAGCACTATGACACATGGAAAAAAGAGAAAAAGGGAAAAATGAAGGTCGTTCAAGTTTTTTGCAACCTTTGGTCTTCGACATCTGTAAAAATGGGCTAGAACAAGAGGCTCAAATTTTATAATGAAAGGGAGCCCAATTGCCATGAGGATGATTTTTATCAATGTTGACGTGGTGGGTCCTCAAGCCACCACGTGGCTTGCCACCATGAGTTTGAAGTCACCCAATTTTCCTATTGAGGATCAACAAGTGGTCTTTTTTTCCATATTTCATTAGTGGAATATCATATTATGGTATGGTCAAATTTTATATTACTTATGTAATTATTCACCATGTAAATCCATGCCACTATATGGTTACATCGCCACATTGACTGAGTTAGTGAGTTTATTCTATGCCATAACGTTCGGGTTCTATCTAGATTATCTCGGCCGAAGCCTACATTCAACAATGGTTGGATAAAATTTACATTAGTGTCTAACTCGGTATATACCTCGAATTTACACCATGGTGGGTGGATATGTCTTATTATATTTATCCTCAGAAAAGATATACATAGCACATCAGACATATCTAATATGGACGGTCAAGCCTACATTTGAACCACAATCCCATTAAATCCACCAGCCATGTGGGATATTATCCACATTGTGCAAACAACTCACGGAAAATGAGTAGGAGGTGGGATTTGAACCCCTGACCTCATAGTTCTAAGACAAATCCGCTAGCCAGCTTGCAAAGATTTATAGAAGGACAATGTCAGGTCTGTGTCAAGGGAATAAGGAGGCAGTTTTGGAAAAGTGCAATTTTGGGGCACTTCTACTCACTTCCAAATCTCGAGTTATATATGAAAGTTGCTCATAATTTTGAGAAAATCATGATGATGTTATCATTTATCCAATTTGGAGAATTTTTGATAGATTTATTTTTTGTTAAAGCCACACGAGGGTGTAGAACCAAAGGGAGACACTGCTGCAAGTGGATCAAGAAGGTGAAGGATAGAGGCTAAGCCCCATTAACATCCTTCAAAGGTCTGAAACATAGTTTTTAAGGTTTTTGATTCATTATTGTTTAATGTAAAGGTTATTATATTTACATTTTTTTAACATTATTAATGGATCAGTTCACCATGAACTCGAGGACGTAGGAATTTCAAACCCCGTAAACAATCTAGTGTTGTGTTATATATTTTTTATTTTCAGTTTCTAATTATTTACAATAATTGAATTTCATAAAAAATAATGTGGACGCAATGGTAATTATTATTTGACAACTTTGTAAAATCGATTAAAATCAAGAAACAGTGAATTTGGGATTTGATTAAACAGTGAATGTTGAATAAAAAGGAGTTTAAATTTCAGTTTGAAAATAATCCTAAATCAGATTTTGATCAATTTTTGGAGTATAAAAGACTTCAAGTTGATTAAAAATTAACAATTCTTGAAAATGATTAAAAGTGTTAAATTCAAGCACCCATTTTCGGATCATGGGAAGCCGAGATTTTTTGTGGCTCGCTGCGGGGTTGAATGATTGGTAGCTTGACATAGGTTTCCATCTCATCCATAAGATGATTGCATGAAAAATGTAAACTGGTCAACACTTTGCAATGTAGGTGATGGATTGATTCGATGTCATAGGTCATGGAGCTTTGATGAGCTCAGATTGAGCTTAGCAGCGGTTGTTGGTAAAGACTTAGATCCAGTTAGCTCAACATCAAGATGAGTTACAAGCTCAGGGCCAAAGTAGGAAGAAGAAAATTTGGTGGAGCATGAATGCTTTGGTTGATACACTTCAAAACATTTAACCAAGAAAATTAGTGAACATAGTGGGCTCATAGGAAGAATAGCTCGAGTCAAGCTTAGGAGTGATAAACATTGACGGGACAAGTTCACGAGGTATGCTAGAAAATTTGGCAGATATGGAGCTAGACATGAATAAATCGGCCACAAATGAATATGGATGGAGATTCAAGGATTCGTTAGGCTTAGCTGTGAAATATTGCTCAATGTCTTGGTGAGCTTTAGAGGCTATGAATATTGCTTGGTTTGTTTACACAGATCCATTTTGCAAATGAGAGGATGAAAGTGAATGTATTTTCATGAACCACAAGGATGTAAAGTTCGGGAGGTAGAGCAATATTCATAGGCTCTAAAGATCACCAAGACGTTCGCCAAAGAGGGGAAGGCCAAATTTTTAGACACCTCGGTGAGAAAGTTTCAAACATTACAGAGTTTCCAAGTGAGAAGCTCGTCGGATGAGCTCATGGAAGAAAATGGCTTGGGCTTATATAAAGCGATGTGTGAATTCTCACCTAGCAGAAATTGGATATCAATACAGGGACTCAAATAATTTGCAGAGGCAATAACGTGGTGGCTAGGTATTGGGCATGGAAAATCATTATGTCGTGAAGGAAAATGCGCAGGTGCTCGAGTTAGATAGGACAAAGCCAAGGATGGGTCATTGAGTGACTTGGTGTGTTGGGAACTCCTAGAGCTAGAAGATGGCTCGCTCACAAGGGAATTGGTGTCAAGGGAAAGATGAGTCAAATATATCAATCCATAAATTGGAGGGGATATTAAGCTCACAGAGACAAGTTCATAGGTTGTCGAATAGATAATGTTTGATGAGCTTGTAATATTGACTCGGCTATAACACTGACAAGACCGTGTAAGATCAAGCTATGTGATGTATCGGGATCACATTTTTGGAGGTTTTCAAGGTGAACTTGGTAAAATACAAAAAATTTCTGAAGTCCAAAAGACTGAATTTCAGACTTTCATATATTCGGGGTTTGGGGGTTTTTAACATGAGGTGGTGACGAGCTAAATATCTGAAACACCAAGAGTCCAAAATATGAAGTGGTGGCCGAGTCACCAAGTTATAAGTTGCTGCATGGGATCAATGCAAACAAATGAATTTCTAGTCAATGTGTCAAGGTTGATGGGATGTCGGTGGTGCATGTGGCAAGTTGAAGGGGTCATCCCATAGGTCGGCATAAGAAGTGGGGGTTAGTTCAAAGCAACCCATCATTCACATAGTGTTACATGGAAACATGCAAGTTAGTTGCCATGTGAAACACGAAGGTATGCCGAATTGGCAGAGATCGTGTCAAAACAATGGTTATGGTCGTTAAGTCAATAAATAATAATGTAAAATAAAAAAAATGGTCAACACATAACTCAGAACCATCGAGTGTTTTCTTTTGAGCTTGTGAGGTAAGAATGAAGAAGCTCGCCAGTCAGCTTGGTGAGTTGGCTGGCAAGCCATTTATCAAAGCACTACAATGGACCCCCCAAATGTAAGTCCAACCTAAGGAACAACATCACAAAATATTGAAATATTATTTTTATTAAATGATGTGATAATTCAAATTTTCAATTTATGTAGCATCATGAGGAATTATCAAAGAGCCAATGGAGCTAAAATACCCAAAAAGTGACTTTTGCTAAGAAGACCACAATTTCCTTCCTAGTTGCCCGTTTTTAAACAAAATTAGAGGCATTGGAATCGAGGAAATGAGAGATGTGCCATGAAATAATCAAAAAGTGGATTTTCAGAGGTTTCAATGTTCCAAATTGTGAGATTTCTTCATTCTGTGAATAGTGCCTCAAAAGGTGGAGTTGCTATTAATGAGGCAAGAATGACCAACAACAACGATTAATCATCTGCTACATTCAGGCCTAAATTCTAGGCTTTATTCCTTCTTTCTCTCAACAACTCATAATTTTCTATAAATGTAAAAGGGGTGCTTATTCCTAAAAAAAAGGTTAGACATCTTCCAAGATTCCCCTCTCTTCACAAGCTGAGTTATTGTGAATTTGTAGGCTCTCAAGCCTTTCTTCTAAAATTGTAATGATAGCCTATGCCTTTCCCTACTGTAATGATGCACTGTGCAAGTGCTTAAAGTAATGAAAATCATGTTTTGTGATCAATTATGTCCTTAAATTATTTTTGCTACTTCTATTTGCCTCTCTCATGTTTGCAAGTGAACTGTGCATCAAGTTTATCTTTTGCAACTTTTGGAGGTCACTGTGCTTATCAAGGAGTGAAGTACTGTATGTAAATTGGGTTTGTAATGCATGTTCATTCTTCCTCATGATCATCTCTCTTCATTGGAAAGCTGAAATTTTGTCTAGAAAACCCCTTTTCTTGGTGCATCACCACTTCTAAGTTTAGGTTTTATTTCTTGCAAATCTCTCTCCATAATCTCTTTGAAATCTTAGTATAGGTCTAAGTAGCTATTTTTATGGTATTAGGAGTAGTATAGTTCTTATTTTAGGAAGAGGAAGATGAGCTTCTCAGGAGGTTTACCTCAATCCCAAGTACCACAGCTTGATAGGTGATCCCATGTTACCCAATCACACTGAGTGTCTTGTTCACCTTTAGGCCATTCGAGGGGTGTAGTGATTTGGTGATAACAAGGAGTGACAAAAAAAACATGGGATTAATTCTGTGGGTATAAAATTAGAGTCCCACACCCATTAATCAGAAATTTCCAAGCGCATTAAATTTAAGAAGAAATGACCTTTTAAAGGGAAACAAGACAATTAGGACTTATGAGCACAAAAAATCAGTAAATCCCTTAGCCAAAAAAGGCTATAATCTCCTTCTTCTTGTATTGATGCTCAAGAAAAAATTGTACATAACAAGAATAGAGAAATGCAAGAATGGGAAAATAGAAGAATTTCAGATATCTCTTTGTTCCTTCACAAGACTTTCTCTCTCATGAGATTAAAAATTGATAACCAGCTAAGAAGAAACCCATATGAGGTGCTCATTACAATTTATAGAAGAGAGATGACTCTTCATCTTCCTAGTGACACTTCATATGCCTTTTTCTAACTTTAGACTCTTGATATTCCTAAGAAATATTAAGTCCATTTTATATAATCAAGGTGACTTAATTTACATTATGTTTCTTAAGTTTTTTTTTTGAATAACTTAAAGGCATATCAAAAAGTGAAAACCCCAATAAAGGATTATAACATTTGAAAAGAGAGAAAGTTGAGGGGAGGAAGAGAAGAGAGAGAGAAGGAAGAAGAAGGGGGGAAGAATGATGTTGATGATGAAAGATCCGCCTCCGATGAAGTCCATAGTTCCTTCCAGATGGCTCGATAGAATGTCCCAATGTGATAATATATGAATCCTTGAACTATTTACAACTTGAAAAGCTTATTTGGATGGTTCAAGGACACCTTGAGTTAAGTGTTCAAAAACACTTGTTAAATGACTTCAATGATGACCACAAACACTGACTCATCAAAATATTTTTTAAAGAGATATGAGCTTAGAACCAATCATTTCAAGTTGAATGAACTTATATCACCGATGATCGCAACTTCCACCCTACACCTACTATACTTGTGCCCCAAACCATGAAGTGAGTGTTGAAATACACTTTCGGGTTCCTTGAGATGGATCTCAAATTCCCTGTGAAAAATGCCTGTGATGATCCTAAATGAAAATATCATGACCTGAATGATCATACCTCAATGACACATTGTGCCAAAAATTCCCTTTGATTGTGACTTACTATAAATAACAATTGCCAAAATGGGGACTAACTATTTTTAGTAAGTGTCAGAATCCACCTCTTCAAACTCCAGATGATGATGCTAGCTTGAATGCCCAACTCTCCATACACTCCCTTTGTGAAATCTTCCCTTAAGAACACCTTACCATTTATGGCAGGTGTTTATGGGACTACTTATTATTTTTAGTATGTGGTCATTTTTACTATTGTCAGCTCTGAATACTTAGTCTAACCTCCGGGTTACCTTGGATGCACATTGTCTTCACCACTACTGCTTCTGATGAAGACTTTCTAGAAGTAGTAAGCCTATGTAGGAAAGATTTATATTTTGGAAAGTGTTTCTCTGGTGTTTAGTTTGTGATGGGACACATATTTTTGGACTTGTCTCATCATTGTGATCTTGTACCCCAAATTTTACTCGATTTTTCCCGCCAGAATGCTTGGAAATAAAATTTAAAATTTCCATCTAACATTGGCTTCGGGAAAGGAGCTGTCATGGCAGCCATTAATGGAGTGCAAAATTTTTAGGTCTAGTTTTTGCCTTTGATCGTAATGAAATTAAATCCATTGCGATAGGTTTTTCGTTTGAATTCCATGTGTAAGTTTTTAGCTTGATTTGACTGTCAAATTGGTGGGAAATATGATGAATGAGAGATGGGCCACCAAAATAAGTTTTTGTTATAAATAATGATCTAGATCATCAATTGAACCTCCATCTATTGCATCATGATGGCCTTCAAAATTAATTCTACAAAAATTTCATCTCAATTCGTTGAACGGTTTGAAAGATATGAATGAATCTTCGTCTCGTGACTTCAGGGGTTTCTTCGAAAAGAACTTTGTTTCTTCACCATTTTTCTTTATTTCTCATTATTCATGTTTTTTGATCTGTTATTCCTTTGAAATATATGTATTATCAATGTGAGAAGGACTTTGTGGTGCTGGTTGAGTGTAGCAATGGTGGTTTGGATGTCTGAGAATTTTTTTCCAGAGTTCTGGTAGGGTGTGGAGATGCGGGGGATGAAACATGCATAAAAAATGACTAAGTGTTGTTATTTATTCATCCAAAAATTCAAGCATAGGGGCTAAGATTTTTTTTTTTTCCCATTTTCCCATTTAATAAAGGGACACAAAACTCCCCATCGTGACACTTGGTGAGATTTGATTGCGTGTGTGTTTGATCGAGGGAGCTTGGGAGAAGCATCTGGGAGTTGAGTTTTAGGTGTATGAGGAATCAAAGGGATAAGTGGGGCTAGGAAATTTTTTGTGTCCCTTATGTAAATTTTATAAAGGGATTAAAGGGACATAAATTTCAACTTTGTGTCAGGTTACAACACTTGGCGATCATCCGTGCAGTGAGAGGAAAGGCTCCGACCATCTCCTAGGGGATAAATTGGCAATGTAGAAGGTTGCGTTGGTGTCTTGGAGGCAAAAAAGGGTTGGGAACATTTTTTTGTCTTATTTTTCCCTTTTCTAAAGGTATGAAAGGGACATGAAATCCTGCCAGGATCTTGGTGCTGACACGTGTCATCTTCGAAAATATGCTAAGTATCTAACTCTTACCTTGAGCCAACTTGCGACGACGATAACTTGAGCTTCCATATGAGTTTAGAGGTGAAATTTTATATGAAATTTATTATAAAAAACCAAATGAGTTTAATGGTGATGGTTTGGATCTTGCATTATGACTTAATCACCTCAAAATGACCAATTTTTTCTTAGGACCACTAGTTGCGTGCCACAAGAATGAGTTGCCTAGGGAGGTGCATGATGTTTCATGATGTCTCATTATTTAAAACATTTAGGAAATGAAAAATACCTTCATAGGTACTTTTTAGGGCTATTGAATCTTCACAAATCTCCCATAATATTTTATTGAAGTTCAAGCACTCATTCATGGTGTATACTCCTGTAGGCCCGAAGGCCCATTTTTGTTGAATTGGCTCCAAAACCTCTGGAACTTTCCAAAATATCCCAAAAAATATTTGAGGATGTTCTTAGAAATTGAATTAATCTCCATGTTTATTTTTTCCCCTATATTCCTCTCTAGGGGGTGTATTAGTCCCGGGAAGGCCAGTGGTAGCCCTTCCCAAAACTGCTCAAAATTGACATTCTCCAAAAGCTCCTAAAATCACCTAGGGGGACTGACTTTTCTTTCCTAAATCACCTAGGGGGATTGGATGGACATCTAATTGAGGATAATTACACATAATGAGTAAGTCTTAGTGTTAAGAGAGGGTAGACCTAGGGTGTCTTGGAAAGGTAAAACTTGAAAGTTTTGACACAAGGGTATCATTGTCATGCTTGAAAATTTGAAATTTTCTTGTTGCACATTTACATGACAATAGTTGGCTATAGCTTGAGGAGATGTTATGGACTAAGTATAGTGAATACATGACATGAGGAATCCTAGAATCTCAACATATAACACATTGACTAGTGCCTTATCCATTGGGCCCTACAGAGTCATTTACAACTTACAAGAGAGAGATAACAAGGAAGAAAATACACACAAAACAAAGGAAAGGAAACACACAACACACACAAAAAGGGATAAATGCACACAAAAGAAAGGAAAACACACCTAACAAATCACCTATGGTATACGGTGGGGGAAAAACTACTTTCATTGAAGCACTTTTATTTTCAGGGGTTACCCCCGAAGAGGTAACATATAATATCGATGTCTTGCGAAATCGTTGACTAGTTCAAGGAAGTAGCCTCCTTTCCTCAAATGCATATGAAATCCAGGTGCTTTCATGATTGTGTGTACTTTGTAGGAGTGAGCCTACATGAGATTTTTGGTTCTCAAGCCTTCACCTAGAAATTCCCTTGCCTTTATGTTCTTTGAGATCATTTCCAGAGTGTTAAACGCCTTTTGTGCTTATCCATAAAACTGATCTTTCTTTGAAAATTTCACCATCATTCAAGGGCTGATCCTTGTTCAAGTTTTTTTAATCTTCTAATCTCTTTTCATTCATATATTCATTCTTTGCACTAACCAAATGTTCCAAAGTGATGTGATCAATTTGATTTTGAACAAATTCCCAATGTTCTTGCTACAGACAACTCTCCTCAATGTGAGTTGGCTCAATATTTTCCCTACCACCTTCCACCATGACGAAGGCATTTTTCTCAAAATTGAAGATGTCAAAATGAGTTCCAAGGTATTTTCTTCTTTTGTATTCACGAACTTCCTCTTACATTGTGGAAGAAGAAGACATGCTTTTGCTTTCATACCCGCCATTGAGGAAGTCATCCAACCTATCTAACTATTCCATCTCCACATCAAACATAGGTGTATCAAAACAAAGAGCCCTCATTAATTCTCACATGTCTTGTATCTTCATGGCTTGAGTCAAGAGTTTAAGGCTAAGATGAGGATCTTCAATTTCTTCCATAAATTTAAAAATATCTTGTGTAAATGACTCTTCTGGATCCATCACAGATTCATTCTCATTTTCATATGAGTTTCTATATTGTGACTTAGAGGAGTGGTAAAAAAATATGATCCATACCTTTCCATGATTAATTTTAAGAAAATCCATTTGATTCTTTCACGCTTTGTGTTCCCCGAGGATCTCTTTCATGTAGGTACAGAAAAATCTGACTTATGAACCCTTCTGATAAGGAGAAGAGGTCCATTCTTTGTGGGAATGGTACTCCTTCAAGCTCAAAATCCATATCATCCTTGTGATAATCATCTTTCTCCTTGGTTTTGTGAATGAAATTGGCCTCCTCCATATGTTCATCCATGATTGAATTGGGAAGAGAATTTGATTCCTTAACTGTCTCTACTTTTTCACATATCTCCATCTAATAATTAATTGAAAAATCAAAGTCTGAAAATAGATTTCTCATGAACAACCCAAACTCATCATTTTTTATTTCTTCATCATCAATGGAGTCTTCAGAAAGCATCAAATCATCCATTATGTAACATGAATCTTCATCTATTAAATATGTTACTCCTCTGATGAGTTGTATTTCATTCTAGAAAAAATATTGTGTCTCATCCTCCATAAGAAAAATTTCCTCTTCTTCTTTCATGATGAGGAAATGAAAATTTTCATCTCGCTCTAATGTGAGGAATTTTTTTCTTATATTGCTACCTTGAAACAAAATGTTCACCCTTGGATTGTCTAATTTTTGTACTGTTTATTTCATCTTACACACCGGAAACAACTTATTCATTCCCCCTTTCATAGGTACAGTTGTAGAGAACCAATCCATTCTAATTTCACCACCTAAATCCCTGTAGAAACTTCTATTGAGCAGCATGCAAAATGAGGTTGGAATGTTAGCTACCAAAATTGTGAGCAATAATTTATTCTCTGGGAAGTCAACCAAAACAACTTGAGAATCCTTTATCCTACCCACCAACAACACTTATTTGAATTCCATGGAATATCAAGATTCATTCACATGGGTCAAGGTAAGTCTTCTGACATTTGTAACTTTCATGGGCATTATGTTGTCAGAGGCTTTAGAATATATGATGCAGTTATTGAGTTGATAGCCTTTGATCAAGAGGGACATGTAAAAGGGATAACATGTTTTGTGAAGGTGGCATGGATGGTGTGGGGAGTAGGCCTTTATAATTTGATCTTGATACTTTAACACTACCACTACAAACTACATTGACTAACCTATTAAATTGAGCAGGTGTGTTTGAAAATACTTCAATTTTGTGATCACAACCTTGGCTTTACTTGCGTATTATACCTAGTCAAATGGGGTCACGAAGGATGAATTTAAGGTTATGAGGGTGATGGAATCTTTACATAGTGAAGGTGTGGTTACCTTGGGAGTTTGATTTTCTTTAACAGGTTTGGTAAATGGTTTAGAAGGGGATGGGGAAGAAGACTTTGGTGCTACTTTAGATGATTTTGCAGGAGTAGCATTTGAAGAAGAATTATTCTTAGACACTTTAGAACTAGGGGAAGGACTAGAAGACTTACTTGACATGGTAGTGGGATTATTGCTAACCAGTGGGTCTGGTTTTTCTTTGGTTGAGTCCATTGATAGGGATAGTGAAGATCCTCTTTTTATGATATTATTTTGTGGAATTTCAATGGGAGGATATTATTTCTTATTCTTCATTGCAGCTATTGAAGATGAAGTTTCTTTCTTTGATTGAGCCTGCGTGAACACTACACACAAGAAGCTTGAAGCTTCATCATCATCATCATCATCTCCTTCAACATACTCAATAAGGCCATTTTGAGTCTCTTCATTAAATTCTTCAACCTCAAGGTAGTCTCCATCACCTTCTTCTTCCTCTAGTTCATCAACGTCACACGTAGCATTGACCTATGGTGCTTTGAGAGGAATCCTATGGGGACGTGAGGTGATTCTCTGCTGGTTCAGAGGATTTGGTTCCCTTTGAGAATTACACGTGGAGCTTTGAGACAATGTTTTCTTTATGGCAACCAAATCATTTGCCATTTTCTGGAACATTAGGTCTGTGGTGACTGAGTTTGAACTTTGACCTTTTTGTTTTCCATTAGGACCTTTCACTTTTCCAGACAAGATCAAATCATCTTTAGTCTTAATCATGAAGTTTTGTGCTTCCTTCAAATCCCTAGGTTGGGCTCTTCTGAGGAAGAAACCAACTTCCGGTGGTAGAGAACTGATGAAGAACCTTTTCAAGTTATTTTTAGGAGGCAAAAAATCTTCAGGAATCCTTCTTATTATCTAGTTATATTTGGCAATAAAGTCTCTCATTTATTCAGAAGCGTCTTTCTTCATTTACACCATTTGGACCAAGAGATCTTGGTAGTCCTTCGTAGATTTGAACCTATATTAAATCCACTTCTTATATCTTCCCAACAAGTGATATACCTTGAGGGTAGCATATAGAACCATTCAAAAACTTTCTCTTGTAGTGATTCCATAAAGAGTCAAATAAAAACATCCTCATGTTCTATGCCTAGTACACCGCAGGTGGTGATGAATGTTGATACATGCTCCTCAAAAAGTTGAGAACCATCTCCTCTAAATTTTGTTAAGTTTTTTCTCAAGCCTTTTGGTAGCTCATGGAGTGGTTGAGGAAGAGAAAGTGGGCCAGTGTTTCCACCCCATGGTACATTTGGCTTACGTTCTTCATGATCCGCCATTCTATTCCTGATTCTAGCTTATAACCTTTCTAAGGCTGTTGCTTCAGCTACTACTCTTGCATCTACTTCAACATGAGCTATTTCAATCTCTTTAATTTGAGCTCTTATTTTTCTTCATCTCTTACTTCTCTTTCTCTATCTTCCTCTTCGGTCTCTACATCAGTGAAATCTTCAAGATTCTCATTGATGTATGGAAAATCGACGTCCAATGGATTGATAACACTTGGAATCCCAATGAGACCATTTTATTGAAGAAGGGGAGACCTCGGATTTATGAGAACCTCTTGTCTTCTTTGAATTTATTTGAAGATGGGATCAATTTTTCCTCCTTGTCTTTATTTCTGGGTGTACCTTTTATCTGTCAGCTTGAAAATCTATACTCTTCTTTTCGGTGTCTGAATCTGTCTTTGTATTTCTAATTCAAAAATGTGTTCTTATTCAAGGTTAAATACTCTCGTGGAAATGAAGTATTGGGTGAAATTTTTCTTGTTATGCCAAATATTTTCTCAAAAATTTGAAGAAATATCCTCTTGAATGTGGAAAAGTAACTCAGGTTTTTCAACATGAGGATTTCCTAGAAAAGCCATTGTTTGAAGACATAAGGATTGAGTGATTTTTCAAATTCTAAGTTTTGATTTTCATATTTTCCAATATTTTTAATATTTTTCTAGGTCATTTTTTGGGGTTAGATGTTGTTAAATCTACCCCACAGTGGGCACCAAAAAATTTTTGCAAGAAAATTTTTCAGGTGCACAAATTTCTGGGTTTCTTTCCAACACTCTAGAAATCTAAGTCCCTTAACTTAAACGGTGCAGCTTCCGTGTTTACATGTGCATGAAAAGTGATTTTTGTAGTGGTATTTTGACTGGGGATCCAAAAGGGGCACTCCACTAACCTTGTGACAAATCTGTAAATTTCTTGCTAGAGAGTACTTTGCGAGAGAAGGGGAAGGGAGTGAGAAAAATAAAGGAGGGGATTAATGCCATGGGTAGAAAATCAGAGTCCCACACCCATTAATCAGAAATTTCCAACATGCATTAAATTTAAGAAGAAACAACCCTGCAAATGGAAACAAGACCAATTAGGACTTATGAGCACAAAGAATCAATAAATCCCTCAGTCAAAAAAGGGTATAAACTTCTTCTTATATTGATGCTTGAGCAGAAACTTTACATAACAAGAATAAAGGAATGTAAAAGTGAGAAAATAGAATAATTTCATATATCTCTTTGTTCCTTTATAGGAATTTCTTTCTCATGAGATAACAAATTGAAAACTACCTAATAAGAAACCCAAATGAAGGGCTCATTATAATTTATCGAAGAGAGATGCCTCTTCATCTTCCTAATGACACTTCATATGCCTTTTTCTAACTTTAGACTCTTGATATTCCTAAGAAAATATTAAGTCCCTTTTATATAATCAAGGTGACTTAATTTACATTATGTTTCTAAAGTTGTTTTTTGAATAACTTAAAGGCATATAAAAAATTGCAAACCCCAACGAAGAATTAGAACATTCAAAGAGAGAGAAAGTTGGGGGAGGAAGAGAGGAGAGAGAGAAGAAATAAGAAGGGAGGAGAATGATGTTGACAATGAAAGAATTTCCTCTGATGAAGTTCAAAGTTCCTTCTAGATGGCTCGATGGAATGTCCCAATGTGACGATATCTCTGAATCCCTGAACTATTTGCAGCCCGAGAAGCTCCTTTGGATGGTTTAAGGACACCTCAAGTTAAATGTTCAAAAAAATTGTTAAATGACTTCATTGATGACTACGAACACTGATTCATAAAAATCCTTTATAAAGAGATAGGAGCTCAGAATTGATCATGTCATGTTGAATGAACTTGTATCTCCAATGACCATAACTTCCACCCTCCGTGTGCTAAACTTGTTCCTCAAACCATGAAGTGAGTGTCAAAATACACTATCAAGTTCCCTGAGATGGATCTCAAATGCCCTGTGAGAAATGCCTATGATGATCCTGAATGACAATGTTATGACCTTAATGATCATCCCTCTATGTCCCATTGTGCCAAAACAACCCTTTGAGTGTGACTTACTATAAATAACAAGTTCTAAAATGGGGATTTACTATTTATAGTAAGTTTCACAATCCACCTCTCCGAACTCTAGATGATGATGATAACTTGAATGTCCAACTACCCATACACTCCCTTTGAATATGCCTATTTCACCGCAAATGTAGAGATAAAACAGATAAGGGTAAGGTCAAGGAGGAATACCTATTGTAGTTGAAGATCAGTTGTGTGCATGTAGAATGTTAACCAAGTGGATTGTAGAGAGCTTCCCTTTGGCTAGGAAGAACGACTTGGAATAGAATGCAAGACCATAAAATAGGATTAAAACAACAATTAGTGGATTACCTAGCAGAAGCTAGATCCAGGAAGCAAGGTACTTCGTAGAAGGTTATCAATCCACTTTTAAAACAATTTAAATGATGATAAGAACATGAAATAAATAGTCCTACTGTAGTTGTATAGTTTAGGTATCCTACACAAGCACACTACTTCAAATCTAGTCTAGTAAATGCATACAATACTAACTCTAGGAAGGGTGTTAGGTGGTTGAAGGTATGTAGGTGTGATAGAGGATGCGAAGGAGGCCTGGAGAAGATTTGGTTAGGTTCTGGGATGTTTGGAAAGAGATACAAGCTTGCTAGTTTGGAAATATTACAAGTTATAGAGACCAGTATCGGTTAGGCGATTGATGCCGGTACTGGTAATGAACCAATGTCAGCTGGATGACCAGTGTTAGTAGGGGGAATTTGGTAAGAATATTAAAAATAAGGTTTTGGGAGCTCTTTGTGATTACACAAAGAGTTGGGAAGGTTTGGGTGAGGTTGTGGGATTACTAGAAAGAATAAGAGATCATAAGAATGGAATTTGGGAAAGATATGGAGGTTCTATGGGAAAATGGTCAAATAAAGGTGCTGTAGTAAAGATCCAGGTATGATAGGTGAAAAAATGAAATCGATAACTAGTAAATAGCTAATCTACTGAAACCAATGACAAAAAAGAAATAATACTTACTTGTGGAATGCAAGTAGAAAGTAGGTGGTGGTGATGGTTGCAGGAGAAAGTGATCTTGAATGAATGCAACAATGACAGGAGGACACATTGCTTCCCTATGAGTGCACTGGGGCTCTGGATAAATCTGGGGATGGATGATGTGATGTTTGAACACTGTAAGGGTATATGATATGTTGTAATATTACTGAAAATATTGAGAGTCAGTATGCAATGTTGCAAGAGCTAGAAAACCAGATTTAGAACATGAACAAAAAGTTAGAAACTCTTATTTAAAGTAACTGATGATAGTTAGGTGACTGACGCTAACCAAGGGATAACTAGCACCGGTTAAGGATAATAGGTCATAGTTGCTACAATTACCCTGATCCTTACTAAATTTGGCCTGATCTTGATTTTGGTTTCAGGTCACAAGTGAAGAATGTCGGTAAATGGAGTTGGAAAGTGATTAGAGGGATAATAGGTCATTAAAATTAGGTTTAGACTAAATCCTAATTGGTTAGGATAAGTGGGGACTTAGTCTAAGGTAATAAATGGAGTTAGAATAGGTCTAGGGTGAGGTGGCTAGATGAGGTAGGTAATTAATTTAATTTTGGTAATTAACTTAATTAAAATGTGTGCAAGTGGACATGGTGGGGGAATAGTATTGAATTAATTAATCGAAGGGGGTTTAGAGGGTTGCGAACCAATTTTTGGTGTCTACATTTGCCCCTTTTTGTCACGTAGCTTGTATTGATAAACGATGCTGACAAAAATAGGAGTGGTTACCCTAGGTATGGGTTGAAATTAGGTTACCATAGGTATGGGTGGAGGTGATCCCCCTTAAACCTAGAATTGATGAAGTATTGGGATGAATCGGTGATGGGTTTGATAAAATGGTAGTTGATGAAAAATAAGATAGGGTACATGCCTAGGAAATGGTGAATTTGAGTGTAGGTAATGGTGAGGGAATTTAAATGAACGCACACATGTAGAATACGACAAGGCACTAGGTTGAAGAGATCACAAACTCTACATCGTCAAAGGACGACATTTTATCCAAATAAGGTTGTTGTGATTCAGGTGTCCAGGGTATAAGATATGGTCCTAAAACACAACAAGGCTAGGTGCAGGAATGGGCATTAGGTGGGTTCCAAAGCACTAAAAGGTTTGGATTGGTCAAGATAAACATCACAACATTAGGCAAGGCAAGGTTGGTAGGCAAAACAACACGAGTAAATTCATCATAAGGTACAATGAGCAAGTGAATTTGAGTGTCAAATGGGTGGGTTTGAGTGGGTGTATAGGCGATGCTGTGGGTAAGGATGAGGTATAAAAAGTACATGCCTCTAAGTAAAATTAGGGAGATGGATAGGCTAGGAAGGCTACTAGGTGGGACAGGGCTTTGGTTAGGTGATGGTAAGAAGTTCTTCATGTTATGGAAAGAAATGTTTGGTATTGTGCAACAAAAAATTGGGAAAATTAGGTTATGTCATGGTTCAACTAGGTGATTAGCCATTATTGAGTTGATGTTGTTTGTGAAGTGATTGAATTACATTTCCACTTATATTGATGTTATGGAAACTTATATGATTAGGCATGGTTTGATTTTTATGGTGTGTTGATTTAATTTCCAAGTTGGTGATCATTATGGAAAGTAAATGATGATGTGCATATGTGTGATGTATGGTACAACTTATGAGTCAACTTATAATTTATTGTTTTGATGGAAACAAAATTAATTAAGTTTTTTTTTGATCTAAAAAAAATGGGTGACGAAAACAGGTGGAAAATGAGGAAAGGAAAAGAGTGACTGAGCTAGCCTCCAAGGGCCCCATGCCCTCAAAGTGTTACCTACATAGCCCCAACGAAAAGGGCCTCAGGACAATGTAGTTTTCCCATAAACCAGGGAAGAAAGAGATTGGGTTAGGTGAGATGAATAGGTAGGTTGGTTGGGTAAGGCATGTTTTAAAATGGGAAAGGCTGAATGTTGAATAGGTGATAGGTAAAGTGAGTTAGACATAAGTATAGATGAAGGTGTCATGGTTAAATAAATTTTGATGATATTTTCCTGTTGAACAAACAACAAGGTAGGTGGAGGTGAACTAAAAATAAGATAAATGTCCCAAGTTTGAAAAGACCATAAATGTTATACCCTTAGACTCATTGAATGTAAGTCCCTACATACATTGCATGATGGATAGGTCTATAGGTGAAAGAAGTGGCATTATCACAATATGCAAAATACACACGTCGTACCTTGAATTTGAGTTAGAAGATATTAATCAGAGGGTAAGGTGGAAGGGTTTGTTTAGCGTAACCTTGTTGTGGGACAACATGCCCCTTATGCAAGATACCCAAAACCAGAATAGGCAAGTCCATGACCAAAAGTTTGTATTTTTCTTGATTTTTTTCTTTTCTTTTTGTTTATATAGACTGATCGATGTGGGAAGTCTATAATGGGATAAATAGGTTCTCCTTGAGGTCTTCTTGAAGGTGATCAATGCGGGAAGCTCCAAAATTTTTTTTATTCAAGAGATATAATTTAGTCTTCTTTTTGTATAGATTAATTACAATAAGTGGCTAGATTTTTATAGCTAGCCTTCGAGGGAGAAATCTACTTATAACAGTAAGAAACAGAGGTAGATGTCATTTTGAGGGATTCATCTATGTGTAGGAAGTTTGACTCATGGAGTTGACTTTTGGTTATCCCACGTACATTTTTGCTTTTTATTTGTGAACTTGAAGTCATGAACAAGACTTATAAAGGAGTATAGGCCTCTTTTATGAAGGAAATACCATAACATAAAAATGTTAGCCATGAAAGAGAGGTTTTAAGTGAAGAACGACCAATGGATTCCATTCTAAACAGATGAAAAAGTATCCATGAGAATCATGCTATGAGTAGAGCCGTGGTACTCATATTTAAGACAAGGTTGAATGGTAAAGAATAATCACACAATTCTAGTTTAGTCATTGGTCCTTAAAATAGGTAGATGGAGGAAATGTTTGCTAAGGGACAAGCATATAGGTGACATAAAGTGATGTAGTAATTTATTCAATGGTAGAATGGTCGAAGATGTAAGGAATTAAGGAGCTTAGGTTTGGGTTTTCCTTTGAGGGAAGATAAATGATAAGCACCTGATCCATAGGTATGGGTGAAAATGTAGGGTCCAAGCCAATTAGGAGAAAAATTTCCTTATTTTCTTTTCTCTACTTTGGTTATGTTTTGATTTTCCTATAGGACAAGATATCCAATCTTGAAATCTCACTCATGAACACATTTGTCATAGGCACACTTGATGCATTTTTGGTAGATTTGAAGATGGTCGAGAGAATTAAAACAATGTTCTTGTAATAACTCAAGTTTCACCAAATGTTCTTTGCGAAACTCATCGTCAGACAAAATATCTTTAAGTGAGATACAAAGAGAGGGAATTTTGACTTCAAGAGGAAGGATGACCTTTGTGCCATAGACCAAAGAAAAAGGTGTAGCATTGGTAGAGGTACGAATGCTAGTACGATAAGCTAATAATGTGAAAGGAATGGGTGTGTGTGTTAATCCTTTCCAGTATCATCGAAGATCTTCATAAGAATTTTGTTTAGGGTTTTGTTGGAAGGTTCAGGTTGGCCATTGGTTTCTGGGTAATAGGGTGATGGGAAACTTAGTTAAATGCCAAAGTTATCACACATTTTATAGAGGGTTTTTTTTTGAATTATTTTCCATTTTCAGTGATGAGGCAATGAGGAAAACCAAAATGAAAAATGATGTGATGGTTGATGAATTAACATATTTTATTAGCTTTAGTAGATATGAGAGGAACGAATTCCACCCATTTAGTGTAGTATTCATTTGCTGTGATGATCCATTAGTGACGTTGAGAAGATTGAGGGTTAATCTCTTCGATGAGATCCAAACTCCATTGAGAGAAGGGAAAAAAGTACCTAGCGACTTGTAAGGTGTTACTAGGAGTCTAGTGAAGGTTAGCATGCTGCTGAAATTTCACACAACATTTGATGTATTTACAATAGTCATGGTTAAGGGTTGGATAGTAATAGCCAAGACAAAGGATACGCTTGGAAACAATGTGGCCACTAAAATTTCCACAACAAATCCCATCATTTTAATGGTGTATGGAATTTCAGAACTAGTGAGGCACTTGAGTAGGATACCGTCAGAGCCATGTTTGTAGAAAAGACCACCCATGATGATGTAATGGGAGACCTTGTGAAGTAAGGCTCACTAACCATTGTGAGTGAGGTTTAGAGGTAGAATTGAAAGGGAGAGGTAATAAAAAAATTGCTTATACCAAATGTGTTGGGACCCCAAAATATTGGCTAAGTACAAAAAGGTGCATAGGCGCGCAAGGCCTAGTTAAAGAAGGGCCCGTAAGGAGAAGGTGCACATGACAGGGTTTAAGGAAGGGTTTAAGAAAACCCGTGGCACGCACGTAGATAGAGATAAGGTTTCAGGACTTAGCCATATTGGGAATTTTGGGCATGACACGAGAAACAAATGACCCGACTGTGTATGCGGAGTGAATAAGGTGCCAGCCTGACAACGTGATGCCCATAAAAGGAATATGCCCTGCGATAGAAGGTTCTAGAAGACATTATGGAAAAAAGTGGAGAGCTCAGGCTTGGAGGAGCATGCTCCCATGGAGGACAAAATTCAGACACTTGGCATCAGATTTGAGGCCATGGAAGGATGAGTTGGCACTTTGGGATGCCTATATATGCGAGTGCCTGCAGGAGAAAAAGAAGGATAGTAGATATAGATTGGATAGACATAAGGAGAATATAGATAGTGAAGCTCTGTAAAAATACTGTGAGAACTCTGTGGGATTGGGTAGAGGCTATATAAAGGAGTAGTGTATTAAGGGGTTGGGATATAAATTTTTCTTTATATGGATGAAGGACATGATCCCTACTGTGATGCATGACTTCGGTTTGATCAAGCTGTGGTAGTCTAATGGATCCATTAAATGTAATGAGGTTAAAAATATGAATGAGTAGCAATTTAATTGATTCAGTTCATATCTATATCTGTTCATGGATTTTATGGAATAGATGTAAATCCTTATGTATTTTCCTTTCTGTTTTAGTTCTATCTATTATCTGTACGTAATCTCTATTTGTAATGAATACATTTTTCTAGAGGCCGTTTTGAGCCCTATGATGATTGTATGTCTCATTTCCACCTTTATTTATTAAGTTCATGACATAGATGATGGTTTCCCACTTAACTCACATAAAAGAGAGACTCAGCGCCCGCGTGTGCCTTGGGTGAGCACCTAGTGCTTGCTAGGTGATAGGCCGACGTGCATGGGATTTCTTTCCTTTGTGATGGGTGTAAAAATGACTACATCTTGGTTTCATTTCTAGTACTTCTTTTCAAATTTGTAGTGGGAAATGGCATTCATCATGATCTGTGTAATGAGTGATGATAGCGTGTTTACCTTTGGAAAGTGTTGAATAATGGTTCAAGAGCACGGAGGATGAAATTTCTCAAAGATTCAACACTGGATCTGAGTTTGATGCACGTAGATGGGTAGAAAAGAACCTCTACCAAGATTTATATGAAATGTTTTTCTGTTGCTTCCTAGTAGAGCTATATGAATGGCTCTCGGTATATGTGTCTAGATCAAGATGGTATTATAGATCACGCACGTTGACCTAAGAAGAATACCAGAGGTTGTAGGATGCAGATCTGACGTGGACTCATGTTGTGGATCATTAGTGGAAAGGTGTGTTGGCTAGCTACACTTTGGAGTACCTTATTTCTACATATTCTTGTCTACAAGTTGCTGAGTTTGAGTTTTTGTGGGAGACTAGAGGATCATTTCTACGTGCTATCCCTATGGAAATGAAGATCTTGATTGTTACCTTGAGTTTAGAGGTATTTCCAATTACTGGCTAAACCGTTCTGAGTGCTGGGTGAGGAAGCTAGGGTGGAGGAAGATGGTAGATATTATGACAAAGAAAGAAAGGGAGGAGATACGGCTCAAGTATAATGAAGCATGTGAAAGGTAGATTACTAGAAAAAGTGAGGTTACAAGTGTGATGGATCTATGGAGGAAGATGTTGCGGGAAGGAGTTAAGGTTCACATGAAGGACGTGGAACATGAGCAGTATGTGCTACCTCATCTTGGAAAGTGCGTAAGAGAGATGCCTTCAGTATTTGATGAGAGTTCATTACGTGGAGAGAGAAAATTCATTGGCAAGTATCTAAACCCACCTAGTGACCAAACCATGATGCTTGGTTTTCCAGATCAAGGAAGGAATATCGTTGACCCAGTTGGTATCATCAGTGTAAGTGATAGATCTTTGTCTAGGAGATACAATTTTTCATTTCCCACTTCTATGGATACAAATATTCTAGTATTCAGAGGAATATTTGGAAAAGGAGCAAGTACACAAGCCTTCGGTATCACATCTGGGAGTGGTGCGGGGTACACTAGTGGTAGTGGGGCATTACCATAGACCGTCAATGCATAGTTCAGTGGAACTTTGGGGACCCTTGGCACAACCACTACAGAACCTGGTGGGTCAGGAGGAATAGGACCCGGTGGATCTGGTGGGTCAGGAGGAATAAGATTTGGTGGATCCGAAGGATCTAGTGGCTCAGGAAGCACATGACCTGGTGGATCCGGCATTGGAGGAAACACCAGAGGGAACCAAGGCTCTAGCTCAGGAGGACAAGGGCCCCAGCCAACTCCTCAAGTATTCTTTGATATGTCTTTACATTTTTCAGATTACAGAGGTATTGAGGATGCTGCAAAATATGTTCACAAGTGTGAACTCCTATGGTGTGCAAAGGGGATAACAACCCTAGAGCAGAAGGCTAGTTAGTTTGCAATGACGTTGCAAGGGCATGCACATAACTGGTATAGGAAATATGACCCTCATCAAATGGTGGTGGATTATACTACTTTAAATAACTCCTTCTTGGAAGAATTACACATTCCTGAGTTTGAACAGAAGAGCATCAACACCCTGAAGGAGATTCAACAGGGAATGTTAGAGAGTGCAGGATTATGATGCACGGTTCAAGACCCTCCTGTCAAAATTGTCATATGAAATTCACCCTTAAAAACATGCTCAATGGTTTTTTGGGGGGTTAATAAATCTATTTAGAAGAGATTTATCTCATAAAACTTTCACAGACCCGGGTGAGGCATTAGAAGCTGCTCTGTGCACTGAGGCTGTAGGAAGTGTTGATATTGGTGTTAGCCCATTTCTGGAGGCTCAAATTACTGCTATGGCTAAGCAGCTAGAGAAGTTGTCTATGAACTCAGCCCACGAGACTCACAACGGTATACAGTGTACAGATTATGAAGTAGAGGGTCATGTCAAGGATAGTTGCCCTTGGAGGACGGTACGTGCTGTAATAATAGACTATGAAATTTTTATGGGGACCATAATGCAAGTAGATGTCCCTTGTTACAGTGCACAATTAGGAAGAATGCGTCTTGGTACTATAATATCTACACCTCTACGACCCATGCTACTAAGGATTGTAGTCTTATCGACAAGATCCATGTGGCCATTGATCATGGGGTGCGCCAGACCAGCGTTGTCAGTAGTTCTAAGAATGATGAGCACCATTATGAGGAGCGCAAAGATGGAGGTGTGCGTGGAAGGGGATTTCATGAAGGATTATGTGGTCATGGTAACTGTAGAGGAGGAAGAAGTGAGTTCCCACATGGAACCTATTTTAATTGTGGGTCTATAGAGCATTATAAACGAGAGTTCCCAGACCTATTGCTGTTCTCATGGTACGGGAAGAAACACAAGTATGAGGAGTTCCCTAAGTTTTTTAAGCACATGAATCAACATCACCAGAAAGACAAGGGCACTGCAATGGTAAGCATTAAGAATACAGACACATAATGGATGCCACGAGTAACACGTGATGTAGGCTTAAAACCTGTTATGGTAACAACAAGAGTAGAGGCCGTGTGCACAAAGGAAATAACAAGGTAGAAGAACCTAGTTTCAAGGGAAGAAGTGGTACATGGGAAGTACCTAGACCCTGCGCATTAAAAGGAGGTATATCAAGATACCATGGACATCATTTAGAGTTTACAAGGATAAATCTAGTGTCTAAAGGAGCAGTCCAAGAGGGTGGAGCAAAGAGGGAAGGTCGAGGCACCAGGAGATGACCTGGATGAGGTCAAGGAATTATGTAAAATGCTAAGGCAAGATAATATTATTCCCTTGCTAGGATCATGGTTGAGAGAGTAGGTACCACATGCTGGAGAAGGGCGTGAGAGGAAGATCTTGCATTCAAACCTTCCCCCTCACAACCTTAAATATGATAGGGAGATCACATTAAATGTGGTTGTGGATGGATGACTCCTTAGTAATATCCTCATTGACACATGCACATAGGTCAATGTTCTCACCTTGGATACATGGCATCAGATGGGAAGGCTTACATTACAACCACCTTTGAATGTGCTGTATATGGAAAAAAAATAAAGGTAATGCCCATCGGTGTCTTAAAGGATGCATCTATCACTATTCAGGGAGCTAAGTTTACTGGGGAATTTGAAGTCTTGGTGCTCGCTGAGGCAGAAAATTTCCCAACACTACTTAGGCGCCCATGGTGTTATAAGAACAATGTAGATATTTGGTTCAAAAAGGGGTACATAAGCTTTGAAAATGAGGAGGAACGAGTCATCATACCCCTGGTTGATGGGAAGTCAACACCCTATACTGAACCTTTAGGAGAAGAGGTCCTAGATAGAATATATGTGCACTTAATCAAGGATCCAGAGATAATCCATCCTATCAATGGAATTATCCCATTTGAGGATGCTCAGTCGGTAATTGACACCACTAGTATAGCATGTGATAATTGGGCGCATGGAACCTATGAGTTGATCATATGACATTTAAGAGGATCGGTGACAAAGGTGAAAAAGGTGCGCATAGTTTGGTGCCTAGGAGGAAAGCAGATACCTAAGTACTCAAGAGGAGCCTCCCCTGAGGTATTTTTGTAGAAGATGGAAGCTCAGTGGAAGGAGGAAAATGAAAGAAGGGGGATGTTAAGTTACGTCTTACCCAGAACTGCTATGCGCTAGTGGGCAACACATCAGGATAATCTCTTGGAATGGCACGAAGTGAGAATTACCTTCTCTATTAATTTCTCTAGAAGCAATGCAACCACCACCATGAACGACTACCATGGTAAGGAGCCTGCCTCTTTCCACATCCAATCCTGTGAGAGAGCCTGGAGTGAAGGCGCGGAAGCTTTTCTACCGTCCCTTTAGGTACAAAAACTATATTCTACACTATAGGGTTGCGCACGTGCATGGTACATCCACTCTGATACACCTCCAAATAGGGAATTAGAAAGAACTAGTGGCTGATCTTGTCTTAGTATTTGAGTATCGAAGCACCAAACCATCGGTGGATAAGGCATTGCAGGAGATCAAGTGCCTTACGATGGGGGATAATGCAAAGGAAGAGGATATGATTGTAGAATTGCTAGGAGAGCTAGGCTTTGAGGGAAAATTTAGTGAAGATGAGTCTGATGAGATGCAGTTTGAGCACGCGTGCACAGAGAAAGAAAAAGGCAAGATGGTCTATGTCATAGAAAGTGAAGAGATGGAAAATTTGGAGGTTAACCATTCTCTAGGCTCACGTGAAGTGATGGATAGTGCTGATGAAAGAACGCCCACCTATCATGAGCATTTAAAGACAAAGCAGGTTAATATTGGGTCAGAGGTGGAACCCAAGGAAGATATCATTAGAGATTATTGGTCGGAGAATGAAGTCTCTAAGATCATTGATCTTTTACGTGAGTTTGAGGATTTATTCCTGCACAGGTATCATGAACTCAAAGGTGTTCACCATTCCTTGGGGGAAATGAAAATTAAGTTGAAGGAAGGTGCATGCCCAGTTTGGAAGAGACCATACTGAATGAATCCTAATCTTCCCGTGAAGGTCAAGGAGGAAATAGACAAGATGATAGCATCAAGAATCATAGAGGCTGTGGAGGAGTCAGAGTGGATAAGTCCAATGGTGATTAGTATAAAAAAGGATGGAAGGATAAGGATATGTGTTGATTATAGGGATCTGAATGCAGTGTGTGTCATTGATCCCTTCCCAACCCTATTCACTGAAGAAATCTTGGAAGGAGTGGCAGGGCACGAAGTCTACTCTTTCACGGATGGGTTCTAGGGCTATCACCAGGTGAGGATTGCAAAGGAAGACTAGAGAAAGACAACCTTCGCCACCGAGTGGGGAAGTTTTTCCTATATAGTCATGCCTTTTGGGTTAAAGAACACGCTTGCTGTATTCTCACACATTTAGTGCAGGCCTTCTAGGACTTCATCCACAAGTTTCTCCAAGTCTACCATGATGATTGGACCATGTATGGACTAGTCAAGGACTGTTGTGATAATTTGAGATTGATGTTTGAAAGGTGTCGGCAGTTGAGGATATCCCTCAACATCAAGAAGTGTGTATTTGGTACCCCCTTTGGGAGACTGTTGGGACACATCATATGTAAAGAAGGCTTGGTAGTGGATCCTACTAAAATTGTAGTGATTGTGGGATTGGGGGAGCCAATTAGTCAAAGCGCAGTGCGCGGGTTTCTTGGACACGCATACTACTATCAGAAGTTCATCAAGTGGTATGCCAAGATCGCCATGCCTTTAGAAGAATTTCTCAGACATAAAAGTGCCTTCCATTGGGGAACAACGCAGCAGAAGGCATTTGACACATTAAAGGATAGGATTGTCACTGCGCCTATACTATGTTTCCCATCTTGGGATAATCACTTCCATGTTCATGTAGATTCCTCCGAAACGACCATTGGGGTAGTGATTACACAGCCTGGTGAGGAAATTATTGGTCACCCCTATTCTTTGTAAGAAGGAAGTTGACACCAGTAGATCAGAATTATAGTACGACCTAGTGCGAAGCATTGTCTATGATCTATGCACTTCATAAGTTCAGGCAGTATCTGCTGGAAACTCCCTTTATCTTCTACACTGACCACATGGAATTAAAATATTTGGTGAAGAAGCCCATCCTACAAGGGCACATATGTCAGTGGGTGCTATTATTCCAAGAGTTCAAGTTCACCATAGTTGTAAAACCAGGAAAGAGTAATTCTGGACCTGACCATTTATCTAGGATTGATTTAGGGGAGGACACGTAGAGAATTGAAGATATCATGCCAGATGTGTAACTATTTAGGCTGTGGTGTGTGCCCTCAGACTTAGAGGATATTGCTATGTTCCTTAAACCAGGCATGACACCAAAAGGGATGAAGACATTAGAGAAAAAACAACTAGCCATATGCGTCGCACCCTACATGTTGATCAGTGGGGACTTATACAAACTAGGGTGTGATGAAGTTTTGTGTAGATGTGTACTAGAGCATGAGTGCCTCGCCATCATAGAGGAAGCACATAGAGGAAGTGTGGGTGGACATTATGTAGGTGACACCACCACACGTAAAATATTAATGGTAGGATTATGGTGGGAAACTTTGTATAAGGATTACAAGGAGTATTGTAAAGTGTGTGACCATTGTCAGTGTGTTGGAAAGCTAGGACAGAGAGATGAAATGCCTTTGCGACCTATCCCTAGTGCTGAACCTTTTGAGAAATGGGAAATAGACTTTGTAGGCCCTATTGCACCAGCAACACGTAGGACTGGATCATGCTATGTAATCACTTGCACAGACTATTTGACAAGGTGGGTAGAGGTAGCCCCAACTAAAGACTATACAACAGCTACAACAACAAGATTTTTGTGGGAGAACATTATCACGAGGTATGGATTCCCTTTAAGTTTAACCAGTGATAGGGGTACACATTTCTTGAATGAGACCGTGAGGATCCTATTAGCAGAGTTCATGGTGGCTCATCACAAAACTACACCTTATCACCCACAAGAAAATAGAACTATGGAAGCATTTAACAAGATACTGAGTCATACCCTAAAAAATATTTGTGATGTCGAAAGACAAGATTGGGATGAAAAGGTATCAGCCGTATTATGGGCCTATAGGACAACTTATAAAAGACTAAAAAAAGACACACCATTTCAATTGGTGTTTGGTGTAGAAGCTATCCTACCAGTTGAGTTTATGTTACCTTCTCTGCATATAGCGTGCGCATGAGGGCTGGCTAATGAGCAAGCACTGGAAGAAAGGATTGATAAATTAATGAAGCTGGACGAAAGATGATCACTTGCCAGGTGGAGCCAAACATCAGAAAAATCAAAGTAAAAAGAATGGCATGATTGCCACATTAGGAACAAGAAGTTTGAGGTTGGGAAGATGGTCTTACTGTATGATTCTAAGTTTCTGCGCCATCCTGGGAATTTAAAGTGCATTGGTTGGGTCCTTACACAATCTCATACATCCTTGATTTGGGCACGTGCCAGTTACAAGCGCTAGATGGGATGAGATTTCCAGGACACTTCAATGGGAGTAGGCTGAAGCCCTACTATAAATAAGTCTTCTTGGTGTTTGTAAATAAGGCAGTATTGCCAGTTAGTTTAGAATTTTCTTTAATGCATTTTCCTTTCTTGTGTTTCCCTTTCTCGTTTCTATTTTGTGTTGTGCCTTGGGTGCCAGTAATCTCATTACTTTTTGAAAGTTATAACTATGCAGAGGACCACACATCATTTTAGTGTGGGGTGGAGTAAGGTGGAAGAAATTGAAGTGTGAAGTGCCAGGAAGGATTGCATTAGAAAGCTCAGTTGAATGGCCTTGTGAAGAAAGTACATGCAAGGAAAGGTGAAAAAGGATGGTTGGTGTCAGGATAAGGCTAAATTGGGGATCCACGTACAAGAGAAGAAGAAGCACATAAGCAACATGAGGTAGGCGAGAGCAAAAATCATGACATAAGAAGAGCCTTCGATAATGGTTACACACATGCAAGAGTCTCCTGTCAAGATGGATTGGTTACACACCAGAAGGTTGGAGAATTGTCTGCACAAGGTTGGGCACGTGAGTTAAAGTGCTAAAGTTAGGTTTATTTAAAAAAGCCACATTAAGTGTTAAAGTACGGTGGTAGGTAAGGTAACATTTAATGTTACAAAGCAGGAAAAACTATAAATAAAGGGTTGAGGCATTTCATTATTCACTTTGTGTATATGAAGAAAGAAGTGCTTTTGCATCTTTGTAAACTAGGGCTTCCAGAACTGATCCATGTGAAGAAAAATTTGAAGAGTTTGAGCGTGAGTAACTAGTTTGGATTTGCAAACTAGAAGGAAGGGATTTCATGGGTGTAAGAGAAGTTGTGAGAAGGCACCGTCTTGTGAAAGTATTATCCCAGCTAGGGTTTGAAAAACTAGGGCACGGGTTTAAGGGGTTTTCTTCACAAGTTTGAGATCTAATGTTAGAAGAAGTGGAAGATCATAGTAACAAGAAGAGATTAAAGTGATAAGAGGACATATATAATGGCACCCAAGAAACCAGCCATGTCACCCAAGAAGCCAAAGGGCAAGGGCAAGGGTAGAGAGCCAACAGAAACCACCACAAGCATGAATGAGGAGTGGTATGTAGAAAGGTAGTACCTGAATGGGGTTTTTCTTAGGAAGGAGTGGGAATACCATTTGATAAAGATGGAGGTGATCGATTATAACCATCTCATAAGCATAATAGAGAAGGAAATGACACTGGAGTTAGTGCGCCTGACGAACAAAAGGACACCAAAGGGTTTTCCCATCTATAACGATGAGGTAAAAGTGAAGTTGGAGAAGGCAGGGTTATTGCAACTCTATGAGTTTCCCTGCTTTGGAAATCCTGAGTGCCTCTATCGGTGGATGATGTCGTGTGTGTATGAGGACCACTTTTACTTCGCGGGGCACAAGATGCGCATAACCCATCAGCTGATTTCAAAGTTTACCAGCCTCATCTGTGAGGGAAATAACATAGATGATGACCTGAGTGACAAGGAAGCCATCAAAGCAATCGTCACTATCTATGATTACAAGAAGGGGTCAAGGTATTTTGACATTACAGAAATCCTAGATCCCATCATGAGAATGGTTGTGCGCCTGGTCACAAAGTTAAATGATCAAGAAAGGTAGACACAGGTAAATAAGGCCTGGTTGAATGTATGCAGGAAAATATCAGAAGGCACAATATAAAATTTATCGGCATTCATTACAGATGATATAATCAGTATTGTCCAGGAAGGAGACAAGATACTCTTTGGAAATGTCCTCCTGACAATTGTATTTTCAGAGATAGGAGTGCCTAACATGGCAGACAAGTTTGTTTCAGAGTATTTGACTGAAGATCCCTCACCCGCGAAAATATTTTCAAAGTATACATGTGAAACAATGACAACCTCCCACAAGGCGTGCCTGGACAAGTGGTATAAGCACTTAAGGGATGCGTTCGGGGTAGAGTGGAGAATCCTAGAGCAACTACTAGTGCTTACAATGGGAGAAGTTGAGTTTGTTGTGTACCAACACTTCTGCATAGGTAGGTTAATGATGGTGGATGAAACCATAAGCCCATCATGTAAAATCCTATTCTCCTTCACCACCCAATACTTCAAAGCGGGAGTTAATAGGTTCAGAGAAGAAAAGAGACTAAGGTTTGACCTTAGTGAAGTTGATCAGGACCACAGGGAGATGTGTAGGACACTAGTCTACCCCAAGAAGCATGCGTACGTGGAAAAGTATGTAGCACATGAAATCAGAATGATAAAACCCCCGATTCTAAAAATTACAGGAAAGTCTGTGGCGCGTGTATATCTCTGTATTAGGCCAAAATTTGAGAAAGGTGTATACCTGGATAATGATGTCTCCATACCTGAAGATCCCACAGGTAGAAGAAAGTCTACAGTCAAGAAAAGGGAGAGAGAAGAAGAAAAAGCACCAAGTGTGTAGACTGCCCAGCCAATAAGTGTGCCAGTAGCAAGTGCCAAACCTAGCACCTATACGCATAGGAAGAAATCCTTGGTAAAGGAGAAGACCCCTGAAGAAGAGGTGCCAGAGAAACCTCTTGCCAAAGAGAAGTCGCTAGAGGAAGTAGAGAAGGTTGGATCCCCTATGGAAGAGTCACCTCTAAGAAAGAAGTAGAGGATAGAAGAGGAAGCTGACTCGGAGGAGACGAAGAGCTTGGAGAGATACATAGGTGAAAAGGATGATGATGATGAAGAAGATGATCCTGAAAGAGATCAAGAGCCACCTATCTTCAACGTGCATGATTCAGAAGAAGAGGGTGGAGAAGAAGAACATGGGTTCCTTTTCATGTGGTGTAAGGGTAGCCAAGAGGGAGAAGGCACCCAGGACATGGGAAGAAGTGAGGAGGTTGGCACGCAGAACCATAAAACTCTGAGCCTTACGCAGGAGCAAGTAAACGAGGCAGCAGAAAGAGAAGCAACAAAAAATAATCAAGGCCTTGGTAGAAAAAGAATTGGAGGGTAGTGCAGACATAGTGATGGAAGATGGTAAAGAGGAAAGCGTTGAGAAAGAACAAGTCAGTATGGGAGGAGGTCCTAGTCTAACAGTGAGTTTCCCCAAAGGCGCATGCTAGGGAAGGAAGATCCTTGATACAGAACGAGGACGAGTCATGGGTTATGTTGATGAAAAAAGGAAGGTGTTATGCGTGTGCTTCTAGAGCACTGTACCCATGGAAGAAATTCTAGCTATGGAGTCATTTGATGAAGAGGGCATGTACCCAGAACAAGGAAGATTCTCTCTTGGGTGTTTGACTCCTATATTGACGAGCCAGAATTTGAAATATACCAAGGGGAAATCATACCAATAATGGAGTCTAAGGGAGCTAACCCCTTGGTAAATGCCCAATAGCTCTCAGATGGGCATTTATGTAATGCGTTGAACAAGGTCGCAGTCAAGACTGAGGCTAGGCTCTTTGGAAGAAATGACAGAGTAAGATTTCTAGAGGAAAAGCTAGAAAAGAAGGAAGAGGAGCTGGTTGAGAAGACTAAGGGCTTGAAACAAGAAGAGTTGATCAGCGCGCAGCTAAAGCACGAACTAAGGGATGAGAAGGCAAGGGTGTGTGAAGTATATAAAAATATGGAGTCTATCACAAGAGTCATTATGTTGAAGCATCTAGACCTAATGCCACTTGCACAAAAGTATGGGTCCACTCTTGAATGCTTAGAAGATCTGATGCGCATCCTCACCATGGAGAGACAACCATTGGCCCTGGAGTCCACGAAAAAAGTGACAACATGCTTGGAGAGGGAGGAAAAATTGAAAGTGGTAGCAATCATTACTGATTATAGCAAGGTACTTGCAGATGTCAAGATTGCTACCCAATCTGCTGAGGTTGCGTACGATAATTGCGTAGACAGGGATAGAGTGGCGAGCATCTTGGTCACCACTCATGAAGTAGAGCTGAAGGAGTTTCAAGAGAAGAATAAGGGAAATAGGGTGGAAAGGGACAAAATCCTTGCCAAGGTCAAAAAGAAATCCAAGGCCATTGAAACCTTAAGGGGTTCAATCAAAAACCGGTTGAAGGAACTGTACCCACATATTACTAGAAGGATGGATGCACTTGAAGACATGAGCAAGGAGTTGGAGAAAATTGTTGACACTATGAATGCTTAAGGAGATGGACTAAGTTATAGGGAGGTAAGCTCCCTAGTTGGTGACCTCTGTTAGAGAGCACAAAATGAAGTCGATGCCTGGAACAAGTTGGAGGCTGACTTGCAAAAATATTTTCCTAGCTTGTTGTAATAATGCCATCACTTCCCCATTCTTTCTTCTTTCCCAAATTCTTCATCCCCTTATTCTTTTTCCAAGACGTAAGTCTATTGTAATTCTTTATTCATTGGAGAAGTGTTCCCGTAGACGGAGAACAGGCGTACTGTGGGTGATGTTAGGACCCAAAATATTGGCTAAGTGCAAAAAGGCACATAGGCGCGCAAGGCCTAGTTAAATAAGGGTGCGTAAGGAGAAGGCAGGACAGGGTTTAAGGAAACCCGTAGTGCGTGCGTAGATAGAGCTAAGGTTTCAGGACTTAGCCATATTGGAAATTTTGGGCAAGACATGAGTAAAAAATGACCCGACTACGCATGTGGAGTGGATAAGGTGCCAGCCTGGCAATGTGATGCCCACGAAAGGAATATGTCCTGTGATAGAAGGTTCTAGAAGAAATCATGGAAAAAAGTGGAGAGCTCAGGCCTGGAGGAGCATGCTCCCATGGAGGACCACATTCAGACACTTGGCATCAGATCTGAGGCCGCAGAAGGATGAGTTGGCACTTTGGGATGCCTATATATGTGAGTGCCCGCAGGAGAAAAATAAGGATAATAGATATATATCAGATAGACAGGAGGAGAATATAGAGAGCGGAACTCTGTAGAAATACTGCAAGAACTCTGTGGGATTGGGTAGAGGCTATATAAAGGAGTAATGTATTAAGGGGCTAGGATATAAATTTTTCTTTGTATGGATGAAGGACATGATCCCTGTTGTGATGCATGACTTCGGTCTGATCAAGTTGTGGTAGTCTAATGGATCCATTGAATGTAATGAGGTTACAAACATGAATGAGTAGGAATGTAATTGATTCAGTTCATATCTATATCTTTTCATTTCTGTTCATGGATGTTATGGAATAGATGTAAATCCTTATGTATTTTCCTTTCTGCTGTAGTTCTATCTGTTATCTGTAAGTACCCTCTGTTTGGAATGAATACATTTGTCTAGAGGCCGTTCTGAGCCCTATGATGATTGTATGTCTCATTTCCACCTTTATTCATTAAGTTCATGACATAGATGATGGTTTCCCACTTAACTCACATAAAAGAGAGACTCAACGCCTGTGCGTGCCTCAGGTGAGCACGTAGCGCCCGCTGGGTGATAGGCCGACATGCATGGGATTTCTTTCCTTTGTGATGGGTGTAAAAATGACTACAAAATGTCTCGTGGGTTGGTTTTGATACGTCTACAAAATTAACGCCAGGAATGATGTAAGAAGGTGACTGTTGATAGATTCTTGTGGAGCTTTATGAGCCAACACAACCAAACACACTTAAAATTAAGATAACTATATTTTAATGGATTCAACATACTATCCGAAGAACATTACAAAGGCTATTATATAGCCATGAAAACAAAAAGCCATCTTCCTAATTAATAGGAAGCACAAATAACAAATGACCCGTTAATAGAGATACATGTATACCAAACATATTGGTTTGTTATATACAATAATATGATCTATATAACCAATAATCTAAGTACGTAATATTTTTTATAAAAATATTACTAGCCACCCAAACTATAATGTAAACATTAATATCCTAACATTCCCCCCCTTAATGTTTACATGGTAGTAAGAGAACTTTCACACTTCCTTTGTAGCTTGCCGCCCATGCTTACTCATGATCTTGGCACACACTTGAACTGAAGGTAGAAGAAGGAACACATCAACTTCTTATCAACCATGCACTGTCGGTAACACATCTGACCAAAGAGGATGGGAACATGCTCAGGAATCATCTGCTTATCAACCAGTCACTATAGGGAACACATCTGACCTAGCAGTTTGGGAACTCAATAAGGAACACATCTAAAAAACCTTCAATGGTTTTCCAAAGGCTAACCATAAAACTAGGTATGAACAGGAAAACATGTGACTGTTCAACCTCTTCAAGAATCATGATGCTGCATTTCATTGTGCTATCTATTCTTCATTATATTATTACAATGGGGAATTATGTAGGAATAGCCACATCTACTAGTGAGCAATAAAGAATCTATGTTCTTATTTTTCACACCATGTTGAAATCCATGCCAAAATGAAATGTTGAAATCAAACACACTACACGCTAAAATAATCACACACATGCCACCAAATCAGTGAAGTAGCCCCATCATTAGCGACTGATGAGAGGTCATTGATTGACCTTCATCCTACGATGCCTACATCTTCTATTATCATGCTTCTAGCTCAGCAAAATGTGAACATGAAGCACATCTGTTTCCCCATTGAGATTATTCTTTTTTTTCTCCCACCCACAATGTGAAACACTTTATTTTACGGATGTCGGGTAACACCAAAAATGCGTCTGTGAGGAATTTTTTTTTTCAGACTTTTGATTCAGACTCACAATTAAATTTTGATGACTAAAATATTTGACTCTTGACAATACAATGATACTTGAAAATAATGAAACTCATTTGAATAATAACATAATTACGACTTTACGATGTACTTGAAGATGATAAAATTCAAATGAGAGGACTCGTAATAACTAATAAATAACATACATAATTTTGTTTCGATGACTCGAATATTTATATTGATGATTATGAAAACTAGCTGGAACAATAATATGACAATAAAAATTCTAAAAAAATTGATACCTATACACTCATGCTATAGACATTTGAATAATAATTATGGATTTTTGAAACAAGAAAGGACTATAAATAACATTAACATTGTCAAAATAAAAAATAAAAATACTTTATGAATGACTCTAAAATGCAATAAAACAAATACCTACTACAATGAATGTTGACTTATAACATCCAATTGTAATTTACAGCGTTCCAAATTGAAATTTTTTTTGGCAAAACATGAAATGGGCATTCGTCTATTATTGGACGTGTAAAGAAAGTGCAATGTGACTTCATATAGTTTTACTGTTGTAGATCTGTATAAGTAGAGAATGTGTGGCTATGAGCATCGGTTGGATGAACATTTGATTACATGGAAACTAGATGACACATTTGAAAAATTATACACTTCTCAAAACTGCCTGCTTGTTTTTTTGAAGGAAACAAGTCACTGCACTTAGGAAATTCGATGATGTGGCAGGGAGAATCCAAGCTTTGTGCCAAGTAGTTGCCAACTCTAAACTAATGATTTCCAGTTAATATATGCACTTGTGTAAATGAAATCAGAACAAAAACCAATAGAGACTTGTAATAACAAATGACATTGCTTAGGTCACTATGGCCACCAGCTGTTGCACGATCCCGTAGAAAAAAACGAATTTGAAAGAATATAGTGCATTCAATCAGGAGACGAATGGTAGAATGGATATGTAGATCGAAACAAACTCAATATTGAACGGCCTTCTCCTCCTACACAATGAATATTTTAGCAGCTGGGCAATTTTCCAATAATGGCGTTACCTCCCAGATCTTGGGCAACAACAATCAAAAGAAATTGAAATCAATGCAATCGATTCAAGATACTTTGAATTTGGATGTCAATAAACATAGATGTCGAGCAAGA
This sequence comes from Taxus chinensis, assembly GCA_019776745.2. Classification (NCBI taxonomy): domain Eukaryota; kingdom Viridiplantae; phylum Streptophyta; class Pinopsida; order Cupressales; family Taxaceae; genus Taxus; species Taxus chinensis. The sequence goes on from CM034146.1 coordinate 92,982,875, forward strand.
TTGCTATCCACGCTAGGCCAGAGGTGGTAGAGAATCTGGAAGTTAAATATAATGTTTTAACCACTCCAACTCATCAAATAATTACAGATTTATGAAAACTCAAACAACAAAATATTTATTTAATGACATTCAACGATGCAGATTTTCAATACGAACTTTCCATTATTTGGGGCAGTAAAACAAAGATGCCCCTCCACATATTAGCTGACCATACTCATGAATATTTTGCTGTGATACCACTGATAGATTCTGAAGGGAGCTTTATGAGCCAACACAACCAAACACACTTAAAATGAAGATAACTATATTTTAATGGATTCAACATACTATATGGAGAACATTATAGAGGCTATTATATAGTCATGAAAACAACAAACCAACTTCCTAACTAATACGAAGCACAAATAACAAATGATCCGTTAATAGAGATACAGGGATACAAAACATATTGGTTTGTTATATACAATAAAATGATCTATATAACCAATAATCTAAGTACATAATATAGTTTATAACAATATTACTAACCACCCAAACTATAATGTAAACATTAATATCCTAACAACTGCAACCGTTGTACAATGACAAAGATTTTTGAGTCGAAACGTGAGGAAAGTATTTGTGAGGCAAGACAAGCCATGGTATCTGCGAATTTGTTAGTGGATTGTGGAGTGGTTTGAATGAGGTAATGGTAAAAGGTGGTAAAAAGTAAGCTAGCATGGAACTTATACTTTTGAAGGACCTCATTACGAAACTGGTATAAACCATTGACTTGGTTCACAACCAGTTGAGAATAACCAAAGATATTAATGGTTTTAACATATAAAGATATGGCAGTTTAAAGACCCAAGACAAGTGCTTCATACTCGGCAATGTTATTGGTTAATTCAAAGTCTAATTTGAAGGATAAAGGCATGGGATCGTCATCAAGAGGAATGAGGATAACACCTATACTATTCCCATGTTGCAATTTAGAATCATCAAAGAATAAGGTCATTTGGTAAATGGTAGATTTATCAGGAAAAACATCGAGGGAAAGAGTAGCGATGGATTCATCTGAGAAATTGAAGTAAGAAGATTGATGTCTAGGAAGTGGAGCATTTGTAAGTTGATCTGCAATGGTTTGGACCTTAATAGACTTTTGATGAATGAATTCTAGGCCTAGGTTTGCTAGGATCATAAGCCAACACGAAGTGTTTTTATGTTGGTAAGGTTTTGCATACATGTAATGAAAAGGGTCAGTTTTAGTGACGACAAAGGTTTTATGGTTAAGTAGGTAGTGGTGAAGTTTTGTGGCTACGAAGACTAAGGCTAGGAAAATATTTTCAGCATGGGTATATCTAGTATCATAGTCTAAAAGCGTATGACTTATGTAATAAACCGCTTGCTCCCTGTGTTTCTCATCGTGATGAGTGAGCATGGCACCTAAGGAATGGTCAGTGGTAGAAATTTATAGGTAAAAAGGTTTTCCATCTTTAAGTGGGATGAGAAAAGGTGGTTGAAGAAGGTATTTCTTCAACGCTTCGAAGGATTTGTGGCACTCGTCATTCCAATTGAAGGAGACATCCTTTTTAAGAAGATGATGAAAAGGGTGACATCGGTTAGAAAGTTGGGAAATAACGTGTCGAATGGATTAAAATTTTCTTTGCAAACTACGAAGCTGTCTAAGGTTAGTAGGTGGGGAATTATCAAGAATAGCCTTGATTTTGGTAGGATTGAATTCAATGCCTTGCAAGGAGATGATGAAACCAAGGATTTTTATAGAGAGAAATGCAAAGACACACTTCTTTTATTGAAGGCAAATGTAATATTTGATGAGATGGTCAAAGATGATCTTGAAAATTGGGAGGTGTTTAACACAATTTTTGGACTTACCAAGAAGGTCGTCAACGTAGTCTTCCAATATTTCATGCATGACGTCATGGAAGATATAGGTCATGACATGCTGATAAGTGGCACCAACATTTTTCAAGCCAAAGGGCATGACTCGATAACTGAAGGTCCTCCAAGTGGTGATGAAGGTGATTTTGTGATGATCTTCCGACACAAGTAATATTTGATTATAACCCAAGAACCCATCCATAAGAGATAGCATATCATGGCTAGCTGTAAGATTAACAAGTTGGTTGATGCTAGGAAAAGGAAAGTCATGTTTAGGGTAGGAAAGGTTAAGGTCATGGAAATCCATGAAAATGCGGAGTCCCCCTATTTCCTTAGTGACATGAACAATGCTAGAAATCAATTGTGGATAGTCGATAGGTAGAATGAAAGAAGAAAAAGAATGCACTAGAGTTCATCTTTAACAAGAAGGGTAATGCGTGGATGTATTTTTCACACCTTTTGTTTTACAGGTTTCGGCATCAGGGATAGTAACAATATTATGCACTACAGTATTAGGGTCAATACCGGGCATATCGGCGTAAGACCAAGAAAAAACATTTCTATGATCTCATGGGAAAGAGGTGAAGGCTTCATGTTTAGAAGAATCTAAAGATTGACATATCTTTAGAATGCAAGGGCCATCTTGAGTGTGAATGTTGATCTATATGGTTGATTCATTCAACATGGTTTGTGTCTCAGAAGGTAACAACCAGTGAATGTAAGAATATTCTACACCTAAATAGGTGAGAGTGTAATCATCATCCCGACATTGAATGATGTTGATAGAAGGTGTGTCTTCCTCTAACATGTTAGGATAAATAAGAGGAAGAGAAGAGGGTGCCTTGCCATCATGATGATAGGTCAAAGATCTCAAAGAAACAATGTTAAAAAAAATTTAAGAGGGAGGGATTCTGGATCCATGGACTCTATGGGTGAAGGTGGTGTGATATGTGAAGAGGGTGGAGAAGGTGTTATAATAGGTTACGAAGGTGAATAAGGTTGATCTTGCTCGATGAAGTTAAATCTAGCCTTCTTAGAACTAGGTGGTTCAACAAACTCAATGCCACGATGGTCTTTATGTTTATGGGTTGTGTAAGGAATAAATGTGTGACGAACTTGTTCGTTAATACCAAATCCAAAACCCTTCCAAGCACAGTGATGAAGATAGGTGCAGGTGAAGTGGTAGTTGGTGAGGTAATGAAAGTCAGAGGTAAAGGGTCGTGTTTGAGTAGGTGGTTTGGGAGAGTAAGAAGAAGTGTAAATTCCCTCGAATGTCAAGTTGGTGCGAAGGTGGGGAGGATCGTATGGAAAAACTTCTCCTATATGATGATCATAATGTGGGTGCTGATGAAGGTTTCAATACTCCTTTGGAGTTTGAAAAGTGTCAATTTTGTACAGGTAATACACCCCCAATGTAAGGCGTTGAAAAATACCTACCAAGGGGTCAAAAGTGGGTACTTAGATGGTGGGAATGGATGGGCTACTCAAATTTTGAGAAGAAGGGTTGGTAAATGGGCTAAATTTATAAGTTGTGGTAGCTGTGGGGATAGATGTGATGGTTGAGGAAGATGTAGTAGTAGAAGTGGTAGATGAAACAATAGAAAAAGATGAAGCAACAATGGTAGTGGATGAGGTGATATTGGTAGTGGATGAGGTGGCAGTGGTAGTAGATGCCTTAATTGAAATAAGGACATCATTGGGTCGATACAACATGTTACTTGTTTTGAAAGGTGAAGGATCTTCCTAAATAGTGTAAGGGTGTCCTTCATATTTGAACTTGATGCCGCGGTGAAGGGTCGAAGGTATTCTCCCCATGACATGGATCCAGGGTTTTCTAAACAACAAGTTGTATTGAAATTCTCCTTCGAGAACATAGAATAGTTTAGGAATGGTGTGGGGACCCACGTGGATGTGGAGAATGACGGTGTCGAGAGAAGAAGTCAAAGCATCGTTGAAAGAAGGAAACATAACTGGGTTATTATGCATGTAATTGGTAGGTATGCTCAGATTTTTTGTACACATGGAAAGAAATAATATTAATACTCAAACCTCCATTGATCATAATGCATTGAATGTGAGTATCCACAATGTAGATGGAGATGAAGAGGGCGATATCAAGATCCTTTGAATGGTGAGAAAAAATCTATGAGTCAGAGAAATTGACGACAAAACTTGGTGAATGGTAGTGGCAATAGAATTTTTAGGCGAAGCAGTGAGAGTAGCCACATGATGAGGGGTGAATATGGTGGTAACGGGCATAGGGTCATTTGGTAGAACCTGAATAGTTTGTAGGATCTCGAGGAGGGCCTAGTGATGAGACTCAGAGGTTTGGATGAGGTCATACAAAGACATTTTTAGAGGAGATTGATGCAGTTGTTTGATCATGGTATGATGTGTGACTCCATCAGAAATTGGATAGGCCGGCCCATAGATGGTTACCTTAGGGGCAAGTGCAGATGGGATGGTATGCAAAAATGCACTAGATGGGTTGTCGACTTTCTATTTTCCTTTGTCCTTTTGTGATCGAGTGGCTAATAGAACTATATTGATTTCTAAGACTGGAGTTGGAAAAGATGGTTGTGGAGATGGAGGTGAGGGCCGTTGGATGGTTATGGGGTTAGGTCGTGCGATGATGGGTGAAGGGGGAATATAATTCTCCTCAAATTGGTCATCTTCTTCCAAGGGGCTTTCTGAATTACAAAGTTGAAGGGGAACGTTTCTAAGGGCCTTACAAGCTTCGATATCATGCCCTGAAGAGCGATGATATGCACAAATCTTAGTATCATCAAACCCTTCTGGTTTAGGTTTGAGCGGGTCGTAAGGTTTAATTGGCGGTAATGTAATAGTAGAGGTTTCTAGAAACCTAGCAAGGAAATTGGAATAGGTTCCCGCCAACGGATCACAATGTGAAGTCAGAGTGGGTTTTGGTGAAGACATAGGTGTTTTTTGTGGAAGGTGTTGCTAGAGGTGGCATAGGTGGGGCTACCTTTTTGGTAGGTAACAAAGGTTTTGTTTTTGTTTTTGATTTAGGTTTCACCTTCTTGGGTAAAGGTGCAACTGGGGTATGTGAGGTAGAAGGAGACACAGAAGATGAAGGCAATCTAAACAACCAGGGTGACAGTGACGGTGTTGGTTGAGATATGGTGGTAGGTAACGAAGAAGATGTAGGCAAGGGAGATGATGAAGGTATAAGTGTGGGTGTGGGATGAAAAAGTGGAGAAGGTAAAGGTATGGTAAAATGAGGTGATGAAGCTAGAGTCGTGGTGCGGGATGCCATGCTTGGGATTTGTTTTTGTGAAGAGGTAAAGGTGTGGATGTGGGTTGCCATAACTTGGACTTGCCTTGGTGAAGTGGTTGCTTGACCAAGGTTGATGGATGTTGGCTTAAGATAGATGGAAGAGGTGAGGGTGAATAAGGCCTATGAGAATGTTTCTTCTTCTTAGGAGCGGGAGTTGAATTCGTGACGGGTGGTTGTTTAGTATTCAGGTCTAATTTGACTACGGGATGTAATAGACTAGGCGTAGGATAGACCCCCAATGTAGCATTAGGTTTAGTTGCAGGCAAAGGTTGGGGTGCAGGTGAGGGTTGAGGTGAAGGCGAGGCTAATGAAGAAGATGTTGATATGACTAGCTCCGACGTCATGGTCTTAGTTGTTTGAAATATATTTGGATAGATGGTGGAGGTTTTTGGGGTAAGCATTTTCATTTGAGTAGGTACTGGGAGATACAAACGCCCCCTGAGTGTGGTGTGGTCCACATACTCTAAAATATCAGCCAAATGAGGGAATGGCGTAGAGGTAGAGGAGGATGGCGACAAATTGGTGGTAATCCTTGTGAAAATTTTGGATGTCTATGAGATAGGGAAGTTTTTGGCTTCTGACTCTATAGGTAGAAGTGATGCAAGAAGATTAATAGGATCCTGGTAAAATCTGGGAGACACATCACTTACAGGAAGAGATTATAAAAGAGGCTCCTTTATGGGTTGAGGAGGGAGAAAGGTAGGTAGTGTAGGCTCTTACTTAGGGGGGGAAGAAGATGAAATAGGTGCTTCCATGGGTAGAAGTGTGGATAGTGTGAGCTTCTAGATAGGTGGGGGAATAAGTTGGGTAATATCTGTGGTAGATGAAGGAGTAGGTAACATAGGCTGCTGGGTAGGTAAAATAGTGGGTAGGGTCAACTATTCCATGGGTAGAAAATCAGGCAAGGTAGGTGCCTCCATGGGTAGAGGAGTAGAAAAAATAGGCTCCTCAGTGGGAAAAGGGTCACACACAAGAATTTCGTTAATAGATGGGACATGAGGCAGCTAATCAGAAGAGGCAGGTATGGTATCAAAGATGACTTGAACCTCATGAACATTGGTATCAGAGGTTTCAACCACTTCGTTGGATGAATGTGTATGGTTTGGAAAATGTTTCTTAAAGACATACAAGTTTTGATTGGATGACTCATTGGGGTTATCCAATATAAGATAGCTATTATCTAGCATTTCTTGGACTATGTTTTTAAAAGTTTTGTAATTTCCATCGCTATGACCCCTAACACGGTGATAGTTGCAGTAGTCATTCTCCTTATACCATGCTAGTATAGGATGGGAAGGGTCAAAACCTGTATGTGGTTGAATGGGTGGAAGGGTGATAACACCTACTTTTAACAACTTTTCCAATATAGAGGAGTAAGGTTCTCCTATGGGGGTATAATGTCTTTGTTTGTACTTATACTAGAAATTATGAACAATAGAAATATTAGAAGGAGGTTTTGGTTGATTTAATTGATGAGAAGGGCTAGATTTCAGAACCATCACGTTGGTGGATCCTTTTGCCTTAGGAAAATTGTTTTGCGGTTTAGAAGAGGAATAAGATTCATTCAATTTAAACAAAGCGCTCTTGTTGTGTAGCTGATTTTTATTCTCTTCTAGGGCACAGATCCCTATCTTTTGAGCCATGGTGAATGCCTCGTCAAATGTTTAGAATGTATATACCTGAAGAGTTGGTGAGATGTGCCTGGAACAAGCCCTAGTGAACAATTCTACCAGTTCGATTTGTGGAAGTTGGAAGGTGAGTTAATTAATAAAGCTACGCCAATGAGTGATGAAATCTACGATAGATTCATCTTCATATTGAAAGATGGAATAACTATCATTCATGGTGAATTTCTTAGTGATGTTAATCAAGAAGTGGTCCAGGAAGGTCTGGGCCAACTGATTGAAGGAAAAAATGGAGTGCTTAGGTAAAACACTATACCAATCAAGGGAAAGTCCTGACAAGGACATGGGGAAATTACTAAGAAGTAAGGTGTCATTGTGGTTAATTAGATCAAAAATGTGTTTAAACGATTGCAAATGTTGTTACGGATCTTCCTTGCTATTAAATTGATTGAACTTAGACATCTCCCAATGTAGGGGATAAGAATAAAAGGGTATAGATGCATGAATAGACACATTAAAATTTTTGTTGTAGGTTAAGGTATTGCAAGAGCCAGAAAAAGATGCTTCGAGGGTCTGCATATTTTCCATCATTATTTTGATCAAATCTATGGTCTAATTAGATTGAGGAACACCTCCCTTAGTATAAGGAGGTGGATATGATGAGTAATACATATAGGGCACACCAGTGTATGGAGGTTTCGAGTAAGCAAAATGAGAAGGGGGAATATAAGTAGCGGCAGATGATGATGACATATACCCTGAATGGGACATGTAGGTGATGAGTGGTGGTTGAGATAAGGTATAGGTGGGAGGGACCTATGTAGAGACCCTTGTAGTGATAGGTGGTAGAGTAGCAGGTATAGACATGACCAAACTCTGAAAAGGGTTGAAGTAACTTGAGGTTACGAGGTAATAGCGACTGACGACATGGCAATCCATACATTAAGAGCCATAAATGATGGTGAGGTGGATGTTAAAGGGGAAATAGACGCCAAAGGTGCGATAGATGCCATAAGTGTGATACCAAAGATGTAGGGATGATATGAGAAATGAAGGTGGTGTAAGGTGGTAGTAGGTAACACTACACTAGTGTTGGCTGATACAGAAGTGGGGGTGAGAGCGGGAGGACATGGAGACAGCATATCGTATATATGAGCTGTCCTGACGAGTCGTAGGTAGAATAATGGGCGAGGTAATACTGCAAGGCTGTGGGATTATGATCAAGGAATTTCATGAATTCCTCGTCACCTACGGGTATAACGGTAGAAGCAGTGGGGTCCATGGGTGAAGAAGTAGAAGGTGGTGAAGGGATAAGATATAACAGTTGATGACTGACATGAAATATTAAGACATTGGCTTATCGATGAGTCAGAACCATGTGAATAATGAAAGAACAGGTAGTTTGAGCTCTGAAAATGGTACAAAAACATAGAAATAAGAGGTAGGAAGAATCTGGAAAATGATGATAAGCTGTTGTTTTGATAGGAAAATCAAAACACAGAAACCGACATCGGTTGGGTAACCAATGCCGGTTAGGAAGATGAACCGATGCCGGTTAGTGGACCGATGTCAGTTACTGTGGATAATCAAGAATTTTTAAAATATAGAAGAAAGGTACAAAATAGGTGAAACAAGGTTCTGAAAGTGGTGATAGAGACTCAAAAATGAGTGTATTATAAGAAACCAGAACACATGAAGTGAAAGAAAGTGTAAATGTCAGATTGAAGCTATTTTTGATTGGGTAATAAAAAACACACAGAGACCGATGCTGGTCAGATAATTGGTGATGGTATGATAATGGAACCGACTGTGGTCATTGGACCGATGCCAGTCACTGAGAAATTTGAGAAACTGAAGAAATTTTGAAATTTGGAGTGATTTAAGTCAAATAAAAGCCAACCTAGAGCTTAAGTATGGAAAAATGATGTCCTATCACACTCAGAAAAATACAGAATACACCAACTATGATTGTGGAGTGTGAAAGAAAAGAAAATAAAAGAAAAGGAGACAAATTGTTCTTACAAATCAAAACACAAATAAGGAAAAAAATAGCAAACACGTAAATCCTAGGTATCATATTTTTATGTTATGTGGCTTATGCCTTTTTAAATATAAGTAGATTATAGTTGTTGTTCAATGAAGGTTCCCTATAACAGTCTATCTGGTATCAAGTTTTTTTTGGTTAAAGTGTCCCCAATATATACTTCACAGTACGCGAGGTCCAAACTTTGATATGATGACTGGCCAGAACACCAGCTGGATCCACCGTCAATAGGTTATTAATCTTTGATGGAAACTATCGGGAAGGAAGATGTTTAAGAAATGAGTAAATTGTTAAAGTGATTTGGACAGGGGTATGTGTGCACAAAGTGTGAACTACGATTAATTCCCACCAATCGTTCAATTGGTCATGACCTATAGTATATAGATTGCAAATAAAATTTAGGTGATCTAATGCAACAATCACAAGGATGAAATGCATATATTTTTAAAACCCAAATTGAAAATGAAATTTGATGTAGCAAGTGGAGAATAGGAAGAGGAATGCTCTTTCACTAGATGCAATACAAAAGAAAAGAAGAAGAAATGTTATTTTTAAGCACCGAAGAACAAATTTCGTTTAGAAAAATAGAAATAAGATAAGGTTTTCGGGGAGAAATTTAATGTGAACTTTTTCGAAAAGAAAAAACACACAAATATTCCCTAAAATGAACAATATAAAGAACCCAAAAGATAGGGTCCCACCAGGTGTGCCAAAATGTTTCATTGCAAATGTAGAGATAAAACAGATAAGGGTAAGGTCGAGGAGGAATACCTGTGATAGTCAAAGATCGGTTATGTGTGCATAAAATGTTGACCAAGAGGATTGTAGAGAGCTTCCCTTTGGCTAGGAGGAACAACCTGAAATAGAACGCAAGACCACAAAACATGATTAAAACAACAATTGGTGGATTTCCTAGTAGAAGCTAGATTCGGGAAGAGAGGTTCTTCCTAGAAGGTTGTCAATCCACTTTTTTTTAAAATAAATTATGATAAGAACATGAAATAAATATGCCTACTGTAGTTTTATAGTTTAGGTATCCTACACAAGCACAATAATTCAAATCTAGTCTAGTAAATGCATGCAAGACTAAATCTGGGAAGGGTGGTAGGTGGTTGAAGGTTTGCAGGTGTGAGAGAGGTTGTAAAGGAGGTCTGGAGAATATTTGGTTAGGTTCTAGGTTGTTTGGAAAGAGATATGAGCTTTTTGGTTTGGGAAATATTACCAGTCATAGAGACCGGTATCGGTTAGGCGACCAATGTCACTACTGGTAAATGACCAACGCCGGTTGGGTGACTAGTGTAAGTAGGGTAAATTTGGTAAGAATATTAAAAGTAAGGTTTTGGGAGCTCTCTGTGATTACACAGAGAGTTGGGAAGGTTTGGGTGAGGTTGTGGGATTACTAGAAAGACTCAGAGATTATAAGAATGGTATTTGGGCAAGATATGGAGGTTCTATGGGAAAATGGTTAAATAGAGGTACTGTAGGAGAGATCCGGGTATGAGAGGTGACATAATGAAATAGATAACTAGTAAATAGCTAATCTACTGAAACCAATGACAAAGAATAAATAATACTTACTTGTGGAATGTAGGTAGAAAGCATGTGATGGTGATGGTTGCAGGAGAAGGTGATCCCGAATGAATGTAGCAACATTAGGAGGAAACAATGCTTCCCTATGAGTGCACTAGAGCTTTGGATCAATCTCTTGATGAACTATGTGGTGTCTGAATGTTGTAAGGGTCTCTAGTATGTCGCAAGATTGTTGAAAAGATTGAGAGTCAGTATGCATTGTCGCAAGAGAAAGATAACTAGATTTAGAACCTGAACAAAGAGTATGAAACTCTTATTTAAGGTAACCGATGATGGTTAGGTGATTGGTGCCGGCTGAGGGCTAACTGACGTTGATTAAGAAGAATAGGTCACAGTTGCTAAAAATAGACCAATCCTTACTAAATTTGGCATGATCTTGATTTTGGTTTCAGGTCACAAGTGAAGAATGATGGTAAATGGTTGGAAAGTGGTTAGAGGGATAATAGGTCATTAAGATTAGGGTTAGACTAAATCCTAATTGGTTAGGATAAGTGGGGACTTAGTCTAAGGTAATAAATGGAGTTGGAATGGGTCTAGGGTGAGGTGGCTAGGTGAGGTAGGTAATTAACTTAATGTTGGTAATTAAGTTAATTAAAATGTGTGCAAGTGGGCATGTTGGGGGAATAATATTGAATTAATTAATCGAAGGGGGTTTAGAGGGTTACGACCCAATTTTGGGTGTCTACAATACATTAGAAACACCTTACCATTTATGGTAGGTGTTTATGGGACTGCTTAGTATTTTTACTATGTGGTCATTTTTACTATTTTAAGCTCTGAATACTTAGTCTAACCTTTGGGTTACCTTGGATGCACATTGTCTTCGCCACTACTACTTCTGATGAAGACTTTCCAGAAGTAGCAAGCCTATGTAGGAAAACTTACTATTTCTGGAAAGTGGGTATCAAGTGCTTGGTTTACGACGGAACGCATATTTTTTGACTCATCTTATCATCGCGATCTTGTACCCCAAATTTTAATTGATTTCACCCGCCAAAATTCTTGGAAATAAAATCTAAGATTTTCACCTAGTAGTGGCTTCGGGCAAGGAGCTATCATGGTGGCCATTAACAAAGTGCAAAATTTATAGGTCTAGTTTTTGCCTCTGATTGTGATGAAATTAACTCCATTGCGATAGGTTTTTTGTTTTTAGCTCGATCTGACAATCAAATTGGTGGGAAATCCGATGAATGAGAGCTAGGGCACCAAAATTATTTTTTGTTATAAAAAATGATCTAGAGCATCATTTGACCCTCCATTTGTTGCATTGTGATGGCCTTAAAAAATTAGGAGTCCTGTAAAAAATTTCATCTCAATTCGTTGAACGGTTCGAAAGATATGAATGCATATTCATTTGGTGACTTCAGGGGTTTCTTTGAAAAAACTTTGTTTCTTCACCGTTTTTCATTCTTTCTTGTTCTTCATTTTTTGATCCATTCTTACTTTGAAATATATACATTCTCAATGTGAGAAGGACTTGGCAGTGTTGGTTGAGTGCAAAAATGGTGGTTTAGATTCTTAAGAAAATTTTTCCAGAGTTCCAGTAGGGTGTGGAGATGTGGGGGATGAAACATGCATGAAAAATGACTAAGTGTTTCACTTTATTCATCCAAAAATGTAAGCATAGGGGCTGGGCATATTTTGATGTCCCATTTGTCCCTTTTCTAAAGGGATGAAAGGGATGCAAAATTCCCCATCACATCTCATCACAAAACTTGGAGAGATTTGATTGGGTGTGCGTTTGAGTGAGGGAGCTTGGAAGAAGCACTTGGGAGATGAGTTTCGGGCGTATGAGGAATAAAATGGATGAGTGGGGCTGGGCACATTTTTTTGTCCTCTATGTACATTTTCTAAAGGGATGAAAGGGACATATATTTCCACTTCATGCCAGGTTGTGACACTTGGTGATCATCCGTACAGTGAGTGGAAAGGATCATACTATCTCTTGGGGGATAAAATGAAAATGCAAAAGGTCGCGTTGGTGTCTTGGGGGCCAAAAAGTGCTAGGCGCATTTTTGTCTCCTTTTTCCCTTTTCTAAAGGGATGAAAAAGACATGACTCAAGATTCTAGATGAGTTTGGAGATGAAATTTTATATGAATTTGATTAGAAAACACAAAATTAGTTGAATGGTGATGATTGGGAGCTTAAATTCTAACTGAATCACCTCCAAATGACCCCTTTTTCTTAGGACCTCTAGTAGTGCGCCAGAAGAATGAGTTGCCTAGGGAGGTGCATGATGTTTCATAATGTCTCATTTACCATTTAGGGAATAAATAATTCCTTCCATAGGTATTTTGTTGGGCTCTTGAATATTCATAAATCTCCCATAATATTTTCTTGAAGTTCAGACACTCATTTGCGGTGTATGTTCCTTTAGGCCCGAAAACCCATTTTTATGAATCAGCTCCAAAACCTCCTGAACTTTCCAGAATATCCCAAAACCTCTTCAAAGATGTTATTAGCACTTGAATTCATCTCCATTTTGAATTTTTACCCTCTGTTTTTCTCCAGGGGGTGTTTTAGTCTCGGGAAGGCCAGTGGTAGCCCTTCCCAAAACTGCTCAAAATTGAAATTTTCCAAAAGATCTTAAAATCACCTAGGGGGACTGAATTTGCTTTTCTAAATCACCTAGGTGGATTGTATGGACTTCCAATTGAGGATAATCACAAATACTGAGTAAGTCTTTGTGTTAAGAGCAGGTAGACCCGAGGTGTCTTGGAAAGGTAAAACTTGAAAGTTTTGACATAGGGGTATCATTGTCATGCTTGAAAATTGGAAATTTTCTTGTTGCACATTTTCATGATAACACGTAGGATAGAATTTCTCATTGTGAATGTAAGGTCCATTTAATTTTTAAACCCTCAGTAGTTGAGTATGGGCTGAGGAACTAAAGTGTGTCATAGGGTGGTTAGTGTAGCATGTAGAAATTTTTTTGTAGGTGTAATGATAAAATGATCATGTGGTGAATAGAATATGTAAAAAACACAAAGTGTGTATAATGCGCCATGTGACATGTGTAAGTAAACGAGTAGTGTAGTATGTAGGATGAAATGTAAAGCTAGACTCATATGTGATGTAAACTAGCATAGGATGTAGAATATAGGTGATGTATAAATATGTAGTGTATGAGGTGACTAGGCGTAGTTATGGTAACGATGTATGTAGTGTGTAAGGGGAATAACATATGATCCTGAATGCGTAGATGATAACATGATTGGAAAACTAGTAAAAATGTGTGATGAATGTATGTGTAAATGTCAAAAGGTTGTAGAATATAGATTTCATGATATATGACATGTAGTGTGTGATGGAATACAAATGTGTAATGCCTATATTATAGTGTGTGTGGTTCAGTATAAGAGTAATCCCTCAACAGTCAAGTGTGAACCGAAGCACAAGAATTAGTCATCGAGAAACGATGATAACACATATGGTGAAAGTGTCTATATGAAAATGTAGATAAATGTGAAAATTATAGGAGTGAGGGGGGATGTGAAATGCTATGCCCCCTAAGTGTACACACAAAGAAATCATGTAAAATCATGAAGGAGATCATCATCGTTTGTGTCAAAATCAAATGGATAAGAATTGGTGACTTGAAAATAAATAATGTTTCATTGATCATGTAAGGATCCCTTAATGTGTAGGCTGTACATTTCCATAGCATATTCCTCATCGGTGAATGGAGGATGTGGGAAACCGTGTGCATACTGCCAAGTGAAATTTTGTGAATAGCTAGGAAAAGAACTATTGCAGATGAAAACATGACTGAAAGGAATACGAAATGAAATTTCATTATTACTAGGATCTAATGTGCCTCAAATATAAGTAAGACAAGATTCCCCTAATGTGAGTGGAGAAGAACAAGGGGCATGTGATAAATAGACTATAAGATGAAAAACACGCAAACCATAAGTGGTAGTTATATTGACAAAACCATAGTATATATGAGGGGAATGAATAGAAGGATGGACATCGTCGAAAGTGAAACCAAGATGAGCTAGACCATCATGGGAACATATAGTGAAATCACATGTAGGATCGAATGGAATATGTTCCCAATATGAGTTATGAATAAAAAGTGTGCAAGTGAATGGTGGGCATGCTAAAGTAGGGAATGTATGTGGAGGGGGATGTGATAGATTGACGTCCATAGACTAGATAGGCCCTTGATAAGGAATTATAGCAGCAATAGTAGTAGTAGGTGGCATAAAAGAAACAACATCTATCACACAAATAATACCATAAAGTGGTGGTAAATGTGGTAGTTCATCTATAGGTTGGGGGTCATTTGTAGTATTTATAGGTGGAATAGGAAAACTAGTGCTTGGATCCCAGTCACAATACTGAAATGGATCACGGTCATGAAAAAAGGTATACTCCATGCCCTCACGTAAGAACTGAACACAATTATGGAAAATAGACGTGACAACACGCATGACATGAAGCCATGGTTGACCAAGTATAAAATTATGGGAAATTGGGAAATCAATGATGAAAAAGAACACGTGGATAGTCTTAGGACCAAAAGTGATGGGTAATGTGACATGGCTGAAACATGGATGAGTGGAACTATCATAAGCACATAGTGAAACACCAGAGGGACTAATGTCATGAGAAGTGAGAACTAAAACTTCAAGAAATGACATGGGACACAAATTTAGCTCATATTTGTTGTCAATCAAAGTTTTCTTAACAACAAAATTATGAATGTGAGAGATAATATGTAGAGACAGATCATTTTCAAAAGTGGCGTGGTCATTATGAGGACCAGATGGGAAAGTAATATGTTAAGATAATACATCTGCAAAGGTATTATAGACCATATATGGATGAATGTTGTCAAGAATATGAGTAGTCAGTAAAAGATTAATGAATTTAGCTCGTAATTCAGGGTGGAGAAGTAGAAAGTCATGAATGGAGATAGCCATGATGAAGGAAGGATAAGGAGAATAGGGAGTGATGCAGGAGCATCAAGGACCAAGACATAATAAGGTCATATAGGACCAAGACATAATAAGGTCATATAAGACCATAATACATGTTTTTAGGTGTGAGTGAATGAATGTTAGAGTTAAATATGTTGTAAAAGTGAATATATTCTTGTAAGAAGATGATAAGGTGACTTGACTTGGCATTTAAGGGGTAATATAGGCTAAATAAGGTCTTTTTAAGCCTTGACATCATGTAATAGTTGTCTTGTATGGATTATAGGAGAGTATTAAGGTGATATACACAAGATTTCTATGTTGAGAAGATTGTTGAGTCTTCTTAGGAGTGTGAGTAGGCTTAGGAGTCAGTTTAGGAGTTTGTTAGAGTCTATTATTTGCTAATGAATACCTATTTCATATGTGATTTGATGGAAAAGAGGAGAGACATGGATTCTAGAGGTTGCATAATGCATAATGGTGCATGTAATATGTTTTGAAAGATGAAAATCAACCCTGTTGAAGAGAATTAGCTTGTTTTTAATGGACTGTGCATAAGAACCCTGGCAGGACAGTAAGATATAAACCCTCCATAATGTTTAAATGATGTAAAATTCCTGAACGTTAGCATGGAAAGATTCTATAGGTGATGTAGATCACAGTTGTAATTGTTATATGTTTTGAAAATGCATAATTTGGGTTTTATAACAAAATGAAGGCTCTTGGGCCTGATCTAGGGCATCACATATCTTTTTACTACATGGATGAAATTACTTGAAACTCTTACAATACCTCTATATTGATATGATCTATCGATCATCCAAGTTTTAAGTAGAATGGGTTTCTATCACTCGAGTTATAGATGACTATTTTTTCGAATTACAATAGTGATGTATAGTGCATAGTCAAAGAAGGAAATATACAATTTTTGTATTGTAATATGACTAATCATGACGCTAGAATGATATGGAAGGTAGCAGAGAGGTCTATTTTATGTCCTTAAACGAGGTCAAGGATGAATACATGAAACAAATACCTTGTTAGCATACAAAAGATGACTGTGCAAGCTTATGATTGTATTTACTAACAAAGGAAGACTGCAACCAAAATAATTTGGGCATAACATGATGAAAATAAAATGCATGAAGGTTGGAGGACACCTATACAAGTATGAATAACATGTTTGAATACTTCTAAGGAGAAACCTTCAATGAGATTGCCTTCACTTTGTATAAAACATGACTGTAGGACTGGTAAAACCAATGTAGTTCATGGTGTGGGAATTGTACAAAAGGTGATTTGACAAAAAATTCCCTAGAACAGTATATGAAGGCTCTTAGACACCTTGGTTAAGATGAATTGAGTCTAGAAAATGGTTACTCAAGCTTTGAAACACTTTCTTTGCATATATGGCCTTGAATTGGGCAAATAAGGATCTTGAGAATCCTTGGGGCAAAGTGTTAAGGATGCACTCTTGAAGAGCAATGCTTGAGAATTCATAAGGGATATTGAAACTTTGGGTTTTTTTCTTGATCATGTAAAAATAGGTGGAAAGGTTCTTGTGACTCCAAATGAGAAGGATTTCACTATAAATTGTATGGTAAGAGAGATCAAAAGGTATGTTTGCTAGATACCTTATCAGTGGATTTTGTATCTTGGGACAGTCATGCAGGTGAGTATAGGAGTCTTGCACATCTCTTGTACATTGTTTATGTCATCAAAAAGTGATCACCTTTGCTCATCTCTGATATAGGAAGCTCTCTAATGGTTTTTCTTTCATACAAACATGCATTAGGTCTCCATAGACATCAAGAACTAAAACTACAGGCTAAGGTGTATAGTGATCGCATGTAATTCCTATTGTAAGAGGGAATTAAAGTGTTTAGAGCCTAACAAAGTGCATGAACCTCAGTTATTGATCCTCAAGAAGGGGTTGGTTGGAGTATTAGAGCAAGTTTAAGCTCTTGATTATCTAGTAAAGTAAATTTTGGTATTGACCCCTGTATTAGGGAGTATAGGAGTGTGTAGGTTGAGTTGGTTTCACAAAAATGATTAACTAAAATTAGTTAATATTAGGGGTAGTTAATCTAATATAGGAGGACATAAACGTTATAAATAATTGTGATAAAGTAATATAGAAATTACTAAATGGTAAAACTAATAAAGTAAAACCCTAATATGCAAGAAGGAGGTGAGGAAAGAACTCAATTGATTATAGACGTCTATCACATAGATAACTAGAGAAAACAAAAGAATGAATGACTATGTAGAAGTCTCAAAAAGGCTAGATCAGAAGGATTTTACTAGACTTGGGTGCCCACGGGTGCTCTGGTATGAAATTTGGGTGCCCTGGTATGTGAAAAACCTCCAGAACTAGTTATGACAGGGTCAGAAGGTCGTCCAGAACCTTTGATGTGTTTCACATCAGGTTTACTGTCCCACACTGTATGTTGCCAATAGTCCAAACTGATGTAGAGACATGTAAGAAGAAAAGGAGTATCAAAACCCTAAAATAAAGACGTAGAATGAATGGGTTGAATATACCTCATATGCCACAATAGTGGGCTTCCTACTCTAAGCATTACACTACATTTCAGAACTAAATGTAGTTTTGGTGTGTGTGTACATGTCGTGTCCTAGGTGCTCTTGTGCCAGTTGCACTATGTGAAATAATGAGCAACAACTAAATGTAGAAAATGTAAAAGCATGTTTGCATGGAATAAAATAGAATCCTCCCCTAAAGAAGTGTGATGCATACTCCCTAGCTTGTGCCTTGATGATGGAGTTATGTGGATGCAAATTCAATAGATTGATGCAACTCTAGATGAGTGATTGTAGTAAAATGATGATGTGTCCCTCATTATGGTCTCATAACTTTATATTTATAGGGTTCTCTTGATCTAATTTCATAATTAAGCCTAAATGGCTGAATAGGAAAAAGATAAGGATGAAAAATGGCTAGAAAGATCCCAAAAAGTGGTGGGAAAGTAGAAAAAGGATCGGGGCACCCCAGGTGGGACCGGGGTGCACATGGGTGCCCCAGTTACTACCCTAGGTGCACCAGTCGAGGCTAAAATGATGGGAAAATGATGAAACAAAGTAAGCATGTAGATAAAAATGTGCAGGAAATTATGAAATAAAAGTAAAATAAGATGGCCAAAAGATGGGGTTAATTAGTACCTTTTTTACTCAAGAACCTTATAAATAATAGTATGAGACTGAGATAAATAAATGTCTAAAGTGCATAATTCTGTGACTACTCCTGCAACTATAAGGGATTCAGTTTCTTAGCTAATATACCAACAACTAATAATTTATACTTGTCATGAACACCAAGTCATATTCTCCTCTTGGTGATCAAATCCAAGTAGGTCCACTTGAGTATAAATTTTTTGATGAAAATTTGTATTTGAAATGATTAGGTTATGTGTGGGAGATTAAGTGAATGCAATATATTAACCTCATAATTAAACTATGTTGTTACGAATGATGAGAGGTTTGTTTTAAGGACAAAAGATAGACTGATTTTGATGAGGACATCAATAAAGAATGCAATTATTTGAAAGAAGAAGAAAGGAAAGGGAAACACCTATGTTGTCACCCTCAACATTCCCCTAATTTTTTCAAGTCAAGTTTCAAAAATTTTGAGTTGGTGCCTATTACCCCAATTTTGGCCCTTGGAAAAATTGATCAAACACGACCTCGCACGGAAGAAAATTAGAAGGGGTGGTTCAGTCATGTGAGCCCACATTTCAAATCCAATAATGAAGGGGTAGGGTTGGCGAAGGAGGTAAATGACGTCAAAGGAGATAGAGCATGGATGAGAATATTGAATAAAGGGCTTGAAGTTTTCAGACTTTGTATGCGAGTTGACTCGGGGAAAAGGAACAGGGTGATGGAAGCCTCCATGTGTCTCAATGGTGCACCTTCAAGGGTTGAAGCCAAAGGCAGTTCCCCAAACAAATGCCAACCCTCTATGTGTCCAAGGTTTGAAAAAGAGACAGAGTTGATCGTTTAATCGACTAAGTATAAGAGGGTCAGTGGAAGCCTTCACATTCCTCATCGGTGTAAGTTCAAAAGTGAGACCCAAGGGACAGACCCCAAATGAGCTCCATCACTCCACATGGTTAGAGCCTCAAAAATTTAAATCGGCCGTTGAAAATCCCAAGTGTCAGTAAGAGCCTCCACATGCCTCTTTGGTGTAACTTCAAAGGAAGAAACAAGATCAGGTCCCCAAGTGTGTGCGGGCTCACCACACGGTTAAAGTCAAAGAAGGGTCAGAGTTGGCCATTGAATCGGCTAAGTATAGAGGGTTTGTGGAAGCCTCCATGTGTTAGCTCGACGCAACTTCAAAGGAAAAATATGGAGGTAGGTCCCAAATGTGTGTTGAGCCTCCACATTTCCAAAGTTAGACATATGGCCCTACCAAATTAAAGGGACTTATCCAAAACATAAAGAAACAAAGAAAAGCCGCAGAAGGAGCCATGTGTCTCTTTGGCGCACCTTTAAGGGTTGAAGCCAAAGGCAGTCCCCCAAATGAGCACCAACTTTCCATGTGTCCCAAGTTCGAAAAGACAAAGCCAACCATTGTATTGGCTAATTACAAAGAGCCAGTAGAAGCCTCCATGCGTCCCAACGACGCACCTCCAAAGGCCAAGTTCAAAGTAGGATCCTAAGTGAGTACAAACTCACCACATGTCTCTTCAGTGTAAATTTAAAGGCGTGGCCTACAGAGAGACCCTAAACTAGTGCCAACCCTCCACATATCCCATGTATGAAAAGGGGACATTGACCGTTGAAAATTCAAAGTGGGGAGACGGGTCATCAAAGTATTTTGAGAATTTTGGCTTTATTGCCGAAAGGAGTAAAGTTACAAAATGAGGTGTAACCCCGCTAAAGCTATGTAATGAATATATGTTGAAAAGTCAAAGCGGGGAGGTAGATTTCTGGAGCACTTTGGAGTTTTTGGATTTATTTCGTAAAAGGAATAAAGTGTAAAATTGAAGTGCGACCCCATCGACGCACCAGGAAAAAGTCATATATTGAACCCGCTTCAAAATTCAAAGCGGAGAGGTGGGTTGTCGGGACACTTTAGGAATTTTGGATTTGTTTCCATAAAAGGCATAAAGTGATAAAGTGAACCGTAGCCCCACTCATGCCATGGGAAAAAGTCAAATCTCGAGGCCACGTTGAAAATTCAAAATGGGGAAGTGGGCCGGCGAAGAACTTTGAGATTTTGAGCCTTATTTCCAAAAGAAGTAAAATTATAAAGTGACCCGCAAATCCGTTACCACTCAGGTAAAGCCACATGTCTGACCTATATCAAAAGTGAATTTTCAGGTCTGTGGGGAAGTTTTACACTTTTGTAATTTTTGTGCAAAAGGAACAATTTCAATTTAGGGCCCGCGGATCCATTTTGCGAAAATTGCATTTTCACCATTTTTGTACAGATTCGATTCAAATATTCAAATGAGCATAACTTTCTCTCTAGTGCTTGAAATTCAACAAATTTTATACTCTTGGAAAGGTCTTGGTCTCCTCTACGCCATGGAAGCATAAAAAAATGTTTTGGGTAGGGATTGATGCTTTAAAATATGGAAAACGTCTTTCACGCCATTAATACGTGATTTGCTTGCTTCAAATAGATCAAATTTGATCCGATCTTCATCCTTCCTTCTCCAACATGCCAAACAGACATGGAGAACCAACTGGATATCTTGATTTAGGTGAAAATATAGAAAACATCTTTCAAGCCATTAATACGGGATCCGATAGCTTCAACTACTGAGATCTGATCCGATTTTCCATCTTTTCTTCTCTGACACACCAAACAGACATACATAACTAGACTTGACAGATTGTAGGTGGATTTGCAAGGGAATTAATGGTTGGTGGTTGAACTTCCAAATCAGATTTTCTTCCTTCTCTTCTTCTCCTCTTTTTTCTTCATCTATAAATGTAAGAGTTTGGATCATTTCAAATGTTGGACTCTAATACTTTTGAAGTGTAATTGTAATCAAAAGTAAATCAATACAGAAGGATTTTCCCCTTTTCTCTATCTTCCTCCATTGTCCCTTCTTACTTCCCTAAAATTTTTGGATCATTTATCTTCTGTGATAAGAAACTTTGTGTTCTTATTGATATGATTTCTAGTACTTTATGTCTATGGAATGATATCTTATGCTGTGAAAGTGGATGATTCTATTTTGTATCACTCTTGCTCATTATGTATAGGGTTATACTCTGCTATCTATATTTCCTGAAAGTACTATTATATTATACTCTCTCCTTTCTTCAGTTCTTCCATTCATTTGTAATGATAATCTATTTTGGTATAAAAGCATTTCAAGATGTCAGAGGTCCAACCGTAAGATGAAAGTTGTACATTTGTATATAAGATTTGCTGCTTGCTTTCAATAAGGGAACCTCTCCCATAAATAGGAGGGAATTACTATCCCATGACTGTGGTTTTGTTAAAGTACCATTTTAAAACTCAATAACCTATAAAATTATTCCTTTTTAATTGTAAATTTTTCATTTTTTCAGCATAGCTATTGTCCAAAAAAAATCTTCGAAGATAGAAATTTGTAAGGGTTAGATGAAAACATAAGGGAGAAAATAAAAAATGGATTTATAGGTTAACCAAATAAGAAATAAAAAACAATCTACATGTATCTCTAACGATATACAAGGATCACTAACGATTCGAATGGATCGTTAGTGATTGTAAGGAAAAGAACATAGTGATGAAATTTAATTAATTTTAAATGAAAGAAAAGGGACAAGAGTCCCACCAGGCGTGCCAGAATGTACCACATTCTTTTTTCTTTCCAAATTTAATTTAATGAAGTGAAATAAAAAAATAATCCAACCTTAGAAGATGGCATGGTTTACCAATACCTGTGATGATTGGTGTTCAAACTGATGTTTGATTGACGTCAAAGGATCCAAGTGAGCTCACAACTTATCCTTTCCAACATGATAGGATAATTGTAATGCACAAACAATTAGAAGGAAATAGGATTAGATAGATATATGGCAGATTTTCTGATAAAGTCCATTCCTTGGATGGTAATGGACTTATTTGCAAGGATGTCAATCCGCATTAAATAAATCAATATGACAATGATGAGATAAAATGATAAAACAAATAATATAACCAACAATGCAAAGGCAAAGGGACTGACATGGTCCATGACATTATGATGTTCTGATGGTGACACCTGATCCAAAGGGAGTCTAGGGATCACAAAATGGATCCAAGGAGTAAGGATATAGATAGTTGTGCACTAACAAAGGTGATCGAGGTGATAGATTTGATCTAAATAACAGATAGGGTGCTAAAGAGGGCCTAAAGAAGCTTGATATGAGTACACAAAAACCTGTAAAGGAAGATTGGCAATGAGTGATGGGATCTAGATATTAGAAGGGAAGTATTAGGGGTCAAATGATCTAATAAATAGGGATTGTTGGTGATTGAGGCCAATCGACGGTGATTGGGATAATCATCGACGATTGCTGCGGAAATGTACAAGGTGATAATAAATGAGATAAATTTGATTAAGGCTTGTAAATGGTGACTAAATGAGATAATAATGCAAACAGGAAGGAACTTACCTCATATAAGTTGATAAATGAAGACAAAAAGATGACATTACCTGAGATAGGGAGATTGTAGATGTAAAGATATTATTGATTCGATTCCTGGATGTTTAAAATACTAAAGAAGATATTATTGATGTCTTGAATGTTTCTATGATGATCTATGAATCTATGACATGGCTATGATAAAAATAAAAATGCAATGTGAGGTCTCAAAGAGTGAGAAACCTAGACTGGATCTTAGCAACATCAAGCTAACTTTGAATGGAGGCCTGAGACTCATTTATATAGGGCCGCTTCCGACTTGGGAGAATCCTTGGTGATTGGTAGGATCACCGACGATCTAGGTTTTATGGGGAAAATGTTGAAACTACCTCCCAAATCAAGATTTCTGGTTGTTTTGATGAAGGATGGGTGTTGGAAAGAGGTTATATGGGTAAGAGGTTATGAAATGGTTAAGAATTTGTTTATTTTGTTTTGGCTTTATTTTATTTTGGTTTCTAAGTGGTTTGGATGATTTTAAGAGGAGTAAAATAGGATTTTACAGTTTTAGAATGATATTTATGGGGAGTAAATATAACAGGGAGAAATAATACTTAGGATAAGGGTTTAATAGATAATATGATAGTGACATGATAATGTTGAGGGGTGTTAGTGCACGTAAACACATGGATTAGCGGTGCTAGTTTTATATGCCTTTAACTATGCTCAACAAACTATCTCACAAATCCAAACTTGAATTCACATACCCATATCTTTCCCTACAATATGTCCAACTATTTTTAAGCATATCAGGAGGTAATTATCTGAGTAATTTTATAATACCATGGGCCAAAAAAATTATGCATAAACCTATGGGTTAAATACTACCCATGAAATTTAATACATGAAAAGACCACATTTTTGGTTGGTCAGTCCCAAAAACAAATCTCAGGGGCTACCGCCCCCGAACCTTGGAAAGAATACATGAAGAGTGTAAAATGGTTTTAGTGTACAATTTACAACACATATAACATGAAAACAAGCTCCATAACCTAACATATACATGCACGTTTAAAAAGACAATGAGTTTCCCCATGCCCTTCTTGTGTGTTGCACTACTAATTAAGAGTGTTTAGTATGCTGAAATATCAATGGAGAAGAAGACCAATTCCCCCAAAACACCTTGATTTTGTAATCAAAACCAAGTATTGATGTGAATAAAAAGTGAAATACTCATTCCCGCTATAAACTAATATGAATTGTGTCAACTAAGTATGAGATTATGCCAAAAAACCTGTATCCATGATAAAAATTGTGAAACTAAAGAGAAATATGGTGTAACTACCCTTAGGGATGAAATGTATGGTAGGGTCAAGAACATACATATAGTTTAGACCTTTCTATATAGTCTTTACCTGTGTTTTTCTACCAAATTTTGATATCTAGAGATGCTTATGAGGATCAATACCCTATAAAAACAAGTGTTTTAAACTATAATTTTACCTATAAGTGTAGAACATATCCTGTTGAATTCCCCTTTATTTGAGAAATATGTGATAAATCAAAAGAATAAAGGTGTGCCCATGTATTGTATGTTTGAGAGTCTGTGGGAGAATGTGGAATGTTGAAGTGGTGGCCACCTTTGATAACATGTACTTGTAAAGGGTTTATGCATGGTGGAAACCATGAAATGTAAAGCGACAAAAACCATAACAACAATAGAAACAATAATAGTGATAGAAACAAGAGCAATAATAGTAGAAACAACATAGATGTAATGGAGCTAGTATATAGAAAAAACAAGAATCAAGTGAGAAAATAAAAAGAATATCATGAAAAGAAGAGTCACAAAAAGGAATATATACACAAACATGGACACCCATGGTGTCACAAGACAATCAATGCAATTGAGCAACATATAAGAGAAGAAATGTCACATAATAAGGCATAAAGCCACAAACATGGGATATCCATAGTGTCATAAGAAATGCAAGGAAATTAAGCCACATATAATGAATCAAACAAGTAGTTGCACAAGTATATCACTATATATGTTGTAACAAACAATAAATTCAAATAATGATAAGATAAATAAGTAGGAAGAAAGCACATAAAACAAGATATATCAGTGTTGCACAAGATACACATGGTAGTATTGTTAGCTCAAAAAATAACATGTACATAATATATATAATCAAGCATAATTAAGAATTAGGAAATAACTATAATGAAATAATATCACATGTATAGTGTGAAGGGACACCCTGAAGAGATGTAATGTAAAAAAACCAAGGTATCTCCTATTAACATGTAATGATTTATGTGTCTTGCATCCAACTCAATATACCTCATGAAAGCATATATGTAAATAGGAGAAAATATATGTTATTAATCAAACTGTAATGATAAAAAACATATGTAATGTAAAGTGCAAAAAACTAAATCTATGTGTACAGGTCCTAGTTTTATATTTTTACAAATATATGAATGTTTTTGTATTATTGAATATAAATATGTACAAAGAGAGGGATAAAAAAATATCTACCCAAGAAGGGTCAAACAAGGGGGAAAGAAGGACCCTAAACAATGAAGGAGGTGTATACCTTGAATATATAATAGTATATGCTGAAATGGTAGAGGATTCATAACATGATAGAAATCCATAGAGGGGTATACCTATTAGAAATAGTATGAGTAGAAGGATTTGAATTGAGAATTATGATCAAAGTACTATGTCTTAAGAAATTTCAATTGGTTGATATTGTGTTTGATCTATGCGTGTGTGATTGAAGAAATATGATATATCATGTTTTGATTAGGGATGGTATTAGTAACTAGTATCGATAAACATATTAGAAGCAACACCCTTACAAAAGTATGCAGGGAATATATAGTACAATGAAACATGTTCTTGGAAAAGAAGGAAGGGAGATCCGCACACCCCTAGGAATTCGAAAAGGGATGTAGTACAATGATGTGCCATGATGGATATGATAAATTAATAGAGGATGGATGACCACTGTATATTATGAAGATGTACTTTTACTGATGATTTTATTGCACATTATGTAGAAAAATAAATGTAGAACCTGGCTTGCAAATAAGGTATTGTGTTATGTGCGGCCAAATGGGAAGTGAAAAAATGTTGAGAAATATGTAATGATTCTACTAAAATAAGGTTATATTATTCATCAATAGGATCAATATGTAATTGTTGTAAATGATCATCAGACATATCAGGGAGTTTATAGTCATCACAATAGTAATCTCTGTCATCGGAATTAACACAAAATGCTTACACAAACGTTGGGTTCACCAAATTTTTACACCCTTTCTAACCTTAGTATACAAAATTTTATGGACATACACAAGACTAAATATGAATGTGAGGTTTGAAACTAGGAGCTATTCTAATTAATTAATTTCCAACAATAATCATACAATATCAAACTAACTTATTGTTACTTACAATTAATGATTACAATATGCTACAAAATTGAAAATGCAAGAAGGAATATTTAATTAGCTATACAATATTGTACAAAAGAGATCTAGATGCACATACTATAAAATCTAGGAGTGTAGAGACTAAATATGATTTGTTCTGGAGAATGTCATTAGAAAAATTCTCGGTGGAGGACATACAAATCAGTTGGTTTATAATATCTAGTCCTAACCCTATGCTACGGTATTTTACTCCCTTAGAATGAATATTTATAAATTTTTTGACTCTTTTGTGATTTGGAAATTTGTTTCACTGTAAAAATAGTTGTCGCACAACCCTTAAACCATATGTAATCAAGTGAGTCACACTCAGAACCTAACCATGGGTGGAATACCCTATAATAAGGTTAGTGTTTGGGTTGAAGGTCAATATGTGCACCACCTATGTTAGAACTACTCTGACGAGGCCTCAAACCTCATGTAGATCTCCACCTAACATGTAACATATATATGAATGCAACTAGTTGGAATGTTAAACCACTTTGAACATATTTGAGAGGATTTTTTCTCTTGTTAAGATTTTGAAGTAGGGAACTTGGTGTGCTTGGGAATGAAGGAAGATAGACTCCTTGACCTGGTTGAGTGCTTTGGAAATGTATTAATGGATTCCCTAATGTATGTGCATCAACTTTGGAAATATTTAGGGATCCTTGAGTACATTTTTCACATATTTATAATGGGGTGTCAATAGAGTACCAGGTTAGTAGAAGAGGTGATTTTAACTTACTTATACAGGGCTCCAAAGGTAAATTATCACAAGGATGACCTAGGAAGATAAAAAGACCAAAAAAATATTATTGCATTGAAAACAAAGTTGGAAAATGTGTCAATGTAAGACTGTAAATGTTGACTAGGACCAAATTATACAACCTGACCAATATGTACAATTTTAAATAGGAAAAAGGTGAATGGAATATAAAAGTTGCATTATGATGGTTAGATTTTAAGAATTGATTTCATTGGATTGTATTCATAATTTTTTGACTCATAAATGTGTGGGAATAAGTAAGTTAGGAAAAAGATAGAAAAATGTACTGAATAAGGATAAGATGTGGGTGTTTTTCTTAGCCAAGAAACATAGTCACAATTAAAAATGTTAAAGGGTAAATTTCCAAATTTTAGCATCTACAATGGGTCCTTGGACCATAATTTCATAGTAGAGCTAAATTGCGACATTGGTTGGCTATATAAAAAATTTCAATTCCCATATAAAGTTAGTTTAGTTTGAATTTTTACCAAACTCAATAAGTGATATGAGCTTAAAGCTAAGAGGAGTGTTTTTTTGAGTAGAGAATGACTATACGTCATATTAAATGTAATGTTGGTGATTGGTCTGCATATATGTGTTATTACTAATTATGTAGGTGAATAGAACTAATTGATTTATGCTAATATGTTGTTGAACTCAATCTGATGTTATTACATGCGTTGTTTATATAATTTCTTCTTGTGATTCTAAATGTTGTATGGTATAAGGTGGCTATCCATTGAGAACCTTAACCACATCTACATAATTTGGTATCAAATATTCTTTTTCCCTTTTGAGTGGTGTCATAATAAGTATTGGTTTTCCACATTTGAGAGTGTGGAAATATGTTGAAATTATATTGTAGATAAAAATTTGACTTGATGTATTTTATATATTGCACGATATCCTATATATATCATAAAAAAGAAAAAGTATAAGCTATGTATTGCTCTTTAAGCCTAATTAGAGAATGAAAAGAGATTTTATTTTCATAAAAGGGAAGACTAAGGGAAATGAAATTTGTGTTATCCAATTTTGCACCCCTTGCAAAATTCATCAACTTACAAAATCCAGACTTGGGAAGTATGATGAATTATTGAGGAGGAAGCTGGAAAAAAAAATGTTTCATGCTCCTAGATGACACCAGGCTGACATGTTCCTGACTAACACTAGGCCGAAATGTTCCTAGAAAACACTACCAGGCTAACATGTTCCCGAACAATATGTTCTAGGCCTACATGTTCTGAGCCAACACGAGGAAAAATGCTACTAGGTGACACAAGGAATAAAAAAAAATCTTCAACATTAAAGAATACAATTCAAGGTAGCTCAACAACTAGTTTTAATGAGTTATACCACCCAATCCTTCTCCTATAAACGAAGTACCATTGGGAAATGGATTTGTAAGGCTGTTCATACTGATTAACTAAAATTAGAATACAATAGGAGTATGCTAATATAGTTAATCCAATCTAGGAGGACATTAACAATGTAAATAAATACTCCAAAACAATATTAAATGACTAAATAATTAAAACTAATGGAAATAAAACCCTAATATGCCAGAATAAATTAAGGAAATAACTCAATTGATTGTAAACGACTGTCGCAGGTTTGAAAGGAAATTCTAGAAGGAGGAAAGGTTGCACAGAGGTCCCAAAAAGGGTATATCTGGAGGATATGAGTATATTGGAGTGCCTAGGAGGGTACTGGGTCTAGTATGCATAAATATGTGCCTTGGTCTCTAAAAAATCTCAAAATTTGATCCTTTGAGTGTTAGAAGATAACCTATAACCATTGCCAGTTATCGCATTGAATTTGTTGAGTTGCGCCGAATGTACCAAATGAAGCAAGATGATGTTGAAGAACTGCAAAAGACAAGAGAAGTATCAAATCCCTAAAAAAATAAAATATGCAAATAAATGGGTCGGACTGACTACATATGCCACAAAAGTGGGCTTACTAATCTGAGCACTACACTACATTTTGGACCCAAATGTAGTTCTTGTGTCTGTGTGAATGTCATGCCCTAGGTGCTTTTGTTCTAGTCACACTTTTTGAAATAACGAGTAATAAATAAATGTAGAAAATGTAATAGCATGTGTGCATGGAGTGTAATAGAATCCCTCCCTCTATGAAGTGTGTGTTGATGTAGATCTCCTAGCCTCAAAGCATTGAACTGTGTGGATGCAAATGATGTAATGGATGTAACTCTAGATGGAGTGATAGTAGTAGATGATGCTAGGACCCTCATTATGGTCCCATAAATTTATATTTATAGGGTTCTCTTGATATAATTAAATAATTAACCATGACATGGCTGGATAGGAAAAAGATAAGGATGAAAAATGGCTAGAAAGAGCCCAAAAAGTGGCAGGAAAGTAGGAAAAGGATTAGGGCACCCCAGGTGGGACCAGGGCATCCTGGGGTGCCCTAGTACAGGCCTGCGCACCCCAGTTTAGGATAAAATGATGGCAAAGTGCTGAAACAGACTAGGCATGCATATAAAAATGTGTTAGAATGATGAAAAAAAAGTAAAATAAGATGGCCAAAAGATGGGATTAATTAGTACTTTCTTCACTCAAGAACCTTCTAAATAGTAGTATGAGACCAAGTTAAATAATGTCTAAAGTGCACAATTTTGTGACTACACATACCTATTTTAAGAAATTTAATGCATCTTTTCAGTGGTTGGAAAGGGAAATATGAGTTTCTCTCTTCTATCTATTGTAAAAACCTCTCATCTGTAGAAGGGAGTGTTCTAAAATTGTAAAGAAACTATGCCAAAATTGTATCTGAGAAATTGTGAGTTGTAAACCTTCATATGGACTTTGCAATGTGGGTTTTTGCCTTCTTATACAACTGTAATGGCCTGTTCATGCTTTTATTACAATAAAACTTGTTTTGTGGTGTTTTATAAACCATAACTTGTGTTATCTGCAACCTTTCCTCTCTTTTATTTTTTGTAGTGTGTTGTGTATGATTTTCTCATTTTCATGTTCATTTTGTTGTGTTTATTGGAGAATAGATGGCAAATGAAGTCTTGGGTTTGTGTCACCTTTGTTTGACCTCTCCCTCCATTTCCCTCACCCCTTTTCCCTCATTAGAGCATCTCCACCATTTTCTTGGTGCTATTACCTCTCTGTAGTTTAGGATTTCAGTTTTATGCATCTCCTTCTCACCCTAGTCCCTTAGAATGATAGAGTACAGTTCAATAGTTACATTTCATTTTCTAGGAGTAGTTTTAGCAGTAGTAATAGGTAGGAACCAAACTTCTCTGGAGGTGTGTCTCAGTTCAAGTCCCACAACTTGGAGACAACCCCATGTTTCCTCAAATCCCCAGATCATTCTGATTTGGGATGATTGCAAGTTTGAGCTCCAATATTTCTGGAACATGCGGTGGGACAAGATTTAAAAGATTTGTATTTAATTTCATCAAGTTTGATGTTTTATTGCTGAGATTTTAGGATTTTGAGGTAATTCTAAGCACATATGGTGAATCCACTCATTAAAAACACCCATTTTCTTGATCGTCAGACTATTCCCTTTCCTTTCATCATTCCATTTATCATGAAGTTGTGAAAACATGACTTAATTCCCTCATTAGAACCCTCATTTTCAATAGTAGTATCATCGCCCTACACCTCCATATTTTGAGATTCCTTCCACAAATTAGTTTCATGAGCCCTATCATGAAGAATCTGCATATAACCCACACCCTACTGACCCATATAATTTTTTTTATAACCAATTTTTTTTATCAAGAACAAGGTTATGTAGGTGATGGTGGAAATTGCATGGAAGATGCCGATCTTTAGAGATACATTCAAGAAATGGAGGCAAGCTTGGTGCAGGTTAGAGCTACATGTGTAATAAAGGCAACTAATATTGGTTTTAGATAGCCCTATCCATGGGCTAGCCCTATACCGAATTGGTTTAGCTCTCAACAGAAGTTGGACTTTATGATTAAAATCATGCTCAAAATTATAGAGTGGGTTGATTCAATGGATGCTTACCAATCTAGTGTTAGGAATCCCCATCAGTGGGGGAACCCTACACTACCATCTCATAACCCTTCCTTTTACTCTCTCGAATTTGAACCATCTTAATTTTATTTTCATGTTCCTAGCTTTCTGACTGCTCCCATTAAGGATTCCCCTTCCCCACCTTCTTCCCTTCCATCTCACCTTCATTTTTCTATCGTTATCCCTCAAAAATCTCCATCTCATTTATAAGAAAACATTTCACCTCCTCCACCATTTAAACCTTTACAAGATCAACCAAGGGATAAATCCTTTTCCCACTTTACAAAATAAAGTTTACATGTTCCTGAAATTTATGAAAAATCAATTAAAGATAATGGAGTATTGGAGATTAACTAACAAAATAAGATCCTTATCACTTTATTTCCTGAGGATCCATTCCTCACTAAACAAGATTTTGAGTTCTTCATGGAAACATGGGTTAAGATTCACTCTTCTGAATAACAGGATGCACATGCAGGCCTATAGGAGAAAATTGGGAAGGAGCTAAACAGGGCAGTTCAAATTACAAACTTCAAGGATTGGAGTCACAAGTTTGAAGCCAATGGGGTTCATCATAAAGAACCTAACATGTATCCTTTTACAAGTACATCAAAATCAGTTGAGGTGAGTCCTATTTGTAAGAATCATGAAATAATTTTTGAAGAATGGATTGAATCTGAGAGCATTGTAGACACCTAAATTCGATATTTATACCTCGTCTACCCACATGCACGTATTTCACCTTGGTATTTACCTAGGCCCTCTTAATTTAATTCATCCCCCCTCTTACTTAATTTTAAATGCCCATTTAATTCCCATTAATTAATTAATTCCTATTGATTAATTAATTAATCATTTAATATATTACATGCCCTAACCAACCTTCTATTTAGGATGCTTTTATCCTAACACATACATCCCCTTTATTTTCTATTTTTATCCCTTAACATCCCCAAAAATCCCTTACCCACCTATATGCTTTAAAAGCACCCTTCCAATCCTTAAGAAATCCCAAATCCCAATCGAATCACAAAAAAACCCCATTTGGGAAAATTTCTCCGCAGTCAGTAGTGACCCAATGCAGTCGTCCACACCCCTATAAAACTAAGTATTTTATTTTCATAATCATCAGATGCATGAAAATTTTGGAGCTTCCTTGTGACCTGTGAAATATTCTTGGTGAATGTGCATTCCTAAAACAGTTACAAATCTCCTGGACATCATTTCAACCTGATTGCATCGCTCATAATTATCCTTTATGAGATTATTATCATCATTGTGTTTCTTTACTTTATATTTATCATATTATCTTGATTCTACTCAAGTCTAACATATTTAAAGTTCATATCAGCTTTAATAACACTCAGATCCTCTTCAACAACCTTCTTTTCCATATTATTTACTGATGGGTTTCCCTTTCCATTTATTCATCCTCACCCTTATCCAAACTCTGCTACAATCTCCATCGACCCCACCAGATCACCGTCGATCCATCCTACTATCACTGAGTTTTCTATCTCAAATCTCTTTTCAATGCATATTTTGGACCTTGAAGTGTGGCTAAGTACCAAAGGGCATGCACGCACAAGACCAGGGAGAAGAAGAGCACTCAGGGAGAAGCACACATGACAAAAAAGGTTTAAGAAGGGTTTGAGAGAAACTAGGTCATGTGTGGAAGGAAAAAAATATGTTCAAAGGAATTATCCATATTTGGCATTCTAGAGGCACTTAAGAAAAAACATGAGGACCTGACTAGGTGCACTGAAAGGATAAGGTGCCAGCTTGGAACCTTGGAGGTCAAGAAAAGGATATTCCATGCAGCGAATATTCTGAGAAGACATCATTATAGAGAGTGGAGGGTTTGGAAAGGGATAATAATTCACCATTGGAGGACCACATTGACACTTGGCTTGCAATCTACTTAGGAGGGAAGGCATGGCTGTGGGTGCTGATCCTATAAAAAGATATGCTCAGAAGTAAGGAAGATGAGTGGAAATAGAGAAGAGAATGCATAAAGAGTAAAATGCTGAGTAAGAGAGTGCTGCAGTAATGTTAGTGTTTAGAGCACTTAGTGCTGAGGGTTGTGAAGGATGTAATAAGCCTTTGTATGGCATTAGGGTATATAACAAGGATTCAAATGGGAGGGTATAGCTAGGATCTTTTATCAACGAAGATCTATAGGAATTAAGTTATTTTCATTTAACATGTATGGTCTAAGATGACCTCTTTTGATTCTAATGTTACAACTAGAACTATTCAAACTAAATATATATAAGGGTTTGTTCTGTATATCATGTTTAAGGGTGTAAAACATCATGTTAAATGGCTATCATGGTTCAAATCTGATTTAGTATGATTATTACTTTGTTTCTATAAAACATTAAGATGTGGATATGTTAGAAGCTCCTTCTACCTTATTAACTAAATGATTGTACTTATCATTATGCAAATAATCCTCCATTAATGGAAAAACCTTCTCACAATGCTCACATAAAGAAGGGGCTCGGCACTCGCGTATATGTTAGGTGAGCACCCAACGCCAACTGGGTGATAGGATGACAAGCTTGGGGTTAGAAGTGGTATTAAGGGTACATAAAATGACTACATCTTGGTTCTGTTACCGGGACCTATTTTCAAAGCTATTGTGAGAATGGTGCGTGATGACAAAATGCTTGATTTTGGACAATGTCAAAGCATGATTTAAGAGCACAGAGGATGAGTTTTCTTAGATATTTAGTACTAGACCTAAGTTTGATGCATGTAAATGGGTAGAAGAGCACCTGAATCATGAGTCGTATGAGATCTTATTTTTTTGCTTTCTAGTGGAGTTGTATGAATGGATTTCAGTGTATGCATCTGGATCAAGCTAGTATTATAGATCACACATGTGGACCCAAGATGAATATCAGAGGCTGCAAGATGCTAATATTACTCGGACACGTGTTGTTGATCATTGGTGGAGAAGAGTGCTGACCAGCTATACCCTGGAATATGCTATTTCTACGTATTCTTGTCTGGAGGTTACTAAGTTTGAGTTCTTGAGGGAGCCTAGAGGATCATTTTTGTGTGTTATCCCTTTAGCTATAAATATCGTGACCATCACACTGAGTTTAGAAGTATTTCCTATGTTTGGCTAAAATTCTTCTGAGCATTGGGCGAGGAAGATAGGTTGGAGAAAGATGTCGGACCATGTGGCTGAAAAGGAGAGGGAAGAGAGATGACTTAAGTATAATGAATCCTATGAAAGTGAGTTAGCTATAAAACATGAATTTTTAGGAGTGATGTATTTATGGAGGTAGACATTGCAAGAAGGAATTGAGGTTCACGTAGAGGACATGGAGCCTAAGTAATTTGTGCTACCCCATCTAGGACAACGTGGGAGAGAATTCCCTTCAGCTTCTGATGAGAGCCCATCACTTAGAGAATGGAGAGCTATCAGTGTGCATCCTAATCCACCTAGTGACCAACCCATGGCACTTAGTTTTCTAAATATAGAGATAAGTAGTGCTAACCCAGTTGGTATTGGTGAAAGTGACTGATCAATACCAAGGAGGTATAACTTTTCATTTGGCACATCTATGGCTGCATAATCATTCCCTGTGTTTAGAATTATATTATTTGGAACAATGTTTGGGAAAATTATGGGTACACAAATATTTGGTATCACATCTGTGAGCGATTTGGGACACACATCTAGAAGTGGTGCAATATCACAGACTATTGGCACATAGTTCAAAATGACAGTAGGAACACTAGGTGCAACCACTTGAGTGCCTTTATTAGCTACGGGAGGTGGATCTGGTGGAATAGGAGATAGTGGAGCTGTTGGATCTTGAGGATTAGGAGGAGTAGAAGCCAGTGGATCCAATGGTGGAGGAAACACTAGAGGGAATCAAGGTTCTAGATCAGGTGAACAAGGGCCTCAATCACCTCAGCAAGTATTCTTTGAAATGTCTTTGCATATACCAGAATACAAAGGTGTTAAGGATGCTGTAGAGCATGTACATAGGTGTGAGCTGCTATGGCACCCAAAGGGTATCACTACCCTTGAACAGAAGGAAAGTTAGTTTGCAACAACACTGTAAGGATGCGTGTATAGGAAGTATGACCCCCATCAAATAGTGGCAGATTACACCGTGCTATAGAATCCCTTCTTAATTTAATTTCATCTCCCTGACTTTAAATAGAAGAGTATTAACACATTGAAGGAGATTTAACAAAGTATGACAAAGAGTGTGCATGAATATGATGCACATTTTAAGGCTCTCTTATCAAATCCATCTTATGATATTCATCCTTCACATCATGCTTAGTGGTTTGTTGGAGGGTTGATAACATCTTTTAGGAGATCATTTTCACACAATACTTTCATAGACCAACATGAGGCCTTGGAGGATTCCTTACATGCTGAGGCTATTAGAAATGTGGATACTGGTGTTATCCCATTTCTTAAATATCAAATTACTGCAATGAAAGCTAGAGAAGCTATCTGAAAACTCAATGCATGAGACTCGCAGTGGCCTATGGTGCACAAATTGTGAGGTAGAGGGGAATACAAAGGAAAATTGCCCTCGGAGATTGGTACATTCCATGATAGTGGACTGTGAGATTTTCCACAAAGATCATGATGCAAGTAGGTGTCCACTACTACATTGCGTGATCTGTAAGAATGTGTCTTGCTATGTCAATATTTTCACCTCTACTACTCATGATACTAAGGATTGTAGATTGATTGACCAGATACATGATGCCATTATTATTGGTGTGCGCCAAACTAGCATTAAAAACAAATACAAGGATGATGATCATCACTATGAAGGGTGCATAGATGGAGGGATGCATGGAAGAGGTTTTTGAGGAGGATTTCATGGTTGTTGCAACTACAGAGGAGAGAGAAGATAGTTCCCACATGGAACTTGTTGGGCCCTAAAATATTAGCTAACTATAAGAAGGCATGTGGGTGCACGTCATCTAGAAAAATAAGGGCACATGGGTTGAAGGCATGGAAGAAAAAATGGGTTTTGTACTTAGTTGCATTCGGCATCCTAGGTAGCACATGAGAAAAGCATGACACTTATGGATAAGGTACTAGGCTAGCAACTGTGGATCAAAAAGGGAATATTCTAGGAATGGGATGGAAGTCTCTAGAGGACATCATTGCAAGGAATGGAGAGTTAGGTTTTGGAAATGTGTGCTCCCATGGAGGACTACTTCGGCACTTGATGATTGATCTGGAACATTAAGAACGCATGGCGGTGGGTGCTAAAGCTATATATACAAGCGCCCAGTAGAAGAAAAGGAGAGAGTTTAAGAGAGGTGAAGCCCTCTAGAAAATAAAATGGAGGATGTTATGGCTTGGGGTTAGGAAAGCTCTATGACCAATAACATATAGAAAGAGATGGGTTCTCATTTTTCTTTGTAAAATGATGAGCATGACATAGCTCTGATGGATGATTTGGATCTGCATAATATGAGGATATGTTATGACCTCAAGGGATGTAATCTGGGTTATTACTTTGATAGTATGAATATAATGCTTCATTATCAATCATCTGTGTTCAATACTCATGCATTTCCCTTTTGTATAAATCATCTCCATATGTTCCTTGCTATTTCTCTTACCTGCATAAAATGATATGACAACTTTTTCCTAAGTTCATAAGAATGTGGTTTAGTTTTTTTCTATTTTGCATTTGATTATCTTTTCTAAGATGATGCATTCTCACAAAAATCACATAAAGGAGAGACTTGGCTCCTAAGCATGCCTCAGGTGAGCGGCCAATGGCCATTGGGTGATAGGTTGGAGTGCATGGGATTTTTATTTTCTGTGAAGGGTAAAAAAATGATTACATTTTGGTTCCATTTTCGGGACCTCTTTTTGAATTTATTGTGAGAAATAACATGCATATTTGTCCCTGTGAAGTGTGATGACAAAGCGCATGGCCTTAGAAAGTGTTGAAACACGGTTCAAGAGCACAAAGGATGAGTTTTCTCAGAGATTCAACACTAGACCTGAGTTCAATGTGCATAGATGGGTAGAAGAGAACCTATACCATGAATTGTATGAGACATTCATTTGTTGCTTCACAGTAGAACTATACGAATGGATTTCAACCTACACATCCAAATAAAATTGGTACTATAGATCATACATGTGGGCCCAAGATGACTATCAAAGGCTGTAGGATGTAGATCTTACTTGGACACGTGCTATTGATCACTGGTGGAAGAGGGTATTGACTAGTTATACTTTAGAATAAACTGACATATTCTTGCTAAGAGATTGCTGAGTTTTAGTTTCTGAGGGAGCCTAGAGGATAATTTTTGCATGCTATTCCTCTGGCTATGAAGATCTTGGTCATTACTTTGAGTTTAGAAGCATTCCCCATGGCTGGCTAAGCTCTCTGAGCATTGGGAGATGAAGATAGGGTGGGGGAAGATGACAGACATTGCAGCTGAAGAGAAATGGGAGGAAAGATGACTCAAGTATAATGAAGCTCGTTAAAGGGAGATGACTAGACAACGTAAGGTTATAAGTGTGATGGATCTATGGAGGTAGATGT
Organism: Taxus chinensis; assembly: GCA_019776745.2. Taxonomy (NCBI): domain Eukaryota; kingdom Viridiplantae; phylum Streptophyta; class Pinopsida; order Cupressales; family Taxaceae; genus Taxus; species Taxus chinensis. The sequence goes on from CM034146.1 coordinate 93,020,667, forward strand.
TGCGGGAAGGAGTTGAGGTTCATGCATAGGATGTAGAACCTGAGCAGTCTGTGCTACCCCATCTTGGCCAACTCGGGAGATAAGCCCCTTCAGCTTTTGATGAGATTTCGTCACGTGGAGAAAGAAGAGCCATCGATGTGCATCTGAACACACATTGTGACAAAACCCTGGCACTTGGTTTTCTAGATCAAGGGAAAAGTATTATTAACCTAGTTGGTATCGGTGGGAGTAACTGATTGGTGCCCAGGAGATATAATTTCTCATTTGGAACATCCATGGCTACACAATCCTTTCCTGTATTTAGAGGAATCCTTAGACAAGGTGTAAATACACAAGCTTTTGGTATTGTGTTGGGAATGACATGAGGCACACTACTAGTAGTGCCACATTATCACAAACCATTGGCACGTAATTCAGTGGGATGTTGGGAACCCTTGGCGCGACCACTTCAGAACCTTTACCGACTGCAGGAGGTGGATCTAGTGGGTCAGGAGGAATGAGACCTGGTGGATTTGGAGGAGGGAACACCAGAGGGAACACCAAAGGAAAGAATGGAGGGAACCAAGGCTTTGGATCAGGAGGACAAGGACCCCAGCCACCTCCCCAAGTGTTTTTTGAGATGTCTTCACAATTACCAAACTATAGGGGCATTAAAGATGTTGCAGAGCATGTACACAAGTGTGAGTTACTATGGCGTGCGAAGGGGATCACTACCCTAGAGCGGAAGGTAATCCAGTTCGTAACTATGTTCCAAGGATGTGCACATAGTTGGTATAGGAAGTATGACCCCCATCACATGGTGGTAGACTATACTGCGTTGAATAATGCTTTCCTCGTAGAGTTCCATATTCCATATTTTGAGTAGAATAGCATCAATGCTTCAAAAGAGATCTAACAGGGAATGAAAGAGAGTGTGTGGGAGTATGATGCACATTTCAAGACTCTATTATCAAATATCTTCTATGACATTCATCCTTCGCAGCATGCTTAATGGTTTTTTGGAGGACTGATAACACTGTTTAGAAGGGCTCTGTCACACAAGACTTTCATCAACCCGTGTGAGGCATTGGAAGCTACCTTGCACATTGAAACTATTGGGAATGTGGATACTAGTGTTAGTCTATTTTTGGAGGCCCAAATTGTTGTAATGGTGAGGTAGTTGGAGAAGCTATCTACAAAATTGGTGCATGAAGTTCATAGTGGGCTTTATTGTATAGACTGTGTTGGTACCCAAATTTGTTCTCCTTTTCAGTTTGAGCAGCCTCAAAAATAAGGCATGAAGCTTGAAGGAAGATAGATCTTGATGTATGTCATTTTGTAGTCGGGGATATGATCTAACTGGCACTCAGATTTATTGAGAGATGGATAGCACTTTGAAAGGATTTTGATCTAATCCTCACTATTTTAGGTTGTGCCTTTCAACCAAGGTAAGAGAACCTATATTGTATCCTCTGTTTTGTGAAGGAGGTGGAGATATCCTTATACTGTGCATATTATATGGAGATGGCCTTGGGAAAACATGATCAATTTTCCATTATTCAAACTCAATAGAGCTGTCACTACTAAATGATGGAAATGCTTTCAAGACAAGGCTGAGGCTACTAGAGACATGGTATGATCCTGATTTTCTTTGTGCATTTTTTGTAAAAGGGTTGTATTCCTTTGTTGAGACACAATGAAATGTAGGGGTAGTATGGGGTAGGATTAGTTATTCTGAATGATTTTTTTGGTGGGAGATTTTAGATAAGACTAACTATAATTTTCTAGATTCTTTGAGGACCTTTGCAAGAAATTTGTAAGGCCTAAATAGCAGAATGCTTCAAAAGGGGTAAGGTACTCCTTCAACAAGGATATGTGCAATAAATGGAAGCCCATATCTGCACTCTTCCATAAAATCTTTGACAACCTGCCAAAAAATATTGAAGCAAATGAACCAACAAAGCACCCAAAAACCTCTATTTTATCATGACCTAAGGTGTACCCAAAGATTTACAAACAATCTCTAAATTCAAGGAAGGTACAATTATTTTAAATCTATTTATCTCTTTATTAGATGAAAGCTCTTCTAAATGTGAGATTGCAAATGCAACTAAACTATCAATAAGAAATGATACCATGTATGATCAAGAGAGATTCCAGACACAAGAATACAACAGGAACAAGAAACAAAAATTGAAAACATTTTAAAACATAAGTGCATGCAAATTTTTCCAAGAGATAACACCAAATAATCCAGAATGATCAAATTTATCAGCAGGGGAATGTTATAAGAACAATCTTAGAGCTTGTTGATGGATTTAAAACTAAAACTAACTCAACATGATACAAATCTGATGCAAAAGGAATTAGAAATGGTTCTTTGGTAGTTTCTCAGAGAATGGGCTTCTTACCAGATTTTCCCATGAAATTCTAAGTTTCTCCAACCTTCTGCATGTCTCAAAACATGCATTATATAACTTTCAATTACATTTGATCCTTCTTTCCCAAGAAAATAATATGCCTAGCATCACGTTTGTTACAAAATTCCAACATGATTTGTAGATAGGGACATTTAACAAATTTGTAACAAGAGTTTCCAGGTGTTTCTAAAATGGTGATACATTACAAATCCTTCATTATTATCCATTATGGAGGCAAGTTTTTCAATCTCCAAGCATGCAGACCCCTTTCATTTCATCATTTCATCCTTATCATTCCAAAATTTGATTATGCAACTTTATAATTTGATATTTCACATTTTGCACAGGCTTGAGTAAAAATTTATTTTAAAAACACCTCAAATCTACAAATTAATCCCTAAAACCACTTGCATTGGTCTTTGTAGGCACAAACGACACAAATTCACCAAAGTTTCAATGAAAAATGATGCAAAATTCACATCTCCAAGCTTCCTGGAGCAAAAATAGCAGCCAAATTGAAGAATGTACAATTACTGTTGATTTTCTCTTTCTCCTTCAATCTGGGCCCTCCACGTGTCAAAATATGATTGGGAATGAATTCAGGCTCACTTTTTGAATTTTTAACATTTTTGAAAAACTAGAAAAAATTGACTTTTTTCTCCTCCCCTCCGCCCTTGAAATTTGGTGATGACATGTGGCATATGGCGGGTCCCATTGAAATCATGCTTCAACTCTGCCCATTTCCACCTTTTTTTGGAATTTGGAAAATTTTCACTTTTTTCCCTGCGAACCTGCACCTCCACCTCTATCCTTGACACATGTCATCCTCTCTATCACTAAAAATCAGTGGGATTATTTCATGTTTTTACTCCTTTTTTCGCCAAGGGAAAATTTTCTCATTTTTACCTGCGGGCCCGCTCCTCCGATTTTTTCCTTGACGTGTGTCCTCCTATGGTTCATTCATGGTCCAGTGCTTCAAATTTCCACACTAAGTCTATTTGATAAAAGGGAGAAAATTCCCTTTTACCTCCGCCATCCCACCGACCTGCTCTACTCACCACGTTTCTTCCTCTGCTTCACTCGGACCCTCGGCATCTTCTTCAAATTTTCTCCCTTTTCACCAAAAAGGCAAAAAAGGCCTAAGTTCCCTGCCCACCTTCCATCTTGCCTTGGCATAAGAACATGACACGTGTCCTCCTGCGGAGTTGTGGGGGTAATGTTAAATTTGTTCCCGAAGCCAAAAAATGCTAAGTTTTTCAAAGAAACCCTGCCGATCCTTGTCCAACCAAAAGTGGCCACATATGAGGGGAGGCCTGAGCTTAATTTTGATAGACAAATGACACCCACACGACTGTAAAAAAACACAGAAATTACTTGCGACCTCCAAAATAATTTTTTCTTCATGGGTGAAGGATTTTTTGGTAAAAAAACATATGTGAAGTGATTTTAAGCAGTTTTTGACCATGGGGAAGGATTTTTGAGGGAAAATAATACAAAATGAGCAAATTTGAGCTCCAAAGGCCAAAAAAGAAGGAAAAAATGATAGAGGCCCATGGATTTGAAAATTTAGGGCACAAAATAGGGAAAACATGTATTCTTCCTTTAAAATGGGGAAAAATTATAAGTTTATGAGCCATTTAAAGCATTTAATTTGGATGGGGAAACTTGTAGACCACCAAACTTGAAGAAAAATGTTTATTGAGCACGTAGAACAAAGAAGAAAGATGGGAAAATAACAGAGGATCAAAATGGGCACCAACATCAGCTCCTACTTGGGGATGGGCACTCCTAGTGAGTGCCACAAGAACAATGTAAACCAAGTGCCAAAATAATCCATTGGGAAAATAGAGTCATGAGAGAAAACCACGAAAAACCAACTGAGAACTTGACAAAAATGGCTGCCACACACCAATGCAAACCACAAACTGACAAAACACCAAAAACAGAGTGAAAAACCAAACACTATACACTGTACAAGTGGTGTATACCTCAAATTTGGGGATTAATCCAAGAAATGCTTTAGATGCCTACCATTAATAGACAATTCAAGCAATTTCCCATCTAAATCTTTGAGAAAAAGGTATTCTCACAAATTTTGATATCAATGGAGTAAGGGCCCATCCATAATGCATTAATTTTTCCATGTTTTCCCTTATCTTCATTTCTATTGTCCCTTAACAAAACCAGATATCCAATATTGAAGGCCCTAGGAGTGACCTTCTTATCAAACAATCTTTTCAACTTCTCTCTAAATTTTATATGCCTTTGGTGGGATGCTCTTCTCTCTTCATCTAGCTCCACAATATGATTAATCCTTGCTTCATATGAACTAACCTCTTGATCCTCAAGTTGTTGAACAAACTGAAATGAAGATAATTATAGATGTAAGGGCAGCAGAGCTTGAGTTCCATACACCAACTCAAATGGGCTCCTACCAGTAGCTCTCTTGGCAGTGATTCTATCAGCCAAAACTATAAATTTCAGTTGTTCACCCCATTTTCTCTTGTTTAACTCCAAGTTTCTCCTAATGATCTTCAATAAGTTCTTACTGCTAGACTCAACTTTTCCATTCCCTTGGGGGTTATAGTTTTAAGAATAAGTCAGATTGGTTCCATACTCCTTGCACATTGCCATCAAAGGTTTGGCTCTGAAACACATGGCATTATCAGCCACAATCTTGATTGGCATACCAAATCTACATATGATATTATTCAAAATGAAGTCCATAACAACTTGGTGTGTTGCTTTCTTGGTGGGGATTGCCTCTACCCACTTCGTGATGTAATCTGTGGCTAAAAGGATCCATTTATGTCCAGCACTATAAGGGTCTAAAATATCACCAATGAAGTCCATCCCCCATTGTTTGAAAGGAGCTTCAATTGATACAGGTTGCAAAGGAAGGTAACCTGAAGCTTTCATTCTTCTAGAGAAATGCTAGCAGCTTTCACATTTTCTGATCAGCATGGTTGCATCTTTGAAGAGAGTAGGCCACCAATAAATATCTCTCAAAACCTTATGTAATGTAACCCTTCCAGAAAAGTGTCCTCCAAAAACTCCCCCATGGAAATTAGCAAATACTTTCGAAGCTTCATATTTAGTTACACACTTCAAGAGGACATCTTCAGGGTTCTTCCAAGCCAGCCCAAAGTCAGTGATGATGTATTTTGAGAAGCCAACTTGAGGGCTCTTTTCTGATTTTTAGTTAAATGATCAGGACATCATAGGTGTCTGAGGTAAAATATTATATCCTTGTACAACTCAGAACTTACCAATTTCCCAAGAACATCTACCCTTTCTTCCCCTACCTCATTCACTTCCACAGTCTACAAGTTGCTGTTAGCCATGAGCTTAGCAAGACCCAAACCTCTTACCAAATTTTTGGTTTGGATGTCCATATCATACTCTTGGATTTTTTTCACCCATCTACATCTTTTACTTCAGACCTCCATCTCTAATAAGATGTCTTTTAACATGGTGTGGGGAACATAAGCAACAACTTTTGAACTTAAGATATAAGGTTTGAAAACCTTTGTAGCTTTCACCAAAGAAAATGCTTATTTTTCCATGATTGTATATTTTAACTCAACAACTTGTAAAGCCTTGCTAAAGAAGGCAATAGGCCTCTCAGCCCCATCTTCATCCTTTTGGAGTAAAAAAGATTCAATAGTATTTTTAGAAGAAAAGGAGAAGATTTGGAAAGGCTTTTTGTAATTCGGGGCTGCCAAGATAGGTGCATGTTTAAGTGCCTCTTTGATTCCTTCAAAATCCTGAAGAGCAGCCTCCTCCCATCAAATAACTTGATTTTTCTTTAACATACATGTGATAGGAAGATTCAACTCAACAAAATTGGACACAAACCTTATAATGAAATCGATCTGCCCAAAGAAAGATTGGATTCCCTTCTTCGTTCTTAGAATTGGCACCTTACTGATTTCTTCTATTCTCTTAGGGTCAATCATGACACCATCCTTTGAAACAATATGAACAAGAAGCTTGGCCTTTTTTACCCCAAAGTGAAACTTCTTTGGATTGAGAGAGATTCAAAATTCTCTACGTCTGATCAACATTCTTTCCAAATGATGCAAGTGATCTTTTTTTCTCCTTGAAAATATAGTCACATCATCCTGATAAACTACAATGAAGTCATTTATATAACCAACAAAAGTAATAGCCATTGCTCTTTGGAAGGTAACTCCAGCATTCATGAGACCAAAATATATTCTCACATAAACATATGTTCCCCAAGGAGTGGTAAAGGTAGTTTTAAATCTTTCTGACTCCTTGACAACAACCTAATTGTAGCCAGAGAAACCATCCAAGGTGGACAATAATTCAGATCTAGTCACTAACTGCAACATGTTCTCCATGTATGGCAAAGGATAATTGTCTTTCAATGAAGCTCTATTCAAATTTCTAAAGTCTGCACAAAGTTTGATATCTCCATTCTTTTTTCTGACTGGCACAAGGTTTACAACCCAAGATGAATACCTCGTGGGCTGAGTGATCCCTCCCTCCTTCAGTTTCTTCAATTCATCTTGCATTTTCATGGAGAGGAGTGGATTAATTGGCCTTTTCTTCTATTTGAATGATTTGGCATTTTTGTCAAGAGGGATCTCATGTTGGAATAAGTCTTCTCTGTATGCTTTCAGCTTTGAATATGATTAGGCAAGGCAGTCTTGATATTGTTTCAACAATTGGAGGTAGGACTGTTTTTCTTCCTTATTTAAACTGCTGCCTAGCCAAACTCTCCTTGGTTTGTCCTTTGTTCCCAAGTCATGCTCTTCCACATCCCTTGAGGCATATATTATTCTATTGATGATGCAATTAACATTGCTAAAATTTGACTCAAGAGCAACAAGACCTCTAGGAATGGTGTTAGTTTTCAATTGAATAATATCTTTTCCAAACAAAGTTTCTCTTCCTTCAGTCACACACACCATTGGTTCCTAATCAATATGCTGATTTACAAACTCACCTTGATTTCGTAGGAACCTTTTCACTTGAGCATCATCATTAAACACTTACCAATGCTTGATGTTGTCAGGGATAGCTGGCCTAGTTAACACTTCAACATTGTACTCACAATAAGGTGAAATAGTGTAATCTCCAAATCTTGACCCCATCACTACCAACTTGTCAGCAGCAACATTGAAACTTCTGTCATGGTGCACAATATTGAAAGAATCAAACATCTAAATTAGATCCCAAACTGCATGCTTATACTGTTTCATCCGCTGATTTTTTGTAGTATACAATTTTCTTATTTGTTTGACAACTAGCTCTAAATCTCCCTTTGTAATGATGTCCTTGACACCATACTTCCATGCAATTCTCAAACCCAAAAACAAGGCTTCATACTCAGTAATGTTGTTAGTACATTCAAAATTAAGCTTGAAGGAAAAAACAAACTCTTCCAAGCTAAGAGAAATCAGAAGTATACCAGCACCATTTCCAAATGTGGAGTAAGCTCCATCAAATAACAAGGTCCAAGGAGAACTCAACTGTTCATGGCACTTTGAATAATTCATCTTGTGTTTTTTACCATTAGCAAAACAAATGAAATTATTAACATCAACATCAACAAATAATACTTCATAAGAAGCATTGTTTGGGTCCTCAATTAGATGCAACATTTTCTTTTCTCCATAGAGCTTGAAAAGGATACCTTCAATGGGAATGGTGGCAAAATACATATCCATTTGGACACTCCCTCTAACACTTGTAGCCCACTTTCTTGACAATAACATACCCCATTTGGCAGGGCAATAAACAATCACAACATCCAATTTTAAATTCCTCCCGAGATAAGATGTAAGCTGCACTACTAAACCCTTCACACAACTAACAAACGACACTTCTCTTGAGTCCATGGCAGTACATTTTCCATAGGATGCTGTCACTTTGATATTCAAATCATTCATGACTTCTAGAGGCATGACATTACATGATGCACTGGAATCAAACATATAATTGTGAAGTAGCCTATCCTTTACGATCAAAGTTATGAAGAATGGATCAACATTAAATTGGGAATCAACCAAAGATGTCCCCAAATATACCTTAGGTGTCTCTCCAAGATCCTCTACTACTGGTGGTATTTCAAGGTCTACAATGATCTAAGGAGGAGTTTTAATAATATTTATATTTCTACTCAGAGTAGTCTTCTCCTCCTTTAATCCCAAGTACTCAAATGCTCTCTTCTTATGCTCAAAAATCCTAAGCAACTCAATGATTGGAACACTCTCTTTGATTTAGCTCAATACTTGGGCTATGTCATAGGGAACACTCTTTGGCAGAACAACATTGGAAGGGAGACAAGAATATTCATCAAATGACATGGTATTCTTGGCAGCTTGGGCATGAGGAGGACTGCAATTTTTTCTTAGGACAACAGAGCTTTTGGCAAGTGCTTCTCTTCTAGGAGCTTCTTTGGGAATTCTTGTGAGCAAGGGTGTTTTAGGTTTGAATTGAGGCCCAACTCCCATAACAAATTTTCTTCTAGTGTTATATTCTTTCTCTTGAGCTACAACAACATTCATCAATAATTATCTATCTTCCTCTGAAGGAATACCACCATCATAGTTCTTAATCATCAAAGCTCTTAAATATTCAAAGTCATTGTTAGGAATTTCAAAAGCTTGCACTACATCAAATTCAAGAGTATGAGGGGGAAGAAGGACTTGTACCTGTTTTATGTAATCCCAAAAAGTTGCAGCTGTCCTTAAACTTATCACTTCAGTAGATGTTTATCCTCCTTGTGAGCTTAAAGAACAACCCACCATGTAGATATCATCATCAATACCATCATCATCATTAGCTTCACCATCTTTCTGGTCCACTTCACATGGAGGATGGGGTAAAAAAACCTATCACACCAATCAATATCAACAACTTCTTCAACAACAACAACCCTAGCAGTTAAGGGATCAGGTAACACTCTTCCTTCACGTGCTTGAGGATGTCTATTTGCAGACCCTATGGGTCCTTTTCCTCTATCATCTGCCCTTTGATCACCTCTAGGATGATTGGAAAATATTTCATGGTTTTGTGCTCTTTGATGACTGTGTGAAGTCTTCCCAATTCCTTTCTCATATCTTGCCAACTTATATGATATTTCCTTGACTTCCCCTACAAATTTTTTCACAACCTCCTCTAAATCAGCACCCTTGCTATCTTGAGGTTTTTCAGGGTTTATCAACTTTACACCATATCTCTTGATAGGTTTCCCAATTGCTTTGATATTGTTTTCAATTTGAAGTGCCACGGTGAAAGCTTGTCTTAGATTGGTAGGGTTCTTGTCTCTTAGGTAATAGGCTGCCTTTTTATCAAATGCATCTACATATTTGATTAAACAAGACTCATCACAAGGCATCAGATTAACAGGTAACCTTCTCAAAGTTTTGTTAAAACTTGTGTTAAAGTCATGGAATGATTCATTAGGGTTCTGGTTGATATTCTCAAACTCAGACAAGAGAAACATAGGATTAGTCTTGTCACCATATTATAACCTAAATGCATTCTTCATCTTAGTCCAAGAATCAATTGAATTATCAGGTAGAGCCTTGTACCAATCCCTAACATCCTCTTCTAGCGTATGAATGAACAATTTAATATACACATCTTCAAACTCTATCTCAAAATATTCCATCATGTTAACAAAAAGTTTGAGATGCTGATCACCAGTTATTGCATTGTTACCTTGGAATTTTGGCAATCTATTTCTGACATCTTGTGGGACATCATTTGGGTAACTATACATTCCTCTAATATCTATAGGACCAAAGGTGTTAAAAACAAATGGAGGTCTAAGATGAGCCATATTGTTTGGTGGAGGTGATCTTGGGGGTGACACAAGCTGATGAGGAGTGCAAGGTCTTTGGGGCTCAAGAATGTGATTCAAAAGACTGGTATTCTCTAAGTGCTGATTTTCTTGGAAAGTTTTATTTGAATTGAAACACAGAGGTGCAGATTGGAGAAGGAACTTACCCGGTACAGCAGAAGGACCTTCACTAGTTGAGGCAAACAAGTTAATTAGAGGATTCCTTGAATCAGAATCACTTAAAGAAGAGTGATAATCCTCTACTAAAGTCTGATCTCTCTCACCAATGGATATATATATTTTCCTGATGTCTGACCTTTAACAACCTTCCAAACTCTTCTCCCTTCCAACTCTGAGTTTCTTGAATCTGTAAACAACTTCTTAGCAGAGTCTCTAATGAAGAGAGATCTTCTTCCTTCCACTTTTACAGAGATTAGCAACACCAAAGTAAATGATAGAAAGGTTAAGACACTGGTACTTATCAAGATCAGAATAACATGGAGTCGCCACTAAGGAATTTCACCCTAGTTGTGCAAATGCACTAAAATACTCTATCAAATATCCATCAACATTGAAAATATTGCCAAACTTTATAGACCAGACCTTCCTTTCTTTGAATTTATCAATCACAAATGCAAATGAAGTGAAACTACTACTAGAAACTGATAAAATTTACAGGAAGAACTTATATCTTCACTCAATCCTTACAAATATGATCAAAAAATGATACTCAGATTTGTAATTACACATAAATCACATAAGAATTATTACGATGGATTTGAAATACTAAAATACTGATTAATGTCCCCAGAAACGGTGCCAAAAAATGTGTTGTTGACGGGATAAATAGACATAGACTGGCAAATGAATCAAAAAATCAATCTTAGCAATGCAAATTATTTCCTAGGAATTCAAAACAGTCCCCGAAAACGGTGCCATAAAGTGTTGTTAATGGGCTAAATAGACATGGACTGGAAAATGAATCAACAAATCAAGCTTGGTAATGCAAATTATTTCCTAGGAATTCAAAACAGTCCCTGACAGCGGCGCAAAAAAGGTGTTGGTACCCAAATTTTCTCTCCTTTTCAGTCTGAGTATCCTAAAAAATATGGCATGAAGCTTGAAGGTAGATAGATATTGATGTATGTCATTTTGTAGCCAGGGATATGATCTAACTGGCACTTAGATTTGTGGAGAGATGGATAACACTTTGAAAGGATTTTGATCTAATCCTCTCTATTTTTGGTTGTGCCTTTCAACCAAGGTAAGAGAACCTATATTGCAGCCTCTATTTTGTGAAGGAGGTAGAGATATCGTTATACTGTCCATATTATTTGGAGATGGCCTTAGAAAAACATGATCAATTTTCCACTATTCAAACTCAACAGAGCTGTCACTACTAAATGATGGAAATGCTTTCAAGACAAGGGTGAGGCTACTAGAGACATGGTATGATCCTGATTTACTTTGTGCATTTTTTGTAAATGGGTTGTATTCCTTTATTGACACACAATGTGATGTAGGGGTAGTATGGGGTAGGATTAGTTATTCTGAATGATTTTTTTGGTGGGATATTTTAGACAAGACTAACCAGAATTTTCTAGATTCTTTGAGGACCTTTGCAAGAAATTTGGAAGACCTAAACAACAAAATGCTTCAAAAGGGGTAAGGTACTCCTTCAACTAGGATATGTGCAATAAATGGAAGCCCATATATGCACTCTTCCACACAATATTTGACAATCTACCACAAAATATTGAAGCAAATGAACCAACAAAGCACCCAAACACCTCTATTTTATCATGACCTAAGGTGCACCCAAATATTTACAAACAATCTCTAAATTCAAGGAAGGTAAAGTGATTTTAAATATTTTTATCTCTTTATTAGATGAAAGATATTCTGAATGTGATATTGCAAATTCCACTAAACTATCAACAAGAAATGAGACCATGTATGATCAAGAGAGATTACAGACACAAGACTGCAACAGGAATAAGAAACACAAATTGAAAACATTTTGAAACATAAGTGCATGCAAATTTTTCCAAGAGATAACACAAAATAATCTAGAATGACCAAATTTATCAGCAGGGGAATGTTATATGAACAATCTCAAATCTTGTTGATGGCTTTATAACTGAAACCAACTCAACATGATACAAATCTGATGCAAAAGGAATAAGAAATGGTTCGCAGGTGGTTTCTCAGAGAATGGGATTTTCCCATATTTTCCCATGAAATTCTAAGTTCTCTGACCTTTTTCATGTCTCAAAACATGCATTATATAACTTTCAATTACATTTGATCCTTCTTTCCCAAGAAAATAATATGCCTAACATCAAGTTTGTTACAAAATTACAACATGATCCGTAGATAGGGACATTTAAAAAATTTGTAACAAGAGTTGCCAGGTGTTTCTAAAATGGTGAATCATTACAAATCCTTCATCATTATCCATTGTGGAGGCACTTTATTCATTCTCTAAGCATGCAGACCCCTTTCATTTCATCATTTCATCCTTATCATTCCAAAATTTGATTCTACAATTTTATAATTTGATATTTCATGTTTTACATGGGCCTGAGTAAAAATTTATTTCAAAAACACCTCAAATCTACAAATTAATCCCTAAAACCACTTGCATTGGTCTTTATAGGCACAAATGACATGAATTCACCAAATCTTCGATGAAAAATGATGCAAAATTCACATCTCCAAGCTTCCTGGAGAAAAAATATCGGCCAAATTGAAGAATGTACAGTTACCATTGATTTGCTCTTTCTCCTTCCATTTGGGCCCTCCACATGTCAAAATATGATTGGGAATGAATTCGGGCTCACTTTTTGACTTTTTAACATTTTTTGAAAAAATGGAGAAATTTGACTTTTTTCTCCACCCCTCCACCCTTGAAATTTGGTGATGACACGTGGCATATGGCGGGTCCCATTGAAATCGTGCTTCAACTCTGCCCATTTCCACCCTTTTTTAAAATTTGGAATTTTTTCACTTTTTTCCCCATGGGCCTGCACCTCCGCCTTTTTCCTTGACATGTGTCATCCTCTCTATTGCTAAAAAATCCATGAGCTTATTTCATGTTCTAACTCCTTTTTTCGCTAAGGGAAAATTTTCTCATTTTTCCCCGCGGGCCTGCACCTCCAATTTTGTCCTTGACACATGTCCTCCTGTGGTTTTTTCACGGGCCAATGCTTCAAATTTCCACACTAAGTCTATTTTTCAAAAGGGATAAAATTCCCTTTTACCTCCGCCGACCCGCTCTACCCACCACTTGTCTTCCTCTGCTTTACTCGGACCTGCGGCTTAATTTTTTGTTCTAAGTATTTTCGCAAAAAGGGAACAATTTCCCCTTTGCCCCCGCCAGCCCGCACTTCCTTCTACGCATGCCACATGTCCACCCCTTGCTCCATTGCGGACCTGTGGCCTCTTCTTCAACTTTTCTCCCTTTTTGCCAAAAAGGCAAAAAATGCCTAAGTTCCCCGCCCACCTTCCATCCCGCCTTGGCATAAGAACATGACACGTGTCCTCATGCGGAGTTGCGGGGGTAATGTTGAATTTTTTCCCGAAGCCAAAAATGCTATGTTTTTCAAAAAAACCCCACCGATCCTTGTCCAACCAGAAGCAACCATGTATAAGGGGAGGATTGAGCTTAATTTTGACGGGCAAATGACACCCGCACGACTGTAAAAAAACATAGAAATTGCCTGCGACCTCCAAAATCAATTTTTCCTTCATGGGTGAAGGAGTTTTTGGTCAAAAAACATATGGGAAGTGATTTTAAGCCATTTTTTACCATGGGGAAGGATTTTTAAGGGAAAATAAGTACAAAACAAGAAAATTTGAGCTCCAAAGGCTGGGAAAGAAGGAAAAAATGATAGAGGCCCGTGGATTTGAAAATTTAGGGCACAAAACAGGGTAGACATGTATTCTTCCTTCAAAATGGGGAAAACTAATAAGTTTATGAGCCATTTAAAGAATTCAATCTGGATGGGGAAACTTGCAGACATGAAACTCGAACAAAAACATTTTTTGAGCATGTAGAACAAAGGGGAAAGATGGGAAAATAACAAAGGATCAAAATGGGCACCAACAAATTGCAAAATGGAGGGACATGCAAAGGATAGTTTCCCTCAGAATTCGGTGCTTGCTATGGTAGTAGAATGTGAGATCTACCACAAGGATCATGATGCAAGTAGATGTTATCTACTCTAGCACACAATCCGTAAGAATGTTTCATGCTACTGCAAGATATGCACCTCTACAACCTATGACATAAAGGATTGTAGAATGATTGATCAGATCCATGATACTATTGATCTAGGTGTGCACCAGACTAGACTTACTAGCGGTTCTAAGAATGATGACTATCATTATGAAGGGTGTGCATATGGAGGGGCACATGGAAGGGGTTTTTGTGGTCAGGGTAATTGCAATGGAGGACGGAGTGAGTTCCCACGAGGAACATGTTATAATTATGGACATACATAACATTATAAAAGTGAGTGTCCTGATCTATTACAATGCTCATGGTGTAGAAAGAAGAACAAATACGAAGAGTGTCTAGAACTCTATGAGCATATGAACCACCAACACTGGAAATATAAGGGTGATACTATGATGAGCGTAAAGAAGGATGATTCACAATGGATTCCAAGAGTAGCACGTGAGTTAGAGATAGAAATTGTACTGTTGACAACGTGAGTAGAGGCCGTGCATGCCAGGGAGATGCCGAGACCAAGGAAACTAGTTTTTAGAGAGGAGGTACTACATGGAAAGTACCTAGACCCTACCCATCATAAATAAGTGTACCAGGAGACTATGGATGTGATTCAAAGTTTATAAGGGGAGATACGATGTCTCAAGGAACAATCAAGGTAGGTGGAGCAATGGAAGGGTAATGAGGTTCTAAGGAATGACCTAAATGAGGTCAAAGATGTGTTTAAAATGTTGAGGCAAGAGAATATTATTCCCTTGCTTGGAGAATGGCTAAGGGAGAAGGTACCACGTGCTAGAGAAGAGTGTGAGAGATAGGTTTTACATGAAAACCTTCCTCCTTATAGCCTTGAATATGACAAGGAGATTACATTAAATGCGGTTGTTGATGGATGCCTTCTAAGCAATATCCTCATCGACATGAGAGAAGAGGTGAATGTTCTTACCTTAGATTCTTGACATCAGATGGGAATTCTTGCGTTGCAGCCATATTCAAATATGTTGTATATGGTGAACAAGACTAAGGCAATGCCCATTGGAGTCCTAAAGGATGCATTTATCACCATTTAAGGGGCTAAGTTCATTGGAGACTTTGAATTCTTGGCACTCACCGAGGCAGACAACTTTTTAGCGTTGCTTAGGATCCCATGGTGTTACAAGAACAATGCCGACATAAGGTTTAACAAAGGGTATATCATCCTCAAAAGCAAGGAAGAACAGGTGGTCATACCTTTGACGGATGGGAATTCAGTGCCCTACATGGAACCATTGGGAGAATAATTCCTTGATAAAATCTATGTGTGCTCCATCAGAGATCTTGAGATAATTCACCCCATAGAGGGAGTTATCTAGTTTGAGGATGCTCTGTCCTTGAGTGATACCACCAGTATGACATGCAACAATTAGGCACATGAAACCTATGAGTTAATTGGGTGACAATTAAAAGGACCTATAACAAGGGTGACAAAGGTGTGCTCAGTCAAGCGCCTAGGAGGAAAGAAGATTCCTAGTTACTCTGGAGGGGCATACCTTGAAATTTCCCTATAAAAAATGGAAGCTCAATGGAAAAATGAGGACAAAAGAAGAGGAATTCTCAACTATAACCTACTTTTGACTGCAATGTGCTAGTGGGATATGCATCGAGAGAACCTCCTGGAGTTGCACGAGGTAAGGATCACATTTTCTATAAGGTTCTCTAGGAGCAGTGCGCCCATGGTTATACAAGACTACCATGGCAAAGAGACTGTTTCATTGCATATCCAAGCATGTGAGGAGGCCTGGATGGGAAGTGTAGAAGCATTACTACCTTTTCTATGGGTAAATAAGTTGTATTCCACCTTACAAGGTTGTGCACGTGCTTGGTATGTTCATTCGGAGATGTGTCGTCAGACAAGTAATTAGAAAAAGTTAGCGGTTGATCTCATTCAAGAATTCAAGTATAGGAGTACCAAACCATCAAAGGAAAAGGTGTTGCAAACAATCAAGAACCTTACAATGGGAGGTAGTGCCATGACTAAGGATAACCTGCTAAAATCACTAGGTGATCCTTCCTTGGAGACATGCCCCAGTGAGGAAATATCAGAGGAATTACATTTTGAGCAGTGTGTATGGAGAAAGAAAAGGGAAATTGGTCTATGTCATAGATGGGGAAGATATGGATATAATGGATGTTATTCATTCAGAGGGTACGTGTGAGGTTATAGATAGTGATGATGAGTGAGCATGAGCCTACCATGAGCCCTTAAAGAAGAAGAGGGTTAACATTGGGACGGAGGCAGAACCTAAGTAGGATATAATCGATGATTACTGGTTGGAAAGAGAAGTTTTGAATATCATTGATCTATTGCATGATTTCTAAGATTTTTTCCCTTATAGGTACCATGAACTCAAAGGCATCCACCATTCCTTAGGGGAAATGAAGATCAAGTTAACAGAGGGTGCACGCCTGATTTGGAAGAGACCTTATTAGATGAATCCAAATTTGTGCAACGGGTTAAGGAAGAGATAGAAAAAATGATAGCATTTGGTATCATTAAGGCAATGGAAGAGTCAAAATGGATAAGCTTGATTGTTATCAGTATTAAAAAGGATGGTAGGATAGGAATTCAAATTGACTACAGGGATTTGAATGTAGTGTGTGTCATTGATCCCTTTCCAACTCCCTAAACTAAATAAATTTTGGAGGGAGTAGCCATGTGCAAATTCTACTCTTTCACAGTTGGCTTCTTAGGATACCACCAAGTCAGGATTGCAAGGGAAGACCAGAGAAAGACAACTTTTGTCACTGAATGGGGAAGTTTTTCCTACACAGTTATGCCCTTTGGACTGAAGAATACAGACATTGTGGTACAGACATTCCAGGATTTCATCCATAAGTTTCTTCAAGTTTATATGGATGACTAGACTGTGTATGGACTAGTGAAAGACCATTATGACAACCTAAGACTGATGTTTGAGAGATGTTGGCAATTGAGGATATCCCTCAACATTAAGAAATGTGTTTTTGCCACTCCATTTGGAACCCTGTTAGGGAACATTATATGCAAATATGGCTTATTAATGGATCCCACAAAAGTTGTAGTTATTGTAGGATTAAGGGAGCCTACTATTCAAAGCACAGTGCATAGATTCTTTAGACACATGGGGTATTATAGTAAGTTCATGAAGGGGTATTCCAAGATCACCGCGCCCTTAGAAGAATTGTTGAAACACAAAAGTGACTTTCATTAGGGAGAGGTGCAGAAAAAGGCATGTAACACTTTAAAGGAAAGGATGGTAATGACACCCATATTACATTTTCCTTTAGGGACAACAATGGGAGCAGTGTTAGCACAACCTAGCAAGGGAATTGATGATCATCCCTTGATCTTTCCAAGTAGGAAATTGCCACCAATAGAGAAGAATTACACAAATACTGAGTGCGAAGAATTGTCAATGATCTACCTACCACATAAGTTCAAGCATTACCTATTGGCAACGACCTTCATATTCTACACAAACCACATGACATTAAAATACTTCATCAAAAAACCCATTTTGCAAGGGCACATATGTCGTTGGGTCCTTCTATTTTAGGAATTTGAGTTCATAGTGGTGGTGAAGCCAAGAAAGAGAAATTCAGAGCCTGACCACTTGTCAAGGATTGATTCAGGAGAGGACATGCAAAGCATTGAGGATAACATGCTAGACGTGCAACTATTTAGATTGTGGCACGCACCCTAAGACTTGGAAGATATATTAGTGTTTTTACAAACATGTGTGGCACAAAAAGGGATGAAGGATTTGGAATGGAATCAGTTGGAAATACGTGCCGCACCCTACATGATTATTAGTTGAGACATGTATAAGTTAAGTCATGATGAGGTTCTATGTTGATGTGTATTGGAACATGAACGCATAGCCACTATGGAAGAAGCGCATTGTGGGATTACAGGAGGACACTATGTAGGAAATGATACCACGTGAAATATTTTATTAGTAGGTCTTTTGTGGGAAACCATGTACAAGGATTCCATTGAGTTTTACAAGGCTTGTGACCATTTCCAGCACTGTGGAAAACCCGTAAAGAGAGATGAAATTCCCTTGTGACCAATAGCCAGTGTTGAACCATTTGAGAAATGGGAAATCAAGTTTGTAGGACCAATTGCACCATCCGCATGAAAGATTGGTTCATGCTATATCATCACTTGTACTGATTACTTGACACAATGGGCAGAGGAAACACCTAAAAAGTATTCCATTATGGTGACAACTACTAGATTCTTATGGGAAAACATAATCAGTAGGTATGGTTTCCCTTTAAGTTTAATAAGTGATAGGGGTACACACTTTCTCAATGAAATAGTCAGGATCCTATTGGTAGAATTTATGGTGGCCCATCATAAAGTGACCCCATATCACCCTCAAGAAAATGGGACTACTGAGGCTTTTAACAATATATTAAGTCATACGTTAACTAAGATCTATGATGTTGGAAGAAAATATTGTGATGATAAGGTATCAACTATTCTATGGGCATATAGGAAAACCTATAAAAGGTTGAACAAGGCCACACTATTTTAATTGGTGTTTGGTGCGGAGGCTGTTTTACTAGTGGAATTCATGTTACCATTGCTATGTATAACATGCATAGAAGGTTTAGTTGATGATAAAGTAGTGGAAGAAATAATTGATAAATTGATGTAGTTGGATGAAAGGTGATCAATTTCTAGATGGAGTCAGAAGATAGAAAAAGAAAGACAAAAATCATGGTATGATCGTCATATCAAGAAAAATAAGTTTTAAGTTGGACATTTGGTGTTATTGTATGATTCTAAGTATCTATGCTATCTTGGGAATTTGAAAGTCCATTGGTTATGAATTTACATCATCTCATACATTCTTGATTTAGGTTCTTGCCAATTACAAGTGCTGGATGGGACAAGGTTACCAGGTCACTTCAATGGGAGTATGCTAAAGCCCTACTATAAATAAGTCTTCTTAGTATTTGTAAATAAGGCAGTGTTGCCAATTAGTCTAGAACTTCCTTTATGCTTTTTATTTTCCTATGTTTCCCTTTCTCATTGCTTGTTCCCCTCTTTTGGTTTTGTTTTGTGCCTTGTGCACTGATAACCACATTATTTTTCCAGGGTTGTGTATGCACAGATAACCACACATCTGTTTTAGTGTGGGGTGGAGTGATGCGAAGTATATGCCCATAATACAAGTTGATCTGGAAGTAGAAGTTGTGGTGAATGGCCCGGTTAATGGATAAAAAGTGCATAAGGATTAAGAAGCGCACAAGAAAAGTGGTGGATGAGAATGGTTGGTTTAAAAAAGGTTTTGTGGAAACCACTTACAGAAAGGATGAAGAGTGCAAGAACAACATGAGGTAGGCATAGGCAAAAATTAGGTTAAGGACAGAAGAAGTTCCTTCGGCACTGTAGAAACGTGCATAAGAATCTTCGATCGAGTTGAATTTTTTCACGCCAGAAGGTTGTAAAGGGTTTGGCATGTAGGATGTGGCATGTAGATAAGGGTGCTTATAATCGTCTTAGTGGAAAAATACATAAAGTATGGTGGTAGGTAGTATAGCATTTAATTCTAGAAAGAGGGAAAAACTATAAATACGAGGTCGGGAAAGTCATTTGTTACCTTGCATTTACAAAAAATAAGAAGCTCTTGCAACAAGGGCATCTAAAAGTGATTTGTGCGAAGAACCAGAGAGATCTAAGAGTGCATGACTAGGGTAAATCCACAAACCAATGTGGAAGGAGTACACGGGTGTGGGGAAATTTGTTAAAGAAGCGTCATCTTGCAGAAGGATTGTTCCAATTAGGGTTTGACAGATAGGGCACAAAGTTAGACGGGTTTCCTCGTAAGATTGAGCTTTGGGATTGGACTGAGTAGTAGAGAAGAGCAAAGGGAAGAGTATTTAAGTGTTAGCACTGACCAAAAAAAAGGCACCAAGGAAACCAACCGTTTCAACAAAAATATAAAGGGAAAGGGCAAGGGAAAACATATCGCTTCCGTCACAAGCACCAGTGAAGAATGGTATGTGGAAATGTAGTACCCAAATGGGGTATTGCTGGGAAAAGAATTAGAGACACACCTATGGAAGATGACTGTAAGCAATTATAATCATCGCATGAGCACAACGGAGAAATAAATAGCCTTGGAGTTGGTTTTCCCAACCAACAATAGGACACCGAACAGAATGCCCATTTACAATGATGAGGTGAAGGTCAAACTAGAAAATTCTGGGTTGTTACAATTATATGAGTTTCCCTACTTTAGAAAACATGAGCACCTTTACTAGTGGCTTATGTTGCGCGTGTATGAAGATCATTTTTATTTCACGGGGTGTAAACTGCGCATCACACCATAACTAATATCCAAGTTCACATGCCTCAATTGTGAAGGAGATAACATTGATGATGACCTAAGCGAAAAAGAGGCTATCAAGGATACTGTAGCTGCATATGATTACAAGAAGGGTTCAAGATACTTTGAAATCTTAGAAATACCAGACCTAGTGATGAGGATAGCCGCATGCTTGGTAACCAAGCTCAATGATCAAGAAATATGTAGACAAGTAAATAAGGCATAACTGAACATATGCCAGAAGATATCAGAAGGGACCATCAACAACTTTTCTGCTTTCATCACAGATGAAATTATAATCAACGTGGAGGAGGGGGAAAATATACTCTTTGGTAGCATCCTCCTCACCATTGTGTTTTTCAGAGATTGAAGTGCCCGATGGGCCAAAAAATTTATTTGGGAATATCCAGAAGAGGATCCCTTTCCCACAAAGAGGTTTACAAAATAAACTTGTGAAACCATGATGGCCGCTCACAAGGCACACCTGGGGAAGTGGTATAAGAGAATGCATGACTCATTCAGGGTTGAGTGGAGAATCCCAGAGTAGTTTCCCACACTTATGAATGGAGAGGAAAAATTTTCAGTATATCAACACTTTTGCATTGAATGATTTAGGTTTACAAATGAGAAAATGATTCCATGGTGCAAATTACCCTTCTCCTTCACCGCATTATACTTCCAAGCCGGAGTTAATCAGTTCAAGGAGGCCAAGAGACTAAGGTTTGACCTTAGTGAAGTAGATGCAGACCATCGCAAGCTGCGCCAAAAGCTAGTCTACCAAAAGAAGAACACTTATGTGGAGAGATATGTCTCCCATGAGATACAAATGATGAAGCCTGTAACATTTCCAATCACTGGAAGGGCTGCAGCAAAAATATACTTTCGCATAAGGCCAAAGTTTGAAAAAGGAACTTACTTGGAGAATGATGTCTCCAATGCTGAAGACCCCAAAGGAAGGAAGAAGGTTGCACCTAGAAAGAGGGAAATAGAAGAGCTATAGAAAGCACCAAGTGTTCAAACTATATAGACTATAAGTGTGCCAGAGACAAGTGCTAAGACTAGTACTTACACATGGAGGAAGAACTCTCTAGTCAATGCAAAGAATCTAGAAGAAGAGGCACCATAGCATGAAGAAACCATCACTCAAGAGAAATCACCAAGGAAGAGATCACCTGCTAAGGGAAAAGAAAAAGAATATTCTCATGTATTGGAATCCCCAGTAAGGAAGAAGAAGAAGAAGGTGATAGATGAGGCCAATTCAAAGGAAACATAAGACCTAGATGCCTACATCGGTGATAGGGATGATGATGAAGATGAACTAGGAGGTGAATACCATCCCATGTATGAAATCCATGATTCTGAAGAAGAAAAAGATGAGGAATATAATGAATAAGATGAGGATGAGGATGAAGAAGAGGTTGAGACCCAAGGCAAGGGGGTAGGCACAAAATAAGTTATAAAAGAACAAAGGACCCTGACCCTCGCAAAGGAATAGGTAGATGAGGTCACGCAAAAATAATAAGAAAAAATCATCAAGGACCTAGTAGAATAAGAAGTGGAATGTAGCGTAGACGTGGTGATGAGGGAAGCTAAGGAGGAGAGCATAGAGAAAGAATATGGTAGCATGGGAGGAGATCCTAGTTTAGCTGTTAGCTTTCCAAAGGCCGTATGCACATGGAGGAAGAGCGCAGAAGCATCACAAGTGCAAGGAATGGGATACATTGATGATCTAAACAAGGTGTTGTGCACATGCTTCAAGAGCGCCATGCCAATAGAATAACTTCTAGCCATGACTTCATTTGATGCGGAAGGTGCATATCCTCAGACAAGGAAAATGATGTCATGGGTGTTTGAGTCCCACATTGATGAGCTAGAATTTGATGTAAGCCAAAGGGCATTAATGCAATTGCTAAAGACAAAAGGGATAAACCCCTTGGTGAATTCTCAGAGGCTGTTAGATGATCATATCTACAATGTGCTCAACAAAGTCTCAGTTGAGGTTGAAGCTAGGCTCTTCAGGAAAAATGACAGGGTAAAGTTCTGGTTATCCAAAATAAGCCCATGCTTAGTTTGGCTAACTCCTCTTCCGTTTCCTTTTCTTGTACTTAAACTAAATTTTTTACATGCTTCAGGGACTCAAAATTTTCTGGGTATGGCTTCATAAGATAGGATTTTTCTTCCCCTTTCCAGAAAGGTAAAAAATTCCTACTAACTCCTTGTATTTTTTGAGTTGTGGCTCCACAGAGTTTGGAGGGGAAATTTTCCTTGGGTGGGCCTACAGAGGTAAGGAAGCATTTTTGCGAAGGAAATTGGTGAGTTAGCGAAGGCATGGAGAGAAATTAACCACTTAGCCTTTTGGGGAAAAAAGGGGTAAAGTCAAAATATGGCCCGCAAGCTCGTAAAGGAGAATGAAGAAAAAATTGATTAATGCCTGCACCCATGAAATGATGCCATGTGTCAAGGTGGAGCAGCGTGCATTGGAGGGACTTAAGGTTTTTTGGCATGTGGTCAAAATGCGTCAAAGGAAAAAATGGAAGCATAACTCTGTTGACCGAACAAAATGTGCCACATGTCCATTCAATAGTGGGAGTCGGGGCGGCAGAAGGATTTTTGGTTTTTTTCCAAAACCATAAAAGCCTAAAGGTGAAAAGTTGAGGTGCATCCCTACCAAGCAATCAAAAGATGCCACGTGTTTCAGAGTGGTGGGGCCACGGAGGATTTTTAGAAAATTTTCCAATTTCGTGAAAATGGGAAAAATGTTGTTTTGAAGCCACGGATCAACCAGAGGGTGCCACATGTCATCGGAGGAGCGGGGCATGAATTATTTTTGGGAAATTTTCCCAATTTGAAAAAAGAGGGAAAAAGTTCAACTTTTGGCCTGTGAACCTAAATTTTTCCCTAAATCTTCAGAGGGGCATACCTTTCGATCCAGAGCTCATATTTTCATGATTTTGATATCAATGGAAAGCTGTTGAAATCCTCTACACGATGGATGCTTAAATTTTAAATTTTGATGGATTTTTGTGGGAGAAAAATGGGAAAACGTCTCTGGCATGCAAAAAACACAGAAATGGTCCCTAACCACCAAAATTAATGAAGTATGGGCCTCTTTCTTTCTCTGCGAAGCAATGTATGATGAAGTATGGATTTTTCATGGAAACCCATCATTTTTCAAGCTAATTAAATGGATCTTGTTGGTGGTTGAAGTTTAAAATTTATTTTCTCGTGTTTTCTCATTTCTTTCTTTCTGTTCGAGTGATAAAAGCCAATTTTGGCTCATTTGCAAAAAGTTGTTCATCATTCTTCTCTGTCTCTCCCTTCTTTTCATCCCCAGGGTTGAGAATGGAGTTTGAACCTCCTCCCCAACTTTGTAATGGTATTTTTGCGTCTTACCCATGAAATGATGATTCTGTGCAAACTTTTGGAGCAATAAAAAATGTGTTTTGTGATGCATTTGTCCATCCTTGCTCGTTTTTGGTTGTTTTCTTCTTGCCTCTCTTCATTGTAGGTATTTGTGCATGTTTCGATGTTCATTGTAGGTTTTGGAGCTATGTTCATGGAGTTTTGGAACTTTTTCTGTTTGAAATCCATCCTTGGTTTTGTGATGCACTTTTCCATCCTTTCCATTTCTCACCCCTTCTTATTCCATTGATGTTTTGATAGATGATCAACACTTTCCTTCTATGGTGTATCACTATTTTAGTGTAGGCTCTATTTTTCCTTGTTTTCTTCCTCTCCTTATCTCCTTGGAAGTTAGATTAGGATTATATTAGCTTGCGTGCACTAGAATAGCTTGTGGTAGGTAGTTTAGGAAGAGGAACCAACCTTCCCTAGAGAGCTTTCCCCATTTGCAAAGGTCCCACACTTTGGGAAAGCTCAATGTTGTGCATTCACACCAAATGACACTACCTTAGAAAAGAAGATCCATAACTCATTTGGGGGTGTTGTGAATTTGCACTAACAATTCCTAGAGGCAGAGCTGGAGAATAAGAAGAAGAGATCTTTGAGAAAACCAAGGGCTTAAAGCAGGAAGAGCTAATCAGGGCTCGGTTAAGGCATGAATTGAAAGATGAAGAGGTAACAGTGCACGAGGCATACAAGAAGATAAATATTATTATGGATTCCATTTTCTTAAAGCATCTAGAATTATCACTGCCCATGCAAAAGTATGAATCATCCTTGCAATGCCTAGAGGACTTGACCCGCATACTTACCATGGAGAGGTGACCAATCTCCATAGAATCAGGGGAAGAGGCATCAATGCACCAATAGAAAGAAACTAAAATGAAGGTTGTGGAGATTGTTTCTTAGTACAACAAGATCCTCGTCGATGTAAAAGTTACCGCGCAAATTTCTGAGGCTTCCTATGAAAACTATTTAGATAGAGATAGAGTGGTAAGTATTCTAGTTGCCACCCATGAAGCAAAACTCAAGGAGTTCTAGGAAAATAACAAGGGTAAAAAGGCTGAGCGAGACAAACAATTAGTTAAAGTGGAAAATAAATCGGAGGCCATTGAGACCTTGTAGGGCTTAATCGAGAACCAACTAAAGAAATTGTACCCACAAATCACTCGAAGGATAGATGCGCTTGAGGATTTGGGAAAGAACTTGGAAGAGATTGTGGAAACAATGAGTGCTAAGGGGGAGGCGTTAAGTTTTGAAGAAGTGAGTTCCCTGGTGGGGGATCTCTGTCAGTAAGTTCAGGTTGAGGTCAACACTTGGGGGAAACTACAAGCTAATTTAAGAAAGGATTTCCCTCTTCTTCTCCAAAAGTAAACTAATTCCCCATTATTTTATTCTTTTCCCCATTTCTTCATTCCTTATTCTTCCCTACCATTTGTAAGGATATTCCATTCTTTAATTCCTCTATTGAAGAGTTGTTTTTGAGGATGGAGAACAAGCATAGTGTGGGCTTATGTTGGGCCCAAACATATTAGCTAAGTACAAGAGGGTGCGTGGGAGTGCAATACCTAGAAAAAGAAGGGTGTGCAGGTTGAAGGCACGTAAGGTAAAATGGGTTTTGTACTTAGCCCTATTTGGCATCACAGGAAGCACACGAGAAAAGCATGACCCTTATGGATAAGGTGCCAACTTGGTGACTGTGGATCAAAAAGGGAATATTCCAGGCATGTGATGGAAGTGTCCAGAGGACATCATTGTAAGGAATGGAGAGCTAGGTTTTAGAAAGGCATGCTCCCATGGAGGATGACTTTGACACTTGGTGACCGATCTGGAAATTTTAGAAGAAATAGCGGTGGGTGCTAAGGTTGTATATAGAAGCATCTGGTAGAAGAAAAGGAGAGAGTTGAAGAAAGGAAAAGCCTAACAGAAAACAAAGTGGAGGATGTTATGGCTAGGGGTTAGGAAAATTTTGTGAGCAATAACATACAGAATGGGATGGGTTCTCATTTTTCTTTGTAAAATGATGAGCATGACATAGCTCTGATGTATGATTTGGAGCTACATAATATGAGGATCTATTATGACCTCAAGGGATGCAATGTGGGTTATTAATTTGATAGTATGAATATAATGCTTCATTATCAATCATCTGTGTTCAATACTCATGCATTTACTTTTTTTATAAATCGTCTCCGTATGTTGCTTGATATTTCTCTTACCTACATAGAATGAGATGACAACTTTTTCCTAAGTTCATAAGAATGTGGTTTAGTTCTTTTATGTCTTGCATTTGATTATTTGTTATATGATGATGCATTCTCAAAAAACTCACATAAAGGAGAGACTCGACTCCCGCGCGTGCCTTATGTGAGAGCCCAGTGCCCACTGGGTGATAGGCCAATGCACATGGGGTTTTGTTGTTCTGTGAAGGGTATAAAAATGAATATAGAACTTGTTATGATTGTGGATCTACGAAGAACTATAACCATGAATGCCCTGAAATTTTATAATGCTATTGGTGTGGAAAGAAGCACAAATATAAGGATTTCCCAGAGCTATTTGAACATATGATCCAATAACACCAGAAGGAAAAAGGCATCAAAATGGTAAGCATAAAGAAGGCCGACTTGTAATGGATGCCAAGGGTGGTGTGTGAGTCTAAACTAGAACCTATACTAGTGACAACACAAGCTTAAGCTATGCATGCAAGGAAAACATCAAGGAAGAAATCACTAGTTACAAGAGAAGAGGTGATGCATGGGAAGTATCTGAACCATACTCATCAGAAATAAGTGTATCAAGAGACCATGGATGTAATTCAAAGCCTACAAGGAGAGATCCAGTGCCTAAAGGAGTAGTTGAGGTAGTTAGAGTAAAGGAAGGGCACCGAGGCTATGCAGAAGGATCTAGATGAGGTCAGGGAAGTATGTAAGATGTTAAGGAAAGAGAATATCATTTCTTTTCTAGGGGAATGATTACAGGAGAAAGTACCATGCTCCAGAGTAGAGTGCGAGAGGTAGGTTCTACATGTTAACCTTCCTCCCCACAACCTTGACTATGATAAGGAGGGTACCTTGAATGTTGTTGTGGATGGGTGGCTTCTGAGAAATATTTTGATTGACATGAGCATGGAATCCAATGTTCTCACTCTAGATGTGTGGCATGAAATGGGAAGGCCCCCATTACAACCAATTTTAAATGTGTTTTATATGGCCAAAAAGACAAAGGCAATTCTCATTGGTGTTTTGAAAGATGCCGCTATCACTATCCAAGGGGAAAAATTCACTGGAAATTTTGAAGACTTGGCGCTAGTTGAGGTAGATAACTTTCCAACATTACTTGAGTTCCCATGGTGTTATAAGAAAAATTCTAACTTATGGTTCAACAAGGGGTACATAAGTTTTGAAAACAAGGAAGAACGGGTCACCATCCCCTTGACCGATGGAAAGTAAACACCCTATACTGAGCCCTTGAGAGAAGAAGTTTTTGAAAGGATTTATGTGCACTCTATCAAGGATTTTGAGGTGATTCACCCTACGGAAGGAGTTATTTAGTTTGAAGATGCTCAATCTATGAGTGATAGAACTAGTGTGGCATGTGACAATTGGGCACATGAAACATATGCGTTAATTGAGAGGTAGTTAAGAGGCTTTGTGATAATAGTGATAAAGGCATGCTTAGTCAAGTGCCTGGGGAAAATAATTTGCCAAGCTATTCTTGAGGAGACAACCTAGATGTTTTCTTACGATAAATGGAGACCCAATGGAAAAATGAGATTAAAAGAAGAAGGATTCTCAACTATAACTTTCTCGGGACTATAGTGCATTGGTGTGCGACACATCATGATAGCCTTCTAGAATGGCGCAAGGTAAAAATCACATTCTCTGTTAGGTTTTCCCAGAGCAATGAACCCATTATCATAAAAGACTATCATGGGAAGGATCCCACCTCGTTTTACATCCAAGCATGTGAGAAATCTTGGATAGAAGGCACAAAATTCTTACCACCTTCTTTATGGGTGCATAAGTTGTACTCCACCTTACGAGGTTGTTTGCACACATGGTACATTCACTTAGAGATGCGCCATCAGACAGGACATTGACAATAGTTGATGACTAACCTATTTCAAGATTTTGAATATTAGAGCACCAAGCCATCGGTGGATAAGGTGTTGCACATTGTCAAGTGCCTAACAAAGGGAGATAATGCCATGGCAAAAGATAGAATACTAGAGTTATTAGGTGATCCTAGTTTGGAAGCATGATTTGATGAGGAAGAATAAGAAGAAATACAACTTGAGCATGCATGCATGGAGAAAGGAAAAGGGGAAATTGGTATATATGATAGATGATGAAGAAATGGAAAATTTGGATGTTAACCATACTGAAGGTACACACAAAGCTATGGATAGTTCTGATGAGCAAGTGCGTGCCTACCATGAGCCCCTAAAAAAAGGTTAACATCTAATCAGAAACAAAACATAAGGAGGATACTATTGGATACTATTGGTCAGAAAAGGAGGTTTTGAAGATCATTGACATGCTACACGAGTTTCAGGACTTATTTCCACTTGGGTACCATGAGCTTAAAGGCTTCCACCACTCCTTAGGGGAGATGAAAATTAGGCTAAAGGAGGGTGCATGCCCAGTTTGAAAGAGACCTTACCGAATGAATCCAAATTTGGGCATCTAGGTTATGGAGGAGATAGATAAGATGATCACATCATGCATCATTGAAGCTGTTGAGGAATCAGAATGGATAAGCCCCATGGTCATCAACATTAAAAAATATAGAAGGATAAGGATTTGTGTTGACTACAGGGACTTAAATGTGGTATGTGCAATCGATCCCTTCCTAACCCCTTTTACTAGGGAAATCCTAGAAGGAGTAGCCAGACGTAAGATCTATTCCATCAAGGATGGATTCTTCCGCGTACCCGACCTCCCGAGGTCGTGCCGAGACAGCCGGTGGGGATGGAATATGCGTGGGATGCAGACAAACTAGTTAGGTAATCTAATGTCTTCGACACGCACTAATGGAATTTGTGAATCTAAGGCAAAGAAGGCCCTTCTAACTTGGACTGGTGTGATAGATCGATTGGCAAGGATGACTGCTCGAAGGCTCCAATCAATATCGAGCTCTGGCGTGATTCGATCTATGGGTTGTGGAATACGTGGAAAATGACCTGGGATAGTTTCGTGTACGTCCCCAGATAAGGTCATATGGTGGATGGTGAATACAATTGACTCTACGGGTGATTCTCTGGCCTAGTCCAGAATTCTCTAGCTTTGTTAGCTGCTATATCTAGTAAGGAAAATTGTTTGATGATGGTGGGTGGAAGTGGAGTAGATCTGAATACTAACGTGCGTAGGCCAGTGTCTATATCTGATTGACTTATGGATTCGTTAGGCTGTGGGATTTGTGGATCACAACCGTAGACTCTTGGTCGTTGCGGTCATGTTATGGTCATGTACGAAATCAAGTCCTAATCCCTAATATCCAGTAATCGTACGCTTTCTCAGCTTCTATATTCAAGACCAATAACTGTGTGATTTTCTCGGAATATCTCACAGGCGTTCGTGCAACCTGGATCCTTAAACTGGTATCTATGTCCGTGAGGGTATCTCCTACACCTGGCTGTGGGACCAAAGGATCACAGCCAAAGGTTTGTTCTCTTTCTAATCCTCCTACAGTCATATGAATGTTTGCCTAGGGTAATCTGTAGTTTGGTTGATTTGACCAAAACGTGTGTGCTTGGTCGTCTTCTCTGTTCAATCCTCTCAACTGGGAATTGATTTGTTGCAAGCTTACCGTTGTTCGGAAGACTTGGATCCTAAGATTTTGATCTATATCAGTTATTGCCATGATGAGATTGGGCTGAGGCACGATTGGCTTGAATACGTATTCCCTGGGCTCTCTAGGTCCCGTGATGGTCATGCAAAAGCAACAATGTAAACGAACTGTAACAAAATGAAAGTTAACTATTTGCAATATATCTATAGCATATATGATTTCTCTATTTTTGTATTTTCTGACGAACTATATGAATTTAAGAAAGCAGCTATTAAAATATCTAGAAATGACAACTAAACTAATAATTTAAAACAAACAAAATAACCGAGTGTAGCTATTTGTCTGTGCAATTTGTAGATCTATTCTAAACAATAGCTTATCTAATCTATTTGCAAGATTCTCGATCCTACCTCAGAAGTGAGGAGTGAATCATAGTTTCTCAGAAACTATCAATCCCCACAGCTTCCCTGGCAATATCGAGAATAGAATTTACTGAAATAAAGCAATTAACTACTCTATTTGATATGATTCTAACTAGAACTTTGAAAGCTAGAACCTGGATTCCGCAGAACAGTGGTGAATCTGATGGTGTGTGTGATCTTGTCCCCTCAGTGTGATCTCCTCGTTCTTTCGTGTTCACGTGGATCCAGAAAAGTGTGTAATGCTAGCATCAACAGAAGTAGATATTGGGATAAAGGCAGCTCAGAATACACACCGAATACAATGCAAGTAGGAGAGGGATAGCGCAAGAGTACAGAGCTTGGCTTATGCAATTCCTAGCGGGATTTATTGCGAGTCATGCAACATAAAGCATCCAGAACCTGAAACTATCCTGTTTGAGGAGCAAAACCTGCAACTTTAATGGCTTCCTAAGCTATTCTACTCCAATGGATTGGATAAAACAACAACACTGCTTGCACAAGCTGGATATGTGGCTTACCAACAGTAAGACAGTGAACTAAACAACAACACTGTTTACACAAGATGGATTTGTGGCTTACCAACAGTAAAGCAATGCTAAATAGCATGCAATGAAAGAAACTAAACTATGAATCCTAATAAAAGAACGCTAAATCTATTGCAAAGAGGAAATTCAGAGGAAAACTTGAGGGCCTAAAGTAATGACAGCACTTGCACAAGATGGATATGTGGCTTACTGACTGCAAAACAATGCTAAATAGGCATGTATGAAAGAAACTAAACATTCTAAGCAAAAGAAAAACTAAACCTATTGCAACAAGAAATCCAGAGGAAAACTTTGGGGCCATTTGCTTGAGCACAAGCAATCTATTTATAGGAATTGCATTCACCCAAAGATCAAAACCAAACTGAACTCTCAAACAATAAACAAAGGCAAAACACTATTCCAGGGAACCAGAACCATAAATGCAAGCTCATGGCAGTAAAAGAAAGCAGGTAAATCGTTGAATTTACGTGAGTCGTGTAAAAATAGCCTTCTGGAAAATGCGTAAAGGACCACCGCTCTGAGCAGGGTGGTGGTTACAGGACCGCCGCCCTGTTCAGGGTGGTGGTCACGAGACCGCCGCCCAGGCAGGGCGGCGGTTTCGTTACTAAAGAGAAAAGGGCTAAAAGAAGAGGAAAAAGGAAAAACTAAGGCACGCGGGGGCTAAGCGGGGCATGCGGGATGTTAACGCATACTTGGAGAGCTTTTCCAGATCCCGAACACCTTGCGAGGAGACCTGTATCATCATTGGGGCACTTGTCACGTTGTTCTGGCAGTACAGTACCTTACAATTTTGGGTACGTACATATTGCCCCCTCGGAGAAGCGTTTTAGCCATGAAGAGGCGTAAAACGGTGGGTCCGAGTATGGCAGTCCCGAAATGGGAAGTTAGAAGTTATACCTTACATGTCCGTGTGTTGAAATGACGCCATCCAAAATTCCCGCTATCTGCAAAACGAAAAGAGAACTCAAGTGCAGATAGATACAATAATTTGGAAAATAAACGCTAAGAATAACAGGGAATGAGAACGTACCATTTGTGCGGGGATAGGAACTTACCTCCATCAACACTCCAAACCTGTGAAAAGTCATTTTAAAATGAAACAGAGTGCTATATATATGAAAGTGGGCCCATTTTCCTATTCATTTGCGCGAGTTGATTTGATTGTTTTTGAGCTCTGGGACCCACGGTGACGGTTTCTTGTGTGAGTAGAGTCAAAATGTTCGCAGCGAGATCGTGATCATGCCTCCACGTGCGGAACACCACCCTGCTAGATCACAGGTTGGTTTTCTTCAATTTTGTGTTTTTCCCCCCCTTTAATTTGAAATGCTAAATTTGTTGTAATGGGGGGGTCATTTTTGAAAATGCTAGTGTTAAAAGGTTCATCTAGGGGGGGCGCCTACTGGGTAGGTTCTGTTTTTAAGTTAAATGGTCGTTTTTGGGACTTTTTAGGTGTTTTTAGATTAAAAACCCGCGTGGGTTTTCGGACCACGACCGCCGCCCTGGCCAGGGCGGCGGTTACATGACCGCCGCCCTGTTCAGGGCGGCGGTTACACGACCGCCGCCTTTAAGGCGGTGGTTACAAAACCGCCTCCCTGCTCAGGGCGGCGGTTTTGCACAGAATGCAAAAGGAGCCTGTTTTTGAGATTGTGTTTGTATTTTTAGCATTTCTACGTGTTTTTATGACTTTCTCAGTATTGTTCGGATACTAACTTGCTCTATTTTGTGTGTTTTTGGGTGTATGCAGGCGAGAGAGGAGTACATCAGATGGAGCAGAGAGAGAGAGAGAGTGTGATTGGCTCTCAGGGGTACTAGATGCCCTCTCGCAGGACGAGGAGGACACACTTCAGAGGGCTGGTATACTGCGCATATCGCGTGTGCCCCATGTTGCACCATCTAGTCACATCCTTTGTGACTTATTCTCATACTGGGATGCAGATCGGAACACCTTCCGATTGCCAGGGGTCCGTGGTGAGTGGACCATTACATTAGAGGACGTCTACCGCATTCTGGGGGTCCCGATCATCGGGAGGTGACTTACATTAGAGACAGCAGGCTCACGGGCACAGATTGCACAGTGGGCAGCATATATGGGAGATGCAGTCATCTCCACGGGGTCGAAGAAGGGGGTGAGAGTTCGATCCATTCCTTCTTTGCCTATCCCCTTACTTCGCCAGGCCATCATGGGGATCCTTGCCTCGAGACTGATCGGGGACAAGGGAGGGGACACATTGTTATACTGCTGGGCCCCTATTATTGCACAGATAGAGGGGCATGGCTGGATATATGCTTGGGGTACAGATATTCTTGGGACCACCTACCATGATCTATACAGGGTGGTCCATTTACAGGGGCAGTCATTGAGCCACCCGACTCTAGTCATGAGTTGGGTGTATGAGCATTTCATCCCTTATGGCAGGGGTGTGGAGGTGGCAGACCCTGGGGCTGTGAGGGCAGCCAGATGGACAGATATGTCGGTGCTTAGAGCACCTCATCAGCCAGTTGCCTCCCTCACTACTGCAGACATGGAGGTGACACCGTACCAGCTTATGGCCGGCATATGGGGCGAGGAGACTCTTACCCTGATCTCCTGCTCCACCACAGGGCAGCTCATTGATCGAGTGGGACGAGTGGAGGTGCATCCTTTTGGCCGAGTTCCTCAGCAGTTTGGCCTACCATATACGGGTATGCTTCCCCCAGTGGCGCCAGTCTACAGATCAGTTCGTGAGGCCAGAGGGGGGCCTAGAGGCCGAGGTTGGACAGTGGTCACTCCTGGCATTCCCATTGCAGCCAGGAGGATAGTTCGTGCTAGAGGGAGAGCCGGTGCGCCTCAGGCACCTTTACTTCGGATTGCCGCGGGTCCTGCCCATAGCAGCGATGACCCTATAGATATTGACTCCGAGTCTGAGGAGTTCACAGAGGGAGGGTCAGAGGAGGAGACTGATGACAGTGATCCTGAGTGGCATGACACTCAGGACATTATGTAGGCAGAGAGGGCTGAGCAGAGTGCAGAGAGGGTGACTCTGGTTTCAGAGGAGCCACTCTCCCAGGGCCATGGTGGAGAGGATGAGTCCGTTGCAGGGTGACACGTTGCTCCTGCCACAGGAGCAGCCCCTCAGTCGGCAGTGGCATCCGCGGCAGGTGCTGGCCCCAGTGACCCATCCTGGAGGCCTGGTGATCCGAGTAAGTTACCCTTTCTCCCTTTTAATGTTTATTTGTAGGCTCTCCTTAGTTGCTATTTTTGTATCTTTTAGCCTCTTGCTTAGTTTCTAATTTGTTTTCTCCTTTGTTTGCAGAGACTGTTGACGAGTGGCGGGATTTGATCCACAGGGTATGTACCGATTCCCTGATGATCCCCATGGATAGGACCCGCGCGGAGCTGTCCGTAGACGCTGGGGAGCCTTCAGCAGCTGGTAGGCATACCGATGTCTTCGCTCCCATTTGGCACGTGGCCAGGATGGTGTCGACCCTCCGCACAGAGTTAGCGGGCTATAGGACGGCTGAGCGCCTTATGAGGAGCCATTCTCGTGGTGAGACTGCGGCTGCTCCTCGAGACCCTGAGCCCTCCGTACATTCAGAGCGCCGGCGTAGCCGGAGTCCTAGGCGAGGGCGCGCACCTTCAGAGGGGTCGCGTAGGGATTGAGAAGCCACTTGGCTCTCGTGTATTTTGTATTATATATTCTTTTGTATATCACGGGCTCTTTGAGCGTTTTGACCATGCCTAGTGCATGATGGCATTGTATATAAACATTGATTATTTATATATATGCATTCGTTTTGGATCAAAATCTTGGCACTCATGTTTTCCTTTCTATTTCTAGTTTCCTCGTGTATACTACGATGTATGTTTTATATGCTTTCTAGAATATATGCAATGGTGAACAAATGATGTAAATGCTTGTTTTCTTTTGTGTTTCATGATGCTGATACATGATAATGTAGATATATTGTGATTTTGAATCTTAGCTTCTGTGAGCAATTTGGATACCTCATGTTTGTTTTGGCAAAGTGATGAAAATAACCAGTATGATGAACAGATTAACTTGCCCCACTCCTAACTCCACGCAACCAGTAAGATGCGGGGGCTTATCACCAAGAGCCAAGAAGGGCACAAGTTATGAAATGTGGTGAAATGATAGTGATGAAAGACAGACAAAGCTTTGGCGGAACCAAATTGGAAGCTACAAGTCAACTCCACTCGAGTGACTTCATAGTTTTGGATGCAACTTGCTTTGCGGTTTATCCAGACTTAGACCCGTAGATGGC
Organism: Taxus chinensis; assembly: GCA_019776745.2. Taxonomy (NCBI): domain Eukaryota; kingdom Viridiplantae; phylum Streptophyta; class Pinopsida; order Cupressales; family Taxaceae; genus Taxus; species Taxus chinensis. Next base: position 93,055,903 of record CM034146.1, read on the forward strand.
CACATAGTAGACAAAATCTGGGTTTTTAGGATTTTAACTCTTTTGGGATTTTGAACATCTGTTTCATTTGTTTTTGACTCAAAGTTTGAAAGTTTGAATTGTTTGCGTATGACCATTTGCATTTATTTGTCAAGAGGACCCCCTACACTTTGCCCCACGCTACTAGTAAGAAGCGTGGGTTTATCACCGTGGGCAAGGCATAGGCGAGTAAGGGCATTTCCATCCTTTTCCAACCCTACGTCACTAGTAAGAGATGCAAGCTCATCACCGAAGGTTGGTGGGGCAAGGAAATGTGTAAAATTAAAATTTTCTGTTTGATCAACGTTTGATTTGTTTATTTTGAGTAAAATGTCAGTATGTGCTTATTTCCAAAGAGATATGCATATGGGATAGATGTGACACCATGAAGCTTCTAGAAGAGACCATAGGCAAGACACCTGCCCTAAGAAGAAATCAAAGCGAGAATAAACTTGCAGATCTTGGTATGGTTACCGTTAAGACTTCGTCATGTCTGATTTTATTTGATAAAAGATTCTGAGATATTTTGATGATATCATGAAAATGGAGAGGTACGATTAAAGAGTTTATGCCAACAACATCATGAGTTTGTAATGAATTGCTTTGAGAATAGATTCCTTGATCACAATTTGTGTAAGAAACGAGTGGACAACATGATCCTAATCTATATGAAAATGCAATGTAGATAGTCATATAAGTAGTGCTAGCTGCTTACGCGTAGAAACACTTGAGGTGCAGGGAATTGACTGTTTCACCAAACTCCTCACCTTCTAGCGTACATAAGAGGTATGCACCATTTCCATAGTCCTTCATGACTCGGTATGGGCCCAACCATTTGGGCCGGAATTTCCTTCCTTCGCCGGTCTTCTTGTCGATCCGGCTGTCTAGCCTTAGAACTAGATCACCTTCGTATATGTTGCGTTCATAGACCTTCTTGTTGTACTGCCGGCACATCCGGTCAGCATAGACTCTATGTCACTGTTCAGCATCTAACCTAGTTTCATCTAGGCTTTCAAGTTGGGAAAGACGTGCTTCTCTGTAAGCGTCTTCATCCAGAATCCCTTGTAATGAAATGCAGAGACTGGGTATTTCAACCTCGAGTGGGAGAACTGCCTCTGCCCCGAACACTAGTGAAAAAGGAGTTGCTCCCGTTGGTGTTCTTATTGAGGTTCGGTGGGCCCATAAGGCCGGATATAATTTCAAATGCCAATCTCGTTTGTTTTCTTTCACCGTTTTAAGGAGAATGGCTTTTAGCGTTTTGTTTGTCACTTCAGCCTGTCCGTTGGCTTGAGGGTAATATAAGGAAGCCGTATGATGGCTTATCTTAAATTTATTGCATAGCTCGCGAACCTCTTCATTCTTAAAAGAAGTTCCATTATCGGAGATAATGATTTGCGGGATACCGTACCTGCAAATGATTTGGTTCAAAATGAACTTGGCGATTACAGAACCAGGTACAGTGGTAAGAGGCATAGCCTCTACCCATTTGGTGAAATATTCAGTGGCCGTGATTATAAAATTATGGCCGTCTGTGGATGAGGGAGAGAATTTCCCTATTAAGTCTAGGCCCCATGTAGAAAAGGGCCATGGAGTAGCGATTGGTTGCAGGACTTGTGCCGGCATGTGGATCTCATGGGAGAATTCTTGGCACTTATGACACCTGCGTACAAACTCTATTGCGTCATGTTCTAGAGTGGGCCAGAAATAGCCCATTCGATGTATTTTTCGAGCAGTGGCGTGGCCACCGAAGTGGCCTCCACATATTCCGCTATGAGATTCATGGAGAATCTTCTTGGATTCTTCTGTGTCGACACATCTTAGGAGCATTCCATCGAACGCCTTTCGATAGAGAACTTGCTCTATAATGACGTATTTAGCTACGATAATGCGTAACCATCTTCTTTGTTGTGGTGTAGCTCCTTTTGGATATGTATGGTCCATGATATAGTTAATGATATCAGCGTACCAGGGACACTCAGAGATAGAGGGTCGGGTTTCGATGTAGTATACGCACTCATCTGGAAAATCCAAATCTACTAGATTGCCTCCATCTAATGGGTTATCAGCTAACCAATCCGCAATGATTTGTCCCTTAACTGACTTCTGATTTACAAATGTTAATTCGAATTCTCCCATTAAGGTTATAAAACGTCCAGCCTTTTTAGACAAGGACCCTTGTGTGAGGAAAGTTCGTAAATGGTCCGTTTTTACCATGACCCTTGTTTCTTGATTTAACATATAATGTCTTAGGCGTTTGGTTGCAAAGACGATGGCGAGGCATTCTCATTCTGCTTGTGTATAGCGCGTTTCATAGTCGAGCAGTGTTCGGCTAATGAAATAAATCACACGTTCTCTCTTGTCATCATCTTCTTGGGCCAACATACAAGCTAACGAGACGTTGGTAGCTCGTGAATATAAAATTAATGGTCGATCTAGCTTAGGTGGCATTAGCGTAGGTGGTGACAACAAGAAATGCTTAACTGTGTCAAAAGCTTCATTGCAGTCTTCGGTCCAATCAATGCTATAGTCTTTCTTGAGTAAATTGTTGATTGGATGAATGGCGAAGCTCAAGTCTGGGATGAATCTTCGGATTGCACCCAGCTTTCCGAGAAATGACCTGATTCCAGATTCATCCGAAGGTGGAACCATTTCGAGGACAGCCTGAATTTTGGTTGGGTCAACATCTATCCCTCGTGACGATATGATATAACCTAGGAGCTTCCCTCCCGTTACACCAAAGACGCATTTCTCTGGATTTAGCGTGACTCCGTATTCTATTAGGTGCGAAAGAATGACGCGGAGTACTTCCGGATGGTCACAACGCTTCTTGGCTTTAGCCAACAAGTCATCTACGTAGGATTCCACGATTTTATGAATTAGATCGTGAAATATATATGTCATAGCCCGCTGGTACGTAGCACCAGCATTTTTGAGACCGAATGGCATAACAGCATAGCAATAGGTTCCCCAAGGAGTTATAAACGTAGTTTTAGCTTGATCTTGCTCAGATATTCTGATTTGATTGTATCCCGAGAATCCATCCATGAGAGACAAAAGTTCAAACCCAGCTGTTGCATCAACAATGACATCAATAGATGGCAACGGGAAGTCGTCCTTAGGACATGCTTTGTTGATGTCTCAGAAATCTATGCAGATGCGTATCTTTCCATTCTTCTTGAGAACGGGAACGATGTTAGATACCCATTGGGAATAGTCGACTGGTTTGATAAATCCTACCTGGAGGAGTTTTATTACCTCCTCCTTTACCATGAGAGCTACCTTGGGTTTCATGGGTCTTGATTTTTGTTTAACTGGCTTTGCATCAGACTTAGTGACGAGGTTGTGTACCACGATGTGGGGTGCGACGCCTGTCATCTCCTTATAATTAAATGCAAATGCCTTCTGATGCTCTTTGAGGATCCGAGTGTGTGTTTCTACTTCTTCTGGGGTTAACGAGGATCCTAGTTTTAAAATTCTTGGTTCATCTTCCGTTCCGATGTTGACATCGATTGTTTCTTCGATCAAAGAGGCGTTACCCTCTTCAAACTCAGGCGGTGCTGGGGGTAAATCCAAATCATCCCCATTTTCTACTGCGTATATGCTAGGTTCTATTTGTGAGGGAAAACTCATCATGGGATTTCCGAAATAGGAAGACGAATGTGGAATTAAGGACAAATCTAGCATATGATAGGAGAGATGTAATGCCGCATAGGTGTTTAAGTATTCCAAAGTGGCCATATCATTATCAACATGGTCTGGGGTGGTAGATTCACTTCCGCTTGAAAGGGGATTTGTCATTGTTTTTATCAATGGTTCATCACGAATGGACACCGTGAAATGGGTATCTTCTAACTCATTGCTTGGAGTAAAACGTGATGCTGAAGTTGCTATTGAATCGGCGAGAAGATTTTTCTCTCACGGGATTGCTTCAATGGATATGAAGTTAAATGCCTTGCTTAAATCTAATACGGCATTTTTGTAAAGCTGCAAGTGTTCGGCTTTAGTTTCATATACCTCAGAAACTTGGTTTGCCACTAATTGTGAGTCTCCTAAGACTCTGATGTTGTCAACACCAATTCTCTTGGCTAAGGTGAGGCCAAGGAGGAGGGCTTCGTACTCAGTGCCCGTTGTTTGTGCATTCAAAATTTAGTTTAAAGGCAAATGGCATGACTTTCCCCTCGGGTGAAGTAAGAATTATACCTGCCCCTGCTCCATAACGGCACCTAGCCCCATCAAAATGGAGAGTCCAATACTTAGCTGGGAATATAGATGTTGGGGTATTTGCTGTGTTTGCGCACTCTACTTCCACCATGCAGAGATCCTCTGCTGGAAGAGAACCAACCCCTAGGGAATATCCTATGCCTACTGAATCAAATGGTAAGAACATTGGTAAATCTTGTTCTATTAACTCAACGATTTTTGCAGTAGTCCCTAATGATACCTGTTTCTATAGTGTTAGCCTTATCTTTGGGGGTTGGGGTTGTTTTGGTTATGCTGATAGTTTCAAGATCCGTTGTAGGTACCAACTTCTCCTCTGGTTTTGCGTCAGTGGGTTTATTAAGTTGGTTTGTTGGAAGTTCAAATTCCGAGTGCACACCTGGTCTTTTCTTTAAGTCGGCTAGGTGTATATCGAAAGGTTTTGGATCACCTTTGGCTACAAATACCTTTCCTAGATGCAGGAATCTTACTTCTTGGAATAAAGTAGAAGGGATTGCCTTCATTCGGTGTATCCATGGTCGGCCGAGGATCATATTATAATTAGTTTCCCGATCTATAATATAAAACTCAGTCAGGATTGTTTTGGGTCCTAAGGTGACCGGTAGTATTATGGTTCCTATCGAAGTGGCTTTAAGGCTATCATAGCCTCTCAATGTATTTCGAGTGGTGGAACAGTTTGTTTCCCCATATCCTAGTTTTTGGAGGAAAGAGAAGGGGACTATGTTAACTGCGGCCCCATCATCAACCATTGCCCGTTTTACGTAGTTATTATAAACCCATACTTGTAAGTGTAAGGCTGGATCGCCTTGGCGTGCGATCTCAGCATCTGTAGGCATTTTACTTATTTCGAATATGAATTCGACATCCTTGTCTGGCTGCCCTGGAGGATGAACATCAAAGTCTACATGATTTACCTGTGTTTCAGGAGGTGGAGTGATGTTAATTAAATGACCTAAACCCAATGCTTCTAAAAGAGCAGCCCTGTGGGTAGGAGAGTTCTTTAGTAAGTCTAAAAATGAGATATGCGAGAAGGTTTTCGTTAGATCATTAATTAAATCATAAGCACCCACTGGCTTTGCTACGATTTGTTGGATGTTATCCGTTTCTGGCAGGTGGCTTGGACTTGGCTGAGAGAAATATTCTCGTGTCCTTGTTATAGCTTCGATGGGTAATTCAGTGTCTAACTCCACCAAACTGACTATCTTGGGTCTCGGCTGATTTCCTAATTGTGGCGCAACTGATGAGTTTAGTGAAGTTGAGGCTTCATGATCATTGTTTCCTGTCATTGCACCCTTGTTTGTCCCAGTTGGATTTAGTCTGTTGTTATCGTGATTTGGGAGTGGATCATTAAAGATCTTTAGGGGTGCATTTTGAGGGGAAACTGCCCTTGAAAAAGTATTTGACGTTGGTGACGTAGGATCCGCTAAGAACATATCCATAAATAGTTGTTTTTGTTCATTTGGCAAGCGTTGTATGAATTTATTATAATCACGGCACGTTCTAGTGTCATGACCTCGAATTTTTGGAAACCACAATATGAGTTAGGATTGTAATTCCTAGTTTGTTGGTTTGATGTGTATTGTGGCCCGTAATTTTGATCAAACCGTTGTCTATTAAAATTTTGCGTTTGTTGTCTTTGGTTTGAATTCTGGTCTTGATACCTAGTTGAATTTTGGCTTGGCCCTTGTATGGGATTTCGCTGTTGTTGTTGTTGTGGATGGTTAAAATCCACTATGTTGATTGTCGGGGTAAAGTTGTTGTTTCGTTGGTTGTTTGTTTGTGATGGAGTATTGACAACATTTACCTTCTTGGGCTGGTCGGTTACTCCATCGGTTGTTACACCCCGATTTTTGTTAAGGATTTTAGGTCCTTGATTAACATTTGTGGCAGTGGGATAATTTGTAGTGTTTTGATTGGGGGAAATTAACTTCCCATTTGCTCCATATGTTTTGTGACCACTATCAATCGCTGCTTGATCTATTCGAAGGGCACTCTCCAGTACCTCATCGTAAGTTCGTAATGGGAACTTCTGAACTTCTTCCTTTACTTCTCTACTAAGAGAATGAAGGAATAAATCACATAGTTCCATTTGATCCATGTTTGGAGCGCTTGCTGAGGAATAAAGGACTGTACGCCACCTTTGGATGAAATGGGCGACAGATTCGTTATGTTCTTGTTTGATGTGTAAGAACTCCCTGATTCCTGTCCTTAACAGTTTGTTCATGTCGAAGGCCTTGATGAACTCAGACACAAGTTGTTTGAATGAATGTATGGAAGCCTCAGGTATTCTATAATACCAATCGAGAGCAATGCCTTCCAAGGTTTTTGGGAATATTTTAGCAACAACCCCATCCCATGGGAGTAGCTCTCGAATGGCTGTAGCGTAAGCTTTGATATGCGCATTCGGATCTCCCTCACCTTTATATTTGGGAAAATCAGGAAGAGGTCTTGGAAGCATGACGCTTCGTATAGCGAAATCTAAGGGCTCTTTCAAATATTCTGAATAAGTCCCTATTGCATATGTTTCGACCATTGATGGTGTTTGCTAAGGGAGTAGCGTTGGAATGGGTTGTTGATATGGCGTAATGTACGCATTGGCAGGGGCATAAGGAAGCCCCTGTGTTTGAGCAAACATGCCGGGAGAGGAGAACATATCCCCTTGTGGTGATTTGGAGTACATGTTTAAGTATGATGGGATTATGTCTAGGAATGGATTATTTTGTACTAGACCGGGAGGAACAGTGCTAGAGATGGTGGGTCTAGTTGGCATTTGTTGTGAATACTGGGGAGTCATGCCTAACATGCCTACTCCTGTGAGGAGATCTACTTGGCTAGGATGGTGTGGAGGATTGGAACTCCCTGTTTGCATGAATTGTGAATTTTGACTTGCTTGGGCAAGTTCTAACCCTCTAACCTTTTCTATTAGAGTTGAAATGACTTCATTTGGTGAAGTCACAATATTCTGCCTTGGTGGCGTTTGTTGTATACTATAGTTTTGTATAGGCATGTGATATCCTGCTATGAACTGATCACTATCTTGCCAAGTTTCTCTGAGAGTATTTCCTATATGTAGTGGCATAGAGGTATTTTCTTGAAAAGAAACCTTAGGTTGTGGTTGTAAACCTCCTACAGGTGGATACATACTTCGAGAACGTTGGTCATTCCTAGCATAATGTGCTGAATATTCATCGTCTAGACCTTGGTATGAATCTGATTGTTTACTGATTTGTGGTCTAAGTAATACCTGAGGAGATGAACCAGAATCTCCAGTAAACGTCATATTATTCGCGCCTGAAGGCTCTGTTTGTTGCGTTTGAGCAAGTTGTTCCAACCCTTATGTTTGGAAGGATGAGCTATATCTGCTCTTTGGAGTTTGTGTTGAAAACTGATTAGTTGAATAGTTATCACCCCATACTGAGAGTGAGGGTGATGATTGCCTATTCTGTTAGGCGTAGTATGCCTCAAGACCCAAGAGGGGTCTGCCATATGCATCGAATCCCGACATATTCGGAGGGTATATGAATATCTATAGAATAATGGGAAGGAGCGAAGGTGAAAGTTAATGAGGCGGAGAAGATGAAAAGTAAACTAAACTTGGAAGAAAACATAATACTATGACTCCGGACGAGAAAGTAGGAAGTTTACGTCAGCTTCACTAATTTTGTTTGTTCACGTCAGGTTCACCAATTTTGTACACTGGAAAAGTGACGGGCGAGCGTGGGAATCTACAGGTAACTCTTCCGCGTACTTGACCTCTTGAGGTCGTGCCGAGATAACCGGTGGGGATGGAATATGCATGGGATGCAGACAAACTAGTTAGGCAATCTAATGTCTTTGACACGCACTAATGGAATTTGTGAATCTAAGGCAAAGAAGGCCCTTCTAACTTGGACTAGTGTGATAGATCGATTGGCAAGGATGACTACTCGAAGGCTCCAATCAATATCGAGCTCTGGCGTGATTCGATCTATGGGTTGTGGAATATGTGGAAAATGACCTAGGATAGTTTCGTGTACGTCCCCAGATAAGGTCATATGGTGGATGGTGAATACAATTGACTCTACGGGTGATTCTTTGGCCTAGTCTAGAATTCTCTAGCTTTGTTAGCCGCTATATCTAGTAAGGACAATTGTTCGATGATGGTGGGTGGAAGTGGAGTAGATCTGAATACTAACGTGCGTAGGCCAGTGTCTATATCTGATTGACTTATGGATTCGTTAGGCTGTGGGATTTGTGGATCACAACCATATACTCTTGGTTGTTGTGGACCTACTATGGTCATGTACGAAATCAAGTCCTAATCCCTAATATCCAGTAATCGTACACTTTCTCAGCTTCTATATTCAAGACCAATAACTGTGTGATTTTCTCGGAATATCTCACAGGCGTTCGTGCAACCTGGATCCTTAAACTGGTATCTATGTCCGTGAGGGTATCTCCTGCACCTAGCTGTGGGACCAAAGGATCACAGCTAAAGGTTTGTTCTCTTTCTAATCCTCCTACAATCATATGAATGTTTTCCTAGGGTAATCTGTAGTTCGGTTGATTTGACCAAAACATGTGTGCTTGGTCGTCTTCTTTGTTCAATCCTCTCAACTGGGAATTGATTTGTTGCAAACTTACCATTGTTCGGAAGACTTGGATCCTAAGATTTTGATCTATATCAGTTATTGCCATGATGAGATTAGGCTGAGGCATGATTGGCTCGAATACGTATTCCCTAGGCTCTCTAGGTCCCGTGATGGTCATGTAAAAGCAATAATGTAAACGAACTGTAGCAAAATGAAAGTTAACTATTTGCAATATATCTATAGCATATATGATTTCTCTATTTTTGTATTTTCTGACGAATTATATGAATTTAAGAAAGCAGCTATTAAAAATATCTAGAAATGACAACTAAATAATAATTTAAAACAAACAAAATAACCGAGTGTAGCTATTTGTCTGTGTAATTTATAGATCTATTCTAAACAATAGCTTATCTAATCTATTTGCAAGAATCTCGATCCTACCTCAGAAGTGAGGAGTGAATCATAGTTTCTCAGAAACTATCAATCCCCACAGCTTCCCTGGCAATATCGAGAATAGAATTTACTAAAATAAAGAAATTAACTACTCTATTTGATATGATTCTAACTAGAAATTTGAAAGCTAGAACCTGGATTCTGCAGAACAGTGGCGAATCTGATGGTGTGTGTGATCTTGTCCCCTCAGTGTGATCTCCTCGTTCTTTCGTGTTCACGTGGATCCAGAAAAGCGTGTAATGCTAGCATCAACAGAAGTAGATATTGGGATAAAGGAAATTCAGAATACACACCGAATACAATGCAAGTAGGAGAGGGATAGCGCAAGAGTACAGAGCTTGGCTTATGCAATTCCTAGCGGGATTTATTGCGAGTCATGCAACATAAAGCATCCAGAACCTGAAACTATCCTGTTTGAGGAGCAAAACCTGCAACTTTAATGGCTTCCTAAGCTATTCTACTCCAATGGATTGGATAAAACAACAACACTGCTTGCACAAGCTGGATATGTGGCTTACCAACAGTAAGACAGTGAACTAAACAACAACACTATTTGCACAAGATGGATTTGTGGCTTACCAACAGTAAAACAATGCTAAATAGGCATGCAATGAAAGAAACTAAACTATGAATCCTAATAAGAGTACTGAACTACTGAAATGAGAGGATGAGAAGTGAATGAGGGGCCTGAAGTAATGACAGCACTTGCACAAGATGGATATGTGGCTTACTAACTGCAAAACAATGCTAACTAAGCATGTATTGAAAGAAACTAAACATTCTAAGCAAAAGGAAAACTAAACCTATTGCAATAAGAAATCCAGAGGCAAAATTTGGGGCCATTTGCTTGAGCACAAGCAATCTATTTATAGGAATTGCATTCACCCAAAGATCAAAACAAAACTGAACTCTCAAACAATAAACAAAGGCAAAAGACTATTCCAGGGAACCAGAACCATAAATGCAAGCTCATGGCAGTAAAAGAAAGTAGGTAAATCATTGAATTTACATGAGTCGTGTAAAAATAGCCTTCTGGAAAACGCGTAAAGGACTGCCGCTCTGAGCAGGGAAGCTGTTACAGGACCGCCGCCCAGGTAGGGTGGTAGTTTCGTTACTAAAGAGAAAAGGGCTAAAAGAAGAGGAAAAAAGAAAAACTAAGGCACGCGGGGGCTAAGCGGGGCATGCGGGATGTTAACGCATACTTGGAGAGCTTTTCCAGATCTTAAACACCTTGCAAGGAGACCTGCATCATCATCGGGGCACTTGTCACGTTGTTCTGGTAGTACAATACCTTACAATTTTGGGTACGTACAGGTACCACTGAAAATTTATTAAGGGTTATGTGAAAATCATTGCACCATTAGATAATTTACTAAAACAAAAAACTGCATTTCACTGGGGAGAGGCGCAACATACAATGTTTGATACATTGAAGAATAAAATTATCACTGCACCCATATTACGCTTTCCCTCTTAGGATAAGCCATTCCATGTATATGTTGATGCTTCAGGGATGGAAATTGGGGTATTCTTAGCACAACATGGAGAAGGTATTATTGACCACCCCTTCTGTTTTACTAGTAGGAAGTTGACACAAGTAAAGTAGAACTATACTACTACTGAGCACGAAGCACTATCTGCACAAATTTAGGAAATATATGTTGGCACCACCCTTCATATTCTACACAGAGCACATGACATTAAATTACTTGGTGAACAAGCCCATTTTTAAAGGGTTCATATGTCAGTGGGTCTTTTTGTTTGAAGAGTTTGATTCTACAGTTGTTTTAAAACTAGGAAAAAGTAACTCAAGTCTTGACCATTTGTTAAGAATTGACTCAGGAGAGGATGCGTAGAGCATTGAGGATACAATGGTAGATGTGTAATTGTTTAGGTTGTGGTGTGCACCCTTTGATTTGGAAGATATTTCTATGTTTCTCAAAATGGGTGTGACACTAGATGGAATGAAGACTCTGGAAAGAAAATAGTTAGCCATATGTGTTGTGCCCTACATGCTAATAAGTGGAGACCTATACAAGCTATGCCGTGATGAGGTTTTATGCTGATGTGTGTTGGAACATGACCACCTTGCAATCATGGAGGAAGCACACGATGGGATTTCAGGAGGACACTATACATGGAATGAAAATGTGCAAAATATTGTACTAGCACATATTTGATGGGAAAATATCTACCAGGATTGCATTGAGTTTTGTAAGGCCTGTGATAATTGCTAGCACCTTGGCAAACCAAGAAGGGATGAGATGCCCTTGAGGCTGATAGATAGCACATAAGCATTTGAGAAGTAGGCCATTGATTTTGTAGAACAAATTTCACCTGCCACACAAATTTGATAATCATCACTTTCACAGACTACTTAACAAAATGGGTAGAGGCAACACCTATAAAGGACTGCACAACAACAACAACAACTAAGTTTTAATAGAAAAATATAATCAGAAGATATGGATGTCTGCTGAGTTTAACAAGTGATAGGGGTACCCATTTCTCTAATGAGATAGTTAGAATCTTGTTGGGAGAATTCATGATATCCCACCACAAGACTTCCCCATATAACCCACAAGCTAATGGAACTACTGAGGCATTTAACAAAATTCAGAGTCACACGCTGACAAAACTTTGTGATGTGGGAAGACAAGATTGGGATGTGAAAGTTTCAACTATACTATGGGCATATAAGACTACCTACAAGAAATTAAACAAAGCCACACAATTCCAATTGGTGTTTGGCATGGAAGCTAGTTACCAATTGAATTCATGCTACCATCCCTATGTATTGCATGTGCAAGAGGATTAGATGATGAACAAGAAATACAATAGTGCATGTAGAAGTTAATTCAGTTGGACGAAATGTGATCACTTGCTAGGTGGAGTCAGAAGACTGAAAAGGTGCAAAAACAAGCATGACATGATCATCATATTAAAAACAAACAATTCAAGGTTGTGCAGATGGTCTTGCTTTATTAATCAATTTTTTTGCGCCATCCTAGGAAATTGAAAGTCCATTGGTTAGGGCCATATATCATCTTGTATAACCTTGATTCAAGCACATGTCAGCTATAATCACTGGATGGGACAAGGTTACCAGGCCATTTCAATGGGAGTAGGTTGAAGCCCTACTATAAATAAGGCTTTTGTGTAATCATAAATAAGACAGTATTGCCATTTAAGCTAGGGTTTCCTTTAGTGCATTTCCTTTCTTTGTGTTTCCCATTCTTTGTGAGTGGTTTGATAAAAGGTAAATGTGATGAAAAGGAAGCTGGGTAACATGGGAAAAAAGAGCAAGGTGTACTTAGGTAATCTAGGTAATGGGTCAGGGTCAAAGTTACAACAGTCAAATGCACGCACATGTATAAATTGTAGCATAGTACCAGGTTGAAGAGCAGGCAAAATCTACATTGTCTAAGGTCGATAGGTTTCTCCAAACAAGGTTGAGGTGATTTCGATATCCAAGGTATAAGATATGGTCAGGAAACATGTCATAGGTCAAGTGTGGGGACGTTTAGGTGTGTTCTGGTACACCAAAGGTAGGGTCAGGATAAATGGTCACGACAAGAGGCAACGTAAGTTCATTAGGTCAATCAACAAAGGTAACAGTGCCATAAGGTATAGCGAACACATGAGGTCAAAGGTCACTAGTGATGGTCTAGGTCCAAGAATCTAGGTCACAACATGGGTAGGGCTGAGGTATGGGTAAAATAATGAGTCCCCAATTGATGATGTGGGTAGGTAATAAAGGATGAGGGAAAGAGGGTGAGGGGAATGGTCAGGGTAAAGGTTGGGTGTGGGAAAAAACAAGTGACGGGTAGAGTAATAGGGTAAAATTTAGGGCAATGTGCAAGATATGGTGACCGATGCCGATCAAGGGTAGTTGATGCCGGTATAGGGTAACCATCCATGGTAAGGTAGGACACGTGACCGATGTCAGTGAAGGTAAAACTGGCGTTGATTAGGTCAGGTTTAATATAAAAACAAAAAATCCAATTTTTTTGTTATTCATTTGTCTTCTTGTGAATTAGGAAAATGACACAAGAGAGAGAGAAAAGGGAAAAGTGTCCAGACGGAATGGCGAGCTTAGTTGGTGATCCGAACGGTGGGTGATTGGTAGTTGGAGAGGCGGGTCCATGGGATCAAATTATGCTATTTAATTGGTTGGAGGTGTGGGTGGCGATTTGGTGATGGTAGAGGCCGGAGAGGGATTGGGTGGGCCACCGATGCAGTAGCTAGACATGCCACCATGGCGGTGGAAGCATGCTGAGGTAAGTGCCAAACTCTAGTGGTGTTTAATTAGATAGATTAGGTGATAAGTTGGGGTTTGGAAGAAATTGGGTTTTTTTGTTTTGGGTGGGGGAAAAAATGAAATTGGAAATGGGGTGGAGTAAATTGGGTAGAATAGGAGAATATAGGGTTGGAGGTGGTTAAGGAGAGGTGTAGGTGAGGATGGGTGGTTAGAAGGCGCAGGGGAGGGAAGGTTTAGAGAAACGAGGGTTTTGGGGGTCGTGGATTTTCGCCATGACAGTGACCAATGTCGGTAATGTGTAGCCGACATCGGTAAGGTTAAATCGGTATCGGTCACAAAACATGTGACCGATGCTAGTTTAGTTGTGACCGGGGTCGCTTAGAGATAACCGACACCAATTGGGTTTTGGAGAATGAGGGGCCAAAAGGGTCTTAAGTCAAGTGGGTGAGATAGGGAAGGGTAGCATAAGGCATCTAAGTGAAAAACTGGGAGTAGGCGGGGGGAAAATGGGTTTGGGGCAATGAGAGTGAGTAAGATAGGGAAGGGTAGAGTAAGGTGTCTAAGTGTAGAGTAGGTGGGGGGAAAAATTAGTTTGGGGCAATAAGAGTGGGTGAGTATGGGTATGATGAAGGTGGATTAATGTGTTGTTTGTATTGGATGCATGGGAGAGATCAACTGTGGATGAGAGATAGGGTGCCACCCCTGCTCTTGAGAGTACGAGGCGCGGTGACCGCTGAGGAGTGGCAGTACATGGAGGAGGAGGGCCTAAGTGGGGTCCAGTGCTACTAGCATGCAGTATGAAAGCCAAGTTTGATGGCCGCTCTCATCGATAGATGGGATTCAGTGACCAACATGTTGTACCTACCGACATGTGAGATGACAGTTATCCTAGAGGATGTGTTTAGGATCTTGTGACTACCAATACTAGGTATGCAGGTGTATTCAATCTCCTCTAAGGCCTTAGAGGAGTTGATGCTGAATTTTTTTGGAGAGGGACTGACAGACATGACATTCCATAGTTCCAGTCTAAGCTGGATGTACATAGCCCATCTAGAGGAGACCAGGCTTGTTGTTTTATTGATGGAGGTAGTGTGCTATTTTGCACTACAAGATGCAGAGGGAGGGAGATTTCCCCACTCATTGATGGGGTTACTTGATGACATGATGATTGATAAGACCCACTTTGTCATGGGTGTTAGCATTCCTGGTGCAGCTATACAGAGAGTTGTGGTTATATGGGCGTCTACGCAGGTTCAACCTATGCTGCACTTTCATTCTACATTATTGGGTCTATGAGCACATTGTCTATGTGCATCCAGTGGGTATGCCCCAATCAGATGCATTTGAGCCGGGATTTGTGTGGGTGGAGTATAGGCGATGGGTACCTATTATTGGAGAGTGGCGATTAGACAGGGCTACACATGATGTAGCGTATTACCAATGGCTATTAGAGGGATTTTCTGGGGTAGATATTATATGGAGACCGTATATGGGTTATACCTCATATAAATAGATGGATGAGGAGTTAGTTAGCCTTCAGTTACTCAGATGGATAGAGGGGCGCCATGTAGGAGAGAATGAGATGATCCCCATGGATAGGGTTAGACAGCAGTTTGGGTTGTGATAGGATATACCTCCATCCTTCTTGTAGTATATGAGAGACGATGTGGAGAGGCCAATACCTCTACCATAGCTAAAAATGCTGACAGGGCAAGAGGAACAGGTGATAGACCGCCAGATCGATGATTCCATAGTGAAAGATAGATATAGAGAGTGGTGGGTGGCTCATTTACAAGCAGTACCACCCAAGCTGGGGCATCCAGATCTAGCCACCATCATGGTGTAGAGGGATGATCTACAGGGGCAGGTGCCAACCCTGATTACCCAGTTGGGTATGGTGCAGGCATAGCTTTCCAACTCAGAGGTGGAGGTAGCAGTGTTACATTTACAGGTGGCCAGTCTTTAGGCCCAGATGGCTCAGGGTGGGGATAGAGATGGAGATGGAGATGATGGTCGGGTAGCTACCTTATAGGCATAGGTGATAGGGTTGTAGGGCCATTTGGCCATGACATAGGCACAGATTGGGGCTTTACACACCCAGATATAGGCACACGGTTAGGGGCTGATGGCACCACCACAAGCACCGAGACAGGGTCCCAGTTCACAGGTAGGGGCGGGATAGGGTCCCGCAGGATAGGTACAGGGGCGGAGGCATATGGGGCCACTATAAGTTGTTCTCATATCTAGGTTATGGGATGCCCTAGGTAAGGCCAGCTACTACCAAGATCAAATTATGGTGGTCGAGATAGATTTGCTATCCTATGGAGAGTACAGGGCACAACAGGCCTCGAGTGAGAGGACTAGATCTTGGACTCATAGTGTAGACAACACAGGGGGCCATCAAGCTCTGAGACAGGATCAGGGAGAGGCCACTAGCTCATGGACACTAGCTCTAGGTGATGTGCCAGTAAGGGGTGGTGAAATGATACCAAACCATCAGATAGGAGCCGAGGAGGAGACTGGAGTGACTAACATGGAGGATGTATGGTAGGGTGAGGCCTGATGCCCAAACCTGTATTTTTGATGTATTGTAGTCATTTTTTTGATATATACCAGCCTACATGTTGAAGATAGTGAGGATGTACGAGAGTTTTTGTATATTTTTTAGCATATACTAGCCTACGTATCGAAGAGATTTTGTATTGTTTTATTATTTAATTGTATACGAGACTGGTCTATGAGCCGATGACATTTTGTATTGAGTATCGTCCTATGTGCCAAAGATTTTGAGATATGGACATGATTGGATATCCATGTATATTGTATTGAGACACACATATTTGTTTATATGATGAGATGGATGATATTTATTGGTATTTTACGAGAATTTTAATTTTTTTTGTGATATGGATGAAAACTAGGTGAGTGAGGCAGGATGGGGTCAGGTTGGTTTAGGCATGGATTGAGTCAGGTTGGTTTAGGCATGGATTGGGTCAGGTTGGTTTAGGCATGGATTGAGTCAGGTTGGTTTAGACATGGATTGAGTCAGGTTTGGTTAGGCATGGATCGAGTTAGGTTGGTTTAGGCATGGATTGAGGTTAAATTGGTTGAAGTTGTGATTCATTAATTTATGCAATGAATGGTGATGTGGGTCATGTTTATAATACATGCATGATGATGGTAGAGAAATGGTATTATAATAAATGTATGTTGTGATGATGATAAAAATGTTAAGCAACTTGTTGTTTGTTTGGTTTAATTTCCAATTCTGTGATATAAAAAGGAAACTACGTAGGGGAAAAATGTGATTTAGGAAGATGAAAGATGAATTGGTTAGCGTAGAGAGTGGATGAGTTAACCTCTAAGGGACCCATGCCCTCAGAGTGTTGCCTACATAGTCCCAAAAAAAAGGGACCTCAGGCTGATGTAATTTTCCCATTAAGTACGGAAGAATGTGAGGAGGTATGAACATGAATTGGTAGGTTTTAGGCATGTTGTGTGTTTAGGTCTGTTAGGTATGAGTGGGTTATAGGAAAATTGGTATAGGTGATGGTGATGGAGGTAAAAGAAGAATATTACCACAAAAGTAAGTGTCGAGGACCAAGTCCTGTATAAGGTAATCAAAAAGTAATAAAGACAGTTAAAAGATAAGAGGGGGAAGGAAAGCTGCCTAACTGGTTAGGATCATACCGAGTAAGTCATACCTTGGAGGGGGTGATGAACATAAGGCCCTAAAGACATTGCCTGATTGATTTTTATAAGGGTGAAAATTAGTCACATGATCACCAAATGTCATGGTTTCTAAGAGGTCCCTTGAGTCGATAGAAAATGGGAGTATGAATGGTGAAAGGGGTGAAAGGTGGTTAATTTTTTACGGTATGGGGTAGAATGCTCTTTGGGAAAGTCCATGACTAAGAGGATTTTTGTGTTGACTGATATTTGAGATAGACTGATCAATGCGGGAAGTCTATATGGGATAAGGAAATTATCTCCTTGAGGTCTTCGTGAAGTTGATCGATGTGGGAAGCTTCAGTTTCTCTCATTTTTTTATTTGAAAGAGCTATAGATAGTTGTCCTTTGAGGGAGCAGTCTATTTATAGCAGCGATTGTCGAGATGAAGATGTCCTTTTGGGGGAGTCATCTTTTTATTAGAATTTTGACTCAAGGAGTTGGGTCCCATGTGATGGATTTGGAGTCATGGACAAGACCAAGGTGAAGAGGAAGATTATTTTTCAGAAAGTAGGGTGAAATGACCATGGGATCTCATCTAAAGGCAGATGAAAAGTATCCATGAGAATCATCCTATGTGCAGTGCCATGGTACACATATTCAAGCGAAGATAACAAGTGACGGGATGCACATGATTCTTGTTTAATCATTGGTGAGGTGTAAGAAGTGGATAGCACTCATTGGATGAGCATGGAAAGAGGCCAAAAGTGATGTAAGACTAAAAGCCAACAATAGAATGGTCGAAGATGCAAGACATTAAAGAGCTCAAGTTTAGGTTTACCATCAAGTGAAGATAAACGATAAGCACCTGATCTATAAATATGAGTCACGATGTATGGTCCAAGAAAATTAGGAGCAAATTTGCCCCATTCACTTTTTTCTGCTTTGGTTACATGTTGATTTTCTTTCAGGACAATGTCACCAACTTGGAAGGTTCGTTCATGGACACGTTTATCATAGGCATGTTTGATACGTTTTTGGTAAACTTGAAGGTGGTCAAGAGCATTAAGATAACATTCGTCTAATAACGCAAGTTGTGCTAAACGGTCTTGATGAAAGTAATCATCATTGAGCATGTCATGGAGATAAATGCAGAAAGAGGGAATTTGGACTTCGAGAGGTAGAACAACCTCAGTACTGTAGACTAGAGAAAATGGTGTGGCCACAGTGGAAGTGTGGACACTAGTGCGGTATGCCCATAGGGAAAAAGGAATGTGCGTATGCCAATCCCTCCCAGTACCGTTAACCAATTTCATGAGAATTTTTTTTAAGGTTTTGTTAGTGGATTCAGCTTGGCCGTTAGTCTGTGGGTAATAAGGTGAGGAGAAACTTAACTGAATGCCGAACACATCGCAATTTTTTTGCAATGTTTTGTTTTTGAATTGTTTTCCATTGTCAGTGATGAGGTGATGAGGAACACCAAAGCAACAATTGATGTGATGATTGATGAAATCACATATTTTCTCAGCTTTCATGGAAATAAGTGGTATGGCTTCAACCCATTTTGTGTAGTATTTAGTAGCGGTGATGATCCATTGATGGCATTGGGAAGAATGAGGTTTGATCTCTTCAACAAGATCCAAACCCCATTGAGAGAAGGGCCAAAGGTCACGGGTGACCTGTAAGATATGAATGGGTATATGATGAAGGTTGGCATGTTGTTGGCATTTTACACAATGTTTGATGTAGCTGCAACAATCATGGTTGAGGGTCAACCATTAATAGCCTAGGCAGAGAATACGCTTAGCAACAGCAAGGCCACTAAAGTGACCTCCACATATGCCATCATGAACTTCCTTAATGGTATAAGGAATTTTAGAACTCGTGAGGCATCGTAAGAGAATACCATCAAAGTTGCACTTATAGAGAAGGCCCCCCATGATGATGTAACGAGAGACCTTTTTAAGGAAGGCGTGTTGTCCATTACGGGTGAGATCAGGAGGTAGGATGGAGAGAGCAAGATAGTAATAGTATTGTTTATACCAAAGGTTGCTCAGGTCAAGGGTAGTGGTTCTGATAGATTAAAATTCACGAGGTAAATAGGAGGGTGATTGGAATCTTTGTATGGTGAAAAATATTTTAGAGTCGACGGGCGAAGCGGGTATTTGAGAGGCCAAGCCGGCCATGGTATCTACAAATTTATTGGTTTAACGGGGGACGATCTAAAGGTCATAACAGTCAAAAGTGGTCAAAAGTATGTCCACATGATGTTTATACTCTTGAAGTATCTCATTACAACATTGGTATATACCATTGAATTGGTTTATAACCAATTGAGAATCACCAAAGATGTTGATTGATTTGACATCTAGTGCATAGGTGGCTTGGAGACCTAATACGGCCGCTTTGTATTTGGCAATATTGTTTGTACAATCAAAATTGATTTTAATAGATAAAGGCATGGGTTCACCATCAAGTGGAATGAGGATAACACAAGCCCCACCCCTATGCTGACACTTGGAACCATCAAAGAAGAGTTTCATTTGGTAAGCTCATTTTTCGAGGGAAAGGGTATCAATTGACTCATCTGGAAAGTCAAAATTAGAGGGTTGATCCTTAGAAATAGGTGTGTTGGCCAATTGGCTGGTGATAGCTTGGCCTTTGATGGAATTTTGATGAATGAATTTGAGGTCAAGGTTAGCTAAAAGTATAAGCCAGTGTGTGGCACACTGAATTTGATAAGGTTTGGCATACATGAAGTGTAAGGGGTCAGTGTTGGTCACAACATGGGTTTTTGTGGCAATGAAAACTAAGGCTAAACAAAGTTTTTAAGGATGGGTGTATTGGGTTTCGTAGTCTAAAAGAGTATGGCTTATTTAATAAACCACCTGCTCCCTGTGTTTTTCATCATGATGAGTGAGCATGGCTCCCAAGGAGTGATTAGTAGCTGAGATGTATAGGTAGAAAGGTTGATCATCTTTAGGTGGAATGAGTACGGGTGGTTGAGGAGGTATTGTTTTAAGGCCTCAAAATCTTTATGGTAGTCATCATCCCATTTAAAGGAGACATCCTTCTTGAGAAAATGATGAAATAGTTGACATCGATCAGATACTTGTGAAATGAAATGGAGAATAGACTGTAACTTACCTTGTAGGCTATGGAGTTGTCTAAGGTTAATGGGCAGAGGCATTTTCAGAATGGACTTGACTTTAGTAGGGTCAACTTTTATACCAAGTAGGGAAATGATAAATCCCAGGAGCTTCCCTAAGAGGACCGCAAAGATGTAATTTTTAGGTTGAAGGTGAATGCAACATTTAATGAGGCGGTCAAAAATGGTTTTTAGGACGGTGAGGTGCTCTAAGTGGTGTTTGGATTTGGCCAAGATATTGTCCACATAATCTTCCAATATACGATGCATGATGTCATGGAAGATATAAGTCATAGCCCGCTGATATGTGGTTCCATCATTTTTAAGGCCAAAATGCATGACTCGATAGTATAAGGTCCCCCTAGGGGTGATGAACACGGTTTTGTGTTGGTCCTCTAGGGAAAGAAAGATTTGGTTATAACTTGAGAAGCCATCCATGAGTGATAGCATCTTGTGACTAGCGATAAGGTCAACCAGCTGGTCAATACTAGGTAGAGGAAAGTCATCTTTTGGGTAGGCTAGGTTTAGGTCATAAAAATGTTTCCAAATACAAAGTCCTCCTGTCAACTTAATAATAGGGACAATGTTATAAATCCAATGAGGATAATCAATGGGTAAGATGAAGGTAACAAAAATAAGAAGCTAAATTTATTCTTTGACAAGAAGGGCAATGCAAAGGTGTATTTTCCTCAGTGTTTGTTTGATGGGTTTGGCATCGAGAATGGTTATGATATTGTGGACCACTATGGTAGGGTCAAGACTGGGCATGTCTACGTAAGGCCAAGAAAAATATTGGTTATGATATTTGAGAAAAGAAGTGATGGCTTCCTATTCAGCAACATCTAATGATTGATTGATCTTTAGGATGTGAGTGTCATCCTGAGTATGAATGTTGATCTCGATAGTCAATTCATTCAACATGGTTTGTGTGTTAGAAGGTAACAATCAATGAATATATAAGTCTTCGACACCAAGGTAGGTGAGTTTAGATTCATCGCCCTAACATTGAACGAAATTAATTGAAGATGTATTGTCATCGATCATTTCAAGATATAGGAAGGGAAGAGAGGAAGGATCCTCACCCTCACGTTCATAAGTCAGAGGCCCCAAGGAAATGGTATTTATGAAAAAAAAAAATTATGAGGGAAGGATTCTAGATCCATCAACTCCGTCAGCGAAGGCGGCGATGAAGGTGGAGCGGGTGAAGGGGGTGAAGAAGGACTAATGTCCTCGATGAGTTCAATATAGGCCTGGGTGGTTGGTGGTTCAACAACGAAGATACCCTTATAGTTGTTATGTTTGTGGGTAGTGCATGGAATAATAGTATGGTGGCCTTTCTTGTAAAATCCAAAACCAAAACCCTTCCACAAACATCGATGCAGAAAGGTGTGAGAAAAATGGTGATTGGTGAGTGACTAGAATTCAGCAGAAAATGGGTGGGTTTGTGATGGTGGTTCGGGTGTGTAGGTGGTAGTATCAAGTCCCCCATATGTGAGACTGGTACGAAGATGAGGAGGACCATAAAGGAGGAATTCTCCTATACAGTGATCATAGCGAGGGTGTTGGTGAAGACTTCCATACTCTTTTGGAGTAAGGAACGTGTTGACACTATATAGGTGATACTCCCCCAAAGTGAGGCATTGAAAAATGCCTTCGAAGGGATTGGTGGTTAGTATGTGGGTAGCTGGTATGGATAACATGTCGGAGGTTGATGTAGAGGTGGAGTTAATGGATTGGGAAGCTGATGGGTTAGCCGTGGAGGTTATGGTAGTAGTAGGAATGGAGGAGATATGTGCGGTAGAAGTAGCGGCTGTACCGGTAGGTGGAGGTGTAGGTGAAGCGGTAGTGGTTGCATTCATTTATTCATTCACCTAGAAATGAATGAATGCATGGAACCCTGAATGGGTCCCACCTAGCGTGCCAAATGTTTCACCTGATTCTTAGAATTTTCTTCAAAAATTATGAAACAGATAGGGTAACAAGCGTAGGAGGAATACCTATTGAAATGTTGGTTGATAGGTTGTTGTGCATGTGTTAACTCCTTGATTCACAGCTGATCATGAGAGTTTCCTTTTGGCTGGGAGGAAATACCTAAATTAAAAAGAAATACCACCAGAAAGAGTTAAACAATATATGCAGTGGACTTCCTAGCGTATGCTATATTCAGGAAGTGTGATACTTCCTAGATGGCTATCAATCCTTTGTTTAGAACAATTTAATGTTGGTAATAAAGTAAATCCTATTTTAGTTAAAATGATTTCGGTATCTCATTTAAAACACAATAAGAAATATCTAATCTAATAGGCTAGGTTAAAATAAGATCTGAAGGTCAAGTAACTAGTTTTTGGTCTCTGCAAGTCTGGCAAAGGTCTTACACAGGCCACATGTGAGTAAGGATGATGTGGGAATAGGTAGGTAGGTTACTGTTCTAGGTTGTATTGGTAGATACAGAAACTGATGCTATTTAAGGGTGACCGACGCCGGTTTGGGAGAACCGGTCCCGGTTACTGTGGGGTACTGGGAATGTCACAGAATGAGATTTAGATCTCCCTTATGATTACACAAAGGAATAGGCTGGTCGGGATGAGGTATTAAGTTGTTTGGATGGGATTTGGAAAAGTTTTACTAGGGATATAGAGGGGTGAGTACTAATGGAGGTCAATGGGTGGCTAGGAGAAAAAAGGATGAAAATATAATGGTGAAATGATTGAACCAGAGGAGTAAAATGTTCTACTTACTTGGAATCTTGTTCTGAACATCTGTGAGTGAGGAATGAAGGTGCTGATAAGAGGTTGAATGCTGCAGAGGATCACCAAATGTTGGGGGACTCTTACATTGGCTGCATGTGCTCTCCTCCTTTCCTGATTGGATCAAATCTATGCTAGGGGTGAGTGCTGGATGGTTGTTAGGTGAAATCCTGGATGTCTGTACAAGAGAAAATAATTGATCTCCTTATTTGCATGCGTGTTATGCCTAAAACTTGTTCTCAAAAGATGTGATATCTCTCAAGAATTTTCCAACCTCCAAAATAAGTTTTTTTTGGGAATTAAACGGTAACCTGCGGTGGTTTCGGCTTAACTAGCAGCAGTTAAGGGTAACTGGTGCCAGTTAGGGAAGGATTTCCTAGGTTTACTAAACTGGGCAGATCCCCTTGATTTTTTGGGATCTCGTTTCATTTACCTATGGATTAGACTAGAAGCTTCCTTCTAACATGTGGGAATGTGATTAGAGGTAATGTAGGCATTGATTTTTAGGGTTTGGGTAAGTCTTAGTTAGTTATGGCAATTTACTAAGAATAGGTCTTAGGGTGAGGTGGCTAGATGAGGTGGATATGTGGCATCATCCCAATTAGGATATTTAAATAATAAATATGGTGAGGATAATGAATTAATTTAATTTAAATAATTATATTAATATTATAGTAGGGTGAAGGGGGCCATAGTTAGGTGAATGTGTTCAATGGTGTTTATTTGACGAGGAATCAAAGGGGAGTGTGGCCTAATTTTAGTGTCTACACCATCCTCCTAGGTCACCATCGACCTACCTCTCCATAGTCTGGCCCACCATTGACCTAAACCAGGTACCATTTAATTTACAGTTATTTTAATCAAATTAGCTCTCATATAAGATCTTAATTATTCTCAGATTCAGTAGTACTTCTGTTTCTACATGCTATCTGTTATTCCATCCTTTATTTCATTTCTTTAAAATGGGGGTTAACATCCGCCAAGGAATTTAACAGTTCTTGGATCTATTTTGTTGGGAAACGCCCGCATATCCCATCTAATTAATCTCCTTTTCAGTCTGTCTTATTTGCAGATCATCACTTACATCAAGGATCAACTACTTAGCACCCGTTCTTCCATCACATCACGTTAGAGGTACCATAAACCCACCATAATTTTTTAGTTTCTAGTTTCTTTCATTGCTTGTTCATTAATTTGATTAGGAATGAAGAAATTTTTCCAACATTTTTGGCATGCCTGGTGGGACTTCATTTCTTTCATATTTTATTTTTCTTGTGTCTTCTACTAACACTGTAGCACAAGGCTTCAATTTTTACTTGCTCGTGTTGGGTTCAGATGCTTGGATTTATCTCTCACTTAAATTTTAGATAAAAATGAAAATCTCTATCTAGGTATTCTTCTTTTTCCCCTATTTTCTCCTTTTTGCATCGTAGTTCCCTTTCATGTGTGTGTCCTCACCGAAATATCACACTTCAATTTGGTTTAAAAAGAACCTTTTTTTTTTGCATCATACTTGGTCACATAGTTTAAGTAGGGGTTTAAATTGTTGCATCTCACAACCTAAACCTCACAAATCAAATCACACATCAAAACATCATCCTACCCAGTTGACTGATTGATATTTTGTATCATTCCCATTTTAAGACTTTAGAAACAAGGGAGTTTTTTTTACATAATGTTCATTGTTCTAGATAAAACATTATTTAGAACACACATTCCATACCAATCAATCTCATAACAAATAACCATATGCAGCTGTAAATGACTCGGTGATACATCGATCTATTCATTCCATGACTCAGTTACCTACCGATCTATTCATGTTTAACTTTAAGCATTGATTACTTATTGTATACTTCGTATACTTGGTTTTCATACCCTTATTAGGTACTGAATGATATTTTGAAAGAACATACCTAAATATTTGTTACCAATATTCATTTGATATCATGTTTCTTGAAACTAGGGATATAGGACAACGCAACTAGCAGCTTGCGATACTTTGGTCAAATATTTACAACATACTGTGTATGTCTCTATTCCTAGATGGCATACTAGTCATTTTAGAATACATCCTTCACCTCACTCCTCTGATATCTAGAATGGTCTTAATTGACTACCGCTAGTCCACTTGCCCAAGGTTTAACCCTATCCTGGGTTAGGAACATATTCTATTATAGGAAGACACTTTCGATGACTTAGGGTAAAAGGGCATACTCGGTTGGCCTAAGTCAACCGGGTATGCCAAGGTGCCCTGACTTATTGAAAGTTACTCCCTATCCTAAACATGCTACTAACTCGACCTAGAGATAAAATAAGTTCAAGTACTTATTGTGTGTAGATCTAGATGACCAAATGTAGAAGGGTGTTACCACATGTCAATTGCAACGCTGTATCCTCGAGAAGACCCAAGTCTTCTCGAAGGTACAACCCTGCAGTTGGCATGTGCCAGCATCCTAGAGAAACTTCCTCACCACAATGTACATACCCTAAGGAGGTTATTAATGTTAAATTAATTTGGATTATAAAATAGATTACATCACGTATGCTAACCCTAATCAAACACTCCTTAATTCCTTAATTTATACTTGAATCAATTAAGCATTAAAGAACTTCCTTTAACTCATGATTGCTTTTAATGTTTATTTATTTAGTTTAACATCAGTTAACCAAAATAGGAAAACAATATCATAAGTTCCATTAAATATAACTCAATCATTCAGAGAAGGCGTAACAACCAAATTGGTTCAACTAGTGATAGACTTTATAAGAAATGAAGTCTAACGATTAACAATCATATCACCATCCTTTGGGTTACATTTAATTTATCGAGGAAGAACCTTCCTTTACTTGATTAAGTTTTAGGGTTTATCAAACCATTCTTATCTTTCAAAAACTCTAAAGTTCCATCACATATTCATTACACATTTCAATACTATATTAGAATTGTTTAGATAAGATTGTTAACTTATGCAACTTAACAAGCTGCATCTTATTAAGGGAGATTAAATTAATTCCCTTTTATCTAACTTATCAAGTTTATTTGAATTAAACATATAACATATATGAATAATATCATCAAGATAGGAATTCCATTTTCTTCAAAGATATAAGATAATTTACCCAACCAATATGATTAAACCTTCAACATTCAAATTCCTCATTAAAAATTATTCATTTACAAGACTATGTATTTCAGACATGCTGTATGAAAAACAGCCTTCATTCCAAAAATAATACAAATTTTATTTTTCAATACAATACAAGAATGAATTGAAACTCTTTACATAAGGTTCAAAATTAAATAACCCAATACAACATGAAATTTCATGTCTTCTTTAATCACTTACGATGTCCATCTGCAAAGTTGCTAGCACGGTTCAGTTCAATGAAATGAGCATGATAAACACTAAGCATTAAAGTAAAGTGAATTCCACTAATTGTTTCATTAAACAACTTTGCGTTCATGAAATAATTTTAAAACATCATGCAGGTAATCATAAGTAATAACATCAAGAAAGAAGTACAATTAAGAAATCTAGATTTAGTTTTAAGAAAGCAAAATTTTGTAATCTGTAACATCAAAATTATACCACAAGACTTAATTGATCGCATCAATCACTTTTAAACACTCAACAAGTCTTATCTTTAAATTATTTCCTATATTCGTAAGGTTAGAAGGACACCTTTAACTTTTCCCAATCTGTAAGGTGTTAGTTACAACATAATTGATATTCATAAGTTTCATCCCTCCATAAAGACAAAGAAGAGAAATGAATAATGAGAAGTTCAACCCATAAGCT
Source organism: Taxus chinensis (assembly GCA_019776745.2). NCBI lineage: Eukaryota > Viridiplantae > Streptophyta > Pinopsida > Cupressales > Taxaceae > Taxus > Taxus chinensis. Next base: position 93,082,794 of record CM034146.1, read on the forward strand.
TATCAGTCAATAGAAAAAGGATCTCAAACCAACAAGGACCCCAAGCCATATTTCATTTCATTTATACTATGACATGAAGTCCATCATCTATTACAAACTTAGAAATTCTTAGGCTAGTTGCAAAAGAGAACTCAAAACTGAATGCATAGTCAAGCCCACATACTTCTAATTTTCATACAACCTTCCCAGGAAGACCTATTAAATCCAATACCAAATCTCATAAGAAGTACACAGTACATTCACAACTGTAGACTTCCTCCCCAAGAGAGTATAATTATTTCTCTTTAATACATGGTGGATTCTACAAGGATATAATAGTGGAGTAAAATTCCTCCAATTGAAAAATATTGGGAAGTCACAACAACTCTCAAATCAAAGACTGAATCCCCATTACAAATAATAACAAAAAAATACAAATGAGAAGGCAGTTAAAAATTCCAAGAAAGAGACACATTACCAACATCCATATAAGTAATACTGTGACTTTTCAAACCACAAACAGAATAACAAGTTTTAATTTAGCATTCTACAAAAACCCACTACTTAGATGGAAGTAATAGTTAAGTGATTTGATAAGACAAGTTCTCTCCTACCTTCTTCCAACTCACCTGAAAAAAATAACCACAAACCTTTCTAGTTCCTTTTAAATCATGACAGGTAGGGTTTGTTCAACATAAAAGATAGAAATGAAGAAGTAACTCATTCCATGAACCTCTACAACTGATATGACTATTCCATAATAGAACATATTTCCAGTTCTAATTATTTCCAAGAACAAAGCAGTTAAGATTTCCCAAAAGATACGGGTACACTCAGAGCAGATATGAATAGAATACACTCTAAAATTCACACTCCTCGTCAAGTTTGAAAACACACTGCAGTCTAAAAGATAGAAGTAAAACAACCATTCCTTCTCAAAGCCAAAACAAAGGAGGCTACAAAAAATTTATACAGTCTACTTCAACCAAACAACCCACAAGACCCCATCCATCAGACAGTAATAAAAGAGATTGAAGTTTTTAATTCATAATACCTGTAAGTATACAACTCGTTGATTCTAAGTACAAGATCAAAACAACCATCAAGGAATACATGTGTTACATTAAATACGTGCATTGGTCACAACTTCAAACAACACTAGCTCAAATATGAATTTAAAACGGAATCAAATGGCTCTAATAAAAGCTCAGAATAACATCCACACCCTATTACGGGTTCAAGCCTTCCGTTTTCCTAAGGAAGAACAAAACCTCAGTTAAGAACTTAAGTATAGAGCACAACGTAACAAATCAACAATGAATTAAGTATTCATAAGAACTGTATACAAGTTTCAAGGTTCAAAACTTCATTGAGTTCAACACATACAAAGCAACACACAGTCCCAATAATGCTAAAATAAATCTCGTGCTTCAATACAATTTTAGAATCCCTACAGAGCTTCACTTATAGCTCACAAAATGCAAGTATAAAGAAAGATTCAAAACCCAAAAAGCAATAAGCTAGCTCTTTCCACATTATTTTTGAATACAAGAAATCAAATCTTCAATACAAGCTACAAGCTTCAAATACAAATAACAGAACTACTAGTTTAAGATACAAAGTTCAAATAAGCTTCAAGTACAGGTTACAGAGTTCCAAAACAAATCGTATGCAAACCTCTAATCAACCAGTACAGAGAAATTTCCCAAAAACTATAAATAAAAACAAAGGATTCTCATCCCAAAACCCACATAATTTCCAAGAATTCATGTAAGTGAATAACCATTTACATCATGCAAATATAAAATTTCCAGTGAGCATAATTTTTTTAATAAATCATTTAGAAGAAAGTAAGAAATCTTAATGGGTAGAGCCTATTATGCCTGATAGCGCCTCTTCCAATTCGAAGAAGAATTCTAGCCGAGTTTCCAAGACCTCTTCTTCTCCAAGCAAGAGCAAACAACTAAAATATTTTTCCACAATTCCACTTATACATTCCTCAAACCGAAAATAACTCAACGAGTTCAAAAATAGACACAAAGTGGAGATCAAACTGTTGGTTCGAAGAACTAGATGGCTCCATGCGTAGAAAAAATCATGAAGCATACAAAGCAAAACAACCCCCAAAAAATCCTCTAGCATGCCTTCCAAAACGGCTTACTCGCCAAACCCGAGGCACATTAATGCCATTAAATCAAATTTTCCTACTTATCTTTCCTTACCACCACCATTCATAGTTAGCGATACCTGATTGCACTTCGTAATGCATTTCCAAACTTAGAGATACCTCCACATAGGTTCCTCTAAACTTTCACTAACCCCTGCCACATTAGCAGTACTTTCATGCATTCAAAACCAAATCAAATCAAACCCCAATAAAAAGCTTAGGAACCGCCACTTAGTTCCCAATTTCCAATGGCCCATAGGTTTCCTTTCATATCCCATTATTTTAGGATAGATATAATTCACTTAGGTTAGATCTTAGGTTAGTTTAAATAAATAACCTTAGGATATAACCCCCAACAATAATTTTCCACCTTAGGATAGGATGTAGATTTAACCAAAACAATAGGTTTAGAAATAACTTAGCATCCCCTAGGTTATTTCCTTTCAAGATAACAACTTAGGTTAGAATGTTGTCCCACTCAAAGTGGTGTAGTAGTAGTTAGGTAAATTACCTGAGTCTTGTATCTATTAGGGTATACCGTATAGGTAAAAAGGTACATAATAATACTTTTTTTTCAAGAATCCAGAAGCAGGGTTTCTATTTCCCTTAACACCATAAGCACCCTGCAAGGGTCGACCAAGAAGAATAGAGCTCAGCACAAAATAGAATGTAAGCACTATTTCCAAGATGATAAAGAGTTTTCCACAAACACAAGTTCAATCCGTTAAGCCTCATAATCGATGAATGACAGTTTTTCATTCAGTTTTGATAAGAAGATTTAAAACATACCTTGGATCAATGGAATTGATTTGAGGATGAGTCCAATAGTGAAAGTTAAGTTCCTTCCTTCCTAAAAAGAAGGATTCTTCCCTCCTAAAAAGAATCATCGTCCCGATGATTACCTCATTTTAGTCATTGCATTTAGGATAATCAATTTTTATTCACTTTCTTAACATATGTTTGCAATAGTATCAGAATTTTAAGTTCCAGAAATCAACATTAAATTGTTGTTTATTCAATACAAATAAATATCTGCCCAAAACTGGTATACTTACTGTATTATAAAGATAAAATTAGCATTTTCTTATCAGTCAGCAAAATCAATTCTGTTCAAATAGATATGGAAAAGTATTTTTCATATCATCCTTGTTTTCCCAGGTTGCACTCTCTTTGTTAAACTGGCCCGATTGGACCTTGAATTGACTTATATCATGATTTCTCAAATGCAAATAGCGAGTTTCTAGAACTCGTATGGGTTTAAAAATAAGTATTCTTGGGTCTTGGACCTGCAAGGAATTCCAATGTAACACATGTGATAAATCTGAAACATATTTCTTAAGCAAAAAAATATAGAAAACATCATGCATTTGTGATAAAGCAGGAGGTAATGCTAAGAGGTAAGCTACAAGGTTAATTACTTCAGCTATCTCAAAAGGTCCCACATAACGAGGTGATAACTTGGTAGCCTTTCCAAAAGTTATAGAGCTCTTTTTCAGTTTGACCCAAAGAAATACTTTCTCACCAAGTTTAAACTTCCTATCTACTCACTTCAAATCAACATAACTCTTTTGTCTATCTATTGCTTCTTTCAAGCATTCAAGAATCAATTTAACTTGTTGTTCCATTTCAGTAAGGATTTCAGGTCCTATTACCTCTTTATCCTCCATGTTCTCCCAACTAATAGGGGTTATGTACTTTCTTCCGTATAATGCTTCAAAAGGTGCCATCTTAAGAGATGCATGATATGTATTATTATATGCAAACTCAACTCATGGAAGGTACTCTTTGTAACATTCCTATTTTAAGACTTTAGAAACAAGGGAATTTTTTTTGTAATGTTCTCTATTCTAAATACATAATTTAGAACAAAAATTCCATAACAACCATTCTTATAAAAGATAACCATATGCAGTTGTGATGACTCGGTAAGCTACCGATCTATTCATTTCATGACTCGGTGAACTACCGATCTATTCATGTTTAACACTAAGTATTGAATAATTTTCTGTATACTACATATACTTGGTTCTCTTACCCTGATTTGGGTATTGAGTGATCTATCTAAGGAACCTAACTGAATAGTTGTTACCAATATTCATCTGCATCACGATCCTTAGACTAGGTGACATAGGACAATGCAATCAGCAGCTTGTGATACTTTGGCCAAAGATTTCTAACATATTGTTCGTATTACTTATTCCTTGATGGCATACTTGTCAATCTAGAATACGTCCTTCACCCCCACTCTATTGTTATCTAGAATGTCCTTTACTAACTTTTGTCAGTCCTCTTGCCCAAGGTTTAACCCTAGTTTTGGTTAACAACGTAGGTTATGATAGGAAGGGGCTCACAAAGACTTAGGATATATTGGCATACTGGGTCAACCTAGGTTAACCCCATGTGCCAAGGTACCCTAAGTCCTAGAGGGCTACTTCATATCATAACTATGCTACTACCCAGTCCTAGAGAAAAACTAAGTTCAAGTCCATAAGTGTGTAGATCTAGATGATCAATGCAGAAGGGTGTTGCCACATGTCGACTACAACACTGTATCCTTGAGAAGATCCTAATATTCTCGAAGGTACAACCCTATAGTTGGTATGTGCCAACATCCTACAGAATAGCCTCATCGAGATGTACATACCCCTAGGAGATTATTAATATTTAGTTAATTTGGATACTTAAAAGCATATTTCGGCAACCCTGCCCAAACCCTAATCCAACTCTCCCTAAGTTCTTTTCTAAATCAAGTTCCATTAATCCTTGAAGCACTTCCTTAACTTAAGATTGCTTTCGATGTTCTTTAATTTTTGCTTAACAAGCAACTACCAAGAAGAAAGGACAACAACCTCATAAGTTCCATTTAATGTGACTTAACCATTCAAGGAAGTGTAACAACCACCTAGGTTGTAACTTAATAGAATTTATTAAATGAAGTCTAATGATTATAATCATATCTTCCTTTTTGTTTACTTTTTCATAAGAGAGGAAGAGTCTTCCTCTTCATGGTTAAGTTCTAGGGTTTAACACACCCTTTATGTCCTTTACAAATTCCATAGTTTTCATTGTAAGTTCATTACACGTTACCTTAATAATATGAATTGTTTAGATAAGAACATTGAATTCTGCAACTTATTTAGCTGCATCACATTTAGGGAAATTACTCTAATTCCCTTTTTCCTACTTATCCAAGAATACTCATTTAAACATATAAATAACATGAAGAATATCAATAGGATAGGATTCTATTTCTTTTACAAAGGTACAAGATAATTTACAAAACCCATGCAAGTAAATTCTCATCCTTCAATTCATTTTCAAAACTTATACCTTTACAAACTTATGCATTTTAGGCATACTGCATGACAACAACCTTCATTCAAAAGATTATAAATTTTGTTTTTCAATACAACTTAAGAATGAATCAGAATTCTTCACAAGAATCAAACTTAGATCAGCCAATGCATCATATAAGTTTTTGCCTTCTTTTATCACTTACGAAGTCCATCTGCAAAAATTGCTAGCATGGGTCAGTTCAATGAACTGAGCATGATAAGCACTAAGCCTTAAAATGAAGTGCATTCCACTAATTGTTCCGATAATAAAAACAACCCTGCTTTAATGAACAATTAGTATTTCATACTCTAAGCATAAGTAATAACAATAAAGAGAAGAGCATTTATGAACCAGAATTCACAAAAAGAAGAACAAAATATAATCTATAATATATGTCTTACAAATTAAAGTATAATTGATCCTATCAATTATCTTTACCAAACAATAGATCATAACATCTCATTGTTTCCAATCCTACCAAAATATAATACAACACTTATCTTTACTATAAGATACAGGAAGTGTTTACAGCATATTCTCACTAGGATGTTTCATCTAATTTTTCAAGTAAAGAAGAAGAGAAACCATTTCCATTATGCCAAAGTACATAACATCCGCAAAGTAGAAACAGGTGCATATCATGACTTAAATTGTTTCCTTTAAAGGACATCTACTTTAACATTCAACATTTTACGGTATTCATCATAACAGATTCACATAAAAGAAATCCAAGAAGGAATGATGGATTAACAGTCAAACAACAAGTTTGCATTTCCTTTGTACCAACCAATCATCAATCTCTTTCTACTTCATTCCAGTCAAATGACAAGTATAAGAAGACTAATTAAGTACTGATTCTCTTTTTCCAATAAGAATAATTAACAGAAGGTTCCGAACCAATGAACTTAACCCAACTGCATTAGGAAAGGAGTCCTAATAGAATATGATCCCAATCTATAATCATTTCTTTCAACTTAATTAACAGTTTTACCTTTTCTTATACATACAGTCTAAGTTTGTGCAAAGGTTCCCAAAGGAGTGAACAAGAACAACCTCAAGGTAATAAGAAAACATGCTACAATTTTTCTTTCTTAGAACCCTTTACCATCAAACAGTGAAGTTCCATCAATCCTTACCCTTAATTTTCCCTTTTTAAACTCAGGATAATAAAATAGTGAAGTTCAAACACAGCCCACAATCAATTTTGAATCGCAATTTATCTTTCAAGACTTAACATTCATTTATTGGACCCAACAAGAGGTGTGAAATCTGAGTAGGTACTAGCACTCAAATTCTTCCCAAGAGTACAGTCCTATATTTCAACATATTACTATAAGAGGTAACAGATTGGGATTCCAATAAGAATGATAAACCAACAAGATAATTTCAGTCAAGATCATGAAGAGTTTACCCAACAACCCTCTAAACCATGTTTCTAGTTTTAAAGTCAAGACCTGAATGAATATGTTTGAAATACAACTAGTTCAAGACTCAATATGTAATTCTGAACACAAGAAATCATAAGCTCCTTCAAGGTTCAGGATCATTCAAGAGAATATAAACAAGTTTGGGCAACAACTTGTTCCCTTTTTAGTTTACCTTTTAAAACAAGAAAAACTACAAAAGAATACCATAACAGAACCGACTTCTCGTTCAGGTTACCATTTCCACAATAAGTAATAATTTCATTGTACAGCTTTGCATCACAGAATCTCACATGAGTTTGTATATACACCAACATCGTAATGCTATGCCGAAAATAATGTAATTACTTATAAACATTTAAAAATAAGAATAGAGCTTCCATTTTCTATTAACATCTTATCAAACCCTGTTTCCCAACTCAACGAAATGTAAGAACCTTAATAGAGCTCAGACCAAACAAACAACAAAACATGAAATCCATGTTCATAATGAACCTTCATTAACAATTTATATGGTCATAAGAACAATAAATCACAAGCACCGTATCATATGCAGACTTCGATCAACAGTCCAATTTATCCAAGATAATAAAACACAGGCTCCAAGTTATATGTGGGTTTCAACCATAGTCTAAGTTTTCGCAAGATAAAATAAAATAACCAAGCCATATACGGTTTTATCCACAGTCCCATTTATCTATGAAATTAAACGCAAGCACCATAGAACCATGAATCTCCAACAATAGTTCTCTCCTAACAAAACAAGTTTCTAATAGAAATCTCAAACTTGCATACAAGTTTTCATAAGAACACGAGTTCTTTACCAGCTCGAGATCAAAAAACACATCGAGTTCACAAAACACTAATCTCAATAGACACGGGTGGAAATAAGAGTTTCCACAAAAACTCAGCTAGTAATTTATTAGCAATGAAATTAGTTGGAACCCAAACAAAAAATTTCCAACAACCAAAATGCCAAACAGAGTTAACAAATTTTTACTTGCATGTATATTTCTTTGTGCTAAAACAATACAACATAAGTTTCCAACATAATCACATATTCCATGGATTCAAAACCTAGAATGCAAGATTTACTAAACCCATAAATCAATTAACCAAATAGAGCATGCAATGCACAAAACTCAACAGAGCAGAGTTGCTTTAATGAAAACACTTAGAGGAAAGCAAGATATTTTAACAGTTAGAGCCTATCATGCCTGATAGTGTCTCTGTCAAATCGAAGAAGACCTCCAACTGAGCTCACTTCTTCTCCTCTTCTCCATGAAAGATCAAACAACCAGATACCTCTTCCACAATGCCTCTTATAAATTCCACGAAACAAAAATAGTTTTGAAACCTCAAAAATAGCCATGAAGTGCAGTTCAACCTGTTGGTTCAAAAAACTAGAGCGCATGCAAAATGAAAATTGGAAAACATGCAAAGTCAAACAACCCAACAAAAATCCACTGGCATTGCTACCAAGATAGTTTGTGCTCATAAACCAAAAGAAATTAATTCCATTAATTCCAAATCTCCTGCCTAATCTTCCTTGCCACTGCTTACTAAGTCTAGAGAATGCCAAGTCAAAAATAACATGTATTTCCATTTTAGTGATACTGCCACCTAAGCCTCCACCAAGTCATCTAGCCCTTGACAATATTGGAAGTCCGTATGCATTTACCAACCTTATCAATAACATAAATAACATAGGAACCATCACCCAAGTGCATGCGACTACTTTAGTCCCCATTCATATTCATTAGTTCAGGATAGATTAGATTTCTTAGGTTAGATCTTAGGTAGAATTAAAATTTATACCTTAGGATATAACACTAACAACTAACCCCCACCATAGGCCTTAGCAATCAGGTTTAGATAAACCCTCACAGGTAAATAATTCAAAGTGCCATAGTTTAAAACACTAGGTTAGGTTACAATAATACCTTGTAGTATTAGGATCTAGGTTAATTTAATACCTAGTAACCTTTCTAATTCCATTAGCACCGAGCTTACGTTAGGTTACAATTCAACCAATTATAATAGAATAAGGAGCTTTAGGTTAGAATCAGAATTCTATCAAGTGACATAGCTTAGGAAGATTTTTTTTTTTACCTAGCTTAGGATCTCGTAGGTTAGTCCTATATAGGATCCTGGATCTCTCTTATGCCATGAACAGGTTGCATCTCTATTTTCCTTAGTAATGACCTGTCATGGCCGATCTCCAAAGACCTAAGCAAAACAACCCACTGAATGGAAGTACGTTCACATTGAAATCAAAGAACTTGTAACTACAAAGTTCAATCCAATGTGTATCGTAACTCATGAAATGTCAATTTTACCATTCGTTCAACAGAGCAGATTTAAAACATTCCTTGGATCACTAAAATTGATCTAAGGATGAGTAAGATAAATAGATAAGTTTACAACTCTTAAACCAGATTGCAAATCACCTACCAGAAGTGAAAAATGGATTTAGGGAAGCCATTCCAATTCAATAAAAGGATCTTAAGAGAAGAAAATACTTATCCATATCAAGCATGATTTCCAATAATCAAAAGAACATATCCTTATAAGGAAAATCACATGTCAACACTTGAATGCAAAGCAAGAAAATAATAACTGTCAAGGGTGTTACACTCTTCCCACTTATACTACTGATCCATACAATACATTCGTAACATATCCTCTAAAACTTAATTAACTCTTTTAGTTTGTCCATCCATTTCCGGATGATACACTGAATTGAAATTCAACTTAGTTCCTAAATTTATATTAAGCGTTTGCCAAAATCTTGACGTCATTCTAGGATCTCTATCTGAAATGATTAATTCAGGTACTCCATATAATATGAAAATTTCAGGTATAAATCTTTTAGCTAACACAGGAGAATCATCCTTCAGATTTCTAGCAATAAAACGTACTACCTTTGTTAGTTTATCCACAACTACTAAATTAACATCATGTTTATTTCTTGACATAGGCAACCCTTATACAAAGTCCATACTTGTCACTTTCCATTTGTACTGCGGTATGCTATGAGGATACAAAAAACCGGCTGGGTGCATATGTTCTGCTTTAACACGTTGACATTTAAGGCATTGTGTCACAAAGTCTGTAACATTCCCATTTTAATACTTTAGAACAAGGATTTTTTTTTGCACGATTAATGTTCTCTGTTCTAAATACATAATTTAGAACACACATATCATAACAATCATTCTTATAACAGATAACCATATGCAGCTGTAATGACTCGGTGTACCACTGATCTATTCATTCCATGACTCGGTGAACTACCGATCTATTCATGTGTAACTTTGAGCTTGAAGTTTTCTACTGAACACTTCATGTTTGTGGTTCTCTTACCCTATTCCAGGTTCTGAGTGCTCTGCCCAAGGAACCTATCTGAATAATTGTTACCACTATTCATCAGCATCACGATCCTTAGACTAGGTGACATAGGACAATGCAATCAACAGCTTGCGATACTTTGGCCAAAGATTTATAACATACTGTTCGTATTACTTATTCCTTGACGGCATACTCGTCAATTCAAAATACACCCTTCACCCCACTCTATTGTTATATAGAATGTCTTATACTGACCTCTGTCAGTCCCCTTGTCCCAAGTTTTCACTCTGGATTGGGTTAACATCATAGTTCACGTTATAAATATGCTCTTAAAGACTAGGGGTAAGTTGACATACTGGGTCAACCGAAGTTAACCCCATGTGTCAAGGTACCCTGAGTCTCAAAGGGCTGCCTCATAACCTGACTATGGTCCTAACCAGTCCCAGAGAGAAATCTTGATCAAGTCTCAGGTGTGTAAATCTTAACGATCAATGCAGAAGGGTGTTGCCACATGTCATCTGCATTGTTGTATCCTCGAGAAGATCCTAATCTTCTCAAAGGTACAACCTTGCAGTTGACGTGTGTCAACATCCTACGGAATAACCTCAGAAAGATGTACATACCTCCAAGAATTTACTTACGTTAAGTTATATTTGGGTTACAGGTCCACATAATTAGGTAGCCTTCCCTAACCCCGAGTCCAACACTCCTTAAGTTACCTTTTTGTAAATAGGGTTCAGTTTTACAAAAGGGTTTTAATTAGTTTAAGATTGTTTCCTGGTTGTCGGTTGGTACCTAGCAACCCTTTAACCAACAAAATAGGACAACAACCACCTAAGTTTCTTCATTTAGAAAATGACTAAACCAACAAAGGAAATGTAACAACCTTATAGGCTGAAACATATTAGACTTAGTACCGTTAAGTCTTAATGATTTATAACCATATATAACTTTTATAATTAATGCATTACGAGAGGGGAAAATTCTCTTCCTATTCTAGTTACATTTTAGGGCATAGTTCACTCTCAACGTTCCCTAAAAATGCAGTGATCTTATTTACAATTTTTAATCACAATCATAAGTTATAAAGAATCACTAATCAAAAATGTAGTATTCAGCCATATAATTGGCTATGGCTTTCTTAAGAATTCATCAAGATTCCATTGTAAAGAATAATATGAATGCACACTCATTCATATAGATAATAAGAAGATCATCCCAAACAAGTAAGTTACACAACCACATAGGTAATATCTCACTATTTCATTCATTCATTCATTTCCAAACCTATACAATTACAACTTATGCACTTCGGCATACTTTAAGACAATAGCCTTCAACAAAAGAGGTAACTTTCTTCCATAATACAGTTTGGAAATCAAATCAGAATTCTTTGTAAAAACCAATTTAGAACAGTCAATGCATCATATCAGATTTTTTCTGCCTTTACCACTTACGATGACCATCTGCAAAAATTGCTAGCACGGGTCAGTTCAATGAACTGAGCATGATAAGCACTAATCCTTAAAACAATTGCATTCCACTAATTGTTTCCATTAAACAATCATGTTATAATGACATCAATTACTTCATACCTTCTATTTAAAGTGAAGCCAGTATAAGAGTCCTAGTACATTGTTAAAAACAAAATGGACAGAAGGAATAACCTATTCTACCTGTCCTAAATTTAAAGTATAATTGAATCCAACCATTACTTCACAATCCCAAATCATGATACACTCTGGGTTTTCTTTCTACCAATTATAATACGACTTTATACCATAACTCAAGTTACAGGCATAATTTCAACTTAATGTATTTTGGATGATTCATCTTATACAAGAAAATAAGAAGGGACAATCTGTATCTTAAGTACCTAACCATCCGAAAAACTGAGAACAATGTAAATCATGTTTTAATCAAATCTTATTTAAAAACTAAACCATTTTAAGGTATACATCCAACAGGTTCATATACAAGCAATTTGAGAAAAGAATGGATTACTGCCACTTGCAAGTCCACCTAACAAACTGCCCTTAACCTTATTATACTAATTTTCAATCAATGATAAGTATGCAAAACATTAGCTACAGGATTACCTTTTTGCAAGAAGATAACAAACTGAGTTCTAAATCAAGATCTTAACACTGCTAATAAACGAAAGGAGTCTTCCAAGTTAAGATCTCACCACTTACTATTTCTTTCCACTTAATTTTAACAGTCCTGTCATCCCATAACCATACTGTTGAGTTCCTTATAGAATTCTAAAGAAGAGCACATTATCATTCCAAAAGAGAGTATAAACACTTTCATATTTTTGAAACCCTTTAACAATTTTCCTTTTCAACTCAGAGGAAGAAAATAGAGAAAATCAAAACACCATTGTAATCGAGTTCAGAACTACATTAACTCCCAAGAAGTAATATACATTCTCTAGTCCAATCAAGGAAGGAGAAGATGAGTAATTCAAACACTTAAGTTCAACCAATAGCTCAGGTCAGGTAGAGCCACCTTAAGAGTTTTCCAATAGATCCCTACAGGTTCTACAACTATACATTCAACAAAAGCCAATAACATTTTTTTAACATAAAACGTTATAAACGATCAAAACTTAGACTATAATCCTGATCTAATAAAACAGTCTACATTTCATCCACTACTCAAACCATTTGAGTTTAAGGTCAAGTTAGGGTAACTTCCCATTACCCTCATTTTCCAATTGATCGAAAACTGAATCATTCTAACCGTTGCACTGTTTGGTTGCTATTTTATTTCAAGACACCAAACCAAAAATGCATGTACATAATTAATAATCAAATTCTAAATACAAACTCAAAAGCCACACTATTCATACCATAGTAGTGAATAATGCATTATCAGTCAGAAATAAATAGATCTTTCAGTTGCATTTAAAACATTTCAACCCTAATTCCAACTTCAAAGGGCATGCAGTAGTTGAACATTGATAAAACTTGTTGACATTGAAGTAATTTTTAAAAAGAGTTTCCATCATCATTTAACGCGGCCAAAAGAAATAGATTTCACAATCATCTCAAGGTAGCATTAAACACAGTCTTATCTTAACCAAAACATTAAACATAATTTCCCATTAATGCTTTTCCAAGATTAACCACGAATTTTCCAGGGAAACAAAACTCATCCAAGTACATTTCCTCCTGTGCATAACCGTGTTCCTAATACTCATGATTAATCACAAAAACAACAGTTAAACCATATACTGCCTTACTCACAGTACCTGTAAACATAAGAACATTCAAACCCTTTCGAAATAAGAGGTACAGGCTTAAACCTCATACAACGTTTCCAAATCACGCAACTAAACAGTCAAGTTTCACAGAGTATACCAACAATCCATCCACGAAATCAATTACCTATTTCCTTGAACATGGACCTGTTACAGTCAGAGTTCTTACGGCGAAGCAAACAATCAGTTGTTCCAATCCTAACCAAAACAGTAAGGAATTACCATGGTGTTTAAAACACGCAATCATTTAAAATGTTTCTTTCCATGGAGCCAGTTTCTAATCTAATAAATCAGTCAGATAAGAACTTACAGCACTTCCAAATGGATAGCAAAACTCCAAGTTTAATCCATAGCAAGGGAACAAGAATAATGAAGCAGGTTTCATTTAGGACCCAAAATTCCATGTTCAACCCAAAACCCCCCAAATTTACATAAAACCCATAATCATTGTTACCAGTGAAGCCAAAAATGCACATATATCATCAGAACAGAGTTGTTCTAATGAAAACATTTAAAGGAAAGCAAGATTTTAACAGTTAGGGCCTATCATGCCTGATAGTGTCGCTAAAAAGTCGAAGAAGACCTCTGGATGTGCTCGCCCCTTCTCTTCTTCTTCCACGAAAGATTAAACAACAAAATATTGCTACCTCCATGCCTTATATATTCCCCACGACACAGAAGTAAATTTGAAACTTTCAAAATTGCCATGCAACGAAGAGTAAACTGCTGGTTCGAAAAACCAGTGCTCATGCAGAGTGAAAAATGGAATGCATGAAAAACAAAACAACCAAGCAAAATTCCATTTGCATGCCTTCCAAAGCAATCCGAGCTCGAGAACCTATGCAAATTAATTGCATTAAATTTCTTTCTCCCGCCCATTTTCCATTGCCACCGACCACCAAAGTTGGCGAACTCCAAATTAAAATAAACAAAAGTTTCCATTTTTAGAGATGCTGCCACGTAAGACCCCTCTTACCAAATTAACCTCCGCTAACCCTGGCAGCACTCCCTATCCTTCATCCTTATCCTTTCCTTAAATGCCATAGAAACCACCGCCCCAAAACTTGTGACCCTCCTTAGGTTCCTTTTCATAGCATTAGTTTAGGATAGGTTAGTGACTTAGGTTAGATCATAGGTAGATTTAGTCTTAATGCCATAGGATATAACATTAGTCACCCACCTTAGTATTAGGTTTAGATAACCCTTAGGAATATCAAGCACATAGTTTAGGACTAGGTTAGATTAACTAACCTTGCAACAATAGGTTATAGCTTAGGTTAAAAACTAATAACCTTACTGATTCTAGTTTAGGTCCACTAGATAGGATTAATCAGTATACAGAATTCAAACAGAATAAAACATTCCCAGATCAGATTCAGATTTTTGCATCAAGTAAATTATCTTTAGATGGAAAACTTACACATCTTACCTGGCTTAAGGTCTAGGTCCTTTCTGATGCTAAGATGACTGAAACCAGATTCTAATTGCAATGATCTTCCAGGATTAACCTTCGGAATCCAACAAAACTTTCCTCAATGGACATATTTTATATGCAGGAGGTTTAAAAGAACTTGTACATTCAAAGTTCAGTCAGACTTAATAATTCATGAAATGTCATTACATAATTGTTCATCCTGAATATAATTAAAACATTCCTTGGATCAATGCAACTGATCCAAGGATGAGTCATAGAGGTAGATAAATCCACAATCTTCCAGAAATCAGATTGCACTCATATGTGAGGGATGAAAGAAAAAGAGTCCAAGCATATTCTGGTTCAATCAAAGATCTTAAGAGTAGAAAAGACATAACCAAATCAAGCATGACTTCCCGAAACCAAAAGAACATATCCTCATATGGGAAAATCACATATCAACACTTGAATGCAAAGGAGAAAGTAACAACAGTTCAGGGTGTTACATGCTTCCCTCCTAAAAGAATCATCGTCCTGATGATTATAACCTTTTATTTATCTTATGGTCAGTCAATTCTTTCACTTACTTATCAAATCAACTATTTCAAACTTAAATAGTTCTAGAAATCAGTATTGTGTTACCATTTATTCAACCTGAATAAATGTTTGCCCCAAAACTGGCTTACTTAAAGCCATGTAAAAGATAAATTCACAATTTTTTATTAGTCAACAGATTTAATTCTATTCAAAAAGAAAGGGAAAAGTAGTTTTCATATCTTCTAGATTTTCCCAAGTTGCACTTTCTTCGTTAAACTGGTCCCACTGGACCTTACATTGTTATATTTCACGATTTGTCAAATGCAACCGACGAGTTTCCAGCACTCGAGTGGGTTTAACCATGATTATTCCTGGGTATTGGACCTGCAAGGAATTCCAATTTAACACATGTGACAAATCTGAAACATATTTCTTAAGCAAACAAATATGGAAAACATCATGCATTTGTGAAAAAGTAGGTGGTAATGCTAATCGGTAAGCTACGGGATTGATTACTTCAATAATTTCAAAAGGTCCCACAAAACGAGGTGATAACTTGGTAGCCTTGCCAAAAGTTATAGAACTCTTTCTTGGTTTAACACGAAGAAAAACCTTTTCACCAAGTTCAAATTTCCAGTCAACCCACTTTAAAGCAGCATAACTCTTCTACCTATCTACTGCTTCATTCAATCGTTCACAAATCATTTTAACTTGTTGTTCCATTTCCGTAAGGATTTTAGGCCCAATCACCTCTCTATCCTCAATGCTATCACAACTAACAGGGGTTCTACATTTTATTCCATAAAGTGCCTCAAAAGGTGCCATCTTAAGAGAAGAGTGATATGTATTGTTGTATGCAAATTCAACTAATGAGAGATACTCTTCCCATTTATACTATTGATCCATGCAATATATCCATAACATATCTTCTAACACTTGATTTACTCTCTCAGTCTGTCCATCCGTTTTCGGATGATACGCAGAACTGAAGTTCAGTTTAGTTCCAAGAGCTACATTAAGCGTTTGCCAAAATCTTGACGTCATTCTAGGATCCCTATCTGATATTATCAATTCAGGTACTCCATGTAATCTAAAAAATTTGTGTACAAATCTTTTAGCTAACACAGGAGAATCATCCTTTAGATTTCCATCAATAAAATGAGCCACTTTCATTAGTTTATCAACAACTACCAAAATAACATCATGTTTATTTCTTGACATAGGCAGCCCTTGTACAAAATCCATACTTATTACTTGTCATTTATACTACGGTACGCTATGGGGATATAATAAACCATCTTGGTGCATATGTTCTACCCTCACCCACTGACATTCAAGACAACGAGTCATAAAATTAACAACATCCTTTTTCATTCCTTTCCAGAAATATTGTTGTTTTAGATCGGTAATCATTTTAGTAATACCTAGGTGTCCAGAAAAGGGTGAATTATGAAATTCAGCTAACAATTTCTTTCTCAAATCATTAAGCAAAGGTATGTATACTCTGTTTTCATAACGTAAGATTCCTTCATTATCAAAACGAAAACCTTTATACCTTTCATCTTTTGGATCTACATCAAGCATTGTTTTTACTTGCTGAAAGTATAAATCAAATTCTAATACACTTTTCACTTCATCTTTAAACTGAGTTTTTAGTGTTATAAGAGTAGAAATGTGCTTCCTACGACTTATAGCATCTACTACTCTATTCTCTTTTCCCTTAATGTAACTTATATCAAAATCATATTGAGACAAAAAATCTAACCACCTTCGTTGTCTTGCATTCAGATTAGGCTGAGTGAAAATATATTTCAGCCCAAGATGATCAGTTTTCAACTCAAAAGGTTTACCAAGTAAATAATGCCTCCAAACTTGAAGTGCATGTATAATGGCAGCAAGCCCTAAATCATGTGGATCATAATTCAACTCATGTAACTTAAGTTTTCTACTTTCATACACTATGACATGGTCATTTTGTAACAGAACACCTCCAAGGCCCTCCCCAGATGCATCTATTACAACAGTAAAGTCTCCATTAGGATCAGGTACAACTAAAATAGGTGCTGAAGTCAACTGCATTTTTAAAATTTTAAAATTAGATTCACACTTATCATCCCAATCAAATTTCTTATCCTTTTTCTGCAATGAAGTTATCAGTGCAGCCACTTTAGAAAAATCTTTAACAAATTTTTTATAATAACCAACAAGGCCCATGAAGCTTCTTACTTCATGTACATTATTTGGTGCAGGCCACTCGGTTATTGCCACTATTTTAAAAGGATCTACAGAAATTCCTTCTTTGCTTATAACATGACCCAAATAATGAACTTCGGTATCAAAGAAAGAACATTTGGATAACTTACCGTATAACCTTCTTTTTCTCAGAATTTCCAAGACTACTTTCAAATGCTCATTATGCTCCTCGACACTTTTAGAATATATGAGAATGTCATCCAAGAATACAAGCACAAACTTGTCCAAATATTCTTGAAATATATTTTTCATTAAGTTCATAAAATTTGTAGGTGCATTAGTTAATCCAAAGGGTAAAACTGTGAATTCATAATGTCCTTACCTTGTCTGGAAAGTTGTTTTATGAATATCTTCATCTTTAATTCTTAATTGATGATACCCAAATCAAAGATCTATCTTGGAATATACCGATGCCCCATGCATCTGATCAAAAAAATCATCGATTCTAGGAAGTGGATATCTATTTTTGACTGTTGCTTTGTTTAACATCTAATAATCGATACACAATCTAAGTGTTCCATCTTTCTTTTTCACAAATATCACTGGTGCTCCCCAAGGTGAAACACTTGGTCTAATCAAACCTTTAGACAAAAGTTCTTGCAACTGAGCCTTAAGCTCAACTAACTCTATGGTAGTAATTCGATAAGACACTTTAGAAATAGGCTCCGTCCCTGGTTTGATTTCAATGGTGAAGTTAAATTCCCTTTTGGGTGGTAAACCCGGTAATTCTTTCGGAAATACGTATCTGAAATTCTGTAACAATGGATATCGTTTCATGAAATTGTTGTCTTCTTCTGTAGATTCATATATTTTTACCGCATATAAGGTACAACCTTTATTTTTGGCCTTTTTAAGTTACATAGCTGAAAATTTCCTAACTAAAATTTCTCGTTTTACACCTTGAATCTCTATTGTTTCCTGTAGATCATCTAAACATATTATATGTTTTTCAAAGTAGTCCACTTTTTCTTTATGATCAGCTAACCAATTAACGCCAATGAAAACATCATAGGATCCCAAAGGTGCAACATAGAGAACAACTTCAGTGGAGAAGTTAGGTAAGTCAAGGACTACCCCAAAAAGACACATACTAACTGTATGAACTGAATTATTACCATAATGTACAGTCCATGATTTATCCAATTTTCTAGCTTTTCTTTTAAGTTTCGAAGCAAGTTTACTAGAAATAAACATTCAGTAGCTCCTGTATCAAAAAGAACAGTTATAGGTATGCCAAATAACTTACCAAGAACTTCTATAGGTGTCACTTGCTTTTCAGCTTGTTTGTCTGCTACTGCAGCATGTATTTTATGCTGCTGATTACAATCATCCTTCTTCAAAGGACATTGGTTTGCGTAATGATATTTTCCACAGTTATAGCAGCCTCCTACAGGTCCCCTTTTAGGCTCAGAATTATTTCCAGCCTTAAAATTGTCACGTTGGCCTCCATAGGACTTCTGCCCATTATTATAATTCTTGGAAAAATTATTCCTTGTATTTCCAGCAGGCTTGTTCGATGTCATTTTCTTATTATTATCCACTGAAAACTTATTTTTGTTGCCAAAATTTTTCCATGGCCCCTTCGTGGGTGCAAGAGAAACTAAAGAAGAGTTTGGAATCTTCTTCCACACTTCCTCTTTATGAGCAGAAATAGCCTTTAATTTTTGTTCCTGCCTTATGGCTTTTTCAACAACCCCCTCCATAGTGGTTGGGCTATGAACATCAACCTCTCCTCCAATCACAGGATTCAGCCCCATGATGAATTTTTGTATTCTGAACTTCTCGTCAGTTTGGTACTGTGGTACATACTTGAGGAGTTTCGTAAACTGCTCCCAGTACTTAGTTACAGTTAGCTTCCCTTGAGCTAAGTTCTGAAATTTTGTCATTTTCTGATCATAGTAAGTTGTGGCAGCCAATGTTGCCCCTAAAATAACCTTTAAATTGATCCCAAGTGCTGTTAGTTTCATCAATATTTAGCTCAGCCTTACGGTTCTACCACCATGAAGATGCTTCATGGGAAAGCTGATATGCTCCCCAAATAGCTTTGGTTTCCTTCGAGAAGTTTCTTATTGCAAATTACTTTTGCATTTTGTTGAGCCAATTCTCAGCTCCATCTCCTAATTTGGTGCCATCAAATTTAGGTGGACTTATCCTTTTTATATCATTAGTGAGTTCTGCTGCCAACCTGACCTTTTTGTTTTCTGGTTGGACATGTACATTTCCATTGTTATTACCAACACCCATATCGGGGTTTTCCTCAGGAGGTGGCTGATTGTTATTACCAGCTTCTTCTTCCTCCTCATTTCCCATCACTTTTTGTTCAAGTACAACCAAACGATCTCTTGTGTCAAACAGGGCAGCAAGGATCTCATCAAGTTTTTGGGTTGTTGCTACTCCATCAGGTGGAGTATTATTCGCAATGTTTCCCCTTGTTCTATTCATTTTCTGTTACAATAAAATTTAGGTTTTCATCAGATTATGGACACAATAGGTCCAAGAGCTACAACCTTCAGCTCTGATACCAAGATGTAACATTCCTATTTTAATACTTTAGAACAAGGAATTTTTTTTTACACGATTAATGTTATCTGTTCTAAATACATAATTTAGAACACACATATCATAAAAATCATTCTTATAATAGATAACCATATGCAACTGTAATGACTCGGTGTACCACTGATCTATTCATTCCATGACTCGGTGAACTACCGATCTATTCATGTGTAACTTTGAGCTTGAATTTTTCTACTGAACACTTCATGTTCATGGTTCTCTTACCCTATTTTGGGTTTTGAGTACTCTGCCCAAGGAACCTATCTAAATAATTGTTATAACTATTCATCGGCATCATGATCCTTAGACTAGGTGACATAGGACAACACAATCAATAGCTTGCGATACTTTGGCCAAATATTTATAACATATTGTTCGTATTATTTATTCCTTGATGGAATACTCATCAATCTAGAATACACCCTTCACCACACTCTATTTTTATATAGAATGTCTTATACTAACCTCTGTCAGTCCCCTTGTCCCGAGTTTTAACTCTTAGGTTAGCATCATAGTTCATGTTATAAAGATGCTCTTAAAGACTAAGGGTAAGTTGACATACTGGGTCAACCGAAGTTAACCCTATATGTCAAGGTACCCTGAGTCTTAAAGGGCTGCCTCATAACCTAACTATGGTCCTAACCAGTCCTGGAGAGAAATCTTGATCAAGTCTTGGATGTGTAAATCTTAACAATCAATGCAGAAGGGTGTTGCCACATGTCATCTGCATTGTTGTATCCTCATAAAGATCCTAATCTTCTCAAGGGTACAAGCTTGTAGTTGACATGTGTCAACATCCTACTGAATAGCCTTGGAAAGATGTACATACCTCCAAGAATTTACTTACATTAAGTTATATTTGGGTTACAGGTCCACATAATTAGGTAGCCTTCCCTAACCCCGAGTTCAACACTCCTTAAGTTACCTTTATGTAAAAAGGGTTCATTTTTACAAAAGGTTTTTTAATTAGTTTAAGATTGTTTCCTGG
Source organism: Taxus chinensis (assembly GCA_019776745.2). Classification (NCBI taxonomy): domain Eukaryota; kingdom Viridiplantae; phylum Streptophyta; class Pinopsida; order Cupressales; family Taxaceae; genus Taxus; species Taxus chinensis. The sequence continues at coordinate 93,104,064 of CM034146.1, forward strand.
TTGTTGGTTGTACCTAGCAACCCTTTAACCAACAAAATAAGACAACAACCACCTAAGTTTCTTCATTTAGAAAAAGACTAAACCAACAAAGGAAATGTAACAACCTTAAAGGCTGAAACATATTAGACTTAGTACGGTTAAGTCTTAATGATTTATAACCATATATAACTTTTATAATTAATGCATTATGAGAGGGGAAAATTCTCTTCCTATTCTAGTTACATTTTAGGGCATAGTTCACTCTCAACACTCCCTAAAAATGCAGTGATCTTATTTACAATTTTTAATCACAATCAAAGTTATAAAGAATCACTAATCAAAAATGTAGTATTCAGCCATATAATTGGCTATGGCTTTCTTAAGAATTCATCAAGATTCCATTGTAAAGAATAATATGAATGCACACTCATTCATATAGATAATAAGAAGATCATCCCAAACAAGTAAGTTATACAACCACATAGGTAATATCTCACTATTTCATTCATTCATTTCAAAACCTATACAATTACAACTTATGCACTTCAGCATACTTTAAGACAATATCCTTCAACAAAAGAGGTAACTTTCTTCCATAATACAGTTTGGAAATCAAATCAGAATTCTTTGTAAAACCAATTTAGGATAGTCAATGCATCATATAAGAGTTTAAGGTCAAGTTAGGGTAACTTCCCATTACCCTCATTTGCCAATCAATGAAAACTGAATCATTCTAACCATTGCATAGTTTAGTTGCTATTTTATTTCAAGACACCAAACCAAAAATGCATGTACATAATTAATAATTGAATTCTAAATACATAATCAACAATACCCAAAAGCCACACTACTCATACCATAGTAGTGAATAATGCATTATTAGTTAGAAATAAATAGATCTTTCAGTTGCATTTAAAACATTTCAACCCTAATTCCAACTTCAAGGGAATGCAATAGCTGAACATTGATAAAAATTGTCAACATTGATGTCGTTTTTAAATAGAGTTCCATCATCGTTTATCATGGCAAAAAGAAATAGATTTCACAAGCATCTTAAGGTAACATTAAACATAGTCTTATCTTAACCAAAAAATTAAACATAATTTCCTATTAATGCTTTTCCAAGAATAACCACGAATTTGCCAGGGAAACATAACTCATTTAAGTACATTTCCTCATGTGCATAATTGTGTTCCTAATACTCGTGATTAATCACAAAAACAATAGTTAAACGATATACTACCTTACTCACAGTACCTGTAAACATAAGAACATTCAAACCCTTTCAAAATAAGAGGTACAGGCTTAAACCTCATACAACGTTTCCAAATCACGTAGCTAAAACATTCAAGTTTCATAAAGTATACCAATAATCCATTCACAAAATCAATTACCTATTTCCTTGAACATGGACCTTTTTCAATCAGAATTCTTATGGCAAAGAAAACAATCAGTTGTCCCAATCCTAACCGAAACAATAAGGAATTACCATGTTGTTTAAAACACACAATCATTTAAAAATTTTCTTTCCATGGAGCCAGTTTCTAATCTAACAAATCAGTCAGATAAGAATTTACAGCACTTCCAAACGGTTAGCAAAACTCCAAGTTTAATCCATAGCAAGGGAACAAGAATAATGAAGCAGGTTTCATTTAGGACCCAAAATTCCATGTTCAACCCAGAACCCCCCAAATTCACATAAAACCCATAATCATTGTTACCAGCCAAGCCAAAAATGCACATATATCATTAGAATAGAGTTGTTCTAATGAAAACATTTAAAGGAAAGCAAGATTTTAACAGTTAGGGCCTATCATGCCTGATAGTGTCACTAAAAAGTCGAAGAAGACCTCTGGATGCACTCGCCCCTTCTTTTCTTCTTCAGCGAAAGATTAAACAACAAAAGATTGCTACCTCCATGCCTTATATATTCTCCATGACACAGAAGTAAATTTGAAACTTTCAAAATTGCCATGCAATGAAGAGTAAATTGTTGGTTCGAAAAAATAGTGCTCATGCAGAGTGAAAAATGGAATGCATGAAAAACAAAACAACCAAGAAAAATTCCATTTGCATGCCTTCCAAAGTAATCCAAGCTCGAGAACCTATGAAAATTAATTACATTAAATTTCTTTCTCCCACCCATTTTCCATTGCCACCAACTGCTAAAGTTGGCAAAATCCAAATTAAAATAAACAATTTTTTCCATTTTTAGAGATGCTGCCACGTAAGACCCCTCTTATCAAATTAACCTCTACTAATCCTAGCAGCACTCCCTATCCTTCATCCTTATCCTTTCCTTAAATGCCATAGAAAAAACCGCCCCAAAACTTGCGACCCTCCTTAGGTTCTTTTTCATAGCATTAGTTTAGGATAGGTTAGTGACTTAGGTTAGATCATAGGTAGACTTAGTCTTAATGCCATAGGATATAACATTAGTCACCACCTTAGTATTAGGTTTACATAACCCTTAGGAATATCAAACACATAGTTTAGGAATAGGTTAGATTAACTAACCTTGCAACAATAGGTTATAGCTTAACTTAAAAACTAATAACCTTACCGATTCTAGTTTAGGTCCACTAGATAGGATTAATCAGTATACAAAATTCAAACAGAATAAAACATTCCCAGATTAGATTCAGACTTTGCATCAAGTAAATTAACTTTAGATGAAAAATTTACACACTGGCTTAAGGTCCAAGTCCTTTCTGATGCAACATGACTGAAACCAGATTTCGATTGCAATGATCTTCTAGGATTAACCTCTGAAATCCAACAAAAATTTCCTCAACAGACATATTTTATATGTAGGAGGTTTAAAAGAACTTGTACATCTAAAGTTCAATCAGACTTAATAATTCACAAAATGTTATTACATAACTGTTCATCCCGAATATAATTAAAACATTCCTTGGATCAATGCAACTGATCCAAGGATGAGTCATATAGATAGATAAATCCACAATCTTCCATAAATCAAATTGCACTCATATGCAAGGGATGAAAGAAAAAGAGTCCAAGCATATTCTGGTTCAATCAAAGATCTTAAGAGCAGAAAAGACAACCAAATCAAGCATGACTTCCTAAAACCAAAAGAAAATATCCTCATGTGGGAAAATCACATATCAACACTTGAATGCAAAGGAGAAAGTAACAACAGGAATTGTGAAATTATGATAACAATTTCTTTCTCAAATCATTTAGCAAAAGGTACATATACTCTGTTTTCAAATCATAAGATTCCTTCAATATCAAAGTGAAAACTCTTTATATCTCAAATTACTAGAATCTATAGCAAGTGTTGTCTTTACTTGTCTGAAAATAAGAATCAAGATTCCATAACACTATTTACTTCATCCTTAAATTGAGTTCTCAATGTTATAAGAGTAGAAATGTGCTTCCCTACTGACTTAGAGCGTTCAGCCACTCTATTTACTTTACCCTTGATATAATTGATGTCAAAATCATATTGAGACAAAAACTCTAACCACCTTTGTTGTCTTACATTAAGATTTGGCTGAGTGAAGATATATTTCAGCCCAAGATGATCAGTTTTCAATTCAAAAGGTTTACTAAGTAGGTAATGCCTCCAAAATTGCAATGCATGAACAATGGCACACAAGCTCTAAATCATGTGGAGCATAATTCAACTCATGTAACTTAAGTCTTCTACTTTTGTAAGCTATGACATGACCATTTTGTAATAAAATGCACGTCCTAAACCTTCACCAAATGCATCAGTTACCACCATAAAATATCCATTAGGATCTGGTACTATAAGAATAGGTGCTAAAGTTAACTGTTCCTTCAAATTTTTGAGTGCAATTTCACATTTCTCATTCTAAATTTTTTTTTATCCTTCTTCTGTAAAGAAGTTATTGGTGCATCCACCTTAGAGAAGTCTTTTACAAATTTTCTATAGTAGCCCGCAAGTCCCATGAAGCTTCTAACTTCATGTACATTCTTTGGTGCAAGCCACTCAGTTATAGCTACAATTTTTTAAGGATCTACAACAATTCCATTCTTACTTATTACGTGTCCCAAATATTGTACTTCTGAGTCATAGAAATAAAATTTAGACAACTTACCAAATAACCATCTCTTTCTTAATATTTACTAAAACTATCTTCAAATGTTCATGGTGTTCCTCAATACTTTTGGAATATATGAGAATGTCGTCCAAAAATACGAGTGCAAATTTGTCCAAGTATTATTGAAAGATATTATTCATTAAATTCAATAAATGTTGCAGGTGCATTTGTTAATCCAAAAGGTAAAACAATGAACTCATAATGTCTATACCTTGTCCTGAAAGTTGTTTTATGGATATCTTCATCCTTAATCTATAATTGATGATATCCAGATCAAAGATCTATTCTTAGAATATACCGATGCTCCACGCATCTGATCAAATAAATCATTAATCCTAGGGAGTGGGTATCTATTTTTTATTGTTGCTTTATTTATCATTCTGTAATCAATGCATAATCTAAGTGTTCCATCTTTCCTTTTTCACAAAAATTATAGTTTCTCCCCAAGGTGATAACACTTGGTCTAATCAAAACTTTAAAAAAAAAGTTCTTATAAACTGAGCCTTAAGCTCTACTAATTCTGTAGTAGTCATTCGATATGGTGCTTTAGAAATAGTTTCAGTTCCAAGTTTAATCTCAATCATGAAATCAAAACTCCCTTTTGGGAGGAAGACCTAGACAATTCTTTTAGAAATACGTCATTGAAGTCTCATAACAACAGATATTGTTCCACAACATCGTTTTTCTCTTCAGTTGTTTCAACAATTTTTTACTGCATATAAGGTACAACCCTTATTTTTATCCTTCTTAAAGTCTGCATAGCTGACAGTTTTCTAATAGAAATCTCACATTTCACACCCTGAATCTCTGATGTTTTCTCACCAGATCATCTACACAACTAATGTGTTTTTCAAAACAAACCCACTTTTAGCCTTATGTTCTGATAGCCAATTAACACTTATGATTACATCATAAGACCGCAAGGGTGCAACATAAATATCAAATTTAGTGGAAAAGTTAGGTAAATTAAGGATTACTCCAAAAATACACATACTAACTATATGAACAACATCATGTTCCCATACTATACAGTCCATGTTTTATCCATTTTTTTAGCTTTCTTTTTAATTTTTCTGCTAATTTATTAGAAATAAAGCATTCAATAGCTCTGGTATCAAAAAGAATAGTTATAGGTAAACCAAATAACTTACCTCAGAAGTTCTATAGGCGTGGCCTATTTCTCATCTTGCTTGTCAGCTACTGCAGTGTGTATCTTGTGTTGCTGATTACGATCATCCTTTTTCAAAGGGAATTAATTTGCATAATGATATTTTCCATAGTTATAACAGCCTCCTACAAGTCCTTTCCTAGGCTCAAGTTTATTTTCAACCTTAGATTTATCATTCTGAGCCCCATAGGACTTCTGTCCATTACTATTGTTCTTAGCAAACTTGTTTCTTGCATTACCATCAAACTTGTTTGTTGCTGCTTTCTTATTAGTATCAGATGAAAACTTACTTTTCATTTCAAATTTATTACATGGTCCTTTCCTAGGTGCAAGAGATGATGAAGAGGAGTTGGGATTTTTCTTCCTTCCTTCCTCTTTGTGAGCAAAAATTGCCTTTAATTTCTATTCCTGGCCTTATTAGCCTTTTCAACAACCCCTTCTATCATGGTTGGGTTGTGAACATCCACCTCTCCTTATATACCATGGGATTCAATTCCATGATGAATTTTTATATCCTATACTTCTCATCTGTTTGGTACTAAGGTACATACTTAAGGAGTATTGTAAATCATTCCCAATACTTAGTTACAGTTAGCTTCCCCTAAACTAAGTTTTGAAATTCAGTCATTTTCTGATCATAATAAAGTTGTGGCAGCCAAAGTTTCCTAAAGTAACCTTTAAATTCATCCCAGCTGATGTTAGTTTCATCAATGTTTAACTCAGCCTTCTCGATTGTCCCCACCATGAAGATGCTTCATGAGAAATTTGATATGCTCCCCATATCACCTTTGTTTCTTCTAAGAAATTCCTTATTGCAAAGTATTTCTCCATTTTTCTGAGCCAGTTCTTAGCTCCATCTCCTAATGTGGTGCCATCAAACTTGGGTGGACTTATCCTTTTTATATCATTAGTGAGTTCAGCTGCCATAACCTAGCCTTTTTGTTTTTAGGTTGAACAAGTATGTTCACATTGTTATTATTAACACCTACATAGGCATTGTCTCCAGGAGGTGGCTGATTGTTGTTGTCAGCATCTTCTTCCTCCTCATTTCTCATTACTTGTTGTTCAAGTACATCCAAATGATCTCTTGTGTCCAACAGGGCAGCAAGGATCTCATCTAGTTTCTGGGCAGTTGCTACTCCTTCCTCAGGTGGAGCGTTATTTGTAACATTTCCTCTTGTTCTAACCATTTTTTGTTATAAGAAAATTTAAGTTTCATCAGATTATGGACACAATAGGTCCAAGAGCTATAACCTTCAACTCTGATACCAAGATGTAACATTCCCATTTTAATACTTTAGAAACAAGGGAATTTTTTTTTACATAATGTTCACTATTCTAAATAAAACATTATTTAGAACACACATTCCATACCAATCAATATCATAACAGATAACCATATGCAGCTATAAATGACTCGGTGATACACTGATCTATTCATTCCATGACTCGGTTACCTACCGATCTATTCATGTTTAACTTTAAGTATTGAATACTTATCGTATACTTTGTATACTTGGTTTTCCTACCCTTACTGGGTACTGAGTGATCTGTTTAAAGAACATACCTGAATATTTGTTACCAATATTCATCTGATATCACGTTGCTTTAAACTAGGGATATAGGACAACACAACCAGCAGCTTGCAATACTTTGGCCAAAGATTTACAACATATTGTGTATGTCGCTATTCCTAGACGACATACTCATCATTTTGGAATACATCCTTCACCTCACTCCTCTGTTATCTATAATGGTCTTAACTGACTACCGCCAGTCCACTTGCCCAAGGTTTAACCCTAGCCCAAGTTAGGAACATAGTCTATTATAGGAAGACACTTTCGATGACTTAGGGTAAAAGGGCATACTCGGTTGGCCTAAGTCAACTAGATATGCCAAGGTACCCTGAGTTATTGAAATATACTCCCTATCCTAAACATGTTTACTAACTCGACCTAGAGATAAAATAAGTTCAAGTCCTTATTGTGTGTAGATCTAGATGATCAATGCAGAAGGGTGTTGCCACATGTCAACTGCAATGTTGTATCCTCGAGAAGACCCAAGTCTTCTCGAAGGTACAACCCTGCAGTTGGCATGTGTCAATATCCTACAGAAACTACCTCATCACAATGTACATACCCCAAGGAGGTTATTAATGTTAAATTAATTTGGATTATAAAATAGATTACATTGTTTATATTAACCCTAATCCAAAACTCCTTAAGTCCTTGTTCTATACTTGAATCAATTAAGCATTAAATAACTTCCTTTAACTCATGATTGCTTTTAATGTTTGTGTATTTAGTTTAACAACAATTAACAAAAATAGGACAGCCATATCATAAGTTCCACTAAATATAACTCAATCATTCAGAGAAGATGTAGGAATCAAATTGGTTGAACTAGTGATAGTCTTTATAAGAAATGAAGTATAATGATTAATGATCATGTCACCCTTCTTTTGGTTACATGTATCATTTATTGAGGAAGAACCTTCCATTACTTGATTAAGTGTTAGGGTTTATCAAACCCTTCTTATCTTTCACAAACTCTAAAGTTCCATCACATATTCATTACACATTTTAATACTATATTAGAATTGTTTAGATAAGATTGTTAACTTATGCAACTTAACAAGCTGCATCTTATTAAGGGAGATTAAACTAATTCCCTTTTATCTAACTTATCAAGTTTATCTGAATTAAACTTATAAGAGATATGAATAATATCATCAAGATAGGAATTCCATTTTCTTCAAAGATATAAGATAATTTACACAACCAATACGAGTAAACCTTCAACATTCAAATTCCTCATTAAAACTTATTCATTTACAAGACTATGTATTTCAGGCATGATGTATGACAAACAACCTTCATTCTAAAAAGAATACAACTTTTCTTTTTCAATACAATACAAGAATGAATCGAAACTCTTTACATAAGGTTCAAAATTAAATAACCCAATACAACATGAAATTTTCTGTCTTCTTTAATCACTTACGATGTCCATTTGCAAAATTTCTAGCACGGGTCAGTTCAATGAACTAAGCATGATAAGCACTAAGCATTAAAGTAAAGTGCATTCCACTAATTGCTTCATTAAATAGCTTTTCTTTCATGAAACAATTATAAAACATCATGCAGGTAATCATAAGTAATAACATCAAGAAAGAAGTACAATTACGAAATCTGGATTTACTTTTAAGAAAGGAACATTTTATAATCTGCAACTTCAGAATTATACCACAAGACTTAATTCATCCTATCAATTACTTTTAAATTAGTCAAAAAGTCTTATCATTAAATTATTTCATAAATTCATAGAGATAAAAGGACATACTTAACTTTTCCCAATTTGCAAGGGGTTAGTTACAACATAACTAATATTAGTAAGTTTCATCCCTCCATAAAGACAAAGAAGAGAATCAAATAATGAGAAGTTCAATCCATAAACTTATCAGTCAATAGAGAAAGGATCTCAAACCAACAAGGACCCCAAACCATATTTCATTTCATTTATACTATGAAATAAAATCCATCATCTATTATAAACTTAGAAATTCTTAAGCTAGTTTCTAGAAGAGAACTCAAAACCAAATGCACATTCAAGCCCGTACGCTTCCAATTTTCATACAACCTTCCCAGGAAGACCTATTCTCATCACCTAGCTCAAATATAATATCAAATCTCAAAATAAATACATAGTACATTCACAAACTGTAGAATTTCTACATAAGAGAGTATAATTCTTTCTCTTTAATACATGGTGGTTTAACAAAGATATAACAGTGGAGTAAAAGTCCTCCAATAGAAAAATATTGGGAATTCACAACAACTCTCAACTTGAAGACTGAATCCCCATTACAAACATTAACAAAAAACTGTAAATGAGAAGGTAGTTCAAAATTCCAAGAAAGAGATACATTACCAACATCCATATAAGTGATACTGTGACTTTTCAGACCACAAACAGAATAACAGGTTTGAATTTAGCATTCTACAAAAACCCACTACTCAGATGGAAGTAAATAGTTAAGTGATTCGATAAGACAAGTTCTATCCTACCTTCTTCCAACTCATCTGAACAAAATAACCACAAACCTCTCTAGTTCCTTTTAAATCATATGACAGGTAGGGTTTGTTCAACATAAAAGACACAAAGGAAGAAGTAACTCATTCCATGAACCTCTACAACTGATATGACTATTCCATAATAGAACACAGTTCCAGTTCCAATTGTTTCTAAGAACAAGGCATTCAAGATTTCCCACAAGATATAGGTACGCTTAGAGAAGATATGAATAGAATACACTCTAAAATTCACACGCCCCATAAAATTTGAAAACAAAGTGCAATCTAAAAGGTAGAAGTAGAACAACCATTCCTTCTCAAAGTCAAAACAAAGGAGGCTACAAAGAAGTTATATAGTCTACTTCGACCAAAACAACCCATAAGGACCCCTTCCATCATACATTACTAAAAGAGACTAAAGTTATCAATTCAAAGAATACTCTTAAAATATACAACCCATCGATTTCCCCCAGATACAAGAAACAAAATGACTAACAAAAAATAACTACCTACACTACGTTAAATTCATGCATCAGATTACAAGTTCCAAATAACTACAAGTTCAAATATGAGTTAAAAATGAGAATCGCATAGCTCTAATCAAAGCTCAATAATAACACCACCACCCTATTATAGGTTCAAGCCTTACATGTTTACATAAGGAAGAATTATAATCTTAGTTAAGAATTTTAAATACAGGGCACAATGCAACAACTCAACAACGAATTCAGTATTCATAAGAACTACATACAAGTTTAGTTGTTAAATACGAAGATTTAGCCAAGGTTCAAAACTTCAATAAAGTTCAAACACAATCCAAACAACCACATAGTCCCAATAAAGCTAAAACAAATCTCAGCTTCAATACAAGTTTAGAATATTCATTGAGTACTACTATAACTACCCGAACACAATCATAAACAATAGATTCAAGGCCATCCCAACAACAATTGTCAATTCATTTCAAAACAGCCCAAGGAGCTTCTAATTCAAGCTCAACGAGCTTAAGTATAGGATCAAAATGTGACAACTCAACAACAAATTCAGAACCCAACAACAAATTTAGAACTGAATAAGCCCAACTCTTTTCATATTATTTTCAAATGAAAGAAAACAAAGATTTGAATACAAGCTAAAAGCTTCAAATACAATTAACATAACTACTAGTTCAACTTATAGAGTTCAAAAGAGATTCAAGTACAAGTTGCAGAGTTCCAAAGCAAATCACATGCAAACCTCTAATCAACCAGTAAAGATAAAGTTCCCAAAAATTGTCAATAATAGAAAAGGATTTGTATTCCAAAAACCCACATAATTTCCAATCTTACATGAAAGTAAATAACCACATACATCAAGCAAATATAAAAATTTCTAGTGAACAAAATTGTTTTAAATGAATCATTTAGAAGAAAGCAAGAAATATTAATGGGTAGAGACTATCATGCCTAACAGTTTCTTTGCTGATTCGAAGAAAACTTCCAGCCAAGTTTCCAAGATCTCTTCTTCTCCAAGCAAGATCAAACAGCCATAATCTTTTTCCACAATTCCACTTATACATTCCTCGAGCTGAAAGTAGTTCAGAGAGTTCAAAAATAACCACAAGGTGGAGATCAAATTGCTGGTTTCAAAGAACTAGATAGGTCCATGGCGGAGAAAAAAATTGTGAAGCATGCAAAGCTAAACAACCCCCAATAAATTTTCCCAGCATGCCTTCCAAGACAGCTTACTCACCAAAACCCTGAGGCACATTAATTGCCATTAAAATCTAATTTTCCTGCTTATATTTCCTTTCCACCACCATTCATAGTTAGCGAGGCCTAATTACACTTCATAATGCATTTCCAAACTTAGAAATTCCTCCATGTAGGTTCCTCTAAACTTTCACTTAGCCTTGCCACACTGGCAATACTTTTATGCATTCAAAACCAAACCAAATCAAATCCTAATAAAAATCTTAGGAACCACCACTTAGTTTTCACTTTCCAATGGCCCATAGGTCCCCTTTCATATCCCATTAGTTTAGGATAGATAAAATTTTATTAGGTTAGATCTTATGTTAGTTTAAATATATAAACTTAGGATGTAAACCCCCAACAATCGTTTGCCACCCTAGGATACAATGTAGTTTTAAACCAAATACAAACAGGATTAAAAATAACTTAGCATCCCCCTAGGTCTATTTCCTTACAAACTAAAAACTTAGGCTAGAAATGTCATCCCATCGTAAAGGGGTATATTAACAATAGTTAGGTAACTTACTTAAATCTCCTATCTATTAGGGTAGACTGCATAGGTAAAAAGGTACATAATAATCTTTTTTTTTCAAGAATATGGAAGCAGGGTTTCTATTTCCCTTAGCGCCAATAAGCACCCTATAAGGGTCGATCAAGAAGAGCCAAGTTCAACACAAAACAGAATGTAAACACTATTTTACAAAATAATAAGGAATTTACAACAAACACAAGTTCAATCCATTAAGTCTCACAATCGATGAATGTTAATTTTTCATTCAGTTATAATAAGAAGATATAAAACATATCTTGGATCAATGTAATTGATCCAAGGATGAGTCCAAAAGTGAAAGGTAAGTTTCAACTCTTTAAAACCAAATTACAACTTATGCCCATGAGAAGTGAAATAGACTACTGTAGGCAACAACATACCATACCTCCAATCAAAGAGCATAATTGATTTATCCATTTCACTGCAATGATCTTCAGCAGTCAAAAGAACACATCTTTATCAAGAAAATCACATGTCAACACTTGAAATTCAAAGGAGGAATATAACCATTTATGAGGGTGTTACATATTTCATCACCCAAATAGAATCCACCTAAGCTTTTCCAAGCCATAACAAACCTAAAACCAGACATATTTTACCTTCTCCTAGGTACCTCGTTATCCATCCCCTTTTCTTTTTCACACATTCATAATCAGAAACATAAAAAATAATTATTTTCTTGCCTTGTCTGATTTAAAATGGAACATAACTTTTCCTTGAATAGTTATACACAAAAATCCACCATGATCGATATCGCATCCAAACCCTTGGTTGTTTCTAGGCCTTCTTTTATCCCAATCTATGACTTCTTACATCATAAACAAATTACATGTCAATCATGTTGACTAGTGGATCCTATTCCACCTCCATCACCTTGTATCATCCCCCCTTCCTCTAACATCACCATGCCTTTCCAATCTATTGACATTCCCATGCGTCATATATTAGATCCTCCCATCCAATCCCATCCATTCTACCTTGTTCCTATTTATCCACATCATATGTCTCCTCAACAAATCCGATCTTCAACACTTGACATATTCAATCAACCATTCCCTAATCCACCATAAACAAATTTGTCTTCACCTTCTACACCATATCAATTCAACCTATTTTTAATCAACACCATACATGAGAAACCTCCCTGTTATGTTTATGGAGCCTATTTTCATGTTAGAGTATGGCACACCTTCCATGTGTTACACTTGGGTATTTTTACGGCAGTCCCGCTCACCGGTGAGCTGGTCAAGGGGGTTCGGGGGCGAAGCCCCCGAAGCAAATTTTCATGGGTGGTTTATTAACCCATGGGTAATGGGTAACCGTTATGGGCTGTTTTTTGGGCCCATGGTTTTTTTCGGTCTTTCGCCCATTGTTTTGATACCCACGGTTTTTGCCCTTAGTTTTGATACCCACGGTTTTGTATCAAATTGCTTAAGCAGTTGTCTATTTATATGGTCTTATGCATATGATAGATAGACAAGCAAATGTATTGCAGATGTGTTTTGAATTCGGCTGTGAATTCTGTAGAGTTTGTTGAGCATAGTTCCAAACGGATCTGGGTATTGTATTGAGAGAGCAGTGGATTCTAATAAAATTTGACCAAGTGATTCTTGGTGGACGTAGCCCAAATTGGGTGAACCATGTTAAATACTGTCTCTTTGTGTTGTGTTATTTTATTCTGTAATTTTATTTGAGATCTGTAATAATTTCTGCATATTAGTTTCTTTTGTTGCGATTCTGTGAGGGATTATTCTGCATATTTTATCTCTTATTTCCTAACAATTGGTATTAGAGCCTGGTTTGGTTTGCTGAAGTGTTGAATCACAGGGAAATTTTTATCTTGAGTGGGAGCTATGGCAGATGATGGAAGATCTAGGGTTGATAAATTCAACGGGCAGAACTTAAGTCTTTGGAAGATGCAAATGGAAGATTACCTTTATCAGAAGGATCTTTATACTCCATTGTTTGAGAAGGTGAACAAACCCTCGAGTATGATAGATGTGGAATGGGATTTGTTTGATCAGAAGACACTTGGAACGATCCGGCTGTGTCTTGCATCTTCGGTATTATTTAATGTTTCAAAGGAAAAGACTACAAAAGATCTAATGGATGCATTAGGGAAGTTGTAAGAAAAACCCTTTGCCTCTAATAAGATATTTTTAATGAAAAAGTTGTTTAATATGAAGATGTCTGAGAATAGTTCAGTAGAAGATCATTTAAATGATTTTAATATGGTAGTGAATATGCTAGCTTCAGTTACAATAGAATTTGATGAAGAAGTTAGGGCTTTATTAATTCTGTGCTCTTTACCTGAGAGTTGGAATAGTCTGGTAATGGCGGTAAGTAACTTGGTTCCAGCTAACTCGAAGTTGAAGTTTGAGGATGTTGTAGGGGTGATTCTAAGCAAGGAAATGTGAAAAAAAAGATCTGGGGAATCTTCTACTTCAGGGAATGCTTTGACAGTGGAAACTAGAGGGAGACAGAAGAATAGAGGAAACCGTGGAAAATCAAAAGATCGGGCAAGGTCAAAATCCAAGAACAAGATTACATGCTGGAATTGTGGAAAGCCTAGGCATGCAAAGAAGGACTGTTGGGAGCTTCGGGATAAGAAGAAACAACAAGAAGAAAACAAGGAGGCAAATGTGGCAATGGGTAATGTATGTCAGGATGCTTTGATTCTTTCTTTGCACAATATTACTGAATCTTGGGTTTTAGATTCAAGGGCTTCTTTCCATGCTTCTCCACATAGGCATTATTTTGTTGATTATGTTCAAGGGGATTTTGGGCATGTTTTTCTTGGTGATGATGAGCCTTGCAGCATAGTTGGAAAAGGTTCTATTCAGGTTAAGATATAGAATGGGAATACTTGGCTATTGAAGGATGTCAGACATGTGCCTACATTAAAGCGAAATTTGATATCGGCAGGGTAGTTGGGAAGTGATGGTTGTACTGTGATATTTACAGCAGACTCTTGGAAGGTTACCAAGGGTGCTCTTATGGTGGCAAGAGGTAAGAAGGTTGGAACCTTGTATTTAACCACTGATAATACTAATGATTGTAATATTGTGGCTTCAGATGCAGATACAACATTATGGTACTATAGGCTCGGTCATATGAGCCATAAGGGCATGGACATCATAAAGAAGAATTTTCCTGGATATACAGAAACAGGTTTGGAGTTCTGTGAGAACTGCATATATGGGAAACAGAAGCGAGTAAGGTTTCTCAAGGTTGGACCTACGAAGAAAGAGAGTAAGCTAGAGCTGGTACATTCTGATGTGTGGGGGCTGGCTCAGGTATCATCTCTTGGGGGTTCAAGTTATTATGTTACTTTTATTGATGATGCAACAAGGAAAGTTTGGGTTTATTGTATTAGACACAAATCTGATGTATTTGACACTTTTGTTAAATGGAAAGCTTTGGTAGATAATGAAATAGGTCTTAAGCTAAAATGTCTCAAGTCAAATAATGGAGGGGAGTATTACAGCAATGAATTTGATGATTACTGTTCTAAGAATGGAATCCGTAGGTAAAAGATGGTTCCAGGAACTCCACAGTAGAATGGGGTATCAGAAAGGATGAACAGAACAATAATGGAACGTGCTAGGAGCATGAGGTTACATGTAGGACTGCCTCTTTCTTTTTGGGCAGAAGTGGTGAGCACAGCTGTGTACTTGATAAACAGAGGACCCTCAAGTGCCTTGGATGGAGGCATACCTGAGGAGGCATGGTATGGTAAGAAATTTGATTATTCATTTCTTAGAGTCTTTGGATGTGAAGTGTTTGTTCATATAGACAAGGATGATAGGACCAAGCTAGAGGCTAAATCAGAAAAATGTACTTTCATTGGTTATGGTGGTGATGACTTTGGGTTTAAATGTTGGAGTATTAAGAACAAGAAAATCATTCGGTCTAGGGATGTCGTCTTTAATGAGAAAGTCATGTATAAGAAACAGTTGCAGGAAAACAAGGAAGAATCCAAGAAAGAATATGCAGTGGTAGAGGATCTTCTGGATGGGAAAGTGACCCATGAATCAGTTCAAGAACCTACTCAACAGGAACCCCAAACTCCTACGATGAGGAGGTCTTCTAGGGTAAGAAAAGAACCTAAACGGTTTTCCCCTTATCTTTATTATTTATTACTCACTGATAGTGGAGAGCCAGAGAGCTTTGATGAAGCAATGCAGGTAGATTCCAGTAAGAAGTGGGAGCAAGCCATGGATGAGGAGCATAAGTCTCTCATGGAGAACCAGACTTGGGATTTGGTGAAGCTACCAGAAGGCAAAAGAGCATTGTAGAACAAGTGGGTGTACAGAGTTAAAGATGAAGAAGGAGGAAAGAAAAGATATAAGGCCCAATTGGTGGTCAAGGGGTTTGCACAGAAACAAGTTATAGATTTTGATGAAATTTTTTCTCCTGTAGTAAAAATGACTTCTATCAGAACTGTTCTTGGAATAGTAGCAGTAGAAGACTTGCACTTAGAACAGTTAGAAATAAAGACTACATTTCTCCATGGTGATTTGGAGGAGGAGCTATATATGCAGCAACCAAAAGGATATGAAGTCAAAGGTAAAGAGGAGATGGTGTGTAAACTGAAGAAGAGCTTGTATGGCCTGAAACAAGCTCCATGTCAATGGTATAAGAAATTTGATAGCTTCATGATGGAGTAAGGTTATATCAGATGTCATTCTGACCATTGTGTGTATACAAATAAATTTGAGGATGGAAGTTATATTATCCTATGTTTGTATGTTGATGACATGTTGGTTGCAGGTAAAAACATGCAGGAAATAAAAGTACTCAAGAAGCAGCTAAGTGAATCATTTGCTATGAAGGATTTTGGTGTAGCCAAACAAATCCTTGGTATGAGGATATCTCGGGATAGGAAGGAATGAAAGATGACTTTATCTCAGGAAGAGTACATTAAGAAGGTCTTGGAGAGGTTTAATATGCAGGATGCTAAACCGGTTGGGACTAGTTTGGCAGGCCATTTCAAGTTATCAAAGGAGTAGTGTGCCAAGATAGAGTAGGAAAGAAACCAGATGTCCAAGGTACCTCACTCATCAGTAGTTGGCAGTTTGATGTATGCTATGGTGTGCACTAGGCCTGATATTGCCCATGCAGTGGGAGCTGTGAGTAGATTTATGAGTGATCCAGGTAAAGAACATTGGCAAGTAGTAAAGTGGATCCTTCAGTATTTGAGAGGAACCATGGGGACAGTTTTGTGCTACAGTGGATCAGACACCACTTTACGTGGTTATGTAGATTCAGACATGGCTGGAGATGTAGACAGCAGGAGGAGCACAACAGGTTATATTTACACTGTAGGTGGGACAGCAGTGAGCTGGATTTCACGAGTATATAAGCTGGTGGCTTTGTCAACCACAGAGGCTGAGTATGTTGCTGCCACAGAGGCAAGCAAAGATATGATTTGGCTACAACAATTTCTTGAGGAGTTGGGGCATAAGCAGGAGGAATGTAAGCTATATAGTGATAGTCAGAGTGCTATACACCTAGCTAAGAACTCTGCTTTCCACTCCAAGACGAAGCATATATAGTTGAGATATCACTTCATCAGGACAGCTTTAGAGGAAGATAAGTTGAAGTTGGAGAAGATTCATACCAGTCAGAACCCTACAGACATGATGACCAAGGTGGTCACAAGGGATAAAATAAATCTATGTTCAGATTTGGTTGGCCTTCGCGGATGACAGTGAAAGGTTGAGAAGCTTGCTCAGTGGAAACTAGTCTCCAAGTGGGAGATTGTTATGTTTGTGGAGCCTATTTTCATGTTAGAGTATGACACACCTTCCATGTGTTACACTCGGGTATTTTTATGGTGGTCCCGCTCGCCAGTGAGCGGGCCAGGGGGGTTCGGGGGTGAAGCCCCCGAAGCAAATTTTCATGGGTGGTTTATTAACCCATGGGTAATGGGTAACCGTTATGGGATGTTTTTTGGGCCCATGGTTTTTTTCGGTCTTTTTCCCATTGTTTTGATACCCACGGTTTTATATCAAACTGCTTAAGCAGTTGTCTATTTATATGGTCTTATGCATATGATAGATAGACAAGAAAATGTATTGCAGATGTGTTTTGAATTCGGATGTGAATTCTGTAGAGTTTGTTGAGCATGGCTCCAAATGGATCTGGGTATTGTATTGAGAGAGCAGTGGCTTGTAATAAAATCTGAGCAAGTGGTTCTTGGTGGACGTAGCCCAAATTGGGTGAACCACATTAAATACTGTCTCTTTGTGTTGTGTTATTTTATTCTATAATTTTATTTGAGATCTGTAATAATTTCTACATATTAGTTTCTTCTGTTGCGATTCTGTGAGGGATTATTCCACATATTTTATCTCTTATTTCCTAACACTCCCTCCACATCTATTTTATCTACCTCATCATCTACTCCCATCTTAGATATTGTTCCTACACCTCCTTCAAGGGATACCCTCACATCAACCATACCCACAATTGCATTACCTACCACCTTAACCTCCACCACTTCTCTTGCATTACCTATCCAAATCCATTTAGACGCATAAGTAACTAGCCATTCATATAGTTATATCAGAAAGATAGCAAAGAAGCTCTCGTACAAACATTCATACATATTTTGATCCACCCATGCACGTGTGTCGAACCTAGATCCAATGGTAAACCTCCATGCGTATTCTTCTTCCAAATATTTAATCCACTCCTCAACACTTGCTAAGGTCAATTGTTATGTCTTCATCACGAACCATCCTGATAATAACTCAAAAAGAGGTCCTAGTAATGGAACCAATGATGCAACCTAGAATTCACCAGTAAAATCCTTGGTACACTGGCACATCACTTAGCCTAGACTGAGCGCTCACCCAAAGCATGCAAAGGGACCAGAACCCTCTTTAGGATTGCTGTTGTAGGAGGTTGGCATGATGAAGACTTAATACATTCATATCCATAATTAATATAACATTCTACATAGCATATTTAGATCTAGATCTTAAAGAATCCTGAATCACACAATAAACATAGTGAAATCATTTATGCAGTAATAAACTATAAGCATGATTAACACCTTGATTTAGTTAATAACCTCCATTACATTAAATGAAGTAATACACAAAATATTCCTTACAATAACAATAGTATAAGCTTATGTGCGTAACTGAACTTGAAAACATAACTTCACACTTATTTTTCTCTGACACTCTCATATTAATATCTATCTCTATATATCTCATACTACACAGACCATTACATATTTATAAGGGTGAGGAATTTCCCTTCACCAATTATCTAATCCCAAAATAGGTCACATGTTATTATTAGCCATGCGCCGTTACAATAATAGCCACACATGCAAGTGCGCTAACAATATACTTATTCTAGTTAACTGTAAGTAGTAAATCTATTCTCAGCTCATACCCATGTAAAGAAATTCGTAGCTGATCTTCCAAAAATAGCCAATGCATGTTACACAAGTCTTTAACCAATTTTTGTTTTCAGCACGCTATCTCCAAAAATAGATCATACATGTGAAAAGGGATAAGTCCCAAATCTATCTCTCTTCTTCACGTGTGATTCTTTATTGAACATTACGTTCCTTTGAACGCACTATTCTTCCATGTGAACCTTCTATATGTTTTTTGCTAAGCGCCAAATTTTGATTGACCAACATTACCCCACACTAATTACATTTCCACCCTAGAAATGGTTGTCTCCAAAATGAATCAAAGAATATGAATAGAAGAATAGAAAGAATTTTTATGAATAATGACTTTACCCTGCAGCATATTCTAATTCAACCAGAAGAATCAATTCAGGATATTATTATTTTATTTCCGCCTCTAAAGTTTGCTAATCATTGAGCGCATCCTCTGCCTTTTCTGGGATATCTACTATAATTGACTCTATCTCATCTTTTGCAATATTTCCTTTCTCATTCTGTAAGACCAAAACAATGCTAGATATTACAGTCATTCTTCTTTCTAATAAATCCATCTTTTGTGTGAGGAGTTTCCCATGTTCATCTAGCCTTTCCTTGTGTGTTTCTTATGCTGTTGTAAGGGCCTCACGCTTCTTGACAAGTGCATATAATTCTACGTAGCCTAAGGTCTCATACTTCATGGATTTTAGGACTTCATTGTTTTCCATAATAGTCTTGGTTATTATAATGGCTTTTGGGGCTGTACAAATATTTAACACTTGATTTGTTGTCTTCACTTCCTTCTACAAGATTTGGATAAATGCCTCATATGATGCAATCTTCCTCATCACCAAAGCCTTTTCTTACTCTGCTTCATGCTCAAGATTCTTTGGTGCTAGTATGTGTAGAGTTCCATATCCAAGCACCAAGTCCACCAAGGTACGTACATAATGCATCACTGAAGGAAAATTTTCTGGTACCTTAGATTCTAGGTGTGGTATCGCCTTCAAGAGAAGGTCTCCAATTTCCTCTATCGTGATTATAAATGCACTATTCTTCTTTTGATCCAAGTCCTTTTCTTGCTTTAGACATGCTATTTCTAATTCCTTAGTTTTGATTTCTTCTCTTAGCACCCTAATTATTGCAGCATTATCCACATTTTGTCATGGCACCTCTGTCGAGACTCTTACCAAAGCATTACTCAGTTGTTAATATGACATAATAGTAGGCTTTACTATTATGTGTCTAGCCTGAGGTGTCTTATTCAACCTACTTGATACACATGACTCTTCACATGTACATAAAATTCCAGTTCATCCATGTGTGTGTGCATAGACAATGAAAACTACTTCTTTGTGCACATGGTTGCCATATCTTCATCCATCAGCTACCACCCATACAACTTCGGTTTCATTGTGCTTTGAAAATGGGCACAAATAATTTTACCTATGCCCTCAACATAGCCCATGACCAGTGCAACATATTCTCCACTTGTTCTTTTTGATCTTGGCCCCTTAGGAACACGAGCATTAAGATTTGGAGCTTGTTCTGCTATGCCCTAAGTAGTCTCTTACGCTGTCTCATATGCCTCCTATTCTCCTTGTTCTCCATCCTTCATTTCTTCATCCTTTGGATCTTCCACATTCTCTGGAGGTTAGGATATTTAGGTGCACTATCCTTAGACTCTTCCATTTCCTCGTTCAGATTCAAATTCCTTCTTCTCTTCTCAGCTGGCTTCTTATGTGGAGAGATTCATGGTGATCTACACACTAATTTTGGAGTAGCACCTTGGGTTATTATTCTCCTAAATACCCTTTTGAAGTGTCATTCTCCTTGTACTACATCCAAGTCCTCATCACCTTCCTCTTCTAGCTAGGGTGGAGTAGTCACACACTCAGCTTCTAACCTATCTATACGCTGCCTCCTACCTCTGTGCTCCAAACCACTACTATCTTCATGCTACTCTTCTTCACCATCTACTTATAGTTTCTCTATGGGCTTAGGTGCTGGAAAATTTTCCATTGTATGCTTACATTTTGGCAGCCCTGGGAGTGCGACATCATTATCCACATACTTATTGTTCTCTAGCTTGGTCTTGAGTTGAAGGTACATAAGCGATGCTCTAGTGTCCCAAACTACCAAGCTTACAGGCTTCATGCTCATAACATCTGAACTAGCCTCTCAATGTAGGCATTCTGTCCTAGATATACATGTCTTTCTAAGTGTATGGTAGTCACAATCTACCTTGTCTGCATTGAATCTTAGGTGGAACACATACGAAAACTGGTGAACTGATGCCTAGAAATATTGTGTTGTGAAGGCATATGGTAATTTGCACTATGGGATCCAAGCCCCATCTTTCATCGCAAACCACATGATGCAAAAGTGCCGGTATACCACAGACTACACTATCTTCCCTACTACCGAAGGTAACTCCTTGGTTATGCACCATTCTTCTTCGGACGCTGCACGAAGCCTATCATACCACTTCTCCACCCTCTACTTGAATGGTCCGCTCAGTGATCCTTCACACAAGAACTTGTCAAATCTTTCTGCAAGTGAATTGTTTTCCATAGGGTATTCCTAGATTTTCTCCTTTGGCCCATCAGGAACCCTGATTCCATAAACACTAGAGACAATAGAACAGCCTCAAAATTGATTTTCTCTCCTATGTGTGCTTCTTCAATGATGGTTTCCACAATGTAACTAGAGATGTTATAAGTCACTCCTTGTGACATCTTCTTCACAATGTGTAGCCAAATTGTGTTTACTTGTGACCATCTTTCTTGGTCAGGAAACTTTGTCACTAAGTGTGCAACTACTTGTATGATTGGGTACTTCTTTATTTTATCAATTTCCATGCCTTACAAACCCTTGGTATACCCCAACTCCTTCATTTTTTCTAGGATTATGGCCTTATTAGTTAAATCACTATCTAGATCTACCCCTGTGCCTTTCAGCCCTATTACTATTGACATCAACACAATTGTGATCCTTACCCTGCATCCTAAAAAGTAGAAGAAATATTCATGTACCCTTTGTTATCCAAAATAAGCCCATACTTGTTTTGGTTAACTTGCCTTCATTCTTCCTTCCTTTTGTTGTAGGCATATTTTTGTAACTTTAAATCTCTTAAAAGTTCCTAGAGATGACTTCATCAGATAGGATTTTTCTTCCCCTTTCCAGAAAAGTGACGAAGTCCTCCTAACTCCAAATATTCTAAAAGTTATGGCTCGGAAAAGGTGGGATGCAAATTTTTCCCAAGGATGAAGGTGGGTTAGTGGAAGAAAACTTGACACTTAGCCATTTTGGCTAAAAGGTGCAAAGTCACAAGCTGGCCCACGGGACCGCGGAGGGGAAGCAAGTGAGTTAGCAGAGGCATGGAGAAATTGTTGGCACTTAGCCCTTTTGGGAAAAAAACTTAAGGGTTAAAATTTGGCCGCACCCCCACATCAAATCTGATGATGACACATGGCAACTAGCGCCAAGGCGAGCAGTCAGAGAAACAAAGGGAATTTTTCCCTTTTACCAAAAAATCTGAAGGAGAAAAAATAAACCAAGGTCTAGCATTCATTAGAAAGGTGCCATGTGTGCAGTCTACGTCAACAACGTCTGTGGATCAATCAGAGAGCACCATGTGTCATCAGAGTGGTGAGGCCGCAGAGATTTTTGGGAAAATTTCCCAATTTTACGAAAAGGGGAAAAACGTTGTTTTGAAGCCCTACATCAACCAGAAGGTGCCACATGTCATCATAGAAGTGGGGTGTGGAGATTTTCTAGAAATTTTTCCAAATTTGAAAAAAGAGGGAAAAAGTTCAAATTTCGGCCCGCGAACCCGAATTTTGCCCTAATTTTGCCCTGTTTTCCCTAAATCTTCAAAGAACCATATCTTTCGAACCATAGCTCATGTTTTCATGATTTTGGTGTCATTGGAAATTTATTGAAACTATCTACACGATGGAACCATAAATTTTGAATTTTGATAGAGTTTGACGGGAACAATTTGAAGAAATGTCTCTGGTATGGGAAAAAATGCAGAACTGACCCCCAACCACCAAAATATATGAAGTATGGTGTCTGTTTCTTCTCCAGCATGGCAGAATGTCTCAAAAAATGGATTTTTGAGGGTGCCCTTGCTATTTTAATGAATCTTGTTGGTGGTTGGAGATGTCGAATCAATTTGCCTACGTTTTTCACCTTTCTTCGTTCTGTTTGATCAATAAATGCAAATTTTCATCTCATTGTAAAGGGTTGGACATTTTTGTTCTTGTAGACTCCCCTCCTCGCCTTGGCATGTGAATTCTTGGAGTTTTAGGCCTCCCATTGGAACTACAATACATGTTTTTCCTCCTTTCCATTTTAATGCATCGTATCAAAAAATAGGAATGATAAAACATGGTTTATGAATGAATTTTCAATCCTTTCTGTCATTTATTGTTTCCTTCTAATCCTTCATTACATTTGGGAAATTTTTGCATGTTATAGTGTTCCATTTTTATGATCTATGTCTGTTTGTAAAAATAGAGGTCGATCACTCCTTTGATATATCACCATTTTTTACTTAGTTTTGTTTCCTTTTGCATCTTTTAACTCTGTCTCCTTGGAATCTAGAGTAGGATTTAGTATTGAACCTCTACAAAATTCATGCATACACCTAAACAAAGGGGTAAGAACCAGATTTCTCTAGATATTTTTCTCACCTTACAAGGTCCCACACCTTGGAGAAAACTCAATGTTGTGCAATCACACTAAATGACCCAATTCTAAACTGCATATCTGAAGGTCATTTAGGAGGTGTTGTAGATTTGCACTAATAGTTTTGGCACACCCAGTGGGACCTTAGAGGTATTCATCTTCATTACAACAAATTTGATGTGTAAATTTTGTAAGTTTCTTGCTTGAAAGAGCCTTGATTTGCACATTTGACGACTCTAAAAGGATAGAATCAACTAGTTTCAGGAGTCCAAGCTTGAAGATTCATGAGAAGGATCCAAACAAGGTCAAGTACTAGAGAAGAGGGGTTGTTTAACTATCTGTAATTATCCCCAAAAAGAGGAGAAAGAGGAAGAAGGATTCAAAGGTCTCCATCTCCACCAAACAGAACTCTATCAACTCCTCCACCTGGTAGACCTTTCATCCAATCAACAAGGGTTCTCAAGCCAATCAGAATGGCTCAACACAATCCTTATGTCAAATTTATTGGCAATAACCCAGTTCCAATTACAGCATTAAAGAACATCCCATACTTTACTGGAGAAAATCAAACCACTTCTGGTGATCATGTGAAGGAAATTGCTAATGTTTGTGCAATCTATGAGATTGTTGTCAAATTGTTGGCATCTTCATTCAAAGGTAAAGCCTTGCAATGGTTCAGAATACTGATAGAAGATCTATCCAAAATTAGAACCAGTTGTGCACAGCTCTCCACAATGAGTTTGGAGAGAAAGGGGACAACTTGTCTCTATTGGAGTAACTAACAACTATTAAGAGAGCTCCCAATGAGTAGCTAACAGACTTCAATTTCAGATTTTAAAGAAAATGGGATAGAATCCCATTAGCAATGAGGCCAACAGCTCAAGGTGATTTCTTATACTTTCTCAAGGCTTTAAATTCTAACATTTCTATGTTGATCCAATCCATGGGAGGTGCAACTATACCTGCAGCTTACAACATCGTCATTAGGGTTGATAATTGTTTGATCCAAGCTAGTAAACTTGCACCTAGGCCTCCTATGCCCTTATATCCAAATTTGTAAAACCCAAGTAGTAGTCAAGCACCTACTTTAGGACCTATTCCCACTCCTAGAAATCAGAGTTCAAAGGAAATTTCTACATCATCCTCTACTGCCTCAAATGGGTTTCAAGAAGTTATGAAACAATTGCAATATTTGGGAAATGAGATGGTCATGCTCAAGAGGTAGCAAGATCAAAGTTTTAGGCCTTCTTATCAGCCTCAAACTCAGCCTAATAGACAACAATATCAGCCTAATAGGCCACCCAACCTAGTTGTAAATCAAAATCAAGTAAGGCCTCCTGCCAATAGACCATTTCAGCCCTATAACCCCAATGTTGCATCTACTCTAAAGCCTTAATACCAGTGTAAAATAATATAGCTCAAGAGTATGATTGGTGTAACCCATGCAATGAACACCACAACCAATCTATGTGCTTCAATGGTGCTTTGAACCAAGCTTTGATGGTGACAACAACTGGTGTAGAGAGTGAAGTAAGTCAAGAAACAAGCCAACAACAAGGGACATTTCAACAAGATACAACTCCAAATGAGACTACACTTGTGAATTGTTAGGCTGAAGATTTTTGTGGTATGAATCAAACACCTTCTCAGAGTGTAGCAGCTAACACATGGTCAAAAGAGAAATATTTGTGAAGGGTATTCATTAGATCCAAGTGATTCACAACCTTACATCGCTCCACAAGGTGTTGGAAAACAAAATGTAGTTCCAAATGTGCAAGAACAACCCAAGCCACCTTCTAGACTAGCTCAAATACCAACTGTTGTAGCCCATGTACAAGAAAATAATGTGTAGACTAAATGGTAGAAAAGAGATGGTTCATCCCCATTTAACATTATTGAACAAATTAAGAAAACAATGTGAACATATCTATGTGGGAGTCATTATCCATCATAGGACAAAGGGATCTATTACAAGCTGCCATGAAAAATTGGTCAACCTCAAATCAGCTAGCTCATATGTAAGAGAAGGTACTCACAAACGCTAATCAGCTTGAAGGGAATCATGGAGGACAGAAACATAAAATTTTGAATCCCCCTCCAATCTACGTTTCATTAATCATTGGGGATAAAATTTTACATAATTATATGATTGATTCTAGGACAAATAGTTATGTGATGCCTAAGAAAATAGTTGATTAGTTGGGCCTTTAATATAAAGTCACCTCCAAGGGGGTGGTGCAATTAAATGGGACAACAGTAGCAACAGTTGGGATAATTAAAGATTTGAGCCTTACTTTGCATGCATGCCCTAATGTCACTATTTTTCAAGATGTGTCGGTGATAGATTTTCCACCACTCTTTGTCAATTGTTTGTCAAGGGATTTCACAGCTAGAATTGGAGGATACCTATCTACTGATTGGTCACACATATTGTTTAGGAAAAAGTATGCATCTAAGGCCATAATCAGGTTTGAAACTATTGCAAACTTTCACATTGAGCCCCATACTCCAAACCCAATCAATGTCAATCGTTCAACATTTGATCAAGAGGATTATCCAAGCACACATGAAGTTGACACCAAAGTTGGAAGCATTCCAGATTTGAATCTTGACGAATGGGAAAGAAAGGTACATGCTTTTGATCCCTACAAGCAAATAGAGGAATATAAACTAGGAATCTATTATATGCATAAAGAAAATCAGCCTCTTCCTAGCATCACTAAGCTAGACCATAAAGATGACAATGAGGTATGGCAGTTGTTCTTTGATAGATCAAGAAGTAGAAAAGGTGCAGGAGGAAGAGCTATGCTTGTTTCACCTTAAGGCATTAATTATTATTTCAATTTTATATTTTAGTTTACATGTTCTAACAACATTGCTAAATATGAGGCTTTGATACATGGATTGCATTGGTCAATGAAGACAGGCATAAAAAACATACAAGTCTTTAGTGATAGTGAGCTGATTGTTAATCAAGTTAAAGGACAACATGCTGCCAAGAATGAATTGCTCAAGAGTTATAAGAATAGGGTGTGGGACCTCATTGATGATTTTTAGGGCTTTTGCATCAACTCCATCCTTAGGAAAGAAAACCAAGTTGATGACAAACTTGCAGTAGTTGGAGAAACTTTTGATGTTGTGGAGAGTATCATAAGAGATTAAATGTAGCCAAACATCCATGTGATTGTGAGGCCATCAATTCCAGAAAATAATGCAAGTTGGCAAGTGTTTGAGAGTGACAAACAAATCATCAATTTCTTGCAAGAGGAAGCTAAGTTCTAAGCCAAAAATCAAGAAAAGTTGGAACAGTAGTATGGTGATCAAGTGGTACAGCTGAGAACCAACAAATTGCCAAAAGGAATTGTGAATTTAGAGTCTATCTTCAATCTTAATTATCAATTTAGGAAGGATAAATAAAACATCCAAGTCAAGGGAGAGGATTCAGAGCCCATCTCAGTTGGAGAAGGAAAGTCACTTCAAATTGGTAAAGTGGCAACCAAGCAAGAAATGTATGAATTCATGCAACTTTTCAAAGATTTCCCAGATGTATTTTCTTGGAGCTATGCAGACTTGAGAGGTTTCAATCCCAAGCTAGCTCAACAGACAATTGAACTAGATCCAAGTGCCAAGCCCATCAGGAAAAAATATAGACCTGTCAATCCACACATCGAGCCTCTCATGAAGAAGGAATTCAATAAGTTAATAGAGGAAAGTATCATATTCCCCTTCAAGCATTCAAGATGGGTTATAAACTTGGTTCCAGTTATAAAGAAGAGTGGAGAAATCAAGTCATGTGTATACTTTAGAGATTTGAACAGAGCATCCCTCAAGGATCACTATCCACTTCCTTATATAGAGCATATTTTGCAATTTTTTGCTAGCTCTGAGAGGTTTTCATTGCTAGATGGTTATTCAGGGTATAATCAGATCATGTAAAGGAAGATGATGAGTTCAAAATAGCCTTCACCACTAAATGGGGAGTCTATGCATATAGAAAAATGCCATTTGGGCTATCTAATGCCGGAGCTACTTTCCAAAGGGCAATGGATATGGCATTCAAGGGATTGATCAAAAAAATAGTGCTGATATACCTAGATGATATTAGTGTATTTTCTAAAAGTATAGTAGACCATCTCTTTCATTTGAGACAAGTGTTCCAAAGATGTAGAAGATTTGGGGTATCCTTGAATCCCAAAAAAACATATTCCTAGCTCATGAAGGCAAGCTACTAGGCCACATTGTTTCCAAAGAGGGGTTAGAAATTGATCCAGAGAGGGTTGAAGCAATAAGAACACTGCCATTGCCAAGGCATAAGAAGGCTCTTCAAATTTTCTTGGGAAGAAACAATTTTTTTCGAAGGTTTGTTCCAAACTTTACAGCCCTTGTCAAGCCAATAACTATGATGTTGAAGAAAAGTGTTGCATTTAGATGGATAGCTGAAGGTAAGGTAAGTTTTGAGGTAATCAAAGAAGCTATCTCATGGGCTCTAACTCTCATTAACCCAGATTTCTCCAAAGATTTCATCCTTTATGCATTTTGTGGTGGTGACACAATTTCTGCAATTTTAGTACAACATAAAAAAGAAAATGAAGAGCAGCCAATTGCCTTCTTTAGCCAAAGCTTGGAGGACTATGAAGTAAGGTATTCATTCATTGATAATCATGTTCTTGTAGTGATTAGGAGCTTGAAGAAATTTAAGCATCTAGTTTCAAACAACAAGGTTCAACTGTTGATTTCTCATGTGGGAGTTAATGACTTCCTCCTCAACAAAGATCTAAATGAAAAATGTGCAGGGTGGATTACTCATGTCATGAAGTATGAAATTGAGATCAAAGTCACCAAGATGGTCCAAGGAAAGAAATTGTGTGATAAATTGGCCTTGAGTCAACCAATTGAAGCAAGCAAAGAGAAGGATGTTGTTTTGGTACTACAAGATAGCTAAGAACAAAGAGATGTTCAAGAAGAAAATGGTAGTGTGCTCACTCCTTATTGGACCCAAGACACACTGCACTTCTTATAAATAGGCCTATTCCCTCCAGAGATGAACAGAGCCAAAATAAGACACTTCAGATTGTAGGCTATTTTGTATGCACTTGTTGATGGCATCTTGTTCAAAAAGGATATCAATGGAGTGTTGCTGAGATGCATTGGGACAAATCAGATTGAGAAGATGTTAGAAGAGTTCCATGATGGATCAGTTGGGGGTCATTTTTCTCCAAGAGTGACATCTCTCAAGATCATGAAGGCTGGTTATTATTGGCCCAAAGTGTTTGGTGATTGTTATGCATGGATCAAGAGGTGTAATAATTGTGCATTCTTCATAGGTAAGGAGAGGTTAGTAGCACTTCCATTACTCCCAATATTAGTTGACCAACCATTCAGGAAATGGGGTTTGGAATTCATTGGAGTCATTAATCCAAACTCAAGCCAAGGGCACAAATGGATTCTTATAGCAATAGATTACTTCACCAAATGGACTGAGGCGGTGGAACTCAAAGAGGAAAATGAATCTAGCATTCTAAACTTCTATGAGGGGATAACAACTAGATTTGGTATACCTACCGCTATAATATTAGATAATGCATTGGAATTCATAGGATCAAAGATAACTAAATGGGCTATTAGAAATGGGATCTATTTGAGCACTTCATCAAATTATTACACTTAAGGTAATGGCCAAGCTGAGTCCACAAACAAGAATCTATTAAGGATCATTAAGAGGACTCTTGATAAAAAATCAAAAGACTTGGCACACTAAGCTCAAATCAGCTCTATGTACTGATAGGATAACTCCCAAGAGATCCACAGGTAACTCTCCATTCAGACTTGTTTATGGGAAAGAGGCAGTCTTTCCTATATCACTTGAGTTGCCAACATTGGAACTCATGAAGCAATTGAAATTGTTGGATTTTGAGCCCATGGAGGTTAGATATGCAGAATTGATGGAACTCCAAGAAATTAGAGAGCATGCAACCTAAAAAATGGGAAAGGACCAAGCATTGTTCAAGAGAAGCTTTGATAAGAAAGCTAAGGCTAGAACTTTCCAAGTTGGAGATTTAGTGTTGAAATAGGATGCAGACCAAGAAAAAATAGGAAGGCATTAAAAATTTGATGCCATTTGGAGTGGCCCCTACATGGTCACAAAATGCAAAAATAGAAATGACTTCCAATTGTCTACATTGGATGGTGAGGAACTGTAGATTCCAGTTAATGGAATCCATCTAAAACATTACTAGTAGAACGGAAACTTCTCACATTGTTCATATTAGCTTAGATTTTTTTCATTCCTCCAAGTGCTTATGCACATTTTTTTTTGTAGCTTAGATTTACATTTCCATAAGTGTTTTAGCACAGGTTTTTTTTCCCTGAGGATGTATCTTTTGCAGATCATGTTCTAGGTCAAAGTAATTTTCTACTCTCACAATCTTCATCTTAGAGATTTTCTAATGAATTGAGAGTAACAAGCAGTTGAGTTCATGAATCCATGCCCAATGGATTACTTCAAGCATCTGGTCACTTCATCTAGTAAGCAGATGATCCCTCTGAGTCACCAAAATTGTTATCCAAAATAAGCCCATGCTTATTTTGGTTAACTTTCCTTCATTCTTCCTTCCTTTTTATGCAGGTAGATTTTTGTAACTTTAAAGCACTCAAAAGTTCCTGGAAATTTCTTCATTAGATAGGATTTTTCTTCCCCTTTCTAGAAAGGTAAAGGAGTCCTCCTAACTCCAAATATTTTGAAAGTTATGGCTCAGCAGAGGTGGGATGA
Source organism: Taxus chinensis (assembly GCA_019776745.2). Lineage (NCBI taxonomy): Eukaryota > Viridiplantae > Streptophyta > Pinopsida > Cupressales > Taxaceae > Taxus > Taxus chinensis. Next base: position 93,134,539 of record CM034146.1, read on the forward strand.
AAATTTTACCCAAGGATGAAGGCGGGTTGGCGTAAGAAAACTTGACACTTAGCCCTTTTGGCTAAAAGGTACAAAGTCACAAGCTAGCCCATGGGCCCATAGACGGGAAAGATGTGAGTTAGTGGAGGCATGGAGAAATTTTTGGCACTTAGCCCTTTTGGGAAAAAAACTTAAGGGTTCGAATTCGGCCGTAGCCCACATCAAATCTGATGATGACACGGGCAACCATCGCCAAGGCGGGCAGTCAGAGAAACAAAGGGAATTTTGACCTTTTGCCAAAAAATTTAAAGGAGAAAAAATAAACCAAGGTCCCACATCCATTAGAAAGGTGCCATGTGTCCATTCCATGTCAGTAGCACCTGTGAATCAATCAGAGAGTGCCATGTGTCATCAAAGTGACGAGGCCATAGAAAATTTTGGGAAAATTTCCTAATTTTGTGAAAAGGGGAAAAATGTTGTTTTGAAGCTGTGGATCAATTAGAAGGTGCCACATGTCATCAAAGAAGTGGAGTGCTGAGATTTTTGGAAAAATTTCACAATTTGGAAAAAGGGAAAAAGTTCAAATTTCGGCCCGCGAACCCGAATTTTGTCCAAATTTTGCCCTGTTTGCTCTAAATATTCAAATGGCCATACCTTTCAAACCAGAGCTTGGTTTTTTGTGATTTTGGTGTCATTGGAAATCTTTTGAAATTATCTACATGATGGACTCCTCAATTTTGAATTTTGACAGAGTTTGATGGGAAATATTTGAAGAAATGTCTCTAGCACGGGAAAAAATGTAGAACTGACCCCCAACCACCAAAATTGATGAAGTATGGCGTCCACTTCTTCTCTAGTATGGCCGACTATCTCAAAAAATGGATTTTTGAGGGTGCCCTTGCTGTTTTAGTTAATCTTGTTGGTGGTTGCAGATGTCGAATCAATTTGCCCACATTTTTCACCTTTCTTCGTTCTGTTTAATCGATATATGCCAATTTTTGGCTCATTGTAAAGGGTTGGATGTTTTTTTTCTTGAAGACTCCCCTCTTCCCCTTGGCACATGAATTCATGGAGTTTTAGACCTCCCATTGGAACTGTAATACATTTTTTTCCTCCTTTCCATTGTAATGCATTGTATCAAAAACTGGGAATGATAAAGCATGCTCTGTGAATGAATTTTCAATCCTTTCTTGCATTTATTGTTTCCTTTTGATCCTACATTACATTTTGGAAATTTTTGCATGTTTTAGTGTTGCATTCTTATGATCTATGTTTTTTTGCAAAAACAGAGGTCCATCACTCCTTTGGTGTATCACTATTTTTTAGTTAGTTTTTTTTCCTTTTGCATCTTTTAACTCTGTCTCCTGGGAATCTAGAGTATGATTTAGTATTGAACCTATGCAAAATTCATGCATACACCTCAACAAAGGGGTAAGAACTTGCTTTCTCTAGATATTTTTCTCACCTTTTAAGGTCCTACACCTTGGAGGAAACTCAATGTTGTGCAATCACACCAAATGACCCAATTTTGGATTGCAGATATGAAGGTCATTTAGGGGGTGCTTTAGATTTGCACTAACACCCTTCTCATCAACCACTAGTACAAGGGTTCATATTTACCAAAGTAGGGAAGCTCATATAACTGGTCAACTCCAATCTGCTTCAACAACTTCTCCCCATCATCATCATACACCGGCATGTCTTTTGTTGTGTGCTTATTTATCTTTGTGTTTAATAAAGCATCCATCTCCTTCTTATTTTCATGTGTACGATGGTTGTAATCACTGATATTACTCTTTAGGATGTGGTAATCCCATTCCTGACCAAAAATCACACCCTTCGGATACTAAATTTATGAGAAATTACTCTCAGGATTCATTTTAACTTCTACTTCAACTTTCTTCTTCCCCTTAGCTCCCGTGGTAGGTGATTTATTTGGTGCCATATATAACCTACAACCTTCTAACTTGAAATACTTACCTTCTATCTCCTATAACATGAAAACCCAAACCCTAGCTCAATTCAACATGCCCTAGCTGAAATTATGTGCCCTATCTCTTTTACAATGCCTTTCTTTCCTCAAACCCTTTGCAACTGAGGATGTAAGCTTCCTCTGCACATAAATCTACTCATCACATCTCGATTCACACTCTTTGTACTTGAATACTCTTCTTGAAGCTCGATCGCAGATGGATCTTTCAAATTATCATGATTACAATAGTAAGAATGAACTCACATCCCCTTATTTTATATATTTTCAAAAATTTAGTGTATTTATTGCTTCTTCACCTACGAACAATCATCATTAATTGATCCTTTTTTTCCATTTTCCACATGATACATCTTCACACCCCAATCATAACCTTCTAGCATGTCCTCCTACCTTTTTGCTTCAAACTTCTCTTCAGTGCGCTTCCATGCACCCGAGTACCTTGTCGCTACACCTTCCATTGGTAATCTTGACGGCCTCCACTTACCTCGTGTTATACTGTTCCATCATTTATCTCCATCTATGGTCATCTTGTCTAGAAGCAATCTCTTTTCTAACAATTCTCCAACTTTGAATAACACCTGTAGTAGTTTTTTCCTTTCATATGTACTTATCTAATAGTACTGTACCTAGATATCAATAACCACCCCACACTAAGGGTATGTGTAGTCCTCTGCACATATAAATGCTTCAAATAGTAATTAGCTTCTGGCACGCAAACACACTTATTACATAAAAACACCAACTAAATTGGCAAAGCATAGCAACAAATAAGGAAATACATTAAGGAAAATACAGAATTGAAAACATTAATCTAAATGACAACATTTCCTTATTACAAACACCAAGAAGACTTAATTATAGTAGGGCTTTAACCTACTCCCGTTGAAGCACTCGGGTAATAGTGTTCCATCAAGCGCCTCTAATTGGCACGCATTTGTTTCAAGTATGTGAGTGTTAACATACGACCCCAACCAGCGTACTTTGAGTTTTCCTGGATGGCACAAAAACTTAGAACCATAAAGGAGAACCATCTGTCTAACTATGAACTTTTTATTCCTAATGTGCCTATCATGCCATGCTTTTTGCCTATTCTTTTCTTGTTTTTTTACTCCAACAATGCTATTGCTCATCGCTCATCCAACTTGATCAACATTTCAATCTATTCTTCTAATACTTTCTCATCAGCTAGACCTCCAACACACACATTACGCAAAGAAGGTAACATGAATTCCATAGGAAGAACTGCTTCCGCTCCAAACACTAACTGAAATGGTGTGGCTTTGTTCAACCTTTTATATGTTGTGTGATATGCCCAAAACACTGTAGATACTTTATCATCCCATTCCTTTCTTCCAACATCATAACTTTTTTCCAATGTTTGGCTAAAAATATTATTCAAAGCCTCAGCAGTCCCATTTTCTTAAGGATGATATGGTGTAGTCTTATGGTGTGTAATCATGAATTCATCCAACAAAATTCTAATTTTCTCATTTAGAAAGTGTGTTCCCCTATCACTGGTCAAAATTAAACGGCATTCATACCTCGTAATAATATTTTCCCATAGAAACCTAGCTGATGTAGCCACTGTGTAATCCTTTGTAGGTGTTGCTATTGCCCACCTTGTTAGATAATCTATGCAAGTTATAATATAGCACGATTGAGTCCTACACGAGGTTGGTGAAATAGGACCAATAAAATCTATAGCCCATTTTTAAAACAATTTTGTTCTAATAATAGGTCCTAAAGGCATTTGATCTCATTGTCCTAGTTTTCCAAGGAGCTGACAATGATCACAAGCCTTGTAATATGCCTTACAATATTTTTACAAGGTTTCCCACCAGAATCTAATGAGTAAAATATTGCACGTACTGGTGTCACCTACATAGTGGCCACCTATAATACCACCATGAGCTTCTTCCGTAATATGTGTGTGATAATGCTCCTATACATAGCGGCGCAGTACCTCATCCCGACCTAATTTGTATAGGTCACCGCTAATCAACATATAGGGTGTTACACGTATAGCAAGTTGTTTCTTCTCCAAGGATTTCATTCCTTCTGGTGCCATGCCTGTTTGTAGAAAGACAACAATGTCCTCTAATTTTGATGGTGCACGTTGTAACCTGTATAACTGTGCATCGGGCATGGTATCTTCAATGGTCTGGGCCTCTTCTCCTGACTGTATTATGGATAAATGGTCTGGTCTAGAATTACTTTTCCCTTGTTTTACCACAGCTGTGAAATCAAATTCTTCAAATAAGAGTACCCATCTCCATATGCACCCCTATAAAATAGGATTATTTACCAAATATTTCAATGTCATGTGATTTTTATAAAAGAAAAATGGTGTAGCTAACAGGTACTATCTAAATTTATGCAGTGGATAGATCATTGACAAGGCCTCACACTCGGTTGTTGTATAATTTTGTTCTACATGAGTCAACCTTCTACTGACAAAACATATAGGATGATCTACAATACCTTCCCCTGGCTGAGCCAATACTGTGCTAATGGATGTGCCAGAGGTGTCCACATGTATATGAAATGGTTGATCTCATAAGGGAAAGCGTATAATAGGTGTTGTAGTAAGTTGTTCTTTTAATGCCTCAAATGCACGTTGTTGTGGTTCTCCCCAATAAAACGTCCCTTTTACTTTGAGTAACTATTCTAAGGGTGTGAAAATCTTAGCATATCCTTTAATTAACTTCCTGTATGACCCAAAAATATGCACACCTCACTCTGATTGGTAGGCTCTTTTAGGCCGATAATGACTGCAACCTTAGTTGGATCAACCAACAAACCTTCCTTGCAGATTATGTGTCCTAATAGTATTCCAAATGGTGTAACAAATATGCACTTCTTGATGTTCAAAGAGATACTCAACTATCTACATATTTTAAACATCAAGCACAGATTGTCACAATGGTCTTTGACTAGTCCATACACCATCCAATCATCTAAATAAACCTGTAAGAATTTGTGAATAAACTCTTTAAACACCTAAACAACTATGCCTGAAAATAAAACAGGTGTATTTTCATATTAAAATGCACCACATTATAGGTGAAGCTACCCCATTCAGTAGTAAAAGTAGTGTTTTTTCTAATCCTCCTAGGCAATCGTAACCTGATGATACCTAGATAACCCATCTGTAAACGAATAGATTTTGTGCCCTACAATGCCTTCTAGTAATTCCTCAGTGAATGGAGTAGGAAAAGGATCAGTCACACATGCAACATTCAGCTCCCTATAGTCCACATAGATCCTAATCCGTCCATCCTTCTTAATATTGATCACCATTGGACTAACCCATTTTGACTTGTCTAGGGGCTTGATGATTCTAGATTTCAACATTTTGTCAATATCTTCTTTGAAATTTTTGCACAAGTTGGGGTTAATCCTATAGGGTCTATTTCTAACTAGGTGTGCACCCTCTTTAAGATTTATCCTTATCTCCCCTAATGATTCATGCACACCTTTAAGCTCGTGGTACCCCCAAGGGAATAAATCCTGATAATCATGTAGTAACTCTATGATTTTTTCCACTTCAGAGTTTGACCAATAGTCCCCAATTATGGACTCCTTAGGCTCATCATCTGATCTAATATTCACTTTCTTTATCTTCATAGGTTCATGATAGGAATGCATGGTCTTATTTACACTGTCCACCACCTCATGACTACCTGTTGAATGGTTTACATCTAAATTTTCTACTTCTTCATCATCCACTAAGTAGACCATTTTTCCTTTTTATTTCTCAAGGTAAGAACACTGAAGTAGTGTGGCATTGACCTCTATTTCTTCAGAAAAATGTGCTACTAAATATCCTTCATCTAATAACTCCTGAATGAGTTCTTGAGCCTTGGCACTATCTCCCATAGTTAAGTGCTTTATGAATTTTAATGCTTCTTCCACCAGAGGCTTGGTAGAGAATAAGTCAAATGTCTAGGTCATTCCTGCAATTAAATCTTGCCAATTTCCAATCTCTCTATGGAGTTCTACATATACACACCAAGTTCACGCGTAGCCTTGTAATGTGGAAAAAAACTTTTGCACCTAGAGCGAAGGTGGTAAAGCTTCCTGCCCCTTTGTCCAGAGTCTCTCACACTGCTGAACGTGGTGCTGAATAGGTTGATTACCATGATAAGTGCAGATATGAGTAGGTGCATTTCTCCTGAAGAACCTAGTGGAAAGAGCAATCCTAATTTCATTCCATCCTACAAGATTATCCTTATGGACCACCCACTAGCGCACTGCTGTCCCACGTAGGGTATATACTAGCATATTCCTTCTCTGTAGTGGGTCTATCCACTATTCTTCCATGATGTGCATGAACACTATAGGGTCTCCTTCTCTAGTGTAACAAGGTATCTATTTTTTACCTATTCTCTTGATATAATGTGGTTTGCTAACCCTAGGAAAAATGCTCTTTACTTCATGCCCTACCACCTCATAAGTGCTATTAGCCCAATTATCAAAAGCAACACTCGTAGTATCGCTAATAGATTGTGCATCCTCCCACTGGAGGATTCCTTCTTTACATGGCTCAAGCACCTCTGGATCCCGGATGACACGTACATAAATCCTATTTGGGTATTCTTCACTCAAGGGATCAACATAGGGCACACATTTTTCATCTGTTAAAGGGATAGTAACTCTTTCCTCATTGTTTTCAAAGCTGATATAACCCTTGTTGAACCGAAGATCATCATTATTTACATAGCACCAAGGACTCCCCAATAGATTTGGGAAGCTATCTGACTCTTCCAGTGCTAAAACCTCAAAATCTCCAGTGAAGTTAGCTCCTTGTATGGTAATGGATGCATCTTTTAAAACGGAATGGCCTTAGTCCAGTTAGCCATGACCAATACATTAGAGGATGGTTGTAATGGAGGTCTCCCCATTTGTACCCATGCATCTAAGGTAAGAACATTGACTTACGCGACTGTATCAATCAATATATTACTCAATAGCCACCCATTCAAAACAACATTTAGAGTTATTTCCTTTTCATAATATAGGCTATGAGGGTGAAGATTTACATGCAGGATCTGCCATCCAGTCTCAGTAATTATGTGCAGATTTTTTCATTTTAACCAATTCCCCAATAATGGAATGATATTCTCTTGGCGCAACAATTTTCACACTTCTCTCAAGTCATCCATATAAGTTTTGATCATATCTGATGCTTTCTTTTGCTCCATATTTCGTGATTTATCCTTTAAAGAATGTATTTCACCCTGAAGATTCTTGAGTACCTCCATGGTTTCCTAGTAAACCTCCTTCTATTGGGTGGGATCTAGGTACCATGCATGTAGAATCTCCTCCTTAGTGATGGTAGGATTCTACTGTAATGCTTCTTTTGCATGATCCACTTCAGTGTGGGTCGTGATCTTTATATGTAATACCTCAGGTTCTGGTGTAAACTTTGGCATCCACTGATTTTCCAAAGCACACTGTATCCTTAACATCCTTGTGCCTTTGTTTTCCTGTTTATGTTGCTTACTAAGATGCTCATACAAGTTCAGGCATTCCTCATAGATGTGATTCTTTCTATAGAAAGAACAAGCAATATTCTGAGGACATTCACACCTATAGTGGTTTGGAGATCCACATGTGTAACATGTTCCACAAGGAAACTCACTTCTTTCATCACCACAGCCTCGACCTCCATATCCTCCTTGAAACCCTTAATCTCTACCATGACCTCCTTCAAAATTTTGATTCTGATCATAGCATGCTTGATTGTGATCCTAATGCCCACCTTTCCCTTGAGAGTTATCTAATACTCCTCTCTTCCGCATACCAATATCTATGGCATCATGGATCTAAATAATCAACCTGTAGTCTTTTGTATTATGAGTCGTGGGCCTGAAAATTTTAGAATAGCAGGAGACATTCTTCCTTATGATGCATTGTAACAAGGGGCAATGATTGAGATCATAGTTTAAGTGACATATCTCATAGTCCAACAACAATGAGCGTACTGATATTTGGGGAAAAATATCCTTTGTGTGACCTTCTACTTCACAATCTATGCACCAAATCCCTGTGTGTGTTGTTGGTGTTTGATTTGATCATGCCCTAGTTTTCCCTTGAAATTCTTCAATCTACGGGCTCTGTCATATTTTATATTTCCTCAAATAGATGTGTGAAAGGTTTTCTTCATTTGTATGCTATTGAAGATCCTTCTCCATGGTCATGGCTCACATTTGGGCCTTGTATCATTTCCAAATTCTTTGTCCTTAAAGAAAAATTCAATTTTGGGCACAAATGGTGATTTCCCTACATTTTATGGTTTGACGGGCATGTTTTCCCCGTCAAATTATATCTCAGCATCTTCAACTACGTGGTCTCTTTTGATTGGATGAGGCACGTTGGGTCTATTTTATAACTTGCAACTTTTTTCTATGTTTGCAAAAAGATCAATTCAGTCCCACGGCCTCGTTGAGTTCTGATTAGTCGGTCAAATTTATAAAGGTGGAATGAATTTCTCTTTTTTTCCCCAAACATGTATACATGTTCATTTTTAATTGGTTATAGCTCGGTGGGTCTTTTTTGGTGAAATTTTCCACTTTGGTCACATTTGTAAAAAATAACAAATTGGTCATGCAGCCTCGATAGTCTCTGATTCGCTATTCAATAAATATGAAGTGATAAGGAAAAATTCTTACTTTGACCCCGAAGATGGACAAGTGACCTTTTTTCAAATTACAAGCAGGAAGATGGGTCGGTGGAAAATTTTGAAGTTTTTTGCCTTTTTGTGAAAAATGAGCAAAGTTATAAATTGATCCATGACCCTGCAGGAGACAGAGTGATGTCACATGTTTGAATTAGCATTTTAAAACTCAAATCAGGAGGGCAGAGTGCCAAGAGAAATTTGGAAATTTTTTCTTTATTATGAAAAAGGGATAAAGTATAAAATTTAAGCGTGGCCCCTCCAAGAAACAAATGAAGTCTGCATTGAAAATTCAAAGGCGGGGAAGCGGGTTGTCGGAGCAAAATTGGAAATTTTGCCTTTTTAAAAAAAAGGGTAAAACGACATAAATGAGCCATGACTCAATCAAAGGCCCAGATTAAGCCACGTGTCGAGCCCATATTTAAAAGGTGGAGGGGCGGGGAGAAATATGAAAATTGCACATTTTCTCCAAAAGTCATAAAATGTAAATTGCACCCCCATGCCTGTTTCGGCTCTAATATTCCATGTGGATGGCTCTAATTTAAATTTGTGAAAGGGTAGAATCAAAAGTTATGGTACGATGCATATGGTTTTACTACCATTAACATTCCATGACTTCAGGGGATGCAAATACGCATCATTTTTCATGATGAATATGAATGATTTCTTTTCAATTCTATTAGCAAAGTGCAATTGAAGTGTTGTGGAGCTCGAATTTGTGAATTTGAGGAAGTGCAAGAGTTAATATTTTGAAACAGAGTTACTTGGGAACATGCAGAAAATGAATTGCTAGATCCAGTAGAGAAAATTGTAGAGGAAAGAATGAGGAGAAAGAAGATATAGGTGCAAAGAATGAAAAATGTGTTGCTAGAGAGATGATTGGATGCCCCAATTAAAACAATGATGGAAATATCTAAAATGATTCACCTTTTGAACACCTGGTAACTTTTTGTTGTAAATATGTTAAACATCACTTTCTATAAATCATGATCAAATATGTAACAAAAAAAGGTTCCTTGAATATTCTTTGTTTTGTGGGGAAGCTTTAATGTAAATGAGTGCTATAAAGGGCATGAGTTAGTCATGCAAATGGTCGGGGGTTGAATTCTTACGAGAAAATTTGAGAAAGCCCATATTCTTGAGAGACCATCTGAGAAACTTGTTAATCTCTTATGTTTTAGATTTGATCATGTCAAGTTGGTTATAAGTGTACAACCATTGACAAGCTCTGAGATTGTTCAAGAAAGCTTCCCTTGCTGATGAATCTAATCAACTTCGAATTAATCTATGTTAATCTTGGGAAAATTTGTGTCTTCTTTAGTTTAGAATGTTTGCAAATAGTATTTCTTATTCCTATTGCAATCTTATATTATAATCTCTCTTAATCACACAAGATCTCATCACTTTGATGGTTTAGTGGAATTTACAATTTCATTATGAGAGGAGCCTTCATCTGGTAATGAAATAAACAATTTAAAATATTTTTACTCTCATTTGTTGATAGAGTTTGTTTGTAATTCTTTGAGTGTATCTTAGACGTGTTGAACCAGATATTGATAATGTTTAATTGAGACTTTTAACTCAAGCATTCATGTTAAAATATTGGATATTTTGTGAAACTGTGCAAATTTGAGCCTCCATTGATGCACACCTTTTGGTTGAAGGAATATTTTAGCTATTCTGAAGCATTATGTCATTCAATTTTCCAATTGTTGTGAAGGTTCTCAAAGATATAGAAAAATCAAGTTTATCTTGCTTAATCTCCGACTAAAAATTATTCAAAAACAATGACTCCTACCTAAACTACCCCTGTTTTCCGTGTATTTCCACAAATGAATAAATTATGCTACCAAAATAGGTAGAAGAAATCATGATTACATAATGTCTTTAGTAACCTTAACCTTGTTTATAAAATATCACCATTCTTTAGAAGTGACAACTCGTGGGAGTTAAATTATGGTGTATTGATCATATTTTTTCAAGGTTTCCTTTCAAATTTGTGCAAAGAAGGATATCTTAATTCTCCTTCACCAACAGAGATTACAAAATGGGTCCTCTCACCTTGGTTGAAAGGCAAAACCTAAAGCAGTGAGGATAGATCAAATCCTTTTGAAGATGTTATCCATTTCTCCAACATCTGAGTGATAAAGAGCCAGCAGGATCACCTCCCTGGGTACAAAATGACATACATTATGATTTATCTGCCTCTAGGCTTCTTGTTAAATATATGGTGATTCTCAGCTTGCAAAGGAGAATATATTTGGATACCAACACCAGATTAGTGCCATTGCCAGGGATTATTTGAACTCCAGGAATTATTTGTGCAGCAAGAACATCTGAATGGCATCATTATTAGGGATTATTTGAACACCAAGACCTATTTGTGTGGCAACAACGCTAGATTGGAACCGTTTCTAGGGACATGAAGGTGTGTGCAAATTTTTAACACCACCAAAAATGCATATAGACCTTGGTAAATGCTTCTTACAAATTTTAAAGTGTAAATACATTGTTGAAAACATCATCATGTGTTCATATTTGTAAGAATCGATAAAATTTACAAGTTTTGCGTGTAATATATCTAATTTCTATTGTTTTTTGCACTAATTTTACATCAAAAATGTTAAATATAGGTAAAGGAAGGTTAGATCTATGAATCTTTGCATGAATTAGTGTTGACAGACATTTGACAGATCAATTTTAGTGCATTTACACAACTAAGGTGAAAATCCTTAGTGGAAACTTTGTGTTGAATTAATTTTTGATAAATGCCAGTGTCTTAACATTTGTCAATTGAAATTTATCACTAATCTTTGCAAAGCTGGAAGGAAGAAGGTCTTTCTTCGTTAAATACCCTACCAGAAGGTTGTTTCCAAAATTGGGAAAGACAAATTCTGAAGGAAGAAGAATTTGGAAAGTTGTTAGAGATCAGAAATCAAGAAAAGAGTTATCAATTATGGAAACTAATCAGCTTGTCATTGAATATTGCCATACTTCCTCAAGTGCTTCTGAATCAGGTAGTATTTTTGTAGATTAGAATTCTCCATCTGGAGAGGGGCCTTCATTTGTATTTGAAAAGTTTGTGTCTCATTTTGTCCTTGTGTTTTCCAAAGCTAATAGGATCTTCGAAGAAACAGAGTTTCAGAGAACATTCATTCTGAGAATTACATTCATGTTCCCCACAGACCCCTCACTCCTCATCATTTCGTATCTCTTGTAAATTCACCCCCTCAAAACAACATAGCCCAGCCCCCACCCAAATCTCCATTTGTTGTTAATACCTTTGGTCCTATAAATTTTAGAGGTATGGATGGATATCCAAATGTTGTGCCCCAAGATGTTAGAAATAGACTGCCTAAATTTCAAGGAAATAATGCTATTACTAGTGATCAACACTTAAAGCTTTTTTTAATATGATGGAAGACTTTGAGATCGAATTTGAGGATGTGTACTGAAAATTGTTTATTCATACTCTAGAGGAGGATACACGGGACTGGTATAAACCTTTTCCAGATAAATCCATTGATTCATGGATAGAAATGAAGAATGATTTTAGATTGTAGTATGTAGATAAAACAAACCCTTGATTTCTTTTATCATAATTTAAAAATATTAAGAAGAATTCTAATGAGTTTGTCCACGATTTCAATACAATATTCAACAAAACATTGAGAATATTGCCTGTAAAGTTAATTCCATGTGTTTAATCTTGTCTAATAAAGTATTCTGATGCATTTGACAAAAAGGTAGCTGTTATCCAATTTCACCCCCCCAGGGTTGAATTGATAACATACATCAGGATTCCCAAGTCCCAGGCTGAAAAAGAACGAGCTCTGAGAGAATGTGAGAAGTTGCAGAAAATAAGCCTGGGCCAGAAAAAATTGTGAAAAGCGGCTAAGTCCTTTTCCTAGAAATATTTGGGACATGTGGGACACCAAGGTGCAGTTCGGCCGAAACGCCTCCAGGCGGCCCGCGAAGCAAAGGGATGCGCGGGACGCGAATAGCCGAAGGAGCCGAAAGCCAATCAGATAACGCCACGTGTCATTGGAAGAAAGGGGACATGGAAGCCCATTTTGGGCAAACCGGAAGAATTTATCCCAGACAGCACTGGGACATCTGAGACAAAAAGACGCGGTGGATGTGAAAATCCGGCAGGCCTATGGACGAATCACAACATGACATGTGTCGTCAAGGAAAAAGGTCCAAAAAGTCAAAGGGGTGAGTTTTCGAGCACTGATCCAAACCAATGAAATAGTGCCACGTGTCCAAGTTTAAGGGGCCCACAAGAAAAACCGGTGAAAAGGTGGAGAGAGGAAATTTCCCAGTGAATCAGGACCCGCCACGTGTCGTCCAGATGGCAGAGCGCGGGAAAAGAAATTTAAAAATCCATTTTCGCCTGTTTTGTGCCCTAAAATCTTCAGATCATCATATCTTTCGATCCAGAGCTCGGATTTGCACATTCTTGATATCAACGAAGAGCTGTTGAAATTCTCTACATGATTCTATGATCAATCTTGCATTTTGGTGCTTTTTGGAGGGAGAAAATTAAAAAAATGTCTCTGACGCGTGGTGATAGGCAGAAGTAATGCTTCAACAACCAACTTTAATGTAGCAGACAGCTCACCGCTCCTGTTAGACAGCTCACCGTTTTGCCAAAAGCTGCCACTTCTACCATAATGAGATGATTTTAAATGTATCTAGAAGTGGTTGTGGTAGATTCAACTTTCCTCTCTCTTTCTTCTCTCATTCTTAGTATATATTGTAAAGAGGAGCTCCTTTAACTGGTCGGACATTCTTGTTTTGTATCCTCTCTTCTTCCCTACTTGCAGGAGAATTTGTGGAGCTTTTCAAACCTCCCATATGGATTATAATGCTAGTTTTTGCCTCTTGGCCACTGCAATGTACTATATCAACTCTTGAGCAATATATATATGTCTGTGATTGATTCCAAACCCTCTCATGTATTCATTGCTGTCATTTTTGATCTCTTATTGCAGTTTGGTCACCTGTGCATGCTGTTGTATTGCATTTATGTGGTCTGTGTTTAATTTTGCAAAACGGGTGTCCAACATTCCTCGGTGCATCACCTCCGTAGTTTAGGTTTTATTTTTATGCATTCTCTACCTTGTCTCCTTGGAAAATTAGATTAGGTTGTAGTAAAACCTCTGCATTTTATTGGTGCATATGAACAGAGGAATAGGAACCAGCCTTCTCTGGAGAATCCTTTCTCATCTTTACAAGTCCCACACTTGGAGAAAGGATTCCATGTTGTGCAATCACACTGGATGCCTGAACATCAACCTAGAAGCCTGATCTACATCCAGGGGTGCTGTGAGTCTACAACAACAGTAGCATATGATTTAGGGGAAAAAAACCTAGGAACTTTGAGGCAGGCTGTTACCATGGATTTACAGATTGAAAAAAACATTAAAGCAATTAGTAAACCTCCTAAGAGATAAGGAATAAAATTGATAAATCTAGATAAGCCTCAATCAAACAAGGTTGTCAATGTGGAGGAGGTTGTAAAAACTCTATCCGGAGTTGTTAAAGAAATATCTTACAAGTTAGTCAGAGCAGAGAAAGGAATTGGAAAAAGTTCCCAAGGTCATCATAAAGCACAATGTCAAGAAAGATTTTAAAATCATCCTAAGGGTGATCAAAGATCTGGTGATAGAGGCAAAGGACCCATGGGGTCAAGAAATATACATCCTCAAGCCCATGAAAATAGAATCTTCCTTGTACCTTTGACTACTAGAGTTGCTACTGTGGAAGAAGCCAATGAAATTGATTGGTGTGACAGATGTTTCTTGCCACATGCCCCATGTGATGAAGAAAAAGAAGTTGAAGAAGCTGATGATGACATTGATGATGATGTGTGCATGATGGGGTTCTCTACAAGATCACCGCAAGGAGGAACTTCAACTGAATTAATCATTTCCAAAACTACTACAGATTTTTGGGATTTCATTCACTAGGTATTACCCCTTCCTCACTCCCATACTTTTGAATTAGATATGGTAAAATATTTTGAGTTGCCTAATAATGATTTTGAATACTTAAGGGAATTAATGATTAAAAATTATGATGGAGGAATCCCTTCTAAGGAGGATAGGAAGTTGATAATGAATGTTATTATTGCCCAAGAAAAAGAATATAACACTAGGAGTAAAGTTGTCAAAGGGGCAGGGCTTCAGGCCAAACAAAAAACTCCAATTCTCACCAATATCCCAAAAGAAACTCCTAAAAAAGATACATCTAGAAAAGGCCTTGTTCCCCCAAACATAACTGGTATCCCTTTGCATGCTCAGAATGTGAAAAATCCTTTGTTGTTAGATGAGTTTGTTAGTCTTCCTCCAAATGTTTCCTTACCCAAATAAGTTCCTTATGACATTTCCCAAGTCTTGAGTCAGATGAAGATTATTGTTCCAATTTTTGAGTTGCTTAGGATTCTTGAGCACAAGAAAAGGGCCTTCGAGTATTTGGGATTAAAAGAAGAAAATATTACCCAAGGAATAAATGTAAAAAATGTTGAGACTCCTCCTACCATTGCAGAGTTGGAAAAACCCCAAGTACTGGAATAACTAGGTGAGACACTTGAAGTATATTTGGGAACATCCTTGGTTGAGTCCCAGCTGAATGTAGATCCATTTTCACTACTCTGATTATTAGGGACAAGTTGTTACACAACTGTATGTTTGAATCTGTAGCATCATGCAATGTTATGCCTCTTGAGGTCATGAATGAATTATATATCAAAGTGATAGCAGCTTATGGGAAGTGCACTGCCATGGATTCCAAAGAGGTGTCAGTGGTTGGATGTGTCAAGGGTTTGATAGTACAACTTACAGCCTACCTAAACAAGAACTTAAAACTAGATGTTGTTATTGTTGATTTCCCTACCAAATGGGGAATGTTGTTATCAAGAAAATGGGCTGCTAGTGTGGGTTGGAGTGCACAAATGGATATGAATTTTGTAACTATACCTATTGAGGGCAGCCTTGTAAAGTTGTATGGTGAAAAGAACATTCTACATCTCATTGAGGATCCCAATAATGCTCCCTATGAAGTGTTATACACTGACATTGATGATGATAAATTTTTTGGATTTGCGGATGGTAACTTGCACAAAATTGATCAATGCAAGTCTCTTAAACAAGTAGGTTCTCCTTGGAATTTGTTGTTTGATGGGGCTTGCTATAAATTTTGAAATGGTGTTGGCATTGTTCTGTTATCTCCAAGCCATGAACAGTTTGTTTTTTCTTTTAAACTCAACTTTGAGTGCATCAACAATATTGCAAAATATGAAGCACTATTATTAGGTTTAAGAATTGCTTATAAATATGGTGTTCGATACATCATTGTTAAAGGAGATTCAAAGCTAATTGCCAAGTAGGTTAGAAAATTGTATGCAATAAAAAATCAGAGAATGAAGCAGTATAAACATGTAGTCTGGGATTTCATTAAAATGTTTGACTCCTTCAACATAATACATCATGATAGGAAGTACAATACTCTAGCAGAAAAATTGGCCGTATTGGGGTCTAGATTTGAAAATTGTACTGTATCCCCCTATTGTGAGTATAATATTGTGATATTAACTAGGCCATCTGTTCCTGAAAATGTTAAACATTGGAAATTTTTCAAAGAGGATGGCCAGGTGCAAAGGTTTTTTTAGAACCAAGGATAATTTACCGATCAACGTATATATTGGGAGCCAATGGTTTGTGCATCTGATGGAAAGGAGACTTTATTTGGCAAAGACATCATTCAGTTGAAGACTAATACTATTCCTATAGGTTTAGTAGCACTTGAATCAAACATTTGATAATGATGATTGCATTTTCAATAGACACATGTTAGCCTTGAGGGATGTTGAAGAGCACAACCTGGGAATGAAGGATAAACCACGTAAGATTTGGCTAGGTAGCAATCTAAGCAAGGAAGAAAAGAAGTCATATGTCTAATTCTTGAAGAAATACCAAGACTACTTAGCATGGTCTTATTCTAAACTAAAATTATACAGAGAGGATCTTTTCCAGCATGAAATTCCCTTGGAAGCTTCTGCTAAGTCATTTAGGCAGAAACAGAGGCAGATCAATCCACTCCTTTCCCTGAAGATGCAAGAAGAATTGAATGTTTTTTGGAATGGAGGAATCATACAACCCACAAGGTACTCATCATGGGTTATAAACTTGGTACCTGTCAGAAATAAGAATGAAGATATAAGGCTATGTGTGGACTTTAGAAACTTGAATAAAGCATCAATAAAGGATAACTACACTCTGCCAAATATGGAAAAATTGTTACAATTGGTTACTGGTTCAGAATTTTTATCCACCTTGGATGGTTTTTCTGGATATAAAGAGGTAGTTGTGAAGGAATCAGAGTGAATAAAGACTACCTGTACCAATCCTTGGGGAACGTATGCATATGTTAGAATGCATTTTGGTCTAATGAATGATGGAGCCACTTTCCAAAGAGCAATGGATGTAGCTTTCTCTAGCTATATTAGTGATTTCATTGTTGTATGTCAAGATGATGTGACTTTTTTCTTTAGAAAAAGGAGTGACCACCTGCAACACTTAGAAAAAATACTGTTAAGATACAGGGAGTATGGTATTTCACTAAATCCCAAGAAGTGCCATTTTGGATTTCAGAAAGCAAATCTTCTTGGACACATTGTGTCAAAGGAGGGGGTCATGATTGATCCTGAAAGGGTAGAAGCCATCAGTAAAGTCCCTATTCCAAGAACCAATAAGGGAATTCAATCCTTTTTTAGGAAGATTAATTTTATTAGGTGATTTATCTCCAAATTTGCTGAATTAATTATCCCAATCACTAACATGTTGAAGAAAGATCAAAGTATCAAATGGGAAGAAGTACCTATTCAAGATTTTGCTGGGATCAAAGAAGAATTAAAGAATGCCCCTGTTTTAGCAGCTCTAGATTATAAGAAGGCTTTCCAACTATTTTATTTTGCTTCAAAAAGTACTATTGCATCTGTGTTGTTGCAGAAGGATGATGAGGGAGATGAAAGACCAATTGCCTTTTTCAGTAAGGCATTACAAGGAGCTGAGCCAAAGTGTACTATTATGGAGGAGGCATTTGCTTTGGTAAATACAACAAAGGTCTTCAGGCCATATATTCTGAGTTCCAAATTCATTGCTTATGTTCCCCATGCCATGTTGAAAGATATCCTATCAGAAATGGAGGTTTCAAGAAAGAGATGCGGATGGTCAAAAAAACTGCAAGAGTATGATATGGACATCCAAACAACAAAATTGATCAGAGGTTTGGGCCTGAAAAAACTTATGGAAAAGAGTAATCTACAAGCGATTGAGGTAAATGAAGTTGAAGAAGAAAGGTTGAATGTTCTTGAAAAAATGATGAATTCTGAATGGTACAAGGACATCATTTTTTATCTCAAACATCTACAGTGCCTTGAACATTTGAGCAAGAGTAAAAAAATAGCACTTAAGTTAGCTTCCCAAAAATATGTCATTACTATTTTTGGGTTAGCTTGGAAGAACTCTGAGGGAGTTCTCTTAAGATACATTACTGAAGATAAAGCCCCTAAAATAATTGCTGATCTCCATTAAGGAGTTTTTGGGGGGAATTTCTACTAGAAGAGTCACAACTCATAAGATCTTAAGGGCTGGTTATTAGTGGGTGACTCTTTTCAAAGATACAACTCTGTTGGTAATAAAATGCGAAAGTTGTGAACACTTTTCTGGAAGACTGAAAGCTTCAGGCTCCCTTCCTTTGTAGCATGTATCAATTAAAGCCCCATTTAGAAAATGGGGAATGGACTTCATTGGTGAGATTTCAGATCCTTCAAGTGCTGGCCATATGTGGATTTTAGTAGCCACTGATTACTTCACCAAGTGGGTGGAGGCAATCCCCACCAAGAAAGCAACTCACCAAATTATCATGGATTTGATTCTGAATCATATCATTTGCAGGTTTAGAGTTCTTGTTAAGATAGTTGCTGATAATTCCATGAGATTCCGGGGTAAACCTTTGGTGGCCATGTGCCATGAATATGGGATTAATTTTACATATGATTCTAATTATAATCCCCAAGGAAATGGACAAGCAGATTCCAACAATAAAAATCTGTTGAAGATAATTAGAAGAACTTTGGAGTTGAATAAAAGGAAGTGGGGTGAGCAGTTGAAGTTTATTGTTTGGGCTGATCGAATCACTATTAAACGAGCTACTGGAAAAATCACATTTGAGTTGGTGTATGGAACTCAAACTCTGCTACCCCTGCATATGCAATTTTCTTCATTTCAATTTCTTCAACAACTGGAAGATCAAGAGGTTAGTCCCTATGATGCTCTCATCAATCATATTGTTGAGTTAGATGAAGAAAGAAGGGCATCCCATTAGAGGCATGTAAAATTCAGAGAGAAATTGAAGAGGTTGTTTGATAAGAAGGTGACTCCAAGAGATTTCAGTGTGGGAGATCTTGTGCTATTGTTGGATAGCAGTCATGAGGATAAGGGAAAACATGGAAAGTTTGATGCATTGTGGATGGACCCTTATTCAATTGACATTAGAATTGGTGAACATACCTCCTTCTTAAAAGACCTAGATGGGGAATTGCTTAAATTTCCTGTTAATGGAAGGAATTTGAAACATTTCCTTGATTGATTTCTCATAATCGAGGTATGCACTATTATATAGTGTAAAGTCTTGGGTTGTTTGTTCTATTTTTTCATTTTGTCAGTTTTTACTTTCCCTGGTCCTTGGCGGCTATTTTTGTTGGTTTCTTAGTTTTTTCTTGGCGGGTTGGCTCATGAATATGTTGCCCAATGGTTTATTTTTGGCACTTAGTCTACTATTTGTTCTTGTGGCACTCGCTGGGAATACCCATCCCCGAGTCGGAGCTAATGTTGGTACTCAATTTGATCGTGCTCTAGTTTTCCCTCAAAATTCTTCAATTTTCGGGCTCTGTTTTATTTTCTATTTCCCCGAATGGATGTGTGAAATGTTTTCTTCATTTGTATGCTATTGAAGATCCTTATCCATGGTCATGGATCACATTTGGGCCTTGTATCATTTCTAAATTCTTTTTCCTTAAAGAAAAATTCAATTCTGGGTGCAAATGGTGATTTCCCTGCATTTTACGGTTTGATGGGCATGTTTTCCCGTCAAATTATATCTCAGCATCTTCAACTATGTGGTGTCTTTTGATTGGATGAGGCACGTCGGGTCTATTTTATAACTTGTAACTTTTTTCTATGTTTGCAAAAATATCAATTTGGCCCCGAGGCCTCGTTGAGTTCTGATTGGCCAGTCAAATTTATAAAGGCGGAGTGAATTTCTCTTTTTTGACCCAAAGGTGTATACGTGTTCATTTTTAATTGGTTGCAGCCTGGTGGGTCTTTTTCGTGAACTTTTCCACTTTGGTCACATTTGTAAAAAATATTAAATTGGCCCCGCGGCTTCGATAGTCTCTGATTGGCTATTCAAAAAATATGAAGTGGAAGGGATAAAGTCTTACATTGACCTTGAAGATGGACATGTGGCCATTTTTAAAGTAACAAGTGGGAAGGTAGGTCAGTGGAACATTTTGAAGTTTTTTTCCTTTTTGTGAAAAAGGAGCAAAATTATAAATTGATCCACGACCCCGCAGGGGACAGAGTGATGTCACATGTTTGAGTCAGCATTTGAAAAGTCAAATAAGGAGGGTGGAGTGCCAGGAGAAATTTGAAACTTTTTTCTTTATTATGAAAAAGGGATAAAGTATAAAAGTGAAGCACGGCCACGAAAGGAAACAAATGAAGTCTATATTGAAAAGTCAAAAGTAGGGAAGCGGGTCTCCGGAGGAAAATTAGAAATTTTTCCTTTTTGTTAAAAAGGGTAAAATTGTAGAAATGAGTTGTAACTCCATCAAATGCCTAGATTAAGCCACGTGTTGAACCCGTATATCAAAGGTGGAGGGGTGGGGAAAAATGTGAAAATTACACATTTTCTCCAAAATACATAAAATGCAAAAGACACCCCCAAGCCTGTTTCGGCTCTAATCTTCCACTTGGACGAATCTAATTTAAAGTTGTGAAAGGGTTGAATCAAAGGTTATGGTGCGACGCATTTGGTTTTTCTGCCATTAACATTCCATGACTTTGGGGGATGAAAATACACAACATTTTTCATGATGAATCTGAATGATTTCTTGTCATTTATATCAGCAAAGTGCAATTGAAGTTTTACAGAGCTCGAATTTGTGAATCTAAGGAAGTGCAAGAGTTGATATTTTAAAACAGAGTTGCTCAAGCACATGTAGAAAATGAATTTCCAGATACAACAAAGCAAATTGTAGAGGAAAGAATGAGGAGAAGGAAGCTATAGGCATAAAGGATGAAAAATGTGTTTCCAGAGGAGATGACTAAATTCCCCAGTTAAACAATCATGGAAATATTTGAAATGATTCACCTTTTGAACACCTTGTAAATTTTTGTCGTAAATCTGTTAAACATCACTTTCTTGAAATCATGACCAAATATGTAAAAACAAAGGTTCCTCAAATATTATTTTTTGGGGGCAAACCTTTAATGTAAATGAGTGCTATAAAGGGCATGAGTTATTCATGCAAATGGTTGGGGGTTGAATTCTTAAAAATTTGAGAAATCCCATCTAAGAAACTTGTTAATCTCTTATGTTTTAGATTTGATCATGTCAAGTTGGTTGCAAGTGTACAGCCATTGACAAGCTTTGAGATTGTTCAAGAAACCTTCTCCTGCTGATGAATCTAATCAACTTCAAATTAATTTGTGTTAATCTTGGGAAAATTTGTGTCTTCTTTATTTCAAAATGTCTACAAATATTATTTCTTGTTCCTATTGCAATATTATATTATAATCTCTCTAAATTACACAAGATCTCATCCCTTTGATGGTTTAGTGACATTTACAATTTCATTATGAGAAGAGCCTTCATCTGGTAATGAAATAAACAATTTCGAATCACTTTACTCTCATTTGTTGATAGAGGTTGTTTGTAAGTCTTTGAGTGTATCTTAGACGTGATGAACCAGAGATTGATAATGTTTAATTGAGCCTTTTAATTCGAGCCTTCATGTTAAATTCTTGGAGATTGTGTGAAACCGTACAAATTTGGGCCTCCATTGATGCACACCTTCTGGTTAAAGGAATATTTTAGCTATTCTGAAGCATTATGTAATTTATTTTTCTAATTGTTGTGAAGTTTCTCAAAGATTTGGAAAAATCAAGTTTGTCCTACTTAATCTCCCATCAAAAATTATTCAAAAACAATGAATCTTACCTGAACTACCCCTGTTTGCCCTGTATGTTCACAAATGAATAAATTCTACTACCAAAATATGCAGAAGCAATCATGATTCCATAATGTCTTTAGTAACCTTAACCTTGTTTATAAAATATCACCATTCTTTAGAAGTGACAACTCGTGGGAGTTAAATTGTGGTGCATTGATCATATTTCCTCAAGGTTTCCTTTCAAATTTAAATATGTGATGATGCTTAACTTCCAAATGAGAATAAATTTTGTTACCAACACGTGTCTTATGGGCTGAATTAGATGATAGTTTCTCCAACTACTTCACCATAGTTGTGATCTGTTCTTCTAAAAATGGGCTCACCACAGTGTCTTTACTTCCAACTGCCTCAACATGTAAAGCTGCTTTGATTGCTTAGAATGGATCGGTGTATGTGTTATTTTATATTTCCCTTCTAAAAGGTGTTATTAGGACCCCAACAAACCATTTCACATGTTGGCTTGCATGAATATCATAATAAATCTTGGATAACAGTGTTTTGAAATGAGAATCATACTCTTTGACACTTTCAGTAGTGCCTTGCCTAATATCCTTGAGCACACTTATACTCTTCTACTCAAACTCCAGGATATGAAATTATTTCAGGAAAACATCTTTTAAAGTTGCATAGTCTACACAAGTTTGAGAAAGGTCAAAAATTTTGTACCAACTGTGTGCACACCCTTGTAACGTAGTAGCAAATTGATTTTCCCTATGTTCAAAATCCGTGATTCCTCATACATGTCATAATATTTCACACATGTGCACGTGTTCAAAAAAATATTCTATGCCCCTATACTCTGGGAGATGAAGATAAATCTCCATGTAAATATTCTAGGGTTGATGCAGACCTTACCCACCTGATCCGGAACCTCCTATGTTTCCTATGCCTCCAAAACCATATGTACCTCTTGATCCTAACCTCGTAGCTAGAGTTGGACCAGAAGATGTACTTCCTTGTGTCCTAACAGTAGTACTGAACTATACCCTGACATTATATGAAGTATTACTAATCCTAGAAGAGAGTCCAAAAGTCTGCACACCTAAATTCTGTGTAGATGATACACGTGAAAAGGTACCCCCATATAAAAAAAAGCCTTTTACACTCCCATAATTTTACTTTTTACTTAAATCAATCCTACTCTCACAATGTATAAGTTACCTTGTTGACTATTTGTTGTACTAGATAATGGAAAACCAAATGCAAGATCAAGGTTTCTAGGTGGATATATATGCACGTACAAGGCCAAAGTCGTCTCTGCTGGTGTGCATCTACATGAGGATGAGGTGGGTTTCTTGTCATTCTTTCCCAAATGGGGGAGTTCTTGATGCTCGGGTTCCATGTCTTCTGCGTGAACTTAAAACCCTTCCCTAACTATCTCTCCACAATGCCATTCACTCTGCAACATCCCGCTGCTTTGTAATCTCCCTCTCACACATATTATTATACTTAAGCCCCCTTTCCTCTCTTTTCCTTTCTGTCACTAGGTCTGCCATATTTTACCAAACATGATCCTGCCCCTTTTTGTGGTGGGGTTTAGCTCACCATCAAGTTGTTCTCCAAGTTCAGGGTTACCATCAGAATTTTGATTGCCAGTGGAATTCTTTGCAGGTGAGTTCCCCTTGGATATTGTAAAAATTAGAATTCAACTACCTCTGGGCATGAATAAGTGGAAATTGAGTACTCCAAGATATGGTTATTCAAAACACCATGGAACCATGTATCCACAACACGAGTCCAAATTTGATCAACATCATAAAGGGTCTGAAATTATTCCTACATCTAGACTAGTGTGTGATACCTCTAATTCCATTTAGAAACATAAGCAACCAACCATTCATACAGTTCTACCAAAAAGATAGCAAAGAATCTCTCGTACAGATAGTCATACAGATTCTGATCCACCCATGCACATGTATAGAACTCAGATCCAATGCTAAAACTGTGTGCATATTCTTCTTCCAAATATTTAATCCACTCCTCAACACTTGCTAAGGTCAACCGGTATGTCTTCATCGTGAACCATCTTGATAACAACTCAAAAAGAAGCCCTGATAATGGAACCAATGATGTAACCTAGAATTCACCAATAAAATCCTAGGCACACTAGCACATCACTCAACCTAGACTGAGTGCTCACCCGAAGTGCAAAAAGTTACCAGGCCTCTCTTTAGGGCTGTTATTGTAGGAGGTTGGCATGATGAAGACTTAATAAATTCATATCCATAATTAATATAACATTCTATAGAGCATATTCAGATCTAGATCTTAAAGAATCATGAATCACACGATAAACATAGCGAAATCATTTATACAGTAATAAAATACAACCATGATTAACACCTTGATTTAGTCAATAACCTCCATTATATTAAATGCAGTAATACACATAAACTTCTTTACAATAATAGTAGTATTCACTTATGCCTGTAACAGAACTTGACAACATGACTTCACACTAAATTTTATCTCACACTCTCATACTTATATCTATCTCTTTATATCTCATACTACACAGACCATTACATATTTATAAGGGTGGGGACTTGCCCATCATCTATTATCCAATCCCAAAATAGGTCAAATGCTATTATTAGCCACGCACCGTTACAATAATAGCCACACATGCAAGTGCACTAACAATAGAATTCTTCTAGTTAAAATTCAGTAGTAAATATGTTCTCAGCATGTACCCATGCAAACCGCTTCATAGCTGATCCTCCAAAAATAGCCAATGCGTGTCGTGTAAGTCTTTAACCAATTTGTGTGTTTGAAACGTTGTCTCAAAAAATAACTCATACACGTGAAAATGGATAAGTCCCAAATATATCTCTCTTTTTCATGTGCGATTCTTTATTAAACCTTCCATGCCTTTGAACACACTTTGTTCTTCCACATGAACCTTCTTTATGTTTTTTTCTAAGTGTCATATTTTGACTGACCAACAAAGAAGGAGAAAACAAAGAAAAATCCATGGTCATGAAACGAAATGTTGAAGAAATCTCTCAAACGGATGCGTGAAACAACAAGCTATATTTTTCTATTCATTCCTCTACCCAAGGCCATCAAGAAGAAACCTTCAAACTCTCCTCTCGTGTAATAGAGCATTCATAGCAAAGAAATCCCACTTCTAGCTCAACCAAGAAAAAAACAAATTTATGATCAAACCATTGGGAAAAACTAAGTAGAATTACACATGAACCATTGAAGAAAAAAACCACATCAAAAATATAAGTTTTTTTGCAAACAGAAGAGAAAACCAAACCTTCAATTTTGAGGTCCATTAATGGCTGCCACATCTAGAAGTACTGCCAGGCCCAAAATTTTAAACTTTAAAATCTCCAGGACTATTAAGCAGACAATCTTGAAATTTTAGAGGGGTGATATTGGGAAAAAATCTCATATCAAAAAAATTTGTTCCATGTCAATCCAACCTCTAGAAGCCCACTTTCTAAAAATAGTAGGTCTACTACATAGGGATTGTTATTTCAGGAAAGTTGTCAACAGAAGAACCTGCGAATCAGATGGTGACATTAAAGATGCACTGTAACTAAGAACTCACTAGAATGAACATTTTAGAAACCTACTAAAAATAGTAAGTGTTCCCACAAACACTTGCTAAAAATAGAAAGTTGATCCAGAAGGAATGAGGAACGTAGGGAGAAAGAGGAAAATAGAGCCACAACATCCTATTGAAGATCGAGGACTTGATTTTTCATACTTACTAAAAATAGTAAGTTGTTCTTTCTGGGCTAAACATGAAGTCGAAGTGGATAGGTCAGAATCCAAAACAAGCCTTCACTTGTGAGTATGATGTGGAAGAAAACGATGTCTTGTACATTGACCTAAACGAACTTAAGACTTACATGGACTCTAAGGACTGAAAGAGGATTGAAGACCAGATATTCACAAGTGGCTTGTTCTTGACTGTAGGACATCCAGTGTCTGTATAGAGTCTCAAGTTAGTCCTAGACTACTCTTTCCACTATGAGTTTGAGACACGAACCATCTGAGCTGACAATGGTACAACGATGGAAATCATTATCCCTTAGGACCATTTTACTCTCTCTAAAAATACCATGCCATCCTTTAACATGGTCATCATCTCAAAGGATAGAGCCTTGCATTATTGGGAAATAATGGATTCATATGTCCAAGGAGTAGTGCTTGGCTCATGGTTGAAAATAGGAAGAAAGCCTTTCGAGGATGCCCAAGAATCTTCCAAGGTGTGAGTTCCAAGAAGGGTATTTTGATGCCATCACTCTCCTCTAGTAGAGTTATGGGCAAAACAAGAATGAGAGACTTCCAAGACTGGATGTGCCTTTTCATCCTGACATTGACAAAAGGAAAGAAGAGGATTGATTAGGGGTAGATCATCAATGGACAATATCCATCTGAAACTACTCCAAGTGCCCATGACAAGGAAGTTCCACATGAATTCTTACCTAGTTTATCTCCTTCCAAGATCAAGATCATTCGAAAGGATTGTTCTCTCACGTAGAACATTACTGCCAAGGTACTTGCATTCGACAAAAATTCCATAGTTGGTAATGCAGGAGAGACAACAAGCATTTCACTCACATGAGTGAAACATTCACCATGTACATGGTCTAAAGTTTAGAAGGGGATCTTGAAGCTAGGATGTCACCATAAGCAGACATTTATGATAAAGAAATACGTTCTCATACTGCATATAATTCTCAACCTTCTCCTACATATGAGTTACTGGCTTCGACTAAGCTCCACTATGACTGCCTAAGTACCTCAGTGACTAGATTATATTGTTCAAGATCTATAGGTAAGATCACTCAAGGGAATAAAAATCTTAGAAGTAGGAGAAATAAGTTGATTTCATTCCCTATATCACTAGGGGTGTTCACATGTACAAGCTCAAATGATGCATCTCACCTGGAGGACACTTTCACACATCTAACTTTGTATTCCCATGTTGCTAGGACAAACCTTGAAATTTGAGAATATCCGGACTTGGTCTATATCCTAGAATTGTAACATAAGCCACAAGTCAAGGACTATTAGGCCAACTATACTGGTGAGTTTGAAGTATGTGAAAAGGACCACGTGAGGATGACAATCAATGAGATGAAGAAATTCAAGTTCTCTTGGTATGAAGACATCTTACATGATGATGGGATAGAGATTTATGACCCTGAGTATGTAGCAGTCAAGATGTCCCCAATGCCACAAATCAACTAGCATGTTTGTGAATTAGGAGATATATTGGACCGAACTGAAAATTTGGTGAGGAGAACGAGGAACTAGTTTCAGAAGAAAATGGATATGGTCATCTAGTCATGAGGAATTTCTCCAAGCTAGAAGAAAACTTCACATCATTCGTCTTCAAAAGTGGTGGAGGTGACTTACAACTCTAAACAATCTAGAGTAAGTTTAAAAAGGAAGGACATAAGATTGGAAACTTGTTCCCGTGAGAAGACACCCAAGAAATTCAGGGTAGAAGTAGGCTCATTCACATATCTACATGAGGAAACTTTGATCACAATAATGCAAACAAAAAATCCAGCAGCAGAAGCATAGGTGATTGAGGAGTACATGGTTCACGATTCATTCTTCAAGGTACCACAGGAGGTCTCACCTCTTGTTGACACCAAAAATCCTCTCATTTAGGATTTTCCTCCTCCTCCAGAAGAAGGAATGGTTAGTGCACCCATCATTGAGCCTAAATCTAGAGAAATGTTTCTGTGAATGTGGGAAATGATCATCACTGACACTCACACTATGCAACAACTAGAATCCCATGATCTATCATCTATTCTCTCATTGGATAAAGAAAAAAGGTCAATAAATATCACACATACAACCTCATGATTCTACAGTGGGGAGACAGGTAATCAATACATAATATTATCTCAGCCAAAGGTAATCAAGCTAGTGGATGAGATGACATTAGCTAATTAAGATATGAGCATGATCCAATTAGGACCAACTACTCATGAGGGAGATTTACACATATATCAACAATCTTCTGCTCACATGGTGGCAAGGAATAAAGAATATAAAGAGAAGATTGAGGTACTATAGGAACAAGTACGAACTCTTTCATCTTATGTGCAACACCTTCTAGAACCAAGCACTACAACACTTCCTATTGAGAATGTGGCACCAATCAGTAGCTTTGATCTAGAATCCATCAAAAGAATGCATGAGATCACAATGTAGGGGCAAGAAAATAATGAATAGATCAACTCAATCTCCAAAAAGGGAAGCTAGAACTCTAAGAAGCAGTCAAAATCTTTGCGTACATTTGTGTAAAAGAAAAAAGAACATTAGAACTCCTTGTGAATTCATGAGAGAGATATCCTTATGAAGAGAGCAAAGAGATAGAAAATATATTCTATTTTCCCTACTCAAAATGTCTTCCATTTCAACGATATGTACAATTTTTTCTTGAGCTTCAATAAAGGAAGAAGGATTTTTATCCTTTTTTAACTGAGGGGTTTAGTGGTACTTTGTGTTCATAAAACTCTATTTGGTATTGTTATTGTTATGCAGATTTGTTTTCTTCTAAATTCAAGTACAGGTAATGAAGTTTCTTGCTGGTGTATGCAAGTCTCTAATTTTCTACTTACAACATTAGTTTATATTTTCTACACTCTCCTACAAAATTCTTCCCTTGTAGATATCTGTAAGATTTTTCCGCAATGTCATTGGAGTTTCCCTATTGGATCCCCGACTGTAAGGACACTAGGAGAAAACTCATTTTTACTTGTGCATGCACATACGACAGCTGTACCAGTTAAGTAGAGGGACTTAGAATCCTAGAGCATTGGTGAGATAACCACCAATGTTTCCCCTAAAATGTTTCTTGCCAACAGTTTTTGACACCCACCATGGGGAAAATTTAGCAGCATCTACACCTGAATACGACTAGAAAGTCTGAAAAATACAATTTTTTTTACAAAATTCAAAATACAAAAAGGGAAATTTTTCTAGAATTTGAATAGCTATATAAGCCACATATCTACAAACCATGGCTATTCTGGGAAATCCTCTTGGACCCAGATTTCTCTTCCACATTCAAGAGGATATTGCTTCATATTTGAGAGAAGCCATTTGGCATAATAGGAAATGTGTCAATCAATACTTCATTTCCACAAGAATTCTTAACCTTGAAGAGGAATGTGCTACTGAATTAGAAAGGAAAATATAAATTATGGCACCACAAATAAGAGCATAGATTTTCAAGCTGAAAGATAGAAGATACACCTAACAACAGAGATAAGAAGGAAAAAGTGACCCCACTTTGGAAGAGCTTCAAAGAAGACAAGAGCTACTCATAATTAAGAGGTATCCCTTTCATCAAAAAACTGGTCACGTAGGGAACGCGAATGTTGTAAATCCTTTGGATGATGAATTTCCATACATCAATGAGAACCTTGAATATTTCACTAATGTAGAGACCAAATAAAAATATAGAGAAAAGAGAAACAAGAGCGGAAGAGGAAATAAGAGCTCAACTCAAAGAAATTGAAAGACTTCAAGCTGAGGTAGATGAAAGAGTAGTAGTAGAAGCCGTAACCTTACCATGGTTGGAAGCTAGAAATAGAAAAAAAATGGGGGATCATGATCATGAGGTCTGTAGGCCTAATGTACCATGGGGGAGAAACACCAAACCACTCGCCCTTGCTTAACCACTCCACGAGCTACCAAGAGGATCAAGAAAAAACTTTCAAAAATTTAGAGGGGATGGTTCTCAACTCTCCAAAGAATATGTAGCAACATTTATCACTACTTGTGGTGTATTGGGCATGAAGGATGAAGATGTGTCAGTTATCCTCTTCGTGGAGTCACTCTAAGAAAAAGCTATTGAATGGTTCTACATGCTACCCCCGAGGTTTGTCACTTGTTGGGAAGATATTAGAAGTGCATTTGAACACATGTTTAAGACCACAAAATACTGTCATGATCTCTTGGTCTAATTAGTACAAATGAAGAAAGAATCCTCCAAATCAATGAGATACTTCATATAAAGATATAATAGAGTGATAAGAAGAATCCTCAAAGATGTGGTGCCTCTTGAAAATAATTTGAAGAGATTCTTCATCTGTTCCTTTCCATCAGATGTAGGTTTCTTCCTTAGAAGAACCCAACCAAGAACATTGAGGGAAGCTAAAGACCTTGCGATAGAAACCGATGATGATATAATCCTTTTTGACAAAGTGAAATGCCTGAATGGAAAGAAAAAGGGCCAGAGTTCAGGCTCAGTCACCATAGACCCAATGTTCGAAAACGTGGTGAATGACTTGGTGGCCTTGAATAAACAGTTATCTCAGATCACAATACAAAACACTCCAAGGAATCCAAATCCTCCCAATAGACCAAGTATTGGCCCATGTCCTCGTTGGCTCACTCTTGAAGCACAACCAATCAATGCCACTTGTGACACCAAAGAACCACAGGAGGAAGCAAAAATTAAAGACCCTGAAGAAGAAAATGTGAAGGACTATGAAAACTATCTTGAGGTTAAGGAAGTTGATGGTGATACACACAATGACTAGTTGAGTACATTGATGATGAAGAATATGATGATGAAGAAGCTCCAAGTTTCTCACGGGCATCCTTCACTTCTGCATAGTCCAAGAAAGGTGCTCCATCCTCAGTGACTGTAGTGAAGGAAAAGAAGAAGAAAGAAGATTCTCCTGCAGAGGTCCCACAAAATAAAATCATCAACAAAGGATCACCATTACCACCTTCTATGGATTTGGATAAAGAAAAAGTAGACCCACTGGTTAGCAAGGATCATGCTGCCATACTAAGTAATTCATCTAATCCTTCTCTTAGCTCAAAGGTTACTAAGAATAATTCTCCTTCAAATGTTGTTCCCGTAAAAACATCTAAGGTTTCATCAAAACATACATCCTCATATCCTTCCAAGCCAGTTAATGCACCTGCGAAGGAAAATACAACACCCAAAATAACAAATCCTTCACCATGTAAATATTTCATCATTCCCAGAACATTTTTCTCTCCCACCATAACCCCATTTGAATTTATGGAACATTGCAATCAAAATTGAAGTCCAACTCTCAAAAATAGAATACCTACAAACGCATCTTGCCAAATCTGATAGGTTCATTAATGTACTCCATGACAATAATCTTATAACCTCATGTCCAAGTTCCAAAGGTCATACTTCCCACACCGTCCACACCACCTTCTCAAAACATGTTATCTCTTAGTGCGTCTAACACCAACAAGGTTGAACATTTCTACCTATCACTCCTTATTAAAGGCTTCCGGCTAAATAATTTTATCATAAATTCTAGGAGCCTCAGATAATGTGATACCCATCAAAGTTGTAAATTCTCTAGGCCTCATCTTGACCCAAGTGAAAATGGACACTTTCTATTCGATGGAATCCAAACAAGTTCCATTAGTAGGAAGAATCAAAGATGCACATGTAGCACTAGCTGATTTTCCTCACAAGAAGGTGCTCATAACCATCCTGGTGGTGGAACATACCTAGCATCCTTTGGCATGTTATTGATCTAAACCTATTCTTGTAGAGACTTAGGTGGAGAAATAGAAATGGACTAGTCATCTACAACTATTCTAGTGAAAGGTGAGATGAAAAATTTACTGCCAGTAAGGAATATTAAGTTCATAATATGAAAGTCTGATGATCCAAACGAAAACATTTTCTTATTTGAAGATAGTGAGCTAGGAAAATACTTCCTCACATAAGAAAAAGATGAGAACTTTCCACTTCTTATAGAAGAGGAAGAAGATCAAGTTTGGACGATGGAATTTTATGTTATTCATTCCAGTGCATGTTTGAGGAGCAGGTGTAGTGCTGTATAATCTCCTTCTGATGAATTGTACTTGTTTTCCTACAAGATGCAATTTGATAATACAAATAACACGGTGGTGTATGAAGCTATACTCTTAGGGATAGTTATGGCAGAAGACATGGGAATTAATAAGTTGAGATGTTGGGGTGATGTAGAGGTGAGAGTAAAACAATTCTGTCAAAAATATTAGGTGAAGAATCCAAGACTCTGGAATTATAGAAACAAAGTATGGGACTGCATTGAATATTTCAATGCATTTTTCATTGAATATATCCCAAGAGAAAATAATGAAAAGGCTGATTCTATTGTGGTGTCAGATTTCCTAGTGACACCTCATCCTTCTTTTGGTAAAGACAAGGTGACCATTGAAATGGTATTTGTGCCTAGTGTACCAAATAATGCAAACCATTGGCAAGTTTTTAATGATGATAACCGTATTTTAGCATTCTTGGAATAAAGAGATAATTTCAACAATCAGTTTTTTGAGGGAAGTGAGGTTCCACACTAAGAAGTGGCAGTTGGGGAAGAGAAAGAAGGAATTGAAGGGGTTGATGAAGGAGTGATCAAATTGAAAGGAAACAAGATTCCCAAAGGCCTAGTTTCTCTGGAAGAACTCTTTGACAAACACAATAGATTCATTCAAGAGAAAGAAAAACAATATTCTTGGTGCCCAACTAATTTTGATAAGGAAAACATCGACATGCAGGAGGATGAGAGGATGGTAAACATTGGAAAATGTTTCTCACCCAAGGAGAAAATAATATTTTTTGCACTACTTAAGAAATATTCGGATGTTTTGGCCTACTCTTATGATGAACTCAAATCCTTCCAACCGAAGGAAATACATCACTCGATTCCTTTGAAGTAGAATGCCAATCCATTCAAGAAAAAAAAGGCCATACAACCCAAATATTGCTGATACCATCAAGGAGGAGGTAAGTAAGATGCTCAATGCAAGAATCATCTTTCCCATCTACAATTCAATGTGGGTGGCTAACATTGTGCCAGTGTAGAAGAAGAATGGTGAAATAAGAATATGTTTAGATTTCTGCAACTTAAACCAGGCATCACTAAAAGATAATTGTCTTCTCCCTATCATGGACCAAATTTTGCAAGATCTCACCTAATCTAAAATTCTTTCATTTCTTGATGAATTCTTAAGGTTTAATCAAATCAAAGTGGTGGAGGAGGATCACACCAAGACAAACTTCACAACACCTTAGGGCACTTTTTCCTACAACAGAATGCCTTTTGACATAATCAATGTGAGAGATACATTTCAAAGGGTGATGGATTTGGAATTCAAAGATCTAAAACATTGCATTGTCATATACCTTGATGATCTCAAAGTGTTTTCAAAGAAGAGGGGAGATCATATCCATCACTTAGAACAAGTACTTGTAAGGTATAGGAAACATGACATATCACTAAATCCAAAAAAGTGCATTTTTGGAGTCACAGAAGGCAAGTTACTGGGGCACATTGTGAAAAAACGTGGAGCAGACATTGATCCTGAGAGATTATGATCCATTCAAGCGTTATCTCTACCCACAAGCAAGAAAGGAGTTCATTCATTATTCGGAAAGGTGAATTTTCTTTGTCGCTTTGTTCATGAGTTTTATGAATTGACAAAGCACATAACCACCATGATGAAGCCACAAGAAAACTTCAAATGGAACAATGAAGGGAAGGAAACATTTGAAGATATCAAAAAATTTATGGCTAAGGATCTTATTCTTGTGTCTCTAGATTTTAACAAAGAATTCATCATGTATTGTTATGCATCAGAACATACCCTCTCTACCGTCCTTGCTTAGAAGAATGATGAAGGTGTGGAAGCACCTATTGCTTTCATGAGTTGTATATTAAAAAAGAACATGAACTAAAATACATGGCCAATTAGAGAAGTATGCCTATGCAGTGGTTAAGGCTGTAAAATTTTTCAGGTTTTATATCCTTAATTATCATATAGTGGTGATGGCCCCTGGTAGTGCAATCAAGTCCATCTTGACACAAAAAGATCCTATAGCTAAAAGAAGATATTGGATTGCAAAGACTCATGAATATGACTTGGAGATTTGACCCTCTAATCTGGTGATGGGAAATGGCTTGTGTAGGTTGATTGCTGAAGATGAAACTCTTAAAACTCAACATGGTGAGGAAAATTTTTCTTACTCAACTTATTTCGAAAACAATCCACATGTTCTCTTTGTAACCACTACTGATGAGTGGTATGCTGATATTTCCTATTACTTAACTTATGTAGAATTCCCTCCCCATATTGATTACAAGAAAATGAGAACACTCAAGCTGAAAGTGACAAAGTTTGTAATCTGGAATCACATGCTTTACAAGAGAGGTTTGGATGGATGTCTTCCTGAGTTGTGTAGATAAAGAGCAATAATAAAAATTACTTAAAGAATACCATGACCAAGCATGTGGTGGAAATTTCTCAGAGATGGTCACTACACACAAGATCCTCCGAGGAAGGTATTATTGGCCTACCCTCTTTGCAGACACTCAATATTGGGTTTCCAAATGTGAAGCATGTCAACAATTCGTTGGGAGACCACAACTTGCTGCACTACCACTCAATTGTTAATGAAGAACCATTTTAGTAGTGGGGGCTAGACTTCATTGGTGTTCTTAATCCTCACTCAAGCACGGGGCACACCTACATGCTCACAACAATAGATTACTTCACAAAATGGGTGGAGGCCATTCCATCCAAGAAAGCCAACACTGAAACAATATGAAACTTCATCAAGGAGAATATCATAGTATGTTTTAGAGTACCACAGAAGATTGTAGCAGATAACACTACCTATTTCTCTTCAAGGGAGTTGACCGAGTTTTTCTATGGCTATAAAATCTCTTTATCTCATTCATTAGACTACTACCCATAGGGAAATGGACATGCCAAATCAAGAAACAAGAACATTGTGACCATTTTCCACAACCTTGTAGATGAGAACTAAAGGAATTGCACAAAAAACATTGTATGATGCATTATGGGTGGACAGGATCACTCCCAAGAAGGTAATAGGTATGTCACCATTCAAACTATTGTATGGGGTCGAAGTAGAAATTCCCATCACAATTGAGATGTCAAATCTCAAGTTGCTATAGGTAATAGAAGATGGGAAGTACAATGATTCCATTGAAAAAAAGATCCTCTTTCTTGAGAAGCTAGAAGAAAATAAACTCCGAGTGGTGGACTGTATCAAAGAACACTAGTTGAAAGTAAAGAATTTTTTTGATAAGAAGGCCAAAGCGAGAGAATTCAAAGTTGGAGACTTCGTCCTACTATGGGACAAGAGAAGGGAACCAAAAGGAAGCCATGGAAATTTTGATTCATTGTGGCTCGGCCCATTCCAGATTTGTGAAGCTTGTGGAGAGAATGTTTTTATACTCTCATATTTGGATGGAATGCCGCTAGAATTGCCTCGCAGTGGGAAATACCTAAAATTGTATCATCAGTGAAAGTGGTTTGTCCCCCACCTTATACCATAGGTTATTTATAGGTGTGTTTCCCCTTTTGTATTGTGTGTCATGTGTCTCCTTTCTGTCATTTTGTGTGTGTGTGTATGTGTGTTTCCTTCTTCCATTCCTTCTTTCTCAAAATTATACATGACTCTGCAAGGCCCAATGGATAAGGCATTGGTCAATGAATTATATGGTCTAAAATTAAGATTCTAGATTCCCATATCATGTATTCACTACACTCATTCCATGCCATGTCCCCAAGCTAGAGTCAGTTGTTGTCATGCAAATGTGTGTTAGGGAAATTGGAAGTTTCCAAGCACAACAACCATACCCCTGTGCTAAAATTTTCATGTTTTATCATTCCTAGGCATCCCAGGTCAAATCTGTCAGTCTGGTCACCCATTATTTGATGTAAAATTGGTACCCTAGGTGATTTAGGAAATTCAATTTAATCCCTCAGGTGATTTTAGGAAGTTCTAAAAATATGTTATCCTTTGGAAGTATTGGGAAGGGCTATCATTGGCCTTCTAGATCAACCCCCCTGGAGTGTAACAAAAGGCTAAAATTAAACATGGAGGTGAATTGAAGACATTAGAACATCATGGAAATTATTTTTGAAGGTTTGGGGAAGTTTTGAAAGACTTGGAGCAGTTTGAGTAAAAAATAGGGTTCACAAGCCTAGGCTATACACAGGCCTAAAACAACTACTAGTCTTCAAAAGAAGATTCTAGGAGCTCTGGATGGAGTTAGATGTAAAAAAAACATCAACAGAAATAGGATTCCAAGACCTACATGATGGTGAAATAATATTTTTTACAACATCTTACAGCATAGGTTTTATAGGCAGTTTTTCACAGGCACATGTGGAGTCCAAAATCAAAAATCCACTTTTTTAGGAATCAAATGGATGAATAAAGACATGAGAAACCTATAATTTCATTCAAAATTCCATTTAAAGTCAGGATCATATAAAATTTCACCAATAAATTCCACTGGGAGATCAAGTTATCATCGTTCCAAGTTACCCTCTTGAAGATAGTTAAGGAGTTAGTCAATTTTCAGGAGGACACGTGTCAACACCAGGAGCCTGGTGGGATTTTATGTCCTTGAGGTCAAGTACACCAACCTTGGAAAATTTTCTTAGCCCCCATGTGACCTATGGGACCCTCATGTGACCTTCAAACTTGAAGATTCCACCCCCAGGTACATTTTTGAAGCTCAAATTCCCTATCATCGGATCGAGGACACGTGTCAGCTCCAAGACCACTGTGAAATTTGGTGTCCCTCATGTCCTTAAGGTCAGGGATAGAAGACATTGAAAAATGTTCCCATCCCCTATGGGGAGTCTTTTGGTCATCCACGTGACAGAATTTCAGCCCCTAGTGCTTTAAAGCACCTTTCTTTACCTCCATTCCTTGGCGTCGGATCGAGGACATGTGTCATCATTTTGACCACTGTGGAATTTGATGTCCCTTAGGTCCCTAAGGTTAGGGACATCAAGTCATGAAAATTGCACCTAGCCATCTCCCTCCATGATTTCAAAAATTTAAAATATTCACCTACTTTCAGTGCTTCTAACTTTTTCCACTCACGTGCACAGATATCTCCATTCTTCCTCTATAACTTCTCATCCATCATTCTACCATTTCTGAATCTTTAACCAGACCTAAAACCAAGGTATTTACCTCACTCCATAGAAGCATGCAGGTCCCAAAGGGAAATATGAGAAAACACAGAAGGAGAGGCATAGAATGAAGAAGGAGAAAACAAAGAAAACTCCCTGGCCATGAAAAGAAAGGTTGAAGAAATATATAAAATGGATGCATGAAGCAACAAGATGTATTTTGGTTTTCATTCCTCTATCCAAGGTGATCAATAAGACACCTTCAAACTCTCATCTCGTCCAAAAAAGCATCCACAAGGAAGAAATCCCACTTCTGGCTCAACGAAGAAAAAATCTAATTTCCCATCAAACCATTGGGAAAAACAAAGTAGAATTACACGTGAAGCATTAGAAGGAAAAATAACCCACATAAAAAATATAAGTTTTTTTGCAAATGGAGGAGAAAACCATACCTGTAATTTTGAGGTCCATCAATGGTTGTCACATCTAGAAGCACTGTTAGGTCTAAAATTCGAAACTTTAAAATCTCTTGGACTATTAAGTAGGTTGGCTTGAAATTTCAGAGGGGTGATATTGGGTAAAAAACCATATCAAAAAACTTTTTTCCACATCAATCCAACCTCTAAAAGGACAGTTTCTAAAAATAGCAAGTCTACTACATAGGGACTACTATTTTGGGAAAGTCATCAACAGAAGAACCTACGAAGGAGACTATGACATTGAAGATGCACTACAACTGAGAACTCAACAGAACTAACATTTTTTACACTTAATAAAAATTGTAAGTGGTCCCACAGACACTTTCTAAAAATAGAAAGATGATCCAAAAGGAACGAGGAATGTAGGGAGAAAGAGGAAAACAAAACCACAACATCCAGTTGAAGATTGAAGTGGAGTTTGATTTTTAACACTTACTAAACATAGTAAGTTGTTCTTTCTTCGATAAACATGAAGTCAAAGTGGATGGGTCAGAATCCAACACAACCCTTCACCTGCGAGTATGACATGAAAGAAAATGATGTCTTGTACATGGACCTGAATGACCTTAAGACTCGCATGATAGCCAAGGACCGAAAGAGGATTGAAGACCAAATATTCACAAGTGGCTTGTTCACCACTGCAGGACATCCAATGTCTATCCAAAGTCTCGAGTTGGTCCTAGCTACTACTCTATGAGCCTCAAAAATGAACCTGAAAATGGTACAAAAATGGTGGTCATCATCCCTAGAACCATATATATTTCTCTACAGATACACATCTCCCAGATGTCGTCATCTCAAAGGACAGGGCCTTGCATGATTGGGAAAGATGATGCATACAAGGGGTTACACTCAATGGTTAAAAAAAGGGAGAAACCACTTGAGGATGAAGAATATTTCAAGGTGTTTCAGAATATATCAATAATCTTCTCCTGAGTATGAGTAATGGGAAAGGAATAAAGAATATAAAGAGAGATTGAGGTAATAGAGTAACAAATGTTGAATTTGATCTTTCATCTTAATGTGTCAAACACCTGGTGGAACTAAGCACTACAATACTTCCTATTGAGATACTCTCTGGCACTTCCATCAGTAGCTTTGATCTAGAATCCATTAGAAGAACACATGAGATCACAGTGCAGGGGTGAGAAAGCAATGAATGGATCAACTCAATCTTTGAAAAAGGGAATCCGAAACTCCAAGAGGTAGTTAAGCTCTTTGTGTACATGTGTGTAATAGCCAATAGAATGCAAGCACTCAAAGAGGATGTGGAGAAAGAAAGAGAGTACTGGGAACCTGCAAGACTAGTATAGTGAGTGAGATGAGCATACACTTGGAGTACCTGCAATCGTCAGGAGTTGATTGACAAGAAGGTTTTTGAAACTCCTACATAATACCTGACACATGTATAGATGAGCACCTTAGAAATCAGGTTTGAGGCAATCAATAGGGCCTTCATAAAGCTAGAGGAGGAAGAAGAACAAACATAAAAGCTGCAATATAGTATAAATTAGAAAGTTTGGAAACTTGGAGTACCTGCAATGAGTGAACACACAACTATTGATGAGTTGATTGGTCCTTTCAAAGAATATGTCAAGAAAGGTGTAGGAAACCTATTTTCCTTCACTAAGCATACTTTCAACTTCCTCTCTGAGATCCGAGCCTCCATTGCACTTATCCCAGAAAATCACTCATCATGGTTTGGGAAGTACAAGGACATCAACAGTGTGATCGATGGATGGAACAAAACCTTGAGCTGCATTCACATCTCCCATGCTAAAAAATTAGAACCTATAGTGGCTCATTTCAACAAGGATCTTGGAAAGATAGAAGTCTTCTCAGGAACGTGAAGTAGAGAGTAGTCAGAGAGTAGAGCCAAGTCCACCACAACAACTCATTCTTCCACATGATTCTTCTTTTTTCTTCTTCTTCTTTTGTTCTCACTCAACGCTCTCTCTCATCAATATTATATTTTTCTTTGAGGTTTTCACTTTTTAATATTAATTTAAGTGACTTTAGAAACATAATGTAAAATTTAAGTCACCAAAATTTTATAAAAAGGGAATTAAATATTTAAGTGGAATTTGAACAATCTAAAGTCAAATTAAAGTATTTGAAAAGTCATTGGGAATATGAAGAGTTACATCCTCTTTTATAAAATGTAACTAGCTCCTCATTTGATGGTCTTCTTAGACAACTTCTAAAATATTCTTGAACTTCTTAAATATTCGAGCTGTTTTTTGTGAATTCATGAGAGATATATCCTTGTCAAGAGAGTAAAGAGAGAAAATTTCTTCTATTTTCCCTCCTCAAAATGTCTTCCATTTCTATGATATGTACAATTTCTGCTTGAGCTTCAATAAAGGAAGAAGGAATTTTATCCTTTTTTGACTGAGGGGTTTAGTGGTACTTTGTGTTCAACAAACTCTATTTAGTCTTCTTGTTGTTACATAGATTTGTTTTCTTCTAAATTCAAGTGCATATAATGAATTTTCTGGCTAGTGTATGTAAGTCTCTGATTTTCTACTTGCAACATTAGTTTATCTTTTATAATTTTCTCACTCCCTTTCCCACTCTCCTAGAAAATTCTTCCCTTGCAGATATCTGCAAGCTTTTGCTGCAGGGTCAGTGGAGTGTCCCTATTGGATCCTCGACCGTAAGGCCACCAGGAGAAAACTCATTTTTACTTACACATGCACATATGTCAGTTGCACCAATTAAGTAGAGAGACTTAGACTCTTAGAGAGTTGGCAAGATAACCACCAATTTGTCCCTGAAAAATTTTCTTGCCAACATGTATATTTATGTAAGGGCAAATGAGTACTATTAACAGGTAGCCTATTTTTGGGAAGGTGTATGGGTGCTGAAAGGAAAGTCCCCACCCCTATAAATATATATTAATTTGCATAGTTTAGATATCCCATGTTTTGTAGAATAATGCTACTAGTTTGTATGCACTCATGAATCATGGTGATATTATTATGATATATGAAGCTTCTACATTTTACAATATTTAATATAATCAGCTGGATATTGGTGTTAGATGTAGCTGAACATAGATCTTACATGGTAAAACTAATTA
Organism: Taxus chinensis; assembly: GCA_019776745.2. Taxonomy (NCBI): domain Eukaryota; kingdom Viridiplantae; phylum Streptophyta; class Pinopsida; order Cupressales; family Taxaceae; genus Taxus; species Taxus chinensis. The sequence goes on from CM034146.1 coordinate 93,174,991, forward strand.
TAGTGATTTTTTAGTTATTCCTTCATATGGTGTAGATCTAGATCTGGTTTACGGATTGTAGTTTACTTGATTATTTGTTACATGGATATGAAATATACTTGTAATAATGTTGACATATTGAACAAGCTTCAATAAGAGGGATATGGTACCCTTGCGTGCTTTGGGTGAGTGCTTAGTTCTTGTTGAGTGATGTGTCAATGTTCCTTGGGCTATTTGTAGTGAATTCTAGGATACATCATTGGTTCCATTTCCAGGACATTTTTCTCAGTTGTTTTTTAGGATGTTCCATGATGAAGACATACCAGTTGACCTTGGCCAATCTTAAAGAGTGGTTAGATGATTTAGAAGAAGTGTATGCTTGTAGATTTAGCATTGGACCTGAATTTAATGCACACGTATGGGTTGAACTAAATATGTATGATAAACTTAACAAGACTTTATTTTCCATATTTCCTATAGACCTATATGAGAGGCTGGTTACTTATGCATCTAAGAGGAATTGGAGGTTTCACACACTTGTTTACATGAAGGAAAAATTCTAGGCCTTGTATGATGCGGATATGATTTGGATGCGCTCTATGGATGTTTAGTTCTGTGGTGTTTTGAACAACTATATTCTTAAGTACACAGTTTCCACTTACTATTTCCCAAAATTTTCTGAGTTCCTGTTCTTGCGTGAGCCTAGAGAATCTTACTTACATGGTATTCCATTGGCAATCAAGATCTTGATTGTAACCCTAGATTTGGAAAAGAAGCCTATGGCTAGGTAAACCCCACCATGTGTGGGGTAGGAGCAGGTTTGGTAAAGATGACAAACACAGCAGCAGAGAGACAAAGAAAAGAAAGGCATCTTAAGTTTAATAAAGTGCGTGAGAAGGATCTAATGAAGAAATGAGAGATCACGGAAAGAATGGTGTTATGGAGGGAGATGACTCATGAAGGATTTGAAGCTCATGCAGAAGACATGAAGCTAGAGCATCTGGAACTCACCCATTTGTAAAAGCATGGTAGAGAACCCTCCTTGGATTTGGATGAAGGTGGATCAAGAGAGAAATTGTGGACCATGGTGTGCATCTGAACCTACCTAGTGACCTAGCTTTTACAATTGGTTTTCCAAATTCTACAACAGTTAACAATAAGCAACCTAGTGTGAGTAGTAGAGTTGCAGTATATAGAGTCAATTTACAATCAAGTTTGGGAGTTAATTAGGGAGATTATTCATCTACGGAGAAATCGTCATTTGTTTTATTTGGAGGACCAACCAGAGGTATCTTTTTTGGCACATCATTAACATAGAACACAAGTGTGAAGAACATTGGTATAACATTTAGATGTAGCCCAACTTTATAGAATATGTGATTTCAGTTTAGCAAGACCGTCAAAACATAAGGAAGTACATCCTATGGTATGTTTCCAACTTCAGTAGGTGTATCAGGAGGGTCATGTGGCTTAGGCAGTGGTAGATCTGGTGGATCTAAAGGTGAAGGAAACACAGGAGGAAACACAAGTACTAGATCTGGTGGGAAAGGTCTACACTAACCCCAACAGATTTATTTGGAGATGTCTCTTTGTCTTCCAGAATATAGAGGTATTGAAGATGCAACCAAACACGTGCATATTTGTGAGATAATATGGCGTGTGAAGGAGATCACTACTCTAGAGCGCTAGGAAAGTTAGTTTGCAACTACATTATAGGGACACACACATAGTTGGTACATAATGTTTGATTCTAACAAAAATTGTGTAGATTATATCATACTGCAGGATAATTTCTTGAAATAATTTTTTATCACTGTGTTTGATCAGAAGAGCATCGACGCATTGAAAGATATTAAGCAGGGCACTAGTGAGAGTGTTTGGGAGTATGATGCTCAATTTAAAACCCTTTTTTGAAATTATCTTATGACATCCATGTAAGCTAGTGTGCACAGTGGTTTGTTGGAGTTCTAGTCAAGCGTTTTAGGAGGGCACTTTTTCATAAGACTTATACAAATCCACGTGGCGTGCTTGAAGTAACTCTGTGCACTGAGGCCGTTAGAAGTGTAGACACAGGATTGAGTCCATTTTTGGAAGCTCAAATTGTAGCAATGGCTAAACAATTGGAGAAATTATCTGATAATTTGGCACATGAGATGCGTACTGAAATTTGGTGTATAGATTATGAATTTGAGGGTCATACTAAGGATAGTTGTCCTCATAAATTGGTATGCTCATTGTTGTTGGATTGTGAGATCTGTCGCTTGGACCACAGTTCAAGTTGGTGCCCATTATTATAGCATGTGATAAGAAATAAAATGTACTGTTACCAAAATATTTATAGGTTTTATACTCATGATATTGAAGATTTCAGGTTAATTGATCATATTCATGATGTCATTGATATTGGTGTATGACATATTGATGTTAAAAACATTTCTAAGGAGAAAGGTGAGAATCATGACCATGATCATAATGAAGTGCATTTTGATGGAGGTCGTTGTAGAGGTCAAGGTTACCGAGGAGGATTCAAAGGCTGAGTTCACAGTGGTGGAGGAATTGATTTCCCTCGAGGAACTTGTTATACATGTGGATCTTCAAATCATTACAGGTGTGATTGTCCCCAGGACATTGTTTGTTCTTTCTATGGAAATAATCATAGCTATAAAGAGTTCCTATACTTATATGGACACTTGAGTAAGAAAGCAAAATAGACGAATAAGGGTGCATGAATGGTTAAAGTTAAATGTGGCGTGGAAGATTAATGGATGCCAAAGTTAGCGTCAGATCTTGAGTTGGTAACTGTGAAGATTATTACAAATGTCAAGGTTGTACATGTCAGAGAAGTTCCAAAATCAAATGTTGCCATTACTAATTAGGAATTTCTAAATGCAAAGTATTTAGACCTTGTGCATCATAAGGATGTTTATCAATAAACCATGGAGGTATTTAGAATTTACAGGGAAAGATACAATGTTTGAAAGAGGTTGTGGAAATTAGAACAAAATAAAGAAACTGAACTCCATCAGACATATGCAGATGATTTAAAGGAGGTTTGTAAGATGTTGCACTAGAAATAATTATTACTTTATTAGGGAATTTATTAAAGGGAAAAACTTTGTGCATTGGGACTAAGCATGAAAGGTAGATTTTACATGTTAACCTCCCCCCTCATAGCTTGGATTAGGACAAGGAGATCACTCTGAATGTTATTGTGGATGGTTAGCTTTTGAGTAATATTCTAATTGACATAGTGAATGTGTGGGTTTAGATGGGAAGACCACCATTACAACCATATTCTAATGTGATGTTTATGTTGAACCGGATGAAGGCCGTGCCAGTTGGGGTTTTGAAAGATACATCAACTACGATATATGGGGCTAAGTTTACAGGAGACTTTGAGGTTTTAGCACTTGCAGAGGTAGATAGTTTTCCAGCATTACTTGGGTGCCCTTAGTGTTATGCAAATAACGTTGATCTATATAACAACAAATGGTATATAATTTTTGAGAATAAAGAAGAGCGTGTAATTATCCCCTTGATAGATGGGAAATTTACACCTTATGTAGAGCCCTTCAGTGAAGAATACTTGAAATTTGTTTATGTGCTCACCATTCAAGATCTGGAAGTTATTGAGCCATCAAAGGAAGGAGTTCTCCAATGTGATGATGCACAGTACACGAGTGATACTACAAGTGTTACATGTAATAATTGGGAACATGACACTTAATAAATAATTGGGTTAAAGTATGAAGTGCAATTGCGTGCGTCACTAGGCCACACAATATCAGGTGTGTTGGCAGCAACCACGTACCAAGGTAAACTAATGAAGAGAATCCATAAGTTTTCCTTCTTGCTATGGAATTTAAGTGGGAATGTTAGGTGGAAAGAAGGAAAATGCTAGTTTATACTCTACGTAGAATGACAATGCACTGGTGGATGGTTCACAGGGATAATATTTTAGATTGTAGAGAAGTAAGGTTCTACTAGATTTATAAGGAGTAAGGTGCCTCCTATAATATTCACATAAACATTAGTGTGAGAGACTCTAGATAGAGGGGCAAGAAACTTAAACACCTTTGTTATGGGTACACAAGCTTTATTTCACCTTGCGAGGCTGCGCATGCATGTGGTATATCTATGCAGAGTTGAATACAGACTAGAAATTAGCATGAACTTACTGTAGGTATGATTCAGACCTTTGACTATTTTTCCACTAAACCTATGATGAATGAGGAATTACAGGTTATGCATCATTTAACAATGGGAGATAGTGAAAATAATGAGGATATACTTCATGATTTTTTAGGTGAGTCATACCTGAAGGCACGTTTTGAAGAGGGAGAGACAAATGCTGAACAACTTGGGTGCACGTTCTTAGAAAGAGAAAAGGGTAATATGGTCTACATAGTTGATGATGAAGAGGTTGATAACCTGAATATTGAGAAAATTGATGATGCACACAAGGTCTTGGATAGTGCATATGAGAATTCATGCACATACCATGCTCCTATGAAGACCAAGAAAGTAAACATTGGAACAGATGTTGAAATTAAGGAGACCATCATTGGAGACTATTGGGCTGACTTTGAAGTTGCTAAAATAATTGAGTTGTTACGTGACTTCTAGGATCTATTCCCTAGAGGCTATCCTGAATTGAAAGGAGTACATGAATCTTTGGGAAAATGAGAATGAAGCTAAAGGAAGGAGCATGCCCAGTTTGAAAGAGGCCTTACGGGATGAATCTGAACTTTCCTGTTAAGGTGAAAGAAGAAATTGAAAAAATGTTAATTTATGGGATTATTGTGTCCATCGAGGAGTCATAATTGGTGAGCCCTATGGAAATCAACATCAAGAAGGATGGCATAATCTAGATTTGTATGGATTATAGGGTATTAAATGTTGCATGTGTGATTGATCCCTTTCTAACACTCTTTATTGAGGAAAACTTGGAGGGAGTTGCAGGAAACGAAATACATTCCTTCACTAATGGATTTTCATGGTCTCATCAAGTAAGGATAGAAAAAGAGGACCAAGAGAAGATAAATTTCAAGTTTTCCATACACGGTTATGCCCTTTAGACTCAAGAATGCACCTGTAGTCTTTTCGCGCATAATGGTATAAGAATTTCAGGATTTTATTCACAAGTTCTTGCAGGTAAATCTGGATGATTGGACCGTCTATGGGCTTGTAAATTATCACCATTATAATTTAAGGTTGATGTTTGAGAGGTTCTGGAAGTTGATAATCTCTTTAAATGTTAAGAAGTGTGTGTTTTCCACACCCTTTGGAATTTTATTGGGACACATAATCTGTAAAGAGGGCTTGCTTATGGATCCTGCTAAGGTTGCTGTGATTTTGGGCTTAGATGAACCAACTAGCCAAAGTAAGGTGCATGGATTCTTGGGGCACACACACTATTACAATAATTTTATCAAAGGTTATGCCAAGATTGATGTGCCCCTGGAGGAATTATTTAAAGGCAAAGGAAGGTTCTATTAGGGCCAAGCATAACAGTGCGTGTTTGAGACTCTTAAAGAAAGGCTTACTACAACAACTATTTTTTCACTTTCCTTCATGGTCCAAAAAATTTCATGTTCATGTAGACACCTCTGGCATGGAAATAGACATGGTATTAGCCCAGTCTAGAGAAGGGATTATTGACCATCCTATCTTCTTCGCTAGTAGGAAGTTAACTCCAATAGAACAAAATTACATGACTACAAAGCATGAGGCATTTTCTATTATCTACGTTCCCCATAATATTTGATAGTAATTTTTGGAAACACCTTTCATCTTCTATATAAATCATATAACATTGAAGTATTTGGTAAATAATCCCATCTTATAGAGGCATATATGTCATTGGGTTTTGTTATTTCAAGATTTTAATTTTACTGTGGTGGTTAAGACAGGTAAGATAAATTCAGGTCACAACCATTTATCAAGGATTAAATAAGGTGAGGACACACAGAGTATTGAGGATACAATTCTATATGCATAACTATTCAGGATAAACCACGCGCCCTCATACTTAGAGGATATTGTTTTCATTTTACGCACAGGTGTGACACCAAAAGGAATGAAGGATTTGGAGGAGAAATAACTTGCCATTCACATTGTGCCTTACATGTTCATCATTGGATACTTATACAATTTAGGACGTGATGAATTTTTGCGTCGGTGTGTACTTGAGTATGAGTGCAAATAAATTATGAAAGAGGCTCATGGCGGCATTGTAGGACACTATGTGGGAGACACCACCATGTGAAATATTATATTAGTTGTTCTATAGTGGGAAACATTATACAAGGATTCCAAAGAGTATTGCAAGGCATGTGGCCATTTTCAGCGCCTTGGAAAGCCTGGGTATAGAGATGAGATGCCTTTGAGGCCTATTGCTAGCGTAAAACCTTTTAAAAAGTGGGAAATTGATTTTGTGGGCCCTATCTCCCCAGCCACATGCAGGATAGGATCTCACTATATTATAACTTGTATAGATTATCTTACACGGTGGGTACAAAGAATTTCACAGAAGCTATGACAACAAGGTTTCTGTGGGAAAATATTATCAGTAGGTATGGATGCCCTTTAATTTTAATGAGTGATAGGGGTAATCATTTCCTTAATGAGACTATCATTATATTATTTAATGAATTTATGGTTCCACACCATAGAAAAACACCCTATCATCCCCAGGAAAATGGAACTATTGAGGCCTTCAACAAGATATTGAGCCATACCTTGACAAAAACTTGTGATTTTGGAAGGAGATATTGGGTTGATAAAGTCTCTGTTGTCCTTTTGGCATACATGACAACCTATAAGAGGTTGAACAAGGTAACACCTCTTCAGTTGGTGTTCGGCACAAAGGTCATTCTACCCATGGAATTCATGTTACCTTCTTTGTACATTACACACATAGGAGGTTTGGCTGATGAGAAAAAACATAAAGAATGTATTGAAAAACTCATGTAGCTGGATGAGAGGTGCACCATAGTGTGTTAGAGTAAGAAGCAAGAAAAATCTAGGCAGAAAGTATGGCATGACAGGAACATAAAAGACAAGAAGCTCGAGGTTAGGAAAATAGGGATTTTGTATGATTCATAGTTCATGTGCCACCCTGGAAATATTAATGTGAATTGGTTGGGACCGTATGTTATCACTTATATACTTGATTAAGGTGTTTTCCAGTTAGAGGCACTAGATTGGACATAGTTTCCTGATTACTTCAATGGGAGTATGCTGAAGCCCTACTATAAATAAATCTTCTTGGTGTTTGTAATAAGGTAGTATTTCCATTTACATTATATTTCCTTAATGCATTCCCTTTATATCTGTTCCCTTTCACCATTGTTATGCTTTGTCAATTTAGTTTAGATTTTTGTGTAATAAGTGCACTTGTGCACCATAATCTGATTACTATCTAAGTTTTTTCATGTGCAAAGGACTGCACATACCCTTAGTGTGAGGTGGTTTATATACAGGGTTCATTTCTAAGTTTGATTTTCATCTAAAGATGGGTATGTATAAACAAACTTTTATATGGGTGTTTTAGGAAAAGGTGTAGATAGAAAAATATTGCTCATGATTAAAGACCACTTATGGATGAACGCAAAGTCTAACATGAGGTAGGTTAGAGTAGTGGAAAATAATTAGAATAAGGCAAAGTGGCAAGGTAATTTAGTGCATGAGGGCACGTGGAAGGAGGTATTTAGCCAAAAATTAGAAGGTGTGCCAAAAGATTATGACTATGGTTCAGAAATGAGCAACATGGAAAAGTTGTTGAAATGATGAATTAATGCAGAGGATGGTGGTAGGTGGAGAGAAACAAATGTGATAACTTCTTGAAAATATATATAAGGACATGATGTGAAGTCATTTTTACCTTTCCATATAAGATATTTCAAGTGAGTTTAAGGCAAGTGAGCTATCAAGACAATTGTGAAGTGCAGAAAGCTATGAACCAATTGCATCCTGTCAAATTTTTTCACGAGATAGTATTGTACTCCATTGGTGATGTGTTTAAGAAAAGCTAAGGCATGTGGGGAAGAGGATTGATAGATAGGATTTGGTTTTGAGCTAGGGCATGTGATTTCAAGCTAGGGCACATAGAGTTGGAGTAACAGAGCTCAAGGAAAGAAAAAAATTAACATGCCTTTTTAGTTGATATGGCATGCAAAAGAGCACTTGGATCTGGTACAAGAGGAAATAAGAAAAAGGAAGTAGAATTTGAGGTTGAAGACACTCCCGAGAGAAGATTATTTGAAATTCAGTACCATGGCCATGATTGCAAGGAAAGTTACAAGTTATGAGTCATTATTACAGGCATTAAAGAATGAATTGAAGAAGGCATACCAAGCTCTAAATATGTGCATGGTGCCAAATGCAATTATTAGGAAAAGGAAAATTGAAGAAGATATTGAGGTCCTAAAGTAAATGAAGAATGAGATGCTCAAGAGCATGGATAGAATTGTTGTAGTGGAAGAAAATCACAAGGTACTTACAAAAGCCCATGGTCCACACAAGGAAATAATGTAAGAGATTGGGAAATGTATTATGCAGACAATGGATTATATGGAGGGTATGGTTTCCAACATGGCTAACATCATTAGAATTTTGTAGAATGAAAAAGAAAACATGACTCATGATGAGATGGAAGCCATGGTTATAGACATACGAGATAAAACAAGTGGAGCACTGAGTGATTGGAAAGTATTAGAGGCATAGATAAAAAATTAATATCCAGAGTTAATTCTACCTATAAACAAGAAAGGCTTCGGGTGACCCTCTATGTTAGGTTATCGAGCATGTTTTAATGTTTGAAAGTGTTGAAGACTGTACACTAAGGGTAATGTACACTTTCCACAGTTGTCTTGCTGGCATTCGGAGGTGTAGCCCCCAAATTTTTTTGGCCTTGAAACAAAACATGCCCGATATACCAAGAAATGTGGCTTTTCTCATATGGGTGGGATTTTTGACCCATAGGTTTATGGGACGGTTTTTTCCCATGGTTTTGATACCAATAGTTTTGTAAAACTACTTAAGTGGTTTTCTTCATATGGTAGGATTAATGTAACATTGTAGATGTGTTTTGAATTTGGGTGTGAATTCTATAGAGTTTGTTAAGCATAGTTTAAGAGAGCGGTGGCTTGTAATAAAATCTACGCAAGTGATTCTTGGTGGATGTATCCCAAATTGGGCGAACCACGTTAAATACCATCTTTTTGTGCTGTGTTATTATTAGTTTTCACTTTTATTTGAGATTTGTAATATTTTCTGCATATTATTTTCTATTGTTGTGATTCTGTTAGGGATTATTCCACAAATTTTATCCCTTATTTCCTAACACTCTATTCTTATTGTATAAGTACTTACCTATTCTTTCATTCATTATTATTTATTCTTGGAGATATAAGTTGTGATTACCCATTGTTGGGGGTAGAAATGACATTAGTGTGGGGTAATGTTGAGTTGAGGAAGTACAACTCAAGGGTGAAAATGCATAAGGTATGGGCACGTGGACGTAGGGCACGTAGGAGCGTGCATAAGTATGGAAAAACATGGGTGTGCCCAGGAACAAGTTAAAATAGGACTTAGCCACTTTTGTAGACTAAGGCTATTTCTAGGAGATGGAGTGTAGAGCACACCAAATTATGGAGACTTACAGGCCATGCTAAGTCTATTTTAGAGAAGTGGAAGATTGAGATCCATGTATATTTCTGAGCTATTAGTAGGATTTGTAGTAGGAGTTAACTTTAGGAGATCTATTATTAGCACTTATATGCTTTTTTATATTTATGCAAGGGCGCATGGCTACTATTATCATGAAGGGAAAGTATCCACCCCTATAAATATTTATTGATTTGCATGGTTTAGATATCCCATGTTTTATAGAGTTATGCTACTAGTTTGTACACACGCATGACTCATGGTGACATTATTATGATTTATGACGCTTCTAAATTTTATAGTAATTAATATAATAGATCCTATCAACTAGATATTGGTGTTAGATATAACTGAACATGAATATTTCATGGTAAAATTGATTATAGTAATTTTTTAGTTATTCCTTCATATGGTTTAGATCTAGATTTGGTTTACGCATTGTGGTCTACTTGATTATCTGTCATGGATATGAAATATACTTTTAATCATGGTAAGATATTGAACAAGCTTTGATAATAGGAACCTAATACCCTTGTGTGCTTCGAGTGAGTGCTCAGTTCTTGCTGAGTGATGTGCCAACACGCCTTGGGCTATTTGCAATGAATTATTGGCTACATCACTCTTCTTCCACACCACCTTCATCATTTGAAGAATATTGGAGAACACTTCAACTTGAAGAAACTATATATGATCCTCCCATCTCATCCACACCATCAGAATCTCATACACCAAGCAAATCCTGACCTTCCCTAGAAAAATTCATGTAAAAATTACTTCCCCCATCGGCAATAACACCACCTTCAAATTTGTCGGTTGAAATAATTTTCATCCCTGCCAAGGGTACTTCTAAAAAATCCAAACCCAAAAAGTTTTACACCCTTCCATAACACTCCTTTATGAGTCCCCATAGAAATATATAAATTTCACCAACCAATACCAAACCTACATCCTCCATATTGGGGCCACATCCATCCATCATGGGATCACCCCCTTCATCACGATTAATCAACCAATCCAATTCCAAACAACCAGATTGCTTCTTATGACTAGCTTCTTCATCAAGAGAACCTCCATATTTTGTCCCTCTCTTGAGGGACCATTTACTCTCATCCTAAGTCCACTATCATGGCCATATTTGTGCTCCCCTTCGAGCATAATACTTTAATTTTAAGTAACCATCTCTTCATCTCATTAGGGACACATATCCTCCTCGTTTCCTTAGTATAATGCATAGTTTTTATCTCCATTCATCTAAAGCTCTAATCACATCCTATTCTAACGTGAATTTAATGTTAGTGACCTCATCATTAGAATGTCACTACTCTAGAAAGGAGCCAACGTGGAAAGTTTTCCCCTAACTAGATTAGACCATACATTATTACACTTAAGTATGGGTTGAGAGCCTATCGATTGGCCTCCCTTAATGGTAAACCGGAAGTGGAACCTCTTAATGCATTACACTTGCAACCATTCTATTGTTAGCATGTCTTCCAATTATTGTAGTCATATCCTTAGATCATTCCTTCATCTTTTCCTCTTCCATATTTCAATGTAATGATTTAGAATTATGTGGTTTTCCGTCACTTTGTAGATGTGACCTTAAATATGGGCACCATGAATCTTCCCATATCATTTTCCTTATGGATAGGTTATCCCTTCTTAGTGAGAAATATACGATCATTAAATCCATCACCCTCTTATTCACCAATTGGAACCATGCAAAGGCTCTAGGTGTGTATTTTGTACATTTTTATTCCCCTTCTAAGTGGTATACTTAGCTAGTTCAAGCCCTCCGCCATGTAAAATCAAACTCATGGATGCTCTTGTAAAAAATACAAGTCAACAGACTGATCCTTGAAAGGACAACTGTTCATGCAAAAAAATAATCAAAAGCATGAAATAAAATCAAAATCAAAATAAATAGACCGATACCTCAAATGATGGCTATCATATATAGTACTCTTGCCATTTATATTATGTATAAAGTAGATCATACCCTCAAAGGATGTCTACTCATTATCTCATTTGAAGGCTTCTCGCATTGACCAACCTTCCATTTTATTAGAATCCTACAAAGGATTCCCATATTGATCAACTTTCTTCTAGAAAACTTCCCACATTGATCAGTTTACTCTTTCCCCTTCCCAGAGCTGGGGCATAGTTTTAGGGAACAACACTTTTGGATAACCCTTTTCCCACATACAAGCTACATCTCAAACCCATTTTTCATGTTGACATCAGGATTATAAGTTCATAATCATCCATGTTACTTATGATCTTTGGTATGACCAATTTTCATTGGTTATATGCTAACATTTTTTTTGGTCACATGTGCCTTGTGTTACCTAGATCCCCTTCTTGTTTACCTCCAATGTAGTTTGAGGCATCTTTTCCTTGCATGTTTCCTTGATATGCCATAGTATTGTTCACACCTATAGGTTGCAACCACTACGTTACGTTCTATCCTTAATCCTATCACATCTATGTTCCATTCCTATTTTGTTTTGCAATACACACATCCTTCTTTATCTCAATCACCTATATACCATCCATCTATCCTACATACATTTATTCTTACTCGTGTTCATCATTAATCACATCAATTTTCAAATTAATTTTCAATTCACATCACATTTTACCATATACATTCTAATCACCATGATCAAATTCAAACACATAACATATAATCATGGTCCTCATTAATACATTTATATGATCATTTTATACATACACATATACCTCCAAAGTAACCATATCATCATTAACTATTTCATCATACATTCTAAACTAAACTAAAATGTAAATAAATGCACATATAATCATCACCATCACATCAAAAATCCATAATTCATCACATCCTATAATAAACACATGATAATCCACGACAAAATCATATATCATATATCATATATCCTTAGTATGGAACTCTTAGTATGGCCACCACCTGACCTAATATTTATCAAGATTAGCTAACCTACCTCCCTCCTACATACTAGTCCAAGATCCTCTCACTTCTGTCTCCAAAGTCCTGATCGGCTCTCCATATCAAAAATCCCACCTCTAGCTAAATGTGGCCACCATTTAACCATGGAATCCCTTGTGGCTGAATCACTACTATGTGCTCATATGCCCAATAATGCAATAAGAAACCAAAATCCAGTCTTGATCTCTACCCTCATCTAATCCCTTGACATTCCCTGCCATCTCCTACATCAACCTCCAAATCAGATCATGGTAAACTTGAGCTAATAGAGTAGTCCAAAATGAAAACACGATATGATGATTCACAATATCTACCACTATACCAACTAGTGCCATGGAAATCAAGCTCCACCAGAGTCCGAAAAAATGCATAACAAAACACAAGCATCATCACCATACAGATCAATCAAATACCTTGCACCCCAATCTCATACCTCAACTCATATGAGAAAGCCCCTAAATAAAACATGACGTGGGGCAGCATCGGCTCCAAATAACCACATTCAACATTACCAATATGTCATCACTAGTAATGGGAACTATCTACTCCCCCTATATCGGTAACCTAAGAATCCAATACACATCCTCTAGGGTGAATGTCATCTCCCCTGTCCTACACCAAAGTGTACAAGTCTGTCGATCCCATCTCTCCACTAAGGATATCATCAATCCCATATCCTGTGGGATCCTCTGCTGATATATGAAGCCACCTAACCCAAAGTGATCCCACTCGAAATCTGTCACATATCCTCTAATATTCTCATATAAAGCAGCCACCCGATCTATCAAATATAGGGTCTCCCTAGCCTACAATCAAAAATAAAACATGCATGCATTAGATCAATGATCCAAGTCCATTTAAAATTCTTTAAAATTCATTCAAAATTATTTAACCCTAAATTATCCAATCCAACCTTGGTCGACGCTGACCTAGGTCAGATTGACACGTTTATGGGTCGATCGACACACCTTAGGGCTCAATCGATGTTGACCCATCTGGGGCGATGTCGATTGCCCTTGGCGTCATCCACTTTTTATGAAAAAATTGAAAATAATAAATAATAAAACATAAAATTAACTTAGAAACAAGTTTGGGTTTTGTTACTCACCATCCTCCATACCATATGGCATTTCCTCGCTACTCCCCGACCTCCATTTCAAACTTCACTCTTCAATCGTGCTGGTCTCGTTCGTCAAAAATACATGTGAAAATGAGCTTTGTCGACCAACCAAACCTTGGGCTTATACAGCCCTCGGCACCTGGTCACCATTGAATTCCTTGGGTCACTGTTGATTAGCCTTAGTCACCTTCGATTGGCCTTTTCAATAATTATTTTGGGCTTTTCCTCATCTCCCTCACATCCTTTCCTTTGGGAATTCTTCAAAATTCCACCTTAGTGGCCATACTCTTTTCCCCTCCGAGTAGTCCATTCCATTTTCAAAGTCCACACCTTTTTGGCCATATCTATTTCCCCTCCAAGAATTTTTATACACTCAAAGTCCTACTGGGATACCTATCTCCCCTCCAGACATTTTGACCCAATTTCAAAGTCCACCTTTGTGGCCATATCTATATCCCCTCTAGGAATTCTAATCATAACGTCAAATGTTGTGGCCATATTTAATTTTCCTCTGGGCATGTTTATACTCTCAAAGCCCACTTTTTGTGGCCATAATTACTTTTACTTTGGGCATTTTACCTCACAATTCTATATAATATGCGCACAAAGTCCACCTCATGGCCATACTTATTTTCCCCCTTTGGGTATTTTTTTTCATTTTCCTATTTTCCTTCGTGGCCATATTTGTGCCTCTCTTGGGGCACCATTAATTTTCATCAAATTACACCTTTGTGGCCATACTTGTGCCTCTTTTAGAGCACCATATATGTTCTCAAAGTCCACCATTGTGACCATACTTACTTCCCATTTGGGGTATATCATTTCATCGCCTGCTCTTTCACTTTGCCTTCTAGGTCATTTTTCGTGTCCTGTGCTAAGGCACCATATTTTTCATCCCTTATGGATGCATACCTTTTCACTTGATTCCTCATGTACGAAGGATTTCACATACCTTTCATATTTAGTTGCGCATACTTTAATGTTTTCCTATGACCCATTGGTCATCATGTATTGCATCCATACTACAATGATCTTCACCCACTCACTGGCCCATAGAACATTATAGCTCGTCTCCATTGAGACCGAAATTTTACTTTACCGATGTGATAATTAGATTCACCATCATAGTTTTTATTATTATTGCGATTTCCATTTTTCTTGGGGAATATTTCCTTGGTAATCATTTTACCCATTTTTCTTCACCCACCCACCCTTTATCATCTACCTTTTTCAAACACGTCATCGACTTCCCTTGACATCATCGATCCCCCGTTTGAGGGGGACCTCATCATCTACCTTTTGTCAATCCTCATTTACCTTTGACCCCTCATCATTTTTGTCTCATGATTTTTTAGTACAAACTACTCAACAAAAAGGGGCAAAATGTAGAAACCTAAATTCAGTATCTATACCTCGTCTGCCCATGTGTGTGTGTGTGTTTCACCTTGGTATTTACCTGGACCCCATTTATTTAATTAATTTCCCTCTTTATTTAGTTAAAAGGCCCATTTAATTATCCTATCACCTTTAATGCCTATCCAACTCCCATTAATTAATCAAGCCACATTAATTAATTAATTAATTATTTAATATCTTACATGCCCTAACCAACCTTCTATTTAGGATGATTTTATCCTAACACATACATCCCCCTATTTTTCTTGCTTTGTTATCTTACCCATATTTATCCCTTAACATCCCTAAAAATCCCTTTCCCACCCACATGATTTAAAGCACTCTCCCAAATCTTAAGAAAGCCAAAATACCAATCAAAGCACAAAAGCATCCCCATTGGGGAATTTATCCCCGTGGTTGGTGGTGAGCTGGCCCAGTCGCCCTCAAACCTATAAAGCTAAGCCATTTCTTTCCATATTCATCAGATGCATGTGAGTTTTGGAGCTTCCTTGCGATGTGTGAACTTTCTCTCATGCTTGAGCATTCTGACAATAGTTACAGATCTCATGTACATCATTTCAATATGTTTGCATCACTCACAATTATCCTTGGTTTGATTATTATCATCGTTTTGTTTCTTTGCTTCATATCTATCATATTATCTTAACTTTGCTCACATCTAACATTTTGTAGGTTTATATCAACTTATGCAACACTTAGAGATTCTTCAGTAACCTTCTTTTCCAGCCTATTTACTCGTAGGTTTCCTTTTCCATCCATTCATCTTCAACCTTATCCAAACTCTATTACAATCACCATTGACTCATCCTACTGTCATTGTGGTTTCAGATTCCAGATCCTCCCGTTGTGTCCACTTCCATTCTATACTTGTCCCAGCCTACCAGGACCATCACCCTATTCTTATGTGCATTAAATTTACCCTACCTACACCCTAGTTTCCATCAACCCATGCTTAACTTGCCAACCAAAACTCATCTACTGCCGTTTCTATCCATTTTCTAGATTTTTTCCCCTTGACTTCCTCCTACAGGTTTTCTCCAGCATAAACAAACTTCTATAGTCACCAGATTACATCCATATCTTGCAGGGTTTGCATATTTCTCTTACTATTTAGATCTACCCTCTAAGGTCATCATCAACCTACCTCTGCACAGTCTGGGTTGCCATCGACCCAGACCGGGTAACATTTAATTTATAGTTATTTCAATGAAATCATATTTTAGATCAATTTCAATCATTTTTAGATTTAGTAATACTTCTTTTTCTACATGCCATTTATTGTTCTATCCTTTACTTCACTTAATTTTATCAAATGGCGGTTGACATCCACCAAGGAAGTTATTGCTTCTTGTAGTTGATTTTTTGAGAAACCCCCACATATCCTATCTAATCCATTTTCCATTTAGTGATTCTTATTTGTAGGAAATCAACTTGTAGCATCAAGGATCCATCATCTATTTTACACCTGTCTATCCATCACATCGTATCTGAGGTAACATGAACCCTCCATCATTTATGAATTGCTAGTTGCTTTCATTTTTAGTTCATTAATTTGATTAGGAATGAAGAAAATTGTCTAACAAGCATAATGGATGAATAAGTGACCATCCCATTGGAGAAACCCCTTCTATTTTGATTGAGAAATCTAAACTCAAGGCGGTTGAAATGAAAGGGCTAAAGGAAAAGGAAGAGAATCTTCCAAGTGAGAAAGATGTTTCAATTGAATGTAGTAACCCCTATTGTCCTTCATGT
The DNA here is from genome assembly GCA_019776745.2 of Taxus chinensis. Lineage (NCBI taxonomy): Eukaryota > Viridiplantae > Streptophyta > Pinopsida > Cupressales > Taxaceae > Taxus > Taxus chinensis. Next base: position 93,191,910 of record CM034146.1, read on the forward strand.
TTAGAACTCGCTGTACTTTTAGAATATTGCACTGATCTAACAAGAATATCTTCAGATGCTGCAACCACTCACAAGGATATTCATACTATAGAAGAGGTCAAATCAGATTTATAGGTTTTGAGTGAAGAACATGTCATGAAAAGCTTCATGTTTTCTTCCAATGGTAATATTTAAGATCTTTCTTCCCCTCCATCCTTACAAGAATATGATTTTGTGGATGAATTTAATGTCTCAAACTTTATGTTTGAGGATGAGGAGATCCATGATGAATCAATTCCAAAATTAGAATTCATCATGGAGGAGGAATATTTTTTTGTGGAACCATGTTGGGCCTAAAAATATCAGTTAAGTAAAATAAGGTATGTGGATGTGTGGGACCTAGTTCAAGAAGGGAACATGGGGTGAAGACTCATAGGGAAGGGTTATGGTAAGGTTTTGCAAAACAAATGACACATGCACAAAAGGAAAAATAGGTTTTGTACTTAGCCACATTCGACATCCCAGGAAGCACATGAGAAAAGCATGACCCTTGTGGATAAGGTGCCAACCTAGTGTCTGTGGGATAAAAAAGGGAATATTCCAAGCATGCGATGGAAGGTTCTAGAAGGAAACATTACAAGGAGTGGAGATCTCAGATATGAGAAATCATGCTTCCATGGAGTACCACCTCAACACTTGGTAATTGATATGTAACTTTTAAAAGGCATGGCAGTGGGTGCTAAGGTTATAAATACAAGTGCCCATTTGAAGCAAAAAGGAAGGTGAGAAGAGTAGATAGAGATATGGTATAGAGAATGTGTGGAGGATGTGGAGGAGAGAAAAGGGAGACAAATCCCTATAAAAAATGAATGGGGATATTATGGGTTAGGGATTTAAAGAACTCTGTAATGTTTAAGGGATGGATTTTTATTCTTCTTTTAATATGATGAGCATACTATGGCTCTGGTGCATGAATTTTCTCTACATAATTAGATAAGGATCTATCATGAACTCAAGGGATTTTAATTTGGTTATTGAATATATTAATATGAATACAATGCTCTTTTATAAATCATTTGTGTTTGGAAGTATACTACTTATGTATTTCTTTTTGGTATGAGCCATTTCCTTATGCTACTTGTTATTTCTCTTGTCTAGATGCAATAAGATAACAACTCGTTCTAGAATATGACATTGTTATTTTTGCTCATTTCCATTTGAAAATATGTTATAAGATGATCCATTCTTATAAAACTCACATAAAAGAGAGACTTGGTGCCTGCGTGTGCCTTGGGTGAGTGCCCAGTGCCCCCAAGGTGATAGGCCAATGTGCATGTGATTAGACTATTATTCTAAGGGGATAAAATATGAATACATCCTGGTTCCATTTTTGGGACCTCTTTTCGAAGTTGTTGTGAGAAATCACATGCATATTTTTCCCTGAAATGTGTGATGACATAGTGTATGACCCCGGAAAGTGTGGAAAAATTGTTTAACAACATGAAGGATGAGTTTTCTTAAATATTCAACACCGGACCTGAGTTCGATGCACGTAGATGGGTAGAAAAGAACCTATACCATGAGTTATATGAGACATTCTTTTTTTGCTTCCTAGTAGAACTATATGAATGGCTTTCAGCATATGCATCCAGATCAAGCTGGTACTATAGATCGTGTGTGTGGACCCAAGATTACTATCATAGGCTGCATGATGTAGATCTTACTTGGAAGCATGTTGTTGATCACTGGTTGAAGAGAGTGTTGACTAGTTATACTCTTGAATATGCCATTTCTATGTATTCTTTCCCAGAAGTTTCTAAGTTCAAGTTTCTAATGGATCCTAGAGGATCATTTCTATGTTTTATTCCTTTGGCTATGAATCTCTTGGTCATTACTTTGAGTTTAGAAGCATTTGCCATGGTTGGCTAAGCTTATTTGAGTGCTAGGAGAGGAAGCTATGGTGGAGGAAGATGGAAGACATTGCGGCTGAGAAGGAAAGGGAAGAGAGACAACTCAAGTATAGTGAAGCTTGTGAAAGGGAGATGATTAGACAATGTGAGGTTACAAGTGTGATGGATCTATGGAGGAAAATGTTGCGAGGAGTTAAGGTTCATGGAGAGGACATAGAACCTGAGAAGTCTATGTTACCCCATCTTAGCAAACACGGGGGAGAGGCCCCTTCATCTTCTGATAATATTTCATCACATAGAGAAATAAGATATATCGGTGTACATTTGAACCCACATGGTGACTAAACCTTAGCACTTGGTTTTCCAGATCAAGGGAGAAGTATTGTTAACTCAATTGGTATTAGTGGGACTAACCGATCGGTACCCATGAGATATAACTTCTCATTTGTAACATCCATGGCTTCGTAATCCATCCCTATATTTGGAGAAATCTTTGAAGAAGGTGCAAGTACACATGGCTTGGGTAACATGTCTGGGAGTGGCACGTGATATACCACTGGAAGTGGGAAAATATTGCAAACCGTTGGCATGTATTTCAGTGGGATGTTGGGAACACTAGGCGTGACCACTTCTGATCCTTTTCTGACTACAGGAGGTGGATCTAGTGGGTCAAGAGGAACAAGACCTGGTGAATCCAGTGGATCTAGTGGAGGAGGAAACACTGGAGGGAACCAAGGCTCTAGATCAAGAGGACAAGTACCCCAGCCACCTCCCCAAGTAGTTTTTTAGATGTATTTGCACTTGCCAGACTTTAGGGTATTGAAGATGCTACAGAGAATGTGCACAAGTGTGAACTACTATGGCATGTGAAAAGAATCACTACCCTAGAGTAGAAGGTAAGTCAGTTTGCAACAAAGTTGTAAGGGTGTGCACATAGTTTGTATAGGAAGTATGACCCCCATCACATGGTGGTAGAATACACCACATTGAAGAATGCCTTCATAGCAGAGTTCCATATCCCTGAGTTTGAGAAGAAGAACATCAACGATCTGAAGGAGATCCAATAGGGAATGGTAGAGAGTGTGTGAGAGTATGATGCACATTTCAAGACTCTCTTATCTAAAATATCCTATGAAATTCACCCTTATCAACATGCTCAATGGTTTTTTAGAGGGTTGATAACACCATTTAGAAGGGATCTGTCGCACAATACTTTCATAGACCCACGTGAGGCATGGAAGCTTTCCTAGGTGCCAAATCTATTGGGAGCACTGATACTAGTCTTAGTCATTTTCTGGAGGCTCAAATTATTGCAATGACCAAGTAGTTGGAGAAGTTGTCTTCAAACTTAGCGCATGAGGTTTGTCATGGTATTTGGTGTATAGACTGTGAAGTGGAGGGACATGAAAAGGATAGTTTCCCTTAGAATTTAGAGTGTGCTATGTCGGTGGAATGTGATATTTTCAATGGGAATCATGATGCAAGAAGATGCCCTCTGTTCCAGCCCGTAATCCACAAGAATGTTTCTTTCTATAGCAAAATCTATACCTCTACGACCCATGATACCAAGGATTGTAAACTGATTGATCAAATCCATGGTGCAATTGATGTGGGTGTGCACTAGAATAGCCTTACAAGTAGTTCAAAGGATGAAAACCTTCGTTATGAAGGGTGCACAAATGGAGGAGCATGTGGAAGAGGTTTTTGTAGAGGATTTCATGGTCTCAGTAACCACAATAGAGGACGACGTGAGTTCCTGGAAGGAACATGTTATAATTATGGATCTAGAGAGCATTACAAATGTGAGTGTCCTGACCTGTTACAATGTGCATGGTGTGGAAAGAAACACAAGTACAAGGAGTGTCCAGAAATTTATGAGAATATGAATCAACATCACTGGAAAGACAAAGGCGCTGGGATGGTGAGCATCAAGAAGGCCGATTCACTATGGATGCCAAGAGTGGTGCATGAGTATGGGATAGAACTTGTTTTTCTGTAAGCTTCCCAAAATCCACATGTACAGGGAGGAAGAGCACAAAAGTAGCATAAGTTCAAGGAATGGGCTACATTGATGATCCAAACAAGGTGTTGTGCATGCACTTCTAGAGCACTTTTCCAATGGAACAAATCTTAGCAATGGCTTTATTTGATGAGTAAGGTGCACATCCTTAGACAAGGAAAATGCTATCATGGGAATTTGAGTCCCGCATTGATGAGCCTAAATTTGAGGTAAGCTAAGGAGCATTGATGAAAGTGCCAAAAAAAGGGATAAAACCCTTGGTAAATGCTTAATGATTATCAAATGAACAAATCTGCAATGGACTCAAAAAATTATCAGTTGAGGTTGAAGCCAGGCTCTTTGGGAGAAACTAAAGGGAAAATTTCCTAGAGGCAAAGATGGAGAAAAAGGAGGAAGATCTCCTTAAGAAAGGAAAAGACCTAAATTAGGAGAAACTAATTAGCACTCAGTTAAGGCGTGAGTTAAATGATGAGAAGGAAAGAGTGCGCGAGGTATACAAGAAGATAGGGATGATCACAGATGCCATTATCTTAAAACATCCAGACTTAACACCGCCCACGCAAAAGTATGGATCATCCTTGGAGTTCCTAGAGGACTTAACCTACATACTCACTATGGAGAGGTGGCCACTTGCCTTAGAATCTGTAGAAGAGGTGTTGGCGTGCCAAGAAAAATAAAATAAGACGAAGGTTGTGGAAATTGTTTCTTAGTACAACAAAATCCTCGCTGACATAAAATCCACCACACAAGTTACTGAGGCCGCCTATGATAATTGTGTGGATAGGGATAGAGTGGAAATTATCTTAGTTGCCACCCATGAAGCGGAACTAAAGGAGTTCCAGGAAAATAACAAGGGGAACATGCTTGAGTGAGACAAAATCCTATCCGAAGTAGAAAAGAAATAAGAGGCCATTAAGACCTTGCAGATCTCAATCATGAACCAGCTGAAGGAATTGTACCCCAAAATCACTCGGAGGATGGAAACGCTTGAGGATTTCAGAAAGAAATCAGAGAATCTTGTTGAGATAGTGAGTGCTAAGGATGAGGAATTGGGTTTTGAAGAAGTGATCGCTTTGGTGGGTGTCCTCTATCAGCAAACTCAGAATGAGTTCGACACTTGGGGAAAGTTAGAAGAATAATTAGGGAAGGGTTTTCCTCTCCTCCTCCAAAAATAAATTTTCCCATTCTTTCATTCTTTTCCCCATTTCCACATTCCTTTATTCTTCCATTCAAACCATTTGTAAGGATCCACCAATTTTTATTTCTTTATTGAAGAGTGTTTCCAAGGATGGAGAACATGTGTAGTGTGAGGTGATGTTGGGCCTAAAAATATCAGCTAAGTACAAGAAGGCACATGGGTGCAAGGGACCTAGTTGAAGAAGGGTGCTCAGGTTGAAGGCACTCATGGAAGGGTTCTGGTAGGGTTTTGTAGAATACACAGCTCATGCACACAAGGAAAATTAGGTTTTTTACTTAACTACATTTCGCATCCCAGGAAGCACACGAGAAAATCATGAGCCTTGTGGATAAGGTGCCAGCCTAGTGGCTGTGGGGTCAAAAATGGAATATTCCAGGCATGTGATGGAAGGTTCTAGAAGGCATCATTCCAAGGAGTGGAGAGCTCAAATATGAGAAAACATGCTTCCATGGAGGACCACCTTGACACTTGGCAACCAATATGTAACTTCTGAAAGGCATGGCGATGGGTGCTAAGGCTATAAATACAAGTTTCCATTGGAAGCAGAAAGGGAGGAGAGAAGAGTAGATAGAGATATGGTATAGAGAGTGTGTGGAGAATGCAGAGGAAAGAAAAGGGAGGTGAAGCCCTATAGAAACTGAATGGGGATGTTATGGGTTAGGGATTTGTAGAATCTATAACATTTAGGGGATGGGTGTTTATTCTTCTTTGTAATATGATGAGCATATTATGGCTCTGGTGTATGAATTTTCTCTACACAGTTAGATAAGGAGCTGTCATGACCTCAAATGATTGTAATGTGGTTATTGAATCTGTTAATATTAATACAATTCTCTTTTATAAAACATCTATTTTTGGAAGTATACTACTTATGTATTTATTTTCGGTATGAACCATTTCCTTATGTTGCTTGTTATTTCTCTTGTCTGGATGAAATAAGATAAAAACTTGTTCTAGAATATGGCATGGTTCTTTTTTCTCATTCCCATTTGAACATCTATTATAAGATGATGCATTCTCATAAAAATCACATAAAGGAGAGACTTGGTGCCCGCGCGTGCCTTGGGTGAGTGCCCAATGCCCACTGGGTGATAGGCCGATGCGCTTGGGATTAGAATATTAGTCTAAGGGTATTAAATATTAATGCAAACCTAAACAAGGTTTGGTTTAGCTTGTAAACATCACCACCCTTAGGAAAGTCTACAGGATGCCCCCATTCATGGGATTGAGCTTTAAAAGAATGGGTAAATTTATAGGATCAGGCCTTTCCCAATCAGATATCTAGCTATTTTAGAGCCATCCAAGGAGTTGTCTCCTATCATGTTCATGTCAAAGCATGAGGATGAACTTCAAAGCACCAAAGGTCAACAATAATGCCTCCCAAATTTAAATGTAGAACAAGTAAAGGAGGTAATCATTTTGTTTGTTGTTGATACTTTGAGAATAAGGGTGTAAAAAAAGCTACAAGATAGTTTTTCACTCTTATCAAAGACCATGTCCATTACCAAATCAAACACATGGTCTAAATTTGTGAGGAAAGGAAACTACTTCTCCCTACCTTTTGTAGGATTTGTTTGAGCTTCCTTTTCTATTTGGTTAGAGTGGTGTAGTGTATGTTTTTTTTAGTAAAATAAGAACTTCTACACACTCTGCATGTTTCCACTTTAAACTTGTATGATTTTCAATGTTTGTGCATAGATTTTGTACCCTTGTTGTTTTTAGATAGTTCATTTAAAGAAGCTAAGTCTAAGGTGATAACAAGGTGTTTGAGATAGATCCAAAGTGCATGCACTCCATTTCTAGATCAACATGAAATATAGAAATTTTCATGCTTCATCATTGGCAAGGAATCATTTTTTTAGTCCAGATTTGATTAGTTATCCACTCTTATTAGGGACCGATTTCTTCAACTTCTTCAAACTTGGGCAAAATCAGATTTTGGGACAGTTTTCAGAGTGCATTCATTTCTCCCAAAAAATCATCTACCAAGTTGTTAAGGTGTTCAAAGAAACTTTGATCACTAGCTTTACTCATGGCTCTTCATAGTTGTGGTGGAATTTCTTATTCAAAATAGTTTTCTACTCTTATTAAATCATATTTTGAACAACTCGTATAATGAGGACGGTCAATCCAAGCAATAACAAATAAGCTCTAATTTTGATTAATTCTTCATCCAAATTCAAGGGATAAGTCTTCAAGTTTCAGATTAGTTTTTCAGATCATCAAGATGACTCCATGCCTAATGGATGCTTTAAGGCTACTGATATTTTCAATCTAGCAAGTAGATTGCCCTGTGAGTTGCTAAACTGTTATCAAATTTTACACCGCTTGCAAAATTGATCAAGTTGCAAAATCAAAAACTTGGGTAGTATCATGAAATCTTGAGGAGCAACTTAGAAAAAATAGTGTTTCATACTCCTGGCCAACACCAGGCTGAAATGTTACTGGATGAAACTAGGACAACATGTTCTTGGATGAAAATAGGCTGAGATGTTACTGGATGATAGCAGGCCACCATGTTACTCACCAAAAATAGGCCAACATGTTCCCAGGTGACATGTTCTTGAATGACACATTCCAGGCCAACATGTTCTCAACTGAAAAAAAGGAAAAATGCTACCAGCTGACACAAGGTAAAGAAATGCATCTTCAACATTAAATAATATAGTTCAAAGTAGCTCAACAACCAATTTTAATGAGGTATGGCACCCATTCCTTCTCCTGCAAGAAAATTACCTTTGGGAAATGGATTTGGAAGGTTGCACATACCTCTTTTCATAAATTTAATACATCTTGTTGGTGGTTGGAAAGGGAATAACGAGTTTCTCTCTTTTATATATTGTAAAAACCTCTCATTTGTGGAGGGGGATGTTGTAAAATTTAAAATAAACTCTACCAAAAATGTTTCTTAGCAACTGTGAGTTGTAAACTTTCATTTGGACTTTGCAATGTGTTTGTGTGCCTTCTTATACAACTGTAATGGTCTGTGCATACTTCTATTGCAATAAAAAAAAATTGTGGTGTTTTCTAAACCCTAACTCATGTTATCTATGAAATTTCCTCTCTTTTATTTGTTGTAGTATGTTATGTATGCTTTTCTCATTTCTAGGTTCATTTTGTTGTGTTTTTTGGAGAATAGATGGTAAATGAAGTCTCGGGTTTTTGTCACCTCTTTCTGACCTCTCCCTCCTTTATTTCTCTCCTCCCTTTTCCCTCATTAGAGAATCTTCACCCTTTTCATAGTGCTCTCATCCCTCTTTAGTTTATGATATAAGTTTTATGCATCTCCTTCTCACCCTGGTCCCTTAGAATGATAGTGTAGAGTTAGTTGCATTTTGTTTCCTAGGAGTATTTTTAGCAGTAGGAATACGTACAGGAACCATCCTTCTTTAGAGATGTCTCAATTCAAGTCCCACAACTTGGAGATAGTTCCACATTTCTTCAAATCCCCAGATCATTCTGATTTCGGATGAGTGAAATTTTGAGCTCCAACAAGTTTATAATCACCTTAAAATGTATAGAACTATGTAAGTATTTTCCAAAATAACTCCCCAATTATTTTGGAAACTTATAATATGCACATTATAGCTCTAAGTTTCAACATTATAGGTTACACACACTCTCATTACTTCCTTAGCATAGTTATTAGTTGCAGCTCCTCGCATGCTCTCTCACGTTCTCCATTTGCTTCACACCTTCCACCTTATTTCTTCCCCTTCCTCCATCTTCTTCCATTTCTTTTGCATGCACTCCCTATGTATTCACCTTCCTCCCAGCAGTTCATGCATACCCTTTGCTTGCCGTGAACTTACTTCCTAAATTAGTAAGGTTCATGGCATCCTTTCACATTCATCTCCTTTGTACCGTGCATTACCTTGTGATGATCATGTCCTCTTTTATATTTTCCTCCTAGAAAGTATTCCTTATATTTCTTCCATGTGCATTAATTTTGTGCACCCTCTCCTTGACTTCTTCTCCCATGCTTCTTCCCTCCACGTGTGATTTTTTTCCTTCTTCTGCACTAATCTCTTTGACATGCAACATCCTATCAAATTGAGTGTATTACACATAACCTATCAAAGAATGTAGCATGACAACGAATCATTGCAACCAAATGAGGCATGACACACAGAAGAAACTGAAAAAAATAGATTATGACATTGGTTGCACTCTAGACCACTCAAGCTCAAATATAGGCATGAATGGGTAGGCGATAAGCTATAAAATGTCCCTCATGCCATTAATACATGATCTGATCACTCCAACCACCCAATTTGATTCAGATATCACCTCCTTCCTTCTCCTACATTCCAAACAGACATGGGAAAATGCATTTGATAGATTTGCAGGAGGATTTGTAGGTATTCATTTTTGGTTGTTGGTGGATGAAGATTCAAATCATTTTTACCTCCTTCTCTTATTCTCTCATTGATTCATCTATAAAGGCAAGAGCATTACTCATTATAAAGGGTTGTATTATTTAAGTTTGCAAGTGTATTACTTAGGGTTTCCTTGCAATTTTAAGCTATAGGTATTTAAATCTGGTTCTTTGCATGTGGATGCTCACCTCTTTTACCATTGTAATCGACTGTGTATTTTTGGAAGTAATATAAGTTGTTTTGTGGCTGCTCTCTTCCCTAACTCATTTTATTACAATTTTTTTCTTATCTTTTCACATTGGTAGCTTGTTTTGCATCCTCACGTCCCTTGAAGGTTCTCTTTTCATTGTGTCGCATGAGAATGAATGATTGATTGTGTTTCAGACTGTGGTATGTGTGTCTACCCTCCCTGTCTGCATTTCTTCATTTTCACTCAAAACAGGTCATATTTATCACCCTTTCGTTTTGGTGATATTTCCTCCCTTAGATTAGTTTCCCTATTTCACATATCCTTATATCCCTGGTCCCTTGACATGTTTAGCATAGGATCTCCATTTTAGCATTATGAGTAACAATAGCAATACACATTGGTAGAGGAACCGACCTTCTCCAGAGGTTTGTCTCAAATGTGCAAGGTCCTACAACTTGGAGACAGTTCCATTGTTGTTGTTTCACCTGATTCTAGATCATTTCTTAGAAAATGATGAAACAGATAGGGTAATGGGTGTAGGAGGAATACCTATTGAAGATGTTGGTTGTAGGTTGTTGTGTGTGTATGACTTCTGAATCCGCAACTAATCGTGAGAGCTTATTTTTGGTTAGGAGGAACTACCTGAAATGGAACACAAGACCACCAAATAAAAGCTAAACAATATATGCAGTGGATTGCCTAGCATGTGCTACATCTAGGAAGTGTGATACTTCCAAGATGACTGTCAATCTACTATTTAAAACAACTTAATGCTGGTAATAAAGTAAATCCTATTGTAGCTAAAATGATTTAGGTATCTTATTCATCTACAATAAGCAAATTCGTTCACAACAGGCTAGGCTATGATTAAATCTAAAGGTCAAGGTCATTGTCAGGATACTATTATTGGTCAGGGTCAGATTCTGGGTAGTTTAGGGTATTTGGTAGAGGTTTTAGGCTCTAATCTAGGTTTTTGATATAAGACACAGAGACCGATGTCGGTTTAGGTTAACTAGCATCAGTATGGTCAGGGTATAGGAAACTCAATAAAACTTGGCTGGGTGATAGATCTAGGATTAGATGAAGGTGGAAGGGCAATGGCAAGATTTGTATGGATCTGAGGTATGCACAGGAATGATAGAGGTCTAGGTATGGGTAGTGTAAGGGTGTGGAAAAAAGGATGGTCAAGTTTGCATGGAGGTAAAATGGTGGGGAATGGAAATAAGAACAAAAACTAACAATAGAAGTAAAAGGATATGCTAAAACGATATGTAACCAATGCAGGTTAAAAAACATACTGTTTGTATAAGCTTGAGGCCTGGTTGGTAATGGTGGCTGATTAAATGAACTTGGTGTAGTGCTGGTGCTTCCCTGGATGCTCCCATGAAGGCAGGTGGCTGTGTGATTGCTTCGGTACTGGCTATGGGTGTTTTGATGCTTATATAAATGTTGGTTCTACTTGCATGTAACTTTGGTTTCATCACTTACTCTCAGAAGATGTCTCTCTCTCTCTCTCTCAGAAATGGCTAACCTTGAAATAAGGTTGTTTTGGGAGTTAAATGGTAACTGATGGCAGTTCCAGCTTAACCGGCGGTAGTTAAGGGTAACTAGCATCGGTTAGGGTGAGATTTCCTAGGTTTACTAAATTGGGTAGATCCCCTTGATTTTCTGGGATCTCGTTTCATTTACTCTGTGGATTAGCATGGAAACCTCCTTCTAACGGGTGGGAATGTGGTTAGAGGGAATGTAAGCATTGATTTTTAGGGTTTGGGTAGGTCTTAGTTAGTTATGGTAACTTACTAAGAATAGGTCTTATGATGAGGTGGGTAGATGAGGTGCATATGTGGGCATTATCTCAATTATGATATTTAAATAATAAATTTGGTGAGGATAATGAATTAATTTAATTTAAATAATTAAATTAATATTATAGTGGGGTGAAGGGGGGCCATGGCTAGGTGGATGTGTTCAAGGTATTTATTTGATAGGGGACCAAGGAGAGTGTGACCCATTTTTGGTGTCTTCAGTTACCTCAATTACTTGGTTAAACTTGATTTGAGATAGGTGCAAGCTTGAGCTCCAACAGTTTTTGGCATGCCTAGTGGGACCAACATTGAAATCTTCAATTTCATCATTGCTAATTTTTGGTGCGTGACTTAGTGATTTCCAGCATTTGGAGGCTTGTTTTAACACATCTGGTGACGCCCAACACTCATATCTATTATTTATAGCAGTTCGCGTGCCTTTCATGATAAGGATACATACCAAAAAAATTGCTACAGCTAAAGAATATTTAGAGTAACTATAGATTTCTCCAAGAAGAACATGTAGCAGAACTACTGCACAATCATCTCCATCTCTAGTGAACCATGCACTTTCCATTTCTCCTCTCGGTATACCTCCTATGTATCCTGTCATGACAAATCCTTCACCACCTCGTAGGAAATTTACTAACTTCACTGGTGGAAGTCCTTTTGTTCTCAATGCACAACATGATATGCTAGAAGTCATGCTTAAGAGGATTCCATATTTCACCGATGAGAATCAATTCACCCCTTTTGGGAAAATATAGGATGTAGCTAACGTATGATTTGTCTATTTGATCATACATGATGATGTACCAGTTAGGATTCTTACGGCTTTGTTCAAAGGAAAATCGCTTTAGGGGTACAAAATTCTGAGACCTGCATCTATAGCCACCTGGCATGAGCTTGGAATAAATCTTTACAGCTACTTTGAGGATAAGTCAAATCACTTGTCCTTGGTGGAACAACCGAAAACAAAAAAAGAGTACCCAATGAGCAGATGATTGATTTCAATATCAGATTTTAGAAGACTTGGGATAGAATCTCTCAATTGGTAAGGCCTACAACCCAACATGTTTTGCTATATTATCTAAGGGATTTGAACAGTGACATCTTAGTCATGATTCAGTCCATGGGGGTAGAACCTTACCTATTATTTATATAATTACAATAAGGGTAGAAAAAAATCTCATTCAGGTAGGAAATCTAGCTCCCAGGCGTCCCACGCCCTTATTTCTAGAAATTCCTCATGTGCCCTAGCCTTCTATTTATCTTATTCCTGAGTAGAGCACACAACCCATTGCATCCACATCCTATTCTCCCATAAATCAAAAGGAAGATTAAGAAATGAAAGTAATGATTAGGAACCTATCCAATAAAGTTATATCTTTAGATAAGTAGTAGACACAAACCTTTAGAAACAATTCTAATCAAGGGTATAACTAGAGCCATAAACCCTTTAGAAATCAATATTTAAATCAAAAATATGGGTAGAACTAATAGAATGATAGATGACATGTTAATGCACACCTTCCATTGCAAGTAATTTTTCATGCACAAACTTTTCCACCACCCAGCGCCAGCCAACCACTTGTCTCAGTATAAAACAATATGGCATAAGAGTCAGAATGGTGATTTTATTGCAATTTTCCTCACTATCAGAACCACCATGCCAATGTTTCATGTGCATAGGGTTACATGATTCATGTTTATTCTAAATGTGAACCTTCTACAAGCACAAGAGAGCTTGAGAATCAAGAAAATCTAGAAGTTCTTGAGGACAACCTTATGTTCTTTGGAACCAAAGACTAATGTGTAATTAATCAAGCTGTAGGTGACACAAATAGACCACGCACCTAGGTTGCTGAAAACACAAGGCATAAGAAAAGAATGCTTGAATCAGGTGCATAACCTTTAGTTCATATAGCAAAGGTCGATACTCAAAATGAAATAGATGTAACTAAGGAATCCAATAGTAATGGTGCACAAATTCCTACATGTGAGGCTCAACACAATGCCCCAACATAAGCAATGTGCACCCCTCCCTTGGTAGGTCAAGATTTTGCACTAGATAAGGCCCCCGACTCTGTGCCCAAATATTAAAGAAGAGATGTTGTTGCACCCCAAATGCACAAATCAATGGGCCTTCTATTTAACATTGTTGATAAAATGAAAAATGTCAATGTAAACATCACAATGTGGGAAGCCCTAACCATTCCATCTAAACGTGACTTGCTAAATGAAGCTCTGACGCAACTTCCACGCATTGATCCAGCTATCCAAAAACTGCATGTTGTTATCAATATCTAGAAAAAAAAGGAGAAGAGAGTAAGTAAGGTTTTCAAAACCCTGCCCTTTTATATGTCCTTGATCATAGGTAAGCACTTTGTGCACAATTGCATGATTGATTCAAGCGCTAGTACTCATGTTATGCCTAAGAAATTTGTTGATGTCCTAGGTTTTAAGTACAACCCTTTTTCCAAAGGAGTCTTGTAGCTTGATGGATCAACTGTTACTACTCTATTAGTCATAAAATATCTTAAGTTAACCCTCCATGCATGTCTAAGCCTTTCAATAACTCAAGACATGTCAATTATTGACCTACCTCCTTTTTTGCCTTGTGTCTATTAAGATATTTCACTGCTGAAGTGGGTAGTTACTTATCTTCTTATTGGTTCCATATGTTACTTAAGACAAGGTATGGTACCTAATTTACCATACAAGATGAGATAATATTTTCCCATCATGTTAAGTCATATGACCCATCCCCTCTCCAAGCTAATTTCCTAATCCAAGTAGACCAAGAACAATTTTAAGTTTGTTAAGAGCATCAAAATCCTCATCCTCTACCTGATTTAGTGTTAGATGAGTGGACAGAAAGGCACCAAAAAATTGATCCATATGATGAAGATGTTGAATATTTTGAAACTGGTGTTAGCACTTATTGCATCTTTGAAGAAGAATTCATGCTTGCCGCGCGTGCTCAAGAAAAGTGAAGAAAATTATGGTTTATGGAAGCTATATTTTGATGGATCCAAAAGCAGAAATGGCATGGGTATAGGTGTTGTTTGCATTTCTCCCAAGGATGGGAAAATATTCTTTGTGCACAGGTTGTAGTTTGCATGCTCCAATAATGTATAAGAATATGAAACATTGGTGTATGGTCTTCTCATTGCTAAGAAGAGACAAAATTAAGGAAGTCTAGATCTTTGGGGACACATAATTGGTCATTCACCAAGTCAGAAACAAGTGTGTAATGAAGAATAAGCTTCTCAAATCTTATAAACATAGATTTTGGGACCTCCTTGAGACCTTTTATGCTCTAAATCTGTAGGTGGTGCCAAGGAAAATGAACATAGAAGCAGAGCATATGACCACACTTGGTTCACAATTTTCTCTTGTGAAGGATTTTATCAAAGGTAATGCACAACATGTCAAAATGGTGATCATTCCATCTATCCTAGATAACAATACTAGTTGGAAAGTGTTTGACAGTGACACACAAATTGTTCAGTTCATTCAGAATGAGTTTGAGTTCTCTTCAAGCATGCAAGATGACTTGCATGAGAGCTATGGTGACCAAGTGATTCAACTTAAGACAAATAAGTTTCCTAAAGGGTTGGTTACCTAAGAGAAAATGATTAGCCATTATGATGAGTTCAAGGGTGAAGAAAAGTAAATGTGCATGATGCAAGAGGACTTCTCCCCAGTCACTATTATGCATAACAAGGAGTAATTACTGCTGAGTAAAGATTTTGCATGTGTGATGAAAATAAGGCCTTTCATTCTCTATGTCAAAAATATAGTGATATATTCTCATGGGAGTATGAAGACCTATTAAAGGATTTGATCCAAGTGTTGCTTCAACACTCCATTGACCTTGATCCTAGCATCAAACCCACCAGACAAAAGTAGAGGCTAGTTCAATCCAAAGATAGAGCCTCTCATGAGGAAGGAGTTGTCTAGAATCATTGAGGCAAGGATAATTTTTCCCATCAAGTAATCTATGTGGGTCATGAATCTTGTTCTAGTGTACAATAAGAATGGTAAAATCATAATCTACATGCGTCAATTTTAGATATTTAAATAAGGCATCCTTAAAGGATCACTATTCTTTTCCTTATATGGAACAAATTTTCTAGAATGTCGCTGGCACGAAGAAATTTACCATGTAGGATGGGTATTTTGGTTTGAATCAGATCATGGTAAAGGAAGAAGATCAATTCAAAAACAATGTTTACAACCAATTGGGGAATGTATGCATATCAATAATATTCCCTTTAGTTCTGTCAAATGTAGGTGCAAAATTTCTAGTGTGCCATGGAAATTTCATTAAAAGGCTATATTAATGAGTTCATCTTGGTTTACCTAGATGACATAACTATCTTCTCAAAGAAGAGCACTGATCACATGGCGCACCTAGAAAAGGTATTTGAGAGATACATAGAATTCAGGGTGTCTCTTAACCCCAAGAAATGCAAATTCATTGTGGAAAAGGGAAATATTTTAGGCGATGTGGTCTTAAAGGATGGAATAATTATTGATCCTCATCATGTTTCATCCATCCTCACTCTCTCCTTGCCAGTGCAAAAGAAAGCCTTGAAATCTTTCCTAGGAAAAATCAACTTTGTTAGTGCTTCATTCCTAACTTTGTAGGACTAGTTAGGCCCATCACCCTCATGCTCAAAAATGACATAGCCTTTCAGGTGGACAATAGAAGGAAAAGAGAGCTTCAACAAGATCAAGTAAGAAATTACTTGCGTGCCAACACTCATCAACCCAAGATTATTCCAAGGATTTCATCCTTTATGCTTATGGCGCTGATGCAAGTGTTGTTGTTGTCTTGACATAAGAAAATAAACAAGGACTAGAGCAGCCAATGGATTTCTTTATTCAAACACTAAAGGATTCTAAGTTAAAATATAGTAACATGGAGAAGTAATTCTTCTCCATCATGTGCACGCTTAAGAATTTTAAAAGCATGCTCACCACAAATCATATCAAGGTGTTATTTTCACACTCAAGTGTGAGAGACTTCATAATGGGAGAAAAAATCAGTGATAAAAGAGCAAGATGGGTAACCAAAATCATGGAATTTGATGTGACTATCAAAGCCAAAAACCTGGTTAGAGGCACCACACTCTATAAGCATCTCGTTAAGGATGCGCAAAATGAACCTGAGACTTCATTATTTCTGGATGAAGATCTCTGTGCATGCAAAACCTAAGATAGAATGAAGATCCTTAGCACATGTAGCTGGATGTAAGGAAATGATCACATTCCTTTCCTATGCATGCATACACATATCCTCCTGGGTTTGAACAAAATAAAAGAGGTGACATCTGAGGCTGCAGTCCATTCCATATGAATTGATTGATGGTGCTCTCTTCAAAAGAAATATTCATGGCTTGTTGCTGAGGTGTAGTCACAGTTCACAAATTGACAAAGTGTTAGAAGAATTTCATGATGGATTCTCTGGTGGAAACTTCTCTTCCAAGGAAACAACAATGAAGATCAATCAAGGAATGATACTTTTTGCCTACCCTATTCACAGATGTGCACAAGTGGGTCATGAAATGAAAAGAATACACTTTCTTTACAGGAAAGAAGAAATTGGCAGCGCTTCCCCTCTGACCAATCCAAGAATGGATCAACCTTTTACGCAATGGGGTCTTGAATTCATAGGCATGATCAATCCTCCTTCAAGCACTAGGCACAAAATGGGTGATTGACAGCTATAGATTACTTCACCATATGGAAAGAAGTTTTTGTGCTCAAGGAATCAACCGAGTCAGTTATCCTTGACTTTCTCAAGGGCATTGTAACAAGGTTTGGCATTCCTCAAACCATTATCTCTGATAATGCAAAATCCTTCCTTGGTACTAAAATTTCTGATTGGGCACTAAGCCTTGGAATCTATTTGAAGACCTCTTCCAACTACTACCCTCAGGGAAATGGCTTGGCTAAGTCAATAAAATAAGAACCTGATCAAAATCATGAAGTGGAAAATGAATATCAACTAGAGACATTGGCACACTAAGGTCTTGCGCATGTGTGCTATGGGATAGACATAATCACGATGAAGAAGGAAATAGGCAATTCACCTTACAAACTTATTTATGGAAAGGAAGCTAAACTTTCTTTATCTATTTATTTTCCTTCATTAGAGCTTTCCCAATAGCTAGATTTTGAGGGGCATGGACTAGAGAGAAATCCAAATGGTAGAGCTAGTTGAACTTGAAGAATTAAGAAACTCTACCATGATCAAGATAGAACAACATCAATAATTAAAAAAGAAGTGGTTTGATAGAAAGGCTAGGCCTCAAGCTTTCAAATTTGGTGACTTGGTCTTAAAATGCGATGCTGACAAACTAGGGCAGCCATTCAAAGTTTGATACACTTTAGAGTGGCCCATACATCATCAGTTCATGTAAGGAGGCTAACTCTTTCAAGTTATGGAGGTGTGCTATCAATCCCATTCAATGGGATTTATCTCAAACCCTTCCATTAAGTATTCTACATCATTGTATATGTTAAAGTAGTTTCAATTCCTCCAAGTGCATTGAACGCACACTATGTATATATTTATTTCTTCTCACATGCTCCCTTTACACTTTTTTTATTTTGCTTCTAGGATGTCATCTATCTTCTAGTAGTTTTACAGGATTCAAGAAAGGAGTTTAGAAATGCTTCAAAGTGACTTTAAGGATGATTATTTATAGTGGTAGATCATAAATTTATGTTTCTAAGCACACTCTATTCCCAATGGATGTTTTTAAGGATACTAATCTCCTTCGTCTAGAAAGAATATTACCTCAAAAGTCACCAAATTGTTGTCCAAAATAAATACCCAGTTATTTTGGCAACTTATATCCACATTCTAGCTCTAAGTTTCAACTTTACATGTTGTGTGCACTCTGATTACTTCCTTGGCATAGTTATTGGTTACAGTTCCTCATGTGCTCTCTCGTGCTCTCCATTTATGTTGTACCTTCCACCTTATTTCTTCCCCTTCCTCTATATTCTTCCATTTCTCTTGTGCACACTCCCTATGTATTCACCTTCCTCCCAATAGTTCATGCAGACCTTATGCTCACCATGAACTTACTTCCTGAATTAATAAGGTTCCTGCAAGCGATCATCTCCTTGTTTTCATGCATTACCTTGTGATGATTGTGCCCTCTTCCATATTTTCCTCCTGCAAAGTATTGCTTCCATTTCTGCCATGTGCGTTAATTTTTTGTGCCCTATCTTTGACTTCTTCTCCCACACTTCTTCCCCTTGCATGTGTTTTTGTGCCTTCTTCTATGCCAATATCTATGACATGCAATATCCTGTCAGAATGAGTGTATCACACACAAACTATCAAAGCGTGAAAACATGGTGTTGAATCCTCACAACCAAATGAGGCATGACATGTGGTAGAAAATGACAAAATATCTGATGACGTGGGTTACACTCTAGAACACTCAAGTTCAAATTTGGGTGGAAATGGGTAGGTGAGAAGCTAGAAAATGCTCCTCATGCCATTAATGTGTGATCTGAACACTCCAACCACCTGATTTTATTTATATCTCATCTCCTTCCTTCTCCTACATTCCAAATAGAAATGGGAGAGTGTATTTGACATATTTGTAGGTGGATTTGTAGGCATTTATTTTTGGTTTTTGGTGGTTGAAGATTCAAATTGAATTTTCCCTCCTTTTCCTCTTCTTCTCTCATTGATTCATCTATAAATGTAAGAGCATTGCTCATTGTAAAGGGTTGGATTATTTCAGTTTACAAGTTTATTACTTAGGGTTGACTTACATTCTTGAGTTTCTAACCTTTAGATTTGGTTCTCTACATGTGGATACTCACCTCTTCTATGATTGTAATCAATTGTGCATTTATGGAAACAATAAAAGTTGTTTTTTTGTTGTTATCTATCATAACTCATTTTATTACATATTTTTTCCTTTCTTTTCATGTTGGTAGCTTGTTGTGCATCCTCACGTCCCTTATAGGTTCTCTTTTCATTGTGTCCCATGAGAATGAATGATTGAGTGTGTTTTAGACTATTGTACACATGCCTACACTTCATGTCTGCATTTTTTCATTTTCACTCAAATCTGATCGTATTCATACCCCTTTCTTTCTGGCACTATCACCTCCCATAGATTAGTTTTCCATTTTTGAATATCCTTATATCCCTAGTCCCTTGGCATGTTTAGCTTAGGATCTCTATTTTAGCATTAGGAGTAGAAGTAATAGTAAAAATAGGTAGAGGAACAGACCTTCTCCAAAGGTCTATCTCAAGCACGCAAGGTCCCACAACTTGGATACAATATCATTTTTCTTCAATGACTCAGTTCAACCTGTTATGAGATGGTTGAAAGTTTGAGCTCCAACATTAAACACATTTCATAAGAGGTGGATATTGACTATGATTTTATTCTCGATTTATGTTTTGAATATAGTTGTTTGGTTTCTTAAAATAATATAATTATAGTCTATGTTGTATCTATCT
This sequence comes from Taxus chinensis, assembly GCA_019776745.2. NCBI lineage: Eukaryota > Viridiplantae > Streptophyta > Pinopsida > Cupressales > Taxaceae > Taxus > Taxus chinensis. Next base: position 93,211,900 of record CM034146.1, read on the forward strand.
CTCTAGTTTGTAGATTTTTAATATGTATTTTCTGACATGTAGGTATTGCACATTTTTTATTCAGTGTTTATTATAAATCATTGTACACTATTTTAAGAGTTTTAAATGGAATAGAACTATAAAAACTTAGACTAAAACTATAACATGTCCTGATGACTGATTCCGAGGAACACTACCAATAATAGCTCCATTGTCAAGACCCAAACATGTAAAGATGACTTCCTAGACAATAGGATGGGGAGAGATTGTTAGAGGAGAGACGAATTGTTTTACATAAGATGAAGAGGTTGTGAAAATACTTTATGAAAAAAGATCAATATAGAACACATATATGGCTATATCTATGAGATATTTTGGTGTAAAATTCTAAATAAACTATCTGCATGATTATCTAGACTAGAACATAATTATTTTAGACTTGGATCTAAAGAGTACTTGTGGACTCAAAAGAAGATAGATAAATTCTGCAATATATATTTTGAATGGACCAAAGTTGTGGGTACTTAACTATAGAACCTAATTAATGGGTATGTAATGAATATTTATGTACAAATTTTTTGTTCCTTTGAATTTATACAAGAACATTTCCTTAGTGGATTGCGAGGGAAATTTATTAAGAAAATAAATTTCTTGGTAAAGATGCTAGTTGTGGATAAGGCGTGGTTCCAATTCGATGTTTCATGGATTATTCATATATGTGATAAATGGATGTAGTCCTAGAAGAAGAGGGTGAAGTGAAAAGGTCCATAACCAAAGCATGCTTGTGAAGGGTCCAAAAAGGATTTTAAAAATGAAATAGATGAGGAAGTACTATTTCTAAAGGGGTAATTTCAAGACAACTATGAGTATGATTAAATTAGGTAGAGTATAAAAGGAAGGAGGAAAGTAACCTCCTAAAATAATATAAGATAAAAAGAATGAAGAAGATAGAATTGAACAAGAGGGTGAGTAAGGAACCATGGACCCTAATAATGGAATCAGGAGAAGGATAGAAGAAAATAAAGAAAATGAAGAGAAAGAGAAAACCATAGAATTAGAATTAGTTAGGATTAGGTTTATGAAGTAGTTGGAACTTAACCTAGATAATCCTTCTCGTAGACCTTCAAATTACACAGATGGGGAAAAAACATTGGACTATTAAATATGATATTATTGTTATATCTAAAAAAGCCCATTCTCTTTTTGAAAATAAAAATGAACCCCCTTTTTATGAGTTGTAATACCAATTATACTAATTCTTAACGTCTACCTAAATTTTAAGAGCCACATAAATATTGTAAAGGTTTTCTTGCCTTAAGAATAAATGATAATCAAAATTGAAACAACTAGAAAATTATTTGATATTACCTTCTAAATAAACCATGAGATACAAAAATTTGTTAAATCAAAACTCACAGTTCTACTTTTTTATGATTTTCAAATACTTACAAAGTTCAATTCAAGGTTTTCTTCATGTGTAATTCATTATTCTCGTTTATAAAATAAGTTTTCATAGGATGATGTAGTACTGATCATATGTGAAGATCAAATCAAAAGATAAAACAATGATATTTATACTCTTTTAATGGATTTTACCTCTATTTCAATCAATTGATATTCGAGCTCCTTATATTTTCATTACCTTAAAACCATAAAATTTAAACTTAGCAAGAAGACTCGATGGTAGGTTTAGTTCCACTAATTTCCTCCAAGTTTAACACATTGACAATTTTGAGATTGTGAAAAGAAGATTCAAAGGTCTAAAATTTGAGACATTATAAGGCACTGATTACCACTACATTCCTATGATCAACACTCTATAGAAAACCAAGATTACATGAATTCTAAGGTTAAAATCTCCCCAAATTTTCAAGTGCATCGATTAATTCCACATGCTGAGGATCCATCAGAAGAATGTGTTCATAGATCCTATTGACGGACATCCTTGGTGGATAGATCTGTTAGAGTCATGGGAATCCTTAGGAGACCTCCAGATTTTAAAGAAGCTATCTCTTCTCTGTAGGGGGGATAGGGATAAGAAAAACTGGAAATAAAAACATAAAAACAAACTAAGGCAATGCGTCAGAAAGAATACACTAGGAAGCCAACCGAATACACATTCATCTCGAACTATTTAAGCATAGCACTAGAAGTTGCAAAAAAACCCAAAGATACACAATTTCTAAATGAAAATAAAGGTGATCAGAGACAATAAAGATATACGAATGATGAACCAGAAACACCATGAAAAATATATATTACTCCAATGGTTGTGCACAGTATTACATCAGAAAGAGGCAAGGTTGTTATTACAAACTTAGGTAGAAGGATAGAGTTCCAAGATATCTGCCTCTTACAGAAGAGAAACTTGTAATAGACAGGAAAATATTAATTCTCCTAGTATCTAACTAAAATTATCCTCTAGCCAAAATCTATCTTATATCATCTATATTTTTTCATCGAAACTTCATTACAATTTATAGGGTGAGGAGGAGGTAAGAGAGAACTTTGAAAATCCTTTGCAACTACTCTTTAATCATGATAAATGATATGAAGTGAAAAAAATAGATTTCATCAAATCTTTTTCACAAATTGACCCCTTTGAAAAAGTGAGAACCATGCCTATTTAATGCATCTTAATTATTCTGCAACCGAATCCCTTGAGATGGACTCACCTTTTAAGAAGAAAAAATTTCAACTATTTATTACACAGCCAGATATTTCAACCCTTTATGCATTGGTTCATGGTCCCTTGACCCAAACGGTGCCTATTTTTTGATGAAATGACCCTTTGCCTCCAATCTTTTGAAAAATATTGAGCATTAAATCTTACAGATAAGACCCTAAATCACTTATACGTGGTGGGTGGCTTGTCATCTTTATGGCCTACTTCGAAGATAGAGTCCATTTGTTTGCAAGATCCATGTGGAAGCCTCATGCATCCTCTTGACTCTGATTTTCTTTAAGGATTTAGGGGATGCACCGGGTGGACACTTGGCACCGTTCATGGGATCGTTGTTTTTTCTTTTCCGTCTCTGTGTGTCAGTCGTGCGAGAGTTTGATAATTCATTCCTTTTTGAATTCTAGAGTTGAGCCCACTTAAAAAAATTTGTGGTCTACGAGTCATTCATTTTTTAATTTGGTTAAGTTTCCTCTCTCGGTAAATATTTTATCTTCAAAAGGGTTTGTCTTAGCCATGAAAATTCAAATAATAGTGACCTCTTCTAACTCCCTAGGTGCTTTCCTAGCTCTTTCAATCTCACTCACCCCTGACCAAATGTTGCCACTTTTCATGATATTACTCCATGATTCCCTTTTATGTCCCTCTTATCCCTTTGTCCCAAAGGGACAGAGGATACAATAAGGAGCGCCCATGAGCAATCCCTCTCTCTAGTCCCCCTTTCTATCTCTTATAGCTTTGCATGGAGCTTGTTCTTATTTTTCATCTTCTTTAAACTTCCTCACATGATACAAATTTTCATAATCTTGCTCCAAGGAACCATTTACTATCCCTTATGTCCCTTTTCACCATTAAACCTATATTTTTAACTCAACATAAGCTTGCATTCAACCCAGGGTCAAACCATAGTCAATAAGGAAACATAATGTGAAAGTTAAATTGTTTAAAGGTCATTTTTATTTTCAAAGATCGACCTCCCACCATAGCCACTGCTGAAAAACCCTATAAAACTTGATTTTTCAATTTCAAAGAGTTCCAGTGGAAAAAACATAGTTAAAATTAGATCATGGGGTCACGATATAGAGCCAAATCTAGTGAGGGTGGTTTCATTACAATTTGACACTGGTAAGCCTAATTTATAAAAATATTAAGTGATTTATATATCCATATGCTAAAAATAGTAATTCCCTAAAACATCAAGCTCCCATCACTCAGAACATCTAGAAATAGTGAAAAATAACAAACAATTTTATAACATTCCCATTTTAAGACTTTAGAAACAAGGATTTTTTTAATATCTAATGTTCTCTGTTCTAAATAATCATGATTTATAAAACACATTACATGACAATAAATCTCATAATAGATAACCATATGCAGCTATAATGACTCGGTGAAACACCGATCTCTCATTTCATGACTCAGTTTCATACCGATTTCTCATGTTAACTCCTTGAATTATATACTAGGTATATACTTGATTCTCTTACCCTAATCTGGGTATTAAGTTTTTTTTTTAAGAGGCTTATCTAAATATTTGTTACCAATATTCATATGATATCTCACTTCTTAAACTAGGTGATGTAGGACAACACAACCAAAACCTTGCAATATTTTGGCAAAAGATTTTCACATATTTTTCATGTTTATATCCCTAGACGACATACTCCTCAAACAAAATATGTCCTTCACCCCACTTCATCTGTTATCTACAATGGTCTTCACTGACTCTTTTTAGTCCACTTGTTCTAGGTTTAACCCTAACCTTGGTTACCAACATAATCTGGTATAGAGAACCACTCACGGTGACTAAGGGTATATAGACATACTCAACCGACCAAAGTTAATTACATGTGTCTAGTTTTCCTAAGTCTTCATGAGTTACCCCCTATACTAATCATTCTTCTAACCTGACCTAGAGTATAAATAAGATCAAGTTCAAGTTTATGTAGACCTAGATGATCCAATTCTAAAGGGTGTTACAACATGTCAACTACAACATTGTATCCTTGTAAAGACTCAAGTCTTTATGAAGGTATAGTTTTACAGTTGGCATGTACCAACATCCAATGGAATTACCCCATATATATGTACATACCCAAGCAAGAAGTTAATTACTTAATTATTTTCTATAATTAAGGTCTAATTATAGTAACCCTACTGAATTCCAGTTTAATTAACCCCTAAGGTTGCCAATCATAAATGAGTTATTAATTTTTTGAAGAAACATCAAGATTTCTTTTTTAATTAGTAACTTCCTACTTATGGGTTCATTTGATTAAAACAACAAAAAAAATAAGGTTTAATTATTTTACTCAACCATTCCTAGTTTGATTAAGTTCCAAATCATATTCCTTTATGTTAGACTTCATTTAGATGAATTCTACTTATTAAATGTTCATTTTTTGACCTTTCACTTATCTTATATCCATGAAGGTATTAATCAAGAGGTAGATCATCTTCCTCATTCTTGTTAAGAATTAGGGTTAATTGTAATCCTCTTGCATTAAAAAAGATATCATAATGAATTTTTACTTCCATTAACATCATTTAATAAACCATAGTGACTTAGTTAAATGTTCAGCTATGAATGCCAACTTGATAAGTTGCAGTTAATAAAGGGATAGGGTATCAAATACCCTTTCCAACTATTTCATTTTAAGTCAAACTGAAAAGGTTCAAAACAGATATGACTATGAGAGAATAAACATAAGCTTACAAATTCCCTTAACAGAATACACAAAGAGAATGACACATCAAGTACTAGTAAACTTTCAATATTTTCCATTCATCATAGTGGAATACACACTTTACAATCCAATCATTTTAGACATATTTCATGTCAAACAACATCAATAAGTTCAATTAAGTAATACAACTTTTCCTCTTACAAATAAATTTCAATAATGAATCATATTTCCTCATAAAAGATCTAGTCTTTAGGTAAATATAAGAAGCATCATAAAATAACTTGTCTTCTTTTATCACTTGTGAAGTCCATCTACAAAAATTGCTAGCACGAGTCAGTTCAGTGAACTAAGCATTAAAATGATGTGCTTTTAACTAACTTTTTCATAAAAAGAACTCTGCTTTTAAGAAACAGTTAAAGCATTATCGAAAGATACATCCTTAAGAAATAACAGTCATGAAAGGAAGAAAAAAGTGATTAATCACAATAGCATTAATTAAAGATCACGATGTATCAAAAAAATCTTCATCCAATGATTTCATAAGGAATTAAATCAGATAAGTAATATTCCACCCAAATTACTTATCACATTCCTACTATATATAGCTATGGTTCAATTCTTGATTCTTTCAATCTAAATCAAAGAAGATACTAACTCTAATAATTCACTAAAATAGAGTTATTTTAAAGAAGCAATGATCCACAATACTCATCATTACATAATTCATCAAAGAATAACTAAGGCCAAGCTCATTCAATCTCTATGAAAATTTTTAGGAAAAACCATCAACATCCTAACATAAGAGTTTCCTATTTAAGATGCAACTTCCAAATTCAAATCCAAATCTAGCCTAAGTTTTATATTTAGTATTAACAAATTTGGTAAAGTATAAATTCCATTTACAAACACCTGAAAATAGTCACACCTCCAAAATCATTGCATCCTTATCAAAGCATTGAGATCTATCCTCAAACTATCCATTCTACCCTTTTCTTCAACTAAAACAACCGAACAAGTCAATTCCTTAAAAAAGGGTAATATTAACGAGAGAATGAACGAAAAGAGAGAGAGAAAAACTAATACTTCATTTAGAGTTCGAAGAGAATAGTATTGCATTCCTCAACTCATAAAAGAGAGAGAAGGAAGTCAACAACAAGGATGAGATAGGATCTCATCATTATTTCCTAATATAAGAAATGAAAATCTGAAATAGAGAACTGAGATAGATCAGATCAAGCGTTCATTCAACTTTAGTAATCATTGAAAAACACACAATAACTACTTGATATAAAAAGATATATATGACTACAATCTTGAAGGTCAGAAAACAGAAGATATAGTTCCTTGAACCTACTGTATGCAATGGAAAGGTTTACAAATCTATGGGATGAGGTTAAAGAACCTCAAGCTTGACTAAACTCAACCATGCACCATATGATTAAAGATAAAAAAGAAACTATCTATGCATATATATATTTGAAACTAACATTCAAACCCTAGCATATATACTACTCTCTACTCCATGAAAGCTTAATGAAAGTGAACCTATTTATATTCTAAGCAATCAAATTATGTATTGTTTACTCTCAAACATAGTGAAGATATCTCTCCAAGTTGGTTACATGGCCAAGCTTTAGATATTCCCTTACTAACTATATTTGGAATTGATGGATGCAAGATGGGGGAGCTCTTAACAATTGAGTATGGCCAAGATCTAAATTTTTTATAGCTTAAAGATATCACAAATGATTTATAATGCCAAGATCTCCAAATATGAGAGATTTTTGTTATGAAAAAAAGGTGTAAGGTTGAGTGGGAGGGGTGACCCTTCTATTTATAGTTTTTCACTTGGAGAGTTTGGAATTTGGGTGCATGTGGGACTAAATATCAAAAAACACATTTAGATTAGATTAGGATAAACATGCTTTAGGCTTAGATAAGTTCAGTTTAGGCTAGTTAACTAGGATTTAGGCTATTAAAACTTGATTAGAAAGTGATTAGAGACTCATTGAGAGTTGGGAAGTGTCTGAATAACTAATTGTGACTGATAGATAGCCTACGAAGCCAATATAAGTGGTCTAGAGAGAACTAGGGAGGTTTTGAATGGTTAAAAGGAGGAATTTTTAGCTAAAAAGAGATATACTAGCTAAATAAGTTGATTATAGGAGGAATACAACCGATAAGGTGTTGTAAATGGGCATCCGAGAGTGGTGTAAAGAATGGGGAAAGTGTCATTAATTAGTTGAATGGGAGGAAATGCTAAGTGTAAGCATATTTTAGGTGTCTACATTTTCCCCTCTTTGAGGTGGCGTAAGTGACATCACTTCAAAGAAAGTAGACAAGAATAAACAAGCATAAAATTTTGAAGGGATAGAATAAAAAATATTAGAAGGAAATATGCCCCCTCGATTGTTGATGGGGTGATGGAAGAACTTGATCGGTAATCGAAAAGATGATAGAAAGAGAACAAAAGAATGTGAAGAAGAAGAAAGGGGATATAGAAGAAAAAGGAGTATGAGGAAGAGGTAATGAGCTAACATCCATCCAGTGTCTTTTAAACAACTTTATTTTTCATCATATTACTAAAATCTTCATAATCGGTCTTTATTAAAAAGAATGAACAAAGGTGTAGTATGACATGAAAAGCCATATACGAATAAATTTCCATTACTAAAAGAACTAACTCCATAAAACATACAGAAAGGAATGCAATATGATAAAGTGAAAGATTCCTAACTCCATGCAACATACATTATGCAATGCAATATGAGGAAGTAAACAAACTTATTTAACAGGGAAATAAGTACAATTACACACACTCAAACCAACAATGTTCAAGATAGTTGCAAAAATATTTTGTTAAAAAGCTGCAATCCCAAATGTTTTGACAAATGAAAAGGGTAGGAATGATTCCCCAAGAAAATTGTACATGCAAGGGAAAGGATGGAGGACACTTCGGTCTGATTGAAAAGTAATATGCATGAAGAAAAAAGTACCAGGAAAATGATAGTGCCCCAGAGTACAAACGAAGTAAGCAATGTAGCTTTTGTAAATGGTTGTAGATCAAGGTGATTCGCAAGTCATTGTTTCAAAACACATGAAAATTCCTAGCAAGATATGAGATGAGTGCCATGCAAGAGACACAGATTTTAGTTGCAAATGAGTTGATTACAAATTTTAGTCCATTTTCAAAGTGTTTATGATTTTTTTTTAGATTTTTGGATGGTTTTATAATTTTTAAATTTTTGATCAGTCAGAAGAATTTAAGAGATAGGAAATATCCTAAAATTATGTGCAAATTCCCCAAGGAAAAGAGAGTGGGCGTCGGGTGGAAAAAATATTCTTCGGAGAGAAGACAAATGGGATAACAACAATTAAAAAAATAATCATGATGATAGATGAAAATAGAAGCCAAGAAACACCTGGAAACATTTAAACATGCCCCAGTGGTGAAGATATAAGTACTTGGTGGAAAATAATACCCCAAGAAGGTATAGATGATATCAAATGTCTTGTACATGAGATATTATGGTAGATGTTAGCACTTAGGATGATACTAGATGATATTGGTGTGGGGGGAATAGATTTGTGATCATGTGCAACCCCTCTTGTCCCCATTGATGATACGATATGTGATGATTAGCTTAGCATACATGCATGATGTAATACTTAGCATTTCTGTATATATGATGTAGTAAATGATGTTATATGTGATGAATGATAGATGATAGATGTGATAACAAAGAAATGTGTAGTAAAGAAACACATAAGAAAAAATTAACAAAACTAAATAGACAACCAAAACTATACAAACCGATAACTAAAAGAAATTTAACCACTACTTTCTTTTTGCAAGACAATATTGATATATTTTCTGATGTTTTTGGGTTATCTTGAAAGCCAACTAAAATCTTCATCCCTAGAAGGGATATTTTATGAATGTTTATATTTTTGCATATCCATTTTCTGAATGTTTTTGCATTTTCTAAGGTCATGTTCCGAAAGCAATGTACAAGAACATAGAATTGTGGATTCCCCCAGTGTGATGTGGGAATATACAAAAGGTAGAATTCCATGTGCGTATGTATAAGAAATTTGAATGTGAAGGTTTCCCTAGCATTGGATGGGATTATACAAAGGAAAAATCCTTCACGTAGATACAAGAGTAAAACAAGCCAAATCACAGGCTTTGCAAGATAGACTTGATAGGGTTCCTAGACCTAGCAAGGGAAACTAACCCTAGAAAGTGATGAGAATTACCCATCCTGAGGAAAGAGTAAATTGTAAATGACATGGACCCTCCTTGAGAGATGGACATCTGGTTTTCACTCAAAGACCTGCCCATTATGCACCATAATTGTGTGGTTTTCACATGTGGACGAATTTCTTTTTCTTTAATATTTTCTCAATTTTCCATTTTTTTTGCTTGTTTTTTCTTTGTTTTTCTATTTTTTAGTTATTATATGATATTATCTTCATGCCTAAGCATATAACCACTTGAGATGCATTGCGTTCATAGGTTTTGGAATCTCTTCACTAACCGAATATGCAATTTTGTAGGCTTCTGATCCATACTTAGCAACTGTTACATAAGGACCTAGTCGGTTAGCTTCAAACTTACCTTTCTTTTCTCTCTCCTTGATGATGTTCTTCTGATTTTACTTTAGGACTAGATCACCTACATCAAATTACCGATGAATTATGCATTTGTTATATCCTCTAGATACTCTATTTTGATATACCTTGAGGTGATTGAGTGCTTTGATATGCTTTTCATCTAATAGTTCCAACTTTGTCAGTCGAGCAACTATGTAGTCCTCGTCTTTATCAAGATAGTATCTAAGATATATCCTCAAGGAGGGAAGCTCCACTTCCAAAGGTATGATGGCTTCAGTTCCATAGATAATTGAATATGGGTTTGCACTAGTAGGAGTGCAGATGGAGGTTCGATAGGCCCAGAGGGCGGGATGTATCTATAAGTGTCAATTACGGTCAGTCTTACTTACCATTTTCTCCATGATTCTTACAAGAGTTTTATTAGTATCCTCTTCTTGTCCATTACCTTAGGGGTAAAAAGGGGTAGACCACTTAAGTTGAATATGGAAGTGTTGACATAAGGTGTTAACCATTTTTTTCTTGAAGGATTTACCATTATCAGTGGCAATGGCTGAAGGGATATCGTAATGGCAGATGAGATGGTTCATGATGAATTTTGAAATTTTCACACCGGTGACATAAGTAAGAGGGACATCCTCTACCCATTTTGTAAAATGCTCAGTGGTAGTGATAATGTGAGTGTGGCCATATGAAGAAGAAAGATGAATCTTCCCTATGAGATCTAGGCCCTATTTAGAGAATGACCAAGGTGTTGCAATAGGCTACAAAGCCTGTGCTGGCACATGTATTATGTTTCCATATTTTTGGCATAGTTCACACTTATTTACAAAGTTACAGCAATTTGATTCCATGGTAGGCCAATAATAGCCTACTCTCAATAAATTCTTAGCTAAGACCATGCCACTGGTTTTCACTCCACAAATATCACCATGTACTTTCTTAATGGCATGGATCAAGTTAGTAACATCCAAACAACAAAGTAGATTTCCGTTGTAGCCACAGTGATAAATATTTCCTCCTAGGAGGGTATAACAGGCTATGTGGCAGATAAGGGATTTATTTTTAGAATGAGTAATGTCTGGTGGAAATGTGCCATCTTATAGATATCAAAATATTGGATCATACCAGGGGGATAAGGGACCAACAACTTCACATGCCAAACATGACTCTGGCATATCATATGCAGGCATTTGTAAATGATTTATGAAGAAAGGAATTTTACTGTCCTCAGGTGGGATGCGTAAGAGAGACCCAATAGTATTCATAACATATAAAAATCTATTATGTGACCTTGGATTTTGCTCAAATATGATTTGTGTAAAGTACTCCTTCAGAGCTTTGACCATTTTCTTATATGGAATGAGTTTCTCATCTTTAACCTTGTATTCATCATTAACTTGTTTAATGATAAGTTGAGAGTCTCCAATGAATCGTATTTGTCTGATGTTCTAAGTAATAGCTAGCTTGAGGCCAGTGATGAGTGCCTCATACTCTGTAATGTTATTAGTGCATGTAAATCCCAACTAGAATGATCTCAATATGACATCAGATGTGGGAGTGATAAGAACCACTCCTACTCCTGATCCATGGAAGGTGAATGATCCATCAAAATGGACCTGCCACTCTACAGAGTCCTTCAATGTACTTCATAGATGTGTCTGAAAGATCTAGACACAAAGGTTTCATACTTGGTAGAGGCACTTCTTGCCAACTGATCATCCAATACCTTTCCTTCTCAGGGAATTTTGATTCACGAACTCAATATAAAATCCACTCAGGAGAGTGATCCACTTAGCCATTTGGCCTGTGAGGGAAATTTTGGATAAAAGGTATTTGAGAGGGTCAACTTTGGATATGATCTTGGTTTTATTTTTTAGGAGGTAATGGTGAATATTTTGGAAGGTAAAGACAAGTGCCAAGCAAGCCTTTTCAATCTGGGGATAATTCAACTCGTAGGTAATCAAGGTATGACTGAGATATTAAATTGATCTCTCTTTATGGTTCAGATCATATTGGGCAAGCAGTGCACCACTAGCAAACTGGGTAGCGGAAATGTACAAGAGGAGAGGTTTTCCTAGGGTAGGTATCATGAGTATAGGTGGATTGAACAAGTACTATTTTAGCAGTGAAAAGGCATTTTAGTAATCTGGTCCTCAATTGAATGCAATGTCTTTCTTTAGTAAATTAGTAAATGGGTGACACTTATCTGCAAGTTGTGAAATGAAGCCACAAATTTCCTGAATCTTTCCTTGTAAACTCCTTAGTTGCTTGATATTTGTAGGGGGAGGCATTTTTGTAATAGTTGTGACCTTAGTATGGTCCACTTCTATCCCTCTCTCTAAAACTATGAAACCCAAGAGTTTTCATGATAAAACACCAAACACACATTTCTTGGGATTCAAGCGTACCTTATAATCTTTGAGGTGCTAAAAAATACACCTAAGCACCTCCGAGTGCTCTTCTCTGCTCTTGGATTTGGCTAAAATGTCATCAACATAATCTTCCATGATGTCATTCATCATATCATGGAAGATGATAGTCATTGTTAGTTGATAAATGGCCTCATCATTCTTAAGTGTGAAAGGCATGACTTTATAGCAAAATTTCCCCTAAGGGGTGATGAAGGTTGTTTTATGTTGATCTTCTTCTACAATTTGTATCTTGTTATAACCCGAAAAGTCATCCATTAAGGACAACATTTCATAACCAGCAGTGGAATGAACTATCATGTCAATGTTAGTTAGGCAGGGGAAATTCATACTTAGGACATGTTTTATTAATGTCATGGAAATAAGTGCAGATTCTTATGCTGACATGCTTCTTTTGTATAAGGACTATGTTATAGATCCACTCTGAATAGTCGATATGTTTCATAAAGTCAGAAACTAGTAGTATTTCCAATTCTTCTTTGACAAGGAGTGTCACCTTAGGATGCATCTTTCTCAACTTTTTCTTGATGGTTTTGGCATTCGGGTGCACGACGAGGTTGTGCACAACTAATTATGGGTCTAACCTAGGCATATCTACGTATGTCCATGCAAATATATCTACATATTCCCTTAAGAGATCTACAAAGATCTTATGTTCTTGAGATGAGAGTGAAGCCCCCAAATTTATCATTCTAGGTTGCTCTTCTAAGCCAATGTTGACGTTGATTGTTTCCTCAAAAAAGCATCTTAGAAGCATCTTCCATCCATGTAAGATCAGAGGAAATATTAAGATTGACCTCCTGCGGTAGCTCATTATCATCTTTAAATGGATAACCTATTTCATCCATAGACTCTTCATTTTGTTTATCTATGAGTGTTTCAAAAAAATTGTTACTATTAGATTTCCATCTATCCTTTTTGTCTGGTTTCTCAGAAGTGGTTGTACTCTTACTTGTCATCTTCTTATTCAAACATCCACACATCTCTGCTTCTTCCCCAAAGTATGCACAGATGTCTAGTTGAATTGCAAATCCTTTCTTGTGGTCCCCATCTGGAATAGAATCCCTAAGTCCCATGAACACTACAAATGTCTCATCATTTTCAAAGAAGTCTAGCGGCATGTGAAGTTGTTGATCCTAATCTATAAGTTTAGGATATACAAGGGCTACTTGATAATTGTTTAAGGGGATGGATTCAAATAAGGTAAGGACCGCTGAATCATGGAATACGTTAGTGGAAGCAAGATCCTTGTAGAGGCTACATTTGGAATCTACGTTGCTATCAGAATGAGAAGAAACATCCTCATGTTTAGAAGAGGTGGCTTCAATCTCAGAGGGTAGCGAATTATGAGGCCTTATCCCCAGGCCATGCTTATCTAACTTAAAATGAGGGATGAGAATAGCCTCTAGCTGGCCTTGTGCATTAATGCCACATCTAAACCCACTACAGCCCATGACAAACATCATGCGGTGACCTTTGATGTACCGGGGTGCTTGATGGCATGAATCCATGGTACCTTATGGCACTTTGCTGGTAGGATCTTCTAAAATTTTCTCCTCATATAGGAGACCACTATGGAAAAAAATTTGTAATGGTTTAGGACACTGCTCCCAAGTGCTCTTGAACTGAAAATATGGCTTACCCCTTGTTCTGGGAGATACTGATAAATCTAATATTAACAAATCTTGTTTAAGAGTGAATGGATCACATGGGCCATATTTTACTGACGTTTCCTTCCATAAAGAGAACAGGTTGACTAACGAAGGAAAATCTTGATTATAAGGTGGGAGTGACTCTGAATCTACGTGTTTCTTAATAGCTTCCATTTTTAGTGGGATAAAAACATCCACCAAAGGACATTCATATGTTTCACGAGAGAATTTTTTCAAATCCCTACAATGTGTGAATGGTTCCGGGTCACCCAAAATGGTAACTACTTGACCTTCATGACATAACTTGATGCACTGATGAAAATTTGATGGAATAGCTTGCATGGCATGGATCCATGGGTGCCCTAGGAGCATGTTGTATGGAAGGTCCAAGTCAAGGACATAGAACATTGTGTCATGACAAGTTGGGCCTACTTCCATGGGAACTACTATGTTACCCACTAATTCTCGTTCTTCATTGTCATATGATGTGATTGTAATAGTATGGGCCCCTAGATCCATTTCAAAATGGCCTAGCTGATTAACCAGCTTCAAAGTGTAAATGTTCAGACTGGATCCACCATCCACAGGTACCCTCTTGATTTTGTGATGAATAACCATCACTTCTAAGTATAAGGGAAAGTTGTGTTCTAGGTTGTTACGTGGGATTATGGTGCGATTAAAAGTAATATGATCACTAGGGTCTATGTGTACAATCATGGCTTGAAGGTATGTAGGGTATACATTTATAGAGACTCCAAACTTTTGCAATGTTGTATATAGTATGTTCTTATGGGTAATAGATATTTTGAGGAGATTGAGAATGGATATCCTAGTAGATGTTTTCTTTAATGGATCTATCAAATTATACTAACCTTCCTGAGTGATAGACATGGGATCTAGTATGATTAAACGAGCTCGTCTTGTCCCTACTGTGAAACTCTTTTCTAAGATCTGGATAGTGTTGACCTATTAATCAGAGGAGTGAATACATCCTATGAGAGAATCAACGAGACTATCATTAGTAGGGTAAACATAAGCAAAAGTTCTATAGTCGTTGGATGTTTTCCCGTGATCTGGCTTCCTTTTCTTTTTATCTGCATGATTAGGAAAAGGCTCTTTGTAGATGCCCATTTTCTCATTTGGACCTTATCCTGAATCTGGGGGAGAATCTATGGCAATTTTACCCTCTTCAATGAGGTCTTGTATGTAATGACGTAGTCTTAAGCACCTATATGTCTTTTTACCTTTAACACAATGAAAGTTGAAATACTCATGGTCTTTGAACCAACTAGGTTTTGGGGCATCCTTTGGATATGGTACTATCATAGTTGGATATTCCACCATTTTTACATTATCAGACTAATTTAGTATGGCTAACAGGGATTCTGTTAATGGCATGAACCTGTGTTTATTGGGTGCCTTGGGATGAGATCCTTGTGAGAGCTTTAAAAGCGATCATGTCTACACAGTTTGGACTCTCTTTTGAAGTTTGTAATACCATCACCAATGAAATTCTTGTTCTTATTAAAGAACTTCAGTTTATCCATTGATTTAGCTTCATTTTTGTCTTTAACAAACAGTGTAAGTGTACCCTTTGCAATGAGGTCCTTCTCGATTTGACCTCTTTTCTCTATGAATTCTTCAAAGTTAGAGCCACAGTGCATTTGTAAATAGAAGGCTATTTTTGGGTTTAAGTTAGGAACAAAGATGCTCACTAGCTATTTTTCTGGCAACATACAAGGGAAATGGCTTGCCAACTTATACCATCATTGTAAGAAACTTACAAAGGTCTCGTGGGGCTTTTATTTGGCATTACAGAGGTCATTCATTGTGATGTCATTTTCCATGTTGAATGATTAATACCAAACACATTTCTCTGCTAAAGAACCACTCTAATGCCAATGCCCCTAGATTGTGAGGAAATATTTGTATCAAGAAATTATCGCTATATGCGACCTCTTGGCAAGCCATATAAAAGTCTTTGATGTGATCCCAAGGATCACCCTTGCTTTTATATTTGTCAAATTTTTGAATAGTAAAGTGCTTTGGGAAGGGTTTCCGTAGCATGTCCTTGTAAAATGGGTAAGAGCACAACTCCTCATATAAGTATTTCCTGCTATGGCCCACATTTCCCTCTTGTATGATAGTAAGCATGTCTTTTATCAATTGTAACTCATTCTGAGTGAGTTTTTATTTAGTAGGTGACATTGGTCCTTGTGGCTTAACTACCTTAAAGGTAGTTTCAGTGTATGGATAAAAGTGAAACTTGCTTGGTTTCATTTTATCTTTTTCTTTGTAGGTGTTTCTTCTTGAAGAGCCTAGGTTTGCTAATTTCTAGTTCAATTTCAAAATTTGTTTTTGAAGGATCTCCTCTTCAACTAGAGTGTCTTCCTCTTCATCAAATTTGGGAGGAGGTGAGGCCTTACACTCAACCTTCTCTTTACATGAAGCTTTGTAATAAGGCCATTGTGATGGGTCTCCTTCAACAATGGCATGATTTTTCCTGGAAGTAGAAGCATACCCTGTGTCAAAAGGGTTATATATATCTAAGAGCGATGCTCATTCTTCTAGTTTTTGATTAATGACCTTGGTTTCTATTATGCTTTCATGTGGAAGTTTTTCTCCTAATTCTAGGACTCTTGCGAGTACCTAATCTATGTTATAATATAGGAGTTCATCAAATCTGCCTAGGTCTAATCTTTGTTGCTCTCTCGAAGAGTTTGAATCTTCTCCATTGTGGTCAATTAATGGCTTCGCATCCTTGAATTGAGAAAATAGAGGCATTAAGTTGTTTCTACTAAATGGGAAGGTTTTGAAAGGGTTTTCTCCTAAGTCATGTTCATTTTATTTGGTTTCCATCTTTTTTATTTTAGGAATTACTAGCCAACGTTTGTATGTAGCTAGCATGAATCCCAAAATGTATGATTTTTACAAGTCGTCTGAGATGATGTTTAAAATATGCCACAATGTGTCCTAGATGCAATGTTATGCAGTTAATTTATCAAAGAACACTGATATGAACACCTAGATGTAATGATCACTCGAATTTGTCGTTATGCCAAGTCTACACCCTAAAACAGATAGTGACAATACATTATCAATATGTAGGTCAAGTTAGAATTCTAACAAGTCCTAAGTATCGATGTGGTATTGACACAGTATCTCGATGAGGTATACTAAAGATAGTTTAAGTGCTGATGAAAGCTAAGTTCTCTGAAAAGTGGAAGTCACAACTAGATATAGCGTAACAACATTATCCTGATACATTAACTAAGAAAGCAAGGTGTTAGTATCAAGAAAACATCATCGTGGTATATATAAGGCGATATCAACATTTTTAAAGAGTTAGATGATGTCGAAACTTAAACCAAGTAATGTATATAACAAGAAGTTCTTTAATCATGCAAGCATCATAACCATGCAATAAAGGGACTTATATCACATTCTTAAGAAATTGAAAATATGATGTAAGCACATAGATTGTGTGACTAGAATGCGAGGATAATTGAAAACTCAAGAAGAGACAAATGATGAACCGAACTTGCAGTAGTGGAGAAAATCATGAAATCAAGATCAAAGGACTATCAAAGATACAAAAATTTACCTACACACTTTAGAAATTTAACAACCTAGTCGTAAACATGGATGGGAGTAAACAGAAAAAAAAGTGGCAAGTACCATCTTTGATAAGATGCGTGAGGTATGATCCCTTCTCACCCCAAAATTGGAAAGTGAGAATGCATGGGTATAGATCAAAATATGAAAAATAAACTAAGTGCCACTTGGGCAAAGATTCACCTCATCTGAAGGTGAGAAAGAAGCTAAGCTAAGTGAGACGTCGTCTAATTTTCATGGTAAAAAGTACTTAGATCGAACTTAAGTGGACTCTTTGCCTTGTTTGATAAACAAGGTTCAGACTCCAAGTAAGTTTCCACTTCATGACAGCTCGACACAATAAAGGACTAGCAAAGTGGGCTCTAAGACAAAATGGCCTCCCTAATAAGATCTCTCAACTAGGTGTTACAAAGTGTTCTTAACCAAGCTCGATTTACCCAAAAAGTTGTAAAGAATAAATTAGGAGTATCTCAACTTTACTTTACCCCCTTCAAGCATAGAGGTCGATAAATGTGTCCATGTGTAATCTCACTAGGGTTGCGATACAGACAACTGATAATGCTAACTCACAAGGAAAAATTAGTCAAATGGGTAAACAGAGCGCTTCCTGTTTCATCCACAAGCTTACTTAGTGATGGATTACTTTAGGGTTCTTGGAACCACCACAATTTTTGTAGCTTAAGCTGTTATGCCAAATGGGTTATGTTCTAGTTAAGTGGATAAGGACATACCCTTTTCTAAAACCTATAATATAATGCGATGAAAGTGGTGTGTTTTTTATCTTGCTTATCTTAAATGTGGTTTTAAGTAGCACACCGTTTAGCAACCTATATGAAAACACGTATTAGAAGGTTTTGTTTTGTCTTGGCTCCTCCTTTCTTTGACATGTGATTTTGGCCCTACGTACCAAGATTAGTAATTTTTCACAAAATATCATGGTATCAAAAGAGAGTTTGCATGTTTCTTTTGATTCCTAAGATCACTAAAAGGTGCAAAGGAAAAGCATACGCAACGGGAAAACTCAACTAATTTTTTAATGTAAAATACATCAAGTATTTTTACAAAATTTTGAGTTCATTTTAACCATTTTTGAAATGTTCATCCATAACGAAGTGTAAAGTAAGTGTTTTTGAAAGCAATAAGAGGGTTTTGAAAGAGTTTTTGGTTCCCAAGATCACCTAGAAGGTGCGAGGGAAGAGCATATGCACTTTGAAAAACCTCTATCAGTTAAGAAATGAAACACTTAAATAAGTTAGTAAAAAAGACAAAGAATCCTGCAAACAACTTATTAGTGTCACAAAACCTTTCAAAGTGTTAGAATAGCCAAGAAAACATTTTTTTCAAATTTTAAGATACAGTAGAAAATGACTATTTACCTAATAATGTAAACCATAAATTTTGTATAATTCAAAATACTAGATCTATGATTCCATTGTGTATTTCTCTTCAATACCTTTCCAATGCAATAAAAATAGAGTCAGTTTGATCTCGGGAGCAAAAGTTATGGCCTCTGGAATATTTCTAATGATGTATGTGCTAGGATTTGTGTGTCTACACTAGGATTTGTGTACTTGTGCACCTTTGCTAAAACAAATGACAATTTCTAAGGTGTGTACACCATGGTTTGGGTGTGTGCACCTGGTTTAAGGTGCCTTCATGTGGTTTTTGGCACCTATGCATGGTTTTGGGTGCTTGCGCTTCTCTGTCAAAAATGACAGTCAATGGTGCCTGTGCTGACATAAAGGTGTATGCGTGCCCTTCCCTGTAGGTGGCTAAAAAACATAGTATTTTTCAAAAAAAACTCAAAAAACATCAAAATTTCATTAATTTGGTTCAATTCAGCAGCGCTTTACCTCTTTCAATCCTGTAAAGAGCACAAAGGCAAGACAATCCTAGCTAAGCTAGTTAAGAAACCTAATATTTAGTCATAAATACCAAAAGATTAGTGAAATTAAAAAATTGAACTAATCTAAAAAACTTTGAAAAAATAATATAGAAAGCTTTAAATTAACCTAAAAATATTGAAACTAAGAAAAGTTAGAAACTAAAAATAAAAGCTTCAAAATGACTCCATTAATGGAGGATGGACTAATTGTACCACCAAGCATGCCAAATGTATGCAATGGAAAGGTTTGCAAAGCTATGGGATGAGGTTAAATAACCTCAAGCTTGAATAAACTCAACCATGCACCATAATATTAGAGCTAAACAAGAAACTATATATGCATATATAAATTTGAAATTAACATTCAAACCCTAGCATATATACTACTCTCTACTCCATGAAAGCTTAATGAAAGTTAACTTAGTTAGATTCTAGGCAATCAAATTATGTATTGTTTACTCTCAAACATAGTGAAGAGATCTCTCCAAGGTGGCCTCATGGCCAAGCTTTAGATCTTCCCTTACTAACTATATTTGAAATGGATGGATGCAAAATGGGGGAGCTCTTAACCATGGAGTATGGCCAAGATCCAAATGTTTTATAGCTTAAATCTATCACAAATGATTTTTAATGCCAAGATTTCCAAATATGAGAGAATTTTGTTATGAAAACAAGGTTTCAGGTTGAGAGGGAGGGGTGTCCCTTCTATTTATAGTTTTTCACTTGGGAGAGTTTGGAATCTAGGTGCATGTGGGACTAAAGCTCAAAAATCACTTTTAGATTAGATTATGATAAACATGCTTTAGGATTAGATAAGCTTGGTTTAGACTATTTAACTAGAATTTAGGATAGTTAAAATTTATTAACAACTGATTAGAAACTGATTGAGAGTTGGGAGGTGTCTAGATAACCAATTATGACTGGTAGATAGCCTACAAATCCAATAGAAGTGATCTAGAGAGAACTATGGAGGTTTTGAATGGTAGAAAGGAGGAATGTTTAGCCAATAAGAGAGATATTAGTCAAATAAGTTGAATATGGGAATAATACGACTGAGAAGGTGTCATAAATGGGCATCCGAGAGTGGGGAGAAGAATGGGGAATTAACGAAGTGTCATTAATCAGTTAAATGGGAGGAAATTCTAAGTGTAAGCATATTTTGAGTGTCTGCACCTACAAACAAGAACTGATATAGTAGTGTCAAAGGTACTACTAAAGGAGTAATACAAATGATTTGAGTTTGCAAAAAACCTTGAAGTAGCCAACTGAAACTGATCATTCACTCATCTAAAAGTTAGTAGCATCAACAACACATTATTCCAATTTTACCATTCAAGAGAGAGAGAGAGTATCATTAAATAATGTAACCATAAGCGATCACAATTTCATTTCCAATGTCATCGCAAATAAGCTTAACCATACTTTGATGGTAAATGCAGAAAATGTATACAAGATTTATAGTGAAGCTATCCCATATTCCCAAATTTACAAGAATTAAAAGAAAAATATACAAGGTAAAGAAGGTAAGAACTCCAACCTAGATTCAAACACTAAGAAGCACAAAAAACATGACATATCCCCAAGTCAGGTGCTCAAATTCGAGCTCAAGGGAGAAGAGCAGATCAAAACTGATACAACCATTTACTTAGGACAGACAAGACTGAGCTAGTCCAAAGTTAAACATAGTTACCTCATTCATATAGAATCACCTAAACATCCAACTCAAATGACAAGAACTAGTACTCCAAAAAATTGAACCGATAAGGCAAATACTGAATCCCAAAATCTCACTTGGAGAAGATGAATAAACAAAACTCAATAATCCCTTTTCAAATCATGACAACAAACTAATTTTCAACCCTACCATCAAGAATATTTTATCAAGGGGATTTTCTCAGATCCCAAAACCATTTAAGTTATTAGTAATCATCTTATAACATACAGGTGTGAGAAAAAAATGAAGTCATATAAGTTCAAGTAGAAGCTAAACATGTTTTAGCACATATCAAGTAAGGGAGAAAAAAACTAAACGTAAACCTTTCTTAGTAGTCCAATAGAGTTCTCAAATTTAAAACATATAATCTCAACAACTGTGTAACATATTTACTATTGTTTTGCTAGCAAGAACAAATCCTAACACTGAATCCATTTTCTCCATGCTAACATAGCTCAACCAGACATAGAAAGATTCAATAATACCTTGATCTCAGTAGAAGTAAGACATGTTACATTTGTTTTCCAACCAAAAACAACTCCCAAAAATGAATCAAACTATCTACTTAAGCATAGTTTGAATAGTCATAACAAGATTTGCAAATATATCGAGCTCAACATACATGAAACGCATTTCATACCTTCACCCAATAAAAGAAACAAAACTAGCTCTTATCATAATCAAACAGTGAATTCCCTTTATTCCATTTTTGTACAGTCAATAGAAGATCACAAAAAAAATTCGACATTATAGTTCAAATAATGGTTAAAGAAAGATTCACTTATTTTACAAGGAACAAACCGATATCTTTTTTCCTTAAACAATGAATTCAAGTAGGAGAATAAAGTGAAAAATTCAAGCATGAAGCAAGATAAAAATCACATAAAACTCATTGTTCTCCAAGAGTAGAGTTTTTTTGATGAAAAAAATTAGTAAAAAGTAGAACAACTCAATGGGTAGAGCTTATCATTCATGATAGAGCTTCCTATCGATTTGTAGAAGATTTCCAGCCAAGCTCCAACAATATATTCTTTTTTCCAAGCATCGTCAACAACTCTAATTTTCCTACTTCCTCTTATACTTCCAATGGATCCAAAAATTGCTCAATAATTCCAATAATATCGAAGGATTGAAAATAGAACTATAGGTCCGAAGAACCAAAACCTCCATGCAGAGAAAAAATCAAAAATAACAAATGATCAAACAACCCAACCAAAATCCGCCATGCATCTCTCCTAGGTAGTTTCTACCTCACAATGGAGATAAATGCAAGGATAGTTAGTGTTTCCCTCCTAAT
Source organism: Taxus chinensis (assembly GCA_019776745.2). Lineage (NCBI taxonomy): Eukaryota > Viridiplantae > Streptophyta > Pinopsida > Cupressales > Taxaceae > Taxus > Taxus chinensis. Next base: position 93,234,458 of record CM034146.1, read on the forward strand.
TCACCACGCCACTGCCATCCAAATTTGGTGAACTCCATTTCAAACTTCGCATGAATTTTAAATTTATATATGATGCTAACTAGGCATCCCCCTAACTCCCCATGCCTCCACCAAAATTGGTAGTTCTAAGGTTTTTAATACCAAATTCAAATTGCATTAATGCCTTGAAAATCAACACCACCGCGCTTTCCACTTGCCAAGTAGTCCATAGGTACCCCTTAGCTTAGTATTAGTTTAGGTTAGGATTCAACCTTAGTCTTGAGGTAAATATTATTTGTCTTAGGTTATTTCAAAACTCCACAACCATACCAACTCAGGTTAGGGTGTCACCTTAGTAGTTTAATAATAGGTCCTAGGTAGGTCTTAGCTACCTTAGGTTAAAATCCAAATAGGATAGAACATTAAAAATAGATTAAGGTGTTAACCTTTATAGCATAGTAATGGGTCTTTGGTCCTATTACGCTATTCAACATTATAAATATTTGTAATGCCCACTTCAAACTACCACTTGAGACTAAGAAACAACTAGGATTAGCTTAGGGAAAATTATGGAATAATTTTTTTTACTAGAGTGTTTGCAAAGAGGGTTACAAGATCACCATTAGTAAAAACCAGATAAGGATTAACAAGCAAGACTGTCTCGTAATAATTACTTCAAGCAACTAATAACAACAATGAACAAGGTCAAAACAAGAGGTTAAATTCATCACTTAGGTTAGTAGAGTGAAATCTTACTCATTTCTTCCTTAACAGGCTTACAGAGTTCAAATTGAATTTTCACACACTTAGATTCATCAAAACTTTCCTAAACTAAGCCCATTGGATAAGAAATTATCTCACCTTTCCAACCATATAAATAATTCCTCCTAACTCCTTATAAAATGCAAGTTATGGCCCGATGGAGTTTTGGGGTGAAATTTTCCTTTGAGAGAGTCCGCGGGCTTAGGGAGAAAATTTTTCCCTCCTTGAGCACAAAAGCACAAAACTCCTCCGTGTACCCGCAGGTCTAATTAGGAAGACAAGTGGTGCCTCCCGATTGGCACGGGGAAAAGCAGAGCGGTGGGGAGCTTTAGGTTTTTGGAGATTTTAGGCCAAAATCCCAAAAGTGGAATTGGACGTGCGCCTCTGCCAAGGAGAAAACCCTGCCACATGTCAGCGTGTGATTAGACGGGGGCCGGCGGGTCGTGGGGAAAAATTGGAAATTTTTCCCAAGGTCCAAAAAACTAAATTTTCCGAAGGAAAAATTTCCTTCATACCTCCAACCTCGCTCAAAAGGCCATGTGGCATCCTGTGATTGGACGCCGGTCTACGGAGCAGCAAAGTGATTTAGGGTTTTGTGCCAAAAGAGTTATAAAATTCAAAATACTTGCACAGGCCCGTGCATCCATTAGGACACGTGTCAGCACCTGATTGGCTATGGGGGTACAGGGTCGTGGAGGAAAAAGTGAAATTTTTCCAAAAGAGTCAAATGGTTAAGTTTTCAAATTTAATCCACATGTCATCCATGCCATGTGTCAGCACGTGGTTGGTTGCGGGGACGCGGGGAAAATGAGGAAAAATTTTCCAACGTCAAATTTTCAAAATGTTAAGTTATAAAAAGTTTTTCCCCTCTAAAGTGCCACGTGGCAACATATGATTGGCTGAGAGTGTTGCGGGGCCGCAGACTTTTTGGGGAATTTTTTCTAACGTTCAAATTTTGATTTTAATATAGTTAGATTGATATTTGGATGGCCATTTTGAAGTAAAACTTCAAATGGGCATAACTTTTGATAGAAAAGTCAATTTTGGGTAAAAAAGGACTTTCCGGAAAACACTCGGAGTCCTCTTTGCCTAGAAGTCATTAATTTTGGATTTTGATGAAGTTTTGATGGGAAAATTTAAGAAATTGATCTGCAAGATTTTAATATGTGAATTGGTAGTTTTTCAGCTTATAATTTTGATAAAATTAGAACTCCTCCTTCATTCAACATGTTAAACAAACATGGAGGATCAGTCTAGGGAGGTTTTAGAGTGTTTTAGTGAAGTCAATTTGTTCATTTATACAAATTTGTATTTTTCCAACAGTTGACAGGAAAAACAGTCGTGCAAGCTCTGGTTTGAAATTTCTTGAGTTTTAGAGATTCATTCTTGACTGTTTTAGTGAATTTGGGTTCCTTAAGTCTTCTTAAGTATAAATTTTAAGTTTCATAATTTATTGTTGAGTGTAAAGTCAAACTGATCATTTTTATTAAAATGTGCATTGCTAGATTTGAATTTTAAAACAGTGAACTGTTTCTTTTAAATTTTTTCATCAATTCTTTTTTGTAATTTGGATGTGCATGTGATTCCTACACTTATTCAAATACATTTAATTGATTAAGACAGCCATTCAATTCTAAATTAAATTATAGCTCATATTTCAATTCGAATGCACAATTCAAATGAGAACAATATAGTTTAGCTTTCTCATATGTATTTTCTTCCAACAGATAAATCTCATTTTCTTGAAAACAATTCAATTCCAGCATACAATATAATTTTAAAACTACTTCAATCCTTTAATTCAAAATTCAATAACACTTTTACAATTTAACACTTTTTCCACTTTGGTTTCAAACTACAAATTACATAGCTGATAAAATGCTTTGCATTTCTTTTCCAAAAACATCAAACAAGTTTAATTCTTCTTTACATTCCTCAATGCAATTACAATGTCCATTTACAACGCAATCACTTCACATTACAACATTTATACATTCATCCACTCGAAGTGGGAAATGTTACATTGAAATTTTCTCTAAGGAAGGGACTGGCAAACTACATTTTCTCCAAGCTCCAAAGCAGCAGCATGTTGATTTCTTCATATTTTCAACTTTGATCACAACAAAGAAGGGGGAAAGGCAATTCTCTCCACCCAACCAAGAAATCCAATGAGAAGGGAGAATCCATCCTTCCTCATTAGCCCCCGAGCCCCAACCATATTGGAATGGAGCATGAGTATCAACACATGGCAACATAGGCTTCTTTCACATACAAGAAACATTCACATTGAATACAACATTAATAAAATACACAGTCCAAAATACAGCAGTTCCCAACTACATTTGCAAACATACACACAATACATAGGCTTGATCCAAACAAGACAACAAGAGCAAGAACTATGTTGAGCTCCTTATGCCTCCCAAATTAGAATTAGGCATCCACCAAAATGCATACCACTAATAAAAATATCAAACCCATAAACCTTATATCTCCCAACCCCTCCTTATGCCCCCCCAAGTGTATCCCTTATGCCCCCCTAAGAGTAATAAATGTAAGCAATTTCTTTTCCAAGGTGGGTCCTAAACCAACACTCCCTACATAATAACACAATTCCATTGGCAATCCCTTATGCCCCCCGTATGAAATCCCCATAGATCTCTCCTACACCATGCCCTAAGCATTCTACCCAAAAAACCAAGAAAGTAAACACAAACACCATTCAAACATGTATGCAAGAGAAGGAAAAACAATAAAAACACAACTCAAGATGCATACCTCTTCATAATGGAGTTTGTTCCAAGCTCACAAGCTTTACAAGATGTCCAACACAGTCCAAAACAACAAGGTTTAAGTAAGCACAAATAATTCCAAGCTCCTCCAAAAACAAGCTCCAAAACAGCCCAAAAAAATGTGCCCCCAAGAAGGAAAATAACAAGGTTTTAACAACCTCCAAATGAGCAAGAAGCTTCACTTTTATAGGAAAGGAAATAGAGATGATGATGTGGATCCAAGTGGGATGCCACATCATTTTTCCTCATCCCCTAGAGGAAATAAACATCAACAAACAAATCACAATAAATTAACAGGATAAAATCATTTACATACTCCAATTCAACCCATATTGCAAAAAGGACTGCATTAAAAATATGTAAGGGTAGTGCAATAAAAACTTACAAATTTCATTTCAAAATGCATTATAAATGCCTATATTTAACCTCCAAACCATAGGCATGGTTGGTGGATCATTTTAAGAGGTGTGGGACAAGTTTAACTTGTCCCACAAGCCTCCAAATTTGGCCTCCAAGGTCAAATTCGAATTTCATAAAAGATGGAGTATTTGACCTTCTAAAATATGCCTTACATACTCTTACAATTTCTTACACGGTAACTTACACACTCTTCCAACATTAATATCTAAGACAACAAATTTATTAATTAAATTCCACATCCCAATTAAATTTAAATAAATTTTAACTATATAACTCTCATATTAAAACTATCACAGTTAAATTAAATTACAAGAAGGAACACTTTACTAAATAAAATAAATACAATAATAATTAAAAAGGAGCACATAAATAAGACACATATCCCATGGTCACATATAATGGAAATCCCTCCCTCCCCCCCTCCCCCCCCCATGGGAATTCCTAACATAACACAACACACAACACATAACATAGTTGCCATGGTGTCCTTGTTGATTTCACCTGGAATTTCAATATGGGTAGTCTCTAGTCACCCGACATTGTTGTGATTTTTAAACTGCAAAATGTAAATACCTCCTTCGGCCTTGTGGCCATGTCAGAAAATACAAAAATGGTATAAACAACATATAAATATCAAATCCAAGTCACAACAACATCAAGAATTCTACATCATCATTTAAATTTAATTTGCAACTATATCATCATCTAATGAATCTCTATACTAGAGCTACTCATAATATCAAATATAATCATCATGCATGCTAACTAGATCAAGGTCCATAATAATCCATGATCTAACATATACACATCATAGTAAATCAAAACATAGTAATGTCCAAAATGAGATCAACAGTAGTCAGATCAGTATCTAAACAGTGTCAAAGGGAAGTGGGCACTATAATATTTAACAAGAAGGCCCAGGATGGCCAATTACAACATGATGCAAAGGAAGGACACCCAAAGTCGGGTCCTTTAAAAATTTAAAAACAAAACATAACTCAGTCCCTCTTCACCTTCCATTTCGGAATGCCAAGTCAACCAGACGAGTCAGGTAAGGAGACTTGAAGCATACCTTGGATCAATGGAATTGATCCAAGGTCTTGTTGTCAACATAAAATGAGTTAAGACAAAAACAAAACAAATTAATAGTCCTTTTTTTTAAATTAATTGAATTTGAAAAAAAAGATGAATGGTATCATTTTCAATCAAGAAAAAATCACAACAAAGTGAATCTCTTCACAACAATAATTTATCCATTGAAAACATGATTTCTAAAATTCATAAGAGTACACCTTCTTGATATAAATAACATGTCGACGTTTGCAATGTCAAGAGGAAATGTAATCAAATTAATAGTTTTTTCAAAGATGTTACATACTTCCCTCCTAAAAATAGTCATCGTCCTAATGATTATCTTAGTTAAATAATTTGCATCAAGGAAAAATCAAATTTTTACACTTCCATTCTTATGTTCTTAACAAAACTGTATTTTCAATTTCCACAATGAGCATTAAAGTATCTTCCCATTTTAAACAGTGAAATATCTACCCAAGATTGGCAGATTTATTGACATATCATGAATAAAATATTAAAATTTTATCAGTCAAGAGAATCAATTCAGATCAAACAAGTATGGAAAATAGTTTTCATATCCTCTATATTTTCTCAGGTTGCACTTTCTTCATTAAACTGATCCCACTGGATCTTACATTGGATTATTTCACGATTTCTTAAGTGCAACTGGTGAGTTTTAGCACTTGAATGGGCTTAACCACGATTATTCCTGGGTCTTGGACCTACAAGGAATTCCAATTTAACACACGTGATAAATATGAAACATATTTCTTAAGAAGATAATTATGGAAAACATCATGAATTCATGATAAAGCAGGAGTAAAGATAAATGATAAGCTATAGGGTTGATTATTTCAACAATTTCAAAGGGTCCCACACAACGAGGTGATAACTTGGTGACCTTACCAAAAGTTATAGAACTATTTTTCAGTTTAACCCATAGAAATACCTTCTCACCAAGTTTAAATTTATTATCAACCCTCTTTAAGTCTGCACAACTCTTTTGCCTATCAGCATCTTCTTTCAAGCATTCATGAATCATTTTAACTTGTTCCATTTCCGTAAGGATTTCAGTTCCAATTACCTCTCTATCCTCAATGTTGTCCTAGCTAACCGGAGTTTTGTATTTCCTTTCATATAATGCTTCAAAAGGTGTCATTTTCAGAGAGGCGTGATACATGTTATTATAAGAAAACTCAACTAATAGAAGATACTATTCCCATTTATACTGTTGATCCATGCAATACATTCATGACATATCCTCTAAAACTTGATTAACTCTTTAAGTTTGTCCATCTGTTTCCATAAGATATGCATAACTAAAATTCAACTTAATCCCTAGGGCTACATTAAGTGTTTTCCAAAATTTAGATGTCATTCTTGGATTTCTATCTGATATGATAAACTCGAGTACTACATGTAATCTGAAAATTTCATGCACAAATATTTTTGTTAAAACTAGTGAATCTTCCTTAAGGTTACTAGCAATAAAATGAGCTACCTTTGTTATTTTATCAACAACCACTAGAATAACATCATGTTTATTTCTTGACATAGGCAACCCTTGAACAAAATACATGCTTGTCACTTGCCAGTTATACGGTGGTATGTTGTTAGGGTACAGTAAACCAGGTGGATGCATATGCTTAGCTTTAACGAGTTGACATTCTAAACAGTGTGTCACAAATTCAATCAAGCATTTCCAGAAATATTGTTGTTTTATGTCAGCAAGCATTTTTGTAATGCGAGGGTGTCCAGAAAAAGGTGAACTATGAAATTTAGCTAACAATTTCTTTCTTAAATCATTTGACAAATGTATGTATACCTTGTTTTCAAACCGCAATATTCCTTCATTGTCAAAGTGAAAACCTTTATATCTCACATCATTTGGATCCGCAACAAGTGTTGTTTTTACTTAGTGAAAATAAAAATCAAATTTCATGACACTTTTTACTTCATCCTTAAATTGAGTTCTCAACGTTATAAGAGCATAAATGTGCTTCCTACGACTTAGAGCATCTGCAACTCTATTTTCTTTTCCTTTAATATAACTTATGTCAAAATCATACTAAGATAGAAATTCTAACCATCTTCGATGTCTTACATTCATATTTGGCTGAGTAAAAATATACTTCAATCCAAGATGATCATTTTTTAGTTCAAAAGGCCTGCCAAGAAGATAATGCCTCCATACCTGAAGTGCATGCACAATGGCAACAAGCTCTAGATCATGTGGATCATAATTTAGTTCATGTAACTTGAGTTTTCTACTTTCATAAGCTATAACATGATCATTTTGCAACAAAATACCTCTAAGACCTTCCCCGGATGCATCCATTACAACAGTGAAGTATCCATTAGGATCAGGTACAACCAAAATAGGAGCTGAAGTTAACTGATCCTTTAGAGTCTTAAATGCAGCTTCACATTTTTCATTCCATAAAAATTTCTTATCTTTCTTCTGTAATGAAGTTATTGGGGCGGCAACCATTGAGAAGTCTTTAACAAACTTCCTTTAGTAACCAGTAAGACCCATGAAGCTTCTAACTTCATGTACATTCTTTGGTGTGGGCCACTCGGTTATTACAAAATTTTTAGAGGGATCTACCGCTATTCCATAGTTTCTTATGAAATGACCCAAATAGTGCACTGTTGTATCATAGAAAGAAAATTTGGACAACTCACCAAGCAACCTTCTTTTTCTCAAGATTTCCAGAACTAATTTTAAATACTCATGATGTTCTGCGATGCTTTTAGACTATATGAGAATATCGTCCAAGAATATAAGCACAAATTTTTCCAAGTATTCTTGAAAAATATTATTCATTAAATTCATAAAAGGTGTAGATGCATTCGTTAATCCAAAAGCTAAAACTATGAATTCATAATGTCCATACCTTGTTCTAAAAGTTGTTTTATAAATATCATCATCCTTTATTCATAATTGATGGTATCCAAATCAAAGATATATTTTAGAATACATTGATGCACCCCATATCTAATCAAACATATCATCAATTCTAGGAAGTTGATATATGTTCTTAATTGTTTCTTTGTTTAACATCCTATAATCGATACACAATCTAAGTGTTCCATCTTTATTTTTCAAAAAGATTACCGGTGCTCCCCAAGGTGAGACACTTGGTCTAATCAAACATTTAGAAAAAAGTTCTTGTAACTGTACCTTAAGCTCTATCAACTCAATGGTATTCATTCTATAAGGTGCCTTGAAAATAGGTTCAGTTCTCAGTTTGATCTCAATTGTGAATTCAAACTCCCGTTTGGGTGGAAGACCAGATAACTCTTCCATAAATACATCACTGAAATTTCATAGCAGAGGATATATTTATAATAAGTCGCTACTTTCTTTTTTTGCTTCAAAAAATTTTACTGCATAAAAAGTGCAGCCTTTGTTTTTCACTTTTTAAGTTGCATAGCTGACAACTTCCTAACTGAAATTTCACGTTTTACACCTTAAATGTCTCCTATTTTTTATAGATCATCTAAATAACTAATATGTTTTTCAAAACAGTCAACCTTTGCCTTATGCTCACCTAGCCAATTAACACCTATGATTACATCATAAGACCCCAAAGGATCAACATAATGGTCAACCTCCATGGAAAAACTAGGTAAGTTAAGGACTGCTCCAAAAAGACACATACTAATTGTATGACAAACATTATTTCCATAATGTACAACCCATGATTTATCCATTTTTCTAGATTTTCTTTTTAATTTCAAAGCTAAATTAGTAGAAATAAAGCATTCTGTAGCTCTAGTATCAAAAAGTATAGTCACAGGTATGCCAAATAACTTACCTGGAACCTCTATGAGTGTGACTTATTTTTCAGCCTGTTTGTTAGCAACTGCAACATGTATCTTGTGCTATCGATTATGGTCATCCATCTTCAAAGGACATTGATTTGCGTAATGATCCTTGCCACAATTGTAACAACCTCCTATAGGTCCCTTTTTAGGCTCAAATTTATTTTCATCCTTAAAGTTATGATTCTGACCTCTATAAGACTTTTGTACGCTATTATTGTTCTTGACAAAGTTATTTCACACATTAGCAACATGTTTATTTGTTTTTTTTTCCTTATTTTTTTCAGTTACAAATTTATTTTTTGTTGGCTAGATTTTCTGCATAGCATCAAACCTAGGCAGTCATGAGATAAATCTCCCTCATTTAACCGATGAGGCTCCCATGTCAGATTTGTCAATAAAAACGTGTTATTATCTATCAGGGGTTTTACTTTAACCACTTAGTTCATGAACCATAACTAAGAAGTTCTACAGCAAGTAAGCAGTTGTTTAAGAAAGGAAAGTTATAGAAGAAGGAAGTAAAGTAAATACAGAGAAGAAATGGGGAAGATGTGCATCCCAATTAGTAGATAGCATAGCTAATTGCATGCACATAGAAGAAACTTAATAGATATGAACACAAAGAATTATAAAACAAAGGCAGCTCTAGATCTAGATCTATAATAACACAAAGTTTACTTAAGAGATCTAAGATCTAAAAGAAAGAAACACAGTACACCGTGACACAAATTTCTCCAAAAACCTACTCCTTTGTATTCTTTTGCTCCAAGTTTCTCTCATGGGTTTAGCATAAAGTCTAGAACACAAGATTACTTCTTACAAATTCTGATTGATTATTAACCCGGAGGTTCTTCTCCTACTTATAGAATGTAGGAGGGAAAGTACAAATGGAAAACTCAAACTGAACTGAAACATAAACAACAAGTAAAGATGACATTTGGCAATCATCCTCAACTATCTTCTCCTTAAGTGACACATGTATCACTTAACTAATAGAATGGTTCCACATGACTTTAAGTAATGGTTGCAAAACCAATAACTTAGAAGCTTTACAATTTCATCCGGGAACATAGAAAATAGAAGAAGAAAGAAATAGAAGAAGTCATGCTAGCTGTAACATTTATGTCTTCTTCTTGTTCTGATATCGGATATACTTGTCGAACATGTAATTCAACATCCTTCTATCTGTTTTAGCCACTGCTTCTTTCTCTGTCCTAAACTGCAATAACCCTTCATTCAACAATTTGATGCATGCTTCCACATTTTCCAAGCTTAGCCAAATCCTTGCAATGTCTGCCTACAGTGCCACCAATCTACTGATAGAATTCATCGTGAAAGGCTTGGTAGCTTTATCAATTCTCTTTTGTACCATCAGAAGAGAACCTTCGAGGGAACTAAGAACCTTAGTTGAGATGATCCGCACGTATGAAGTAACACTTTCATCCACTCTTTCCTCAGTGAAAGAAATGACACTATCTGGTAAATCTAATGTCCTACTCTCAAGTGCCTACATCCTCTTCAGCAAAACTCTACAGATTTCCAAATGGAAAGATACTACAAACTCTAGTTGCTTTCCCTTCTCGACTGATCCATCTGGTACAATCTATTCTGTAATCAATACATCTCTCGACAACTTGTTGATCTTGGCCAAAATACTCAGGTTACTCTCTGCAACTGTATTCATGCCTTCTATGTTTGCCATCAGTTGCTTTAGTTCATTTGCTGCATCATTCATAACCTTTAGGCGGGATGGCATTTCCCCAAGTTGTACAGAAGCTTGATGAATAATCAAATCATTCCATTCATCAATAGCCTTTACTTGATTGCTTGAGTCCTCCATTTCCTGCATAAGATGATCACTCACCTGCTCTAAAATGGGATGAATGGAAGGTTTAACAACCTTGGCTATGATCTCACATAATTGAGATACTTTCTTCGACAACTCTTCTTTCTCTGCCTTTTCACTATCAAGCCTAAGGAATAAAGCATCCATCAATGTCTGTGTGTCTTGCTTCAATCCTTCAGTGGTGGCTTGAGAAAGGGGTGCTTTGGTCACTATCACATCTTCCGCCATGAGCTCCTCCTTTATCTTTCCTTCTTCCGGAATTGATATCTCAGCAAAATTCTCTCCCGAATCCTTGATGATCAACCTAGAAGTTGCTTTGGCAACTTTAGGCCTTTTGTCTCTTCTGCCCAGATTCTGGAGTAGTTGCAAGTCGTGCTCCTCTAAGTTCATCTCCATTCTCACTTCTGGAACCAACTGCGAAGCCAACAATTCTGAGAAGTTACTTCTTAGAAAATGAGAAGTTACTAAGTGTGCTACCATCTTCCGCACTGCATCCTCTCCATTAGAAACTGCCACAGTGTTATGGCTGCCATCTTTTGAGTCATCCAAGGAGAAATACCTTTTGAATTCCGCCATCTGCAGCTTCAATGTATCCTCTGGAACAGGCGTTGAACGAAGTGGCTGAGGGGAGAAGATGAATGTCGGTAGATTCAGTGGAGGCATGGAAGCATCCTGCTGCTGCGGTGCAATAGTTGGTGAAGTGTTGAGTACAGGAGAAACTGGAGTTAAAGTCATGGTCGTAGAAGTGATCCTCTCCTTGGATTGAGATCTTCTATGCACTTTCAACTTCTCAACTTTCCTACTGCTTTCTCCTCTGTGCTTTCGCTTGAGGGAATATCCTGCGCCAAAGTTTCCAGTGACTTGATTCATAAATGCTTCATCAAGGCAATATCCCTTCATCAGCAACCAGTTTGAAGTATTCACCAACACATCTCCCGACCTTTCTTCAATTGTGTTGCAGCCTCCTATGTTATTCTGCAGTATGGCTTTATCTCCTCCCATTTGATGGTAAGTGTCAAGTACCACATTCCCATCATCTTTAAGATCTATAGGTATCTGTGCTAGTCCAAATTTGAACATTGCTTTACTGATAGCTTGCTGAAATCTCTCTTTCTAACCTCATACTCACTTTTGCACTTCATCCAGAAATCTTCTAATGAAGGCACATGTGCATACTCCTAGGAGATTGTCTTCCTGGATACTCCAAATGGATCAAAGTTTAGCCATGCAAGGAAGAACTCTTGCTCATACTCAGATAAAATTTGTGCTTCCATCCCCAGAGCTCTATGAATGCTAATGTAGCTGTAATATCCCACAGTGATTGGGAAGAAGCCCGTAGAATTGTGCCGCTTTGACTGAAGGTCGTGTAACTCCACAAGTTACCTGCTCATCTCCATGGCAATCAATCTATCATTTGGATACCTGGGCATCTTTATTGGTTCTCCAGAAAATCCTGTAACCCTGAGGTATGTGAAATTTGCAAATTGAATGAATAGACTGCCAATCTTGAACATAGCTTCCCACGCTTCCTTGCTTACCCTGTTGGCCTTCAAGTCTTTGTCTAGCCTGCAGATGAAATCATAGAAGAAGTCATCGTTGATCACTTTGAAGTCTTTCTCACATGCAGGTGCAGTAAGATGTGGGTAGCACTCGAAAATGGGGTCCTTGGAAAGAACACCACATCTATCCAGCTTGGAAAAGATGCCTTGTGAAGCTGCAACATACACCAAGTATAAATTCATCTTGAAGTTGAAAGTATGCTTCATGTTCTGGATTTGCTCACCGATGTTGTTGCTAATAATTTCCGACCAATTGATTATAGAATCAATCTTGTTGATTTCAAAGGTCCCGATGAAAGCATACATCCATATACGGAAAGTGTAAGCATTCGCTTCGCCATTCATCTTGCATAGCAATTTGACAACATCATCTACCTCATGCACCAAATTAGACCGTGGAAGAGTTCTTAGGAACTTTTAAGGAGATCTATGCTTCTTCATGTATTAGCTATTCATTATGCTCACACAATCAGATCTATGCTTCTCCCATCTACTGTCAGCATCCTGAATGCTAGTTGAAGTCACCACCTTTTACACTAGAATCTTCAAACAATAATTGATGAACTCTGCATCCAAACAAATTATTATCTTTCCCGAAGCATCACGCACTAATCTGGATGAAGGATGATAAGATCTAGCACACTCCATCACAAACTCTTGAAATTTGGCTATACTTGGAAAAGTTGCAGCTCGGATAATTCCACTGCTTTTGACCGCACGCATAAGTGAAGTCTTTCCCGCTCTGGATCTATCAATCAAATCACCAAGAGGTTTCAGGCCTAGATCTGTGTCTCCTATGTCTGCAAGTTTGGAAGAAATGCATGATTCCATCATGCTTTCTTTTTCATCTCCCTTCGCCATGGCTTTGTCTATCTTCGTCTGAATAATTCTTTTTCTTCTTACTTGGTCGGATTTCTTCAAAATTGGTGCAGATCTAGAAAATTCTTTAGATTCGGAGGATATATGCAATGTATTAGACATTGATAAAAGTTCCTTTTCCTTTATAAATCACCTTTATTGAATTCCTGTAATTTATTAAGACAAAAATGGCCACCGGAGAATGAATAGTGAATTTTAATTGTAAAAATATGCACTTTTTAAGCCTGCTGCCCCAAAAATTGGTGTTTAATTTGCACATAAAGAGAGCATGAATCCTTTCAACAACACCTGAGAACCTGTAACACCTATGCAAACAATTATGCAGACAAAGATCAACCTCCTTCAAAGCATGCGCCAAATCTGGAAGCTTTTAGCCTTGTTGTCACCTTGTCTGAGTAAAATCCTTCTTCTAATGGGGGCACACTTTTCCACTTGGCTGCAATTCTTTACCTGTGAATCAAATAATTCATCCATATGGCTGCCCATGCTTATATAACCTTCACAATTCTATAATTAATAATTGCCCTAACAATTAAAGGCAATTAATTAATTAAAAATCATGCTTTTCTCTTTTAAAAATGGCATGTTTAAGGGCAGCCATCCAATAAATTAAATTAATCCAATTTAATCCTTCACACATCACTTCACTGAAGCTTCATAGTGTGCCTTGACCATAGCCACTGAAAATAGAAATTAATTTAATGTTTTAATACCTTTAAAAAACATTAAATAGCTCCCAAATGGGGCGCACTTTTTGAGAGGAAGGGGGCAGTCACTAAATAAATTAAATTTAATGCATTTAATTCTTTTATTTTATTCCCTCTTTGACTTTTTGACTTCCTCCAAGCTTGGGTGCACTTTTTGAAATAATAGATTAATTAAAATAATGACTTTATGTCTTCCATCATCTCACCAAAGGGGGTGCACTTTTTTGCACATATAATTCTATTTTTAGGAATTTTTCCACAATGGGATTCTTTACCCTGCAAGGCAGGCACCAAAATCCCAGGATCCACTTAAGTGATTTGACTTTGACAATGGTATTATTTACCCTGCAAGGCATGCACTAAAATCCCATGATTTCACTTAAGTCACTTTCATTTTATTTCATCATGGGATTTTTCACCCTGCAAGGCAGGTAATACATTCCCGCCTGCCTGCGGCCTCTAACTTTCCCACTACATCTTAAGTGAATTTTATAACACGGGAAAAAGTACCCTGCTAGGCAGGTATAAAATTCCCACCCTGCCTGCGGCTTCTATTTTTCCCATTGCAGCTTAAATCCTTTGTTTTCCAAAAATGCGCCCATCCCCGCAAGGGCTTTTCCGTGCACGACTTCACTTTTTCCCGATGATCCAGACCTCCGATGGCAAATTCCTCTGGGAATAATGTGCATATATGTTTTCCAGCTGCTCTAGGCCAAAAATCGGGCTTACTCGGCAAAGGAATTGTTCTAGAGAAATTTCACAGAAAACGAAACGGGACCACAAAAACACGAAAAATTGCCAAAAGTTACAAATAAAGCCCAAAACTTATTCCAAGTTAAAACCCTTCTGGTACATAAGAGTAATAACATATTCGATCATAACAGAGTTAAAACGGGATGCAAATAGCGTCATACGGGGCTCAAAATAATTAAATACAAATTTCCCGCAAACAAATCCTGACGACAAAATATAACAACTTTGGGCATCTGGGTATTTGGTGAAAAAGGATAATATGTATCTTTGGGATTATATTGACGCAATACAAGAACTTTCAGGAAATAAAAACACAAAACGACCCATTATTTTAAAAGTACGAATTTTTTTTGGATAGGGTAGTTGCAGATTTCAGGGTGAAATCTAGGTGACACCAGTCAGCTCCATCTATGGAAATCTTTTTCTCTGTCAGAATGACAAAGGGAAAATATGAGATCCCAGCATCTCTGGTTTCGTATCTTGTCCTTTGGGCACTGGGTCAGGCAAACAAACACAACACAACACAACACAACACCAAAACAAGGAAAAACAAACAAAGATTTATTTATGTACATACTGGTTTTACCTTGCTTCTCATGTCCGGAACAACGTCAAGTGTTTCCCATTGAAAGGCAACGGCAATTCAACTCCATCCTGATGAGCAAGAATAAAGCTATCTTCTATGGCGATCCTTTTAATCACAAAAGGCCCTTTCCATAGTGAATCGAATTTTCCATACATGCCTTTTGTTTCTCTTCTTTTGTCCCATAGAAGGACCCAGTCATTGACTTCAAACTTTCTTTCCCTGGCCTTTTTGTCAAAAATAATTTTCACCTTCCTTTGATGCTCTATCAACCTATCTGCAACTTGAGTTTGTATTTCCCTCAATTCAGTCCGGTACATAATTCTTTTATCAATAACATCCATGAAAGTGGAATCCTCTAGGGCCTTAGAAAATTGCAGGGTAGGCAGTTCCAAGGTAAGAGGCAGCTCCGTGTCCCTACTGTACAACAAATAAAATGGGGACATGCCTATTTCCCTTTTTGGTGTGATCCTATCGGCCCATAATGCATCAAACAACTTTTTATGCCAAGTCCTTTGATTTTCCGTTACAAGCTTGGGCACGATAGTTACCAAGTTTTTATTACTAGATTCAGCTTGACCATTCCCTTATGGATAGTAGTTTGAGGAATGAACTAGCTGGATCCCATAAGTGTAGAAAAATTCCACCAACTCCTCAGAAGAAAGATTCAGAATGTTGTCTGCTATAATTTTGCTGGGCATGCCAAACCTGACAATAATATTTTCTTTTATAAAATTACACACCTCGGCGGAAGTGGCATTCTTCATAGGAATAGCTTCTACCCACTTACTAAAATAATCAGTAGCTGTTAGAATATAATGGTGACCAACACTGGAAGCCGGGTTAAGCATACCAATAAAATTCATTTCCCACTGTTGGAAAGGTTCTTCAATCACAATGGGTTTTAGAGGTAATGCAGGCAATTTTACATGCCCAACAAAATGTTGGCATGATTGACACTTAACTACCCATTATGGAGTATCTTGAAAAATGGTTGGCCAATAATACCTTGCTCTGAGGATCTTGTGTGCAGTGACTCGGGCTGAGAAATTTCCACTGCAAGCCATGTCATGAAACTTTTGAAGTAGCTGATCCTGTTGAGCCTTATCAACACATATGAGAAAAACTTCATCAATTCCCTTCTTGTACAAACCATTATCCCAAAGAAAAAAATCTTTGGATTTCAGTTTGATGGTTTGTTTCTCTTTTCTAGAAAGTTGATCTAGGCATTCTCCATACGTTAGAAAGTAAGCAATGTTACTGTACCACTCTTCTACTAGATCTATAAAAAAGTACTACAGGAAAATCTCCATCTATCTCATCTTGATCTGCTTCAGGCACTAATGTTTTCGTCTCCGTCATTAATTCACACAGACCTCTTCCTCGAACCAGCTTCGTTGGTTTAATATCCAGGTCATATTCTTGAACCTTTGTCACCCACATGCCTCTCAACAATCCTAACTCAAGCTGAGTAAGGATAGATTTAACTGCAATATCTGGAACCAAAACCACAGTGTGCGAGGAAAGAATATAATACCTGAATGCTTTACATGCCTTCACCACTGCATATGCATGCTTTTCCATGGGATTTTATTTCAACTCATAGGCTTTAAGAGGTGTACTCATGAAAGAAATAGGAGCTTCTGTGTCCTCTTGATTTTTTTGCATCAGTATTGCTGACATGGCGTGTTCAGAGGAATAACAGTAAAGAATAAATTCTTTACTGAAGTCGGGTGAAACCAAGACTGGAGCTTTTGACAAGGCCTCTTTAATTTTCTTGAAAGCTTCCTTCCCTTTGCAACTCCATTTAAAATCTTGTGTCTTCTTCATCATATTCAAAATATGACGGGTTAGCTCAACAAAGTCAGGAATGAATCTCTTGAGAAAATTAAATTTTCCAAAGAAAGAGTGAACTCCTTTTTTGGATGTGGGAAAAGGCAATGTCTAAATGGATTTGACACGCTCTAGATCTATCTTTGTTCCTTCTTTGGAAACAATGTTCCCTAGTAGCTTTCCTTCAGTCACAACAAAGATGGATTTCTTGGGATTCAAAGAAATACCATGCTTGCGGCACTGTATGAAAACCTCTTCTAAGTTTGAAATGTGTGCACTTCTATCTTTAGAAAATACTGTCAGATCATCCAGATACACCATTATGCTTATATCTTTGAGATGAGAAAAGGCTAGATCGATAGCTCTCTGAAATGTAGCACCAGCATTAATCAGGCCGAATGGCATTTTCTGATATGCGAAGGTTCCCCAAGGTGTGATGAATGCCATTTTGTATTGATCTTCCTCGGCCACCTTGACTTGATTGTAGCCTGATAAGCCATCAAGCATGGAGAGCATCTCAGATCTAGTGACCACCTGCAGGGTGTAATCCATGATGGGTATGGGGTAGTTATCTTTCAATGAAGCTTGATTAAGGTTACAGAAATCCACGCACAGCCTAATCTCACCACTTTTCTTTCTTACAGGAACTATGTTGGCCAACCACTCCGAATGATGTATGGGATAGATGATCTTTGCGTCTAACAACTTCCGGATTTCTACAAAGATGGTTCCCAAAATGGTAGGGTTGTGTCGCCACAGCTTTTTCTTGAAAGGCTTCTATTCTGGTTTAAGTGGGATGTAGTTTTGAACTTCCACAGGCTGATATGTTTTTAGATCCTAGTAAAACCAGGAAAAAACATCCATATATTTCTTAAGAAGCTCAGTAAAAGCTTCTCTTTCGGCCTCTCAGCAACACTTACCCAGATTTACTAATTTGGGATCAGTGCCAGCTCCCAAATTTAGCAATTATGTGTCGGAGGAATAACCTTCCCCACTTTCTTCATTTTTCTTAAGCATCTAATCATGCTTATCAAACATTTCCTCAAGAGATACCAAACCTTTGGGAATTTTATTTCCTTTTAGTTGGATAATCTCCTGACTTCCTGAGATGTCCACATCCATTTCTCCGATAGTAGTCTGCCTAGGAGGTGAATTGCTTCCCTCATAGTAGATTTCTTCAAAGTTGTCCTTCTGTTGGAGAAACGCAGCAATCTGCGTGTCATCACTAAAAACCTGCCATTGTTGAATGTTGTCAGGAACCTTTGGGTGAAATACCATCTCCACCTTGTATTCCCCTTGTCTAAAGAACACATGAGGCTGATCCGGATTCAACAAGGCTGCAGTTACTGCAAGCGAATCAGCTCTTGAATTTTGTTCTCTCGGAATGTAAGATACCGAGAAAGCTGAAAAATATAGGATAGCAGAGTAGACCCGATCTCTATAGTGCCGCAGTTTGTCTTTTTTGACTTGGTAGAGGTCTCTTATCTACTTCACGATCAGCTCAGCATCTCCATTTGTGTGTAATAATTTGATTCCCATTGTTCTTGCCTGCTCCATGCCTAACAACAATGCTTCATACTTAGCTGTATTGTTAGTATTTTCGAACATCAATTTGAAGCAGTGTGCATGTAACTTCCCTTCAGGAGAGATAAGAACAACGCCTGCACCGGATCCAAATGAATAGTAGCTGCCATCAAATTCCAGAGTCCAAATCTTGTTATTAAGTTGATGTGGTTATTGAATCAATGGTTGAACATCTTCTTTATCCATTTCTAGATAATAGACTCCGTGATCCGATTCCTGAAACAAGATCTGAGATCTAGGATCCTCAGACTTTGATACTGTGTACTTATATTTCTTCTTAGTTTCCAGCTTCTAATTTACTCCTTTGACTGGTATGTGTGCACAAGACCAGTCCATCTTGACTTCTCCACCCAGCTCTTTGCAGAAATTTCTACTCAACAGCATGACATAAGAGACTAGAATGTCTGCTACAAGGATATTCATTTTCAGTCTTTTATCTGGAAAAGAAGCAAGTACTACCTACGCATCTTTGATTTGCCCCAAAAGAGGGAATTTCCTTTCCATTGAATAACATCTTCCGATGGTTTTTGTCAATGTGAGACCCAAGGCATCAGCAAATTTGGCAGGCATGACATTATCAGAAGCTCCATAATCCAAAATGCAATTGCTCAATTTATGTCCGTTGATGAGCAAATATACATAGAATGGTTCGATCCTTTCTGATGTAGCAGGAGAAGAGGTAGAAGGAGAAGAACTTGTTGCTGCATTATTTGTAGGAGGAGTATTCTTTGGATTTGACAAGATACCCCGTGAAGTATTATTTGTTGGGATGGTACCATTACTTTGCACATATTTGACCAATCTATTCAGCTGATCAGGAAATGCCCTCAAATACTCAGCTTCTGACATTTGGACCTTGTTCCTCTTGATGTGATCAATTAGGTCAAAATCTTGACTTGCTTCAGCAGGATGTGTGTTGGCTCTTTGCTATGAATTGAAAGAATTTGAATATTTATCCTTAGGCGCTAATGAAGAAGGAAGAGTGCTACCTCTTTTCAAGATAGTAACATCTGGGCCAGGTTCTTCTCTCTCTTTTCGGCCGCTTATGGATGCTTTGGCATTTTGGCGTGTCTGAGACCTTGTAAACACCACAAAAGTGTGACCATCAGAATCTTCAAAAGATTCATAATAGCCATCGTCAGAATCATAGTCCAGGTAACCAATATTGGAGTAGTCAGCGGGATCTATAAAGTCTACATCATCAAATGATTCATCAATGCCGAGATCTTCTTCATTAGTTTCCAAGTTATACCTTGGAGTAGCTTCTATTGCCAACCACTGTGGTGCAGCAGCAAGTCTATTTCGGTTTTGACTTTGATTTTGACCATTAAAGGTCCGGGTAGGAGCTATTCTTGAGGGGGGTGCATTCCCTGCTTGAGAGATCTGCAGCATGTCATTAGCCAATTTCTGCAACAAAGGATCTGAAGTACTAGAAGAAGCACCATCACCTTTGTGAGATGGTTGTTTGAGTTTTCTAGCCATGATCAAGTCGTCCTCAACCTCCATGGCAACATTTTGAGCTTCAAGTAGATTTACAAGTCTTGTCCTTCTTAGCTGATATCCAACTTTAGGCAATAGAGCATTTATAAAAAATGTCTTTTGATTTTCTTTGCTCAATGCGGCAGAAGTGGGGATTTTATACAAAATCCTTTGGAACCTTGCAATAAAGTCTCGCATGTTCTCGCTTGGCTCTTTCTTCAACTATGTCAGTTGGGTGATCAACGTACTAGCATCTTCTGTAGGCTTGAATCTTTTCAGGAATTGCTCATGCATAGTCGCCCAGTTGGTTATGGTGCCAAGAACTAGCCAATAGAACCATTATCCCGCCAAGTCATGTAGAGTCTCAATGAAGATCCTGACTGAGACATCTTCATGTTCTACTACAAGCACACCACAAGATATAAAGAAGGCCGCTAAATGATCATCTGGGTTTTGCTTTCCATCTCCAAAGAATTTTGGAAAATTCTTTTTGGATCCCTTTGTTAGTTCGTGCATAGGTGGAGCCAAGTTTAGAGGTCCAAAAACTGCTCCCCATGGGACAAGTACAATCTAGTGCGCCATGTTGACTTGAGCACATCTCCTCCTTGTGTAGACTTGATAGACTTGATGGATAATTCCAGCCACCGGATTATGTTGAATACGATCTAGATCTAGATGGATGTGCACTCTCCTTCCTAGTGAGAGACTAGATCTGCGGCTTCTAACTTGAGGAGGATGATTGAAATTGAATTTCTCATGTAGTCGGAAGAAATGATCAGTCCTTCCTTGTGCCTTTATAGATCGGGTGAATGGACGTTCAGCCAGGTTGAGATTTGAATGGAAAACACTCTGATCTTCAATAGATAAACCTTGATCTACAAAGATAGTTGTTTCCCCAGTGAAGTCGCCAAAAACTGTTGGCTAGATTTTCTTCATAGCATCAAACCTAAGCAGTCATGAGATAAATCTAACTCATTTAACTGGTGAGGCTTCCATGTTAGATTTGTCAATAAAAACGTGTTATTATCTATAGGGGTTTTACTTTAACCACTTAGTTCATGAACCATAACTAAGAAGTTCTGCAACAAGTAAGCAGTTGTTTAAGAAAGGAAAGTTATAGAAGAAGGAAGTAAAGGAAATAAAGAGAAGAAACAGGGAAGATGTGCATCCCAATTAGTAGATAGCATAGCTAATTCCATGCACATAGAATAAACTTAATAGATATGAACACACAAAATTATAAAACAAAGGCAGCTCTAGATCCAGATCTATAATAGCACAAAGTTTACTTAAGAGATATAAGATCTAAAAGAAAGAAACACAGTACACCGTGACACAAATTTCTCCGGAAACCTAATCCTTTGTATTCCTTTGCTCCAAGTTGCTCTCAGGGGTTCAACATAAAGTCTAGAACACAAGATTGTTGCTTACAAATTCTGATTGATTATTAACCCAGAGGTTCTTCTCCTACTTATAGAATGTAGGATGGAAAGTACAAATGGAAAACTCAAACTGAACTGAAACATAAAAAAAAAGTAAAGATGACATTTGGCAATCATCCTAAACTATCTTCTCCTTAAGTGACACATGTATCACTTAACTAATAGAATGGTTCCACATGACTTTGAGTAATGGTTGCAAAACCAATAACTTAGAAGCTTTACAATTTCATCTGGGAACATAGAAAATAGAAGAAGAAAGAAATAGAAGAAGTCATCCTAGTTGTAACATTTATGTCTTCTTCTTGTTTTGATATCGGATATACTTGTCGAACATGTAATTCAGCATCCTTCCATCTGTTTTAGACACTGCTTCTTTCTCTATCCTAAACTGCAACAACCTTTCATTCAACACTTTGATGCACGCTTCCACATCTTCCAAGCTTGGCCCAATCCTTGCAATGTCCACCTGTAGCGCCACCAGTCTACTGATAGAATTCATCTTGAAAGGCTTGGTAGCTTTATCAATTCTCTTATGTACCATCAGAAGAGAACCTTCAAGGGAACTAGGCACCTTAGTTGATATGATCCACATGTATGAAGTAACACCTTCATCCACTCTTTCCTCAGTGAAAGAAATGACACTTTCTGGTAAATTTGATGTCCTACTCTCAAGTGCTTGCATCCTCTTCAGCAAAACTCTACAGATTTCCAAACGTAAAGATACTACAAACTCTAGCTACTTCTCCTTCTCAAATGATCCATTCGGTACAATCTGTTCCGCAATCAATACATCTCCCGGTAGCTTGTTGATCTTGGCCAAAATACTCAAGTTACTCTCTGTAACTGTATTCATTCCTTCTATGTTTGCCATCAGTTAATTTAGTTGATTTTCTACATCGTTCATAACCTTTAGGTGGACTGGCATTTCCCCAAGTTGTACAGAAGCTTGACGAATAATCAAATCCTTCCATTCATCAATAACCTTTACTTGATTGCTTGCATCCTCCATTTCCTACATAAGATGATCACTCGCCTGCTCTAAAATGGGCTAAATGGAAGGTTTAGCAACCTTGGCTATGATATCACATAATTGAGATACTTGCTTCTGCAGCTCTTCTTTCTCTACCTTTTCACTGTCAAGCCTAAGGAATAAAGCATCCATCAATGTCTAAGTGTCCTGCTTCAATCCTTCAGTGGTGGATTGACCGAGGGGTACTTTGGTCACTGTCACATCTTCCACCGTGAGCTCCTCTTCTATCTTTCCTTCTTCCGGAATTGATATCTCAGCAAACTTCTCTCCCGAATCCTTGATGATCAACCTAGAAGTTGCTTTGGAAACTTTAGGCCTTCTGTCTCTTCCACCCAGATTCTGGAGTAGCTGCAAGTCATGCTCCTCTAAGTTCATCTCCATTCTCACTTCTGGAACCAACTGCAAAGCCAACCATTTCGAGAAGTTACTTCTCGGAAAATGAGAAGCTACTGAGTGTACTACCATCTTCTGCTCTACATCCTCTCCGTCAGAAAGTGCCACAGTGTTATGGCTGTCATCTTTTGAGTCATCCAAGGAGAAAGCCCTTTCGAATTCTGCCATCTATAGCTTCAACCTATCCTCTGGAACATGCGCTGAACGAAGTGGCTGAGGGGAGAAAATGAATGTCGCTGGATTCAGTGGAGGCATGGACGCATCATGCTGCTATGGTGCAATAGTTGGTGAAGTGTTGAGTACAGGAGAAACCGGAGTTAAAGTCATGGTCGTAGAAGTGACCCTCTCCTTGGATTGAAATCTTCTATGCACTTTCAACTTCTCGACTTTCTTGCTACTTTCTCCTTCTTGCTTTCGCTTGAGGGAATCTCCTGTGCCGAAGTTTCCAGTGACTTGATTCATCAATGCTTCATCAAGGCAATATCCCTTCGTCAACAACCAGTTTGAAGTATTCACCAACACATCTCCCGACCTTTCTTCAATTGTGTTGCAGCCTCCTATGTTATTCTGCGGTATGGCTTTATCTCCTCCCATTTGATGGTAAGTGTCAAGTACCACATTCCCATCATCTTTAAGATCTGCAGGTATCCACGCTAGTTTGAAGTCGAACACTTGCTTTGCTGATAGCATTATGAAATCTCTCTTTCTAACCTCGTACTCACTTTTGCATTTCATCCAAAAATCTTCTTATGAAGGCACATGTGCATACTCCTGGGAGATTATCTTCCTAGCTACTCCAAATGGATCGAAGTTTAGCCGTGCAGGGATTAACTCTTGCTCATACTCGGATAACATTTACGCTTCCATCACCTGAGCTATATGAATGCTAATGCAACTATAATATCCCACAATGATTGGGAAGAATCCCGTAGACTTGTGCTACTTTGACTGAAGGTCGTGTAACTCCACAAGTTACCTGCTCAGATCCATGACAATCAATCTATCATTTGGATACCTAGGAATCTTTATTGGTTCTCCAGAAAATCCCATAACCCTGAGGTATGTGAAATCTACAAATTGAATGAATAGACTACCAATCTTGGACACAGCTTCCCACACTTCCTTGCTTACCCTGTTGGGCTTCAAGTCTTTGTCTAGCATGCAGATGAAATCGTAGAAGAAGTCATCGTTGATCACTTTGAAGTCTTTCTCACATGTAGGTGCAGTAAGTTGTAGGTAGCACTCGAAAATGGGGTACTTGGAAAGAAAACCAAATCTATCCAGCTTGGAAAAGACGCCTTGTGAAGCTGCAGCATACACCAAGTATGAAGTCATCTTGAAGCTGAAAGTACGCTTCATGTTTCGGATTTGCTCACCGATGTTGTTGCTAATAATTTCCGACCAATTGCTTATAGAATCAACCTTGTTGATTTCAATGGTCCTGATGAAAGCGTACATCCATTTACAAAAAGTGTAAGCATTCACTTCACCATTCATCCAGCATAACAATTTGACGACATCATCTACCTCTTGCACCAAATTGGACTGTGGAAGAGTTATCGAGAACTTTGAAGGAGATCTAGGCTTCTTCATGTATCAGGTATTCATTATGCTCACGCAATCAACTCTATGCTTCTCCCATCTACTGTCAGCATTCTGAATGCTAGTAGAAGTCACCACCTTTCGCACTGGAATCTTCAAACAATAATTGATGAACTCTGTGTCCAAACAAATTATTGTCTTTCCCAAAGCATCACGTATTGATCTAGATGAAGGATGATAAGATCTAGCACACTCCATCACAAACTCTAGCAATTGGGCTATACATGGAAAGATGCAGCTCAGATAATTCCATTGCTTTTGACCGCATGCATGAGTGAAGTCTTTCCCGCTCTTGATCTATCAATCAAATTGGAAAGAGATTCTGGGCCTAGATCTATGTCTCCTATGTCCGCAAGTTTGGAAGTAGTGCATGATTCCATCGTGCTTTCGTTTTTATCTCCCTTCGCCATGGCTTTGTCTATCTTCGTCTGAACAATTCTTTTTCTTCTTACTTGGCCGGATTTCTTCAAAGTTGGTGCAGATCTAGAAAATTCTTCAGATTCAGAGGATATATGCAATGTATTGGACATTGATAAAAGTTCATTTTCCTTTGTAAAGCACTTGTATTGAATTCCTGCAATTTATTTAGACAAAAATGGCCACTGGAGAATGAATAGTGAATTTTAATTGTAAAAATGTGCACTTTTTAAGCCTGCTGCCCCAAAAATTGGTGTTTAATGTGCACATAAAGAGAGCATGAATCCTTTCAACAACACCTGAGCACCTGTAACACCTATGCAAACAATTATGCAGACAAAGATCAATCTCCTTCAAAGCATGCACCAAATCTGGAAGCTTTTAGCCTTGTTGTCACCTTGTCTGAGAAAAATCCTTCTTCTAATGGGGGCGCACTCTTCCACTTGGCTGCAATTATTTACCTGTGAATCAAATAATTCATCCATATGGCTGCCCATGCTTATATAACCTTCACAATTCTATAATTAATAATTCCCCTAACAATTAAAGGCAATTAATTAATTAAAAATCATGTTTTTCTCTTTTAAAAATAGCATGTTTAAGGGCAGCCATCCTATAAATTAAATTAATCCAATTTAATCCTTCACACATCACTTCACTGAAGCTTCACAGTGTGCCTTGACCATAGCCACTAAAAATAGAAATTGATTTAATGTTTTAATACCTTTAAAAAACGTTAAATAACTCCCAAATGGGGCGCACTTTTTGAGAGGAAGGGGGCAGCCACTAAATAAATTAAATTTAATGCATTTAATTCCTTTATTTTATTCCCTCTTTGACTTGTTGACTTCCTCCAAGCTTGGTCGCACTTTTTGAAAGAATAGATTAATTAAAATAATGACTTTATGTCTTCCATTATCTCACCAAAGGGGGCACACTTTTTTGCACATATAATTCTATTTTTAGGAATTTTTCCACAATGGGATTCTTTACCCTGCAAGGCAGGCACCAAAATCCCATGATCCACTTAAGTGATTTGTTTTTTACAATGGGATTATTTACCCTGCAAGGCAGGCACTAAAATCCCATGAATTCACTTAAGTCACTTTCATTTTATTTCATCATGGGAATTTTCACCCTGCAAGGCAGGTAATACATTCCCACCTGCCTGCGGCCTCCAAGTTTCCCATTGCATCGTAAGTGAATTTTATAACACGGGAAAAAGTACCCTGCTAGGCAGGTATAAAATTCCCACCCTGCCTGTGGCTTCTATTTTTCCCATTGCAGCTTAAATCCTTTGTTTTCCAAAAATGCGTCCATCCCCGCAGGGGCTTTTCCATGCACAACTTCACTTTTTCCCGGTAATCCAAACCTTTGATGGCGACTTCCTCCAGGCACAATGTGCGTATATGTTTTCCAGCTGCTCTAGGCCAAAAATCGGGCTTACCCGGCAAAGAAATTATTCTAGAGAAATTTCACAGAAAATGAAACGGGACAACACAAAAACACGATAAATTGCCAAAAGTTACAAATAAAGCCCAAAACTTATTCCAAGTTAAAACCCTTCTGGTACATAAGAGTAATAACATATTCGATCATAACAAAGTTAAAACATGGCGCAAATAGCCTCATACGGGGCTCAAAATAATTAAATACAAATTTCCCATAGACAAATCCTGACGACAGAATATAACAACTTTGGGCATCTGGGTATTTGGTGAAAAAGGCTAATATGGCTCTTTGGGATTATCTTGACACAATACAAGAACTTTAGGAAATAAAAACACAAAATGACCCATTATTTTAAAAGTACGAAAAAATTTCGGATAGGGTAGTCAGTCACCATTTTTCATACCAAACTTCTTCCATGGCCCCTCTTTAGGTGCAAGAGATGATGAAGAATTTGGAATTTTCTTTCTAATTTCCTCCTTATGAGCAGAGAGTGCTTTCAATTTTTGTTCCTGCCTTATGGCTTTTTCAACAACCCCTTCCATAGTGGTTGGGCTGTGAACATCCACCTCACCACCTATAATGGGTTTAATACCGAAAATCTGTCGCGTGGACAGATCTATGGATAGACGAGCCAACAGTGTGCAGGGCTTAGCCCCTCTTTGAGACAGCAAAGCGAAACTGGTTTATTGCTACTTCTACTAGCAGGAACCTATGCAAGTCTCACAGATTCTGCCTTCGGGGGTTGGGATCTCATCCCAGTAGAGTGTTCTAGGCTGCGAAGAGAAAGGAATAAAAGAAGGAGAAGAGAAAGAACAGATCCGAAGGAAGAAAAGAAATGAGTTCCAAAGCGGAAGGGTCAGAAGATCTATGCTTTGGGCTTGGTAGTAAACAGAGCCAAACCTACTCGCATAAATAAACAAAGCAATACTGATAAACAAGTGACGGAAAAGTAGATATGAATTCAACAGAAAAGACACATGCAGATCTAACATAAGAAAGATCTAATGTATAACACAGCTATTGAGCACAAAGTCTGAATAATTGTATTAATTGTTTTTATCTGTTACAAGAAAGCTCAAAGTCTTTCTCTCCTCACCTCTATTTCTATCTGAAAAATGTTCACCTCCTTGAATACAACAAGTATTCTAGTATTTATAGAAAGTGAGGGAGAGAGAAGGCAAAATGGAGCCAACCACTTATTCACAAGATATTTACAAAATATCCAAAAGTCATGTTGACTTTTACAACTTGGATGGATGACATCATCCCATGATGCAACATGGATGATGTCATCGTTTGTGCCAACACACTTCAGATATTTCGAAGAGAAAGTCGGAGAATAGAGAGGAGAAGAAGAAGAAGAAGAAGAAGAAGCTATTCATCATCATCATCCTGTGGCCTAAAAGGGGTCGCCTGTTTCTGATGCTGATCAGGAGATGAGATGTGGAACTGAGCGCGGTATTCCAAGAACTTGCTGATCATTGGCGCAAATTGATCCTGTGATGGATCCTTGTGCCTTTCACTAATTGCTTCGCAAGTTTCCCGCTCATCAATGAGCTTTTCGGGGACCTTGGAATAGTCTTTACCCGCCTCGATTAGGGACCCGATGAAGTCTCTACAGGCCAGTAGGTTGTTGATGGATTCGATGTCGAAAGTGACTTCTGGCCCTGTCCCTTGAGAAGCTAGCTCCTTGAAAATTCGGATAGTATCGTCAGCTGATCTCAAGGTGAGGGAAGGAGTGAGCAACCCTGGAGTCATAGATAGAACAATCTTCTCCATTTGATGCATCGCATCCAGGGCCTCTTCCTTCACCTTGTCTATCTTCTCTAACACAAATTCGAGCTGATCTATCCGATAGTCCAGAGTGGACATGATCTTGTTGAGGGTCCTTGGATGACCGAATACTCCAAACTTGACCAAATCTTCGACTGAACAGTCGAACATTTGTTGGAAGGCCTCGTGTTGGAGTCTGGCATTTTCGAGCTCTTCTGATACTGGACTTGCTAATGTTTGGAGTTCCTTATTCGCCTTCTCGATGTTCAGGTATAAACTAATATACTCGGCGATCACCTTTTCACTATCCTTAAGGATTTGGCTCCTCCAAGCAGAAACAGCCATACCTTGCTCGCCGATCTTTGAGTATTCATTGATCTTCTCCTGACTGAGCAGCTCAGGAGTCTCGGCGGCAGTTGTGGGAGGTGCACTTCCCATCTTCTGTAGGGCTTGAAGCAGGTATTTATTCTGCTCCTTCAGTAGCCTCTTTTCTTCCTTTGTTTCCTGAAGCTTTTCGCAGAGTGCATCAACTGCGGAAAGAGCTTCCCCCTGGAGACTTTCAGAGGATGTCCCCATTGTGACTTGGGTCACTGTGAAATCTGCCGGAGACAGATCTTCTTTTTCTTTGGTGAGATCGGGGTAGGCAATTTCCATAACTCTCTCACCTGCAGCGCTCTTGGAGAAGCGTGTAACCGGCTTGTGCTTCTTTGCTCCTTTAGCCGGAATGACTGAAAAGTCCATCGGAGCGATGGGGACTTTCCTCTTTGGTTGGCTCAGCTGCTGAGAGATCCAAGCTGGTCCTATTGAAGAAGGACCAGAGACAGAGGGGGAAGCAGCAACGGTAGAAGAGGGGAAGAACGTGGAGACACGCGGCGGCGGCATTGAAAGAATAGCCGAAGACATGCCCACGGGAGGAAGGGAAACCGCAGCTGTAGAAGACATGGGAAGGGAAGGGAGCCCGGAAATGAGGGAAGAAATGGAGGAAGACAAATCAGCGAGAGAGGAGAAGATGGACGAAGAGGCAGGGGAGAGGTAGAAGAAGGGGGAGAAGACACAACCAAAGGAGTGGTTGCCGACATCTGAGGAAGGGGAGGAAGAGAAGAAGAAGGGATAGAAGGGACCTCTGTAGTTGTAGCGATGCCGACATCCTGGGTGGATGGGCGTATAGGACTATCCTCTGCCAATTCCTTCTCTGGCGAATCCAGGGTTATTACTTGTTCAGGCTCTGAAGGAAGAGGACTTTCAGGGGCTTCCTCCTGAATGGTGCTAGGCTCACCTTCCGCAGCTTTGCCTTTTAGCTGCTTCTTTGACCTTGGAGGTGCATTACCCAAAGGAGAAGTTGTAAAATCTACACCGAGGTAGATTAACCCATTCATGCGGCACCAATGCTCTGTTCTCCGCATAGTCTCCTTGACCCTCTCCTCGATTGTCTGAGGAGCCTTGCTTCTGTCAATGTCCGGGAAGGGCCAATCATCCCCTTCTGTGTCATTATATACTTTGTCTACTTCGTCTTCCGTGGTTTGGAAGCCTTTTGGGACAATGGCCACTCCGTAATGGATGATTTCCGTTAATGCTAAGCGAGAGTGATCCTTTCTTCTGAGTTCTACCTCATGGAGAACGTCAATGTAGATATCCTCAATCTGAGGGACATGAATCGGATCAAGCTTAGCCCTTGGTAGACAGCCCCTAGGGTCGAATGTAGGCCTTGCTGGGAAATCATGCTTTAGGTTGAGCAATTCTAGCTCAGCAAACATCTCCTTCGCCTTGTGATAGCTGGAGCATGTGTAACGGCCTACTGTGAGGGGGAAAGGAGTTCCGCCCTTCTTTCTCTTGAGGCACTTTTCATGGTATGTGACGAGCTGTCTTGATAGTTCCAATAAAATCAGCTTTGGTCCAGCATACCTTGGCAACCTGGTTGGTTCGCCCAAAAAGTTGACCGCCCTCAGATAGGTGAACGTGGGAAACTGGGTGAACAAGGCCCCCCACTTCTCTGTGACTGCCACTATGTTTTTGGTTGTCCGGCCATGAGTCAAATTTGGCCGCAACATGCACATGATGTGATAGAAGAAAACATCATTGATCTTAGCGAAGTGTTGGATGCTGTTCTCCAGCTTCAGCTCTTGATAGTATTCATATATTTTGGCCTGAGGCCAAGTTCCGCTTCGGTGCAGCCCTGGATAATCCCTTTCAGACGCAGCAGCATACACTACGTAGGAGTTCATGTGGAACACTCCTGTTGTGGCGAACTGTTGTAGTTGCTCGGATATTGTGCTGCTTATTATCTCCCCCCAGCAGAAACGCTGATCGGGCAGATTCTTATTCATTGTTTCCAGGTACCGCAGCATCCACTTATGGAAGTAGTGAGCATCTGAAAGACCGAAGACTCTGCTCAGGAAGGTGATTGTATCACTGAGTTCCTCCGAGAAATCACTCCGGTGGATAGTTTGAGGCCACCGGGTCACTACCTTCTTATTCTTGAGGTAGACCTCATTCATCAATTGCATGCACTTGTCTTCGTTGTCCTCCCAAGCCTTGAGGCATTCTTGCTGGCTAACAGCCACATAGTTTCGGTGGTGAGGGATTCCAAGCATCAACTCAAAGCGACGGGCAGTAAGGTTTATAACTACCTCGCCTTTGCTGTTCTCGACACATCTCGTGTCTTTGTTGAAGGATTGTGCAACAATCATCATGAACTCGTTATTCACAGCGCTGACAGGGATTCCTCCGGCAAAGTGCAGGGCGCTGCCTATCAATTTATCCATCCATGGACTCCTTGTCACTTTCTGAGTTCTTACCCAGAATTCCTCTATGTCAATGTGGCCCAGTTCAGAATCCCTGACATCCATATTACACTCTGCCTGTGATTCGGGCATTCTGACCCTCTGATATTTGTATTTCATTTCTTCTTCTGTTAGCTTTGCCTTCCCTCTTGGTTTGATGGGTCTCTTGCTAGACGTAGACATGTGTTCTTCAAGGCTTATCTGATGATCTGCACGTAGAAGGAGCGAAACCCAATCCAAGAAGCTTGAATTAGTCATTTGATCTTCCATTGGAATACTAGCAGAAGAAAGAGTTAGAACTTTTAAGGTTCGGGACGCAGGGCGCATGAAAAATGTATATAACAGGCTGAATAGTCAAGGCGCACAGGAAAAGGGTGCAACAGAGGTTAAGTTGGCGCCAAAGGCGCATGGCGCATGGATGAAGCAGACTGCATTATAGAAGGGCGCACAGGAAATGCATGTTACATTGAGGTTTGGTGCGCCCTTTGGCGCATGGGCAGATTGTGCAACATGGAAAAAAGGCGCGCCAAAGGTATATGGCGCGGCGCATGGAGGGGCTACACAACATCATGTACTTGCAACGGAAGGTGCGCCCGCGCCTTGGAGGTTTTACACTTGCGCAAATAACTCTTGCGTTGCATGGAAGCTGGGCGCGCCCTTTAGCGCATAGAAGAGGGATGCAACAGGGGTAAAAGATGCGCCAAAGGGATATAAGGAGGCGCGGGTTTCGAGCGTGTTACAGGCCGAAAGGGTGCGCCTAGGGGCGCATGATTTTTAACTGCAGCATGCTGGGTAGACGCGCCGAGGGGCGCGACTGTCTAAGGTGCAACATGACGCGGCAACGCGCCATGGGGAATACCAAATTTCAACCTACTTCGAAAGGACGCTTGGCATCACTTAGTTTGATAAAATAGGATCAGACCAAGCCAAAATAAAACCATCCCTCCCCCATCAAATCCAGAAAGAGGGAGGGAGAGGAGAAAGAAAGCACAGACCAGGCAGGAGGAAGAAAACAAAAAGTTCAAGGAGGGAAACAAGCCAGGCACAAATACAACTGATGAAAACCAGCAAGCAAGCACACACCAAGAACTAAATGAAAAGAGGATGAACCTCTTACCTTCGAATATAGCCAAAATCCTTGAAAGCGGGTCCACAAGCTTGATGAAAATGACAGAGCAGGAGCTGACACATCCAGAGCAATCACGTGCCTTGAAAAAAGAACAATGAAAATGACATGGCGCGCATAGGTATATATAACAAAATTTGTCATTAATGCGCCACCAACTTTTGAAATGGCGCATGGAAACAGCTGTCGACAGGGGAAAACGTGCGCCCTTTGGCGCATGGAAGGAAATGACAACAGGAGAATGAGCGCGCCTTTGGCGCATCAAACGAGTTGTCGACATGAAGCTATGTGCGCCCTTTGGCGCACCAAAACTTGATGTAACAAAGATATTACGTGCGCCCTTTGGCGCACCAAAAACTCACTCAACATCCTTTGGCGCACCGAAAGACGTGCTAACATGGAAAACCATGCGCCAAAGGCTTTTAAGGAGGCGCATCAAAAATTGATGTTGCAAGGCAAAACCATGCGCCCAGCCAAAAAAGGCTCAAAAAGACTAAGTTCAAAAACTGAATTTCCCGGGAAGGGATTTTACAATATTTTGAATGCGAAGGATCCCTAACGAGGGATCGAAACAAAATTTTCGGTAAGGTTATCGGTAAAATTGCCCTTGTCAATTTTACAGGATAACAGCTGGCTCTTTCTGGGGACTATCCCTGAGTGAAACTCGGGGGTAGAGAATCCCAGATCACATGTGCCTATCCATTGGGTACGGAGTCAAAAACAAGGGGGACCGGAGGGAGAACAAAGGAAACACACAAAAACCGAAAGCAAACACACGACTAAAGCAAACACACAACTAAAATAAACTGTACAAAGGAGAGAGCAAGCTCTACTTCCTGAAGATCTTGAGATGTTGCCCGCTGTAGGGAAGCGGGAGTTCAGCTCCATCCAGATAAGAGAGATAGAAACTATTCTCTCCATTGAGTTGCTTGATTTTGAAGGGCCCTCTCCATAGGGAATCAAATTTTCCGTGCATGCCCTTTGGTTCTCTCCGCTTGTCCCAGAGAAGGACGAGATCTCCCACTTCAAAATTCCTCTGCTTGGCCTTCTTGTCGAAAAGCCTCTTTACTTGATTCTGATGTTCAGTGATCCTGTCGACCACCCTTACTCTCTTTTCTTCAAGTTCCGCAAGGTACATGATTCTCTTTTCCAGAGAACTTTGAAAAGTTTCATCTTCGATTGCTCGTGCCAAGCGTAGAGCAGGAAGTTCCGCTGAAATGGGAAGCTCGGCATCAGTGCCATATAACACTTGAAAAGGTGACATGCCGAGAGATCTCTTGGGGGTAATGCGGTCCGCCCACAAAGCGTCGTACAAAGACTTGTGCCACATCCGCTGATTTTCATCTACTAATTTCCGTATGATGGTCACCAAGTTCTTATTACTGGATTCTGCCTGACCATTTCCCTGAGGATAATAATCTGAGGCATGTGCTAAAGTTATCCCATATTCATAGCAAAAGCTAATAACTTCCCGGGAAGAGAAGTTAGAAGCATTATCAGCAACGATTTTATTTGGAATGCCAAACCTGACAATGATATTCTCTTTGATAAAACTGCAAACTACCTCAGAAGTGGCATGCTTGACAGGTATGGCCTCCACCCATTTAGTGAAGTAATCTGTTGCCGTGAGGACATAGCTATGTCCAGCACTCGATTGAGGATTGAGTGCACCAATAAAATCAATTCCCCATTGCCTGAATGGTTCATTGATAATGACCGGCCTTAGGGGGAGGGCAGCCAACTTGGGCTTGCCGACGAATTGCTGACAGGGTTCACATTTTGCCACCCAGGTAGCCGTATCTTGAAAGAGCGTCGGCCAGTAGTACCTGGCTCGAATGATTTTGTGCGCTGTCACGGAAGAAGAAAAATGGCCTCCACAGGCTGAGTTGTGAAAACTTTCCAGCAGTTTTACTTGCTGGGGCTTGTCAACACATCGCAGAAAGACACCGTCTATCCCGCGCTTATATAAACTTTCATCCCAGATGACATATTTAGCCGCTCTGAGCCTTATAGTACGCTTCTCCTTTGCGGTGAGGTGCATTGGGCATTCGCCGTAGGTAAGGAAGAAAGCGATGTCGGAGTACCATTCGTCACTAGTTGAAACAAACAAAACCAGAGGTAGAGAATCAGGCCCTTCCAGAGGGCTTTGCGCTTCGTTGGTGCGATTTTCTCTTTCATCAGGATTTTCTGAACCCTTGTTCTCAGCCATTAGCTGACACAGGCCTTTGCCCCTCACCAGCTTGGTGGGTTTAATATCTAGGTCATATTCCTGGACCTTTGCGATCCAATTCCCTCTTAAGCTTCCTAACTCCTGCTGAGTTAGAATTGACTTCACCGCAGTGTCGGGAACTAGCACCACCGTATGCGAGTTCAGAATGTAATACCTGAAATTCTTCACCGCTTTGACAACGGCAAAGGCGTGCTTTTCTAATTGAGTCATCTTCAACTCGTGGGGCTTGAGGGGAGAACTCATGAATGCAATCGGGGATTCAATATCCTCTGAATTCTTTTGCATTAGGATTGCAGACACAGTATGTTCTGATGCGTAGCTATACATGATGAAGTTCTTGGAGAAATCCGGACATACCAGGACCGGTGCATGAGCAACAGAAGTTTTTATCTCATCAAACGACCTTTTCCCCTCTTCACTCCATCTGAAAGTGGGTGATCCTTTCATCATGTTCAGTATGTGGCGGGTCTTCTCAGCAAAATCAGGGACAAAACGCCTAAGAAAGTTCACCTTTCCGAAGAAAGAATGAACACCATTCTTGCTTGTAGGCAGAGTAAGGCTTTGGATAGCCTTAACTCTTTCGGCATCAATCTTCGTTCCTTCTTTGCTAACCACATGGCCTAGCAATTTCCCTTCCGTAACCCCAAAAACAGACTTTTTTGGGTTAAGGGAAATTCCATGTTCTCGGCACCTGGCCAATACTTGCTCCAAGTGATCACAATGATCACTTCGTCGTTTGGAGAACACGGTTAAGTCATCTAGATAAACTACAATGACTTTTCCCATCATGCCTTTGAATGCAAAGTCCATGGCCCGCTGAAAAGTGGCACCAGCATTGGTTAGGCCGAAAGGCATCCTGCTGTAGGCAAATGTACCCCATGGAGTAGTGAATGCTGTTTTGAATTGATCTTCAGGCGAGACTTCAATCTGATTATAGCCTGAAAAACCGTCAAGCATAGACAGCATTTCTGACCCAGTTACTGCTTGCAGAACTTGATCCATTATGGGAAGAGGGTAGTTGTCTTTCAGCGAAGCTTGATTCAAGTTTCGGAAGTCTACGCAGATGCGTATTTCACCGTTTTTCTTGCGTACCGGCACAATGTTTGCCACCCAAGTGCTGTGATGAATAGGGAAAATGATTCTTGCGTCCAGCATCTTCTGAATTTCGGCCTGAATGGTGCCCGAAATCTTGGGATTATAATGCCTCTGCTTCTGACGGAAGGCTTTGGCATCTTCTTTCAGCGGTATATCATGCTGAACGTCCTTTGGCTTGAAGGACTTTAAGTCGGCATAGGACCATGCCAATACATCCATATATCTTTTCAGCAACTTGACAAATTTCCGCTTTTCTTCTGGCGTGCAACATTTCCCGATGTTCACGAATTGCGGATGTGCCTCAGAACCTAAATTGACTGGTTCTGTCTCTGGAGATGAGCTAGGATCATCTCGCCTTTTCCTTTTCACAAAACGGTCATGCCTGTCAAACAGGCGCTCCAGAGAAACCAGGCCCTTTGGAATTTTATTTCCCTTAAGCTGACAAATGCCATCGTTCTCCTTTGTTTCGTGGTTTTGACTGTTGATGGATTCACGGCATGGAGAGGTGGATCCTTCAAAATACAACTCATCAAAATTTTCTGCTTTTTCTAGAAAGGCAATGAGGTGATTATCATCGTTGAATACCTGCCAATGCTGAGAGTTGTCTGGCACGCTTGGGCGGAAAACCACTTCAATGGTGTACTTGTTCGTCTTCAAACCCGGGTGTGGGAGCATGAGAGATGCCGAAACAGCCAACGAATCAGCCATGTCATTTTGAGCTCTTGGAATCGCTCCTATTGAAAAGGCATCAAATTCCTCAATGCTGTCCCATACTGCATTACGGTAGTGCCTGAGCCTTTCATTTTTTACTTGGTAAATCCTTTTGACCTGATTTACAACTAGCTCGGCATCACCTTGTGCCTTTAGATTTTTAATTCCTCTTTCCTTTGCAGCTTGCATACCGAGTAACAGAGACTCATACTCAGCAGTATTATTCGTATTGAAAAACTGCAATTTGAAAGAGAGAGGAATGACCTCCTCCTCAGGAGATATCAGCACAACCCCAGCGCCACATCCGCTAGTTGCGCAGCTGCCATCAAATTGCAAGGTCCAGACCTTATTAAGGTCCTTTTCTTGAATGAAAACTTCCTTTGTATCCGCCTCGGTGGATAAGAAGTAGTTCCCCATCCCTGATGATTCAAAAAGGATTTGAGCTTTGGGGTCTTCAGAGCTAGTGACCAAGTATTTCTTTTGGGATTCCGGCTCCAAAGTTTGCATTACGCCTTTGACTGGAATTCTAGCTTTGGACCAGTCCATGTGAATTTCTCCACCAACTTCGCTGCAAAAACTCCTTCCCAGCAAAATTCCATAAGCTGCCGGAATGTCAGCGACAAGGACGGTCATCTTTACTCTCTTTTCAGGGAATGCTGCGAACGCGAATTGCGCGTCTTTGATTTGACCAATCAATGGCACTTGCTTGGTTTCCAATGAGTAACATCTGCCGAAAGGCTTGGTAAGAGTGAGGCCCAAAGCATGGGCGACTTTCGCTGGCATGACGTTATCTGAAGCTCCGGAATCAATTATACAGTTGCTCAACTTATGGCCATTGATTAGGAGGGAGAGATAGAAAGGCTCTATCTTGCCTGATGCAGATGTTGAGGCAACATTTATGTGGGATTCAGGAGGAGTGGAAAGGATTCCTTTAGGGGAAGCCTGATTAACTATAACAGCTTGACTTTGGATATACTTAGTCAATCTTACAAGCTGTTCGGGGTTTGACTGAAGATACTCAGCTTCAGACATTTGGATCTTGGTCTTTTTTGCGTGATCTATTATATCAAATGCGGCCAAGGGTTGCGTAGGTAAAGGAATGAGTCCTTCACCCCGCGATGATGGAATAGGGTTACTGATCTTGATAGGAATATGAGAGGGCTGACTCGGAGGAGAGATAGGTGGAAAAGACTTCTTTGCAAAAGATTTAACAGGGAGTTGAGTGGGAAGAGGATTACCTCTTTTAACAATGGTTGGAGGCGCGTTTGACACGGCCTTCTCTTTCTGCGTATGGGCATCAACCTCTGCTTCTTTTCCTTGCGAGCGGGTAAAAACAGCGTAGGATTGTCCGCTTGCATAGCCTTGCGTACTCTCTTCTTCATCAGATTCGTCCTCATCAAATTCCATGTATCCAATAGTAGAGTCGCCAGTCGGTTCACCGACATCTTGATCATCTTCGCCTTGGAGCGAAGGTTCTTCATAGTATTGCTCTTCTTCCTCTTCAATTTCGGCCAAAGCATTGACCGGAGGAGCTTCAAGCGCCAACCGTGGAGCAGCTGTAGGCAAGCGCGGCCTTTGTGAAGCGTTGTTAGGAACAAAATTCCTCCGCGGGATATCCCGATACGAGGAACTGGGAGAGGCCTGGGCCAGCTGCTTCTTTAGTGCAAGCAAATCATTCGCC
This sequence comes from Taxus chinensis, assembly GCA_019776745.2. Lineage (NCBI taxonomy): Eukaryota > Viridiplantae > Streptophyta > Pinopsida > Cupressales > Taxaceae > Taxus > Taxus chinensis. Next base: position 93,272,268 of record CM034146.1, read on the forward strand.
ATTTTTTGGAATGCTGGATCAGACGAAGTGATAGGCGAAGGGCCCAAAGACTTAGGCTTTACTGATTCTTTTCTTAACTCGCCAGATATTATCAAATTGTCTTCTATACGGATGGCAGCAGCCTGAGCGAGAGGTAGAGTAGCTACTCGCTCTTGAAGGAGTAAGAAGCTAACTTTTGAACTCATGGCATTTACGAAAAAACACTTCTGGTTCTCCGGTGTTGGAAGCATGGCAGTAGGGACACGGTTGATTAGCGCATTGAACCGGGCGACAAAATCGCGCATGGTCTCATTTGCCTCCTTCTTCAGATGAGTGATTCGTGACAATAAAGTAAATGCATCCTCTGAAGGCTTATACCTGTCTTCAAAAGCGTCCCGCAAAGTTGCCCAACTAGTGATAGATCCGGCCGGCAAATGCTGAAACCATTCAGCTGCAGGCCCTTGTAGAGTTTCCAGAAAGAGGCGAACTGACACATCTTCATGAGTCACATCCAAAATACTGCATGACATAATGAAAGCAGAAATGTGGGAATCCGTGCTTTGATTTCCGCTCCCGTCGAATTTAGGAAAATTCTTTCGATTTCCGTGAGGGAGTGCGTGAACTGGATGTGGTAAAGCCAACGGACCCATAGCGTTTCCCCATGGTACCGCCATCTGAAAAGCCGGAAAGAGAACACGAGCCGGAAGTGTAGTTCCGCTGAGTAGCAAAGCACTACAAAGGGATGTGGATGCTCCCGGCAAAAGACTTTTTCTTCGTGAAGGCGAGACACTCCTGGATGACCGGCTAGCCGAGCTTAGCGCTGAAAAACGTGCCGGTGTTACGCTGAAATTGTGCCTCTGAAGCAGATCGAAAGTAGGATCGGCTTCTCCACGGGCTCTTCTGCTGCGCGTAAAAGGTTCACTCGCCAGTGTACCTTTCAGATCTGCAATATTACAGCGCAGATTTAAACTTTATTTTTGGGTGTACTTGCTGATTTTCTGGTTTTTCTGACAAAAACCAGCAGCATGCACTTTTCTGGATATTTGAAAATTATCCTCTTCAGAAACCGATTGCGGTTAAATGACAAATGACAGCGAGGATAAGATGGCAGGGAAGATAGTAAGCCGATTTTTCGGATCTGGTTTTTAATTTTCAGAGGGTTTAGAACATTTCAGAAAATTGTTAAAAACTCAGATCTACGGAAAATGATGATTTTCGATAAAAACTCAGCGAACTAAAGATATGTAACAGGCCCAGATCTATGATTCTCAGAAGAAAATTTTCAATTTCGGGCACTTTTGCAAATTTTTGGATTTTCAACAAAAAGTTCAGATTTTGCAAACTGGCAGCAACCTGCTGATTTTTCCTGATTTTTTATTTTACTACCAGCATAGATCTGACAGATTTATCTGTTTCTGTTGGCGAAATCTGTTTAAAAATCCGATCCCCAGCGGAGTCGCCAAAAACTGTTGGTCCGAAAATCTGTCGCGTGGACAGATCTATGGATAGACGAGCCAACAGTGTGCAGGGCTTAGCCCCTCTTTGAGACAGCAAAGCGAAACTGGTTTATTGCTACTTCTACTAGCAGGAACCTATGCAAGTCTCACAGATTCTGCCTTCGGGGGTTGGGATCTCATCCCAGTAGAGTGTTCTAGGCTGCGAAGAGAAAGGAATAAAAGAAGGAGAAGAGAAAGAACAGATCCGAAGGAAGAAAAGAAATGAGTTCCAAAGCGGAAGGGTCAGAAGATCTATGCTTTGGGCTTGGTAGTAAACAGAGCCAAACCTACTCGCATAAATAAACAAAGCAATACTGATAAACAAGTGACGGAAAAGTAGATATGAATTCAACAGAAAAGACACATGCAGATCTAACATAAGAAAGATCTAATGTATAACACAGCTATTGAGCACAAAGTCTGAATAATTGTATTAATTGTTTTTATCTGTTACAAGAAAGCTCAAAGTCTTTCTCTCCTCACCTCTATTTCTATCTGAAAAATGTTCACCTCCTTTTGAATACAACAAGTATTCTAGTATTTATAGAAAGTGAGGGAGAGAGAAGGCAAAATGGAGCCAACCACTTATTCACAAGATATTTACAAAATATCCAAAAGTCATGTTGACTTTTACAACTTGGATGGATGACATCATCCCATGATGCAACATGGATGATGTCATCGTTTGTGCCAACACACTTCAGATATTTCGAAGAGAAAGTCGGAGAATAGAGAGGAGAAGAAGAAGAAGAAGAAGAAGAAGCTATTCATCATCATCATCCTGTGGCCTAAAAGGGGTCGCCTGTTTCTGATGCTGATCAGGAGATGAGATGTGGAACTGAGCGCGGTATTCCAAGAACTTGCTGATCATTGGCGCAAATTGATCCTGTGATGGATCCTTGTGCCTTTCACTAATTGCTTCGCAAGTTTCCCGCTCATCAATGAGCTTTTCGGGGACCCTGGAATAGTCTTTACCCGCCTCGATTAGGGACCCGATGAAGTCTCTACAGGCCAGTAGGTTGTTGATGGATTCGATGTCGAAAGTGACTTCTGGCCCTGTCCCTTGAGAAGCTAGCTCCTTGAAAATTCGGATAGTATCGTCAGCTGATCTCAAGGTGAGGGAAGGAGTGAGCAACCCTGGAGTCATAGATAGAACAATCTTCTCCATTTGATGCATCGCATCCAGGGCCTCTTCCTTCACCTTGTCTATCTTCTCTAACACAAATTCGAGCTGATCTATCCGATAGTCCAGAGTGGACATGATCTTGTTGAGGGTCCTTGGATGACCGAATACTCCAAACTTGACCAAATCTTCGACTGAACAGTCGAACATTTGTTGGAAGGCCTCGTGTTGGAGTCTGGCATTTTCGAGCTCTTCTGATACTGGACTTGCTAATGTTTGGAGTTCCTTATTCGCCTTCTCGATGTTCAGGTATAAACTAATATACTCGGCGATCACCTTTTCACTATCCTTAAGGATTTGGCTCCTCCAAGCAGAAACAGCCATACCTTGCTCGCCGATCTTTGAGTATTCATTGATCTTCTCCTGACTGAGCAGCTCAGGAGTCTCGGCGGCAGTTGTGGGAGGTGCACTTCCCATCTTCTGTAGGGCTTGAAGCAGGTATTTATTCTGCTCCTTCAGTAGCCTCTTTTCTTCCTTTGTTTCCTGAAGCTTTTCGCAGAGTGCATCAACTGCGGAAAGAGCTTCCCCCTGGAGACTTTCAGAGGATGTCCCCATTGTGACTTGGGTCACTGTGAAATCTGCCGGAGACAGATCTTCTTTTTCTTTGGTGAGATCGGGGTAGGCAATTTCCATAACTCTCTCACCTGCAGCGCTCTTGGAGAAGCGTGTAACCGGCTTGTGCTTCTTTGCTCCTTTAGCCGGAATGACTGAAAAGTCCATCGGAGCGATGGGGACTTTCCTCTTTGGTTGGCTCAGCTGCTGAGAGATCCAAGCTGGTCCTATTGAAGAAGGACCAGAGACAGAGGGGGAAGCAGCAACGGTAGAAGAGGGGAAGAACGTGGAGACACGCGGCGGCGGCATTGAAAGAATAGCCGAAGACATGCCCACGGGAGGAAGGGAAACCGCAGCTGCAGAAGACATGGGAAGGGAAGGGAGCCCGGAAATGAGGGAAGAAATGGAGGAAGACAAATCAGCGAGAGAGGAGAAGATGGACGAAGAGGCAGGGGAGAGGGTAGAAGAAGGGGGAGAAGACACAACCAAAGGAGTGGTTGCCGACATCTGAGGAAGGGGAGGAAGAGAAGAAGAAGGGATAGAAGGGACCTCTGTAGTTGTAGCGATGCCGACATCCTGGGTGGATGGGCGTATAGGACTATCCTCTGCCAATTCCTTCTCTGGCGAATCCAGGGTTATTACTTGTTCAGGCTCTGAAGGAAGAGGACTTTCAGGGGCTTCCTCCTGAATGGTGCTAGGCTCACCTTCCGCAGCTTTGCCTTTTAGCTGCTTCTTTGACCTTGGAGGTGCATTACCCAAAGGAGAAGTTGTAAAATCTACACCGAGGTAGATTAACCCATTCATGCGGCACCAATGCTCTGTTCTCCGCATAGTCTCCTTGACCCTCTCCTCGATTGTCTGAGGAGCCTTGCTTCTGTCAATGTCCGGGAAGGGCCAATCATCCCCTTCTGTGTCATTATATACTTTGTCTACTTCGTCTTCCGTGGTTTGGAAGCCTTTTGGGACAATGGCCACTCCGTAATGGATGATTTCCGTTAATGCTAAGCGAGAGTGATCCTTTCTTCTGAGTTCTACCTCATGGAGAACGTCAATGTAGATATCCTCAATCTGAGGGACATGAATCGGATCAAGCTTAGCCCTTGGTAGACAGCCCCTAGGGTCGAATGTAGGCCTTGCTGGGAAATCATGCTTTAGGTTGAGCAATTCTAGCTCAGCAAACATCTCCTTCGCCTTGTGATAGCTGGAGCATGTGTAACGGCCTACTGTGAGGGGGAAAGGAGTTCCGCCCTTCTTTCTCTTGAGGCACTTTTCATGGTATGTGACGAGCTGTCTTGATAGTTCCAATAAAATCAGCTTTGGTCCAGCATACCTTGGCAACCTGGTTGGTTCGCCCAAAAAGTTGACCGCCCTCAGATAGGTGAACGTGGGAAACTGGGTGAACAAGGCCCCCCACTTCTCTGTGACTGCCACTATGTTTTTGGTTGTCCGGCCATGAGTCAAATTTGGCCGCAACATGCACATGATGTGATAGAAGAAAACATCATTGATCTTAGCGAAGTGTTGGATGCTGTTCTCCAGCTTCAGCTCTTGATAGTATTCATATATTTTGGCCTGAGGCCAAGTTCCGCTTCGGTGCAGCCCTGGATAATCCCTTTCAGACGCAGCAGCATACACTACGTAGGAGTTCATGTGGAACACTCCTGTTGTAGCGAACTGTTGCAGCTGCTCGGATATTGTGCTGCTTATTATCTCCCCCCAGCAGAAACGCTGATCGGGCAGATTCTTATTCATTGTTTCCAGGTACCGCAGCATCCACTTATGGAAGTAGTGAGCATCTGAAAGACCGAAGACTCTGCTCAGGAAGGTGATTGTATCACTGAGTTCCTCTGAGAAATCACTCCGGTGGATAGTTTGAGGCCACCGGGTCACTACCTTCTTATTCTTGAGGTAGACCTCATTCATCAATTGCATGCACTTGTCTTCGTTGTCCTCCCAAGCCTTGAGGCATTCTTGCTGGCTAACAGCCACATAGTTTCGGTGGTGAGGGATTCCAAGCATCAACTCAAAGCGACGGGCAGTAAGGTTTATAACTACCTCGCCTTTGCTGTTCTCGACACATCTCGTGTCTTTGTTGAAGGATTGTGCAACAATCATCATGAACTCGTTATTCACAGCGCTGACAGGGATTCCTCCGGCAAAGTGCAGGGCGCTGCCTATCAATTTATCCATCCATGGACTCCTTGTCACTTTCTGAGTCCTTACCCAGAATTCCTCTATGTCAATGTGGCCCAGTTCAGAATCCCTGACATCCATATTACACTCTGCCTGTGATTCGGGCATTCTGACCCTCTGATATTTGTATTTCATTTCTTCTTCTGTTAGCTTTGCCTTCCCTCTTGGTTTGATGGGTCTCTTGCTAGACGTAGACATGTGTTCTTCAAGGCTTATCTGATGATCTGCACGTAGAAGGAGCGAAACCCAATCCAAGAAGCTTGAATTAGTCATTTGATCTTCCATTGGAATACTAGCAGAAGAAAGAGTTAGAACTTTTAAGGTTCGGGACGCAGGGCGCATGAAAAATGTATATAACAGGCTGAATAGTCAAGGCGCACAGGAAAAGGGTGCAACAGAGGTTAAGTTGGCGCCAAAGGCGCATGGCGCATGGATGAAGCAGACTGCATTATATAGAAGGGCGCACAGGAAATGCATGTTACATTGAGGTTTGGTGCGCCCTTTGGCGCATGGGCAGATTGTGCAACATGGAAAAAAGGCGCGCCAAAGGTATATGGCGCGGCGCATGGAGGGTCTACACAACATCATGTACTTGCAACGGAAGGTGCGCCCGCGCCTTGGAGGTTTTACACTTGCGCAAATAACTCTTGCGTTGCATGGAAGCTGGGCGCGCCCTTTAGCGCATAAAAGAGGGATGCAACAGGGGTAAAAGATGCGCCAAAGGGATATAAGGAGGCGCGGGTTTCGAGCGTGTTACAGGCCGAAAGGGTGCGCCTAGGGGCGCATGATTTTTAACTGCAGCATGCTGGGTAGACGCGCCGAGGGGCGCGACTGTCTAAGGTGCAACATGACGCGGCAACGCGCCATGGGGAATACTTGAAATACTTCAACCTCCACTTCGAAAGGACGCTTGGCATCACTTAGTTTGATAAAATAGGATCAGACCAAGCCAAAATAAAACCATCCCTCCCTTTTCCATCAAATCCAGAAAGAGGGAGGGAGAGGAGAAAGAAAGCACAGACCAGGCAGGAGGAAGAAAACAAAAAGTTCAAGGATGGAAACAAGCCAGGCACAAATACAACTGATGAAAACCAGCAAGCAAGCACACACCAAGAACTAAATGAAAAGAGGATGAACCTCTTACCTTAAATATAGCCAAAATCCTTGAGCGGGTCCACAACTTGATGAAAATGACAGAGCAGGGGCTGACAAATCCAGAGCGATCACGTGCCTTGACAAAATGCAATGAAAATGACACGGCGCGCACGGGTATATATAGAAAATTTTGTCATTAATGCGCCACCAACTTTTGAAATGGCGCATGGAAACAGCTGTCGACAGGGGAAAGCGTGCGCCCTTTGGCGCATGGAAGGAAATGACAACAGAAGAATGAGCGCGCCTTTGGCGCATCAAACGAGTTGTCGACACGAAGCTATGTGCGCCCTTTGGCGCACCAAAACTTGATGTAACAAAGATATTACGTGCGCCCTTTGGCGCACCAAAAACTTACTCAACATTCTTTGGCGCACCGAAAGACGTGCTAACATGGAAAACCATGCGCCAAAGGCTTTTAAGGAGGCGCATCAAAAATTGATGTTGCAAGGCAAAACCATGCGCCCAGCCAAAAAAGGCTCAAAAAGACTAAGTTCAAAAACTGAATTTCCCGGGAAGGGATTTTACAATATTTTGAACGCGAAGGATCCCTAACGAGGGATCGAAACAAAATTTTCGGTAAGGTTATCGGTAATTAGCATTGGCATTGGATGCATTATTGTTATCAATTCCTAAATTTCCAATATTAGCGTTGTCCACAAGAGGTGGCTGATTTTTATTACCAACATCTCCTTCCTCCTCCTCATTGCGCATGACTTGTTTTTCAATTACAACCAAATGATCTCTTGTGTCTAACAGGGCAACAAGGATATCATCAAGTTTTTGGGTAGTAGTTGCTTCTCCACCAGGTGGTGGGTTTTTTGCAGCATTTCCTCTTGTTCTAACCATTTTCTATTAATAAGAAAATTTAAGTTTTATCAAATTATGGACACAATAGGTCCAAGAGCTGCAACCTTCAACTCTGATACGAAGATGTAACATTCCCATTTTAAAAATTTAGAAACAAGGAAAAAAATTATATCTAATGTTCTCTATTCTAAATAATCATAATTTAGAACACACATTCCAGCCAATTAATCTCATAATAGATAACCATATGCATCTTTAATGACTCGTTGAAACACTGATCTCTCATGTTAACTCCTTGAATTGTATACTACGTATACGTGGTTCTCTCACTCTTTTCTAGGTATTAAGTGTTTTGTTTAAGATACATATCTAATTATTTGTCACTAACATTCATATGCTATCTCCCTTCTCAAACTAGGTGACGTAGGACAATGCAACCAATAGCTTATGATACTTTGGCTAAAGATTTTAACATATTATTCATGTTTATATCACTAGATGACATACTCTTCAAACGGAATACTTCCTTCACCCAACTTATATGTTATCTAGAATGGTCTTCACTGACTCCTGTCAGTACACTTGTTCTAGGTTTAACCCTAACCCAGGTTAGCAACATAGTTTAGTATAGAGAACCACTCGTGGTGACTAAGGGTAGATAAACATACTCAACTGACCTAATTCGACTGTGTCTGTCTAGTTTTCCTAAGTCATCGTGAGTTACCCCTATACTAAATCATGTTTCTAACCCGACCTAGAGTATAACTAAGATCAAGTCTGAGTTTATGTAGACCTAGATGATCCAATTTTGAAGGGTGTTGCAACATGTCAACTACAACATTATATCCTTGTGAAGACCCAAGTCTTCACAAAGGTATAGTTCTGTAGTTGTCATGTGCCAACATCCAATGAAATTACCCAATATGGATGTACATACCCAAGCAAGAAGTTAATTACTTAATTATTTTCTATGGTTAAGGTCTAATTATCAGCATCCCTGTTGAATTTTTAATTTCTTTAACCCTTATGGTTGCCAACCGCAATTGAGTTGTTAATGTTTTTCAGAAACATCAAGATTACCTTTTTAGTCAGTTAACTTCCTACTTTAAGGGTTCAGTTAATTAAAACAGAAACAACAATCAACAATAAGATTTAATTATTATACTCAACCATTCCTAGCTTGTTATTAAGTTCCAAAATAGGTTCCTTTATATTAGACTTCATTGAGATGAAGTCTACTTATTAAATATTCATATATTTACCTTTCACTTTTATTATATCCAAGGAAGGTATGGATCAAGAGGTAAATTCACCTTCCTCTTTCTTGTTAAGAATTAGGATTCATTATAATCATTTTTACATTATATCAAGATATCATAAAGAAATTTTAACTCCCATTAACACCATTTAATAAACCATTAGTGAATTAGTTAAATGCTCATCTATGATTTCCAACTTGATAAGTTACATTTAATAAAGGGATAGAGTATCAAATCCCCTTTCCAACCTATTTCATTTTAATTCAAACTGAAAAGATTCAAAATAGATATGACTATGAGAGAATAAAGATAAGCTTACAAATTCCCTTAACAGAATGCACAAAGAGAATGACACATCAAGTACCAGTAAACTCTCAATATTTTCCATTCATCATAGTGGAATACACACTTTACAATACAATCATTTCAGACATATTTCATGTCAAAAAGAATCAATAAGTTCAATTAAGAAATATAACTTTTCCTCTTACAAATACATTTTAATAATGAATCATATTTCCTCATAATAGATCCAGTCTTTAGGTAAACATAATAAGCATCGTAAAATAACTTGTCTTCTTTTATCACTTACGAAGTTCATCTGTAAAAATTGCTAGCATGGGCCAGTTCAGTTAATTGAGCATGATAAGAACTAAGCATTAAAATGATGTATGCTTTCAAATAACTATTTTACAAAAATAACTCTGCTTTTATTAAACAGTTAAAGCAATATAAAAAGGTACATCCTTAATAAATAACAGTCATGAAAGGAAGAACAAAGTGATAAATCAGATTAACATAAATTAAAGATCATGATGTAATCAAAACAATATTCATCCAATGATTTCATAAGGAATTAAATCAAATAATTAATATTCCACATGAAAATTACTTATCAAATTCCTACTATAGATAGCTGATGGTTCATTTATTGATTCTTTCAATCTAAATTAAAGAAAATACTAACTCTATTAATTCACCCAAATTAGAGTTATTTTAAAGAGGAAATGATCCAAAATACTCATCATTAACATAATTCATCAAAGAATAACTAAGGCCAAGATCATTCAATCTCTATGAAAAAATTTAGGAAGAACCATCAACATCCTAAAATAAGAGTTTCCTATTCAAGATGCAACTTCCAAATTCAAAGCCAAATCTAGCCTAAGTTTTATATTTAGCATCAACAGATTTGGTAAAGTATAAATTCCATTTACAAACACCTTAAAATAGTCACACCTCCAAAATCATTACATCCCTATCAAATCATTGAGATCTATCCTCCAACTATCCATTCTTCCCTTTTCTTTAGCTAATACAGCTGAACAGGTCGACTCCTTAAAAAAGGGTAATATTAATGAGAGAATGAACGAAAAGAGAGAGAGAGAATAACTAATACTTCATTTAGATTTTGAAGAGAATAGTATTGCATTCCTCAACTCATAAAATAGAGAGAGAAGGAATTTAATAACAAGGATGAGATAGGATCTCCTAATTCTTTCCTAATAAAATAAATGACAAATCTGAAATAGAGAATTGAGATAGATCAAATCAAGAGTTCATTCAACTCTAGTAATCATTTAAAACACACACGATAACTACTTGATACAAAAAAGAGATATATAAATGCAATCATTAAGGTCATAAAACCAAAGATATAGTTCCCTCAACCTATTAAATATGAACTGATACAGTAGTGTCAAAGCTACTACTAAAGGATTAATACAAATGATTTCAGTTTACAACAGAACTTGAAGCAACTAACAGAAACTAAGCATTAAACTTGTATCGACATTAATATCATCAAATTACACATTTCTCCAATTTTTCCATTCAAGAGAGAGAGAGAGAGAGTATAATTAAATAATGTAATCATAAGCGATCACAATTTTCTTCCAAATGTCATTGCAAATAAATATTAATCATCCTTTGATGGATAAATTTAGAAAATGTAAACAAGATTTATAGTCAAGATATCCCATATTCCCAAATTTACTAAGAATAAAAGGAACAGACTACAAGGTAAGGAAGGTAAGAACCCCAACTGAGATTCGAACACAAATAATAAACATACAAATGTGTCGTATCCCCAAGTTAGGTGCTTAAAGTCGCAGATCAAAAGGAGAAGAGAATATCAAAACTGATACAACCATTTACTTCAGGATAGAAAAGACTGAGATAATCCAAATTTAAATAGATTTGCCTCATTCCTACAGCATCACCTAAACATGAAACTCGAATAACAAGAACTAGTACTCCAACAAGTTGAACCGATAAGGTAACTACCGAAGCCCTAAAATAGCACTTGGAGAAGGATGCATAAAAAAACTTAATAAGCCCTTTCAAATCACAATAGCTGAATAAATTTCAACCCTATCATCAAGTAGATTGCATCAAGGGGATTTTCTCAGATCCCAAAACCATTTAAGTTATTAGTAATCATATTATAACATATAGGTGTGAGAAACAAAAATGAAGTCATATAAGTTCAAGTAGAATCTAAAAATGTTTTTAGCACATATCAAAAAAGGGAGAAAAAAACCAAATGCAATCCTTTCTTAGTAGTCCAATAGAGTTCTCAAATTCAAAATGTCTCAGCTCAATAGTAGTGTAACATATTTACTATTATTTTTCTAACAAGAATGAATCCTAACACTGAATCTGTCTTTTCCATGCTAGCATAGCTCAACCAGACATAACAAGATTTGATAATACCTTGAGCTCAGTAGAAGTAAGACATGATACATTTGTTTTCCAACCCAAAACAAATCCCAAAAATGAATCATACTATCTACTTAAGCATAGTTCGAATAGTAATAACAAGATTTGAAACATCTCGAGCTCAACAAAAGTGAAACAACATTTCATACCTTCACCCAATAAAAGAAACAAAATCAGCTCTTATCATCATCAAACAGTGAATTTCCTCTATTCCATTTTTGCACAGTCAATAGAAGTTCACCAAAAAAATTGTCAACATTCTAGTTCAAACAATGGTTAAAGCAAGATTCAGTCATTTTTTCAACAAGTAACAAACCCAGATCTTATTTCCTCAAACATCAAATTCAAGCAGTAGAATAGAGTGAAAAAAATATCAAGCATGAAGCAAGATAAACATGACATAAAACTCATTTTTCTCCAAGATCAGAGTTTTTTTAATGAAAACACTTAGTAAAAAATAAGAATAGCTTAATGGGTAGAGCCTATCATGCCTGATAGATATTTCTATCAATTTGCAAAATATTTCCAGCCGAGCTCCCACAATCTTTTCTTTTTCCAAGCATCGTCAACAAATCTAACTTTATCCTACTTCCTCTTATACTTCCACTGGATCAAAAAATAGCTCAAGAATTCCAATAATATTGATGGATTGAAAATAGAACTTGTTAGTTCGAAGAACCAAAACCTCCATGCAAAGAAAAAATCAAAAATAATAAATGATCAAACAACCCTTCTAAAATCTGCCATGCATCTCTCCTAGGTCGTTTCTACGCCACAACCGAGATCAATAAATGCAAGGACATTTCAATGTTTCCCTCCTATTTCTCCACACCACCCTCCATCCAAATTTTGCAAACTCTCCATATCAAGCTTTGCATGCATTTTTAAAATTAGATGATGATGCCAACTAGGCATCCCCCTAACTCCCCATGCCTCCATGCCAAAACTGAGTAGTTGACAGGTATTTTAAATACCAAATTCAAATCTCATTAATGCCTTGAAAACTGATATCACCATCCTTTCCACTTTCCAAGTAGTCCATAGGTACCCCTTATCTTAGTATTAGTTTAGGTTATATTAACATTAGGTTAGGATTCAACCTTATTCTTTAGGTAAATATTATTTTCCTTAAGTTATTTCCAACCTCCACAACCATACCAACTTAGGTTAGGGTGTTACCTTAGTAGTTTAATAATAGGTCCTACGTATGTCTAAGCTACCTTAAGTTAAAATCTGAAATAGGATAGAACATTACAACTAGATTAAGGTGTTAACCTTAATAGCATAGTAATAGGTTCTTTAGTTCTATTACACTATTCAATGTTATAAATATTTAACGAGAAGGCCCAGGACTGGCCAATTACAACATGATGTAAAGCAAGGACACCAAAATTTGGGTCCTTTCAAAATTTATAAACAAAACACAACTCAGTCCCTCTTCATCTTCCATTTCAGAATGCCAAGTCAACCAGACGAGTCAGGTAAGGAGAGCTGAAGCATACCTTGGATAAATGGAATTGATCCAAGGTCTTTCTGTCAACATAAAAATGAGTTAAGACAACAATAAAACAAGTTCATAGTGATTTTTTAAAAAATGAATTAAAGATGTACAAAAAGATGAATGGTATCGTTTTCAAGCAAGCAGAAATCACAACATAAGTGAATCTCTTCATAGACAATAATTTATCCATTGCAAACATGATTTCTAAAAGCCATAAGAGTACACCTTCCTACGACAAATCACATGTCAACATTTGCAATGTCAAGAGGAAATGTAATCAAAGTAATAGTTTTGTCAAATATGTTACAAGTTTAAAACAAATGACTTACTAAAAATAGAAGGCTCTAAAAAACAATTGTCCCAAAATAGATACTTTCTAAAAATAGAAAAATTTCATCAATGTAGGTAATCTAAGTATATTAGGAGCTTTTAAAAACAAGTTTTGAGCGAAAAAAAATCTTTTCCCAAAATATCAGCTCCCAACCCCACTTGCCAAAAACATAAATTTTTGGATTATAGTGCAGGAAGTTGTTAGCTTCATTTTCACTTATCTTATTGATTTTTGAAATTATGAAGTTAAAATTATCTTGTATGGAATATATTTTAACACTATCCATGGTGTATTCAAGTGTGGGTGATAGTGATGTCACTTACATGGACCTAGAGGACCTAAAAAGTAGGATGCTCAGAGGATCAAGATAACCTATTGAGGAAAAGATCTTCACAAGTGGGTTGTTTGTAGTAGGAAATCCTTTGTTAGTAAAAATTAAATAATTGGTTCTAGCATGTGCTCAACATTATGAATCGAAATATAGGATATTAAGGGTGGATGAAAATTTCATCCTTGCAGTTTTCACCCCGAAATGTATTTCACAATGTATGAAGATTCCAACTTGGAATAACATGGTCATACTCTCAAAATAGTTTGCATATAGTGAGTGGTCAAAGAATAAATCCTATCTCTAGGTACTTACACTAGGATCATTGATGAGACAAGGAAGGAAACCCTCTCATATGCCAAAAATCTTATCAAGGAGTGAGTTTTATAAGGCTTACTCAGATGTAATCATCTTATTAAGAAGGATAATGGGAAAAGAAACAACGAAGAAATTTTAGGATAAATCATAAGTGATAACATTCACCATTAGTTTCTCTAGTTTTAAGTTATAAAGGAATTCCCAACGACCTCATATCTAGTATATGCTCTTGTGAACATGAGACCATTCAAAAGTATAACTCGTTCTCATAATGTCTATAAGAAAACACCAGCTTATGAAAGGTACTCTCAACTCACTGTCTAGGAAAGAAAACACTAATTGAACATGGTGAATGGTGCATTCACCATGTTCATCATCTAATTGTTAGAAGGAAACCCAGAGTTGAGATTATCTTCCTAAGGTAAAAAAAATGATCAAAAATTATGGATCTTACTTCACTCAATTCTCCACCTTCTCCTACATCATAGTTTCAATATATGACATGGCTCCTTACAAGCTCCCTAGATGTCTCGTTTATAAGATAGTGGTGTTTAAACTATATATATAGCTTACTCAGGTCCAAAGCAAGTGCAGCAACTGTAGGAAGAAAGTTGTGTCTTTCCCCGTTTCTCTTGGTATTTACTCTTGTAAAAGTATTGCAACTCCTCAAATCTTGAAGCTTAATTTACCTCTTTGAGTCTCTATTGATACACATAAATGAAAAAATTAACATCTAAAGTAATCCTGAAACCTTCAATCTTTTCAAGTCATTCCACGTTCCCCAAATTTAATATTATTGGGTCAACTGCCTAGATTATTTTAAGGTAAGAAAACAAGTTCACATGAGGATGATTGTTGTAAAAATGAGTAAATTCATATTTTATTGGTTCAAAAAAGGTGTAGAAGATGATGGAACTAATTTTTTTGATCTTGAATATCAAGTAGTGAATGTTTCACCTCTCTCGCTAGTCTCATGGAGCATTCGCAAGTTAGGTGATATCAAAGAAAGAAACGTAGAATTGATCCATATGTCTAAAGAGTATTTCAATAAAAATATGGGTATATTCATTGATTCTTGTGGTCTTCACACTCTCTCAAGGAAAGAATCTCATCTCTTGTCTCTGAAAGTAACCAAGAGAACACCAAACTCCACACACTCAGGAAAGCCCACGAAAAGGAAAGAAATGGATACCAAGGGCCCCCACTATAGGATATTTCACATGAAAGTGAAATTCACTCAGGACCTTTCCAAAGATCTAGAGTAAGGAGAGATTTATCCTTTTCAAACTCAAAGTATGCATCAATCACCAAACATCTCTTCTTCCACTATGGATTCAACTCACCAAATGCAGGATGTAGCCCCTCACACTGACCCTGAGATTGCAATCATGCTTAGTACCAAACATGTCATATCAGATATCTTCCTAGGGATCTAAGATATGGTAGGAAGTGAGAACCGTATATTTCAATAGGAAGTGGTGCTATAATTTTAAGCTATTTCAAATATGGTGATGGAAAAACGAGCTAAGAAATCCCAGGCAACTTCCCAATTCTTCAGTGGTGTCTCCAAAAATTAATATGTGGGAGTTGTTGGGACAAAGGTAATAAATCTTGTTAGGGAGATGACTCCATTATAATATAAGATGATGACGATTCCCTTGGGACCAACAACATGTGAAGGAGATGCCCATTTTTTGATAGAATCTTCCACTTGTCTTCTTACAAGAAACAAAAAGTACAATGGAAGGATTGAACAACTTGAAGGACATGTGAACACTCTCACTTCCTACGTTCATCTATTCATGGATCCTAGTTCCATCCCATCTCTCCTAAAAAAATATATTACTCTAATCAAATTCTTTTTTCTTGAGTCAATTAAGAAGGCACATGGATACTCTATGCAGGGGATATCGAATGAAAAGTGGGTTGACAATATCCTCAAGAAAGGTTAAAAAAATTCCAAACATTCTTTTGTTGTTTGAGTTCATGCTTGCCACTGTTTTGAAGGTAAGTATGACTAATGATGAAATTGAGAAGGAAAATATTCATTAGGATTAGGTTTTTTCATTGGTAATAGATATGGGGAACCTTGATTCTTTGTGGTGGTAGGAAAAATGTGTTCAAATTTATAATTGAGAATATGTCTCCAATTTGGTCTCAAACATTGGTTTCTCGATATGGGATGTTGAAAAATTATCTTAATGAGATAGATTATTATGACAATATCACTTCACATATGTGGGAAGACATAAGAAAGGAAGTGTAAAATCTTGGAGCACCTTTGGTGAATGATCTCCTGAAGAAATTTGAGGAACTAGTATGCAAAGATGTAGGAGATCCCTTCTCATTAAATGAGGACACCTTGGAATCCTATTGTCTTAAAATCCACAGACAAGAAGATTCATGCGTTTTCAAAGCCTATTCAAAACCAAATCTTCACTAAATAGAAAGGACTTAATCAAAACACAAAAAGAGACGAGAAGCTTGCGGATGCTACCAAGTTTCAAGTAGGCACAACTTTAGAAGTTAAAGGAGGCAACAAAGTCTCAAAATCCCACAGGGTTAACACCTAGAATTAACAAGAGCATATGAAAGTAAGCCCGTGGATGATGCCAAGTGTCCGCTTAATGCTTTCCCAAAAGCCCTACAGAAAAATAGAGTCATAAGGATGCACGGTTCTTTCACATGGATCATACAACAAATGTACTCCATTTTCAAAGTAGGCCATAAATGAAGACAAGCCATCCACCACATATAAGTGATTTAGGGTCTTATCTGTAAGATTTAATGCTCAAGACCTTTTTAAAATATTAAAGGTGAAGGGTCATTTCATTATAAAATATGTGTTGTTTGAATCAAGAGGTTGGGAAACAATGCATAAAGGGTTGAAACACCAGGTTATGTAATAAATAGCTGAAATAGTTTCTTCTCAAAAGGTGAGTCCATCTCAAGGGATTCAGTTGCAGGATAATTAAGATGCATTAAATAGGCATGGGTCTCACTTTTCTGAAGGGGCCACATTGTGAGAAAGATTTGAAGAAATCTATTCCTGTCACTTCATGTCATTTATCATAATTGAGGGGCAGTTGGGAAGGATTTTGAAATTTATCTCTTACCTCCTCCCCCCTATAAATTGTAATCAAATTTTGATGAGAAAAATAATAGGAGATTTTTAGTTAAATACTAGGAGATTTAAATCTTTTCTTCACTGTTACAAGTCTCTCTTTTGTAAAAGGCACAGATCTTGGAAATCTAGCCTTCTGCCTAGGTTTTGTAATATCAAACTTACCTCTTTTCAAAATGTAATATTGTGCACAACTGTTGGAGTGATATATATGCCTTATGGTATTTTCTATTCATCATTCACATAGCTTTATTGTCTCTGATCACCTTTATTTTCACGTAGAAACTGTGCATCTCTCAATGTTATTACTATCCTCGAAGTTGTGATTAAGTAGTTTAAGGTAGCACTCTATGTGACCCTTTCCGACCTATGGTGCATTTCATCTTCCCTTCTTCAGTTATTCACCATTCCCCTTCTCAAGAAGTTGCAGTCTCGATTAAATCTCCTAGCAGGATTTTTTGGCGCATCGCCTTAGCTTTTTTTATGTTTTTCAGTTCTTCTCACCCCCATATCCCACCACAGAGAAGAGATAACTTATTTAAAATATGGAGGTCTCTGTAGGGTGCACACCCCACTAACCTAAGGATTCACATAACTCTAACGACTCTATCCGCCAAGGATGGTCATCAATAGTTTTCTTGGCATGACCGGTGGGACCACTCAAAGTGATATTTTATTATGGAATCAACTCAATCGATTCTTGATAGAAATTAAGTTTCAATGAAGATAGTTAAGGAGCACATCGATAAACTCCACAGTGTCCAACCAACTCATTACAAAGGCTCACAGAGCTCCCTCTCATCCATTTTCATTTATCTGGATTTCCACGCCTCCCATTTCTCTTCATCCTATGAGGTCGTGCAATCATGACTTCATTAACACCAAGGTATTATTCTCTTGTCCATCTCCAAGCCATCCATTCCACCCTTTCCCTTTCTTCAACCAGCCATACCACTCACACCAGCAAGCAATGGCTCTAAATCTAAAATAATAGGAGCATATGGTGTGAAGTGATACAAACTCATGAATTTCATGTCACCAACTGAGATAAAGAGAGGCTACAAAAATTGCCTCTGTTTTTCCTCCCTAAAAAGTATCTCCCCTAGAAAAATCCTTATCAATGGGATTCATTCTGTAAAATTAAGCCACACATGATGGAGAATTTAAAGATTCAAAAACCATCATATCAAAGCATAAAGCTTTGACAGAGGAGGAAGGAGATAAGCTTGAGTGCTTATTATATTTTGGGGAATGGATCGATGAAGAAGGGCTTGTGGAAATAACAATATTCACCACTTCATTGATTCTACAACAAGGGCAGCCTACTGCTCACAACAACTCACTTTAGACTGATCCTAGGACTCTAGAAGAAATTATTATTGAGAGCTTTTTGCTTTCAATCTAAGATCATGGATTCACCAGTGAAGCTTCTAAAAATGGAGAATGAGAAGATATGGATGACACCCATTAGAGAGGCCTGTGAGGAAGCCCCATTCCAAAAAATATGATCCATAACCAAGGGAAGGAACAAAGAATTGGACTGACTCCCACCGGAGAATGGTCCTCCTCAATACCAAGGAAACATTTTGTACCTATCATGATCACTACAGGGCATGAGGATAATTTTCAAGACCCCGAGGGTCAACTATAACACCTCCAACCAAAAACTAAACAAGAGGAGGTATGCATAATGTTCATTGATACCGTGGGTAGAAGAGTGAAAGTTAATTTTTCACTCTTACTACAGGCCATGTCACTAGCCAGATCAATTGCATGGCTTTTTATAAGAAAAGGAATATTTTTTTCCTTTCCTGTTTCAGGTTTCATTTATCATGCATAAAGCCAGCTATATTAGTATTAGGATTAGATTTTCTTTTTGTAGAATAAGTGCTTACACACACTCTACATGACTCATTTGAGACATGTATGTTTTGTCTTTTGTATAGGCCTGCACTTATCTCACTTGATTAGGAGGGCACCATATCTTATGAAGACTATGGATCAATGAAGAATCCACAATTAGCTAATGCAGTTGCAAGCTTCTCTTTGAGAAAATACAGAGCAACTAAAATTAGCCAAACGATTCCATTGGCCATCTTTTCAATTTTCTACTCTCAGAAAAAATAAAACTTACTGAGTTTCATTATGAGAGTAGGAAGGAGAAAATATTCAAGCGGAAATTATGAATGCTCCATAGAAAGTTGAAAGGGCCATAGGTTCCAATTTGGAGTAGCTTCGAAATGCAATACCAGACCAAATTGATAGCAGGAGATTGCCGGTTCTTTTCATTTCGTAGGCTAATGGTCCTAGTGAGTTGCCAAACTATTATCTTAAAATCCACATATAAGAAGAGTCCTTCATTTTCAAAGCCTATTCAAATACAAATATTCACCAAGTAGAAAGGACTTAACCAAAACAAAAAAAGAGATGAGAATCCTATGGACATTTCCAAGTGTCAAGTAGGCACAACTTTAGAAGTTAAAGGAGGCAACGAAGACTCAAAATCCCATAGGGATGACACGTGGAGTTAACAAAATAATAGGATAACAAACCTGTGTAAGGTGCCAAGTGTCTGCCCAGCACTTTCCTAGAATCCCTAAAGAAAAACATAGTCATAAGGATGCGTGGGCCTTCCATGAGGATCTTACAACAACTGGACTCCATTTTCAAAGCAGGCCATAAAATATGATAAGTCATCTACCACCTAGAAGTGATTTAGGGTCTTATCTATAAGATTTAATTCTTAAGGCCTTTTCAAAACATCAGAGGTGAAGGGTCATTTCATTACAAAATATGTGCCATTTGAATCAAGAGGTCGGGAACCAATGCATAAAGGGTTGAAATATTGGGTTATGTAATAAATAGCCGAAAGAGTTTCTTCTTAAAAGGTGAGTCCATCTCAAGGGAGTCGGTTGCAGGATAATTAAGATGCATTAAATAGGTATGTATCTCACTTTTTTAAAGGTGCCAAATTATGATAAATATTTGAATAAATCTATTTCTTTCACTTCATATCATTTATCATAATTAAGGGGCAGTTGGGAAGGATTTTAAAATTTATCTCTTACCTCCTCCCCCTATAAATTGTAATAAAATTTTGATGAAAAAAATAATAGGATATTTTTAGTTAGATACTAGGAGAGTTAAATTTTTTCTTCACTATCGCAAGTCTCTCTTTTGTAAAAGGCACAAATCTTGGAACTCTAGCCTTCTTCCTGGGTTTTGTAATAGCAATCTTGCCTCTTTTCTAAATGTAATACTATGCAAAAAAATTCGAGTGATATATATATATATATATATTCCTTCTGGTGTTTTCTTTCCATCATTCACATAGCTTTATTGTCTTTGATAGCCTCTATTTTCATGTAGAAACTGCACATCTCTCAATGTTTTTACTATCCTCGAAGTTGTGATTAAGTAGTTTGAGTTAGCATTCTATGTGACTCTTTCTAACCTATGGTCCATTTTGTCTACCCTTCTTTAGTTACTCAACATTCCCCATCTCAGGAAGTTGCGGTCTTGATTAAATCTCCTAACAGGATTTTTTGGCTCATCGCCTTAGCTTGTTTTATGTTTTTTAGTTATTCTCACCCCTATCTCCCCCCACAGAGAAGATTTAACTTCTTTAAAATATGGAGGTATCCTTAGGGAACATGTCCCACTCACCTAAGGATTCCCATGACTCTGATGGCTTTATCCACCAAGGATGGTCATCAACAAGTCCATTGCAGATATCAGGTTTGATATTTCCAACACTACTAAGGAACACCAAATCTGGTTTAAGAAATTCAAAAACATCAAAATTACTTATGAGAATTGGCTTAAGTCTTTAATCTTTGTGCATGTTGTGAAAGTAGATAAAGTAGCACCCACAACAGCTTTCTTCAGTAAAGAGTTCAAAGGAATATATATTTCTCCAAGAGCACTCTCATAGAGTCCTTCAACAAGTGTATCTTTATCGGTGGATGCAACATCTCCTTCGGCATAGATATCTCCATTCTCCTTTCTTCCCCATTCCCTCCTTCTCTTCTCCCATGTTCTATTATTTATTAAGGGGGTTTAATTTTCACAGTTTCATCTTATTCATTTAAATATGACCTATAGTCAAACATTGTAATGAGTTTACTTTAATTAATAAAAGGGACTCACTTTTCTTTCTTACGAATATGAAAGTTCACAAGTTATAAAGGTAATTTATAGTCATTTCTTCATATACCTTCTTTCTACCCCAAGCGTGCTGACCTATCACCCATTTTTCATTGGGCGCTCACTCGAGGTGCACGCGGGGTGTTGAGCCCCTCCTTTATATGAGCTTCGCGAGAATGATCCATCATTGGTGGAGAATCAATTGAAAGAATGGAAATATAGACATTCACTAAAAAATAGAAGATATAAACAACATATCCGTGTAAATATGCATCATAAATGGAATGAACATTGTAAATAATCATAATGAAACTAAATATTACTTAGAATAATATGAAGAACATAAGGGTTTACACTTTTGAGCATGAATAACCAGAATCACACACCATATATTGATTTATAAACATTTACAATGGCTCCATTACATCATAAGGGTCATATAGACCAAATAAATAAGGGGATATTATCTTAAACCCTACAAAAATACTCTATAAAGAGAGAGTTCTTATCTATTCTACCCAGTACAACCCTTGTTCATACCCAAATCCATGCCTAATACGATTAAAAACCTTCTTACTACCATTTCTACAACACATTGTCACTACCTTAAACCCTCCTTAACTCTTCATTTCCCGAGCACTTCGTTCTCACTCTCTTCTCTTCTATTTTGGATCCAACCACTCCTTTAAATAGGATATCAATGCACCACCTTAGTTTTCTTCATGAAAATATCACATGCCAATTGGAAGTGTGGTCATCCATGGTCGAATGTCTATGCCAGCTTGAAAATTCCTCCACTACCTGTAATGATCATCTTGGCAATATTCCTTACGTGGAATATTCTTTTCTTGACCTACAAGGCTCCAAAATGGCACCTTATCCATTCAACATGCCTACTTGGGATTTTCACATGTTTCAATTATGATAACTCATTTAAAATATGGCTATGTCCCTAAACCTTCCTGCTCCTAAGTACACCAACCTCTTCTACCACACGCCTTTCCCTTGTGTGCTTTTTCCTGAGCACCTTTATTAGTTACTGCCTCCCATGCATGTTGAATTCTTCCTCGGGACTTAGTCAATTTCAGGGCCCAACATTACCCCACACTACATGTATTTTCCATCCTCATAAACACTCTATCCTTCCACCAAAGAATAAATAATAGGGAAAATGAAATAATTTGTGATTGAAGAAAGCATGGAAGAATGGAAGAATGGAAAAATCTTGTTATTGCTACATGAGAAATGGGAAATATTTCTTCACAGGGGCTTCAATCTTACCCCAAGAATCTACCTCACTCTACACCTATTGAAGGAAGTCACCCACTATCGTGCTAACTTCATAAAAAATCATCTCACCCCCTTAGCCTTAAGCATATCTTCAATTCTTTCCATCTACTTACTAATGTCTCCCAATGCGTCCATCCTATGAGTGAATTGGGGGTACAACTCTTTCATTTTAATTTTAATCAAAACCTTTAAGGTTTCAATCACCTCTAATTTGTTCTCTACCTCGGCCAAGATCATGTCCTGCTCTATCCTATTGCCTTTATTTTTCTCTTGAAATTATTTCAGATTCACTTCATGGTTGACAACTAATATGCTTTCTACTCTGTCCCTATCCCCATAGTTTTCATATACAACTTATTCCATTTTTTATATAGTCATTACAAAGGCAAGGAAAGCAGAGTACCGAGTTAGTATCTCCCTAGTCTTCAATGTTTATTCCTTCTTCTGGTGCACCATTACTTCTTTCGTTGATTCTAATGCAAGTGGTTGCCTCTCCATGGTGAGTATGCATGCTAATTCTTCCAAGAAATGCATGGTTGACTTGTATTTCTACTCAGGAGGGGCTAGGTTCAGGTGATTTAAGATAATGGCATATGAAATTGCCTCTATATTTTTATGGACTTCGTGTACCTTTACCTTTTCATCCCTCAGTTCACGCCTTAGCTGCGCACTAATCAATTCCTTATGTTTTATCTCCATGTCCCTCTCAATAATTTCCTCATTATTTTTGTCAAGTTCTTCTTACAAGACCCTTATTCTATCATTTTTGCTAAAGAGTCTTTCTTCCACATCCACCGATACTTTTTAAAGTGCATTGCAAACTTTCTCATCCCATAATTGTTGGACATTTACAAGAGGGTTTATTCCCTTGGTGTCTAGTGTCTTCATCAATGCATCACGATTTAGCTTGAAATCGGGTTCATCAACATGGGACTCAAAATCCCAGGATAGCATTTTCCTTGTGTGCAGGTACGTACCCTCTTCATCAAAAGAATACCAAGCAAGGAGTTGGTTAGTGGGCATGGTAATTTGGAAGAACATACGCAGTACCTTTCTTGGATCATTAATATAAGTCATAACATGTTTCTAATCTGCTATTTTCCCCTTCCCACCTATGCACGTTGTCATTAGGAAGCTTACTACTAATTTGGGCACCCATACTCCTATACTACATTCCTACACTTATGCACTCCTCAGTTTCCTTCAGCACTTCTTTGGCACTTCACCCTACTTTTTTCTCCACCAACTATTAGATAATACCTTCCACCTCCCTCTCTATGGTGTTATCTATCTACTCCTCGGTCAAGGTTGGGGTCTTCTCATCATCCATGTTTACCTCCTCGCTTCCTCCTTTGCTATGAGCACCCTCCTCTTCATCCCCTTCTTTTCCAAACTCATGTAAATTATACACAGGAGGATTCTAAGGTTCCTCACACTCTTCATTGTCTCCTTCATTTTCCTCCTCATAATGATCATCATTGATGCTCTCTGTCCTCTCTGAGTTCAAACCTTGGGCCACCCTATGCTTTTACTTTACTGATGACTCCCACATAGGGGACTCCTCCTTTTCAGGTAACTCTTCTCTCTTAGGACACTCTTTTTTCTGTGGTAACTCCTTCCTGATGGGAGACTTCTTCCATCAAACGTAAGTGTTATACCGATGCCTAACTCTTGCACCCCTACTATTTACAATGTATGTGTGTTTGGTGCCTTCCCTACAGGAGTCTCTTCCCGTACTCTCTTCTTAATTAATACCTTCTTATTCTTCCTAGTGGTGTCCTTAGGGATTGAGATGTCATCCTCAACATAAGTGTCCTTCTCAAACTTGGGCACCAGCTCCACATACACGCTGGCCATTGTCCTACCTACAATAGGCAATGCCACTGATTTTACCATATGTACGTTATGAGATATGAACTTTTCTACATAGGCGCAATTTTTGGGATACACCAAGGTCATGCACATTTCGTAGTGATCTTGATCTACAACCCTTAGATAAAATCTCAGCTTCTTCACCTCCTTAAACTTGTTTACCACACCTTGAAAATGCTACACTATGAAGGAGAAGGGTAACTTACACTAAGGACCCTTTGTGCCATATTTCAAGGTAAACTTGTCGATACAAAAGTGTTGGTATATGAAAAATTCACATTCTCCATCCACTAGTGCAGGAAATTGTTCTAGTAGCCACCATTCAACTCTAAATGTGTCACACATCCATTTATACAATTTATCCAAGCATGCCATGTGAGCGGTCATCATCGTTTCACGAGTGTAAGCTTAAAACCTATGTGCGGGAGAGGGGTTCTCATCCGGGTACTCCCAAAAAAACTTATCTGACCCATCGGGCACTCCAATTTCCAAAAATACCATGGTAAGGATGACATTACCAAACATTATATTCTCCCCATTGTGTGCAACATTAATAATATCCTCCATAATGAAATTTGAGAGGTTGTAAATGGTGCACTTTGAGATCTTGCAGTAGGCATTCAACCAACATTTTTTTATCTGCATCCATCTCTCTTTCCCATTAATCTTTGTCACCAAGCATGTGGCCATCCTCATAATAGGGTCAGTGATTGCAGTGATGTTAAAGTACCGTTAACCTTTCATATAATCATATTCCTCAACTGTTTTCTTGATGGCATCCTTATTTCACAAGTCATCATCCAGTGAATATCTCTCACAAATTAGGCCAATGAACTTAGAAATAAATTGTGGGGTTATGTGCATCTTCCTACCTATAAAATAGAAATAGTCCTCATGTACACGTGACATTAACCACTGGTATAGTCACTTTGGTTTACCAAAATAGGTAAACTCATAAAGTTACAAAAGCCTAACCTTCTTTAAATTCAATTTTACTTCATCATCATAGTTGGGTTTCCCATCTAGTATCCTCTTTTCCATAGGGTGAAAAAACTTTAGGTTATCTCCTTTTCTGTGGTGCTTGTATGATGAAGGTAATCACTCATGGCCATCTTCCTTGTATGTGACACCCAATCTTTCCCTAGCAGCACATCATATGGGTATTATATCTTTGCATACCATTTTTCAGTTAAACTTGTGGAAACGATTGGTTTTCCTTTACCCTTTCCCTTTCCATTCTTTGGCAAATTAGTCACTCCTTTCCTTGGTGCCATTTTTCTCTTCCTTGGTCCTTTATAGTTTCTCCCTTGCATTAAGTTCTATTACTACTCAAACTGTTGGCTCTACTTCTGCAAAATTTCCATAGAAACTTGTGCTCTAGCTTATAAACCCTAACCTAGAGCAATTACTTTCCACAAGACAACATATCAACCCATGGGACTCCACAAACAACCTCTTCAACATACACCCATGCACTTTAACTCCACACTAGTTCACAATTCCTTTAATTTCTTCAACTTTGCACACTACTCTTGGCAACTTCCTTGTAAGAATCACCTTAAAATGTGAGAACTTTGATAACAAAATGCAAGGTGAAAGAATACCTCACCCTGGCCTTCTATTTATATATTTTTTCTTTTTCCGCACAAACCCTAATGCCACCTACTAACATACAAATACATTAAAGTCTACTTTTTCTATCGCCATCCTTCCACATGTTTTATCCAGTGCATTTCCTTTATGTAAAAACCCAAGCAAACACTTCCGCAACCTTTTGACACGAAAATTCCTTGACCATAGAGCTCTTCGTGCTTTATCCCATGTTGAATTCAATCTTCCTCTATGTCTTAGACCAAGTTCTTCCTTCTTCCTACCTCATGTATCTCCTACATTTTTTACCGTTGTACGTGGTTTCTGAAATCCTTTTGACACTAATATCCTCTAATGATCACCTTTGCACGTTCATTTGACCTCATGCGTTTTTGACTTCACAACCCAGACAACCACATCAACATTACTCAAATATATTCTTCCAACTCTTACCACATCCTACTCGTTTCCCCTTTATTTTCCACCCCACAATAAAAATATGTATGGTCTTATGAACATAACACCTTGATGATGTAATTATCCATTGGCATACACACACATCCAAAACAAACCAAAAGGAACAAAGCGACGAGAAAGGGAAACACAAAGAAAGAAGAATGCATTAAGATAAATCCTAAGCTAATTGACAATATTTCCTTATTTACAAACACCCAGAAGCCTTAATTATAGTAGGGATTTAGCCTACTTCCATTGAAATACCCAAAAAGTTGTGTTCCATCTAGTGTCTATAGATGGAAAGTTCCTGAATCAAGTATATGGGTAATATAATATGGTCCCAACCAATGGAACTTGAGCTTCCTAGGATAGCGTAGGAACTTAGAGTCATAAAATAAAACCATCCACCCAACCTCAAATTGTTTACTCTTTATGTGACGATCATGTACGGCCTTTTATCTCACCTTCTTAGTCTTTTGAATTCATCTAGAAAGGAAACATATTTCATCTAACTGCATTAACTTGTCAATGAGATCTTGCAATTCCTATTCATCGGCCAATCCTCCTACATGTGCAATATGCAGAGAGGGTAGTGTTATCCAAAATGAGCCCCTCCTTATTTTGGCTAACTTGCCTTCATTCTTTCTTTCCTTATGCTTCAACTTAAATTTTCACACATTGGAAGCACTCAGAAGATTCTAGAAATGCCTTCATCAGATAGGATTTTTCTTCCTCTTTCCAGAAAGGTAAAGAAGTCCTCCTAACTCCTTTTATTTTTTGAGTTATGGCTCGGCAGAGTTTGGAGGGGAAATTTTCCCTGGACGGGCCCGCGAAGGTAAGGAGGAATTTTTGCCAAGGAGATTTAGTGGACTGGCGAAGTGATGGGAAATTTTTATCACTTAGGCATTTTTTTTCAAAATGCTCAAATTCAAATTTTAGCTCACAGGCCCAAAGGAGGAACAAAGCACATTCGCGGGGCCAAGGAGAAAATTTTGCCACGTAGCCTTTTTTGGGAAAAAGGGTTAAATTCGAGAATTAGCCCGCGGATCCGACAAAGGAAAATGGAAGGAAATTCCCAAGGTTCTGCATCTAATAGAAAATCACAACATGTGCATTCCATGTCAGTAGTGTCATGGCGGGGGTCGGGAAGAAGTTAAGTTTTTGGAAGCGCCACGTGTCTCAAAGCGGTGGGGCCATGGAGGATTTTTGGAAAACTTTCCAATTTCGCGAAAGGGGAAAAATGATTGTTTTGAAGCCACATATCAACCAGAAGGTGCCATGGAGATTTTTGGGGAATTTTTCCAAAAGGGAAAAATTTTAAGTTTGAACCCGCCAACCCTAATTTTGACTCTGTTTTTTACCAGTTTTTCCCTAAATCTTCAGAGGGCCATATCTTTCGAACCAGAGCTCAGTTTTTCACAATTTTGGTGTCATTGGAAAGTTGTTGAAGTCCTCTACACGATGGACATTTCAATTTTAAATTTTGATGGAGTTTTGTAGGAGAAAAATGGGAAAATGTCTCAGGCACGGGAAAATATGTAGAACTGACCCCCAACCACCAAAATTGATGAAGTATGGCATCTGTTTCTTCTCCAGCATGGCCGAATGCATCAAAAAAAGGATTTTTTAGGGTTCCCTTGCTGTTTTAATGAATCTTGTCGGTGGTTGGAGTTTTAAAATTGATTTGCCTACGTTTTCTCATTTCCTTCATTATGTTTGAGTGATAAAAGCCAGTTTTGGATCATTTTGTAATGGTTGGACCACCTTGCTTTTGCAAGCTCTCTTATCTTCCTTAGCAGGTAGATTTGTAGAGTTTTAGACCTCCCATGTAGATTAGAACTTGTTTTTTGCCTCTTTTCTAATGGAACATATTGTATCAAACTTTGAAATGATAATGTATGTTCTTTGATTGATTTCAATCCTCTCATGCATTTATTTTTGTCTTCTAATCTTTCATTGCATTCTAGTAATTTGTGCATGTTTTGGTGTTGAATCTCCATGATATGTGTCAAATTTGCAAAGCAAGAAGTCCAACACTCCTTTGGTGTATCATCATTCTGTTTTTTGCTAGTTTTGTTTCCATTTCCATGTTTTATCTCAACCTTGTCTCCTTGGTAGTCTTAGAGTAGGAATTTTGAATCAGAACCTCTGCAAAAATTACATGCATACACCTAAACAGAGGAGTAAGAATCAGCTTTAATCTGGATATTTTTCTCCAATTGCAAAGGTCCCACACTTTGGGAAAACTCAATGTTGTGCATTCACACCGAATTGGCCATTTGTCTACAACAGA
This sequence comes from Taxus chinensis, assembly GCA_019776745.2. Taxonomy (NCBI): domain Eukaryota; kingdom Viridiplantae; phylum Streptophyta; class Pinopsida; order Cupressales; family Taxaceae; genus Taxus; species Taxus chinensis. Next base: position 93,300,862 of record CM034146.1, read on the forward strand.
TCTGAGGGTCAATTTGGGGGTGCTGTGAATTTGCATTAACAGTTTTGGCACATCGGGTGGGACCAAAAAGGTATCCCATTTCATTTTTTACATGTTGGTGTGTTCCTGTGAAGATTTCAGCCTTTGGAGGCACTTACAAACACATCTGGCGACTCCATCTGATCAACAACCCAGCTTTGAATTTACAGACCTTCTTTCCATTCATTTTCCATTTCATTTTTCCTTCCATCTCTTCATTCTTCTTTCATTCCATGAAGTTATGCAACCATGACTTCATTTCCCTCATGGAATTCACATTTACAATAGTAGCAATTTTTCCCACCTCCAACATGCTTTACAACTCCTTCAAATCAGCATTTTGAGCAGATTCAAGATCAGAGTGCATACACATATGAGTAGCAGTGCCAAAATCAATTTGGTTATGGATCTTTCCAAGAGCAGGGGTATGCACACAATGAAGATAATCAAATGTAAGATGTTGGTCTACTGGAAAAAATCTAAAAAATGGAGGCAAACATGGTGCGGTCAAGAGCTACAACTCAAATGGAGGCTTTCAAAATTGGTTGCAGTCCACCTTGTCCATGGGTTGGCCCTTTTCCAAGACACTACAGTCCTCCTGAGAAGCTGGACTTCATGATTGAGATGTTACCCCAAATTTCATAATGGACAGTGGAGATAGAGGCCTATAAACTTGGTGTCAGGTAGCCTTATCAATGGGTAAATCCTACACCATTATCTGGTAATTTTCTCTCTACTCCTTAAGCAACACAATCTTAATTTGGGCTTCAATTTCCAATATTCCCATTGAATGCTACCCCAAGTGTTGATTTCATTTATCCATCCCCTAGTCTTCCATCTCATCTCGATTCTTTTTTCCTTTTCCCTTCTAAGTAGTCATCCCCTCCAAACAAATAATAAATTCCACCTCCCTCCCCACCACAAATAATTTCAAAGATGGTTGAATCCCAACCTGCCACTCCTCTTGCATTCCCAAATCCATGTTGGGAAGATAAAATCAGAATTTTAGTCAAGGAGAACAACAAGAAGAGGATCCCAATATAAAATAAATGATAGAAAATATGAAGAGTTGGGCTTCCAGATTTTGGTTTACAAAAATCCCTTTGTTGGTTAAGCCTACAGAGGAGGTAAAGTTTGAAGAAAAAATGGTGGCCAAGGCTGATTTTATAGCAGCAATGGGGCAAGAAGACCATAAATTTGTTTGTTATGAGTGTAGTGTCCATAATAGCACTTTATTTGAAGAAAATTATGATCTAATCCAATTTGCACAACTAGTCAACAAGGAGGGAGAACAATCATCTCTAATTCCCATTGAAGAGGAGAAACTGGAAGAAATAAAATCAGAATTGGAACTAGATGAAGGGAGCATTATCAAAGATTTTTTGATTTCATTTGAAGGGCCTGATTTGATTGATGAATCCATTATGGAGGTGACCAAGATAAATTCATAGGCACTGAATCATGAGCAGGTTACACAAGAAGTTACAAATTTATCTCCCACTTCATCTCTCTAAAAATCTAATTTTTTGGATGAGTTCGAGCTGACAAGCTTCATGTTTGAAGATGAAGCTCCACATGGTGAAAAAAATGTAGATTTTAAGGTCACCATACAAAAGGGAGAGACCTTGTTGCAACAGGACATTGAAGAGTTTGATTTGAAATCAGACTTAGAAGAATGTTTTGATGAGAAGGAGCTTGTAGAAATTGTAATTTTTCCTTCTTCATCATTAATTCTTCAACCACAAGAACCTACTTCCATGGAAGAGAACATGCAAGCACCCCTTGTAGTTTGCAACATGCCTCTTGAGTCAAAGTTGGAAGAATTTGATCTTCCAAAAGCTACAATGGAGAAACTCCAGAGCCAACAATGTATTGCAGCATATTACAATAATGCAAAAGCAACTTCATTGGATGTTGCAATCAATAATGATGAGCTGCATATTATAGAAGAGTTCCATACTGCAGTGAAGGAAGGAAAAGAGCACGAGGATTCCATCACTTCTTCCACACCACCCATCTAAGAAGGTCCATAAGAAGACTCCATTTTTGGAGTTGAATTTCAAAGAAATGGGCACATCCAAAGGACTAGACCTTACCCAATAAGGTATTTGGCTTCATTGGAGCCAAAGGAGGAGTTTCCAACGGTCATGCTTACTTCTGAGCATGAGTATGAGCTTCAAAGTACCAAGGATCAACTGCAATACCTCTACAATCAAAATGCAGAGAAACTAAAAGAGGTATCTAATTTGTTTTCAGTTGACACCTTGTTGATTTGGGTAGAAGAACAACTTCTTGTTGATTTTCCACTCATACTAACAGCCATGATTAGCTCCAAATCATTTGCATGGCTTCCAATTTTGAAGAAATGAAGCTATTTTGCACAGCCAGTTGCAGGCTTTGTTTGAGCTCCCTTTGCTCTTGGTTAGAGTAGAGTAGGTAGGTTTGTTTTTAGTAGAAGACGTGCTTTTGCACACTCCGCATATCCCAATTGGGATATGTATGATTTTTAGTTTGTACATAGTTTTTGTGGTGCTGGTTTTTGCTCTTGCACAATGCATTGTCTTGGCATTTGGTCACAACTGATTTTAGTTTTCAATGGTTTCCAAGAGGCTTAAAAGGGAAGTTTCCAAGTGAAGATCAGTTACCAGAATATCATTCATGACTCCATGCCTAATGGATGCAACAAAGTCCACTGATCATTCATCTAGCAGGCAGATGACCCCTCTAAGTCATTGAAATTGTTATCCAAATGAGCCCTTGCTTATTTTGGGTAAATTGCCTTCATTATTTCCTTCCTTGTGCTTCAAATTCAATTTTCACACATTGTAAGCACTCAAAAGATTCTAGAAATGGCTTCATCAGATAGTTATTTTCTTCCCCTTTCTAGAAAGGTAAAGAATTCCTCCTAACTCCTTATATTTTTTTGAGTTATGGCTCAGTAGATTTTGGAGGGGAAATTTTCCCTAGGCAGGCTCACGGAGGTAAGGAGGAATTTTTGCCAAGGAGATTTGGCAAACTGATGAAGTGATGGGAAAATTTTAGAACTTAGGCATTTTTTTTCAAAATACTCAAAGTCAAATTTTAGCCCATAGGCCTGAAGGAGGAACAAAGTGCATTCGTGGAGCCAAGGAGAAAATTTTGCCACTTAGCCTTTTTTGGGAAAAAGTGTTAAAGTTGAGAATTGGCCCGCAGATCCCAAAAAGGAAAATGGAAGTTAAATGGCCAAGATTCTGCATCCAATAGAAAGGTGCCACATGTCTAGTCCAGGTTAGTAGCGCCGCAACGGGGGTCGAGAAGAAGTTAAGTTTTTTTTGCCTTTTTGGTCAAAAAGGTTAAAGGTAAGAAATGAGCCTGTGATCCCATTAACAAATTGGGAAGTGCCACGTGTCTCGGAGTAGTTGGGCCGCGGAGGACTTTTGGAAAACTTTCCAATTTCATGAAAAGGTAAAAATAATTATTTTGAAGCTGGGGATCAAACAAAAGGTGCCACGTGTCATGCACACCATAGGGGCCACGGAGATTTTTGGGGAATTTTTCCAAAAGGGAAAAATTTAAATTTTGACCCCGCCAACCCCAATTTTGACTCTGTTTTTTACCAGTTTTTCCCTAAATCTTCAGAGGGCCATATCTTTCGAACCAGAACTCATTTTTTCATGATTTTGGTGTCATTGGAAAGCTGTTCAAATCCTCTACATGATGGATAGTTCAATTTTAAATTTTGATGGATTTTTGTGGGAGAAAAATGGTAAAATGTATCTGGAATGGGAAAAAATTTAGAACCGACCCCCAACCACAAAAAATGATGAAGTATGGCATTTTTTTCTTCTCCAGCATGGCCGAATGCATCAAAAAATGGATTTTTGAGGGTGCCCTTGCTGTTTTAAAATTGATTTGTCTACATTTTCTCATTTCCTTCATTCTATTCAAGTGATAAAAGACAGTTTTGGCTCATTTTGTAATGGTTGAACCCCCTTGCTTCTTCAATCTCTCTTTTATTTCTTAGCAAGTAGATTTGTAGAGTTTCAGAACTCCCATGGAGATTCTAACTCATTTTTTACCTCTTTGCTAATGGAACGTATTGTATCAAACTTAGAAATTATAATGTATGTTCTGTGATCATTTTTCAATCCTCTCATGCATTTATTATTATCTTCTGATATTTCATTGCATTTTGGTAATCTATGCATGTTTTGGTGTTGAATCTCCATGATCTGTGTGAAAATTGCAAAGCAAGAATTCCAACACTCCTTTGGTGTATCACCATTCTATTTTTTGCTTAGTTTTGTTTCCATTTCCACATTTTATCTCAACCCTATCTCCTCGGTAGATTTCGAGTAGGAATTTTGAATCATAACCTCTACAAAAATTACATGCATACACCTAAATAGAGGGGTAAGAACCAGATTCAATCTGGAGAGTTTTCCTTAATTACAAAGGTCCCCACTTTGGGAAACTCCATGTTGTGCATTCACACCGAATTGGCCATTTCTCTACAGCAAATCTAAGGGTCGATTTGGGGGTGCTATGAATTTACACTAATAGGTACCATGAACTCTACTGGAAAAGCAGCTTCAGTGCCAACCACCAATTGGAATAGTGTGGCTTTGTTTAATCTCTTGTAAGTTGTTGTATATGCCCATATCATGGTAGAGAATTTTTCATCCCAATCCTTTTTCCCAACATCAAAAATATTGGTAAGTATATGACTCAATATATTTTTAAATGCCTCAGCTATCCCATTAACCTGAGGGTGATAAGGGGTAGTCTTGTGATGAGCCACCATGAATTCTGCCAACAAAATCTTGACCATCTCATTCAAAAAAAGATTACCCTGGTCACTATTCAAACTCAGAGGGCACCCATTCTTGCTGATTATATTTTTCCACATGAATTTTGTTATTTTGGCCACTGTGTAATCCCTCATAGGTGTTTCCTCCACCAACCATGTTAGATAATTAGTGCAAGTAATGATATATCATGAACATTTCCTTTGTGTGACAGGTGAAATAGGGCCTACAAAGTCAATTTCCCATTTCTTGAATGGTTCAACACTAGTTATTGGTCTCAATGGCATTTCATCCCTTTTTCCTAGCTTACTAAGGTGCTAGAAATGATCAAATACCTTGCAATATTCGATACAATCCTTGTAAACCATCTCCCACCAAAGGTCAGCTAAGAGGATCTTGCACACAATTACATTTGATGCATAGTGTCCCCTAAAAATTCCACCATAAGCCTCTTCCATGATTGCAATGTGTCCATGCTCAAACACACACCATTGCAAAACCTCATCATGACATAGCTTGTATAAGTCTCTACTAATTAACATGTAGGGTGTGGTGCATATGGCTAACTGATTTCTTTCCAAAGTATTCATTCCCTCTGGTACCACACCCATTTTAAAAAACACGATAATATCTTCAAAGTTTGAGGGAAAGCAATGCAATTTAAACAGTTGTGCATCTGGAATCGTATCCTCAATACTTTTCAAGTCTTCTCTTGAGTCAATCCTTGATAAATGGTCAGGACCCAAATTACTCTTACCCAGTCTTACAACAATCGTAAACTCAAACTCCAAGAACAATAGAACCAACCTGCATATGCACCCTTCCAAGATGGGCTTATTCACTAAGTAATTTAATGCCAGGTGGTCTGTGTAAAATATAAAAGGTGTCACTAGAAAATATTTCCTAAATTTTTGTAGTATGTAGATCATCAATAATGCCTCGCACTCCATGGTAGTATAATTATTTTCTAATGGGATTAGCTTCCTATTAGAAATACACAATGGATTGTCAACAGATCCCTCTTCAGGTTGTGCTAAGATTGCTTCAATCACAATCCCTGAAGAATCAACATGTACATAGAATGGCTTATCCTAAGAGGGAAATCATAATATGGATGCGGTGATAAGCCTATTATTCAATGTGTTAAATGTCATATGTTTCACCTTTTCCCAAGGAAATATACTTTTTTTCTTCAGCAATTCCTCTAATGGTGCAGCAATATTGGCATACCCTTTAATAAATTTTTGGTAATACACCGTATACTCAAGGAATCTGCACACCATGCTTTGGCTAGTAGGCTTCCCCAATCCCACAAAAATGGTAACTCTAGTAGGATCCACCAACAAGCCTTCTTTATAGATGATATGTCCTAACAAGGTGACAAATGGAGTAGTGAAAAAACATTTCTTAATGTTGAGAGATATACTCAGCTGCCGACATCTTTCAAACATCAGCCTCAGATTATCACAATGGTCCCTCACTAATCCATATACTATCTATTCATCTAGGTATACTTATAGAAATTTATGGATGAAGTCTTTAAAAGCGTGAACCACATGTGCAAAAACATGGTAGGCATGTTCTTCAGTCCAAAAGGCATGACCATATAGGAAAAAATTCCCCATTCAGTGGTTAAGGTTGTCTTTTCTTGGTCCTCCTTTACAATTCTAACCTAATGATATCCTTACAATCCATATTGAAAGAATAGATCTCACACCTAGATACTCCTTCCAGGATATCTTCAGTGAAGGGGGTTGGAGAAGGATGAATGAAAAACACCACATTTAAATTCTTGTAATCAACACAAATCCTTATCCTCCCATCCTTCTTAATTTTGATGACCATTGGACTTATCCACTCTAATTCCTCAACATCCTTAATGATGCCTAATGGGATCATCTTGTCAACATACTCCTTGAATTTGACGTGTAGATTCAGATTCATTTGATAAGGTATCTTCTGAATCGGGTGTGCACCTTCCTTTAATTTGATCTTCATTTCTCCTAAGGAGTGGTGAACTCCTTTAATCTCATGGTACCCATGCAGAAACAAATCCTAAAACTCATGCAATAGATCAATAATCTTTGAAAATTTCCTTACTGTCCAGTAATATCTAATAATAGCTTCCATAGGTTTTGCCTCTGAACCAATATTAACCTTCTTAGTTTTTTGGGGGTTCATGGCAGGCATGCACTTGCTCATCAGCACTATCCATAACATCACGTGTACCGATAGTATGGTTAACATCTAAGTTTTCCACATCTTCACCATCTATCACGTAGAACAATTTTCCTTTATATTTTTCCATGCATACACGCTCAATTTGTACCTCCTCTGATTCTTCCTCATCAAAGCATGCTTCTAAGACAAGTTCACACAATAACTCTAGCAATTTTTCCTTAATCATTGCACTATCTCCTATAGTTAGGCACTTAACAACCTGTAATATCTCATTCACTGATGGTTTTGTACTCTGATACTTGAAATATTGAAGGAGATCAACCGTCAACTCCTACTAGTTTCCTGTTTATTGGAACACCTCTGAGTGAATGTACCATACGTGTCCTCAACCTCATAAGGTGGAGTAAAGATTATGCACCCATAAATGTGGAGGAAAGGCTTCCATGCCTTCCATCCAGGCATTCTCACATGTCTGGACATGAAATGAGGTGGGTTCCTTCCCATGATAGTATTATATAGAAGTATTTGCATTTCTTCGAAGAAACCTAATAGGGAAGGTAATTCTCACCTCATGCCCCTTGATAAGGTTATCACGATGGGTCGCCCACCAATGTGCTACGGTCCCGAGAAAATTATATCTAATGATAATTCTCCTTTCGATCTCACATCTCCACTAGGTCTCCATTTCTCATAGGAAAACATCAGGGTTGGCTCTCATAGTGGAACTTGGCAACTTTTTTCCTCCCAGGCACATGACTGAGCACGCCTTTGTTACTCTCATCATAGAGTGTCTTAACTTCCTTTTGACTAACTCATATGTCACATGTGCCTAATTTTCACATGCCACACTAGTTGTATCACTTATAGATTGAGTGTCTTCCCACTAAATAATGCCTTCTTTTGTTGGTTACACAACCTCAGGGCCCTTGATAGTGCACATAATCCTATCTAGGTATTCCTCTCCCAAGGGCTTAGTATAGGGTGCTGACTTTCCATCCGTCAAAGGAAAGATAACATGTTCCTCTTTGTTTTAAAAACATATATATCCCTTATTGAAACATAATTCAACATTATTCTTATAGCACCATGGGCTCCCAAGTAATGCTAGAAAGTTTTCTGCCTCAGCAAGCACCAAGACTTCGAAGTCTCCAGTGAATTTTTCCCCTTGGATAGTGATAGCAACATCCTTTAAAAAACTAATGGGAATTTCCTTTGTCTTATTAGCCATATACAACATATTTGAAGATGGTTGCAATGGATGTCTTCTCATTTGATTCCATGCATCTAGGGTGAGAACATTAACTTTTGCACCCATGTCAATTATAATATTACTTAGGAGCCATCCATCAACAACTGCATTCAAGGTATTCTCCTTATCATAGTCAAGGCTGTGAGGAGGTAGATTAACATGAAAAACCTACCTCTTAGGCTCTCCTCCAACACTTGGTACTTTTCCCCTCAGCCACTCTTCTAATAGAAGGATGATCTTCTCATGTCTCAACATCTTACATAATTCCCTGACTTCATCTATATCCTTTTTTGGAGCCTCAACACTCTTCTTCTATTCTAACTATCGTGACTTCTCCTTGAAGCATTATATCTCTCCTTGTACACTTCAAATAACATCCATGGTTTCGTGATAAAATTCCTTCTAATGCGTAAGGTCCAAATACTTCCCATGTACCACTTCTTCTATTGTAATCAGTGGTCTCTACTTTGGTATCTCCCTAGCACACACAACCTCATCTTGCGTCATCACCAGTACAGGTTCTAAATCTGACTCATGCACCACCCTTGGAATCCACTATCGATCAACATGTTTTATGGTCACCATCTAAGTGACCTTATCCTTCCACTACTTATGGATCATGTGTTCAAACAATTTTGAGCATTCCCAATACTTTTGATTTTTCCCACACCAAGAGCACTGCAACAAATTGTGACACTTGCGCTTGTAATATTTTGTAGATCCATAGTTATAGTAGGTTTCATGAGGGAATTCCCTCCTTCTGTCCCCTCGATTTCCACAACCTCTAAATCATCCTCAAAAGTATCTACTTCCACCTCCTCCATTTGCATTCCCTTTATAATAATGACCATCATCCTTGGAGCTATTGGCAATGTTGGTCTGGTGCACACCAGTATCAATGGCATTATGTATCTAGTTAATAAATATACCATCCTTGTTTTCATAAGTAGTAGAGGTGTACATTTTACAATAGCATGACACATTCTTTTGGATCGCACGCTACAACAATGGACACCTACTTGCATCATGATCTCCATGGAAAATATCATAGTCCACCGATATGGTGCGAACTAAACTTCACGGGAAGTTATCCTTTGTATGACCCTCTACTTCACAATCTATACACCAGAACCTGCTGTGAGTCTCAGGAGCCAAGTTCACAGACAGTTTCTCTAGCTATTTTTCCATTGTAATAATTTGGGCTTCTAGGAATGGACTAATTCCTATATCAATGCTTCCTACTACCTCAGCATGTAAGGTAGCCTCCATGGCCTCACGCGGATATGTGAAAGTATTATGTGAAAGAACCCTCCTGAACGATGTGATTAGTCTTCTGATGAACCACCAAGCATGCTGTTAAGGGTGAATGTCATAAGATAACTTAGATAGGAGAGTTTTGAAACATACGTCATAATCCCACACACTCTCTATCATTCCATGCTAAATCTCCTTCAATGTGTTGATGCTTTTCTATTAAAATTCATGTATGTGGAACTCCGCCAAAAAGGAATTATGCAATGCAATGCAATCCACCACTGTCTGGTGTGGGTCATACTTCTAGTACCAGCTATGGACACATCATTACAACATGCTTGCACACTAACTTGATTTCTACTCCAAGGTAATGACTCCCTTTGCATGCCATAGTAACTCACACTTGTGTATACGTTCTGTGACATCCTCAATTCCCTTATAATCATGTAAGTGGATCGATATCTCATAAAACACCTATTGATGGTGTTATGGACCTTATCCATCAGAGTCAGGACCTTGATTTCCTTTGGTGTTACCTCCACCACTAGACCAACTAGATCTAGTAGTGCCAACTCCTCTAGATCCACTAGATCCTCCTCATGTCATAGGTAAGGGGCCTAATGCAATTTTTCCCTTTGATCCCACCATCATGCTTAACTGCATGTCAATATTCTATGATACCGAACCACTCCCAGATGTGTTTCCCATGCCGCTCCTAGACATGATACTCAAACCTTTTGATCCCACACCTTGTATAATTTTTTTTCCAAAAAAGATACCCCCAAACATATGAAATGACTATGTAGTCATAAATGTACCTCATATGTGTCACTCAACTACCAATGCCGATACCAACTGGATTATCAAAACTTATCTCAGGAATTGGAAAACTAAGGGAAAGGGTCTAGTCTCCATGTGCGTTAAGATGTACACCTACGGCTCTCCTCCTCTCTTCATACGATGATCTCTCTCCCAAAGTTGATGTTTCTCTTTTGTGCTTGCCAAGATGGGGTAGCTTAGACTGCTTAGGTTCCTACAGCCTTCACGCAAACCTTAAATCCTTCCTATAATTTCTACCCCCATAAATACATCAATCATGTAGCTTTGTGTTGTCTTTCCAACTCCCTCTCCCGAGCTTTATTATACTTTATATGTCTCTCCTCTCTCTCTCTTCATTTCTTCCGCAAGATCCACCATCCTCTACCACACCATCTTTCATGCCCCATGCCTAGCAAGAGTTTAGCTAGCCATGGAATGACCAGGATATTTATAGCCAATGGAATAACACACAAGAATGATCCTCTAGGCTCCCTCAAAAATTCAAACTCAATAATCTCCAAGTAAGAATACATAGAAATAGCATGTTCTAAGGTATAACTAGTCATCACCCTACTCCCCTAGTGATCAACAACATGATTCTAGATTAAATCAACATCATGCAACCATTGACATTCCTCCTAGGTCCAAACACGAGGTCTATAGTACCAAATTTTCCTTGATGCATATGTTGAGATCCATTCATACAACTCTACTGGGAAATAACATAAGTATGTCTCATAGAGTCCATGATAAAGGTTGTCCTCCATCCATTTTTGTGCATCAAACTCAGATCCAATACTAAACATCTAATAAAACTCATCCTTTTTAGTTTTAAGCTAGGTCTTGACATTTTCTAATTTCAAATGCTCCATCATCACACATCATTCTCACAACAACTTCGAAAATAGGTCCCGATAATGGAACCAAAATGTAGTCATTTCTTTATATAGCTTCTTTCTACCCCTAACATGTTGGCCTATCACCCAGTATGAGCTGGGCCCTCACCCAAGGAGTGCACATGCGTTGAGACCCTTTTTTATGTGAGATTCACAAGAATGGACTACCATTGATGGAGAACAAGTTGTAAAAATGGAAACATAGACATTCACTCAAAAAAAAGATACAGACAACAGATCCGTGCACAAATGCATCATAAATAGAAATGAACATTGTAAATAAGCATAATGAAACTAGATTTGACTCAGAATAATATGAAGAACATAAATTTTTACACTTTTGATCATGAATAACCAGAATCACACACCATATATTTATTTATAAACATTTACAATGGCTCCATTACATCATAAGGGTCATACAGATCGAATACATCAAGGGATATTATCTTAAACCCTACAAAAATACTTTACACAGAGAGAGAGAGAGAGAGATTTCTTATCTATTATACCCGTTATAACCCTTGTTCATACCCAAATCCATTCCTAATACGCTTAAACCCTTCTTACAAGCATTTATGCAGTACCTTGTCACTACCTAAAACCCTCCTTAACTCTTCATTTCCCCAGCACTTCTTTCTCTTCTATTTAAGATGCAAGCACTCCTTTAAATAGGATCGGGATGCATTTCCTTGGTTCCTTTATGAACATATTGTATGCCAAGTGGAAGTGTGGTCCTCCATGGTTGAATTCCTATGCCAGCCTACAAATTTCTCCACTACTTGTAAAGATCATCCTGGGAATATTCCTTACGTGGAATATTATTTTCTTGACCTCCAAAGCTCCATGCTCGCACCTTATCCATTCAAAATGAATACTCAATATTTTCACATGTTTCTCCTACAAAAAATCCTTCAAAATATGGTAAAGTCTCTAAACCTTCCTTCTCTCATGCACGTCAACTTCTACCGCACGCTTTTCCCTTGCATGTGTTTTTCCTAAGAACCTTCCTTATTTACTTCCTCCCATGAACTTTTACTTCTTCCTTGGGAGTTATTAAATTTCAAGGCCCAACATAAGTGAAAATTAATTTGGGGGGTTGGTGAATAGTCTTTTAATAAATTTATATATTTTATGAATCACTCATTCTAAAAGGTTGTCAATTGTGAGTTTCTAGGCAGATAGTTATTGCACTACTAAAAATAAATCAAAAGATATCATTCCTCCATTATTGTTTTTATGTTTCCTCTATCTCTATATTTTTTATCTTTGTGTCCATGATAATCTTGTACAACTAAGGAAGGTGTTAGTTCCTCTGATGAATTGATTAATGGAATTCTATGTCCATAATTTATCATTTCTTGTTATTGTCAACAAAGTTGTTTTCTTCTAATTGAGTGTGGATTGATTCTAGTTAATACTTGTGAAATTATTCTAGTGTCTATTTAAAATATTGACCACCCTTTCTCTCAAGTTCTTACTCCCCTTTCTCTTGTCTCTCAAGAAAATATCTCCCTTGCACTAGGTGTAAAACATTTTCTATAGGTCTAGTGGAGTATTCATGTGTGATCCCTAGCTTTATGACCACCCATGTTATTTGTTTTATTTGTATTCAATAAATGGGAGCCTCCCTATCACAGAGAGGAGGGAAATAATCTCAGAGCACTAGAGAAAATAAAATAATTTATACTTGCGACAAATTATTTTGCCAACAAGCTGATAACATCACATCAAAGAAAGAAATTGACAAATATTCTTTCAAACTTGTATATGGTACAAAAGTCAAGCTTCCTTTATATGCGGAGTTACCTTCATTAGAGTTATCCTAGTAGTTATAATTTGAGGGTGAAGATAAAAGAGAAATAAAAACAGCAGAATTGGTTAAACTTGAAGAATTAAGGAAATCCACCATAATCATGCTAGAAGAGCATTAGAGGTCAACCAAAGAGTGGTTTGAGAATAAATCCAAAGCTTCGGATTTAAAAGAAGGGGAAATGGTCCTAAAATAGGATGCAAGTAGAGATAAACTAGGGTGGGACTCCAAGTTTGATTCCCTTTGGAGTGGACCATACATTATCACTACCTCTAAAAATGCCAACTCTTTTGAGTTGTCCAAACTTGATGGAGAGGTGCTTAAAATCCTAGTTAATCAGATTTATATCAAACCCTCCTTTTATTTGGTTTTGCATCTTTTACATAGTTGTTCTTTTATTTCCTTTCTTTTCTTTATTGGAGGTTCCCTCACTTCTTTTGTGTTGATCACCGATTGATTTCATTTTCCTCAATCCTTGTGGTGGTCATCTTTGTTTGAAAAAAAAGGTGTATTTTTCAAACTCTGCATGTTATTTTTGGAACATGTATGATTTTCATGTTTACCTATAATTTTTTTGGACCTTCAGTGTTATTGCATTGTACATATTAGAGCATGTTTCATGGTAGAATTGAGGTGTTTTAGGGTAGCTTCAAGTGCATTCATTTAACCCCCAAGGTCATATACAAATAAAAATTCTCCATGTTCCTTCCTTGGAAAAAAAAAATCAGAGTTTTGGGATAGTTTGAAATTCATATACATAATATCAAGAAATCAGATTTTAGGAGCACTCCAAGTAGTTCCAGATCTACTCTAAGTCCATGCAAATCTAGGGGTAATAATTTCAAATTTTTAGATTATTTTTAATTTTTTTCATGCTTGATGTCATGCCCAATGGATGTTTTAAGTGTCGGATAAATTAGGAAATATATTAATTAAATATTTATCACTCAAAATGCAAAGGATTATAGTTCTTTTTTTAATTAAGGATAAACAGTTTTTAAATGGACTATATCGTGATTACAAAAAAGGCTCAAATGCCAAAGATAATAGTAAAAATAATCCAAATTTAAAAGGGACTAAATCTCTTTACAAGGAGGCTCAAAATCCTGATACATCAGTAAACACAAAAAAAAATGGAACAGAATCCACAAACAACAAGAGAACTAACTATAGTTTAATAAAGAACTATAAAAAGCATAAAAAAGGAGACATAACGACATCAAAACAACAAGAAAACATCTTCTTTACAACAACACAATAACAAACTAGTAGCAGCTCTACTTGATTGCTTTATCAATCTTTTTCTTGACTTTCTGCAAAGAGCTTAATAATGTTAGGGCAGTGACATGGGAGGGATCATTCTTATCTAATTGTGAAAAGACTATGTCCCTTAAAGTTTCTAACTCCCAAATGGTAGCTTGAATGTCACTGAGAATACAAACACTTTTGACATGTTGTTCCATAAATTTATAAATATCTTTAAGTACATAAATGGTACACTCATGTCGCCCTTTAGCATTGCCTAATATATTATCCATAGAGTTGATTTCATTGAAAATTTGTAAAGTTTGATCACTATCCATTGTACGTTCAGCCGACATCTTCCTCTTACCTAAACTTTTACCAATCTTCTTGAGTTCATCTTTGAGGTTTATAACCTTCCTTTCCAACTCATCAATCCTACTTAGAAGCCCTTCTTCTTTTTTGTAGCAGATTATTCAATGGGATTGATGATATGAAGCAGGTTTTTTGTTGATTCAATCTCTTTATTGCTACGAAGAACCATCTGAGAGGGAAGGAGGGGATACAAGGGATTCTTGATTATGATTTTTACAGCTATTGGAAGTAGAGATGGGGTCATTGGAATATGGAAAAGGAGGGGCAGCAGGTATATCTAGAATGGAGAAAGAACGTAAAAGACATTGGCGATGAATTAGAAAAATAAGGCCTTGGTGGAGGGGGACAACACGAGTCTGATTTTTGAACTCAAGAACAAAGCTTTCCATTGAGTTTAAAAGGTAATGTGTGAAATTAACAATTAAATTCGTCCTAAATTGATTAAGGAAGACCAAATTCTTTAAATAAATTGTCACATATCTACCCTCAAGAGTGACATACCAGACAATAATTTGTGAAATTTCAGAAAATGGCTTTGGAATAGAAGACACTTTTATACCAGCCATTGTAAATTTAATATTTTCTCCTTCATCAAGGAATTTCTTTGCTTCAACATTCCTGTCAACTTGTTTTCTAAAGAATTTCGCCCCGTCTAAGCTCAATCCTGTGACTTGAGTAATGAGATCTTCAGTGATTTGAACATTGATATCTCCATATTCAACTATTTTTTTCTTCCAACCATTCGCGAATTGAACCAAGATATCTTGGTAATGACCTTGCATTTTTTTATTAGATTCAAAAACTCACCCATTTGTAAATACTTCCGCAGGAGCACATCATTCTTCCATGACGGGTCATGAATGGGTTATGTTTTGTAAGGAGTCCCACCCATTCTGTTGTTATTTCTTCCTTGGTTCTCAATGGTAAATTTTTTATCCCAATACTACCTTTCACCACGTCCTCTATATATCTAGAAAGTGTGTGAAATCTTAATGAAATTATTAGCCCTACATGCAAAGTTACTAATCACTTTCCCATCAGCGAAGGGAGATTACTTAATGATTATTTTGAATACCATACTTATCCTCGATAATGTCATTATGTACCTTGGCTGGGAGAAGGTCACTACTAAACTGATTTTGTATGTTGTTATTAACCCCATAGTTGTCCAGACTATCTACCACTTTATTAACTTCACGATAGAAATGTATGATCTTACAATTATCAAATGCTTTACAAATATCTATAGATTGATAAATAAAATCCCTAATGGCCCAACTTGGGGGTTGATCTTGATTTAAAAGATATATAATGTTTAAAGAGTCCCCTTCAATTATAATATTTGAAATATTACAATCTCTTACAAGCCTTATCCCCCATAAGGCTGTCAGAGCTTCAAAATAATGATTTGTCTGATGGCCCATATTTCTTGAAAATGTAGAAACAAGGCATACTATGTGATCTCTGATCACCCCACCTCCTCTTGAATCTCCAGGATTACCTTTGGAAGCTCCATCAAAATTCAATTTATACCATGAGGTGGGTGGTTGAATCCAATGCACTGAATATCTGTTAATGTTGTTGTGAACCTTATTCTTAATTTTTTTAGTATCAATACTCCAAGAAACAAGAATTTGTTCCTCTATCTTGGGATATAATATATTTTTTGGATGCCTAAACCTTTCAATGTTATCCTTGATAGCAATAACAAATTCTTTTTAAAAATTATTACAAACATGTCTTCTATTCCTAAAGATAACATCATTTCTTTCTTTCCACAATCTCCATATGGTATGAGGAAGAATCAAAGTCTATAATCTCCTTATCATGTAATTTTTGTACAGTGGATCCCATTTCTGTAAGCAAGTATGAGGAAGATTCCAATGCATATTGAAGTTTGCAAAGATAAGACTCCAAACCTTTGAAGCATACTTACAATGTAAGAAAAGATGTTTGATGTATTCAGCCTTATTTTACACATGTAACATCTGTTAGGCATAATACAAACCTTTCTAATAAGATTATCATAAGTGAGAATCTTACCTTTCAGAAAAAGTCACATAAAAAAAAATTTGACTTTTGGGGTTAATTTAGGCATCCAAATTTGTTCCAATTTATATCACTTTGGTGAGCATCAAAAAAAGTATTGTATTCCGACTTGACAAAATAATCCCCATAAAAATGATCCACCCATATGAGCTCATAGGTGTTTTCTTTGATTAATATGAATGAGAGAAAGTTGATTTTGTAGAGAAGATACAATAGGTTATAGATTTTACATATCCACTTTGAGTTGTTTCCAATTCCTCTTATTTCCAGTCAACTCAATGTAGTCTTTGACATTATTACCATAATTTTCAATTAGATTATATTTTATGGAACCAAAAGTATCACTCAATCTGAAATCATTCTAGGTATCGTGCCAAAAATTAATATCCTGTCCATTACCAACTTTCCATCTACAACCCTTAACAAGAATATGCCTGATTTGAAGCAAGTTGTTCTAGAATATGGAGCCATTGGGAAGTTGTTGATCAAAAAGGAATGAATTTACATTTTTTTGCGATAATTATTTTATCCTAAAGAGTATAGTTACTTAAATGTACATGAATTAATTATTAAGTTACATAAATAAAATAACTAAGTAAAAAATAAACATAAATCACATAACAATAAACACAAGATGTTATGTGGGAAAAAAATTTAGTGTAAAAAACCCCACAAAATCACTTATCTAATTGATATGAGGATTGAAATTTCACCCACCACTCCAAAATCTCCTTGGGTCCCACCACTCTTCCAACCTTTGTAAAATTTCAATAAATTTGAAAAACAAAACTACATTGAATTCGGGTGTCTCCTATAGAAATTGAAATCCGTATTAAATAGGGTAATGAAAATAGTTGCATGGGAATGCATTGTTTCACCCAACATTAATTTATTTAACCCTAGTTAAAATAAAATTATCCACATAAGGGAGTTGTGGTGACCTGACATGTTTTATAAATAAAAAAATGTGCTTTGGGGTTAATTAGGCATCAAAATTTTTCAATTTATATCACTTTGGTGGCATCAAAAAAAGTATTGTATTCCGACTTGACAAAATAATCCCCATAAAAATGATCCACCCACTATGAGCTCATAGGTGTTTTCTTTTGATTAATATGAATGAGAGAAAGTTGATTTTGTAGAGAAGATACAATAGGTTATAGATTTACATATCACTTTGAGTTGTTTCCAATTCCTCTTATTTCCAGTCAACTCAATGTAGTCTTTGACATTATTACCATAATTTTCAATTAGATTATATTTTATGGAACCAAAAGTATCACTCAATCTGAAATCATTCTAGGGTATCGTGCCCAAAAATTAATATCCTGTCCATTACCAACTTTCCATCTACAACCCTTAACAAGAATATGCCTGATTTGAAGCAAGTTGTTCTAGAATATGGAGCCATTGGGAAGTTGTTGATCAAAAAGGAATGAATTTACATTTTTTTGCGATAATTATTTTATCCTAAAGAGTATAGTTCTTAAATGTACATGAATTAATTATTAAGTTACATAAATAAAATAACTAAGTAAAAAATAAACATAAATCACATAACAATAAAACACAAGATTTTATGTGGGAAAAAATTTAGGTAAAAAACCCACAAAATCACTTATCTATTGATATGAGGATTGAAATTTCACCCACCACTCCCAAAATCTCCTTGGGTCCCACCACTCTTCCAACCTTTGTAAAATTTCAATAAATTTGAAAAACAAAACTATTGAATCTCGGGTGTCTCCTATAGAAATTGAAATCCCTTATTAAATAGGGTTAATGAAAATAGTTTGCATGGGAATGCATTGTTTCACCCAACATTAATTTATTTAACCTATGTTTAAATAAAATTCATCCACATAAGTGGATTGTGGTGACCTGACATGTTTTATAAATAAAACATTTGGTGGGTTTAATTAAGTGTCTATGAAAACTTAATATTACAACCCTAACACTCCCCCTTAATATTAAGTGGGAAAAAATCTCATAGTCACCTTAATAAAGGAATTATACTACGTACAAAATTGAAGGATTTTTAAACAAAATTCATCATGCCAAACATCACCTTTTGAAACAAAAGGAATTATAATCCATAAACCTCTTAAAGTAGGTTTAGGATAGCACAAAACAACAAATGAAATCATATATATTTTCCCACAAAAATTTCTCAAGACAAGTGATTATGTAGGAATCCTTAAATAATATTATAGAGTCTTTTATAAAATAATAATATCCCATAACTAATGCTTCACTAGGTATTACAAATAAAATCATGTGTTGCGATATTTTACTTAAGATTCACTTACAATGATATTTTACAAAATGGAGTTTTTATAGGGAGTTTACAAGAAGCTATTAAAGGGTGGAATTTTCATGTACACTCCCCCTCAAGATAAACTCTGAAAGGAATAACAAGCAACGATACTTGTAAAACTTCATAACACTCGAAGGCTTTGTGAAAATATCTAAAACTTGATCTTCAGTCAAACATAACTTGAGATCAATATCGTCATTTAGGAATTTCTATTGAATGAAGTGCATATGAATCTCTATGTGATTTGATCTTTGATGTTGAACTAGATTTTTTTAAAGAGAAATAAAACTCTGGTTGTCACATAGAAGAATAGTGCTTCCTTTCACGCTCATATGGATTTCATCCAATAGTATTTTTAGCCACATGGTTTCCTTTATTTCTTACATAGAACTTCTAAACTCTTATGTACTATAAGAGATATAAACTATCGGTTTCTTCTTGCTACTATGAGAGATGCCACTTGTACCAATATTTTAAAATATATCCTGAAGTATATTTTCTATCTATAATATCAACAACTGGTCAAAATCACAATATCTAAATAATCATTATCCAAATAGAAACAATATACACCATTATTGATTTCACTTTTAGCCGTATATGAATCTTGCATTAATAGGTTTAAAAAACAAGTTGTATACCAAATTTAATGATAATATGTTTATAACTAACCATGTCATATTACAAATATATTGGATTTTTGAAAATAAAAAACAATTTCAAAATTTCAATCTTAAAAAAATATTAAATGCAATCAGTATCAAATGTCTCCAATACAAACACAAAGGTGCCCCCAAGTGTCATTTGATGTGTATATAATTTTATTTTTAGTAATCATACACTAATTTAGAATTTAGAAATATTTTCTTAACATATATATTTTCATTATCTTCATGATTAACTGAAAATAGGGTTTTTAACTTTTTTATGTGTTAATGTAAATAGAAACTAAGTGCTATATCGAAGTGCTAGATCTAAATATTTTTCCTTTTTATTTGAATTGATTGAAATAATAGAAATGACAGGGATATGTTACTAACCTAAATATAACTTACCTTATTGTGCGTTGGACTGTAGCATACCTGTATGCGGATAGGGAGGGGTATGACCGAATGACTTTAGGAAGGGTAGAATTTGATTGTCTGTCTATACTGAGGCACATGGGAGTGTACTAGGGCTCCCCAAGGCACCCTGGTCTAGATTTTAGGTGTTGGAAACTATGAAAAAGATCAGGTTATGTGTTTAGAAATGTCACAAAGAGATTTGAAACCCTATCTATTTGTTGTGCCGGATTCGTTGGATGAACTAAATAATGACCTGCAAAACAAAAGGTTAGTGGAGTCATACTGTCCTCAGCCACCAAACTAGTGGACTTAATTTTGAGCGTTGCACTACATTACAAACCTTGATGTAGTTCTAGTGCATGTGTGTGTAATTTTTTGCCTAGGATTACCTAACGCTAATGACGTGATAGTAAAGGGAAATAGCTAGATGTAAAAATGCAAAATAATGGAAAGAATGGAAAGAATACAACCCTTTCCCCTTGTGCTTGTGTGATAAATATGTGATGCAGATGTAGAAGAATCCCAAATATAGTCACTTTCATTAGTATATAGTTTCCCTTGATGTGTGTGATGTTCACACATAATGTAGTGAGTATGCTTTGTTTATATATGGATGTATTTCTCAAATTGCAACACTAGTGACATGAAATTTCCAACTATGACCTAGGGAATAAATGGGGTGACAGTTAGAACCGACCTCAAATAAATAAATTAAGATCACAAATTATGATGACATGAGTGCCTAAAATCATGAACTGGGGCACCCCAGAGCCCCCTAGTGTAACCCTAGGTGCCCTGATGTAGTCTAAAAGATGAAAATATGAGCTGACTACGACATCTCAGACACTCTAAAAAATGGCCAAAAATGCAAAGACAAATGATGACTTAACTAGAAAAACAACCAAGATGACTAACTCACTGAGCACAAAACCCCTAGAAATATGTCTTTAGTGAATACTTTTGTTGCACAAGATCCATATATGAATTAACATATCCGGAGGTATAAATTTAATAGTAAGTGTGTGATTTTGTGACTACATTTTCCCCCACTTTATGTTGGTGAGTAGAAAGCTTGGTAACATAAAGTAGATAGAGATGGGTAGTTGAGAAAAATATGGAGAAGCTCAAGCTGTAGAAGAATGTGTAGATGTGTAGTAGAAGCATGTCAAACCATAGATCAAAAATTCAATCCATGTAACGTAAAAGTGTAAGTGTTGTGATGAAGTGTGGAAAATTAAAAACAAAATTTGATGATTTTAAATGTGGTTAAATATCAAATATGTGGGTAGGGAGTGATTAGTTACCAACCTGAATGCTTGTATATGAATGGAATGATGGGAAGATTTGGTCATCCTAGCACTAGAGGAAGAGTGTAGTGAGAGAATTTTGTTATTCTCAAATATTTAACTACATCCCCAAGATTTAGTCACTACAGACAGACTCAGATCAAAAAGTGGTGAATTTTTCGATCCAGATGATTTCAGTTTAAATAGTTGACCCATATAGGAGTGATAAGGGGAAGGTAAATCTTTCCCCCACTTCATGGGTGTCGCCATAATGTAAAGGCTTCCAAATTTTTTCATGAGGAAGAGGAAGTAATAGAGAATGAGATGGCTTCCAATTTAGGTCATCTAGAAGTGAATGCGATAGAAAATGAGATGGCTTCCAATTTAGGTCATCTAGAAGTGAATGCGATAGAAAATGAGATGGCTTCCAATTTAGGTCATATGGTAGTGAATGTGATAGAAAATGAGATGGATTCCATATTAGGTCATCTGGAAGTGAACGCAGTGTATAGAATAAAATCCCAAGTTATGTCATCTGGGAATGGAATGGTGAATTTGACTCCCAAGCTAGGTCATCTGGGAGACTGCTTGTGAGTTTTAATGGTTTGATTTAAACATGTTCAGTTTGATTGGTTGATTGGTTGTTTTTTTTTGGTTACTTGTGGTGAGGTTTTTCACTAATTTCCCCTAGGTTAGGTCATTAGGGGAAGGTTGCTAGGAATTGATAAGATGTTGTGTAAGATGGTTTTTAGTCACTTGTTGCCCCCAAGTTAGGTCATTATTAGTGCAAAATCACAGCACCCCTGGACGCTGATCAGATTTCTAGGTTGATCACTCTAGCATCCAGTGTGATTGCACAACATTGAAACCTCTCTACAAGTGTGGGACTTGTAAAATGGGAGAGGAATCTCCAGAGAAGGTTGGTTCCTGCTCCTAAACTACCTGCCACAAGCTATTCCAGTGCAGGCAAGCTAATCTAATCCTAATCTAACCATGCCAAGGAGACAGAGAGAGAGAGAGAAAAAGGGGAAAAACAGAGCCTACACTAAAACAATGATACACCAGAGAAGGAGAATGCTGAACATCTATCAAAACTGCCATGGAATAAAGAGAGGTGAGCAATGGGAAGGATGGACAGATGCATCACAAACCCAAGGATAGTTTTCACACAGAAAATGTCCCAAAACTCCATGAACATAGCTCCAGACCTGTAATGAACATTTAGAACATGCACAAATACCTGCAATGAAGAAAGGCAAGAAGAAAACAAGCAAAAAATGAGCAAGGATGGACAGATGCATCACAAAAACACGTTTTTGTTGCTCCAGAAGTTTTCACAAAACATCATTTCAATAGTAAAAGGAAAAAAATGCCATTACAGAGAAGGGGAGGAGGTTCAAACTCCATTTTCAACCCTGGAGAAGAAAATAAGGGAGGGCAGAGCAGAAAGAGGAACAACCCTATAATCCCTTTTTTTTAAATGAGCCAAATCTGGCTTTTTCATTACATGGGTCGAGCCCATGAGAGAGAAAACGTACAAAAACATGGGAGCCCATTCCTCCTTGACTAAAAATACATTAAATCAGCATGGAGGACCTTACAAACCCATACCCTGTCATTTTGACCAAATGGGAGGAGAGTGCGACCCATTCTGTATTAAATTTGGTCGCTGAAATGTCACTTCTGGCCATGAACACGTACCAGAAACGTTTTTTTGAATTTTCTCTCTCCAAAATGAACCAAAATTCGAGATTGACCATTAAATCTTGTAGAGAATTTCATAAGCTTTCCAATGATATAAAGAACGTGCAAATTTGAGCTCTAGATCAAAAGATATGGGGGTCTGAAGTTTTAGGGCAAAACGGCCAAAAAAACGGATGTCAGGCAAAAAAAATTAAATTTTTGACCTTTTGCATTTTGGAAAAAAATTTGAAAAATTTCTGTGCTCCACCGGTCAGATGCCACGTGTCAGGTGCTGGTTCGCTGAGCAATTCTCTCTCCTCTACCTTTCCGCGGGCTTTCCCTTGAAATTTCGACCTTTTTAACTCTTTGGAAAATTTTCCATTTTTTCCCCCATGCCCCGCCACTTGGGACACGTGGCACGCTTTGGTTGGTTGACAGGGGTGTGGGGGCATCTTTTACCTTTTAGTCTTTTGGCCAAAACTTTTGCCAAATTCTCTAAGTCCTCCCCGAGCTCCGCACTTCCCCCACCTTAGGACACATGCCCTGTGTCTATTGGCTCGGGCTGACCCTTCAAACCTCGCCCTTTGAACTTTTGGGCCCAAAAACACTTAGTCAAAATTTTTATCGCGCCTCCCCTTGTGACACACGTCACATTCTAATTCATTGGCGGCTTTTCCGGGTCTTTGCGTCCCTCACATATTTTTGGACCGGATGTCCCAAACCGTCTGGGACAAATTTCTCCGATCCGCTCGATTCAGGCTTCCATGTCCCTCTTTGCGGTGAATACGTGGCGTGATTTGATTGGCTCTCAGATTTCTTGGCTTTTCACGTCCCACGCGTACTTTTGGCCTGGATGTCCTGGACTAAAGTTCCCTGTTTCGGCCGATCTGGGCAGTTTGCGTCCTCTGCGTACATTTGTTCCAACTGTCCCGGACTGTCTGGGACAAATTCTTCCGAACCACCCGAAATGGGCTGCCTTGCGCCAAACTGGCCGATTCGTGTACTTTTTTCCCAATTGTCCCAAGTGTTGCGCAGACCACCTGGAGGCTTTTCAGCTAATTCACACCCCAACATCCCAATTTTCCAGGACTGCCTGGACTAGGACTTAGCTGATTTTCTTCATTTTTTCTGCCCCAAGCTTAGTTTTTGCAATTTCTTTCATTTTCTTGACCTGTTGGGTTTCCTTCTTGGATGGGAGAGTTAGAAAGAAGCCAAGGGGACCCCAAAAACATGATTTTTTGCCTTGAGTCAATCTACTTGCCTGGGACTTGAATATTCTGATGCATGTTATCAAAATTACCCTGGGGGGTGAATTTATAAGTTATGATACATGAAGGTGTTTTGGACAACATTAAATGATTATTTCCCCCAAATTAGGTCATTAGTGGATATTGATGGTGAAGTGTTGTGGTATAAGTTGTGAGATGTTGGGTTCATGATCTTGGAATGCATTGTGAGATAAGGGGGATTATAGGGGGACCCCCAATGATATGCCCCCCTTTCGGTGAAAGAGGTAGTGGTGAGCGGAACGAACTCTAAGCTTTAACTAACAAAAAAAGGTTAAAATGCGGTTGTAAGGAATAGAAAATATCGGTAAGGTGTATAACATGTGTAGTACAGTGGTAGGTGCAATGTTGAAAAGAATGTTGTGAACGAGGTGCAAATAATAGTGAAAATGCTTGAGATATGATCGAAATGGTATTGCGTTTATTAGTTATGGTGATAAGCATGAATTGTAGACCATAGTTAAGGTGGAAATTTTAATGGGCTTATAAATAATAAAGTGAAAATGTTACTCAACACTTCATTTGTTTTCGGCATGAGCGTAAGAGTGTATGCGAAGAAAGTGAGGATTCCTCAAGTGAGACCACTATGTCTAACCCATTTTGAGAGAGTAGTGACCGCGGAAGTGTCACATACTACTGAGGAGTTAGTAAGTGCATTATTTTTTCTGAAATGTAGGGTGGAATAGGTTGTTTAGATGAATTTTTACAATTTTGAGATTTTTGGGATTTTCAGTGTTGGGACCTAGAAAAAAGTGATAAGGGCGCTAGTGATCCTTGGGACTGGAGTACCCAGATCTGGGTGCTAGTATCCTACTATGGGGCGCCTAAGTCCTATTGTTGGGTGCCGTCATCTAAAAAATGTTGATTTTGTGGGTATTGTTATGGAATGTGTTCCTAATATGTTGAGTAGTTTTTATCATGAAAAGTGTTCTAATCATTTCTTTTGTTGTTTTTTTGTGTTGTGTAGGGGGGTATCCATGCAAGGGAGTTTTGTGGTGGTTGGCACTTGAGTACATTACTGGGATTGGGTTTTTTGGATGATGAGTGGGATTTGGTGGACCATGTTGGCCAATGACATATAACACAGATGGGGTATGTGCCCCATAATATTCCTATGTTGACTGTGTTGTGTGAGAGGTGGTATGCAGACACATGCACATTTCGGTTGCCTATGGGAGATATGACAGTGACATTGGAGGATTTATATCACATATTGTAGTTTTTAGTGGTTGGGGAGAGATTACAGGTGATGGGGGTAGTGGATATGGAACAAAAAATGCACTCAGCTAGACAATATTTTATAGGGGCCTAAGTTCCTATGGATGCCCATATTAGTTTGGATGTGATATTGTAGTCGAGGGTTCCACGTTTTCGTAAGTTCATCACAATGGTGATAGTGTCATGTATAGCAGTGGAGGGAGGGGGTGTCGGCATCTTGTATAAGATGCATGACATATGTCATTGGATAGAGGAGGATGGGATGAGATATGTGTGGGTATAGTGTGTGTTGGCCCACATGTGTAGGGACTTGTATCGGTTCATGCAAGATGAGCATGGTGGAGGTATAGGGGCTACCACACTACATCATATATGGGCATATGAGCACATAGCCGTATTGAGACCAGTTACAGAGCCACAAAGGGAGTGGGCTTGTCCATAGATATTTTCTCAACTATGGGTGGATATTCATGGTAGGAAGATGCACACGGATAGCTTCAGGGCCCTAATATATGGGATGGGATCCAACTCGGTGACATGGAGGCCATATCGTGATTAAGGGGGGATGGATCAAGGATGCGACAGAGCTGCAATGTATTTGGAGAACCATCTGGTTAAAGGACTACATTCCAGGTGTAGCGGAGATGTTTCAGGTTGAGAGAGTATCATGACAGTTTGGGATGGCACATGATGTGCCCCCAGATCCATATATATGGCTATAGGTCGCTTGAGCCCCTAGGGGAGTAGGTTCTAGGCCAAGGCCCATGGCACAACAGTTGGTACCACTGGGGTTAGATGTGGTAGACCAAGTGATAACGGTTGTGGATGGTAACAATGTGGGGAGTATGGAGGATTATCAAGCATGGTGGGAAGTGCATTGATAGGTGTTGCTATACCCAGTATTTACGGGTGCTATGGAGTTACTAGTAGGAGGAGTGGGTGAGGAAGGCATCCCTGACCCTGTAGCAGTGGAAATGGAATATTGTAAATATTTGTGTATGCTAATGTGGTTAATGGATTTTTATGTTGTGTTTTATACTCAGTTGACTAACATGAGGTTGTATATTGTGTGTGTAGGACATGCCTATTGGTCATTGATAGTAGAAACTTTTATCCGCACATTGATGAAGAATGTTCATAGTGATGTATTATGTGGAGGGATACTAGAGTGCTTGAATGACATCGCGGATGAGCATGCCCCTCTATTTGATCAAGTATCCATAGTAGAGATGACATGTACAGTTTTTTTTAGTCAGAGGGACGAGGCACATGAGGAGACTTATCATGCCTGAGACATGGTAGGTGGTGGTCCCTTGGCTTAGGATGTGTTCACTCATTATATGGATTTACGGCATTAGTTCTGAGAGAAAAACATGGATATTTCCATGTTGTGTAGATAGGTGGAGAAGTTTCGAGGCTGCAAAATGCAGCGTCGTGTCGGTGGCGAGGCATTGAGTTCTAGGGCTCTCATGATACACAAGAGTGATAGTGATGATTATATATTATGTAGGGGGCCTTAACCCCAAGTAATGAAATATGTTTTTGGGGTGATGATTGATATGAACTCTATATGTATGGACACCTTATTGGATTTGTATGTGATTTATAGTTGAGGTATTTTTTTTGGAAATATTGTCATTGATGTCAAAGGTTTAATCATTTATGTATTTGGTTAACGAAAGATGATGGAACTACTGACGAATGTTGATGGAAATGGTAGAAAGTAACGAAAATAACCAGAAGTATAAAAGGGCAAAAAATTAAAGTTTAAATTTATAAAAAGAAGCATTTTTACATAAGTATTATCATGGTATAATTGAGATATACAAAGTTGTACATAGGATAGAGATATCAACATTTTAAGGTGTTCTTATGCCATGTTTTATGGTGAAAAATAAGATTCAAATGATATAATTAAATCTTCATGTTTTAGTATGATGAGGGGTGATTAAATGAGCAATAAATATGTTCATAGGATGGTTTAAAATACAAATAAAAATGTTGTTTTTATTTTGGATGACCCCCTTTGGAAAATAGCCCCACTTTATAGTTATGGCCAACATGTGTATTTACATTATTAAAACAAAGATCGTTAATTAAATTAAATGAAAGGGAGTGATGGTTGGTAGAAAAGATACCTTTTCAAAAGGGTGCAAAATACTATATAAGGAAGATGTTTGATGGAGAAAGTGTATGAAATTTGAAATTAAAAATAAGAAGTAAATGAGAAGATCTGAAAAACCTTTTAAATGAAGAGTTGCAACTATTTATAT
Source organism: Taxus chinensis (assembly GCA_019776745.2). Classification (NCBI taxonomy): domain Eukaryota; kingdom Viridiplantae; phylum Streptophyta; class Pinopsida; order Cupressales; family Taxaceae; genus Taxus; species Taxus chinensis. Next base: position 93,328,672 of record CM034146.1, read on the forward strand.
ATGTGAAGGGATTAAAATAAATAAGAAGAGTATTTTGAGTAGCAGTTTTGCAAGAAAATTATAGCTGATCTAAGTTGTAAAGGAAGTGTTCTATCATCTGTTGAAGAAACAACAACATAAAAGATAGAAAATAGTTTATCTTTTGTAAGGAAGGTTAGTGCCTTTGTATTTGAAGAGATCAGTGTCTCTTGCTGATATGGTGCTTAGGAAAAAGGAGTTGGTGCTCCTATAGGTTGGTGCCTACTAAATTGTAATTTGGGGATTGGTGTCTCATGTAGGTTGGTGCCTACAAACATTTGAGAAATATAGTAAAGAATATTTTCTTTGTGGTTTTCTCCCAAAAGGGTTTCCATGTAAATTTGTGTCTATTTGCATTGTGTTGGTTTGCTTTACATTTATTGATTGTTTTGATATATTCACTGTGAAATTGATTACAGTTATGAGATTAAGTGTTAAATTTAAAAAATATCATAATATTGATTCACCCCCCTCTCAATATTGTCTTTTGCTTAACAATTGGTATCAGAGTGGGTGCCTTCAGGAACAATCTAACAATTAGAAGTATGATCTCAGAAGCACATATGGCTTCTCATTAAGTACAAGAAGGTTTTTCTTTGAATAAGGCTCCATTGTTTGATCAAAAAAATTATGCATTTTGGAGCATAAGAATGAAAACATATTTTGTGGTACTAGGGTTTGATATTTGGCAATCAGTAACAGTTGGATATACAATCCCATCAGTTCCACTAACAGATCAAGCCGAAAAGAAGGATTTTGGAAACAATTCCAAGGTGATGAATGTAATCCTATGTGGCATGTCAGAATATAAGTTTGTTAAAGTAATTCAATGTGACACGACGAAGGAGAAGTGGAACCAACTTTGAACTATCTACAAAGGTGATGACAAGGTTAAAAAGGCTAATCTTCAAACCCATAGGAGAAAATTTGAGAGCCTTAAAATGAAGGATGAGGAAAATGTTTTAGCCTATCTTCTTTGCGTGGATGAGGTTTTCAACGCCATAAGAGGGTTACACGAAAATATTGAAGAATCCATGATCGTTCAAAAGATTCTAAGATCTATACCATTAAGATTTGATGCTAAGGTGTCTGCCATTAAAGAAATGAAGGATATTGATAAGTTGAGCATGGAAAAACTACATGGAATACTGACTGCGTATGAATTGAGGACTAATTAAAATAGACCATCAAATAAGGAAGTTGCATTCAAAGTCTCAAAGAAAGAGAAAATCAAAGAATCTGAGTTGAATGAGAACTCAAGAAATGAAGAAGATGAGAAAGTGTTGGCATAACAACTATTTAACATGATGAGATCCCTCTCCACCATCAGTTCGAGCTTTTGGTGTGATGGAAAATTGTTTGGTATCAGATCTAGGTAGTTAGGCACACTGGCCGTAGAGTAGTGCTGGGATGGGTGACCTACTAGGAAATTACTGGTGTCACTTCCTCATAATGTTGGTGGGCCTAATTTTGTGTATACCTAGCTCCATCATGCGGGATGGTGTTGGTGTAGCAACTAAATAACACGATGAGATCCCTCTCCACCATCAGTTTAAGATTTTGGTGTGACTGTAAATCATACATGGCATCAGAGCCAAGCAGTTAAGCACGTCATCCCCAAAGTAGTGCTAGGATTTGTGACCTCCTGGGAAATTCCCAGTGTCATTGCCTCCTAATGTTATTGGGCCTGATTAGGTGTATACCCGGATCCATCGTGTGAGAGGATGTTGGTGTAACAGATGTTTAACACGATGAGATCCCTCTCCACCATCAATTCGAGATTTTGGTGTGACGGTAAATTGTTTAGTATCAGAGCCAGGTAGTTAAGCACACTAGCCCTAGAGTACTGTTGGGATGGGTGACCTCCCAAGAAATTCCTAGTGTCACTTTCTCCTAATGTTGTTGGGCCTGATTGGGTGTATACCTAGTTCCATCGTGTGGGAGTGTGTTGGCATAACAATTGAATAACACGATGAGATCCCTCTCCACCATCAGTTTGAGCTTTTTGTGTGACGGAAAATCATACAGAAAGAATCCTTGTTCATTTGAAAGTTAAAGAAAGGATCTGGAAAGTACAAAGGTAAGTTACCATTTAAATGTTTTAACTGTGGTAAAATTGATCATTTTGCGGCTAAGTGTCCAAAGAAATAATATAATGATGGTGAGTAAAGAAAACCTAAATTCAAAAGGGAATTCAAGAAAATAAAAGGCAAGAAAAGATTTGGAAAGCAAAAGAAAAGCTTATATTTAAAAGGAATTAGTAGATCATCTGAAGAAAGTGGGACAAGTGACTCAGATAGTGATAATGAAGAAATATTATTCATGGCTATAAAAGATAACTTAGAAAGAGATGAAGACATGGAAGAAAAAGGTGAAGTGAATCTTGAAGAGGAACTTATTTGTGCCTTGGGAGTGTTGAAAGATCTAAAAAATCAAAATCAAAAACAAAAGTTACAACTCCTAAAGTATGAAGAAGAAGATTGTAACTTTGAAGCCAAGATATCACAATCTCTTGAAGAATCAGGAAAGATGATCATGGATCTAAAAACCCAAATTGAAAAAGAAAAATGAGTTGAAGAACAATTAAGAAATCAGCTAAGGACTAAGGAAGAAGATTGTGAAAAGCGTGAGTCAGAGATCGTTGCTTTGAGAAAGGACTTGAAAAAATCAAATGCCAAAGTTATAAGTAATCTAAAATTTGAGAAAAGTACCAAGATACTAGATGAAATTTTGAATCAAAAAAATTCAACATCCGACAAAACTGGTCTTGGATATAAGGAAAGATAAGACACCACTAACACAAAAGGTATAGAGTTGTCGAAAGAGACAAAAGAAGAGAAGTCAAAGACCTATGTAGAGACACTCAAGGAACCTATGAAGAATGAAGAGTTGAAAAGGGAGAAGAGATTTATGAAGATCAACACTTCTTACAAGGAAAACAAAGATAAGAACAAGTTTAGAAGACCAAATCCTCCAAGATATACGCACATGTCCATGTTTGAAAATTCTTTCTATGGCTATTGATTCTATTGTAATCATTTTTGTCATAAAGAAATAGATTATAGAATATGGGTGAGAGACAACAATATAAAGAACAAAGGTGTGTATGGATTCTCAAATAGAAATTACAACTTCTTTGCTCCTGTATCGAACTATGTTAAAGATATTGTGTGTTATAACTGCAATAACTATGGACATGTGGCAATATTTTGTAGAAGTGGTTTTGTAGAACCATCCAAATCAAACCAAAAGGTAAATGCTCTAGAAATAAAGAAGAAAGAAGCTACAAATTTTGGAAACAAAAGAAAAAGGATGATGGGCAAGATAAAGATAAATCTATGCTTGTTCAAATAGCATTCCATGCAGAGGATAAAGGTCATCTGTGGTACATTGATAATAGATGTTCAAGACATATGACTAGAGATAAAATTAAGTTCATCTCATTGAAGAAATTAAATTAAATTACGATGAAATTTGGTGATAACACTAAAGCAAATATCATTGGAAAAGGTATGTTGAGTCTTGATAATAGTAAAACAAAAACAAAGAATGTTTTATATGTTGAAGTATTAAAGCATAATCTCTTAAGTGTAAGCCAAATGTGTGATCAAGGACACACACTTAAGTTTTATGTTGAAGGGTGTGAGATAAAGAAGGATGACATGGGAGAGTTAGTAGTAGATGCAAATAGAATCACAAATAACCTATACATGCTCGGAGAAGTAAAAGGAGAGAAATGGTGTCTAAGTCAAATTGAAGAGATTTGGATATGGCATAGAAGGATGGGGCATATAAATTTTGATAATCTTTTGAAAATCAACAACAAACAGGATGTGTGGGAAATGCCTAAGGTAACGAAACCTACAAGTACTTTATGTAAGCAATGTCAGTATGGAAAGTAGACTAGAGCAAGGTTTAGAATGAAGGAGTATTCAACCACCAAACCAATAGAGTTGATTCATACATGTTTGTGTGGACCTACCAGAACAGAGAGCATACAAGGTGAGATTTATTTCATGTTATTCATTGATGACTACACTAGAATGAATTAGGTAGCCTTTTTAAAAGAAAATTCAAAAGCATTTGAGAAGTTCAAAGCTTTCAATGTTTTAGTAAAAAATGAAACCGGATTGAAAATAAAGTTCCTGAGTTTAGATCATGGAGGTGAGTTCACCTCAAATGAATTCATTGAATATTGTGAAGATCATGGAATCAAAAGACAGTATTCAGTTGCAAGGACTCCACAACAAAATGGAGTGGCAAAAAGAAAGAATCAAACTATCCAAGAGATGGCTAGAACCATGTTAAATGAATCTAAGCTATAAGATAAATTTTGGAGAGAAGCGGTAAATATGGTTTTTCATAACTTGAATAAAGGGAAAATAAGAGTTAATCATGAAAAAAGTCTTTATGAATTGTGGAAAGGAAGACCAGCTACTGCAAAATATTTCAAAGTTTTTGGAAGTAGATGCTTTATTAAAAGAAATGAAGAGAACTTGGGAAAATTCGATTCAAGAGTAGATGAAGGAATTTTTCTTGGCTACTATATTAAAAGAAAAGCCTACATATGCTATAAAAAAAAGACTACAAACTATAGTAGAAAGTGAAAATGTGAGAGTGGATGAAATCATGAATCAAAAAGCTAAAGAACTTACAGAAGAGCCCTTAGAAATACCTGAGGTAGTAGAAGAAAAGGAAGATGAAGAAGATGTTGAAAAATTAAGTAAATCTGAAAGGCAGGAAACCAAAACACCATCTCACTTTGTTAAGAAGAATCATGCTGAAATTCATATCATTAGAAACCTTAATGATGGAGCATAGACAAGAAGAAGAATTGTAAGTGCATCAGAACTAGTAAATTTCTCCTTATTATCCAAAATAGAGCCAAAGAACTTTGCAGAAGCCATCCGTGATAAACAATGGATAAAGGCAATGGAGGAAGAGTTAGATCAAATTGAGAAGAATGAAACATGGGAACTTGTACCTAGGCCAAAGGATCAAGATGTGATTGGCACTAAATGGGTATTCTAAGATGGAAAAGTCACTCGAAACAAGGCAAGGTTAGTATGTAAAGGGTGTGCTCAAGTAGAAGGTGTTGATTTTGAAGAAAAAATTTCTCCTATTTTTAGATTAGAAGTAATTAGAATGTTTCTTGCTTTTGAGGTATTCAAGAACTTCAAAGTCTATGAAATGGATGTCAAATCATCATTTCTAAATGGGAAGTTATAAGAGGAAGTATACATAGAACAACCTGAAGGGTTCGTCCAATCAAAAAATGAATATTACGTGTATAAGTTGAAGAAGGTCTTGTACGTATTAAAACAAGCCCCCAGAGCATAGTATTCTAGCCTTGATAAGTATCTACAAGACCAAGGGTTCAAGAGGGGACTTGTTGATGGAAATCTTTACATTAAAATTGAAGGTGACCACTGATGAGGGTCATCAATCCTCACCATTAATAATATCAATCTGGGTTGGTGTCCGAAGGCTGTATACATTAAGAGAAGAAGGTCAAGGAAAGTAATTCCTTTAAATGCAAACCAAACTTGCATAAAATAAATCACACTTGTAGAAATATAAAGGCACACTTGCAGAAATAAAGACACACATGCAGAAATAAATCACTCTTGCATGAAGTAAATCACACTTGCAGGAATAAAAACAAACTTACATAAATTGAAATTACTTAATTAGAAATAAACATAACTAAATGAAACACCTGCAAGTTCACAATAGACTGGATTTTCACAATACAAAGATAAAAATAATACAACAGAATGAATCACAGAAAAATAAATAAACGTAAACATAAATACATAGACCCATCTTCCTTGAAATGAGTGGCCAAATCATTCCTTGAAGAGGATTTAAATCATACTTCTGAGATTTTAAGACTACAGAATATTTGAGAGGAAAGAACGTATATTTATTTCTTGGGAGAAAGAATTTCGTATCTGAGTGTGGAAGGTTGCATTTATAATTTATGCATCCAACTAACTCCTTATTTTGGGAGATACAATTTGGTCTTATCTTTATTATAATCCTAACAACTAAGATCTCCATCTCCACGAAATATGGAGAGATATATATTATTGGAGTCAAATACTTATCTCACTTATTTAAGGAAGATTTTCTCCCAAATCTTCTCCTTGATTTTTGGTAACAAGAATCGTAATAATTTTATTCTCCTACATTATTGGAAGGAGGTTTTTCTTCAAAATATGATTTTTACCAAATACCTTTCCTAGATTTTCTATTTGACTTTGTTGTTTTTGATTTTGGAACTTTTGACGCTTGTCTGATACACTTTTTCCTCAGAATGTTTTTTAATAAATGTTATATTTCTCTTCATTGGTAAAACTTGTATCAAATCTGAATGAGTTTTTTGTTAAGCACATTTCTATGAACAAAAACCTTTCTTAGATTTTCTATTTGACTTTTTTTGTTTCTGTTTATGGAAATTTTAGTGCTTCTATGATACACTTTTCCTTGGACTACAGCTCACTAAAAGTTAGATTTTTTTTCATTGGTAAAACCAATAGAAAATATGAATGAGATTTTTGTTAAAAACATTGCTATGAAAAAAAACCTCTCTCATATTTTTTCTTTGACTTTTCTGTTTCTATTTATGAAACGTTTAGTGCTCATCCGATACACTTTTTCTCGGACTGCAGCTCACTAAAAGTTAGATTTGTCTTCATTTTTAAAACCTGTAGAAAATATAAATGAGCTTTATGTTAAAAAAAATTCTATAAACAAAAACCTCTCTCATATTTTCCATTATATTCTCTTATTTTTCACAATTCCTCAAAAACTGTTATTTCGTTGATGCAAGTTCTGAAGCTAACACTGTCATTCCTTTTATGCAAGTTCCAGAACTAAAGTTGTCATTACTTTTATGAAAGTTTTGGAACTAAAGCTGTCATTTATTTTATGCAAGTTTTGTAACTAAATTTGTAAGTTCCAGAACTAAATCTACTTTGTCCATGAATTGCAAGTTCCAGAACTAACTGTCATTCTATACCTTGCAGCTTTGTCCACTGTTTTAATTGCTTGAAAAATATAAATATACGAATTTCAAGTTTCATAAATAAATGTTATTCAATTGATAAAAGTTCTAAAACTAAATCTATGAGTTTCAGAAATAAATTTGTGAGTTCCAGAACTAAATATGTAAGTTCTGGAACTAAATCTGCGAGTTCCAGAACTAAACCTGCAAGTTCTGGAACTAAATTTGTGAGTTCTAGAGCTAACGTAAAACAACTATAACATTTGCATTCGATCTCAGATTGAGATGATTATTTTTTTGAACTTGTATAATTTTTTGAGAGGAATCTGAATATGAAATCAATTTTGAGTTTAGATATGCATCCATGATCAATTCCACTTTTCCCAATACTAGCATTATCTTTCCTTTATGGCCGGCATACACAAGAATTTAGATCTTTTCCCAAATAATCAATAGGATTAGTCAAAAAAATAGATAAAAAAATATTTCTAAAGAATGAACAAGATATATATCTTATATTCTATCTTAAGAAAACTATAAGTTCCTAGATTACATTTAAATCCACTTTCAAAGGTAACTTGGAAGGACAAAATAATGGTAATTTATGGCCAATTTATGGCATCATCATTTCCCCAAACTTAATCTTATGCATGTCCTCATGCATTACATTATTATCTCCTCTTCTTAGAGTCTTCTTCACATTGATGACAAGTTCTTTTGGATTCCCTTCTGCTACTTTTTTTTATTTATTTTCTTTTACAGTAGGTTCTTGTGTGGATCTCCTTCTATTTTTTTTGGGTATCTTTAACAACAGGTTCTTGTGTGGATCTCCTTCTTCTGTTTTTTATTATTTTACAAGTTCTTGTGTGGATCTCTTTCTACTACTTTTGATCTACTTTGTTTTATAGCAGGTTCTTATGTGGAGCTCCTTCTACTGATTTTGATCTCCTTTATTTTACAGTAGGTTCTTATGTGTATCTCCTTCTGCTGCTTTTGATTTCCTTTCTTTTACATCAGGTTCTTGTGTGGATCTCCTTCTGCTACTTTTGATCTCCTTTATTTTATAGCATGTTCATGTGTGGATCTCCTTCTGTTGTGTCAATTGGGGTTGTGTCCGAAGGCTGTATGCATTAAGATAATATGATTTTGGAAAAACACAAACAAAACTTGCATAAAATAAATCACACTTGCAAAAATTTAAAGGAACGCTTGCAGAAATAAAGTTTGCATGAAATAAATCACTTTTTGCATGAAGGAAATCACACTTGTAGGAATAAAAACAAAATTTCATAAATTTAAATTTCTTAATTGGAAATAAACATAATTAAATGAAACACTTTCAAGTTCACAACAGACTGGATTTTCACAATACAAAGATAAAAATAATACAATAGAATGAATCATAGACAAATGAATAAACATAAACATAAATACACAGATCCATCTTCCTTGAAATGAGTGGCTAGATCATTCCTTGAAGAGGATTTAAATCATACTTCCGAGAGTTTAAAACTACAGAATATTTGAGAGGAAAGAACGTATATTTATTTCTTGGGAGAAAGAATTTCATATCTGAGTGTGGAAGGTTGTATTTATAATTTATGCGTCCAACCAACTTCTTATTTTGGGAGATACAATTTGATCTTATCTTTATTATAATCCTAACAACTAAGATCTCCATCTCCACGAAATATGGAGAGATATATATTATTGGAGTCAAAGTCGTATCTCACTTATTTAAGGAAGATTTGCTCCCAAATCTTCTCCTTGTTTTTCGGTAACAAGAATCATAATGATTTTATTCTCCCACATTTTTGGAAGGAGGTTTTTCCTCAAAATATGATTTTTACCAAATACCTTTCCCAGATTTTCCATTTGACTTTGTTGTTTTTTATTTTGGAACTTTTGACGCTTGTCTGATACACTTTTTCCTTGGACTGTAGTTCATTAAACGTTAGATTTATCTTCATTGGTAAAACTTGTAGCAAATATGAATGATATTTTTATTAAACATATTTCTATGAAAAAAACCTCTCTCATATTTTCCATATTACTTTTCTATTTCTATTTATGGAACATTTAGTGCAAGTTTGATACACTTTTCCTCAGATTGCAACTCACTAAAAGTTAGATTTCTCTTCATTGATAAAACTAGTAGCAAATATGAATGAAATTTTTGTTAAAAACATTTCAATGAACAAAAATCTCTCTCATATTTTATGTTTGACTTTTCTGTTTCTATTTATGGAACTTTTAGTGCTCATCTGATACATTTTTCTTGGACAACGACTCACTAAAAGTTAGATTTATCTTCATTGTTAAAACATGTAACAAATATGAATGAGATTTATGTTAAAAACATTGGTATGAAAAAAAAACAATCTCTCATATTTTCCGTTGGATTCTCTGATTTTTCACAATTCCTCAAAATCTGTTATTTCATTAATGCAGGTTTTGGAACTAACGTTGTCATTCCTTTTATGCAGTTATGGAACTAAAGTTTTCATTCCTTTTATGAAAGTTCCAGAACTAAAGTTTTCATTCATTTTATGAAAGTTTCGTAGCTAAACCTGTAACTTTTGGAACTAAATATGCTTTTTCCATGAATTGTAAGTTCCAGAAATAACTATCATTCTATACTTTGTAGCTTTGTCCACTATTTTAATTTCTTGAAAATATAAATATACGAATTGCAAGTTCCAGAACTAAATGTTATTCAATTAATGCAAGTTTCAGAACTAAATATGTGAGTTTTGGAAATAAATTTGCAAGTTCTGGAACTAAATCTATGAGTTTCAGAACTAAATCTGGGAGTTCTAGAACTAAATATGTGAGTTTCGGAACTAAACCTGTGAGGTCTAGAACTAAAATTTTGAGTTTCAGAGCTAACTTAATGCAACTATAACATTTGCATTTGATCTTGGATTGAGATGATTCTTTTTTTAACTTGCATAATTTTTTGAGAGGAATTTGAATATGAAATCAGTTTTGAGTTTCGATATGTCATCCATGATCAATTCCATTTTTCCCAATACTAGCACTATCTTTCTTTTATGGCGTGCATACACAAGACTTTGCATCTTTTCCCAAATAATCAATAGGATTAGTCAACAAAATAGATGATAAAATATTTCTAAAGAATGAACAAGATATATATCCTATATTCTATCTTAAGTAAACTATAAATTCCTAGATTACATTTAAATCCAATATCAAAGGTAAGTTTGAAGAACAAAACAATGGTAATTTATGGCCAAATTATGGCCTCATCAAGCATCAGTTGATTATTTTGTGTATGCACATGACATAATTTTTGGATGAGACAATGAGGAAATGTCTAAGAAATTTTTCGAAGACATGCAAAAGGAGTTTTAGATGTCTATGTTGGGAGAGTTATCATTTTTCCTTGGATTGCAAATTTCTCAATCTAATAAAGGAATATTTATATCCGAAACAGAGTATGTGAATAAAATGTTGAAGAAATTTGGCATGGAGGAGTGTGTACCTATTTTCACACCTATGGCTACTGGGACTAAGTTCAAAAAAGATGATGAATCTTTGAATGTTGATCAAACTCTCTATAGATCAATGATTAGGATTTTACTATATATGACGACATCCAGACCATACATCATGTAAATAGTGGGTATGGCTACACGTTTTCAAGCATGTCAAAAATAAACACATGTGTAAGTTGTAAACACATATTCAGATATCTAAAGGAAACTATGGATTATGGGTTATGGTACCCTAGGGGTAAATAATTCACATTAGTAGCTTATACAGATTCAAATTGGGAAAGATGTGTGGATGATAGAAAAAGTACAAGTGAAGGATCATTCTTCATTAGAGATAGCCTGGTATCTTGGTTAAGTAAAAATTATAACTCTGTATCCTTATCCACAGTAAAAGTAAAGTATATAGCAGTAGTGTTATGTTTTACTCAAATTCTATGGATGAAAAAAACCTTAAAAGATATCAAAGTAGAGTATGATCATCCAATCTCTATATTATGTGATAATACCAATGCGATAAATATTTCAAAGAATCTAGTTATGCATTCTAGAACAAAGCATATTCCCATAAGATATCACTTCTTAAAAGAGTAGGTGGTAGAAACGTAGGTAAAGTTGGAATTTTTTGCTACATCTGAACAGATAGTAGATATATTCACCAAGTCACTTCCAAAGGAGACATTTGAAAATCTACGATATAAGTTGGGAGTAATATCCTTTGCTTCTCCCCATTGAAAAACCAAGAGAAGCATCAGTTGAGGGGGATATAAGTATTGCAATATTCAACTCCTAGATTGGCCCTTTTCCATTGATGTCAAATGGGGAGAATGATAATAAGGGGGAGTTACAAGGAGGAGTTGCAGAAAAGAATTTTTTTTTGAAGGTTGCCATCAATGACAAAGGGGAGATTGTTGGAAATATTGTCATTGATGTCAAAGGTTTAATCATTGATGTATTTGGTTAACGGAATCATGTAATGGAAGTTGATGGAACTACTAACAGATGTTAATGGAAATGGTAACAAGTAATGGAAATAACCAGTAGTATAGAAGGGCAGAAAATGAAAGTTTAAATATATGAAAAGAAGCATTTTTGCATAAGGATTATCATGGTATAAGCGAGATATACACAGCTGTACATATGAGAGAGATATCATCATTTTAAGGTTTTCATATGCCATGTTTTATGGTGCAAAAGAAGATTCAAATGAAAGAATTAAATCTCCATGTTTTAGTATGATAAGGGGTGATTAAATTAGCAATAAATGTGTCCATAGGATGGTTTAAAATACAAATAAAAAATGTTTTTTTTTTAAATTTTGGGCAACCCCCTTTGGAAAATAGTGCCACTTTATAGTTATGGATGACATGTGTATTTGCATTATTAAAATAAAATATGGTTGATTAAATTAAATGAATTGGAGTTTCGGTTAGTAGAAAATATTCTTTTTCTAAAGAGTTCGAAAGACTATATAAGGAAGATGTTTGAGGGAGAGAGGATATGAAATTCGAAATGAAAAATAAGAAGTAAAGGAGCAGATCTAAAAAACCTTTTAAATGAAGAGTTGCAGCGATTTATATATATGAAGGGATTGAAATAAATAAGAAGAATATTCTGAGCAGCAATTTTGTAAGAAAAGTACAGCTGATCTAAGTTGTAAAGGAAGTGTTCTATCATCTGTTGAAGCAGCAATAACATAAAAGATAGAAAAGGGTTTTGTTTTTGTAAGGAAGGTTGGTGCCTTCATATTCGAAGAGATCAATGTCTCTTGTTGAGTTAGTTCTTAGCAAAAAGGATTTGGTGCTCATGCAGGTTGGTTCCTACAAAAATTGTAATTTGAGGATTGGTGTCTCATGTAGGTTGGTGCCTACAAACATTTGAGAAATATAATAAAGAATATTTTCTCCATGGTTTTCTCTCGAAAGGATTTCCATGTAAATTTGTGTCTATTTGTATTATGCTATTTTATTTTCATTTATTTATTGCTTTGATATATTCATTGTGAAATTGATTACGGTTCTTAGATTAAGTGTTAAATTTTAAAAAAAATCATAATACTAATTCACCCCCCTCTCAATATTATCTTGTGCTTAACATTTTTGTTATTGTGATGTAATGGATATCATATGGTTGTCTAGTTCTTGTTCTAGCATGTGTATTGTTGTGTATATGATGTGGATAAATTTTTATGATGATAATAGGAATGGTAGATAAAATAGACATGATAAATGATGATATAGATAACTAAGGTATTGTGATTGCTGAGATGACGAAAAATATGTTGTGTGTGGGAATTGTAATTTTGATAATAAAATAAATGTGAAAATAGATAAATGTGTCGTAGTGAAAATGTAATATAATGGTAAGATGATAAGGTGAAGAAAATAGGGGGAAAGTAATGATGTCCCCTAGGGTATGGATGAATAGGCTCATGTAATAAGACCCCTCAAAAGTCAAGCACGAGCCACATAAAAAAGAGTGTGTCATTGGAAAATGATTGAGGTGTGTTAGATGAATGAAGGAGCATGTGGTGAAAGGTTCTTAAATATAATCCCTCAATAGTTGTGTAAGAACCATTGAGTAGGACAATGGGTGGATGTGGATGCATATGGAATGGATGGAGCATGAGTGTATGGACCAATGTGTGTGTCATAGGGAGTGACCATAGGATATGTAGAAGAATGGTGTAAACCCATAGGATGGATGTGATGGATAGTGTGAGTGAGGCGGATGTAATGAATATGGAGGTGGAAGCAATAGATATGGTTGATAGTGAGCATGCAACGGTGGTGATTGATGAAAAAATTGAGTACCAGGCATAGGAATCTCAGGGGGTATATCCCTATGTTGTAGTGGTGAAGGATACAATGATTGATCATGAGATGTAAAAGATATGACACCATTGTCTTCTAAATGTTACAACCACTCACATAAAGCAAGACAATAATTGTCACGATGGCCAATAATATGATGGTAATTACAGTAATATTGACCATGTTGGAATTGTAATCAGTGTGGAGTGTGGTGGTGATTAGAAGGAAGCCAAATTAATAAATCATTAAGTAATATACACAAGACATCATGAGGTCAAGAATTAGGTGAAAAACAAAGAGGCTCATGGTACTGAGATGAAGTAGTAGTAATAATTGGTCGCAAAGGTGGAGAGACATGTGTAGGAGATGGAGGAGGAAACCGAGGTTGTTTCCTTTGCACTTTGGGTTGAGATACGGGTTTCTTTGTATTTTTTCTAGGAGGTGGAGTAGGATTAGCATGGTTTATTTGAGTTTTAGCTAAGGGTGGAGGTTGCTAAGGATGTAGAACTGAAGGTTTAGGTTTAAGAGCAGAGGGCCTAGTAATCGGAGAAACATGGGAGTGCTTTGCTAGAGAAGAAGCTAGAAGGTATTGTTTTAGATCAATAACCTTGTAACACAAAAGTATAAATGACTCACAAGTATCATACTATAAGCGTTGCTTTAGAGGAGGAATAAAAATCTGACAAAAGAGGAACTTATTTTCCAAGTCACTAGGATGAAAGATAAGTTGATCTATGCATGCATTAAAGCATAAGATGTAATCCTAAATAAGTTCAGAAGATCCCTGATGGAGAGTGGTAATATGATCGTATGTGACCCTATGACTAGTATTGATAATAAACCTATGAAGGAAGGAATCCTCCATGTCATATAAAGTGCTAATAGAACCAAAAGGGATATGGGTATAGCATTGTACTGCATCATGAACTAGACTAAAATGAAAGGCCTTAAGGAATAGTTGATCATTGGAATAATAGGACATAAGAGTGCGATAATGTGTAATATGAGCATGAGGGTGTTCGGTACCATTAAAGCATGTGAATTTGGGCATGATGAAAGCCTTAAAAAATGCTATGTTATGGATTTTTTTGGGGATGATATTACCATGCAAGGGATTGTTAACTATAGATGTGTAGTAAGCCATACTTTATAAGGTGAGAGAGTGAACCTGAGATTGTAGTTGTCCTACAACATGAATGAGGGAGAGGATGTCTTGTGATGGAATAGAAGAAGACTGTAATAATTTATTAAGATGTTGAAGCTTTCCATTACGTGTGATCATGGGTATATCAAGAGGTGAGATAGGAGGCTCTGAAGCTTAAGACACGTGAAGAGTGTGTATCGAAGGAGCCACATGAGATGTTGATGGGGAAGTTTTACTAACAATACTAGAAGTAACATATGGTATGGGTGAAGTGGAAGAGGGAAGCGTAGATAAGGTAGGAGTATAATGAGAAAAAAAAACAACATGCGGAGACTCATGTAATATGGTAGAAGTAATCTCAGGAGAAGAAGAGGATGGAAGAGGGGAGGCACTATCAGTAGTGTAAAAATAAGGAAACTTCATAGGAATGAGAGATGAAGTGAGATGGTCAATGCTAGCTGAAAACTACTATCAATAGGATCATCAAGGTAATAAGAATGTGTCGATGAACAAGAATGGGATGTCATGGAAACACAATGAGAAGAGGTAGGAGACATGAGAGTCATGATAGGGGTTGTCAGAGGAGAGGTAAAAGGTAGACCAGGTTAGGAATCAATACCTAATAGATAATCAATGGTAGAAGGATCTAAAACATCCAATGGCATATCAAAACAATAATAAGAAGCACCATCATCCATCAGATGGCATGGCGTATAAAAACTAAAAGAAACAAGGTCATCAATAAGGCATATGTTGATAGGAGAGTTAGCAGGATTGGTGGGCACATGTTTTTGACCTTCCAGGAGGAGTTGTTGAGTGGGATTGGGTAAGGTCATAGGAGTACCATATAAATTTGTAATTCAGTGATGGTATCCTCATCATAAATAGGGTTGACAATAAAATATGACATGATAATAAAATAAGAGCTATGCTAATGACAGATAATCAAAAAATAATAATGTTCAAAATGAAAAGTTCACTAAAATGATTGACTAAAAAATAGGGTTTTTAGGTATTTTATGTGTTAATCTAAAAAGAAACTAAGTGTTATATCAAAGTGCTAGATCTAAATATTTTTCCTTTGTATTTGAATTGATTGAAATAATAGAAATGAGAGGGATATGTTACTAATTTGTAAATAAATTACCTTATTGTGCATTGGATTGTAGCAGACTCGTATATGGACTGGGCAGGCTATGACCGAATGACTTCAGAAAGGGAAAAAGATGATTGTCTATCTATAATGAGGCACCTGGGAGTGTACTAGGGAACCCTGGGGTGCCCTGGTTGGGATTCAGGGTGTTGGGAATTGTGAAAAAGCTTAGGATATGTGTTCAACAATTTTGCAAGGAGATCTTAAACCATGTCTGTCTATTGCACCAGATGAACTAAATAATGACCTACAAAATAAAAGGTTAGTGGCATCGGACTATGCAATGTTGATCATTGCACTACATTACAGACCTTGATGTCGTTCTAGTGTATGTGTGTGTAATTTTTTGCCTAGGATTTCCTAGTGCCAATGACACAATAATAAGGGGAAATAGCTAGATGTAAAAATGCAAAATAATACATAGAATGGAAAGAATACAACCCTTTCCCCTTGTGCTTGTGTGATGTATATGTGATGCCGATGTAGAAGAAGCCCAAATGCAGTCCCTTGCCTTAGTAGATAACAGTGTTTGATGTGTGTGATGTCTATGCATAATGTAGTGAGCATACTTTGTTTATATAGGGATATCTTACTCAAATTTTGACACTAGTGACCCAAAACTGTCGACTATGACCTAGGGGAATACATGGGCTGATTGTTAGGACCGACATCAAATAAATAAATTAAGACCACAAATTACAATGGCACGGGAACCTAAAATCATGGACTAGGGTGCCCCAGGGTGCCGTAGTGCAACCCTAAGCAACCTGATGTAGACTAAAAGATGACAATTGAGATGACTACGACATGTGAGACACTCTACAAGATGACCAAAACTGTAGATAACTAACAACTGAACTAGATAAACAACTAGGATGACAGACTCACTAAGCACAAAAACCCTAGAAATAGGTCACTAGTGAATACTTTTATTACACAAGATCCATATATGAATTTACATACCCGAACGTATAAATGTAATAGTAAGTGTGTAATTTTTTACTACATTGCATTAAGCCTTTTAATTTTGTGATAAGACTGATTTTCAACTAACATTTTAAACTTTTGAAATTCAGGCAATACATTTTTTTTCTTAATGTAGTATGAGGCCATCCTAGAGAAGTTGTCAATAAATCATACAACATACAAGGCTCCACCAAGAGAGGGTACTTTGAGTGGACCTCTCACATCACTATGAATCAACTCTAACATGTGCGATGAATTCGGATCATGATGTTTTTGAAATGGTTAAATGTGTTTCTTACCACGCAAGAAAATTTCACACATTTTATGATCATATTTCATTTTAGGGAGACCTATTACAAGGTTTAGATGAGACATTTCATTCATACTCTTGAAATTCACATGTCCTAGTCTTTCATGCCAAAGTTGAAGATTGTTTATTGACGTAGAAGAAAAGAAATTTTGAGAAATAAATCCATTAAAAATATATAAATCATTTTTCCATATATACTAGAAGTAATAATGTTACTAAGTTTTTTATTCAAATACCACTTATTTTGCAATAATACAAATTTATAATTGTCTTTAATTAATTTAGAACAAGATAAAAGGTTTTTCTTTAATCGAGCAATGAATAACACATTCTTAATTGTTCCATTTTTCAATCTAAAATTCCACCAACTTTTAGATCGAATGTTAGAATTTTCACCTAGATATATATTATCCTGACATTCTACAACATCTATGAGGATTTAAAGAATGTAGGTCATGTGCCTAGAGGTACCACTATCTAGGATCCATTCATTGTTGTTTGAAGATGAGAGTGTAGTATATAGTGTAATAGTTTGTTCATTGTTATTTGCTTGGTTTTGAGTTTGATTTTGATTTTTCTTATAATTGAACTTTGTATTTTTAAATTTTTTATCAAATTTATTTGTTTTTGAATAATAATTAGTCCCTTTATGATCAAATTTTCCACATTTATTATAAGTCTAATTGAAATTTAATTTAAAATTTTTACCATTCATGATAGGATTAGTGTTAGGATTAGATGTAAATTTTGATTTGAAACTCAATTTTTTATTAGGATTGTTTTTATTTTGATTTTGGAAGGGTTTACGATTCTGTATGAAAAATTCCTAAGAGGCATTCTCTTTTTAATCAAATTTTTCCATGACTTGTTCTTCTTGAATTAGGAGAGAAGAAAAAGTGTTAAAGGCAGGTAAATCATATTTGTTTTGGTATTTATATTTTAATATTGAGATGTATTTTTAGAATTTTTTATGGATGTTTATTTGAATGATGAAATATAGAATTTATCTTTAAACAGTTCACAGTTACATCCATCTAACTATTTTTTAATGTTTTTAATTTTCACTAGATAATTAACTATTTTTCCACCCCCATTCATGGGAGTTGTAAATAGTTCCATATTTAGTTTAATTATCTTTGAGAGAAGGTGACTTCTATTATGCATAGTTTCTAGTTGTTTCTAAGGATCAACAAGAGATTCCATGTGTCATGTATACAATAATATCTCATCTTTTATGATCTGTAATAAAATTTACATGGCTTACTAAGATGTTTGGGAGAATTTTGTACCTTAAATATTGGCTAAGTACTAAGAGGTGTGCGCACAGGACCAGTAAATACAAGGGAACTCAGGTAAAAGCACACACGAAAAGGTTTTAAGAAGGGATTAAGTGAAACCAGGGCACGCGCGGGAGGTAGAACAAGGGTTTAAAGGACTCAACCATATTTGGCATCATGGATTCACTTGAGGAAAAACATGAGGACCCGACTAGGCCTGATAAGTGGATAAGGTGCCATCCTAGAACATTGGAGGCCAAGAAAAGGATATTCCATGTAGGGTATATTCCCAAAGGCATCAATACAGTCAGTGGAAGGTTTTGCAAAGATGATAAGCATTCACCTATGGAGGACCACATTAACACTTGACACACAATCTGATCATGAGAGAATTCATGGAGGTGGAGGTTGATCCTATTTAAACGATTGCTTGGGAGAGAAACATAGGAGGGAGAAGGTAGTGCAAAGGTGTTAGAGGATATGAGAGTGCTAAGAGAAGGAGGGTAATGAGGTGTTGCATAAATATTAGGTAATGTTAAGGATTTGGAGCTCACGATGCTAGTGTTTAGAGTTCTTGATGCTAAAGGGTTGTAAAGGATATCATTAAGCATATGTATGGGTATTGAGGTCTGTAAAAAGGGTTATAATGGGAAAATCATATTTAGGATCTCTAATAAGATTAGCTTCGAGGGGTTGGATCTCTGCCATTTGATGTATATGGTCTAAGATGACCCTTTTGAATGTAGTGTGGCTACTAGAAAATATTTTAAATCAATATACATGGATCTATTCTATACATCTTGTTTATGGGTGTAAACCCTCATGTTATTTTTCTTGTCATGACTCAGATCTAGTTCCTTGTGCTTCATACATTGTTTTATTTAGCTTTTGTGATGCATTGATGTGTAGATCTGATAGTTATATATTCTTCCTTTTAAATAGATGTATATACTTTTTGCTTATGAAAATATTCATCCATCAATGGTGGAAATCTATTGCAAAGCTCATATAAAGGAGGGGCTTGGCACCTGTGCACACCTCAGGTGTTGCCCAACATATGTTGGGTGCTAGTCTGGCATGCTTGGGGTTAGAAAGAGGTATTAAGGGTAAAAACAATGACTACATCTTGGTTCCATTGTCGGGACCTCTTTTGAATCTATTTTGAGATAAATGTGTAATGATGGAGCTCTTGACCTTGGATAGTGTCGAAGTGTGGCTCAAAAACTTAGAGGATGATTTTTCTCAGAGGTTCAATACTTGATTTGAGTTTGATGCAAAAAAATGGGTGGAGGAGAACCTATATCATGAAATCTGTGAGACATTCTTCTGTTGTTTCCCAGTAGAGTTGTATGAATGGCTCTCAAAATATGCATCAAGGACAAGTTGATACTATAGACCTCATTTTTTGAACCAGGAGGAATATTAGCAGTTACATGATGCTGATTTGACCTACACCCATGTTGTTGATCATTGGTGGGGTAAAGTGTTGACTAGTTATACCTTGGAATATGTTATTTCTACATATTCTTGCCAGGAGATTTCTGATTTTCAATTCTTGAGGTTTCCTAGAGGATTGTTCTTGCATGCTATTCCACTAGATATCAAGATCGTGGTCATTACTTTGAGTTTGGAATCCTTTCCCATGGTTGAATAAACTCCTACTAGGCACAGGGCGCAGAAGCTGATGTGGTAGAGGATGGCAGACCTTGCAGAGGAAATGGAGAGAGAGGAGAGGTGGCTCAAACATAATGAAGTTCAAGAGAGGGAGTTGGTAGGAGTGATGTATTTATGGAGGAAGATGTTGCGGGAAGGATTTGAGGTTCACACAGAGAATGTGGAAAATGAGCAGTCTAATCTACCTCACCTTGGAAAGTGCTGAAGAGAAACCCCCTCGGCTTCTGGAGAGAGCTTTCCATATGAAGTAACAAGGAGATTCATAGGCGCGCATCATAACCCACATGGTGACTAGACCCTAGCACTTAATTTTCCAGTTCTTGAGATAATTTTTGATTAACCAGTTGGTATTGGTATTGGTAGTCGACCGACACCTAGGAGGTATAGTTTTTCATTTTGTACATCTATGGCTACATAATAATTTCTTGTGTTTAGAGGTATATTTTCTAGCATGACATTTGGACAAAGTACGGGTATACAAATCTTGGGTATTACATCTAGGAGTGGCACAGGAAATAGATTTGGGAGTTGTGAAATATCACAGACTATCGGTGCATAGTAGGGACACAAGGTGCGACCATGTCAAGACCCTTACCAACTACGAGGGTGGATATGGTGGGTCAAGTGGAGTAGGAATTGGTGGATCTGGAGGATCTAGTGGGTCAGGAGGAACAAGCACCAGTGGATCTAGTGGATTTGGTGGTGGAGGTAACATCGGAGGGAATCAAGGTTTTGGATCAGGAGGGCAAGGGCCTCAACCACCTCAGCAAGTGTTCTTTGAAATGTATTTACATTTTCTAGAGTATAAGGGTGTTGAGGATGTTGTAGAGCATGTGCAAAAATGTGTGTTTTTATGGCATGTAAAGGGTATCACAGCCCCATAGCGCAAGGAATGTCAATTTGAAACAATGTTGCAATGGAGAGTGCATAGCCGATACCAAAAGTATGACCCTCACCAGACATCAATGGATTATACCACACTACATAATTCCTTCTTAACAGAATTCCATAGTCCTAAGATTGAACAAAATAGCATTAGCGTGTTGAAGGAAATTCAACAAGGTATGGAAAAGAGTGTGCGGGAGTATGATGCGTGCTTTAAGACTCTCTTTTTCAAAGTTGTCTTATGATATTCATCCCTCTCAACATGCTCAATGGTTTGTTGGTGGATTGATAATGCCTTTTAGGAGAGCGCTTTCCCATAAAATCTTCATAGATCCACGTGATGCCTTTGAGGCTGACTTACGCGCTGAGGTTGTGGGAAGCATGGATATCAATGTTAGTCAATTTCTAGAGGCCTAGATTAATGCTATGGCTAAACAACTAGAGAAACTATCTGTGAATTCAGCTCAAGAGACTCACAGTGGCCTATGGTGCACATATTGAAAGGTAGAAGGGCATACGAAAGACATTTTTCCTCTAAGATTGGTGCACGTTATGTCAATTGAGTGTGAAATTTTCCATGGAGATCATAATGCAAGTAGATTCCCATTATTGCAGCACATAATACTTAAAAATGTGTCTTTCTATTGTAATATTTTCACGTCTACTACTCATGATACCAAGGATTTTAGATTTATTGACCAAATACATGATGCCATTGATATTGGTGTGTGCCAGACCAGTGTTGCAAATAGCTCTAAGGATTATGGTCATCATTATGAAGGGTATACAGATGGAGAAGGTTGAGGTAGAGGCTTTCGAGGAGTATTTAGAGGCCATGGCAATCGCGGGGGTAGAAGGTGTGAATTTCCTCATGGAACCTGCTATAAATGTAGATCTACATAACATTACAAGAACGAGTGTCCTGATTTTCTGCAATGTTCTTGGTGTGGGAAAAGGCACAATTATGTGGAATTCCTGGAATTTTTTGAACACATGAGCCACAAGCAACAAAAGGATAAGGGTTTTGGGATAGTGAGCATAAAGTATGTTGATCAATAGTGGATGGTGGTGCGTGAGTCAAAGTTAGAACATGTACTGATGATGACACGATTTGAGGCTGCGCATGCCAGGGAGATACCAAAGCAGAGACTGTTGATTACAAGAGAAGAATTGTTACATGGGAAGTATCTGGACCTTGCACATCAGAAGGAATTTTATCTGGAAACCATGGATGTTATTCGAAACCTATAAGGAGAGATTCAATGCCTGAAGGAGAAATCACGATAATTAGCATAGAAGAAGAGTGATGATGCTCCAAAGAAGGATATAGATGAATTCAGGGAAGTATGTAAGATGCTGATACATGAGAATATCATCCCTCTATTAAGAGAGTGGTTTAGGGGAAAAGTACCAAGTACTGGAGGAGAGTGCGAGAGGTAGGTTTTGCATGCTAATTTTACCTCCTCACAAACTTGACTATGATAATGAGATTACCTTGAATGTAGTTGTTTATGGATGGCTCCTAAGTAATATTCTGATTGATACGGGTGTGGAAGTTAATGTTCTCACCTTGGATGCATGGAACCAAATGGGAAGGGCCCAATTGTATCCATCTTCAAATGTGTTGGATAATGTAGACACCTATAATTACACCCAAGCAATTTAAATACTTAAATTGCGCTAATTATCCCCTTTCTCGCAAATCAACGACATATCGTCAAAAGCACTCATTTTCCCTCATATCATCATTAATTAATTACACTAAGCTAATTAATTAAGTTGCCTATCCAACAAATACCCTAATTAATGACCTTCCATTAATAAATCACCCCTTCTACCTAGACTAATTAATTATTATTAATTAATTAGCTTTCCCTTCCATTTAACCAATAAATCAATATTTAATTGATTTAATCCCCTTATAATAGCCTAAATCATACTAATATTCCTCTAATTATCTTCTATAAGCTTACATCTACCTATTAGTTAATCACCTTTGATTAATTAAAACACCCCCCAACTCCCATGACTTGCTAAGCATAAATTAAACCCTTCTAAAGTAAGGTTACCTTTAATAAAGCAACCTTATCCATTCCTAATCATGTTTTACCTTTATCCCACATTCATGAGAATGTGTTGAATCCTTTATCCTTTGGGCTATATAAAGAGCCCTCCACCTACCTTTTTACTTACACCTAAACTTCTTAAGAGAGCAAATGCAAAGCATATAGCAAAGAGACTAAGAGCTTGCCTTTTGTTTTCTTGAGAGGTCACCATTGTTAAGAGCTAAAGCTTCCTATTCTTGCATTCTTTAAGGATCAAACAAAGCAATTTTTGATTTCCATTGGAGCTAAATAGGTCCATTCATTCTTATTGGTAATCTAGGAGAGTAGAGATGTTAAAATAG
Organism: Taxus chinensis; assembly: GCA_019776745.2. Lineage (NCBI taxonomy): Eukaryota > Viridiplantae > Streptophyta > Pinopsida > Cupressales > Taxaceae > Taxus > Taxus chinensis. The sequence continues at coordinate 93,351,843 of CM034146.1, forward strand.
CATGCATAGTTTTGATCTCATGTTTTCAAAGTTATAATGTTAGTTTAGATCTTGCTTAGTTCTCTATCTTGATGGTGTTTATGCTTTGTTTTAGCTAAATTGTAGAACTATTTTAGGTGGTAGTTCTTGCTTCATTTGATTTAGAATTAAGAAAAGTATACATGCACACATTTGGCACACCCAGTGGGACTTACTCCATTGTCCTTTGCACTTAATTTCAAGTTTTTGTAGTTAAGTTTCATTTTTGGTTACTAACCCTCTTTTACACATGTTGATCTAACTTGTTTTTCTTAACTTGTTTTGTTGAGTTTGCATGTGTTGAGTCTTCCTTGTAGGTATAAAGGAGGTGAAGTTATGTCAAAATTGGAATTGATGGGAAAATTTCAAGATTTCTCCATGTTTTCATTTTTAGAGCTTACTTTTTCAACATTCTACATGCTAGTTTTGTCAATTTCTTGAAAATTTTAAATTCTTGAGCATGTAGGTTAGTGTTTGATAGTGCTGAGTCTTCTATTTACATATTAATGTGGTGGGTTGCTGTCAAAATTTAATCTTGGTGAGAAAATTTCAAGATTTCATCATGTTTTCATTTTTAGAGCTTACTTTTTCATCATTCTACATGCTAGTTTTGTCAATTTCTTGAAAATTTTAAATTCTTGAGCATGTATGTTAATGTTTGATAGCGTTGAGTCTTCTATTCATATATTGATGTGATGGGTTGTTGTCAAAATTGAATCTTGGTTGGAAAAATTTGCCCATTTTACAGATTAAGAGACGTTTTTTTTGACATTTTTTGAGTGCATGTCAAGTGCATACCCGTGAGCATAAGAGCATATGCGTAACCCATCTTCCAAAGGCCATAACTTTTGCTCCCGAACTCGAAATGACTCCATTTTTTTTCGTTGGAAAGGTATTGAAGTTAAATATGAAATGAAAACATAAATTCAAGATTTATACTTACAAAAATTACAAGGTTTTTCTGTTAGTTTAAAACTGGTCATTTTCTAACATGTCTAATGTTTTGATGAATGTTGTATTTCCATGCTTCCTCGATTTAGACCAAAGCGTGTGTATGCTCTTCTATTGCACCTTTTGGTGATCTTGAGAATCAAAAACAACTTTGATCTATATCTTTTTAACATTTGGGATTCGATTAACTTGGAAATTTGATTCAATTCATTTTGCTTAAGGGAATTCACCTGATTTGAGAAAAAGATTTTTCAATTTCACTTAAGGGAATGAACCTTTTACAAAGCATTTTTTGGTCCTTTGATTTGAAGTTTTCCATTTCTATATAGTTGGGATAAAGTTTGTGTATTCTCTTCTCTTGCACCTTAGGGTGATCTTGATAATCAAAAGTAACTTTAGTCTTCATTTTATAACATTTGGTAAATTGGAAACTTCATCTTTCACTTTTGGTTTAAGGGAATGAACCTTTTACAAAGCATTTTTCAATAGTCCTTTGATTTGAAGTTTTCCATTTCTATATAATGGGATAAAGTTTGTGTATGCTCTTCTCTTGCACCTTAGGGTGATCTTGAGAATCAAAAACAACTTTAGTCTTCATTTTATAACATTTGGTAAATTGGAAACTTCATCTTTCACTTTTGGTTTAAGGGGAACCTTTTGAACATTTTTCAATATCAAAGTTTTTTAATATAGTTGGGATAAATGTATGCTCTTCTCTTCATTAATCTTGAGAATCAAAAAAAAGTCTTCATTTTATAACATTTGGTAAATTACTTCATCTTTACTTTTGGTTTAAGGGAATGAACATATCAAGAATTTTGTTGGTTCATTATTAGTGTTTCTTTATTTTTTAGTTAGATTATTTGTTGTGTATGCTCTTCTCTTGCATCCTTGGATGATCTTGAGAATCCAACTCTTAATCCTCTTTTAAATAATGTGATTTTCTTGGAGAACTACTAACGCTTGAGTGCAGGACCTAAAAACGCTTGTCAAAGAAAGGAGGAATCAAAACGAAATCAAAAACTACTAATACAGTTGTTATACAGGTTGCCAAAAGGTGTTCAAGCAAACCACACCTAATTAAACAAGATAAAAAGAACAACATATTCAAAACATGTATTGCAGGTTTCAGAAAAAGGGTACGTCCCTCTCCGCTCAACTGGAACATAACCCCTTTGGCATAACGCCTTAAGCTACAACAATGGGGGTGGTTCCAGGAACCCCAAAGTAGTCCACACAAGAGGGAACCTTGTGGATGAAATGGGAAGTGCTCCGCACTACCTACTTGACTAGTGATTCCTTTGTGAGATAGTGTTACAGGTTGTCTATTGTGGTGACCCCAGTGATAGTACACGTAGACACACTAGTTGCCTACTATTCTTGAAGGGGGTAAAGTAAAGCCGAGATACTCCCAAACTAGTCAGTGTGACTTTTTGGGTAAATCGCGCTCGCTCGTGGCAACTTTGTAACACCTAGGGTGAGAGAACCACCTAGGAGAATATACTTTGGCCAGGAGCCCACTTTGACCATTTTAAAATAGTGTTGAGTTGTGAACCTTCTTTTTGAGAAACGTGTGACGTATTACTTTCACCTAGTTTTTACTTGCCTTAGGGCGAGGTGAAACTCTGCCGAAGTGAGGCTAGCATTTTTCGTCATTTTTTCTTGATTTATTTCCTTCATATTCTTTTGACACTTTGTTGATCAAAAGAGGTGTGATTACCTTTGTGTTGCCATTCGACTGTTTCTCTCACTTTTATGTTCGTTTACGCCCATCCATGTTTGCGGCTGGGTTAGTTAAACGTCTAAAGTGAGTGGAGGTGTTTTCACGTCATTTGGTAGCCATTGTGATCTTGATACCCACGTCAAGATCATCATTATAGTTAGGCATGGTTCATCACCGCGGACTTCCATAGAGGAGTTAGCTTGTTTGTCTCGTATCATTACAATTTCGATATTTACGTCTTGTTTCTTGTAAACTCGACATAAATACCTATATTGTACGGTTACGCTGCACACATTTTTAACTATTCCTAGCTATACTTTGAGATTTTTAGTTTGGTTCTATTATTACCTTGATTTCAAAGAGTGCTAGGTGTTACCATTTGTGCGTGTTATATCAATAACACCTCGATATCAATACTTCACTTTCTAGCAAAGTGGGTTAACATATCTTGGTGATATTGTTGTGTCATTCGTGAATTATAATTGGCACTTTTTGAGATATAGGTCTTAATCGAGTTTGAGCTCGCTCATCGTATATCTTGATTGGGAGATCGCATTGACTTCTTGTATTTACTTACGTTTTGTTCATTTCCTTGAACTTGGCATAAGTGAAAACATCTTGTTGATCATCTTGCGACGCAAACTACTTTTTGAAACGTAGTCTAGGAAGTACTTCCTTTGATCAAGTTTTAATACCAAACGCTTGTATCACGGGTGATTTATCACTCTATCATATTGGTATTCTCACATTGTTGACATATTCATACTCTTAGCAATTTCATTTTGCATTTCACTTAGGGGTAGTCACTAAGATTTGCACATATCTACAACTCACCCTAGTGAAACTATCACGAAAACATGGCTCCCAAAACACGTCTAGGGTTGAAGAAACAAACATATGAGGAACAACAAGTGCATGCTTGGGAGACCTCTAACAGACAAGGGTCAAACCCCTTCATTGGACACGACTTAGGGCCACTGTTTTCTACAGAAAAGGAAACCGAAGAGATGGTCGATCATAGTGGAAATGAATTAGAATCACCACACGTAGACTTTGATTTTGACCCCACTCTACTAGATGAGTTTCTCCTTAGAAACAAAGATAGAGTTTTGGCACGGGTCATGGAATTAGGGGCCAAATTTCCCACCGAGAATGAACCAATATTACCTACAAATGACACTACTAAGGAAGAACACCCCTTATCAATATGGAAGATATTTTAACAGGCGGGCATGCTTCCACTTCTTATGCAGAAAATGATAAAGTGGTAGGGCATAGAATACCCCTCATCAAAGTGCCACGAAGAAACAAGATAGAACATGAGACAGGGGAAGAACCTCCACAATACGAAGAGGAAGAACCTTTAGAAGAAGAAGACACAAACCAAGTCACAATCCAACAACAACTCAGTAACCTAAGCCGACAACTAGCTTTGCTTACTTTCCAGGTATAGAAAGACACAAACAAGAACGTTCAAAAGTCAAGGCCTAAGTTTAGGATCCACGAACTCCATCGAGAAAACCAAGGAGAAGAAGACACGGGGTATCATCGTGTACACGTCCCCGCTTCTCCCACTAGAGAACAATTTCTCGCACAAGAAGTGCAATCTATGAAAGCAACGCTTGTGAGCATACAAGAAAGCAATATAGGGAGTATTAGGAAATACCAATACGAAGAACTATGCCCCTATCCTTTTGACAAGACAATGACCCTTCAACCCTTTCCAAAGAAATTTGATATGCCAAAGTTCGACAAATACAAAGGAAAGGGAGACCCAAGGGATCATGTTAAAGATTTCTACATGGCATGTCAAGAGGTGTCTTATAGTGATAATTACCTCATCAGACTTTTTCCTAAGAGTCTCGGAGGTCAAGCATTGGAATGGTTTACGCGCTTACCACGAGGATCAATTTTCACCTGGCTAGAATTGGTGGAAAGATTCGTGTGTCATTTCTCGTATAACATAGAGAGTGATGTCACCATGGCAGACTTGTGTGGTGCAAAACAACACCCAAATGAGACCTTCGCCAGCTTCCTCCAATGATGGAGAGGGATAGCTAGTCACTTCCCTTGCGCTTTCCCTGAGAAGCAGCTGGTCAGTATTTTTGTCCCTAATCTCAACCCAGATATAGCTTTCCACCTCCAAATGCATTGTGTCACACCTTTGAGGAGGTTATCGAGAAAGGGATTCAAATAGAAAAGGCTCTCATTGCCAAAGGCACCCTCAAAACCCAATCTAAAGACAACCAAAGTGTCAAACCCGCTGAAAAGCTGAAGATCTTTAACAAAAACAAAAATGTGGTGGGAGACAGAATCACTGATTCCAAACATGTTCAAACAGTCCAAACTAGTCAACCTTTTAAACTGACCAAGGGCCCAATTCAACCACCACCAAAGTGACAAACATTCACCTCCCTCAATGAACCATTGTCCGTCATACTAAAACAGTTGGATGCGGCCCACATGATGACCTATCCTACAATGCAACCGTTTGATGACAACGCTCCTAAACCTTCATGGTATAAGGAGCATGAATACTATGAAATGCATCGCGTTAAAGGTCATAAGATAGAAAAATGTCTGTGGCTTCACCACTATATTCAGGACCTCATTGATAATGGGGAGATAGAGGTGGATAACCCTGGAAAAACGCAAACACCTAACGAGAAAATGGGGATTTATAAGGAACCATTCCCTAAGCATGATAAGTCAGAAAAGACAAAGCCGGATCGGGGAGACTCATCCCAAACCTATAAAGCTATGAATTACTTGTATACCAAAAGAGATAACAATCATTATGATTCACTTATCGGATGTATTCACTCCCCTACTAACCGTGTCAATACCATCTGGATCAAGGGAAAGGACTACGCTGCGGTAACAAGGCATGCCCGCCTTGTGATTCCAGAACCTCTCTGTTGACCCCGCAAACTGGTAAATATAACCTTTTAGAACAACTTGAGAGGACACCTGCTAAGATCTTGATCTTAGATCTTCTCAAGATATCCAATGTGCATAAGGAAATTTTGTATCAAACTCTTCAGGGGTCGGGAGTGCCTTTAGAAGTCGATCCTACATACCTTCAAGCTGCGGTGGCAAATATTGCACCAAGTGAGCATCTCACTTTTAACCATAGGGAGGTCCCTACTGAGAATCCTAAACATAATCTTCCCTTATACATTGAGGTAGTTGTCACCCGCAGGAAAATCAAATGGGTGCTTGTGGATAACGGATCTGGATTGAACATCTACATGCTTAAATTAGTCAAACAATTGGGACATACAGAGGCAGATCTTGAGTCCCATATCATCACTATCACTGCATACGACAACGCAGAAAGAGAGTCAGTAGGCACCATTACGCTGCCCATGGAGGTGGGCCCCACTTGCCATCAGATGAAGTTTCACGTCCTAGACTTGGAACTTCCATATAATATGCTTCTAGGCTGACCATGGATCCATGCCATGCAGGTCATGCCATCAACATTTCATCAATGCATCAAGCTGAAGCATGAGGGACATACGGTAACAATACCAGGAGACTCAGAGCCCTTTTCTCATTGTAGAGCTCTCAATAGCTTTGCATGAAATGGTACATATGCATGTCCCTCCGTGGATATGGCCATTCCTTTTCAGTCTGAGGCTATGGAATCCCAGCTGGATTCAGATTCTCTTAGGTCTTGCGCTCATGGGGCATCCACTTCCACATCTCCATTTGATTCATGGGAGATGAAAATTCTGGAATATGGCTATGGGGAGTATAATGTACAACAAGCACTCTTGGTTTCTGACCTCTCCTTGTCACCCAAGACTAGAGGTCGACCCAACTACTACTTCAGGAGACCTAGAGAGGAACACACTATTGGGTCATTCCTACCTGGAGGCTTGTTAGCTGAGGAAAAATTGCTTGATCCACCTACTACTTGGGTCCCTGAGGACACTCAGCCATCTTGTTATCAAACCCCGGAATATGAAAAATCTAGCAGAATGATGTACTCCATGGGCTACAAAGGCCTAGGATGTGGGAGGAATGAACAAGGACAAAGAGAACCAGTCCCTCTTCCACATTTCAAAACAGAAAGATATGGCATTGGGATTCGCCCTTATGGAGCACACCCCAACGATCAAGATGCGACTTGTTCTGAGCATGAGGATAGCTCTGAGTACCTAGATAGTGATACAGATTCCCATTGTAGCCTATATGAGGATCTGGCCTCCACGAACCTTTTCATGAACAATGTTGTCCTGACCATAACCCTCACTGAACCGACCCTTGACCTTGTGTACCCTTCCCTTGTTGAATGGGACCAACAACATCACGTGCCACTAGATTTATTCGAGAATGACGAGGATATTGCAGAGTTCATGGGCATAAGGGATACAATTCCCATTGGAGATCACAAGAAGGGTTTCTTTATCGACTTAGACACCTGCGCCTACTTCGGCGAGGAGGCTGAACTTCGTGGTTAGCAAAATTTAAAGAAAAGCGAGGGCAAGAGTTCTAAAGAAAAGCCTCAGAAAAAATCGAAGTCCAAGTCACACAGTGAAAACCTCTTTGAGGCACTGGCTGACAAACAAATAAGAAAATCAAAGGACAAACAAAGTGACCATGCCAAGGATGAAAATCTCGTAGAGACATCCTTGGATGAAGATCTCAACCTACCTCCCGATCCTATGCGTATGGAGGATTTATCAAAATTGTTAGTTGAAGAAACCATTGATGTCAACATTGGTACTGAAGAAGATCCCAAGATAGTAAAATTGGGGGCATCACTCTCAGCTAGAGAACAAAAGACGTTCACTATGTTGTTACGAGAGTTCATTGATGTGTTTGCATGGTCTTACCAAGACATGCCCGGCCTAGATCTGACTTTGGTCGTGCACAACCTGGTCATGCACGCAGATGCCAAGCCTATCAAATAGAAACTCTGAAAGATGCATCCAAGAGTGGCCTTGTTGTCAAGGAAGATTTGGAAAGGTTGTTTGTAGCAGGATTCATCAGACCAATTGACTATTCTGAATGGATATTGAACATTGTTCCTGTCCAGAAGAAACCTGTCGGTATCTGAATCTGTACGGATTTTAGAGACATCAATAAGGCTTTCCCTAAAGATGACTTTCCGTTACCCAACATTGATATGATTGTTGACTCAACAACAGGATATGAAATGCTATCGCTCATGGATGGCTTTTCGGGTTATAATCAGATTAAAATCACTGAGGAGGACCAACACAAAACAACTTTCACAACTCCTTGGGGCACCTTCTGCTATCAGGTGATGCCATTTGGCCTTAAGAATGTGGGAGAAACTTATCAGTGGGCCATGACAGTAATATTTCATGATATGATTCATGACATCATGGAAGACTACGTAGATGACATCCTGGGAAAGTCCAAAACAAGAGAGGATCATCCTATCATTTTGCGGTGTATCTTTGAATGCCTGCGTGAATACAAAGTCAGGTTGAATCCAAAGAAGTGTGTCTTTGGTGTGCTATCTGGGAAACTATTAGGCTTCATCGTGTCAAGACGAGGTATTGAGGTAGACCCTGCTAAAGTGTCTGCCATCACAGAAATGCCTCCACCTGAGAATATCAAGCAACTGCATAGCTTGCAAGGGAAAATTCAAGCCATTCACTGCTTTATCTCCCAGCTTGCAAATAAATGTCACTCATTCACTCATTTGCTTAAGAAGGACGTCACTTTCATCTGGGGACCCTAAGAATAACAAGCCTTTGCTTTGCTTAAATAGTACCTGGCTAATCCACCTGTCCTCATGCCTCCCACTCCGGGAGAACCACTTTTTCTCTATATTTCCACTACACAATACGCTATTGGTGCACTGCTCGCCCAATATGACCTTAGCCATAAAGAGAAAGCAGGTGTACTATCTGAGTCACACCCTCATCACCTATGAAATTAATTATCCTCAGATTGAAAAGGCTTGCTTGGCCATTGTTTTTACCTTTCAGAAACTTCACCATTACCTGCTAAATACTAAGACCAAGCTCATATCCAAGGTCAACCCACTCAAGTATTTGTTGTCCAAACCCGCCCTCACAGGTAGAATGGCTAATTGGATCATTCTACTCAGTGAGTTTGATATAGAATTTGTCCATCAAAAATCAGTTAAAGGACAAGTACTTGCCGACCAGCTAGCGGAAGCACCTTTGCAAAGCACAGAACCTTTGAGTCTGGATCTGCCAGATGCATCTTTGCTCTACATTGAAGAATCTATCGTATGGCAGATACATTTTGATGGATCTTTTATGTTTCATGGTTCAGGTGCAGGAGTGGTCCTTATTACTCCTTCGGGTGATCCTATACCGCAAGCTTTCCGCCTGGCCTTCCCTTGCATGAACAACATTACGGAATATGAAGCACTCATTGCAGGGATGAAGCTAGCCATCAAGTGGAATATTCAACATGTTAAGGTTGTAGGTGATTCACAGCTAATCATCAAACAGGTTAATGATGAGTATAAAGTTAAGGATGACAAGCTCATACCTTACAAGAAGTTGGTGGAAACTCTGAAGGAGTATTTTGTGCGCATTACCTTTGAGTAGATCCCAAGAGTGCAGAACAGATCGGTAGATGCCATGGAAATGGTGGGATCTATGCTTCATATTCCACCAGGGAACAATGATATGCCATTTTTTGTAGAAAATATACACCAGCCCGCGTATGACGTGCCAGAATCTTGCCTGGCTTGTGAGGTTGTTGGTCCCTATTCCCCATGGTACGAACCCATTTTCACCTATCTTAAGGACAATACTTTCCCTCCCAATATCTCCCATTCTGAAAAGCAAAGCCTGATTCACCAGATAGCCTGTTACACCCTTTAAGGAGGTACACTTTATCGTCATGGCTATGACAGGAATCTGTTACGTTGTCTGGATGTGACAGAGTCAATCCAGGTAATTAAAGAAGTACACGAAGGAGTATGTGGAGCACATACAAACGGAATGGTCTTGGCTAAGAAACTGTTAAGAGTAGGTTACTATTGGCCCACCATGGAAACTGATTGTTGTAATTATGTTAGAAAATGTGTGCTTTGCCAAAAGTATGGAAATTTCATCCATGCTCCATCGCAACCATTGCAACCAATCACTACCCCATGGCCATTCTCCAAGTGGGGACTTGATCTAATAGGGAAGCTTACTCCTACCTCATCTGATGGTCATACACATATCATCACAGCTACATAATACTTTACAAAATGGGTGGAGGTTGTCCCTTTAACCTATGTCACAGGAGCACAAATTTCTAAATTCATCATGAATCACATTATTTGCTGATATGGTATCCCTGCAGCCATTGTCACAGATAATGGGAAGTCATTTAAGAACAAAAATGTGAAAGGTCTTTGCCAATGGTTCCAAATCAGATTGAAATGGTCCATGCCATATTACCCTCAGGGTAATGGACAAGCTGAGGCAACAAACAAGACTTTGGTAAGGATAATGGAGAAGATGGTTAGCAAAATCGGTCGAAACTGGCACCTACAAATCCACCCAGCCCTCTGGGCCTACCGAACATCAATTCGCACTCCTACGGGTGCGATGCCATATTCCCTAGTGTTCAGGACATAGAATCTATCATCCCTTTAGAGATCAAACTCCCATCCCTGTGAATTTCTCTTCGGGACTATTTGGATAAGGATGAAGATTATCGAGTGGCAAGATTGGCTGAGTTAGATCTCCTGGATTAGAGGTGCATTCACGCTCTTAATCACCTAAAGGTATATCAACACAGAATCTCCAACAACTACAACAAGAGAATCATCCCTCGCCAGTTTGAGGTGGGTGATTTAGTTATGAAGGAGAACCAGTTCAACACCAGAGCAGAGTGAGAAAAGAAAGGGAAGTTCTGAACCACACTGGTTAGGACCCTATGTCATAGTTGCCAAGTATGGCACCGGGGCATACAAACTGGCTCACCCCAATGGTGATGAGCTCCGAGAGCCAATGAACGCCATGCATCTTAAGAAGTTCTATGCTTGAACATGGCACAAAAATAAAAAATACAAAAAATAAAAAAAAAAAAGAAAAAGAAAAAGAGAAAACAGGTCGTCCACTAGTGAAAACCACACAATTGTGGCACTTTGGACAAGTCCTTGGGTGAAAACTAGTTTCCGGCACCTCGGGAGGATTCGTTGTTCACAAGCATTCTGTATTAGAAGGGTAGTTGTCTTTGGCCTAGACCTGGTTCTACCTTTGAGTTTCCTTGTGCACACCATCTTGTCCAGCCTTGATCTGGCTTTTCCTTCTTCTATTCGTCTGTGAGGGACATGGTCTTTCGTTATTTCCCATCTTATGCTGGGGGCAACTCAACGAATTCACCTTCCTGTTCATAAGCGCGTGGCTTCTACCCTTGTATATTCCCCACCTAATGCTGGGGGCATCCATGCTTTCTTGGTTACCTGAAACACAAAAACAACATAATTTTTTTTCGAGAAAAACACAAAAACATAGCTTTGGAAAACTGTTAAAACCACAAAAACAATAGAAAATTGTTTCGAGAGAAAACACAAAAACAATAGAAAATTGTTTCAGAAAACACAAAAACAATATTTTGAGAAAGCACAAAAAAATAGAAATTTGTTTCACAAAACACAAAAACAATATAAAATTGTTTCACAAAAACCTAAACAATAGAAAATCGGTTTATGAAAACATATCTTACAAAAACATTTACTTGCATTGTCTTGTTTTCTTGCTTTGCTTGTTGCTTGTATAGTGTTTTGTGTGCTTGCTTTTGAGTTGTTTGTTGCTTGGGTGTACTTTGTCATAGTTTATCTTTTCTTGCTTAGAATAGATTCATTCTTGCTTGTGCATATTGTAGTGGGTTTTGACATGCTAGTGTGTTAATTCTTTATTTCTTTCTTAATGCATTTGGTTGTGTTTTGTTACTTGTTAATAAGGCATGGTGATTCATGGTGTATTGCATTAATTCCTGGTGTTCTTTGTAGCATTTGGCTGTGTTTCTTACATGTGCTCTATTTTTTTATCATTCACATCACATTACCATCACTATCATCACATCTAGCATCATCTATACATCATATATAAACAAAAATGCTAAGTTTTACATCATGCATGTATGCTAAGCTAATCATCACATATCATATCATCAATGGGGGCAAGAGGGGTTGCGCATAATCAAAAATCTATCCCCCTGCACCAATATCATCATATCATCCCGTCCATATACATCAAAATAACACTTGAAAACAACATTTGATATTGTCTACAGATCTATCATCTACAATCTACAGCACGCCTCAAACGATCACGTGCGATCACCATCTCTCCTGAGTGTCAGAGCCTCACGGTAAGTTTTCTAAACTGAGCGGTTAAAATGAACTGATTACGATGTTTTTACCCCCCCTAGGGGGTATATTAACCTGTTTTTCACCGATCGGATGGCCGGGACACCCGTTTAGCTCACCGTTTTCTCCTTTGTTCGCTGTGGAATAATTATTTTTCACCATATTGGGGCATTTTTTGTCCAATACCCCTTTCTTCTCCCCCGGAAAATTTTATTGCTCCCTGGAAATTTTTATTCTTCTTCACACCCTTGTAAATAATTATTTTTCAAATAATTATTTTTTCTTAATTTTTCCACTAAACAAGGACATTATTTGTTGTTTGTTTCTCTTTTCTTCCACCTAGGGCACTTTCTGTTGCCCCTAGGCCCTTATTTTTCTTCTTCTCCTTTCTTCTATTGTTTATCACGGTTCAGAAAGCCAAAACAATACAAACATTTACTATATCAAAAAAATCCAAAAACAAGGCAAAATTTTTCAAAAAATTCCTAAAAAGTAAAACACCCTACAAAATGGTAACTTGCTTCTTACGGCTGAAACTTGTGTCTTGTGCATGGTATTTTCTCCATATCCTGTTGGTTTGTCTCACATCTTCCCCAATTAATATGACTCGTGGATCACTGGATTCACAACCATTCACAAAAGCTAGCTGCTTGCTTCGTCTGTACTCTGGGGCACTTTTGGTTGCCTGGTGCTGTTTCGTTGCACACAAATGCTTTTCATGGACCCCGTGTCCATTTTCATTTCCCCTTGCATGTATCCTTGCTTGGGGCATCATTTTTTAACCCTTGTCATCAATCATGAACTTGTGGATCTCTCCAGCACTGATAACAAAACATTTGTACAACTGTCTTGACCGTTGTTGGGTTGGATATGTGCATTTGTACTTGTTTTCCCTGTTAGATGAGCTTGTTTCCTTCTCGTATTGCATTGCATTTTTGTATGTTGCATGGAGTTGGTATTTTCAGTCAATGGAAAATTGTTCGTATTATGGATTTTCATGTCATTCTACCTTTGTCGTATGCTTATATTTTTCATAAGGACCGATGACGTAGTTCCTATGGCAATATGATGACATCCAAATTGTTTCAAACAAATACGTGGCTAGAGGCTAAGATCTTCTCCCCCCTCATCCATATTTCTTCTACACCACTTCCCTTTCACCCCTAATTCTCCCTCTCATCGAGGCATCCTGCCTCGTCCCCCTTCTTCTGCCTATATCTCACCTTTTTCGATCGTCGATCGGCTTCTTCCATCACCCCATCGACACTCAAGGGGGCATCTCTCCCTCCTACTAATTTTTCTTCTATCCCTTCAAAATCTCTTTTGTCTACTATCTTTGAAGTGGCATCACTTACGCCACCCCAAAGAGGGGAAAATGTAGACACCTATAATTACGCCCAAGCAATTTAAATACTTAAATTGCGCTAATTATCCCCTTTCTTCGCAAATCAACGACATATCGTCAAAAGCACTCATTTTCCCTCATATCATCATTAATTAATTACACTAAGCTAATTAATTAAGTTTCCTATCCAACAAATACCCTAATTAATGACCTTCCGTTAATAAATCACCCCTTCTACCTAGACTAATTAATTATTATTAATTAATTAGCTTTCCCTTCCATTTAACCAATAAATCAATATTTAATTGATTTAATCCCCTTATAATAGCCTAAATCGTACTAATATTCCTCTAATTATCTTCTATAAGCTTACATCTACCTATTAGTTAATCACCTTTGATTAATTAAAACACCCCCCAACTCCCATGACTTGCTAAGCATAAATTAAACCCTTCTAAAGTAAGGTTACCTTTAATAAAGCAACCTTATCCATTCCTAATCATGTTTTACCTTTATCCCACATTCATGAGAATGTGTTGAATCCTTTATCCTTTGGGCTATATAAAGAGCCCTCCACCTACCTTTTTACTTACACCTAAAACTTCTTAAGAGAGCAAATGCAAAGCATATAGCAAAGAGACTAAGAGCTTGCCTTTTGTTTTCTTGAGAGGTCACCATTGTTAAGAGCTAAAGCTTCCTATTCTTGCATTCTTTAAGGATCAAACAAAGCAATTTTTGATTGCCATTGGAGCTAAATAGGTCCATTCATTCTTGTTGGTAATCTAGGAGAGTAGAGATGTTAAAATAGCATGCATAGTTTTGATCTCATGTTTTCAAAGTTATAATGTTAGTTTAGATCTTGCTTAGTTCTCTATCTTGATGGGCACTTGCTGAGGTAGACAACTTTCCCACATTACTTGGGAACCCCTGGTGCTATGAGAACAATGTTGAATTACATTTCAATAAGGGGTATATAAGTTTTGAGAACAAGGAGGAATGTGTTATCATTCCCTTGATGGATGGAAATTTGGTGCCATATACTGAGACCTTGGGATAAGAAGACCTAGGTAAAATCCTTGTGTGTACTATTAGGGACCCTGGGGTTGTGCAACCAACAAAATAAGGAATTATTCAGTGGGAAGATGCTCAATCTATAAGTGATAAAACTAGTGTGGCATGTGAAAATTGGGCACACGGGACATATGAATTAGTTAAAAGGAAATTAAGAGGCTCTGTGACGAGAGTAAAAAAGGCACGCTCAGTTAGGATCCTGGGACGAAAATAATTACCAAATTACACTAGGGAAGCCATCCCTAATGTAATCCTGCAAGTAATGGAGACCCAGTGGAGGTGTGAGATCAAAAGGAGAATTTTCCTTAGCTATAATTTTCTCGGGACCGTAGCATGTTGGTGGGTGACCCATCACGATAACCTTCTAGAGTGGCGTGAGGTGAGAATCGTGTTCTCTATTAGGTTTCTCTGAAGCAATACACCTACTGCTATACAATATTATCATGGGAAGGAACCCATCTTGTTTCAAATCTAGGCATATGATAAGGCCTGGATGGAAGGTGCGAAAGCCTTGCCTCCATATTTATGGGTGCATAAGCTTTAATCCACCTTACAAGGCTGTGCACATGCATGGTACACTCATTCATATTTGCTTCCACAGACAGGAAACTGTCAGGAATTGATGGTTGATCTCTTTCAAGCTTTCAAGTATTAGAGTACTAATCCATCGGTGGATAAGGCAATGCAAGTTGTTAAGAACCTAACTATGGGAGATAATTCCATGGTGGAGGACAGAGTGCTGGATTTGTTGGGTGAACTTGGCTTAGAGTCACTTTTTGATGAGGAATAATTAAAGGAGGTACAACTTGAGTGCATATGCATGGAAAAAGTGAAAGGAAAGTTGGTCTACATGATAGATGGTGAAGAGGTGAAAAACTTGGATGTTAACCATATTTTCAGTATACGCAGGGTTATGGAAAGTGTTGATGAGCAAGCATGTGCCTACCATAAACCCCTAAAAACCAAGAAGGTTAACATTGGCTCAGAGGAAGAGCCTTAGGAAGCTAATATTGGAGATTACTAGACAAAAAGGGAGGTTTCAAATATTATTGATCGATTTCATGAATTCTAGGATTTATTCCCACATGGGTGTCATGAGTTTAAAGGATAGCACCACTCCTTGGGAGAAATTAAGATCAATTTAAAGGAAGGCACATGCCCAATTGGGAAGAGACCTTACCAAATGAATCCAAATTTTCGTGTCAAATTCAAGGAGGAGATTAACAAGATGATCACATCAGGAATCATTGAGGTTGTTGAGGAATCAAAGTGGATGATTCCAATGGTCATCAACATTAAGAAGGATGGGAGGATAAGGATTTGCATTGATTATAGGGATTTTAATGTGGTGTGTTTCATTGATCCTTTTCCAACCCTCTTCACTGAAGATATCTTGGAAGGAGTAGTTGGGTGTGATATCTATTCTTTCAGAGATGGATTCTTAGGATATCATCAGGTTAGAATAACAAAGTAGGACCAAGAAAAGATAATGTTCACCAGTGAATGGGGAATTTTTTCCTATACAGTAATTCCTTTTGGCCTAAAAAATGCACCGTCTATGTTTTCGTGCATTGTGGTTAAGGCATTTAAGGACTTCATCCATAAATTTCCACAAGTTTACCTAGATGACTGGATAGTATATGGATTAGTGAGGGACCATTGTGACAATTTGAGGCTGATTTTTTCGAGATGTTGATAGTTGAGTATATCTCTTAACGTTAAGAAATGTGTTTTTGCTACTCCATTTAGCACCTTGTTAGGACATATCATATGTAAAGAAGGCTTACTGCTGCCTCCTGTCAAAGTTGTCATTAATGTGGGATTGGGGTAGCCTACCAACCAGAGCATAGTGCTTGGATTCCTTGGGAATATGGGGTATTACCAGAAATTTATTAAGGGGTATGCCAAGATCACCTCACCATTAGAGGATTTTCTTAAGCACAAAATTAAATTTCATTATGGAGAGGCACAACAGATGACGCTTGAGACATTGAAGAATAGGCTTATCACCGTGTCCATTTTACGCTTTCCCTCTTGGGATAAGCCATTCCATTTACATGTTGAATCTTCAGGGATGGTGATTGGATCAATCTTAACACAACCTGGTAAGGTAATTTTTGACCATCCCTTGTGCTTTGCTAGTAGGAAGATAACTCCAACATAATAGAATTATACAACCACAGAACACGAGGCATTATCGATGATCTACGCACTATAAAAATTTAGGCAGTATTTACTAGTGACGCCTTTTATATTTTACATGGACCACATGGCATTAAATTACTTGGTAAACAAGCCCATCTTATAAGGGTGCATATGCAGGTGGGTCCTATTGTTTTAGGAGTTTGAGTTTATGGTTGTTGTAAATCTAGGTAAGAGTAATTTGGGGCCTAATCATTTATCAAGGATTGAATCAGGAGAGGACACATGAAGCATTGATGATACAATGTCAGATGCACAATTGTTTACATTGTAATGCACACCCTCTTACTTGGAATATATTGTTGTGTTTCTCAAAATGGGTATGGCACCGGAGGAAATGAATACTTTGGAAAGGAAGTAGTTTTCCATACGTGTCATTCCCTACATGTTAATTACTGGATACTTATACAAGTTAGGACGTGATGAGTTTTTATACCGGTACATACTTGAGCATGAGCACACTGTAATCATGGAAGAGGCTCATGGTGGAATTACAGGGGGACACTATGCATGGAATGCAACCGTGCACAAGATATTTCTATCAGGATTTTGGTTGGAAACATTTTACAAAGATTGTATTGAATATTACAAGGCTTGTGACAACTACCAGCACCTTGGTAAACCAGGGAAAAGAGATGAAATGCTATGAAGACTGATTTCTAAATAAAATCCATTCAAGAAATGGGTAATTGACTTCGTATGCCCTATTTCTCCAGTTACATGAAGGACAGGTTCATGCTATATAATTACATGCACATATTACCTTACAAGGTGGGTAGAAGCAGTGCCTACAAGGGATTACATAGTGGAAATAAAAGCTAGGTTCTTGCGGTAAAATATAATCAACATGTGTGGATGCCTGTTGAGCTTAATAAGTGATATGGGTACTCATTTCTTAAATGAGATAGTTATAATTTCATTGCTAGAATTCATGGTGGCCCATCACAATACTACCCCTTATCACCCACAAGTTAGTGGGACTACTCAGGTATTTAACAAAATTTTGAATCACATGTTGACCAAGATTTGTGATGTGGGAAGAAAGGATTGGGATACCAAATTTTCTGTTGTGTTATGGTCATATCAAACAAACTACTTATAAGAGACTAAACAAGGCCAAACCTTTTCAATTGATGTTTGGCATGGAATTTATGTTACCTATTGAATTCATGTTACCATCGCTGCATATAGAGTGAAAAAGAGGGTTAGCTGATGAATAAGTGATTGAGGAGATGATTGACAAGTTGATGCAGTTGGATGAGAGGTGGGCTATTGCTCACTAGAGTTAGAAAATAGAAAAATCTAGTAAAAAGGTATGGTATGATAGACACATCAAGAACAAGTAGTTTAAGGTTGGGAAGATGATTCTCTTGAATGATTCCAAGTTTATGTGTCATCCTGGGAAATTTAAAGTCCATTGGTTGGGCCCGTACATTGTATCATATATACTTGATTCAAACACTTACCAATTACAAGTGTTGGATAAAACATGGTTGCTAGGCCATTTCAATGGGAGTAGGTTGAAGCAATACTATAAATAAGTATTATTTGTGTTTGTAAATAAGGAAGTATTGTCAGTTATCCTAGGATTTGCTTTAAAGAAGTTTCCTTTCTTTGTAATTCCCTTTCTCGTTGTTTTGTTGGTTGGTGTTGTTTTTTTGTGTGCACATTTGTGTGTTGGTAGCCACTTATTATTTCAAAAAAAATCTATGTGCAGAGGAACATGCATCCATTTTTGTGTGGGGTGGAGTGATGTGACAAGTGTTGAAAGCTATGGTTGTTGATGACCTGGGTTGAAAAATAAAAAAGACATAGATTGGAATATTGCGCGTAGAATATGTGAACATGAGAGAAGGATGGTGTCAAAAGGATTTATAGAAACCACATACAAGAATGAAAAGAGCAGGAACAACATGAGGTAGGTGATGTTAAGAAGAAGGATTATTACATAGAGGAATAATGCCTTTGGCACTATAAGCGAGCACGTAAGGATTTGTGCTCAATAAGGGTTTTTGTGCACCTAAATGTTTCTAAAAAATTTCACAGAGGAAAAGCGCTAAAGGTTGGCATTGGAAAAAATATACCTTTATTGCAAAAGGACATTGGTATATGACATAAAATTTATTGTGGAGAAAATTAAAATTTATAAATAGAAGATCGGGGGTGCATTATTCTTTACCTTTCGTTTTAAGTTATCAAAGAGCTCTCGTGAACTAGGGAATCCTTGCAAAGAAGGTTTGAGAATATTTTTGAAGATTTTTTTTTGTAGCTAGTTTGATCAGTGAACCAGAGTGGAAAGGAGTACACAGGCATAAGCAAATAAATTTGTGTAGAAGGATCCCATGGGTGTTGCGCCATCTTGTGGAAAAATGGTTTTCCAATTTAGGGTTGCATTACTAGGGCATGGGATTTGGAGGAATTTTTGCAAAGGAGTGGAGCTATGAAGTTGAGTAGAGCCAAGACCAAGAGAGAAGAAAAAGAGAAGTTCCCTGTATTGGATTCACTAGTAAGGAAGAAGCAAAGGGTGATAAAAGGTCAGACTATGGAGAAACACAAAGCATGGAGGCCAACAAGGATGATGAAGATGATGAAGAGCATGATGAGGCTCATAATCATCCTGCGTATGATGTACATAATTCGGTTGAAGGAGGAAATGAAGAGAGGGATGATAACAAGGAAAATTCTCATGACAAGGGGGGAGTGAGGAAGTAAACATGAAAGATCAAAAGACCCCGACCCTAACCAAGGAGCAGATGAATAACACTATAGAGAGGGAGGTAACAGGTATTATCCAAAAGTTAGTGGATCAAGAAGTAGACTAAATTTTATAAGAAGTGTTGAAGGAAACTAAGGAGAGTGCAAGTGTAGGAAAGGAGTATGGGAGCATTGGAAGAGACCCTAACTTAGCAGTAAGCTTCCCAACGATAGTGCGCATAGGTGGGAAGGGCACAGTAGTGGCACAGATACACGCTGTGAATTATATTGATGATCTAGGCAAGTTATTATGTGCACGCTTCCAAATTATTGTGCCCACCAACCAAATCCTCTCTTGGTATTCTTTTGATGATGAGGGGGCATACCCATGTATGAGAAAAAAATTCTCCTGCGCTTTTGAGTCCCATGTTGATGAGCCCAAGTTTGAGGTAAATCATGATGCATTGATGAAGACACCAGATGCCAAGGGAATAAACCCTCTTGTAAATTCCCATCAACTATCAGATGAGAAATTTTTCAATGTACTCAACAAAGTATCAGTGGATGTGGAAGCAAGACTCTTTTGTAGAAATGATAGAATAAGGGTCTTGGAGGAGGAGCTTCAAGAAAATAATGAGGAGATCATTGAGAGGGACAAGGAGATAAAATAGAATGAATTGATCAGTACGTAATTAAGGCATGAACTGAGGGATGAAAAGGCAAAGGTGCGTGAATTCCACAAGAAGATAAAGGCCATTTCAAATGTCATTATCTTGAATCACCAAGACTTGGCCTACTTGAGCAGAAATATGAGTCAACCTTGCACTTCTTGGAAGACTTGTCCTGCATCCTCACCATGGAATGGTGGTCGCTCGCATTAGAGTCGACAGAAGAGGAAATGGCATGCTAGAATGAGGAAGAAATTTTGAAGATTGGTGAGATAGTGACTCGGTACTCTAAGCTCCTTGCCACAACAAATACCACCACGTAGATGGTTGAAGTCATGTCTGACAACTATACCGCCAGAGATAAGGTAGTAAGCATATTGGTTGCTACACATGAGGTAGATCTGAAATAATTTCAAGAAAAGATCAAAGGCAATAGGGTAGAGCGTGATAAGATCCTAGCCTAAGTTGAGAAGAAGTTGGAATTTATTGAATCCTCATGGGGTTTGATTAAGAATAGGCTAAAGGAACTGTTGTTGCAGACTCACAACACCCCTGGATGTAAATCAGGATTCTAGGATGATGTTCAGGCATCCAGTGTGATTGCACAACATGGAATCCTTTCTCTAAGCGTGGGACTTGTAAAGATGAGAAAAGATTCTCCAGAGAAGGTTGGTTCCTATTCCTCTGCTCAGATGCACATAAAAAATGTAGAGGGTTTGCTAAAACCTAATCTAACTTGCCAAGGAGACGAGGTAAGAAAATGCATAGAATAAAACCTAAACTACAAAGGTGATGCACCGAGGAATGTTAGACACTCGTTTTACAAATTTAACACAGACCACATAGATGCAATACAAACACCATGCACAGGTAACCAAACTGCAATAAGAGATCAAAATGACAGCAATGAATACATGAGAGGGCCGAGAGTCAATCACAACACATATATTATTGCTCAAGAGTCGATACAGTACATTGCAGTGGCCAAGAGGCAAAAAGACTGTCATTACAACCCATATGGGAGGTTTGAAAAGCTCCAAAAATTCTCTGGCAAGCGAGGGAATAAGGGAGGATGTAAAACAAAAATGTCTGACCCCTTAAAGGAGCTCTTCTTTACAATATATATCAAGAAATGAGAGAGGGAAGAGAGAGGAAATCTAGAATCTGCCCTAACCACTTCTTGGTAGCATTTAAAATCATCTCATTATGATAGAAGTGGCGGATCCTAGCAAAACGGCGGGCTGTCTAATAGGAGTGGCGAGCTGTCTGCTGCATTAAAGTTGGTTGTTGAAGCATTACTTTTGTCTATCACCACAAGTTAGAGATGTTTTCTTAATTTTATCCCTCTAAACTACACCAAAATGTGAGATTGATCCCAGAATCATGTATAGAATTTCAACAGCTTTCCGTTGATATAAAGAACGTGAAAATCTGAGCTCTGGATCAAAAGATACGAAGGTCTGAAGATTTAGGGCACAAAAAAGGTGAAAACGGATTTTTAAATTTCTTTTCCCACACTCTGCCATTTGGATGACACGTGGCAGGCTCTGGTTCACTGAGAAATTTTCTCTCTCCACCTTTTTGCGGGCTTTTCTTGTGGGCCCCTTAAACTTGGACACATGGCACTATTTCATTGGTTCGGATCAGTGCTCAAAAACTCTCCCCTTTGACCTTTTGGACCTTTTTCCTTGGCGACACGTGTCATGCTGTGATTTGTCCACGGGCCTACCAGATTTTCACGTCCACCGCATCCTTTTGTCCCGGATGTCCCAGTGCTTCATGGGATGGAATCCTCTGATCTGCCTGAAATGGGCTTCCTCGTCCCTTTTCTGTCGGTGACACGTGGTGTAATTTGATTGGCTTTCGGCTCCTTCAGCTATCCGCGTCCCGCGCGCCCCCTTGTCCCACTTGTCCTTGTGCTGAAGTTTCCTATTTCAGCCAATCCGGCCGGTTCACGTCCTTCGCATCCATTTGTCCCAAATGTCCCAATGTTGTCTGGGACAAATTCTTCCGGTTCGCCCGATTCGGCCGGTTCGCGTCATCCGCGCACTCTTGTCCCGCTTACTCCCGGTAAAGGACTTGGACAAATTTTCTTTCTTTCGGCCGATTCGGGCATTTCGCGTCCATTTTTCCCAGATGTTCCTTTTCTATTTGGGCCGCCTGGAGGCTTTTTGGCTGATCTGGGCCTTCTGCGTATAATTTTTCCAACTATCCCAAAGGTGGCCTTGAGCAGGGCTTAGCCAATTTTACGATTTTCCCTTGAATCAATCTACTTGCTTGGAACTAAAAACTCTGATGCATGTTATCAAATTAACTCTGGGGGGTGAAATTTGGATAACAATTTGGCAACCTTTCGGGGTCACCTGCCTGTTAGGTAGAAGATCAGTGGCCTTTTAGCAATCTGTTGGGCATGGAGTCATAAGCAATAACCTGAAATGAGCCTGATGCTACAACTCCCTCTACGAGAGCACGCTGAACTGTAAAAAACTCAATCTAGGAGCGACAAAACCTGTACCAAAGCACTTAGGGAAACTGAAACCTAACTACAATAAGACAATGTGCATACGCACTTAGAGGAATTGAAATCTAGGCTAATATTTACAAGGGTGAACCTTTTATTTTCAGTAGCAATGTTTGAGATAGATTCCATTTACTGGAATCTGCAGTTCTTCACCGTCCAATGAGGCCAGAAAGCATTGCTACTCTTGCACTTCGTGACCATGTATGGGCCACTCCAAATGGCGTCAAATTTTGAATGCCTTCCCGGTTTTTCCCTGTCCACATCCCATTTCAACACTAGATCTCCAACTTGAAAAGATCTATCTTTGGCCTTCCTATCAAAGGTCTTCTTGATCAAAGCTTGATCCTTTTCCATTGCTTGGGATGCTTGATTTCTGATCTCCTGCAGCTCCATCAACTCTGCATACCTCACCTCCATGGGCTCAAATTCAAGTAACTCCAGTTGCTTCATGAGTTCCAATGTTGGCAACTCAAGTGACATGGGCAAGATTGCCTCTCTTCCATATAATAGCCTAAATGGAGAGTTACCTGTGGATCTTTTGGGAGTGATCCTATCAGCCCATAAGGATGATTTCAGCTTGGTATGCCAAGACTTCTGATTCTCATCAAGAGTTCTCCTAATGATCCTCAACAAGTTCTTGTTTGTAGACTCAGCCTGGCCATTACCCTGAGGGTAATAGTTCGATGAAGTGCTTAGGTAAATACCATTCTTGACAGCCCACTCAGTTACCTTAGATCCAATGAATGCCAATGCATTATTAGAGATTATTGTAGCAGGTACACCAAATCTGGTTGTTATTCCCTCATAAAAGTCTAAGATGCTAGACTCATTTGCCTCTTTGAGTGCTACTGCTTCTGTCCATTTGGTGAAGTAGTCTGTGGCTGTCAAAATCCATTTATGCCCTTGGCTTGAATTGGGATTAATGACTCCAATGAAGTCCAAACCCCATTGCATGAATGGCTTGTCAACTGAGATTGGATGCAATGGAAGGGCAGCAAAATTCTCTTTTCCTGTGAAGAATGCACAATTCTTACACCTCTTGATCCATGCGTAGCAATCGTTGAAGATTTTAGGCCAATAATAACCAGCCTTCATAATTTTTAGAGCTGTCACTCTTGGCGCAAAATGGCCACCAGCTGGTCCACCATGAAACTCTTCCAATACCCTTTGAATCTGACCTGTGCTAATGCATCTCAGCAGCACTCCATTTACATCTTTCTTGAACAAAACTCCATCAACAATGGCATACGGGACAGCCTGTAATCTGAAGTGTCTCCTTTGGGTCTTGTTCATCTCTGGGGGGCACTGGCCTGTACCTAGGAAGTGCATAATACCTTGGGTCTAACAAGGAATGGGGGAAGCATTGTCTTCTTCATGATTTCCGCTTGGCTCATGGCTGTCCTGGACTGTCAAAACAGCCTCTTCTTCGTTGCATACTTCCTTTTGCTTCCCTAAAACTAGCTGCTCACACAGTCCTTTCTTTCTTACCAGCTTGGTGATCTTGATCTCAATGTCATACTCCATGACATGGGTGATCCAACCTGCCCTTTTCTCATTCAAATCCTTGTTAAGGAGGAAGTCCTTAACTCTAGCATGTGAGACCAGCAACTGGACCTTGTTGTTTGAGACTAAATGTTTGAATTTCTTCAAGCTTCTGATTACTGCAAGTACATGCTTTTCAATAAAAGAGTACCTCACCTCGCAGTCATCTAGGCTCTGGCTAAAAAAGGCAATCGGTTGCTCATCATTATCTTTGTTCTGCTGTACCAGAATGGCAGAAATAGTGTCATCACCTCCAAATGCATAGAGGATGAAATCCTTGGAGAATTCTGGGTTGATGAGAGTTGGTGCTTGAGATATAGCTTCTTTGATTGCTTCAAAACTCTCCTTGCCTTCTGCTTTCCACTTAAAAGCCATGCTCTTTTTTAACATTTTGGTGATGGGATTGACAAGGGCTGCAAAATCTGGGATAAACCTTCAGACAAAATTGATCCTTCCCAAGAAACTTTGAAGAGCCTTCTTGTGACTTGGCAATGGCAGTTCTCTTATAGCTTCAACCCTCTCTGGATCAATTGACAGTCCCTCTTTCGAGACAACATGGCCAAGGAGCTTTCCTTCATGTGTAATAAAGATGCACTTCTTGGGGTTCAAAGATACTCCGAACTTTCTACACCTCTGAAACACTTGCCTGAGGTGAAAGAGATGGTCTGCTGCATTCTTTGAGAAGTCAGTGATATCATCTAGATATATCAGCACTATCTTGTTGATCAAGCCTTTGAATGCCATGTCCATTGCCCTTTGAAAGGTAGCACCAGCGTTGGACAGCCCAAATGGCATCTTCTTGTAAGCATATGTGCCCCATTTAGTTGTGAAGGTTGTCTTGAATTGGTCTTCTTCTTTCACCATCACCTAATTATACCCTGAGTAGCCATCTAGGAGAGAGAATCTCTCTGAACCGGATACTACCTGCAATATTTGTTCCATTGAAGGAAGTGGGTAATGATCTTTAAGAGATGCTCTATTGAGGTCTCGGAAGTCCACACACAACCTAATTTCTCCGCTTTTCTTCCTGACCGGAACCAAGTTAGCAACCCAGCTTGAGTGCTTGATCGGGAATATAATGCTTGCCTCTATTAACTTATTTAGCTCTTTCTTCATTAGAGGTTCAATGTGAGGGTTAATAGGTCTCTAATTCTACCTGATGGGCTTAGCATTTGGATCTAATTCTATGGTATGTTGTGCCAAATTCGGATTGAATCCTCTCAAGTCTTCATAGCTCCAAGCGAAGACATCTGGAAATTCTTGACAAAGCTGTATGAAATCTGATTTCTCCTGCTCAGTGGCCACTTTACCAATTTGAAGTGTTTTGCCTTCCCCAACCGGAATTGGCTCTGAATCTTCCCTCTTGACCTGTATGCTATCCTTTTCTTTACGAAACTAGTCGTTAGGGTTGAAGATAGACTCCAATGTTACCAAACCCTTGGGAAGCTTGTTTGTCCGTAGCTGCACTACTTGATCCCCATACTGCTGCTCTAGTCTATCCTGATTCCTAGCTGAGAATTCAGCTTCTTCTTATAAAAAATTGACGAACTGTTGATCGTTTTCAAACACCTACCAACTAGTGTTATTATCTGGAACTGTTGGCCTCACAATCACATGGATATGTGGCTGTGTTTTTTCCCTTTTGATGTTGTCAACCACATCAAACGATTTCTCCAACTGCTGTGAGCCTATCCGTGGCTTTATTTTTCTTCCTGGGTATGGACACAATGTTGAAAGCTTCAAAATCCTCAATGAGGTCCCATACCCTATTCTTGTAGCTCCTCAGCAAGTCAGCAAGTCATTCTTCATAGCATGTTGTCCCCTAACTTGGTTGACTGATTAGCTCGCTATCCCCCGAACACCTGCAAGTTATTTATCCCTTTTTTTCCTAGCCCAATGAAGTCCATGAATCAAGTCCTCATATTCAGCTGTGTTGTTTGAACAAGAAAACTAGAAATGAAAAGACGAATAATATTTGATGCCTTGAGGTGAAACAAGCATGGCTCCACCTCCTGCACCTTGCCTACTCCTTGATCCGTCAAAAAATAGCTGCCATACCTCATTGTCATCATTATGGCTTGGCTTGGTGATGCTAGGAACAAGTTGAATTTCTTCGTGTATACAATAGACTCCCAGCTCAGATTCTTCTACTTCTTGATAGGGATCAAAAACATGTATCTTGTTTTCCCATTCGTCAAGAGTTAGGTCCGGGATACTTCCAACCTTGGTGTCAGCCTCATCAGTACTAGGGTGATATTCTTGATCAAATGCTGAGCAATTGGCATTAATCTGAATTGGAGTGTAAGGCTCAATATGGAAGTTTGCAATAGGTTCAGACCTAATTGTAGCCTTAGTTCCATACCTTGTTCTAAATAGCATGTGGGACCAATCAACAGACAAATACCCTCCAATATTGGCTGTGAAGTCCCTTGACAAGCAAAGGGCAAAGAGTGGTGGAAGGTCTATGATTGATATATCTTGTAAGACAAAAACATTTGGACATGCATGCAAGGTAAGACTCAAGTTTTTAATCACTCCAACTATTGCTATTACTGTCCCATCCAATTGCACTACCCCTTTAGATATTACTTCATATTGGAGACCCAGCTGATCAACTATTTGCTTGGGCATCACTGAGCTACTTGCCCCGGAATCAATCATGTAATTGTGTACTAGTTTATCCCCAATGATTAATGAAACATAGAAAGGAGGGGGCTTCAACATTTTACCTTGTTGCCCTCCATGGCTTCCTTCAAGCTAGGCAGTATTTGTAAGCACTTTGTCTTGCATCTGAACCTGCTGATTCGAAGTTGTCCAATCCTTCATGGCAGCTTGCAGCAGATCTCTTTGTCCTGGGATGGATAGGGATTCCCACATTGATATATTGACGTTAGTATTCTTCATTTGTTCAATGATACTGAATGGGGATGAAGTATCCTTTTGTTGTCCCTTGGTTTGTACATTCACCCCTTGCACATGGGCAGCAACAGCTGGCATTTGAGTTGGTCTAGGGGCTGTTCTTGGCTGTCCTTGTGCACTTGAAACTGGACTTTGCTTGTCAATCATTTGTGGAGCCGTGGAAGGTTGTGGATTGGCTAGGGCTAATGGTTGTTCTTCACCCAAATTTCTCCTCTTTGACCTTGTGTTGGCTGCAACACCTTGAGAGATTACCTGATTCATGCCAAAGAAATCTTCCGCTTGCCAGTTCACCAACGTGGTGTCATTTGGGGCTGATTGCTATTGGAATGTTTCTTGTTGTTGACTGTTTCCTTGACTGCCCTTGCCCTCCACACCAGTAGTTGTCACCATCAGTGCTTGATTGAGAGCACCATTGAAACACATGGATTGGTTATGAGGCTCGTTACATGGAAAGCACCAATCATATTCCTAAGCAATGTTGTTCTGTGTTGGCACTAATGCCTTAGAGGCAGATATAGCATTTGGATTGTAGGGCTGGAATGGTCTATTAGTGGGAGGCCTTGTTTGATTCACATTTGCAACTAGATTAGGTGGTCTTTGTGGTTGGTATGGCTGCCTATTAGGCTAAGCTTGAGGTTGATAGGAAGGTCTGAAACCTTGGGCTTGTTGCCTCTTAATAGTAACCAGCTCATTTCCCAAATTTTGCAACTATTTCATGACCTCTTGGAGTTCATTTGAAGCACTTGGAGATGAAGTGGAAGCTTCATTTGAACTCTGATTTCTAGGAGTGGGAATAGGAGCCAAAGTGGGTGCTTGACTAGTGCTTGGATTTTCTAAGTTTGGATACAAGGGCATGGGAGGCCTAGGAGCCAGTTTACCAGCTTGAATAAGACAGTTTTTGGCTCTAATGGCAATGCTATAAGCCATAGGGATTGTTGTGCCTCCCATGGACTGAATTAACATAGAAATATCAGAATTCAAAGCTTTAAGGTAATATAGAAAAGTACCTTCTACTGTTGGCCTGACTGCCACTGGAATCCTATCCCAAGACCTTTGAAATCTGAAGTTGAAGTCAGATCAGCTGCTCGTTGGAGGTTCTCTTGATAGTTGTCAGCTACTCCAAAAGAGACAAGTTGTCTCCCTTCTCTCCAAATTGCTCGTGAAGTGCAATACACAGCTGATTCCAGTTTGTGATAGAACCAACTCCAAGGCTCCTAAACCATTGTAATGCTTTACCCTTGAAGGAAGATGCCAGTAACTTGACAGCCACTTGCATTTCATTAATTTCATGGATTGCACAAAGGTTAGAAATATCTTTAACATGATCACCTGGAGTAGTCTGATTTTCTCTGGTGAAGTAGGGAATGTTCTTCAAGGCTGCGATAGGAACTGGATGTTGTGCATTGAGAGCAAGTGGGCTGCTGCCTATGAAGTTGACGTAGGGATTGTTCTGAGCCATTCTAATCGGTCTTAAAACCCTTGTATACTAAATGAAAGGCCTGTCAGGTGGAGAAGTTGAGAGAGTTCTGTTTGGTGGAGATGGAGACCTTTGAATCCTTCTTCCTCTTTGCCTTCTTCTTGGAGATAACTGCAGGTATTCAAACAACACTTCTTCTTCTCCAACTCTTGACCTTGTGGTGATTCTTCTCATGAGTTTTCAGGCCTGCACTGCTGAAACCAGTTGATTCTTCCCCTTGGAGTCACTAGATATGCAGATAATAGCTCTTATAAGCAAGAAAACTACAGCAGATGCATATCAACTTTGCTGCAATAAAAATAAGACCTCTAATACCCACCAGGCATGCCAAAACTGTTGTTGCAGACTCACAGCACCCCTGGATGCAAATCAGGCTTCTAGGTTGATGTTCAGGCATCCAGTGTGATTGCACAACATGGAATCCTTTCTCCAAGCGTGGAACTTGTAAAGATGAGAAAAGATTCTCCAGAGAAGGCTGGTTCCTATTCCTCTGTTCAGATGCACATAAAAAATGCAGAGGATTTGCTAAAACCTAATCTAACTTGCCAAGGAGACAGGGTAAGAAAATGCATAGAATAAAACCTAAACTACAAAGGTGATGCACCGAGGAATATTAGGCACTTGTTTTGCAAATTTAACACAGACCACATGGATGCAATACAAACACCATGCACATGAAGTAGGAGTCGCAAAGTGGGTAATGAAGAACATGCAGACATGAGCACCTAAAGACCAGGATGTAGAAGAAGAGCATGTTGAGGAGCACGAGGATAGATTATTGCACACGATCACGAGGATTGGCAGCAGGCCAAAAATAGAAGTTCCAAGTTATTTTGGGGGCTTAGATCGAGAAGAACTTGTTGACTAGATTGTCGAAATGGAGAATTACTTCCAGTATAAAGGCGTGGAAGATCGGATGAAGGTGAGATTTGCCTGTATTAAGTTAAAAAGTCATACATCTTTGTGGTGGGAACACATGTAGACTAGGAGAGTGCATAGAGGCAAAGACTAGATCAAGAGTTGGGATAGATTGGTGACAAAATTGAAGGCTAAGTTCATGCCTGTGGATTACCAATCACAGACAAGTGCAAAATCTGCGTCAAAAGGAATCGAGTGTCAAGAAGCACAAAGAAGAGTTCTATTGGCTCACTATCTGAGCAGGGAGGACAACCCAGAGAAGATATCAAGGTAGGTTAATGGATTACACATTTCCATTCAAGATGAGTTTAGTATGATAAGATTAAGATTTGTGGAGAAGGCCTATTAGTTTGCAGTGAAGGTGGAGGAAAAGTTGTCCCGAAGACAACAAAGCATTGCACGAGGGAAGCGTAAGTTCTTGCGTAGAAGTGGACATTTGCGCAATGATGCACATAATCATGAGCACGAAGGTGAAGCGATTTCTTTGGATGAAAATAGTCATGCACAAAGAGGCAGAGGCAGATCTTTCAGAGGAAGAGGACGCGGAAGACGTAGAAGATTTGGCAGAACCTATTTTTTGTGGTGGACAAACTAGACAT
This sequence comes from Taxus chinensis, assembly GCA_019776745.2. NCBI lineage: Eukaryota > Viridiplantae > Streptophyta > Pinopsida > Cupressales > Taxaceae > Taxus > Taxus chinensis. Next base: position 93,381,822 of record CM034146.1, read on the forward strand.
CATTCATTTAAGTATCCACGAGCCATGCAAAGCAATAGTAGTGATGTTGGGCCTAGTTTCATCCACAATTCCAGTTTTTGCGTGAAGATCAGAGCTCTATTTGTGCTTGAAGGTCTCGCCCCAAAGCACAGTAAAGTTGCCTGAAGGACATCATTTTAGACAGAACTGCAAGGGTTGAATGTTAATCGTGCATCTAACTACACGAACAATTAACATACATATATGCAATAATGCTATGTAACACATCATAGAACACAAGAAACATCCATAATATGCATAGCGATACACTATTACAAACATTGTACACCAAATACGTGTACCAAACTCTAACCATGAAAAGTTGCCTGAGACCTCCCAGCAACAAAACCTGTACAAAATATCTTTCACCTCATCAGTGTCCTTGAATTACAAATATGACTACTATTTATAGTTTGCGACACACTGGTATATTCTTACAAATATACTTTTGTTCAACAAGAATCCAACTAGCACACATTATTTGTTTTTTGCAATACCTGATCATCCATTGATCGTTTACTCCCGCACTGCCACATGCTCCAAACCGGTGTATTTTCGTGGATCTAGCTGACTTGCACCTGTGTCTCACTCACGCTTCATGGCCACCTATTCATTTGTGTTTGTTTGCTCAAAACCCCTAATCAACATCTCCCCACACTACATTTCTTGTTTGTCCTTAAACAAGGTTTTACGTTCCCTCTCTACAAAAACTAAAGAATCAATCTCCACAAAGAATGAAGAATATAATCTCCGCAAAAAATCAAAATAATCTAAAGAATTACTCTAGAACCTCCAGGGCCTTAACCTTCAACAAAAGAATTATGTTGGCCCACTTATCAACCTACTCAACCCCCTCCCACTTTCTTGTGCAGCCTTTGGAAATTCTGTTTGGCAAATCCTCCGCCTTTGCTCCAAGTCCTATAAGCAAAGCTTATAGGCACGTTTTATTCCTCTTGTAAATTGCCCACGGTGGCCTTTGGGGTTTTGTTGGCACTCATAGCCTGGCCCTTATATTCAATGAGCTCATCCACGATGGTGTCATGCTCATCTCGTTGCTTAGCTTCGATTTTTCAGGCTTCTGATCTCAACCTCCTTCATGCAGCCTTATCTAATTTTGCATTGAACTTACTACAGAAGGCTTTATTTGCTTCAATTATGCTCTTCTACCTACCCTCCACAATAGTCAAGCAATCAAAAATTTCCAACAATGTATCAACTTGTGCCACTGCTCTCTATAGGGTGTCCTAAACTTGTACAAAACTAGCAAATAAATCCAATAGTGCTTTTATTTCGGTGGCGGTATCTTCCACCGATCCCTCCACAACTTTGTACCTACCCACAAGTTTTTGATAACAACTATTTGCAATTGGTCCAAGGAGGACATGCCCTGCACAGAAACCCCATCACCTATCGAAGGGTGGGTGGTGGTAACTTTCTAGTCCATCTTAATTATTCAGCGATGCATCTTTGATAACTCTGATCCCTTTGGCTCATCCATCCCTGCAATGTGCTTATTTGCTAAGCAAAAAGTACCTTTTCCCTTTCCAAGCGCAAAACTCTCCGGTTCTAAATTGACATTAAACTCAACCTAACCAACCGATGCCTTAGGAACTTCAAAAACCAACAGAGGGGATATCAACTTCATCAACCTCTACAAATTGGCATCCACATACTCACTCCCGAGGGATCAACTCCTACGTGATTAACTCCCCCTGTCCATGAGAACTCTCGCCTTGCTCCATTATTGCTCTTTCAGATGGAGCTCCTTGCAACACCTCCTCCTCACCACCATCTTTTCCAAGGGTTTGCTCCTCCCTCATGGCTGATGGCTAACGGACCTACTAGAGGTCCCATCGCTTCCTGCACTATACTCCTCTTCTTCCTCCTCATGGGTCTTGTTGGCAGGATTTTGTGTCGCTAAATATTTTCATAAATGGCTCAATGGAGGCGATGTAAAATCCACCACAATTAGGGAAAATCACCTATTGACAGGGAAAGTTCTTCTACTTTTGAGATGGGCAGTTCCTTCGTATGATAGGGGTATTTGGGTTTTTGGTGCTTTTAACCGTAAAGCACAAAAGAGGCAAAACTGAGAAGAAGAAAGAAAGGAGAGAAAAGAGAAAAAGGGGGGATGGAGAAACCCCACAGCAGAATAGGAATACAGAAGTCTGATCGGATAACTCCAGAAAAACATAAACTGAAAACCTCTCCTTCACATGGAAAATAGAACTCAACAGCAGTTGTACAGGAGATAGGAACCAATCAAAAGCTCAAAGTCCTTAGGGTTAATACAAATTATGCGGATATGGCACAAAGACCACATACAAGAATAGGCAACACAAAGTCTGCATATTAATGCATCACGCACAATGAATTCACATTAAAAATGTATCTCCAGTTATGAATAGTAAACAAAGTTCACAATCAGAAGATAAGCACAATAAATTGGTTCTCATTCCATTTTCCATGGAATTGAGTCAAAACAGATATACACAAAGTTGCAGCAGTTCATTTCTCCATTCACAGAAAAAGAGGGAAGATGGCCAGCCCCTTTTACAATAGTGATCAATCCTTTTATAGGCACATTACAAAAAGTAGTTAAATAACCACTTTATAACTTAGCCTGCCCCTTGACTCAAATAACTTGAGTTCTCTTTATAATCAATTAACTACATTGTTTTAATTAATTCAAAAGTCAATTAATCAAATTTTGACTGATTTCTTGGTGACACTGAGAAATATGCAGCAATTCCTCCTTGTAACAGCTAATTTGCAAAAATGGAGGATTGTTCCATCTAGAACCACCATGAGAGATGGAGAATCCGGAGTTTGAATAATCCATATTCATTGGTCTGAAGTAGATGTTGAACATGAGGCTCACACATGAAACCAAAATTTGTCTCCGTGAATCAAAACCAAGTCTCAAATGGCAGTTTGGCATGAGGCTCTGGATTATTTGCAATCGAACTGTGTTATCATTAAAAACAAGTTCAATTCAATCAAAACATTCTCTCCAAACGGATTTGATCCTTTAACATATCCAAGAAGTAGAGAAACAATGTGGAATCATGAATTACATCATTCCAGCATTTGATCAAACACTTTGCAGACATTCACCAAATGCTTCATAATTCTTCTTTTTTCTCTGCTTTCACGGTTTCGTGACTCCAGATTGCAAAGCAATGAATACATACACCATATGAATGATTTGGGAGGCATATGAGACCATGAAAGGGTTAGCAGAAGTAAATGGTTTTATATGCAAATTTCCTAAGAAACCCTCTGGAACCAATAAAATAAAATAGACCACAAAACAGAGCGAACATAGAGTCAAATTGGAGGCACCTGGGAAAGAAGTGACCAGCCAAAATTTCATGGCATTTTGTTGAGAAAATCATGAGTTATGATCAAATTTGTCCCCATGGATGCGTAGGAGAAGCTACAGGAGACCTGGAGCATGGAGAACAAAGCTTTGGTTTGAAATGATTTTAAATGCTTTTATAAACTCCTCCAAAAGTGCATCTTGTATTTGACTGGTTAACAAAAAAGGAAGCGCGCATGTAGAAGGAAATAGGGACTAAAACAAGTGCAAAGGCACTTCTTAACATGTTTGGGAACTAACAGTGCATAAAGCACACTTCATACACGCTTTGGGAACTAAACTCGTCTTATGCCTTAAAAAACTGCCGCAAGGTGCATCCTCCTTCCAAACGCACTTCACATGGTGTTTACAACTATTGACGATTATCTTTGCGGATGAACCATCAGATTCGTTGCATACCTTAGGTTAGTGGGACATGCACCCTGAGGTAACCTCCAGATTTTAAAGAGGTTGGCTCTTCTCTATGGTGTGAGATGAGGGTTAGAGAAAAATGAAACATAGCACAAAACTAACAGAAGCGATGCGCCGAAAAAGAAGAAATTTAATCAAGAAGAAATTTGCCTGAAACTGGAAAAGGTGAGCACTGAAAAGGGTGGACGAAATGCACCACAGGCCAGAGATAGATTCACACATAACACCAATGCAAAAACTCATTAAGCACAACTTCCAAAACCCGTAATGAACATTTAGTGATATGCACAGTATACTGACAGTGAATAAAGGCTATTAGAGATGATAAAAACATGCAAAGGATGGATGAAACACATCACATGACATATTATATTGCTCCAAAATTATGCACAGTATAACAATCAACAAGTAAGAGGCAAGAATGCCATTACAGAGCTTCAAGAAGAAGGCTTGGGCTCCCTGTTCATCCCCCTAGCAGGGAAGAAATAGGGGAAGAGAAGAAACATGACTCCCTCCTCAAATATGAGATTGAGATTACAATATATAGAATCACAAAGAGAGAACCGTGAAATCTCTAACTTACTTTTCCAATCATTTACAAGATGTAATAAATGAGTTTAATTAATGGCATCTTACTTGTAAAATACCCCCATGTTGTCCCATGACCTATAGAAGTGAAATAAAGATGCCCATTCTCATTAAATGCATTCCCCAACCACTTTCCAACTATCGCTTTGAACTGGGCTTGTTTTCCTTAAAAATCACCATCAAAGCTTCATCAATTTCTGCATTTCTTGATTGTTGTGTGTTGTACTTGGTTTATTGGATCTGGAGATGTTTATTTTATTTTCACCCACCTACTCTTACTAAAAATATGAAATCTTTTGAAAATAAAGGATGTTGAGAGATTTCTGAAAAGTCCAATTTTGTGAAAATCGGAGTTCTGGGTCAAAAGTTATGCTCGTTTGAACTTTGGGGTCACGCGTTCCACGCGGGCTCTCACAATATTTTAAAAGATCTAATCATTTAAATTCTTGGTTGGATTTATGATTAATCCTACATTGAATTGACCTATCTCTAATCTTTTGCAACCCGCTTTGGGTTCAAAGTCTATCTATGTTGAGCTCCACATGGAGGCCAAGCGCATCTCTAGGGTCTCCACATTTCTTGCACCTATTGAAAGTGCGCCGAGATAACACACAACACCTTTCATGGCTCCTTTTTATTTTCCTGAGTTGATTCACTATGGGCTTCTCTTTTGACTCTTCAAGTCATCTTTCTTCATTTTTTCACGATGATTTGGCCAAGTCCTTACAAAATGCCGAAGTCTTGAATCACCTCGCATTAGTCTGAGATTCTCAATATTATCTTGATCAATCACAGTAGTAATCTACTTATTATCTAATTTCGACAGGTGGTCGAGGAAATTAGATAACTATATCAAAATAAATTTTAAACAAAATTGATTGAAGATCTTGTATTATTATTTATATAGAGTTCAAGGATTATTTTCATAAATTTAATTGGAACTTTGTAAAAAGTTTTTTAAATAAAATTTTCGTTATATGTGCACATGATTGTTGAAGAATTTTCAACTTTTCCTTGTTCTAATTTAAGATTTGTACATAGACCAATTCTTCAAAAACAATCAAGTTTTCCTACACACTCAAAAAACTTAAACAGGCTCTGATACCATGTCAAAAAAATGAAGACAAATATTAATTAAATATTTATCACTCAAATTTCCAATGATTATAGTTCTCAAATATACATGAATTAAATATTAAATTAAAAAATTAAAATAACTAAGTAAAAAACTAAACATAAATCACAAAACAATAAAACACAAAATTTCATGTGGGAAACCCTTTCGGTAAAAACCCCAAAAAATCACTTATCTATCAATATGAGAACTATAATTTCACCCAACACTCCCACAATCTCCTCGGGTCCCACCACTCTTCCAACCTTTTCACAATTTCAATAAATTTGTAAAATACATAAATCTTGAATCTCGGGTGTCTCCTCTAAAAAATGAGATCCCTTATTAAATAGGGATAGTGAAAATGGTTTACACAGGAATGCATCGTTTCACCCAACATTGATTTATTTAAACAATTTTTAAATAAAATTCATTCACATAAGTAGATTGTGGTGACCTGACATTTTTTATTAATAAAAAAAATTGGTGGGTTTAATTAATTGTAGATGACCACTTAATATTACAACCCTAACATTAAGGCTACTGATCTTTTATCTAGCAGGTAGATAGCTGCGTTGAGTCACAAAATTATTTTCCAAAATAACCCCTATGTTATTTTGACAACTTCTAGATTTAGATTTGGAACTTAGGCACTTTTTTTTTGAAATACCCAAAACATTATAAATTAGTGTTTCACAGAATGATGGAACTTAGTGTTCCACGAGTTCTCCTAATGCACGGAAAAAAGAAATTAGTTCTAATGACTTAGGTTAAATTTTGGTGAATTCTTGTTCTTCTGTGATAATAGTAAACATGGATAGTTCTTCACAAGGGAAAATGAAACATGAGTTTATCTCAACAAGAGTCACACACATGGAGGAAAATCCATGAGGAGCCATGAACAAAGAGAGTAGTTGTTGTGTTAAATGGACTCTACAAGTCCATGGAACAAAGGAATTAAATTTCAAGACCTTGGTATATTACAACAAAGAAAAGGTTGTGATACTTGAGGAACATACCACGAGAAGCTGCAGAGTAAAGGAATTGAAGTTTGGACACAGCCAAGGTTTGAAACTGCAAGAACACTAACTCAATATTGTGCATGTTTTTCAAGGAATGGTGTTCATATTATAAATATTGTCATTGATTTCAAAGGAATACTAATAAGTATCTCTTATGCTAGGAATGTTGTCATTGATTCTTACACTTGTGCTCATCTTACAAAAGAGATGATTTAATCTTAATTTTGCATGTCGTGTGCCAAACAAAATTATTTCATAGTGTTCCATGGTTTTTTGTAGTGTTTCATGAGTTATATAATGTTCCGTGGAAGTTTGTGGCGTTTCCTAGGTTTCTCTATTATTCCATAGATTTTAGAGTGTTCCACAGGTGTCTATAGTGTTCCACACGTTTCAGAGTGCTCTCTGGGTGTCTAGTGTGTATGGCGGCTTGGTATAGTGTCTCGCATATTGAAGGATCAAACTAAAGTGTTTTGTGGTCTAAAATAATACAACTCAACAAAGGATTTATGTTGCATATTGAAGAGAATGTCACAAAAGTCAGAAGTGTGGAGAGATACAAAGGAGGATAGGCACACAACAAAGGAATAACTCTAGAATGTTCAAAAAAATTCATGATGGTCATGAAATGTCACAGGACACAAAGAAAATAGGTATGTCCATGGGAGTCATTGATAAATTCAAATATTCAAATTTCAAAATAAGCTAAAGTCGACTCATGATGAATATTCTAAAAAGGGTTTTGACTTATGAAAAGTCATATATATTAATGAAATAAACATGGTATATAAGTTTGATTGCCAATTCATGTGTATGCTCACAGTATTATGTGTAGTTTTGAAAAAAAAGTAAAATAGCAATAAGAAAAGAGTAGTTAATGAATACATATTAAGAGGATTAGAAAAGAAAGAGGAAGAGAAAATTCAAACAGATTAGAAATTCAAGTTATTGAAGAATATTGAAAAGTGAGAAGTGCATAAGTAAAATGTAAAGCACATGTATATAAAAATAGTAAGAAGAAGTAAAGAGTTATCTATATGCCATCATTAGTTTGAAGAAGTGACTATAGTTGGTGGATAGTTTGATTGCTGAGTTGATACTCGACATTAGGGATTGGTGTCTTCAGTGGGTTGGTGCTCATAAATCACAGTTGATTTAGTGCTTGACATTGGGGATTGGTGTCTCTAAGGGGTTTTTTCTCAAAAATCATAGTTGAGTTGGTGCTCAGCATTGGGGATTGGCATCTAAAGTGGGTTAGTTCTCACAAATCACAGTTGAGTTAGTTCTTGACATTAGGGATTGGTGTCTCTAGTAGGTATGATCCTAAAAACATTTGTAAAATAATTAATTTGTTGGTTATATTTGGATAGTGCTCCAATTAGTATTTTCTATGTGGTTTTCTCCCAAAAGACTTTCCACATAAATATTATGTTATGCAAATGTTATATATTGTGTAATTATTGGTTATGAATGTTAAAGTTTAAATTATAAGAATTGGATAATACTGATTCACCCCCTCTTAGTATATGTGTGTTTTCTACATTTGGTATCAAAGTGGGTTCCTTCAAAATAGTCTAACCACTAGAACATAGATCTCAGAATTATTCATGGAGATTCAATAAGGTTTCTCCTCAAACAAGGCTCCATTATTTTTTGGAATCAATTTTTCCTTTTGGAATATAAGGATGTGCACCTATCTAATGGATCTAGGGTTTGATATATGACAATCTGTTGTTAATGGTTATACAACTCCAAAAACGCCTCCAATAGATCACGCTAAAAAGAAGGAAAGTGAAAGCAATGTAAAAGTTATGAATGTTATATTGAGTTGATTGTGTGAGGAATTTTTTTTTCAAAGTAATGCATTGTAGTTTAGTAAAGTAAATTTGGGATAAGCTCAAAATTATCTATGAAGGAGATGATAAAGTCAAGAAATCCAAACTTCAAATACACAGAGGTTTATTTAAGAGTTTAAATATGAAGGATGATGAAAACATTACAGCTTACCTTCTTTGTTTGGATGCAGTTTCCAATACTATTAGAGGACTTGGTGAAGAAATTAAGGATTAATCTATTATGTAAAAAAGTGCTAAGATATCTTCCTCTGAGATTTGATGCCAAAGTTTCTGTTATCGAAGATTTGAAAGACTTAGCTATTCTAACAATGGATGAACTACATGGAAATCTCATATCATATGAGATGAGAACTAAAAGTGATAAATCATCTAAGAGAGAAGTTATATTTAAAGCATCAAATAAAGTGAAAGTCAAGAAACCTAAACCACATGATGGCTCTAACAATGATTCAGATGAAGACGAAGATCATTTTTTCAGAAGGCTGAGGAAAGGGTCTAGAAAATATAAAAGTAAGTTACCATTCAAATACTTTGATTGTGGTGAAATAGGACATTATGCCAACCAATGTTCATATAAAAACAAGGATGATAAAGAAAAAAACTTACAAGAGAGTAACATGTATTATTAATCCAATAAGAATCATATGAAAAGAAGATTTAAAAGTAAGAAGAATCTCTACAAGCACGCGAAAACCCTCTACACCAAAGAGGAAAGTAACTCATCTAAAGAAAGTGATGAAAGTATCTCTTCTAATGATAAAGATGAATCACTAATCATGGATTTATAAATTATGGAAAGAAAAAAAGAGATAGATTTAGAATATGATGAAGATACTAAATTGAAGTTGATTTAGATCTTGAATGTGAACTCATTTCTTCCCTAGAAGAACTTGAGAGCCTAAGAAAGAAAAATTAAAAATGAAACCAAAATTTTCAGAAACTATAAGATTAGTATGGTGCCTTAAAATCAAATTACAATAAAACCATTATTGATCTAAATATTCAAATAGAAAAAATGAAAAAATAGATGAGGATGTGAAAATATAGTTGAAACAGAAAGAATTATATTTTGAAAAACTAGAATGTGAAGTTGTTTCCTTAAGAAATGAACTTGAGAAATTAACTACCAATTTGAATAGATGTCTCAAGTTTGAAAAATATATCTAAAGTTTTATAAAACATCATCAATAATGAGAGGTACCTTTTATCAAAGTAGGTCTTGGGTATAGTTATAATTCTGTAACAAAAAATACCAAAGAGTCTTCAAATATGACAAGTCCTAAGACATCAAGAAGTTATGCAAATGCACTTAAAAATTATACTAGAGATGAGAACTGCAAGAAAGAAAAATCCCATGACCCTTAACACACAAGCACTTTAAGTTGAAGAAGGGAAGAAATTCATGTTCCACACAATACTCCTCCAAAAGACAATAAAGATACAACAAGAAGATCATCTCTCTTTTAAGGTGACATTAAAATATCTTGTTTCAATATTCCTTTTATGGATATTATTTTTCATACAACTAGTTTGGTCATAAGGTAACATACTGCAAATCTCATGTAAGAATTTTTGATATGAAGAAAAATGAAAATTATATGTGTCCTTAATTATAAATTATAACTCATTTACACCTATAATCAATTTTAACAATAAATGTTATAAGTGTCACAACTTTGGGCATAAAGCTCGTGTTAGTGCAAAATCACAGCACCCCTAAATGAGTCGTCAGATCTACTTTTCTAAGGAAGATTCATTTAGGGTGATTCAAATAAAATTAAGTTTTTCCCCAACGTGTGGGACTTTGCAAATGGAAAAAACTCTCTAGATTAAAGGTTGGTTCCTATTCCTCTATTTACGTGCATACATGGAAACTTGCAGAGGACCTGTTCCTAAACATAATCTAAGTTTTACCAAGGAGACAAGGATAAAAGGAATACAAGAAATCAAAACTAAACTACAAGGTGATGCACCAAAGGAATGATGAACATCAGTTTTGCTGATAGACATAAACCAACAAAATGCATACAATAATCAAGCACAGATAACCAGATTTATAATGAAAGAGCAAAGGAGACAAGAAAGGATCTAAAATTGATTAAAAAAAACGTATTTTATTGCTCTACATATAGATACAATGCATTAAAAATGGCCAAAAGGTAGGAAATGTATTGCAATTTAAATGTAAGGTTTGAAATCCATGAATTCCTTTGCTAGATTGAAAGGGGAGCCTGCAAAAACAAAAGAATGTCCAACCCTTTACAACGATTTTCGACGCTGCTTTTATAGACTCAACACAGAGGGGAGAAAGAGAGAGAAGCGGGAAAAAAAATTCAAGCTCAACCACCACTATCAATGCCTCCTAAAAAATATTCCCCCATATTTTTCTTGACTGCATCAACCACTGGTTCGATGCCTTGAAGGAGGAGGAAATGACAGAGCAAATCGAATTTGATCTGGTTGTTGGGGAGAATTAGATCCTACATTAATGTCCCTGATAATGTTTCTCCATTTTTCTCCCACCTAACCTATCCAAACTTAAATTTTTAGATCTCCATGGTGTAGATGAGGCCGAGATCTTTCCAACGGTGTCAGATTTGCAATATTTCAAGCCCCGAGTTGAAAGATATGCCCCTACAAAATTTGTATCGGGTCCATAAAAAATGGGGGGAAAACCAGTTCAAAAAATGGGCCCCCTTTTTAATATGGGAAATGTGGAGGGCTAGCATTTATTTGAGGGTGGCCTCTATATTTTGCTCTTGGAATGGCATGGGGCTGACACATGGCTTCCTCCACCAGCCTGCTCAATTTCTATGTTTTTTGGCTAAGTCCTTTGCTTGGTGGGGTCATATTTCTTGACCAGGGACACGCGATGGTCTGGCACTTGTCTAGAAACCCTCTCTTTAATCGACCCTTGAGTTAGTGTTGTTTGAACACTTGGCACTCTCTGTCACCTTGCCACAATGCATTGACTATTCAACCCAACTTTACCCCCCTCTTCAAGACTGGTTGCGTGGAGGCTCCGCACTTGCTTAAAATCCTGATCAAGATTCGCCTCTGAAGGAGCATCGGGTTGACACTTGGAAGCCTTCACAAGTCTTAGACTTTTCAATGACCTCCCTCTTACCTTTTGGGACCTTGGGCTACATGGCAAACCGGTGCTTGTTTGAGCCTCCGCTTTTAGATTTTCCTTTAGAGATGCACCACTTGGACACGTGGCAGTCCCCGCTAGTGCTTCTATACTTAGCCAATTTTTGAGGCCCTCCTTGTCCACCTTTTGACCTCTGTTGACCATTTTCTATGTGGACGGCTAGCACAAGTTTGAGTCTCTGCCTTGGGCTCCCATTTTGGATTTTTGATGAGCTGACACCTGACACCTTCTTGCCTAGTCGAAGACTTGTCAACGGCCATGCAACTTATGGGTCTCTGAATGCATGGAATCCTGGTGCTCGTTTGAGATTCCTTTTATGGATTCAACTTTGGAGAAGTGCCATGCCAACATGTGGCTCTCTCCATTGCCTCCTCTATACTTAGCCAATTTTTGAACTCGTTCTGAATTTTTTTGAGCCCGAAGACTTTAAATCTTTGTTGTTTGTTTTGTTTCTTATTCTGGCTTCTCTATGACACTCCTCCTTATCCTTTGATCCTGTTATTCTATTTCCAAGCCCACCTGTAACCTGTAGAATGGATTTAAGGCCCAGATTTCCCTAATAGAGCTATTTTTTTAATTTCTCTTGCGTAGGGTCGTTTGATCTTTCGCAGGCCCCGCCACTCCATTGTTAAGTCCTTCTACGACCCATTTGCAAGACTTAAACCTGTTGTTTTTTTCTCTTTCTGTGCGGGGTCTTTCCTGATCCAATAATTTTTGGGTGGGTAAAGTATGGATAACAATTTGGTGACTCATAGGGGTATCTGCCTGCTAGATGAAAATACCAATTTCCTTATTATATCCATTGGGCATGGAGTCGAGAATGATAGTCTGATACTGATCCTGTTTCTGATTAACGAGCCCGACTGTTTACACTTCTCAATTTTCATAAGAAATATCAAAATGATGGTTTCTGAGAGTAGAAAATTGTTTTGACCCAGGGCTTCATCTGTTTCTAAATGGATCATTCAAGAGCAACAAAAACAACACCACAACTATATACAAAATTTGAAATCATACATGCTCCAAGTAGAACATGTAGAGCATGTAAAGCACTTAGGATAAAAGAAATCTAAACTACAACAAGACAACATGTAGAAGCACTTAGAGGAATGAGAAACTAAACTAATATGTACAAGGTGAGAAATTTCCTTCTAGTAGTAGTGTTTAAGATATATTCCATTCACTGGATTCTACAATTCTTCACTAGCCAATGTAGACAATTGGAAAGCATTGCTACTTTTACATTTTGTGACCATGTAAGGGCCACTCCAAATGGCATCAAACTTGGAATGCCTTCCTAGTTTTTACCAATCTTCATCCCATTTCAAAACTAGGTCTCCTTCCTGGAAGGTCCTTGTTCTTTCCTTCTTGTCAAAGCATCTCTTGATTGAGACCTAATCCTTTTCTATTGTTTGAAGTGCATGTTCTCTAGTTTCTTCTAACTCCATTAGCTCTGCATACCTGGCCTCCATTGGTTAAAACTTAGACATCTCTAGTTGCTTTATGAGTTCCAATGCTGCTAACTCAAGTGATATAGGCAACGCTTCCTCTTTTCCATAGACAAGTTTTAATGGAGAGTTGCCTGTATACCTCTTGGGTGTTGTCCTATCAGCCCATAACGCTGATTTTAGTTTCGTGTGCCATGTTATCTGATTTTTATCTAGATTTATTCTAACAATCTTTAGTAGGTTACTCTTTATGGACTCAACTTGGCCATTACCTTGAGGGTAATAGTTTGATGAAGTGCTCAAGTAAATCCCATTCCTAACGACCCATCCTATGATTTTGGAACCTATGAATTCCAATGCATTATCTGATATAATGGTGGGTGGCACTCCAAACCTAGTCACTATCCCTTCATAGAAATCTAGTATGCTAGACCCATTAGCTTCTTTGAGTGCCACTGCCTCGGTCCACTTGGTGAAATAGTCTATTACCATCAGAATCCATTTGGGTCCTTGGCTCGAATTCGGATTGATGACCCTAATGAAATCCAATCCCCATTGCATGAATGGATGGTCAACTAAAACTAGGTGCAATGGAAATGATGCTAGCCTTTCTTTGCCTCTGAAGAATGCACAGTTCTTGCACTTTTTGATCCATGCATAGCAGTCACTAAACACCCTGTGCCAATAATAACTCGCCTTCATGATCTTGAGTGTTGTCACCTGTGGAGTAAAATGGCCTCTAGCTGCTTCATCATGGAACTCTTTTAACACTCTCTTAACCTGATTTGTCCCAATGCACCTTAACAAAACGCCATTGATGTCCCTTTTGAACAAGACACCGTCAATAAGCACATATGGGATGGCCTGTAGTCTGAAATGTCTCCTTTTTTTACTCATTTCTGGAGGACACAGGCCTGTTTGAAGGAAGTGCACCATGTTCTGAGTCCAACAAGGAGTTGGCACACCCCATTTTCTTCCTCTTGACTATCCTATAGGACAAAAACAACTTCTTTTTCACCACTTGTTTCTTCTTGTTGACTCGAGGCCAGTTGTTCACACAATCCCTTCCCATGGACCAGCTTAGTAACCTTGATCTCAATGTCATAATCCATGACACGAGTAATCCATCCTACATGTTTTTCATTCAAATCCTTGCTGAGGAGGAAGTCCTTTACTCTTGCATGTGAGACTAACAGCTGGATTTTATTATTTAAAACCAGATGTTTAAACTTCTTTAACCCTCTGATCAGTATCAGGTCTTACTTTTCGATGAAGTAGTATCTCACTTCATAATCTTCCATACCCTGGCTGAAGAAGGCAATTGGCTATTTGTACCTTCTTTGTTCTATTGTACTAAGATTGCAGAAATTGTGTCACTGCCACCAAAGGCATATAGTATGAAGTCCCTAGAAAAATATGCATTCACGAGAGTTGGGGCTTGTGATATAGCTTCTTTGATGGCCTCAAAACTTGCTCTTCCTTTAGTTGTCCACCTAAATTCCAAGCTCTTCTTCAACATCAACATTATTGGTTTGACAAGGGAAGCAAAGTTTGGTACAAACCTGCAGACAAAATTGATTTTTCCTATGGCTTGGCAATGGTAATGCTCTTATCACTTCAACTCTCTCTAGGTCAATTGCCAAACCTTCCTTTGACACAATATGGCCTATATTCCTACCCTCATGGGCCAAGAATATGCATTTTTTAGGGTTCAATGATACCCCAAATCTCCTACACCTTTAAAACACCTACCTTAGGTGAAAAAGGTGGTCTGCTACATTTTTGAAGAACACAGTAATGTCATCCAGATAGATTAGTACTATTTTGTTGATCATCCCTTTGAATGCCATATTCATTTCCTTTTAGATATTGGCTCAGGAATTAGACAATCCAAATGGCATTTTTTTGTAGGCATAGGTGCCCCATTTGGTGGTGAAAGTTGTTTTGAACTAATCATCTTCCTTCACCATTATTTAGTTGTACCCTGAGTATCCATTTAGGAGAGACAATCTCTCTGATCCAGACACCACCTACAAGATCTACTCCATTGAGGGAAGTGGGTAATGGTCCTTAAGTGATGCTATGTTCAAGTCTCGAAAATCTACACACAATGTAATCTCTCCATTCTTCTTCCTAACTCAGACAAGTTTGTAACCCAGCTTGAGTGTTTGATTAGAAATATGATACTTGCCTCTATTATCATGTTCAGCTCTTTCTTCATTAGAGGTTCAATGTGTGGATTGACTGGTTTCTGCTTTTGCTTGATGGGCTTAGCAGCTGGATCTAGTTCGATCGCGGGTTGTGATAGCTTTGAATTGAACCCTCTTAGGTCTTCATAGCTCCAAGAAAACACATCTAGAAACTCTTGGCAAAGTTTTATGAATTCATACCTTTCTTGCTTGGTGGCCACTTTTCCAATTTGAAGTGTTTTACCTTCTCCAACTAGAATTGACTCTGAATCTTCTCCTTTGATCTGTATATTAGCATTCTCTTTTCAAAATTGATCATTAGGATTGAAGATAGACTCCAATGTCACTAATCCTTTGGGAAATCTTATTTGTATGTAGCTTCAATACTTAATCTCCATATTGATGCTCTAATCTGCTTTGATTTCTAGCTAATAATTCAGCTTCCTCTTGTAAAAAATTGATGATCTACTAATCATTCTCGAACACTTGCTAGCATGTGTTATTATTTGGCACTACTGGCCACACAATCACATGGATATGTGGCTATCCTTTGTCCCTCTTGATGTTGTCAACCACATCAAATGTTTCTCCAACTGCTGCAAGCCTATCAACAGCTTCGTTCTCCTTCCTGGGTATGGACACAATGTTGAAGGCTTCAAAATATTCAATGAGATCCCATACCCTATTCTTGTAACTTTTGAGCAGGTCATTCTTGACAGCATTTTGTCCTTTGACTTGATTGGAAACTAGTTCACTATCACCAAAAACTTGCATGTTCTTGATTCCTCTTCTTCTAGCCTAATGCAATCCATGAACCAAAGCCTCATATTCTGTTGTATTATTTAAACATGAAAATTGGAAATGGAAAGTTGAATAATATTTCATACCTTGGGTGACATAATCATAGCCACTCCTTCGGATCCTTTCCTACTTCTCGAACCATCAAAGAACAATTTTGATACTTTATTGTCATCTTTGTGTTCTGGCTTAATGATGTCAGGAAGAGAATGATTCTCTCCATGTAGGCAGTAGACTCCTAGCTCAGATTCTTCCATCTCCTTATAGGGATCAAAAGCATGTCTTTTGATTGCCCATTCTTCGAGATTCAAGTTCAAGATACACCCCACCTTGGTATCTGCTTCACAAGTTTTTAGGAGGTCCTCCTGATTAAAAGCCAAACAATTTTCATTGATTGGGCTAGGCACATAAGACTCAATGTGATAATCTGTTATGGGCTTGGACCTGATTGTGGGCTTTGCTCCATACCTTGTTCTAAAGAGAATATGCGGCTAGTTAGCAAACAAATACCCTCTAATTTTGGCGATGAAGTCCCTGGACAAACACAATGCAAAATTTGGTGGCAAGTCTATAACTGATATGTTCTGCAATACAGTCACGTTGGGGTAGGCATGTAGAGTGAGGCTCAGATCCTTGATGATTCCAATAGTTATCACTGTTGTCCCATCCAATTATACTACCCCTCTAGAGATGACTTCATATTAGAGACCCAGTTGATCAGCTATTTGTTTGGTCATTATAGAACTACTTTCCCTTGGATCAATCATGTAATTATGCACCAATTTTTCCCCGATGATTAATGAAACATAGAATGGAGGAGGTATCAGGTTCTTACCTTGTTTCTCTTGATGGTTTCCCCTAGGTTGAGATGTATTGGTAAGCACTTTCTCTTGCTGGTTAGGGGGCTGATTTGATCTTGACCACTTGGCCATAGCAGTCTGTAATAGATCCCTTTACCCTGGAATGACCAATGACTCCCGTAGTGAAATGTTCACACTTGTCTTATTAATTTTCTCAATGATATTAAATGAGATATCCTTCTACTGCCCCTTCCCTAGCACATTTTTCTCTTGCACATAGGTTGTTACAACCAGTGCCTGATTGGGTTTGGAAGGTGGCTTAGATTGGCTCTGCATATTGGGACTTGTATTTTGAATTCCAATACCTTGTGAAGCAATAGAGGATTGAGGATCACCTGATTTTGGTGAATGTCCTTCTCCCATATTTCTCTTCTTGGACCATGTATTGGCATATATACCTTGAGAAGGAGCCTAATTCATTCCACATAAGTCTTCAGATTGCCAATTGACAAGCATAGTTTCACTTGGAGGTCCCACTTGCTAAGCTCCTTGCTAATGATTTTCTTCTTGGCTAGGTTCTTATGACACACCAACGGTTTGCACCATCAAATCCTGATTTAGTGCACCATTGAATCACATCGATTGATTATGTGGCTGACTGCATAGGAAACACAAATCATATTCTTGTGTCATGTTATTCTGTGTTGGAACTAATGCCCTTGATGTTGAAGTTGTGTTTGGATCATATGACCTACAAGGTCTAATAGCTTGAGGTTTTCCTTAGTGTTGACTCTGATTTACATTCTGGGCTGGTGGTCTATTTTACTGATATGGGGGTCTAGCCTGAAACTGAGCTTGAGGATGATATGGCCTAGAACTTTGTGCCTGCTATATTTTGATGGTTACTAACTCATTCCCTAGGTTTTGAAGTTGTTTCATAACTTCTTGAAGCTCCTTTGAGGTGGTAGATGATGAGGTGGAGGCTTCAGCTAAACTTTGACTCCTGGGTGTAGGTATAGGAGCTAATGTGGGTGTTTAGCTAGTACTTGGGTTTCCTAATTCAGGGTATAGAAGCATGGATGGCCTAGAAGTAATTTTTCTAGCCTAAATTAAACGATTCGTAGCTCTTATGGAAAGGCTATAGGCTACAGGTAAGGTTGTGTCCCCCATTGATTGAATCATTAAAGCAATATCAAAATTTAAAGCTCTAAGAAAGTATAAGAAGGCGCATTCTTCAGTCAACTTCACTGCAACTAGAATCCTATCCCAAGTTCATTGAAATTTTAGGTTGAAGTCCATCAACTACTCATTCAGAGCTCTCTTGATTGTTGTCAGCTGCTCCAAAAAGGATAGGTTATCTCCCTTCTCTCCAAACTAGTTGTGAAGAGCTCTACAAATATGGTCCCAAGATTGAATAGAGCCTACTGCTAAGCTCCTGAACCATTGTGAAGCTTTACCCTTGAGTGAAGATGTTAGCAACTTGACTGCAATGTCCATCTCAGTGATCTCATGGATTATACAGAAATTTGCAATATCTTGAACGTGGTCACCGAGAGAATTATGGTTTTCCCCAGTGAAATATGGGATGCTCTTTAATGCTTCTACCGGGACTATATTTTGTGCATTCAGAGTGAGTGGATTGCTGCCAGTGAAATTGACATAAGGATTTGGTTGTGTTATCCTGATTGACCTGAGGACCCTTCTTGATTGAAAGAAAAACCTACTAGGAGGAGGTGTTGATAAGGCTTTGTTTGGTGGAGATGGAGATCTTTGGGTTCTTCTTCCTCTTCTCCTCCTATTTGGAGACAAGTGTAGGTGTACAAACTATCCCTCTTCTCTAGTTCTTGACCTTGTTTGTATCCTTCTCATGAACTTGGGAAACTTGGACTGCTAAAACTAGTGGATTCTGTCCCTTTTGGAGTCGCCAAATGTGTAGTTTTAAAACTTCTTAAAAGCTATAATCACAACAAGTGCACATCAATCTTACTGTAATAAATATGGAAACTTCTTGTCCCATCAGGTGTGCCAAAACTGTTAGTAATAAATCACAACACCCCCAAATGAGTCGTTAAATCTACAGTAAAATTGAGTTTTTCCCAAAAGTGTGGGACTTTGCAAATGGAAAAAACTCTCTAGATTAAACGTTGGTTCCTATTCCTTTGTTTAGGTTCATACGTCGAAACTTGCAGAGGACCTATTCCTAAACCTAATCTCAGTTTTACCAAGGAGACATGGATAAAAGGAATACAAGAAATCAAAACTAAACTACAAGGTGATGCACCAAAGGAATGATGAACATTAGTTTTTCTGATAGACACACACCAACAAAATGCATACAATAATCAAGCACAGATAACCATATTTACAATGAAAGACCAGATGAGAGAAAAGGAGACAATAAAGGATCTAAAATCGATCACAAACATATTTCATTTCTCTGCAAGTTGATATAATGCATTACAAATGGTTAGAAGGTAGGAAACATATTGCAATTTAAATGGAAGGTCTAAACTCCATGAATTCCTTTTCCAGAAGGAAAGGGGAGCCTGTAATAACAAAAGAATGTCCAACCCTTTACAAAGAGTTTCGACCCTGCTTTTATAGACTCAAAACAGAGGGGAGAAAGAGAGAGAAGTGGGTAAAAAGTTACAAGCTCAACCACCACTATCAATGCCTCCTAAAAAATATTCCCCCAAATCTATCTTGACTGCATCAACCACTGGTTTGGTGCCTCGAAGGAGGAGGAAACGACGGAGTAGATCCAATCCGATCTAGTTGTTGGGCTAAAATAGATCCTACATTAATGGCCCTAAAGACATTTCTCCATTTTTCTCCCACCTAACCTTTCCAAATTTAAAGTTTTAGATTTTCATGGCATAGATAAGGATGAGATATTTCCAATGGTGTCAGATTTATACTATTTTGAACCCCGAGTCGAAAGATATGCCCCTTCAAAATTTGTATCGGGTCCGTACAAAAAGGGGGGAAAACCAATTTTAAAAGCGGGCCCCCGTTTTAATATGGGACACGTGGAGGTTTGGTGTTTGTTAGAGGGTGGCCTCTGTATTTTTATCTTGGAATAGCACGAGGCTGACATGTGTCTTCCTCTGCCGGCTTGCTCAATTTATATGTTTTTTGGCTAAGTCCTTTACTCGGTGGGGTCATATTTCTTAACTAGGGACACATGGTAGTCTAGCGCTCATCTAGAAACCCTCTCTTTAATCAACCCTTGAGTTAGCACCATTTGGACACTTAGCACTCTTTGCCAGCTTGCCACAATATATTAACTATTTAACTCAACTCTACCCCCCTCTTCGAGACTGGACGCATGGAGGCTCCGCACTCACTTGAAATCCTGATCAAGATTCACCTCTAAAGGAGCATTGGGTTGACACTTGGAAGCCTCCACAAGTCTTGGAATTTTCAATGACCTCCCTCTTACCTTTTTGGACCTTGGGCTACATGGTAAACTAGTGCTTGTTTAAGCCTCCATTTTTAGATTTTCCCTTGGAGATGCGCCACTTGGACATGTGGCAGTCCCTGCCAGTACTTCTATACTTAGGTGATTTTTAAGTCCCACCCTGTCTGCCTTTTGACCTCTGTTGACCATTTTCTACATGGAGGGTTGGTGCGAGTTTGAGTCTCTGCCTTGGGCTCCCATTTTGGATTTGCGTTGAGCCCACACCTGGCACCTTCCTACCTAGTCAAAGACTTTTGAACAACCGTACAACTTTTGGGGCTCTGGATGCGTGGAATCCTGGCACTCATTTGAGCTTCCTTTTTTGGATTCAACATTGGAGAAGTGTCATGCCGACATGTGGCTCTCTCTGCTGCCTCCTCTATACTTAGCTAATTTTTGAACTCATTCTAAATTGTTTTGAGCTCGAAGACTTCGGATCTTCTCCTTTTCTTTTGTTTCTTCTTCTGGTTTCTCTGTGACACTGCTCCTTCTCCTTTGATCTTGGTATTCTATTTTGAAGCCCACCTGTAACCCATAGAATGGATTTAAGGCCTGGATTCACCTAACAGAGCTATTTTTTTAATTTCTTCTGTGCAGGGTCGTTTGATATTTTGCAAGCCCCGCCACTCCATTGTTGAGTCTTTCTGCGACGTGTTTGCAAGATTTAAATGTGTTTTCTCTGGATCTTTTTGTGCGAGGTGATGGATGATCTAATATTTTTCTGGGGAGTAAAATATGGATAGCAACTCATTTTTACATAAGATGGTTTGTGGAATCTGATAAGCAATCTAAGAATGGGGAAACCAAATAAAATGAGAAGGTTGAGTCAGAAAAATTTTAGAAGGTGAAATAGAAGAAATAAATAAATAAAGAAAAATCAATGATTGTTCTAACAACATTTCATGCACAAAATGAAGAAAATTAATGGTATACTGACAATGGTTGCTCAATCCATATGACTACAGAAAAAGGTAAGTTTCTTACTTTGAAAATGTTAAATAGAGGTAATGTAAAATTTGGAGACAATGTTACTATAATAAATTCATGTAAAAACACCATTAGCTTAAATAACAATAAATCCAAAATTTAAAATGTCTTATATGTTGAAGGTCTAAATCATAATATTTTGAGTATGAGTCAAATGAGTGATATGGGATACATAGTAAAATTTTATGTTGGAGTATGTGATATTAGAAAGGAAAGTACTAGAAAGGTTTTTTTTTATGCATGCAGGATAATAAATAATCTATACATTCTTAGTGAGATTAAAAGTGAAAAGTGTTGCATGGGGAAAATTGATGAAATATGGATGTGGCATAGGAGAATCAGTCATATGAAATTTGATAATCTATTAAATATTAGTTCCAAATAAAAATTTAGAGACATGCCAAATATTACTAAACAAATAAATACCATTTGCAAACAATGTTAGTTTAGAAAGCAAACAAGAGCCTCATTCAATACAAAGGAGTGCTTAACCACAAGGTTATTGGACCTTTTGCATACTAATCTTTGTGGGCCTACAAGAACTAAAAGTATGTAAGGTGAGAGTTATTTAATGTTATTTATTGATGATTGTACTATAATGACATGGTTCACCTTTCTATGAGAAAAATATGGAGCATTTGAAATATTTGAGGAATTCAAAACACTTGTTGAAAATAAAATATACATGAAAATCAATTGTTTAAGATCTGTCAGAGGAGCAGAATTCACTTAAAATGAATTCATAAATTATTATGAACTCCATGGAATAAAAATACATTATTCATCTGTAATAACTCCACAACAAAATGGAGTTGTAGAAAGGAAAAATAGAACATTTGATCTAGAGGATCCTCATTGAGAAACAACAGTCTACAATCTTCTCTGAATATGTTATAATTGGTTTCACTACATAGAGCAAGTCGAGAGATTTCCCATGGTATCTTGAACACTGAAAAACAAAGGTCATATGAAAACATTATTGCAAACTTAATATTTTGGCAATCTGGAAAAAATAAACAACTGCATGCTTGTTTGTGATGAATGGACGTGTGCACATCCACCATGTATACCAATGAAAAAATGAAAAGTGGAAAGGTGATATTGAGAAAAAATAATTTTGCGCTTCCATTCTTTGACACTCATTATCAAATGGGTAGGCCTTGTTATTTACTAACTGGGGGGCCTTAGCCAGGGTCAACACAATATTTTTACCGAGGGGTTCCTTTGCCTCCATTTCTTCATATCACTATATGTAAAATTTTGTATTTAATTTCTTTTAATGTTCAACACATGGTAAATGTGGGATATATTAGACATTATATTGTAAGGGCTATGTGTATTAAAAGACAAATTTACATTGGATACTAGCCCGACTCGGCAAGTCGCGCTCCTTCTATCTTGGCCGACCGAGATTACCTAACCACTGTCATCTTTACCACCATCTCATCCCACTTTCTGACTCACTCTTCCCATTGAACCAACCTTCCACATATCTAGTCAGCTCCTCATGACACCACCCACCATATCCTTAACTACCTCTGACTCCACCTCACCCCATCGAGCCAGACTTATCCCTCGCAAACTCCTCATAACCAAACAACATCCCAACATAGCACAAAAACCATCATCCTTACCAATGTGGCCTAAAAAAATGTGTTTATAAAGCTAACTCATCTCATCTGCCACCCAAATATATACACATTGACCACTGATCCTCCTATCAATGTGGGGTTTTAATCCCTACACAAAAAATAAGCCATTAGTGGAGGTTAGGGGGGTTTTACCACCTAACCAACTCAGTTCTAAAACTATAGTGCATCATTGAGCCACAAAGGGTGGTCAAGCTATATAATGGGCGCATTGACATTTGAAGAGGTAATCTCGTAGGTTTGTGTAAGCCTAGAGGTAAATATTGGGAGTGAGAGACATTTTTGGAGGAAAATTCCAATGGAGACCGAGGTTTATTTTGAATGAGGATTATTGTGAAAGTTTGAAGAAAGTCTAAATTTCCTTGTACACGAGTTGTAAGTGTTTTTTAATAGATCAGTCCCATTAAAATGGACCTGGATATGTAGGATTTGTGCCAAACTCCATTAACAACATATTGTGTCATTATTCTCTTTTTTTCTTCTAGTTTTATTTTATTTCAATAGTCAACTTGAACATTTTTATTAACTATTAGAGTTACGGAAAAGTCACAATGCTAAAATTTCACCCGAAAAATATTTTTTTAAAGCAATTTTGGTGTGTGTTTATAAATTTCTTATGATTATATATCAACAGTGCAAGAGATGGCCATAACCATACTAGATTAATCTAGAGTATCTGATAAATTCTAGAGAGAGGTGGTCAAAACAAAAGTCTATATTCTTAATAAAGGGCAGATCGGATTAAATAATTATAAGACACCTTTTGAACTATAGAAGGGTAGACCAACAATTTTCAAACATTTTAGAGTATTTGGAAGAAAAAGATATATCAAGAAAGATGATGAAGACTTGGGTAAGTTTGAATCTAAATCTAAAGAAGGTAATTTTTCTTGGCTACTCTTCAATGAGAAAGGCCTATAAATGTTACAATCTAAGAACATTGAAAATTGTTGAAAATGTAAATGTGAAGGTAGATGAAATCAAGTGTAAAAAGAACATGGTATAAGAAACTGATAATTTTGAAGAATCTAGTAGCAAATATGAAAAGGAATATGAAGATGAAAAGGAAGAATTTTAGATAAAGGAAAAAAAAACACTATCCAAATCAATCTAAAAGAATCATTAAGAAAATCATATTATAATAGGTGACATAAATCTTGGAGTACAAATCAAAAGAAGACTAGAAAATGTAGAAGAGCATGCAAATATGTCTTTGTTATCCAAAATTGAGAGTAAAATATTTATTGAAGCAAGGGAAGACAAGCACTTGATTGGAGCTATGGAATAATAACTTGATCAGATAGATAAGAGTGAGACCCGGTAGCTTATTCCACAACCTAAGGAAAAAAATGTGATTGGCACCAAGTGGGTATACAAAAATAAGCTGAATTAATATGGGAAAATAGTAAGAAATCAAGAAATATTATTATGCAAAGGCTATGTAAAATTTTAAGGTATTGCATTTGAATAAATTTTTACTCTTGTTCCATGTTTAGAAGCCATAGAGATATTTTTGGCATTTACTTGTTATAAGAACTTTAAAGTCTATTAAATGGATGTTAAATCTACTTTTCTTAATGGGAATTTGGAATAAGTTTGCATTAAACAACCAAAAGGATTCATGTTATTAAATGATGAGGACTATATATGCAAGTTAAATAAATATCTTTATGGATTGAAATAACACCCTAGATCCTAGTACTCAATACCAGATAAGTATTTACAATAGAAAGGGTTCAAGAAAGGAATTACTGACAATAACCTATACATAAAAATTGAAGGTGCGAATTAGATGATTTGTTTTGTTGACGACATCATTTTTGGAGGAAGTAAGGATAAGATGTGTCAAGAGTTTGGTGAGGAAATGCAAAATTAATTTGAAATGTGCATTCTTGGTGAGTTATCATTCTTTTTTGTATTACAAATTTCTCAATATTGAAAAGGTATATTCATTTCACAAACCAAATATATTAAGGGAATGTTGAATAATTTTATATGGAAGAATAAAATCCAATAAGTATACCCATGATCATAGGTTTTAAGTTGAGAAATGATGATGAATCCCCTCAAGTAAATCATACTATTTATAGATAAATGATTAAAAGTATGTTATATGTAATTACATCAAGACTAGGCATGATGCAAGCATAGGCATGGTAACACGATTTTAAGCTACTCTAAAGGAAACTCATGTGTAAGATGTCAAAATAATTCTCAAATATATAAAAGGTATGGTGGATTATTGTTTGTGGTATTAGAAAGGTGAAGATTCTTCCTTAACAACATATACAGATGCAGATTGGATGGTTTTACTAATGATAGAAAAGTACAAGTGGTGGTGTTTTCTTTTTAGGAAAAACTTTAGTATCTTGGTTAAGAAAGAAGCAAGATTTTGTTTCTTTATCCATAGCTAAGGCATACTGTAATATCATGATGCACACAAGTTCTTTGGATGAAACAAAAATTGAAGGATGTTAAGGTAGAATTTGATTCTCCTATTTCTATACTTTGTGATAATACTAGTGCAATGAATATATTAAAGAATCTAGTTATGCAATCCAAAACAAATCATATTTTAATTAAATATAATTTTATGAGAGAGAAATTTGTAGATAAACAAGTTAAGTTGGAATACATTTCCACAGTACAACAAATTGTTGATATTATTAAAAATCCTCTTTCAAAATAAGCATTTGAATATCTCATAAAAAGGTTGGGAAAGATACCCTTTTCACTAGGTCATTAAATGGAAAGAATATTTTCAAGGGGCGAGTATGATGAGAGTGTTTTACTTTTCCATTGATGTAAAAGGGAGACAATTGAATGTCAAGAGAAATAATACATTAAGGGGTAGCAATAAGAGAATTAAAGCCAGGGGAGAAAAACAGATCAAGATGGAAGGCATTGCAAGATAGTTGGTAAAGGTGGTTGGTTGTCATCAATGAAAAAGGGGGAGATTTTCAGAAATATTTTCATTGATGTCACAGGAATACTGATAAGTATCTCTTATGTTAGGAATATTTTCATTTATTTTTATATTTGTGTGCCTCTTATGAAAAAGATGAGTTGATCTGAATTTTGCATGTTACGTGCCAAAGAAAACTATTTCATAGTGTTTTGTGGGTTTTTGTAGTGGTCTTCAAATTATGTACTATTCCATGGGTATCTTTACTATTATGTGGGTGTTTATAGTCTTCTAAAAGTTTTGAAGTGTTTTTTGGGTGTCTTTAATTTTTTATGGGCTTTGGAGTGCTTCACGAGTGTCTAGTGTGTATGGCGAGTTGGTGTAATGTCTCACATATTGAATGATCAAACAGAATTTTTTTGCAGTCTGAAATAATACCACTCAACAAAGGATTTATGTCTCGTATTGAAGATAATTCCATATAATTCAAAAGTGTGGTGAGATATAAAGGAGGATAGCTGCGTGAAAAATAAATAACTCCTTAATGTTTAGAGTTTTCCTTAGTGATCATGAAATTCCACAGGAAAAAGAGAAAACATGGATGTCTGCAAGATTCAAAAAACTTCAAATATTTAAATTTTAAAATATGATAAAGCCAACTCATGATGAATATTCTAAAAAGAGTGCTAACTCATGAAAATTCATATTTGTTCATGAAATAAACATGGTATATAAGTGAATTCGATAGTGAATTCATGTGTGTAGTAACAGTATTATAATGTCGTTTTGAAAAGAAAAGGAAGAGAACGATAAGAGAGGAGCATTTAATGAATACATATCAATAGGATTAGATAAGAAATAGGAAAATAAAACTCAAACATATTAAAAATTCAAGTTATCAAAGAATATTGAAGTGTGAGAAGTGCATAAGTAAAGTGTAAAGCATGGGTATATAGAAACATCAGGAAAAATTGAAGATTTATCTATACGCCATCATCAAGTTGAAGAAGTGGATCTTTTGATTGTTGAGTTAGTGGTCGACATTGGAGATTGGCATCTCTAGTGGATTAGTGCTAAAAAAACAATCTGATTTGGTGCTCGGCATTGGGGATTGGTGTCTCTAGTGGGTTGGTGCTCATAAATCATAGCTGATTTCATGCTTGGTATTGGGAATTTGTGTCTACAGTAGGTTTGTTCCTACAAAAATTTGTAAAACAATTAAATTTTTGGTTGGATTTTGACAGTATCTCTAAGTAGTCTTTTCTCTGTGATTTTTTCTCCCGAAAGGGTTTCTACACAATTACTTTGTTATGTAACTCTTATATCTTGTGTAATTTATTTTTTTATGAATGTTAAAGTTTAAATTATAAAAATTGGATAATACTTATTCACCCCCCTCTCAGTATAAGTGTGTTTTCTATTATTTTGCGGGTTCTCCTGACCCACAGAATGAAGGAATAGTTTCCCATAGAGATCTCAAAGATGTATAACAAAGAGAACCCCGCTGAAGTTAAAAATTGCTTGCAAAGGCACTAGGCCGCTAATTCAAATCATTTGGGCATGAGTGGAATTAGTCTTAAGTTCCTCAAATTCTCTATAACATTGCTCTACTTGATAGGGTTCAATTGTTCAAGCCATTGGTTAAATCAGGAATATAATGCACTCATGGAAGAGTTTGGTTGTTCTGTCTCTTCCCCAAAACACCAAGCAAAGGAAAAGGCAATTATAAGGGAACCATTTTGGACATATCGGGTTTACAATGCACAATCGAAACATTCCCAAATTCTGAGCATTCATCGAAATTGTGATAGGATGGACAGGGTAGTGCAACATTAGTTTAGTTAGTGTAAACAAGTACAAGGGGAACAAATCCACAGTTCCTTAGTTCACCTGACTACCCAATTCACTAACTATAAGGGTAAAATATTAAATCGATTGTTTAAGGCCCATATGGAACTGTTATGAGGTTCTTCCTATTCACCAAAACACCACTTGGGATGATTGTCAAGTTGTTCAAAGGGAAAACATGAAAACAAGGGTTTTGGGGGAAGAAATATGCCATTTATTGCACCTACAGGAATTCAACCATTTCAACCACTAGGATTTATTGATGAATGGCACCCATACCTTCTCAAGTTGCTCTAATGATGAGTACACAATAAAGGGAAGTATGTCAATGCTCAAAAGCACAAAAATGATGTCTTTTAGTTCTAGAGTAGGTGGAAAATAAAAATTAATGGTTGTTTGGTCACCCCTTCTCTCTCTCTCTCATTTTCTATAAATGCAAGTTCTTATTCATAGGAAATTGGTTCTTCTCTACTAGATTCGGATATTTTGTTTATTGTTTTGCGATTTCATTACCTTCAAACCTCTGTAACATAAATGTTTAAGTTTTTATAAACATCTACTCCATAAATGTAATGAATATGCTTTGAAGTGTTATTACAACTGTGGTTATTCCTTTAAATGTTTTTATTTGATGTGAATCCATTTCCCTCTTTCACTCCTTTGATTTTATTTATTTTTCCCCTACATAATTCTATGTTTCTATGATTCTTATATATGTGGTTAAATGTTTATATATACAGGTCAAATTTGAACCATGTTTCTGTTTGGTGCATCACCTTCCCTTCATTTTATAGTTTTCTCCTCCTTTTAACTTTTTCTCCTTGGGATTGTTAGCTTAATTTATATATCTTAGATTAGGAATCTAGTATAGGATTAGTTTCTTTGAATTAGGATGAAGGAAACCAACTCTTTCATCTGGAGAAAGATCATGAGTAACCCACAGACTCATGTTCTAACAATGTTAGACTTAAATTGTTGAACCCATTTTCTGTAGGGTGCATATTTCAACTCCAACAATACCTTAATATATTTTGGCCTACCATTTTCCCATATATTGATAGGCATATATAAATTAAATTCCTATCAAAATTTCATCCATCTTATTCATTATGTTATATCCTATTATGTTTTGACACCACCAAACAATTGTATTTCCTTTACTTCTCTTTCTTGGATTATTTAACTACTGATCAATTATGAATTTATTGGTATAATTAATAAATTAATTCTTTGATTGGAAAATGTGATAGGGTTTTAATTGGTTTTACCATCTTAACATGTCTCTGATAAGAGTTTTATAAAGTACCGTAGTTATTTATTATGTATTTATATTAATCTAATATTTATAAATGATTCAAGATATGGAAGAGCGATACTTGTATTGAGTCAACTTGTTGGCACGTTAATGTCCCCCTCTTCTTGAGCTCTTAGTGAGAGATGGTTGAAGGTAGAGTTAAGAAGGATACATGAAACATTGGGTAGACTAAAGCTGGGTAATCTAAAAACTTATAATTTATTA
The DNA here is from genome assembly GCA_019776745.2 of Taxus chinensis. Lineage (NCBI taxonomy): Eukaryota > Viridiplantae > Streptophyta > Pinopsida > Cupressales > Taxaceae > Taxus > Taxus chinensis. The sequence goes on from CM034146.1 coordinate 93,410,964, forward strand.
GTAGATCTCAACATATTGAATTTTTATGCATACTAAAAAAATCTAGACTAATTAACAAAGAACTTAACACCAAGTAAATCGTATCCTAATTCCTTAAACAAATACATCAAGATAAAACATGAAAATAAGCTAAATAACTTGCATAAATGTTAAAAACAAGTATGTAAACATCCCTTCTTTGAGTGGATGTGATTTTTATATGTGGTTATTTCGTTTCAAGGTGAACACAAAATACAAACAATTAAGGAGTTTTGATATAAGGTGTTAATAATGGAGTCTACCCATGGCACCAGAAATTGTTTTCCACCAAAGGGTGTTCCCTAAGTGGCATAATTGAATGGTATAAGTGACATGTAGTTTTTTTAATTCAAGATAAAGGTTTTTGGGTTGGGAAACATACCTAGTTACAAAAATGCCAATGCCTAGATAATACATTATAAAACCCAAAAGAACAAAACAAGACTGTAACAAACTAACAGTCACGAAGAACCCAAAATACAACACAAAGTAAACACATTATAAGCACAATGTCAACAAAAACACCATAGAGAGTCATCCAAAATGACACAGATTAATAGAAAGAGTCCAACATAAAAAATATAGCCAACAAATAACTAATAGAAAGAGGTACAAGATTATTTATCAAAATGGGGGAAAAGTTTCCCATAAACATGGTAAAAATCCAATTTATAAACATGGATGTTCTGAACGAAGAAGAATAAAATTGTGAATGTTGTGGAGGGATATGGAAAATGTAGCTAGAAGATTAGTAATGAAAAATGACTAATTAACAAAAGACAACACTAAGTAAATATTATCCAAATTACTTAAACAAATACATCAAGATAAAGCATGGAAAGAAGCTAAGTAACTTGCACAAACGTTAAAAAAAATAATGAAAACATTCCTTTATTTAGTGGATGTGTTTGTGAAATGTGGATATTTTCTTTCAAGCCAAATGTAAGCCACAAATAATCAACAAATTTTGATAAATGATAAAGATCTCCTCAAAATGGCACAAGATCCATGTTTGAATCTTCTCTTAATACTTGTATAAAATGGGGGTTTTCTCAATTTGGAAAGACTTCCAATGATAGAAATACTCTATTGAGTATGAATGTATTACAAGGACATGGTGTAGATTAGTAAGAATTTACTAGGTTACTGATATAGCTTTCCATTTTGAGAAAATCACAACTTCTTGTTAATGTGGGATAATGGTGATGTATATTTAGGAGTGGATAAACATGTTTAGAACAGATTAATTAGGATTAATGACCCATGGGAATTAGGGAAGTTTTAATTAATCAATTGTGATTAATTAATAGGCCATGTTTAGCTTGTAAAAATTATTTAGAGATGATGTAAAGGGAAATTAGTAGAGTTAGAGGGGTTTGAGAGGGGGATTTAATAAATAAGATAGTTTATTAATTAAATAAAAGATTGTAAAAGGGGGTTAGTTCATTAAAATGGTAATTAATTAATTAAAAAGGGAATTATAACTAATGAATCATCGCTAATTGACATCCAAGAGGGAAAAAATAGGTAATTAACAGAAGGTTGTTAATTATAGTGTGATGATGGGAAGAAAGGAAATTAGTGAAATTTTAGTATTAAAATTGTGTGGCAGAAATTAGGTGTCTACATTTTCTCCTCTTTGATGTGGTCTAGTGTGAGCAACGCCATTTCAAAGATGGTAGATAATTTTACTTTTTATGAGTAGAAGAAAAATTAGTAGGATGAACAATGTCCCCTCGATCGTCGATGGAGTGATAGAAAAGGGTGATTATAACTCAAAAAGAAGAGAAAAATGATAATGATTGAAGAAAATCCCATTGTGGCGCCTGGTAGGCCATCATGGCATTTGAAACCATCATGACGAGGGCTATATATAGGAAATGAGGGGTAAAAATAAATCATTTTTACCACCATGTATTTGTAAGTTAAAAGAAATGTAAAATGTTAGTTAGATGGAATGTTAGTTAAATAGTGTTGAGATGGTTTGATGTGAGGATGAGGGGGAAAGATCGTGTTATAGCTTGCATACTATTATAGATCAGGATGTCTCTTATTTAATGTAAGAATACAACAAAAATGTAGAATTATATGAGAATCCATAATACCAATATTTGTAAGATGTTATAGGATTGACTCAAATCAAAATACCAAAGAAATGCAATATGAGAAAGTAAATAAATAAGTAACCATACCAACAAATAAGTACAAACAAATACACTCAAATAAGCAATGTTTAAGAAAATTGTACTAATGTTTTTGTTATTCGGCTTTAGTTCCCAAATGTTGTAGTTATACGACAAGGGTTAAGATGATGCCCCAAGTGAGGATACACGCAAGGGAATGGATGAAGGATTTTTAAGTCCTGATAGAATTGAATGAGGACTATGATTATTCCCCGAGAAATGATATATTCCAGAAAGACAAACATAGCAAACAATTAAGCTTGTTGGTGGAAGAAGATCATATGAAGATCCGCATGTCATGTGCTAGAATTAGTGAGCATTAAAGTAAGATGTTTTGTAGTATAGATTCAAATTTTTAGTTTTTTTATGTTAGACACTATGTTTAGGTTGTTTAATACATTTTGTAATGTTTTTTGTTGTATTTTTACAATTTTACCAATGTTTTGGGATTTTCTAGGTTTTGTGAATGTTTGTAGTATTTCTAGGTTTTCCAAATGTTGTTCGATTTTATAGGTTTTTTGAAATATGTAAAATATAAAAAACACTGTAATATTCCCCCAATGAGAGGTGAGAATATATGAGGGAAAATTCCTATGAAAATATATAAGAGTTGTAAGAGAAAGTTAGATCAAGGCCAAAAAGGGTAGGATGGATAGAACCTTGAATGTAGGGAAGGAAAACACTAAGAATGAGTGGTCATGCCCCCAAGTACAAGGTTTTTGTTAATAATAGATTCTATCCATGGCACCAAAAACTAGTTTTCACCAAAGGACATGCCCTAGGTGACACAATTGTGTGGTATAAGTGACATGTTAGTTTTGGCCATAGGGTACCTAGTCTAATGTGAGATAAAAAAAATATGGCCAACAAACAATTGATAGAAAGAGGTACAAGATTGTGCTACCGAAATGGGGTAAAATTTTCCCATAGACATGTTAAAAAGATAATTTATACACAGTTGTTTTGAATGAAGAAAATGAAAAGTGTGAATCCTATGGATGGATATGGAAATTGTAGCTAGAAGTGTGGTGATGAAAAAGTGATGATCCAAAGGCACAAATTTTCAGAAAAAGGATGGATGAAAGTAAGAGTGTGAGCAAGGTACAAAAACACCTAGTAACATACTATTCATGTTACTCATCTAGATCTAGTGTGTGCACATGAAAATTAATTGCTACTTGCATTGAAAATTTAATAAGTATTAAATGAAGACAAACTAGCTAATGTGTAGAAATGATTGATTTGGATAGGTTATTGGTGAATGGAGTGTGGAGAGCCATACATTTATTTACTTCCATCCAAGCGTCCATATCCATGATGAAGATGTATCTGATTCTAGTCACATCACTTCTCTACTTCCATCCATGCATCCATAGCCCTAGTAGAGATATTGGAAATACCCCTATAGAAAGTTTTTTTCTTATTGCTTTATTTTTTATATTTTTTTCATTTTACTTTTAATTTTTTATTGATTTTTTTTTTGAAAATATATTCAGCTCTCTCAATTTATTTTGATAAGGGGTTAAGAACCACTAATGATTTGATGGAAGGACATGGGAGTTATGGTGATGATGACATTGGATATTTTCAATGGATATGCACAAATGTATTTGCAAAAAGTTTATTAAATGCATGATAGTGATAGGATCTCTAAGAGGAAAATTGTTCTTTAATTTAGAAAGGTAATGAAATACCTTGGGGTCAAAAAAATACAATATAGGTCATTTCCTCATAATGAGTGCAGACAAACTAATCAAAATATCATTGAAGGGATGAAAATGATGAGTGGTTTGTAGAAGGATGGAAAGAAATGAAATAACATCCATGTGTATGTGAGGACCTATTTTGATTTTTGATGTTTGGATGTTTGATTTTTTATTTTTTTAAATTTTGATTTATATAATGTTTATAATCTTCTAAATGTTGTGATGTTTATTTTTTTTGGATTTTTAAACTTTTTAAATATTTTTGGTTTATTGCAATGTTTCTATGTTTTTGGAATTTTGAATGTATGCAAAGGGAAACCTGCAAAGGGAGAATAAATATTCTAGCATCAAGGTGAATGTGATAATGTATGGAATGGGGATATCTAGGATTCAAGGTAGGATAAAGGGAAAATATCCATGATAGGGTGGGAAGAATAAGATAGGATGGAATAAGATTTGGGACCAACAATGTCATTCCTCATAATAGGACCCAACAACGATGTTTGCAATTTATTTAATGAGGGAGACTAGGATTTTTTTATTACCAACAATGATATTGGCTCCAATCTTGATGTTCACGGTGATATCATACTCAATAAGTGATTTAAAGTTGTCTTGTAATGTGGATTGTCTGTGTGGGATCATGAATTCCCTATCCATAGATTTTAGAACTTTTCACCATACTTGGCATTTGAATTTGTTTATGTTTGAATCATGTTTGAATTTTGGATTTGTGGTTGTTGAATTTATTTTGAGCTTTGGAGTTCTTTGGATTCCTTATTTTAGTTTGATGAAGAAATTGTTTGTGCTTCATATAAGCAAATGTGTGATTTTGTTGGTCCTTAAAAATGCATGCTAGAAATGTATGTTTGGGATTGATGAGAATATTGGTTGGGAAGATGATGGGCTTATCATAGATGATATGAGAGGGATGATATGATGGTAAAATAGGAGGTATTCCTAAAATTTATGGTAATGGGTGACTAAGAGTTGATTCAAGGATAAAGTGTGATGGACAAGTAGGAGGTGGTCCAAGGATTGATGGTGATAGTAATGGGAAAGTAGGGTGTAGCCCAAAAATAGAGTGTGATGATTGAGGAGGATGTGGCCCAAGGATTAATAGTAATGGTAATGGGAAAGCATGATGTGGCACAAGGAGAGATGGTAATGGGTGAGTAGGAGGTGGCCTAAGGATTGATTGTGATTTTGGCGATGTGATATGCGAGGGATGATTGTGTGATGAAAGGATAGGATATGGATCACTAATAGACCTATCCATTTTACCATGTAATGGGAAACGAGATCTAGTAAGGATAATATGGGGTCCATATTGGTCGATGATGGATGGTTCATTTGAAGGAATATATCCTATAAGTGCTTGGTATTTATAATTTGTTTTATGATGGAGATGATGGGATTGGGTTGTTTTGACCTTCTTGTTTCCACAAAGGAACTTGAGAGTAATTTGAAAAGATATCTTTGCACATCTCTTATTTTCAATTATTCAATGTGGACATAAACATTGTTCTTTAGAGGATTGGTGAGGATAGAATAAAACATGGTTGAAATGGATTGAGGGCTGAAGAGAGATTGGATTTGGATTGGTAGATGGAGATGACTCGAGGGACAAATGAAGATTATTGGATTGGGATGGCTTTGGGGTTGAATTAGATATGGTGGATTGGGATAGCTCAAGGGCTAGATTAGGTTTAAATTAGGATGGCTCTGGAGCCGAATTATATTTGGATTCGGGATAGATTAGTATTGGATTTTGTAGAAGATGGTATAGTGCAGATAGAAGAAGGGGTTCTTGTGGATTGGAACGTGATGCAAGGGTCAAATTGGATGTTTGATTAGGGGAGTTTAGATTGACATGGATTTTTAATGGTGGAAGACATAGGTTGGGTGATGGATTATTTTCTAAGATAAATTCAATTGGGTGAGACTTAGGGGTCTGAGTATGATTGGTTTGTGCATGGAATGGATTAGGTGATGAACTTTAGGAAGTGAGATCTAGAACAAGTTCCCTATTTTTATTGACATGAGGAAGCATAAAAAAACTAGTCATGGATGACATTGTTTGATATTTAAAACTTTACCTATATTTTTTAATTTAACTATTTCATATTGAAGGAAGTGTTAGGTCTATTCAGGTAGTGTAATTGCTACAATCTAGACATTTTGTGAAGATTTGGGTGGTTATGTGAGTTTCTAAATGGAATATAAGCACAAATGGGTAGTATAATGGTTACGAAATGGATATTTTCCAATTTTAAGAAGTTTGATGAGTGCTTTCAAGTAAATATAGGTAAATTTTGATAGCGTAATGACTGTGTATAGTCATTTTCCTAGTTTTGGTTGTTTGAAATTTTCTAAGGTAACTTAGGAAATTTTAGCAGCATAACAGTTGCAAATGGTTGTTTTCTAGTTTTTGGATTTTGGAATATTTTAAGGTAAACTAGGAAAATTCGGCAACATAAAAACACAACTTTAATAATCAACATGTTTTGGAAAACAAGTTTTAAGTGTGAAGGTCAAAAATGCTTGGTCAAATTTTGGCAGAGTTTCAAGTTGATACTTTTGAAAAATGGGCCCAAATTTTGAATGAAGAATATGTATTTGATGTGCAAAACTCATGGTTTAACTCAAATAGAGTTTCACCTATTTTTAATACTAAACAAGGTTTTAACTTGGACAAAGTTTTTCCTTGTGAGGTTTTGTGTAAAAAAATAAGTTTAAATTTTGGCAGAGTAACACATTTTGTTGTTGTTTTTTACAAACATGGTTTTGGGGAAGAAGTCAAGAAAATAAAAAACTATCCCTAATTATTGGCCATGTAGCTAGGATAAACAAGTTGCTAGGGGCATCATTTATTTACCTTCTGGTTCATGAGGCACGAGTCTGTGAAATTAGGAAATATTGTCTGACAACGTGGTTCAAAGGGTTAGAGACCCCTCCCCTTCACTCCATCCATTTCAGTGGAGCTTGGCCAAAAATGACATTTATTGTGTGGGATCCATTCTAGGGTCTGGGTATTGGAGGAAAATGCACCCCTCACTTTATATGATCCGCATAAAAGTTAACCCATACTTAGCAAAAAACGACTGATCTTCCCAAAAATTTATATAGCCCATTGACATAAGGGCTTTGTCCAAATGATTAGGTTATGACGTCCTAACCACCGAACCCTACCAAAATAGAAAAACTTCTGAAATATTCTAATTTACAAGATCACCTTTTGGCATGTGGAAAGAGCATATACAATTAAGACAAGGTACGATAAAAAAAAATCCAAAGATATTGAAGGGAAACAAACACCCTTGTAAAATGGTTACAACAAAGTTAATCCAATATATAATGCTTTAGAAATAAGCATACATGGTTAAGGCAACTATTAACCCAATAGTACTATGTCAATCATGTTGTAAAATATAATTTCGTAAGCAAAAAACAACAAAAAATGTGAACTAAAATAACAAAAAATGATGTTCACACAACTTGGTATTTTTGTTTAAGTTTATTTGTTTGTTTGAGAAATTTATCTTTGGAAATAAAAAATAGCAACCTATTCACCAGAAATTAGTAGTTTTCACAACAATTTAGCCCAAAAACAAAAATCTAAGTGACAATAAAGTGAGACAAAGTCAAAAATTAAGATCTATATCACGAGGCCGTTGATATAGACAATGAGGTTGTTATTTAAAAAATGAGTCCGCTAAATGGAAAGGTCACTGCGAGATATCACAAGGGCACTAAAATTTTGGCAAGGCTGCTACGATATATAAAAAATCCGCTAATACAAGAAAGGTCACCACCCTATAGAGCGAGGCCACTAACAAAAATAGTAAAACCACTGGACATAATAACTATTTAGTGAACTTATCTTAGTTTTGCACTTCAAATACCATTTTTGAGGAAAAAATTTCTCTTTCTAGTCACTTTCAAACCACTTCTAGCTCTCTAAGTGTTCAACAATAGTACCTTTAAGCCCAAAACATGTAATAAGTACCCAAATTTTAATCAAAACATATATATAAATGCATGTAAGTGTGAAATTTTGACAAATAGAATTTAAATACTTAGAATTAAGTTGAAAATAGCGATAAAACAAAATAAAAATGATATAATAATAGATTTTTTTTAAAAATGATAAGTCCTTTCCAACAAGGTGAGGCAGCCACAATATATGTAAATGTCATTGTCTCGATTCAAGGCCACCACAGAAGTTCACAAAAAAACTGATAATATCAAATTTGCCACAACATTGACAAAACGGCAAAATAGGACAAAAATGCTATCAATCATGTCAAAACCACTGAACATGTCAGGAAAATACACAAGATGAGGTCATCACAGGCCAAAGTGAGGTCACTGGCTACGTAAGAGAGGCCACTGAAAACTAGGGCGAGTCTTCTGAAATCTTCAAAACTCATAAAAGAGTTTAAAATGTGAAAAAACATGAATTTTGATTGGCAAGATCAAATTTTGGCAGCACTTCGCCTCTTCACTACCTGTAAACAACACTCAACGCTACCAAATACCAAAAAATATCAACATGAACATGGAAATTTTCATAAAATTGAAATAACTTGAAGAAAAGAGTTATATGAAACTAAAAATGTGCATGAGACAAAGGGGAGTCCCACCGGGTGTGTCATATGCATGTATGTTAAATAATCTAGAATAAATAACAAAGGAATTAACACCAAGTAAATACTAGCACAATTCCTTAAGCAAATTCATCAAGATAAAACATGAAAAGAAGCTAAGTAACTTGCACAAATGATAAAAACAAGAATGCAAACCCTTCTTTGTTGAGTGGATATGCTTTTGATATGTGGGTCTTTCCTTTCAAGTTGAATGTAAGCCACAAATGATCAATGAGTTTTGATAAAAGGCAAAGATATCCTCAAAATGGCACGAAAGCCATATTTGAATCTTCTCTTACTAGTTTTAGCAAATGTGGGTTTTCTCAATTTGGCAAGCTTTCCAATGATAGAAATACTCTCTTGAGTATGAATATCTTATAAGGACATGGTATAGATAGGTAAGAAGGTATTAGGTTTCTTGTATAGCTTTCCATTTTTAGAAAAGTGCAACTTCTAGTGAATGTGGGATAATTAAGATGTAGAATTATGAGTGGATAAACATGTTTAGAAGAGATTAATTGGGATTAATGACCCATGGGAATTAGGTAAGGTTTAATTAATCAATTGAGATTAATTGATACACCATGTTTATCTTGTAGAAGATATTTGAAGATGATGTAGAGGGAAATTAGTAGAATTAGAGGGGTTTGAGAAGGGGGTTTAATTAATAAGAGGGTTTATTAATTAAATACAAGATTGTGAAAGGGGGATTTAATTAATTAAAAGGGGACTATAACTAAGGAAATATCATTAATTGGCATCCAAGAGGGAAAAATTAGATAATTAGTGGAAGGTCACTAATTATAGTGTGATGACAAGAAGAAAGGAAATTGGTGCAATTTCAGTATTAAAATTGTGCAGTGAAAATTAGGTGTCTACATAATCTTTAATGTATTTTATTACAATTTATCTTCCTTTTGTGAAAATATTTCAAATGATTTAAACAAGAAACCTTAGTGTGTAATCTTTTGATATGAACAGATGAAGAGAAAGATCAAATTCTTATTGCGGAAATGACAGTGAATGACCTAGTAAACAATGGTGTGGATTCCTATGTTGATTTTCCATATAGTGAACATCAATGGACAAGTTTGTGATGTAGCATATATTTTAGGACTCAAAAAGTGTGTCACTAGCCATGCCATTACGTGCATTCTCACTCCAATTTGTGTTCATCAAATGCTATATTCCTGCATTATATAATACTATTTTTTTTATGACTTTAAGGACAATAAATCGATATTATAGACCAATGTTAGAGTTAGTGTCTTGTGTAAGAGTAACTATTTGTCTAAGAAAATTGTGTAAATGAAAATTATAGAAATAGAAATTCCTAAATGGAAATGAGTCTTATGGTTATAATAGTGCTCTACATTACACAATTTCAAAGACAATGATAGATGTTGTAATGATCACTTGATCACTCTTGACACTAGTTATGATTTGTTTGTGAGTGTTAGAAAGATATTGTGTGATAAATGAAATACAATTTTTGTATTTATAGATAATTGAATTGAAATTAGGATTTTATTGGTGTAAATTGGCATTTAATGGATAAAAAATGAGAAACATGAGATGAAGTGGATGAGTGCACCATGTCTCAAAGAAGACCAACAAAGTGGACTCTAAGCATCATAGTGCTTCTAAAAGGTGTTGGGAGTGCATTAGTACTTATGGTACACATACATAAAAACATAAGAAATAAGATAAATGTCTAAAAAACTTAAAAGACAAGACGAGAACCACACAAGTCGACAAATATACCAATCACTTTAATTTGAATAAAATCAACGAGTAAAAAAACATCCTAAAAATATATAGAATACCACTAAATAAATGCTTAAGGAGATTTATAAATGTCTACACATTGAAACCAAATGTACAAATAACATATAGCTTGACCCAATAATCGATAAATGAACAACCATCCTTTAAATAACATTAAATTAATGTCTAAGGGCCGTTTTTAGCTGTCTAGAATTTTTGGTTTGTTATCACTAGACCAACCCCTATTTTTAGGCCTCCCTTCTAGAATCCATAAGCGAACATGAAATGTGGGGATTAGAAAACTCAAAACTAAAAAACAATATGCATATGGATCCCACTTTTCACCATCGTTTTCCCTCCCTTGATGATCCAAGAAAAAGTGTCACTATAAAATACCGTCATGCACCCAATTCACTTGTTCATATGAATCACTCTATGAGCAAATAACCAATATGACAATTTCAATTCAACATTATTGGGTTTATAAAGGATAGCTTTAGGCATTATAATAGCAATTGATCCTAGTCAGAATCATTGGGTTTATAACAGTTGGATAGCCCATTAACTGGGGAATGCTTTACAAATAATATAATATTTGAACACCACTTATATAATTTATCAATATAACCAAAAAGTCATCTTAGTGCATGCATATTGAGAACAAAAACAAGGCATTAAAAGACTCAATTTCTATTGATAGAGCACAATAATTAACATTGTTTCCATGTGCCACTCACTTTGTTGAAGGTTTCTAGGAAGTATTTTAATTGTGGTGAAACATGGTCACCTAATAAGGCCAAAAATTAGTTAGGGAAAGAAACTCTGGACCCCATGAAAGTGGTGTTTTGTAACTAAATATGATGTTACTTGGGCTTTTTGACTAGATCCGAACACAAAAAAATATTGCCACAAATCACTAAATAAATGAAAATAACCCTTCTTTCCATATGATTACAGAGTTCTCTTTTAAAGATTGAATTTTGGCTTAGGACCCATCTTTTGATGTATTGACCACTTGCTACCATTTTATTTGTCTTCACTTCTAAAGCATTGACAATTTTTCACAAAGTAGACCCGTCCAAGCTGTGAGGCATTACTAGGTTTACATTCTTAATATTTCTTTATGTCCCCAATACGATAAATCTTTAAATAAACGTTGGAGTATGCATAGTTGGACAATATGCGTTCTCTAATTATCAAAACAATCTTTAATGATCGAATACATTTTTAAAACATTAGAGTTTTGACATCATTACTTTTTTTTTCGTTGGATAGAGTTCTATCTCGAACATGTTATACCAATAGCATAATTAACTATAAAATTCGCCATCACATTATACTTTCTATTCACCTACACAAAATGAATGGATTTTAAAGAAGGAAAAATTATATTTAACTTATGAGTATATATTTTATTAATATATATTTCATTTTAGTTGATAGGGTCTACATTGACAATCAAAAGATGTGGGAATTTAATTGTAATAATATGAGATGTCAATAAAAATGAACAATCTTAAATTTGACGCTTATTTGATTGTCTTGTGATGGATATTATTGTTGGAAAAGTAATTGAAAACTCAAGATATATTAGGCATATAAAAGATTTTAGAGCCCATTTTTCCCCATAAATATTTTCTTGAGCCCAACACAATGGGTTAACTAGATTTAGGCCATCCATCACTAGTCAACAAGAAAAAAAACAATAAGTTGGTGGAGTTGTTAATCAATATAAAACATATCATTAGGCAAAACTATCCGGCAAATCTAATATAAACACATCAAAATTGAAGCATATTACCTCAATCATGATTAGAGAGTCCAATGAAGAATTGTATTAGACCACACAAACCACATATTAAATCTCAAAAAATGTTCAACATTTAAAATGAAAATCTATATTATTGATCAACAAGAAATAAAGTATTTACAATTCAAACAAGCCTATGCATTCTAATGTTTGTTCACATATTTACACCACTAAATACAAAAATGCTTAGTCCTAAGAATGTATATATTTTGTCTCTCACATTCTCCTATCAAAATGCACATGTCAATATGATTATCACATAGAGTAGTCATAAATTGGGACTTGGCTCGTCCGTTTCAGTCCTCTATTTTACAAATTCTAAAATCCTTAAATTCAAACATCATACCAATAACTGGTAGATCACCACCACCTTTCTCCAAACCCCAGCAACTAAGCTAATAGTTTTCAAATTCACAAAGAAACTGTTGGAATATAATGATTAAGTGGTCTGGTCAACCCTTAATGTTTATGGGTCCATCACTAATATATAGGTTAATATTTAATAATATGAAATATTTATATTTATATTATTAAATATGCTAACCTAGGTATATATTTTAGGTTAAATATTTAATATCATGAAGTGATTATATTTCTAATATTAAATATTATAAACCAAGGTATATGTGTCAACCATTTTAGGTTGAAAAGGTGGGTCAGGAGACATACCCGATCACCTTATATAAAAAGGACTATAGGTCCTCATTTGATATATTCGGGAAATATATAAAAGGTGTGCAAATCAAGTGATTTGGTTTTACCCTTGGTAAATATGGTTTCAAAGGAGGAGGTGATCTTACTGGATGTAAAATAAGTTCTCTAAAGTAAAAGGTTATTTTCAAAGTGGTTTTTACCCTATTGGGGTTTTCCACTATAAATACTGTGTCACCTGTGTTATTTATTCCCTGTAAGTATTTCTTTATTTACTTATGTTATGATGTAATCTTTATTTAAATATTTATCGTAACATTATGTAATATGTAAGTTGATTAAATCCGTATTTATTAGAATCCTCAAATTCTAACAAAAACTTCAACGCTAGTATATCACATATGGATCTCCCAAAATCTGTCATGAAATTATTGATCATTCATCTCATAGATCAACCACATTTGTAAAGAGGAAAAATTTGTAAGAGGTCACACAAAAGTAAGCTACATAGAGTGATCGAAAACCGTCAAGTTCACAAATACATCATTCCATCCTTGTGAAAATATTCGCATATGACCAAAAAATTATGATCGAGTAATAAATCTCTAACCAAGATCAAAATTTACTACAAGAAAACCAAAATGTTTACGAAAATTTATTTTTGTACAATACATGATTACATGTGAACTTGTATACCCCTTCATCATATGCCCTTGGGTAAGAAAATGCATGTCTATAGTGCTCACACATTCAAGTTAAGTGGTAGTACCACCCATCAACCTATTATGAGGCCTTGGGGTGCCTCTTTGCCAAACGGGTACTTCTCATTTACAATTGTTGGGTTCGGTTGGGCCATAAAATGATTTTCTCCAAATCAGTGTATTTTTTGTTCTTCACCCCAACCCTTTCTCACTTTGGTTTGACCTCCTATGTCTATGCAAGGCCTTTTTTTTCTTCTTTTTCCTCTTTGTAGCATCCTCACACAGTTGAAATCCTTCCATGTATGCTTTTACATGGTGTTGATATGCACAACTTTACTTGTTTGGTTACTCTCCACATTTTTATTCACATTATTCTAAAATTAATTTTTGTGCACAACAATCACATTGGGATGCTTCTATTCTACCCCTTTTCTTCCACTCCTATATGCAGAAACTTTTTTCTCCTATGCGACCAATCCATCTTCCTCTTTGTGTATGACAATATCATTCCAGAGTGTGGTCTCAATCATCTTTCCTTGTATGGTTTCCCGAACTATGCACCCACTTCCCTTTTTTTGTCGAAAGACATCTCTACATTTCGAAAAAAAATCAAATGAATTTATTGTGAAATATCATCCTTCTCTCTAATTGACTCAAAAGAAATTTTGTCCATATTTATGTACTCATATAAGTATTGTTCTGGCAATCATCAAAATATTCCAATCAAACTACCATGTCTTGTTTAGCATTGTATGACATGTATCCATTAGAAATATTTCATATAGAAGTTATAAAATGATGTTTATTGAATTCTTTACTTGGCCATGGAAGGTGATGCTCTTATAGGTCGTGGTGTTGACTCAACTAACTACATCCCCCTATTTGACCTAGAAATATATTTTCAAGACCAAATCAATGCTCTCCTCTATAGGCATTTGGATACCATTTTCTCTAAAGTATAAAAACATTTTGAAACTCTTGGTTTATTTTCAAGGATAGAATTATATTGTGAAATCAATGACCCTCTATGTTGATTTAGTGTTTTTCACCCCAAAATCGATGAAATCGGTCACTCAGTATAACATATGGTTATTGAGGGAACTATACTTGAAATTAAAGGACCTAATAGAGGGGTGGATGAAATTTTATAGCTGGTGGTGGAGTATGTTTCCTATGTCATGATGGTTTTTTTATATTTCACAATGTGACTTTTTTATTGTTTCTTTGATACTAGGTAATCACCATCTTTTGTAAATTTTAGAGGGCTCTAGCTTAAACATGGTGTTATCCTATTGGGAAGCTATAATCTTTTTTATTATATACTTAGGAACACCCTCAGACACATATTTTTTGTAATATTTAAATATATATATATATATATATATATATATATAAATATATATATATATATATATATATATAATATTTCACACAACCTTATATGTGAATCTTCCAAGGCTTGTCTCTACTGCACATTGTCCCCACATAATTTCATCTTATCCTTCCACTAACTAGTTCACCATGTCATAAATCAAATGTGGTATGATAATCAAGCCAATATTACCCACCATCTCCATGAACAATAATTTTTTCATTCTCTGGGTATTAATCACAGTTATGCATCTTTTACCCCTAGTATTACATTATGCTCAAAAAATATGTTTCCTTTGGCATAACTTCTCTTGATTTCCTACTTCCTTCAAGACTCGTCTTGTTGCAAGTAGACTCTCCCCATCCTTGATTTATTTTCCTTATGAACATATAAATGTATCTTATGTATGATTGTAGAGATTATGTACCACCTATATGCCACCTCACTTCATAACCACTCTATACATGAAGACATTCATATGCTTAGTGACTTAAGTCTCCACATTTGAAGTAGGTTCGTTCAAAGGATATACCTCATCCTCTCCCAAAACTACCCATCACTCTCTCATACATAGACTCTCTTCTCTCTTGTGGTTCTTGTGTAGTGCTAATGTTTTCATCCCTCTTCGGCTCATTTGCGGTTTCCTCCTTACAACCATAATATTTCCCATTCTAATTCTGAATCTAGGTTCACCTGCAATCTTTCATCACCTAAAAAACATGTTAGTTGCACAAATAAAATCATGTTGGTTCAATAAAGGAGGTGGATGTTATATGTTCATTAAAATAGAATCATTGCACAATATACGTTTATTCCAGAAACTTTGAAACTTTTGAAAAAGAGATATCAATGTAATTATTACATAAATGAATTCTATAAGCTAATCGCTAGAGTTTGACATGTTGAAGAGTATATAGTATCAATACTTTACATTATATGAACAAATTGTGCATGGAAATTGAAGATGATTTTGTAATGATTAAAGTACATTAATTTAAGGAAGCCTATTAGTATGTAATGCAGGAAAAAGAGAAATTAGTTCGCAAGTAACAAATCAAAATGTGCCAAAAAGATAATTTTATATGTGGTCATGGACAAGGAAGTAATAAATAAAATTATATGAAAAGAGAGGCAAGTACTTCACAACATGATGATAATACATAAATAAGTAGAGGAAATTTTAGAGGAAGAGCTCAATGTAATGGATATGGACTATGTGTCAAGTACAGAGAAGTTGGCATAAACCATTTATGTACACTCATACACATATTGATTGCAGTAGAATGTTATTGTGTATATCACATATGAAGATGAAGAAAGTGTTTCATCATTACATCACACTAATTAACCTTAAATATGAGAAGAACTTGTGATGAAATACATGTTGTTGAAACTTACAAAGGAAAAATTTGTTCAGAATAATTTCTAAGTTAACATGTGAGTGTTGTAATTTAATCATAAAGTGTTCCAATATAGATAATATTTTTTCACAAGAAATGCTAGATAAATTTGGGTTTAAATAATATAATACTTTTTAATATGTTTAAGTTTTTTAATTTTATGAATGTTCATTAGAATTTTTTGAATGAGAAATACTTATAGAATTTCCATATTAGTGGATATAGAGATGAAAAATTATGTTTTGCATAATTCCCATGGATGCTTTCCATATTTTACTTTTAATTCCTTGGTAGTTTGACTGCATGGTGTAATATTATGGTCATGTGATTAATACTCTTTGGTTAAATCTACTGAAAGATATGTATGATGAAGTAGAAACTATTCCCAAGGTTATGTTGATGTCAGGAAATACATTATTGAGTGATATGAAGTAGTGTAACCATTTTATGCTTGTATCAAATCTCACCCAAAATTTGGTTGCAAAATTTAAAGGAGAGAGAAAATTCAACATGAAGTGTGAATCTTGAATAACGATGAGTTTGCAAACATTATTTCTAATAGTATACTTAATGGATTACTACTCATGAAAAGAATTTTTCATCAAATTTATTTGGTCTAGGGATTGAGTTTACTTAACAAAGTGGCATATAAATTTATATTATAAGAAAATGCAAATGTCTAGAAAAATTCAAGAGTTATTAGAAAAAGGGTTGATCTAGATTCTTTGATTCTCTGCATGGTACTAATTATACTAGTAGAACCAAATAAAAATGGAGAGTGGTGAATATGCCCCAACTATAGAGTATTACATAAGATCATGATGAAGTACATATAATTTTTACTAAGGATGGATGATTTGATGGATTACTTTAATAGAACGAAGTGTTTCTTGAATTTTGACTTAAAGATAAGATGCCAATAAATTTGTAGAATAAAAGGTGATGAATAGAAAAAAACATCTAAAACTCAAGAGGAAATTTATGAATTTTTTGTTATATGATTTGGCATAAAAATGTACCAATGAAATTCATGCATTTTATGAATGAAGTATTGAAGCCACATTTTGGTATGTTTGTGATTATTTATCTAGATGAAATTTTTATTTTTAGTAAGCTAAGGAGGGAATATTTAAACCATCTATGAAAATTATTGATGTGATTTCATGATGAAAATGTGATAATAAACCACTAGAAACATAATTATCTTAAACAATAACTTTTCTACTTGGGATTCATTATTTACTAAGAAGCTATGAAGATGAATCCTTAAACAATGTGCTAGAAATAGTTGATTATCCATCACCTATGAATAATATTGAAGCATGCAATTTTCATTTCTTAGAATTTTATTACAAAATATCATCAGGAACTTTATTGGAATATGAACATCAATCGAATACATAATGCACAATGACAAAATGGAATTTTTGAGGACTACAAAAACATAACACAATTTCTAATAGTTGAATAAGAAAGTGACAGAACAACATGTGTTGGATTTACTAGATTTTGGTGAATTGTTTTATGTAGATGTAATGGCAATGACATAATAATAAGAATAATTTTGTGTTAATATTAAATAAATATTACATTTTTTAGTGAGAATATCAATGATGTTTAGTGCGAGTATTATGTGTATGATCAAGAATTCTACATAATAATTCCAAAATTAAAGAAATGGACACAAAATTTTCTACACAAGGATTTTGTTATGTATATGGACCATCAGGTGCTAGAGTTCATCAATACTCAATTAATATTGAATCAACAACATATGAATTTGGTTGAATTCTTACAGAGATATTCTTTTTTGTTGTAAAATTGAAGTAGTAAGTCAAACAATGTTCTAGATGTTTTGAGAAAAAGGATTATTTGTTAAACAAATTTAGAGTTGAATTCATAGTGTTTGATTCTTTGAAGACACGATATGTTGATAATTGGGATTTCACAAAAGCATGGGAAGCATGCTAATAACCAAGAAGTGTGGGAAAAACTTCATGGTTATATTATTTTATGAAAGAAGGATTATTGTTCAAAGAAGTGCAATGTTTAATACATAGAAATTTGGTCAAGAAGTAAAATAGTGGTAGATTGAAAGGATATTTTTCTATGATAAAACACATGCATGATTGGTGGAAAAATAATTTTGATCAAGCACATGATTTTAGATGTAGACAAGTTTTTTTTAGAATTATAGAGTTTGTTAGTTGAAAAAAAGGAAGAAGTCAAAGTGCAGGGTTATATCACCCATTTTGTATTCCAAATAGACTATGGGAAGATATCAATATGGATTTTGTTTTGGAATTTCCTAGGACGTGGAAGGGGATTGATTTAGGTCTTATAGTTATTTATAAGTTTTCAAAGATAACAAATTTTGTGGCTTGTAGGACAAGTGTTGATGTGACAAAATTACAAATATTTTTTTCAAGGATATTTTGAGACTACATGGTTTTCCACATAGTATTGTATCACCCATAGATGTGAATTTTGTTGGAAAATTTAGGAGGAAATCTTGGAACAAGTTAAACACTAAGGTAGAATTAGTTCACCATATCATTCATAGATAGATGGATAGGTATATGTTGTTAACAAAAGTTTAATAAACTTCTTAAGATGTTTAATTGAAGATAAGTTAGGAACATGGGATAACATTTTGGCATAAGTTAAGTTCCCACATAATAATTTAGTTAATAGGAACATATGGAAAACTCCATTCCACATTGGGTATAGATCAAGTACAAATGGAGTTATAGAGTTACATGACACGAGGAATGAAAAAATTATGAAGTGGAGATATGGAATATTTTGGAAAACATATGGGAAGTGTGCATGAGAAAATAAATAAATACTTGGATAAGAGTTTAAGATATTATAAGCAACAGATAAACATTAAGGAAAAATTATTTGAATATCAAGTTGGAGACATGGTCTTAACACATTTATAGAAGGAAATATTTTCAAAAGGGATAGATTAGAAGTTGAAGATGAATAATATTGGGTCATGTCAAGTGTTGTGAAAATTTGTGAAGAACCCATATGAAATAGAGTGACCAGAAATAGTGGACATTTCAACTATTTTTAATGTGAAATATTTGTATCCATATCATGAAGAAAAATAGGAGGGAGTAAATGTAAATTTAGATTTAGATATTGATTAGATAGCACAAATTCTAGAGGAGAAATGTGAAAAGGTAGAAAGGATACTTGTACAAGGATCAACAAGAGGACATGATAAAAGGAATACAATGAATATTTGTTCAAACGGAAGGGCCAAGAAATTAAGGATGTAAATTTTATAAGTGCAACCAAAGCTAAAAAACATGGAATACCATCAGTACAACCATAACTAAGAACTTACGATTTTCTTCACTTGAGGTGCATGATGTACAAGGATTTGTTTTCAATTTCAATCTTACATCAGAAAAAAACATGTTAGGTTACAGCTAAGTATAACAAAGTATCATGCATATGTTTTTCCTAAGTATTTGGTTTGTAATTTTCATAAGGATAGTTTTGTGTCATGGTATCTTGTAATTTTTTGTGCCACCTGGGAACACATGAGCATCATGTTGTTGTTGTGTGCCTATTCCCTAGTTTGTGAGTGTTTATATTGTTCTACATAATATATGGATGTACACAACTATAATATTTCATAGTTATTTTTATTTGTAGCATGTCCAAAGGGCATAAGAAATGTTTGCAATATCTTCTAATGTATAAAACATCTTTCAAGAGATAATGTGAGAATATATTTTTAGTATTATAGTGCAAAAATTATCCATTTCTAGTAGAAATAGTCCATGTGAAGAGAAGAACTTTTTTGGGTGCATGATATCACAAAAGGAACTTTCAAAGACTAGTCTTACCATCCTAAATTCATCTCAATGGCACACTTCTACCAATAAATTCATGTGAGAATTCAATGCAAATCTTGTGAAGAAAGGACATATTTTGGTGTGTAACTTCTATAGATTCGAATATAACATTCTTAAAATGATCTAACATGTTCACCTAATTCATAATTGTGACCATTGAACTGAATCATTTGCATCAAGTGGTTCTATGAAAAAATTATCCATATTCTTGCATAAAGGATTGGGACACATCTAATGTATTATATATCACTTTTTGTTTCAAGGTAACTGTTGATGCAAAATCACAGCACCCTTGGATGTTAATCAGATTTCTAGGTTGATCACTAGCATCCAGTGTGATTGCATAACATTGAATCCTTTATTTGAGTGTGGGACTCGTGAAAATGAGAAAGGAATATCTAGAGAAGGCTGGTTCCTATTCCTCTGTTCAGATGCACACGAAAAATGCAGAGGGTTTACTCAAAACCTAATCTAACTTGCCAAGGAGACAGGGTAAGAAGATGCGTAAAAATAAACCTAAGCTAACAGAGGTGATGCACCGAGGAATGAAGAACATCTATCTTGCCAATAAACATAGAGCATTCAAATGTGATGCAAGATCATGCACAGATAACAAAATTTGCAGTGAAATACCAGGAGGATGCAAATGAACACAGAGAGGGTTGAGAATCATCCACATACATGCATTACTTGCTCCAAAGATTGATACAATACACTACAAAATGCCAAGAGGTAGAGTCGCATTACAATTTCAAATGGGAGGTTTGAACTCCACAAATTCACCTGATAAAGAGAAGAAGGGAGCAGAAAAACAGGAATGTTCGACCTTTAGAAAGAAGCCCCTCCTTACAATATATAGGAAGAATGAGAGAGGGAAGAGAGAGGAAATCCAGATCTCCTCCAACCATTTCTAGGTTGCATTTAACTCATCTCATTATGGCAGAAGCGGCGAATCCTGGCAAAACGGTGGATTGTCTAGCAGAAATGGCGAACTGTCTGTTGTATTAAAGCTGGTTGTTGAAATGTTACTTATGTCTATTATTCCATGTCAGAGGTGTTTCTCAATTTTCTCTCTCTAAACTAAACCAAAATGCAATATTGACCCTAGAATCGTGCAGAGAATTTCACCAGCTTTCCATTGATGTAAAGAACGCAAAAATCTGAGCTCTGGATCGAAAGTTATGGCGATCTGAAGATTTAGGGCACAAAACAGGCCAAAACGGATTTTTGAATTTTTTCCCACGCTCTGCCACTTGGATAACACGTGTCGGGCACTGATTGGATGAGCAATTCTCTCTCTTCCACCTTTCCGCGGGCTTTCCTTTGAAATTTCGACCTTCTTCATACTTTGGAAAAATTCTCATTTTCCCCCCGCGCCTCACCACTTGGGACACGTGGCATCGTTTGGTTCGTTGACAGGGGCGCGGGGAAAACCTTTACCTTTTAGTTTTGGGCCAAAACTTTGCTAAGTTTCCAAAACTCTCCCCGAGCTCCGAACTCGCCTTCCCCTTAGGACACGTGTTCTGTTCTGATTCATCCGCGGGCCTCCCGGCTTTTCTCGTCCCTCGCGTCCCTTTGGCCCGGCTGTCCCAAACTGCCTGGGACAAATTTTCGAACCACCCGAAATGTATTGACTTGTGCCAAACCGGCCGATCCGCATCTTCTGCGTACTTTTGTCCCAGATGTCCCAAACTCTGCGAAGCAAAACTTAGGTAATTTTCTTCATTTTTCCAGCCAGTTTGGCTTTTTGCGCCCCGCACGTCCCGATGTCCCAACTGTCTCAAATGCTGTGCGGACCACCTGGAGGCTTTTCGGCTGATTCGCGCCCCGACGTCCCAACTGTCCCAAGGACCTCCTGGACTAGGACTTAGCCGATTTCCTCTGTATTTTGGCACCAAGCTGGTTTTCTGCAATTTCTTCCATTTTCTCGACCTGTTGGGATTTCTTCTTAGACAGGAGAGTTAGAAGGAAGCTGAGGGGACCCCAGAAACATGATTTTGGGCCTTGGATCAATCTGTTATCAAAATTACCTGGGGGGAATTTTTGACAATAGTTTGGCGACTCAGCGGGGTCACCTGCCTGCTAGGTAGAAGATCAGTGGCCTTTTAACAATCCATTGGGCATGGAGTAATGACTTGAAACTAACCTAATTTCTGATCCCGATCCTGATACTGCAACTCATTCTTCGAGAGCACTTCGAACTGTAGAAATTCAACCTGAGAGCGACAAAACCTGTGCCAAAGCACTTAGGGAAAATAAATCTAACTACAACAAGACAATGTGCATACGCACTTAGAGGAACTAAAATCTAGGCTAATATTTACAAGGGTAAACCTTTTCCTTTTTAGTAGCAATGTTTAAGATAGATTCCATTAACTGGAATCGGGAGTTCTTCTCCATCCAATGCAGACAATTGGAAGGCATTACCATTTTTACATCTCGTGACCATGTAGGGGCCGCTCCAAATGGCATCAAACTTGGAATTCCTTCCAGGTTTCACCCGATCTGCATCCCATTTCAGAACTAGGTCCCCCTCCTGGAAGGTCCTTGCTCCTGCCTTCTTGTCAAACCATATTTTTACTAAGGTTTGATCCCTTTCAATCATCAGAACTGCATGTTCTCTTATTTCTTCCAATTCCATCAACTCTGCGTACCTGGCTTCCATTGGTTTGAACTCAGACAACTCCAACTACTTCATGAGCTCCAATGCTGGAAATTCTAATGATATAGGTAATACAGCCTCTTTCCCATAGACCAATTTGTAGGGAGAACTACCTGTAGACCTCTTTGGTGTTATCCTGTCAGCCCATAATGTTGATTTTAGCTTGGTATGCCATGTCCTTTGGTTTTCATTCAGAGTTCTTCTGATGATCCTTAGCAACTTCTTGTTCATGGACTCTGCTTGTCCATTACCCTGTGGGTAATAATTTGAAGAGGTGCTTAAATAGATTCCATTCTTGACAGCCCATTCTATAATCTTGGAACCTATGAATGCTAATGCATTATCTGATATGATAGTGGCCGGCACACCGAACCTGGTCACTATTTCTTCATAAAAGTCTAGTATGTTAGACTCACTTGCCTCTTTGAGCACTACTGCTTTGGTCCACTTGGTGAAATAGTCCTTCGCCGTGAGAATCCACTTGTGGCCTTTACTCGAATTGGGATTGATGACTCTAATGAAGTCCAGTCCCCATTGCATGAATGGCTGATCTACTGAAATTGGATGAAGGGGCAGCACTGCTAACCTTCCTTTCCCTATGAAAAGTGCACATTTCTTGCACTTTCTTATCCATGTATAACAGTTGCTGAACACTGTGGGCCAATAATACCCTGCCTTCATTATCTTGAGATCTGTTACTCGTGGGGCAAAATGGCCTCTTGCCTCCCCGTCATGGAACTCATGTAAGATCCTCTCAACTTGACCTGTTCCAATGCATCTTAATAGAATACCATGGATGTCTTTCTTGAACAAGATACCATTAATGAGTACATACGGGATAGCTTGTAATCTAAAGTATCTCCTCTTCGCCTTGCTCATTTTTGGAGGCCATAAGCCTGTCTGTAGGAAGTGTATCATATTCTGAGTCCAACAGGGAGTGGGCACATCATCATTTTCCTGTTCTTGACCATCATGTAGTACCAAGACAGCCTCTTTTCCATTACCTGCTTCAACTTGCTGACTCAAGGCTAGTTGTTCGCATAGTCCCTTCCCACGTACTAGTTTTGTGACCTTAATCTCGACGTCATATTCCATGACACGGGTTATCCATCCTGCACGTTTCTCATTCAGATCCCTGTTTAGAAGGAAGTCCTTGACTCCTGCATGAGAGACCAATAATTGGATCTTGTTGTTTGAGACTAGGTGCTTGAATTTCTTTAAACTCCTGATCACTGCAAGTACATGCTTTTCAATGAAAGAGTACCTAGTTTCGTATTCCTCCAAGCCTTGATTGAAGAAAGCAACTGGTTGTTCTAATCCTTCTTTGTTTTGTTGTGCCAGGATTACAGAAATTGTGTCTCCACCACCAAAGGCGTATAGCATGAAACCCTTGGAGAAGTCTGGATTGACGAGAGTGGGAGCTTGAGATATAGCCTCTTTTATTGCCTCAAAACTTGCCTTGCCTTCAGATGTCCACTTAAATGCCATGCTCTTTTTTAACATCAGCGTTATTGGCTTTACGAGAGTTGCAAAGTTTGGAACAAACCTGCGGGCAAAATTGATCCTTCCCAAGAAGCTTTGAAGAGCTTTCTTGTGACTTGGCAATGGCAACGCTTGAATTGCTTCAACTCTTTCTGGGTCAATCGTCAATCCCTCTTTTGAAACAATATGGCCTAGAAGTTTTCCCTCATGAGCCAGGAATATGCATTTTTTGGGATTCAATGATACCCCAAATCTTCTACACCTCTGAAATACCTGCCTCAGATGAAAGAGGTGATCCACTGCATTTTTGGAAAATACAGTGATGTCATCAAGATATATCAGAACTATTTTATTGATCAACCCCTTGAATGCCATATCCATTGCCCTTTGGAAAGTGGCTCTAGCATTTGATAGGCCAAATGGCATCTTCTTGTAAGCATACATGCCCCATTTTGTAGTGAAGGCCGTCTTGAACTGGTCTTCCTCCTTCACCATAATCTGATTGTAGCCTGAGTAGCCATCAAGTAGCGAGAACCTTTCTGAACCAGCTACAACCTGCAATATTTGCTCCATGGAAGGGAGTGGGTAATGGTCCTTGAGAGAGGCTCTATTCAAGTCTCTGAAGTCAACACACAATCTGATCTCTCCACTCTTTTTTCTGACTGGAACTAAGTTGGAAACCCAACTAGAATGCTTGATTAGGAATATGATCCTTGACTTAATCAGCTTGTCCAATTCTTTCCTCATGAGAGGCTCCATGTGTGGATTGACTGGTCTTTGTTTCTGCCTGACAGGCTTAGTATTTGGATCCAATTCGATAGTATGCTGAGCTAAGTTGGGATTGAAACCCTTCAAGTCTTTATAGCTCCAAGAAAACATGTCAGGGAACTCTTGACACAGCTGTATGAACTCATACCTTTCTTGTTCAGCTGTCATCCTTCCAATTTGCAATGGTTTGTTCTCTTCTACCAAGATGGATACTGAATCCTCTCTCTTGACCTGAATGTTTTCTTTCTCCTCCCTAAACTGATCATTGGGATTAAAAATGGACTCCAAAGTGATAAGTCCCTTGGGCAGTTTGTTAGTTCTTAGCTGTACCACCTGGTCACCATATTGTTGTTCCAACTTTTCTTGATTCTTAGCTGAGAACTCAGCTTCTTCTTGCAAGAAATGGATGATTTGGTGGTCATTCTCAAATACTTGCCAATTGAAATTGTTATCTGGCACCGAAGGCCTCACAATCACGTGGATGTTTGGCTATACCTTGTCTTGTTGAATGCTTTCCACAATGTCAAAGGCTGCCCCTACTACTGCAAGCCTGTCAGCAGCCTGATTCTCTTTCCTAGGAATGGATTTAATGCCAAAACCCTCAAAATCTTCCATGAGGTCCCACACCCTGTTCTTGTAGAATTTGAGTAGATCATTCTTGGTAGCACGCTGTCCCTTGACCTGATTTACAATCAATTCACTGTCCCCAAAGACTTGCAAGTTATTTATTTTCTTCTTGATTGCCCAATGCATCCCTTGCACCAAGGCTTCATATTCAGCATTGTTATTGGAGCATGCAAACTGAAATCTAAAAGCTGAATAGTACTTTACTCCTTGAGGTGAAACAAGCACGGCTCCACCTCCTGCACCTTGTCTACTCCTTGATCCATCAAAAAATAGTTGCCATACCTCATTGTCATCCTTGTGGTTTGGCTTGGTGATGCTAGGAATAGCTTGATTTTCTTCATGTATACAATAGACTCCCAACTCAGATTCTTCTATTTCTTGATAAGGATCAAAACCATGTATCTTGTTTGCCCATTCATCAAGAGTTAGATCCGAGATGCTTCCAACCTTAGTGTCAGCTTCATTAGAGCTTGGGTGATCTTCTTGATCAAATGTTGAACAATTGGAATTAATATGACTTGGAGTGTAAGGCTCAATATGGAAGTTTACAATAGGTTCTGACCTGATTGTAGCTTTGGTTCCATACCTCGTTTTGAACAACATGTGTGACCAATCAGTAGAAAGATAGCCTCCAATTTTGGTTGTGAAGTCTCTTGACAAACATAGGGCAAAGAGTGGTGGAAGGTCTATGACCGATACATCTTGTAAAACAACAACATTTGGACATGCATGCAAGGTAAGACTCAAGTTTTTAATCACTCCAACTGTTGCTACTACTGTCCCATCTAGCTGTACTACCCCTTTGGATATTGTTTCATACTGGAGCCCTAGCTGATCAACTATTTGTTTAGGCATTACTGAGCTACTTTCCCCGGATTCTATCATGCAATTGTGCACTAGCTGATTTCCAATGATCAATGAAACATAGAAAGGAGGGGGTTTCAACACTTTACCTTGCTGTCCTCCATGATTTCCTTCAGGCTGGGCAGCATTTGTGAGCACTTTGTCTTGCATCTGAACTTGCTGATTCGAAGTTGGCCAGTCCCTCATGGCAGCTTGCAGCAGATCTCTTTGGCCTGGGATGGATAGAGATTCCCACATTGATATATTGACGTTTGTCTTCTTCATCTGATCAATGATACTGAATGGTGATGAAGGATCTCTTTATTGTCCCTTTTCCTGCACATTCACTCCTTACACGTGGGCAACAACAACTGGTATCTGAGTTGGCCTAGGAGCTGTTCTTGGCTGCCCTTGTCCATTTGAAATTAGATTTTGCTTACCAACCATTTGTGGAGCCATGGAAGGTTGTGGATTGGTTGGGGCTAATGGCTGTTCTTCACCCAAATTCCTCCTTTTTGACCTTGTGTTGGCTAAAATACCTTGAGAAACTACCTGGTTCATGCCACAAAAATCCTCTGCTTGCCAATTTACCAATGTGGTGTCATTTGGGGCTGATTGTTGTTGGAATGTTTCTTGTTATTGGCTGTTTCCTTGACTGCCCTCATCCTCCACACCAGTAGTTGTCACCATTAATGCTTTATTCAAGGCACCGTTGAAGCACATGGATTGGTTATGAGGCTCATTGCATGGAAAACACCAATCATACTCCTGGGCAATGTTGTTTTGCGTTGGTACTAATGCCTTAGAGGCATATATGGCATTTGGATTATAGGGCTGAAATGGTCTATTGGCAGGAGGCCTTGTTTGATTTATATTTGCAGCTAGATTAGGAGGCCTTTGTGGTTGGTATGGCTGCCTATTAGGCTGATCCTGGGGTTGATAAGAAGGTCTAAAACCTTGGGCCTGCTGCCTTTTGAGAGTAACCAGCTCATTGCCTAGGTTTTGCAATTGCTTCATGACTTCTTGAAGCTCATTTGGGGCACTTGGAGATGAAGTGGAAGCTTAATTTGAACTCTGATTTCTAGGAGTGGGAGAAGGAGCCAAATTAGGTGATTGATTGGTGTTTGGACTCTCTAAACTTGGAAACAGTGGTATGGGAGGTCTAGGGGCAAGTTTGCCAGCTTAGATCAAACAATTTTGAGCCCTAATGGCAATGCTATAAGCCATAGGGATAGTTATGCCTCCCATGGACTGAATCAACATAGAAATATAAGAATTTAGAGCTTTGAGATAGTAGAGAAAAGCACCTTCTGCTGTTAGCCTGACTGCCACTGGAATTCTCTCCCAAGTCTTTTGAAATCTGAAGTTGAAATCGGTCAGTTGCTCATTGGGAGCTCTCTTGATGGTTGTCAGCTGCTCCAAAAGAGACAAGTTGTCTCCCTTCTCTCCAAATTGCTCATGAAGTGTTATACACAGTTGATTCCAATTTGTGATAGAACCAGCTCCAAGGCTCCTAAACGATTGCAATGCTTTACCCTTGAATGAAGATGCCAGTAACTTGACAGCCACTTGCATCTCATTGATTTCATGGATTGCACAAAGGTTAGCAATATCTTTAACATGATCACCTAGAGTAGTCTTATTTTCTCCAGTGAAGCATGGAATGTTCTTCAAGGCTGCAATAGGAATTGGATGTTGTGCATTGAGGGCAAGTGGGCTGTTGCCTGTGAAGTTGACATAGGGGTTGTTTTGTGCCATTCTAATTGGTCTTAAAACCCTTGTTGACTGAATGAAAGGCCTACCAGGTGGAGGAGTTGAGAGAGTTCTGTTTGGTGGAGATGGAGACCTTTGAATCCTTCTTCCTCTTTGCCTTCTTCTTGGAGATAATTGTAGGTATTCAAACAACACTTCTTCTTCTCCAACTCTTGACCTTGTGGTGACTCTTCTCATGATTTTTCAGGCTTGCACTGTTGAAACCAGTTGATTCTTCCCCTTGGATTCGCCAGATATGCAAATAATAGCTCTTTTCAAGCAAGAAAATTGCAGCAGATGCACATCAACTTTTCTGCAATAAAAATGAGACCTCTAGTGTCCCACCGGGCGTGCCAAAACTGTTGATGCAAAATCACAGCACCCCTAGATGTTGATCAGATTTCTAGGTTGATCACTAGCATCCAGTGTGATTGCATAACATTGAATCCTTTTTTTGAGTGTGGGACTCGTGAAAATGAGAAAGGAATCTCCAGAGAAGGCTGGTTCCTATTCCTCTGTTCAGATGCACACGAAAAATGTAGAGGGTTTACTCAAAACCTAATCTAACTTGCCAAGGAGACAGGGTAAGAAGATGCGTAAAAATAAACCTAAGCTAACAGAGGTGATGCACCGAGGAATGAAGAACATCTATCTTGCCAATAAACATAGAGCATTCAAATGTGATGCAAGATCATGCACAGATAACAAAATTTGCAGTGAAATACCAGGAGGATGCAAATGAACATAGAGAGGGTTGAGAATCATCCACAAACATGCATTACTTGCTCCAAAGATTGATACAATACACTACAAAATGCTAAGAGGTAGATTCACATTACAGTTTCAAATGGGAGGTTCGAACTCCACAAATTCGCTTGATAAAGAGAAGAAGGGAGGAGCAAAACAGGAATGTTCGACCTTTAGAAAGAAGCCCCTCCTTACAATATATAGGAAGAATGAGAGAGGGAAGAGAGAGGAAATCCAGATCTCCTCCAACCATTTCTAGGTTACATTTAACTCATCTCATTATGGCAGAAGTGGCGAATCCTGGCAAAACGGCGGACTGTCTAGCAGAAATGGCGAACTGTCTGTTGTATTAAAGCTGGTTGTTGAAACGTTACTTCTGTCTATTATTACATGCCAGAGGCATTTCTCAATTTTCTCTCTCCAAAATGAACCAAAATGCAAGATTGACCCTGGAATCGTGCAGATAATTTCACCAGCTTTCCATTGATGTAAAGAACGCGAAAATCCAAGCTCTGGATCGAAAGTTATGGCGATCTAAAGATTTAGGGCACAAAACAGGCCAAAACGGATTTTTGAATTTTTTCCCATGCTCTGCCACTTGGATAACACGTGTTGGGTGCTGATTGGATGAGCAATTCTCTCTCTTCCACCTTTCCACGGGCTTTCCTTTGAAATTTCAACCTTCTTCATACTTTGGAAAAAATCTCATTTTCCCCCCGCGCCCCGCCACTTGGGACACGTGGCATCGTTTGGTTCATTGACAGGGGCGTGGGGAAAACCTTTACCTTTTAGTTTTGGGCCAAAACTTTGCTAAGTTTCCAAAACTCTCCCCGAGCTCTGAACTCGCCTTCCCCTTAGGACACGTGTCCTATTCTGATTCGTCTGCGGTCCTCCCGGCTTTTCGCGTCCCTCGCGTCCCTTTGGCCCGGCTGTCCCAAACTACCTGGGACAAATTTCTGAACCGCTCGAAATGTATTGACTTGTGCCAAACCAGCCGATCCGCGTCTTCCACGTACTTTTGTCCCAGATGTCCCAAACTCTGCGAAGCAAGACTTAGGCAATTTTCTTCATTTTTCCGGTCGGTTCGGCTTTTCGCGCCCCGCGCATCTTGATGTCCCAACTGTCCCAAATGTTGTGCGGACCGACTGGAGGCTTTTCGGCTGATTCGCGCCCCGACGTCCCAACTGTCCCAAGGACCTCCTGGACTAGGACTTAGCCGATTTCCTCTGTATTTCGGCACCAAGCTGGTTTTCTGCAATTTCTTCCATTTCCTCGACCTGTTGGGATTTCTTCTTGGACAGGAGAGTTAGAAGGAAGCTGAGGGGACCCCAGAAACATGATTTTGGGCCTTGGATCAATCTGTTATCAAAATTACCTGGGGGGGATTTTTGACAACAGTAACATTATACAGCGAGTCTTGCATCTATATAAGCATGACACTACATGCGTGTTAAAGATGATTCCTATTTGAACTAGAGTTAGGGTTTAGACTAGTCAATTTAGGTAGTTTTTGTTAAAGAGGGTGATACTTGAAAAAATTGCGGTTAACAAATAGATATTTATAGATCTATTGTGTGTTGTAAAGCATCTCTGTTAATGAGATTGTAACTTTGTGTTGTGACACATATTTTTCCTTTCTAGTGGTAAATGAAAAAATATGAGTTCTCATTCCATTTTTATATAATATTGAATATTATGCATATTCCAATTGTGATTCTAAGGGCTTATTAGTTATAATACTTACCTTAATTGGGACCACTAGGTATGAATCCATCACTTTCCTCACACAAAAAATATGATTTATATGCACGAGATTATCCTCATCCGATAAAGCATATTGTTATGCTTCCTAGAAATTTCATAGTTGCACCATATTGATCTCATCATGGATGTTCAAGCACAAATCATTGATCTACTTGGAAACATTCTTCTTATTTAACTCATTATGAACAACCCTAATGATCACCTTGTATAACTTATATGTTTATTATTTCATATTCATATCCATATGTCACAAGTTTTATAACCTTTTCAATAGGTATTATTGGTAATCATCACACAAAACATTCCTCGTCAACTTTGCAACCATCATATCCCATTATGTGTTCTTGTCTTTACCCTTCATGTTTCACTTCAATGGAACCTCTTTTCACCACAAGATTACATGATCTAGTAGCTTTGTCTCAATATATTTACCTTGTATAGGTTTGAAACTTCGTCAAACTCAAAGTAATATTCTATTCATGTGATCCAATCAATTATATCTTTCATGTTCAACATCCTTGAACATCATGAAATATTTATCCTAATTCCTCTCTTATTCTATGTGATGGATTTCATGAGCCTCTCTTCTCCTCCATCCAATTATGTAGGTTATATACCTACTTCCCTTTTGTCTAATTCTTTGACCTCTATACAAATCATGTCATCCTTTAGGATGAATCTTCTCCTTCGATCCCCTTCCACTACAATCAAGTTTTTCTACATTGACCCTAAGATCTCCATGAATTCTGGAAATGCCATCATTCACCACTCTTTATTACATAGTTACTCTCCTTAGAGGCATCTTTGTATAAAACACATTGTTGCACTCTCCAATCACAAACCTACATAGGTTTTCTCCTACATACAAAGAAAGAAAGAATCCTCCTCAAGAGGATCTGCACTAATCACCACCACATTGTCTAACCATTATTCCCTTGACTAGAATATAAGTATGCCATTTTCTTCCCACATGTCAATGTGGAAAATACGATCTCTTAACCAATTGTTGGACTTTCCTTGCTCTGATACCATTTAGTGCAATTACAGTTAGATGGTCTAATGAAGGACTAACTTAGACCACACAACCCACAAACTGTATCTCACACAATGGACAACATTAATAATTATCATATTCTTTTGATCAACAAGAAAATAAAGTATTTATAATTCAAACATGCCTACACATTTTAAAGTCTTCCCACAAACTTACAACACTAAATGTAAAATACCTAGTGCTAAGAATGGACCGGATTTACTCTCTTTTACACTCTCCGCTTAGAATGAACATGTTAATGTTCTTCTCACTTGAATTAGTCATAGTTCGGGGTTCGACTCTTCCTCCTTTACAATACTCTCTTATGAAAATTCCAAGCTCCCCAAATTTAAACATTTGATCTATATTTATAGGAACACCTAAGAAAGTCAGTGCCTTCCCAACTATTAGATCACTTCCATCTTTCTCCAAATACCATAGTTAAGTTGCCAATGCCACTTGTCTGATTCTCACAGAAACTTCAACATTAAGTTATTGCATATGGATCCCCCAAAATCCTCCACGAAACATGGATTGTCCATCACATAGTCGACTAAATCTACAAGGTGTAACAGTTTGTTAGACCACAGAAAAGTACGTTGTGTAAAATGGTCCACAATCATCAAGCACATGGATTCATCATTCCATCCTTGGCCTAAATCTCTACATACAACCAAAGAATTGCGATGAGTAAGAAACCTCTAACGAACATCAAAATGGACCAAGCACAAACCCAAATATTTACACCAAACTACTTGTTGAAATTCAACTTTTTTGATATATACATAGTTACACGTGAACGAAAATACTTTTATATTAAAACTTATGTTTTTTAGATAAATATATTTAAGATACCTTTTAGAATTATGGCCGAAGGATTTTTACCTTTTACCCAAAGATGGAAGAGGGTGTGTATGGATATGGCTTTTATTACCATTTAAGCACGTTTCTTTCCATAATATTCCGCTGCCTAAGCAAATATATGAAACAAATAATTGTTGCATTGAATTGTCTTTGATAAAGTCTTGTTTTCATGAATTAGTATAAGAAAAAGCTACTACCTAGTGAAACTATTTTAAAATGGGCTTTGTTCCCGGCATTAATTATTGAACCAGATTCAAAGCATGTAAAATATCTTTCCGCTTCTTTCTTTTGGTGTCTTAATTTATTTCCTTATTTAGACGGTCATAAAGAAAGGTTTCATTTAAATAAGCTAAAAATAATACTATAAAGAGTTTGGACAAGACAAAGTTGGAAGACCATTGTTTTGACGGTCAAATTATAAGGGGATGTTTTGTCAAAGGCACCCTCAAAAACCGGAGCATGAAAATCTAAGTAAGACCAGAATATTTTGAGTCAAATAAACTTTGCCTCAAAATCCAACTTTGCCTCATCCATGCTTTTTTAAAGACATAATCATGGTTTATAATATTTTAATAAATATGATGTGTAGTTGTTGAATCATTTCATACTTTTATAAGCTTAGTCTAGGAAAATGCACCTTATCATGAACTACCATGTGATAACGTTAATGCTAAATAAATTAAATAGTTTGTGTTATATAGTGGGTATAATAGAATTTTGAAGGCTATTTCGAGTTTAATTAAAAAAATCAAAATTCCATATGAATATAGAGTTAAAAACATAACCTCTTACTCTTATATATAGACAATTAATTATAATAGTGTAACTCGAAACTAGTAAATAAAGATGTGTATGTAGAATAGAAGAAATCGTAGCATCCTATGAATCAAAGTTGTTCAAAAAATGCCAAGAAGATAATGAATTATATTATGATCTATGATGAGATAATCAATAAAGTGGGCATTTTCATTTTCATTGTTGACTAGGGAATCTCTTCCAAGTTTGAAGCGTAATATTATTTGTGTTCTTTGTGTTTTAGTATGCCACTAGATTTGAAGATTACCAAGTTGATCCTCTAAATGTCATACTCATTCCCAAGTCGCCTGAGATTTATTACCCAACCCTTTAAACAATACTCTTTGAGAGATACAACAAAGATGGTGCAAAGTGCATTCATAAAAAGATTATGCTCTCATATTCTTTCATACACAATTTCTCAAGCATGTGTGAAGTGAAATAAAAATGATGATGAGAACCAAGAAATATATCTTTATTTGATTAGTAGGTGTCAATTGAATTGGAATGTGAGAACAAAAAGGAAATTATTACAATGAGTGGGTGATGAGACACTACAAGTATGATAAGAAGATGACAAAGGATCCATAAATTGGATGGATGGGGAATTGTATATTGTAGACCTTGCGAACACAATGGTGGTAAAAAAAAATTATTCGCATTCTCGTATAATTATAAGAGCATTAGTACAGTGGGAATGAAAGCTTATAATCGTGTGTGTGTGTGTGTGTGTGTGTGTATTAATGTAGCCGAATTCTAAACAAACTTAATATATTGCAAATAATTTGAACTCCAAAAGAAAATAGATCTCCTTCTTCACTATTGAATAAATCAATTACAATGTTTCCTAAATAGGAAAACAACTCCCAACTTGAGTTGCCAAGCAAACCCTAACTAACTTTGACTAAATCTACTCTAGGTGGCGGAAATTACTATTTTTAGGAGTTGACTAGAACCTGTTATTCTTAGTAAGTTCACATGCTTATTCGTATAGGCACAAAGATTGCCACACATCTTCTACATTCCTAAATTATAGGAATTGCCAACTTTCTAACTCATAATGCAACTAATAGACTAAAATTAACTAATGCCCAAAAAAAAGAAAAAATCGAACTACAACTTAAATCCTAATTTTCGGCCTCAAGATGGTAGATTTAGGGCCCAAAAATGTGCCAAAAAATTTCCCATCTGGTAGGGCCGATTGCCAGTGCGTTTGCCTCATCAAAACATGTGGTTTTAAAAAAAATAGACTCAAACGGACACCCAGAACTCAAGTTATGACCTTGTCAAGTTCCTACTAATTTTGGCGCATCATATATATATTAGAAGACAATCTTTTGATTTACTTACATACAAAAGGATTATATAAGTATTTGCAACTATTTATATCATACTATTAAGGGCATGACACATGGTGTTGTAAGAATATTTTATTGACACAATATGGCTTATGTTATCACATTATATATTTTGTACAATAATGGCATATGAATGTATAATGCTTTAATATATACATGAGATCTTTGTTAGGATTGGACTATGTACATACAGTCTAGTGTGCCACATGCATATAGGTTTTAGGTAGGAGTTGTGCATTTAAATAAGGTAGAACAATATGTATACCTAACTTCCTTTAATGTACTAAGTTTGAACCTGTATAAAAAATCATAAAGAGATATAAAGAAGATAAATGATGATATATCACGTATGGTGTATTTGAGTACTTAATGATACAATGATGATTTCCCTTTATGCAGAGATGCATTATGTATGATGATTAATAATATACATACAATTATTGTTATTTTAAAGTTTTCTCCTCCTCTCATGCTTGAGTGAAGTATTGGATTCCAAAATGTCTATAATATTTTGAGACCCCTTGAGTTAGAATTTTGAGTCACATTGTTATTCTTTCCTTGAAAATAGCTTGTGTCTCATTTTTGTAGTTTGGTCGTGATATAATACTTGGTAATCATTTTGGTGAAAGCTTGTGGTATCTTCCTGAGATATTATATACTAGTACAAATATCTATTGTATGAAGCAACACTTCAAATGGATTGTGGATGAAACTCAAAACAATGGTCTAAAATGGGCTACAATGCTATGCAAATTCTCAAATTTTTTAAGTAGGTGTGTGGCAACCTCATAAAGTGAATTGTAATAACAGGCTTGCCATATATGTATGGTTTTCTAGAAAAATAAAAAAATTGATAGATTTCTATGGGAATCCATGATTTAGTGAGAAACAACCTAATTAGATGAGCTACCAAAATAATTCAAGTCGTAGAGCAACAATTTTTGAATTATTCACAAAAAAATGAAAACTAGAGCTACAATTCTCTACAAATTCTCAAAAAAATGAAGGCATGTGTGGGATAACTTCATGAAGTGAACTAAAAAAATAATTCAGGCCGCCTATGCATGATGTTAAAGAAAAATGCAAAATTTGATATGTAATGCTTTGTGGAAGCCACAATTTATTGGGAAGGTGCATGACAAACTAATTAGATGAATTTCCAAAAAAATCAATTTGTGGTACACAATTTTATTCACAA
This sequence comes from Taxus chinensis, assembly GCA_019776745.2. Lineage (NCBI taxonomy): Eukaryota > Viridiplantae > Streptophyta > Pinopsida > Cupressales > Taxaceae > Taxus > Taxus chinensis. Next base: position 93,446,989 of record CM034146.1, read on the forward strand.
AAACTAGTGCTCCATGGGTTCTCAAATTTTATAGGCAAGTGTGTAGTAACCTCATTAAGTGAACTACCAAAACACTTTAGGTTGTAATGAATTGTTTTCAAGAAAAAAATATAAAATTTATGCATTTCTTTTTGGAAGCTAAAAATTGGTTAGAAGATACATGTGACATGTTAGTTAAATGAACTACAAAAATTGTTCAATCTACATAGAAATAGTTCTCTTGAAAACTCCAAACAATGTATTCATTTTCTAGCTTGAGAGAACTATTTGGGATTGAATTTGAGTGTTCAAATATACTTCAACAAGAATAATATATCGTATTCTAATATCCTCATTATAGAATATTGTAATGTAATTTATTTCATACCTATTCAATTTTTAAATCAAAATTTATAATTTCACAAAGTTTCCCTCTCAGATCAATTTGTTACTTTGCTAGACTCTTAGCCCTCAATAGTGCATGGGTGATTTTATTGATCTGGTTAATTTAGAAATTCATGAATAGGTGGTCCCATCTAATCACATGATGTTAAGTGGTGTAATAATTAAATTTAAAAAAGACTATAACTAGAAAATAATTATTTACCAAAATATGGAGAAAATTTCAATAGTGGTCAGAGATGATATCAATTCTTATTTTGATCATAATTTTTCCTCGTGATATTTTTTGTTAATACCTGTTGTCATGTGTTTTTGCAAGGGCAAAATTCAAAGTTGAAACATGACAACTTTACCATAGTGTCAAAACTTTTCTTGAAAACTCTCGTAGGCACCTCTTCAAATCAGTATGCCCTCTCTATTGTGTCTATCCTATTCTTTCATGTCCTCATATGTGGTGTACATACCTACCTAAGTGTTCAAAATGTTTAGACAAGGTGACTCATTCCATTTAGTACAATGATTCTAAAGATGGATTCTTCAGTAGGCCTATAAAGACTATTTTTAGCCTTCCCGGGACAGGTGTGCATTCTCTAGAGAAGAGTTGAAATCTCAAAACCATTTGGGAGTGGTGTTAATGAGTTAAGAATGCAATGGAATAAGTTTAGGAAACTTTTTGGAGGTTTAGGAACAAGAACATTGAAAGCATATGTTTTAGGGGTATGGAGCTTGTAATTGAAAATGATACCTAAACTTAAATGGATTACTCTGAGAGATCCATGATGATTCAAAAGACAAAAAAGCTAACCATTGAAAGTATTGAATATCCCTCTTTATGATGGAATTGCAAAATTATTTCCAAGACATGGTTTCTTCTCAGGATAGGTTAGTTTATGCAGACTCACCTTGTGGTCCTGAATGAAAAAGTTGAATTTTTTGGAGAAGGAAGAATAATCAGGTCTTTAAAACAATCCCATTAATCTTGGAATGATCTTGAGAGTCAAAATTATATAGAAATTTTCCTAAAATGCCTCCTGGAGCTTTGGGAGAATTGATTTCAAGATTCAGGGACTAAGTCATTTTCTCAATTAGATAGGTGGCGGGTTTTAGTGTCCCAACTGTCCCAAAATTCCCTACTATCCCAACTTTCCCAACTATCACAAGGAGAGTGGGGAGAGTGGTGATAATAAAATGCACCCCCCTAACTCTTGCTCTTGGCCCCTCATGTGACCTTCCCTCTTCCCAGTGGGTGCTAAGTTGATTTTCCCATGTAATTGCTAAGTTATACAACAAGATTTACAATCCTGAAACCAAAGTGATGGTTTTAGGATACTATATCACTTTTTAAGGATTTAAATACTTTCATTATGCTAAACTTACCTTTTTAACAAATGGATTTGTAATCTATAAAATAGAAGTGATGATTTATGCTAAGCGTGATTTGTGAGACTACATCTCATAGTTTCTCATAGAAAATCTATATAAGCACCTTAGGAGCCTTTTATAAAGTAAGGACCTCATTTATAAAATTATATTTTTGTACTGGACTACACTAAAATTAGAATGATAAGTTTACTTAGATCATAAATAGATCTTTTATAATGCTTTTATGGAGTAAAAGTATAGAGGTGAAGAAGAAAAGGCATGACCGACTACTAGGAGGTGGCATTATTATGCAAACTCCCCCTCAATGGAAAATATGAAAGGATAAGCATTACATGAAACTTGCAGAACTTCACAACACACAATGTATTTATGAATATATCTACAACTTGATCTTTAGTAGGATAGAACTAGATATTTATATCACTACAAAGTACCTTCTCTTGGGTAAAATGCATATGAATGTCTATATGATTTTTTATTTGATGTTGAACTAGATTATTTATGAGACAAATATATCTCTGACTATCACACAAAAGAGGAATACTTCCTTTAACTTCCATGCGAATTTATTTTAACAACCACTTTAGTCACATGGTTTCCTTTGTTGCTTCTATTACACTTCTATATTATGTCTCGACAGAAGAGATGAAGAATGTTGGTTTCTTCTTGTTACTCAAAGTAATGACACCTATACCAAAATTAAACACATATTGAGTTGTAGATTTTCTATCTATTACATCACAAACATGGTTATAATCACAATATCCATATAAAATAAGCATTATAAGAGGAAGTATAATGTAAACAAAAATTAATTCTTCCTTTAATATATTTTAACATTCTTTTTTCTAACTTCCAATGATCTTGATATGGTTCTTGCATTAATTTGGAAGTAATATGTACTGCATATGTAATATTAGGTCTAGTGATTGTTAGATAGATTAAACTACCTACAAGTTTCCTATAAATAACAGGGCTAGTTTTCTCACATACATGTTCAGGATCAAGTTTACAACCAACTAATAGGAATAACAACTGGTTTATAATCCTCCATATTAAATATTTTAAGTAAATTACTAGAAATTTATGACTGGGATACAACAATAGAATTTTTATCTTGAAAATTTTTCATTCCTAAAAAATGATATAATAATCCTAAATCAATCATTTCAAAGTTTGTTCCAATTTAGCTTTAATTTTAAAAATTAAACTATTCAAATTGATAGTAATAAGAAAATCATCAACCTATAATACAATAAGAATAAAATGTTTATTTTCAATTTTAACAAAAATATCATTATCAAATTTGCAATTACTAAAACAAATATCTTTGAAAAAACTATTTATTTTTGCATACCAAGCTTTAGGAGCTTGTTTTAATCCATATAGTGATTTGTTTAGTTTATAAACAAATATTTCTTTACCAGGTTCCTCAAAACATTCAAGTTGTATCATGTAAATGTCTTCTTTCAAATCACCATTTAGGAAGGTATTCTTAACATCCATATGGTGAATTTCTCAGCCATATTGAGAAACTAAGGCTATGAGAATCATAAAAATTCTTATTTTTGCAACAAGGCAAATGTTTCTACATATTCAATACCATGTTTTTGAGTAAACATGGGCCATATACTTGATTTTGTAAATCCACCTAGATCCAACAATACTAGATTTTTCTAAAGGAGGGACAATATCCTAATTTTTATTTTTAATTAAGGCGTTATATTTAGTTTTCATTACTTCGATCCATATTTTTTCATGAAATGCCTCTTCCAAATATTGGGGTTATGGCTCATACATAGTCATTAAGGCATGATAGGTATGGTGGCTTCTAGTCATCTTACAAAGATGATCAAAATTAGAGTTTTGAAGTAAAGATAGAGCCTGTTTAGGTCATTTAGTTATCAAAGACACGAGAAAAAACTCCTTTTCTATTTTACACTTATTATTACAATCTATTTTTTCTTCATTATGATAGAAGTAATCTATTAGATAATCACAAACAAAAAATATTTAGTACTATTCAGAATTCCAACTTGAACTATGTAAAGAAGTTGCTAATCAGCTCAAGCAAGCCCAAGCACACTTACGAGAAGTAGAAGTGAGAGTATGTGAAATTTGAATCATTATAAATAGAATAAATAAAGTATGACAAAAAGTGTAGTGCCCCATACCCTTTCTCTTGGTCAGTGAGGGTAAAGACCCTTTCCACAAAAGGATGTCTTGTTAAGTACTTGATTTAGTGTTTCATTATGGACTCACCTTTTTAAGTCATTTGACTCGAGATCAATTCTAAATTCATGAGCTCATAATAATAATAATAATAATAAACAAGTGAAGTAATTGAAAATGATATTATCAAAATAAAATAAAATAATAAAATAAAATGATGAAATAAGTACAATTAGATTTATTTAAAAAAAAAAGATAGTATCTTTAAACTAACCAAATAAAATAGAAATAAATAAATTAAAAAATATATAATTAATTAAAAAATGCTTTTAAATGTGGTTGGTGAAAGATTGTGGCATGTGGGTAAAGGAATATGACCTATGTCAGATGTTATAATTGCAATGTCTTGGATGCATGCATGAAAAGAAAACTAATCAATCTAAACGTCGATTGTTTATTTTTGGTGAAATTGCCAATTCTTTGTGAGGTCATGCCATTTCCACTTTTTTATGGCATACTGTAAGCTTGTGTTAATATGGGACCCTTAAACAGGTTTTACACATCCATCATGCATTGGGAAACACATTTTTTGCTAGATTTGTTATTGTAACTACCTTGGTATGTATGTCTATAAAATGTGAAAACTTTTAACAAATATCCTAGGGAGAAATGCAATCCAAGGATTGCAAAGGTTTTTGGATTTTCACAAACAATATTTGTTGAAAAGGTGCTAGAAACTTTCATGGAATTGTAATGACATGTGTAAATATAGATTACACAATTTATGTCATCATCCTTCCTTCCTGCGCCAAGATAAGAGATTTGAAAATAGTGGTTGGGAATCCACCAAAGCTTGAGGAGGGTTTATTTTTGTCAGATGTTATTGTTCCAACTGTTGTTAATAGTTAGGCCTTACAAATCTCCATAAATTAAAACCAACATAATGAAAGTCCCAATTTCCTCCTCACGCCCATCCGGTGCCAAATAAGGGAGTTTTAAAAAATTAGTAGCATGCACTTGGCTCAATAACTATTTGTCAGAGAGCCTAAAATAAGTGTGACCTCATGTCTTTCAAGGATTGATGAATGTTCCAAATTAATTTTTTATAATTGCCTTATCTCCAACATTCTCTTATCCTAGGTATATGAGAGGTCTAGGATAGGGTGTGCACATCCACCAAAGCACATAAGGAATATTATTTTAATTGATCAGTATGCTAAATGTTCATGTGTGCCAAATATCTTGAGGAAACTCTAATCTTTATCATCAACATTCTAGTGCAACCTATGGTGGCTATGAGGAATTATTTGCTTAGTGTTTGATGAGAACATAGGAATGTGAAAAATGATGGGGTATGTAAATTATTTGATAAAATTCAAAGGAATGCAGTCACATGGAATGTGATGGTTTTATGTTGTGCAAAAATGTTGAAAATGCATTTGAACCCTATAAATAGATGTAATTAACTTGTGCAATGCCAAACTCCGTAATTGCCTTCACCATTTATTCTAGGAATGTTTTTTCTCATCTCTATCTTGTATTGTTTTTACATTTCTATTTTTTCCCTTGCAATGATATTGAAATTCAATTTTTTTTTTTTAGGTAATTAAAATGAATTGTAGCACAAAACAATGAAATTTCCTCTTTTCCATGCAACTAGAAGGAATATTTTTGAGAGTAAACTCAATTCTCGAGTTACCTCCTTAGAAGTTCAAATAGATTTAATAACAATTTTGGATTATAGAAACCACCTGAATGATGATTCAAACTTGATTTCTAGTTTAAACATACCACTTGTTGACCTTACAAAAAGTTAATAAAATGTGATTTTTTGTGATGTGCAAAACACCTCTCCATACCCCAAAATGGGAATGTCAAGTCTTGACTTAATTCCCTATCACGTGGAGTGTTATATCCAACTTTATAATGACTTTGAGTGTCCATTTGTGTAATTTTCATCACCCGTCTAAGAGCCTTGTTGAACTTTTTACAGCCTTGGGACACCTATTGAAAGTTAAAAGTTCAGTTGGTTTTGGCTTTCAATTTAGGCCCTAGGTGGTAAAATGGATTTCATCCTCTGCATAACTCTAGTATTTATCCATGAAAATCACTACCAATACTTAGTTATGAGAAAATAACTTTTCAAGCTATTTTTACAAGTGGGTTTTGTAGGCCCCAGATGTTGGGCGACAAGGTCAATCTAACGCAATTATGATTGATAGCTCTAGGAAGGTAGTCACCATTTGAACCATGTTTGCCAAATTTGATTTTTTTCAATGCTAATGGATTATATGTATACAGGAGAGTGCATAGGATTTTTCACATGGTGCATTTGACCATCAGAAATTGATTTTTGAACGTGGTTTCATATGCTTCAAGCTAATTTGGGCATTTTCATAAACTTTTAGCAAAATGAAAAAAGAATATTGTGGAACCCTTAACAAGTCAAATAGATCTCGGAAAAATGTGTAAAAACTAACATATGGTTGTATGGAACTCCATTTGGTTGCTTTTTTGAGAAAATTTGACTTTGGAAAAATGGTATTATTTCTCTCTCCTCTCTCTACCTCTCTCTGGTTTTGAAAATGAAATGAAACTGAAAATGCATCTCTTACTTCTCTTGTATGTGCAAAGTGTTTTAATTAATTTAAATGTATAATTATTAATTATGAATTGTGATAGATCATAACAGATTGTCATGACATTGGTTGTTGTTGACCCATGATCACATGGTTTTTACAAGTTGCTAGCATCACATAAAATATGAATTAACAAAGGGATTTTTTACTTTAAATATATAATTAATTTTTTAATAAGTGTATTATTTACATAATAATGAGATGTAGTCTCTTTCGAACAATTGTGCTTAATTACCTTTGGAAAGGAGAAAATAAAAGTAAAAGTTGGTTATATCATGTATGCATTGAAATGGATATGTAGTTGTATTTAATGTTGTACTTATGGTTTATATGTTTTAAAACAATAATTTATCATGGTAACTATTGAATTCATCCCATAACACTCATATTATTTTGTAGAAACTTAGTATACCTAAACTATCGAACGAAATGTGTTCCTAACTGTTGTCATAATTTCTCTCCTAATTGAGGCTTGTCTAGTTTGTTAACCCCTTATCATCTTAAGAAAAGACTTTAACCTATCACAATTCATCTATTGGTCTTCCCCTAGAACAAGTATTATAAAGAACATTTCCTTAACTAATATACCATTGTGTTAGTGAAATGGTTTAGTAGAGGGATAAATAATTTTTGAATAAACTAGGTGGAGCGATAATTGATAATACATTCTTATTTATTACTTAGAGGAAAAAATAACTCACACTCCATAACTTAGTGGAGTGATAAGTGGTTTGGAATGACCCTATTTCCCCTTGCAAGCCATTGAAGGCTTGGTAGTGCATACTGTTATCGCTAAATCACTTCACCCCTCGAATGGCCTGAAGGTGAACATGAAATTCAATGTGATTAGGTAACACGGGATCAAATCTCAAGCTGTAGGACTTGGGCTTGAGGTGCACCTCCAGAGAAGGCCAACTTCCTCTTCCTAAACTAAGCACTACACTACTTCTAATGCGATAAAAAAAGCTACCTAAATAGGACTTGGGATTGAGGTGAACCTCCAGAGAAGGCCAACTTACTCTCTCTAAACTAAGCGCTACCTATACTAAGATTTCAAGAGGATTAGGGAGAGAGATTTACAAGAAATAAAACCTAAATTAGAAGTGGTGATGCACTAAGAAAGGTTTTACTTAGACATTTTCTAAGCTTACCCTCTCTTCACAAGCTGAGTTATTGTGAATTTACAGGCTCTCAAGCCTTTTTTTGAAAAATTATAATGGCATCTTATGTCTTTCCCTACTGTAATGATGCATTGTGCAAGTGCTTAAAGTAATGCAAATAATGATTTGTGATCAATTATATGTCCTTACATAATTTTGTTGCTTCTATTTTCCTCTCTCATGTTTGCAGGTGAATTGTGCAACCAGTGTTTCTTTTACAAGTTTTGGAGGTCATTATGCTTATCAAGGAGTGAAGTGATGTATGTAAATTGGGTTGTAATGCATGTTCATTCTTCCTCATGATCATCTATCTTAATTGGAAAGTAGGAAATTTGTCTAGCAAAACCCTTTCTTGGTGCATCACCACTTCTATTTTAGGTTTTATTTCTTACAAATATCTCTCCATAATCCTCTTGAAATGTTAGTATAGGTTTAGGTAATTGTATTTATCACATTAGGAGTAGTGTAGTGCTTAGTTTAGGAAGAGGAATCTGACCTTCTCCGAAGGTTCACCTCGAGCCCAAGTCCCACAACTTGAGAGGTGATCTTGTGTTACCCAATCACACCGAATGTCATGTTCACCTTCAGGCCATTCGGGGGGTGCAATGATTTAGTGATAACACATACTAGTGTTTCTAAAAGTTTCTATCACTCAAGCTTTCAAGCCTCATATGAAGGCTTGATATGGTGATACATATATGATGAAATGTACTTTTCTCTCTCCCTTTATTCTAAATTTTATGGAATTAATTGGTTTATTATTTAAATGTGTGTGCATTTGATTGATGATTTTTTTCTTGTAGATATGATTATGTTGTATATGTGTGTATGTTTGGGAATTGCATTGCCACAGGTGGAGGGATAAGTGTTATTATGGTGTATGTGGTTTCTTATTTATTTTGAGAGGAAACAAAGGTTTTTGAGACTAGTCTTAGTGGAGGGATAAATGTGTTTTCATATTTGATTACATTACTATTTTGGAGGAAACAAAGGCTAGTCTATCTTCCTTAGAGGGATAAGTGAAAGTATTAGCACCATTTCTCCTTGAAAATATATTTTATAGATTGGCGGTATTCTACTTTTCCTTTCTAATGTTTGGTTGACATCATCATCTCCTTGTTTGTGAGATACATGCGAAGTGATGCATGTTGTGTTTTGGTTCAGGAATTGTTTTGTGGTTATGTGGGCCCAAGTGATAATGTAAGTGTTTTTAATAAGTTTAAAAAATAATGTTTTGGTCATGTTATTAGTGTGGGAATTAAAAAAAAATCAATGATTTTAACATTTATTTTATCAATAAATTATCGTTTCACAGAATCATACATCCTTAGACCTTTTATTTTACCTCCATAGCATATATATATATATATATATATATATATATATATATATATATATATATATATATATATATATATATATATATATATATATATATATATATATATGGAAGGATACGAGATTTGATCTAACTTCTTCCTTTTATCTTTAGGAATGAAGATGGAGGCAGGGCTTATAAATATTCTTAGATGAGATACGTTTGGATTCTTATTAGTCCATTTTTCTAACAATTTGAACAATAGTATCCAAGGATTCAACCCATAGATATTTAGGGACTTGGGCTAAGTGTAACATGGTTCTAGCCATTTCAAGGATTGTGTGGTTTTTCCTTTCCACTATACCATTTTGTTGAGGAAAATAGGGAGTAGTGAGTTTCCTTTTTATTTCACATTCGACACAAAACTAATCAAATGCTTTACTAATGTATTCTACTCCATTATCTATTCTAAGCCTTTTAATTTTGTGACTAGAACTATTTTCAACTAAAGATTTAAATTATTTAAATTTAGATAAATCATTTGATTTGATTTTAATAAATAATGACCAAATCATGTGAGAATAATCATCAATTAAATTAATGACATATAAGGAACTATTTAGGGATGAAACTTCTAAAGGTCCTCTAACATCACTATGAACAAGTTCAAGAATTTTAGAGGAGTTTGCTTCATGATGGCTATGAAAGGGGTTTACAAATTGCTTATTATGTAAGCACCCTTCACAAGTTTCACGAGCATGAGAGATAGGTGGTATTCTAACAACTAGTTTAAGATGAGACATATCATACATGCTTCTAAAGTTAACATGACCTAATATTTCATGCTACAACTATAAAACATTCTTTCTTTGAGTGGAAAGACATGAAGCATATGCAAAACCATTAAATATAGAAACCATTCTTTTGTATTCCTTCTGCAATGGTAATATCTAACTTATTTTTAAAATACTATTTATCTTTTAGTAAAATTATGGTATTGTTGTTTTAAGTTAGTTGTGAACATGATATAAAATTCTTTTTCAATTTAGGACCACATAAAACATCATTTATATAACCATTAAAAAATGTATCTCTACCTTGAATTTGAACGTCAAGAATGGAATGATAACAAAGATAAAATTTATCATCACATTCTTTGATATCAGAAAGAATATCATATCTACATGTCATGTGCATAAATTCACCATTATCTAAGATCCAATCATTTTCTTTTGTAGTAACTAATGTTGCATATAAAGTAACTACATTAGATTTATAATTATTCTTTTGATTTTTGGGTTGATTTTGATTTTTTTTAAAATTTCCTTTTTTATTTTTGAAATTTGATTTATTTTTGTTTATTCTACAATCTTCCTTTTTATGACCAAATTTCCCACAATTATGGCATTTTCCATCAAAACTGAATTTTAAGTGATTATTCACTTGTTTTCTTATCTTTATTAGGGGGTTTAAAGTTTTATTTGAAATTTTGATTCTTGTTAAATTTAGAAAAATTATTTTTAGGGTTTTTAGCAAGAAGTCCCTGAGTGGTATTCTCCTTCGAATAAATTTTTTTCATTACTTTCTCTTCTTGAATCAGAAGAGCAATTAGTGTAGATAAGTCAAAAATATATTGTTCAGACTGATATTTTGAGTTTAAGATGAAAATGAAGTTCCTAAATCTTTCATGGATTTCATTTGATTGATAAAGTATAACAATTTATGTTTAATCAAATCATTGTTACATCTATATAATTGAGATTTAATATTTTTATATTTAGCTAAAAATTAACCATTTTTTCGTCTCTCTTCACAAGAATTGTCATTAATTTAGGAATTGATTTTATAATTTTAGAAAGTCATGTACCTTAATCTATTTATCCTAAAAATTTATAGGTTTCATTAGGATTTTTCTAGTTTCCAATGTGCATCAGGAAGTCATCTTACATACTTCTAGATATAATTGACATTTCTTATTACACTTTTTCTTTGAAATGTAGAAACATTTTATGTTATCTCTTTTCTACATGTAGGTGCCTTTTCTGTACCATTCACAACAGTCCATAGCTTTCGTGTCATGAATTAAACTTCTAGTCAAATCTACTAGATGTTCTAGTTATTACCGTCCAACATATGTGACTTGTTCGTACTAAAATGATTAGAACCCATTTTTAAAAATAAACATTTAAAAAATCAATTCAAGAGAAAACCTATATTTTTACAAAAAAATGTATCTTCAAATCTTATTCTTTACTTTTGATAAAAAAAATAGGGTTAAGATGAAATTTAAAGAATCAATTTAAAATGCAAGAATGCTTAAATGCCGAGTAAGTTCTCCCTATCATCTCTATGTGACAATCCAAAAATATGTGCACAAATTTAGAGTTTTCTCCTTCTAGCATAATTAACCCACCACTTGCACTCTAGAAACACAAAAGGTGAATTGTCGATTTTATTAATAACTTCGTACAAAATAAATATATTGATCTTTGAACAATAACTAGATGTTATAATTTTTTCTAACTTAAATTAAATACAATAACTAAAATCCCTTGAATAATCTTTATTACAAGGAAATTTTTAAGATACAATAAAAGGGTTATTCATTTTAAATTTTATTGACTAAATTATATTTATTGGATATCCATCAATTTATCAATTCGTGGACATGATAATTCACTCTCTTTTTAAGGTTTATTTTTAAAAACTTACTAGATAGATATAAAACTTCTCATTTACAAAAAAAATGGATGGGTTTTGAACCCTTGACCTAAAGGTTGGTATAAAAATATATTTTCCAATTTCCCTAAGAACCTTTATTTATATATTTTTAATAAAATATCTATTTAAGGTTGAAAATTTTAAATAAAAAACATAGATTACAACTATGCCCACAATTTTTCTAAGGTGAAGTGGTCAATAAATGGAGCAGATTTCAAAGTGATAGACATGATGGACAAGATATAGATGTGATAAGGACCTAGTGCATGGGAATTTTGTTTAGAGTGTCTGACCTGCAATTCACCACCTAGTGCATGAATGTTATAGATATATATTTTGACATCAATCTTGATGTATAGAATTTGAGATATAACATATTTCATGCCTATCACGGATGTATACACATTTTGGTAATATATATATTATGATTTTATCATGATTTCCATGTGTTGCATTGAGTATATTAGATGGATGTGATGGTTTTTCTTTTAATGTTTTATTAAATGTCATTAGATGATGGATGTTGATTTAGATTCTTTATTATATGTGATCATGGATGTTGACTTTGATTTTAGATATGATGTGATGCATATGGATTATGTGTTACAATATATTGATTGGATGTAGATTAGATGTGGTGGATTGGACATGATTAGATAATGATGATGATATTGATATTATGTATAAATGAAATATTGATATCACAACATATCAATTTGATGTATAAATGTGATTAACTTAGATGTTTAGGTGATGGAATGGTGTATGGATTTCAATATTTTGAATTATATGGTGGATTTAGATTAGATGTTATTATGATGTATTATATATAATAGATAGGATGTATATGTTAGATTACATTAGATGATGTGATAGATGATTAGATGTTATTAGGGGTTGATTTAGAATTTTGATATGATTCCTAGATTAGAGTAATGAACTCATATTAGAAATGATCATGATAAGTGATAGACATGATAGACAAGATATAGATGTGATATTAGATTATATTATATATGGATGATTAGATGTGATGAAGTATAGATAAACAAAACGTGACCCTGGGTGTAGTGACCAAAATACAATAAATATACTCGCAACATAGGAAAGAGTGTATATGGAATAGATTATTTTGAACTGGATTGGGGGTAAAGCATGAAAGGGAGCACACGAAAAGTGATGCACTTGTGGCCTATAGCTAGTGGTAACACATAACCAAAGATAATTAGTCATATTTTATATCGTGAGGGGAAGAATGGAAGGTTTTCTTTCACACCTACTGTTGACATGACAATGGGTTAGATGTATCCTCTACAGGGGAAGTAAGTTTTCCTTAGTTATTTTTCCTAGGACTATGCCCCAGCTCTTATAAATATGGTGTAAACTGATTAATGTGGGAAGTTTATTGTAGATGGGAAAGCTAATCAATGCAGGAAGCTTTTCAAGGATTCTTGCTTTTGAATATTTCCCTTTTGATTTTGGGATTTTTAGAAGGTTGACCAATGTGGGAAGCCTTCACTGTTATGATATACAATAGTAGCCATCCTTCGAGGGATTGGTCTATATTTTTTGGATTTTTACTTTTAATTTTTTAATTTTTTAGATGACAGGATAAAATATACATGATAGTTTTCCTTCAAGGGACCAGTCTATAATTTTGGCATTATTTACTTTATATGAACAACTATCCTTTGAGGGAGAAGTATGTTTTTTGATAAGATAGATTTTGATATGATCATCCTAAATTCTTACTGTAGGATAAAGCTGGGGATAACCAAGTAGACCACTAGGGGAGGGGAAGACAAGATGTACAAGAGACACCTATGGACCTTTATCATGATTTCAGCGGGTAGATAAGAAGGTGATAGATGTAAAGATTATAGGTTTCCTACCCATAATGGGGGATCTTTTCCATAAGGAATATACTATGAGCATAGTCATGGTACTCATATTGAAGGTCATAGATAGGACAGTGATGGTAGACCACATACTTTCAAATCAATATAGTGAGATATAGAAATACTAGTGATGGAAATGAGATCCTGGAATATGACTAAGACCATGTTGGTAGACATTTTAACAATAGAAAGGCCATAAGTGTAATGCATTGAGCGGTTCTATTTTTGGTTTACCATTGAGGGAGGTGAAATGATAGGCCCCAAACCAATAATTATGCATGATAATACATGGTCCAATCCAGTTGGGAGAAAAATTTCCATGTTGGATCCTTTCTAGAGTAGTGACATTTTGATTTTCTTTCAAGACAAGGTCACCAATATTAAAGTCACATTTTCTTATATGTTTGTTATAGGAACATTTTATGCACTCTTGATAGACATGATGATGTTGAAAAGTGATCAAGTGATGTTTGCCTAGTAATTTGAGTTGTTCTAGATGCTTCTGATGGTTATATTTTTCATATAAAGTCACAAAGATAAATGCGTAAGGATGGGATTTGAACTTTGAGAGGAAGAATAACCTCAGATCCCTAGACAATAGAGAAGGGAGTAAAACCCATAGATGTGTGGATGTTATTTTGATAATCCCAAAGAGTGAAAGGGGTGTGAAGATACCAATTTTGACCTACTTTATTAAAAAATTTGGTAAAAATATTGTAAATATTCTTGTTAATGGCTTTTCCTTGGCTGTTAGCTTGAGGATAGTAGGGAGATGAGAAGTTAATCTTGATGTTGAAATAGTTGCAAATATTCTTAAGATCTTTTTTTAAAGTACTTTCCGTTATCTGTGATGATTTTATGAGGAACACCAAAGTGGCAAATGATATGATGATAGATGAAATTAATGATTTTTTAATCTTTCGTGGATGCGATTGGAATTGATTCCAGCCATTTGGTGGAGTATTTGGTAGTCGTTATGATGGAATGATGGCATTGAGAGGAGTGTGGATTGATCTGACCAGTAAGGTCGAGGACCCATTATGAGAAAGGTCATAGATCTTGAGTTAGCTGTAAGGCATGGCTAGGAATACATATGAGATTAGAGTGTTGTTGGCATTTAACACACTGTTTGACATAATCATGGCAGTATCGATTAAGGGTGGTCCAATAATAACCCATACGAAGAATGCATTTGGAAACAACCAAACTGCTAAAGTGTCCACCACAGATGTCATCGTAGACTTCTTGGATAACACAGATGGATTCATGGGATCTAAGGAAATGTAGTAGAGTTCCATTAAACCCATATTTGTAGAGAATGCCTCCAAGGATGAAATAGCAATTAGCATGTTGAAGAAATGACATCCTATCATTTTTGGATAGGTCAGAGGGAATTATATATTGAGATAGATATTTGAATATTTGATTATACCAAATATCATATTTATTAGAGTCGACAATATTGACATGAGTAAGCTCATTAGTGTGAAATGGTTGATCGATGTGATAAATAAAAACAAATAGTTTGGATTCTTCTATTTTCTAAGGGATGAGAGATGTGAGGGATGTCATAGTGTCCATGAAGTGATAAGATGAATGAGGCATAGTTCGAATAGTATATTGATCGAAGGAAATCCCTAACAATCCAAACTATCTAAACAATCCAATGCCTCATTATCTATCTTAGGACCTTGCCCATCCATTTTGGGGCTAGACCCTTCATCTAAATAATCCCATCAATACTAATAAATATGAATTGAAACAATCCATCCCTCTTCCCAAACTAAAATAAGAATCCAAGGCTCCCACAAATCCTTACAAAAGTAAGGCACCACTTTTTCCCTCATCCTCATCTCCTAAAACCAATCAATTTGTGATCTATAAACCCTCTCATCAAAAACCCTCATTTGGTCATACATTGAAATATTTCAATGTATCATCCAAACATATCCCATTATGCTTCCTCCCATAAAATACTTTGATTAACTTAGACAAAAAACCACATGCTTTGACCCTAATTTTGTATGTGTTTATCATCGCACTCCTGAAAATGATATAGAACATTGTAGGGACCTCCAAACCCTCATTGATAATATTATAAAAGAGGATGACATTATCATTTAATAAGATCACCCTCTTCCATCTACTAGCTCATCATCACCATCCAACTGTGATCCCCCAATCAAATCCACACCTATTAAGGCCTCTAAATATCTGTCTTCATCCAAATAATTTGTTGTAATCCCTCCTCCAAACACCACCTCTTCTAAAGGAAGTCCCCCTCTCTTCATCGATGTTGTTTTTATCACCACAAACTCTTGACCTTATGATCCTCAATCATCCACCCAATCTAAACCCAAGGTTGTTATCACTACTCCACCTATCAAGCCTATTCCATCTTCATTATCATCCAATTCCAACATATTCATCTTAGCCGCTCTGCCCATGCCAAAGCCTGCTACCATTGAACAAAGTATTGTAAAGTAGATCCATTAGTATCATATTAATATGTCCCTTTACAAGCTAATACAAATTATCTCCTAATCATTGACAAGATCTCATCAATGCCTTGTAGTGTATCCCAATCACTAATGACGAAACCCAACCTTGTACAACCTTTATTGAAGCTCTCCCAACTTCTGCCACTATTTATTTTGATGATTCCAAAATTACCAACATATTACCTGAGGACCATGACCTTCCTCTTTTCATCACCATCCACATCAATGAAACCTTCATCCATTGATTAATGATAAAAAATTATACTAGCATCAATATCATCTCATCTCATACCTTTCATCAACTAAAACTTCCTAAATCAATTTTCATTCAATCATTCGCGGTTCTTTGTGCTTTCAATGATGTTATTTCCCCCACTTTAGGAATAGTTATCCTCCCCATACATGTCGGTGAAAAAATCCTCCATGAGCTCTTGTAAATTTTGAGGGGGAGTTCCAACACAATGTCTTACTTAGACGTGCATGGACCTGTGCCATGTGTTACATCCCTTCTACTCTCCATCGATGTATTAAGTATGAGTAAGAGGGGAAAATCCATACACTCCCCACATATATACCTCTATTCAAAGAGTTCCACATGACCTATTGACTAAATGACGTGCTCATCCCTAAATTAGAATCATCTTCCAAACCATCCACTAGCTCATCTGTATATGCATCTAAGCCACCTAATGATGAATCCCCTGAAACCGTGATGTAACATCTTTCATAAATTCTCACCATAAATTCTTTCCCCATTCCCAATCGAAATAGTAGGCCTAAAAAATCTCTAATGTATTAACCAAATGCCAAGGATATATTTTCCTTTGGTCTACCTCATCTCAAAAACAATCTCATTTATGGTGGCATCGATCACACCTCTTCCCCTATCAACGATCAACCTCACAATAATCCATATAACAATGGTTTAAACTTCCTCTATAATAAATCATTTTCCTATACTTACCTCCATCATTGCACATGGAAGGGATTCAGTCTTGAGCATTATGAACAAGGCATGCACGATCTTATCATCGACCAATCCTGCAAGCCTCATGAAAAATTTAGACTTGGTTTTAAAGAGAAAACTATCAATACCCTTGCATATTCCTTTTCTACATCACCCATGCTCATCGATCCATCAATCAATTCTTCACCATATAATGACCCCATGGATACAGATGACACTGTATCTATATTTCTTCTAACTTTGTTTTTAATCTCCACCATCACTTTAGGACCAGTCACTTATTAGGTTGAAGGTGAATCTAGGTCCCTTCCTCTACAGTTTCTTGATATGGTAGAGGACTCCCTTACCATTGACATTATCCAATATAGTGGTGATGATTCTATTATTTCCTATATGGGGGTAGAATATTCTAATATTCATAGGTCCTTACCACCCGACACATCCACCCTTCTCAACGAATCTTTCATCGACATTAATATAGGGACTCTACAAGAGCCTTGCATCCTTAAAGTTGGTCAATCTCTTAATCCAAAAGAGCTAGAGTATTTCAACACCTTCCTTTCTAAGCATATCCAGGTCTTTTTATGGTCATATACTGATATGTCAGACCTTGATCCCAACATTTTTGTCCTTAACATCATCACTATCTTGAACGCTAATCTAGTTGAGTAGAAGCTATGATGCATGCATCCCCACATTTCCCTTCTCGTCAAAGAGGAATTGTAACCTTATTTATGCTAACTTCATCCTACCCATCGAATATCCATAGTGGGTTTCTAAAATAATTCCCATTACCAAAGCCTCCAGAAATATATGCATTTATACCAAATTTCAGGATTTAAATCTTGATAGCCCTAAAGATGACTTTCCTCTTCCTAACATTGAATACCTTGTTTACCTAACCACATGCCATGAGGTACGACCATGGAAATAATGGAAAAGAATAAGTTTCACACCAAAATAACTCCCTCAACTCAAAGATAGCCAACCGACCTATTTATTATATTGTAAGACGCATGCCTAGGGGGAGTAAATGAGACTCCCATACCAATCCCCCATTTCTCTCTATATATAGCTATATTTAGTAGGTACAACATCTCTGCATCGAGGGAATAGAATTTTTACAACTGGAGGTGTATGTGGAACAACAAAGGACATAATAATCAGAGAAATGTGAGGAGGCTCTGTTAGAGGAGAAGAGAGAAGGTCTTGTTCTAGATTGATAACCTTGTAATAAAAAATTATAAAGGACTCAAAAGTATCATATTGTAAGTGTCTCTTTAGAGGAGGAATAAGACCACGACAGAATATGAACTGATTTTCCAAGTCACTCGGGTGAAAGATAAGTTAATGTATACATGCATTAAAGTGTAAGATGTAATCCTGAATAGGTTCGAAAGAGCCATGATGTAGAGTAGGAATGTGATCGTATGTGACCCTAAGACCATTATTGATAATAAACTGAAGAAGGAATGCATCCTCCATGTCATAAAAAGTACTAATAGAACCAAAAGGGAGATGGGTATACCATTGTAGCGCATCATTCATAAGACTATAATGGAAGGCCTTAAGCAACAAGCGATCATTAGAGTAGTCAGCCATAAGTCTGTGGTAATGTATAACATGGGCATGAGGATCATCAGTACCATTAAAGAGTGTGAAAGTAGGCTTGAAAATTTCTTTGGGGAAAGCATAATTATGAATCTTTTGAAGGACGAGGTTTCCATGTATAGAGTTGTTGTCAATAGAGGCATAATAGGCTCTACTTTCTAAAGTAAGAGTATGAACTTGTGATTGGATTTTTCCTACAACATTCATGAGAGATAGAAGATCTTGTGAGGGGATGGGAGGAGATGGAAGAAATTTATTAATTGGTTGATGTTTTCTATTATGAGTGATCATGGCAATGTCAAGAGTTGATATAGTGGAATCATATGCTAAAGGTGTGGTGGTAGATGTGGATGTAGGAGTGGTAGTATGACTAGTATCAACATTGTTGGGTTTAAGATTTGCACTTGGAATGAAACCAAAGTTAGGGTACAAGCAAGTCCCTCATCTTTAATGGGATAGGTTCCCTTATTCAAAGCAGGGGAAAAACCTATGTACAAATGCACAGTCTTTCATTCAATGGTGGTTTCCTGATATCTTGAAATGTGTTTTAAGCCTGGAAATTTATCAATACATGAGGATAGAAGACTTTGAAGAGAGGAGGGAGGCAGAAGAAGACAATACTTTTAGGGAAAAGAGATGCTAGAGAAAACCCTTATATGTATTGTGTAAATGAGATACAGAGTAGAACCATCCATGTTTATAACAGACACAATTCAGAGAATTAAAGTTCTGGAGATTGTACAAACTAGAACACAAAGTTTCCAAGCACGTAATGATTAAATGATTCAAAGATCATAACTAGAAGGAAAGAGAAAGCAGAAGAAAAAGGGAAAAGCATTTGTATTGATTTCTTCCAATTTGAAATTATTGTTCCCAAATAATCAAAATTCCAACCCATACAATGGATTTGAAAGATCATGATATAGCTCACAAGAGATGGTTACAACTTCCTCGAGCAAGCAAGAAATAGTTACAATTTATTCCAATCATCCACGCCGTTTAAAATTCTTGAAACAAAAAGAAAACGTCAATGGCAGAAAAACCATTTTTTTAAATATACGACCATTACATTATTTTACTAGTTAAAACATGGGCCATTCGATTTGCATTTACAACTTCAAATTTGGGCCACCCACGTGGGAGAAATTGATTGGAGCGGGCCTGCGAACACCTCTTGCATTCTTTGCCTTTGAAGCAGTGCTAGGTTGACACATGGAGAGCTCCGCCGATTCCTTCATACTTAGCTGATTCATGCCAATTTTCTACTTGACTTATGTTGAACCCTAGACATGTGGAGGGCTAGCACTCATTTGAGTTTCTGCTTTCGAAACTCCCCCTAAAGCTGCGCCAAGCTGACGCATGTCTCCTTTTACCCGGTCTTGGACTTTTCAATAGCCAACTCCATCTTCATATTGACTTTAACCACGTGGCAAGCTAGCGCTACTTGGAGACTGACCCTTTGATTTCACTTCTGAAATGGTGCCATTAAGGCACGTGGTGGCTTCCACCAACCCGCCCATACTTAGTCAATTTTAACTATCGGCTCTGTCCCTTTTTTTACCTAGGACACATGGAGGACCACCGCAAGTTTGAGAACCACCCCCAGCTTGGACTCTTAAAGCTACACCAATGAGGTACGTGTCATCGTCTGCTGAACCTTCCATACTTAGCTAATTTTAGCTTGTTCTGTCTTCATTTTGTACCTGGGACATGCAGAAAGCCTGCGCTTATTTGAGGATTATCCTTGGACCCTGCCCCTGGAGTTACACCATTTGGACACATGTAGGCTTCCGTTGAACCTTGAAATATGGCCAAACTGCATCTAATCAAAGATATTCATGTATTACCTGTTGACTCTGGGGAAAAAATTAATGGGGAAAATATGCCTGTCATTCTCGACTACGGGAAGAAAATAAAAAGAAGGAAAGGAACTTCACCATACGCCTGAATTTCAAATTATTCTCCATGAATAGGAAAACTTCCAACAATGTCAGGCTCAACATTATTCAATACTCTAAGGTACATACTCAAAATGTTTTGAAGCTTGACTTCAAAAGAGGGGAATTTTGGGGCCGACAAGAGCTAGCTCTTTCTGGGGATAACTTGGCTTGGAACAAAGACACAAGGAAAGATCAAGAACTGCAGATAACTCTAGGGAAAAGAGGACCAGTTCTTTATCCATTGGGAAAAGGATTCAAAATAAAAACCAATACAAGGCAACACACACAAGACGGGAAAAGAAATAAAACAAACCAAAAGGGAAGAATAGAAACAAAACACAAAGGAACGACCCAAAACCAAAACATTGTACATAATATACAAAAGGACCACCTAATCACCTAGGACTTGAAAAAATTCAGATACTACCCACTATAAGGAAGTGGGAGAGGAGAACCATCCATGTAATCTAGATAAAAAGAGTTCTCTCTAGCAAAATGTCTGATTCTAAAAGGACCAAGCCAAAGAGAATCAAACTTACCATGACTTCCTCGTGGCTCATGTCTTTTGTCCCAAAGCAGCACAATGTCTCCCACTTGGAAAACTCTGGGTTTGGTTTTCTTATCAAACAAAGCCTTCACTTTCAACTGATGAGCTATTATCCTATCCACCACTTATAATTTGTCTTCGTCAAGCTTCTGAAGGTACAAAATTCTCTTATCGAAAGAGCTACTGAAACTTGAATCTTCAATGATTTTCATTAGATGCAAGGCTGGTAATTCCACCGTGACTGGTAGTTGAGCTTATACACCATACACCACTTGGAAAGGGTGACATTCCAATTTCTCTATTGGGTGTAATTCTATCAGCCCAAAGTACACCATATAGCTTCTTATGCCAATTCCTTTGAGAATCATTTATAAGCTTTCTAACTATGTTTACCAAGGTTATTTGTTTGTTGATTCTTGCCTGCTCCATTCCCTTTGAGGTAGTAGTTTGAATAATGAGCAAGGGAGATCTCATACCCATAACAAAAGTCCATCATCTTAGCAGAAGAAAATTTGGAAGCATTATCAGTCACAATTTTGTTTTGGATGGGATCCCAAAACTGCTCAATATGTTCTCTTTAATGAAGCTGCAAACTACCTCAGAGGTAGTGCTCTTGACTGGGATGGCTTCCACCCACTTGGTGAAGTAATCTATGTTAGTCAACACATGAGTATATCCAACACTGGAATATGGATTGAGTGCTCCAATGAAGTCTAAACCCCATTATTGAAATGGCTCCTCAATCACTACAGGCTTGAGAGGCAAAGCAACCAACTTAGGTCATCCAATAAATGTTTGGCATGCTTCACATTTACCAACCCATTTTGATGCATCTCTTAACAGAGTGGGCCAATAATAACCAGTATGATGTATTTTATAAGTTGTTACAGCAAAGGAGAAATGACCTCCATAAGCATAGTCATGAAAAGCAGAGAACAACTTCTTTTGTTGTTCCTTGTCTACACACTTTAAGAACCTTCCCTCTATGCCTCGTTTGAACAAATAATTCTCCCATAGCACATATTATGCAGACCTCAATTTGATGGCTCTCTTCTCTTTGGCACTCAAGTGAGATGGGCACTCTCCATAGGTTAGAAAGTGAGCAATGTCAGCATACCATACATTTGTCGAGATGAGGAACAAAACAATAGGGACATCAACTTCATCTTTGGACAACTCCTTGGCAGCTCCCTTAGCAATGAGTTCACACAGGCCCTTACCCCAAACTAGCTTTTTTTGCCTGATATCAAGATCATACTCTTTCACCTTTTCTACCCAATTACCTCTCTTGGTTCCAAATTCTTACTGAGTAAGAATGGATTTGATTGTTGTATCAGGCACCAGCACCACAGAATGAGAATTAAGGATGTAAAACCTAAATTGCTTGACAACTTTGACAACTTCAAAAGCATGCTTCTCCATCATGGTGTACTTCAGCTCATGATTTTTCAAGACATAACTCATGAATGCAATTGGGAGCTTGTGATCTTCAACATTCTTCTGGGCTAACAGAAAAGCTAAGGTACTTTCAGTGGCATAACAATAGATAATTAAATCTTTTCTAAAGTCAAGGCACGCCAAGATTGGAGTCTTTGGAATAGCCTGTTTAATGTCCTCAAATGATTTCTTCCCTTTAGAGGACCAACTAAAGGTTTTCTTCCCTTGCATCATGTGAGAAATGCTCATAGTAAGTTCTAAAAAATTAGGGATGAATCTCCTTAGGAAATTGATCTTACCAAAGAAAGAATGGACACCCTTCTTACTTAATGGAAGAGGAATTTGCTAGATGGCCTGAAATCTCTCTAGATAAATCTTGATCCCTTCCTTTGAAACATTGTGTCCCAATAGCTTTCCTTCTGTGACAAAAAACATAGACTTATTAGGATTTAAATAAATCCCATGCTCTCTACACTTCTGCAATATTGTTTCAAGGTGTTGGAAGTGATCTTTTCTTGCTTTAGAGAATACTTTCAAGTCATCCAAATACACAAAAATGTATTTACCTTTCAAACTACCAAAAGCCAAGTCCATGGACCTCTAGAAATTAGCACCAGCATTGATGAGACCAAATGGCATTCTCTTGTATGCAAAGGTGCCCCAAGGAGTTGTAAAGGTAGTCCTATGTTGATTTGCAGTATTCACCTCTACTTGATTGTACCTCGAGAATCCATCTAACATAGATAGCATCTCTGAGCCTGTGACATATTGTAATACTCGGTCCATCATGGGGAGAGGGTATTTGTCCTTCAAAGAACCCTAATTTATATTTTTGAAGTCCACACAGATCTGGATCTCATCATTCTTCTTCCTGACATGCACTATATCAGCAATCCACGTTGAATGGTGGATGGGGAAGATGATCCTAGCCTTCAAAATATTTAATATTTCTTGGAAAATTGTATCAGCTATCTTTGGATTATATTGCCTTTTCTTCTGTTTGAAGGGTTTGATCCCAGGCTTAAGAGGAATGAAATGTTACATTTATTTAGGCTGAAAAGCCTTAAGATCATCATAAGAGTAAGCTAGAACATCATCATACCTTTTTAATAGATTCAACACCTTCTTTTTCTCTTCCTCAGTGCAGCATTTTCCAATGTTGATCATTTTGGGATCATCAAGACTCCCAATATTCACTTTCTCAGTTTCAGAATATTGCCAGGCTCCTTGGGAAACTTTAGAATTCATATATCGATCATGTTTATCAAAAAGATCCTCCAAACTCACCTGCCCTTTAGGAATTTTGTTGCCTTTTAGTTTGATGCAATCCATCTTGATCCGTATCTTGTTTGACCACCCTATTCATTTGATGACACACACTCTCTAGGTAGATTGTCACTTCCATCAAATTACAGCTGATCAATTTTGTCTCTGAGCTCCAAGAAAGAAAGAAAATGCTGGTCATCATTAAAAACTTGCCAATTATTTACATTGTCAGGCACACTGGGTCTATGGATCAGCTCAATGGTGAATTTCTCCTGAGGGAAATCAGGGTGAGGAATCAACAAGGACCCAAAAATAGCTAGAGAGTCAGCCCTAGTGTTCCTCTCCCTTAGCACATCTTCAATGGAAAAAGAATTAAGGAATTCAATGGAATCCCAGACCAGATTCCTATAGTGTTTCAACCTTCTTCTGTTTACCTGATAAATGTCTCTAACTTGTTTTACAATTAGCTCTCCATCTCCATGAGCAAGAAGGTTCTTCACACCCATCTCCTTCACCATGCTCAACCCAAGAATAAGGGCCTCATATTTGGCATTATTGTTGGTATTTTAAAACTGAAATTTGAAGGAGAAAGGATGAACCTTACCCCTAGGAGAAATGATCTCTACACCATCTTAAGAACCAACTGAAGAACAAATCCCATCAAAATACAAAGTCCAAAGACCATTAAGATCAAGAAACACTCCCTTTGGCAGACTTGTCTCCTCTTATGACATGATCATCTGGTTCCCATGCCCTATATCTACATACAATATTTGTTCTTTAGAATCATCTATCTTTTACACAATATACTCTTCTTATTTCTTAGGTATTAGCTTCTTCATCTTCCCATACCCTCAGTAGTGAGGAAATGAACTCGAGAACCACCAGGCTCTTCCATTTATTCATCAGTTTCCTCTTCTTGTTCATCATAGAGCTCATTTTCTTCCCCATCATCAAGCTCAAGAACTTCACAAGTAGCATTAATAGGAACCTTGAGGGGTGGACCTTCAATGGCCAACCTAGTTTGAGAGGAGGGAAAGTAGTTCCTAGGCTAAAATTTCTTCCTTGGAACATCTTGATATGGAGCATGCTGATCCAATTGTTTCTTCATGGAAATGAGGTCATTAGCTAACTTTTGCACCAACTGATCTACATTACCTCTAGGAGAAGGAGAAGAAGATGCTTTGGATTTGAAAGACCCCCTTTTCAGCTTGCCAGACACGATCAAGTCATCCTCCACACTGATAAACAATATCAGATCAACATCCAAAGTTGTAAGATTTGCTCTCCTTAGGGCATAGCTTACTTTTGGTAATTAAGCATTCAAGAAGAAACACTTTTGAATTTGATCAACATGTCTAGTATCTAGTGGAATTTTGTTAACCAAATTGTTGAACTTGGCCACAAATTATCTCATAGGCTCATGTGGCTCCTTCTTGATTTGAGAAATCTGAGCTAGCAAAGCATGCACATCTTCAGCATGTTTGAAACACTGCTCAAATTTAGTCCTCATAGTATTCCAATCAGTGATGGTCCCAGCAGGAAGATGGTAAAACCAATCTTCCACATTGTCTTGCAAGGATTTCAAAAACATCCTCACAGAGACATCCTCATGTTCAACTCCAAGGACCCCACATGCAACAATGAAGGTTGCAATGTGTTCATCAGGGTGTACTTTACCATCACCTCTTAATTTGGGAAAATTCTTCCTGTTACCCCTAGGTAACTCATGCAATGGATGAGGAAGAGCTAGAGGCCCAACTCATTTTCCCCAAGGCCGAGGTGCTGCCATCCTTAGAAAGATTACTTGAAGTGGAACTGAGACACCAACAAAAATTAGGGCACATAGATTAGGGCTAAGTTGTGCTTGAGGAATGCTACTACTAGAAGCTTTGTCTTCAACATGAGGTGTGTTTGTACAATGAGCTCTTCTATTTATTATTGTTGGAGGAATTTGAAAACCTTTTTGATCTAAGAGTTGAATTGGGGACCTTCAATTCCAAGAGCCCTTCTACCAAGAGTGTATCTTCAAATTAGTTGTTCTTTTAGAAAGGAAATTTGTCAAAAAAATTCCCCATCGGAGCCGCCAAAAACTATTGGGTTTCAAATTTTCACTATGAATGAAACCACAGTTAGGGGACAAGCAAGTCCATCCTCTTTAATGGGAGAGGTTCCCTTATTGAAAGCAGGGGAGAAACCTATGTACAAATGCATATTATTTCATTCAATGGTGGTTTCCCGATATCTTGAATTGTTATCAATACATGAAGAAAGGAGGGAGGCAGAAGAAGACAATACTTTCAAGGAAAAGAGAAGGCAAAGAAAACCTTTATATGTATTGGGTAAATGAGATATAGAGTAGAACCATCCATGTTTAAAACAAACAAAATTCGTAGACTCAAAGTTATGGAGATTGTAAAAAACTAGAACACAAAGTTTCCAAGCATGTAAGGATTAGATGATTCACAGATCAGAACCAGAAGGAAAGAGAAAGTAGAAGAAAAAGGGAAAAACCTTTGTATTGATTTCTTCCAATTCGAAATTACAGTTCCCAAATAATGAAAATTCCAACCCATATAATGGCTTTGAAATCTCATGATATAGCTCACAAGAGATGATTACAAATTCCTTAAGAAAGTAAGAAATAGTTACAACTTATTCCAATCATCCACGCCCTTTCAAATTCTTGAAACGTAAATAAAATGTTAGTGGTAGAAAAACTAGTTTTTTAAATATATAGTTGTTACAATATTTTACTAGTTAAAACATGGGTCATTCAATTTGCATTTACAACTTAAAATTTGGGCCACCCACATGGGAGAAATGGATTGGAGCGGGCCTGCAAACAAATCTTACATTCTTTTCCTTTGAAGCAACGCAAGGCTAACACGTGGAGAGCTCCACCGGTTCCTCTATACTTAGCCGATTTGGGTCAATTTTTTTCTTGACTTATGTTGACCCCTAGACACGTGGAGGGATGGAAATCATTTGAGTTTCTACTTTGGAAACACCCCCCTAAAGTTGTGTCAATATGATGCGTGTCTCCTTCCACTAGTCTTGGACTTTTCAACAACCAACTCCATCTTCATATTGAATTTAACCACGTGGCAAGCTGGTGCTACTTGGAGACTGACCCTTTGATTTCACTTCTGAAATGGCATCATTAAGGCACGTGGTAGCTTCCTCCAACCCGCCCATACTTAATCAATTTTAACTATCGAATTTGTCCCTTTTTTTACCTAGGACATGTGGAGGACCAACGCAAGTTTGAGAAATGCCCCCGGCTTGGAATCTTGAAGTTACACTGATGAGGCATGTGTCACCATCTGTTGAACCTTCCATACTTAGCCAATTTTAGCTTGTTCTGTCTTTATTTTGTACTTGGGACATGCGAAAAGCCTGCGCTTATTTTAGGATTGTCCCTTGGACCTTGC
Source organism: Taxus chinensis (assembly GCA_019776745.2). NCBI lineage: Eukaryota > Viridiplantae > Streptophyta > Pinopsida > Cupressales > Taxaceae > Taxus > Taxus chinensis. Next base: position 93,474,364 of record CM034146.1, read on the forward strand.
CCCTGGACTTGCACCATTTGGACATGTGGAGGCTTCCGTTGAACCTTGAAATATGGCCAAACTACATCCAATCAAAGATATTCACGTATTACCCATGGACTCTGGGGAAAAATTTAATAGGGGAAATACGCTTGTCATTCCCGACTACGGGAAGAAAATAAAAAAGAAGGAAAGGAACTTCACCATATGCTTGACTTTCAAATTATTCTCCATGAATACGAAAACTTCCAAGAATGCCAGGCTTGACACGATTCAATACTCCAAGGTACAGACTCAATTTTTTTTAAACTTGACTTCAAAAGAGGGGAATTTTGGGGCCGACAACAAACACAAAAGGAGATTACTAGTATGACTAGGAGTGGATGTAGGAGTGTAGTGTGCAAGGAAGAAATCTCAATAGGTTAAGATATAGTAGGAGTGGGAGAGAATATGGGAATAGAAGGACATGAAGAAATAATGGGGGGTGACTCATGTGCAATAGTAGATACAACTTCAGGAGCGGGAGAGTCACATGCAGTAGTATGGAAAGAAGGAGACCCATGATGTTGATCAATAGAAGATGGGGTTCCTGAAAGAATAGTATGATCATCAAAAGAATCAATAGGATCATCAATGTAATAAGAAGGATAATGTAAGCTTAAAATAGATGTGTGAAGAGGTCTATAAGAAGTGGTAGAAGCCATAGGAGTAATGAAAAAGGTGGCGAGAGGAGGTACACTAGATTGTGAATCAATGCCTGATAAATAATTAATGATAGAAGGATCTAAAACATTGGGTGGCATATCAAAAGAAGAATAAGAAGGATCAAATGCAATCAGATGGCATGTCATGCAATGAGTGAGAGCAACAAGGTCATCAACAAGGCATAGACCTATAGGAGAATCAATAGGATTGGTTAGCACACATTGTTGGCCTTCTAGGAGGGCTTGTTGGATATCATCAGGTGAGATCATAGGAGCACTATATAAAGCCCTAAGCTCAGCTATGAAAACCTCATCATAAAATAGGATTGACACTAAAATGAGACATGATGAAGGAAAATAAAAAACTATGCTAACTACTAGTGTATAAAAGAGGATCCAAAAGCAAAATGTTTAAAACGTTGGGTTCACCATAATGATTAACTAAAAATAGGGGGTTTTTAACTATTTTACAAGTTAATCTAAATAAAAACTAAGTGCTATATTGAAGTGATATATATAAATATTTTTCTTTAATATTTGAATGAATTGAAATAGAGGGATATGGTACTAACCTTGAATTAACTTATCTCACTGTGTGTTGGACTGTAGAAAACTGGTATGCGGACTGGGAAAGCTATAATGGAATGTCCTCAGGAAGGGCAAGAGCTGACTATTTTCCTATACTAAGGCACTTGGGAGGATACTAGGGCACCCGGGGGTGCCCTGGTCTGTAATCTGGGTGGTGTAGACTGCATAAAATCTCAAAACTTGAATTCAGAAGTGTCATAATACCTCTAAAATACCTTTGCTCTTGCCGCACATGTGTCACAGTAATGTCAACTATGTTTTTGTGAATGTTACTTGTAAGACTCTATCGAAAGCATCAATTCCTAAAAAAAAAAAATGCATATGAATAGGTCAGACTAACCTCAGCTGCCAAACTAGTGGCCTTACGACTAAGCATTGTACTAAATTTAAGACCCAATGTATCTCTATTTGTGTGTGTGCACAATTTTTTCCAATGACGCAGTAATAGGGAGAAATAACTAGATGTAAAATGGAAATGGTGGATGGAATGGAAAGAATACAACCCTTTCCCCTTATGCTTTTGTGTGATACAGATGTAAGATGGCCAAATGTAGTCCCTTGCCTTAGTAGATAACTTCCCTTGATAGTGAGATGTCTGCCCATAATGTAGTGAGTATGCTATGTTTATATAGCAATCTATTGTTCAAATTTTGACACTAGTGACATGAAAAAACTGACTATGACCTAGGGGAATACACAAGGTAATCATTGGGACTAATCTCGAACAAATAAATTAAGACCATAAATTACGACGATATGGGCATCTAAAATAATAGACTAGGGTGCCCCAATGCAACCCTAGGTGCCCCAAAATAGACCTAAAAATGACAATTGAGAAACTTATGACACCTGAGACACCCTAAAAGATGCCTAAAACCGTAGAGACAAATAACGAATGAACTAGAAAAATAACAATGATGCTTGAATAACTGACAACAAGACCAAAGGATGCGTCACTAGTGAATAATTTTATCACGCAAGATCCATATATAAAATAACATACCTAACGCTATCAACATAATAGTAAGTTTTTGATTTTGTGACTACAAAAGGGAACCTAAAAAGTGGCCAATCTAAGGATGGTTTCAAGTTGTTTTGGCTTATATCCTCGATATACTCGAAGGTACATAAGGCACAAATTAGTGAGATTACCAGTATGTGGCTTGGTATTGGGGCCTACCCCCTCACTTCACAAACCATAGTTATAAGGGTGTCAGGTTCTTATACTTTATACCAATAATTGAAATTATTACATGGATCGAACAATGTGGCGGCTTTCCTATTGGATGATGAAATCCCAATAGTTCCACCTGGTAGACAATGTTTCAGATGTGTTAATTGATTTGTGATTTTTGTTTTGTGTGGAAGAAATGTGAATGTAATGAATTACCTCTTAGTTATACTGTGTTATCAAGAAAGTATGAAGATGTGTTCTTTTTAATTCCAAAATGAAGTGTTATATTTGATGATTTCTTACAGACAACGGAAGGAGAGAAATGTAAAAAGAGAAAATAGGGAAACAATGAGGAATACCTAGATAACACTATTTTTCTCTTTGTTGTAATTTTCAATTTAGAAAAGAACATTTTTTATCCAAAAAATAAATCCACCATGCACGCAAGAAAGAGAAGTCCCCCCTGTGAGGTTAGTAAAAACAGAGAAATGGAATATGAAACAAAATAAAGAAAGAAATCACCAAAGAGAAAGTATGGGTCCCACCTGGTGTGCCAAAATGTTGGTTGAATTTTCCCACTCATATTTCAATTTAATGGAATGGTGGAAAATTAAATAAGTAACTCCAAATGATGAGAGGGTTTAAGGATACCTCTTTAGAAGATGACGATGGTGAAGATATGGGCGCAAAAGATCCTTCTCGTGATGATCTCAATGACCTGTAAAAAAATAGAAACTTAAATAACAAAATAATTAGTAGATAGGATGGTTGGTTACAAGATAATTTTGGTCTCAGGAAGTGATAACTTCCTAGGGATAGATGTCAACCCACTTTGATAAAGGATTAAATAAAATGATAATGGATAAATGAGAGGATGCAACAGATAAATGAACTGAAAGAGATATTTGGAATGTGCCAGATAAGATAAGATGCATATCTGATAATCATAGATGATATTAAACCAAACCTGATCTTTTCGATGACAACCTAAGACTAGCAGGCAAAGTCGAAGGAGATTGTAATATATTGGATCAGAAAATACAAAAAACATGTTTGTAAAATACTGTAAAAAATAAGAAGGTCCTCGATCCGATGTAGAAATGTTGGAGAAATATAAAGGATGCAAGAAAATTGATAGATTGGGTAAATGCATATAGGGTCTCCAGTGAATAAGTTGTATCGATGGCGACTGGTGATGTTGAAGATCAAATATGGGCTCTTGAATAGGTAGATTACAAGAATAAATGGGCCTAATTGTTGAGAGATTCTTTAGTGTAGCTGAAAAATGGAGCAGGGAATAGAAACATAGGTGGTGCAAATCAAGTCGATGACGACCGAGAGGGTAGATTTAGGGCTTGATGGGATTAAATGGATGATAAATAACTATGGATAAGTATCAGTGATGGTAGATGGATGAAAAAACCTCCAAAGGGATAGGAAGACCTACAAAGCTGATGCAAAAATGAATGATAACAATGATGATGGGAGTTCTAAGGAAGAAAAAGGTGAGACACTATGTAAGAAACTAACTTTAAATTTCTAAAGGTGGTATACAAGATCTTCACAATGGCTCCAAGTTGATGGTTGTATCTCCAAAGAAGAAAGAGAAACACAACAAAACTCACAGGAAGACTTGAATTCTCAAAATTGCATCCTAAGGAGGGGGTATGGGCATACTTATAGGGTTGATGGTGACCCACATGGGTGACCATTGACTGTAGCTAACCATTGATTTAGGTGGTGGAGATGGTGATTATCTTGATGCAAAGGGGCCTAAAGAGGTAGAATTATGGTTTCAGGATCTTTAGGCGGGTTAGGATTGCATGGGGAGGATAAAAGGTAGATGGAGGATAGGAATGCATTAAATGAGGATAGATGGATGTATAGGGATGATAAATAGGCGTTGTTTAGGGAAGATAGAATAAAGATAGGAACATGGGAATTAAATAGGATAACTGATGTTTATGAGGAATTAGAAATTCGAATAGGAAACATGGTCTGTATTTACAAGATGATGGCAAAGGGGATCGAACATGGGTTGAGGGATAAGTGTACCAAAAATTGGTGTCTATAAGAAGTTTAATTTGGATGTAGGATCATTTTGATCCTTCTTTTTCTCATGATCCTTTTTATTTTGTTTCTTCTCTTTATTTGAAACCTTTATTTTCTCCTCCAAGAAGTATATCATGGCGTGTAGAGGAATTCAATGCACCCATTTGAATAGGTTTTTCTTGTTCCCAGTTAACTGAAAAAATAATTCATCCAAGGAAGGCATGGTCCATGTAGCTCCCATGGTGCTCCTAGTGGCGTGAAAGGTAGAGACGAAGACATAATAGTTAGAAACCAACTTGGAAAGGATGGAAAGAACCAATTTTTCATCATTTTTTTCCATGTTGTATGGTTTCAACTGAACCCTTAGTGATTTGAATTTGGTGAATAGGTCTTGTATTGTGTCAAAGTTGTCTGAGCTCAAATTGATGAGCTCATTCTAACTCATACCTCTCACTATGTCATGCTTCCTAAAGAGTCCTTCCAAAGTGGTCTATACATCATTAGGAGTATTTACAGGTTCAATATGAAAGAGAAATTCGGGAGACATGAATATGCATAATAGACCATAGGCGTAATCACTTTTGTTATATCACTTCACCTTCTCTACATCTGATTTCAGTTCTATTTCTGTACCCATAGTGATCCGGTATAAACCTTTAATCGTCAAGAGGATTTGTATTTTTGACATTCCACATGTGATAGTTAAACGATGTAAGAAGTGGAATAAGGGACAAATCTGTTATAGCAAGTGGGTTTATGTTAAGTTGAGTGTGCTAAAAATCCTTAATTATGTAACCCTATATAACTGTAGAGGTGAAAATTTACAAGGTAAGAGAATATTACCAATGTGTAGAACTAAAAAAGCCTAGCACTTTCAAAACAAATTGCACCTAAAACATAGCTATCAACTGAAATTTATGGAATTTTTAAATTTATTTCTCATAATAAATAATCTCCTCTTTAATTTTAAAAATTGGGTTACAAAAATTTGCATAAAATTTATGAAGAAGATTGGGTTGGGTGCGACCAAGGGCTTAACTCCCATGTGACCAAGGGTTAAGGGCTAGGAATACTACCTCTCCCTTTTGATGATGTCACTTTACATTGTGATGTGATCAGGTGAAATATATCATTCCCATAAAATCCTCTTTTGCTAATGAATAACGTCACTTGGTTTGCACCTAAATTTGACACGTGTACAAAAGTCGCCAAATTATTCACTTTTCTTTGCAACTTTAAAAACCTGACAATACAAATCATTGAGGTTTTCCCCTTCTCTCTTTTCATAAACCTCCTGAATCCTAACACAATGCATAAAAAGTATGAAAAAACTACTAAACACTTGAGAAAACCTAAAACAGGTTGTTTTTTAGACTTTTCAAACAAGTCATGAAACTTGGAGCGTGTAAAGTAGGTGTCGAAAACCAACACATGTCAAATAAGTTGAAAAACCCAAAACACTGAGTGTTGACCAAGGGTTGGAATTTTGACCATAAATTACAATTTCTTGTTGAGATGCAAAGGTGTTCTACAGTATCTAAAAATTGACACACTTGGCATTGACCAAGGTTTGAAGGTTTGACCGCACTTTGTAAATTTTGTTGAAATGTTGACAAGTCCCAAAAACTTGACACATTAGGTGGACTTTATGACATGTCGAACACCTTTAAAGTCCCTAAATGTACTTTAGTGGAATTATTGACTTTTCAAACATTCTGTAGATCCTGAAATGAACTAGAATGGAGTTTTTGACTTGCTATACACTCTACAAATCTTGAAACACACAAATTGTGAGAAAAATGCAAGGAAAAACCTCGGTCTCAAAAAAAATTGTATGTCTTCCCCACAAAATGTCAAATACCCATTGAATGTTTTAAATAATATAGATAAACCTAAAAATTATTTTTGATTTTATTTCAAATCTGGAAACGATGCAAATTTTTATAGATTTCAAACAAAAACCTTAGTAAAAACCCCAAAAAAGGCCAAAATCACATGTCACATAACTAGGTCAAGTTTATAGATAAACCTAAGGTTTTGACCCCTTCTGACGTCAAGGATGCTATCTATTTTTCATGTAGAGACTCTAGAGAAGATATTTACATAGATTTCCTTAAAATACCGCCAAACCCTTGAAAACAAAAATCTATGAAAAAACAAAAGATTGAATGAGCTAGAATGTTAAATCTTATAAGAGAGGCAATGGAATTTTTTACTGGATCAGCTTTGATACCATGTCGGAGTGGTCCACAATCGAGGATTGGGACTGGATAGGATCAAATGCACAAAGTAGAACTTAGTGTGGTGTGGTGAGATCCAAAAACACTCAAGAGAAGAAAAAACTCTTCATTCATGCATAAGCCAATTGGCCAAAAATATGGATAGTAAGTTACATTATATAGTGAGAAATTAGATCACCCAAAAAGGTAACCAACTCAACTCATAATAAGAAAATTACTTACAGTACATTCCCCTAATAACCTATGATTAACCTAAGCATGCTAATTAGACCATGCAGGTAGATCGTACCCCAACTATCGATATCAAGTGTTGAAGATCAAAATTTATAGTTGTATCAACCTACTTTCAATTTTAATATATAGATAACTATGTGGGTTCAATGCCTGTTCACAATAATGTTATATAAGTGGCATGTGTGTTCCAAAACCCAAACTATTGACCCACTTTTTATTGGTATTTCAAGATATTTAATGTTTGGAAGAAAGAAGTGTGATTTGAGAAGTTTCTGCACATCTTTTGGGCTTGTAATTACACAGAGAATTGCATGTTTATGTAGCACATGGGCTCTAAAATTCATCCTTGTAGAAATCATCAAAGGATAGAACTGTTAAAAATTAATATAATCATGGTATTCTGGTGTCTATAACATGTTCTCAAGGTTTTTGTTAGTGTAGGCTATTATTTATCCTTTTATTTATTTATTAGGATAATTCTTACACTTGTGTTAGCCCTACACTTTTTGGGTTAGCTTGCTTAGGTGTACTAGTTGTGTGGATTTAGCTTACTAGTTGTGTTGAGTTAGCTTCTCAGTTATGTGGAGTTAACTTACTAGTTGTTTTGAGTTAGCTTCTCAGTTATGTGGAGTCAAATTACTATTATTATGGAGTTAACTTAACTACCAGTACCAGTTAGTAGGAGTTCTTCACCAATGATTTAGGTAGCAGATACATTTCCCTCCTCTTATCTGTACATATTTCTTATTGAGTAATTCAAGTCATTGTATTGTAATGTATTAAGCATTATGGATTATGATGCATTTCCATATATGGTATTTTATCTCTTCTATTTTGCAAATCTAATGTGGTGTGTTATTATCATTTGAGATCATGGCTTGGAACAATCTTTTTATACAACGTTCCCTGTTATGAATTATATAATTCAAACACACGTTCAAGTCTTAATAATTGTTCTCTATCCAACTAATGCAATTTGGATCACACAATTTCCTTTTAAAACCAATGTTCTCTATTCACATACTTACAATATGGAACACACATTCAATGTCATTCAATCATATAAGAGTTACCATATGCTGCTATAAATGACTCAAAGAACTACCGATCTCCCATTTTATGGCTCGGAGTTTCAACGATCTCTCATTTCATGACACAACGACTTACCGATCCTTCATGTTAATCCATGCATTGTATAATGAATATGTAGGGTTCTCTTACCATTTTTCTGGTTATCGAAGTGATCCATTTAAAAAGCCTATCTGAATATCTCTTACTGATATTCGTCTGACATCCTGCATCTTAAACTAGGTGATTAGGACAATGCAACCAAAACTTGCAATACTTTGGCCAATGATTTTCACATGCTTTGCATGATCATATTCCTAGATGTGGTGCACATTATTGGAATACGTCCTTCACCTCACTTCATTTTTTATCTAGAATGGTCTTTCCTGTTCTCTTCCAGTCCTTCCGTTTAAGGTCAAGCTCTAATCCCAAACTAGCAATATGAACGAGTATAGGAAGTTACTCATGGTAACTAAAGATACGCAGACATACAGTGTCATCCTTAGACGACTCCGTGTGTCTATTTACCTTTAGTCCTCCAGAGTCACTCCGTATACGTGATAACATTCCTATCCCCAGCCAAGAACTTACTATTCAGCTTATGTAAACTTGATGAATTAATTCAGGAGGGCATTGTAATATGTCAGCTATAACATTGTGTCGTCATGAAGGTCCCGCATTCATGAAGACACCATATTGTAGCTGGCACATGTCAATGTCCTATGGAGTCCTCTCATCAAGGGTACACATCTAACTCAATTGTGACTTGGTTAGAATCTTAATATTTAATATCTACTTTCAGCAGCCATGTTGATCCTTTAACCTCGTTCTCGTTACAATTGTATGTATCTAAGAGAGACTTAATTTGTCTTATAGCTTAATATGCATCTCATCCTTCATACCGAAGGGATTGCATATTCTACTTGTTGGTTCCTTTCTTAATCTTTGGACTAATCAATCCATTATCGATAAACTTAATAAGTTTAACCTATTAAACTTAACCAAGTTTTTCCACAACTGTAAACAAATTCAGAATTCCATCTTATTATACGTCATTTAAATGAGGTCTAATTTCTAAATGAGCTTATTCATTTATTCTACTTAACCCTACTTAGTTAAGGTCCGTTAACAATAGATATGTTTTCCCATATCTATATTTTCTGAATTTAAAAATTCGAGGCTATTAACGGAGTCTAAATACAAGGTTCAGCTGCTCCTAAGTTATTTGATATTCATTAGCTTTCAAGCTAATCCCAAATACCTTTCAATTAGGAGATCATGTCTTACCTAAATATCGTTGAATGTCAATTTAAAATTCATCTTAACCCAAGTACAAACTAATTGTACATTTCAACATAAAGATTTACATTGAGGTAAGAGTAGATGTTATTTCCTTTAAAATTCATCCATTAACAATTGGATAATTCCAAATCAAGGAATAATGTTATATTCTCAAACTTATTCAACAATATCGAACTGATATAGCTATTAAAAATATCACACTTTTACTTGTATTTATCCATTAGTTTTACAATCTATACATTTGCCAGTCCAAACGACTGGACTTTCTTTATATCAAACAACATTACAAATCATAAATATAGAAGGATGTAATTTCTTCCTTTCCCATTTCTTCATGGAGGAATAATAGCTATCAATACATTCCATCTTCAGTTAATCAAATAAGTATCAGAAAACAACCATGTCTTCGTTTATAATCAAGTTTCATCTGTAAAATTACTTACACAGGTCAGTTCTTTGAACTGAGCATATTAAGCACTTGTCTTTAAAATGAGGTGCTTTTAATTAACTGTCTCAATAAAAGAACCCTGCTTTTATGAAATGTTAAATATGAACATCATCCAAGAATTTAGTACCGAAAGGGATGAACAGCATAACAACTCAATCATCCAATAACCCTCCTAATCAGACAAAGGATTACTACCCTCTTTCCCAAATCTTACAAGAAGTAATTTCCTTCAACATTTCCAGATTACAAACATCTGTATGAACTGAAAAAATAACTATGCAAACTGTTTTTCTAATCATAAATGCTATCAATTTCCATTCCCTTACATTAGTTAGAGAAAGATTCATAATTAGATTTTGAAATAAGATCTCCAACCGAATTATTGTCCCTTACTTTCATACTACCCATCTGATTTCAAGCAATCAAACGCTGAAGGGAATAAGCAAACAACAATTAAATGCAAATGTTTAAAGCAATGCAGTACAAAATTCATTTCATAACAATTACAGATTTACCAACGGTATGAAAGAAAGAATTGAACACTAATTCAAATTATCCATCCACACTATTTTTATTTTCTCTTAGCTACTACTGAGTATTTAATCCAGGCGTGATACCAATCCATGGTAACAATTCAAAGTGAAATAAATAGAAAATCATTAATTGGATACAAGGAAGCAGGATCATATTACCTCTTTTACTGTTTAACCCAAATACCTCTTATTTAGAGCAGACATACTCCTAGTATAATTCATTCAGACATGTATATTCAGTAATTGAAAACTACTATTACCTTTCCAAAAAGTTGGCCAGATTTGCAACTGGTCTATAAACATTAGTCAAAAGGACGCATAACGCAATATTTCCCTTTAAAATAATTCACTCTACAGAAATTCACGTCTTTATAACATGCAAGATTGTACAGCGACTATCACAACAAGTCACACTTTCATCCTAATAATGAGAGTTTTCACTTTCCAGCAACAAAGAATAAATCCATTCATATTCTACTTTTAATGAGAACGATGAAAGAATTTATCATATCCTTAATTATATATATATATATATCATATATATACACATGCCTATTGATCAATGCAAGACCCGCATCATATAATAGCATGTGTAAGTACCCAGGTCCAGTCTATAACTAGCTATCCTATTCCCATCCATATCAAAACTACCTTTCAAATCAGGCATTACGTTTCATTCAAGAACAAGTAGGTAGAACACTATAGCCATCATAGAGTTTTCAATGTAAACATGTTACTATGCTCTTACTGTTACTAGAAGAATTCATACCTCTTACACTGTATTATAACCAAATGCACAATATATAGCCGCCTTGTCAAATATTTTCACAGCTTACCTTATCCATCAATCACTCAGCAGCATAAGATAACAAATTGCATAATGTCATTAACAGCAATTTCAAATAATGCACAGTGACAGCTCTACTTTCATTATTCAAGAATTCAAACAACAGGAAGAGAAACCTAAGTTGTGTCCATTAATTATTTCAATAAAAAAACACTCAACACAGACATACAAATAATCAAGTCAAGTTCATTTTCACAATGAATGCTCAGAACTCAGACATCATACAATATTCATTTAGCTAATGTATTTAAGAAAATTAGCACAGCACCCAGAATGGTAATGCACGCATGCTAATACATTCCACCACTCAAACCCAAATTGGCAATACAGTGAATGTACCCAACACTTGCCGAAATGAACTCACACAGCTTGAACAATTCCATTTAATTTACCCCATTGCAAAGAAATACCCAATTCGAATTCTTTCCCAACAGACAGTGTTTCAATCACATTAACTAATCATTCCATGCAAAGACATGCAACATCAAGCCGCGTACAATTCGTACCCAGCAAGGAAAATGACCTGACTCAACCAAAATCATCTTCAACGTAAACAATCCAAGTCAAATAACCAAAACCCCCATCAGAAGAGCAGGGTTGTTTTAATGAGATTATTAAGCAAAAGCAAGCGGTTTAAGGAGAAGGGCTTAACATGCCTGTTAATTTTTCTGGTGGCTTGAAGAAAACCATGCCCAATGGAGTTGTTTCTCTCCACGAGTGTCCTTGGCCTAGGATTTCTAACCAGTCCCCTAACTTCCACAGGCTCCAACAATAGCCTTTGTTTCTCCAAAGAATAGAGATAATAATCAAAATTACAGCTGGTTCGACAGAACCATGGAAGAAACAAAATGCAGAGCAACTAAAATCCCAATGCACACAACAACAAACAAACTTCCTTCCTCTAACCTCTTTCCAAGGTGAGTTGGTCGCTAAGACAAGATAATTAATGCCATTGAATGCACTTCCTTTTTCCTCTATTCCTCACGCCACTGCCGACTCATGTTGGTGAGTTTCTAATTTCAAATTTTTCTTGCAATTCATAGTTTAGCCTCATAAGCTAGTTGGATACCTCCAACTTTTCCATGTTCCTGTCAAACTTGGGGTTGCAACCTGTAAGGACTGCCATTCACTGTCCTATTAATTTTCCAACCTTCCCTCCTTATCCTTTCCTTCCACATGGGTCCATACATCACCTTCCTTAGGTTAGGATTAGTTTAGGATTTTAATAGTCCATATCTAGGTCATTCACCTAGTTCATAGATTAATGGAATTTATATCTATTTTCACCCTTATAAAATATAAAATCCATATAGGATAGTAGTTAGGGTATAAGATAAAACTTAGGGGTAGGTTAGGGTTTAATCTCCTAATATTTAATTAACTAGTTTCCATATCAAGTCTCATTAGCCTGACAGTCGTATTCAATAAGCAATAATAACGTTCTATCCTATGTTCCATCATACCTGTGCCACTTACATTTAGGGTCCTTATCAGTCTTACGCAGTGTCTAGCGATGCAAATGGTGTGTGGTTCAAGATATAAAACTTCATTTTTCAATTGGCATCATCATGTACCAGGTATTTACCTGATAATCAGGTTACAACCTTTATATCAACCTTAACATTTGTTGGTTTAGAATTAAATGAGTTCATTGCGAGTTTACCAAGAATGACAGCATGATTGTCAATGGAATTCATTCAAGGTTGATCATTTGCAATCACTTAGAGAAGATAGAGTTCATCATGTATACGATATGTTTGTTGCATTTCATCAGCAATCACACAAGCAATTCATTTTGGTGTGCAAAAACCAAGTTGCTTGGCATTGTGTTGAAACAAGGTGTTATGAAACCCTAGCAAGATTGGAAGCAATCAACAAAGTGCCTATCCCAGGAAGATCAAGATAAGGCATCCAACATATTTCTCTTGGTCATTTCAGCATTTTATTAGATATTATGAAAAGTAACTTACCATGAGTTGACTCTTCCAATCATCAAGCATGTTACAAGAAGTTAGACCAAGTTATCAGGTGGAGCGCTTGCCATTATGCTTTTGCTGATGATAACCCAAAAAATACTCACTTAAACATGAATTTGTTTGTAGCAGCCCCATTACTATGCCTTTCATAAGATCACTTTACCTTTGCCTCTGAATTATCTTGATATTTACTGTTTTTGATGCAGATGTTTGAAAACCAAGTGGGGCTGAAGAGGTTTCCAAGTGCCTTCTTTAGATGTGTGCTTTATAAGCCCAAGTTGTCTCTAAGTGTACAATCTTCTACATGATGCTAAAGAGGGATAATCTTTTCCTTTAAAAGAGATGAGGGAGTTTTTTGATGCTCTGGCTCCACGTCTCAAAAGTTGAGCTTATGTTCCCCTTCATGGCCATCTCTCTTATCAGAGATGGAGATATCAAGTGCAAGGTGTAGACATTACTTCTCTACCCTCTACATGCCTCAGTACTTGCCACCTTTGGACATCTCAAACCTTTTACCAGAGGATCTACCATCTTCACCAAACTCATGGCTTCTATCCCCTTGCATGGTGAGGTTTAGTTAGCCAGTACTCTCCAAAGGGCAATGTTCTTAGGAAATTTAAGATTTGAGTGGTACAAGGATTAATCTTTTAGGTCAAAGTCTTATGCTATCTTGGATATTTAAATAAAATTTGGAAATATCCCTCAAGCTACCTTCTAAAAACAAATCATCAGTGAATTTAGGCTAGCTCCATGGAATAACCCTAAAGGTGTCCTCATGGAACCACGTGATCTATAGCTGGAGCTCCCAAAGTCAGATCAGCTGATCATAAATGGTCCTAAAATTTTCTTGCAGGACAGTGCACAATTTCTAGAAATTTTTCCTACATGAATATTTAAACAACCCCTCGTAGCCAATTACTAGAAAGATAGCGAAGAAGATCTATATAAACTATCAAAGATGTTCCAACCACAGCGTGCGTTAAACTTAGATCCAATGTGGACAGTTGCCAACATTCTTCTTCTAGAAGATTGAAATGTTCAGCTTCAACCTTGCTAAGGTCCTGGTATGTAAATCATGAAGCTATCCTTGAAAAAAACTAAAAAATAGGTCTTGGTAATGGATTTCATGATTAGACTCAGAATTCACCAATACAATCCCAAGCGTTCTGGCACATAACTGGATCCTTGACTGAGCACTTATTTTACAAAGTGCGTAGACTAAATCCTCCACCAACTATTACAAAACACCATGTTAGTTATGAAGACTTCTAAGTTGAATCAACTCATATAGATTTACAATGATATTCATATCTAGATCCAGTAGAATAATAGACTGTGCTTTAGACAAACATTATTGGCAATGTGCATATAATACTGGAATTATAACCACGATAACACCTTCTTTAGTCTATAATCTCCAATTACATTGGATTTAGTAAACACAATAATAAGAACTTGTTACAGATCATTAGTATATGTTCATGCACGTAACAGATTTATCAACATAATCTTACTATAACCTAATTCTCACACCTATATGCTCTCTCTCTCTATATATCTACTACATAGTTTACTTCATATTTATAAGGGTGGGGACTTTCACTTCACTGCTTATCTAACTCCCAAAATTGTTGCCTTAGCCACTCACCATTGTAAAAAATATCTTCATATGCGAAGCTGTTCCCAATAGATCTGGTAGATCAACTATCAGCTTCCCATTGAATCTTTGAATCACCCATTGCAAAGTGCTTCAGAGAAGAGCTATCATCCAAAAATAACCAATGCATGTTACGCATTTAGTCTCTAAAATTGAAGTTTGAGTGACCACACGCTATCACTAAAAATAGATCTTCATCATTGGAAAATCTAGTTTTATTGTTCCTGAATCTAGTAGGCATTTTTCTACAAGGGTCCTCTCTTATGCTTTTGATGCCTTTGAATGGCTATGCTCTCCCGCGTTATGCCATATGTACTACCTTCACTAAATTAGATTATGACTGACATACCTTATTTCTTAGGACTTAGAGGGGGCTTACTGAGATGCCTACTCCTTAGTGGGGTAGGAGAAGGATAGATTGGGTCTCATAGAGGTGCACCTAGTTGTTTAGGTGCTATAGTAGTTTGAGTTACCCTTGTTGGTTTCTCTTCATTTTTACCACTAGTTTATCAAGGTTTACAGTCAATTTGTTTATGGAGTTAGATTACTGGTTGTGTTGAGTTAGCCTTGTTGGTTATGTGGAGTTAGCCCCTACTATGTCTTGAGGAGTTAGACTTACATCTACCATGTGATAGGTCTAGTTAGATGGGGACTAGTTCTTCACCACTGGTTTTAGGTAATAATTAGTATCTTTGATCCTCCTACATTAGCCATAATATCCTATAATTGAGGTTATTTACAGCACATTGGTCTATGTATAGGTCTACATTGGCACAATGGATTGATGAGGGCCCATCCATGACATGGTATTAGGTAGCTTAGCTGAAAATGAGGATTGCATGAGGAGTACAAGGCCTTTGAGGTAGCATCCAACCTGTTGGTACCCATTTTAATCCTCTGTTACATTGCCATCTTTCCCCTTTGGTCTTGATGTGTTCTGAAAATGTTTTTCTTTCTAATTTGGTGGTCTGAAAATCTTACCTTTTCTCAGATGTGAAGCCTTGAAAAGTTCTCACAATTTATTATTTTACCCCAATTTGAAAGAATCTCAAGTTTGCCCTGTTTTATGCCCTAATTTTTCCAAATTCACAGGCCTTTGTCATTTTTTCCCATGTTTTCCTAGCCTTTGGAGCTCGTGAAATTTTTCATTTCATACTTGTTCCATTAAAAATCAATCCCCATGGTCAAAAATGCTCAGAAATTATGTTTCCAGTTGTTTCAATTGACAAAAAAAATCCGTCCTTGGTGAAAAAATCAAATTTTGGGCATCTCCTGGAAATTTTGTATGTTTTTAACGAGTCAAACACGGACGTCATTTGCCAATCAATTTCTATCTTCAAACATTCACATGGCAACTTGTGGCAGGTTTTTATTCAAGGATCGATGGGAATTTCTAACTTGTAATTTTTTTTTGTTTTGGTCAAAGGAATCCTTTGCCAATCAACTTTTAGCTCAAAAATCTTCTCCTATGTGGCATGTTTCTAGTTGGAGGTGGATGGCTGGCGGGGATCTGACTTGAGAAGTTTTTTTTTCACATTTTTTTGTTTTTGGAAAAAATTATTAAATTGTCTTAAAAACACAAGTCTGCAGGCCCTCAACCAATCAAAGGGTGACACGTGGCAGCTAAAAAATTCAAAACAGTGGAGGGACGGGTTGCGGAGGCACGGTGGAAAAATTTCCTTTGGTGAAAAGGAGTTAAGGGTAAAAAATTGGAGCGTAAGCCCTCAGTGAATCACAAGGTGGACACGTGGTTTTCATCAAAAGTGGGATGGAGGCTGGTGGAAGACTTAGGGAATTTTTGTCCTTTTTGGCAATAAAGGATTGAAAAATTGGCCCAAAATGCCCGGACCAATCAAGGTGAGACTCCATTTTAATGGTCAAAGGGAGCCACGGAATCAATGGTTTGTCAGATCAAAAGAAGGGATTCCGGAGGCGGGACTTTGACCCATGGGAAATGGGGGAAATTTTAGAGGTCTTGGCGAAAAAGGGAAGAATCAAAAGGATGAAGATAATGCCCATAGGATCCTCGGCGATAAATCAGTTATGACATGTGTCAAAGGGTAGAATCAGAGGTACAGGTCCTGGGGGGAAGATAAGGGAAAAATTTCCTTTTTCCAAAAAAGGTGGAAATGTGATTAGAATGCTGGTCCGCAATTCTAGTGGAATCCACTCAAGGGACACGTGTCAGGCCCATTTTCATGAGGTGTGGAGATATAGGGAATATTTTGAAAATTTTCCTTTTTTCCAAAAAGGGTAGAAATGTGTAGAATTGAGCCATGATTCCTCTGGGACCCACATTGGGACACGTGTCAAGCTCATTTTCAAAGGGCGGAGGGGCGGAGAAAAATCAAAAAGACAAAAAGTAATCCCAAATTTTTACATTTTTTTCAAAAAGTGTTAAAATGTCAAAAAGTGAAATCCTCAAGCCCATTTCCAATCACATTATGACATGTGGAGGGCTCAGGATTAAAGGATAAAGTAAGATCAACGGTAACTGTGCATTTTTCAGTTTGGCCGCCATTTGATCTCCAGGAAGTTGGAGTCATGATTTTTTGCATCAATTTTCATCAAATTTTTGGAAAATTCATGTCATTTGTGCCTTGCAAGGACCAATGCAATTGGTTTTCAGGATCAATTTGCAGATCAGAGATGTTTTTGAAGTAAAACTATTTCCCCTAACCCATCCAAAAACGTGAAAACATCAGATCAAAGTTGCATAGAGGAAAATTTGGAAAATGTAAAGGTGAAAATGATGAAAGAGGAGAATGTTTCATGAAAGAAGGAGGAAAAACATGCTCCTAGTTGAAACTATGAAGCAAAAATCCTCAATGATTCACCTTTTTGGGCACATCTAACAGCCTACGACAACTGTTTGTTGCAAATATTTTTTATGTCATTTTCTAGTGAATCATGATGGAATGTTTTGTAACAAACTTGATCCCATGGAATATTATTTGCTTGGGAAAGAAGGCTCCAATGTAGCATGAGGTATATAATGCATGTTTGGAGACATTGTAAAGAGGTCAGGAAAAAAATTAAAAATCATGAGTAAATTCTAAGAAAAATCTCATCTTCTGAGAAACCCATCAAAGAACCAGAATAATTTCTTCTATGTTAGATCTTCATGTCATGTTGAGTTGGTTACAAGTGTATAGCCATCACACAACTCCAAGATTGTTCATGAAACTCTCCCTTGCTGATGAATCTAACAAGATTTTGAGTTAATCTATGTTTTTTTCTGGGCAAGATGATATCTGTTATCATTTTTAAATGCCTACAAATAGTTTTCCTTTGTTCTTGTTGCAATCTTACATTGAAAGTCTTTAGAAATCACACATAATCTCCATTTCTTGTTGATAGTTTGGTGGCATTTGTAATCTCATGTTTAGAAGAGCCTTCATGTGACATTAAAGAGATAAACAAGTTTAAAATCACTTTACATTCATTTGACTGAAGAGATTGCTTGTAAGCCTTTGGGGGTACCTTAGGCATGATTTGATTAGAGATTTTAATTTTTAATTGAGTCCTTTAACTCAAGATTTTGTTTTGCGGTCTCAAAGATTGTGTGAAGAGTGCAAACCTGGGCCTCCATTTGTGTATCTCTTTTTGTTGACAAAAACATCTTGACTGTTTTTGAAGCATTTTATCTGATAGTTGTTCAAATGTTGTAGAGGTTGTCAAATATCTTACATAGTCAGGTTTTTCTTGTCAATATCCCTCCAAAGAATCATTCTAAATAACTAATCCTACCCTGTTTTAACCATTCTTTGACCTCTATACCCACATAATATCAAAATCCATTTGCTAAAGTACATGCACAAAAGATCAGGATTTCAAAATGTCTTCGGTAACCCTTGCCTTGAATTGATAGTATCTCCATAATCTAGAAGTGACAACTTGTGAAAGTAAGATTTAGAGTGTTGATCATATTTTTCCAAGGCCATTTTCATACTATTTTCACAAATTGAGGTATATCTTCATCTCCTTCACCATTTGAGGGTTACAAAATAGGTCCTCTTACCTTGGTTGAAAGGCACAACCTAAAATATTTAGGATAAGATCAATTCCTATTTGAGTGTTATCCATCTCTCCATAAATCTGAGTGCTAGTAAGATCACATCCCCCTAGCTACAAAAAATTACATACATAATGATCTATCTGTATTCAAGCTTCATGCCATATCTCTAATGCTAATCAGATTGAAATAGGGAGAATAAAACTGGGTACCAACACCAGTGGCACCACTGCTCGGGGATATTCTTAGTTCAATCTTATCCATGTGCTTACATATTTGAGATATTTGAATGCATATCAAACCATGGTAATGTCTCTTGCAATGTTTTGTTTACAAATATATTATTAAAGCATCATTATATAATTATATTTGCATATTTGTATGCAAACGTTTCAAACTATATCTGTAATTTTATCATTTTCCAGTAGTAGTTGCACTTCATTTGCATTTTTGGTTGATATGATTCAAGAAAAGGAAGGTCTTGATATATAAATTTTGGAAAGATTTTCAGTGCTGATAGGTATTTGACAGAGTATTTTAGTGTATCTGGACAACTAGGGTGAAAGTCCTTAGTGGAGACTTGATGCTGATTTGATCTTGATGAATACTAGTGTCTTAGCTTTCTATCATTTGTTTTTTGGTGTTGCTAATCTCTAAAAAACCTGGAAGGGAGAAGATATCTCTTCAGGAGGGACACAAGTAGAAATTTATTTCAAGAATTAGGAAAGACAATTTTACAAGAAAGAAAATTTTGGAAGGTTGTTGAAGGTCAGACATCAGGAAAAGGTATATCCATTGATGAGAGATATCAACCTTTGGTAGGGTATTATCACTGCTTCTTCTAGTGATTCTTGATTCAAAAAATATTCTCACAAATTTGTTTACTTTAACTAGTGAAGGTCCTTTTGCTATACCTGGTAAGTTATCATCTTCAATTTGCACATGTGTGCTTCAATTCAAATAAAAATTTCCAAGAAAATAAACACCTAGAGAGTACCAATCTTGTGAATCACATTCCTGTGCCCCAAATATCTCGCACTCCTCATCATTTTGTTTCTCCTCTAAGATCACCACCTCAAAATAATATGGCTCAGCCTAGACCTCTATTTTTTGTTAACACCATTGGTACTATAAACTTTAGAGGAATGGATGGTTTCCCAAATGCTGTCCCACAAGATGTAAGGAAGTAGGTTGCCAAATTTCCAAGGTAACAATGCAATAACCGGTGATCAGCATCCCAAATTTTTTTGTTAACATGATGGAGGACTTTGATATTGAGCATGAAGATGTGTACAATAAATTGTTCATTCATAAACTATAAGAGGATACAAGGGATTGGTACAAGGATCTTCCTGATAATTCTATTGATTTATGGACTAAAATGTAGAATGCATTTAGATTGCAATATGGTGACAAAATTGATCCTAGGTTTCTATTGTTTGAATTTGAAAATATCAAGAAGAACCCCAACGAGTTAGTTCATGACTTCAACACAAGGTTTAACATTTTTTTTGAGAAGGATTGCCTGTTAATCTGAGGCCTTGTGATCAATCCTTGTTTAATCAAATATGTAGATGCATTTGATAAGAAGGAAGCCATACTACCTATGAGATAAAAACCCTAGCTAATTTGAGGCAGACCTTCACCATGGCACTGTAGATTGAAAACAATATCAAAGAAATTGGGATACCTCTCAAGAGAGATGTGTGTAAAGTTGATAAACCCTAAAAAATCTCTAGCTAGAATGAGTGCTAGACTTGGAGGGAAGCGTTGTGAAAAATTTGGAAGGGGTTATCAAAGAAATCTAATAAAAGTTAGCTCGGGAAGAGAAGGGAATTAAGAAGACTTCACAAGGTCAGAAAAAAGCACAAAACCATGACATATTTTCCAATCATCGTAGGGGTGACCAGAGGGAATGATGATAGAGGAAAAGGACCCCATGGAGTATGTAAATAGACATCCTCAAAACACGTGAAGGAAGAGTGTTACCTAATCCCGTAACTGCTAGGGATGTTACTATTGAGGAAGTTGTTGATATTGATTGGTGTGATAGGTGTTTTCTGCCCCATCCTCCATGTGAAGTGGGACCAACAAGATGGTGAAAGATAATAATGATGATGGTATTGATGATGATATCTGTGTGGTGGGATGTTCTTCAAGCTCACAAGAAGTAGAAAACATTAAATGAGGTAATAATTGCAAGGAAATACTGTAACCTTTCTGGGATTGCAATC
The DNA here is from genome assembly GCA_019776745.2 of Taxus chinensis. Classification (NCBI taxonomy): domain Eukaryota; kingdom Viridiplantae; phylum Streptophyta; class Pinopsida; order Cupressales; family Taxaceae; genus Taxus; species Taxus chinensis. The sequence goes on from CM034146.1 coordinate 93,495,415, forward strand.
AAACGGGTAGAAGTCCCTTCTTCCCTCTCATACTCTTAAAGTTAGATGTAGTGCAATATTTTGAGATTCCTAACAATGAATTTGAATACTTAAAAGGTTTGATGATTAAGAAGTATGATGGTGGTATCCCTGCTGAGGAAGATAGACAATTGTTAATGAATTTTATTGTGGCTCAAGAGGAAAGAGTATAAAACTAGGAGCAAGCTTGTTAAGGGAGTTGGGCTTCAAGCCAAACCTAAAACAACCTTGCTTACAAGTATTCATAAAGAAGCTCTTAGAAGAGAAACACCTGCCAAAAGCTTTTTTGTCCCAAGAAAAAAATTACAGTCCTCCTTATGACCAATCTACTAAGGATCCCATGCCATCTAATGAATATGCTTGTCTCCATTCCAATGTTACCTTTCCAAACAGGGTTCCATATGACATAGCCTAGGTATTGAGCCAAATCAAAGTGAGTGTTCTCAGTAACTAATTTGTTTAGGATTACTGAGCATAAGAAGATAGCATTTGAGTACTTGGGATTGAAAGAGGAGAAAAGAGTACTTCCAAACAGAAATGTAAACGTTGTTGAAAACTCCTCATCAAATCATTACAGACCTTGAAACACCACCAGCATTATAGGATCTTGGAGAAACACCTGAGGTTATACTTGGGGACATCCTTGGTAGATTCCTAATTCAATGTTGATCCATTCTTTCACAAGTTTGATAATAAAGGATAGACTACTTCATAACTGAATTTTTGATTCCAGTGCATCATGCAATGTCATGCCTCTAGAAGTCATAAATGAGTTGGATATCAAAGTGATAATAGCCTATGGAAAATGTACTGCCATGGACTCAATATAAGTGGCGGTTGTTGGGTGTGTTGAAGCGTTTGGTGGTGTAGCTTGCATATTATCCTAGGAGGAATTTAAAATTGGATGTTGTGATTGTTGATTGCCCTACCAAATGGGGTATGTTATTATCAAGGAATTAGGCTGTAAGTGTTGGATGGGAGTGTCCAGATGGAAATGTATTTCTCCACTATTCCCATTAAGGGAATCTTTGTCAAAGCATATGGAGAGAACAATATGTTGCATCTAATTGAGGATCCAAACAATGCTTCTTATGAAGTATTATTTGCTGATGTTGATGTTGTTAATTTTATTGGCGTTTGTTGATGGAAAAGAACACAGGATGGATCAGTTCAAAGTGCCTTGAATAGGTAGGCTCTCCTTGGAATTTTCTATTTGATGGAGCTTGCTCCAAATTTTGAAATGGTGCTAGTATAATTCTGATTTCTACTAGCTTAGAAGAGTTTGTTTTCTCCTTCAAGCTTAATTTTGAATGTAGCTAACAACATTGCTGAGTATGAAGACTTGTTGTTAGGTCTTAGAATTACATGTAAGTATGGTGTCAAGGACATCATTGCAAAAGGATATTCAGAGCTAGTTGTCAAATAAATAAGAAAACTATATGCTACAAAAAATTAGCGGATGAAACAATACAAACATGCAGTTTGGGATCTAATTGAGATGTTTGATTCCTTCAACATTGTGCATCATGACAGAAGTTTCAATGCTGCTAGCTGAAAAGTTGGCAGTGGTGTGGGGTCAAGATTTGTAAATTGTACCATTTCACCTTATTGTGAGTACAATATTAAAGTGTTAACTAGGTCAGTTGTCCCTGACAACATCAAGCATTGGCAAGTGTTTAATTATGATGATCAAGTGTAAAGGTTCTTAAAAAATCAAGGTGAGTTTACAGACCAGAATATTGATTTGGAACCATTTGTTTATACTGACTTGATGGGAGGAGATACCTTTTTTTGGCAAGGATATCATTCTAATTGAAAACTAACACCATCCCTAGAGGGATGGTTGCTCTTGAATTAAATCTTAGCAATGATGATTATGTAATCAATAGAAACATGTCTACATCTAGAGATGTTGAAGAGCATGACTCTGGGCAGCTAATGGAAAAACCAAGGAAGATTTTGGTTAGGCAGTGGTTTAAAAAAGGAAGAAAAATAGTCCTATGTCCAATTATTGAAGAAATATTAAGGACTATCTGGCCTGGTCTTATTCAGAACTGAAAGCATACATAGAAGACTTGTTTTAGCATGAGATTCCTTCTTGAAACAAATGTCAAACCCCTTCTGACAAAAGCATAGGCCAATTAATTCACTCCTCTCCATGAAAGATACAAGATGAATTGAAGGAAACTGAAGGAGGAAGGGATCATTCATCCCACAAGGTATTCATCTTGGGTTGTAAACCTTGTTTCTAGTTAAAAAGAAAAATGGAGATATCAGACTTTTTGTAGACTTTATAAATTTGAATAGAGATTCATTGAAGGAAAATTATCCTTTGTCCAAACATAGAAAACATGTTGTATTTAGTGACTGGATCTGAATTGTTATCCACCTTGGATGGTTTCTTTGGCTACAATCAAGTTGTTGTTAAGGAGTCACAAAAGATTTAAAACTACCTTTACCACTCCTCAGGGAACATATGTCTATGTAAGAATGCCTTTTGGTATCATGAATGTTTGAGCTACCTTTCAAAGAGAAATGGATGTTGCTTTTGTTGGATACATAAATGAATTCATTATAGTTTATCAGGATGATGTGACTGTGTTTTCGAAGGAGCAGAAAATATCACTTGTAGCACTTGGAAAGAATGTTGATCAGATGTAGAGAATATGGCATTTCTCTCAATCCAAAGAAGTGCCATTTTGGAGTGAAAAAAGGCCACGATACTTGGTCATATTGTTTCAAAGGTTGGTGTCATGATTGACCCAGAGAGGGTAGAAGCAATCAACAAAGTTCTAATTCCAAGAACAAAGAAGGGAATCCAATCCTTCTTTAGGCAGATTAATTTCATTAGAAGGTTTGTGTCTAATTTTGTCTAAATTGACTCTTCTTATTACATGTGTGTTAAATAAAGACCTAAGTTATCAAATGAGAAGAGGATGATATTCATGCTTTTGAAGTAATTAAAGAAGCATTGAAACATGCACTTATCTTAGCAGCTTTAAATTACAAGAATCCTTTCCAAATATTCTCTTTTACTTCTAAAAATACCATTACATTTGTTTTGCCTGTAAAGGGATGAAGATGGGGATGAGAGGCCTATTTCCTTCTTTAGCAAGGCTTTACAAGCTGCTAAGTTAAAGTACACAATCATGGAAAAATAAGCATTTTCCTTGGTGAAAGCAAGAAAGGTTTTTTAGGCCTTATATCTTAAGTTCAAAAGTTGTTGCTTATGTTCCCCACACAATACTAAAAGACATCTTATCAGAGATGGATATCTCAAGAAAAATATGTATATGGGTAAACAAACTAGTAGGCAGTATGACATGGACATCCAAACTACAAAGTTAAGTGAGAGGTTTGGGTCTTGGCTATGCTCATGGCTGAGAGCAACCTTGTAGACTATGGAAGTGATTGAAGTAGAGGAAAGAAAGGGCATATGTTATTGAGAACTTGGTAAGTTTCGAGTGGTACAAGGATGTAATCTTTTAACTCAGACACCTATGCTGCCCTGATCATTTGAATAAAAATCAGAAAAGATTCCTCAAGGTGGCTTCTCAAAAATACATCATCACTAACTTTGGGTTGGCTCGGAAGAACCCTTAAAGGTGTCCTCTTGAAATGTATAACTGAAGATGAAGCTCTCAATAAAAGTTGTTTATTTCCATGGGATATTTTGTGGAGGACACTTTGTCTGGAAGGGTTACAACACACAAAATTTTTGAGAGCTGGTTATTGGTGGCCTACTCTCTTCAAAGATGTAACCTTGCTAGTTAGAAAATGTGAAAGCTGCCAGCGTTTCTCTAGAAGAATGAAAGCTTCAGGCTCCCTTCCTTTGCAGCATGTATCAATTGAGACTCCTTTAAAACAATGGGGAATAGACTTCATTGGTGATATTTCAAACTCTTCTAGTGTTATACATAATTGGATCCTTGTAGCCACAAATTACTTCACCAAGTGGGTAGAAGCAATCCCCACCAAGAGAGTAACACACCGAGTTATTATAGACTTCTTGTTGAATCATATCACATGCAAATTTGTTGTGCCAGTCAAGATTGTTGGCTGATAATTGCCATGTGTTTCATGAGCTAAACCCTTAATGGTAATGTGCAAGGAGTATGGAACCAATCTAAATTATTCTTCAAACTATAACCCTCAAGGGAATGTACAAGCTGATTCTAGCAATAAGAACTTGTTGAAGATCATTAGGAGAAATTTGGAGTTAAACAAGATAAAATGGGGTAAAAAACTAAAATTTAAAGTTTAGGCCTGATAGAAATCACTGTCAAAAGAGCTACTGGTAAGAGACCATTAAATTTGGTATATGGAACTTAGGTTCTACTACCCTTACATCTACAATTATCTTCATTTCAGTTTGTTAAACAACTTGAAGATCAAGAGGTCAGTCTATATGAAACAAGGATTAATCAGATTATTGAGCTGGATGAAGAAAGAAGTGTTTCCCACCAAAGGCATGTTAGATTTAGGGAGAAGTTGAAGAGGTTGTTTGAAAATAAGGTCACTCCTAGAGCCTTCAATGTTGGAGATCTGGTTTTGTTATGGGATAACAGAAATGAAGATAAGGGAAAACATGGTAAATGTGATGTATTGTGGATGGGCCCTTACTCCATTAATACCAAAATTGGTGAGAATACCTTTTTTCTCAAGGACTTAGATGGGGAATTTCTTGAACTTCCTGTTAATGGTAGGCATTCGAAGCATTTCTGGGATTAATCCCCAAATTTGAGGTATGCACCACTTGTATAGTGTATAGTATTTGTTTTTTGGCTCTATTTTTGTTCCTTTTTGTCAGTTTGTGATTTGCCCTGTACTTGGCAACCATTTTTTGTCGATTAGGTCTAGTTTTTCTACCCAACATTTTTGACTCCATTTGCCTAATGGATTGTTTTTGGCACTTGTCTACTTATTTTGTTCTTGTGGCACTCGCTGGGAGTGCCCATCCCCAAGTAGGAGCCGATGTTGGTGCCCATTTTTGAGCTTACACCATGTTTCCCTCAATGTTTCCCCTTTGCTCTTTGGATGTTTTGAAACATGTTTTTCCTCATCAAATTAGTAGTGATGTGAACTTGTTTCTCCTCTTGCTTGGATGCTTCGAAATTCTCAAAAACTCTGTTATTTTTCCCTAATTTGAATGAAATAAGCGTGTGTGCCCTAATTTTTCCAAATCAAACGGGCCTCTGCCATTTTCCCCATGTTTTACCTCGATCTTTGGAAGTTCAAAATTGATCGATTCACACTTATCTGACATTAAAAATCCAATTCCATGATAAAAAATGCTTTGAAAACATGTTTCAGTTGGTTCAATTTCGAGAAATTTGTCATCCTTAGCGAAAAAATTGAATTCTACGGCATCTCTAGCATTTTCTATGTTATGACAGTCAGACAAGCGTCATTTTCCCGTCAATTTCATCTTCGGCATTCTACAACATCGTGTAATCCTACAAAATTGTCAAGGGAAATTTGTAGATAACCATACCCAAAAATTTTGTTTTGGCCCCAAGGAAGTTTGACAACGTTCGAAAGAAGCCCAAAATTCTCTTCCGAAAATCAAGTTTTAAGGACTTAGCCATTTTTCAGTCTTTTCGAGAAAGGCGCTGATAAGTTCTTGTTGACATGCTGAAGAGTGCACCAAGGCGCAAGGAAGTTCATGTTGACACAACTGAAAGGTGTGCCAAAGGGCATTGATAATGTTCCTGTCGACATGCTGAAGAGTGCGCCAAGGCGCAAGGAATTTCATGCTGACACGATGAAAGGTGGGCCAAAGGGCGCTGATAAGTTCCTGTCGACATGCTGAAAGGTGCGCCAAAGGGTGCTGAGAATAAGTTCCTGTCGACATGCTGAAGAGTGCGCCAAGGCGCAAGGAAGTTCATGCTGACACGATGAAAGGTGCGCCAAAGGGCGCTGATAAGTTCCTGTCGACATGCTGAAAGGTGCACCAAAGGGCGCTGATAAGTTCATGTTGACATGCTGAAAGGTGCGCCAAAGGGCGCTGATAGGTTCATGTTGACATGCTGAAAGGTGCGCCAAAGGGCGCTGATAGGTTCATGTTGACATGTTGAAAGGTGCGCCAAAGGGCGCTGATAAGTTCCTGTCGACATGCTGAAGGGTGCATCAAGGGCGTTGATAAGTTCATGTTGACATGCTGAAAGGTGTGCCAAAGGCGCTGATAATTTCCTGTCAACATGCTGAAGAGTGCGCTAAGGCACAAGGAAGTTCATGCTGACACGATGAAAGGTGCGCCAAAGGCGCTGATAAGTTCCTGTCGACATGCTGAAGAGTGCGCCCTTTTACACTGAAGAGTAGTTTCTTCTTGGGATCCATTGATCATTTTTGTAAGATATTTAAAAAGCATGTTGGCATACACGATGACTTCATCCATGTTGCACCATGGGATGTTGCCATCCAAAAACTTGCCCAAGTCAACTGTTGACTTTTTAGATATTTTCTAGATATTTTGTAAGTGGTTGGTTTGCTTTTGTCTTCTTTTCTTCTCTCCTTCTATATATACTTGAATACTTGTTGTATTCAGGGGTGGATACTTTTCAGATGAAAAATAGAAGTGAGAAGAAAAGACTTTGAGCTTTTTGTAACAGAAGGAAATATTAATACAATATTTAGACTTTGTGCTGAATACATGTGTTATTTGCATTAGATCTTTCTTACGTCAGATCTGTGTGTTTATTCTGTTGGATCTACTTCTGTTTTATTGTCATTTATTCATCAGTATTGCTTTGTTCATTTATGCAAGTAGGTTTGGCTCTGTTTACTACCAATCCCAAAACATAAACCCTCTGACCTTTCTGCTTTGGAATTCATTTCTTTTCTTCCTTCGGACCTGATCTTTCTTCATCCTCTCTTTCATTCCTTTCTTTTCCACAGTCGGAAACACCCCTACTGGGATGAGATCCCAAACCCCCGAAGGCAGAATATTGTGAGACTTGCACAGATTCCTGCTGGTAGAATAGCAATAAACCAGTTTCGCTTTGCTGACTCAAAGAGGGGCTATGCCCTGCACACTGTTGGCTCGTCTATCCATAAATCTGCCCAAGCGACAGATTTTCGAACCAACAGTTTTTGGCGACTCCGCTAGGGATCGAACAGATCTATCAGATCTATGATGGTGGTAGGATAGAAAATCAGAAAAAAATCGGAAAAATCACTATCTGTTTGCAAACTTTAACTTTTTGTTAAAAATCCAAAAATTTTGCAAAAGTGCTCTAAATTGAAAATTTTCTTCTGAGATCCATAGATCTGGCCTAGTTGGAGATCTTTAGTTCGCTGAGTTTTTATAAAAATCTGTATTTTGCCGTAGATCTGAGTTTTTGACTGTTTACCAAAATTTTCAAACTCTTTAAAAAAGTCAACTTTAGATCTGAAAATCAGCTTGCTAATCTTCACTGTCATTTTATCCTCGCTGTTATTTGTCATTAACCGCAATCGGTTTTCAGAAGAGGATAATTTTTAAATATTTAGAAAAGTAGATGCTGCTGGTTTTTGTCAGAAAAACCAGAAAATCAGCAAGTACAACCAAAAAGAAATTTTAAATCTGCTCCACAACATCGCAGATCTGGAAGGTACGCTGGCAGGTGAGCCATTTACGCGTAGCAGGAGAGCTCGTGGAGAAGTCGATCCTACTTTCGATCTACTTCAAAGGCACAATTTCAGTCTAACACCGGCGCGTTTTTCAACACTAAGTTCAGCGGATCGGTCAGCCAGAAGCGCCTCACCTCCGCGAAAGAACCAATTTTCACAAGGAGCTTCCACATCCCTTTGTAGCGCCTTGCTGCTCAGTGGAACTGTATTTCCAGCCCGTGTTCTTTTTCCAGCTGTCAGATGGCGGGTACCATGGGGAAATGCTATGGGTCCCCTGGCTTTGCCGCATCCTGTTCATACGCTCCCACATGGAAACCGAAAGAATTTTCCCAAATTTGACAGGAGCGAAAACCAAAGCACGGATTCACACATATCTGCATTCATCATGTCATGCAGTATCCTGGATGTGACTCATGAAGATGTGTCGGTTCGCCTTTTTCTGGAAACTTTACAAGGGCCCGCAGCAGAATGGTTTCAGCATTTACCGGCCGGGTCTATTACCAGTTGGGCCACCTTGCGGGATGCTTTTGAAGACAGGTACAAGCCTTCAGAAGATGCATTTGCATTGTTATCACAGATCACTCACCTGAAGGAGGCCAATGAGACCATGCGCGATTTTATTGCCAGGTTCAATGCATTAATCAACCGCGTCCCTGTCGCCATGCTTCCAACACCGGAAAATCAGAAGTGTTTCTTCGTGAATGCTATGAGCTCGAAAGTAAGTTTCTTGCTCCTGCAAGAACAAGTGGCTACCTTGATTCTCGCCCAGGCCGCTGCCATCCGAATTGAAGATAATTTGATAATATCTGGCGAATTGAAAAGGGAATCCTTCAAGCCTAAATCTTCGGGCCCTTCCCCCACTACTTCGTCTGATCCGGCATTTTAAAAGATGGCGAACGACTTGCTTGCATTAAAGAAGCAGTTAGCCCCAGCTTCTCCCGGTTCCTCATATTGGGATATCCCACGGAGGAATTTCGTTTCTAACAATGTTTCACAAAGGTCGCGCTTACCCGCAACTGCTCCGCAGTTGGCGCTTGAGGCTCCTTCGGTTAACGCCTTAGCTGAAATTGAAGAAGAGGAACAAGTTTATGAAGAACCTTCGTCTCAAGGCGAAGATGATTAAGATGTCGGTGAGCCGACTGACGACTCTACTATCGGGTATATGGAATTTGAGGAGGAAGAATCTGATGAAGAGGAGGGTACACAAGGATATGCAAGTGGACAATCATATGCTGTTTTTACCCACTCACAAGGAAAAGAAGCAGAGGTCACTACCTATGTGCAGAAGGAGAAGGCCGTGTCAAACGCGCCTCCAACTATTGCTAAAAGAGGTAATCCTCTTCCTACTCAACTCCCTGTTAAGTCTTTTACAAGGAAATCTTTTCCCCCCATTTCTCCTCCAAATCAACCTTCTTCTATTCCCATAAAGACCAGTAATCCTACCCTACCATCACAAAGTGAGGGACTCATTCCTTCACCAGCACAACCCTTGGCCGCATTTGACATAATTGACCATGCTAAAAAGACCAAGATCCAAATGTCTGAAGCTGAGTATCTTCAGTCAAATCCTGAACAACTTGTAAGATTGACCAAGTATATTCAAAGTCAAGCTGTCATAACTAATCAGGTTTCCCCAAAAGGAATACTTTCCACTCCTCTGGCATCCCGCATAAATGTTGCCTCAACATCTGCATCAGGCAAGATAGAACCTTTCTATCTCTCCCTCCTAATCAATGGCCACACGTTAAGTAACTGCATAATTGATTCTGGAGCTTCTGATAACGTCGTGCCGGCAAAAGTAGCCCATGCTTTGGGCCTCACCCTTACCAAGCCTTTTGGCAGATGTTATTCTTTGGAAACCAAGCAGGTGCCGTTGATTGGTCAAATCAAAGACGCGCAGTTTGCATTTGCAGCGTTCCCAGAGAAAAGAGTAAAGATGACCGTCCTTGTTGCCGACATTCCAGCGGCCTACGGAATTTTGCTGGGAAGAAGTTTTTGCAGCGAGGTTGGTGGAGAGATCCATATGGACTGGTCTAAGGCTAGAATCCCCGTCAAAGGTGTAATGCAGACATTGGAGCCAGAATCACAAAAAAAGTACTTGGTTACTAACTCTGAGGACCCCAAAGCTCAAATTCTTTTCGAATCATCAGGAATGGGGAACTATTTCTTATCTACCGAGTCTGATAAAATGGTTGTTCTCGTCCAAGAAGAAGATCTTAATAAGATCTGGACTTTGCAGTTTGATGGCAGCTGCGCAACCAGTGGATGTGGTGCTGGAGCCATGCTAATATCCCCCGACGAGGAGATTATTCCTCTCTCTTTCAAATTGCAGTTTTTCAATACAAATAATACTGCTGAATATGAGTCTCTGCTACTTGGCATGCAAGCTGCGAAGGAAAGAGGGATCAAAAATCTGAAAGTGCAAGGTGATGTAGAGCTGGTCGTGAATCAAGTTAAGAGGATATATCAAGTGAAGAATGAGAGGCTCAGGCACTACCGTAATGCGGTGTGGGACAACATCGAAGAATTTGACGCTTTTTCAATAGAATCCATTCCAAGAGCTCAGAATGACATGGCCGATTCATTGGCCGTTTCAGTATCCCTCATGCTCCCTCACCCAGGTTTGAAAACAGACAAATACACCATTGAGGTGGTTTTCCGCCCAAGTGTGCCGGAAAATTCCTAGCATTGGCAAGTATTCAATGATGACAATCAACTCATTGCCTTTCTAGAAAAGGCGGAAAATTTCAAGGAATTGCATTTTGAAGGATCCACTTCCATGTGCCGCGAATCAGTCACCGATCAAGACAATGAATCCGAAGGGAACGACGGCATATGTCAGCTCAAAGGAAATAAAATTCTGAAGGGCCTAGTTTCTCTGGAGTGGTTGTTCGACAGGCACGACCATTTTGTAAAAAAGAAAAGGTGAGATGATGCTAGCTCATCCCCAGAAACTGAACCGGTTAATTTAGGTTCAGTAGAGCATCCGCAATTCGTGAACATTGGAAAATGTTGCACGCCTTAAGAGAAGCGGAAGTTTGTCAAACTGCTGAAGAAATACATGGACGTATTGGCATGGTCCTATGCCGATCTAAAGTCTTTTAAGCCAAAGGACGTCCAGCATGACATCCCATTGAAAGAAGACGTCAAAGCCTTTCGCCAGAAGCAGAGACATTATAACCCTAAGATCTCAGGTACTATCCAGGCTGAAATTTAGAAAATGCTGGATGCGAGAATCATTTTTCCTATCCATCACAGTACTTGGGTGGCGAATATTTTTCCAGTGCGCAAGAAGAACGAGGAAATACGCATATGTGTAGATTTTCGAAATTTAAATCAGGCTTCTTTGAAAGACAACTACCCACTTCCTATAATGGATCAGGTTCTGTAAGCAGTAACTAGATCGGAAATGCTGTCCATGCTTGATGGTTTTTCAGGCTACAATCAGATTGAAGTTTTGCCTGAAGATCAATTTAAAACAGCATTCACTACTCCCTGGGGCACATTTGCTTACAGCAAGATGCCTTTTGGCCTAACTAATGCTGGCGCCACTTTTCAGCGGGCCATGGACCTGGCATTCAAAGGTATGATGGGGAAGGTCATTGTCATTTATCTGGATGACTTAACTGTGTTCTCTAAACAACGAAGTGATCATTGTGATCATCTGGAACAAGTATTGGCTAGGTGCCGAGAACATGGGATTTCCTTGAACCCAAAAAAGTCTGTTTTTGGAGTCACAGAAGGAAAGTTGCTAGGGCATGTGGTTAGCAAAGAAGGAACGAAGATAGATACCGAAAGAGTTAAGGCTATTTAGAGCCTTACTTTGCCTACAAGCAAGACTGGCGTTCATTCTTTCTTCGGAAAGGTGAACTTTCTCAGGCGTTTTGTTCCCGACTTTGCTGAGAAGACTCGTCATATATTGGACATGATGAAAGGGTCACCAAATTTCCAGTGGAGCGAGGAAGGGAAGAGGTCATTCGAGGAAATAAAAGCTTCCGTCGCTCACGTGCCAGTCCTGGTATGTCCCTATTTCTCCAAAGGTTTTATCATGTATAGTTATGCGTTTGAGCATACTGTGTCTGCCATCTTGATGCAAAAGAATTCTGAGAATGTTGAATCTCTGATTGCGTTCATGAGCTCTGCCATCAAGCCTCACGAATTAAAAATGTCTCAATTGGAAAAGCATGCCTTCGCCGTTGTCAAAGCAGTCAAAGAACTTCAGGTATTACATTTTAAATGTCTCATACGGTGGTGCTATGTCACATATGACACGGCAGTAAAATCAATTCTAACTCAACAGGAGTTAGGAAGCTTGCGAGGAAATTGGATTGCAAAAGTCCAGGAATACGACCTGGATATAAAACCAACCAAGCTGGTAAGAGGCAAGGGCCTATGTCAGCTTATGGCTGAAAATAAAGATTCAGAAAACCCTGAGGAAAAGATGATTACAACAATGGAGCACAAAGTCAAATGCCTGGAGAAAGCCCATTCTCTGCCTCTGGTCCTATTTGTATACAACCAACGATGAGTGGTATTCCGATATTGCTTTCTTCCTCACCTACGGAAAATGGTCTATAGCTCACCTAACTGCAAAGGAGAAGAGCACTATAAAGCTCAGAGCATCCAAATATGTCATCTGGGATGAGGGTTTATAGAAACGCGGGATAGATGGTGTGTTCTTGCGATGTGTCGACAAGCCACAGCAGGTGAAGTTACTTGAAAGTTTTCATAATTAAGTGCCTGTGGAGGCCATTTCTCCTCCTCCGTGATTGCACATAAGATCATCCGAGCCAGGTACTATTGGCCGACGCTTTTCCAAGATACAGCTACCTAGGTAGCAAAATGTGAACCTTACCAACAGTTCGTCGACAAGCCCAAGTTGGCTGCTTTTCCCCTCAGGCCGGTTGATTGTCAATGATACCATTCAGGCAGTGTGGAATTGATTTTATTGGCGCACTCAATCCCCAATCAAGTGCCGAACATAGTTATGTCCTAACATCAACAGATTACTTCACCAAGTGGGTGGAAGCCATACCTGTCAAACATGCCACTTCCGAAGTTGTTTGCAGTTTTATCAAAGAAAATATCATTGTCAGGTTTGGCGTCCCAAACAAGATTGTTGCCGATAATGCTTCTAACTTTTCTTCACAGGAAGCTATTAGTTTTTGCTACGAATACGGGATAACTTTAGCTCACGCCTCAGATTATTATCCTCAAGGAAATGGTCAGGTAGAATCCAGCAATAAAAACCTAGTGACTATCATACGGAAGCTGGTGGATGAGAATCAACAAGTAACTTATTCCTGGCACAAGTGAGAGATGGATTACGATGCTTTGTGGGAAGATCGTATCACTAGAAAAAGAGGTCATACTTAGGTTGCATGTCACCTTTTCAAGTGTTATATGGCATCTGATAGCTGAGCATCCCTGATCGGTCCATGGAGAACTCCCTGCTCTAATAGGCTTGGCATGAGCAATCAAGGAAGATGAGACTTTCCAAAATTATCTTGAAAAGAGGATCATGTATTTGACAGAGCTCGAAGAAAAGAGAGTAAACATTATGGTCGACAGTGATCACCGAACCATCAGAATCAAGTCAAAAGAGTGTTTGGATAAAAAAGCTAAGCAGAGGGATTTTCAGGTGGGAGACCTTGTCCTTTTTTGGGACAAACGAAGAGAACCAAAGGGCATGCATAGGAAAGTTTGATTCCCTATGGAGAGGGCCTTTCAAGATCAAGCAGCTCAATGGAGAGAGTAGTTTCTATCTCTCGTATCTGGATGGAACCGAGCTCTCGCTTCCCTATTAGCGGGCAGCATCTGAAGATCATTCAGGAAGTAGAGCTTGCTCTCTTCTTTGTAGAAGTTTGCTTTAGTTGTGTGTTTGTTTTTGTCGTGTGTTTGCTTTCTGTTTGTGTGTGTTCCTTTTTGTTTGCCCTCCGGTCGCCCTTGTTTTTGACTCTCTCCAACCCAATGGATAGGCACATGAAAATCTGGGATTCTCTACCCTTAAGTTTCACTCAAAGATAGTCCCCAGAAAGAGAATAGCTGTTATCCTGCAAAATTGTCAAGGGCAATTTGCAGGTAACCATACCCAAAAATTTGGTTTTGGCCCCAAGGTAGTTTGACAACGTTCGAAAGAAGCCCAAAATTCTCTTCCGAAAATCAAGTTTTAAGGACTTAGCCCAGTCTTTTTTGCTGTGAAGTCTTTAGACTATGCGAGGTGTGACCAAAGGGCGCTGATAAGTTCCATGTCGACATGCTGAAAGGTGCACCAAAGGGTGCTGATAAGTTCCTGTCAACATGCTGAAGAGTGCACCAAGGCGCAAGGGAGTTCATGTTGACATGCTGAAAGGTGTGCCAAAGGGCGCTGATAAGTTCCTGTCGACATGCTGAAAGGTGCGCTAAAGGGTGCTGATAAGTTCATGTCGACATGTTGAAAGGTGCGCCAAAGGGCGCTGATAAGTTCCTGTCGACATGCTGAAGAGTGCACCAAGGCGCAAGGAAGTTCATGTTGACATGCTGAAAGGTGCGCCAAAGGGCGTTGATAAGTTCTCGTCGACATGCTAAAAGGTGCGCCAAAGGGCGCTGATAAGTTCATGTCGGGACATGCTGAAGAGGTGCAAGGCACAAAAGTTCATCTAAAGACATGCTGAAAGGTCCGCCAAAGGGCACTGAGACAGTTCCTGTTGACATGTTGAAGAGGTGTGCCAAAGGGCAACCCTAATAAGTTCCTGTGTGGACATGCTGAAAGGTGCGCCAAGGGTGCTGATAAGTTCATGTTGACATGTTGAAAGGTGCGCCAAAGGCGCTGATGATTTCCTGTCAACATGCTGAAGAGTGCGCTAAGGCTCAAGGAAGTTCATGCTGACACGATGAAAGGTGTGCCAAAGGGCGTATGATAATTTCCTTTCGACATGCTGAAGAGTGCTCCAAGGCACAAGGAAGTTCATGCTGACACGATGAAAGGTTCACCTCAATTTTTAGGCGCAAAGTCGACATGCTGAAGAGTGCGCCAAGGCGCTGATAAGTTCCTGTCGACATGCTGAAGAGTGCGCCCTTTTACACTGAAGAGTAGTTTCTTCTTGGGATCCATTGATCATTTTTGTAAGATATTTAAAAAGCATGTTGGCATACACGATGACTTCATCCATGTTGCACCATGGGATGTTGCCATCCAAAAAATTGCCTAAGTCAACTGTTGACTTTTTAGATATTTTCTAGATATTTTGTAAGTGGTTGGTTTGCTTTTGCCTTCCTTTCTTCTCTCCTTCTATAAATACTTGAATACTTGTTGTATTCAGGGAGTGGATATCTTTCAGATGAAAAATAGAAGTGAGAAGAAAATACTTTGAGCTTTTTGTAACAGAAGGAAATATTAATACAATATTTAGACTTTGTGCTGAATACATGTGTTATCGATGCATTGGATCTTTCTTACGTCAGATCTGTGTGTTTATTTTGTTGGATCTACTTTTGATTTTATTGTCATTTATTCATCAGTATTGCTTTGCTCATTTATGCAAGTAGGTTTGGCTCTATTTACTACCAATCCCAAAACATAAACCTTCTGACCTTTTATGCTTTGGAATTCATTTCTTTTCTTCCTTCGGACCTGATCTTTCTTCATCCTCTCTTTCATTCCTTTTTTTGGCCGCAGTCGGAAACACCCCTACTAGCATGATTTTCCCTCAAATCCCTTGCCATGTTCGCAGAATTTTTTGAATCACTTTCACATTTGTCCTGCTGATCGAAAATTTCAATCACCCAGTTTCGCTTTGCTGACTCAAATCGATTTTAGGCTATGCCCTGCACATTTTTTGCTCGTTTATGACAGTTAGATCGGGCATCATTTTCCTGTTAGATTTTCAGACTTCATCATTCTAGGGCATCCCTAGTAATTTTCTACGTTGTTTGACGGTCATACGGGCGTCCTTTTCCCGTCAAATTTTAGCTCAAAAATCTTCTCCTACGTGGCCGTTTTATGGTTAGACAAGATTCGATAGGTCTGCTTAAGCAACTTAGCACTTTTTGTGTTTTTGGAAAAAAGTATAAATTGTCCCCGCAAGTCAGCAGGCCCTCATCCAATTAGAGGGTGACACATGGCAGTTAGAAAATTCAAAATAGTGGAGGGGCGGAGCTGCGGAGGCACGGTGGAAAAATTTCATTTAGTGAAAAGGAGTTAAGGTAAAAAAATTGAAGCGCAAGCCCTCAGTGAATCAGAGGTGGACACATGTCATGTTTTCGTCAAAAGTGGGATGGAGGCTAGCGAAAGACTTAGAAAATTTTTACTTTTTGGCATAAAGGATTAAAATTACAAAATGAGACCGCAACTCCATCAATGGTCACGATTGAGCCACGTGTATGGCTCAGATTAAAAGAAGGGATTCCGGAGCATCGAGTCTTTATGGGAAATTTAACTTTTGTCCTATAAAGATAAGAAATCAAAAGGAGGAATACAAGCCCGCAGCCAATCAGCGACCGAAACGTGTCAGGGATAGAATTGGAGGTGCGGGTCTGCGGGGATAATTGGGAAAATTTTTCTTTTTCAAAAAAAGGTGGAAATGTGTAAAATCAATCTACGATTCCAATGGGGTCCACTTTGGGACACGTGTCAGGCCCATTTTAATGAGGCAGAGATGCGGGGATATTTTGAAAATTTTTCCTTTTTCCAAAAAAGGTGGAAATGTGTAGAATTGAGCCGCGATTCTGCTAGGACCCACATTGAGACATGTGTCAAGCTCATTTTCAAAGGCCAGAGGGGCGGAGAAAAATGTCAAATTTTTACATTTTTTTCAAAAAGTGTTAAAATGTCAGAAAGTGATCCCAATCCCATTTCCAATCACATTATGACATGTGGAGGGATCAGATTAAAGGATAAAGGAAGATCAATGGTAACTGTGTATTTTTCAGCTTGGCCACCATTTTGACTCCAGGAAGTGTGGAAATGCATTTTTTGCATCGATTTTGATCAATTTTTTTGCAAATTTGTGTTGTTTGTGCCTGCAAGGACCAATGCAATTGGTTTTGAGGATTAATTTACAGATCAGAGATGTTTTTGAAATGAATTTTTTCCCTAACCCATCCAAAAACATAAAACATCAGATCTAAAAGTTGCATAGGAAAATTTGGAAAATCTAAAGGTGAAATGATGAAAGAGGAGCATGATGCATGAAAGAAGGAGAAAAAATGTGATCCCAGTTGAAACTATGATGCAAAAATCCTCAATGATTCACCTTTTTTTGAAACACCTGACAAATTTTCTTTAAAATATGTTAAACATCCCTATCTACGAATCATGATGGAATTTTGTAACAAACTTGATGCTTGGGATATTCTCTTCTTGGGAAAGAAGGATCAAATGTAATAGAGATATAAAATACATGTATTGAGACATGCAAAAGGTCGGGAAATTGAAAATCATGATAAAATTTTGAGAGAAGCTCATCTTCTGAGAAACCCCCCAAAAAACCTGGTTAATGTCTTCTCTTTTAGATCTTCATTCATGTTGAGTTGGTTACAAGTGTATAGCCATCACATTTCTCTAAGATCGTTCTTGAAACTCTCCCCTGCAGATGAATCTAATAAGCTTTTGAATTAATCTATGTTATTTTGGGCAATATGATGTCTATTATCATGTTTAAATGTTTGCAAACAGTTTTCCTTGTTCTTGTTGCAATATTACATTGAAATCTTTAGGAATCACACATATCTCATCCTTATTGATAGTTTAGTGGCATTCGTAATTTCATTTGTCAGAAGATCTTTCATCTGGTATTGAAAATAAGCAATTTAAAATCACTTCACCTTCATTTGTAGATAGATATTTCTTATAAGCCTTTAGGGGTACCTTAGGCGTGATTTGATCAGAGATTTTGATGTTTAATTGAGTTCTTTAACTCAAGATTTTGTGTTGAGGTCTCAAATATTGTGTGAAGGGTGCAAACCTAAGCCTCCATTTGTGTATCTCTTCTGGTTGAAAGAACATCCTGACTGTTTTAAAGCATTTTATCTGATAGTTGTTCAAATGTTGTAGAGGTTGTCAAAGATCTAGCATAGTCAAGTTTGTCTTGTCAATATACCACCAAAAATCATTCTAAACAACTAATCCTACCCCATACTACCCTTGTTTTGACCTGTATACCCACAGAAGATCAAAATCAATTTTATAAAGTATGCAGAATAAATCATGATTTAAAAATGTCTTCAGTAACCCTTTCCTTGCATTGAAAGTATCTCCATAATCTGGAAGTGACAACTTGTGAAAGTCAAATTTGGATTATTGATCATATTTTCCCAAGGCCCTGTTGACACTAAAATTTTCCTCCGTAATTTCTATTTCATTGATGTATGTATTAGGAATAGGATGTTGTTAAGTGTAATTAGTAGTAGCGTCTGATAGAAGATAACGGTGATGTCTGTACGACGCCGCCAATAATGTATAGTATGGTAATAGTCAAAGTACAATAGGAATGTTGTGGTAAAAATTAAATATTTTTCGTAAGTGGTTCAGTAATGTTAAAATTTCAAAGTTAGGGTAAATAGAGAAGTAGTGTCTACATGATTAGGAATTAGAAATATTATATTGGTAATAAGGACAAGGAGTGAGGTCATAAATATTTTGTGTATTTTATTTGTAAAAATTCTAAAAATGTGGAACCCATGTGAAATGATAAGGTTTATCTTATCTTAAAAGATAAGCTTACATGTAAAGATAAGAGTTAAGGTATGGAATATGATTCTTCAGAGTAGATTTCTTATCATATCTTAGAGATAAGGTGGATAAGCCTAAAAGTTCTATAAATAGAGAGGTCACCCCCCTCATTTAGCATAGAAGGAAGTAGTGAGAAATATTGTATGAGTAAGCATGTGAAGGAAGCCATCATTTAGAAGGTATGTTAAAGAAGCCATTAAGAAGCGTAATTATGAAGTTTCTCCCATAGTTATTGTTGGAAGGCAAATGGAGTTGGTAACACTTGAAGTACCTCATGGGTGAGACTGTAACACTTTCATGTTGATAGTATAATTTACACTTATATTTTAGATTTGTCATCATTCCTTCGTATTATAGTCTATGGTATTCTTGTGCTATGTTTGTTGTTGTGTTTCCAGATTACATCCACCAAACTAAAAGTTGTGCATTAGTAAATAATCATAGCATGATGAGTTCCCGGTGGAGAATTATCATAGTTCTGGATTAGTGATGACATTTTGGTTTCGTTGCTGGGTCCGGGGTAAGTGCAGGAAGTTGATGGACAAATATAGGGTCATCCGTGGACATCATATTGCAAAAAACAACAAAATCTCAACTTGTAGGGATTATTAGCTATACACGCACTCTAAATTAGAAAAATTTATATAAATATGAATCGTAGCATTCAGAATCTAGTTTCTAAAATACTAATTTTTGTAAAAAACGGACAAGTTTAGCTATATTAAACACTTAAAATTATATGACTTAGTGTTTTTTTTTTTAAAAACTTATAAGATTGTAGTCCGTTTGCCCGCATTTTGGATGACCAAATCTTGTTATTTTTTTTTTTCCTTTGGTGAAACGTTAGATGTAGTTGTCTATCTTGGGATGGATTTTATTTTGTATTTTTTTTAGCAATATTTTTTTTTTATGATTTTTTCCGTGAAAGTGGTCTGAAAATATTTAGAAAACGGAGCGCTTTCCGTTTGCCCGCCATAACTATATCAAAAAATATCGAAATCAAATTTTTTTTAACATGTATAGAATTTGTCCATGCTTGGGATGGTATAAGTTTTATCATATTTTGATAAGCGAAACAAAAGTTACAGTCTTAAACGTAGACATGAACATTCACGGGAAAAAATGTCTTAAAGACCTATTGTTAGTAAAAAATTATAAAATGATATTTATCTTATTCTATTCACTTTAAAAACAATATTTCTACGAAGCTAAGAGTCTCCCCTACGCGATGGCACCATTTTTGTGAAATGTTTTCAGTTTTTTAGCACGGTTCAAGTCTTTGGAAGAGCAGATTTGAGGTTTTTTGACCTTTTACACTTCATAATGACCTTCCATAGCTTTGGTTGGGGAAAAACAAAGATTTTCCGAGCCTTAGGTTCGGCAGATAGATCCGCGATCGCAGTTTTTTAAACATAAAGCGCGATCGTGCTTTATAAACCGTGAGCGCGCTTTATAAAGAGTGATTACGGTTTATAAAGCGCGATCGCGGTTTATAAATCATATTTACACACATCCCAATGTTTGAATTACCATGTGATTTTTACTCTCTGACCTTACCGTACGAATTACTGTGAAATTCTGTCTTTTTCTGCACGTTTTTCTTATCACCGGAAGTAAAACATCATGGGAGACAAAAAACGAAGTCAAAAAAGGAAGTCATTAAGTAAAAAAACACCAAACGAATTAGAGGCCAACAAAATTCAAAATGCTGGGCGAATGCGGAAACTTCGTGAATCTAGAAGAGGTTCATCTTCAATCCCAACTATTGTAAGCAATGAAGAACTAGGTAATGTTTCTACTGTCAATGTTGAAGTTGAATTAAATACTCGTGATGAAGAAGTTTTTACTGTCAATGTTGAAGAAGAATTAAATACTCATGATGTAGCAAATGTTGAAATTGAAGGAGACAATGAAAATGTGAATAAGGAAATTCATGTTGAAACTGTAGACAAGCAAAATTTGACAAAAACACCTCCTAGGATTTTACATAAGAAACCTAATTTTTTTATTGAAATTGATGAAAACATTTTGAAACCAATGTCTGACAAACTTTCTGAACGACAAATCAGAAGAAAAGCCACTGAAATTTGGGATAATCATTTTGAAATTTTAAATGATTCCCAAAGATGTCAGTTGTTGGTTAGTTTGATGAAATTGATTAAAATGAGACCTACATTAAACACCTTAGGATTGACAACATCTAACATACGTGGTCAAACCTCTACAATTGTTGAAAACCTTCATGATGCATATCACACTGTTGGTGTCAAGAGACGCACTAGGGATAGTAATATTGTGCGTCGTGTACTTGCTACTAGTGTTGTAAGTGAATCAATAAAAAAACAACGTTTGATTACGCAAACAAGTTGAATGTTGCAAGTTAATCGAAAAACTCTAATGAAAGCAATTGAAAGACGTAATATCCTTCAATCACTCAATAATGCCGATTTTTGGGCATTTTCTGCTAGAGCACCGCGTAAGGACAAAAATAATTCTGATGCTATAAGAGAAGTTGTTATTAAATTTTGGCATGATAACACTAGAGTTTCACCTAATACAAGAGATGTTATAAAACGGAGAGTTGGTTCTACTAATCGTGAACCACATCCAAAGCATTTCTTAGATATGACTCAAACTCAATTTTTTCGTAAGTTTGAACAAGAGAATCTGGAAATTAAAATTAGTCAACGTTTTTTTGAAATGTTGAAACCATTCTATGTGAAAATCAACCATGCTCGCACCACTTGTTGTTGTAGGCAACATGTTGAATTTGCGATGCATTATGCTAAATTTTTACGTATTCGTTCTAATTTTCATTCTGAAACTATGTTATCTGAATGTGGTGTTCAAGTTCCACCAATATCATCCAGGGATTTCATTCCTACTATATTTTGTGAAAAAGAAGTTGGACAATTTTTTTATAGTCAGGATTGTTTAGATGGAAGTTGTAGTACATGCGGCGGATTACCTAAATTGGAAAGTTGCATCCATGAGAAAATTGAAGGTACAATAGGACATAATTTAGTTGAATTTGATAAATATAAATCAGTTGCATACCAGTTGAAAGATGGAAAAGAGTCGAAACGGTGTGAGCTAGTTACAGAACAAATGCCCATTTTTCAATTTATGAGAAAATTTAAGGATGAAATTGTTTATGAGTATGCGAGGCATACACATAGAGCTCGATGGTTGGATGAACAATTCAAGCTATGCAAAGACACATTTCCTATTGGTACTATTGTTTCAGTGGTCGATTTTGCAGAGAATTACACATTGCAACCACAAATGGAGGTTCAATCGCAATATTACAACTCAGTACAAGTTGCCATTTTTGTGCATATAACATTTCTACATTCTCCTGACAGTACAGAGAATGATCAAAAAATCTTAAGAGAGTACCACTTTTATATCAGTGATGATCGTACTCATTCTACTGAATTTGTGCAAGGGTGTTTCCAGTTATTTTATGGAAACTTGTCTGATAGGGACATCCACTTCAAACAACATTATATATGGTCAGATAATTACACGTCTCAGTTTAAGAATGCACGAATGTTTTATTGGATGAGCAGAATGCACGTCAAGATGGGTGTGCAACATATTTGGAGTTTCACTGAGGCTGGACATGGAAAAGGAGAGCATGACGGTGCAGGGGCATGTGTGAAAAGAGCTCTTGCAAGAGAAGAGTTGAAGTACAAAGATGGTGCTAAATTAAAAGATGCAAAGAGCATAGTGGAATGGTGTACTGACAACATGGCCCGAGGTTCTCAAGAAAATTCCACAGTTTGCAGATATTTTTGGTCGATAGAGGAAAAACATATTGCTAACTACGAGGATTGTATGACACTCACTGGGTCCAGTGATATGCACTCATTTTGTAGCTCAGACGCTACTTCATGGGCCATATGGACAAGAAAGTTGACATGCTTTTGTGCATCTTGTATCGAATTTGTCACTGCTGAGTGTGATTCACAAGAATGGGTGGAAGGATGGATTTGTAGGCCTCTAACTCCGCTTCCTAGTTATCAACCTCCACAAGCATTACGACTTGTTTCTGCAGATGAAGTTACAACATCCAAGGACTTTGACGAAATTTCAATTTTGGTGCGACAAGGTATAAATATGGTTATTTATTTAATTTTTGTAAATTGAGTTATATGTCCCTTGAAATTTTAATATGTAATTTAAATTTGAGTTGTTCAACTTTCCTTGGTTATTTTTTTGTAGGACATGTGTTTGCAGTAATTGCGACAGAAAACAATGAAGAAGGAACAGACTATTTCTTATGTCGTTGCATCGAGGAAAGAAAGAAGTTGACTTCTCCTATTATAGATGGCGAAGATATTGAGTATCCTACAGGGTCAGTGGTAGTTACTGGAACTTGGCTTCGACGGTATCCATTAAAAAACTCCTCTGTTTGGGTGTTTGAAGACTTTGAGACACACAGGAAAATACTCTTATATTCACATCTAGTTCTAGCGACAAATATTCAGTTGTATAGATATCAAGGAAGGCCTAATAACAAGATTCTTTGGAAGGTTCGAGAGTCAGATCATGAAGCAATCTTGTCTGCTATTCAGAGTAGATCCGATCCTGATGGTTCATTGGAATGAATTTTTACAATGCGAGCATGTCTGGTATATATATAATTTCTTTTCAATTTATATATATATATATATATATAATTTTTTAGAACTTAAAGATCTAGATTTAAGTTTGAATATATATTTTATTTTAAATTTGTGTATTTTGCACGTACATTATATCTAGATCTATAGTATATATGGTTTTGATTTGAAACTTAAATTTCTTTGACTAACACTTTTATGTTTAGGTTAGTGGTGCCATAAAAGCTTCCACCTTCACGTGGTTGGCACTGTTAGTAGAGAATTTTAAATTCTCGAAGCTAAGAGAAGCTTTCATTGTTTGAAAAAGTTGTAAATTTTGAAAAAGTGTAAATTTTGTAAATTTTGAAAATGTTGTAAATTTTGAAAACGACTTCAAAGTGTTTACAAGACCAGTACTTACGCGTAGTGCAATTGTGAAGTATGAGACCCACCCAAAAAAGCGTTTGACAAGACACTGGCTCCAACTGCATATTTAGAGTAGGTCGAGAGCACCGAAATGAGAAGGAAAAAACTGAGAGAGGCTATTGTAGAGGGTCCCTATGCCGAGGTGTCGGATCAGACGAGGCCTCTCTAGGTGCCACAGAGTTCGAGTAGTCACCCGTCGAAGTTGAACGATATTTTGGTCTCAGGGCTCTTAAGGGACTACGCCCGAACGAAGTAGCCCGGAAGCAACGACCGTTTCACGCACCAAAACACCGCCTCCTCTAGCATTCACTTGGCCACCCGGATGTGTCGGCGTAGTCCGTTCGGTGCCACGACCCACCGTTTGCAAAATATAGCGTTTGACAACCTTACACTGGCTCCAACTGCACTATTTCGCGCGTTTGCAAACAGTAGGACAGCGAGAGCACCGAAATGAGAAGGAAAAAACTGAGAGAGGCTATTGTAGAGGGTCCCTACGCCGAGGTGTCAGATCAGACGAGGCCTCTCTAGGTACCACGGAGTTTGAGTAGTCACCCGTCGAAGTTGAACGATATTTTGGTCTCAGGGCTCTTAAGGGACTACGCCCGAACGAAGTAGCCCGGAAGCAACGACCGTTTCACGCACCAAAACACCACCTCCTCTAGCGTTCACCTGGCCACCCAGACATGTCGGTGCAGTCCGTTCGGTGCCATGACCCACCGTTTGCAAAATATAGCGTTTGACAACCTTACACTGGCTCCAACTGCACTATTTCGCGCGTTTGCAAACAGTAGGACAGCGAGAGCACCGAAATGAGAAGGAAAAAACTGAGAGAGGCTATTGTAGAGGGTCCCTACGCTGAGGTGTTGGATCAGACGAGGCCTCTCTAGGTGCCACGGAGTCTGAGTAGTCACCCGTCGAAGTTGAACGATATTTTGGTCTCAGGGCTCTTAAGGGACTGCGCCCGAACGAAGTAGCCCGAAAGCAACGACCGTTTCACGCACCAAAACACCACCTCCTCTAGCATTCACCTAGCCACCTGGATGTGTCGGCGTAGTCCGTTTGGTGCCACGACCCACCGTTTGCAAAATATAGCGTTTGACAACCTTACACTGGCTCCAACTGCACTATTTCGCGCGTTTGCAAACAGTAGGACAGCGAGAGCACCGAAATGAGAAGGAAAAAACTGAGAGAGGCTATTGTAGAGGGTCCCTACATCAAGGTTTTGGATTAGACGAGGCCTCTCTAGGTACCATGGAGTTCGAGTAGTCACCCGTCGAAGTTGAACGATATTTTGGTCTCAGGGCTCTTAAGGGACTACGCCCGAACGAAGTAGCCCGGAAGCAACGACCATTTCACGCACCAAAACACCACCTCCTCTAGCATTCACCTAGCCACCCAGACATGTCGGCGCAGTCCGTTTGGTGCCACGACCCACCGTTTGCAAAATATAGCGTTTGACAACCTTACACTGGCTCCAACTGCACTATTTCACGCGTTTGCAAACAGTAGGACAGCGAGAGCACCGAAATGAGAAGGAAAAAACTGAGAGAGGCTATTGTAGAGGGTCCCTCCTGAGGTGTCGGATCAGACGAGGCCTCTCTAGGTGCCACGGAGTCTGAGTAGTCACCCGTCGAAGTTGAACGATATTTTGGTCTCAGGGCTCTTAAGGGACTGCGCCCGAACGAAGTAGCCCGAAAGCTGTTTCACGCACCAAAACACCACCTCCTCTAGCATTCACCTAGCCACCCAGATGTGTCAGTGCAGTCCGTTTGGTGCCACGACCCACCGTTTGCAAAATATAGCGTTTGACAACCTTACACTGGCTCCAACTGCACTATTTCACGCGTTTGCAAATAGTAGGACAACGAGAGCACCGAAATGAGAAGGAAAAAACTGAGAGAGGCTATTGTAGAGGGTCCCTACGCTGAGGTGTTGGATCAGACGAGGCCTCTCTAGGTGCCACGGAGTCTGAGTAGTCACCCGTCGAAGTTGAACGATATTTTGGTCTCAGGGCTCTTAAGGGACTGCGCCCGAACGAAGTAGCCTGGAAGCAACGACCGTTTCGCGCACCAAAACACCACCTCCTCTAGCATTCACCTGGCCACCCAGACGTGTCGGCGTAGTCCGTTTGGTGCCACGACCCACCATTTGCAAAATATAACTTGTTTCCTTATTTATTTAAATTAAATTACAATGACTTGGTTGTTATGTTATCTCTTGTTGTCATCTTGTCCTTGGTAGGATGATATATGGGGCTCATGAATCTTATTTTCTGCCTTATCCTTAACACTTGGTTTTGTTATAATATTATGGGTAATATTGTTCTACGGTTTTCTTTTCCTTTCTCTTCTTTCTCTCTTTCTATGAAGACCATCAGTTGTGCTACCTCTTGATTCAACTCTCTGACCTCCTGTGAAACCATAATTATCTTCTCTTCCTCCTTCTTCTCCTTCCTCTCTCTTTCTCTCTCTCTCTCTCTCTCTCTCTCTCTCTTCTTGTACCTCATTAGCTCTATCAACCTTTGAATCACATTTCCTGCTAGTTCTTCTTCTTCTTCACCATATATATCAAGTCTGATTCATGAGGCCTAATAACCTTCAATTACCTTTCTCTACGTTTCTTCCTTGTTTCCATCATCTTTTCTATTTTTCACATATGTTCTTGAACTCTCTTATCCTTTCATGTAATTGCTTTAGTCTAGCATCTTATCTCTCTGATACTAACTTCTCCATCCAATGTGGCATTTTGTAACCATGACCTCACTCTTTACTTCACCCATCATTTTCATCTATCTCTTTGTCTCTCTTCTTGGACCACTGTATCAACCTTATCTCAAATCCTTTTAGCTAATCTTCCTTGATCTTCAAGCTATGATACCACATGTTGCAGTTCAAAAAATTTATAACATATGTATTCAATGGTTTCTATGTTTCCCTAAAAACTCAACTCTGTCTTTTGATCAAGTTCAAACAGCTCCTTTTCACTACTTAACATACTCCAAATTTAATATTATCCCTTATCCTCTATATGGTTTCTTACTGATATTATTTATCTAACTCTAATGTAGATACTATGAGCGTAATCAAAATGATCAACTACCATCTTCAACTGCCAAGTTCAATATCCATGATGCATAGGCAAATACAACAATGCCCATGTTGGAAGGTACTTACAGTCTTCACAGTTTTGGAACTCAAAATACATGAAGCAATCAGCTAAAACAAATGTACAAATACATTTGAAAATAACTTCTAGGTTGTAGAGCAATTGAAAGAATGTAGTTTCATGGTATTAGTTTCATATCCAGAAGTCTAAGAAGATTGCAACTATAATGGCATGTTTCAGTAATGCACATCTAACAGTACAAGCTTATGATGCAAATAAAAATAATATAAAGATACAGCCACATATCATTCAGATTTAACAATATTTCAGGATTATTATGAGTTACAAAAGAACAGTACGGCTACAGGATTGGAAAATCAATACAGTTAAGTTTCAAGGATTAACTCATATGTACACAAAAGTTACAAACAATGCAGACCCAATTTTGGGTATACCTGTAATATTATCAAGATGTACAGTCAAATACACCAGAGTTTCAAGCACACTTTTCCAAATACAACAGGATGATAAATTGATGAATTCCATTAAATATAAGCTTTAGTTACTAATACTTAAGTTGGCAATAGAGCTAACAATATTGTTTTAGTTTGAAAAATAAAAATTCAAAATGCCCATGGTGAAATATACCACAAATAATAATCAGAAAGATACTAGAAAATATATAACTAGAAGTAATACACTAAATCCACCTCAAGATTTAAAAGACCTGAAATAGTTCAAATTTATAGCCTCGGAAACAAAACCGTAGCAGAGATATCCATAGGAGTTCCATATATGGAGGAATCGCCAAAATAACCAAAATAAATATGATTTAACCAACACACATGGATATATATATATATATATATATAAGAATCAAACAAAGTGTGCTCCAGACGCGCACGTCTCTGAAAATATATATGTACATAAGTTCATAATGTATGTATACATCTCGAACTAAGCACGTGTCATAATGTACATATGGGACCACATGCGGTCGCAAAAGGCTATATATAGTACAATGGACTGTGAATCTACTCATGACCACATATGTACATCCAGGTGGACTATAAATCTACTCATGAAACATCTTCCCTCTCTTCGCCCTGCTAGAAGTAGCACGTCCACGACCTGGGGATGTAGTGGAGGGAGATGCCACTACGGATTTCATCCGTGTGGTCCTAGGTGTCTCTAAGCATGCCTGCAACCTAACCTGCACATTCATAAACAACAAGTTTTTAACACCCAAAATTTTAAAATACATTCAAAATTTAGAAACTTGTACAATTTAGTTAAAATGCATGTGAAATCTTACCGCAATGTCATGATCCCTATCAATTTGTTGTTGACGCGTCGCAGGGACAACAATAGACTCACGAGGGGTAAGCTACATACAAATAATTAATTTTCAAATTAAATATTTCACATATATACCTACAAAATTTGATATTGTAGATTTAAGTTTAATAAAAAATAATGAAGGTCTCCAAAATTTAACAAATTTAAAAAATTGTGTACCTCAGTTAGTGGATCTGCAGATGCTATGGCAGTATCTACAGCAGCCTCCACAGTCTGCATATATGGAGGAGTCTCTCTAGCAGTCATAAGCTATACAAAAAACATGTACAAATCAATATTAAAATCTACTTAAGAGCTTAGCACTCCTATCGAAACCTATTGAAAAAAATAATAGTAAAGGAACTCAAAGGTCCCTACACTCTAAACATATCTTTTCACGTTCATCAAGGAAACACCAGATCTATATATAGGTACATGAAACATTTACAAGCACTCATTCCACATGTTGAGATTTTAAGAAGGTAAAAAAACTATACAAAGGAGGGAAATTATACATTCATTCCCGTCCCTACTATACAATCTTACCCCAGGTGGTACTTTCAAGACATGTAAAACCAATATATGATTACATACATGGCTAGTTATATCAAATGAATTGGCATTTCCTACTAAATAATATATAGGTTGAGTATAAGAAAGTGAAACTCATGTACAGAGGTCCAAAGCATGCAATCCGTGCGTGAACTTCCAGTAATTAGAAACAAAATGTAAAGAGATTTACTAACTTGCGTAAAACTCATGTGAGGCGTGCCAGTAGCCTCAGTTCCCTGAGCAGATGATGACCCGCCAGGCTCCTGTGTATAAAAGAGAAAAATATTAATACATACATACAACATACACGTGAAACAAATTATAATAATAATCTAGTGCAATTAAATGATTTATTAAAAATGTAAGTTTGTACAACTTGAAACTTACGTTTGAAACACGCCCAGCCGCAGTAGCTAGCATGTCGACACCGAATGTTTCCTTCACCGGCTCTTGCTATTTAAAATAAAATAAAAAATTAGTTTTTTACATGTATGTACATGACGTACAATCATATATATATATATATATATATATATATATTAATATCTCAAACATGTGAATTAAACTATTGTATATATATTATTTAAATTTATTTAAAATTTACCTGTGAAAGACCAATATCAGTGGCTCCAGTTCCAAAAACACTCCCCAGCATCTCATCTATAGAAAAGAAATCCTGTGAACCAGCAAATGATGTCTCGCCTGCAGTGCATACGGCACCACATGATCCACAGTGGTGTGGTGCACTAGAACTGGCGCCTCCACCAACATCACCAGATGCAATCTGGGTGCTATGCTGGGTGAGAGTGTCAGTGAGCTCCCTCAATGCATGCAATGTATCAATCTCCACAACCTCCTTCACTGTAGGAGGGATAACTGAAGGTAGTGGGGGTTTTGGGGCATGGGGGATCCTAGGCTGACCTACGCGTGCACCAGGTCTGCTCTGTGCAGAGCCACCTCCTCGACCAAAAAAGTCAGAAAAGTCAAAATAATTCGGGACCTCATTGAGCACGAACTCACAATATAATTTCTTCAAAAAATAAAGAGGAACCTCATTGTTGTTGCATGGTGGATAATCAAAAACCATCCACCATCGGTCCCAAAAATTGTTTTTGATTCTATCATCATGGCACCAATGGATTGGGAACCGTTTGCAAGTAACTGCAGGGGGGCATTGGTTCTAGGGTCGGTAAATAATGCACAAATGAGGTCTTTTCCAATTTTTTTGTCTTTGACGGCCGCATGGGATAGTTTATCCGCATACCACCGCCTACAGTCACTTCTAAAGGTGTTCCATCTATGTATTTGGTTGGTTGCAGACTCGACTTCGCCAATCAATGTTTGCAATGTATTGGCTAAAGTCATGCGGGATGGATTTGTAGCATGATTTTGTCTTATATTTTGAATTAGGTTCTCAATGGCAATTTTATTTTCTTGGATTCTTCCAATGATATTATCTTGCGTTCCTGCTGGCTCAGTGGGGACAGAAGGAGCCACAGGAGGCGGATCTATGTTTGGAGGAGGGTTTTGAGGAATGTTCGGAGGGTTTTGAGGAATGTTCCATGGGTTTTGAGGAATGTTTTGACGGTTTGCATGATTTCGAGCTTGCCGACCAACTGATAAAACAAGAAAATTGTATACATAAACAAACATTTCAAAAAACCCATGAAAATGCAAAAAAAAAACCTAAAATGTAAAAAAAAACCTAAAATGCAAAAAAATGATTACAATCGGGGACTTACCTCCTCGTCTTGGCGGCATGGTTGAATATATCGCTATCCAGAAGTCCGATGAGCAATTTTGAGATGGTATTGAGAGCGCGAGTGAAAAATGTTTAGGAAAAGTCGCGGTTCGAAATGAAAAATGAGGAAAATAACGAGTCGCGGGACTGTTAAATTTTGTCTCAGAGTTCCGCGATCGCGGTTTATAAACGCTTGCGTTCTAAACCGCGCGGTTTTAGGTTCGGTAATTACCGAACCTAGAATTCAGGAACCGGAACCACGATCGCGGTTCCTTTATTTCAGGTTTTTATGTCCACGGAATTGTCCACCAACTTCGTGCACTTACCCTTTACCATAGTTTACCGTGGTCATTCCTATTTTACTGTAGAAAGGTGTAAAGTCACTTTCTATTATAGTGATTCCAATTATTTGTGCACATAAGTCTTCTTGATTATACTTGTGGGTTGGTATTT
Organism: Taxus chinensis; assembly: GCA_019776745.2. Classification (NCBI taxonomy): domain Eukaryota; kingdom Viridiplantae; phylum Streptophyta; class Pinopsida; order Cupressales; family Taxaceae; genus Taxus; species Taxus chinensis. The sequence goes on from CM034146.1 coordinate 93,525,977, forward strand.
CACTGTGGTTACTTTTGAAAATGGGGAAGATTCCTATTTTTTCAGCCCAATCTAATGAAGATGCTTCCTCTTTCATTCAAGAGTTTAAACAATCTTGTATTTGTAATGGCCTTATAAGAAGGGAACAATGGACTGAATTTTTTCCTACCTTTTTGGATGGTTCAACCCTTAGGTGGTTTGAAACACTAGGTGATAATGTGAAAAACTCATGGGATTTATTAACTGAAAGTTTTCTTGAAGAATTTGGTGAACAACAGAAATATGCAGATCTCATGATCGATATCACAAAGCTAGTCCCAAGGAGAGAAGGAGAAGATAAGGGATTATCATGCTTGTGTTCTAGAGCTAAGGAGGAAGCTCGATGCCTAGATCCGGAAGGAAGGATTAGTGGATGGGTTGATGAATGGCATGGATAATCTCCTCTGTAAGCACTTCATTCTTGGGATGAAGCCAGAGATCAGACAAACGAGTGAAGTATGACCACCCAGTTACCATTGAACAAGAAAAGGAGATTGCAAGAAGGCAAGAAGAAAGCATGGAAGAGGAGCCCAAAGAAATTATTGCTAAAGTAGAGCCTACACCAGTACCTTTGGTCCAGAATCCACAACCACTCTCGGTGAGCACAAATATTTCTCCTAGTACATCTACTGAGTATGAAGATCTGCTCAGGAAGATGGGCCAGTTAACTATTAATCTTCTTCAAGGAAAAGAATTTAGTTCTCAGGGAGGAGATAGAGGTCTAAAAAGAAATATTTCTGAAGTTGTATGTTATGGTTGTTATAAAAAGGGTCATTATAAGTATAATTATCTAGATAGAGCTTCTACATCTGGTACAAGAGATAATGATAAAGGAAAAGCACCTGTGAATTCTTTTGATGTAGTAGATAAGAGCATAAATAATGAAGTAGATGTGTTTGTAACAAAAAGAAAGAAAGAAAAAGATAACCAAGATGGAAATGATCCTAAGAAGATGAAAGGAGAAACTAGTAAGAAACATAGGAGAAGAAAGTTGGGTGTGCAAGATTTTCTGATTTCACAGGGACAAGGACCATACTCCATCTTAGAAGATCTATCCAAAAGGCCTGCAAATATTACATATGGTCAACTTCTGGCTATGTCTTCTGAGAAGAGGCGGGAGTTGCGAAGTGGACTCAATGCTCAACGAAGGAAGGAGGTTGAGGTCCCTATTTTGGAGGCAGAGGTGGATCCCTACGCTCCACAAGCTGAGGTATTATGTAATGGTATTTCAATTCATGATGTCTTAGTTGATGGAGGTGCTGCAGTTAATGTAATGACCGAGTCTGTAATGAATATGTTGGGTTTAAAAATTGATCGCCCCTCAACACTTATGTTAAGGTCATTAAATAAGGGAAAAACTAAACCAGAAGGTGTAGTTTCAAATGTGGCAATATCTGTTATGGGTGTTATATGTGTGGTAGACTTTCAGGTGATGAAAAATGGTACTGTTGCGTACCCAATGTTGCTAGGAAGACCATGGCTAAGGAGAGTTCATGCAAGAAACTACTGGAATGAAGGCTTCATGACACTTGGACGTGGTAGAGAGAGGGTGAAGATAAACGTGATCCCTTGACATCATAAGGCAGAACCTATGGATTCAAGTGATGAAACTGATGATTGGACATCCTCTGATTACTCTAGTACCAGTGAAGTGGACACAGAAGATGAAGAAAGTGAGGTTGATGTTTCAGTCATGGATATCCTTCCAGTCACACCAACTCATGAACCCATAAAATTATCTGAAGAAGAAATTGATGATCGTCTCCAACAAATAAAGATTGGTGATGCTGTGATGGAGAGTGAGAAGGAATCCTACCTCCAGCTCTTTCGAAGGTACATACACCTATTCACTTTTGATTACAAGGAACTCCGTCAAGTAAGTTGGGTAGAACATTCTATTGAGCTGGTAGATGGTGCTAAGCCCATAAAGCAAATGCCATATAGAATGAATCCTAATTTTTCTAAGACTGTAAAAGAAGAAATAGATAAGTTGCTTGATGCAGGATTCATATTTGCTGTGGAGAATTCAGAATGGGTTTCTCCCATTGTGATCTCAATAAAAAAGAATGGGAAGCTACACATTTGTGTTGATTATAGGAAGCTCAATAAGGCAACAAAGAAGGATCATTACCCTCTTCCATTCTCAGATTAGATCTTGGACGAAGTAGCTGGCCAGGAGTGCTATAGTTTTGCTGATGGATATAGCGGATACAACCAAGTTCATATAGCAGAGAAAGATCAGCTGAAGACCACATTCACCACTCCTTGGGGAATGTTTTCTTATAGAGTTATGCCTTTTGGGTTGTGTAATGCTCCGGCAACATTCCAGCGTTTGATGAATAGGGTGTTTGAACCCTACATTGGAAACTTCATCAGAGTATTTCTAGATGATTTTTGCATCTATGGGAGCAAGATGGACCACCTGCACCAGATGGAGACAACATTTCAAAGGTTAGATGAAGCACAAGCCTCACTAAACCCTACAAAGTGTGTCTTTGGATGTTCTAAAGGTATTTTGTTAGGGCATGTTGTATCCAGAGATGGTATTGGTACTGATCCTGATAAAGTTTCAAAAATCAAAGAGTTACCATTTCCTATGAATAGAAGTAAGTTGAGATCATTTTTAGGCCATGTGGGTTACTATAGAAGGTTCATCAAGAATTTCTCAAAGATTACACAGCCACTAACCTAGTTCTTGAAGAAGGATGTTACTTATGAACCAGGAAATAAGGCACATGAAGCTTTTGAACAACTGAAGGAAGCCCTGGTGTCTTCACCTATTTTAAAGAATCCAGATTGGAGCAAGCCATTCATTGTGTATACTGATGCCTCAGATGCAGCACTAGGAAGTACTTTGAGCCAAAAGGATGAAAATGGGAATGATCATCCAATTTACTTTGGGAGTAGACAAATGAGCAGTGCTGAGGTAAATTATACTGTAACTGAAAAAGAGGCTCTAGCTATCATTTTTGCTGTAAATAAGTTTAGAAATTACTTGCTAGGACAGAAATTTATAGTTGTAACAGATCATCAGGCTCTAAAATATATTGTAAATAAGCCTAACCCATCAGGGAGGATAGCAAGATGGATAATTTTGCTATAAGAATTTGAATTTGATATTATAGATAGGCCGGGAAAGAAGCATGTCAATACAGATGCACTCTCTCAAGCCTATGATGGTTTAGGTTCATCTTGTGATGATGATGATTTCCCAGATGTAGCATTGTTATCCCTTGACACAATCCCTAGTGAATACATAGATATTTGGAATTATCTTAATGAATTCAAGTTTCCTGATGGTGCCAATGCAAAGACTAAGAGGAAGATTACTCAAGCCAGTCGTCCATATTCTATTCTGCATGGAGTATTATTTCGAATAGGACCTGATGGACAGTACAAGAGGGCAGTTGGACGTGATCAAGGGAAGGAGCTGATAGAAGAATTCCACAATGGTACATGTGGAGGACACTTCTCTGGACAACTTACAGTAAGAAGGATCTTGGATGCAGGTTATCACTGGCCCACTCTTTTTAGAGATTGTTATAATTATTGTAAGACATGTGATATTTGTCAAACACATGGTAACTGTAAGACTTCATCAGCTCTATTATGCCCTATTCTTCCACTTGGTCCCTTTGAAAAGTGGGGAATAGACATTGTAGGTCCACTTCCAACTACCCCACACCAAAATAAGTATATTGTAGTTGCCACAGATTATTTAACCAAGTGGGTTGAAACTAGGCCATTGAAAACAACTTCCATGGATGAAGTGGCAAGGTTCATATATGAACGCATTGTCACCAGATTTGGTTGTCCATTAGAAATTGTAACAGATCAAGGAAGCCACTTCATTAATGAGGTGGTAGAAGCCCTAGTCAACAAGTTTTCTATTAAGCACAAGAAGACAACAACATACAAGCCAAGCACAAATGGACAGGTGGAACAAACAAATTTTGTGTTGTGTCAAATTCTAGCAAAAGATGTAGCCTTGCAGGTACATAAGTGGGATAAAAGGATTCATGCAACATTGTGGGCATATAGGGCAACATCAAAGTCAGCAACATGATACTCCCCATTTCAGTTGGCTTATGGCATTGATCCAGTTCTTCCTATTGAGTTTGATATTCCCACTATGAGAGTTATGAAAAATGAAAGGATGGATGAAAGTGATTTAGTAAAAGAAAGGTTGGTACATCTTCATTTGCTAGAGGAAATGAGGGAAATAGTGAAGGATACAAGCTATAAGAAGAAAATGAAGCAGAAGGAATACTTTGATCAAAAGATCCATTGGTCTCCATTTCATGTGAATGACTTGGTTCTAGTATATGATTCCAGATACAAAAAAAGAAGGTAGAGAAAATTTCTTCCAAATGGATGGGGCCCTACAAAATAGCAGTTGCTGCATGAAAATGGTACATATCGAATGGAGGAATTGGATGGCACTCCCATTACGAAATGGGTCAACCATGACAAGTTAAAGATTTTCCAAGCACCAGAATAGTCTACTCCGAGGATGGAGTAGAAGCTAGGAAGGGGGGAAGATGTCGACACTAAAATTTTCCTCCGTAATTTCTATTTCATTAATGTATGTATTAGGAATAGGATGTTGTTAAGTATAATTAGTAGTAGCGTCTGATAGAAGATAATGGTGCTGTACGGTATGACTGCCGCCAATAATGTATAGTACAGTAACAGTCAAAGTACAATAGGAATGTTGTGGTAAAAAGTAAATATTTGTCGTAAGTGGTTCGGTAATGTTAAAATGTCAAAGTTAGGGTAAGTAGAGAAGTAGGGTCTACATGATTAGGAATTAGAAATATTATATTGGTAATAAGGACAAGGAGTGAGGTCATAAATATTTTGTGTATTTTATTTGTAAAAAGTCTAAAAATGTGGAACCCATGTGAAATGATAAGGTTTATCTTATCTTAAAAGATAAGCTTACATGTAAAGATAAGAGTTAAGGTATGGAATATGATTCGATCAGAGTAGATTTCTTATCCTATCTTAGAGATAAGGTGGATAAGCCTGAAATTTCTATAAATAAAGAGGTCACCCCCCTCATTTAGCATAGAAGGAAGTAGTGAGAAATATTGTATGAGTAAGTGTGTGAAGGAAGCCATCATTTAGAAGGTGTGTTAAAGAAGCCATTAAGAAGTGTAATTGTGAAGTTTCTCCCATAGTTATTGTTGGAAGGCAAGTGGAGTTGGTAACACTTGAAGTACCTCATGGGTGAGATTGTAACAATTTCATGTTGATATTATAATTTACACTTATATTTCATATTTTTCATCATTCCTTTTGTATCATAGTCTATGGTATTCTTGTGTTTATGTTTGTTGTTGTGTTTCTAGATTACATCCACCAAACTAAAAGTCTGTGCATTAGTAAATAATCATAGTACGAGGAGTTCCCGGTGGAAGAATTATCATAGTGTCGGATTGGTGATGACACCACCCACTTCATACTATTCGTTACAAATTGAGGGATATCTTCATCTCCTTCACCATTTGAGGGTTACAAAATAGGTCCTCTTACCTTGGTTGAAAGGCACAACCTAAAATAGTTAGGACAAGATCAAGTCCTACATTTGAGTGCATATCCTAAGGGGTCTCGTCCACAAATCTGAGTGCCAGTAAGATCACATCCCCGGCTACAAAAAAACATACATCATGATCTATCTATCTTCAAGCTTCATGTCATATCTCTGATGCTGTTTAAACTGAAAAGGAGAACAAATTTAGGTACCAACACATTTGAGATCGTGGCTTGGAACAATCTTCTTATTGTTCCTTTAAGTTTTGAATAATTTGTTTCATAAACCATTTTAGAGTTTATCTAACTTGTTCCTCTCTTCCAAATTCAAATTATCCTAGGAAGTATAAAAACATATAAGATAACTCGCCTTCTTGAGATTTACTATATTTATATTCCCTAATTAATTCAACTTTTCTTAATCATTCACTATAGATCTATATGTGAATGTTAAATATTTAATTAATAAAATGATTTTTAATAGTTTATATATTCTATAACTTAATTCGACATTTAAAACCCTCATATTTAATATAATATTACATTTGGTGAACTGATTTATTAATCGAATATATTTTTTAACTTCTTTACCATGGACAATACCTTAGTAAATCGTGTCTTTTGTCTATTTATCCCCTATTTTATTTTTATATGCTTCTTATTTATACCTATTTTTTGAAGTGCTAGGATTAGTGGCCAACTCGTTGAACATATTCAAATCCCAAATACCTCTAAATATGGTAAGCAACTAATGGTTACCATTTTTATTTCCAGTGTTCCACTTATTCATGTGAATGTGTAATAAAATGAAATCGACGGGTGATCATCTTGTGTTTCACACATGTATTGATCATTAAACTGTTCATCTATTTTTCTAATAGAATCCATCTTGATGAATTTAATGGTGGCAATCTTAATCAAGTTCACCTCTTATATAATTTCCACAAAGTATTCAAATAAATCCTTACCATATTGATTATATTATCAAACTTCTCCTAGAATCTAAGGCTTATAAAGATCACTCAAGTCAATCCCAAGGGGAAGATTCATTTCAAAAACATTTCATACCAATAAGTTTTCCACCTCTACCCCACCTATGTATCACATGGAAATTCCCTTTCAACCCCTCAATTGTACATCTATTATGCTTAAATATACCCTTGGGATGGGGGAACCTCGTGTCTCTTAATAAATTTTATCTTTGGTCCATGTACTACTTTTACACTACCTCTTGTGCACACATGTATAATCTTGCACACCTTGTCTATTACACATTCTCTCATATAGACCTTTGAAGATCTACAAGATAAGGTGTTACAATTAGAGAAGGGTGTGTCTAGGAACTCTCGTGTCATGGATTAACATGCCTTATGTTGTAATTGATGAACACCTAACTTGAATTCCTATCCTTTTTATAGGATTTAGTTCTCCTAAGCTTCCAATTTACAAAGGTAAAGGGGATCCTAAATGATATTTTCTCCTTACAATCAACTTGTCTAGATTATGTCTGAAATGATAATCTCCTTACTAAGTTAATTCTATAAATTGTCAAGGATTATGCGATACAATAGTTCTATGGCCTCTATATTCAATCCATCAAGTCTTTCAATCCTTTGATTAAATTTTGTCCCTTTTCAATCAATATTGATCATAAAGCATATTACGCTCAAATGTCAAAAATTTGGTAATAATATAATGAGATTGTAAGTTCTTATTTGTTGTGATACAAGACCATTATTAACGAGATTAAAAATTTCCTTATGGATAATGAGCTTTAGGATCAATTCACATAGAGATTACTATCTCCTTTACAATAATATACACCAAACATTCCCTGTGAGTGTCAAAATGCTATAGAAAATGGGTCTAATCAGGGAGAATCAAAGGATGAAATGAATGATGGATGGATAGGCTAAGAGAAGGGCCACAAACTATCAAAATAAGAAAAATTCCTATAATACCTAATTGAGAAAAGTCATCAAAAAGAACAAAAATATGATAAAATCATGTAATATAGCTAATAAATGTCTACAGATAAATTGGTGTATATATTAACCAACATATAGATCCATTTTAGAAGGTATACTAACAGTCGACATTTATAAAAAAAAATTATCAGTCCAAAAAAGAGACACTAGGCCTCACTATTTATATTATAGTAAACAAAAAATTGAATAATCAGGTTAAAATTTGATTAAAGAATCCACCTAAAATTAGATAATCATACAAATCAATTATACTATAATTATAAACACATTAAAATCTAATTTTCCTCTTCATCAGAGGAACTAAACACCCTTACAGTAGGCATATCAACATCTCTCACTTCCTCCTCAACCATCAGGGTAGCCATGGACTTTACAAGCTTAGACTCTTCAAATTTATCAACAAGGATGTTCAACATAGTGTAAATGGTGTATAATTTCTTACCTTGTAGAATTCTCTCCAAATTACGGGCTTTAGACAATTGCCAAAAAAATTCCATTCGGAGACCCATGTTGAATCCCAGTTGTTCCATGTCCTCATGAATTGCATAAGAATTGATAACACCAAATAACACAGTATGAACCCTAATTATTTAGGCCACCTTCATAGTATCAAGCCTAGTTGTGGACTACCCATGATCATTCATTACTTTAACCACCTCTTCCACTGCAATAGTATCCCTGAGTCTATTTTTTCCCTAAGAAATTTCGTAGCTATCCACTAGATCAACTTCAGGTATTTGATGCCTTTAATCATAGCTTGTTGCCAAAAATACATGGCCTCTTTAGTAGTGAATCTGGTGGTTTTTCCAAGGAGGCACCTAGCATTGAGAAATTGTTGAAGCTTGAGGTCATTCACTATCCCAAGAAAGGAATAGTGGATGTTGTCAATAGAGAATTTATGCACCAGAGTATCCTTCATTTCATTCACTGTGTTACTCACTATAGATTTTCCTTTTCCATCCTTGGCATGCATTTTCAATCAAAATCTTTAAAGGATTTTAAAACATCCAATGCATCAGACTTGTTTCTTAACGATACATAACCCAACTTTTTATCTAGTGAATCATGTGCGAGATAAAAAATCATAAAGTAGTGAATTACACCTGTAAGTAATTTCATTCCTCATAGCCCACGTAGAAGAAGATATAGAATTTATTTTGTTGATGGAGGAGAAAATGAGAGGATGCCATATCATAATGGTTGGGTGAGCTAGGTTAGAACCATTCCTACCACATGTGCAGATGTGATAGGCTCTTCCTGTCACACAAGATCACCCATTTTTATAAGTAAGTCATCGGGGTGAAATATGATTATTTTTTCATTATTATCAATAGCTTAAGTCCCCAAATTGGCTAATATGTCAACAATTTTTTTTTGTTTATAGGAGTGTGGAGGATGCACCTATGATTGAGCATGAAAATTCAGTCATCCACAATGTGATATAGGTTCCAGTGCTCCATTTTTATTTTATTTATCACATTGATGATAATTTGAGATTCAAATTCAATGATGAGGTTGTTCTTTCCCTTAGCCATAGAAATTTTAATACCATGCCAAAGAGCCTTATATTTCACATAATTATTGGAGAAAATATTAATTGATTTAGTAAATCCCAAAAGGGGGTTGACCCAAATAATTACGAAAGATGCCACCAGCTCTGACTCTTGCAGGATTTTTTTTGGTAGCTCCATCAAAATTGAATTTGATGGATTTGTGCAAAGGTGTGATCTAGTTAGCCTTTATTATAGATTTATTTTTCTTTCTAACCCCTTTATTAGGGATTCTTGAGAGCATGTTTATACAATTATTGAAGGTGTTGTATTCTTTAGGAAATATATTCCCATATGGGGGATTCCAAGTCATGATGAACTCCTTAATAGTCTTCAAGATTTGCGTGATAATTGTATCGTTTCTTCAGGTTTCACTTCTAAAGATTCTTCTATTTATTTTGAGCCAAATGCTCTAGTAGACAGTACCAGGGATGAAATTCCAAAGTTTAAGGAGAGGGGTTGAATGAAATTTGAAGTCCTAACAAGGTTGTTAATAAAATCTGATAGAGCTAGAGACAGATTGAACATTTTAAGAAAATAGGCCCACTTTTTTCAATATGACTCACAATGAATGAGTAAATGATTGGTGTCTTCTTCAAACTTCAGGTAGAGGGAACAACAAGAAGGGTCATGAAATCTACACTTGTAGATATTTTATTGATTGAGGATATTGTCCCAATAAGATCCAAAGGAAAGCATTAGCTTTAGGAAAACCATGTTTGAACCAAACTGGAAGGGAAATGGTGATTCCTCCCTATTTGGAGAAGAGATGATGGTGTACCCATCCTTGACATTATATTTTCCAAATTTTTCTCCTGTCCATATTATTTGAGCATTATTCTTGGAAAATCGAAATAGATGAAGGATATTTATTTGAGGCAATTTCTCCTTAATTATATCTTAAGGGACCTGTAACTCAATTCATCCATCTTTGTTTTGATTAATATATATTTTTACAAGATTACCAAATCTTTCCTCACACAAATCCTGTAAATTGCTTAGATTTTGAGAATTTAAGGGGGAATTTAGGATCCAAGATTCATTCCAAAATTTTACTTTTAAACCTTTTACAACAATTCATCTTAAGTGAGGTTTGAGAATGAATAAAGATTTAGTCATGAAATTCCAGATGTGAGATCCGACAATGTAGTTCTGAACAGTGAAGATCAATTGAGGAAGTATGTTGTCTATATTTTTTTCTAGGAATGATGATCCATAGAGCATGGGGCTCAGAGTAAATTCTTCATGATAATTTATCCCCAAGTTCTAGATTCATATTCTTGTTAAGTATTAATCACAATCCACCCATTTCTTTTATAAGATATGTATTTTCCCATTTCACAATATAAATCTTCTTCAAATCATTTGAGCCACCCCAAAGGAAATTTGATTCAACAGATTTTATTAGTTTACCCACATTAGAAGGTATGGGAAGATTAGACATCATGTATATAGGAACAACCTGAACACATGATGAAATTATTTGAATTCTCTTGATGAAGGATAACCATTTACCTTTCCAACTGTAAATATTTCTTAGAATATTTTCAATGGTGGTTTTATAAATTTCCATGCAGTTTTTACCTTGAAATAATGGAATTACAACATAAGAGCATTGAAGAAAGCTAGAATTTATGTCAAGGATCCTACAGATAAGATTTTGGGAGACTTTGTTAGTGTTGAAAAATAAGATCTTGGATTTCATTTTATTATCTTGTTTATATGAGGCTTCTTCATAAAGGTCCAGAGCATGTTTAAAGGCCTTCACCTCTCCAATTGTATCTTTTCCCGTTAGACCAGTGTCATCAACAAAATTTAAATGAGTGATTCTAGGAGCACCATTGGTGACAAGAATACCATTAATCATTATATTTTATTTGGGGAAATATATCCAATGACTGAGGGATTCATCCATAATTAAAAAACGGTGAGAGAGGATCACCTTGTCTAAGACCTCTAGTAGAATTGAAAAATCCCATTGGTTCACAATTGATGAGCACATAGAATTCAACTGTGTTGATGTAAGTGTGGATCTAATTTCTCCAGTCTTGACTGAACCCAAAATTTTCCAACACTTGCATGAGGAAGTGCCAATTAACTCTATCAAAGTCTTTATTCATATCAAATTTTATGAACATGTTCCCATTTTTTTTATGATTGACAGAGTGTATGAGCTCATGGGATGTCACTATGTCATCCAAGATTTGTCTCCACGCCATGAATCCCTCTTTCTTAGGAGAGATAATCCTTGGTAGGATAATTTTAAGTATGTTAGCAATAACTTTGGAAATGATCTTGTATGAGACATTGCAAAGCGAAATTGGCCTATAAGAATAAAAAGAGTATAAATTATTACATTTGGTGATTAAAGAAATAAATGCGGAATTGATCTATTTAAGAATTTCCTTGTTGGCACTAGATTCTTGAACAAATTCCAAAACATCTTTCTCAACATTGTCCTAAGAATGTTGATAGAAACTAAATAAAAAACCATCAGGACTAGGAACTTTGTTTGGCTTAAAAGAAAAAAATGCAACTTTAACTTCCTCTTCTGAAATGGCCTTTTCAAACACATCATTATCTTCTTGAGTGATGAGGGAGGGAATTTGTCTAAGAATTTGGTTGATAACATTGTCTTTGTTTTCCCCATAGTCAGTTAGCAAATCTTTGAAAAACCTTTCATATTTTTTGGAAATTAATTTTTTTTCCGAGGTGGAATCATTAGATGGATGAGTTATTTAAGAGATTTTTTTGAAGTTTCTTCTTATTATGACAGTTTTGTGAAAGAAGCCAATGTTTTTGTCACCTTCTCAAACCCATTTTATTTGATATTTTTGCTTCCCATATGTTTTTTCTTGAATAAGGAAAATATCGAGATCATTAGTTAGGAGTCCCTCTTATTATTTTATTTCTATAGTAAGACCCTTTTAATGTATTTGTTTTTCAATTTGTAAGAGCTTATCTTAAGGAGCAGCTTTCCTTACAAACATATTTCCAAAAGAATGTGTATTCCATTCCTTCAGATGTTGTTTGACCTTTTTTATTTTTTCAGTTAGAAAAAACATTTTTGACCCTCAAACATTTGCATTCCACCATATTTTCATATTTTCATAAAGATTTGGATCCTTGGTACACATCATCTCAAATTTAAATGGTCTCCTGAAAAGGGGGGAGGTAGGGGATATCTTCAGCATGATATACCAATGATCTAAACCAACCACCCAAACAATTTCATCTTCAATTAAAGAATTGTAGTGCCCACTTCCCTTTGACATTTTTAGATACTAATCTTGATATTGTTGATCTTATTATGGACACTATTATGTTTTGTTTTAGTATGATGGTTAGATGTTAGATCAGGGATTATTATTGATTTGGATTCAGTTATTATGCATGATGATTACTAGAGACATTTTTTTATATGTGGATGATGATATACTGTTTGACATGGACATATTATAGATGTTGATTTGGACATGTGACATTGGATATTGTGAGTAGACCTGGTATGGAAGGTTATTGATGATGATATAGTTGATTAATTAATTGAAAAGGATAATGTTGAATTCTTGATGTTGTTGTGATTCATATGTTTAGATGATCTTGAGATGTTGTTATATCATTTTGGATGTTCTAATATGGCCATGAGGTGGAAGGAGGTATTTGAATTTTGTAGGTTAAAATATCACAACAATGTCGGGGGACTGGAGACTAACCATATTGGAATTCTAGGTGAATTCAACAAGGTCGCCATGGCAACTGTTTTGTGTGTGTGTGTGTGTGTGTGTGTATGTGTCATGCTATGTTAGGGATTCCCATGGGGGGGATTCCCATTATATGTGAGCATGGGTTTGTGTAATTTATTAATGTGGTTTCCTTATTAAGGTTTGCATGTGTTTTTTTTGTGATGTGTTACCCTTTTCTTTAGTTATTATTATGTTGTGTTAATGTTGTGGATAATCTTGTGTTAAAATAAATAAATCAATATGTCATAAGAATGTAATTAATGAAGTTGTTGCCCTTAAATGTAATGTTGTAAGAGTGTGTAAGAATGTGTAAGGGATATGTAAGAGAATGTAAGATAGATTTTGGAGTGTGAAACACTTCATCCTCTTGATAATTCGAATTTTTCCTTGGAGGCTATATTTGGAGGTTTGTGGGACAAGTTAAACTTGTCCCACACCTCTTAAAATTATTTACCAACCATACCTATGGTTTGGAGGTTAAATTTATACCTTTTTAATATATTTTGAAATGACTAATTGTAAGTTTTAATTGCACTTCTCTTACATGTTTTAAATTTAGTCCTTTTGGAGTATGGGTCATTTTGGAGTGTGTAAGTTATATTGTCATTTTATTTATTATGTTTAGGTGAATGATGTTGACTTTGATCTTGGGGTTGAGGAAGAATGATGTGGCATCCCACATGGATCCACATCATCTTCTTCTCTTCCCTCTCCTTTAAAATTTGAACTCCTTTCTTGTTTGATGGTTGTTGAAACTTTGCTTATTCCTCTTGGGGCAAATTTTTCTTGTTGTTTTGGAGCCTTGCTTGTGAAAGGAGTTTGGAGTCATTTGCATGTTGGTGTGTTACTAATTTTGGACCGCATTTTGGCATTGGAAATATTGTTGATCTTGGAACAAAATCCATTATGGAGAGGTAGGAACTTGAGCCATTTTAAAATGCTTTCTTTCTCTTACATGCATGTATGAAATGGTGAATGCTGTTATGTGTGTGTTGGCTGGTTGGGTAGACCGCTTAGGACATGGTGTAGGAGAAGGCTATGGGGATTTCAAATGGGGGGGCATAAGGGAATGCCAATGGCATCAGTTTTATTGTGGAGGGAGTTTGGGATTGGGATCCATTGTGGAAAATAAATATCTTGCATTTCATACTCTTTGGGGGGGCATAAGGGAGAAACTTTGGGGGGACATAAGGAGGAATTTGGGGGGGGGGCATAAGGATATGTGAGATGGTTTATTTGGTGGGTTGATTATTGGTGGATTACCATTTCTCATTAGGAGGCATAAGTAGTTCCCCATAGATCTTTGCTGTTGTTGGCTTGCTTGATGAAGCCTCAATTTTGTTTGCACTTGTTTAATTTAGCTATGAACTACATTCTTCTTGAAATGTGTTTTGAATGTGAAAATGTTGCATATTTGTTATGGAAGCCTCTGTTTCCATGTGTTGTGTTGCATCTCTTATTTTAATATGGTTAGGGGTCGGGGGCCAATGAGGAAGGATGGATTCTCCCTTCTCATTGGATATCTTGGTTGGGTGGAGAGCGTTTCCTTTCCCCCTTCCTTGTTGTGATCAAGATGAAAAGATGAAGAAACTAGCATGCTGCTGTTTTGGAGCAACAGGAGTATAAAGTTTTGACAGTCCCTTCTTGTGAGAAAGTTTATTGTAATCCTTCCCACTTTGAAGTGGATGAGTTGTATAAATATTTGTAATGAAAAGGATTTTATGTTGGTAATGCAAGATTGAAAATTGGAATGTGAAATGTAGAGGAGTTATATTCTACTCTCTATTTTGAAAGGAAATGTGAAAAGATGTTATATGCATTGCATTTTGTATTTAGAAATCAAATGGAAAAGAGAAAATTGTAAAGTTTTATTGGAAATGAATAAAGGATTGCATTAGTTCTCAAGATTGTATTGTGCATTGGATTTGACTGCTGTTAAAGATTGAAATTTCTGTTTGTTTAAAGGAAGATGCGTATGAGGAAAAAGAGACAATGTTTTATTTCCCTTGTAAGGTGTTTGAAATTGGAAATCAGACTTTGTATATGGACTGTTAAAGGTTTGTGTGAATTTGATGAAATTTAATAGAATTGCATGGAATTGAACTCCTACTCTTGGAGGATGGAAATTTTTTTAAGAACCTTTAATGGTCGATCTTTGTTTTATTTTCTGTTTGACAATCAAAGTTTAACAAGAAATGAGAAGTTCAAACTTACATGAAGTAATAAGAAATGAAACATTAAAATTTAAATGTAACAAGTCCTAAGGAAATCATTTTGACGATAAAATTTAAGAAAGATCCTTGAGAACCTTGTAAAAAAATTAAAACTGAACTTGCATAGTCAATCTGCTGCCCAGTGATAAAAAAAAATAATATTATTTCAAGTGCAACTCTTATAAACTAATTGGATCTTGGAACCATTCTTAAATACATCCAAGAATAAGTCTCCATGTATGATTGACATGTTGAGAAAGTAATAAATAAAATTTGAACAAAAAAATTATAAGTTAGAAATTTTCCAGTTTGCTTTACAAAACTCTGCAGATTGGTTTCTCAAAATTGACCTCAAAAACTTCATCAAATTCTAAAATTTATGACTCTTATGTAAAGAGGTCTTTGAGAGCTTTCTGGAAAGTCCAAGTTTTCCCAAATATGAGCTTCCTATCAAAAGTTATGGCCATTTGAAGTTGTACTTCAAATTGGTATTCAAAAAAATAAAAAATAAAATAAATCTAACTGTTAAAAATTTAATTTTTAACTTTGTAAAAATTTCCACAAAAAGTCTATGGCCCCCGCCATCCCGTATCCAATCGAAACTTGCCAAGTGGCACCTTGGAGGGGCAAACTAAATTTAAAATTACCTTTTTAAAAATTTTACCTTAGGAAAATTTCCCCATTTTTCCCCGCATCCCCATCAGCCCGCATCCAATCACATGCTGACACGTGGCATGGTGGAGGGGCGGACCCTCTTTGAACCTAAAATTTTTAATATTCTGAACCTTAGAAAAATTTCCAATTTTTTTCCGCATCCCCACTAACCCACAAATAATCCCATGTTGACACGTGGCTCGACGGATGTGCGGGAGAATTATTTGAAAACTTAACTTTTAATTTTTTTTTTGGAAAAATTTTCCTTTTGACCCTGTGGCCCCGCAACCCCACCTTGCTTAGAAAATCCCTTTTCACAGACGTGCAGGCCCGCACGATATTTTTTGGGCTTGAAACCTTTGCATTGGCTCAATCCCTTGGATTTCTCCACCACCCTGTTGCCAGCAACCAATCATGGGTTGACACGTGGTTGTTGTTAGGAAATCAATTATTTAATGCTCCACGATTGATAATATAACAATAATATTATAATGTAATTTGGTGACATTATTGTTATGTAATAATAATGTATATTAGGAGTTTGTTGTGTACGTGAGTTTAGAGATATTTATGGAGGAGTGGTTGTAGCCACCTCATTGATCATAGGAGAATTTTTCCTCTATAATTGTATTGTTCATATGATATAACATCAAGTTCATTATTATCGTGTATGGATTGTATTTCTGAGTGATTATATTGAAGATTTTTTGCATATATCTGCTTATAACATGTCATCTGGTATAAGAGTAGCCATTTTCAGAGTGAATCCATGGAGAATTAATTTTTGAAGGGGCATTTCAATTTCCTTGATTGCTAGAGTGCTCTATGAATAGTTTCCAGACTTTATGCATGTTGCCAATCTGTGCATTAGAAAATCATGGCTTTAAATTTATTTCCATGGAGTTGTGGTTCCATTGCTAGAAATTGTGCAGATCTATTCTCCTCAGCATGAGTATTTGTTACGGTATCACCACTTCGATCCAAAACACAACTGTGTCCCTTCAACATAGTATGATAAAAAGATCATTCTCTTAATTATTGCTGAGCATCACAAAAAGTGGAAGCAAAGTCTACATAAAAAGCATGGAGATCAAGACGTCTTAGCCATGCAAGAAAATTGAAATTTGGGAGATCCATTTAAGATTTCCTTCAACTATGAATTCATCTGATAGTAGTAGGTTGTGAATGCAATAGCTAGCTGTGATCAAAACGTCTGAGCCTGTAGTGAAGGAATCGTGTATTCGAATGGGATTAGATGAGTAAACATTTGATCTCATTTCTACTCTGCGCATGTGGATGGAATTGAGCCTTTAATTTTGCATGCACTTAACCGACACCTGACAGCATTATCTCATCACATCAATTTGGTAGAAAATGAAAAAGCGTGTAGTGAAGTCCAGACAGAGGTGATGCATCAAGGAGTGCCAAACGTATTCTACGGATTTGAATAAACAAAGTGCAACATGTGTGCATCTCTACGTGTAAGTATGCGTTGATCTACCAAAATCAAGTGTTTAGCAAGGCCATGCATAGTGAAATACATATGACAGAAATGCATGAAATGTGTCTGTTTTGCATAGAATTTTATTGAATATTCTGCTGCGACTTAGACACTTAGATATGTACACATGCAGTCAGGGAATATTTTGCAAACGTGTATCAACAAAGATGTGTGAGAAGTTTTTTGTCAATTTGATCTCGTATGCAGATGTGAAGGTCAGGGATGCAGACTATTTAAAGTAACTTGGTTAAATATTCAAAAACCGACGCCCACATTTTCTATAGAGCTATGCATTGATATGATCCGGAAATCTTGACCCCCAAAGACTCACAGTTGAAGGTACTTGATTTGTATCTCTATTACAAATATGTTCTTAAGATTTGATGAAGTGAATTGGTCGTCTAAAGTAAAAGTAGTTTTTTTTATTATTGTCATGTTAGCTTACGCTAAAGGAAATTATTATTAGAATTAATAGATTTGTAATTGTCCATTAAAAATCAAATTTAATCAAATTTATAGTCATTATTGCCTATTTTTTTGTAAAAAGGTGCATTTTTGGTCTCATCCGACACCTATTTTTTTTACAAAAAACATTTTTTTTTGAATTCTCGTCAAAAGTCGAGTCGTTGTAAAAAGTCGAGAGTTTGTGAAAATTAAAAATAAAATAAAATTATCTGACAGATGCATTTTCGGTGTTAACTGACATCCGAAAAAATAAAGTGTTTCACATTGCAGGAGGGAAGAACAGAATAAAATCAATGTGGAAACAAATGAGCTTCACATCCAAACCCGGCTGAGTTAGTAGCATGTTCCTAGAGGATGGAGGCATCGGAGGCTGGAGGTCATTCAACGACCTCACGTCAGTCACCAATGACGGGGCCGCACGAAGCTGTGGTGATAGTGTGTGTGTGAGTTTGCTTTCTTTTCAGAGTTGTAGTTGATTTTAGTTATGTGTAGCATGATTAGTAATTTCAGTGTATCCCGTTGTTGAATAATTGACAACTGTATAACACATATGAGTGTGTGAGGGGGACAACTCAGGTTTCAGATTGGTTGGAGAGTTGTTCTAGCTACTTCGTATTATGTAATCAGTGAAGCGGTATTTCCTACATAATTCCCTAAAGGAAAAGCATAGTGGATCAGATGAAAGCACATGTAATATTAAGAAGCAACATCATGAGAATTATTGAGGTTGTGTGGTCTGATACTGTGCTAAAACCATCCCTGTTGAGGTTGTTGGTTGTCCTGTAAAACCATCCATGTTGAGGTTGTTGGTTGTCATGTAAAACCTTCATGTTGAGGTTGTTGGTTGTCCTGTAAAACCATCCAGATCATGAGCACGCATGGGTGGCACGCTGTAGAAGGAAGTGCAATTACTATTCCCCATTTTCACACTAAGGGGGGAATGTTAGGAAATCAATTACTTAGTACTCCACGGTTGATAATATAATAGTAATATTATAATGTAATTTGGTGAAATTATTGTTATGTAACAATAATGTATATTAGGAGTTTGTTGTGTATGTGAGTTTAGAGATATTTATGGAGGAGTGGTTGTAGCCACCTCCTTAATCATAGGAGAATTTTTCCTATATAATTGTATTGTTCATATGATATAATTGAGAGTTCATTATTATCGTGTATGGATTGTATTTATGAGTGATTATATTGTATATTGTTTACATATATCTACTTATAACCTATCAGGTGCCACTCGGCTTCGCCAGGGAATGCAGAGAAATGTTTCCCTTTGAAGTTTGGGATTTTGACTTGGGCAAAAATCCAAACTTTTCCCCGTTGCCTTTTTTGCCCATGTCGAATCAAGTGATGACACGTGTCCATTAGGGACCCATGGAGGTGTGGGAGAAACATGGATTTTGTGACTGTGCAATGGAAAAATTTCCTTGAGCTGCCCCGCACCACCAACCCACCAAAATACCTTCCTCTCCTCTTGACACGTGTCCCCCTAGGGGAAAGTTTGACCTAAAAAACTCCGCCCAGCCATATCTTGAGAAATATAAGGAGTTAGGAGGACTTCTTTATATCATCAGAAAGTTGAGAAACTTTCCTATCCAATGGGAATGGTTTAGGGAAAATTTGGAAGTGTTAAGTATGATAAAAATCATGTTGAAACTTTGAGGCTGCTAGAGAGTAGGCATGGGGGTAAATTACTCCCTGAACCTAACTAAAACATATAACCCTAAAATTTTAACCTTGTGAAATTGTTATTAGTTAATGAAGGGAACATATGTTGTAGTACATTGGTCTTGTTTTGGAACCTGTTAGTGAAAATTGATGTCTTGCAACCTGGTTGTAGACACTTCAAATAAAAAAAATTATCCCATAATTTTTCTAGCTAACCCTAGGTTGTTTCTTGGGTCTCAAGTGGTTGTTTAAATGGGCACTACAAGCATGTTTTTGAATCTAATCTTTTCTAATGATGAACCTATCAATTTTTTCCGCCATGAATTTTTTCTAATCCTTTTGTTTATCCAAGTGTACTGGCCATTTTTGAGAGGAATGTCAATAAGGTCATTTTCTTCAATTAATTGAGTGAATTTTAAGGAAGAATCGGAGATGTGTCCAGATCCACCATTTTTTTCTATAGGTGAGAAGATTGTATTAAAATCCCCACTAAAAATACATTTATCTCCTCAATACATGGATTTTATGGTTTTTAGAGACATATGTCTTTGTTAGCACTAGTTCTTGGGCCATATACATTATCACAAAAAAATTATGGTTTGTATCAAGGATTTGAAATTTGGTAATTTTCCAGTTAATTCAATCATCAATAAGGGATACAAATATTTTGATAAGATTCCATATTATGGTGAGCCCGCTTAAGGAACCAAAGCCGTCTTTGATGGTAAAGTTTTCATTTCCCCAAAATTGGTTGATAACCAAAGAAAGGGAAGATGAATCCATTTTGGTTTCTTAAAGCAGGAGGATTTACAACTTTTTCTTGTCTATAAAAATCTTTAACAATAGGGTTCATTTTAAGAATACCCCTCTGAAAAATTACTTTCGAAACATTGGAAAATCTCAAAAATCGACTTTGGAATCATTGGCGAATATCTTAAAAAATGTTTTGTGGTAAAGGAAATTTTGCAGAGAGCATTTTTTCCTCATTTCGTAAAGTTGTTCCGGTAGGTTGGTCGGCAGTTGTCATTGGGCAAGAAGTTGGCTAGATAGGTTGGTAGGGGGTTGGGCGGTTGAAGGGTTAGGTGGGTGAGGATTAGACAACCAAGGGTTGGGTGAGTGGGTTAGACAAGTGAGGGGTTGGGTGACTATTGGGCAGGTGGGTTTGAATGAGAGAGGGGCTAGAGGGGTGAGGGTGGGTGGTTTTGATGGGAAAGGGTTAGACGGGGGTTAGATGGTTAAGGGTTGGATGTCTAGGGGTTCAACGGATAAGGGTTGGATGGCCAGGGGTTAGACGATGGGTTAGACAAGTGAGGGTTAGATGGCTAAGGGTTGGATTGGTGAGGATTGGATAGCTAA
Organism: Taxus chinensis; assembly: GCA_019776745.2. Classification (NCBI taxonomy): domain Eukaryota; kingdom Viridiplantae; phylum Streptophyta; class Pinopsida; order Cupressales; family Taxaceae; genus Taxus; species Taxus chinensis. The sequence goes on from CM034146.1 coordinate 93,546,683, forward strand.
GGGTTGGATGACTAACGGTTAAATGGTTGAAGGTTGGTCATGTGGGTTGGAACTTGGACGAACTAGGGGTTAGACGGCTTATGGTTAGATGGGTGGGTTAGATGTCTTACATTTGGATGAGTGGGTTGGTCGGGTGGGGGGTTTGGATAGTTGAGGCTTGAGGGGTTAGACGACTAAGATTTGGGTAGGTGTGATGGATGGAAAAGTGTTTTTCAGCTAATGATTAGATGGTATATGGCTGGACACGTAAGCGTTGTGCGGGTGGGTTAGAAGGTTAACGTTTGGTCTCAGGGTTGGGAGAGTAAGGGTTGGGCCACTAGTGTCAGCCAATATTTTTCCACCACATGTCCTTTAAACCATACAAACCCCTATAAATACCCCTTCAAGGTTCAATTATTCACTTTTCTACAAACATTTCCAGTGCTTTGACTATCTGAGCTCTCTAATCTTCAAACTTCTCCCAAATTTCAGCAATGGCCAGCACGACATCTATTCCTACACCCAAATTTAATTACAACAAACCTCATGTGCCCACATATTGTAGCTCTACTAAGAGCAAAAGACACACAAAAGGATTGGGTCAAAAAATGATAATTTACTAGGCTTATGGACATGCCCTAATTCGATACTGATACTTCAATCCTTAATTACCTTCTTTCCTCTTACAACGAGAATGATGGTAAATTTTTTTTTATCCTTGTGCATCTGAGACGTTGTCAAATTTATTTCTCAATTGAACCCAAGGACGTACATTGGTTAATAGGTTTACCAATCGAAAATAAGCCATCCGTTACTACAAAGGTTGTTCTTACTGACAAAGACAATTTTTTTGGGGTTCTCATTATAATGTACAGGTCGATGGTAAGTCTATTGTTTTCAAATGCTTTTTTTTTTAACATTACTAGACCACCCAAGGCTCTAATGTTTCTTATCTGTTATTGCATCTCCTCTTAATCATTCATCAAGAGGCCTTCTTCTATAAGGTATTGCAAAAAAATTCTTTATTGTAGTTACATCACTTTTTCAGGAAATGATTGTTTTATAGGGTAGATCTATAGACATTCCGTATTGGGAAGTTCAATATTTATTGTAGACACTAGCAGGGAAACAATTCGATTGGTGTAGTCATTTGTCCAATAGAATAAAAATAGATATCTCCCATGTCCACAAAGCCAATCAATCTGATAAATCCAGGAATGTATTCTCTTTTTGCAATTATATTCTTGCTTTTTATTATGAAGCATACTACAAACTTCCATAGGATAAAATTCCAACTACAATCAATGATCAAATAGTTGGTCTTACTCTTGAAGAACAACATGTAAGTTGGTAATAATTAATTTTAATGTTTACTTGTTCTAAGGATTTCAAATTCAATATTTTTGGATAAAATAATAAATGTGTGATTTTATTTTGTAGATAAAAATTATAGCTGCAACATCTCATAAGGAGGCAATTGCTAGAGGTAAAGCCCCTCGAGAGGTCTCTGCTGATTTTTACATGGATTCAACAAAATCAACACCAGTAAGACCTCCTTGTCAAAAGTGACCTTGGGGGTCTATATGCGCATCACGTTTACCATTGCATTTAACTTTAGGTATGATGTTATATTTTTTTATAAACAACTAATTCAAACAATTAATATAGATTATGTATGTACTACTATATTTTATGATTTCTACTGTTCTTTTACAAATTTATTGTATTAAGAAAATACTGATTTTGATGATGAAGATCAAACTCATTATAGCTTTGAAGACTGAAATGTCATGATTGTGTCTCCGTCTATGTAAGGTATATTGTAATGTATAATATATAACATGTTTTGTTTCCTTACAATTGTTTAACATTTACAAAGCACAACTATAATATTCTAACAATTTTTTGTTTTCTTCATGCATGTAATGTGGCTTCTAGGCATATTTCACTTGCAAGGAGGCCACCAATACCTCCAACACATCCAGTCCAAAAAAAATAAGAACTACAGGAAAGAATATAAGGTTGCTTGTAGAGTCAATAGGAATAGTTCATCCTGTTACCACAAAATTTCCTAGACTGTCACTAGGTGGTGTTTTAAGTGTAACAGCCACACAACTTTTTAACAACATCACCCTTGATGAGGAGTATTTCAGCTTCAAAAGTGGCAATGCAAACAAGGGTAACTATTTTGACACCCATTATATGATTCAATCTACTCCACCTCAACCACAACAAAATGTGCATGTAATACAAGGTAGTGACTCTCCTCCTCCTCCAAGAAATGCTCCACAAAATGATTATGAAAAGACACATTTTATTTTAGAAAATCTAATATCTAATAGTATGGGGGAAATAATTCAAGAGGTTGCAATGTCTGATTGGATTTTTTGTGGTATTGGGAGAGGAGAGAAAAAATTTTGATTAAAGAAATAAATACACTATACCATAATCATGCTCAAAGGCATTAATTGTTCACTGCCGTAGAGAGCCAACCAGCATGGCAATATGTTTTGCTAAAAAAGCTCAGTCAGGGACTATTTCATATAGTAATGACTACAATGATGAAATTATAGACATAATGATAAAAATGTTGGAGAATCTTAATGCTGAAGCATAGGCTTACTACAATAAATGGGCTAAAGACAAGAAAAACGTCTTAATAACAAATGCTGAAAAAGAAAAAGTTGTTGTGAGTGGGATTTATGTTTTACATGCAAAATCCTTTTCTTATAAGGACTGCAATATATTTTCTCATTTGATCCAATACACTAAAATTAAATATTTCTATTTTATAGGAAAAATATAAAAATTTAAAGAAAGAAGCAGTTATTTTTGAAGCACATTTGAAGAATGCCCGCAAAATCTTGAATTCATTTGGACAGTTTAAGGAAAAACTCATTGTTATAAATAAAAATAATAATACATTGAGAAGGATAAAAAAGGAGCATAAGATGGATCTAGAAGTCTTACTGAAGGAAAAGATAGATGCAGATGCAACACTTTTTTCTGCAAGAGATGTTGCAAGGGAGGAGCTAAATATTCTAGAGAATATCAATACCGTAGTGTTGGTCCAAAAATCTGTCGGGTGGGCAGATCGATGGATAGACAGGCCAATAGTGTACAGGGCATAGCCCCTCTTTGAGACAGCAAAGTGAAACTAGTTTATTACTATTCTACCAGTAGGAATCTGTGCAAGTCTTACAGTATTTTGCCTTCAGGGGGGTTTTGGGATCTCATCCCAGTAGAGTTAGTTCTGACGAAGAACATAAAGGAATGAATGAAGGAATAGAAGAAAGATGGATCTAAAGGGAGAAAAGAAATGAATTCCAAAGTAGAAATGTCAGAGGGTTTATGTTTTGGGTCAGTAGTAAACATAGCCAAACTTACTTACATAAACAAACAAAGCAATACTGATAAAAAAATGACAAAAGCATAGGTGAATCCAACAGAATAAGCATGAAGATCTAACTTAAGAAAGATCTAACACATAACACAGGAATTTAGCACAAAGTCTCAATTTTTTGTATTAATATGTTGTTCTATTACAAGAAAGCTCAAAGTCTTTCTCTCCTCACTTCTATTATTCATATAAATTTTCTCTCTTTGAATACTACAAGTATCCAAGTATTTATAGAAGGAGAAGGAGAAAGAAGACAAAAAGGAGCCAACCACTATTTACAAAATATCTACAAAATATCTAAAAGTCAAATGTTGACTTTAGGGCAATTTGGTGGATGACAACATCCCATGGTACAACATGGATGATGTCATCGTTTGTGCCAACATACTTTTAAATAATTGTACAAAAATGGGATTTATCCCAAGAGGAAGGAGCCTATTCATCATCATCCCTTGGCTTGAAAGTAGTGTCATGCTTTTACTCAGGAGAGGTAATGTGAAACTGAGCTCAATACTCCATGAACTTGCTGACCATCACTTGAAGTTGATCCTGAGTGGGACCCTTGGTGTGATCCCCGATGACTTCAAAAGTTTCTCGTTCATCTTTGAGCCTTTCCGGGAGTTTGAAGTATTCATTGCCTACCTCCATCAGGTATCCAATGAAGTTGTAGTAGGCCAGAAGGTTGTTGATAGATTCTATATCGAAAGTGGCCTCTAACACTAAACCCTGTGACACGATTCCCTTGAAAAGATGAATAGTATCATCTACCTTCCTCATGGCGTACGTTGCACCGAGCAACCCTGGAGACATTCTTAAGATGATCTATTCCATTTGATGCATGACATCCAAGGCTTCCTCTTGGATTTTGTCTATCTTTTCCAAGATAAACTCCATTAGGTCAACCCGATAGTCTAAAGTAGCAAGGACTTTGTTGGGTGCTTGTGGGTGATCAAAGACGTCGAATTTCAACAAGTCATTGACTGGATAGTTGAGCATCTTCTGGAATGTCTCATGTTGCAACCTGGCATGGTCCAACTCTTTACAGATAGGCCCTGTTATTGCCTGGAGTTCTTTGTTCTTTTGATCAATATTTTGATAGAGATATGTGAACTTCGTAATCACTTCCTCAATATCTTTGAGGATCTACTCTCTCTAGGAAGACAATGTTGTACCTTGCTCACCAATCTTAGCATACTCATTTATCTTCTCCTAACTAAGAACTTCGGGAGGGTCGGCAACAGTCATAGGAGGGGCATTGCCCATCTTTTGCAGGGCTTGGAGAAGATGCTTGTTTTTCTCTTTTAATATTCTCTTCTCTTCCTTTTCTTCTTGAAGCTTCGTGTAAAGGGAATCTACTGCGGATAAGGCCTCTCCTTGTAGGCTCTCTGATGATGTTCCCATTGTGACCCGAGTCACTGTAAAATATATAGGAGACAAATCTTCTTTCTTCTTTTGTGAGATTAGGGTACACAATCTCCATAACCCTTTCACTTGAAGTTCTTTGAGAGAAGCTGGTTATAGCCTTTTTCTTCTTAGGCCTTTTAGCTAAGAATAACAAAGAAGTCCATAGGTGCAAGAGGGAATTTCCTCTTGTGCTGGCTCAAGTGCTTGGAGATCCATTTTGGACTTAGGGGAGTGGGACCAGAGGAAGAGGAGGAAACGGGGGTGGAAGAAGGAGAAACTATAGTGGACACAGAGAAATGTGTCGAGACACTTGGTGGTGACATTGAGAAAGAAGCCAAGACACCAACACTTGCGGGGTTAGGAGTCACTGCAAGAGAGGGAACCGCGGGGGTGGAAGGGATTTGTGATATGAGGGAAGAAATGTTGGGAGACATATCTACTAGGGAAGAGAAGATGGAGGAAGAGGGAGAGAGAGGAATGGTAGAAGACGGGGGAGAAGACACAACCAAAGGAGTCGGTTTGATTGAGTGACATGAGGAGGGGAAGGAGGAGTGAGAGAGGGAAGTTTTAATACTTCACTGGTTGTAGATATGACAACATCCTTAGTGGAAATGTTCATTGGAGCACTAGCCACTTCTTCTCTTCCTGGGGACACTAATTTCAAAACTTGTTCCTCGGTGGCAGAAGGAGGGATCTTAAGAACTTTATTCCTGAGTAGTGCTTGCCTCTCCTTCTTTATCCTTTCATTTTCCCTCAGGAAATTTTTTTGGCCTGGGAGGGTGCATTACCCATAGGGAAGACGTGGTAAAGTCCACCCCAAGGTAGATGATACCATCTTTTCTTGCACTAATGCTCAGTGTGCACTACAGAGTTCCCTTGACCCTTTCCTCTATAGTATGAGGGGCCTTGTTCCTATCAATTTCAGCAAATGGTCAATTGTCCCCATTCGTGTCTGGATAAACCTGAACAACCTCTTTTTTAGTTGCTTAGAAATCCTTTGGGATGATAGCCATACCATATTGAATGATCTCTACCAGGGCCATGTCGGGAGTGATCCTTTCGTTTGAGCTCAACTTAATGATATAGGTATCAATGTAGATATCTTCAATTTGAGGGACGTGAATTAGATCAATCTTTGCCCTTGGAAGGCAATCACGAGGATCAAAGGTTGGCCTTGCTAGGAAATTATGCTTCAAATTGAGCAATTCAAGCTCTACAAATATCTCCCAAGCTTTGCTATGTGAATTACAGGTGTAATTGCCCACTATGAGGGTGAATGGAGTTCCACCCTTCTTCCTTTTTAAACACTTCTCGTGGTATGTGATGAGTTGTCTAGATAGCTCTAATAAGATCAGTTTGGGTTCCCGCATACCTTGGAAATTTGGTGGGCTCTCCCAATAAGTTAGCGGCTCTAAGATAGGTGAAATTGGGGAATTGCATGAATAACGCTCCCCACTTCCTGTGTGGTGGTGACCACGCTTTTGGTTGTCTGACCATAAGTCATGTTGGGTCTCAAGAGGCAGATGACGCCATAGAAGAAGACATCATTGATTTTACTGAATTGGGCTATTTTGTTCTCTAGTCTTAACTCTAGATAATACTCATATATTTTGACCTAGGGCCATACCCCATACCGATTCAATGTTAGGTAGTCCCTCTCTAAGGCAGCAACATATACTACATATGAGTTCATATAGAACCTCCCAGTTGTTGAAATTTGTTGAAGCTATTTCGAGATTGTGCTGTTGATAATCTCTCCCCAGTCAAAACGCTGGTTGGGAAGCATTTTTATTCATTGTTTCCAAATAATTGAGCATCCACTTGTGAAATTAATGGGCATCGGGGAGCCCAAACACCCTACTTAGGAAGGTCATTATGTCACTCAGCTCCTCTGAAAAGTCACTGCGATGAATGACTTGTGGCCACCTGCTTGTCACCTTCTTGTTCTTGAGGTACACCTCATTCATTAACTGCATACATTTGTCTTCATTTTCCAGTCCATGTCTTCGTGAAGTCCTCTTGGCTTGCTGCTACAAAATGTTCGGTGGTGAGGGATACCCAACATGATCTCAAAATGTTATGCTGTGAGGTTGATTATTACCTCGCCCTTCTCATTTTTGACACATCTTGTGTCCTTATTGTAACAACGGCCCACCAACATCATGAACTCATTGTTGATTGCGCTCACTGGGAGCCCTGTAGCAAAGTGCAGACCACTGCCAACCAATTTATCCATCCATGGGCTGCCTGTGACCTTCTTGGTTCTGGCCCAGAAGTCCTCCATGTCAATGTGCCTGAGTTTTGAATCTCTGATATCAAGATCACACTCTGCAAGAGATTCAAGCATCCTGACCCTTTGGTATTTATATTTCATTTCTTGCTCTATTAGCTTGGCTTTACCCTTGGACTTGGTTGGCTTCTTACTCGATGAAGACATGTGTGGATCTGAGTTTAGCTGTTGATCTGCAAGAAGAATCAGGGAAGTCCATCGCAGAAGAGCCATGTTAGCTGTTAAGTCATCCATCAAAGCTTACAGAATGAAAAGTTAGCAATTTATGAGCCTCTGGGCACAAGGCGCAGCTTTACTGTAGGTTGCAGGGACTTAGAAAAGCAAGGCGCACTTTGGGAAAGTGTTGCATGGGAAAAAGTAGTGCTAGAAGGGGCACAGGGTGTGGAAAGGCTACACACAACATTTAGATGTTGGTGTCAAGGGATGTGCGCTTGCGCCATTGGAAGTCTTTTAGTGGGGTGCAGATAGGATTGGTGTAACAGAGTATTATGGTGCGCCAAGGCGCGGATGCAAAAGGTGCAACATCAAGGTGAGGTGTTCCAAGGGGTTAAGCTTGTGTACGGCGTGGGAAGGGTTTACATAGCATGAAGTGTTGTTGCTACTGTAGGTGCGCTTGCGCCTAAGCTTAGGAATTTTGTAGTTTTTTACAAGGCATGGGAAGAAGGCTTATGTTGCATGAGTTCACAGTGTACCTTGATGTGATTATTTTTGATGCAACATGACTGAATGGCATGCCAAAGGGGCTGTGACTACATTTAGCGCAACATGTATGAAAATTGCGCCGTTTGGAAGACAACAGGCTGATTGTTCTTCAAAATTTTGTGATTTTTTTACTCTCTCAGCTCAGATTTTGATAGCAAGGGGTTAACCTTGGCAAAGCATAGGGAATAGAGAAGAAAATGGAGCAGGGGTCCATTTTGAGGTAGAGCCTTCCAGATTTGCTAATCTGGAAGGAGAGTGAAAAATAGTTTGAAGGTGGGTTTTGTAAAATGGGTTGGGATTATCCCTTATCTTCTTAGGTTCATTGTTATTTTATCAACTTAATCCTAATCACCTAAACCAACATAAAAACCACAACAAATCCATAAGAAAGGGTAAGGGCCACTTACCAGGAATATATAACGATGAAGGAGACAATGTGGGGTCCATAAATGTGACAAAAGGTAACACATGGGGTGAAAAGAACGCTGATAAGTACAGAGGAATAACTTTTCACATTTTTTCAATTGTGAAAATGACAGGTTGGATGCGCCTATATATAACAAAAGGTGCAATAAATGCACCACCAAATTTTCCTTTAGCACACTTAAGAGGATGTCGACACGAAGGGATTTGTGCCATGGCACAGCTTTGGGAGTGTCGACACTATGTGTTTTCAAGCGCCCATAGCGCACTTTAGAGAGTGATAACAAGATGGCACTTGGGCCTTGAGCTGCACAGTTTTGAGAGGCACAACATTTGAGAGTGTTGACACTCCCTAGAATGCGCCAAAGGAATAGAGGGGCATAGTTTTGGTTGATGTAATGCGAATGAAAACTATGCCCAACCCAAAAAGGTTGAAAATGACCAAGTTCTAAAAACTAGATTTTCTAGAAATGGATTTTATGCCATTCTAAACGTTAAGAGACCTCAATGGGGGACCAAAATGGAAATTTTTGGTATGGTTACCTGTAAAATTGCCCTTGTCAATTTTACAGGATAACAACTGGCTCTTTCTAGGGACTATCTTTGAGTGAAGCTTAAGGGTAGAGAATCCCAAATCTACATGTGCCTATCCATTGGGTAACAGAGTTAAAAACAAGGGCGACCAAAAAGAAAGGAAAACACACAACCAATAGAAAACAAACACATGACCAAAAATAAACACACAACTAAAGCAAAATGTACAAAGAAGAGAGCAAGCTCTACTTCCTGAATATTTTGAGATGTTGCCCGCTATAGGGAAGTGGGAGCTCAGTTCCATCCAGATATGAGAGATAGAAGCTATTCTCTCCATTGAGCTGCTTGATCTTGAAAGGCCCTCTCCAAAGAGAGTCAAATTTCCTGTGCATGCCCTTTGGCTCTCTTCGCTTGTCCCATAGAAGGATGAGATCTCCCACCTAGAAATCCCTCTGCTTGGCCTTTTTATCGAACAGTCTCTTGACTTGATTCTGATGTTTGGTGATCCTATCAACCACTCTTACTCTCTTTTCTTCAAGTTCTGTTAGATACATGATCCTCTTTTCCAGAGAATTCTGGAAAGTCTCATCTTCGATCGCTTGTGCCAAGCACAAAACAGGAAGTTCTACGAAAATGGGGAGCTCAGCGTCAATTCCATATAACACTTGAAAAGGTGACATACCGAGAGACCTCTTTGGAGTAATATGGTCTGCCCACAAAGCATCATATAATGACTTGTGCCAGGACCACTGATTCTCATCGACCAACTTCCGTATGATGGTCACTAGGTTCTTATTACTGGATTCTACCTGACCATTTCCCTAGGGGTAATAATCCAAGGCATGGGCCAAGGTTATTTCGTATCCATAGAAAAAATTTGATAACTTACCGTGAGGAGAAGTTGGAAGCATTATCAACAACGATCTTGTGTGGGATGCCAAATCTCACGATGATATTTTCTTTGATGAAGTTGCAAACAACTTCAGAGGTGGCATTCTTAACAGGTATGGCCTCTACCCATTTGGTGAAGTAATATGTTGCTGTTAGGACATAACTATGTCTGACACTTGATTGGGGATGTAGTGCTCTGATAAAGTCAATTCCCCATTACCTTAATGGTTCGTCAATAATGACGGGCCTGAGGGGAAAAGCAGCCAATTTTGGTTTGCCAAAAAACTATTGGCAGAGCTCACATTTTGCTACCTAGGTGGCTATATCCTGAAATAGCATTGGCCAATAGTACCTAGCCCGAATGATCTTATGTGCTGTTACAGATGAGGAGAAGTGACCGCCGCAGGCCGAGTCATGAAAACTTTCAAGCAATTTGATCTATTGTGGTTTGTCAACGCATCACAAGAAGATGCCATCAATCCCACGCTTGTATAAACTGTCATCCCATATGACATATCTAGCTGCCTTGAGTTTTACAGTCCACTTCTCCTTTGAAGTTAGATGAGCTGGACACTCACCGTAAGTGAGAAAGAAAGTGATGTCTGAATACCATTCATCGCTGGTCACAACAAATAGAACCATAGGTAGAGAATCATACTTTCTTAAGCTGACCTTGCTCTCCGTCGATGTGATCAAATTTCTCTTTAGGGACCTCTAAATCTTTGTTTTCAGCCATAAGCTGACATAGGCCCTTGCCTCTTACCAGCTTGGTTGGTTTGATGTCTAGATCATACTCTTGGACCTTTGCGATCCAATTCCCTCGTAAGCTTCCTAACTCCTATTGAGTTAGGATAGACTTAACTGCCGTGTCAGGAACCAGCACTACCGTATGAGAGTTTAGGATGTAGTACCGGAAGTTCTTGACTGCTTTGACTACTGCGAAGGCATGTTTTTCTAACTGAGACATCTTCAATTCATGAAGCTTGAGAGGGGAGCTCATGAACGTGATTGGAGATTCAACATCCTCAGAGTTTTTCTGCATTAAGATGGCTGATACAGTATGTGCAGATGCATAACTGTACATGATAAAATCCTTGGAGAAGTCAGGACATACCAAGACAGGTGCATGAGCAATGGAGGCTTTTATATCCTTGAATGATGTCTTTCCTTCTTCGCTCCACTGGAATGTTTACGACCCTTTCATCATATTTGATATGTGACGAGTCTTTTCAGTGAAGTTGGGAACAAAGCGTCTAAGAAAATTCACCTTTCTGAAGAAGGAGTGAACACCGGTCTTGCTTGTGGGTAAGGTAAGGCTCTGAATAGCCTTAACCCTTTCGAAATCTATCTTTGTTCCTTCCTTGTTGACAATGTGTCCCAGCAACTTTCCTTCGGTGACCCTGAAAATAGACTTTTTTAGATTTAGGGAAATCCCGTGTTCTCGGCATCTAATCAATACTTGCTCCAAATGATCACAATGATCACTTCACTTTTTTGAGAACATAGTTAAGTCATCCAAATAAACTATGATGACCTTTCCCATCATACCTTTGAATGTGAAGTCCATCACTCGCTGAAAGGTGGCACCAGCATTGGTCAAGCCAAAAGGCATCCTGTTGTAGGTGAATGTGCCCCAGGGAGTAGTGAATGTTGTTTTGAATTGGTCTTCAGGTGAGACTTCAATCTGATTATAGCCCAAAAAACCATCAAGCATGGAAAACATCTCTGAACCGGTTACTGCCTACAGAACTTGATCCATTATGGGGAGTGGATAATTTTCCTTCAAGGACGCCTGATTCAGATTGCGAAAATCTACGCATATGTGTATCTCACCATTCTTCTTTCACGTATGGGCATGATGTTCGCCGACCCAGGTACTGTGATGGATAGGAAAGATGATTCTCACATCTAGCATTTTCTGTATTTCCACCTGGATGGTACCCGAGATCTTGGGATTGTAATGCCTCTATTTCTGGCGAAAGGGTTTGACATCATCCTTTAACGGGATGTCATGTTGAACGTCCTTAGGCTTGAAAGACTTTAGATCAGCATAAGACCATGATGATACGTCCATATATTTCTTCAGCAATTTGAAAAACTTCCACTTTTCTTCAAGTGTAAAACATTTCCTAATGTTCACAAAATGCGGATGTTCTACAGTACCCAGGTTGACAGATTCGGTCTCTAGAGAGGAGTTAGGATCATCTTGTCACTTCTTCTTGACAAAATGATCATGTTTGTCAAACAATCATTCCAGAGAGACTAAACCCTTCGAAATTTTATTTCCCTTGAGCTGACATATGCCATCGCCTTCTTTTGATTGGTTTGCTTGACCAGTGACAGATTCACGGCATGTAGAAGTAGATCCCTCAAAATGAAGCTCATTGAAATTATCATCTTTTTCTAGAAAAGCAACAAGCTGATTGTCATCGTTGAATACCTGCCAGTGCTGAGAATTGTCTGGCACACTTGGGCGAAAGACTACCTCAATGGTATATGTGTCTGTTTTCAACCCTGGGTGAGGGAGCATAAGAGACACTGAGATGGCCAATGAATCAGCCATGTCATTTTGAGCTCTTGGAACAGCTTTTATTGAGAAAGCGTCAAATTCCTCAATGTTGTCCCATACTGCATTACGGTAGTGCCTGAGCCTGTCATTTTGCACTTGATACACCCCTTTTACCTAGTTGATGATCAATTGGCATCACCATGTGCTTTTAGATTCTTGATTCCTCTTTCCTTTGCAGCTTACATACCGAGTAACAAAGATTCATACTCAGAAGTATTTTTTGTATTGAAAAACTACAATTTGAAAGAAAGAGGGAAAATCTCTTCTTCAGGAGATATCAGGATGGCTCCAGCACCACATCCACTTGTTGCACAACTGCCATCAAACTGCAGTGTCCATATCTTGTTAAAGTCCTCCTCCTAGATGAGAACGTCCATTTTATCAGACTCAGTGGATAAGAAGTAGTTCCCCATCCCTGATGATTCGAAGAGAATTTGGGCTTTGGGGTCATCATAGTTGGTGACTAGGTACTTCTTTTGTGATTCAGGCTCCAAAGTCTGCATTACTCCTTTGACGGGAATTCTGGATTTGGACCAGTCCATATGAATCTCTCCACCAACTTCTCTATGCAAAAGGTTCTCCCTAGTAGAATTCCATATGCTTCTAGGATATCAGCAACGAGGATGGTCATCTTTACCCTTTTCTCTGGAAACGCTGCAAATGCGAACTGTGCGTCTTTGATCTGACCAATTAATGGAACTTGTTTGGTTTCCATGGAGTAACATCTACCGAAAGGCTTGGTAAGGGTGAGGCCTAAAGCATGAGTGACCTTTGCCGGCATGACATTATCAGAAGCCCTAGAATCAATTATGCAGTTGCTTAGTTTGTGACCATTGATTAGGAGGGAGAGATAAAAAGGTTCAATTTTTCCTGACGCAGAAGTCGAGGCAACATTTATGCGAGATGTAGGAGGAGTGGAAAGGATTCCTTTTGGGGAGACAGGAGAGGGGATGGCAGCTTGGTTTCAGATATATTCGGTTAATCTTACAAGCTGCTCAGGGTTAGACTGAAGATACTCAGCTTCAGACATTTGAATCTTGGTCTTTTTAGTTTGATCGACTATGTCGAATGTGACCAAGGGTTGCATTGATGAAGGAATGAGTCCCTCATTTCATGATGGTAGGGTAGGGTTACTGGTCTTTATGGAAATAGAAGAAGGCTGATTTGGAGGAGAGATGGGAGGAAAATATTTCTTCGTAAAAGGTTTAATAGGAGGTTGAGCAGGGAGAGGATTACCTCTTTTAGCAATGGTTGGAGGCATGTTCCACACAACCTTCTCCTTTTGTATTCATGGAAGCAACTTCTACTTCTTTTCCTTGTGAGCATGGGTGAAAATAACATATGACTGTCTACTTGCATACCCTTGGGTACCCTCCTCTTCATCAGATTCCTCATCTTCAAATTCCATATACCCGATTGTAGAGTTTCCAGTCGGTTCACTGACATCTTGATCATCTTCACCTTGTGACGAAGGTTCTTCATAAATTTTCTCATCTTCTTCAATCTCGACCAAGGCATTAATTGGAGGGGCCTCAAGTGCTAACCTTGGAGCAGCAGTAGGAAAATGCAACCTTTGTGGGGCATTATTGGGAGTTAAGTTCCTCCGTGGGATATCTCATTATGGATTGGTAGACAAAGCTTGAGATAATTGCTTCTTTAATGCGAGCAAGTCGTTTTCCATCTTCTGGAATGTTAGATCTGATGAAGTGGCTTGAGAAGGAGTTGAAGCCTTAGGTTTGGATGACTCTCATTTTAACTCACCAGATATAAGCAGGTTGTCTTCTATCCAAATGGCCACAACTTGAGTGAGGACCAAGGTGGTGATTTGTTCTTGTAAGAGTAAGAAACTTACTCTTGAGCTCATGGTGTTCACAAAGAAACACTTTTGATTTTCTGGTGTTGGCAACATGGCAGGTGGCACACGGTTAATCAGCGAATTGAAACGGGTGATAAAATCATACATGGTTTCATTGGCCTCCTTCTTCAAGTGAGTAATATTTGACAGTAATGCAAATGTGTCTTCTGAAGGCTTATACCTGTCTTCAAATGCAGTTCGTAATGTGGTCCAACTGGTGATAGATCTGGCTGGCAAAGTGTTGGAACCACTCTGCTGCAGATCCTTGCAAGGTCTCTAGAAAGAGGTGTACTGACACATCTTCATGGGTCACATCTAGGATGCTGCATGACATAATGAATGCAAATATATGTGAATCCGTGCTTTGATTTACACTCCCATAAAATCTTTTGAAATTCTTACGATTTCCATGAGGGAGTGCATGAACATGGATGCGGCAATGCAAGAGAGCCCATAGCGTTTCCCCATGGTACTGCCATTTGAAAAGCTAGAAAGAGGATGTGAGCTAGGAGTACAGTTCCGCTTAGCAGCAGAGCACTGCAAATTGATGTGGAAGCCCCTTGTGAAAACCGGTTCTTTCGTGGAGGCGAGGCACTTCTGGCTGACTGATCAGCTGAACTCAGTGATGTGAAGCGTGCTGGTGTAATACTGAAGTTGTGCCTTTGAAGTAGATCAAAAATAGGATCAACTTCTCCACGAGCTCTCCTGCTACGGGTAAATGGCTCACCCATCCAGTGTATCTGTTCAGATTTGTAATGATTTTAGAGCAGATTTATAAAAACTCTTTTTGTTTGTACTTGCTGATTTTTCTTATTTTTCTGACAAAAATCAGCAGCATGTACTTTTCTAAATATTTAATTTTATCCCTCTTTTGAAAACTGATTGCAGTTTAATGACAAATATTAGCGAGGATAAAATGATGGTTAACTTAGTAAGCTGATTTTCGGATCTTAGATTTGATTTTTTTTTGCAAGGGTTTGAAAATATTTGTAAAACTATCAGAATCTCAGATCTATGAAAATACATAGATTTTTATAAAAACTCAGTGAACTAAAGATTTCTAACTGGTCTAGATCTATGGATCTCTTAAGAAAATTTTCAGTTTGGATCACTTTTGCAAAAAAAATGGATTTTAAACAAAGAGTTAAGATTTGCAAACAGGTAGTGATTTTTTACAGTTTTATCTATTTTCTTAGTCTCCCCATCAGCTTTAAAAATTGTTGGTGTCTTTTAGCTTACATAACACTCACATAGATCTGGTTCTTTCCCTAGTAGAGTCACCAAAAACTGTTGGTCCGAAAATCTGTCGGGTGGGCAGATCTATGGATAGACAGGCCAATAGTGTGCAGGGCATAGCCCCTCTTTGAGACAGCAAAGTGAAACTGGTTTATTGCTATTCTACCAGCAGGAATATGTGTAAGTCTTACAGTATTCTGCCTTCAGGGGGGTTTTGGGATCTCATCCCAGTAGAGTTAGTTCTAACGAAGAACATAAAGGAATGAAGGAAGGAATAAAAGAAAGATGGATCTGAAGGGAGAAAAGAAATGAATTCCAAAGTAGAAAGGTCAGAGGGTTTATGTTTTGGGCTGGTAGTAAACAGAGCCAAACTTACTCACATAAACAAACAAAGCAATACTGATAAACAAATGACAAAAGCATAGTTGAATCCAACAGAATAAGCATGCAGATCTAACTTAAGAAAGATCTAACACATAACACAGGAATTCAACACAAAGTCTCAATTTTTTGTATTAATATGTTGTTCTGTTACAAGAAAGCTCAAAGTCTTTCTCTCCTCACTTCTATTTTTCATAAAAAAATTCTCATTCTTGAATACTACAAGTATCCAAGTATTTATAGAAGGAGAAGGAGAAAGAAGACAAAAAGGAGCCAACCACTACTTATTTACAAAATATCTAAAAGTCAAATGTTGACTTTGGGGCAATTTGGTGGATGACAACATCCCATGGTGCAACATGGATGATGTCATCATTTGTGCCAACATACTTTTAAATACTTTTACAAAAATGGGATTTATCCTAGGAGGAAGGAGCCTATTCATCATCATCCCTTGGCTTGAAAGGAGTGTTCTGCTTCTACTCAGGAGAGGTAATGTGAAACTGAGCTCGATACTCCATGAACTTGCTGACCATCACTTGAAGTTGATCCTGAGTGGGACCCTTGGTGTGATCCCCGATGACTTCACAAGTTTCTCATTCATCTCTGAGTCTTTCTAGGAGTTTGAAGTATTCGTTTCCTACCTCCATCAGGTATCTAACAAAGTCATGGTAGGCCAGAAGGTTGTTGATAGATTCTACATCAAAAGTGGCATTTGATGCTAAACCTTGCGATGTGATTCCCTTGAAAAGATGAATAGTATCATCTACTTTCCTCAAGGCATATGATGCATTGAGCAACTCTGGAGACATTCTTAAGATGATCTACTCCATTTGATGCATGGCATCTAGGGCTTCCTCCTTGATTTTGTCTATCCTTTCCAAGACAAACTCCATTTGGTATACCCAATAGTCTAAAGTAGCAAGTACTTAGTTGGGTGCTCGCAGGTGATCAAAGATGCCAAATTTCACCAAGTCATCAACTGGGTAATCAAGCATATTCTGGAATGTCTTGCGTTGCAACCTGGCATGGTCCAACTCTTCGGAGATAGGTCTTGCTATTTCTTGGAGTTCCTTGTTTGCTTGATCTATATTTTGATAGAGCTTTGTGAAATTTGTAATCACTTCCTCACTATCTTTGAGGATGTGCTCTCTTCAGGCAGACACTATTGTACCTTGCTCGTCGATCTTGGCATACTCATTTATCTTCTCCTGACTAAGAACTTTGGGAGGATCGGAAAAATTAATAGGAGGGGCATTTCCCATCTTTTGCAAGGCTTGCAGAAGATGCTTATTTTTCTCTTTTAATATTCTCTTCTCTTCCTTTGCTTCTTGAAGCTTCTTGCAAAGGGCATCCAATGCGGATAAGGCCTCTCCTTGCAAGTTCTTTGATGATGTTCCCATTGTGACCTAAGTCACTGTAAAATCTGTAGGAGACAAATCTTCTTTCTTCTTTGTGAGATCAGGGTACATGATCTCCATAACCCTTTCACCTGAAGCACTTTGAGAGAAGTGGGTTATAGGCTTTTTCTTCTTAGGTCCTTTAGCTAGAATAAAAAAGAATTCCATAGGTGTAATAGGGACTTTCCTCTTATGGTGGCTCAGGAGTTTGAAGATCCATTCTAGACTTACGGGAGTGGGACCAGAGGACGTAGAGGAAATAGGGGTGGAAGAAGGAGCAACTATAGTGGACACAAGGAAATGTGTCTATACACTTGGTGGTGGCATTGAGAAAGAAACCAACACTCCAACACTCACGGGGTTAGGAGTCACTGTAAGAGAGGGAATCGTGGGGGCAGAAGGGATCTGTGAGATGAGGGAAGAAATGTTTTAGGACATATCCACGAGGGAAGAGAAGATGGAGGAAGAGGGAGGGAGAACGATAGAAGATGGGAGAGAAGACACAACCAAAGGAGTGGTTGGTTGAGTGACACGAGGAGGGAAAGGAGGAGTGAGAGAGGGAATGGTTGATACTTCGATAGTTTTAGATGTGACAACATCTTGACTGGATGTGTCTGTTGGAGCACTAGCCACTTTTTCTCTTCTTGGGGACACTAAGTCCACAACTTGTTCCTCGGCGGTGGTAGGAGGGATCTTAGGAACTTTCTGCTGAGCAGTGCTTGTTTCTCCTACTTTATCCTTTCCTTTGCCCTCAGGAAAATATTCTGGCTTGGATGGTGCATTAACAAAGGGAGACATGGTAAAGTATACCCCAAGGTAAATGATACCATTTTTCTTGCACTAATGCTTAGTGCATTGCAGATTACCCTTGACCCTTTCCTCTATAGTATGTGGGCCCTTATTTCTATCAATTTCAGCAAACGGCCAATTGTCCCCATCCGTGTCTAGATAAACTTGATCAACTTCTTGATCAGTTTCTTGGAAACCCTTTAGGACGATAGCCACACCATATGTAATGATCTCTACCAGGGCTAGTCGGGAGTGATCCTTTCGTCTGAGCTCAACTTCATGATATAGGTCGATGTAGATATCTTCGATCTGAGGGCCATGAATTAGATCAATCTTTTCCCTTGGAAGGTAATCACGAGGATCAAAGGCTGGTCTTGCCGGGAAATTATGCTTCAAATTGACTAATTCAAGCTCTGCAAACATCTCCCAGTCTTTTCTCTGTGAAGTGCAGGTGTACCTACCCACCATGAGGGGGAATGGAGTTCCACCCTTCTTCCTTTTTAAACATTTCTCATGGTATGTGATGAGCTGCCTAGACAGCTCGAACAGGATCAGTTTGGGTCCTGCATACCTTGGCAATTTTTTGGGCTCTCCTAAGAAGTTAGTAGCTCTGAGATAGGTAAAAGTGGGGAATTGCGTGAATAATGCTCCCCACTTCTCTGTGGTGGTGACCACGTACTTGGTCATCTGATTGTAAGTCATGTTGGGCCTCAAGAGGTAGATGATGCCATAGAAGAAGACATCGTTGATTTTACTGAATTGGGCTACGTTGTTCTCTAGTCTTAACTCTGGATAGTACTCGTATATTTTGACCTAGGGCCATACCCCATACCGATTCAATGCTGGGTAGTCCCTCTTTGAGGTAGTAGCATATACTACATAAGAGTTCATATAGAACCTCCCAGTTGTTTAAAGTTGTTGAAGGTTCTCTAAGATTGTGCTACTGATAATCTTTCCCCATTCAAAACACTTATATGGAACATTTTTATTCATTGTTTCTAAATACGTGAGCATCCACTTGTGAAAGTAATGGTCATCAGGGAGCCCAAACACCCTTCTCAGGAAGGTGATTGTGTCACTCATCTCCTCTAAAAATTCATTACGATGAATGACTTGTGGCCACCTGCTTATCAACTTCTTATTCTTGAGGTACACCTCATTCATTAACTACATACATTTGTATTCATTTTCAGTCCATGTCTTCATGGAGTCCTCCTGGCTCACTGCTAAAAAATGTCATTGGTGAGGGATACCCAACATGATCTCAAAATGTCAGGCCATGAGGTTGATTATCACCTTTCCCTTCTCATTTTTGACACATCTTGTGTCCTTATTGTAACAACGGCCCACCAACATCATAAACTCATTGTTGATTGTGCTTACTGGGATCCCTACAGTAAAGTGTAGACCACTGCCAATAATTTTATCCATCCATGGGCTGCCTGTGACCTTCTTGGTTCTAGCCCAGAAGTCTTCCATGTCAATGTGCCCGAGTTCTAAATCTCTGATATCAAGATCACACTCTGCAAGAGATTCAGGCATCCTGACCCTTTGGTATTTATATTTCATTTCTTGCTTTGTTAGCTTGGCTTTACCCTTGTAATTAGTTGGCTTCTTACTCAATGAAGACATGTGTGGATCTGAGTTTAGCTGTTGATATGCAAGAAGAATCAAGGAATTCCATCACAGAAGATCCATGTAAGCCATTAAGTCGGCCATAAAATCTTACAGAATGAAAAGTTAGCAATTTATGAGCCTCTGGGTGCAAGGCGTAGCTTTACTATAGGATGCAGGGACTTAGAAAAGTGAGGCACACTTTGGGAAAGTGTTTCATGGGAAAAATTAGCACTAGAAGGGGCACGGGGCATGAAAAGGCTACACACAATATTCAAATGTTGGTGTCAAGGGATGTGCACTTACGCAATTGGAATTCTTTTAGTGGGGCACATATATGACTGGTGTTACAAATTTTTATGGTGCACCAAGGCGTGGATGCAAAATATGCAACATCAAGGTGACGTTTGCCAAGGGGTTAAGCTTGCGCGGTATGGGAAGGGTTTACATAGCATGAAGTGTTGTTGCTACTATAGGTGTGCTTGTGCTTGTGCCTTAAGAGTCTTGTAATTTTATACAAGGTGCGGGAAAAGGCTTATGTTGCACGAGTTCGCAGTGTGCTATTTCATAGTGCACCTTGGCACGACTGTTTTTGATACAACATGACTAAATGGTGCACCAAAGGGGCATGAATGTGTTTAGCGCAACACGTATAAAAATTGTGTTGGTTCACAACGGGCCGATTCTCTTCATTTTGTGTTTTTTTTAACTCTCTCAGCTCATATTTTGATAGCAAGCGGTTAAGCTTGGAAAAGAAAGGGACTGAGGAGAAAAGGGGCAGGGGTCCATTATGAGGTAGAGCCTTCTAGATTAGTAGATCTAGAAGGAGAGTGGAAAAAAAAAGCCTTGTAGGTGGGTTTTACAAAATGGGTTGGGATTGTGTTATCTTCTTAGGTTCATTGTTTATTATCAACCATCCTAATCACCTAAACCAAAATAAACACCACAACAAATCCACAAGAAGGGAAAGGGCCACTTACCAAGAATATATAATGATAAAGGAGATGATGTGGGGTCCACCAATGTGACAAATGGCAACATGTGGGGCTGACAGGAACGCTGACAAGCACAGAGGAATAACTTTTCACGTTTTTTCCATTGTGAAAATGACAGATCAGACACGCCTATATATAGAAAAAGGTGCAATAAATGTGCCACCAAATTTTTCCTATAGTGCACCTAAGTGGATGTCGACACGACGGGATTTGTACAATGACACAGCTTTGAGAGTGTCGACACTACGTTTTTAGTGCCCACAGTGCACTTTAGAGAGTGATAACAAGATGGTGCTTGCACCTTGGTGCACTTTTGAAAGGCGCAACATTTGGAGTGTTGACACTCCCTAGAATGTGCCAAAGGAATAGAGGGGCGTACAGTTTTGGTTGATGTAACATGAATGAAAACTGTGCACCTAACCTCAAAAAGGTTGAAAATGACCAAGTTCTAAAAACTAGATATTTTTGAAAAGGGATTTTATGCCATTCTGAACGTTAAGAGACCCCAACGGGGGACCAAAATGGAAATTTTGGTATGGTTACCTGTAAAATTTCCCTTGTCAATTTTACAGGATAACACGTAGCACGATATCTACATGTATCAAGAGCTATAGCAGATAGCTCTGCATAGATGTAGTAGAATCCTACCCTCTAACTTAAGAAAAAGAACACGCTTTCACTTGCAACCACTAAAAATTAAGAATGTTAGTAATTTATGAGCCTCTGTGGTGCAAGGCGGTAGCTTTACTACATGCTTAGGGACTTAAAAAGTGAGGCGCACTTTGGGAAGTTGCTGGGAAATATTAGTGCCTCAAAGGGTGCGGGGCACAAAAAGGCTACACACAACATTCAGATGTTGATGTCAAGAGATGTGCGCTTGCGCCATTGAAATTATTTTAGTGGGGTGCAGATAGGATTGGTGTAATAGAGTATTATTTTGTGCCAAGGTGTAGATGCAAAATATGTAACACCAAAGTGAGGTGTGCCAAGGGGTTAAGCTTTGCACAACGTGGGAAGGGTTTACATAGCATGAAGTGTTGTTGCTACTATAGGTGCACTTGCGCCTGCACTTTAGGAATTTTTGTAGTGTTTTACAAGGCGCGGGAAAGGCTTCTTTTGCGCAAGTTCACAGTGTGCCTTGGCACGACTGTTTTTGATGCAGCATGATTGAATGGCGCACAAAAGGGGTACGACTGTGTTTAGTGCAACACGTATGATAATTGTGTTGTTTGGAAGACAACGGGCCAATTCTCTTCATTTTGTGGTTTTTAACTCTCTCAGCTCAGATTTTGATAGCAAGGGGTTAACCTCGGCAAAGTAGGGGACAGAGGAGGAAATGGGCAGGGGTCCATTCTAAGGTAGAGCCTTCCAGATTAGTAGATCTGGAAGGAGAGTGAAAAACGGCTTGCATGTGGGTAAGGTAAAATGGGTTGGATTTGTGTTATCTTCTTAGGTTCATTTTTTATTATCAACAATCCTAATCACCTAATCATAAAAACCACAACAAATCCACAAGAAGGGGAAGGGCCACTTACAAGGAATATATAATGATAAAGGAGATGATGCGGGGTCCACGAACATGACAAATGGAAACACGTGGGGCTGACAGGAACGTTGACAAGCACAGACGAATAACTTTTCACATTTTTTCAATTGTGAAAATGACAGGTCAGACACGCCTATATATAGCAAAAGGTGTAATAAATGCGCCACCAACTTTTTCCTATGGCACACCTGAGTGGATGTCGACATGAAGGGATTTGCACCTTGGCGCAGATTTGGGAGTGTCAACACTACATTTTTAGTGCCCATAGCGCATTTTATAAAGTGATAACAAGATGGTGCTTGTGCCTTGGCACACCTTTGAGAGGTGTAACATTTGGAGTGTTAACACTCCCTAGAATGTGCCAAAGGAAAAGAGGGGCACAGTTTTGGTTGATGTAACGTGAATGAAAACTACACCTAACCTCAAAAAGGTTGAAAATGACCAAGTTCTAAAAACTAGCTTTTCCGAAAAGGGATTTTATGCCATTCTGAACGTTAAGAGACCCCAACGGGGGACCAAAATGGAAATTTTGGTATGTTTACCTGTAAAATTTCCCTTGTCAATTTTATAGGATAACACGTAGCATGATATCTACATGTATCAAGAGCTATAGCAGATAGCTCTGCATAGATGTAGTAGAATCCTACACCTCTAACGTAAGAAAAAGAACAAGCTTCACTTGCACCATAAAATAAGATATGTTAGTAAATTTCACCGTGTGACAGGTGTGTTGTCACAATTTTGACAATGACGTAGGAATTAAAAGATAGTGGCTAGCCCCTTTTTAGTTTTTATTCCATGTGGCAGATGTAAGGACAACTATGATTTTGAATCATAGGTAGATAATAGGATGACCTCGTAATGTGTCCTTATATGACAGAACTTTTTTGGAATCTTTGATATGTTTTGACAACCCCCTTTTTGTAATTGTATTGGCTAACAATGCTTTATGAATTTGTATAAGTTTCTTCATAAATTAATCCGCCACATGAGAGATTGATTTCAAAAGAACTTTGGAAATTAGAATTGTACAATGTTATTATATGTTTTTAATACGAACTATGTTTCTTTTTTATTGTTTATGTAAATGTTGCTTAAATTTACTTTATTTTTTTCTTTAAAATATTTACGTTTCTAATTTGTTGCAAATGTAAAATAAATCAATTAACAAATATAAAAGACAAATGTCTCCTTAATTCAATCTAAATTTGAAAACAAAATATAAAAAACAAATCAGATAATTAAAACAATGACATTGTTCAAATGGCAAAGGATCAATTAAAGACAAACAATGACATTGTTCAAATGGCAAAGGATCAATTAAAGACAAATATAATATTGCATTTAATGAAAGTTGTAATCTCTGAATGAAATACATCAATATTTAAATTTATTGAAAGTTTCTTAAATTTACTTGATTTTATTTATTTTAAATATTTATGTTTCTAATTTGTTGAAAATGTAAAATAAATCAATTAACAGATATAAAAGACAAATGTGTACTTATTTATATTTGAAAACCAAATATAAAATGCAAATGGGATAATTGAAACATATAATGACATTGCTCCAATAGAAAAGTTGAAATCTAGGTGATTTGGAACAGTCCAAGAGTAACGCTTTCATTTGTGTCATGGAAATCAACTGTAGCATGATCTGTTGATGTGTCTCAATCCCTTGGGTCAAGAAGAATATTACTAACTCCTCTTCTTTCTACTAGTGAATTCCACAATGCTAGTGCTCTATCATATGGAAAAGACTCCACTAAGTAACGTGAAACATACAATCTGAGACAACTTTCTAGATTCCTATCCAATATGTTTCGAACTTTGGACTTTAAAAAGGAAAATACACTAAAAACCCTTTCATCTTCCACTAAACCCAAAATCATTGTTTGGCAGAGATCATATAGCTTAATATACTCGCTCAAATCTTCACTTAAAGTAATACTATAACAGATATCCTTCCAAATCCTTTTCATGGAACTATAATCTCTGTCAGTTTTGTAGAAGTTGAACTTGTCGTACCATAGTATTAGCAAAATCCATTGAATGTGAACTAAGTAGTTTTCTTTTCAAAATACCTTCTAAAGATACTTCATTTATCTCTTCAGTCTTAGATAAATGATAAGTTAGATCACCAATGTTTTTTCATAAATAAAGGATTGATAGATGTGTATGGTGTGCCCACCTGAAAATTTCTAAAATTGTGGATTTAAAACTCCCATCGCTTCAAGTATTTTATCATTTTTGAATCTTTCCGAGATCTCTTTAGCTAATGATTCAGAGGTCTTTGTCAACTTATTCCTAGTTTCCATTAATACTACATCATATAAATTTCATGTCAGTTGTACTTCTTCTATTTTTGAGTTAGCCATATAAACTCTTTTTTGGAATGTATGAAGTGGAATCTCTCTTCCATGTGTTGTTATACACAGATGATCATGTATATTATATTTTAAGAAGCACCTGGAATTTTTCAAATATGTCAATTCATTTCAGTTTTCAAAAGCAACACTGTGAAAAATCCCATCAGAAATATATCAAATTTCTAAACTCTAGAAAACACGTCTTCTGAGTCTTATGAAGTCTGTAATGTAGAAATAATGATCTTATGCATGCTTCGTTAAAATATTTATCTCCCTCAACATGGGAAAAATACCACATAGTGTGAGTAAAGTTTCTCTGTCAATTAGATGACACAATAGATCTTTAGCTTTATCTACATCCCTACGATATTTAAACATAAATCCTATCAGTGAAGGATATTCATCAAATATTCTACACGTAGGTTCATACATAGATATCCATCTGGTATCTACATATTTGAGAAAAAAATTTCCCTCTATCTGTCCAATAGAAAATTTTTGAAATTCTAAAAATCTCTTTGGACTGCTAGAATAATAGGCATGTAGATCACGTATCGATTCATCCACTTTAGCTACATTTTCAAATGTGCTCAGAATTTTGTAGGAAAGATTCATTTTGTGAACCATGCATTAGACAACAACCATATACAGAGCAATAGTTGTCTGAATTCTAACACACAAACCATTTATGGCTCCCTCCATTACAGCTACACCATCGGTTCCAACATAAAATAATTTAATTGTAATGGAAAATTCATCCATTCCAATGATATACTTCAGATTTGACACCACCAATTTATATATATATATATATAGAATTGTAATTCTCAGTCATTTTATGAATTGCTAAGAGGTGTGGAGTCCTTATTGTTAGGTTAATTAATTATGCATAGTATATATTTATTATTTAATTAATTATATTAATTAAATAATGTTGTTATATGGTTTTTAAACCATATTTGTCTTATTCCACAGTTATAAGATTATTTGTTGCATAGTTGTAACTTAATCATTTGTTTGTATTAATTTGATTGTTGCTTCCCGGATGTATTATGGAAGCTGTTGTATTTTTGGTTGTACCTGTGCAACCTCTATTTTGTCTGCACATGACTGTACAATACCTATAAGTATTGCAGTCCATCTATTGTAACCTGATTGATTCTGATTAATATAAACTTTAGGTTTCCATCCTTGTTTACATTTGGTACCAAAGCTAGTTGAAGCTCCTAACAGGTTGGAGAAAGTTTACAAAGGAAGGAGAATTCGTGGAAGAAGAAATATACAACACCGGAGAGCCAATGTTGCCTCCTGCAACTTCCCAAACCTCCTTGTAGTCTCACAACCTCCTGTGCATTCTCCAGGTAAACAAAAATCAAATTTTTTGCCTTGGTGTTATCTGCACCAGGTGAATTTGTTTCTAGAGCTTATACATATACAAGAATTTTATTTTAAATATAAAAAAAAATCAAATTTTCCCCATTTAGGGGTTTTGTCACTAAATTTGGTGATAGTGTTAGTTGTAAATAACACCTGTGGTACTGCCAAGCCTAGAGGACTCTATGCTAAATTTATCCTAGCTCTGCATTTGGAGGAAAATTTTTAGATCTTAAGCTTACATTGACAAGTCTTTTGCATTAGATCGGGGTAACTTTTGCCTCTCACCAAGTCCAGAGCCATTATATTCTCCTGTTGAAGCCGAGTTATCTTCTATTGGCAGGTTTGTACCTATTTCAATACAAAAAAATAGTGATCAAGTTTTACATTGGCGAATCGAGTTGGATCTCCATTGGTTGCACATTGTCATCAACAATACCTACATCCAAACGTCGAGCCGTCCATTGGGACTAAGAATACTTTGTCCACCGTGTTCAGTTTCAGGCCAAATTAGCTGTGGAGTGATTCGTCCTCCATAACGTAGACCCTACACCTATAAACAATCCACAATGGAACATATCCTGCCTGCAACCACAAAATCAGAACATTTAAAAGCATCAACAAATCAAAACTAAAGCGGTTGTACCTGCAAAACCGGTGGAAAGAAAATTAAAAAAATGAAGGCATATAACAAAGCGGCTCATAAGTGAAAAAAGGCAGTGGCTAAGGAAGGCTAAAGAATATAACACGATTCAGATCCTCATTTTGAGGAAAACCTAAGAGTTCCACGCAAGCTCCACGCAGGTCTCTTCTCAACCACGTCTCCCTCCACGTGGACTCCTCCTCTACCAGGTCGCATGTTGCAAAAGGTTAGTCCATTTTTGTTTAATACAAATTTACTTTACTTCGTTTCTATTGCAAGTGCTCATAAGAGGCGAAGTGGATAGACCAAAAGGCTTGCATGTGTGAGGTGTTAGGTTCAAACCCCACGCTCAATACAAATTTTTTCAATTTTGAAATTTGGAGGAAAACTGGTGGAATAGTCAAACCTGGAGGCAGATTTGGTGGAAAAATCACCACTAAACAGCTTAGTTACAGCTAAAGTGCCTTCTAAAAATTTAGCGAGAAAATCCCTAATTTAGGGTAAAATTTGTTTTCTCCTATTAAGCCTATTTTTTGATTTCGGGCAACATTTGCAAAAAGTAGACCATCCAAAAACTTCATCTTGGGCATTTTTTTAAAGGTTTCTAGAATTTTGGTTCATTTTGGGCTCCGGAGGCCACCAGGGCCCGCAAAACAAAAAAAAATTTCCTGCCATTCAATTTTTTCCAGTTTTTTGAATGTAATTGCATGTTGCATTATATTGTACTAATTTATAGGTTGCCATAGTCAACTGCAAACTTTGTAATTGCTCAGAAACTGGTAGAATTGTAATAAAAAATAGCTAAAAATTGGTTCTGTAACACTCACGAGATCCTAGATCTCATTCACAACATTTGGTATATACGGTGCCTTTGGGAAGCACTTACGGGTAAAGCCATTGCAACTACTACTACACTTAACGCCTAATATAGCTGCAACAACATCGTCTGGGCATCGACCCTTTAAATCGATGGGGAGTAATAAGGTCACAGTACACACACTATGAACCATCCCATCCGTCTGTGAACGATTGCATGACATAAATCCAGACTGAGAAATTATCCGAGTATATAGCAAATTTACACACGTATGAGGATATTTCTTTGAGCCAGTGTCAATAATCGCACAGACCCCATCAGTACTATCTTGGTACCATGTATTGAATTCTTTCATGTACGTTAATGCCTATTTCATGTACCATTGGGTATATAGAAAGGGTGAGCTTCTTCCACGTACCACCGAGTATATCAGAAGGGCGCGTATATAGAAAGGTTTGGTATATCAGACTGACGGTATATAGATTGGGAGACCTAATACCTGGAGTGATAAGAGCCAAACCTTGTCAGTGATCTCTACAAAATGGGCACCAATGCCCCACAAAAGTTTCTTCTGGATTCACAATTACTCAGAGGAAACAACTATGCTACATGGAAGACAAAAATCAAGACACAACTTGAGTTTGAAGAAATCTGGCCTGCTGTGAATGGTACTCTGACCAGATCAACTACTGATACAACACAACAATGGTAGTTTGATAAAGCAGATCAGAAGGCCAAACTCATCATCTTGTTTGAGTGTCCGATGATGTGCAACCCCACATTCGAGATGCCAAAACAACCAAAGAAGCGTGGGATAAGTTAAGCACAGTATACGAGGCCAAGAACAAGAATGTTATACTGAATTTGCAGAGTCAGTTACACACATTAAAGTTTAAGCAGAATGAAAAAATAG
Source organism: Taxus chinensis (assembly GCA_019776745.2). Taxonomy (NCBI): domain Eukaryota; kingdom Viridiplantae; phylum Streptophyta; class Pinopsida; order Cupressales; family Taxaceae; genus Taxus; species Taxus chinensis. The sequence goes on from CM034146.1 coordinate 93,574,806, forward strand.
AAGCTTTCTTAAGAAGAGTTACAGAATTGAGGGCTTCACTTCTAGCCCTAGGAGAACTAGTCATAGATGATGCTCTCATTCCCATTGTTCTGAGAGCACTCCCCTCTTCTTACCACATTTTTTTCACAACACTAAACGTGTCAGATACGACAGTTAGTTTTGACAAGCTGGTAAACCTACTGCAATAAGAGGAAGCAATGCACAATAAGGATGATGAAGAGGAGTAGGCACTATCTTCACATCAAAAATGGAAAGGAAAAGGTAAAGGAAAACCTAATTCCTATAAAAAAATCCTAAAATCAAAATTAGTATCAAGGGGATAGACAACAGAAGAAACAATGTCCAATCTGTAATAAGAGGACATAACCTACAAGATTGTTGGTATAATACTTACAAGAAAGGTTCATCAAGAAACTCTAGACCTCCACAACAATCTAATAAGGGACATTCTAACTACAATCAAGGGAAGAAAAAGGGGAACTAGAAAAGAAGACCCCACCAGTAAGGTAATATTGTTGAGCAACAAGAACAGTCAGACAATGAAGACTTCTTGTTCACTGCTTGATCAAGTGAACCATCCACATCATCTAGTGATGTTTGGTATGTTGATTCGGGGGCCACTCGACACATGACCGGCCACAGATACTGGTTTATTTCAATGAGAGACATGCCATTGAAAAATCATGTTTCACTGGGAAATGATTATTCATATACAGTTTAGGGGATTGAGAACATTTCTCTACCCCTTGGTTCATGTAAATGTAGACTATCGGATGTGTTATATGTCCCTAGGTTGACTAAAAATATTCTTTCAGTCAGTCAACTCCTATATTACAACCTAAAAAGTGACTTTGATAGTTAATCCGGCAAGAAAACGTGTTTGATTCGAGACAAATCAAGAGGCTCAAAAATAATTGCAAAAGCCTCCAATGTGGGATGCATGTTCCAACTTGATTTTGTTCACAGAGACGATCAAGCACTTGTGGCTAAGAACTCCACCTTAGCATAGTTGTGGCATTGGAGATTTGGTCATGTAAGTTTCAAATATTTTGAAACACTTTTCTGGCGTAATATGGTACATGGGCTACCATCTCTTCAGAAGGATACAGACAAGTGTCCTCACTGCCTAGCAGGAAAACAACACAGAGCTTTGTTCCAGAGGAGTACATTTTGAGCTCATGGTAAACATGAACTGGTTCATACTGATCTTTGCGGTCCGATGTAGCCCAGTCATTCTGGGTTCCAGTACTTCATTCAATGTGTTGATGATTATTCGAGAAAAATGTGGATTTTCTGTCTTTGCAAGAAAAGTGAAGCGTTTGAAACCTTCAAAAAGTTCAAAGTAGCAGTTGAGAACGAAACTAGTCATCACATCAGAACTCTCCACTCAGATCGAGGGGGGGAATTCACCAGTGATGAGTTCAGAGACTACCTACAAACTCACAGGATTTTTCGACAAATGCCTCCTCCACACACACTGCAACAAAATGGTGTTGTTGAGAGAAGAAATCATACTATCATAGAAATGGTGTGATGCATTATCGATGATTCCGGACTTGCAAAGACATTCTGGGCAGAAGCAACAAAGACAACAATTTATTTGTTGAATAGAGCACCCATTGTTGCTCTTGACGGAGTAACACCATAAGAAGCATGGTCAAAATGGAAACCATCTATTGCACACCTTAGAGTATTCAGGTACAAAGCAAGCATGCACATACCCAAACAAAATAGAAAGAAATTGGACATGAAGTCACAGAAACTCATCTTCATTGGGTATAATGAAGAGACTCTTGGGTATAGATTGATGGATCCTAAGACCAGAAAAGTCTACACCAGTAGAGATGTTGAGTTTTTTTAGAAGAAGGAAGTAGAGACTCCTCCTCCGAACTCACAAGATGTAGATTTTTCACCTATTGTAAAAATTAAAGTTGATGTTCCCTTCTGAAGATGAAAGTGATGATGGGGATGATGGTGTTGATCAGATATAACCACGACCCATGGGAATAGTTCAGTGTATGCCTAAATGGTGTACAAGTACATTACGAGATGTAAGAATGGATGCTCCACCGGATACATCCACCCCTAGACCACGGACTCATAGTAAAGAAAGAGAAGAAGTTAACTTTGCCTTGATGAGTAGAGTTATTGAATCAGATGAGCCCTCAACAGTCCAAGAATCCCTACAGTCAAAAGCTTGGAAACATGCCATGGATTCTGAATATCAATCAGTGATGAAGAATAACACTTGGCAACTTGTCGATCTTCCACCAAGGAAGAAACCCATTGGATGCAGATGGATATTTAAAACAAAGTACAAAGCAGATGGGACATTGGACAAGTATAAAGTGAGACTTGTAGCAAAGGGGTATGCACAAAAATAAGGTATTGACTATGAGGAGACATTTTCTCCCACAGCTAAGATCAAAATGATCAGGATGATATTTTCTCTAGCTGCTTAGTTTGGATGGAAAGTCCACCAAATGGACGTAAAAAGTGCCTTCCTAAATAGAGATTTACAGGAAGAAGTCTACATGACTCATCCTGAGGGATATGTAGTACCTAGTCAAGAAGCAAAGGTAGGTAGACTCAGGAAATCTTTGTATGGCCTTAAACAGGGGTTTCACTTGATTATTAGATGTTTCTTTGAAATATTGATGAAACAAATAGGGTAACGGGTGTAGGAAGAATACCTATTGAAATTTTGGTTGATGGGTTGTTGCGCGCGTATGATTACTGAATCCACAGTTGATTGTGAGAGCTTCATTTTAGCTAGGAGTAACTACTTGTAATAGAAAGCAAGACCACTAAAAAGAGTTAAAAAATATGTGCAGTGAACTGCCTAGCGTGTGCTAGATCTGGGAAGTGTGGTACTTCCTAGACAACTTACCAATCCATTGTTTGAAAAAAATTTAATGCGGGTAATAAAATAAATCCTATCGTAGTTGAAATGATTTGTGTATCTCATCCAAAATACAATAAGAAAGATCTAATCCAACAAGCTAAGTTAAAATCAAATTTGAAGGTCAAGCAACTGGTTCAAGGATCCTTGCAGGTCTGATAGAGGTCTCAAGTAGATCACAAGTGAATAAGGATGATGTGGAATTAGGTGGATAGGTCACTATTCTAGGTTGTATGGGCACATATAGAGACTGATGCTAGTTAAGGGTGACCAACGATGGTTGGGTGTAACTAGTTCCGGTTACTGTAAAATTCTGGGAATGCCACAGAATAAGTTTTGGGTCTCCTTTGTGATTGCACAAAGGACTTTGGTTTGTTGGAATGAGGTATTAGGTGGTTTGGGTGGTATTTGGCAAGGTTTTAATGGGGATATGGAGGGGTGAGTATTAATGGAGGTCTATGGGTGGTTAAGAGAACAAAGGGATGACAATATAGTAATGAAATGAAATGGACCAGAGGAATACAACATTCTACTTACTTGGATTCTGGTCTTGGATGCTTATGAGTGAGGGATGAAGATGTTGGTAAGAGATTGAAGACTGCAGATAATCACCAATCGTAGGAAAGCTTCTGCATGGGTTGTATGTGTATTCCTTTTTGCTTGGTTGAATCAAATCCTTGCTGGGGTGAGTGTTGGATGGTTATGCAGGAGAAAATTCTTGATCTTCTTCCTTGCATGCATGTTCTCACTGGAACTCATTCTCAGAAGATGTGATGTCTCTCAAGAATTTTCCAAATATTTTCCAACCTCCAAATTAAGGTTGTTTTAGGGATTAAAAGGTAACCGATGATGGTTCCGGCTTAACCAATGGTTAGGGGTAACCTATGTCGGTCAAGGTAGGATTTACTAAGTTTACTAAACTAGGTAGATCCCCTTGATTTTTTGGGATCTCATGTCGTCAACCCGCGGATTATACTAGAAGCTTCTGGTAAGCATGTGAGAATGTGGTTAGAGGGAATGTAGGCATTGATTTTTAGGGTTTTGGGTAAGTCTCATTTAGTTATGGACAACTCACTAAGAATAGGTCTTAGGGTGAGTTGGCTTGATGAGGTGTCTAGGTGAGGTGCATGTGTGGATATTTTCTAAATTAAGATATTTAAATAATAAATATGGTGAGGATAATGAATTAATTTAATTAGATTAATTAAATTAATATTAGTGGAGTGAAGGGGGCCATGGCTAGGTGAATGTGATGAAGGGTGTTTATTTGTCGAGGGACCAAAGAGGAGTGTGACCTAATTTTAGTGTCTACATTTTTTCCCTTTTTGTTACATAGCTTGTATTGGTAAGCGATGCTAACAAAAATAAGATGTGGTTGCCCCATGTGTGGGTGAAGGTGATCCCCTCAAACTAGGAACTGATGAGGTAGAAGGTAGAATCGGTGAATGGTTTGATAAAAGGTAAATGTGAGAAAGGGGAAGGTAGGGAACGGGGAAAAGGGGGTTAAAGGTCTACTCGGGTAATCTAGGTTATGGGTCAGGGTCAAAGGTAGTAACAATCAAATGCACTTACATGTATAAACTACAACACGCTACCGAATTGAAGAGCAGTCAAACTCTACATCGTCTAAGGTCGATAGGTTTATTCAAACAAGGTTGAAGTGATTCCGGTATCCAAGGTATAGGATATGGTGAGGAAACATGATGTAGGTTAGGTGCAGGAACGTTTAGGTATGTTCCGATACACCAAAGGTAGGGTCAGGATAAACGGTCATGGTAATAGGCTAGGTAAGGTCATTAAGTCAACAACACATGTAACAGTGCCACAAGGTATAGCAAACACATGAGGTCAAAGGTCACTAGAGATGGTCCAGGGCCAAAAAATCAAGGTCATGGCATGGGCAAGGCTGAGGAATGAGGAATATAAAGAGTCCCCAAAGGAGGACAAAGGGAGGTAGTAAATGATGAGGTCAGGAAAGGTGAGGTGGGGTCAATGAGTCGGGTAAAGGGTAGATGTGGAGAAAAAGGAGGGATAGGCGAGGTAATAGGGTAAAATGGTGGGTTTTGTGTAAGATAGGGTGACTGATGTTGATCAAGGGTAATCGATGCCAGTATAGGGCAATAGACCATGGTAAGGTAGGGCATGAGATTGATGCCAATGAAGGTGAACCAGTGTCAGTTAGGTCAGGATTGTTATACAAACAAAAAATACATGTTTTTTTATTCATTTATCATTTAGCAAATTGAGAAAATGACAAAAGAGAGAAAAAAGAGAGAAAAGTGTCTGGACAAAATGGAGCATTGAGTTGGCAGTGTGAATGACGAGTGATTGGTTGGTGAGAGGTGGGTCCATAGGATCGGTGTGTGTGATTCCATTGGTTAGAGACGCGGGTGGATATTTAGTGATGGCAGAGGCCGGAGAGCGATCAGGCGGGCCACTGGTGCAACAGCCAGACGTGCCACTGAGATGATGACAATATGATGAGGTAAAAGTCCAAATTTAGTTGTATTTGGTGAGATAGATTAGATTATTGGTAGAGTGTTGTTGTAGTCATTGTTTTGGGTGGGGGAAAAAATTAAATTTGGGAATGGGGAGGGAAATAAATGGGAGAGGAGGGGATGGGATGAGGTGCAAGGGAGGTTTAGGAAATTTTAGGTTAGCAAACAAGGAAAGGGGGGAAGTTTTTTGAGAAAGGGGGGTCTTGGGGATAGCGGGTTTTTTCTGCGACAGTGACTGGCATCAATCAAGTGTGACTAGCATTGGTAGTGTGTAATTGGTATCGGTCATGAAACAGGTGACTGATGTCGATTAAGGGGTGACCAGGGTCAGTGAAAGCTTACCAATATTGGTCAGGTTTTGGGGGATAAGGGGCCAAAGGTGCCATAGGTTGGGTGATTAAGATGGGTAGGGGGATGATGGTCAGGTGGTGGCCTTACAATAATAGGTGGTAGGTTTATAGGGCCAGTTGGCCACATCTCAGGCATAAATTGGGGCCTTACAGGCCTAGATACAGGCACAAGGGTAGGGGTCATAACCACATGCATTGGGACCGGGTCCCAGTTCACAGGAAGGAGCGGGACAGGGTCTCGCATGATAGGTACAAGGGCTGAGACCTATGGGACAACCATAGAACGTGCCTATATCCAGGTTATGGGACACCCTATGTGAGGCCAGATACTACCAGGACTAGCTGATGGTAGATGAGATAGACTTCCTATCCTATGGAGAGTACCGGGCACAACAGGTGTCGAGTGAGAAGACTAGATCCCACACTCACAGTTTAGAGAGCACAGGGGCCATCAAGCTCCAAGGCCGGATCAGGGAGAGGCCACCAATGCATGGATACTAGCTCCAAGTGAGGTGCCAACAGGGACTTAGCCGCCACCTATGATGGGTGGGGAGATGCTAGTAGGTCACCAGATAGGGGCCGAGGAGACAAAGGGTACATGCGATACAGAAATGGAGGATATCCACCAAGATGCCTAATATGGGGCTTTTGATATTTGATGTATGATAGTCATTTTTGTGATATATACCAGCCTGAATGCCGAGAGATAGTTGTATTTTTTATCACATACCAGCCTGTGTGCTGAAGATAGTGAGGATGTACGAGAGGTTTTGTATATTGTGAGCATATATTGGCCTGCATGCCGAAGAGATTTTGTATTGGTTTATTGTTTCAGTGTATATGATACCATCCTGCATACCGATGACATTTGGTATTGAGTATCGTCCTGCATGCCAATGATTTTGAGATGATGGACATGATGGGACATTCATGTATGTTGTATTGAGATACACACTTATTTATATGATGAGATACATGAGATTCTTGATTTGTTGATGTTTTGATATGGATGGAAATTAGTTGAGTTAGGATTGAGTCAGGTCATAGGCATGGATCGAGTCAGGTTTGGTTTAGGCGTGGATTGAGTCAGGTTTTTTTAGGCATGGATTGAGCTAGGTTTGTTTAGGCATGGTGGAGTCACGTTTGTTTAGGCATGGTTGTGTTTAAAGTAGTTGAATTTTTTATTCATTATTTTGTGAAATAAATATATGGGTCATATGTGAGATATGGTATAATACATGCATGATGATGGTAGAGAAATGTTAGTCATAATAAATGTATGTTGTGATGAGGATAAAAATATGAAGCAACTTGTTATATATGTGGTTTAATTTTCAAAGTTGGATATAAAAGAGAAACTAAGTAGGGTATGATGTAATGTGAGGAAGATGAAAGATGAATTGTTTAGGGTAGAGAGTGGCCGAGTTAACCTCCAACGGCCCCATGCCCTCGGAGTGCTACCTACATAGTCCTGACGGAAAAGGCATGACGCGATAGCAAAAATTCCCCTAAGGGGTGATGAATGTGGTTTTATGTTGATCCTCTAGGGCAAGCAGGATTTGGTTATAACTTGAAAATCCATCGATGAGTGATAGCATCTCATGACCAGCAGTAAGGTTGACCAGTTGGTCAATACCAGGTAAGGAGAAGTCATCTTTCGGGTAGGCTAGGTTGAGGTCACAGAAGTCCGTGTAAATGCGGATTTCCCCTGTCACTTTAGTGATAGGGACAATGTTAGAAATCCAATGACGATAATCAATGGGTGATATGAAGGAAATAGAAAGAAGGCATTGAATCTCTTCTTTAACGAGAAGGGCAATGTGAGGGTGCATGTTCCTCAGCTTTTGTTTGATGGGTTTGGCATCGAGAAAAATGAAGATATTGTGGACCACTATGGTGGGGTCAATATTGGGCGTGTACACATAAGACCAAGTGAAAGTGTTGTTGTGATATTTGAGAAAAGAAGTGATGGCTTCCTGTTTAGCAGCATCTAAAGATTGACCGATCTTTAGGATGTGCATGTTGATCTCGATAGTCGATTCATTCAACATGGTTTTCATCTCAGAGGGTAACAACCAATGAATATATGAGTCTTCTACACCAAGGTAGGTGAGTATGGATTCATCATCTTGACATTGGACAATGTTAATTGAAGGCGTATTGTCATCGATCATTTTAGGATATAGGAAGGGAAGAGAGGAAGGAGCCTCACCCTCGCGTTGATAAGTCAAAGGCCCCAATGAAATGGTGTTTATGAAAGAAAAAAAGAAAAGAAAAAGTTAGGAGGGATAGATTCTGGATCCATCGACTCCGTCAGCCAAGGTGGTGATGAAGGCAGAGTGGGTGAAGAAGGTGGAGAAGAGTTGATGTCCTTGATGAGTTCAATGCAATCCTATTTGGTAGGTGGTTCAGGAAATCCGATACCACTACAGTCGTTATGTTTGTGGGTGGTGCATGGAATAATGGTATGGAAGCCTTTCTCATAAAATCCAAAACCAAAACCCTTCCATGCACATCGGTGCAGGAAGGTGTGGGAAAAATGGTGATTGGTGAGAGACTGGAAGTCAATGGAAAATGGGTGGGTTTGTGATGGTGGTTCGGGCATGTAAGTGGTAATATCAAGTCCCCTATAGGTGAGATTGGTATGAAGGTGTGGAGAACCATAAAGGAGGCGCTCTCCTATGTAGTGATCATAGCAAGGATGTTGGTGAAGACTTCTGTACTCTTGTGGAGTAAGAAATGTGTTGATGCTATATAGGCAGTACTCCCCCAGAGTGAGGCGATGAAAAACACCTTCTAAGGGATCAGTGGTTGGTATGTAGGTAGCTGGAATGGATGATGTGTCAGAGGTCAATGCGGAGGTGGGGTTAACATATTGGGAGGCTGATGGGTCAGCTATGGAGGTTGTGGCAGTGGTAGGAATGGAGGAGGTATGTGTGCTTGAGGTAGCGACTATACTGGTAAGCAGAAGTGTAGGTGAAGTGGTGGTGGTCGCGGAGGTAGACGCCTTAATGGGTATGATCACATCATTGGGTTGGTAAAGCATGTTGCATGTTTTGAAAGGTGATGGATAAGCTGGGATAGTATATGTATGTCCTTCATGTTCAAACTTTACACATCAATGCAAAGTGGAAGGAACGCACCCCATGACACGAATCCCGGGTCTTCCAAGGAACAAGTTATATTGAAACTCCCCCTCCAAGATGTAGAATAATTCTGGGATAGTGCGCGGGCCCACGCAAATGTGGAGGATGACAGTGCCTAATGTAGAGGTGATAGCATCATTGAATGAACGCAACATGACAGAATGTTTATGTATGCAATATTTTGGTATGCGCATTTGAGCGAATGCATGGGATGAAATGATGTTAATGCTAACGCCCCCATCAATCATCATACGTTGCACCCGTATGTCATCAATGTGGACAAAGATGAAGAGGGCTGGGTATGGGTCATCATTTTGGTGTAGTGTGATCTCTTCCTCTGAGAAGCTAAGGGAGGCTACTTGGTGAGTAGAGTGCGGTATGGATAAAGGTGGTAATTTGGTGAGAGAGGCTACATGATGGGGTGTGATAATGGAGGCTATGGGTGTAGGGTCATTGGGTAAAACCTCAATAGATTGAAGAACCTCCATGAGAGCTTGACGATGGGATTCTAAGGTTTACACGAGGTCATATAAGGACATTTTGAGGGGAGATTGGTGTAATTGTTTGAGAATGGTGCGATGTGTGACTCTATTAGAAATGGGGTATGTGGGGCCGCAGATAGTGATTTTAGGTATGGGTGCAGATGGTATGTTGGGCATAGGATTGGTTGGTGGGTCAATTGCCTTTTCTTTACCTTTATCCTTTTGAGCATGGGTAGTAACATGGATCATGTTGATCTAAGGGGAGTTGGAAAATGGAGAAGGTGTAGGGTGAGTGGTATAATGACATGATAGGAAAAAACCTACTGGAGGAGAAAAACCGTGTGAGGTGAGCTGGGTGCAACGACATTTGGGTTGTGGTGTGGTAAGTTCTCTGATTTGAACCATGTTAATTTCAAATCTTGGAGGTGGTTCTAGGAGCTGTGGGGGTGGAGGTTTTGGTTGTTGAGTGGATAGTGTGGGAATGGGTGTTGGTGAGGCAGGGTCCTCATTGAGAAGGTCATCGTCGTCAAAGTTAGCTTCCAAAGGACACAACTGGATAAGGACGGTTTTCAAGGCCTTGTAGTTCTCCACATCATGCCCTGACACATGATGGTAGGGGAAAATTTTAGTGTCATCAAACCCTTTTGGCTTGGGTTTGAGGGGGTCATAAGCTCTGAGTGGCAGTAATGTGATGATAGAAGTCTTAAGGAGGTTGTTTAAGATTTTGGCATAGGACCCTACTAGTAGGTCGTAATGGGAAGTGAACGTGGGTTTGGGTGTAGGTGTGGTTGATTGATGAGGAATGGTCCTGGAATGAGGGGGAGTGGATTGAGCCATGGTTTTGGGTGCTGGAGTATTATTGGGTGTTGGTCATGTTTGTTTGGGTAGGGGTATGGTAGATGAGTGGCTAGGAGGGTGTGTGGTTGTTTTGACTATCTTATTGGAGGGTAGTGGAATTTATTTTTTGGGTTGCACCTTCTTGGGTAAAGATGATATGGGTGTACGAGGTATAGAAGGAAAATTAGATGGGGGAAGAGGATGAGTTACCCAGGGGGATAACAGAGGTGTTGTGAAGGTAAATGATGCAGGTCGTGCAAGGGGTGTGAGGGAAAGAGACTGAAGTGTAGTGGGTAGTGAAGAAGTTACAGAGAGCATTGGGGGTATGGGTGGTAGAGATGTTGTAGGTGCTGGTGTAAGTTGTATCAGGTGCCTGGGTAGGTTAGAGGTTTGCAAGGAAGGGATGGGCTGTCATGTTTTTGGTTTATTGATGGGTGGAGGTTTCTTAACCGTGTTGGAAAGCTAAGGTCCTAAGACAGACCAGACAGGTGCATGTGTGATTAACACAGAAAGGGTATGAGTTATATGGGTTTGGTTATTTTGTTTGGGTGCTGAATTAGGTGTGTTGTTGACTTTGGAGGATGTAGCTAAATCCAGTTTGATAGGTGGATGAGTAAGGCTGGTGGTTGGGGTGACCCCTAAAGTGGTAATAGGTTTATTCGAGGAAGATGTTGTAGGTGTGGGTTTGGGTTTAGATGTAGTTTGAGTTATGGGTAAGGGTGTATGTTGAACTATAATGGGTGTTGTGGAAGAAGTTGCAATAGAGGTGGGTGTGTTCGGTTCGATTGGTTGAAGTATTTTTGGGTAGATAGTGGAAGTATTAGCAAGTGATAGTTGCATCTGCGTTGAGACAGGAAGTAAAAGGCACCCCCAAAGTAAGGCCCTATCCACATAATCTAAGTGATCGGCCAAACATGGGAATGGTATGTCTACAGGTGGAGTTGAAGAGGACCTAATGAAAATTCTTGTAAAATGTGTCTTAGAGATGGGGAATTGGCTAGCTTCAGCTTCTGTGGATAAGAGATCCAAAAGTAGGTCTGTAGGATCTTGGGTAGCTGATGGAGAATGCTCACCAAGAGGCAAAGGTATCTCAACAGGGTCTTTGATAGGGGGAGGAGATGATGGGAACTCCTCTGTGGGTGGAGGAAGTAAATAAGTATCCTCTGGGGAATGAAGAATTATTGTGGATATCGATTCTCTAGGTGGAGAAGCCAAAGGTGAAATGGTCTTTATGTTAGCAGAAGACTCCTCCATAGGTGAGGAGGGAGGTGAAAGGTGTTCCTCTATGGGTGAAGGAATAGGGGATGTTAGTTCCGATGTGGAAGGAGGATTGTGGGATAGAATCTCCTCTATGGACAGAATAAGGGAAGCAACAGGTGCGTCACTAAAAATAGCGTGGACCTCACGGGTATGGGTATCATGAGTTGAGGCCTCACCATTTTGATCAGACGAAGGGGCATGATTAGGAAATGGTTTCTTGAAGATGTGAAGGTTTTGGTTGGTAGGTGCATTAGGATTATCCACAGTTAACTCACCTTTCTTGAGCATTTCTTGGACAATGTTTTTGAAAGTGATGTAATTTCCATCACTATGACCCTTCACAAGATGATAGTTACAAAATTCATGCTCTTTATACCATCCAGGCATGGGGCGAGCAAGATCAAAACCAGTGTGTGGTTTATGGGTGGAAGGATGATGGCCCCAGCTTTGATAAGCTTTTCTAAGACAGAAGAGTAAGGCTCCCCGATTGGGGTGTATTTCCATTGTTCTTGTCTGAATTGAAAAGTATGGATGGGTGAGATATTAGATGAGGGGGTAGCTTGATTTGACGGATGAGTTGGGCCTACCTTGAGTACCACTACATTAGCGGTGTCCTTAGCTTTTGAATAATTGTTTTGTGGTTTGGAAGAAGAAGAGGTATCATTCGACTTGAATGCCGAATTCTTATTGCATAATTGGATTTTCTTCTCTTCAATGGCCTAAATCTCTAGCTTTTTTGCCATGGTGAATGCTTCGTCGAATGTTTGGAAGGTTTGAACCTGCAAGGTTGGTGAGATATGTCTAGCAGTAGCCCATGTGAAGAGCTCAATGAGTTTTGCTTGTGGTAGTTAGAAGGTGAGCTGATTAATCAATCTACGCTAGCAAGTAACAAAATGTGTGATAGATTCATCCTCATACTGACGTGTGGAGTAGAGGTTGGTCATGGTAACCTTCTTGATGATTTTTGATGGAGAAATGATCCAAGAAGGCTTGGGCTACCTAATTAAATGAAAACATGGAGTTTCTAGGTAACCCACTATACCAATCTAATGCAGGTCTAGTCAGAGACATGGGAAAGGTTCTTGGGAGCAAAGCATCATCATGAGCGATTAGGTAGCACCTGTGTTTGAATGACAGTAAATGTTGTTGCGGTCTTCCTTGCTATTGAAATGATTGAATTTAGGCATCTACCAATGCATGGGGTATGGACGAATAGGAATGGATGGGTGGATAGGCTAGTTGTAAATCTCGTCATAGGTGAGAGTGTTGCAAGAGACGGAAACGAATGCCTCCAATGTCTGCATCTTATCCATCATTAATTTGATTAGGTCGTTAGTAGGTTGCGATGATTGGGTGCCTCTTGTAGCTTGAGAGGATTGGTTTTGGGCATATAATAGGGGTGGTACTCCAGTATATGGTGCTTCCGTGTAGGTTGATTGAGAAGAAGATAGTGAAATAGGGGGTACGTACCCAGAGTGAATAATAGATGAAACAGGAGGTTGCTGACAGTACGTATATAGAGGTGGAAGGGTCGTGGTAACCCTAGTGGCAATGGGGGCTAACGATTATGGAATGGAAAGGACCATGTTCTGAAAAGGGGTAGGGGTCACCAACACTAGAGGTGGTAATGTAGCTACGGGTATATGCGAGACATTAGGGGCGGATGAGGTTGTGTTTTGGGTATTTTTTGAAGGTATGGTGGATGTGGTGGGTGCAACGGAGGTAACAGACACGGCAGTCATAACGGGTATATGACCTAGCTGCGAAACGAATGGGGGTAAGGTGGAGGTAGGTATCAGGGAGCCAGACGGGGCTGACGCAGGAGTGGGAGCGAGAGTCGGGGGGATACATACGGACATGTCGTATATCAACTGACCTAAGGCATCTCGAGTGGATGAGTGGGAAAGATAAAACTGCAAGGTGGCAGGGTTTTGGTCAAGGAGTCGCCTGAACTCCTCATCTCCGGTAGCGATAGTGATAGGTTGGATAGGATCCATGGCGGGTGATAAAATGGAAGGTGGTGAAGGACTAGGTAGGAGTGGTTGAAAACTAGTGTAGAATACGAGTGCGCTTGCTTGTCTTCGGGTCAGCACCATGTGAACCAGTACCGATCAGGCTGGGCCGGTTCTCTATAAATGACATAAAAAAATTACAGGGACAGGTGAAATAGGTGGTAAAAAGTGGATTAGGTACAAAATGTTTGCTTGAAAGTGACACAGGCTAACTGATGCCGGTTAGGGTAAACTAACACCGGTCACAGGTAACTGCTACCGGTCACTGTAGAAAATGGATAGTGAGTCAAGAACAAGGGTATAAGGTCAAATTTGACAGGTATGCCAAATCTAATGAGTTTTATAACGTCAATTGGAATGAGAGTTGTGACAAGGACTATGAAAAGTGGAAGAAAATGAATAGATGTCCTTTTGGGTAGGTTAACAAAAGGACCTAGAACTGATGACGGTCAGAGGGTAACCGACGACGGTCGCTGGACCGACACTGGTCACTATGGTATTGAAACAATGATGAAAGAAAAGTGGTTGTGAATTAAAATTTGATGAGGAATCAAACCTAGAGTTCTAAGAATGATGAGAATATGGTCCATGCACACTCAGGAAGAGACAAAATACACCAACTATGATGAGGAGTGTGCGAGGAAAAATAAAAAATAAATGAAGAGCGTGACCTCTCACCTCAAAACGTAAGCCAAGCAAAAACACTAAAAAAATGTGACCCTAAGAGTGCCTTTTCTATTATGTTTGTTTAGCTTATGCTATTTAAGGATTGACTCATGAACTGTAGAATAGAATTTTTGGTGAGGATGGCTTCCTACAAAGAAGGAGATCTAAAAGGTAAGGTTTCAGGTGTGTTATGGCAGGGGCGGGCTTCACTTTGAAGTATGACTCAATAGAGTAGTGAGCTCGGGAGTACCTGCCAATCCTCATATCAGTACGATCGTTGAAAGGTGTTCCCAGGAAAGGTGTTGTTTAGGAATATGTATTTATTTTGAATTTTTTGCAATGTGGCAAGACTCAAAGAGAGAGAGAGAGAGAGAGAGAGATGTGATTTCTACAATTTGTTTGTCAACCTTCAGTTGGGAATGTATTCCAGCTTATAGGTTGCCCTCAATTAATGTGAGCTAATGTGATAAATCAGAATGCAATGCACTTATTTTAAGCCCAAATCAAAATGCAAATTTTGATGACACAAATGGATGAATATGAAGAGGGATGCTCTTTCACTAAAATGTAGAAAAAAATAAGAAATTATTATTTTTAAGTACACCAAAAGAAATGTTTCTTTTAGAGTAAATAGAAAAAAAAAGGGTTACCAAGGAAGAAAATTAACGTGTATGCTTTTCAGAAGGGAAACAAACACACAACTTTTCCTAAGAATGAATAAAATGCAAGGAACTGTGAATGGGTCCCATCGGGTGTGCCAAAATGTTTCACCTGATTCTTAGACATTTATTTGAAATATTGACAAAACAGATAGGGTAACAAGCATAACAAGAATACATGTTGAAATGTTGGTTGATGGGTTGTTGCGCGCGCATGACTTATAAATCCACAACTGATTGTGAGATCTTCCTTTTGGCTAGGAGGAACTACCTGTAATGGAAAGCAAGAACACCAAAAAGAGTTAAACAATATGTGCAGTGAACTACCTAGCATGTGCTAGATCCAGGAAGTGTGGTACTTCCTAGATGGCTGTCAGTCCATTGTTTAAAACAATTTAATGCGGATAATAAAATAAATCCAATCATAGTTGAAATGATTTGGGTATCTCATCCAAAATACAATAAGAAATATATAATCTAACAGACTAAGTTAAAATCAGATCTGAAGGTCAAGTAACTGGTTCAGGGTCCCTGCAGGTCTGACAGAGGTCTCAGGCAGATCACAAGTGAATAAGGGTGATGTAGAATTAGGTGGATAGGTCACTGTTCTGGGTTATATGGGCACATACAGAGACCAATTCCAGTTAAGGGTGATCGACGGAAGTTGGGTGTAACCAATGCCGATTACTGTGGAATTCTGGGAATGCCGTAGAATGAGTTTTGGGTCTCCTTTTTTATTGCACCAAGGACTTTGGTTGGTCGGAATGAGGTATTATGTGGTTTGGGTGGTATTTGGCAAGTTGTAATGGGGATATGGAGAGGTGAGTATGCATGGAGGTCTTTAGGTGGCTAAGAGAACAAATGGATGACAATATAATGACAAAATGAAATGAACCAGAGGAATAAAACATTCCACTTACTTCGATTCTGGTCCTGGATGCTTGTGAGTGAGGGATGAAGATGATGGTAAGAGATTGAAGACTACAATTAATCACCAATCGTAGAAAATATTCTGCATGGGCTGCATGTGTATTCCTTTTTTCTTGGTTGGATCAAATCCTTGTTGGGGTGAGTGTTAGATGGTTATGCAAGAGAAAATTCTTGATCTCCTTCCTTGCATGCATGTTCTCGCTAGAACTCTTTCTTAGAAGATGTTATGTCTCTCAAGAATGTGCCAAATGTTTGCCAACCTCCAAAATAAGGTTGTTTTGGGGATTAAAAGGTGACCGACAGTGGTTCTGGCTTAACTGGCGATGGTTAGGGGTAACCAGTGTCAGTCAAGGTGGGATTTCCTAGGTTTACTAAACTAGGCAGATCCCCTTGATTTTCTAGGATCTTGTGTCATTAACCCACAGATTAGAGTGGAAGCTTCTGGTAAGCATGTGGGAATGTGGTTAGAGGGAATGTAGGCATTGATTTTTAGGGTTTTGGGTAAGTCTCAGTTAGTTATGGAAACTTACTAAGAATAGTCTTAGGGTGAGTTGACTTGATGAGGTGTCTAGGTGAGGTGCATGTGTGGATATTATCTAAATTAAGATATTTAAATAATAAATATGGTGATGATAATGAATTAATTTAATTAGATTAATTAAATTAATATTAGTGGAGTGAAGGGGGCCATGGCTAGGTTAATGTGATGAAGGTGTTTATTTCTCAAGGGACCAAAGGGGAGTGTAACCTAATTTTAGTGTCTACATCAGGCACCTCGGGCATGGTACATCAAGATTGATGAGCATCTCATACAACATGGATTTGTTAGAAATCCATACGATCCCAATCTATACCTCAAAAGAAAGGGGGCGATATTGTGATTTTCATTGTCTATGTCGATGATCTATTCATCACTGGCAGTTCAGTGAGGATGATTGATGCAACAAAGAAAGATCTTAATCGATCGTTCGAAATGACCGATCTCGGGTTGATGAACTATTGTCTTGGATTGGAAGTATGGCAGAAAAAGAATCATATTTTTGTTTCTTAGATGAAATATACCAAGACTACTCTCGATAAATTTAGGATGATGGATTGCACACCAATTGCTACACCCATGGAGAATAGATTACAGTTATCTCATTCAGATCCATCTCCTAAGGTAAGTGCCACTCTATATCGACAAATGATTGGGAGTCTCATTTACCCAACCGACACTAGACCAGATATCAGCTTTGCAATGAGCTATTTATCCAGGCTCATGCAGGAACCCAAATTTTTTCATTGGAAAGTAGCAAGGCACATCTTAAGAAATCTCAAAGGATCATTGGATCTTGGTCTAGAATACAAGAAGAACAAAAAATTCTTCTTGACTAGATATTCAGATTCAGATCATGCAGGTAACATTGATGATAGAAAATCCACTTCTGGATTTGTATTCTTTGTGGGATCTGGACCAATATCATGGGGAAGCAAGAAATAACACTTCATTTCTCTCTCTTCCATAGAATCCAAGTATTGTTCTATAGGAGAAGCTATCTATGAAGCGATTTGGCTACGTCACATACTAGAAGGACTTAGAATAACACAGGACAAACCGACCACCATGTATGTTGACAATGAAGGTGTTCTCAAACTTGTTCACAATCCTATTTTTCATGAGAGAATAAAGCACATTGAGGTACAGGTTCATTTCATATGCGAACATGTGTTGAAGCACAACATTCAACTTCAATTTTGTCCAACTACTAAACAACGGGAAAATATCTTCACAAAGTCACTTGCACATGACAAGTTCGAGTTGTTCAGAGAGTACCTCTCCTTATCTCTTGAGACAATGCACAATTAAGGGGGGGGTGTTAGGTTAATTAATTATGCATAGTATACATTTATTATTTAATTAATTATATTAATTAAATAATGTTGTTATATGGTTTTTAAACCTTATTTGTCTTATTCCACAGTTATAATATTATTTGTTGCATAGTTGTAACTTAATCATTTGTTTGTATTAATTTGATTGTTGCTTACCGGATGTATTATGGAAGCTATTGTATTTTTGGTTGTACCTATGCAACATCTATTTTTTCTGCACATGACTGTACAATACCTATAAGTATTGCAGTCCATCTATTATAACCTGATTGATTCTGATTAATATAAAATTCAGGCTTCCATCCCTGTTTACACTTATTTCATTAGCAAATGTGTAAACATGAATACATATCCATGAAGTATTATTGACTGTAGTAACCTCATCTAATGAAAGGGAAATATACTTTGCCTTTTGAACACGCAGTTTCAAATCCTCCTTTTCTACCATAGATAGACATTTTATAATCTCCCAGCCACTGGTATCTGACCAATGAGATTGACGAATGTTCTTTCAACCAATAACTTGATACAACATTTTATTTTCTCTGGAATCTAACATCAATCATCTCCTTTTCATTATATGAAATACGGTAGCAAACTGGATACCTTTTGCTTACATTTCTGCCTATATAGCTTTGTTCAATCTGGCTACTATGGTCCCACCTTTTTCATTTATATATTTAATAAGTTTTTGTTCCTTTTCATACTCTTCTACATATTTGACATGTAGACAATATTTTACATCTTTCCATTTATGTGTTTGGACTATGTTGCCATCCTTTAGCTTTTAGGAAATGTATATTTTCCCATAGTGCTTCTCAATTGTGTCCAGTTTGAGTTGCATCGTGTGCTCCTTCCCCTGTTTCCAACCACATATTTTGCATCGACATTGTGTTGGAATAACATTACAATTTTTAGTGTACATAGGTTCAATAAAAGGATATTTTGCAACCCATCCAAACTAGAAATTTCTTCCAATTGTCTATTTTTCCCTCTTTCTTCTGACATATTTTATTTTTTTCTTGGGATTTAACTTATGCCTCTGAGCTGTCAGCAGGAATATTTTGATTCTCATGTCTCCTTTTCCTGTAAATAGAACTTGGAGTAGAAGCTTCCTCTGATGGTGTACTTTGAGAATTCGATGAATTTTCTTGTACTTCTAACTCATTAAGGGACATAATGTTTTCCTCAACATATAATGGATCATCGATATCTTTAAATTGATTATTATGTGAAGGTATTTCTAAAACATCTGTAAATAATTCTATAAAAATTTTACTTTTTTTGTATTAATTTAATCTATAGTTAAATTTTTATAGAGTACAAAGAGTTCCAAGAAGAGTATGATAAACATAATTATTAATTTTTGTAAGATTAAATAACTAGTAAATAGTAGGTGCCACATACCAATATTTTCAGCTGATGTAGAAACCAAATTGGTTTTTATTTTATTTTCCAAAATAGCCATGCAAATTATTTGTACCCTTTTCTTTGAACTGGCTGAATTTGTAATCTTCTTGCCCTAATTTCTAGTATCCATGATTTCTTACTGCTTAGGCCTTTAGGGTTGGACAGTCAAGGGTTGGACGAATGAGTCACTGAGTGGTTTGATGGATCACGGCAGAGGGGTTGAACACCTAAGTTATTAGATGGCTTAAGCCTTATGGGCCGGATGACTCAAGGTTGGATGACTAAGGGATTCTACGGCACAGGGTTAGATGGCTTGGGGTTGGATGGATAACTGTTGGACAGCTAATGGGTTGGATGGCTAGGGGCTAACCATTGGATGACAAAGGGTTGGATGGCTAGGTGTTGGATGACTAGAATTTAGATAGATCAGATTTGGACAGATCAGAGTTAGATGGATAAGAGTTAGACGGATTAGAGTTAGATGGATCAAAGTTGGATGGATCAGAGTTGGATGGCTCAGGGTTGGACGGATCAGATTTAGATGGATCAGAGTTATACAGATCAGAGTTGGAGCTGGATGGATCAGTGTTGGACAGATCAGTGTTGGTAAGATCAAAGTTGGATGGCTAAGAGGTTGGACGACTCAAATTTAAGATTTAGATGGGTTAGGGTTGGATAGCTCAAAGTTGGACGGCTCAGAGTTAGATAGCTCAGAGTTAGATGACTCAGAGTTGGATAGCTCAGAGTTGGATGGCTGTGGATTTTGAATTTTCTTATGTTTACTTTGGTGAATATGCACATTGTATGATTCAAAATTATGGTGAATTACATTTGCAAGCTCTTATATATGTGTAAAATCTAGGTGAAGTGAATAGTATAAGGGATAAGTAGGTCAATTTTTTTGGTGAATAAGTTGGTTACAAAGCACATAATATTTGCCAATTCAAATTTCTAGAATCCTCGATTTTTGTGAGTTTACGACACCACTGAAATTTTCCTTTTTTAACAACATGTGCTTATGTGGGGCATTTAGCCAACATAAATTCTAGGATGTTATTATCATTCAATGGGTTTAAACCCACTGCTACTATGGGTGTTTGACTGAATTGGAAATTTCTTTTCACTTTTCAGGATTGTTTTTACCAACATTGATTGATTTGATTGGATTATATGATTCTTCTATTTTACCTTGATCTTAATTATTTAGGAGGGAATTGAGGTTATCAATAGATATATAATATAATCGGAGATATTATTCTATTTCTTCCTTTGAATCATGGATGTCTTTTTCTTCAGATTCATCAACATAGTTCTGATTAGAGGGTTCAGGTATTTGTTCTTGAGCACTAAGATTTTCTTCTGAATTTCCAAGGTATTTGAAATCATTTTTTGTGGGAATTTCAAGATCCTTTGTTTTCCCAAAATTTATTTATTTGTTCCATAATTTCTTCATAGTTTGCTTCTTATTCCTTTTAGGTTTGGAAAATCCCTCCTTATCATGGTCATCAAGATTCTTTAATTCCAGGAATTATCGAACAAAATATCGATAATGCATCGATAGCTCACGAAAATGCCCCACATAAGCACATGTTGTTAAAAAAGGAAAATTCCACTAAAAGTATCGATAGCTCAGAGTTGGATGGTTGTGGATTTTGAATTTTCTTATGTTTACTTTGGTGAATATGCACATTGTATGATTCAAAATTATGGCAAATTACATTTGCAAGCTCTTATATATGTGTAAAATCTAGGTGAAGTGAATAGTATAAGGGACAAGTAGGTCAAATTTTTCGGTGAATAAGTCGGTTGCGAACCACATAATATTTACCAATTCAAATTTCTAGAATCCTCAATTTTCATGAGTTTACAAAAATTCACCACTGAAATTTTCCTTTTTTAACAACATGTGCTTATGTGGGGCATTTAGCCAACATAAATTATAGGATGTTATTATCATTCAATGGGTTTAAACCCACTGCTACTGTGGGTGTTTGACTGAATTGGAAATTTCTTTCCACTTTTCAGTGATGTTCCATCTTTATTTTTCCCTTTATCATAATTTTCCAATTTTAATGGGGATTTATTTTATTTTTAAAATTCAAATTCCCTAAATAACATTTCAAACATTTTTTTTAACTCCCCTTTCCAATATTGATTTAGGCTTTAAGGTTGTGGAAGTTAGAGAAGGGGGGTCTTCCAGGATTGTTTTTACCAACATTGATTGATTTGATTGGATTATATGATTCTTCTATTTTACCTTGATCTTGATTATTTAGGAGGGAATTGAGGTTATCAAGAGATATATAATCTAATCGGAGATATTATTCTATTTCTTCCTTTAAATCATGGATGTCTTTTTCTTCAAATTCATCAACATAGTTCTGATTAGAGGGTTCAGGTATTTTTTCTTGAGCACTAAGATTTTCTTCTGAATTTGCAAGGGATTTGAAATCATATTTGTGTGGGAATTTCAAGATCCTTTGTTTTTCCCAAAATTTATTTATTTGTTCCATAATTTCTTCATAGTTGGCTTCTTATTCCTTTTAGGATTGACAAATCCCTCCTTATCATGGTCATCAAGATTCTTTAATTCCAGGAATTATCAAACAAAGTTTCCATATTTGTGGCATTTTCGACATTGAAAAAGGACATTTTGATAATGAAGATACTTTGACCATTCTTTAGTTTAAAATTTGAAAAAAAACAAATCTTTAAAGAGGCTACGAGGTGTCAAGGCTTATGTAAATTCTGGCATAAACCACGAGAATCCCTAATTCAGTCAGTTTTGTTGCGCAAATATAATCACTAAGGGAATTTCCCACTTAAATGAAGGTGCTTTCATTCTGGAGCTCCGTGGGGAGCCCATAGAGTCTTTTCCAAATAGAGACTTTATTCATGTTCTCAAAACTAGGCTTAAAATTTTCCATTCATGGTTTCATGAACTAGTTAGCTTGTCCCATGAACCAAGGACCTGAGTGGAAAGAATCATCCCGAGTCAAATAACTATTGAAAGTGAACTGAAAGAAACCTTGTGGGAGAATTTTTACCTGGTGCAAAGATGAAATAATCTAGTTTTTCTTCAACCTATTAAGAAATTCAGGAGCTTTTGGGAAAAACCCCACAAATCTGTAGATTAGGGCACACTCTGAAAGTTGGCAAATAGAGGTGTTGATGTAAGCATATTTTATACAAATAATAGGGACACCCTATACCATAGGGAGAATTCCGCAAGAAGCTCCCATGGAGAGAGAAGGGAAAAGAAAGGCCAGGTGAAGAATCACCTGAAATCACAAGCCAAGGAAGAGAAAAAGTGATGAAGGAAAACCTGTAAAAATACGAAAAAGAGTGAGATTAAGTAAACAATTAAAATATTTTCTCCATAAAAATTTGGTGTTAAACATTTTAACATACCAGAGCTATAAACTAGAGTGGTTGTAGGATCACTTTCTCTAAGTGGGACATAGGGGTGGGATTGGGTAATATCTGTTGAGTGATCCACATTTAGAGCACCTCATTACATTCCACTTGGTCCCTATGGAGAATTTTGACCCCTACCTCAACGTGTCCCCATGGCAACCTATTAAAAGTGTCTAATGAACTCAGTGTGAATGGAATCTAGGTTGATGATTAAAAACTCCTTGTAACTCACCAATAGTCAAAGACCTTGAGTTTGAAATTTATAAACTTGATAATATATTCATATTATTAATCAAAAAAATCTACAAACTATGTAACTTAAATAAAATTGAAGATGAAACTCATTGTATTTCAATATACCCACTATATAATTATATAATATGTGTTTATGTTGATATTTACAATCATAACTTAATTCATAAAATTCCAAACTAAAACAACCAAACTAGAGGCTTGGTTATTTTACTCTTAATCTATATTCTAGTTGACTTAGGTGTCTCACCAAGCATACATTGGTTTTGCGATCCAAAACAAATGGGTGTTTAAAAAAAAAATCATAGTTTTTTCTCAATATAAGATTATGTTCAATTAATTCTTATTTTGATTTGTTTCTAAATGGTTATTTTTTCAAGACTTTGATTGGGATTTCATATAGAAATTTATTAGGGAGATTTTATCAATTCTGAAAATAATTTAGACCATAGTTAAGAGTCATCAAGAAAAATTAAACACCACACTTTGTAAAAGTGATAAAAATTGAGAGATTATTTGCCCTTTTCCTTGGTGCTATCACCTCCCCTTTGCTTAGGAATTTCCCTTTCATGCATCTCCTTCTTCCCCCTGGTCCCTTAGATTGTTATATTAGGATTAGTTAGCTTTGTTTTCAACACTAGGAGTAGTTTTAGCATTAAAAGTAGGTGGAGGAACCAATCTTCTCTGGAGGTATGTCTCAAGATGCAAGTCTCACAACTTGGAGACAGTCCCATGTTTCCTGAAATTCATGGATTTTCCATGATTCAGGGAAGGGTACAATTTTGAGCTCCAACAGGAAGATCCTTTTCAAAAAAAATATTATACTAATACGTTTTCGAACTCTACCCCACCTATTTCTCACATGGAAATTCCCTTTGAACCCCTCAATCGTACATCCATTATGCTTACATCTACCCTTGGGATGGGGGAACCTCACGTCACTCAATAAATTTTATCTTTGGTCCATGTACTTCTACTCTTACACTACCTCTTTTGTACACACATGGATTCTTGCACACCTCATTTATTTCACATTCTCTCATGTAGACCGTCGATGATCTGCAAGCTAAGGTGTTACAATTAGAGAAGGATGTGTTTAGGAACTCTCATGTCATGGATTCACACTTTGTGTCATAATCCATTAGCACCTAACTTGAATTCCTATCCTTTTCTTATGGGTTTCATTTCTCCTAAGCTTATTATTTATAAAGGTAAAGATGATCCTAAATTACATCTGCGCTCTTTACAATCAACTTGTCTAGATTAGATCTAAAATGATAATCTCCTTAGTAAGCTATTTCTACAAATTGTCAATGATTATGCACTACAATGGTTTTATGACCTCTATATTCAATCCATTAAGTCTTTTAATCCTTTATTCGATCAATTGTTTTCCCCCGTTGTAATCAATATTAATCATAAAGTCTCTAATGCTCAAATGTCAAAACTTTAGTAAATATATAATGAGACTGTAAGTGCCTATTTGTTGTGATACAAGACCATTATTACCTAGATTAAAATTTCCCTTATGGATACTGAGCTTTAGGACCAATTCACATATGAATTACTATCTCCTTTACAATAATCTACACCAAACATGCCCCATGAGTTTTCAAATGAGTCTAATCAAGGAGAATCAATGGATTAAACAAACAATAGATGTATATGCTAAGAGAAGGGCCACAAATTATAAAAATAAAAAAATTTCCCATAATACCTAATTGAGAAAAGTCATCGAAAAGAAAAAAAATATGATAAAATCATGTAATATATCTAATAAATGTCCACAATTATTTTATTATTATTGGTAAACGGTTTTGGTGCAACCTTACCCAAGATTACAACAAAAGGCTCAATAGCTAAGAAAAGCAATGTAAATTAGTGTGGTTTTTCTATCTGTGGGGTCGAGACCCTAACCAAAAGAGGAAAGAACAGGAAAAAACAAATGCAGGGGTCATCTTCCTACAACGAGCTTAACACGAAACATCGAAAACAAAACTGCAGCTAGAAAACAACACAAAAATAGCTGCACCAAGAACAAGGAGCCAACAACACTACCTAACAGATTTAATAACAAAAATTAACAGCCACCTTGAAATTCTGATAGATTTTTAGGGAAATGGCGATAGTGGGGTCCCAGTTTGAGGCTTTGAACTTTCTTGTAATCTTTTCATTCTTCCAAACAGTGTCAGGAATGTCGCTAGAGTCACAAATTTGGCGGATATGAACTTGCATAAGATCCATAATGGAAATGTGCATAATCAAGTAATTATTGTTTTTTTCCTCTAGAGCTTTAATATTAGTATCTAGAGAAACAATTTCTTCGTTGAGGCTGGTGTTAGGGTCCGAGGCTTGATCTTTAAGAGTAGACTTAAGAAGGAAGTTTACATTTTCCTCAAGGGTTTTAACAACATTAGCTTGCATGTTGAGTTTAATTATTAAATTGGAACCATCTTCCATGACAGGGAGGATATAGGGAGGGATATCTTCCACCATAATTTCTTTTCCCTATTGACCAGAGCCCACAACTTCTTTACCCTTCCTACTGTTGCGGAGAACCCTTTTTGGGGGTCACTCTGAGATAGAGTCCCGGTACATGGGATTTTTGGATCGAATGCAAGTTTTTTTGGGAAGGGGAGAACACACAGTAGGGAAGGGGTTGTTGGAAACAACACTAGTCAAGTACTAATTAATGAGATAAACGACACCCTGATGAAGGTGGATAGTCCTCTTATGACCATGAACTTCAAGAATAGACTTTTCCATAGACTACATAATGTATTAGGAGAGACTCACCTTCACCTCGCGTCTGAAGTGATTAAGTAGGACCATGTGATATTGTAGGACTGTAGAGAATCTTCCTTCAAGTGTGACATAATGCACCATCATACGATCCACCTCATCGTAAGGCGTTAGGATAGAAGAAACCAGAATTCCTTCCTTTTTGATGTCAATATTTTCTCCATTGTCGAGAAAAATCTTTTCTTCTACTTCCTTATCAATCTTGTTCTTGAAGAATTTATTCCCCTCCATGCTAAGATCGGTGACTAAAGAGATGAATTCCTCAGTGATTTGGAAGTCCCTTTCACCAAAATAGGCATTACGGTCTTTCCAATTCACCATGAATTGTAAAGAGATATACTGATCATGCCCTTTAATGAGTTTGATGAATTCGGTGAAGCCCTCCATATTTATGGTCTCCCAAATCTCAATTTGTTCCTACCATTGGGGATCAAAGATAGGTTCCACATGACAGGGGGCACCACCCATTCTGAAAACCCTCTGAGAATTCATTGATCTGAACTAGAGGCTATGGACAATATACTTCCCAATAGCCCTTTGAGAACTTGTATGCCTTTGCATTGCCTGGATAAATCTTCTTTTTTCTCCCTTAAATGTTCAGTATGAAAGAGCACTTAATTTTCACAAGCA
Organism: Taxus chinensis; assembly: GCA_019776745.2. NCBI lineage: Eukaryota > Viridiplantae > Streptophyta > Pinopsida > Cupressales > Taxaceae > Taxus > Taxus chinensis. Next base: position 93,600,934 of record CM034146.1, read on the forward strand.
TAGTAGAATAAATTTGGGCATGCCCAAATTTCCATAGAGATTTGGCTTTGGGATCACACACGTGTTGACACCACCAACTGAGAAGTACTAATGAATGTGTTCATTTCATTTGAAATGATATCTCTAACTTCCGTAGGAGTGTCATTGAAGTCATTCCATTGTTTGTAATCATTAATACAAACTCTAATGTTATCATGTGAATCCTCATATTTGTTCCCTTCACTATAAACATGCTTGAAAATGATGTTAAGACCATTGCATAAATTGTGAACTTCATTAATTAAATCCCTAATGGTCCAACTAGGATTTAGGAATTTAGTAAGAGTATTGACAATATTCATTAAGTCACCTTCGATAATAATGTTTACCATGTTGAGTTTTTTAGCAATTATGATCCCCCAAAGAGCTATTAGGGCATATGTCTACAGTTAAACTGGTGTATATATTATGTTACATTAACCAACATATAGATCCATTCTAAAAGGTATTCTAACAGACAACATTTAAAAACTTGATAATGTATTAATATTATTAATTAAAGAAATCTACAAAAATTGTAACTTAAATAAAATTGAAGATGAAACTCATTGTATTTCAATATACCCACTATATAATTATATAATATGTGTTTATGTTGATATTTACAATCATAACTTAGTTCATAAAATTCCAAACTAAAACAACTAAACCAGAGGCTTAGTTATTTTGCTCTTAATATATATTATAGCTGACTTAGGTGTCTCACCAAGCATAAATTGGTTTTGACGATCTGAAAAATGGGTGTTGAAAATTTTTGTTCATAGTTTTTTTCTCAATATAAGATTATGTTCAATTAATTCTTATTTTAGTTTATTTCTAAATGATTATTTTTTCAAGACATCAATTGGGATTGCATATGGAAATTTATTAGGAAAATTTTATCAATTCTGAAAATAAGTTAGACCATAGTTAAGAGTCATTAAGAAAAATTAATCACCACACTTTGTAAAAGTGATAAAAATTGAGAGATTCTTTCCCTCTTTCCTTGGTGTTAGCTTAGCATTTCCCCTTTCATGCATCTCATTTTCCCCTGGTCCCATAGATTTTTAGATTAGGATTAGTTAGCTTTATCTTCATCATTAAGAGTAGTTTTAGCATTAGAAGTGGGTAGAGGAACCAAAATTCTCTAGAGGTCTGTCTCCAGATGCAAGTCTCACAAATTGGAGACACTCCCATGTTGCCTCAAATTCACGTATTTTCCATGATTTAGGACAGGGTACAATTTTGAGCTCCAATAGGAAAATCCTTTTCAAAAAAATTATTATACCGACACTTTTTCCACCTCTACCCCACATATTTATCACATGGAGATTCCATTTCAACCCCTCAATTGTACATCAATTATGCTTACATCTACCCTTGGGATGGGGGAACCTCATGTCACTCAATAAATTCCATTTTTGGTCCATGTAATTCTAATCTTACACTACCTCTTGTGTACACACGTGGAATCTTTCACACCTCATTTATTTCATATTCTCTCATATAGACATCTAACGATATGCAAGCTAAGGTGTTAGAGTTAGAGAAGGGTGTGTCTAGGAACTCTCATGTCATGGATTCACATGTTTTGTGTCATAATCCATTAGCACCTAACTTGAATTCCTATCCTTTTCTTATGGGTTTAATTTCTCCTAAGCTTCCAATTTATGAAGGTAAAGATGACCCTAAATGATATCTTTGTTCCTTACAATCAACTTGTCTAGATTATGTCTAAAATGATAATCTCCTTAGTAATTTATTTTCGTAAACTATCATAGATTATGCACTACAATGGTTCTATGGCCTCTATATTCAATCCATCAAGTCTTTCAATCCTTTTTTTGATCAAATTTTTGACCCACTTCTCAATCAATATTGATCATAAAGTCTCTTATGCTCAAATGTCAAAACTTTGGTAAGAATCTAATGAGACTATAAGTGCCTATTTGGTGTGATAGAAGACCATTCTTACCTAAATTAAAATTTCCCTTATGGATAATGAGCTTCAAGATCAATTCACATATCTCCTTTACACCAATCTACACCAAACATGCCCCATGAGTGTGCAAATGGGTCTAATTAGGGATAATCAAAGGATGAAATGAATGATAGATGGATATGTTAAGAGAAGGGCCACAAATTATAAAACAGAAAATTTCCCATAATACCTAATTGAGAATAGTCATCGACAAGAACACAAATATGATAAAATCATGTAATATAGCTAATAAATGTTTGTAGTTAAATTGGTGTATACATTATGTTACATTAAGAAACATATAGATCCATTATAGAAGGTATACTAACTGTTGACATTTATAAACTTGATAATGTATTAATATTAGTAATTTAAAAAAATCTACAAACTATGTAACTTTCATAAAATTGAATAGGAATGTCGCTAGAGTCACAAATTTGGTGGATATGAACTTGCATAAGATCCATAATGGCATTGTGCATAGCTAAGGAATTATTGTGTTTTTCCTCCAGAGCTTTAATCTTATTATCCAGAGAAACAATTTCTTCTTTGAGGTTGGTGTTAGGGTCCAAGGCTTGATCTTTAACATTAGACTTAAGCAGGAAGTCTACATTTTCCTCAAGGGTTTTAACCACATTAGCTTGCATGTTGAATTTATTTATTAAATTAGAACCATCTTCCATGATAGGGAGGATAGAGGGAGGGCTATCTTCCACCATAATTTCTCCACCTAGCTGGCCAAAGCCCACAACTTCCTTTCCCTTCCTACTGTTACAGAGAACCCTCTTTGGGGGTGTCTCCAAAACATAGTCCTGATACATGGGGATTTTTATCGAATTTGATTTTTTTTGGGAAGGGGAGAATCCAAAATAGGGTAGGGGTCGTTGGCAACAAAACTAGTCAAGTACTGATTAATGAGATAAATGACACCTTAGTGAACATGGATTGTCCTCTTATGACCCTAAAATTCAAGAATAGACTTTTCCATAGACTACAGAATGTAGTCGGAGAGACTCACCTTCACCTCATGTCTGAAGTGATTAAGCAGGACCATGTGATATTGTGGGACTGTGGAGAATCTTTCTTCAAGTGTGACATAGCGCACCATCATACGAGCCACCTCATCGTAAGGCATCAGGATATAAGAAACCAGAATGTCTTCCTTTTTCATGTCGATCTTTTCTTCATCGTCTAGAAAAATATTTTCTTTTTCTTCCTTATCAATCTTGTTCCTGAAGATTTTATTCCCCTCCATGCTAAGACCAATGATTAAAGAGATGAATTCCTCAGTTATTTGGAAGTCCCTTTCTCCAAAAGAGGCATTACGGTCTTTCCAATTCACCACGAATTATAAAGAGATATATTGATCATGCCCTTTTATGAGTTTGATGAAGTTGGAGAAGACCTCCATATTTATGGTCTCTCAAAGCTCAATTTGTTCCTACCATTAGGGATCAAAGATAGGTTCCACGCGATAGGGGGCACCACCCATTCTGAAAACCCTATGAGAATTTGTTGATCTGAACTGTAGGCTATGGACAATATACTTCCCAACAACCCTTTGATAACCTATATGCCTGTGCATTGCAGGAATAAAATATGCTTCTTTATCCCTTAAATGTTTAGTATGAAAAAATTACTTTATTTTTGCAAGCATTCTAGAATAAATTCGGGCATGCCCGAATTGCTATGGATATCTAGCTTTGTGATCACACACGTGCTGACACCAACGACTGAGAAGTAATAATGAATGTGTTCATTTCATTTGAAATGATATCTCTAACTTTGGTAGGAGTGTCATTGAAGTCATGACATTGTTTGTAATCATTAATACAAACTCTAATGTTAGCACGTGAATCCTCATATGTGTTCCCTTCACTATACACATGCTTGAAAATGATGTTAATACCATTGCATAAATTGTGAACTTTATTAATGAAATCCCTAATGGTCCAACTAGGATTTAGGGATTTAGTAAGAGTATTTACAATATTCATTGAGTCACCTTCGATAATGATGTTTCCCATTTTGAGTTTCTTAGCAATTCTGATCCCTCAAAGAGCTACTACGGCCTATGTCTACAGTTAAATTGGTGTATATATTATGTTACATTAACCAACATATAGATCCATTCTAGAAGGTATACTAATAAACAACATTCAAAAACTTGATAATGTATTGAGATTATTAATTATAGAAATCTACAAAATTTGTAACTTAAATAAAATTAAAGATGAAACTCATTCTATTTCAATATACCCAGTATATAATTATATAATATGTGTTTATGTTGATATTTACAATCATAACTTAGTTCATAAAATTCCAAATTAAAACAACTAAACTAGAGGCTTAGTTATTTTACTTTAAATCTATATTCTAGTTGACTTAGGTGTCTCACCAAGCATAAATTGGTTTTGATGATTTGAAAAATAGGTGTTGAAAATTTTTGTTCATAGTTTTTTTCTCATTATAAGATTATGTTCAATTAATTCTTATTTTGATTTATTTATAAATGATTTTTTTTTCAAGACTTTGATTGGGATTGCATATGGAAATTGAATGGGGAGATTTTATCAATTGTGAAAATACTTTAGACCATAGTTAAGACTCATCAAGAAAAACTAAACACCACAATTTTTAAAAGTGATAAAAATTGAGAGATTCTTTCCCCCTTTCCTTGGAGTTAGCTTAGGATTTCCCCTTTCATGCATCTCATTTTCCCCTGGTCCCTTAGATTGTTAGATTAGGATTAGGTAGCTTTATATTCATCATTAAGAGTAGTTTTAACATTAGAAGTAGGTAGAGGAACCAACCTTCTTTGGAGGCCTGTCTTAAGATGCAAGTCTCACAACTTGGAGACAATCCCATGTTGCCTTAAATTCATGTATTTTCCATAATTTAGGGCAAGGTACAATTTTGAGCTCCAACAGGAAGATCCTTTTCAAATAAAATATTATACCAACACCTTTTCCACCTCTACCCCACATATTTATCGCATGGAAAATCCCTTTCATCCCCTCAAAATTGTACATCAATTATGCTTACATCTACCCGTGAGATGGGGGAACCTCATATACTCATTAAATTCAATTTTTGGTCCATGTCCTTATACTCTTACACTATCTCTTGTGTACACACGTGGAATCTTGCACACCTCATATATTTCATATTATCTCATATAGACATATGATGATATGCAAGCTAAGGTTTTACAGTTAGAGAAGGGTGTGTCTAGGAACTCTCATGTCATGGATTCACATGCTTTGTGTCATAATCCATTAGCACCTAACTTGAATTCCTATCCTTTTCTTATGTTTTTTATTTCTTCTAAGCTTCCAATTTATAAAGGTAAAGATGATCCTAAATGATATCTTCATTCCTTACAATCAACTTGTCTAGATTATGTCTAAACTGGTAATCTCCTTAGTAAGTTATTTCTGTAAACTGTCAAGGATTATGCACTACAATGGTTCTATGGCCTCTATATTCAATCCATCAAGTCTGTCAATCCTTTGTTTGATCAAATTTTTGGCCCACTTTTCAACCAATATTGATCATAAAGTCTCTTACGCTCAAATGTCAAAACTTTGGTAAGAATCTAATGAGACTGTAAGTGCCTATTTGGTGTGATAGAAGACCATTCTTACCTAGCTTAAAATTTCCCTTATGGATGATGAGCTTTAGGATCAATTCACATATCTCCTTTACAACAATCTACACCAAACATGCCCCATGAGTGTGAAAATGGGTCTAATTAGGGAGAATCAAAGAATGAAATGAATGATAGATGGATACGCTAAGAGAAGGGCCACAAATTATAAAAATCAGAAAAGTTCCCATAATACCTAATGGAGAAAAGTCGTCGACAAGAACACAAATATGATAAAATCATGTAATATAGCTAATAAATGTCTGTAGCTAAATTGGTGTATACATTATGTTACATCAACCAACATATAGATCCATTCTAGAAGGTATACTAACTGTCGACATTTATAAACTTGAAAATGTATTAATATTATTAATTTAAAAAAATCTACAAATTATGTAACTTTAATAAAATTGAAGATGAAACTCATTGTATTTCAATATACCCACTATACAATTATATAATACGTTTTTATGTTGATATTTACAATCATAACTTAATTCATAAACTTACAAACCAAAACAACTAGACTAAAGGCTTAGTTATTTTACTCTTAATCTATATTCTAGTTGACTTAGGTGTCTCACCAAGCATACATTTTTTTTTGTTTGAATCGAAAATTGCAGCGATTAGCTGCACAAAATTCTTAGGATTAGTTGCCAAGGATTGAGGGGTTTCTATTCTGCGAAAGTCGCCTAGGGCATAATCCCGTCCTCATCCCTTATTACTTGATAGCTTCTGGGAGTGGAACCCTGGTGGCTGGCTAGGCAACACCTTTTACACTATCATACACATAGTTGGATCACAACCCATTTAATATACCAAGCATATATTGGTTTTGACGATTCGAAAAAATTGGGTGTTGAAAATATTTGTTCATAGCTTTTTCTCAATATAAGATTATGTTCAATTATTTCTTATTTGGATTTGTTTCTAGATTATTATTTTTTCAAGACTTTGACTGAGATTGCATGTGGAAATTGAATGGGGGACATTTTATCAATTGCGAAAGTACTTTAGACCATAGTTCAGAGTCATCAAGAAAAATTAAACACCACACTTTGTAAAAATGAATTGCAATATTTGCATACTTCATTCGGTCTTATAAACTATGATAATCTCAGGGACGTTTAAATTTGTCATCATATTCAACATTATAACATATACATTACATTAGAAAAAAGAAAGAAAATTTTACAGCTGCTAACATTAGCTTACTTTGGGATGTGTGGCCTTAACTGCTATTTATAAATAGATATTAAATCGTCTTCAAGATTACAAGCATAATATTGAAATATAAAATAACATGTAAAATGGTTATTTTTATAAATATCTAATATTTTAATTGGTTTTTAAAAAATTAAAATTTTATATATTTAATTTTTTTAATAAACACTTTGTTAATATAATTATGACGAGAGGTGTTTTACAAAAATATTGAGGCGGTGAGATGCCATGTATGTATGAGTGTATTCACTTTTGTGTTTGACCTTCAATTTTATGTCTAATTTGACCATTGTTTGAGGTAATTTCAACATTAAATTTGATGTTTGTTTGATTCTCACATAATTTATTTTTTCCTTTTTACATTGATAAAATAAGATAATCAACAAATCATAATATTTTGGCCATATGGTAGAGTTAGAAGCCTGTTTTTCCAAAACATATATTTTCAAGCCCAATAAAGTGGTGTAGTTGAATCGTTTACATTTGTCTCTAGTCATTAATAAAGTAACATAAAAATAATGAAGCTATTAATTGATATATTATGTGAAAAAACTAGATAAAAATCTTGAAATTGAATTCTCTCAACATGTTTCAAATATTTTTTTGATGAATGTATAGTATTATTAAAATAAATAATAGGTTACGAGGTCTCAAAAAAGGTGATAAGTTGGGATACTTGCCCCTAGAATCAACAAAAAAAGAACCACCCGACAAATGACCAAACATCTGCAAAATATAAATAAAAACAACAAACAAACTCAACGCCTCCTTAAAGAGAAAAGGTTTTCCTTAAAGCTACAATCTTCCATGCAAAAAGTAGTAGGGATTGACAATAAAGACCTCAAATATTCTGTACACAAAAGCCTCAATAGAATTTTTTTTTTTTTTTGACTTTTGTCCAATCCTCAATACGGCCCATGATGGCACACTATTCATCCTTAAACTGAGGATGACCTTGTTCCTTGTCCAATTTAGATGAATATATTTCATGGCATCTCTTTGTGCCAACTATAGAAATTTCCCTTGAATTTTTCTCCTTGTTCTTATGGTATCGTTGAATTGCTCCTTTGTCATGTGTCTTTGTGGATACTTACACTTGTGAATGTAGTATTCATTTTTCGTCATCTTCAATAGTCAAGCCTTGCTCCATCAGATTGTCCTCATCTTCTTACTCCAAATGAGAATAAGGTTGTCATGTTTTTGACTTGAGGGGCGATCTTTGTTTCTTTTCGGTTGCCCTCTGAATTGTGTGCTAGAGTCCTGTAAATGCATGTTTGCTTGCAGATCTGATAATGAAAGGTTTTGTTTTCATAGTCTAGGGTCTAAGACCACTGTATATTACCTTGTTTCAATAACATCTTATCTGGGAATCCTTTGTTGATATTTATCTTTGTGCATACATGAACAACCCCAACTATGCCAGTTTGGTATTTGTTTTAGTGTGTTTTCCCATTAAATCTCCAATACCTCCCAAAACTTTAGGATGTAAAAAATGAAGAGGTAGATTAGGAGGACGAACCCAAAGTGACATTTTGGATACTACCATTGTGTCTCAGTTAAAACCTACTCTGCCCCATAGGCCCCTCATTCAAGACCTTTTGAAAGTCCTCCTTTGAAGGGAGTTGAACAATGAAGAACCTTTTGGAACAAAAATAAACTTTAGAAAGCTTAGTCCAATATGTAAAGAGACATAGATAAAAACATCTAGATCGAGACCAAACCCATTAAAGTTGCAAATTACTATATATTATTTTTTTTGCTTATGATCCCTAGGGAGAAGGCCCTAGCCTACAAAAAATGCATTTATGTACAAGTCCATGATATCTTCAATCATCTATGGACTCTCAGGTAAATTATAAGCACATTATCATGCATACAAATTACTACATATTATTGATAATATTAACTTATTTCTTTTTCTACTTCATGAAACTACCATAATAAATATCACATCAATTTTATTAACCATAACAAATTTTATGATATCCACAAATTTAATAAACGAATAAAATTAAATTGTTCCATGAACCTTCAATTATTAAATCTGGATATTCAACTACCTTATTTTTAAATTCTAATAATCACTCATTAAAATATAATATTTTGAATTCGAAAATATTTTGGAATTTCATAAGGTGGTGGTGGTAAAATAAAGGGGCTCGAGACATAAGCCATTATCCTTGGTACACCTTGCATTGTGCTACATGGGCATTTTTGTTTTGATTAGCTACTTCTCCCGACAATCAAGAAAAATAAAACATTATTAGCCCAAACCAAATCCCATGTCTTCTGAGATTCCTCCATTTCAATATTTTATCCAACATCATCTCTATGCTAAGTGTTAATGATGTTGTGTGTCGGAGATAAAGGTTATATGTCTACTTATGCAAGTTTATTTATTTAATTAATTAAACTCTTTTGCAAGTGGGGAACACCTTTTATTTTGTTTGTGGGGACTTTTATTTTTGTGGGCATTGCAATGCAAACTATTTTTAACAAATATATATTTTTAAAATGATTTTTGTGGGCATGCCCATCTTCATTCAAAGAGTTTGACTGCGAGACAACTCTCCTTGATGCTCTCATAATGCTTTGTGTGCAATAAAGACTAATAATTTCCTCATTCTTTGTACCAAAGGCCAATAATAGTTTCATGTGTCTAAGAGCATTGCTTTTTTACTTACACTCACATAAATTAATTGATATAAAGACCCATCTTGTTTCCTTGTGGAAATATAACCCAAATTAAATAATAGTTTTTTGAATTAATTAACTTAAAACCCACTTCCCATAGCACTCTTGGTCAACTAGTTCTACATCACCTGTGTCCATATATTGGAAGTCACCACCTCCATATAATAATAAGAACAACTGCCACATAGTTACTCGACATTCATTAAGAAATTCATGGAAGAATCACCATGAGATCATGGGCTCCATAAGAATAATAAAATCTAAGATAAAATGAGATGTGTAAGTTTTGTTGTCTTATGACCCATATATCTTATTTAAACTGACCCATTCACATGTTTAAATTCACACTATTTAAACAAATATAAAAGTTTTCCCATGTTTTTGCTTTCAATGTAAAGGATGTCACAAGATCCAACACACACGTTAAGGTATGTACTTCTGCTTACTTTATATTCATTTATTGTATTTGTAAGTAAAGCATGAATAATTATCTTTTTAGGGGTATGGTTATATTGGGTGTGTTAATATTGTTATTCTTATTAAAAAATATATTGGTATATTGGTTAATTTGTTTGGTTCATGAAGAGTTTATAAGGGATTAATTAATTCCAGATACAAAGGTTCTTAACATGAAAATGGGATGAGGTTAAGACTGTATCCTTAGTGAATTTGGCGGAATGGATACCCTTCAATCCCTAGGTTAAGTCTAAAAGATATGTTATTACGTGCACCTGATACTATTTGTGGAATTGTTGTCCGAAGGATTACTATGTTTATCCTTTAATACAAATAATAATTACGTCGATAGGTGTTCTACAATGACAAACAAGGTTGTAATGGAGTGTGTTCAATTTTATTCTCGACATTACATTTGATGATCATTTCATCGTCCCTTTGACAGTTCATTCATAAATTTGACTTCTATTTGACTCTCACTTAAATAATTTTGTTTCTTTTTTCTTGAAGAAGTCAATCGAAAAATAATAATATCTTGGCCATGTAGTAATGTTTGGATCATTTTGTCTTGAATAGATAATTTTGAGACCGACACAATCATGTAGCTAAATGATTAAATTTATTTTTTATTGTTACTTGTTTTAATATACTTATACTACACTTGTATAGTTAGATGCCTTATGATTAATAGCTCTCGATGTATTTTAGATAGATGTATTTAAGATATCTATACTAGTTATATAACATGAGATGCCTTGCAAGCATTGCACCACAATCATGAAAGAAATTAGAGACAACATGTAACCTGTAGCCTTATTTGTTGAAGGAAGGGTGCAACAACATAAGGTGTTTTAAGAGAATAAAAGAAGGGGGTGCTCCTATAGATTTGCATACTGCTACATCATTGAAATTGCAGTAAATGACATTGAATAAGTCAACGTAGTTTCTTGTACTTATCAAGGTCCTTTAACTTACCTTGTATTTAGTTATATACATATTTTAGCAAAGCATAATGAATTATCCTTGAGGTAGGCATTAACATAAAAGTAGAGTGAGTAGTCTTATGTTAGTTGTATGCATATTATTTTATGTCATCAAAATAGTTGTATATTGAGAGACACCATACACACATTGTAGCACAATCATGGAAGAAAGAAGAGGGGGCATGTAACTTGTGACCTTATTTTTTGAAGGTATTGTGAAACATGAACTACACTTGAATTATTCCAAGGAACCTACAAAAATGTCCTAGTTATAAAAGGGTTGGTAGCTTTAAAGTGGTAAAGCACCCCAACATCCAAAATAGAAGGTCACGAGTTTGAGTCTTAGTTGTTACATAGAAACTAACATGATATCAAAATAAATTTGGGATCCCGAAGTACCAAAGTGTGGCTATAAGGGATGTTGCAGAAAATGAAGCACACTCTATCTGTAACAATGCACTTATTGAAAATCTCCAATTATTAAGGGGTCTAACATAGCTTTATGATAGAACATCCAACATATTAAATGAGAGGTCGTAAGTTCAAATCCTAACTAGTATAAAAAAAACTTTTTAAAATAAATTGTAAAACAACAAAAACATTTTACTAAAATACAGATAAAAAGACACTCATGTTAATTTACATAACATTGCAAGATTGCGATTTAAAATAAATGGTATTGATACATACATTATATGCTAGCGAAAGATGGTGCATTAAGCCCAACACAACCAAAAAAAAAAAGAAAACCGGGAAAACAAACCATTACAAAGGGAAGAAAAGCTACATATTATTTTGTTTCAAGAAGCCATACAATGTATTACAATAAAGGAATAAAGGTGCACCAATAATCAGTAGATTTGTATGATTGGGCTTTGGTATTCACAAACATCAAGGAGGCACTTGCGTTGTAAGTGGAGGGTTATGATTTTGATAGATTAAGATTTTGTTTTAACCGTAATTGTTTAATAAATTTTTTATATATTATTTTATAATCTATAAATATAAACAAAGATGTTATGACATCTATGTATCAATCTAATAATCATAAATAATAAAAATTAAAGCATTTGTTAAGGAATTAAAACCACATGGAAAAGGCAACCTCTTTAGAGAGTATTTGACGTATCTTTAATATTTCAAAGGTCATAAACCAAATTTTGATCCAATGAAGTTAAAAAGGCGTGGATGTTGTTAAAATAACTTTATTTGTCGTATAGTAAGGTTTAGGATTATAAAATAAGTGAATTAATATGGGGAAGGAAATACATTTTGTGTCTATACTCATGAAAATTGTATTCCGCACATAAGTTTAGGGCTTGTTTTTATAGGTATTTTTAAATTTATTTTTATAAGTGAAATTTGGGTTTTTTTATAATTAAAATTTAAATATTTTAATGGAGCTTTTAAGTATTTTTTAAAATGTAAGTGTAAACAAATGTATTTTAGAGTTATATTGTATTTATGGGGGTGTTTAACATTTTTGTTAAAAAAATTGATTGAGGGGAATTTTTAATTTAGGAATGTAAAATCAATTGTTAATGTTATTAGAGAGTATGTTTGAACATTTAGAGTATATTTATGAAATGATGTGATCCATAAGATCATTAAGAATGACCCGATTAATTGGGTTGGGTCTAGAGGAAAATGAAGAATCATAAGAGGATGGAAGGAAAATCTCCAATTTTGAGCTCACTCTAGTAACTCAGAGAATGATTTATTACTTTAGTAATAATCTAGTGTGAAAAATACTACAAAATTAAATACGGTCATCACTTGTGACAATGAAAAATGTATTATCCTCAAGTTATACTTGACATGATAAGTGAGGTCAACTCCCATTGAGAAATCATGAAGGGCCCAATACCACTACTACTATTTTTTGTATTTTTTCAGTGAAGCCTAATCCAACTAGAGGGGCAGTTGAAATGATGTCGAGTTACACTTAAGGATGAGCATAATGAAGACCAGTTCCACTACTAGTGTATTTTTGACGAATAGTCTGATTTGTCCCTATTCAATAGTCGTTATAGTTTGTTGTGAACAATTTTTCATGTCCTTCACACGAGGAATATATATGAACTATTATGTGTGTTAACTAGTTTATATAGATTTGGCGTTTCTCGAAGAAGTTTGGATTTTTCCTCGTTCATGAGTTGTTGGTAGGTGTAATGGGGCCATAGTGATTACTATTTGCAAGTATGGGGAAATACAAGTCTACTCCAGTTTATATATAATATTGATAATTCCTTATAGCTATAAACCATGTTATGCAATAAGAGGGATTATTGGAGAAACTATAGGTACTACTCCACAATTTATATGGTGAGTATATTTTCATAATAGGTTACCTATTATAGTGTGTACATTGAGTAGTGCCATATCCAACATTTTGAGATTGTTTAAGATACTTATTGAATGCTTTTAACACATAGTATTTTGTAACTCATCGAGTCCCATAATGATTTCTTTTGATATTCTTGATGGTTTATTAATACTTCAAACCATAATACTTTGTAACTCATCATGTCCCATGGTAAATAGGATATAATTGACTATGTGTTGGCTTTCTGACTCATGTTGTAACATTGACTTGATTTTTATTTTTAGTTGTAATCAAACAATTAAGTAATGTAATCCTTTTGAAATATAATTTTATGTGTTTGATTTTTGTACTTTGAAATTTATGAGATTAGATTTCCTTATCCATATGATAATGACAAATGATATTTATTTTCAATGATAATGACAAATCATTTCTCTTGTGCGGGGGTAATTAATGCATTTTCCTCTTGAGTAAGTACCTCAAGGACCCTATCGGGATTAGGGTATGATTAAACTAATTCACATGGGATAGACTACAACATTTGAGTGATGTCGATATTATGCCATGCTTCCCTTATACTTTAATTTTTTCTCCTTGTATTCACACATTATACCCATCATGTCTACTTGTCTCATTATTGTCACCTTTCTACACTCATGTATGCTTTTATCAATGCTTTTAATAATCTTGGAAATTCATCATTCTCCCTTTAACTTATTCCTTTTAATTCCACCTCATTTTTAATTAAACCCCACGACCTAGGTTGCCCCAAGGTTAACTCCATTTTTCATGGGTGATGGTGTTAGGTTTGGTTTTTACCATGTCGAATTCCATCACCCACAAGAAATCGCATTGGATACAAATACCATACTTATTTTATCATTTTATCATGACTCGTTCATCATTCCAAAATGTTTTACTTTCTCGCATATTGGACACTTTTGCATATTTTCACAGCTAATTTTAGACTTGAGGTTTTGAAGCTTGATCTTTTGCATTTCAGTCACCATAGTGAGTTGGGACTAGAGTTCTTCTTGTTGAAGTTTCCCCTTCTCCACCCATAGTGATTCTCTCTTGGTGTTGTTGTCTATGAGGATCATCATGCATCAAAACACACACTTTGGGTAGGTATTTCTAACCCTTCTTAGTCCTTTATTACTTGTTTTTTGTTGTGTATATGGATGGTCATTCATTTCTATAGATTAGGGTAGATGTATATTTTCTTTGATTTATTGACTTGTCTTATTCTATTATTCCCCTTTGCTTTATCCATATCTTGATCTACTCGTATTCTAAGTCCTATTATGATACCTTTTTATCTTAGGTATATAGGCCTTAAAAACCTAATATATATAACATGCATATACATATACATATACATATACATATATACATACACACACAGAGATATATACATACTAGGGTTAGGGATAATATCATATAGAATTATAAAACTATCTCTTTAAGCACCTTTGATATCTACATATTGTGTACACACCTCTATTTGGTCCCCAAGATTTGAAAACCGAGGTAGGGATCCATATTATCCATCATGCATTCTAGTGAACGTGATATGAAACTTAATCTACAATAGATTAAGTCAGATTCACTCTGACTTTTAATTTTTCCTAGTTTCCTTACACAATTTTCCACTATGTGAATTTTCTCCCAAATCCGATCCTACCTATGCATGATTCCTTTTATGGATCCTTATATAATAACTTACACACATGATATCATTTGGTTATTTCTGATTTCTCACATTTTTATCTTGATTCCATTAACCCATATTGAAATCTTCTTACATGGCTAATCCCATTATAAAATTCTTTCCAAAACCATTTTTTAGCCACTTTAATCTCAAAAACACCACAATGTAATATATATCTTGTGGTTCTCATGATTCATAATCCAATAAATATCTTTATAATGATAATAATGCCAAAAATAATGTTTTTCCTAAGCTTGTTCCTCATTACATTGATTACTTATCCATAGGAGTTGCTAACACTAAGAAGAAAAAATTCTCATCTCATAATATCCAAACCAATTCTAGAATTTATAATCCTATATTTAATATATAATACCAAGGAGAACATGAAGATATCACTTATTCTAGTTATCCTCTTGTAACACAATTTTTTTTTCAAAAGTTTCCTGTATTTACAAAAGAATCACTTGATATGTTGTAAAAACACAGTAAATATTATCATTCTAGAAATTTGAATTCAGATATTAATCATATTGAGCCTCCTGTAAGTGGAGAAAATGTTGATCCAACTAACAAAACTACCCTTCAAACTGACGATCTCACTCAATTCATTTTATAATGTATCAATCATTTGAGCCAACAAAAAAATAAAATATCCCATCATTTCATGTAAATGAAAAAAAACCTATTTTAGCTTAAGTAATTGACCACAAATGGTCTCTTAGGGCATGAAAAAACAAGGTCATCCCCCTCCCCTCTTAGTCGGTATTAACGGAGCACCAATTTTCCAGCATTACATTTATAACAAGTCCTTCAAGCCATTCAAAGAGAGCTAATTTCCAGGGATTTTTTAGTGGCGAATATTCGTAATTTGGTGAAAATTCCATTTTAGGAAAATTTGAAATGGAAAATATTTTAGAACAGGCCAGTGTCTTGTTCGCCTAAAATTTCTAGTATAATTTTTTTTGGGGTCAACTTCACGTACCATTAAAAATTACTCCTATATAAACCTAGATAATTCACCGGGTAGTATACTCATATCAAGTAGCGTGAACTTGTAGGGAAGGTTGTTTATACACGACATGAGGTTGTTAATGTACGACAAGAATTTATTGATGCACGACTAGAGCCCGGAGGTTGTTGATGTGCGACAATAATGTGTTGTTGACACACGCTGGGAGGCTATAGATGTATGATAGGATATTTACAGTCGCACGACAACATGTTGATGCGTGAAAATAATGTTTTATTGACACACGACAGGAGGCTCCAAATACACAGCATGAGAATCAATATTTCCAATCACGTGACAGTAAGTTTACTTTCATGCGATGATAAATTTGTTGTCATGCGACAACAAGGCTATTATCGTGTGACAGTAAACTTGCTATCGCACGACTGCAATATTTTTGTTGCACCATGCACATCTCATGAATTGAAAATGAAAGCTTATTTTGGGTGAAAATTTTGCACACAAACACCAGAAAATTTGCATGTTTCGTGAAAGTGGTTCTAGCGATATTCGCTAGGGATTTTCCACCTTCAATTTCCCAGAGGTCTCTTAAACTGAACCTTGCTTATATTTCTCCACACATCACTTCTATGGATCTTGGAGGGACCACACCTTCCATCTCTTATGATGGCTATATAGACCCTACCCTTCACATCAAATACTTTGGAAACCTTTACAAGGACTGGGTCAAAATAAACTCTTAGGTAGCCACCAAGCTCTTTTCCAAGACACTTATGAGTGATGTTTTGGATTGGTATCACACCCTTATGAGTAACTCTATTGTCAAAATTGAAATATTAGTGAATTCCTTAGTAAATGAATTCCAATATCACGATGTCCTTAATAACAACATCAATTCTTTCATCAAGTGTAAAAAATTATAAAATAAATGTACCCAAGTTTTCATTTAACATTGGAAAACATTATTTTCTAAGGCTGAACATAATATGCTTGATATGAACCTATTTTAGTTCTTCCTTAAATCCGTTGAAACTTTTATTCAATATAAGATGATATCCTTCTCTCCTACCATGTTGTAAGAATCATTCAAGTAAGGGAAATTCCAAGATTACCTCATTAAGGAATTTTAAAATTTTAAACCTAAGCAACAAAAACATAATAACAAACAAGTTCTCATCCATCCTAGAAACAAGAACACCACTAATGAAAAGAGTCACAAACACTCTTTCTTAAGGTACTTCTTCTAATAGGACTATCCATAGCATTGAATGTTAACCATAAGCCATAAAGAAACTCTCAATCGCATTCTTCCTCCCATAATGACTGTCACAAACCTTTGTCTAAGGAGGAGTTGATACTTAATCTACCTCACATGGATCTATACTAGTCTCATCCTCTTCCTTAATGGAATGATAAAATAAAATTTTGTTGGTGGCATGCTAATTGGATTCATTCTTATGAAAAATATCAATTCCTTTGATCCTTTGCCTACACGTTCTTCTTTGGAAATAAATTTTATCATGAAGCCATTAATTGGGAGAAGTTAGAAGAGGCTATCAAGGCACATGATAAATACCAATAACATGATCAACATGAGGTTCTTCATCCATCCAATGAGTATCTTAAATCCTATAATGATCAATTACTTGATCACTCTAAATTAGACCAATTGAATCTTGATCCTACTAAGAACAGTAATGAAACCACTAACATTGTTGACACTTCATATCCATATACTAGTACATCCATGGAGAACATAATCAATATGTAATTTTTCAAGCATATTATTTGTTGTATTGAGCCCACATATCCTTCTTTTACTACAATTAGAGATTACAAAACTGTTTATCCATGTTATGAAATCCAAACATTCCATTAACAAGCATCAATAATTGATTCTATAGTCCACATAAACACCATCATCCCATGTATCCAATTCTAATGCATTCTTAATCCCCTCTTTAGATTCATCATCCTCTTTATGTTCTATCGACTTAATCTCCCTTGCACAACCAATATTGTTTGACCTCATTTCTTATGTTGCCTGCAACATTGGCCACTATAAGGATTCTCATAAAAAAAATCAAAATATGTAGCTCTCTACAAGCCCCACTCATTCATAATCTATTCAAACTAATACCCCAAAAGTTCATTATGTTGTATAGTTTGTCCCTAAATATTGCAAACCCCTTGCTAAACTATGAAGACTCCCCAATAGAATTTATTTTTTAGAAATTAATCTTACTTCACATAAACATCATGATAATTTTAATTTGGCTCTCTTCTCTATGAATATCCCTATTTCACCCACCTGAGGGAAGGAACCTACCCTACATGGTTAGGAAGAAATCATATTACACCAATGTAAAGAACTATCCATTTCAATTGATTATTCCACTCATTGTTCTTGTTATATTTATTTCTCTCTTGATTTCATGATTCACAATGTGATTCTCTTCCACACAAATGATCATTCCTTCTTTATCTGAATTAAAATTGGCCACACTACAATTAAGAGATCCCTCATAGATGAAGTTTCTATTACTTGTGTTGTTACCCTTAATTTTTGTAAAACACTAGGATATTCTATTGATAATATGAAATCCACTAGCAACACATGCCAAGGTTATGATCATCGATAGATGCTCCACATGGGTTGTATTTGGATACCTATCATTGTGCCTCGTCATCAAATCCACATCAAATTAATGAGATTCATCTTTCCCTTGTCTTATAATATCCTTTTTGGTTGATCATGGACCACCACATACATGTAATCATGGCATCCACCTACTAATGCATTAAATTCACACACTCTGGGGCTATTTATAAAGTACAATGCAACACTAACCCTTGGAGCTTCAACTTATTTCAATAATGTGGTACATTCAAGATCCCCACTTTGGAAGAACTCCCTACTACTCCATTTCACAAATAACAACTCTTTAACTATTTTATGGAATCCTTTTGCAGCTATAATGGTCATCCTAAGGTCATGGGATGTACTATACCTAATCTTCTTAAATCAAATGATGATGAACCTGATGAAATAAGCCTTCAAATCAATACTTCTGATATTACCACCTTCCCTACAACCTCGTTGTTGTAATAAGGATCTCAATTGATTCCCTACCACTATTAATCATACCAAACATCCTCCTATAAAGCATATAGTTCAGCTCGAGAATATCACTTACTCATGTGATATTGACTTTACTATACCTAATTATGATGATGGTTATGCTCTTGATGACCCATTCTTAATAGGATACATCCAAGATAAGAAATCAAAGATTATGTGGTATTAATAATTGTTGCAATCTCACCTTGTTCATAACATCAACCCTATCACTATTTCTTCATGAGATGGGAATATCGATTTTGACCTCAAACAAGATCACCTCATGAACTACACTCTATAGTCAAAAAATAATGCAATTTCTACTTACATCACACCTCTAAGTATGTTCTTATATGCATGATTCCTAAGTAAGAGAAATAGACATAAACAAGACTTATTTTTCTTTTACATTGCTCCTCTTGATACTCTTGATATTTTCATTTCTCGAATGATCACTTTACTTTTGGAAAATTAATAATACATGACCAATCTTTGTATGTTCCATTATATCCTCCAAGCATCCTGGAATGTCACATCCCTCCTATGTGGATTTAAAAATTCAATACTTGTTTTATCATGATGATTAAAATGACATGCTTAAATTGGTTAATTATTTGTTATGATCATTTTCTAATGTGGAAATTATCATGCTTATTATCATTATCCGGAATTTCAATGATTTGGACTAACTACCATTTTGGTGACATGAGGTGGATACAAGAGTAGGTACACCCTCATTGAAATGGTGAGGGAGGGAATCATCAAAGAGAGGTTATCAGATCGAGGTATTGAACTTAAAATAACGAAGGTAATGAGAACCAACACACACCACAAGATCAGGTATCATTTATTTTATTTGTGTGATGTGTGACTTCTTTATGTTTTGTTTTTTTGTTTATTCAGTTGATATTGATAGATGGCAAGTAGATTACACCGACGTGGCTAGATGCCACCGACATAACCCAACCATCGTACATCGTTATTAATATGATGCTATGAGTGAAGTTTTATTCCTTTTATAATAAATTTATTACATTTATGGATAAGTCTTAAAATGTAACAAGGAGAATGAACCATGTTTGTGTGTCATATTGTCTTCTGTGCAGATGATTGGTATTATAAATATTCATTTTATATCTTGATGACCTTGTCGTTATCGTAGAATGGTCTACGTATAATTTGACCCGAGCATATTTTTAAAAATAATGTAATATAATATTCATTATATTTAAATTGTTGTCTACGGTTGTTATGCATTTATATTTGTCCATTTTGCATGGAGCTTAAGCTAGGTTGTTAGATCAAAAGGAGGGAGATAAGATTTGTTTTAAATTTTAATTGTTTTAATTAAACATGCACTAATATTTGGGCATAATGACTTAAGTGAAGAATACATAGAAAAGTGGGGAATAAATGGAAAATTGTTTAGTTTTAATTTAAAACATGCACCAAGTGGAAAGGATGCATTTGGAAGTGAGAGTTAATGGGAAGTTGTTTGTTTTTAATTTTGTGTAAAGTGGATTTTTTTTGCAGATGTGTGGTTTTTTAGCAAGAAAAATGGGGAAAGAGGAAGTTGACTGGGGTTTACATGAGGAAATGGAGGAGGAAGGTTGGAAGTAGCTCTATTTCATTTTATTTTTGGTTTTATTTTGGATACAATTTTTTTATAGGATTTGGATGCTGAAGCATTGGAAATTTGAAGGAAGATCAAGTTGCGTTTTTATCAGGAATCATTTTTCTCCTTACTTTTGTTTGCATTTTTATCATATTTGATTGTAAACAACGTTTTCGTAAGAAGTTGAAATTTCACCCATTTGGGTCTGCATTTTTGGAAAATAAATATAGGGGTTTTCACCCATTTGGGTATGTTATTTTAAATATTAAATTGTTTATTAAAATGAAATTGTTTGTTGAAGTTTTATACCCATCTGGGCATGCATTTTTTATTTTTTTATTAAAAACTGCAAATGTTTTTTGGAAATTATATCCATTTCTAGGTCTTCATTTTGAAAATGAATCTATGGAAATATACCCATTTTTGGGTCTACTTATTCAGTAATTAGTTTGTCTGAGAAAATGCTTTTGCAAAAAGTCGAGTCATACTCATTTCAGTTTACTTATTATCAATATTTGTGATTGTAAAAATATTTGTCTATGGGTGAAACACATTTGTTGGATCCATTTGAGAACCCATATTTGGGTCTACATGTTTTTTTATTTATATAAATATTGATACCTTCTTTATTGGGATGATTTCATCCATTTATAGGTCTTCATTTTTTTTGTAAAGATTATGTATGAGACGTATTATTTTGGATTGATATTCGATACCCATTATGGGTCAATACAGTTTATAAACTACATGTGGATGTGTGACATTTTTCATGAAGTCACTTTATCCATTTTTGGATATGTATGATTTTTTATAAATGTATGATTGTGATACATTTTTCAGAGATCTTTCTACACTCAATTTACCCCCATTTCTAGTTAGGCATATTTGTATATTTATAGCATTCTTTATTGGGTTGGTTTCACCTATTTTGGGTCTATGCAAACTTTTTATTTGATTTAGAAATCAAACCCATATTGGAGTACATATTGGAAAGAAACAAGAAAGACTAAACATCTAGTTGTTGGACCATATAAACCTATTTCGGGTTGTGCTATATTACATTTTTTAAAAATTAGTAAAAATGGATGACTATGTAAAATAGGTGGTTATGCCATTATTTTGTTGTGTGAAGAAACGTCTTGATTATAACAGAATTCAACCTTGCGGTTATTGATTTGTGATACTATGTTACTTATTGTTTTTTTTTGCTTGGGCATGATAAGGTAGTTGTTATTATGCCCTAAATATGATATGATCATATTTGGAATGTGACTTACGTTATCATGCTCATGGTGAATTCTCCTCCTTAAAAAAACATTAAAACATTAGAAATTTAGTGAAATATGAAACAACACATGAAGAATTTTTGGTGCATCGATAAATGCGCAAAAAGAAGTTTTGTTTTACTTAATGTAAAGCTAATTATTTGATTATCACAACATAAGCCTATGAATGCATTCCAATACAAAATTGTGGAATCCACATGAGCATAAATAAATATGCTCAAGGGAATTTTTTTCTTTATGATTATAAAATATGGAAACATGGATTAAAAATTTGAATAGTTGGTTGTTTCTCCTATTTGATTATGAAATTGAAACATTTATTTAAATATTGGAATTAATTGCCTCTTGATAAGGATTTTTGATTATGGAAGTGGTGGATGATATAGTTGTGTTATGAAGGATGATTTAAATCTTAGTTTTTTGTGCAAACTATAACAATAGATTGCATTAGCATAACTAGAAAACTTTGGCCAAAGTAATGTATCTATCTATGTGCATTGTTAGCTCACTTATCCTTATTATCTACACTGAAATTATTCTACAAGGAATAATAAGGAATCCCATGCACATCAAAGAGATTTCACTCCAATGGTGACATGAAAGCTCCAAGTAATAAAAAAGCTAAAATCGAACACAAGGAAAATCAAGCATGAAATAATACATCTTTTCATTCTCATAGATCAAACGAAGGGTACATATAGGAGTGTTTTGTAACTCCCATGCCATGAAAATCATTCCCTCCATGAGGGAAAGATGAGTTACAATTACAAAGAGGATTGTAAATCTTATGACACCACTGACACATATTACAATGAAAAATTATATGAAGAAATCTACCATGTGTCATATAATTCATATGACCTATGATCACACCTAAGTGAGATGACTCACTATGTGAGGTGGAAAAGACCCCAAGTGATGATGAGGTAAGTCACACACACCAACACCTCCCCTTCATCAAAATTGAGGTAGAGGTCATGGAAAGTCAGAAACAAAAAGAGAACTCCCCTAGACAACTAAGAAATATGCATCATATGGGTCCTGAAAACTAAATTCCTAATAAGGTATCCATGCACAAATAAAATATTTCTAGAAAATAAGAAGAGGACTAGAAATCCTAAAGAATATGGGTAGCTGTAGAGGACCTCACCCTAAGAAGAGACTGCAAGTGAATAAACTTCACCTCAGTGAAGGGCTTGGTGAAAATATCTATAACCCGATCGTTTTTCTGACACTACTACAATTTGATGATGTATTTATGTATCAAATACCATATGAATTATATGTGGATCTCAATATGATTCATACGCTAATAGTGAACCATATTTCAAAAAATCAAGACGGTGCTCATATTGTCTTAGTAAATGATAGTAGCCCTTTGAAAGTGAATACCAAACTCTGTCAGAATACCATGCAACCAAACAACGTCTTTGGTAATGTTGACTACTCTCCTGTATTATACCTCTGTATAAGATATCATAATTGCATTCTACTTCTTTCTCGACCAACTGACAGGACCCGACCAAAGAGAAAAATTATATCATGAGGTAGAATTTTAATGATCGAGATCATTGGCCCAATCATAATCAGTAAAAACAACAAGATAATTCTTCATCCCTCCTAAGTAGTAAATTCCATCAGTGTGAGTTCCACAAACATAGTGAATAATACATTCTATTGCTTTCCAATACAACTCATGAGGCTCCTACATAAATTTGGACAAGTTCCCAATAACATATGAAATATCCAGTCAAGTATGAGTTAGATAGATCATGTTGCACATCAACTAGAAATAAAGGGAACTATCAACTATGGGAGTAAAGCAATCAATAACCAACTTAACCTTGGAAAGGAAAGGAGTAGGAGAAGGATTACAATCAATCATGTGAAATCTCGATAGCAAATCAAGGGCATACTTAGGTTGTCAAATTACATCTCCCGAGTCAAATTGTGAAATCTATATCCCTAGAAACTAATGAAGCAAACCCAATTTGTTCATGGAGAACTTGTTAGATAAGGAAATATTCACTAAATTGATGATTGAGGAAGATCTTCCCATAATCAACAAGTCATCAAATACAAAATAAGGATGAGCATGGATTTATCCTACCACATAATGTAAAAATTAGGGTCAGAATGACACTTAATGAACCTTTATGAAAGAAAAAAGGAGTCCATCTTGACATACCAAGCCCAAGGGGATTGTTTAAGTTCATAGAGAGACTTATTTAACTTCCAAATGAGGGAGAAATCATGTACATTACCTAGGGGTTATATATATATATATTCCTCTAGATTTTTATGAAGGAAGGCACTCTTAACGTCCATATGGTGGACTTCCCCTAAGTTCGTAGCAATGATGGAAATGTTCATTCAAGTGGAATTCATCTTTGCAATGAGATAAAAGGTTTATGAATAATCAACCCCAACTACTTAGGAGAAACCCTTAGCTACAAGTTGTGCTTTAAATTTTTTGACGTCTTCATCAACACCATACTTTGTTTGGTAAACCCACTCACAAAAAATGATTTTTCTTCCTTTCGGAAGAGGGATGAGATGCCAAGTATCATTCTTATTAAATGATTAATACTTCTCATCCATGGATGAATCCCCCTTAGAAATCTCAGAAGCCTCCAAGAAAGACTGAGGATGAGAAGTAGAGGTAAAGAAGGAGTGTGGTCTAGTAAACTATGAACGATTTTGTCTCTCATCTAAAGGATCCCCCATCCACTCTCTGGTTCTCTACAAAATCTTCCTATCCCAACAAGGACCAAGAGGAGAGTCAGGCTCAGAATTTGTAAATTATTCACTCAAGTGAGAAGGGAAAAATTCCTCATCATCACTACTATAAGAATCAGAAGACTTTGAAGCACGAGAAGATGGAGGAGTAGAAAGACCAAGAGGATCAAGCAGATAAGGAGAAGGACACTCTGAAAAATTATCATCATCTAAAGAGTCAAAGTTAATGCCATAGAGTAAAAGGACTCTAGAGGGTGGATTAGTATAAGTTAAATATGACTCATCAATTTTCACACTACTCTTAATATAGAGATGATGAGTAGTAGGGTTCATAAATCTATAACCCTTCATGCCATTAGGATACCCTACAAAAATACAAGGTCTGGACTATGGTTCAAGGCCTTACATTTATTTTTGGGAATCTAGGCCATAACAATAGATCCGAAGATGTGAAAATTCTTGAGATCAGGTTTGTATCCAAACAAATATTCAAAGGGTGTTATCCATCTTACTTCCTTATGTGGAACATAATTATGCATGTAGCAAGCATAGTTCATGGCTTCCACCTAATACTGTGGAGGAAGGGATTTAGAGTGAACTATACAAGTTACTATCTCCTTAATCTTTTGGTTCTTTCTTTCTGCAACTTCATTTTGTGAATGGCTGTAAGCAATTGTAAGCTACAAAGCAATCCCTTCAGAGGTACAAAAATATTTAAACCTATTTTTCACATACTCACCTTCATTATCAATATGAATAACCTTAATATACCTTTTATCTTATTTCTCAGCAAGATATTTGAAGTCTCAAAAGTGCTAAAAAATTTCAGATTTATTTTTGAGAAAATACACACAAGTGTAACTATCATCACCTCAGAAATCTCAGAAGCCTCCAAGAAAGACTGAGGATGAGAATGATGAAAAATCTGAAATATCAAAATAAATTATAATATTAACATGAAACTGTTACAATCTCACCCATGAGGTACTTCAAGTGCTATTGACTTCACTTTCCTTTCACCAGGACTATGGGAGAAACTTTACAATTACACCTCTTAATGGCTTCTTCAACACACCTTTAAACTGATGGCTTCCTTCACACACTTCCTACAATATTTCTCACTACTTCCTTCTATGCTAAACGAGGGGGATGGCCTCTCTATTTATAGAAATTCCACGCTTATCCATCTTATCTTTAAGATAGGATAAGAAATCCACTCTGAGGAATCATATACATTCCTTAACTCTTATCTGTACATGTAAACTTATCTTTTAAGATAAGATAAACCTTATCATTTTACATGGGTTCCACATTTTTAGACTTTTTACAAATAAAATACACAAAATATTTTATGACCTCACTCCTTGTCCTTATTACCAATATAATATTTCTAATTCCTAATCATGTAGACCCTACTTCTCTAATTACCCAAACTTTGACATTTTAACATTACCGGACCACTTACGACAAATATTTACTTTTTACCACAACATTCCTATTGTACTTTGACTGTTACCGTATTATACATTATTGGCGGCGTCATACTGGTAGTGCTGTTATCTTCTATCGGACACTACTACTAATTATACTTAACAAAATCCTATTCCTAATACATACATTAATGAAATAGAAATTACGGAGGAAAATTTTAGTGTCGACATCTTCCCCCTTCCTAGCTTCTACTCCGTCCTCGGAGTAGACTATTCTGGTGCTTGGAAAATCTTCAACTTGTCGTGGTTGACCCATTTCATAATGGAAGTGCCATCCAATTCCTCCAGTCGGTACATACCATTTTCATGCACAGCTACTATTTTGTAGGGCCCCATCCATTTTGGAAGATATTTTCTCTGTTTTCTTTTTTTTTGTATCTAGAATCATATACTAGAACCAAGTCATTCACATGAAATGGAGACCAACGAATATTTTGATCAAAGTATTCCTTCTGCTTCATTTTATTCTTATGGCTTGTATCCTTTGCTATTTCCCTCATTTCCTCTAGCAAATGAAGATGTACCAACCTTTCTTTTACTGAATCACTTTCATCCATCCTTTCATTTTTCATAACTCTCATAGTGGGAATATCAAACTCAATAGGAAGAACTGGATCAATGCCATAGGCCAACTGAAATGGGGAGTATCCTGTTGCTAACTTTGATGTTGCCCTATATGCCCACAATGTTGCATGAATCCTTTTATCCCACTTATGTACCTGCAAGGCTGAATCTTATGCTAGAATTTGACACAACACAAAATTTTTTCGTTCCACCTATCCATTTGTACTTGGCTTGTATGTTGTTTCCTTCCTGTGCTTAATAGAAAATTTATTGACTAGGGATTCTACTACCTCATTAATGAAGTGGCTTCCTTGATATGTTACAATTATAAATTTTTTCCCTAGCAAGTAATTCCTAACCTTCTTTACAGCAAAAATGATAGCTAGAGCCTCTTTTTCAGTTACAGTATAGTTTACCTCAGCACTGCTCATTTGTCTGCTCCTAAAGTAAATTGGATGTTCATTCCCATTTTCATCCTTTTGGCTCAAAGCACTTCCTAGTGCTGCATCTGAGGCATCAGTGTACACAATGAATGGCTTGCTCCAATCCGGATTCTTTAAAACAGGTGAAGACATCAAGGCTTCCTTCAGTTGTCCAAAAGCTTCATGCGCCTTATTTCCTGGTTCATAAGTAACATCCTTCTTCAAGAACTGGGTTAGTGGCTGTGCAATCTTTGAGAAATTCTTGATGAACCTTCTATAGTAACCCACATGGCCTAAAAATGATCTCAACTTACTTCTATTCATAGGAAATGGTAAATCTTTGATTTTTGAAACTTTATCAGGATTAGTACCAATACCATCTCTGGATACAACATGCCCTAACAAAACACCTTTAGAACATCCAAAGACACACTTTGTAGGGTTTAGTGAGGCTTGTGCTTCATCTAACCTTTGAAATGTTGTCTCCATTTGGTGCAGGTGGTCCAACTAGCTCCCATAGATGTAAAAATCATCCAGAAATACTCTGATGAAGGTCCCAATGTAGGGTTCAAACACCCTATTCATCAAACGCTGGAATGTTGCCGGAGCATTACACAACCCAAAAGGCATAACTCTATAAGCAAACGTTCCCTAAGGAGTGGTGAACGTGGTCTTCAGCTGATATTTCTCTGTTATACGAACTTGGTTGTAGCCGCTATATCCATCAGCAAAACTATAGCACTCCTGGCAAGCTACTTAGTCCAAGATCTGATCTGAAAATGGAAGAGGGTAATGATCCTTCTTTGTTGCCTTATTGAGCTTCCTGTAATCAACACAAATGCGTAGCTTCCCATTCTTTTTTATTGAGATCACAATGGGAGAAACCCATTCTAAATTCTCCATAGCAAATATGAATCCTACATCAAGCAACTTATCTATTTCTTCTTTTACAGTCTTGGAAAAATTAGGATTCATTCTATATGGCATTTGCTTTATGGGCTTAGCACCATCTACCAGCTCAATACAATGTTCTACCCAACTTACTTGACAGAGTTCCTTGTAATAAAAAGTGAATATATGTATGTACCTTCGAAAGAGCTGGAGGTAGGATTCCTTCTCACTCTCCATCACAGCATCACAAATCTTTATTTGTTAGAGACGATCATCAACTTCTTCTTCAGATAATTTTATGGGTCATGAGTTGGTGTGACTGGAAGGATATCCATGACTGAAACATCCACCTCGCTTTCTTCATCTTTAGTGTCCACTTCACTGGTACTAGAGTAATCAGAGGATGTACAATCATCAGTTTCATCACTTGAATCCACAGGTTCTGCCTTATGATGTCGAGGGATCACATTTATCTTCACCTTCTCTCTACCACGTCCAAGTGTCATGAAACCTTCATTCCAGTATTTTCTTGCATGAACTCTCCTTAGCCATGGTCTTCCCAGCAGCATTGGGTATGCAACGGTACCATTTTTCTTCACCTGAAATTCTACCACACATACCACACCCATAACAGATATTGCCACATTTGAAACTACACCTTCTAGTTTATTTTTTCCTTTATTTAATGACCTTAACATAAGTGTTGAAGGGTGATCAATTTTTAAACCCAACATATTCATTACAGACTCAGTCATTACATTAACTGCAGCACCTCCATCAACTAAGACATCATGAATTGAAATACCATTACATAATACCTCAGCTTGTGGAGCATAGGGATCTGCCTCTACCTCCAAAACAGGGACCTCAACCTCCTTCCTTCTTCGAGCATTGAGTCCACCTCGCAAATCCCACCTCTTCTCAGAAGACATAGCCAAGAGTTGACCATATGTAATATTTGTAGGCCTTTTAGATAGATCTTCCAAGATGGAGTATGGTCCTTACCCCTGTGAAATCAGAAAATCCTGCACACCCAACTTTCTTCTCCTATGTTTCTTACTATTTTTTTTTCATCTTCTTAGGGTCATTTCCATCTTGATTATCTTTTTCTTTCTGTCTTTTTGTTACAAACACATCTACTTCATTATTTTTGCTCTCATCTACTACATCAAAAGAATTCACAGGTGCTTTTCCTTTATCATTATCTCCTTTACCAAATGTAGAAGCTCTATCTGGACAATTATACTTATAATGAACCTTTTTATAACAACCATAACATACGACTTCAGAAAATATTTCTTTTTGGACCTCTATCTCCTCCCTAAGAAATAAATTCTTTTCCTTGAAGAAGATTAATAGTTTACTGACCCATCTTTTTAGGCAGATCTTCATACTCAGTAGATGTACTAGGAGAAATATTTGTGCTCACCAAGAGTGGTTGTGGATTCTGGACCAAAGGCGCTAGTGTAGGCTCTAATTTAGCCACAATTTCTTTGGGCTCCTCTTCCATGCTTTCTTCTTGGTTTCTTGCAATCTCCTTTGCTTGTTCAATGGTAGCTGGCCGGTCATACTTCACTCGTTGTCTGATCTCTGGCTTCATCCCAAGAATGAACTGCTTACAGAGGTGATTATCCACGCCATTCATCAACCCATCCGCTAATCCTTCCATCCAGATCTGGGCATCGAGCTTCCTCCTTAGCTCTAGAACACGAGCATGATAATCCCTTATCTTCTCCTTCTCTCCTTGGAATAGCTTTGTGATCTGGATCATGAGATCTGCATATTTCTGTTGTTCACCAAATTCTTCAAGAAAACTTTCAGTTAATAAATTCCATGATTTTTTCACATTATCACCTAGTGTTTCAAACCACCTAAGTGTTGAACCATCTAAAAAGGTAGGAAAAAATTTAGTCCATTTTTCCCTTCTTATAAGGCCATTACAAATACAAGATCGCTTAAACTCTTGAATGAAAGAAGAAGCATCTTCATTAGATTGAGATGGAAAAAACAAGAATCTTTCCCATTTTCAAAAGTAACCACCGTGAAATACAAACTCACAAGTACAATCAACAAGACTTATGTGTACAAATAATTGGAATCACTATACTAGAAAGTGACTTTACACCTTTCTACAGTAAAATAGAAATGACCCACGATAAACTATGGTAAAACTTGACTTGCTGCGGTAAAAACTGACTTTACTTTGGTAAATACTATTCACGGTAAAAAGTTAAGTTACTGCGGTAAATACTATTCACGATAAAAAGTAACTTTATTGCGGTAAATACTATTCCAGCAAAAATGACTCCATGTATTTTTGAAGTTATGGCTCGGTGGAGTTTTTTGGGAAAATTTTCCCCTGAAAGGCCCGTGGCAAATGAGATGCCGCCACGTGGCACCTAAATTATAATATTAACATGAAACTGTTACAATCTCACCCATGAGGTACTTCAAGTGTTATTGACTTCACTTGCCTTTCACCAAGACTATGGGAGAAACTTTACAATTACACCTCTTAATGGCTTCTTCAACACACCTTTAAATTGATGGCTTCTTTCGCACACTTCCTACAATATTTCTCACTACTTCTTTTTATGCTAAATGAGGGGGGTGGCCTCTCTATTTATAGAACTTCCAAGCTTATCCATCTTATCTCTAAGATAGAATAAGAAATCCACTCTGACGAATCATATTCCATACCTTAACTCTTATCTGTACATGTAAGCTTATCTTTTAAGATAAGATAAACCTTATCATTTTACATGGGTTCCACATTTTTAGAATTTTTACAAATAAAATACACAAAATATTTATGACCTCACTCCTTGTCCTTATTACCAATATAATATTTCTAATTCCTAATCACGTAGACCCTACTTCTCTAATTACCCAAATTTTGACATTTTAACATTACCAGACCACTGTTTTTCGATCCAGAGCTCGATTTTTCGCGTTCTTTATATAAATGGAAAGCTGGTAAAATTCTCTACAAGATTCCAGGGTCATTTTTGCATTTTGGTGGAGTTTGGAGAAAGAAAATTAAGAAGTGTTATCCAAAATGTGCCCCTTGCTCATTTTGTGGCCAACTCCTCCCATTCTTCCCTCTCTTGTGCCTCAGTCACAAAAAAATTTCTTTCAGGCACTCAAAACCTTTTGGAAGTGGCACCATTGGATAGAGCTCTTTCTCAACTTTCCAGAAAGGTAAAGTTTTCCTCCTAACTCCATGTATTTTTGAAGTTATGGCTCGGCGGAGTTTTTCGGAAAAATTTTCCCCTGAAAGGCCTACGGCCAATGAGATGCCGCCATGTGCCACCTAGAGTGGTGGAGCACAGGAAAATTTTGGAAAATTTTCCAAATGACCAAAAAGGTGCAAAAATTCAAATTTTTTTTCCCACCGACCCGATTTGGCCCCGTTTTTCCCTAAAACTTCAAATCGCCATATCTTTCGATCCAGAGCTCGGTTTTTCGCGTTCTTTATATCAATGAAAAGTTGGTGAAATTATCTACAAGAATCCAGGGTCATTTTTGAATTTTTATGGAGTTTGGAGAGAGAAAATAAGAAATGCCTCTAGCACGTGGTCATGGACAGAAATGACGTTTCAACCACCGTTTTTAATGAAGAATGGCTCGCATTCTCTTCGAGCATGGTTAAAAATGTCAAGGAATGGGTCTGTCAGGGCGCCCATGCTGTTTTGATGGAATTTTGGTCAATGGTTGAACCCCTTGCACTTTTTCCTATGTTTCTCTCTCCTGGGGTCGTGGTTTGCACTGTAAAAGCCAAAATCAGTTCATTTTGCAAAAATTCAGCCTTTTGGGAGACACTTTTTTCAGCTCTGCAACTTCCTTTTTCTTCCTCCTTGGCAGTGAATTTGTGAAGAAATTTTACCTTTCCATGTAATGCAAGCACCTTTTCTTTCCTCTGGATCACTGTAATGTACTGTATTTGGATCTGAAATGTTGATATATGTTCTGTGATTAAAATCCTTCAATCCTTTCATATATCTATCATTGCTTTCTTGATCTTTCATTACATTTTGAGCATTTGCATGCATGTTTTATGCTGTGTTTCCTTGTGGATTGTGTATTTCATGTAGCATCAGAAGTGTCTACAACTCCTTTGGTGCATCACCTATTAGCATTAGTTCTTTCTTTTTGCATTTCTCTATCCTGTCTCCTTGAAATTTAGAGTAGATTTAGGAGTTTAAACCTCTGCAATTGTGCAAGTAAAATAGCTAATCAGAGGAGTTGAGGAACCAGCCTCTAATCTAGAGATTCCTCTTCTCATTTTGCAAGTCCCACACTTGGGGAGAGGATTCAATGTTGTGCAATCACACTGGATGTCTAAAATGATCAAACTAGAAATCTGATCAGCATCCAGGGGGTGCTGCTGATTTGTAACAATAGTTTTGGCATGCCCGGTGGGACCTTAGAGGTCTTCCACTTTATCTTTGACAGGTTGGTGTGTTCCTGTTAAAGATTCAGCCTTTTGGAGGCACTTTCAAAAGCACATCTGGCGACTCCATCTGGTAAACAACTCATTCTCTAAGTTGCAGACCTGTTTTCCATTCATTTCCATCCATTCTTCTTTCCATCATTTTCATTCTTTTCCATTCCATGAAGTTGTGCAATCATGACTTCATTTCCATCATGGAATTCACATTTACAACAGCAGTATATCACACCTCCAACATGTTTTACAAATCCTCCAAATCAGCATTTTGATCAAATTCAAAATCAGCATATCTACCCATATGAGCAGCAGTGCCAAAGTCAGTTTGGTTGTGAAGCACATCAAGAACAAGGGTACGCATGCAATGAAGAAAATCAAATGGAAGATGCAGATTTTGTGGAAAAAAATCCAAAAGATGGAGGCAAAGATGGTGCAATCAAGAGCAGCAGCTCAAATGAAGGCTTTCAGAATTAGTTGTAGGACTCCTTGTCCATGGGGAGGCCCTTTTCCAAGACACTTCAGCCCTCAGGAGAAGCTGGACTTTATGATGAAGATGCTACCCCCAACTTGCACAATGGACAGCAGAAATAGAGGCCTATACACTTGGTGTTGAACAACCTTGTCAATGGGTAAGTTCTACACCATCATCTGGTTTTTCTCTTCCCATTACTCAAGCAGCATCATCTCATTTGGAATTTCAAATTCTAAATCCAGTCAATGCTGCCCCAGGAGTTGAATCCATTTCTCCATTCCCTAGTCTTCCACCCCATCTCAATTCTTCTGTCCTTTTCCCTTCCAAACAGCCATTCCCTCCAAAGAAACAAGAGTTCCTACCTCCTCCACCACCACAAAAAATTGCAAAATCAATTGAGTTACAATCCACTTCTCCTCTTGCATTCCCAAATCCATGTTGGGAGGATAAAAATCAGAATGCCAATCAAGGAAAACAGCAGCAAAAAGAGAAGCCAAACAAAGATGAAGAAATTCAAAGTCTGAAGAGTTGGGCTCTTAAATTTGGGATGAAAAAGATCCCCTTGATGGTTAAGCCTTCAGAAGAGGTTGGAGTTGGAGAACAAGTAGTGGTTAGGACTGATTTTGTGACAACAGAAGAAGAGCAAAAAGAAGAAGCAGACTAGCAGTTAGTTTTCTCAGAAAGTAGTGTCCATGTTGGCACTCTATTTGAAGGGAATGCCGATTCAATTCAAGTTGCACAATCACGCCATGGAGGAAGAAAGCTCAGAAGAAGATCTTGCAGTCCCAACTTGTCCTCTAGAGCAAGTAGATTGAAGAGTTTGACTTGACAAACTTCATGCTAGAAGAAGAGTTCTATCAAGAGCAAGATTGCCTTCAAGTAGTAGAGGAGGGAGAAGCCACTCCAAATGCGAAAGAAGAGGAGCACATTCTAGCTGTGAAGAAGAAAAGTGCAGATCCAAGGGCTTTGAACACAAGGCAGGCTACAGGAGAACCTTCAGTTCTTCTTTCTACTTCATCCCTCTCGTGTTCTAGTGCTGAAGAAGAGTTTGATCTCTCAAACTCAATGTTGGAGGATGAAAGAAACCATGATGATCAAGTTACAGATCAAGAGGACACTATGGAGGAAGTTGAGCATTTGCATCAGGACAACAATGAGGTAGTGTATCTGTCAGATTTGGAGGACTTTTTTGATGAAGAAGAACCGGTTGAGTTTCCACCATTCTCTCTTTCATCTTCCACGTCCCAAATACTTGAGCCTGCTGTCATGAAGGAGAGCATTCATTTGCAGCAGCCTGCATCTTATAGCAGCTCTTTGGAACTAAGATTGGAAGATTTTAATCTTTCATGTTCTTCATTGGAAGAAGAGAAAGGGTAGAAAGGTTCTACCATTGCTTCCACATCATCCATTCATGAGGGTCTACAAGAGAACTCCATTCTTGGAGTTGAAAATCAGGGCAATGGGCATACTCAAAGGACCATACCTTGCCCAATCAGGTATTTGGCTTTATTGGAGCCAAAGGAGAAGTCACAACCAGTCATGCTTGCTTCTAAGTATGAGGATGAGCTGCAAGGAACCAAGGATCAGCTGTCATACCTCTCTAATCCAAATGCAGAACAACTAAAAGAGGTATTGAATTTTCCTTCAGCTGATACCTTGATGATTTGGGTGGAAGACCAGCTTCTTGTTGATTTTCCATTCATCCAATTAGCCATGTTCAATGCCAAATTAGTTGCATGGTTGCCAATTTTGAAGAAAGGAAGCTATTTTGCACAACCAGTTGCAGGGTTTGTTTAGCTCACCTTTGCTTCCAGTTAGGAGTAGAGATAGGTAGGTTTGCTTTCAGTAAAAGAAGTGCTTGTGCACACTCTACATGTTCTATTTTGGAGCATGTATGACCTTTAGTTTTGTACATAGTTTTGGTGTTGTTGGTTTTGCTCTTGCATAGTTCATTTTAAGTGGCATTTTTGTGAGAACAACTCTAAGTTCAATGGATTCCAAGTGGCTCAGAGGGAGGTTTTCAAAGTTCAGATTAGTTTTGCAGGCTTTCTCATGACTCCATGCCCAATGGATTGCTTCAAGAAATTGGTAACTTCATCCAGCAGGCAGATGACCCCTCTGAGTCGCCAAAATTGTTATCCAAAATGTGCCCCTGCTCATTTTTTGTGGCTAACTCCTTCCATTCTTCCCTCTCTTGTGCCTCAGTCATAAAATTTTTATTTTCAGGCACTCAAAACCTTCTGGAAATGGCACCATTGAATAGAGCTCTTTCTCAGCTTTCCAGAAAGGTAAAGTTTTCCTCCTAACTCCATGTATTTTTGAAGTTATGGCTCGGTGGAGTTTTTTGGGAAAATTTTCCCCTGAAAGGCCCGTGGCCAATGAGATGCCACCACGTGGCACCTAGAGTGGCAGAGTGCGAGGAAATTTTGGGAAATTTTCCCAAATGACCAAAAAGGTGTAAAAATTCAAAAAATTTTCCCGCCAACCCGATTCGGCCCTGTTTTGCCCTAAAACTTCAAATCGCCAATATCTTTCGATCCAGAGCTCAGTTTTTCGCGTTCTTTATATCAATGGAAAGCTGGTAAAATTCTCTACAAGATTCCAGGGTCATTTTTGCATTTTGGTGGAGTTTGGAGAAATAAAATCAAGAAACACCTCTGGCACGTGGTCATGGACAGAAATGACGTTTCAACCACCGTTTTTAATGAAAAATGGCTCGCATTCTCTCCCAGCATGGTTAAAAATGTCAGGGAATGGGTCTGTCAGGGTGCCCATGCTATTTTGATGGAATTTTGGTCAATGGTTGAACCCCTTGCATGTTTTCCCATGTTTCTCTCTCCTGGGGTTGTGGTTTGCACTGTAAAAGCCAGAATGAGTTCATTTTGCAAAGTTTTAGCCTTTTGGGAGACACTTTTTCAGCTCTGCAACTTCCTTTTTCTTCCTCCTTGGCAGAATTTGTGAAGAAATTTTACCTTTCCATGTAATGCAGCACCTTTTCTTTCCTCTGGATCACTGTAATGTACTGTATTGGATCTGAAATGTTGATATATGTTCTGTGATTAAAATCCCTCAATCCTTTCATATATCTATCATTGCTTTCTTGATCTTTCATTACATTTTGAGCATTTCTGCATGTTTTGTGCTGTGTTTCCTTGTGGATTGTGTATTTCATGCAGCATCAGGTGTCTACAACTCCTTGGTGCATCACCTATTAGCATTAGTTCTTTCTTTTTACATTTTCTATCCTTGTCCCTTTGGAATTTAGAGTAGATTTAGGAGTTTAAACCTCTGCAAATTGTGCAAGTAAAATAGCTGATCAGAGGAGTTGAGGAACCATCCTCTAATCTAGAAATTCCTTTCTCATTTTGCAAGTCCCACACTTGGGGAAAGGATTCAATGTTGTGCAATCACACTGGATGCTAGTATGATCAAACTAGAAATCTGATCAGCATCCAGGGGGTGCTGCTGATTTGCCACAACAGTAAGTATATACAGATCTCTATTAAATGAAGGAGATGGGAAAGGGCTAGAATTGTAACTATGAAAAAGATAAAAAAGATGAGTATCCCTCAAGGATTTTACTTTTCCAAAAATTTCTTTGGGATGCTTCCCAAGGGCACAACCCTCACAAATACCCTTAGGAAATTTGACACGGGATAACCCGTTAACCATATTTTTTTGGCTCAACTTCTCAAGGTAACGATAGTTAAGATGGAAAAAGTGATAATGCCATAGATTATTAACCTCGTACGCATGAGTGATTAAGGAAATGGGGGTCAAATCATAAGTAAAGTGATAGAAGGTATATTATCATAAACGATGATCTACCTTTTCCTCAGCCATAGTGGAGTCAAAGTGAACCTCACAAATAATCACTGAGTTAGGACAAAATCTCACTCACATTCCATAACCAAGGTGAGTAATTTTATAAACCAATAGGAGATTGGTAGAGAGATTAGGAACACTCAAAATTTGGTTAAATGTTTCAACGTCCATCTATACTAACCCACTACCGAAAACCGACACTGTAGTATCATCACCCAACACGGGTTGGGATATACCACATGGCTCAATATTAGATAACTCAACATGTGAAGATCCCATGTGGTGTGAGGAACTGAAATCGATAATCCACATTGATGAAGAAGATACTCTAAATACAAGGGCCATTCGTTTTAATTTTCAGATTTAGATTCCTTTGCTTTGGAAGACTCAAGACTTCGGAGCATTTTTTTATAGAGTCATCAATACATATATTATTTTCTTGAGTAAATGAGTTAGGTGATCAAGTTTTTTTCTCATACATTGATGATATTCATGTCTAGTCTTCTTGCAATAGGAACACTTACAATTTTCCTTCTTCCGTTTAGGCTTAGAATTCGAAACATTTGTTTTATATTTGGGTTGGGTTTGGTTGGTATTGGTTTCCTTCTTCAGTTGGTCCTTTATCTCTTTCTTATTTTCAGGTTTCTTATTCTCTCCCTTACCATCACTTGCTATAAGAGCATGTGACTTATATTTGAGTGTCCCCATTTTAATGAGTTTTTCTTGTTCTCAAATGATTTGGGAAAAAATTGTCAAATGAGAGCATTTTCCAAGCACTGCGTAGAGCATATTTCGTGGCATGTAAAGTTAAAATGAAGGTAGAGTATTCAGTACCTAACTTAGAAATAATCGACAAGATCAACTAGGCATATTTTTTCTTAAACTTATATTCCTTTAAGATAAATCTAGTGTGGACAAAATTTGAGAAGAAGGTATGTAAGTTATCAAAGTTACTAGGGTTTAATCCTATCAGTTCGTTTTCCAACTTGTGTGCTCGTATGTCATTTTTTTTCCTAACATATCATCTAAATATTTTGATGCTTCATAAATTGTGTCAGAAGCCTCAATGTGGAAGAAAAATTTAAGAGAAATAGACATACAAAGAAGACCTAAGGTTTCTTCACATTGGTTTAGCCACTCATATTTTTTGAATTCATCGTTAGGCTCAGTCTTGGCTCTTATAGTGATGCGAAATAATCCTTTACACTTTACTTTCATTATCATCTTAGATTTCCATTCAAAGAATTTGCATGGCATGATAAAAGGTACTGAAAGAGTATCCATTGCGACAGAGAGAAAAATAGGAATGCAAACGAAAAAGGACACAAACACCCCCTATTTTTGGTACTTTATAGTTTAGTGTGTTGATTACAATCTGATACAAATGTGTGTCAAGAAATATTTGGTCACTCACCTTGCAATCAACATAATAATGTGCAAGTGTGGATACCACAATCAAGTTTCAGTGATTGTGATGGTTTGACGCTGTGTCAAAGCACAAAACAATGTGAAAACAAGAAAAATGTAGAGAAAACAAGTCTTGTGTGAGAAATAGTGTCTCACATCACAATAGAAACTACCCTTCCACAAGGATGTGGTGGACGTGCTCACTATCCCACAAGAAATAATAGGAGTGATACAAGGAAAAAGGTGACTCAAAAGGAGTCTAAAATCCTTCATAATGCAAGAAAAGATCCCATAAAGCAAAAAAGGCTCCAGAATGTGATACACTCCTCATAAAAGGTTAGCGACTAGAAATGTCCTATAATTCTATATTTCACACTTTTAATATTCTAATTAATTTAATTTTAAAAATTAAAAGGAAATAAAAATGCAAAATAATAATAAACCTCCTATTTATATTAACCTAATTTTAAAATTAATCCCTTACATTTAATTAAAACACCCTTTATTTAATAAAAAACCCAAATTTAAATTATTGAAACCTAAAAATATATTTGAATAGTTTTAAGACTATTAAATCAAAGAAAAAATTCAAAAAGGAAAGTGGGATTTTAGGGAAAAATTGGTAAGGCAGGGTCAAGGGGCGGCCAACTCGTGAGGAGAGGAAGATGAGGAGTGACATGTGGTGGGAGAGCACGATCAACAATGCAATGGGAAGATCGGGTATGTTGGGATTGCGGGTGACCAAGTCAAGGTGTGATTGGATAAGCTCAACGAGGAGGACATGGTGGTTACAATCCCAACAACACGCAAAGAAGGAGCATATAATGTTAGGAGTGAAGGTAGGGGGATGATCCATGAAGGGTTTGAGCTGTGAGAGTTGGGGTAGACTGAGGCTAAGGTAGGATGAGATCGTAGGGATAGCCATGCAGGTAGGGCTAAGGAACAACCCTAGAAGGATGGAAGGAAAACATAGAAACCCAATGGAAAAATCACCAGGGGTAACTCAAGAGCACGAGAAATAGATAGGGGAATAAATCCGAGGCATGAAACATGAAAGAGAGATGAGGTGGGATATGTAGGATACCTCGTAAGGAGGCTAAAAAAAAATTGGCCTTGTAAAAAATAGCAACGACCCAACTTGTTTTCCAAAGACATCCCACCAAGCTAATCACGTAGTCAAAGATCTTGACTCTTAGGCATGAGCAAAGGAAAATCCAACTCACTGGGAAGGGGAACAAACTCACAATCAAGTACAAGTAGCTTGCTGGGATAAACCAACTTTCTAGGGATCCCGATGAGCTCTGTAGGAGCTCGATCGAGCTACGAGAAAGGAGAGCAGAGGTAGCAAGAGAAAACAACAAGCAAGGCAATAAGAGAGGACCGGGAGAAGGGAGAAAAATTCAATGTCTTTTTTTTATAAAATTAAATGAAAAATTGAAATAATCCAACACCATAAATACCTCTAGAATTATTTCCCTCCAAATTTAGTTGCAACTAGCTAAATATGGTAGAGAAACACCTCAAAAATACACATGCACAAACCCCAAAATCAACACAAAATCCAAATAAGAAACTATTAAGCCAAATGATCAATATTCCAAAGATGCTCGATAACTTACATGAGAAGCATGAAAAATACCAAAAGTAATTAGCAAATGAAATAAAAGGAGAGCACATTTACCGAACAATCACTCTGATACTATGTGAGATTATTCTATGAGGAACAAGATGGTGTTGGCATGATTGAGTTTAAGTGTTTTCATTGATGTAAAATATCATTAATGACAAAGGGGATGATTTAGGAATTTCATAGAATGCTTTGTATGACGATGACATGGTCAATCTAGGTGTGACATGATGGAAAGAGTGGAAACAATGAGAATGTCTTGGCCTAGTAGGCCTAATCAGGTGACCTAGTTAGCCTAGGTGATAAAACATGGTGGATAGATTTTCAATATGGCTTAAGGAGTATGGTAGAGGAATCAAGATCATGATTGGAGAGTGTTGAGAGAATCACATGAGTATCAGAGTGCAGTATAGGTTGTGGACATTGTTATAGGTGTTCATCTAAACTTAATCTTAGTTCCTAGAGGCCTAATAAGGCATGACAGTCACTTGTAGGTGTGTATGATCTCTTTAATACAATCATGGAGGTATGTCAGATTTGTTTCAACATGTATATGTATTTATAAGAGGTTTCATGCTTTTTTTAAGTGTTACAACACTTTGTTGTGGCCTAAAACATGCAAAACCCTAAGGCCTAGTCATGCAAGTCCTAGTGGTGGTGAATATTCAGACCTATTTGTGGAAAATTTATGATTATAGATGATATATTAGGGTTTCCTAGGATTTTGGGAAAATTCTAGGTTGGCATGATGAATATTTCGTAAGATATGAGGTTTAGATCAAAATAGGGTTCTTGAGAGCATGTTTTCTAGCTTGATATGAGATATATTTGCTTAGTTGACACGTGTAACCTTTTCATGGGCCTCTGATCCTTTCAAGGATGATGTATCTTGGAGATACGAAGGTTTCAGAGTTGGAATGAGGTTAACTGAGGGCCTATTCTTTATGAAAGAATGTTAAGAAGCTAAGAATGTCAAAACCCTCCAAAAAACCTAGTTTTCTCCCGATGGAAGAAAACTTCTTGGTTTGGGCCTAGAATGGATTGGATTTTCAAATGTTATGATTGGATGAGTAATAGGAATCTCCCATATTTCAGATGGTGGTGGTTAGAGATCATGATAGTTAGTGGATCCCACTCAAAATCCATAGTTTTCAGGAAAGAAGGAATTTCTCTCAAGTCTTCCATTAGAGCCTAAGTCTAAATTGTTATTCTGAGGTGTTGGGGAGAAATGATAAATTTTTGGATTGATTTAAAAACTTGGTGAATTGATTTTATAACCTACACAGGTTAATCTTGGAAGACTATTTTTTGGGCCAAAAGGGCAATTTTAGCAGTCTTGGAAAATGGGAGTACTTGAGCACTTGTGGGCATGGTGATGAAGTATAATGGAGTTGGAGGTGTGTTTGTCATCTCATGTGACAAGTTTCATGTTTTTTTTAAGATCTTAAAGTGTATTTAGGTGGCATGGTTGAGGTCATAAACTGACCTATTCTGACTGGTTAAAGACAACACTAATTTTGTGATAAGATTGATGAAGAATACCAATATTTTGGCTTAACTGATGTTAGCTATCCACTTGAGAGTGGAGATGGATGAGTTTGGTTCCTATTGAATGCATTTAGAGTTATTTAATGTGTCAATAAGGCTGAAAAAATGTTAAGATTCCAAAAATTCTTCATGGGCAGTTCAATTTGTTGAAGAAGAGAATTGACTTCATTTTCTTTATGGATGTCTCATGAAGTATAACCTAATTCTGTGTGTTATACATGCCATTGGATTTCCAATGAGTGGTTACATTTCCTAGTTGAGATGTTTTTTTGTGAACTTGAGCTTCATTGATGAAGTTTGGTTCCTGGAAGTGCCTGTTTTAGGTAGGAAACAATCCTACTTGGTAGTGATATGAAGAAATTGATTGGTGTAGAGTTCCTTGATCAGGTTGATGCTGTTATAAGGTTGTTTTTGACATTTCTGAATCCTTTGGAGGCTTGACAAAGTAGGAATAAGTTCTTTTAGTCCTTGATGATCTCGGTGGAGAAGGATTTAGGATTCTTGGCCTAGTTGTGCAAGTTTGAATGTCTTGATGCATTGCCGACCCATATGGGTATTTCATGTTGATTTAAACGAGCTTGTAGTTATGTTTTTGTGTTTTGGTGACTAAACTTAAGTGGTCATGGCTGAACTAGTCATGTTTAGAAGAAGATTCTTATATAAAAGTGTATGTGTGAGTTCATTTTTTATCTAGTGTTAAGAGAGGGAAAAAGTGTGAGCTATGTGAGAGAGTGAAACAGGGTTATGTGAATCAAGATAGCGTGTTTTAATGTCTTAAGAGTGATGAGGAGATAGTGTGAAAGTGTATTTATCCAAATAATTCCATGTTTGAGCTAGTTTTAGAAAAGTAGGAGAAGGTGTGTTTGAAGAGGTTTTGAAGGTACATGAGTTGAATCTTGTGATCACTATCAGTTGTGTGTGTTGGAAGCATATCTTTAGTGATTTTCTAATAAAAACATTTGTGATGAGTAATATTCACATTGTTAGGAAATAGTTTTTACATTAGGCGTATTATTATATTGTTATTTTGTTGGTATTGTATTCTCGTAGGTTTTTTGTTACCCGTGTCTATTACTAGGTATGTTGTTCCTATTTATTAAGAGATGGTTGTCATTTCTATATGGCTATATAATAGACAAATGTATTGCTCAAGAATAGTGGAGAGTAAATATAATATATTTTACTATTATTCTAATGTATCTGCCTGATTTTGTATCAAAGAAGGAATGGAATGCTGAGAATTACTTTGGGGAGAATTAAATATCATCCTTAATTTCCCGTCTCATGAGAACTTGAATTATCAGGTTGGTCAAGAGTGAGGATAATCTTCTTAGGCATTGTATTTTTTCTATTGATTTAATGCAATGGCAAAAACTTTCATCAACTACATTTGAAGGTTGGCATGTAGAATAATTTATTTCTTTGAATAAAAAATTTGGTAGTTGTGTACAATTATTGGTAGATTACGTGTTGATAAGGGCTAGAAGCTCTAAATGTTAGAATAAAAGTTACCTTAGAGATCACCAAGTATTTTCCGTAAGTGTGTTTTCTGATCTCGCATAGCCTACATAGTTACTGCTACCAGTCAAATGAGATACATATCTATTTCACTTGTTTGGTATTTGGAGGATAGAGCATCACCAACTAAAGATTATAGATTATGCATGCTTGAAGATGGCTCATGATTTCAAATATCCCTTCTTTCAATTTACGTTGTTGTGATTTGAAATTGGTGGCAATTCATAGAATGTCTATTTGATCCTCTACTCTGCATCGATCTATGTTCTTTGGCCAATTGACATTGGTGGAACATCACACATCTTACAACTGTTGGTGGCATTTGAATCTTCTACCATTTCTCTACCTCAGTTCAAACTTTTATGCGATAATTCACCCTTCGAGACTGTGACATTCTTGCATCGAATCAGAAGTCCTTCATTTAAAGCTATCAATTCAATCTCCAAATTCTCTCATCATCACTTGATTTATTGCCTACGTAAAAATACAAAGGAGGCTTTCAAACTAAGGAGAATTTACAAACAAGTATTCAGGCCATCAATCCTACTACAGACTTGAACAATTCACGGAAGAGTTTTAGGAAGCACCGAGTTGAGAGTGGTGTATTTTTCCTGTGATCTAGAAAAAGCGCAGAAGTACAAACCAACTATTCTATTGCACATCTCCTGGCCATGTGAACTGAATTGGTTGAATGAATGCATACTAACTAACAACTTCCCTTTGATCCTAGGAGAATATACAAGCACGTGGCCTTCGGTTTGGATCCATTGAATTTATTTTCAATGGAACATTCTAGGTATTTAAGTTTGGTTAATGTTTAGAGTTTGTTTAGTTTGTGGGTAAAACGATTGTATTTTTATTATATGTTAATTGTGAGTCAAGTTTTCTTCGCGTTAAGATTGTTCATTGTTAATGTCTCTTTTGCAATTACTTTAATGTACATGTCTCAGTCTCCTTTATGTGTTGTATTGGTCTAGTCCATAAGTCTAGTGTTATTTAAAAAGTAATAAAAAGTATTACTTTTTTATATTTTTTGCTTATCTCTTGTCGAAAATAAGTATTGTTATAGTTAGTCAAATTGTATTACTAGAGTTATTATGTATCATAGTAAAAAACTGCACATTTGTTTAAGTTAATGTTTGTAATTGTTAACATATTAGTAATAAATATCATTGTCTAGGTCAAAAGAGTCGTTTGTTTATATCATTGTTGTCTTCAAAAGAAAAGAATTTATGTATCATCAACATCAAGAGTCTCGTTAAAATTTCACTGTGAGTTAGAGTCAAAAGTATGAAGAATAATTAAAACAAATTCCTTACATACGCATTTTCAATATTACCTGACATTTGGAAAA
Source organism: Taxus chinensis (assembly GCA_019776745.2). Taxonomy (NCBI): domain Eukaryota; kingdom Viridiplantae; phylum Streptophyta; class Pinopsida; order Cupressales; family Taxaceae; genus Taxus; species Taxus chinensis. The sequence goes on from CM034146.1 coordinate 93,645,284, forward strand.
ATAAATTATTTCACATTGTAGTGGGGAGATAAAATAAACCCAATGTGGAAACTATTAAGCTTCCAAGTCAAATTTAGCTTAGCTAGCAGCATGTTAATGGATGATGGAGGCAACAGAGGTTGAAGTTCAGACAATGACCTCTCGTCAGTCATCAATGACGGGGTCAGACTTTTGGTACGATGACATTTGTTTTAGTTGTGTTGTGAGGATTTCTATTTTTCAATGTGGTGTGCAAAATAAGAACATATGATGTAAATTCATGTTAACTTGTGAGTATTCCTCATGTAACCCCTTTTGTAGAAACATTGTAGAATATTGATCAAAATGTATTGTAGCAATCATGTTGTGAAAGGTTATTGGTACACATGCAAAACCAATTGGTTAAGGTTGTTGGTAGAAGTCAGAGAAAACCACCAGTGGAAGAAATGTGCGTTGGCACATGTGTGAGTTTTTTGCATGTCCGATGCTACACAGTTGAGAAGTTGATCATGAGCACACAGAGGTGATACGCTACAACAAAAGAATGAGATATGTTTTACCATGTAAAAAATGAGGGGGGGAATGTTAAGAAATATTTTTTACATTGGGCATATTGTTATATTCTTATCTTTTGGTAGTGTATTCTTGTAGGTTTGTTGTTACCCATGCCTATTACTGGCTATGTTGTTCCTATTTATTAGGAGATGGTTGTGCTTTCTATATGGTTATATAATAGCCAACTGTATTGCTCAGGAATAATGGAGAGTAAATATAATAGATTGTTGTTATTATTCTAGTGTATCTACTTGACACATGAGTCTTATTTTGTGATTAATATCAACAAGGGTTTCTAGGGGTTGGGGTTCCTTGTGGGGTTGGTGTCTCACTAAACAAATCTTGTATGCGGAGTCATATTCATGCAGTAATTTTGGTTTGAGTAATATAATAAAACAATTTAGTGGGTTTTCTTCCCTTTGAGGGTTTCCCACTTAAATATTGTGTTCTTGTGTGCTCTATCATGATTATGCTCTTATGAATGGTTGTTGTATGTTGTTAAGATCACATTAATACATGAATGAATGATAAATAGTTTATTAATGTTAATTTGAATTGACTAAGGGTTTTGAAGGACTGATTGACCCCCATCTCAGTCCATTATGCTCCAACAAATGGAATCCCATGAACATCAAAGAGGTTATGCTCCAACGGTGACATGAAAGCTCCATGTAATTAGCAAGCTAAAATTGAACACAAGGAAAATCATGCATGAAGGAATAGGTCTACTCATTCTCATAGATCAAAATAAGGGTAAATATGGAAGTTTTGTTTAAATCCCATGTGTGGAAAATCATTCCCTACATGAGGGAAGGAGGAGTTATGATTCCAAAGGGGAATGTAAGTCCTATGACACCATCGACGCATATGATAATGATAGACTCTATGACGTAATCTACCATGTGTCATATAAATCCTATTACGTATGATCTCACCTAAGAGATATATGAATCACCATGTGAGGTGGAAAATACCTTGAGTGATGACAAGACAAGTCACACACACCAACATGTACTATTCATGAATCATATGATGTATTGGTTTCCATGATCTTATGATGTGCTGCATTTTTAAAATTTGGGTATATTACGTATGGTTCTCATATTAATATTATTTTTATAGTTGAATATCTATATATTCCTTCCTCATGAAGGGTGGGGCCCGTATTTCTTATAAGAGATGTGTGGGGGAACCAAAATATTCTGTGGTTGAAGGAAAATAACTCTAATGATGATCTCCCTCTAAGCAATTGCACAAAAGAGATATGTATGTACATGGGAACTTCTAGAAAGAATTATTTGATAATATATTACTTGTACTAAGACATATGGTTACATTTTAGTACTTGGTTAGGGATAGACTTGTTGTCTCATGTATTTGATACATAATATGAATTAAATCATATCATAATTATTATATTATGAAAATAATGTTGATCATGCCTTTGGACAAAAAAATGTGGGAAGCAGTGTATAAAGTTCAAATGACATTTAATTGATAAACTCTTGTTTGAATTTTGGAAATATGGTAATGAAAGGATGTTTTGAACCTTGGATTATTTATAGGTATTGCTATAATATTTAATGATAGGCATGGTTATTTCTGAGTTACCCAATAAGATTTAAAATTAAAAACAATTTCCACTTTTAGCTTGTGTTAACGAAGGGTAGTTACATTTTTGGATCAGAGCAACCTTTTAACTAGGTTCTCTACACTCAGACCCAGTAAGTTCACTATGCTAATAGCTTTCTTAATGGAAACATGTATAATGGATCACAAAATAATAAATGTTGATCTATGATCCAATGATGCTACTAGATACCAACAAGAAAAATCGAATCAATTACTGGTTTCCCTCCATGAGACACGGGATCACATCACCACCTTAGAGAAAAGGTTCAGGGGAAACTTGAGGAGGAAAGGAAAGGTGGTGATTACCAAGAGGGTTTTGAGAATGAAGAAGAAGACAATGAATAAAGGTTGGAAGCCAAGAAGGCTAAGATAATTATAGATCTTTTAAGGGATATAAAGAAGATAAGTCCTCCTAAATTTGATGGAACCACCCTAGGAGATGGTGCTGAGTCCTGGCTTAGTGAGATGGATAAGTAATTTGAGATAATTTATTTCTCCATGGAAAAAAAGGAATTATGAGATGTTTTACAAATAGGATCCTAGTCAATGGTGACCAAGTTGAGTCGACAACGACTGTAGCAGAATTGGGTAAGGATGAGGTCAAAAGGATGAAATGGATGACCTACAAGCAAAGAAGATGGAAAATGAGATTGATTACAAATCTCATAGTGCTATTGAGGATCATATGCTCCTACAAAAGGTTAGATACAAGAAAAACAATGATAATACGGTAAAATATAAATAAAGTAACACAAAGATAATGATATGCTCATGAAAGCTGACCATGAGTGATGCATGTACGTTGAAATGATGTCTAGGAGATCTGTGACTGTTGCAGGAATGCTAAGGCATGGGGAAGAGTTCAAAGGTAACAAATAATCTCTAAAATTCACATGCATGTGATGATTATGGAAAGAAAATACTTAGTTTTATAGGGTTGACAGTGACTGGGCTGGGTCACCTCGGACTACGGGGAAAGTTTCCCTAATGGGCTATCTTTTTGTGTTTTTAGTGTAATTTTGTGTTTTTAAGTGTTGGAAAGGTGGTTTAAATCTTATGTGTGGGATTAGATTGCTTGGGGATAATTCATGGGTAGTTAGGGCATAAAAATAGATAAGAAGAAAGCTAGGAAAAAGAATAGGATAGGGATTTAGGATAAAAACATCCTAAATAGAAAGTGAATTAGGGCATAATATGATGTGGATATTAATTAATTAATTATTAGGAGTTAATTAATTAAATTAATTAAAGGTGATGAGATGAGAATTTTAATTAAATTAAGGGTAATTAATTTTATTAAAGAGGACCTAGATAGGACCCTAGCAAAAATACATGCACGCGGGTAGACAAGGTATAGAGATACCAAATTTAGGTGTCTAACTTTGCCCCTTTTTGTTGAGTGGTTTGCGTTAGCAATCCATGAGACATAAATAGTGAAATAAAAATGGTATGATGAGGATTGACAAAAGGTAGATGATGAGATCCCCCTCAAATGGGGGATTGATGATTCCAGAGGAAATCGATGACATGTTTGAAAAAAGAAAGATGATGAAAGGCAGGTGGGTAAAGAAAAATGGGTAAAAGCATTACCAAGGAAAGATGTCCCAAGAAAAAAGGATCGCAATAAAAATGAAAACCATGGTGGTGACTCCAATATCACATTGATAGAGGGATAATTACAGTCTCAACGGAGACGGACAATAATGCTCTACAAGCCAGCGAGTGGGTAAAAATCATTGTAAAATGGAGAGAATCCAACGGGAAATATCTCAAATGGATGAAAGTCAAAATAATCATGGGTTCATAGGCGAGCATCAAAGTATGTGCAAATAAATGTGAATATTAAGTTAAATACTTCATACATGAGGAAACGAGAAAAAAACTATGCGTCTATAAAGGATGACGATGAAAATAAAGGTGCCCCAAGACAAGACATGAGAAAAGGCCAAAAAGGTGAGCAGTGAAATAATATTCCCCAAGGGGAAAATAAGTATGGCCGCGAAGGTGGACTTTGTGCACAAATTGGATAAGATTAAAAAATAAAATTCCTGAAGAGGGAGTAAGTATGGCCACGAAAGTGGAATTTGAGATCGCAAAAGGATAGGATTAGAATACTAAAATAAAATTCCCTTAAAGGGAAAATAAAGATGGCCACAAAGGTGGTCTTTGAAGAATGCCCAAGAAGAGGTCATAATAAAATATCGGGGAAGCCAAAGAAAAGGATACTAAGGAAAGTCAACAAAGACTAAGGCCAATCGATGGCAACCCAAGGGGGTTGAAGGCGACCAGGTGTCAGTGCCTATATAAGCTTGGGGGTCGACCGCCGATGCTCATTTTCATGTGTGAAATTGATGAGATTGATCAGAATGATTAAAGATAAAACTGAGAGATGGAGGTCGTAGAAGCTACAAGGAAACTCCAGAGGGTGCAGAGGGTGGTGAGTAAAAAAACTCAGCCTTATTTTAGTTTAATTTTGTATTTTATTTATTTCTTTGCATTTTTTTAAAGTAGATGAAGCCAAAGGTGGTTGGTGGTGACCTAGGTGATTCAACATCGAATGAGCCCTAAGGCATGACGATTGAACTCAAAACACATCGACCCGACTTGGGTCAGCATCGACTAGGGTTTGATTGGATTTGGTTAGGATGAATTGGATTTTTTATGAAGTTTAATGGATTTTGATTGGATTTAGAATTAAATTGGACTTTTGATGAAATTTAATGGATTTGGATTGGATTTTTTATTGAGGATATGATGTTCACATGTTTTATTTATGATTGCATGTTAGAGAGACCCTCTATTTGAGAGATAGAGTGCTTGGTCTATACGAGAAGATTAGAGGAGATGTGATAGACGTTGAGTGGTATTAATTGGTTGCAATGGGGTTAGGGGGATTCAAAAATTATCAGAGGATACCACAAGATGTGGGGTTGATGATTGTGTCGGTAGAGAGATAGGACTGATAGAATGGTATCTTTTGGTTCAAGACAAGGGAGATTGTTAGGAAATAAGTGATAAAATATGTGGAATAATCCCTCACAGAATCACAACAGTAGAAACTAATATGCAAAAATTATTACAGATCTCAAACAAAATTGTAGAATAAAATAACACAATACAAAGAGATATTATTTAACGTGATTCACCCAATTTGGGATACGTCCACCAAGAATCACTTGCTCATATTTTATTACAAGCCACCGCTCTCTCAATACAATACCCAGATCCGTTTGGAGCTATGGTCAACAAACTCTACAGAATTCACATCCGAATTCAAAGCACATATGCAATGTTTTTCATATCTCTATCATATGCATAAAACCATATAAATAGACAACTACTTAAGTAGTTTTACAAAACCATGGCTATCAAAACAATGGGAAAAAAAACCATCCCATAAACCTATGGGTAGCCGAAGAGGTGGTTTTACAAAACAATGGGTACCGAAAAACCATGGGCCCAAAAACAACCCATAATGGTTACCCATTACCCATGGGTTAATAAACCACCCATGAAAATTTTCTTTGGGGGCTTCACCCCCGAACCCCCTTGACCTGCTCACCGGTGAGCGAGACCGCCATAAAAACACCCGAGTGTAACACATAGAAGGTGTACCAAAATCTAACATGAAAACAGGCTCCACAAACATACCAATCTCTCACTTGGAGACTGATTTCCACTGAGCAAGCTTCTCAACCCTTCACTATCATCTGCAAAGGCCAAAAAAAGCTGAACATAGCTTTAGTTTATCCCTTGTGACCACCTTGGTCATCATGTCTATAGGATTCTGACTGGTATGAATCTTCTCCAACTTCAACTTATCTTCCTCAAAAGCTGTCCTAACGAAGTGATATCTCAACTGTATATGCTTCATTCTGGAGTGGAAATCAGAGTTCTTATCTAGGTGTATAGCACTCTGACTATCACTATACAACTTACATTCCTCCTGCTTATGCCCCAACTCCTCAAGAAATTTTTGTAACCAAATCATCTCTTTGCTTGCCTCTATGGCAGCAACATACTCAGCCTCCGTGGTTAACAAAGCCACCAAATTCTGTAGTCATGAAATCCAGCTCACTGCTATCCCACCTATAGTGTAAATATACCCTGTCATGCTCCTCCTGTTGTTTACATCTCTAGCCATGTCTGAATCTACATAACCACGTAAAGTGGTGTTTGATCCACTATAGCACAAAACTGTCCCCATGGTCCCTCTCAAATACCGAAGGATCCAATTTACTGCTTGCCAATGCTCTTTACCTAGATCACTCATAAATCTACTCACATCTCCCACTGTATGGGCAATATCAAGCCTAGCGCACACCATAGTATACATCAAACTACCAACCGCTGATGAGTAAGGTACCATGGACATATGGTTTCTTTCCTACTCTGTCTTGGGACACTGCTCCTTTGATAACTTAAAATGGCTTGCCAAAGGAGTCCCAACCGGTTTAGCATCTGACATGTTAAACCTATCCAATACCTTCTTAATGTACTCTTCCTGAGATAAAGTCATCTTCCATTCCTTCCTATCCCAAGTTATCCTCATACCAAGGATTTGTCTGGCTACCCCCAAATCCTTCATATCAAAGGATTCACTTAGCTGTTTCTTGACTACTTTTATTTCCTACATGTTTTTACCTACAACCAACATGTCATCAACATACAAACATAGGATAATATAACTTCCATCCTCAAATTTCTTTGTATACATGCAATGGTCAGAATGACATCTAATATAACCTTGCTCCATCATTAAGCTTGTTTCAGGCCATACAATCTATTCTTCAATTTACACACCATCTCCTCTTTACCTTTGACTTCATATCCTTCTGGCTGCTGCATATATAGCTCCTCCTCCAAATCACCATGGAGAAATGCAGTCTTTACATCTAACTGTTCTAAGTGCAAGTCTTCTGCTACCACTATTCCAAGAATAGTTCTGATAGAAGACATTTTTACTACAGGAGAAAAAATCTCATCAAAATCTATACCTTGTTTCTGTGCAAACCCCTTGACCACCAACCGGGCCTTATATCTTTTCTTTCCTCCTTCTTCGTCTTTAACTCTGTACACCCACTTGTTCTGCAATTCTCTTTTACCTTCTGGTAGCTTCACCAAATCCCAAGTCTAGTTCTCCATGAGATACTTATGCTCCTCATCCATGGCTTGCTCCCACTTCTTCCTAGCATCTACCTGCATTGCTTCATCAAAGCTCTCTGGCTCTCCACTATCAGTGAGTAATAAATAATAAAGAGAAGGAGAAAAATGTTTAGGTTCTCTTCTTACCCTAGAAGACCTCCTCAATATAGGATTTTGGGGTTCCTGTTGAGGGGGTTCCTAAACTGATTCATGTGTCACTTTGCCATCCGGAAGATCCTCTACTGCTCCATATTCTTTCTTGGATTCTTCCCTATTTTCCTACAACTGCTGCTTATACACGACTTTCTCATTAAAGACCACATCCCTAGATCGAATAATTTTCTTGTCCTTAATACTCCAACATTTATATCCAAAGTCATCACCACCATAACCAATGAAAGTACATTTTTCTGATTTAGCCTCTAGCTTGGTCCTATCATCCTTGTCTATATGAAAAAACACCTCACATCCAAAGACTCTAAGAAATGAATAATCAACTTTCTTACCATACCAAGCCTCCTCAGGTATGCCTTCATCCAAGGCACTTGAGGGTCCTCTATTTATCAAGTACATAGCTATGCTCACCACTTCTATCCAAAAAGAAAGAGGCAGTCCTGCATGTATCCTCATGCTCCTAGCACGTTCCATTACTGTTCTGTTCATCCTTTCTGATACCCCATTTTGTTGTGGAGTTCCTGGAACCATATTTTTCCTGTGGATTCCATTCTTAGAATAGTAATCATCAAATTCATTGCTGCAATACTCCCCTCCATATTCTGACCTGAGACATTTTAGCTTATGACCTGTTTCATTCTCTACCAAGGCTTTCCATTTAACAAAAGTGTCAAATACATCAGATTTGTTTCTAATACAATAAACCCAAAATTTCCTTGTTTCATCATTAATAAAAGTAACATAATAACTTGAACCCCCAGGAGATGATACCTGAGCCGGCCCCCACACATCAGAATGCTCCAGCTCTAACTTACTCTGTTTCTTTGTAGGTCCAACCTTGAGAAACCTTACTCAATTTTGTTTCCCATATATGCAGTCCTCATAGAACTCCAAATCCGTTTCTGTATATCTAGGAAAATCCTTCTTTATGCTCTCCATGCCCTTATGGCTCATATGACTGAGCCTATAGTGCCACAATGTTGTATCTACTTCTGAAGCCACAAGATTACAAACATTAGTGCTATAAGTGGTTAAATACAAGCTTCCAACCTTCTTACCTCTTGCCACCACAAGAGCACCCTTGGTAACCTTCCAAGAGTCCACTGTAAATATCACAGTACAACCATCACTTCCCAACTGCCCTGTTGATATCAAATTTCATCTTAATGTAGGCACATGTCTGACATCCTTCAATAGCCAAGTATTCCCTTTCTGCATCTTAACCTGAACAGAACCTTTTCCAACTATACTGCAAGGCTCATCATCACCAAGAAAAACATGCCCAAAATCCCCTTGAACATAATCGACAAAATAATGCCTATGTGGAGTAGCATGAAAGGAAGCCCCTGAATCTAAAACCCAAGATTCAATAATAGTATGCAAAGAAAGAATCAAAGCATCATGACATACATTACCCGATGCCACATTTGCCTCATTGTTTTGTTCATGTTATTTCTTCTTATCCCGAAGCTCCCAATAGTCCTTCTTTGCATGCCCAGGCTTTCCATAGTGCTAGGATACTATCTTGCTTTTGGATTTTGACCTTGCCCGATCCTTTGATTTTCCAAGGCTTCCTCTATTCTTCTGTCTCCCTCTAGTTTCTAGTGTCAAAGCATTCCCTGAAGTAGAAGATTCACCAGAGATTTTTCTTTGCATTTCCTCACTTAGAATCACCCCTACAACATCCTCAAACTTCAACTTTGAGTTAGCTGGAACCGAGTTGCTTACCGCCATTACCAAGCTATTCAAACTATTAGGTAAAGAGCATAGAACTAATAAAGCCCTAACTTCTTCATCAAATTCTATTGTAACCAAAGATAGCATATTTACAACCATATTAAAATCATTTTGATGATCTGCTACTAAACCATTCTTAGACATCTTCATATTAAACAAATTTTTCATTAAAAATATCTTATTAGAGGCAGAGGGTTTTTCATAAAACTTCCCTAATGCATCCATCAGTTCTTTTATAGTCTTTTCCTTTGAAACATTAAATAATACCGAAGATGTAAGACACAGCTGGATTGTCCCAAGTGTCTTCCTATCCAGCAAATCCCATTCCGCATCTATCATGCTCGAGGGTTTGTTCACCTTCTCAGACAACGGAGTATAAAGATCCTTCTGATAAAGGTAATCTTCCATCTGCATCTTCCAAAGATTAAAATTCTACCCGTTGAATTTATTAACCCTAGATCTTCCATCATCTGCCATAGCTCCCACTCAAGATAAAACCTTCCCTGTGATTCAACACTTCAGGAAACCAAACCAGGCTCTGATAACAATTATTAGGAAATAAGGGATAAAATCTATGGAATAATCCCTCACAAAATCGCAACAATAGAAACTATTATGTAGAAATTATTACAGATCTCAAATAAAATTACAGAATAAAATAACACAACACAAAGAGACACTATTTAACATGGTTCACCCAATTTGGTCTACATCCACCGAGAATCACTTGCTCAGATTTTATTACAAGCCACCGCTCTCTCAATACAATACCCATATCCGTTTGGAGCTATGGTCAACAAACTCTATAGAATTCACATCCAAATTCAAAGCACATCTACAATGTTTTTCATATCTCTATCATATGCATAAAACCATATAAATAGACAACTGCTTAAGTAGTTTTACAAAACCATGGGTATCAAAACAATGGGCAAAAAAAAAAACCGTCCCATAAACCTATGGGAAGCCGAAGAGGTAGTTTTACAAAATAATGGGTGCCGAAAAACCATGGGCCCAAAAATAGCCCATAACGGCTACCCATTACCCATGGGTTAATAAACCACCCATGAAAATTTGCTTCGGGGGCTTCGCCCACAAACCCCCTTAACCCACTCACTGGCGAGCGGGACCACCGTAAAAACACTCAAGTGTAACACATAGAAGGTGTACCAAAATCTAACATGAAAATAGGCTCCACAAACATAACAAAGATGACCATCACCTTGGAGGACGTGTATATGATACTTATATTTCCTATACATGGGGAGAAGATAGTTATCATCACAACTAACAGTATACTTACAGTGTTGACATGACTATTTGGAGCTGATACACCCCATATTAGATTATATTCAGGTTCATTTTCATATGAGATGAGGTACAAGGAATGCATACCAAAGAGCCGTTTGATCTATTTTTTTATGATGGAAGTGTCTCTCTATGCATTTTCAGACTCAGGAGGAGCTTGGTTTCCATGGGAACTAGCTGGCATGGTTATAGATATAGTGGATTATCAGAAAGTATTTTATTTTGGGACTACCTTGTTAGCTCAGGAATACCATGAGCCATTGATATACATGGTAGGTATGAGGCCAAATTTGGACGTAGGCTTCTTGCTTCATTGTATTTAGGATAGATAGATTGATTGATTGAGATAACACAACAAAATGATGGTGACATATAGGTATGAACAACATTACATTGTATCAAGGAATGCATAAAGAAAATATACCTCTAAATGCATTGGAGGTAAACAAGAGGGGATTAAAATAACGTAAGGCACATGTGACCAAAACATGTGCAAGAATGTAACCAACATCAGTTAGTTATATCAAAAATAATAAAAATACAATGGATGGGATGAAATCATAGACCTAATGTCGATGTGAAAAAGTGGTTTGAGATGTAACTTGTACATGGGGAAAAGGTTCTCCATTAGTGAAGTTCCCTAAATCTATGTCTGAACTCTAGGAAAGGGGGAAGAGAAATTCTAGAAGAAAGCTGATCAATGTGGGAAGCTTTCTTAGGATGTAAATAAAAATGGAATTTTTATCAATGCAGGAAGCCTTTGATGTCATGATAAAAAGAGTATCCATCCTTCGAGGGTATGGTCTTCTTTATACATATGTAATATAGATGGAAAAATATAACATATATGATATCCATCCTTTAAGGGATCGATCTATTTCTTTCTTTTTGGTTTTGATTTTGCTTACTTATTTTTTTTACTGAACAATTTTCCTTTGAGGGAGCATTCTATTTTTTAGTGCTTTGAATTTTGATTGGAGAATCCTTTTATTTTTATTTTGATATGGGGAAGAGTTGAGAATAGCTAAGTAGACTACTTAGAAGAGGACAATGAATCTACAAGAGACATCCCTGGACCCTTTGTGTGGTTCCTGTTGTAAATATCTTCCCCCCGGGTAGATATAGACAAGCAAAAGAATATGGAAATCAAATAAACTTAGAGCTCAATATTTATTGCGTCACCAAAAGCCCAAGGCCAAGGTAAGAGGTGCACAGCAAGAGGTGTCAACATGTAAAAAGTTGCGCCAAGGCGCAGGTAAGAGGCACATAGCAAGAGGTGTCGACATGCAAAAAGTCGCGCCAAGGCGCAGGTAAGAGGCGCACAGCAAGAGGTGTCGACATGCAAAATTCACACCAAGGCATAGGTTAGAGGCACACAGCAAGAGGTTTTGACATGCAAAAAGTCACGCCAAGGTGCAGGTAAGAGGCGCACAACAAGAGGTGTTGACATGCCAAAAATTCGCGCCAAGGCGCAGGTAAGAGGCGCATAGCAAGAGGTGTCGACATGCAAAAAGTTGCTCCAAGGTGTAGGTAAGAGGCACACAGCAAGAGGTGTCGACATGCAAAAATTCGTGCCAAGGTGCAGGTAAGAGGCGCACAGCAAGAGGTGTCGACATGCAAAAAGTCGCACCAAGGCGCAGGTAAGAGGCGCACAGCAAGAGGTGTCGACATGAAAATGGATGCGCCCAAGGCGCAGGTAAGAAGATGTCGACATGAAAAAATTCACACCAAGGCATAGGTTAGTGGTGCACGTAAGAGTATGTCGACATAGGGATGGATGTGCCAAGTCGCACCTTCAGGAGGCGCAACATTTTGAGCTCTGACAGGAAGCAGACCCTGACCCAAATATTCAAATGGCCATAACTTTTCACAGGGAGCTTGAATTAACGTAAGGTTGGACTTTTCGGAAAGCTTACGAGGTCCTCTATCCAAATACGACTGGATATATTTAATTGGGTGGAAAAAATTCTTTAAAAGGTAAAATACAGTTCACCACTTTTTGGGTTTGCTAGGGTTCTTACCTACCACCATTATGAGATGAATTAAATACAACCTGGAGGTGGTTGGGGTAGATTTGGAGTTCCTCTCTCTTCTCTCTCTCATTCTTCCTATAAATTGTAAGGAGGGGCTTCTTTCTAAAGGTTGGACATTCTTGTTTTTTCCCCTCCCTTCTTCTCTTTGGCAGGTGAATTTGTGGAGTTCAAACCTCCCATCTAAAACTGTAATGCAACTTTTCCTCTTGGCATTTTGTAGTGTATTGTGTCAATATTTGGAGCAAATAATGCATGTCTATGGATGATTCTCAACCCTATATATTTTCATTTGCATCCTCTTGATATTTCACTGCGAATCTGGTTATCTGTGCATGATCTTGCATTACATTTTAATGGTTTGTGTATATTGGCAAGAAAGGTGTTCTTCATTCCTCGATGCATCACCTTTGTTAGTTTAGGTTTATTTTTTATGCATCTTCTTACCCTGTCTCCTTGGCAAGTTAGATTAGGTTTTTGAGTAAACCCTCTGCATTTTTTATGTGTGCATCTGAATATAGGAATAGGAACCGGCCTTCATCCAGAGAGCTTTCCCGATTCACAAGGTCCCACACTTGGGAAAAGCTCCATGTTATGCAATCGCACTGAAATTCTTAACCCATCAAGTTGCAGACACTCAAGGGTGCTATGATGAGTCACCAACAGTTCCAATAAGCGAATGAGAGGGTGATGGATGTAATGATCATGAATTTCTCACAAAAGGGAGAACCTATCCATAAGGAATATGCTACAAGTAGAGCTGTGGTGCTCATATTTAAGGCCACATCTAGGAAAGTGATGGATGACCACATAATTCCAAATCACGATGATGAAAGATGGATGAGGATAATGATGGAGGGATGATCCAAGGATATGACTAAGAGATCACTGGAATATAGGATAACAATATAATGGTCATAAGTGTAAATTGTTAATAGGTTCCACTTCCGGTTTACCATGAAGGGAGGCCTATCGATAGGCTCCCAACCTATACTTATGCATGATAATTTATGGACCAATACAGTTAGGCGAATACTTTCCACGTTAACTCCTTTCTAGAGTAGTGAATTTTTTATTTTCTTTGATGTAATTGTTACAAGAAAATTTAACGCTCTCTTGATAAACACGATGGTGTTCAAGAGTGATAATGCAACTCTCATCTAACAAATCAAGTTGTGATAGATGTGCTTGGCGATAGTATTCATTAGAGATTAAGTTGTGAAGGGACACACGCAAGGAAAAAATTTGAAATTTGAGAGGGAGGATGGATTTGGAAATGTACACAAGTAAATACAATGTAGCCCATGTGGAAGTAAGAATTCTATTCCGATAAGACCAAATAACAAAAGGGAGATGAAGATGTAAGTCACATCCTGACTGGTCTATAGTTTTCATAAGAATGTGTCAAAGAGTTTTATTAGTAGCTTTGACTTGACTGCTAGCTTGATGATAGTATGGAGAAGAGAAGTTGAGTTGGATGTTAAATGAATCATAGAGATTCTTAAGATATTTGTTTTTAAAGTACTTTCTATTGTCCATGACAATTTTGTCAGGAAATTAAAAGCGGCAAATGATGTGCTGGTAGATAAAGTTAATTATTGGACCAAATTTAGTTGAAGTGAAAGGAATTAATTCCACCAGCTTAGTGAAATATTTAATTACAATGATGACATAATTATTTTGTTGTGAAGATCAAGGATTAATAAGACCAATGATACCCCTTGTCTATAACAGTGGATTTTTGGTAAAAAGATAGATGTAAAGGTTTGGTAAGGACAAATTCAAGTTTTAGATAAGTTAGATGAGGACTGCGAGGCTTCAGTAAATACACATCTCCTTGAGAAAACAAGAGTAATAGTTACTAAAGTGATTTTAGGATGAAATCATATGACCATGAAGGTGGGTCTTAGATAGAGCCATGACACTCCCAAGGGAAGCACGTATATGGCCATGAAGGTGGTCAAAGGAGGAGACGATGATGGATTAAACTAGTTGATATGATTTGATGAGACAAGATAGATAGAATAGGATAATGTTAGGTATTGAGAGGATCCATTCTGAAAGCATATAGATCCTAGAACTAAGTCACCCTAGCCTCAAAGAAGCTATAGGGATAGGATAATAAAGAAGAAGATGTGGAGGAATGAACATCCTAGGGAAGGTGCTCCCCCTAGTGAAAGAGATTTGGATGAGCTAGTGGATGTCAGAAGAAATAGGATGGCATCCATGGAAGGATGTCCAATATAGATGGTGTATAGGGTCAAAAAACATAGGGATGATGTATCAAGGAAAAATGTATCGATGAATAAGGGAGGACCCTTGCTAAGAGGATAAGTATGTGAAGAAGTGGTGGATGAAGGAGAAGGCCTAGTGGCTACTACAAATGGAGAGGTGGAAATGGGAGATGAATTAGTAATGGATGAGATAGAATATGGAGAAGGAGAGTCCTTAAGAAGTTTCTCTCTCTCGATAATATCATGGTTAATGGTTTGTAGGGCCTTACACTATTCAGTATCATGACTCAAGGTACGATGGTAGGCACAAATATGGTGAGGGTCAAACCATGATGGATTTGAAAGGTTTGGATAAAAGGCCCTGATAGGTGGATGTTTGATGGTGGAAATTTGGATTATATGTTGCAATAATTCCATATAGGATTTGATATATGTGCCGTGATATGTTCTAGATGTCGAGGATGGGGGTCAATTATTTTTAGATCTTGATGTTTTGTTTTCAGCTTTGATGGTGATTGGTGTTCTGGAAGAACAAGGGTTGGATGATTTTGGTTTGGACTGGTTGGTGGATATGAGTGTTCTTGATGAAGGTGCTGGTCCTAGGAGAGAGTTGGATTGTTTGGATTTGGATTGTTTGATTGATCGTGATGAAGGAGATGGTCCTAGGATAGATGGATGTGGCCCCAAAATGGATGATGTAAGTTTGATATTCATCGGAGAAAATTATATCTTATTATGATGACACACAAGGTATCAATTTGGAAGGGTACCAAGGTTTTTAGGTTTGGTTTGTGAAGGAGTACCCTTGGAAGGAATGAAAATAATTTTGAATGGTGGGTTTGAAGGTGGTGTTGTGACTGATGGGTGAAGGAATTTTTGCATGAATTTATCTAAGGAGGGTGAAGAAATGTCAGGTTGTGTAAATGAAACAAGAGGGTCACCTATGGTTACTCCAAGTTGTAGTTCTCTCCAATATTCTTCGAAGGATATAGGAAGAGAAGATGATGATGTAAGAGATGTGGTTATGATGGCTGTTATGGTAGGGTGTAGGTAGAAGTGCAAAAAGAGGGATTATGATTAATTCTATAGATGGTATGACAAGTACTGGTGGAATAGATGTGGATGGGGGAGTGGTATCCAATGAAGTGGATGAGGTATATGCTGGTGTGGGGTCGATGATAGGTGAATGTATGGATAGAAGAAGGGTTTTTTGGATCATGCAGTTGATGAAGTCTATGTGAGAGGGAGATGATGCAAGTTTTTTATTGTTTGGTGTGGAAATGAGTGGTTTTGTAGAAGAGGTAGGGGTTCCTTCAGTGTTTTTCTTAGGTGCTTTAGGAGGCATTGTGGACAAGTTTGTGGATTGAGAAGGTTTGATTGGTGTGATAGTAGATGTAGATGTGGGCATGGGTAAAGAAATGTCTGATAATGATCTCAAGACATATATAGGTGGATTTGTTGGTGTAGTATATATAAGTGTAGTGATGGGTGTGTTTGGGATAGGTGTGGATAATGGGGTAGTCATACTAAGTTGGGGTAGGATAGGTGTGGATGAAGAATTGGGTACAGTCGAAGCCAATGTGGATGTGGTAAGAGTAGGACTAGATGTAGATATGAGAGAAGCAATAGAATTCAAAGTGGTGGATAAGGAAATGACGAGTATAATTGATGTGGGGATAGATCTCAAAGGATTTGTAGGCACAATATCAAGGATGAGAATAGGTGATGATGGGATAAGTGGGGTAGATATCGAAATAGGTGTCTGATGTATGGTGTTGATTAAAAATGGGTTATATTTTTTTGGTGTGGTTAATCAATATGGGTTAGGAAAGGGTTGTCTAAAAATTTCAAAGAGTGGTGAATATTGTATTGGTTGATGGGATGTAAGATATCAAGGAGGAAGATGATAAGAAGGTTGGTATTGGATGGGGAGATCTAGTACATGAGGAATGGGAATTTTAATAGATGGGATAGGCATGGGGATGTTAGATGAAGTAGAAGTGGTCCAAGGTGGTGGGATAGTTTCTACTAGTTGGTGTGATCTATAGAGAAAGAATTCATGGATGGGTTTAGAAGGAGAAAAATGGAAGATATCAATCATTGTTCATGCATAATCATTTAGAGAATAACAATGTTCCATTTCAAATCAAGAAAATCAAGCGAAAAATTATTTTTAATTATTTTTAATTAAGAAAATGTGGGTAAATAGAAAAGGGGGTGGATAATGGGGTACCCAAGAGAAGGAATTATATGTCTGGTTTCAAGTTTGTTTTGGCTTGGGAGACTCTTAGGCAGTTTCCTGTTGGGTGATGAAATCCCAATCAGTCTACCGAGTAGGATGTTGTTTTTATTTTTGAGTTTTAGTTCGTGTGTGAGGATTCTGAAATGCACCAAGAGAACCCCTACTTAAACTATGTGAGCAAGTAGGATGAATAAAAGAAAGGTTTATTTTAAAACCAAATCAAAGTGTGATATTTCGATGAGGACACACACATGAAAGGTAAATACAATGCAGACAAGAGAAAATAAGGAAAAAGAAGAAAACCTGGATAAAGCTTTTCCTTTTTAAATGAACTTTAGTGAAGAGCAATCCAACGACCGAACCAACACGAGTAAGAAATAAATAGGGTCTCCCACTAAAGTGTTAGTAAAAGATAGAAGAAACAAGAAGATAGAAAAGAAAGGGATCATTTAAAGGGTTGTCCCACTGTGCATGCAAGAAATTTTGGAAAAAATTCTTTGTTCCTAATCAAATGAATGAATTATTAATGAAAGAAACTAGAAATTCATAACATGGAGGGTTTATGGTACCTCTAACATGATGTGATGGATGAACGGGTGCCAAGTAGTTGATACTTGTTATAGATGATGACCTGTAAATAAGATAGACTGAAAAGGAGATTGATTAGATGGGATATGTGTGGGTTACCTGACAAAGCAGATCCAAGAAGTGTTAACTTCCTTGGTGGATGTCAACCCCCTTTTTAAAGAAATATTGAAGTAAAGGATTGATAAAGAAATTTCATGCATAAACAAAAGTAATACTGAATCTGAGAAATAACTTAAATTGATCTGAAAGCTGATTTGATTGAAATGAGTGTAAATGAAAGGTTACTTGGTCTGGGTCGACGGTGACCCAAACTGTGTAGAGGTAGGTCAGCGACATTCTGGGAGAGAATATCTAGATTGTAGAATGAGTTTGTAGGCCTACAAGATCATGAGTGTAAATTATGGTAGGAAAGGTACATGGATGCTAGGAAAATACCTACAAAAAAGGATCTAAGGGAATAGAAACTAAGAAAAGGACCAAAAACAATGATTTTTCTAAGAGTTTTGACAAACATGACCTTGGTCGACAATGACCAGGTTGAGTTGATGGCGACTATAGCAAAACTGGGTAGGGCCGACGTCAAAAGGATGAAATCAATGACATGTAAGCAAAAAAGCTAAAAAAGGAGATTGATTATGAAGCTCTAAGTGCTAATGAGAATCATCTGCTCCTGTAAAATTTTATATACAAGAAAAACAATGATAATATGATAAAAGTTGAATAAAGACACACAAAGATAATGATAAGCTCACGAAGGATGACCATGAGTGATACAAGCACATTGAAATGATGTCGAGGAGATATGTGACGATTGAAAGAATTCTCAAGCACAAGGAAGAGTTCACAGGTCACAATGAAGCTCTAAAATTCACATGCATTTGATGATTATGGAAGGAAAAGACTTAGTTTTATAGGGCCAATGATGACTAGGCTGGGTTACCGCCGATTACGGGGAAAGTTTCCCCAATGGGCTAGTTTTTTTTGTTTCTAGTGTGATTTTGTTTTTTTAAGATTTGGAAGGGTTCTTTAAAGCTTATGTGTGGGATTATATTTCTTGGGGATAAATCATCGGTAGTTAGGTCATAAAAATAGATAGGAAAAAGTGTGGGATATGGATTTAGGATAAAAACATCCTCAATAGAAAGTTGATTAGGGCATGATATGATGTGGATATTAATTAATTAATAGGAGTTAATTAATTAAAAGTGATGGGATGGGAATTTTAATTAAATTAAGTGGAATGGATTTAATTAAAGAGGACCTAGATGTGACCCAAGTAAAAAAATGTGCACATGGGCAGATAAGGTATAAAGATTCTAAATTTAGGTGTCTACAAGAGCAGCCACGATATTCTCAAAGATAGATCTTCAAGTAGGTTGTCATCAAAATAGAATCAAGGAATAATATATTCATAAATGGCTTTCAGAACCTGGCATGGACACTATGAGTTCATGGTTTTTCCTTTTGGGTTGACCAATGCACCAATCACTTTCATGAATTTAATGAACAATGTGTTTCATGATTATCTCGAAAAGTGATTTATTGTTTTCCTTGATGATATTTTTGATAAAATCCTAGAATGAGGAATAACATCTTCAACATTTAAAATTGGTTTTGGAATGGTTGCACCAACACAAGATTTATGTGAAGTTGTTGCAATGTAATTTCCTCATGAAGGAAGTACAGTATATGGGTCATATCATCTCAACTAAGTAAATAGAAGTTGACCCAAAAAAGATTAAGGCCATTATGGAATGGATGAAACCAAATAATTTTAGAAGTAAGAACTTCATGGGATTGGTGGGGTACTACAGGAAATATATACTTGGATTCTCCAATATTTCCAAACCTATAGCTTCTCTATAAAAGAAGAGTAAGAAATTTGAGTGGACTGAAAAATTTGAGCAAGATTTCCAAGTGATAAAGGACACGTTGACATCGACACAAATTTTTAGGATTCTAGGCCACAATGGTAGTTTAACAGTAGTGACAGATGCATCTCAGGATGGTTATGGTGGAGTACTCATGAAAAATAGACAAGTTGTTTCCTATGAATCTTGCAAACTCAAACCTCATGAGTAGAAATATGTTCTTCATGATTTGGAATTAGTTTCCATAGTCCATGATTTTCAAGTATGGATGCATTTTATCTTGGGTAAACCCTTTGAACTAAATATTTATCATATGGAGTTGAAATATATTTTCACTCAAGCTAGCCTAGTTGTTAAGCATCGAAGATGGCTAGAATTCCTTTCTAAATACAATTTTGATATTATCTATATCAAAGGAAAAGAGAATATGGTGGTTGATGTCCTTAGCCACCATAGGTATCTTGTCTCTTTGATCACTCTTAGATAAAATTTCAAGGAAGCAGTTCTCAAACAATTGCTGGCAGATTATTTTTATCTATAAGTTAAGAAGGCACTATAATACAATCCTCTAGATCATAGGTATTATGGCTACACTTTTGAGGAGGATGGATTGCTTTTTTATTTAGGAAAAATGTATGTGCCGAAGGAAGGGAAATTGATAGATAATGTTCTTGAGGAGTTTAATAATGCTCCATATTCTGGACATCTAGGAGTTACTAAGATGCATGCTTATTTGAGCTCTTTACTTTTGGAATGATTAGAAAAAGGATATAATTGAGTTCATATCAAAATGTTTGGAGTGTCAATGGGTCAAGGAAGAACATTTACATCTAACAAGATTGTTATATCCACTTTATATACCAATGTGGAAGTGGAAAGTGATTAGTATAATGGATAATGTACAGGAATTGCCTATGTCCTGGAATAAACATTATATGATTCTGGTCATGGTGGATAAGTTAACTAAGGTATCCCACTTTATACCAATAAATTTGAAGGATGATTCACCTACTATCAAAAATATCTTTCTGTATGAAATATTCATATTACATGGGATACCAAATAGGATAATCTCGGATAGAGATCCTCGCATGGTATCTATATTTTGATAGATGCTTTATGCAACATTGGGAATGAAGTTGAAATTTAGTTGCACTTACCACCTAGAGACTGATGGAAAAACTCAAAGGGTCAATCAGGTCCTTGAGGATATGCTTAGGATGTATTGTATAGATCATAAATACAAGTGGGAAGATTATTTTCCTTTGGTATAATTTGCGTATAATAATATGTACCACTCTACTTTGAAATGGCACAATTTGAGGCTCTTTATGGAAGAAGGTGAAGGACACCGATAAGTAGGGATAAGGTATACGATATAGAGGTATTAGGACCCGATATGCTATTAGAAATGGAAAATCAGGTTAAGCTAATCAGTCAAATGCTTAAGGAATCCATTGATAGATAAAAAAGTTATGTTGAAAAGAAGTGAAATGAAAGGAAATTATCCATTAAGGACAAGGTTTTTCTTCCAATTAAACCAGATAATATTTCCATTAAATTTAGGAAATCTGCTAAGTTAGCACCCATATATGTTGGACCTTTTGAATTTATAGAGGAAATAAACCCAGTGGCTTATAGGATGGTATTTCCTCTAGTATTTTCTTAGTTACATAATGTATTTCATATATCATTGCTCAAGAAATATGTAGGAGTTTTGACTTATGTGTGAGATTGGAAATATCTATAGGTTTAGGAACTAGTAGTGGTGATCGTAGAACTAATTAGAATATTAGACACATTAATGCTTAACTTGTGTAAGTGTGAATTAGAAAAATGCAAGCTCTAATGAGACCAATATAATGAATAAAGTGTTACTTAGGAAAACTTGGAGGAAATTACTATTGTTTGTCTGCATTTATTTGATTGAAAAAGTGATCAAATCTAGAATTTAATGACTGTAATAAATGGCTATTTGAATCCTTACAATACTTGTTGATTTGAGACATAAATACTGATTCTAATTTTCTATTTGCATACATTATAGTAGTATGTTTAGAATAAAAACAGTTTAAATTTTGTTAAGTTTAAACTTGAAACTAGATTTTCTATGTTAGTTGTGATAAATGTGAAATAAATTGAGTTTCAATTCAGCTATAGATTGTTGTAAAACAAGTTTATTATTGTTGTTATTCAGAAATTTCGTGAAAATGAATAGTTGCAACATTTTTTACTCTACATTTAAAAAATTTTGAAATATGAAAAATCTGAAAATGGGAAAAGAATGCAGGTTTTTACAATTAGTTATAGTTGTATTGTATTTAGATGTATACATCAGGATGATGAATTTTTTGGGAAGGGAAGGATGTCACATCCCTCCTATGTGGATTTAACAATTCAATACTTAATTAATCATGATGATTAAAATGACATGATTAAATTGGATAATTATCTGTTATGATTGTTTTCAAATGTGGAAATTAGCATGATTATTATAGTTATGTGGAATTTTAATGATTTAGACTAACTACCATTTTGGTGACATGAGGTGGATGCATGAGCAGGTACACCCTCCTTGAAATAGTGAGGGAGGGTATCATCAGAGAGAGGTTGTCAGATCGAGGTACTGAAATTAAAACAATGAAGGTAATGAGAACAAAATGATGTAAGATCAACCAACACACCAAACTAATCAACTAGTTAGTAATCAAGATAATCCAAAACATGCAAGTTTCAAGAACCCAAAATTTGCATATAAACAAAAAATTACCTACCAAGAATGATTTAAAGGCTATAATAAATTATTACCTACTCTAATTCATCATTTGATCATACTTAGCACATTCAATAAGGATCAAAATACCATTTGTTATCATTGAGCACTTCTCAACTAAGTTTAGGAAAAAGTACAATGACTTAGTAACTTCTCACAACATCTTTGGCTAACCTTTGATGGTTTATATATTATTACCAAGTTTCAAAACCCAATTCTCAACCCAACTCAACTTATTCTCCTTCTACCGTTTTCTTCTTTAGCCTTCCTAGTAGCCCCATTCTACTTCAAATCATGTTGTCATGAATAATTTAATAACTTCCTTGAGAAAATGAACATCTTTTATAGCACCCATTATCTAGTTCTCTCTTCATGGAAAGTTTCATGCTCCTACTCTCAACATAATTTTTCCAACTCATTCATTACCCTTCCAATTAGCCGTATTAGGCCTCTAGGTCTTCTCAAACTGAGTTTTTGAAGGAATTGATATCCTTGTTAGTTCCTGAATATTTTACTCCACTATAATCAAGTTACTAACCTCATATTTCCTTCATGACATTCCTTATACTGTCTCCCACCTAATTATTAACAACTGGGTCAAGTTTATACAATTAGGTTTATATGTCTTAGACAATGTCTCTTCTCCACGCTCAATTTTCTCTTAGACCAATCTTGTTTTCACCTTAAATCTTTTTGATTTTTTTTCATACTTTATTCTTTCAATATTCATAGTTCCCCTTTTTCACTATCCATCATAGATATACAAGTTTCTTGTTACCCTCATGGAGTTTACAACTCATTCTTGTTTGTGACTATACTAAAAAGGGTAATTTAATAGTATTCTCATGGTTATATCTTCTAACATATTAGGATCACACTATTAACCACATATTTAATAATTTTTATCCTCTTTATCTACTTAAACAAGTTTTAATCCTTTCTCTTAGTGTTTTCTAGTCCTTTTTAGTTTCACCTCTAAACTTGTATGGATTGAGTATGTTAAAGCAAAATTTAAACTGTGTAATGTAGTATTCTCTCCAATGGAACCTTGTACTTCCCTCATTCTTTAAGTTTTCATCTCATTAGGGTCTATATTAATCATATTAATAGGTTCTAATAGGTATAAACAAGGAAGCTTAATTGCATTTTCAAGTTTATTCTACTAAACCCTTAAAATAAAGTATTATGATAGTTGATACTGAGATTTTGGATCTTAATCTACCGAATATTTTCCATTCATCTTGAAAATCCTCATACACCTTTCTTAACCCTTTCACTTCCTTTTCACCAAATCCTACTTTCATTCTCTTTCAAACCATAGGACTATTGTACAAACCTGAGAGCCTCCAAAATAAGTTAATTTTTGTTTTCTTAACCTAACCACCTTATTAAAAAATGTTAAGGGTTCTACATGTCCTTTTTATTTTTCATCGAAATTCTTCTAACATAACAACATTTTATGACAAGGATTAAACCTCCCAAAAACCCTAATTACTAGTCTTACAAGGACTGTACGACAATATTTCTAGATTTAGACTCTTTTTCCAAATCTTTGGATGAATGCAAACCCGATATGAATATATAACATTCTTGACTAAACTAATTTATATCAATATAGACTTAAATATTTATAAAAGATCCTCATTCATTCATTTTATGCCTTATAATTACATCAAGATAGATTCTTACCTCATATACCCTACTAATTTTTTTTCCGTCATGAATATGCATTCTTGATGCCATATCTCCTTTAACAACTCTTTCAAACCTTCCATGAACTTGTACAGACTTCATCAACTTTCAAAAAAATTCATCAAGTCATATACAATCAAGAATCACTACTTATTTCACAATCATTCATCATTACAAAATTTATACTCAAAGAAGCCTTTTCATTAATAAATCCATAAAATACATAGAACTTCTTGAGCCCTTGGATCTATAATAACTTTCTCCTTTCTCATAAAACCATCTCTCTATTATCTATATATCTTCTCATTCGAATACTCATCTCAATATGAAGAGAAAGAAGGTAATTAGGTTTCACATCCACCTAAATTAACTATGGTAATAATGACCATAGTGAACAAAACCAAGTTAGGATCATGTAGAATAATTATTTAAGTGTATTAATACCCCATGAACCCCATTATAACATTTATACAACCTATCATATCACTAATACTTCATAACAAAACCTAGGCTAATTTGAATATATGAATTGTGGTTTTGGACGGAAACTCCAAATCCCACTTATTACATAGCAAGAAAAGGTCCAAAAGGAATTGAAACCATTCTAAAACACCAAAGATGACCTTTAACAACTTTAAAACCTATGAAAACCAAAAATTGAGTAATTAAAAGAAATGATGCTCCTGCATCATACTTCCCAAGTGGGAAGATTAGAGATCCTGCTTAAGCATTTTGTTTTCTTTCTTATCTTCTAATTTGTTTGCTTCTTTGATTTTATTATCTTATTCTTCTTCTCAGATCCATCTACCATGGCCCTCTTTTTTATTTTATTTTCTTCTTTTCTTCTTGTTTTGTTACTTTGATTGTATTTTCTCTATCTTTCTCTTCATTTTTTCTCTTCTTTTCACCTTCAACTCTCAGTTGCAATATACAATCAGGTTCATATATATCTTCACCTTCCCATGGTCTCTTCCAAACTAATTCAACTTGATCTTGATCTTATTTAAATCCTTCACCAATTAAGATCTTCATAAGCTCTTTATCTTATAGTTTATATTCTTCTTCATATTAAAAAAAAATTAGTTTTCTGATTCCATCTTGATTTCTTTCACAATCAACTCTTCTTCAGATGTAACTTATTCTTCTTCTTCTTCTTCTTCTTCTTCTTCTCTTATTTATTCTTTAGCCTTTTTACCTTTTATGTATTCTTTAATTAAAAATTTATTTGTCTTCGTGCTTTAATTTTGATCACCTTCACTCACACACGAAAAGGAAATATTATAATTAAAATATGGAGGCCATGTAGCCTCTTGAAGATCTCTTCTTCATCTTCTTTCTAATGTTATTCTTCATTTTTCTTTTTCTTTTTCTTCACCTAACATCACACCAAATTCTGGATAACAATAAATGACCTTCATACACCTTTGTTTTCTTCTCTCTTATCTTTTGCAAGTAAATAATTTCTTCTTCATTCTTTCAATAAGCTACTCTATGGGCCATTGTACTCTTCTCTTTATACTCCAACCAAGAACTTAACTTTCCCTCTTACTTATTTCTATCATCAAGTTCAAATGCTCATCCATCTCTATAAAATCTACTATCATCTCTTCATTTTTCATCCTCTTCTTCCTTTCACTCTCCTTCAACTTTTTGTTGTAACCATCCGGAAAGAAACCCTTCATTTTTACTCTCTTTTCTTCTTAACTCTTTTTTTATCTTCTCTATTATTCTTCACAATCAATTATTTTTCACCTTGTTATTTACAAGTGCCTCACCTTAGGACTTACATGCTCTTTTCACACTAATTTTTTTATTTCTAAACCTCTAATTTTCTTCCACCTTGGATTTATTCTTCACCCCTTTCCATCTTATTATGTAAGCCTTCAAAGGATAAGGTTTCTTTCATCACTTCTTCGCTATCACACTTTCACTTCAAAAAATATTATTTTTCTTTCTTCTTGAAAGAGAAAACCTGCTCAGATACCAATTGATGTAAGTATAACCAAAACACCAAGCCAATCAACTAGTTAGTAATTAAGATCATCCAAAACATACAAGGTTCAAGAACCCAAAATGTGCATATAAACACCAAATTACCTATCAAGACTGAGTGAGATGATATAATCACCTATTACCTATTGAAGTTCATCATTTACTCATGCTTACCACCTTCAATAAGGATCAAAAAAACAATTTTTATCATTCACTTGATATAACTAGTTATTAAGCGAGTAGCCCTTCTTAACTAAAAATATTATGGTTTAGGAAAAAGTACAATGAATTACAAACTTTTGAAAACTTTTTTGGATACCCTTTAAGGGTTTATATCTTATTACCAAGTTTTAGAACCCAATTCTCAACCCAACTCAACTTATTCACCTTCTACAATTGTTTTCTTTCACCTTCTTGGTAGCATTGTTTTACTTAAAATCATGTTTTCCAAAACAATTTTCTAACTTCATTGAGAAATTGAACACATTTTCTGGCACACATTATCTAGTTCTTGCTTCAGGGAAAGTTTTATGCTTCAAATTTTAACATAATTTTCCCAATTCACTCATTACCCTTCCAATTATCCCTATTAGGCCTTTAGGTCTTTTCAAAAAGAGTTTTTGAAGGAATTGATATCCTTGTTAGTTCCTAAATATTTTCCTCCACTATAATCAAGGTACTCACCTCATATTTCCTTTATGACATTCCTTATAAGGTCTTCCATCTACTTGTTAACACCTAGGTCAAGTTAATATAGTTAGGTTTATATGTCTTAGACAATGTCTCTTCTTCACACTTTGTTTGCTCTTAGACCAATCTTGTGTTCATATTAAATCTCTTAAAATTTTATCCTATTATGTCATTTCAATCTTCATAGGTCCTCTTTTTCCATAGTACATCATAGATATATAAGTTTCTTGTTACCCTCATGGAGTTTACACCTCATTCTTACTTGTGACTGTACTAAACATGGTAGTTAAACATTATTTTCATGGTTTTATCTTCTAACATATTAGGTTCACTCTATTAACAACATATTTAAGAATTTTTCTCCTCTATTTATCTACTTAAACGAGTTCCAAGTCTTTCTTTTAGTGCTTTCTAGTCCTTAACAATTTCACCTCAAAACTTGTATGGGCTAACTATGTTAAAACAAATTTTAAATTGTGTAATGTAGTATTCTCTCAACTAGAACCTTTTATTTACCTCATTCTTCATGTTTTAATCTCTGTTGTGTCTGTACTCACCATATGAATAGGTTCCAATAGGTATAAATAAGGAATCATACATGCATTTTTAATTTTCATCTACTAAACCCTCAAAATATGGTATTATGATAATTGAGACCGATTTTTTGGATTTTAACCTACCAAATATATTCCATTCTTAATGAAAATCCTCACACACCTTTCTTAACCATGTCAGTTCCTTTTCACAAAATCTTGTCAATTTTCCATGGATAGATATATTTTTAGTTATTCTACTTTCATTCTCTTCAAAACCCTAGGATATATAACATTCTTGACTCTGCCAATTTATGTTAGGATAGACTTAAATATTTATGCAATATCCTCATTCATTCATTATATGGCTTATAAATATATTCTCTTACCTCATATACCATGCTAAACATTATTTCCTTCATGAATATGCATTGTTGATGTCATGTCTCGTTTAATCACTCTTTCCCATCTTCCATGAAATTTCACAAAATTCATCAACTTGCAATAACATTAATCAATTCATATACAATCAATAATCACTCCTTATTTCACAATCATTAATCATTACACAAGTTCTACTCAAAGAAGACTTTTCATCAATAAATCCATAGAATACACATAACTTCTTGAGCCCTTGGCTATGTAATAACTTTCTTATTTCTCATTAAACCCTCTCTCTCATTCTAATAATCATCTCAATATGAAGATAAATAAGGTAGTTAGGTTTCACATCCGCCTAACTCAACTATAGTAAGACTGACCATGGTGAGAAAAACCAAGTGAGGATCATGTAGAATCATGATTTAAGTGTATTAATGCTCTTTGACCCCCATTACAACATTTATTCAACCTATCCTATCACCAAGACTTCAAAACACAACCTATGGTAATTTAAATATTTGAAATGTGGTTTTGGAGGGAAACTCCAAATCCCACTTATTACATAGCAAGAAAAGGTCCAAACAGACTTGAACCCATGATAAAATACCCAAAAGGACTTTCAATAACTAAAACACATATGAAAACCAAAAATTGAATATTTACAAGAAATTATGCTCTTGCATTACCAACATACACCATAGGATCAGGTATCATTTAGTATATTTGTGTGATGTGTGACTGCTTTATTTTCTCTTTGTTTTCATTTATTTGGTTGACATCGATAGTTGATGAGCAGATTACACCGACGTGGCTAAACACCAATGGTATAACCTGACCATCATTCATCGTTATTAATGTGATGTTGTGAGATAAGGTGTATTCTTTTTATTATTATTTTATTAGATTTATGAATAAGTCAACAAGTGTAACAAGTTTAATAGACCATTTTTGTGTGTTTCATTCTCTTGTATGCGGATCATAGTTAATTGACATTATAAATACTCATTTTGAATATCATTGACCTTGTTGATATTGTGGAATGGTCTACGTATAAGTTGACCCAGACATGTTTGTTGAAATAATATAATATAATATTTATTATATTTAAATTTACTTCTGCAGTTGTCATGCATTTATACTTGGCCACTTTGCATGAGCTTAAGCTAGGTTGCTAGATAATTACGAGGGATATAAGTTTTATTTTAAATTTTAATTTTCTTAATTAAATATGAAAAAATATTTGGGAATAATGAATTAAGTGAAGAATATGTAGCAAAGTTGGGAATAAATGTAAAATTACTTGTTTTTAATTAAAAACAAGCACCATGTGGAAAGGATGTGTTCAGAAGTGAGAGTTAATGGGAAGTAGTTTGTTTTTAATTTTGTGTAAACTAGATTTTGTTTTCATACGTGTGGTTGTTAAGAAAGAAAAATGGGGGAAAGAGGAATTCGAATAGGGTTTGCATGAGGACATGGAGGAGGATGGTTGGAAGAAGTTCTAATTTATTTTTTTTGGTTTTATTTTGGATACGTGGTTTTTGTTGGGATTTGGAGGATGGAGCATTGGAAATTTGAAGGAAGATCAAGCTGGTTACGTTTTTATTAGGCATGATTTTTATCCTTATTTTGATGTTTTTTCAAGCATCTATTTGACTTTAAAATACTTTTTTGCATGAGGTTAAAATTTCACTCATTTGGGTCTATGTTTTTGGAAAATAAATATATGGTTTTTCACTCATCTGGGTCTGTTTTTTTGAATACTAAATTAATGTTTAAATTGAAATAATTTGTTGATGTTTTATACCCATATGGGCCTACATTTTTGAACAAATTCTATGTTAAAACCTAGATTTTTTTTTGAAATTATACCCATTTCCGGGTTTGCACTTTGAAAACAAATCTATGAAAAAATAACCATTTTGGGTATGCTTATTTAGTAATTAGTTTGTATGAGAAAACATTTTTACAAGAATTCAATTCATACTTATTTACGTCTATATCTTACAAATATTTGTGATTGTAAAAAATGTTCGTGTCTGGGCAAATTTTTACGCATTTTTGGGCCTACACATTTTGTGCATTATCTAATGTGAAATGCCTTTGTTGGGTTGATTTGGTAACTATTTTTTGGATCTACTTATTTGTTTATTTATATAAATATTGATACCTTCTTTAATGGGTCAATTTCACCCATTTTTGGGTCATCACTTTTGTGTAAATATTATGTATGAGACATATTCTTTTGGATTGATATTCGATACCCACTACATGTTTGTATATTATATAAACTCTATGTGCATGTGTGAATTTTTTTTGTGAAGTGGATTTTATCCATTTTTGGATCTTCATGATTTGTTGTAGATTTATGATTGTGATACATTTTTTAGAGGTATTTCTACACTCGATCTACCCCCATTTATGGGTCTACATATTTGTATATTTATATCATTCTTTATTGGGTCGGTTGCACCTATTTTGGGTCTATGCAAACTTGTTGTTTTATTTATAAATTAAACCCATATTGGCTTACATATTGGAATGAAACAAGAAATAATAAACATCTAGTCGTTGGACCACATTAACCTATTTCGAGTTGTGCTATATTACATTGTTTTAAAATCAGTAAAAATGGATGACTGTGTAAAATATGTGGTTACACCATTTTCTTGTTGTTTGAAGAAACTTCTTGATTATAACATAATTTTACCTTGTGGAAATTAATTTGTGATACTATGTTAGTTATTGATGTTTGTTTCTTGGACATGACAATGTAGTTGTTATTATTCCCTAAATATGATATGATCATATTTAGAATGTGACATATATTATCACGCTCATGGCGAAGCCAAAAGCACGATAACATAATTCTCATCCTTATTCAATCACATTAAAAGCATTAGAAATTTAGTGAAATATGAAACAACACATGAAGGATTTTTGTAATAATAGTAGATATGTGATGGATGGTTGGTGCATCGGTAAATGTGTAGAAGGAAGTTTTTTTTACTTAATGTTAAACTAGTTATATTATTATCATACCATAAGCCTATGAATTCATGTCAATACGACATTATGGAATCTGCATGAGCATACATATATACACTCATAGGGGTTGTTTTTCTTTATGATTATAAAATCTGGAAACATGGATTTAAAATTAGAATAGTTGGTTGTTTTTCCTCTTTGATTAAGAAAATAAAGCATTTATTTAAATGTTGGAATGAATTTCCTCTTGATGAGGATTGATGATTATGGAAGAGGTGTACGAGATAGTTGTGTTGTGAAGGATGATTTGTTTTACACAAACTATAACATTATCTTGCATTAACATAGATGGAAAATTTTGGCCAAAGTAATGTATCCAGTTATATGCATTCTTGGTTCACTTATCCTTATTCTGTACTAGTCAGGAATCATATGATGGTATATGTTGTTTTGCTCTTATGATGGACTATATTTTTATAATTTAGTTATATTACACATTGTTCTCAAATTATTATTCTTTATTGAGAGTTTAATATCTCTATATTCCTTCCTCGCGAAGGGTCAAACCCCTCTTGCTTACGAGAGGTGTGCAAGTGAACCAAAAGGTTTTGTGGTTGGAGGAAAAGCACTCTTAAGATGATCTCCCTCTAAATAGTTGTAAAAAAGAGATATACATATACACATGAACTTATGGAAAAAATGATTTGATAATATGTTACTTGTACTAAGACATATGGTTATATTTTGTACTTGGATAGGAACACACTTGTTGTCTAATGTATTTGATAAAGAATATGAATTAAATCTTATATTAATCATTGTATTATGAAATAAACATTGATCATATATTTATATGGAAAATTGTGGTAAGCAATGTGTAAAGTTTAAATGAAATTTAATTGATCAAGTCTTGTTTGAATTTTGGAAATATGGTAATGAAAGCATGTTTTAAGCCTCATATTGTTTTAGAGAAATTTCCATAATATTTAATGGTAGGCATGGTTATTTCTAAGTTATTTAACATTATTTAAAAGTTAAAAAATTCCACTGTAGTCTATTTTGTTAACCAATTGTTAGTTGGCCGCGTTAGCATGTCATCTAGACAAGAACTGAATGCTCACCTGAAGCACACATAACCATTAGTTCCCTCTTTAGTTACTTATTAGAATGTGGTTGGAGCATACATAATTATCACAACCATTCCAACAAATATGAATGAATATATCACATAAGGTAAGAAACACATATAATAAGGAAATTATTCAACATAGATAATGATTAAGAAGATTTGGATTCCGATTAAACAACACTCTGATACACTAACCTTTGGACAAACATATAATGTTACGTAAAAAATGGATTACATTCATGCATTGAACCATGCACGCATATAGTCTCTAGGCTTAGCCATTCCCTACACACAACATACAAGCACACCCTTACAAAGGGTTCAACACCTATTTTACATGGTGTGGACTTTCCCTTCACCACTTACATGCCATTATTCCTAATAATAGATGTGTTAATAATAGGTTGCATGTTTTTTACATCTTTCTTTAATTATATATTGAGCTATAATTCTCTTGGTCTCATCCATGATTTAATCCTATAATTACACACCTTCTATGTATGTGTTTTTCCTATTCTTAGAATTTTCTTACATGATATGCCATATTCTACTTTCTTTCCTATTTTTAACCTTACTCTGAAAATGGCTAAGTCCTCAAATTTGTGTACATGTGCACGAGATCTAACACACTAACCTTCTTCTCTGTATTGGGTGCACCTTCACACATTATCATGTCTTCATTTCTTTCTCTTGTGCACATGCTTATATGTGTTCATTCTAAAATATGCATATCACTTTACTATTCATTCACACACTCCTTTGCGTAGTCTTAAGCCTATGTGCATGGCTAATACTTATCCATTTATTCTGACCAATATTACCCCACATTAGGAGTATCGATAATCCTTGACAATATTAATCAAATAATGCTCCTCCAAAGAATGACTGAAATAATCAAAGAGTATGAAGAATAAATAATGGATTAGGGAAATTAATCATCAAGAATAAATAAATCTCACATGTGCATCAAATACCTAGGCCTTAGGTGCTTGGAAAAGTTCTATAAAATTGCTTCTTATTACATTTTCTATCTCCATCTAGCTTTTAAGTTCCCAGGTGATAAATCTAAAATGTCTAATCTGAATCCTATAGTAGCAATAAATGAATAACAATTAAGTATATAAATTACACCCAAACAACTAAGCGATAAACTATGAAACCCTAATTATAAGGAGGAGAAAGAGGTACTTATCTTATTCACAGTGAAATATGAAGTTACTTGAAGTGTTGACCAGGTGAACAGAGAAGCAGGAGCATCACAAAAAGATCTAGAAAAATATAGACATGGAAGAATAAGCTAGAATGGGGCACCTAGAGAGAGACAGGGGTGCCACAGGCACCCTATACCTATTTCTGGGCACGTGGGTCTGCAGAAAATCTCAAGAAACTTCCTCTTAGCGGTCACTAGTTTTTTTTTGTTTTTTACCTTTAGTCATTAGGTGGTCACACTATGATCGCCAAGGTCTCTAAAGACTTGTAATGAAAAATGAACCTGCAAAACCCTCAAATAGACATCAAATCATAAAAAAGAAAGATGAAAAATGAGGGGTCATACTGTCCTCAGCTATCACAAAGGTGAAAATATGACTTAGCATTGCACTTCATCTCAAACCTAATGTAGTTTTATGTGCATGTGTGCAGAATTGTGCCCTAGGTGGCTCTCGTGCATGTCGTACTTGATAGCAAGTAAATACACTAGATGTAAAGAAATGTAATAGATTTGTGCATGTAATAGAATGAAATTTCCTCCTATAAAGTGTATGTAAAATAACCAACCCTTGTGTCCCTTGTGATGGTGCTATATGAATATGCTGGAGATCTTAGATGCTTGATGGATACAACCTTAGGTGGTGATAGCTAATGATTAGTTCTTGGTCCCTTATTATGATCACATAAATTTATATTTATATGATTCATTTTCTTGAATTTAGTAATTAACCATTAAAAGGAAAACTACCAAAAAGATAAGATGCTCAAAGGTTAGAAAGGAACCAAAAAAGTGTGAACAAAGTACAAAAGGGTTAGGGGCACCCAAACAGGATGAGGGCACCTGACGGTGACATCCTTATTGGGTACTAGTGTACACGATGATTAATGACAAAGTATAAAGTGGTAGACTGAGTAAGTAAGGGTGTAATACTAAAAGTGGCAACAAAGACTAGGTAGTTACCTAAAGTGTGTGATTTTTTGTCTAAATTTTCCCCCACTTTATGTCTGTGAGTAGAAATCTCAGTAACATAAAGTAGATAAGAGATGTGTACTTGATAACCATTTAGATTGATGACGAAAGTGTGCCAAGGGACAAGAAAAATCATGGATTGATAAAAATGTGAAGCATGAATGCTAAGGGGGAGAAAATGCAAAAAGTTGTGATAAAAATGAACCTAGGGAAGAAACACATGTGTAGATGTCATGATGTTCCTATTGTTGATGTCGATGTTTTTGTTAGTGTTGTGAATGATATTTATGATGTTGACTACTTCTTCCCATACGAACAAACCTGTAAAAGAGAAGAATGAACAAGTAGTCAAATACGCATGTATATAATCAAAATGTGTAAAATGTATGTAAAGAGGTATGTAAAAATGCTGAAAATTTGAAAAAGAAACATGTGCACCTGATCCAAGATGAGGAAAGAGTGTAGAAAGGATCCTGAAGATGTTATAGAAGATAAAGGTTTTTGGGCAATCTCAAGCTAGTTATGTCGGCCACAAGTTTTTGGGGTGATCTCACACCAAGTCATGGAAGAAGTGTAGGGAGAAAAGTATGGTGTTATCCTCTAACCTTTAACTATTTCCCACAATGTAGGACACCATTACAGATGGTGTGAAAAATTGGTGAAAGTACGGAGGACTGTATGCCCTATAAAACCAAATGTTTGGAGTTCTGTAGACTATGATGACCTACCAATCACTATGTAACTAACCCCTAGTTACAAGCATCTAGGAAAGGCATCGTTATGTTAAGGACCATAGTCTACTTCTAAGCCCTATCCAAAACTGACAATTGTGTTGTACCAGTATTGTGTTGTGTTGTGTTTAATGTTGTACTTGGTGATTGATTCACCCAAATTATGCCCCCTTGTTTGGGGTGTATGCAAAGTTACTAAATGATTATGCTGCCAAAAAGAGGACTAACTGATTTTATGAAACTATGCCTTGCAGGGGAAAAGGGAATGCACTTGGTAGAAACCAAGGAACACAAAAATAAAGTGGCTAAAAGATAAGTGTTTGTACAAACAAATACAAACACGTATGTATAAGATGAAATGTAAGCTAAACAAATAATTTACAAGCTAAGACGTAATAGGACAACATAAAAATGCAAAAAGACAATGTAGACCATGAAACATGGGACACCACTCAAGATATCACAAGATAATCAAGGTTGAGATGGCTGTAAGAATAAAAGTATGCACACAAGACAAAGGGCAAATCCTACAAACAAGAGCATACAAAGAGAAAGCAATGGAAAACAATGTAATAGAAAACCATGGAAGAAAATAGTCCTACATAACAAATGCTACACACGAAGCACCTGTTAGCATGTTAGAAAGATTAAAAGTACTTTAAAGTGTGTATAATCTGATAAAGTAGTGTGCTATGAAACAAAATGAAACAATAACACCTATAGTGTACGATAGTGGATGCCCTTAGGAGCCATTGTGGGACTGGTAATAGGTATTGCACCAAGAATCCATGTTGTGTGTAGTATATTTGTATAATGTGTGATCAAAACTAGAAATGCAAGTAAATGCACATATGTATATGATAAATATATATATATATATATATGTATGTATTAAAGTGAACATGTAAAAGAATAAGTAAGAAAGAGTAAATACAACCAAGATATGCAATATGTTATGGATGGAGTGGAATGGAATGTAGTGTGAATGATAGCACCAGCTCCCCTATGAGTGGATGTGTATACATGCAATGAGGTTCATTTGTATATACCCCCTCAGTAGTCAAGATTGAACCATAAACAAGAGTGTGTCATCAGGAAATGGTTTGAATGCGTGTGGTAGAAAGATGTGATTGATAAAGTAAAAAAAGTAGAGTGTAGATGCATCAGTGCATGAATGAGTTAACTCAATGTGTGAGTGTGATGAGGTCCATTTGAGATGTATACCCTCAGTAGTCAAGTATGGACCATGTGACTAGAGTGCGTCATAGGGTAATGATTGTTTTCTTACGCGTACTATTTCTTAAGATGCATGACATTGTGTGGGATTTTGAGTGGCTTCCCTAGATGCAAGGAGTTGTCACTCACCCAAAATGTGGGTAATTTTTTGAATTTTTTTTAGTAAAGTGACTCCTATGATAAATTTGTTTGCCTTTGTGAAGTCTTGTGGAAGATAGATGATCCCAACAGTTAGTCATTTTTAAGCACTTTGAGTTTTTGGGTATTTTTCTTTATATTGCAGCAACTTAGGATTTTGGGAAAACTCATGTCCCTAGTTCTCATGAGACTCTCATTCTGTGCATCTCCTCCTTTTTCACATTAGCCTTTTTTAAACAAACTTTGTAGTCTTCCTTTGTGTTGCAGATGTTTATGCTTTTCAGAGAACCCATGGCCCTTGTGCTTCCCAAATGTCATTTCTTCACATCTCCATGTTCTCCGTATTCATTTCCAATCCAAAAAACTTCTTTCCAAAATTTCCAAAATTTCCTTTGTACTGGGGAAATTATGTGTTTGCGAATAACTTGTGTCCCCATGTCCCATGGGCCTTGTGTGTGATGTTGGCCCGATATATCCACATTTTCTTGGATTTCATTACATTGTGAGGTTTTTGGCTTTTTAAGGAACTTATGTCCCATGTGCACCCCAACCTTCTATTCACCGTAATCCTTCTTTCATTGCATACTATAAGCTTTCCTATATGTTGTGCATATTTCGGGGTTCACGTTCTTAGTGTCCCTTGTTGCCTTGGGCCTTCTATTCCCCATATCTCCGTCATATCTGCACTCTAAAGGGTAAAGTTGGTAAATTGTGTCATGAGTGATTCCATTCTTTGAAATATACTAAGACCCCTATTTAATGCATTTAACTGACCCTTCTTCGAACGGGAAAGTATAAAAGAGGTAAAATGGGTCATTTTCACCATCATAAAATTACAGTTAAGTCATGTACATTCCCATTGTTGTGCCCTACGAGCCATTTCCAGCCGTATATAGAGTGTTCTCTTGCCATTTTTTAGAATTTGAATTGCACTGTGACCCTAAGAAGAGCGCCATTCTTTCTACAATCAAGGTTAGTTATTATGAAGCTTCCTACGAGGGTTTTGAGGTTAAAATAGTTTTGTGCCCTGTCACACATTTTCCTTCAAAAATGATGATTGGTTTTCCATTATTCTAAGAGTCTATCTCCTATGAAGTACCATGATGGGGGCTAGAGTCAAAAAAAATTACAGAAGTACCATCAATGGCCAAGTTATGAGCATATTTCGTAGCTTGAAACCTCAATATCAAACATTGGAGACAGTGATGTTCGACATATCAACTCCAATGAGTTTTGGGCACAAATCTTTGATAAACCCGGGGGGGCATTTGATGTAAAGCTCAGGGCCTTTTCCATGGCCCAATGCATCAAAGAATATGGAATTTCTCATGCCAGTGATTTTCCTATTTAGTCCAATATGTAGACACCACTTTGGCTTATGCCTCTAATAATTTGATATAGAGTCAAATGATTTTTTGATGGGGATTCTAGAGTCAAGAGAAATTATAGATCCTCAAGGCCAAGTGATCACCAACTTGTATGTTGGATGCATAAATGCTACCTTTTTAATTCTTGTTGTTGAAAATGCTAATACTCTCTTTATGGCACAAGCTCATGGCCTTTTTAAGCAAGGAAAGGAGAAATATATTGGGGAGAAATAATTATAGCTGAGAACCTCAATGCATCAATTAATCCAATGTGAAAGAGTAAATATAAATGTTGCCTATATAAGTCTTGGTTCATGATTTCAAAGTATAAGAGCTTGCAACATATAGGGTCTGCACTAATAATATCTCTAGATGATTTCAAAGAAGACAACTTGACTTTCAAATATTATCACTCTACTATCTAGAATCATGGGCCTTCCTTAAATTAATGAGTTTCACTTCTGGATGTGCCCTTATATAAATATAATTTGTCAAGGGAAGAAGAGTCTAAATTGGGGAGAAACAATGTACGTGAGAATCCTCAATGCATAATTAATCATTGAGAGAACCTCAATGCATAATTAAGGGTATCAATGTGCAACAGAGTAAATATTTCTATATGAACTCATATTTAATGTATAATATTGCAACATATAGGGTCTAGTTAGGAATTTCTCTAGTGCATGACAAGAAGAATGCACCAGTGTCCCAAAATTCCCATGTACTGCAATGACATGAGTATTATCTACAATCGATTCTTGATAACAGTAAGCATCATTTCACTATAGTTGATGATGCCTTCACAATGTACATTATCAGAATCCTAGAAGGTAACACAACTGATAGGGTATATGTGAAAGAAAAGTAATTAATCTCAAAGTATCGTAGTTGTTTCATTCAATTTAGGAGATTCTCATACATCATATTAGATGGTTTTGAAGGAGAACCGAACAAAATTCCCATGAGACTTTCAGAGGCTATCACTCTACTATGCAATGACAAGATAGTTCTTTCAGAATTTTTTAGGCAACTTTATCAATGTTGAACTCAAAAAACACTCTTGCAAGGACTTAGTTTAATATAGAACTAGCATTCAATTTCCAGGAGATCACTTTGAAGGAGAACCGGGAATTACACTTCTTTCAGAATTTTTTAGCAGGAAAGCACTGAATGTACAGAACGTAGAAAGGACCATTGCTTCTTTCAAATTTTATACTTTTCAAAATAGGTCCTACTTTGAGATCAGAGGCTTCATCTCTAAAAACCTTATAATGGGTTTTTATCACTTACCTTCCCTAGAAGATTATTGAGAAGATTATTTAGATGATTATGAAGTAAGAAGGAGATATTATGGCAGGATTTCCTTGTAGCAGATCAAATATTTTGGAATGTATAAAGTACCTAAGGATTTTCCAAATGATGATGAAGACTTGCATTCCCTTGAATACAATAAATCTATTTGGCATACACCCCTTCCCACTAGTAATTGGTTCTGAAAAGAAAAGGATGACCTACAAGAGATAATAAATCTAGTCATGGTGAGGACCAGGGTCTATTTTTACTATAATATGGAAGCATACAAGACAGGTATGATTTTTTCCTCTTCTCATGGAGAATCCACATCTCAAAGGGAGATATCCACTTTAGTACTAGAGGTCCATACCCAATCAACCCCTTCTCTTTTATAATCCTTGACTTCGGTGGACTCTAATAAAGGTAAAGCTAAGAGAACTAAGAAGACTAAAGATATAATTGAGAAAGAAGATAAGGAGTCTCTCTCTCCAAATTCATCAGAAAATATTTGAGAATAAGAAAAAATCATTGAAATTTTAGAAGGAGAAGAGAAAGAAATAGAGGATCATGAGGAAGGCAATAATTAGAAGGAAGAAGATGATGAAAACAAGTTGAAAGGCACTAAGATTGATTCTAAGGTAGTGAAAATTACCAAGCTCAAATATCCTATGAAATAATTATCTTCTTCAAGTGCTGGAACACCTACCCTAGAGGTGTCTACTGCCCAAAATCTTGGCTCACTGAATACACTTACCTTAGGTCCTCCTGTTGATCCATCTTCTAGTGACAACTTTATATGGGTTTAACCCTTCATAGATAACAAGAAAAGGAAGGCTTCCTCTCAAATCATTGCTCCCAAATTTGATGTTGTGGCTGCCTTAGTGGGTACAACTTCTACTCCATCTACCAAGAAATCCAAAACTAATTCAAGAATGATATCTAATTCAAAAGGCCAACAATAATAGGAAATAGAAAAGCCAAGAGTGGAGAGAGATGAAAAGGATTTAACTATTGTTGACTTGGAGCTTACCAAAATTCCATTGGGTGAATCTTCTCCTGAGGGAGAGGTTCATAATTTGAAAGAAATAGTCTCCAAAGTCATTGAAAGAGTGGATAAGGGGAAACCAATGCAAGAACAACTTGAAAAGTAGGTACATTCCCTATCTGGTTTCATTAAATCTCTCCTAACAAGTGAGAAGGTAATGGATCCTACCCCTATAACTTCA
Organism: Taxus chinensis; assembly: GCA_019776745.2. Lineage (NCBI taxonomy): Eukaryota > Viridiplantae > Streptophyta > Pinopsida > Cupressales > Taxaceae > Taxus > Taxus chinensis. The sequence continues at coordinate 93,685,124 of CM034146.1, forward strand.
ATGCCTCCTCCCACTATCCTATCTGATGAATAATTATAAGCTATTAAGGAAATTAATAAACATGATGATTATGAAAGGAAGTTGAAGAAATGGTTGAGGGAAATTTTTTTCTGGCTTGAATTTCATTGAAGAAGCACACAAAACATATGATAATATTTCTTTGATACAAAATAATTTTGATTCAACCACCATTAGCTCTAAGAAGTAACTCAAACTATGGAGAAAATGTATTCAAGATCTCAGGATCATGAATGATACATATGAACAAGTTCTTCTTGCAAATACGGTCTTTGATGACTCAAAGATCAATCTTTCTAAGAAATGGGTTTTCAGTGTGGAATGGAAGATAAAATTGCTAGAGGAAGAAATTAACGAACTAAAGAATATGGTGTAAAAAAGAGAAGCCTTCAAGGCTGTAATACTGACAGAATTTTAAGATCTTCGATGCCAAATTTTCAAATAAAATTCTAAGGAAAGAAACACATTGCAAGATATTAAGGAAAAATTCAGAGCACTTATTAAGGAATATTTGTTTAAGCCTAAAATTGCAACTCGAAGAAAAATGGAGGAGATCAGTGAACTAAAAAATTTGGTCATTGAATCGACCAAAGGCCTATTATAGAATGCAAATATAGGAAAATAAATGGAGGATTATTTAAGCAGCTAGATAAATGCGATAACAAAAACCACCATTCTTAAGGGCATGGAGATTGTTGGAGCTTTGGTTAAATTTAGAAATAAATTTCTCAAAGTGAATACTGTGAAAATATCCTCCTTAAGTGTTCCTTCTCTGAGTTCATAAATGTTTTCTTTCTATTTGTCAAAGTTTAAGTTAGCTTTATTATTCTAAAATGATGTGAAATTGTAAAAAGATAACTAAAGTGTAATGTATTAATTAAGTGGAAAAATTTAATTAAAAGTTAATAGTTTTAAGAGAATTTATTTACAACCACCTTGATGCCTATATAAGAATTTCTTTCATTATAAATGGGGGTTGAATTTGTATTGTTTTGTATGTAAAGGCATAAAACTTTAAAGATTCGATACAGAAGACATTTTCCCTCTATTTTCTTACATTTCTCCTATTTCTATTCTTTAAACCTGCAAATGTGGATTCGATATATTAGAGTATGAAACTTTGTGTTCCACTCATTTGATATAGTGTTGAGAACTTTGTGTCTGCTACATATATGTCCTGTGAGTTATTTGAATACATATCCGTCCATGTGTTCTTGAAATCTCATGCAAGCATTAGTAAAGTGTTATTTTGCAATCTATACACCTAAACATGCTGCTTTCTTTAGTGAGTAATATTTCAAAAGAAAAAAGAAAACAAATATTCTTGATAGGTGAATAGGATAAGCTTTATGTTCCCATTTGCTAGTCTTATTCATTAAAAATATTGCTCTTCGTAAAAATCATATTCCTTTCTCTCTTCTGTATTGAAATTAATTGATTATGGAGACATTTAATACATCAAAATCCTCATTGAAATATTGATAGATTGTAAATTTTTAAATAAGTATAATTTCTATTTTATTTGGTGAATAAGGGAACCTCTCCCAAAAAGATGAGGGAATTTTCTTCTTGAACTATTGCTTGCATAGTGATAAAATCTTCCAACCAATAGGTGACAAGGTGATAAACTCCACCACCAAGTTTGTTAGTGATAATGTAAGGACTAAGCCAATTAGGCTTAAATTTTCCTTTAAGAGGAGCTTAAACATTTATATTTTTCTTATTCTCTTTTAAGACAAGGTCACCTAAGATGAACTCATGAGGATGTGTTTTACGATTGTATGCATGTATGTTGTGAGATTGATATGCACAAAGATGTTTGAGTGCTTGGAAACAGAAGGATTCTAACATTTATAACTCATGTATATGGTTTTCGTGATATTCAATGTCTTTAAGGATTCCTTTGAGAGAAACACACAATGAGGGTATCTCAATTTCGAGTGGGATTATGGCCTCAATACCATAGACTAAGGAAAAAGGAGATGCCTTAGAAAGTGTACGCACACTAGTACCATAATCCCAAAGAACGTAAGATAGTTGATTATGCCCATCATCACCACTAGAAATAACTATCTTGCATAGGATATTGATAATAGTTTTGTTTGTCGCTTTAGCTTGGCCATTGCCTTATGGGTAATAAGGAGTAGAGAATGATTGTTTAATTTTGAACTTTGCAGAATTTTTTTAACCTCCTTATTTTTGAAGGAAGATCCGTTATCAGTTATAATGGTAGAGTGCACACCAAATCCTGTAATGATATGGGTAGTGAGGAAACCGTAGATGTCAGTATCAATTATATTTCGCAGTGGGGCTGCTTCGACCCATTTAGTAAAATATTTGGTAGCAATAATAATGTATTTGTGTCCATCGATTTATTTAGGCTTTATCATGCTAATGAGGTCGAATCCCAAAAGATAAAATGGCCAAGTTGGCGCAATTGATTGTAGATTATATGTAGGTGCATGATGGATTTTACATTTCTTTTGGAACTTCTCACAATGAGTAGTGTATTTGAGGTAGTCCTACTCCATAGTAAACCAATAATATCCCTCACATAAAAGCTTTTGAGACATAGATTTTCCAGAGAACTGACTGCTGCATATGTTTTCATGTATTTGTGAAATAAAAGTGGGAATATCAGCAAGCCCTAAGAAATGTAAGAGTCTACCATTAAGTGAACGATTAAATAATTTTGTCTCGACAATGAAATACTGGCAGGGAAAATTTTAATGGAAAATTTTCAAAAAATCACAAATATTAGGGATTTTAGAAATTGGAAATGGTTAATTTTCAACAGTTGGTTGCCACCCAGTTCACCTAAAATTTTGGCTAATAATTCATTTTTATGGGTCAGTTTGACTACTATTTATAGTTAAAAATCAACTTATGCAAATATTTCACCAACGTTTATAATCAAAATGCACTCATATTCGCCAAGGTATAATACATAGATTAGGGGATTACAAGGGAGTGTGACCCCCTTATAGGGTCTAGGGGCTCAGGTGAAACACCCCTAAAAGACACATTTTATATATCTATTTCTAGGGGAGATGATAGTCTATTTCTGAAGAGAAGACCACCTTACTAGAAAATCATACACAGGATAGACATTCAACTATAAGATCTGAACGACCAACCATAAGAGATAACCATCTAGAAAAGGATGATAGTCCAAAGGGAAAGGATGAATGTATGATAAGATCCATATAACCAGGAAGGGATGACCATCTAATCCATAGAGAGGGCCATCCAGGATGGCAAGCCAAATAAAAAGGGAGGGTTTCTAACGGGGTCCATCGAATTAAGAAGGGATGTCTATCCAACACAAGTTATATGACCCTATTACAAGGAAATGGTCAGCTAGCCCTACAAATATTTTTTCAATAGGGATATGTCATCTAATAGAGCCTCCATCCCATAATAAAGAGATGGTCATCCAACATCCATCCATCTGTGTGAAACCATTGGAAAACATGACCTACCAAATCACCTTTTCTGTGACAATTTTTCATAAATGCACCATCATTTCAAAAGCCCATTTCGTAGATTCACCACCCATTCTATAATAATTTTTCAGAGGGGATTTTTAAAATGAACCTTTCATAATGGGTAGCCTCACATTGTAAATGATGACCTTTATGAAGTTATAGATTATCAGGAATGGTATGTTTATATAAGAAGTTGTAAATGTGAATAAAAAAATCATGATTATATTGATTGTGTGTGATGGCGTAAGATGCAAGAGGTAAAGTGGAAATGGAAGGATTTTACGAGTGCCTAATGATGAATTTGTTCTACTCATTGGTAATATTTTGGAGGATAAGTGATGCCACACTAGCCATAGCATCTGCATGATGATTATCCTTACAAGGGATGGTAGTGATAGAGTAAGACTCAAATGTAACCAAGAGATCTTTTACAAGTGTATTTTATGAGATTAAGTGCTCCTCTTTTTTGTTATATGTATCATTTAATTGGTTTATGATGAGGTGATAATCACCATGCATCCATAAGTTATGAATGAGGAGATTTCGAGTAGCGAGAAAGCCGAGGATGAGGGCTTCATACTCAACGATGTTATTTTTATAGGAAAATTCTAATTGATATGCAAAGGGGAATGGATCACCTTGTGGGGTGATGAAAGTAATCCCAGACCCAGCAACAAAGTGACAAAAATACCCATAAAATTACATTTTCCATGTATCAGGATTGACATTATAGGTAGTAAAATCGTCACAAAAGGAATCAAAGATGGGAGATGCATCGAGAAGGTGTACCACAACTAATTGATCTGCTATGACTTGACCTTTAATTTCTTTCTATGTTATGAACTTGGAATATAATTTTGTGAGAAGCATAAACCAACATGTTAGACATCCTGATAGATGTGTATGGGATAAAAGGTAGCGTAATGGATCTACCTCGGTGATGATATGTACCTCATTTTAAATAAGATATTGACGTAATTTATCTGTGACAAAGACAAGGCTGGGACATAAATTTTTGATATAGCTATAGTTGCATTCATAAGAGAGTAGTGTTTGATTAATGTAATAGATTTATATTTTTCATTGAGAATCATCATGTTGTGCCAACAGTGCCCATAAGGCATGAAATGTGGTAGAAATATATAATAAGAAAGGTTGGTCAGCTAGTGGAAAGACTAAGACAGATGGATTTAAAAGATATGCTTTTATTTCATTAAATTCCTATTCAAATTTCTCATCCAATACAAACTTAGTATCCTTCTTCATGACGTGTGTGAATGGTTGAGTCTTATCAGCAATTTGTGCAATCAATCACTAGATAGCTTGAATTATTCCCTGTAATGATCGTAGTTGATGTAAATTTTTAGGCGAAGGCATATCGACAATGGATTTAATCTTGTTGGGATCGATTTCAATGCCACATTGTGAGATGATATATCCAAGGATTTTACCAGTTGTGACCCCAAAAACACAATTTTTTGGATTTAGGCATACACAATATTGACATAAGCATTTAAATAGTATTCATAGAACTTTGGCACAGGTAGAATGACATTTTGATTTAACCTAGATGTCATCAACACAATCTTTGATAATCTTGTGAATATAATCATAAAATATGTGTGTCATCGCTCACTGATAAGTGGCCCCAATGTTTTTAAGGCCAAAGGGAAATATAATGTAGAAAAGTGTTCCCCATGCTATGGTGAAAGAGGCATTCCCTTATTCAGTGGGGTTTATTTTGATTTTATTCTAAACCGTGAATCTATCCATGAAAGATAGGATATCATATTTGGATGTACAATCAACAATGGCGTAAATATGAGGGAAGGGGAAAATATCCTTGGGACAAGATTTATTTCAATAATGGAATTTGTTGTAAAAATGGATGCGGTCATCTAGCTTCATAATGGGTATGATATTAGATACCCATTCAAGATAATCAACAACATAGATAAAACCAACGTCAAGTAATTTTTGAGTTTCTTCTTTGACTAGGATTGCCACTTTTGGGTGCATTTTATGAATTTTCTATTGGATTGGTTTTACATCAGGGTTAAGGAGAATGTTATGGATTGCAACAGATGGATTAATACCTAGCATATCACTATATTCCCATGAAAAAATTCCAGAGAAATCATGAAGGAATTTCTCGATTTACTTTTTCTCGTTAGGGGTGAGAGAGGCAACTAGAAAAATTATTCATGGATTTTTAGAGGTACCAAGGTTATATTGAATCATATCTTCATTGAGAAGACATGACTTATCCTCGATGTATAGATCAGTATGAATAGTATCAGGAGGATCGATTTTGTTAGGAGGTGTATCGGTTTCTCCAAAGTAAGTGGTAGAATTTAAGGACAACAGAGAACTCCTATTGTGATGAAAGGAAGGGAATTGATCATAAACACTCATGTGTTCTAGAAGAGCATCATTAGTAGAGAAAGTGTATAAATTATCACAAGTAGTAGAGGTAGTATCACTAATGAGTTAGGGATGTATAATAGGAAGTGAATACGTATGTAGGGTAGTATAAGCTTCCAAAGTAGGGAGAGACAGGGGATGATATCCCAATCTAAATTTGTGAGATTGTATGGGAAGATCCCAAAGTGCTATGAATTTATGTTCTTTCTGACTTAAATTTGTATCAGAGAATCCATAATGGCGCAAATATTCATATACTAGTCCATATTTAGAAAATTATTGAGTAGGAGTAGAGGAACAAGGAGTATTACCATATTTCTCAATAGAATATCAATATGTAAAAGGGGATAGATCAGATGGGACACCATAAACAACTCCTTGATAATGGAATTTAAGCCATGTATGCAATGGAGAGGGGACTGCATGCATGACATGAATCCAAGGCCACCCAAGAATAATATTTTAATTGAGGTTATTGGGCATGACATGGCATGGAATAGTGATTATACATGGACCAATAGTGACATAGAGAGTAATGGTACCTAAGAAAATCTTGGGAATGTTATATAATCTATGAATAGAAACTGATGGAGCTAAAGAATTTTCAGAGATGCCTAAGAGATGAAAAAATCTATATTATAGATTTTGAGGCTAGACCCATTTTCTACTAAGGCACGCTTGACCCTGATATTGTTGATACAAAATTGAATATACGAGGGGGTTATGATCTAACATTACTTAATAAGGTAGATCATCTTATGTGAAAGTTATTTGATCCTTGTTAAGAGAAAGGGTGGAAGAAAACTTATGGTATACATATTTAGGTGAGGTGTGAGGAGGAATATAAGTAGTAGCTAAATATTCTTTAAGCTTACTGATATAATTAGGATGATTCTACAGATAATCATGGATGGATATGTCCATGATCATAAGACCCTAGAAAGATGAGGAACCTAAGAGCATGAAGATTGAGTTCGGGTTCACCAAAATGATTAAGATAGAATGTGAATTTATACGCCTAATTATGTGAATGCTAAAGTAGTAGTAAATGAATAACAATTAAGTATAAAATTACACCCAAAAAACTAAGAAATAACTTATGAAACCCTAAATACAAGGAGGAGAAAGAGGTCATTAGCTGATTAGCATTGAAATATGAAGTTTTTTGAAGTGTTGACTAGGTGAACAAAGAATAAGGATTGTCACACAGAGACCCAAAAAAGTGTAGATATGGAAGAATACGCTAGATTGGGGAACCTAGAGAGGGACATGGGTACCCACAGGCACCCTAAACCTGTTTCTAGGCACTTGGGTTTACGGAAATCCTTAGAAAAATTCCTCTAAGGGGTCTCTAGTTATTTTCCTTTGGTCATTAGGTGGTCGCACTATGATTTCTAAGGTTGCTGGAAACTTGTAATGATGTATAAACCTAAAAAACCTCAAATAGATGTCAAATCCTAAAAAATAAAGATTCAAAATGAGGGGTTAGACTGTCCTCAGTTGTCACAATGGTGAACTTATGATTAAGTGTTGCAGTACATATTAGACCTAATTTAGTTCTATGTGTGTGTGTGGAATTTTTCCCTAGGTGGCTCTCGTGTGTGTCACACTTGATAGTGAGCAAGTAAGCTAGATATAAAGAAATTTAATAGAAGTGTGCATGGAATATAATGAAATTCCCTCCTATGAAGTGTATGCAGAATAACCAATAATTGTGTCCCTTGTGATGGTGCTAGATGGATGCAATGGAGCTCTTAGATGCTTGATGGATACAACCTTAGGTGGTGATAGTTAGTGCTTAGTGCTTGGTCCCTTATTATGATCACATAACTTTATATTTATATGATTTTGTTACTTGAATTTTGTAATTAACCCTGAAAAGGAAAAATACCAATATGATAAGATGCTCAAACAAATTTAAAGGACCCAAAAAGTGTGGAAAAAGTATAAAAGGGTCAAGGGCACCCATAGGGGACAAGGGTGACTGACGCTGGCGTCCTAGTTGGGCGTTGTTGTCCAGGATAATAAAAGTCCAAGTATAAAGAGGAAAACTGAGCAAATACGGGTGAAAGACCACAAGTGGAAACATAAATCAAAGAAATGTGGCCAAATACATGGGTTAATTAGTAATTTTCTTACTTAGGAATCATATGAATAATAATATGTTATCAGGACTAGATAATTACCAAAAGAGCATGATTTTGTGTCTACACCTGACAGCCTTGTTTTTTGCCACTTCTACAATGCCTGGTACTTGCTCAGAGGTCAGTTCATCAACCTTCTCTTTAAAATACTTTACCACCACATCCAAGTATATATTCACACCCTCTAAAGCATCCATTTTGCACAATACTTTGGGGTGGATCTATTTGAGCCTTTCTACAAGGGTGGCCTTTTCGGATTTTATCAATTCTCACTTCTCTACGACCTCTACCATGACCTTTTAATGCTTGGCCTTATTATTATTCATTGAGGCTTGGATCTTCTTTAACTCTGCTTCATTTACTATGGTGGATGTGCTAAGAATCATATCAAAATCTTAGCAGTTTTCAAATGCTTTATCTTCCTTCTTTACGGCCTCCTTGACCTCTACGATCAATTCCTCATATTATACTATCATTTTCTCTACTTCCTCATTATTTTTATTCAACTCAGCCATCTCTTAAGTCAACGACCCTGGTTCACTCTTCCTATCCATCAACATCATCCTCACCAGATCCTCTAAATAGTGCCTCTCTGTGGGGTACTCTGGTAAAACTTGCTTAACCAATCCTGGGTACTATGGTAGAGCTTTCTCAACCAATACTGGTAGAGATGAGGTCATGTGGAAATAAATTTTATGAACATGCACATTGTGATTATCATAGATGCAATGACCATTATACTCATAATTTTTTTAATATTAGACATATAATTCAAGATCTGATTGAAAATCATGATAATGCGTTACCTAAATCTATTAATGACAATAAAAAATTAAAATATTCAATGGTCCACTACCTAATCATGAAAAATAAGCTCCTAAATCCTCATCAAATAATGCTTATCATTTTGTTCCTCCTCCATCTTCAGATCATCATCTTAGATTAATTGTTGGTACTACTAATCTTAATTTTCCTATCATTTCTTTCAATGATGCTGATTTTCATTCTCCTTTCTCATCAAATTTATGCTTCTATTGGTTCTCATGCTATCAACAATGTTATGGTGCATCCTACTTACAAGAAAAGTGCATGTTCATTATCCTTCTTGCAAGCTATAGGTTTTCCATTATCTCAAATGACCCAAAGATCACCTACTTCTCATGGGCATGTAATTCTCCCAATGATTGTTGGGGATCTATAATTGTGCATTGTGACACGGTCTTAGGAATTCCTTGGATTAGGATTACCAAATCTGTACCATTCATATTTCACACATGCATTAATTTTTATATGAGCATCACCTTATCACTATTTGAGGCATCCCACCTTGGCCTCATTTGTGTTTTCCTCCTCATACAACCATAATTTCAGTTACTTCTATCATTAGTGCACCGACTTCTATATATTCTCATGATGGCCCCATGAATTTGACACATACTCCTTTAGAATCTAAATCCCTTCCAATTCCTACTTCTATTGTTATACATGCACCTAGATCTCCTCCACATGTGGCTTCTACTTCTCAGTCATAATAGATACATCAATCTCATAGTCCACCCCATTGAGATAGGTTTCCTCCTAGCACACACACTATCCATGACACATATAGGCCCATTTTACGGTTTCTTTTTCCACACGTAATCACCTATGTCCATAGAGTATTTGATCATGATCACGTGCATCCTAACTTCACACTAGAAGATAGTGGGATCTCACCACCTATCCTCATTGCATAGATCACCATGGCATTCACACTTTGGGGAAATATTATACCCTCTCACTACCACATGAAACACTCTTTTCCTAGGTTCAAAAACAACTATTGATGGAACATTTACTTACATTGACCTCAATTTTCACACATACACTGGGGTAGACCTTTCTCCCCTCCCGTATTTATTCTATTTCATGTTCAAATATTGGAAAACATTCAAAAATACTATATAAGATCTTGATTGGATGTATCCTTGCTTTCCCATTCTATTTTATGGTTCACATTTCTTATCATGTTACTTAGATTCATAGTATGCTCTATCATTTTTCCATACACACATGCACATTCACATGGTAATTTTTGAGGAGAATGGATATCACTTGTAGGTTTCTAGGCGTTGTATGATGCTTGACACTATACCATTCTAGTCCCATTGAGAATTCTGGGGGCATCTACCTTTTCAATTTCTCTATATGCATGTGTTATCATTGCAATATATAATACTTTCAGTACTATTTCTAGCTATATACATTGTCACATACTATAATTTTCTCTAACATGCTAATGATTGCCTCATGTGTAAGATTTGTATTACATGCTTACTTCCAATCATGGTTCTCTAATTTTCTTATATCTTGATTTTCATTAGTTGTGAGTTATGACCTATGCTTCATTGTATGTTTTATCGTATCACCTTAAACAATTTGATTGTCTTACAAAATCCTGAGTGGAGTACTATGTATTCAACTAACTACATTTTGTGTGTTTTACCATGTTACTATGTGTTTTGGCTTGTTTCTTTTGCATCATCTATACTTGTTTGTGATTGAAACTTCTTGCTAGCCTTTTCCCATTGTTTGCATACACTACGGTTGTCACCATGTGTATTCCATATTCCCCTATGTGAGTTATGTTTTAGATGTGCACATTAATTTAATCTTTCCTCATTTGGGCCACATTCACTATTTTTCATCTCACGCACCCCAAAAGAGTGGGGGCAATAATCAGGTGATTGTTTAGCCATATAAGTAGTTCACAGACCAGACACAAAATGGTAAACAAAAAAATCAAGATAAAATAGATAATACATATGTTAAGAAATAAAATTAGGCCTAAATTCAATAGAGGACATAAGTGCCAAACAAATACAGGAGTGGTGGGCACTAGTGTCCCACATGGGTGTTCCTATCCATGGGGTCGAAAAAAATTCAATATAGAATCAAAAGGTTCTCAGTGACATTCTATTCCAAATTTTAATAGCACATGATCATTTATAGGATACTATGAGGAACAATAACAAAAAAAATTAGTGGCACGTTACACACTTTGCACAAAAGAACTAATTAATTCATTTTTCTCAATGATCAGTTTCCATTGGGTTTGTGACCATCTTTAGTGACACTTATCCATGGGGAAGCATTATAGAGACAAAATCATGCACTTTATACATTATTTAGTCCTGGTATCATACTACTATTCATATGGGTCTTTAGTGAAGAAAGTACTATTTAACCCCCATCTTTTGGCCATTTTACTTTTCTTTCTATCGTCACTGCCGACCTTCAGCACATACTTACCCAATCTATTTTTGTGATTTTGCATCATTATAGTCTTAACTGGGGTGGCTAGAATAGTACTAGGGTGCCCACATGTTCCTTGGTCCCAGTTGGGGCACCCTGATCCTCTTTCCACTTCCCCACCACTTTTTGGGCACTTTCTAGTCGTTTGAGCTTTCTATCTTTTTTTGGTTGGCCTTTTTGGGGTTAATTAAAAAATTAGAACAAGAAAACCATATAAATATAAATTTATGAGACCATAATGAGGGACCAAACACTAAACACTACTATAATCACCTCAGGTTGCATCCATCAAAGGATCCATTTACACCCATCTAGCTCCATCATAAGGCACAAGGTTCGTTCATCTGCATCACATTTCATAGGAGGGAAGTTTATCCTATTCCATCCACCATTCTATTACATTTATACACATATTTATTACTCACTACTTTCACAAAGTGTGAATGACATAAGATCACCTAGGGCATGATTGCACACACAAACACATAGAACTAAATCATGTTTGAGATGTAGTGTAATACTAATTTAGAAATTCCACTGTTTTGGCTGCTGAGGATAGTCTAACCCCTTCATATGATTTTTTTATTTTTTAGGTGTTTGATTCTTGTCTTGGGGTTTTACAGGTCTCATCTTCATTTATGATTTCCAACCACATATAACACATTCCAGCGAAGCTAGTGTGGTAGGAAGTGAACACAAGAAATCACTTAGTGACACCTCAGAGGATGTTTACAGAGATTTTTTACAGACCAGGGCACCCATATCTCAGACTAGGGTGCCCACAGGGGCCACTATACCTATCCAGGAGCCTCAGTCCACTAAGATTTCCCAGATCTACACTTTTCTAGACCTTGGCATAGTCATTTCCTCCTCATATTACTCTAGCCATCTCTACAACATAGTCTAAAAAGCTTGTCAAATAAGCTAAGTTCTTTCTAACTCTCTTTGCACTCTAGGGTTTTACATATCTACTTTCTTAGTTGCTTGGGTCATTTCTCCTTGTTTTGGTTAGCTCTTATTTACTACTATAATTCTTAAATTAAATTCTAAAAACCTCATTTTTAGTTAATCAAGCATTAAGGGTTAGACAGAAAAGATGAATTCTCTCTTGATACACTTCCATTGGTGATAGGATGCTCAAATCCTTAGTTTAGCGACGTGATGCTCAAATCCTTAATTTAGCAACATGATGCTTAAATTTACAGTTTGATGACAAGATGCCTAAATCCTTAGTACTATTTCAGCCATCTCGAAGGAAAAAGATATACATGAAAATTTTTATCTCTTCTTTCATGGAATACATGTGTATTCTATCGTTGATTCACTTTATTTTGAATATGCATCTCTATTTTGACATGTACTAAGTTAGAGGTCAATTTCATTTATCACGAGATTTGACCACACTTATTTTATTTTGCAAGTTTGACCTTACTCCAATAAAGGGAAACACAAAAATGGAACAAGGGACAATCACAAGAACAAGATGCTTCAAAAAAGGAAATACCTAATAAAAAATATAGACATCATATTTATTATGCATAAAAGGTCAGACCTAGGATCTTTATCTCTTCTCGATTCCATGATCCACATTCTACAATCTCCATTTGGTACGATATCAAACACAGTCCTAATTTAGAACACTATCAGTTACAAATCCCTTCAACTCTCCACAAGCTATGCTCTTCATTCACCATCTTAAAGTGGGGTAAAATATAGTCACAAAATCACTCACTTTCTACTTACATCACACTTCTAAGTATGTTATTATATGCATGATTCATAAGTAAGAAAACTAGAAATTAACAACACTTATTTTTCTTCTACATTTATTTATCCCTCTTAATATTATTGATATTTACTTTTCTTGAATGGTCACTTTACTTTTGGAGATTAGAAAACACATGAAACAACTCTATATTTTCCATTATATCCTTTAATCATCCTGGACACTACCACTAATTAGGGATAGGATTTCCCAGGTGTTATTTTCCCCTTTAGGTGCTTTTGTCCCTTTCCCTCTCTTTTTCAAATTTGGATTTCCACATCATTTTACTAGTATCTTTTCTAAAGTCTCTTTTATCACTTTGGGTTGGAATTTTTGGTTGTTAGTGGTGAAATTCAAAACATGGAATCATATATATACATGACTTACTTACTATTGTTGGGGGCTGGGAAATTGGGGCTAATACTTACTACCTACTCCTTAGGAAAGGAACAACATTCAAAGATTATATTTGGGCTGCATTATTCACTACATAGGAGGGGCTATTTCTAAATTCTATCTCACACATAAATCTTGAGGAAAAGTAGTTATATCCTACTATCTTGGTATGAATGGCATAAGGGAAACCAAGTTTCAACGGGCATAATTCAAATCACACACACACACACACACACTAGAACTACATAGAGTCTGAAATGTAGTGTAGCGCTCGGTGATAATCAAATTGGGGTGACCTTCAAGATTATTCTGACTCAAGAATATGTATTATTTATTCCATATAATGTTTTCTTGAGCCTTGTGTAGGTAAATAGGGTTTGTTTTGTAGGTGCATGTGTGATAAATGAAACCTATAATGAATTGGATGCAAAAAAAAAAGAAAGGAATAGGTTAAGTTTAGAACCTGAAAATATTATAAGTGTTTCACTTGCTAGGACACTAGTGACTACTTTAAACACCAAGGCCTAGGTGTTCCTACCCATATCTAGGAGCTTCTGTATGAAGAGGTTCTGGACTCCAATTTTTTCAAACAGATCTTGCATAGATCACATCCATCTTGATCTAGTCATCTTCCACCCCATAATCATTACATATCTCCCAATACAAGCTAAGTCACTCTTATATCACTATTGTTAATAATTTATTGTAATTTTCATGCTAGATATTTCTTTTTACTTTTATATTCATTTGATCTTAGTCCTATAATAAATATTTAAATTTATGTATATCACACTCCTATTATTAGCGACTTGATTCCTAAGCCACTACTTTATCCATTGATATTTTCTTCTACTCTTACAACACCTCTTGTGACATATCCTCTTTCTCCTCCCCTTTCTATTTCACCACTTGTTTCTATGAATTTACCCTCCATGAGATCACCTCTATCTCTTCTTGTCATTATGGATCCCATCCAACTAAGGTCTAAACCATACTTCACATGGCATGAAGATCCTAGGCATGACATTGTGGATTACAAAACCTATCAATGACATATGAAGAATCTCAAATCAGAGGTTAGGATAGATCAACAAAATAAATCCACACAACTTTATTCTTTTTCTCCACTATATTTCTCTCATCACAAATTTTCCTCACATACAGATGATACTTGTTGGGTTATCTCTTGCAAGAACCAAGTTTTATAACCTTATCTTCATGCATCAAATTAAAGGGACCAGTCTCCTCCACCATGGTATCCAATTTACATGACATAATCTAGTTCTCAACCTACTTATTCTTTCCCTTCTCATCCCTCCTTTTATGAAATCGACTATGATGTTCTGACTCTGATCTCTAAATGGATTGATGATTCTATCTTTTCTACACAATATAAAATTCATCATGGTAACAAAATTATTCAAAATTGCTTAGAGGACCTCACGATTCATACTCAACAACACATTTTTCATCAAATGACCAACATTATAAACAACACGTATCAATCTTTAACATGTTTTCATTGATTCAAAATTGCTTAGAGGACCTCACGATTCATACTCAACAACACATTTTTCATCAAATGACCAACATTATAAACAACACGTATCAATCTTTAACATGTTTTCATTGATTCAATCTATTTACCTAATGTACCTCATATCTCTTTATTACTTCTTCCACTTGGGTTTATCTTTGCTACTTGGTTTTATCTCTCCTGGTTAGGTTGATAACTCCTCTTGGGTTTATCTCCCCCTCTTTAGTTTAGCTGCCCCTCTTGGGATCATCTCTCCCTCTTGGGTTTAAATCTCCCTTTTGGGTTTCTTCCTCCCAATTGGTTTCTTATGGCCATTTCTTCCTACCTCAGATACATAGATAATTTATCTAACATCTCATGCTTGGGTCTACCTCTTATCACTTAGGTAGGCCATTTAATTGGTCCACATACCATCAATATAACCTATGTCTTACACATATTACCTACTTTATTATCCTAATTTTAAGTATTTTATTATTTCATTTTTATCATCCATAAATGTTCATACATTTTTTCATAAATAATAAAATGGAATCATAAAATTAATCATACATCAACATCACACAAATACATACACCTGATAGCATCACAATTTTTTTTGTCTCATATATATCCAAAACTTAATCATTTTTTACATCCTCATCAATGCAATATATCTCTCTCAAATACATCATACATCTCTCAAGAATCTCACCCCTCAACTAAAGGTAATCCGATGTTTTGAGTTGATGATGCTTGAATCATAATACATATGGATCATATTATCTATGTGGTTCTAAATCGAGCCCATGCATCCTCTCCCTCTAATCTAGATACCTAAACCCACCTAGAAATGAAACCAATATACTATATTTGGGGAAAATGACATTAACTAAAATTTCCCCACAACACATGTTTTTATTTATATCATACCTACAATTTCCTAATTTTAAAAACAAAAGCAACCATAGTAGTCATAATGTTTTATGCCCCATATCATTAACCTTGTTTGTTTCCTTATAGTCTTTCCATCATAAAAAATAATCTCAAATCAATCTCAGAGCTCAAAATATTTTAACCTCAATTAGAAAAGTGACAAATGAATTTATCTCTTTTACTATTAATAACCATATTTATAATTGATTTCATTGTGATCTCTATAAAATCTTCAAAGTTGCATGTATTTCAAATTAAAAAAACATTAAATTTGTTCATAAGTAGTTCCATGATCATGGTGGTGAGCATATTATTTCAAAAATTTATAGATACCTCTATGAAATTCCACTAAAAATCCACATTTTCTGCACCTTTTTTCCTTACAACACACATTTACATCCTCACCATGGCTTCTTATCTAGGTGTTTAATGTATTATCTTAATAACTATCTTCTAGTGTTTCTTTTCAGTCTTGCTTCTATAGTGTTCTATGAAGCTCTTGTGCCCACCATAGGTAAGATGAATGAAATTGGTAGGTAAGTATGAGGTAGGTTTATTTCCATTGGTGGAGCTCATTATTTCTATATAACACTTAAATTACCAGTTTACTTTCAATTTTAGGCATTACATAGATTATTTTTGAAAGAACATATTTTATTTCACTTTCGCGACACACATCGACATTCAATTAAGGAATATGTATGCACCTAATTTTTTACACTCATTAACCATTTTTCTTGTACATGGGATACTAATAAATTTTAGTCCTGAGCGGGTGCCTCAAGGGGCTTGTCAAGATTGGGGTATGATTGAAATTTTTCACTTAGGCTAGAAAAAAACATTTGAGAGATGTCATTATTATGCCATAGTTCCTTTATCCTTAATTTGTTTCCTCTTTGTATTCACACATTGTACCCATAATGTCTACTTTCCTCATTATGTTCACTTTTCTACACGTATACATGCTCTTATCTATACTTTTATTCATCACGGACCATTATAATTCTCCCAATTTATTATTATAGCTTCCAAATCATTTTGTTTTTCACCCCATGACCTTAGGTTTCCCCTAAGGTCGATGCCATCACCCATGGGTGATGGTGTTGAGTTTGGTTTATATCATGGCCAACACTATCTACCATAGGTGATTGCATTGGGTATAAATACCTCTCTACTTTTATCATTTTATCATGAATCCTTCAACATTTAAAAACATTTTAGTTGCTCACACATTGGACACTTGGACATATTTTTGTACTTATTTGTTAGAATTGAGGTTTTTGACCTTTCCCTTTTGCATTTGGGTCACCATAGTGAACTCGTACTAAAGGTCTTCTTCTTTATATTCCCCCTTCTCCACCCATAGTAATTCTCTCTTAGTATTTTTGTTCTTGGAGGGGATCACACAATAAAAACCAAAATGAAGGTATGTATTTCTAACCCTTCTTTGTACTTTATTTCTTAGTTGTGTGGATGGTTGGTCATTTATTGATATAGATTAGGGTAGATGTATTTTTATTTGATCTAGTGCTTTGTCTTATTATGTTATTCCCCTTGGATCTATCCATATCTTGATCTACTCTTATGTTGAATCTTATTAGGATTCCTCTATTTATCTTAGATATTGGATTTGGAAACCTATAACTATATTATGGTTAGGGTTATTATCCTCTAGAATTTCAACACTAGCACTCCTCAAGAACATTTGATATATACATCTTGTGTGTATGGCTAGGTTTGATCCCCAACATTTGAAAACCCAAAAAGAAATACATATTAGCCTATAATACAATTTGTAAGCAATAATCAACCATAAAAGGGTAACTTGAGGTTAGTATAACCCAAAATAAATTTATTTTTAAAGTTTTTTAAATCAAGCATCAATTATTAGGGTTTGGAAAAAGTAGAGATCACAATGACTCATCAAATAAAATCAAAAGGTTTGACACATCAAAAAATATATGAAGGCATAGGGAAAGGTATTAAAGATAATAAATATTGAACCTTAAATTCCTTCTTCAAACTACTAATATGCCTAGATAATGTTGTCAAATAGAGGAATTTTACTTTGAAGGAAATTCTATATAAGTTTTTTACTTTTTATTTTCAACCAAATCCCTGATGATACATTTTAAAGTTGTTCTAGGCCCTATAGAAATTTTGAGATACAAAGAAAATCTATAAAATATTATCATTTTTATTGTATTATTTTTCAAAATCAATTAATTAAACATTTCTCCTTCCATTATAGACTTTATATATTTATTGCCTTTATTTCAATAATTTGAATTAATGAATTTTTTACTACATTATGTATTTTTTTGTGAACATCTAAATTAACTAAACACACAAAACCATAGGGTTAATTTTCATTGTAGGGTTTCAAAATTTCCCCCTTTCATGGCCTAATTATATATTGAGTTATTATGTTCCATATTTATGCTCCATATCTTTAAATTATTCCAAGACCTTTTAATATCTTTCGTTCCTCTAAGATTAATATCACTATTTTAAAGGGTATCTATTTTAATATATAACTCTTCTAAACTAACTTACAACATAAAATCATCAATACCTAATTTTGTAGATCATTATTATCATGATATACCTTATTTCCATGATAATGAAAATATCACACATTGTTACATGAATGATGATAATATCAACTAATATGATTTCAATATATAATTTTATGTTTATATTCAAGAGCATGATTAAATCCACATTTATAATATAAACAAAAAGGATTCACCTCTATTTCTTATCAAGTCTAAATATACTTGATATATCAAACATATAAATAGTGATAAAAATATTCTAGTTAACTTAGGGATAGTATTAGAAAAATATGTGAGCACGACATATTTAGTGTTAATATAACAATGAATTGGTTAAAATATATATATGCTCCTTCTGAAAATGATAAAATTCCTTTCACTAGTGATTATATTCATGTAGACATAAAACTTTAACAATTTATCATTTACAACTGACAACTTTGGCTTTGTACCCAAAGCATGACTTGTGTGCATATTCCAATCCTATGTGAATTATCCTTATCTCTCTTCCATGACATGTTTATCTATTTATACTTCTCATTCACTTGAATAAATACTCATAATAATTCATAGTACTATATTATCCCCACACATATCACCTAAAATTTTACAAAGTCCCTTGAACCACTTGTCCAAGACTAATTTGCTTGAACCAAACTGTACTAAATCCTTTTCAGAGCCCATATGATCCCTTGTCTTACCAACTAATGAATACCTATCCAATTTTATATCATTTCACGAGCCGGTTCATATCCTATAGGTCAGCCTTAATATGAAATTAAACCCATGAACATGTATAAAAGAAAGTCTAACTCATTTATTTACCTCATTTAGAAATCACTTAGAATTTTTAAGAACACTCATTCCAAAATACATTCCTAAATAATGATAAGATCTCCTAAATTTCCTCAAAATAATAACACAACCCAAGAGCAAAACTAACATAGGTCTGAAGCAATCCAAACTAGGTTTAAGTGTCAAGATTCTCACTTTAGAGACCGTAAAATCCAAGATAAGACAAACTTATGTGTGTCAAGCCATTTTTTTATTATCAAGTGATCAAGTTGTGATAGTAGTTACATCCATATAAATATCACATGCTAGGTGGAGAACTACATGTGGATTGAACCCTTTTTGGAGCAGTAATGATGTAGGCACCATAGGGGTTATTAAACCCAATCAATTTCAATTTTTCAAGGTGTTATACCCATGGTTAGGGTTTGAGGGTGTTTTAAATAATGTAGAACATGTTACATATGTGTGACATCTAGGCATTAAATACAATGATAATCATAGAATGCCACAATCTGATCTAGGAGAATCAAGATCTAGCTTATATACATGATGTAAATATCATATTTTTATGCATTCATGGTGTAATGGGTTCTTAGGATGTTTTCAGATTCAATAAGAATCCATTGAAGCTTCATTCATTCCTAAACAAGTTATAGTATCATAGTTGAGTTTTCCCTCCAAAAAGGAAAAGTTTGAAGAATTGACTATTGAAATATGAGGGATATGGTCATATAGGTTCCTAGAAGTTTGTGATCATGATTTGTAATTATTCCAATTATTTTTAATGCTCAAAATTTCCTAATTAACCTCCTATAAGGATATAGCTATATGTTGAAAAGAACTAGATAAACAATTCGACCAAGTGTAAGTTATTAAGATTTGAGAGGTTGTTTCAACAACAGCTCAACTTGGAGAATTGTTCTAATATGAAGGAATTCAACCCATTTTATGAGAGGAGTGGAATCACAATAAATAGAGGCTAAAAGAGTTGTTTTAGTAGATTTTTGCAAGTTGAATAGGAGGTTTTCTCAATGAAATAAACCTCTAGTAAGCTCTTTGTACATAGTAGATTGTGTTTTGTACATAGACCATTTTTTTCAAGAAGAATTGTTGATAGTTTATTAAAAATTTTAATGTTTCTAAGTTGCATTGAAGTAGAGTGATGTGTTTTAGTGGAGAAGAGGTTGAATTTTTCTATTGCGGCGTATAATATCTTGCAAATACTCTTGAGATCTGTCATGTTTCCATTACCAGTGATGTATTTCTAGTGAAATATTATTGTGTAGGTATATAGAAGCATCTCTAGGGAAAGTTTACTAAAATAAGAACTTGTATAAAGGTTCCATACAGATTATCCAATAAGATTTGGGTTGTGAAGAGGTCTTAAGAAAAAGATAAGTTCATTTCTCCTTATCGGCTTCTTGGAAACCCCAAGACTAAGATTTAGACAAATATTTTCATATCTTTATTGCTATTGAGTTTTAGAGGCTAATATTAGGAATAAATCATCTAGAGGGAGTCTACTCCATGTTTTAAAAGTCATCATATTTTTTCATTCCTGTGCATTCAAGATATTTATGACAGTTTTGGAAGAGACATAATGAATCCACTAGAGACCTAATTGATTAATCCTAATTATGAACTATGTAAATTCCATGAAGAAATAAGATTTACAACTTTGTGAGATTCAAATATATGGAAAAGGGTATCATAAAAACTTAGCAGTAGTTTTTGGAATGAAATTTAGTGCAAGTTAGACCTAAATTTTTATTAAACTAGATCTAGTACAAAATAAGAAAACATAGCCTTGGAGTATTAAAAGGAAAGATATCAGTAAATGTAATATAATTTATTTCCTATATGAATACTCATGGTGATATAACTATAATAAAATGATTGAGTTAGTTATCCACTGCTAAATTTCATTACTTCATATGCTTATTTAAAAAATTGAATTCTCATGGTTGATGTGTTATAACAGTAGTACCACGTGTAGGATCTTGTGTTAACATTGGGATATCACATCTGAAAATAGTGGATTTGTAAGAGCAATATAAAAAGAATATGTAATTAAACCTATATCAGTGCATGGTTGTGAACATTAGTTTGAATCTAAATACATTTGTGTGAAAGTAAGGAGAATATTCTTTCTATTAGGAGTAACACAGTCAATCACACAATACTCAACAATCAAGAATCATATATTGTGTCGAGCATACAAAATATTGTTCTAAGGAGAAGACACACAAAGGATTTGCATGTGGGAAATAGGTTCATTTGAAGGCACAGAAAGATAGGAAAGGAAACATGCGCCAAAACAAGTTGGCTCATGACTTAGCCATTTTATGGAGAAGGGATATTTTTGGAAAATAGCATGCGGAGGACACATCTAGATGGAGACTTACAACACACAACTGGTAATTTGGGAAAGAGCGGATACTAAGTGCCATACATGGGTTTAAATTAATAATAGGATTTATTCTTAGAGTTAATTGTAGGACATCTATTATTAGTGCATTTGCATGTGTGCATGCTATCATAAAGGCGCATGGCTATTATCAACATGCAACCTATTTTGAGAATTACGTGAGTAGTGAAGTGAAAGTCCCCATCCCTATAAATGCGTATTAAACTATTTAGTTTAGAGAGACTGAATTATTGTAAATTTATGATGTTGGATCTGATGCGCGCATGACTTATGGATATACTTTATAATGTAAGAATATTCCATGTTTTACTAGGTTTAATTTAATGAATGATCTTGGCTAGATAATGGTGTTACACATAAATAAAACTGGTTCATGCATGGTTAATCTTATTATAGTTATTATTTAATTCATGATACACTAAAATATAGAACTGGATTATGCACTGTGGAATGCTTATGTTTATTTATGGATCTGAATATGTCTTATCTTCATCACACTAACATCCTACACAAGCAAATCTAAAGGGGGGCTTGGTAACTTTGTGTGCTTCAGGTGAGTGCTCATCTTAGGTTGGGTGATGTGCCACTGTGCCTGTGTTTTACACAGTAGATTCTAGGCTACATCATTGGTTCCATTTTCAGGACCTCTGATCTGTAAACTCTTCAACTTTGGAATTATTCACAAATCAAAAATTAATCAGTGTTGTTTACTTTCTATTAGAAAATAATAGAGATAGCTAGTGAATGAATTACTATTGTGCTTAGAATCAATAATTGCAGAAAAGGGAAAGAACATAGAACTCATAACACCAAAAATTTTATCCTGGAAAACCTCAGATAGAGGGGAAACCAGTCAGGAAGGGAAATTGATCTTTCTTCCCACTTTTATTGGCCAATTCAAATCAACAAATATAGAATTTACAAGAAGTTTGAAAGGGAAGTAGATAATATCTCAACACTTCCTCTCAGTTACTTGCTTGCTTTATCTCAACACTCGTTTCTTCTACAAAATTATAATTTCCAGCACTAAGACTTCTTGCTCACTTGCTCTCATGCTTTGATGATCTTCTACACTTCTACAATCATGTATTTATATCATTTCTCATGTCCTTTCATGTACTGGAGAATGAGAAAGGTCATGACGGTGAAGGGAGACGAACACCCTGTTCAAATTCAGAAACTGTTCGTTTCAAATTTTGTTTTCTGTCCATAATGGATAGGACCACCACCGTCCTATGCAGACCGGTGGTTCTATAACCGCTACCCTGGTTGAGTGGTCGATTCTATAACCGCCCCCCTGCACAGGGTGGCGGTCCTAGTTACATGAAAAATAGAACCTCCTTTTTATGTTTTTCCTTCCTCTCTGCTGACTATTTCTAATGAAGTAGAGTTCTTTCAGATCCCTATGGATTACACCCCCCCTTCTTAGGAGGCTTTTGGTCCCACAAAAGCTTAGTGGGGGAGTAGATGAGGAAAAAATTCCCTCACTTGCTCCTT
This sequence comes from Taxus chinensis, assembly GCA_019776745.2. Classification (NCBI taxonomy): domain Eukaryota; kingdom Viridiplantae; phylum Streptophyta; class Pinopsida; order Cupressales; family Taxaceae; genus Taxus; species Taxus chinensis. The sequence continues at coordinate 93,708,383 of CM034146.1, forward strand.
TGACTACCACCCGGGCCTGCCTTGGTTTCTTTCCTTTCAGTCCAATCTACCAAGACTCCTGTGGACCTCTTCTAGTCTCTCTGACCTTCTGCTGTAGTACTACATCCTCCTCTAATTCACCTCATGAGTCTAAGGTGCAATCCTCGATGGAAGGTAGCAACTGTATTTCTTCATCTTCATCCAGCATGGATGGCTCATATAGGTGCAAGTTCTCGCATAGTTTACTACAGAGTAAATCCTCATGAATGATGACAAATCAAGTCAAAAAGTAATTTTCTCCAATCTGCTCCAATATGGTGAAATGTCCATATCATAGTGGTTTGAGCTTTCGTACTTGACCTTGTAGTCTCTCCTTGCTCAAGTAAAGCCAGACTTTATCTCTAACATGAAGCTTGTGTTGTCTTCTATGTTGATCATGCCTAGATTTTTACTTTTCTTGAGACTTCTCCAGCTGTTCTTTGATCTTGAGATGGATTTGCTAGATCCTCTCAATGAATTTGTTAGCTCTAGTCACCTATGTGTCTCATGTATCCTCCTCATCCTGCTGTCCAAACTGCTATGTCTAGTGGATATGTAGGTAGATATCCCAAACATGTTTCAAATGGTGAATTCATTGGTGGATGTGTGTACTACCTGGTTGTATGAATGTTGAATGTAGGCTAAGGACTCATCCCATGTCCTTGGGTACTTACTGTTATACCCTCTAATCAATTGTACCAAAGTCCTATTTACCACCTCTGTTTTTCCATCTGTCTGCAGATGGAAAGTTGTGCTCCTCTGCAATCTAGTATCTATCTTGTCCACACAATGTAGTCAAAAACTTCCCCAAGAATCTGGAATCCCTGTCAGAGATAATAGACTTTGGCAAACCAAAATGCACCCATACATTAGCAAAGAAAAGAGTCTGCTGCCTCATGTGCTTTTACTGTCTTTTTACATGCCATAAGAATACACATTTTTACTAAATCTATCAACAACAACATAGAGATAGTCATGGCCATGTTTGGACATAGGTAACCCTCCTACAAAACCCATAGAGATGTCCTCCCACAGATGAGTACGTACTGGTAAAGGCATATACAAACCTTCCTTCCTAGTCTTTAAGCTTGCTAGTACAACAAAGTTTACACCCATGAATAGATTTTGATACTTCCTCTTGCATATTGGGCCAATATACATACCTTTAAAAGTGGGCTTACGGTCTTACCAACACCAAAATGCCCTCACTACTTTTGAGGTATGTGCTTCACTCATCAATAAAAGTCTTTCTTCCTTAGGCGCACAAAGTTTTCCCCATCGGTAGAGCAGCCCGTCCTTGAGATAACAATCTTCAATCCCCATCCTTTCAGCCCCTTAGGACTGACAAATTTTGAAATGTTCACCCCAAAGTATTTGTCTTGGGCATATGCTTCTTTGTATGCTTCCTTTGTTAAGGGATCGATATGAGAAATAGCAGCCAAGCAAGATAAGTTTCTCCTATGTGGGTGGCCTAGACAACATGTCTGCCACCACATTTGTACTAACCTTTCTTGTATTTTATCACCAAATGGAACTGCTAAAGAAACCCCATCCATTTGTAGTGCCTTGCCTACTGCAATTTAGATTATGCTTGAAAATATTGGAGAGGTTTGTGGTCAGTGTGCACAATAGTTTCTTTACCCATCAAATAGTGTTTCCATTTTTTAATTTCCTGAACTAGTGCATACATTTCTTTATCATAGACTGAATATCCTTTAACTACTAAAGTGAAAGTTTTGGAATGATAACATATGGTTTTACCTCCTTGAAGCAACATTGTGCCCATCGCGTAATCACTGGAATCTGTCTCTACTTCAAAGGTTGTTGTAAACTAGGAAGAGCAAGTACTAGAGCATGACTAATCTTGTATTTTAGTAACTCAAAGGATTTGTCTTGTTCCTTACCCTAGTCAAAACCCTTACTCTTTGCGGCCACTGTGTGTAGAGGTGTTGCAATCATGGAGAAGCCCGGAACAAACTTCTGCATGTATTGTACTACTCCCATAAAACTTCTAGTCTCTGTGGCTCCTGTTGGTGTTGGCCAATTAGTGATGGCTTCCACCTTCTTTGGATCCACTCATAGCTCTCCTCCTCCAACCACGTGTCCAAGATAGAAAAGTGATTACTTGGAAAACTCACATTTCTTCATGTTACAAAGCATCTGCTTCTCCCTAAGAACTTGCAAGACTTTCTGCAAATGCGTTGAGTGTTCTTCCCATGTGGCACTAAAAATCAAAATATCATCTAGATATACAATGACACATGAATCTATGAAATCCCACAATACATCATTCATCAATCTCATAAATGTAGCGGGTGCATTGTATAACCCAAAAGGAAGTACTAACCATTCATACAAACCCTATTTTGTTTTGAAAGTAGTCTTCCATATATCCTCCTCCTTCATCCTGACTTGGTGATAACCGGACTTGAGGTCCAACTTCGTGAAAAATTTAGCATGCTGAAGCTGGTCCAAGAGATCATCTATGCAGGGAAGTGGATATTTGTTCTTTATGGTGATCTTGTTCAACGCACGGTATTCGATACACATTCTCCAAGAACCACCCTTCTTTGGCACCATCATAATAGGCGAACCACATGGTGAGCTGCTCGGATGTATTACCCCTTGGTATATTAGTTCCTGGAGTTGTTTCTTTACTTTAGTACTCTCAAGCAAGGATTGCCTATACAACCCGATGTTTGGTAGGGGTGACTCTGACAACAGCTGAATCTCATGCTCTACTTCCCATTTTGGTGGTAATCCACTAGGAGTCTGAAATACTTCTTGAAAAGATTGAATAATACTATCCAAATCTTGTTTTCCTTGGTTAGAAATTTCTATAACTTCTACCCCATCTTGCTTATCTTTTAACAAAAAGTTAAAAAAACTGATTATGATTTTCCTGAATTAGTCGTTTTGCTTGGTTAGCATTTACCATAGTAACCTGTGTCTTACACTAGTGTGCCCAAATGTTGTAGTTGATCCCATCCTTGACCCATCTATACTGGTTTTCCCTTCTCATAAATATAGCATCCCTAACATACAAGTAAGGACTCTTGAATACCACATCAAAAGAATCAAGTGGAATAACTTCAGCTTCAAAAACATCTATATATTGGGAATTTATCCCAAAATTGACCTTACATCTTCTTGTTACTTGAATTTCAACACCCTTCTTCACCCAACTCAAAGGATAAGGGTGTGGATGCTCGTAAGTTTCAAGACCAAGCCTCTTTACAATCGCCTTAGAAATCAAGTTAGATTGAGAACTGATATTAACCAAAGCATTTACCTTAGTTCTCTTGATATGGATTTTGATTTGGAATAGTCTACTCATCTCCTCTTCACTGTCCTTGTTGGTGGCCATGCATCCAAGCCTTTCATCTACATCAGATTTATCTTTGATTTATACCTCCCCTTCTATCTTTACAACTGTCATGGACTTCTTTGAGTCCTTGGTTCAGTTCTTCAGATGTAACTCCGGATGTAACTTCCAACATGTAGCGTCAGTATGACCATTGATATCACAATTCTTGCAAAAATTCTTGGGATCTTTAAAAGTATTTAAAGTAGTGGCAGTTTTTTTACCTTTTCCTTTCCACTTACTCTTATTACTTGTTTTCCCATGATCCTTTTTCTACTGATTTTTTGACTGCTTTACCCTCGGCTCTACTTCTCCTTGCTTCTTCTCATCATCTATGTAGTATGCCTGTACACATGCTTCATTGAGATCCTTGGGCTTTGTGGAGATAACTTTTCTTCGAAGGTGAGTGTGAAGTCCGCCTAAGTATTTGGTCAGAATATCCTCATCCTCCAAGTCCATATTCAACAACATGGCTTACCTCCGAAACTCCGTGGTATAGTCCTGCACACTTTGACCACCGCCTTGTCTAAAATACTGCCATTTAATCATTTGGTCAGTTTTATGGCCAATAGGATAAAAGTTAGCTCTAAGTAATTCCTTAAATTATTGCCAGGACTTCACAGTAGGACGTTTCTTCTTTTCACAAGTAGTTAGATGGGTTTCCCACAGACTAGAGCATGTCCCTCCATTTTGAGACATGCAAAGGTGATCCTTCGTGCCTCAGTGACATTATGGATGCTAAAGTAAACTTCTAACTATTTCAACCATTTATCTAGCAACTCTGCATCTACTTGTTCTTCAAAGCTTTTGATTTCAACTTTAGTTTCAACTTTAAAAGGAGTATGTTCATATTTTACCTTCTCTCTTGAGTTAGAAGTCTCTTCTCCATGCTCTTCTCCATAATCTTCCTCATGGTGACTCTTGCCTATACCAAAATTTTTGGCTAAGCCTTGAACCATCGATTCCATGGAGTCTTGTTTGACAGAAGTTTTCTTCTGCAAATCTGTAAGTTCTTCTTGCCTTCTAAACATCCTATCCATCATGGTCTCTAGCATCTCGATTCTCTAGACCAAGTTCTCTTCCTCCATTTCTCTATGGATTCTTTGTTTCCACTTCTTTGTAGAAATCTCTAGATCGCAAGGTAAAGGTTCTTCACCTTTAGATCTTGTCACTTTCATATAAATTCAAGAATGTATACCACAGTCCTAGATACTTGTTAGCTCTGATACCAAAATGATCCGTAAACTTTCACTTTGGAATAATTCACAAATCACAATCAGTCGCTGTTGTTTACTTTTTATTAGAAATAATAGAGAAAGCTAGTGAATGAATTATAATTGTGCTTAGAATCAATAATTGCAGAAAAGGGAAAGAACATTGAACTCAAACACCAAAAATTTTATCCTGGAAACCTCCAATGGAGGAAAAACCAGTCGGGAAGGGTAATTTCTCTTTCTTCCCACTTTTATTGGCCAATTCAAATCACAAGTAAAGAATTTACAAGAATTTTTAAAGGGAAGTAGATAATATCTCAACACTTCCTTTCAGTTGCTTGCTCTGTCTCAAACTCGTTTCTTCTACAAAATTACAATTTCTAGCACTAAGACTTCTTGCTCACTTGCTCTCATGCTTCGATGATCTTCTACATTTCTACAATCATGTATTTATAGCCTTTCTCATGTCCTCCCGTGCACTGGAGAATGGGAAAGGTCATGAAGGTGAAGGGAGATGAAAACCCTTTCAAATTTGGAAGCTGTTTGTTTCAAATTTTGTTTTCTATCCGTAATGGACAGGACCATCGCCCTGTGTAGACCGGCTGTTCTGTAACCACCACCCTTTCTGAGCGGTGGTTCTATGACTGCCACCCTACACAGGGTGGCGGTCCTATTACTTGAAAAATAGAACCTCCGTTTAAAGTTTTCCTTCCTTGTGTTAACTTTTTCTGATGAAGTAGAGTTCTCTGGATCCCAATAGATCACCCAACTAGGCATATTGGTAAATAAAAGACTACATTTTGGTTCCATTTTCGGGACCTCTTTTCATTCTACTCATCAAGATGTGGCATGCATATGGAATTTCAAATATTAGTAGAGAATGTTGATTGTTGGATGAATGATGACCAGGATGAGTTTGCATGGAGATACATCACTGGTAGCAATTTTGACATGTGTAAATGGGTAGAAGATAATCTATATCTTTCATTATATGAAACATTTTTCAGTTTCTTCCCAGTATAATTATATGAATGTTTGGTGGGTTATACACAAAATAGGGGTGTCCGACTGGGAAATAAGAAAGTTTAGAGATAAGATAACTATCAAGCACAACCTAATTCAGATGAACCATGGAAGCATGTTGAAAAACTTTGGTAAGAAGGTATGTTATAAAATTACACCTTGGAGTGCACAATTGCAACATATTCATACCCACAAGAAGCGTTCCAGTTTTTACATGAGCTAAGGGGATCATACTTATGCACACTATACTTAGCAAATTAAAATATTATCTTAATGATTGAGATGGGGATGGATAACTTACCTATGGAAGGCTAAAACCCCACCATGCACAAGGGCAGGACACAGGTTTAGGAATGATGGTGTCATTCTAAGTGGAATAAAGAAACACAGAAGAGAGACTGCATATATATAAAAATGTGTGAGAGAGGGCAGCTGAAGAGGTGTTGAGAATGAGAGGAATAGGTTCGGGAAAAATTGACAATAACCCTATAGAAGGCGAGGGACTGTAGGACCATGTCCCTCCTATATTAGGGAAGTGCAATAGATGAACACCTTTGACATCTGATGAAAGTGAGCTTAAGGAAAGGATAATAACCATTGGCACACATCTAACCCAATGTAGACCCCTATCCATTGTTCTTGGTGTTTTTAATTTGGATGTTGTTATAGAATATCATCATAGTGACGGTGAGCAAGAAGCTAATCATGGATCACCACATTGGGTTAGAGATATAGGTAGATATGTTTTAGTATCAACACACGAGGTGCAAAAGATAAAGGTAGTGAATAAGGTAGTGTTTCTTGTATTTGGGAAGAATTTGTTTGGGAGTAATCTAGTAGGCAGAACTTCAAGACATAATATTGGTGTGCTACTCATTGGGGGTACTCCTATAGGTTGAATAGTTGAATAGATGATTGATTCAAAATTCAAAACTACTACGAGGATGTAAGGTAGTACTTCTATAAGTCCCCAATTCATGGTAAGAGGCTCGGGAGGCTCAATTCTTCCCCTGTGTGGAGGAAATCCTAGCGGAGGCTCAGTATCAGGATCTAACCTCATTCTAGGAAAAGGGCCATAACAACCAACACAACAACCACAACAACAACCCCCTCAGAAATGTTTTGAGATGTCCCTTCACTTTCTAGAATAACTAGGTGTGGAAGAACATAGTAGAGTATGTGCACAAGTGTGAATTTTTATGGAGGGCCAAGGGACTAACAACCCTAAACCAAAAGGCTAGTCAGTTTACAAGAGCACTTCACAATCGGGCACATAGTTTGTATAAGAAATATTATCCACACCAAACAACACTAGACTATGATTTATGGTGTGTTGTCTTCTTAGATAAATTCCACATATCCTAAATTTGAGAAATAAATTATTAGTGTGCTAAAGGACATTAAACAAGGTTTGGCTGAAAGTGTTAGAGAATATGATGCATGTTTTAAGACTTTGTTTTATAAGCTTTCATATGACATTCATCACAGTCAGCATACATAATAGTTTATAGGAGGTTTTCTGACACCTTTCTAAAGGGTGTTATCACGTAATACGTTTACCGACCCATGCAAGGCTACTTAGAAGAAGAACTATGTGCAAAAGCGGTTAGGAGCATAGATAGTGGAGTGAGTCTATTTCTTGAGGCCCAAATCACAACAATGGACACTCAGATGGAAAATTCATCTTACAATTCATCTCATGAGACAAGTAGTGGACTCTGGTGCACTGATTGTGAAGTAGAGGGGCATACAAAGGTAATTTTCCACGTAAGAATGTGCATGTACTACTTACAGTTTGCTAAGTTTTTCACAAGAACTGTGACGTTTGTAACCTCCACTTTTACAATGCACTACATAGAAGAACATTTCCTTATATTGTAAAATATGTGATGTGCAAACTCATGACACAACCAATTTTCATTTGAGCAATTAGATTCATGAGGCTTCCAAAATAGGGTTGTGTTATACTAGCATAAAGAGTATCTCGTAGGCACAAGAGCGACAGAACAATGAGGGGAACGAAAATGGTAACAAAGGCTTTAGATGCGGATACCTAGGTAGATGTCATGGTGGTCAAAGAAGGTTCACACAAGGAAATTTTTCACTTGTGGCTCACGTGATCACTATCAGTGTGAGTACCCAAACAATCGGGTTTGCGCATACTATGGAAAGGCACATAAGGTTGAGGATTTCCCGGATTTATATTCCCACATGTGTAAAAAATAACAAGAAGGATAAGGGTGCAACCATGATTCAGGAAGAATATTCTAAATAGGGGTAATAGTGGACACCCTGTAAATTGGTTGTAGAAGATCCTCAACCATTATTGGTCACTACGCGTGTAGAAGAAGCATGCACGTGTGAGAAAGGGAAATAAAGACTACTCATTAGGATAGAGGAGGTTTTTCATACAAAGTATCTAGATGTGAGGCAGCAGAAGGAAGTATATCAAGATACTATGGGTGTCATTAGGGAGCTATAAGGGGAGATACAATGCTTTAATGAGTAATCACATGAGATGGAATGTGCAAATAATGTTGAATTACCTCATAAGGATGTGGATGACCTCAAAGAGGTATGCAAGATTATTGGGTAGGATAATATCATACCTCTAATGGGACAAGAGAAAATTTCATGCATAGGTATAGAAAGGGAGCATCAAATTCTCCATGCCAACTTACCATCACAAGATCATGGGTATGATAAGAAAATCACATTGGATGTAGTGATTGATGGATGAACTGTAAGCAATATCCTCATTTATACAAGCACAGAGGTAAATTTCATCACACTTGATGCTTGGAACCAAATGGGAAGGTCATCATTACAACCATCCTTGAATTAGTTGTATCTGACTAATAAGAAAAGGGATATTCCCATTAGGGTTCTAAAGGATGCTTATATAACTATTCAGGGAGCCAAGTTCAAGGGTGACTTTGAGGTCCTAGATCTATCTGAAGCTGGCAATTTCCCTACGCTACTAGGTCATCCTTGGTGTTATACCAATAACATAAACATGTGATTTAAAAAATGTTACATGAGTTTTGATAATAAATATGAAAGCGTTGTGATACCAATGGATGACACAAATATTGTTCCTTACATAGAATTTGTCAATGAAGAATAAATTAACAAGATCTATGCACATACGATGCATGACCTAGAGAATGTAGATCCATCAAAGGAGTGCGTACTTCAGTGGGAAGACACGCAGTCCATAATTGACACTACCAGTGTGGCTTGTGATAATTGGGCTCATAGTACTTATGAGATGGTTGGTCGAGGTTTGGGGAAGATTAAAAAGAGTAATTACACTGCAACTAGTCAAGAAGTTGGGAAAAGTCAATTTTTTGAAGTACACTAGAGAAGAAAATCCCAAATCATTATTGCGCGTCATGGAGGAATAACTACACAATGAGAGGGATATAAGAAATATACTGGTATATTTTCCTACATGGACAACATTGCGCTAGTGGACTATGCATAGGGATAACTTACTTGGTTGGCATGAGATAAGAGTATCCTTGTTACAAAGGTTTTCCAGGAATACCCTTCACCAATATAGGCTTATGATGGGAAAACTTCTCCCATTGGACATATTTGAAACTGTGAAAGAAATTAGATGATAGGGAAAGATGCTCTACCATCATCTTTATGGGTGCATAAGTTCTATTCTACACTACGTGGGTGCATGTGTGCTTGGTACATACATGCTAAGAAAAAGCGGGAAACATCAAATTGGCATGAGCTAACTTCAGGTATCACCCATAATTTTGATTACTTTTCTATTAAGCCACTGGTTCATGAAGCTCTGCAGATTATGAGGCATATCAACTTAGGGGTTACCTCAAATAATGAGGATATTATGACTCACTTATTTGGTGGGGCTGATTTAGAGGCACGCAACAATAAGGTGGAATCAGAGGAAACTCAATTGGGATGTGCAAGGAAGGAAAAGGAAAAAAGGAAAGATTGTCTATCTTATAGATGATGAAGAGGTTGAGGACCTAAATCTTGAGCACATAGAAGGTGTGTGTGAAGTATTAGACTCTACAGATGAGTAATCACATGCCTATCATTTACAATTGAACACCAAAAAATTAAACATTGGAACTAAAGACACACCAAAGGATGTAGTAATTTGTGACTATTGGTCTGAGGCAGAAGTTGCAAAAATAATTGAGTTACTACACAAATTTCAGGATCTGTTTCCTAGAGGGTACCATGATTTAAAGGGTGTTCATCCATCATTGGGTTAGATGAAAATAAATCTTAAGGATGGTGTGCGAATGGTTCAGAAGAGGCCTTACCGGATGAATCCTAATTTGCACGTTAAGGTGAAATATGAAATTGACAAAATTATCGAGTCTAGCATTATTGAGCCCATTGAGGAATCATAGTGGATAAGTCTAATGGTTACCAACATTAAAAAATAATGGCACGACAAGGATTTTTGTTGATTATATAGTTTTTTAATGCTTCATGTGTCATTTATCATTTTCCCACACCATTTTCTAAGGATATTGTAGAAGGTATTGTAGGGCGTGAGATCTATTCTTTTATATATGGATTTTTAGGCTATCATCAAGTAAGGATCACACGTAAAGACTAGGAAAATAAAACTTTTTAAACTGAATGGGGATGTTTTTCTTACATGTTTATGCCCTTTGTCCTAAAGAATGCGTCATCGGTGTTCTCGCACATTGTTGTTCAAGTATTTCAAGACTTCATTCACAATTTTATTTTGGCATAGTTAGATGATTAGACGGTATATGGCATGGTTAAAGACAATTGTGACTACTAGAGATTGATGTTTGAAAGATGCAGGAAACTTAACATCTCCTTGAACATTAGGAAGTGCATATTTACCTTTTCGAACTCTGCTGGGGCACATCATTTGGTAGGTTTGTTTGGTAGACCCAACCAAAATTGCAATCATCTTGGGTTTGGATGAGTCAACCAATCGGAGTGAGGTGTGTGGATTCCTTGGACATACTGGTTATTAACGTAAATTTATCAAAGGTTCATGTAAAAAATTTCCACATCACTTGAAGAATTGCTAAAAGGCAAAGGGGAAATTCTATTGGGGTGACACCATAATAGCACAGAATTTGAGGCTTTAAGGAGATACTTACTACTAACCACTATGTCTATCTTACGGTTCCCTTATTTGAGTAAGCCATTTAATGTTCATGTAGATGCCTCTTATGAGCTGCAATTGGTGTAGTTTTAGCACAACCCAGAGGAAGGTAATTGTAGACCATCCTATCTTTCTTACAAGTAGGAAGCTAGACACCAACTGAGCAAAATTATACAGCCATAGAGTGTAAGGTGTTATCAATAGATGTATGTGCTCCACAAGATTAGATAGTATCTTGCTAATAACACCATTTGTATCTTCTACGTTGATCATATGACACTTAAATATACTAGTTAACAAGTAAGTTTTGTAAGAGTGCACATTTATCGATGGATCCATTTATTCCAAGAGTTTGATTTTTCAGTTATTGTGAATCCCAAAAAAATAATTCTGGGACTAGATAATTTGTCAAGAATTAACTCTTGCGAGGATGCGTAAAGCATAATTGAAGATACAATGTTAGATGCTCAGTTGTTTAGACTACACTACATGCCAGCCGACTTGGAGGATATTGTGGTCTTTATTGTTCATAAGAGTTATGCCAGAAGGTAATGAAGACCCTAGAAAAGAATCAGCTTGGCCATTTGTGTGTCACACCTACCAGCTAGTTGATCAGTGATGACTTATACAAGACTAGGTTAGAGATGAAGTATTGTGCATGTGTGTGTTGGAGTATGAGTTCAAATCCATAATGGAAGAGGCGCATGGTGGTAATTACATGAGGAAACTATACAGGTGAAGCCAATGATGTGACAAGATATTACTTGTTATATTATGGTGGGAGACACTCTATAAGGATAATAAGGCAGTATTGTCAAAGCATGTGATCACTTATTAACGACTAGGAAAACCACGCAAATCATGATGAGATTTCATTGCGACCTATAACAACGCATAATATTTTGAGAAGTGGGAAATTGACTTTGTTAAACCAATTGCACCAGATGCATCGAGGATAAGTGAGTGTTACACTATCACATGCAAATGGATTATCTTGACAAAATGGGTAGAGGTAGCACCTTTAAAGGATTGTACATTATAGCTACAATGGTAATAGGTTCTTATGGGAAAACATTCATTAATAGGTATATGGTTGTCCATTAAGCCTTGACTAGTGATAGGGGAACTCACTTCTTGAATGAGACAATCAGGATATTATTGGATGAATTTATGATCACACACCACAAGAATACACCTTATCACCCTTAAGAAAATGTGAATGCTAAGGTTTTCAAAAAGATATTGAGCTAGACCTTGATAAAAATTTGTGATGTTGGAAGGAAATATTGGGATAATAAAGTTTTTGTTGTACGTTTGGAATTTATAAAAATGTACAAGAGGCTGAATAAGACCACACCTTTTCAGTTAGTGTATGGTGTAGAAGTAGTTCTTCCCATGGAACACATGTTACCTTCTTTACATATTGCACACACTAGAGGTCTAGCTAATGAGAAAATATTAGAAGAGAGAATTGATAAGTTAATACAATTGGATGAGAGGTGTGCCATAGTAAGTTAGAGGTAGAAGCAAGAAAAGGCCAGACAGAAGGCATGGCATGATAGATGCATCAGGGAACATAAGCTTAAGGTTGGAAAGATGGTACTTCTTTATGATTCCAAGTTTTTGTGCCATCTAGGAAAACTTAAGGTGCATTAGTTGGGACCGTATGTTATCACTCATATAATTGAATCGGGAACTTTCTAGTTTGAGGTGTTTAATGGAATATGGTTAACTGGTTACTTCAACAGGGGTAGGCTGAAGCCCTACTATAAATAAGTCTTCTTGGTGTTTGTAATAAGGCAGTATTTCTATTTAGTATAGATTTTCCTTTCTGTATTTATTTTAATATATTTCCTTCTACATCGTTATGATTTTTCAATTTAGTTTGGTGTTTTGTGTAATAAGTGCATTTGCACACTGAAAGATCATCACAATCTGAAGTATTTTTATGTATAGAGGACTGCACATACCATTTGTGTGGGGTGGTTGTTATTTGTTATTCAAAAATGGGTACACATAAGAACATATTGTTACAAGTGTTATTCAAGAATGGAAAGGAGGTGTTAAAAATAAGATTGATCCTAGGGAAGACCATAGTTGGAAAAAAATGAATGAACATTATAATGTGAGGTAAGCGGAGGCCATGGAAACTACCATGGGAGGGTGAAATGGTGAGGTACTTTGGCGCGTGGAAGCACGCAAAAGAGAATTCTATATCCAGAAGGTAGGAAGACACACTAGAAGGTTATAATTGAGGTGCAAAAGTGTACCACACGGAAATTGGGAAAATTCTTAATTAATGAGAGAATTTTTGGTATGTGAAGGAGCAATAAATGCACTAACTATTTGAAAATCTATACAAGGACGTGATGCGGGATCATTTTTACCTTTACGATCACAAGTATTCAAGCAAGATAAGTACGACTGAGCCAAGAGAAATGTGTTGAGGTGCGAAGAACTATGGAATTAGACATGGAGAGAATATTTATGCACATAAGTGGTTTGCATCCCCATTGGTGAAGGGTTTGAGCACAATAAAAGCATTGAGAATGAGCTAGGGCACCCGGTTTTGAGCTAGGGAGAATTGTTTCAAGCTAGGGTTTGAGCTTACTCAACATAGAAGAAAAAAGGTGGGATTTTTACAGTGGCACCAAAGAAAGCACCTGCAATAGGTATGAAGGGGAAGAAAAAGGTAGAAGTTGAGGTTGAAGTTGGTCTCGAGAGAAACTTTTCAGAGATGTAGTATCTAGAAGGAGTGATATTCAAATAGGATTGGGATTCCCAAATTCACATATACAAAGTAAGTGATTACAACCATCACACCACTGACAACATGGGATAAATGGATGCACTTTTTAACAAGAAGACCAACAAGAGCACAATGGATAATATGCCAGTATATGATAATGCTAGGGATAAGTTGCTTAAGAAGATAGGGGTTTATCAATTATATGAAATCCCATATTTTGGAAAACCAGAAGCTTTATACACATGGCTTATGAGAAGAGTCCAAGAGGACTTCTTCTACTTAATATGGGTGGCGGGTGAGGATCACAACAGCCCTTAATGGCTATGTTGACAGGATTAAAGGGCACAAAGACAGAAACTTATGCAGTGATTTGACTTATAAGGTCAGTTGTTATGGCCACTTATTAAGGAGTTGGGATACTATGAAAGGTCCATGCAGAATGGACATAGACATATTTATAAGTTGAGGATAGTGACCTTGTGGAACAGGTAGTCGTGCACCTACTATCACTAAGTAAAATGACCAGGAAAGGTGGTCACAAGTGAATGCCATGTGGCTACACATTGCTAAGTAGATTTCATAGGGAGAATTTTATAACTTAGCCAGGATACATAACATATACAATCATTAAGGAAGCACGCATAGGTCAGAAGATAAGTTTTAGCACTATCCTATTATCACTTTGTGTTTGTAGAAATTGCAGTGCTCGATGGGCTGAACAAGAAAATTTGGGAATACCCCATGGAAAATAAGTCCCTCGCAGAGAGGTTTGAGAAATTATTTATGTGAAGGATCAATGAGTGGTCCTATTCAAGCAAAGGGTCGAGTTATGGTATGACTGACTTTGCATACGGTCATTTGAGGAGGAATGACGTATTCCAAAGGAACTACCATCGGTGGTGGGAAAGGAACGTATAATTCACGGTATATCAGACATTTTTGCATCACACAGTTTGTAATGAAGGATGAGTACATGGATTCCCTGGTGCAAACTACCATATGCCTTCACAGTGTGACTTCTTCTAGGAAACTCAATACACATGTTTATTGACATGCGCATTAGGTTAATCTACAATGTGGACAAGGTAGACTGTGACTACCATACCTCTAAGAAAAACATTATGTTTATCCAGGTAAATTTGCCTACATTGAGTGGCTATTTTGATGATGTTATAAGTATGAAGCCAGTAATTTTGGCCATCAGGGACAATGTGGAGTCATGCTTATCTATCTCTGAGCTTAAGCCTAGGATTGAGAATAAGGGCCCCGTACGTGGAGAACGTGTTCATGCTTCCTAGGCCCACCTAAAGGCAAGCATACATGGTTGAAAATGTGGCAGCTCTAAAGCCTGCCATTGACCTTAGAGGATAGATGAGGAAGGAGAACTCAATAAGGATAGTGGAGGTTTGGACCACAAAGGCCAGATGGCAGCCCACTGACAAAGCAAAAAGTGAGCGCGTAGATACTCCTCCACAAGCGCAACAAGGAAAAGAGGAATACTTGCACATAAACATGGAGTCCATAAAGAGAACGATAGTTCAAGAGGGTGTTCAGAAGAACCAGATACCCAAGGCACAGGGATATCACAGCCTTTACGAAGGTCACCTTGAATCTCCCCTAAAAAATAAACACCTGATAAAAGAAGAGAAGAAAGAAAGTTGAAGCTTCAAGATAATGAGGAAGAGGAGTCCAGGGGAGAGCGCACCTAAGAACCTCGGTTCAACTTGAAAGATGTAGAAGAGCCCCATGGGATGAGGAGATGAGAGATGATGAGGAAAGGGGTTAAAGAAGCAGAAGAAAATGTGTATGGGCAATGCCAGAACACCGTGTGCATTACTACTCAAGATAGGAGAAAGGCCAAATCCAGACTCCTGATGCCTGGGTTTCTAAGGGGCCAAGGATAAAAATAGAGAGGATAAGTGAAAAATATGTTGTCCCTAAGTATGGGTTATTCATTGAAGACATGAGAAAAATCATCTGCACCTAATTTCCAGAGCACTGTGGGCATGAAAGAGTTATATGGGTGGGAGCTGATGGATCCAGATATGGCTACTACACATGCACATGGAAAAAAATATCTTGGTCCATGCATACTCATATGGACAAATGATATTTTGATGTGTGTAAAGAGTCATGTGTCTCAGGCAGAGTGAAGAAGGCACCCCAAAGCAAGGCACATGATAATAAAAGATAACTATAATGTCTTATGAGCGCAAGTCAGGAATGCCTTAGTCAAGGTATCTACTGAGGTGGCACGAAGGAACATTGATAAGGTTACCACCATTCAGAACATTGACTTGAAGATAACAAGGATATGAGGCTGCATAATATAAAGCACTTAAAAGAAGAGAAGGAATGATAACGGTCAAGGAATGAGGCCTTCACTAACATGGTTGTGGAGCTTGGTGATCACATTCTTAAATCAAGGCCTCATCTAGAATCTCAAAGTTCCTAAAAAAATTTCCTTCTGTAATGCACTATTTGCGCACTTTAGTTCAATTTGGTATTAGATGACGGGCTAATTCGAATGCCCGCACCAAAATATTTTGCACGAGAAGTAGCAGAGAGCAAGGGCCAATATTGATTAGAACAAGTTTCAACTGTACAAGGCTTTGCTCCAAACCTTGAAAGGTTGAGCTGAAGAAAGCCGACCAAGATCATCAATTTATGTGCAGCGTTAGATGCAAGTAATAAGGACTCATAACTATAGTAGAGGATAATTAAGTTCTGGAAGCAATGAAAGCCATCAGAATTTAGGCTACGCAAAAATATGTAACACTAATCAAGACAGGAGCCATCTATCCCCGTCACCATTTCACGAACACCTCAACCTTCACCAGTAAGGAAAGGTTCAACTAGAGATTACCATTGATGTATGCTGCAATAGACATCACTACTCCTGGACTACTTATGGATGGTTATGACTTTGGAGGCATGGCCCATGTTGGCTAGTTACTGCCCAGAATTTGGGATAGAGAAGATTACTCAGGATGTTACTAAATCACCCTAGCCAAAGCATGCTCGCTCACGATGAAGACATGTCATTCTTGTATAGATGAATGACTCTTCACATTGGATTTGATTCCCTTCCTAATAGATTGAATACTTGGAGCCTTAAACAACTCCACCAGCCTCGCCATTTCCTCATGAGCTAGATTACTCAAGATTCATTCATGGTATACAGTCCTCACATAAATGAAGGGGATTGCTTATTATTTAGGATTTGAATACAGAGAGTTGATGACCTCATAGTGAGGACGAAGTGTACTTTAGATGTGGGGTACATCATCCATGTTGACCCATATCAGTCACTCATACACCCCCTTACCTATAATCCTCGTGGTTCCTCATCCATCGGGGCAGAGCCATATTATACATGTGCATGAGGCTATTGGAAAGGAAATGTGCGTCACAACAATTTGATTCATAGAGCTTATAGACATTTTACGTGAAAAAGCTGATATATTTGGAGGTTAGCATGCGGATCACATCATCGGGAAAGCTACATGACTGTCCACCTCATCCCCACTTGTATTGTTCACACCATGACTACAACTCACATACTGACACAAACATGTCAGGTTATGCACGGTAGGCAATCCCAGTTCTTCTGAGATCCTAATTGTCATGGAAATCTATTAGTGTAGTGCACTTGAATTTGAGCATGCCCACCTTAAAGGCCCCTAGACCACCTATCAGCATGCAACCTATTTTGATATGTGCCCTCCACCTCACCCTGAAGGGAAATTACCCCACCCTTAATGACATGCATATGTGAACTATCCTCGCTTGGTTGAAGAGACTAGAATAAATGTAAACTTATGTTTGTCATATGATCTAAATTCGCATCATGACTAATGGTAGCTATCACTTTATACATGCTATCGAGGACCTCTATTTTTGACTCATGCCCAAAGTCATGAATGATATTGGATGGACCAATGGTAGATAGACATCATCACTAATACTCTACATTTAGTTCGCCCCTCGTGGCTAGGTATCTTCTTCATAAGCATCATGATTTCATTGTTGGCTCGAGCTCTTGCTGATTCACTTGGGCTCTTAGCCCCCCTTGGGTTTTATACACATCTTCAAAATATCCTACTCTTGTTTGGGATCTTATGCCCCGCTCTGGGTTTATCATCACCTCTCTTTTTCCCTAACATTTCCTACCATTGGAGCAACTCCAAAGAGGGTCTTGATACCTTTCCACATTTTGGCTTCGCACTTCGCTCATGGCCTTTCCTGATGTGCCATCACACCTGCGGTCTTGTGCATCCTACCTTAGGTATCTATGACCTCATCATATGGATGTTATTTTCCTTGGTTAGTGGCTCTCAATACCCAAACATCATTATTGTTGGTGTCATAGAGATTCATCATGAGTATTACCACATACATGCATGAATGTATATTTGTATGAAAGGAAAATGATAAATAAAGCACAATTCTATTGAACACCATAATCATCAATATCCTAATACAGTCACACACACATACACGCACGCGATTGCATGTGTTCACAGGACACACACTATATCGAATCAGATTTTAGTACATTGACAAAAATTGCATAGTGAATGTTATCAATTCAATCATACTATCATCAATATCTAGTTAGTGCTCAAGAACATCCTCACCCTACTTGAAAGGTAGAGTTCTACATGGATGCATTTGTGTATGAATGGTGTCACGAACCATATGTTAATCATATTTGTAATGAAGCTAGAGACCTCGTCAGGTAAATCAATGACTTTGGAAGCCTCTCCATGTACTCTCGCCAGATGTGCCTGCTAGCCTCATGATCCTCTCTACAACGCTCCTAGCATCCAAAAGGCATGTTCATTGTTCTCCTGAACCAAGGAACCCTATGCTTAGTAAATAAGCTTTGTAGCATCACGTCTATATTGTTGATGGTCTACCAATTCTTGGGTGTCTCTCCATCTCCACAGTTAACTAGTAGCCTCCCTATGCCAATAAAAATTCTCCATCTAACTCGCCAAAAGATGGCGTTATGGGGTATGTCATGATCAGAAGTATCCTGAATGTCCAATACTTAGTGAGTATGCTATGATCAATCATGGTGTGAACTCTCTATTAAGGAGTGTCACTTCAATGCATGTTTGCTATGCAAAATCCATTTAACATTAGACCAGTCAATACCAATCTCATAGATATAAGCATCATATGTTTACATATCATCTACATGTCTACAGTAATAATCACTACTCATCAATGTGCATATAGTGGTTTCCTGACATCTCTTGGCAACGGTCTCGTTGTCTCTGTGGCTACCCAATACCACCTAAACCTCATCAAATCATCAAGATCTCCACTCGACATATTGTAGCTCATGTTATCTTGGGGCACCAGAAATCACATGCTCTATCTGTGGTGGGTCCTATGTTTGTCCTGCAGTTATAGGGCCATCTCCATCCCCAATGACTATATCAGGTAACCACCTCCTGGATGCCACATCCTATGCATCAGTGTTATGTGCCTTATTTGTTGTTAATCTACTCTCTAGTGTTAGTGACCATGTCAATTCCTGTATCACAAGACCTATAAAATTAACAATGAGGGCTAGCAGTGTAAATTTCCTGTCAAATCCCTCATCTGGATATTCTTAATGGAAATAAATATAATGGTGGGTCCTGAGTAGCCCCATGATATCAGTACTCGTACCTTACAATAATCTAGTCTACGAATAATTATATCGTATTTTTTCGGGGCCGCAACGATGATACTCTATCCACTGCACTCGCAGCCTCCCTTGCAATTATATTTTCTGTAGGCTGGTAGAAATTGGTACCATAGCTGAGATCTGTGTCACCCAAACTATCTAGGTACCATGTCCATCGAATGGGTCTCTACCCAATGCAAGTAATGTCATGTCACATACACAATTGTCTCTAAGTCCTTTGCACTAGGCTAATTGGACCATTGATCAACATTCCCTATGTAGGGCTTCCATATGACCTCATCTAGAGGTACTTGTCGTAGCAGGTGATACTCTGAAAATGCTCTCATTGTCGGCCCCTGTGCCCACTGGAGTACTCTCAAGGCATCTGTTGTTTAGTAGATTTATGAGTGGCTCTTTAAGCATATGTTTGGGAAACAATGAAAAAAATCATCAAGAATATACCTAAACCCAAATTTGATTACATATTCATATTCCTCTCAAAAAATTATGCAAGTTAAAAAAAACATATTGATTCGAGTTTGTATGCAAAAGTGTTTAATTGTAATGTATAGTTTTTATTTACAAAAAATTCAACACTACATGCATTACTGGTACAAAATGATTGTCTTGGCCCCCCTAATTAAATATTTTTTTGTTCCATTCCAAATATTTTCACTTTCTTTTGTACATGCCTCTTATAGTTTTCTTCTTGTGAATACAAGTATGTGATAAAATTATATATTAATATTTTTAATTTAAAAATATTCAAACAAAACAAAATGAATTTAGAAATAAATTATGTATAGCTTAAGAAGTTTACAAGTGGCCTCTTCTATGTTTTTTCCACCCAAATGATGAGTCACCCAAAACCCTTTTTGGACTCTGGATTCATACCCCTTGGCAAATTAATTTTTATATACATGCATCAATTTCAATATGTATTAAATTTTTAATCGATCACCATGTTATACAATTACCATTGCATTATTTTTTTAAAGTATAAAAGGTATTTTAACTGGCATCCTACCCAGCTACAAAATGCCAATTCCAAAATAGAACAAAAATGCACATAGAAGGAAAAACAAAAAAAAACAAGCCTAAAGTCAAAGTGCAGCCAAAATACAACCAAAACAACAAGAACGTAGAAAAATTACAGCAAATAAGCTCCTTAAACAATATTTACTTCATTGATTTCAGGAAGGCCTTCTTGATACTATCCAGACTATTCTTGATCTTTTTATGCTATTGTCTCTCTTGTTTTTCTATTTTCCTTTGTCATCCTCTAGTTGTTGAGTGATAAGGGCAAGAAGCTCAATGTTGTTTTTGAGAATTATCCACATATCAAATTATTTAAACCTAATAGATTCATGATCTTTTTCAATTTTTGAAATCCTATTATTAATGTCTTCTAGAAATTTATCATCCATTTTTCCGCTATCCAAAATAATCCTGCATCCTTTTATTTTATTCTTGAGATCTCTTACATTTTTATGTAACTAATCAAGCATGTCATTGTGAAGGTCTGACTCCATTCTTATGTTAACTACAAAAAAATTTGGGGGGTCCACATTTTTATTTCCAATGGAGAGGAGACTCATAGTAGCCTCATCCTCACCTTGCTAAGGAACACCACTCTCAGCAGCACCATTAGAGACCTTACTTCGTGTAGACACAAAATCATGCACATATTACTATTTTATTATGTCATCAATATTTTGTTATATGTATGGATCTTAAGTAATAAAATTATTCACTGGGGACACTGTCTCTTGTCCATCTACATCTTTGATTGGATTTTATTGTAACTCTCTTCTACACTTCTCATTTCTGTATCCACTTATGGTCAAGTCACAAGGATCCATGTCTGTCTAAATTTTCATAAATGTTGTTATTTATCCCAGGAAATTACCTCCCACCTTGGAAATTATCACTCAGGTGCTTCTGTCCATTTTGGGTGCTTCTGTCATGTTTATTATTTTTACACATTTGGACATTTCTGGTCATCCTTTTCACTGTTCTTATCCTTATCCCATGTTCATAGTCAACCTTTTGTGTCACTAGTGTCGAAATTAAAATAAGAGACTCGTATATATACACAATATACTATTATTTTGGCTGGAAATTCAAAGAGGCTATCACATCTACATATTATCATTGTACTATCAAAGTGGACTGCATTTTGGGATATATATACTACATAGGAAGGGGAAGTGTTGAATTCCATACCACACATTTACATATAGCCCGTTATATTGGTGTCATTGACATGAGGGAAAACATAAGGAAACTATTTCACACACAATCACATAAAATTACATGGAGTTTGAAATTTAGTACAACACTGGGTACTAAGTTCACTCATATGGTGACCTTTAGGGTCAGTCCAATTTCACATAATTCATAGTTTATTTAACTATAATATGTTTATGATATTTTTCAGATAGCTAGGGTCTATTTTATAGGTTACAGGTGTGATCAAAACCCTAACAGATAAGTCTGAGTGAAAAAGCAAATATTAGAGTGAAGACCCTCAGACCCAAAAAAAGATAAGATCTTGAATATTCACACAGACACTAATTCCTGGGTGCTCCTATCATATTGTGGGTAGTTTTATCCCACATAGTACAGAGTCTCAAAACTCTCTACCAGCCATTTTGACCTCATTTCCTGCCAGATCCAACATATATATAGTCCCAATTGCCTCTAGGTTGCACAAAAATAAACTAAGTCGTCTATTTCTCTTATTTTCTCAGAGTTTTGCTTTGTGGAGTACATAGCACTTGCATTTTGTTGTATATTATCATTTGTATATCCCTTGTTACATTAGTTACTATGAAATTAGGTTTAATTCATTTTTTATTAAATTGTCTAATGAACCCCACTCTTATTCGAATTATTTTCCCTAGGATCCCAAACCCTCATGGCTAAAAAAGGTACCCATATCCAAAACATGATATGATCTATATGCACATGCAACCAGTATTTTCCAATGCCTCTAAAGAATTTAAATTTTGTAACCTCATCCATAATACTCAATATGATCCTAAATTCCTCTAACAACTCCTTGGCTTCCAAAACTCTCTTCTTGTTGGTTTCTAAAGCCTTTATTTTTTCATAGTTTCCCCTAAACAAAAATTTTCCACATGTTCTCCTTCATATTTTTTATCCACGAATGATCCTCCATCATCTTCTCCTTATACTATGGAACATGATAACATTAATATAGATTCTTTGTATGATGAGGTTCTTTCTTGTGAAAACATAGATGTTAATGAATCTGATTATGATAATGAAAATGTAAATATGAATAGGGATGTTTATAGTCAAGTTAAATTTTAATTTATACCTCCTACCATTCCTGCTTCTGAATTTTTTTCGAATGATTTCCATGATAAATCCAATGCTATAACTACTAAAAATTCTTTGTATGTTGATGAAATCCATCCTTGCAAAAATATGGTTGATATTGACTCTGATAATGCACATGTTAATGATCATGTTCCTTCCATTAAGGTTATTGAATGTGAATCTACACCTCCTATTTCCTCTATTTCTAAAGTCATTTCCAATGATGGCCATGTTGACACCAATCCTACTCCTAATACACCTCTTACTATGTCTCATGATCCTACGCCTAGTACATCTATAGATATTCCTATTAGTATAAATCTACAGCACCCCCTAAATGACTTTCAGATCTGTAGTTCAGAATTGGGTCATTTAGTGTGACTGCACAACATTGAGTTTTCTCCAAGGTGTGGGACCTTGAAAGATGAGAAAACTCTCTAGAGAAAGATGGTTCTTACCCCTATGTTTAAGTGTATGCTTGAACTTTTGCAAAGGTTCTGATTCAAAACTCTTACTCTAAAATTTCCAAGGAGACATGATTGAAAGAAGCAAGGAAAAAGAAAACAAAACAAAGCTAAAATAGTGATACACCAAAGGAGTGATGAAATTTTGTCTTGAAAATAATAGACATAGATCATGAGGATGTATCATCAATACATGAACAAATTTTCCAAAATACAATGAAATATCGTAAGGAAACAAACCAATGCAAGAGAGGATTGGAAAATCAATCACAGAGCATGTACTATCAGTTCCAGAATCGATACAATACATTGCAATAGAAAAGAAGGAAAAAACAAGCTACAATTTCCATGGGAGGTTTGAAACTCCTCAAATCCACCTGCTAAGGAGAAAGGAAGATCTTGCAAGAAGCAAGAAACGTTCAACCCTTTACAAATGAGCCAACACTGGGTTTTAATGGTGAAGCAAAACAAAGGAAAAGTAAAATGTGGGAAAATTGATTTATGAACTCAACCACCAATCAAATCCCTTCAATTTAACCTACAAAGTGATGGGCTTCATGGAAAAATCCATACACCAAATTACATTGCTCTACAGATCCAAAAACGACCCATACTTCATTAATTTTGGTAGTTGAATGTCAGTTCTATATTTTTTGCATACCAGAGGTATTTTCTCATTTTTCTCCCACCAAAAAACAAAATTGAATACTCCATCATGTGGATAATTTCACTATCTTTCCAATGATATAAATAACATGAAAATCCAAGCTCGGGATCAAAAGTTATGCCCCTCTGAAGATTTAGGGCAAAAATGGCAATTTTAGGGAAAAATTCAGGTTGGCGGGCTGAAACTTGAAAATTTTCCTCTTTTTTGAATTTGGGAAAATTTCTTGAAAAAATCCATGCCCCACTACTCCACTGCCACGTGTCACCCTTTGGCTAATTCATGTGCCTCAAGATCACTTTCTACCCTTTTGCGCAATTGGAAATTTTTTCCCAAAATTCTCCACTGGGCCGACCTCTGCCACTGACAGGACATGTGGCGGCTTCAAAATGATCCGTGGGCCTTTAGGAAAAAATTTTCCTTTGTACCCCTTGACCAAAACACTAAAAAATCCAAAATCCCCCTGACGCCTGCCGCTCCACCCTACCACGTGGCAACTTTTCACTGGCTGCAGGCCTGTCTTGGGAAAAATTTCCCAAAGAACTCCGCCGAGCCATAACTTGAAAATGACAAGGAGTTAGGAGGAAAATTTTACCTTTCTAGAAAGGTGAGAAAATTATCTATATGATGAAGCTAGTTCCAAAAACCTTTGAGTGTCTGAAATGTGTAAAATTTGATATTGAATCACAAGGAAGGAAAGAAAAAAGGCAAATTAGCCAAAATAAGCAGGGGGCTTATTTTGGATAACAATTTTGGCGACTCAAAAGGGTTAATTTCTTGCTGTTGAAGTGACCAGCTACCTAAAGCAGTCCATTAGGAAATGGAGTTATGATCTTAACTACTTGTTACTCTCAATTCATTATAAAATCTCTAAGATGAAGATTGTGAGTGGAGAAAATTAGTTGACCTAGAACATGATCTGCAAAAGATGCATCCTTGGGGCAACAAAACTTGTGCCAAGGCACTTAGGGAAATGTAAATCTAAGGTACAAAAACAATGTGCATAATCACTTGGAGGAATGAAAAATCTAAGCTAATATGTACAAGGTGAGAAGTTTCCCTTCTAGTAATAATGTTTTAGATGGATTCCATTAACTGGAATCTGCAGTTCCTCACCATCCAATGTAGACAATTAGAAGGCATTACTATTTTTTTATTTTGTTACTATGTAGGGACCACTCCAAATGGCATCAAATTTTGAATTCCTTCCTAACTTTTCTCAGTCTACATCCCATTTGAACACTAAATCTCCAACTTGGAAGGTTCTAGCCTTAGCTTTCCTATCAAAGCTTCTCTTGATCAAATCTTGGTCCTTCATTGTTTGGGTTGCATGCTCTCTAATTTCTTGGAGTTCCATCAATTCTACATATCTAACCTCCATGGGCTCAAACTATAACAATTCCAGTTACTACATGATTTCCAACGTTGGCAAATTAAGTGACATAGGCAAAATTGCCTCTCTCCCATAAACAAGTCTGAATGGAGAGTTACTTGTGGACCTCTTGGGAGTTATCCTATCAGCCCATAGAGCTGATTTGAGCTTAGTGTGCCAAGTCCTTTGATTTTCTTCAAGAGTCCTCTTGATGATCCTTAATAGATTCTTGTTTGTGGACTCAGCTTGGCCATTACCTTGAGGGTAATAATTTTATGAAGTGCTCCAATAGATCCCATTTCTAACAGCCCATTCAGTTACCTTTGAACCTATGAATTCCAATGCATTATCTGATATTATAGTGACATGTGTACCAAATTTGGTTGCTATCCCCTCATATAAGTCTAGAATGCTAGATTCATTTGCCTCTTTAAGTGCCACCGCCTCAGTCCATTTGGTGAAGTAGTATGTTGTTAGAATCCATTTGTGCCCTTGGCTTGAGTTTGGATTAATGACTCCAATGAAGTCCAAACGCCATTACATGAATGGATGGTCCACTGAGATTGGGTGCAATGGAAGTGCTTCTAATCTCTCTTTTCCTGTGAAGAATGCACAATTCTTGCACCTCTTGATCCATGCATAACAATCACTAAACATTTTGGGCCAATAATAACCAGCCTTCATGATCTTGAGAACTATCACTCTTGGAGAAAAATGACCCCCAGGTGATCCACCATGGAACTCTTCTAACATTTTCTCAATCTGATTTGTCCCAATGCATCTCAGCAACACTCCATTGATATATTTTTTGAACAAGACACTATCAACAAGTGTAATTTGAAGTGTCTTCTTTTGGATTTTTTCATCTCTGGAGGGCATATGCCTGTTTGTAAGAAGTTCATTATGTCTTGGGTTCAGAAAGGAGTGAACATGGCACCATTTTATTCTTGAATATCACTTTTTTCTTAGCTGTCTTGCAACACCAAAACAACATTATTCTCTTTGTTGGCTTCAATTGATTGGCTCAAGGCCAATTTCTCACACAATCCCTTTCCTTGGACCAACTTGGTGACTTTGATCTCAATGTCATACTCCATGAAATGATTAATCCACCTTGCACATTTTTCATTTAGATCTTTGTTGAGGAGGAAGTCTTTAACTCCAACATGAGAAACCAACAGTTGAACCTTGTTGTTTGAAACTAGATGCTTAAATTTCTTCAAGATCCTAATCAATGCAAGAACATTCTTCTCAATTAAGGAATACTTTCTTCATAGTCCTCCAATATTTGGCTAAAGAAGGCAATTGGTGGCTCTATATTTTCTTCGTTCTGCTATACTAAAATTACAGAAATTGTGTCATCACCGCCAAATGCATAAAGGATGAAGTCTTTGGATAAATATGGGTTAATGAGAGTTGGAGCCTATGAGATAGCTTCTTTGATTGCCTCAAAAATTTCCTTACCTTCAACTATCCATTTGAATGCCACACTTTTCTTCAACATCATGGTTATTGGCTTGACAAGGGCTGTAAAGTTCGGAACAAACCTTCGAACAAAATTGATTCTTCCTAAGAAGCTTCGAAGAGCCTTATTATTCTTTGGAAATGGCAGAGTTCTTATTGCTTCAACCCTCTCTGGATCAATTGCTAATCCCTCTTTGGAAACAATATGGCCTAGAAGCTTGCCTTCATGAGCTAGGGAAATGTATTTTTGGGATTCAAGGATACCCAAAATCTTCTACATCTTTGGAACACTTGTCTCAAATGAAAGAGATGATTTTCTGCACTTTTATAAAATATAGTAATATCATCTAGGTATATCAACACTATTTTGTTGATCAATCCCTTAAACACCATATCCATTTCCCTTTGGAGAGTAACTTCGACGTTAGAAAACCCAAATTGTATTTTTCTATATGCATAGGTTCCCCATTTGGTGGTGAAGGATGTTTTGAACTGATCATCTTCCTTTACCATGATCTAATTATACCCTAAATAACCATCTAGCAATGAAAACCTCTTAGAGCCAGTAAAAACTTGCAAAATCTGCTCCATATAAGGAAGTGGGTAGTGATCCTTGAAGGATGCTCTGTTCAAATCTCTAAATTCTACACACAACCTGATTTCTCCACTCTTCTTTTTAACTGGAATCAATTTTGCAACCCAGCTTGACTGCTTGATGGGGAATATGATACTTGCCTCTATTAACTTATTCAATTCCTTCTTCATGAGATGCTCAATGTGTGGATTGACCAGTCTTTGTTTTTTCTTGATGGGCTTAGCACTTGGATCTAGTTCAATTGTGTGTTGAGCTAGCTTGGGATTGAAACCTCTCAAGTCTTCATAGCTCTAAGAAAATACATCCAGGAACTCATGGAAAAGTTGCATGAATTCATACCTTTCTTTCTTGGTTGTCGCTTTACCAATTTGAAGTGACTTTCCTTCCCCAACTGAGATGGGTTCTGAATCCTCTCCCTTGACTTGGATGTTTTCTTTCTCCTTCATAAATTGATCATTAGGATTGAAAAAATACTCTAAAGTCACGAGTCTCTTTAGCAGTTTGTTGGTTCTCAACTGTACCACTTGATCACCATACTAATGTTCTAACTTTTCCTGATTTTTGGCTGAGAGCTCAAACTCCTCTTATAAGAAATTGATTATTTTTTGGTCACTCTCAAACACTTTCCAGATTGCATTGTTGTTTGGCACTGATGGCCTCATAATCACATGGATACTTGGCTACATTTTATCCCTTTTGATACTTTCTACAACATCAAAGGTTACTCCAACTGCTGCAAGCCTATCAGCAGCTTGGTTTTCTTTCCTAGAAATGGAGTTGATGCCAAAGCTCTCAAAATCATCCATGAGGTCCCACAATTTATTCTTATAACTCTTAAGTAGGTCATTCTTGGTGGCATGATGTCCTTTAACTTGATTAACAATCATCTCTCTATCACCAAAGACTTGTAAGTTTTTTATGCCTCTCTTACTTGACCAATGTAATCCATGTATCATAGCTTCATATTCAGCAGTGTTGTTAGAACATGCAAATTGAAATCTAAAAGATGAATAATACTTAATGCCTTGAGGTGAAACAAGCATAGCTCCCCCTCCTACACCTTATCTACTTATTTATCCATCAAATAACAACTGCCATACCTCATTGTCATCTTTATGGTCTGGCTTGGTGATGCTAGGGAGAGGCTAATTTTCTTCATACATGTAATTAAATCCTAGTTCAGATTCCTCTATTTCCTTGTAGGAATCAAAATCATGTAATTTTCTTTCCCATTCATCAAGAGTCAAATCTGGAATGCTCCTAACTTTGGTGTCAGCTTCATGTGTGCTTGTATAATCCTCTTGATCAAATGCTAAACAATTGGCATTGATTGGGCTTGGAGTATGAGACTCAATGTAAAAGTTTGCAATAGGTTTGGACCTGATTGTGGCCTTGGATCCATAGCCTGTTCTAAACAGCATGTGTGACAAATCAGTAGATAGGTAGCCTCCAATTCTAGCTGTGAAATCCCTTGACAAACATATGGCAAAGAGTGGTGGCAAATCTATCACTGACACATCTTGCAAAATAGTGACATTGGGGCATGCATGCAAAGTAAGGCTCAAATCTTTAATTACCCCAACTGTGGCTATTGATGTCCCATCTAATTACACCACCCCCTTGTATATGACTTCATATTGAAGGCCCAACTAATTAGCGATTTGTTCAGGCATCACATAACTACTTGCCCCAGAATCAATCATACAATTATGTACTAGTTTATCCCCAATGATAAATGAAACATAGAATGGAGGGGTTTTCAAAATTTTACCTTGTTGTCATCCATGATTTTCCTCAAGCTAAGTCACATTTGTGAGTGCCTTCTCTTACATATGAGCTTGCTGATTTGAGGTTGACCAATTCTTCATGGCAGCTTGTAGTAGATCCCTTTGGCCTAGGATGGATAGTGACTCCCACATAGATATGTTCACATTGGTATTCTTAATTTGTTTAATGATGTTAAATGGGGATGGACCATCTCTTTTCTGCTCTCTAGTTTTCACACTCTTTTCTTGTACATGGCCTACAACAACTAGTATTTGAGCTAGTATAAAAGGTGGCTTAAGCTGTCCTTACACATTTGGAACTGTATTTTTCTTGCCAACACCTTGAAGAGTGATGAAAGGTTGTGAATCACTTGGATCTAATGACTTCCCTTCACCAATATTCCTCATCTTTGACCTTGTGTTAGCTGCTATACTCTGAGAAGGTGTTTGATTCATACCACAAAAATCTTCAGCTTGCCAATTCACAAGTGTAGTCTCATTTGGAGTTGTATTTTTCTGAGATGTTCCTTATTGTTGGTTTGTTTCTTGACTCACCTCACTCTCTACACCAGTTTTTTTCACCATCAAAGCTTGGTTCAAAGCACCATTGAAGCACATATATTGGTTGTGAGGTTCATTGCATGGGAAACACCAATCATACTCTTGAGCTATATTATTTTGCACTGTCACTAAGGCTTTAGAGATGGATGCAACATTGGGGTTATAGGGCTGAAATGGTCTGTTGGCAGAAGGCCTTACTTGATTTTGATTTGCAGCTGAGTTGGGTGGCCTATTAGGCTGAGTTTGAGGTTGATAAGAAGGCCTAAAACTTTGAGCTTGCTGCCTCTTGAGCGTAACTAGCTCATTGCCTAAATTTTGTAATTGTTTCATAACTTCTTGGAGCTCATTTGAGGCACTAGAGGATGAAGTAGAAGTTTTATTTGAACTCTGATTTATAGGAGTGGGAATAGGAGCTAAATTAGGTGCTTGACTAGTACTTGGGCTTTCCAAGTCTGGATATAAGGGCATAAAAATCCTAGGTGCAAGTTTACTAGATTGGATCAAACAATTCTTAGCCCTAATGGTGATGCTATAAGTTGCAGGTATAGTTGCACCTCCCATGGATTGTATCAACATAGAAATGTTAGATTTTAAAACCTTGAGAAATTATAAGAAAGCACCTTGAGCTGTTGGCCTTATTACCAATGGGATTCTATCCGATGTTCTTTGAAATCTGAAATTGAATTCTGTTAGCTGCTCATTGGGAGCTCTCTTTATAGTTGTCAGTTGCTCCAATAAAGACAAGTTGTCCCACTTTTCTCCAAACTGGTTGTGGAGATCTATGCACAACTAGTTTCAATTTTGGATAGAACCTGCCTCAAGGCTCCTGAACCATTGCAAGGCTTTCCCTTTGAATGAAGATGCCAACAATTTGACAACAATTTACATCTCAACAATCTCATGGATTGCATAAACATTAGCAATGTCTTTGACATGATCACCAGGAGTGGTCTGATTTTCCCCAGTAAAGTATGGAATGTTCTTTAATGCTACAATTGGAACTAGGTTTTGTGCATTGAGAGCAAGTGGACTACTGCTAGTAATGTTGACATAAGGATTGGGTTGTGTAATTATGATTGGCCTGAGAACCCTTGTTGATTAGATGAAAGGTCTACCAGGTGGAGGAGTTGATAGATTTCTATTTGGTGGAGATGGAGACCTTTGAATCCTTCTTCCTCTTTCTGGGGATAATTTTAGATAGTTAAACAATCCCTCCTCTATAGTCCTTGACCTTATTTGGATCCTTCTTATGAATCTTCAAGCTTGGACTGCTAAAACCAGTTGATTCTATCCTTTTGGAGTCGCCATATGTGAAAATCAAAGCTCTTTCAAGTAAGAAACTTACAACAATTACACATCAAATTTGTTGTAATGAAGATGAAGACCTCTAAGGTCCCACTAGGCATTCCAAAACTATTAGTGTAAATCTATAGCACCCCTAAATGACTTTCAGATTTGCAATTCAGAATTGGGTCATTTAGTGTGACTGCACAACATTGAGTTTTCTCCAAGGTGTGGGACCTTGCAAGGTGAGAGAAATCTCCAGAGAAAGTTGGTTCTTACCCCTCTATTTAAGTGTATGCATGAAATTTTGCAGAGGTTCTGATTCAAAACTCTTACTCTAAAATTTCCAAAGAGACAGGGTTGAAAGAAGCATGGAAAAAGAAAACAAAACTAAGCTAAAAAAATGATACACCAAAGGAGTGATGAACTTTTTTCTTAAAAATAATAGAAATAGATTATGAGGATGTAACATCAATACATGCACAAATTTTTCAAAATACAATGAAATATCAGAAGGAAACAAACCAATGCAAGAGAGGATTGGAAAACCAATCACAGAGCATGTACTATCAGTTCTACAATTGATACAATACGTTGCAATAGAAAAGAAGGAAAAAACAAGATACAATTTCCATGGGAGGTCTAAAACTCCTCAAATCCACCTGCTAAGGAGAAATGAAGAGCTTGCAAGAAGAAAAAAACGTTCAACCCTTTACAAATGAGCCAAAACTAACTTTTAATGGTGAAGCATAACGAACGAAAAACAAAAATGTGGGAAAATTGATTTATGAGATCAAAAACCAATCAAATCCCTTAAATTTCACCTACAAAGAGATGGTCTTATGGACAAACCCATATGCCAAAGTACATTGCTTTGCAGATCCAAAAACGATCCATACTTCATTAATTTTTGTAGTTGAATGCCAGTTCTGTATTTTTTGCGTGCCAGAGGTGTTTTCTCATTTTTATCCCATAAAAATCCACCAATTTTTTTTTGAATACTCCATCATCTGGATAATTTCAACATCTTTCCAATGATATAAAGAACGTGAAAATTTGAGCTTAGGATCGAAAGTTATGCCCCTCTGAAGATTTAGGGAAAAAATGGCAATTTTAGGGAAAAATTCGGGTTGGCGGGCCGAAACTTGAAATTTTTCCTCTTTTTTGAATTTGGGAAAATTTCCCAAAAAACTCCATACCCCACCACTCCACTACAACATGTCACCCTCTGGCTGATCCGTGGGCCTCAAGATCACTTTCTACCCTTTTGCGCAATTGGGAAATTTTTCCCAAAATTCTCCGCTGGCCCGACCTTCGCCACTAACAGGACACGTGGTGGCTTCAAAATGATATGTGGGCCTTCAGGCCAAAAAATTTCTTTGCACCCCTTGACCAAAATGTGAAAAAATTCAAAATCCCCTCGACTCCCACTGCTCCACCCTGCCACATGGCAACTTTTCACTGGCTGCAAGCCTGTCTAGGGAAAAATTCCCCAAAGAACTCCACCGAGCCATAACTAGAATATTACAAGGAGTTAGGAGGAAAATTTTACCTTTCTGGAAAGGTGAGAAAATTCTTTATCTGATGAAGCTAATCCCAGAAATCTTTGAGTTCCTAAAATGTGTAAAATTTTATATTGAAGCACAAGGGAGGAAGGAAAGAAGGCAAGTTAGCCAAAATAAGCAGGGGGTTAGATAACAATTCCACAATCATCTCCTCCTCTCTCACCTGTATCACCTAATTCCACATCCACTCCCCCTTTTCAGGTTCCCATGATCACTCAAAATGTAAATATTAAACCCCTTACTGTGCCTCTCACTTCCCAAATCATCCCTTGACAAGACATCCTCTCTCTGATGCATGTTGATGATAATTTTCATCAAGGAAATCCTATTATGCCTCCATTGAAACTAATTCCCTTCTCAGAAATCCCATTCCCAAGAATATTCACAATATTTATTTCCCTAAGGGTTTCATCATGCCTGTTATCTCATGTTTCGATGGCACAATAAATCACTTTGAATCTAAAATATTACTGATTAGCCATGGTTTCTTATTCCAATGATAGATTGTTACTTAAATTCTTTCATCATAGCCTTGTTGATCATTATATTCAATGGTATAATCATTTACCTAATGGATCTATTAGTAATTATTATGATATGGAATAGGATTTTCTTAAAGATCTTTTATTTCTAAATTTTTTCCAAAAGTTACATATGAATGCTTTCCTTATTTTCATCAAGGAAATAAATAACCAATTTTAGATTACATTTTACGCATTAATTATTACATGCATTACAAATGCAATTCATCTTGTTTTGTGGCTTAATTCCCCCATTAAAAGAAAAATATTATATGATACATGTGATTCATCTACTATTATGTGTTATAAATTTATGGATTTAGAGAAAGACTTAATTGTGGATCATGTTATAACACCTCTTTCTACTTCTTTTGTTCCTTCCTTTCTTACTAAGTCTTCTCCTCTCCCACCTATTGATCCCCATCCATGGTCACCATCTAATCCTCCATGTAAGCATCTTCCTTCCCCACTACCATGTCGAAATTAACCTAAGTCTTCCGCACCTCCCACTTGTGAGCCATTGTAATTTTCACATATTGTTAAACCACATGATCTCTTATGTACCTTACTTGATAAGTGACCAACCTGTTTACCTTCTAACCCACATCATCCCCCTCACCGGTTGCACAACCATTGTGATGACCATGTTTGTAAATTCCACCACATCAATGGCCACTGTGACAATGACGGTGATTCTCTCTATGATATAATACAATAATTAGAAGATAAAGGTGTCATTTCCTTCCACTCCTGCTCTCATGAGCATTCTCTCTCTCCTATTCTACATAAGTGAGCATCTACCATTGTTATCTTGTCTCATTCACTCCTAAGGTCATCATTCATCGACCTCCTCCAGTTTTCCTACCTATAACCACATCATCTCACCCTACATAAATTTCTATTGCATCTCATTGGATTCCTAATCATCTAGCTTCTGCACTTCCCACAATGTAGTGCCCATTTAAACAACCACTTAAGACCCAAGAAACAACCTAGGGTTAGCTAGAAAAAAATTATGGGATAATTTTTTGTTTTGTTTAGGAGTGTCCATAACCAAGTTGTATGACAACAGTTGACCCTATTAGGTTCTGGAACAAGACCAATGTGCCAAAACATATGATCCCTTCATCAACTAATAACAAGTTCACAAGGTTCCAATTTTAGGGTTAGAAGTTTAAGTCAGGTTCAGGGAGTAATTTACCCCTATGTCTTCTCTCTAGTAGGATTAGAGTTTCAACTATAATTTTCTCATACTTAACACTTCCAAAATCTCCCTAAAATATTCCCATTGGATAGGAAATTTTCTCACCTTTCTAGTGATATAAATAAGTCCTCCTAACTCCTTATATTTCTCCAGATATGGCCGAGTAGAGTTTTTAGGTCAAATTTTCCCCTAGGGGGACACGTTTCATGTAAGGGTGAAATCCCCTTTGGTGGGTTGGTGGATCGTGGGGTGGCTTTGGAATTTTTTCCCATGTGGGTACAAAATAAAAATTTCTCCCTTACCTCCGCAGGTCCTCGATGGACACATGTCGGCCTTAGAGATGTCGCCACCAAAAAGGAAGGGGGAGGGTGGAGCGGTGGAAGGATTTGGGGCATTCCACCCAAGAAAAGGAAAAAAACAAACAACGCTCCCGCGCCCATGGGTCTTCTTGGGGACATGTGGCACTCCATGATTGGCTATGGGGAGAAGAGAGAAGGAGGGGCATGGAGTGGCAGGGAGATGCAGAGAATCTCACCAAAAGAGACAAAGTGGAGAAAGAGAAACATTAGGCACGCGGGTCTGCACATCCGCAGAGGGGTTACACCAAGGTGAGGGTGAGAGTGTGGGGCCGTGGGGAAAATTTTCAAATTTTTCCAAAGACCATAACTAAAAAATAAAAAAGGGTCCGCCACCCCCACTGCCACCACCAAGGTGCCACATGGCACATTCTCATTGGCCGCGGGCCGGTGGGGCTAAAATGAAATTTTTTTCCCAAAATTTTCAAAGGGCTAAGGGCAAAAAAGGAACCACACCTCCACCGTAGCCTTAAGAGGACACGTGGCACCCTATGATTAGCTATGGGATGGTGGAGGAAAAAGTGAAAAATTTTCCAAGTCAAAATTTTCAAGAAAAACTTTTCTAAGGCAAGACGACGGGAAATTTTTGGGTTGTGGGCCCGCCAGGAAAATTTTTCCCAAATCTTCCCGCCAAGGCACAAAAACTTCAAAGTGCCATAACTTTTGCTAGGAAGTTTTTTTTTGGGAAATAGAGAAATTTTTGGAAAGCTCTCAATGCCATATTTGCACAGAAAACAACAATTTTACATTTTGATTAGTTTTTAAGGGTTAATTTTGCAAAAAGGATCTGCAATCTTGTAATTAGTGAACTGACAATTTTCAACTTCTCAATTTGTTAAATTAGATCTCCTCCTTCACTCAACATGTCAAAATACATGGAGTATTGATCTAGGGAGGGTTTAGAGTATTTTTCAAAAGGTTGATTTGTCCAATTGACTCAAGTTTGTATTTTTTTGTCAAATGACAGGAAAATGATTGTTAGAGGTATTGTATTCAAATTTACTATGGTGAAGTTGTTTTCTTAAGTTTTCTTTGTCATATTGAGTTCCTTAGTGTCTTAGCATGCTATTCCATAACATTTTTAAGTTGATTAATGAGTGCAGGTCTGAACTGTGCAATTTGTTTAGATTTACCAGTTTTAGAATTTACAATGCCAATGATCAAATTTTTAAGGGATCTATTTATCAATTCTACCATTTAAATGTAACAACTTATTTCCAATATAGTCTAATACATTCATTTGATTCTAGCAATTCATTCCCAAGTTAACATTACAAATTATATTTCAATTTTCAACTCATTTCAAGAGAATAAAACACTATCCTTTTTCCTTCATACGCATTATTCATTTCAACAGAGATTTGATTCACAACAGTAATTCAATTCCAACACAATCATGCAAGTATGAGAAGGTAGAGCATTCCTTTATTGATTTCCAACAACAACTTTACAATTTATCTCTTTTCCATTTGATTTCAAATACAAAATGCATTGCATATAACATCTTTTCGCATTTCCTTTCAAAACAGAGAGTAGAATATAACTTCTTTACATTTCACATTACAATTCAATCTTCCATTATCAATACAATTATCTTCACATTACAAATGGCTATACAATTTATCCACTCCAAAGTGGGAAGGATTACAATAACTTGTTCAAAATAAAAAAAGTCAAACTGTACATTTCTTCGATTCCAAACAATAACAGGCTCCATTTATTTTTCTCCAAGTTAACACAAAAGAGGGGGAAAGGCAATGCTCTCCACCCAACCAAAACATCCAATGAAAGGAGAATCCTTCCTTCATCACTGGCCCTTGAGTCCCAACCAAGATACAATAGAAGGTGCAATTCAACCAAGGAAACAAATAGCTTCCACACGTAGCATTATTTCACATACACATTTTCTTTTAAAACACAAAGCAATACCAAAAGAAAACAGGAGTTCACAATTGTATTTAAAAACATTTCAAATTAGAACTCAGGCTTGATCTTGCAAGCCAAAGGAGCAAGGCCTATGGGGGAAGCTACTTATGCCTCCCAATTGGGAATTAGGCATCCAAAAAATACAAACCGCCAAGTAATTTATCACACACATTTCCTTATGCCACCCCCCCCCCCCCCGAAAAAAAAATCCCTCCTTATACCCCCCACAGATTCCCTTATGCCCCCCCCATAAAGTAAGAAATGCAAGCTGTTTCTTTTCCATGGTGGATCCCAACCAAACTCCCTCCACAAAATTCTGATTCAAATGGCATTCCCTTATGCCCCCCATAAGAATTCTCCATAGCCTTCTCCTACACCTTCCCTAAGGCAGTCTACCCAACTAGCCAACAATTAAAACAAAACATGCATTTTCCACACAATACAACAAGAGAATAATAGAAATAAAATAGAGTTAAATTCCTACCTCTCCATGGTTACTTTGCTTCCAAACAAAAAGCTTTCCAAGACAATAAAATAGCTCCAAAAAGAAAGCTCCCAAGCATGCAAGGCTATCTCCAAAATTTCCTTCAAAAACCAGAGCTCCCACAAGAAAATGCACCCCCAAGGAAGAATGTAAAAAGGTTCAACAATCCAAAACAAGAAGAGAGTTTGAAATAAATAGAAGGGGGAAAGAAGAGGATGATGTGGATACATGTAGGATGCTGTAGAAATTAATCTGATCTAATACACAGATTACATGAAATAGCTACACAGACAATAATTGAAATCAACAACTCTATATTATATTTTTATTATACATTCACTATTTCATTACACTCCATTATATAGGAGATGTAAAATAACAATCCTCACAACAATATTTGTCTTTATATACAATTATACACCCATATGGTTTCAACCTCTCACCAATATAATAATAAAACAATACTAAGTGTTTTATTATTCTAACTTACTAACTTACCACATACTAACCACATTTTACATTTACTATTTACATTTACATAGTAACTGTACTTTCACTAATTTACCATAATAATTATTACACATGTAATTATTATTCACCTGTACATACAAATGGAGCACTAAGATATATTTCCTAACATTCCCCCCCTTAGTGCGAAAATGGGGAAAACCTACCTTATACTTGCACCTGCTTATGATCTCGTGACTTTCACAGGATGATCAAAAACCTCAAGGATGGTTTTGCAAATGGTTGACCATAAACCGAGAATGGTGGTTTTTCAATTGGTTTACCACAAACCACAAAGTGATGGTTTTGCAAATGGTTTACCACAAACCACAAAGTGATGGTTTTGCGAATGGATTACCAACAACTAAGAAAGGTGGTTTTGCTATTGGTTTACCACAAACCAAAAATGAAGGTTTTCAAGTGGTTTACCTACAACCACATCATGATATGCCATGTATTATTCTTAGCCCTCATCACATCTCACTGCAGGGAATAACATAGGAAATTCTGCTGAAATCTGCTGCATATATAGAAAATACCAGAAATGTAGAAAACTAGAAATGGAACATTGAGATCATGTTCCCCCCTCAATGTGAAATTTCCTTTATTCTGCAAACCACAATAGGAACACTGCAACCAAACACTCTGCCAAAAATACAAAGAAACAACAGGAACACACTGTATAAAAAAATAATCACCATAAATGATATGGCCCCGTCGTTGGTGACTGATGAGAGCTCGTTGAATGACCTCTAACCACCTGTGCCTCCTTCCTCCAAAAACTTAACTTAGTATAGAAATTCTTCAGAATTATAGTCAATTTCATCTATTATTTGTTCATCTCTAATTTCCCATTCTACAATTTTGCTTACATCTGTAGGTACTTTTTCTTTTCCATCTACTATCCTCCATAGGTTTTTATTCATTAACTGCATCTAGATTTTTACTCTCCATGTATGGAAGTTCAGCCCATTAAATTTATATAATGGTGTATCCATTTTACTGAATCTAAATATCCAAAAAAAAATTGAATGTAGATTTGAATTACCTTTGATTCTTTGATTTCTTCAAAAAAACAACAGTGATCAATGTGCTGTATAGTAAATTGCACGTTTATCCCAAAATACGAACTAGGTTTTTCTGAAATGTTTACTATAGCTTCTTGGTATAATAGATCATTACACATAATTTTTTTTGGAGAAACCCAGATCGTGACACAAAAGTTACGAGATCTTCTTTGAGACAGATTTAACCTGCTCTGGTACCAAATGTAGAAATTAATCTGATCTAATACACAGATTACATGAAATAGCTACACAGACAATAATTGAAATCAGCAACTCTATATTATATTTTTATTATACATTCACTATTTCATTACACTCCATTATATAGGAGATGTAAAATAACAATCCTTACAACAACATTTGTCTTCATGTACAACTATACACCCATATGGTTTCAACCTCTCACCAATATAATAATAAAACAATACTAATTGTTTTATTATTCTAACTTACTAACTTACCACATACTAACCACATTTTATATTTACTATTTACATTTACATAGTAAATGTACTTTCACTAATTTACCATAATAATAATTACACATGTAATTATTATTCACCCATACATACAAATGGAGCACTAAGATATATTTCCTAACAGATGCCACATCATACATCCTCACAAATCAACACAAAAAACAAGCTCCAACTCCAAGGCTCAATAAAGAGGTGGGTGAAGAATGACAAGTTACTTGCACACTCAAAAGCGGCCCACACCTCACGGGATAGCCATTAAATTATAATGTAAGAAAGTTCAATTAAAAACATGCACAAGATGAATAAAATTCATTATAAAAGTCACAAATCACATCTTCAACCATAAGTATGATTGATAACATAAATTTAGAGGCATGGGAGAGGTTTTACTTGTCCCACAAGCCTCCAAAAAAATCCGCCAAGGTCAAATTCGAATTTCCATGGAGGTGAAGTATTTCATGCTCCAAATCTGACTTACACAAGCTCTTACAAATTAATTACAACAACCAACAACTCTTATAATTACTTCACATATCCCGATCTGATCTAATTAAACTTTAAACATATGATCTCTCACATTAATCTATCACAATTAATTAATTAAAAGAAGAGAACAACTTACAAATAAAATACATATAATAATAAATAAACATTAACCATAAAAAAATACACAACCCATGGTCACATATAAAGATGATTCCCCCCATGGGAATCTGTAACAAAACAACACACAACAAGTTGCCATGGTGACCATGTTGAATTCACCTAGAATCCCATTTTGGTTGGTCTCTGATCCCCTGATGTTTTGTTGTGATATTTTTAACCTGTAAAATACAAATACCTCCTTCGGCCTCATGGCCATATCAGAACATCCAATATGATGCTAAAATCACAAAAATCAACTACACAATGAATCACAACAACATCGAAGTCACTATTACATCATTTGCAATTTTTTTAATCAACAAATATATTCGCATCATAAAATATTCATTTTCTAGATCTAATCACAGTATCCAAAAAATCACATATCCAACAACATCCATAGAATATCCATGTCCAAAAATATATCATCATCCACATTTCAGGTGTCTCTAATAATCATCATGCATCATAATCAAATCAAAATCCACAATAATTCATAACCCAATGTCTAACAGCATACTAAATCAAAATATAGTAATGTCTATAATAAGC
The DNA here is from genome assembly GCA_019776745.2 of Taxus chinensis. Lineage (NCBI taxonomy): Eukaryota > Viridiplantae > Streptophyta > Pinopsida > Cupressales > Taxaceae > Taxus > Taxus chinensis. Next base: position 93,748,398 of record CM034146.1, read on the forward strand.
TCAACAGTATCAAGGTCAAAATCTAAAAGTGTCAAAGGGAAGTGGGCACTACATCCCCCTCCCCTTAGACTCGGCTTCCTCCTGGAAGTCACTAGAAAAAATGTGGAAACTGTACTAGTAATACTGTGGCATCCTCCAAAGTGGCTGTAGTCTCGTCGTATCTGTCCCACTGCACCCATACTTGATCAATCTCTCTGCCTTGAAGGACCAGGGCCCTACGATCTATGATATAGATGGGTTCCACCATCACCTTCCCCTGATCCTGCACCTCCAATGATGTCCAATCCAACACCTGAGACAGATGTATAATATATTTCCTAAGAAATGAAACATGAAACACATCATGCACATGAGACAAGCTGGTTGGCAATGCTAGATAGTAGGCCAAAGGGCCAATACACTCCAAGATCTTAAAAAGACCAACGAATCTAGGAGCTAACTTAGAACATTTCCATAATGGATAGGGCTCTTGTGTGGCCTGACATGAAGGAACACCTTCATGCCCACATCAAAGCTATGCTCAATCCTATTCTAATCCACATACTTCTTCTTCCTATCATGTGCTTCCTACAATCTCTACCTGATCAACACTACCTATTGCTCCATGTCCTGCAAAAGAGATGGTCCAAGAGATACCTTGTCCTCTAACCTATCCTAGCTAAGAGGTGTCCTAAACCCTCTACCATAATAATCCTGAAAAGGATCCATGCCTATAGTATTTTGAAAGCTATTATTGTAGGCAAACTCCACTAAGTACAGGTACTCCTCCCACTTAGACTACTGATCCACAACATACATCCTGAGTATATCCTCTAAAATCTAATTCACCTACTCAGTCTTCCCATCTATCTCAGGGTGATATGTTGTGCTAAAGTTGATCCTCATCTCAAGAACATCCTGCATGGTAGTCTAGAAATGTGAAGTGTACAAAGGATCGAGGTCACAAATGATCTTCCGTAGAATCCTATGTAACCTGACAATCTCATCCAAATATACTCATGCCACTTCTCTGGTTGTATAAGTGGTCTTCACTAGAGAAAAGTGAGCCACTTTTTTCAATTTATCCTCCGTGACCATGATAGTGTCGTGGTGATATCTCGACATAGGTATCCCAACAATGAAATTCATGGAAATGGTGTCCCACTTTCATTCTGGTATAGGATGAGGATAAAGAAGACTTGCTAGATGCAGATTCTTGGCCTTAACCCTTTGGCACTCTAAGAACCATGACAAAAATTGAGCCACATCTCTATGAAGTCCTCTCTAGTGGTATAACTGTCTCAAGGTAGCGTGCATCTTCTTCACCCCAGGATGGACTAAATAGGGTGCATGATGTGCCTCTACCAAGATGTCCTACCTCAAGCCTCCATCTCTGGGAACATATGTCTAGCCTCTGTGCCTGAGAAGACCATCTCCCTCTAAGGAAAGACCATCAAACTTTCCCTCAAGGGGTCTCTATGACTCAAACTTTGCTTGTACTGCAATGTAGAAGCTGTCAAGAGGAAACTGCTGAAGAATCCTTCTCCTCAAATCTGTGCTCACTGTAGTGGGCATAGCCACATGTCTCCGTCTACTAAGAGCATATGTTACCACATTCTCCTTCCCCTTCACATGCTTGATCTCCATGTCATGCTCACAAAGAAACTCCATCCAATGCCGTTGACGAGCATTGAGATTGGGCTGTGTGGAGAGGTGGCGAAGACTCAAATGATCTATCTTGAGTATGAATCTTCATTCAAGAAGAAAGTTTCTCCATCTAACCAATTCATGCACAACTACCGCAAGCTCAAGATCATGGGTTGGATAATTAAGCTAGTGATCTTTGAGTTTGTGAGACTCAAATGCTACTACTTTGTCACCCTGCATCAACACACCTCCAAGTCCTACTAATGAAGCATTTGTGAAAACAAAGAACTCACCATGTGGATCTGACACTGCAAGAATATGTACTAAAGCGAGACACTCCTTAAGTGTCCTGAAGGCCTACTCACATCTGTTTGACCAAAAAAACTTATTCTTGTTCCTCTGAAGGGAAGTGAGAGGGTGCACAATTTGAGAGAAGTCCTAAACAAATCTCCGGTAGTATCCTGCTAATCCCATGAAGCTGCACACCTTGGTCATTGTAGTGGGTGTTGGCCAATCCATAATGGCTCTAATCTTGGAAGGATCGACCACGATACCTTCCCCAGAAATGATATGCCCCAAATAATGCACCTTTGTCTAAAATAAAGTACACTTCTCCAAGTTCCCGTAAAGTTGTTGCTCACGAAGACACTGAAGAACATGATGAAGGTTCCCCTCGTGCTCCTCATGTGTACATGATTATATCAAAATTTCATCAAGAAAGATGAGCACAAAGTGATCTAAAAAGGTCCTGAATACCCCATTCATCAAACTCATGAACACTGCGGGGGCATTCGTTAAACCAAAAGGCACTATTGTGAACTCATAGTGCCTATATCTCATGTAGAAGGTGGTCTTATGAATGTCTGCCTCCGAAATCCTCAACTGATGGTACCCTGACTTGAGATCAATCTTAGAGAGAACTGTGGCTCCCTTTATCTGATCAAATAAGTCATCAATGCGAGCAAGAGGATAACGATTCTTGATCGTTACCTTGTTTAACTGATGGTAATCAATACACAACCGTAAGGATCCATCCTTATTTTTCACAAAGACCACTAGTGCACCCCAAGGGGATACACTAGGATAGATAAGGCCCTTCTCGAAAAGGCCCTCAAGCTACAACTTGAGCTCACAGAGCTCTAGGTGGTCATCTAATAAGGTGCTCATGAGATAAGCTCTGCTCCAGGAACTAGGTCTATCTGAAAATCAATCTCATGTGGGGGTGATAACCCCCGTAGCTCCCCTATAAAGACATCATAAAACTCTCTCAAAATGGGATGATCATCTAACGATGGTCAACTAGAGCCATCTTCTAATCTGTCACTAACCATAACAACATACATCTGACAACCCCATCGCACACACTGCTTGAGCTACATAGCTGAGATGGTGTAAATAGAAACGGGTCTCCTAACCCTCGAGATCATCGAATCAACTCCTAAATCATTTACACAAGCTATAGTCTTGTGATAAAAATCCATCATGGCCCTATGTGTAGATAACCAATCCATACCCAAAATGACTCCATATAAGCCCAAAAGAAGAATACAAAGATTTGAGGTAGTGATGAAAGGTCCCAAATCCACTACACACTCCTTAACTAAGGAGTATATAGAGATCTTAGCTCCTGAAGCCATCTCAACATCCTAATTAAGACCTTGCCTAACTGCCTCTAGCCTGCATTGCTCTACTAAAGATGGTGAAATGAAAGAATCAGAAGAACTAGAATCAAAATAAACAAAGATAGGAATACCACCAATGCTACTTGTGGTTTCAATGACTGTGGTTTGATGCTCTACTTGACAATTCTCAACCACTACACAAATCCTATGGCTGCATCCCATATCACCTACAATCAGCTCTGACATCTGTGCCTTACCCTTTTTGTTAGGGTTATGTGGGAAATCTCTCCAAAATTGTCCAATAACTCCACAACAAAAACATCCTTTTGATCCTCCCCAATGAGTAGCACCTCCAATAGGTGTCCTAGAAGCCTATGGTGTGGATCTTGATGATCCAATTGTGGTCTATTATGGCCTCTACTGGCGATCTCCTGCTGACTAAGCTCTGGGTCCACCTTATGTCCTAATGGGACCCTTAGGAGGAGGCCCCATACTTTGACCTCTCTGTGCATCAACTCTCTGTAGAGGTCTATGAGATGGGCGAGATTACTGCTACTGCTACTGTGGCCTAAAGGATGACTGTGATGTACCCTGTTTACCAAAAGGAAGAGGTACTGAACCCCTCAATCTACCATTCTACATTTGTTTTATGTGGGTTCAGACTAAGTCTCTAGCCTGCTGGATCTTACCCCAAGTCTCCTCTATAATATAGGCCTTCTCAACGGCCTTAGCTAATGTCTACGGATAGTGGATCCGCACTACACCTCTGATATTCAACTTTAGACCCCAGATGAACCTGTGAATCCACACCTGCTCATCTTGCATATATTCTACATACTTGAGTAGATATAGAAATATACTCTCATACTCTACTACTTAAATAGAAGCCTGTCGGAGGTCATGGAACTCATTAATCCTCTGCTGGATGAACCTTCGTGATAAATACCTGCTCCTGAACCTCTCCTTGAATAGATCCTAGGTCACTATCTTTGAATCTACATGGAGCTTCTGCTCCTCTATCCTCCACCACACTCCTGCTCCATCCCTTAGTAGATGGATCGTAACACGAGCTTTCGTGTTGCTAGAACAAGGAAAAAGCTTAAAGAAACCACTCAAGCTCACTACCCATGCCTCTTCCTAAAATCCACATGTATCACTTGAGTAATGTGAGGGCCAAAGCTTCAGGATCTTCTTGATGTGATCCGCTGCTATGGTTTGTCGGCCTCTAGGTCTCTCATCATGCTCATCCCTAAGCCTAGGGCTCTGAGACCTCTCTCTTTGCTCTGGAACTCTGTCACCCTACCTCCTAGGTGGTTACACTACTCAGGCTGATTCCGCATGGGATTTCTCTCTTCTATGCTTCTCACTAATTCGAGGAGATACTTGAGCCTCGATAGAAGGGGCTCTATCGTGACTAGCTACATGTCCTCCTCCTAATCCTATGTGACGAGCGACATTAAAATCCTAAAGGGTTTGTACAATCTAAGGTAGAATGGCTGCCACACCCTGATCCGATGGTGGTGGTGATGGTGGTGAGTCTGAGTCTCTATGAAGGTTCCTCTCACTCCGTCTAAGCATCCTACACAGACCAAAGCGAGAGTTAATTCATTTTGCTACATTTATACAACTTCCATGTTTACTAAACATACATATTATTGCTAAGTTTTTTCTAGATTTACAAGTGTACTACGTTTAAGTTTTCATGTCTCAAGTTTTCTAGTGTGCCCAATGGTCCAAGCCTTTAAACCACTGCTCTAATACCAAACTATAGTGTCCATTTAAAAAACCACTTGAGACCCAAGAAATAACCTAGGGTTAGCTAGAAAAAAATTATGGGATAATTTTTTTTATTTAAAGTGTCTACAATCAGGCTGCAAGACATTAGTTTTAACTAATAGGTTCCGGAACAAGACCAATGTGCCACAACATATGTTTCCTTCATTAACTAATAACTAGTTCACAAGGTTCCAATTTTAGGGTTACATGTTGTAGTTAGGTTCATGGAGTAATTTAGACCCATGCCTACTCTCTAGCAGCCTCAGAGTTTCAATTAAATTTTTCTCACACTTAATGCTTCCAAAATTTCTCTAAACCATTCCCAATGGATAAAAAAATTTCTCACCGTTCTGGTGAAATAAAGAAGTCCTCTTAACTCCTTATATTTCTCAAGATATGACCGGGTGGAGTTTTTAGGTCAAATTTTCCCCAAGGGGACATGTGTAAAAAAGAGGGGAAAGCACCTCCAACGGGTTGGTGGGTCGCGGGGCGGCTTGGGGAATTTTTCCCATCACACAGGCACAAATGAAAATTTTCTTCCACACCTTCGTGGGTCCCTGGTGGACACGTGTTGAGTCCTAGCACAAAGCGGGAGAGGGGGAGGCAATTGGCGGAGCGGCGGAAGGATTTGGGCCATTTCGTCCAAACAAAGGAAAAAAACCAAATAGCGCTCCCGCACTCACGGGTCTGCTTGGGGACATGTGGTGCTCCATGGTTGGCTATGGTGAGAAGAGAGAAGGAGGGGCATAGAGCGGTGGGGAGATGTGGATAATTTTTCCAAAAGGGACAAAGGGGAGAAAGGGAAACATTAGGCGCACGGGTTCACGTGTTTGCAGAGGGGTCGCACCAAGGTGAGGGCGGGAGTGCGGGGCCGTGGGGAAATTTTTCAAAATTTTCCAAAGACCAAAACTTAAAAAGAAAAAAGGGTTCACCACCCCCACTGCCACCCCCCAAGGTGCCATGTGGCACGTTCTCATTGGCCGCGGGCCAGCGGGGCTAAAATGAAAATTTTTCCCCAAATTTTTCAAAGGGTTAAGGGCAAAAAGGGAACCACGCCTCCGTCGTAGCCCCAAGAGGACATGTGGCACCCTTTGATTGGTTGTGGGCCTATGGAGGAAAAAGTGAAAAATTTCCCCAAGTCAAAATTTTCAAAAAAAAAAATTCTAAGGCAAGACGACAGGAAGTTTTTGGGTTGCGGGCCCTCTAAGGAAAATTTTCCCAAATTTTCCCGCCAAGGCAGAAAAACTTCAAAGTGCTATAACTTTTGCTAGGAAGCTCACTTTTGGGAAAACGAGGACCTTTTGGAAATTTCTCGATGCCCTATTTACACAAGAAGCATAAATTTTACTTTTTGATAAGTTTTAAAGGGTCAATTTTTACAAAAATGATCTACAGGCTTTTAATTGGCAAACTGGCAATTTTCAAATTTTCAATTTGATTAAATTTGGTTTCCTCCTTTACTCAACATGTCAAACAAACATGGAGTATTGATCTAGGGATGGTTTAGAGTGTTTTCAGAAGGTTGATTTGTCCAATTGACTCAATTTTGTATTTTTCTGTCAAATGACAGGAAAATGACTGTTAGAGGGATTGTATTCGAATTTGCTATAGTGAAGTTGTTTTCTTAAGTTTTCTTTGTCAAATTGAATTCCTTAGTGTCTTAGCATGCTATTATATAACATTTTTAAGTTGATTATTAAGTTCAATTCTCAACTATGCATATTTTTTAGATTTACCAGTTTTAGAATTTACAATGCCAATGATCAAATTTTTAAGGGATCTATTTATCAATTCTATCGTTTCAATGTAACAACTTATTTCCAATATAGTCTAATACGTTCAGTTGATTCTATCAATTCATTCCCACATTAACATTACAAATTAGATTTCAATTTTCAACTCATTTCAAGAGAATAAAACACTGTCCTTTTTCCTTCATACACATTATTCATTTCAACAGAGATTTGATTCATAACAGTAATTCAATTCCAACACAATCATGCAAGTATGAGAAGGTAGAGCATTCCTTTATTTATTTCCAACAACAACTTTATAATTTATCTCTTTTCCATTTTATTTCAAATACAAAATGCACTGCATATAACATCTTTTCACATTTCCTTTCAAAACAGAGAGTAGAATATAACTTCTTTACATTTCTCATTACAATTCAATCTTCCATTATCAATACAATTATCTTCACATTACAAATGGCTATACAATTCATCCACTCCAAAGTAGGAAGGATTACAATAACTTGTTCAAAAGAAAGGATTTTCAAACTATACATTTCTTGGCTTCAAAACAACAACATGCTCCATTTCTTTTTCTCCAAGTTATCACAACAAAGAGGGGGAAAGGCAATGTTATCCACCCAACCAAAACATCCAATGAAAGGAGAATCCTTCCTTCATCATTTGCACCCGAGCCCCAACCAAGATATAATAGAAGGTGCAATTCAACCATGGAAACAACTAGCTTCCACACATAACATTCTTTCACATACACATTTCCTTTTAAAACACAATGCAACACCAAAAGCAAACAGCAGTTCACAACTACATTTAAAAACATTTCAAAGAAGAACTCAGGCTTGATCTTGCAAGCCAAAGGAGCAAGGCCTATGGGGAAGCTACTTATGCCTCCCAATTGGGAATTGGGCATCCACCAAATACAAACCGCCAAGTAATTCATCACACACATTTCCTTATGCCCCCCACAGAATCCCTCCTTATGCCCACCGTAAATTCCTTTATGCGCACCCCCCCCCCACAAAGTAAGAAATACAAGCTATTTCTTTTCCATGGTGGATCCTAACCCCAAACTCCCTCCACAAAATTCTGATGCCAATGGCATTCCCTTATGCCCCCCCATAAGAATTCCTCATAGCCTTCTCTTACACCTTCCCTAAGGAAATATACCAAACTAGCCAACAAATAAAATAAAACATGCATTTTCCACACAACACAGCAAGAGAATAACAAAAATAAAAGAGAGTTAAATTCCTACCTCTCCATGGTTTCTTTGCTTGCAAACAGTAAGCTTTCCAAGACAATAACACAGCTCCAAACAACAAGCTCCCAAGCATGCAAGGCTATCTCCAAAACTTCCTTCAAAAACTAGAGCTCCCACAAGAAAATGGGCCCCCAAGGAAGAATGCAAAAAGGTTCAACAACCCAAAACAAGAAGAGAGTTTGAAATAAATAGAAGAGGGAAAGAAGAGGATGATGTGGATCCATGTAGGATGCCACATCATACATCCTCACAAATCAACACAAAAGACAAGCTCCAACTCCAAGGCTCAATAAAGAGGTGGGTGAAGAATAACAATTTACTTGCACACTCAAAAGCAGCCCACACCTCAAGGGACAACCATTAAATCAAAATGTAAGAAAGTGCAATTAAAAACATGCACAAGATTAATAAAATTCATTATAAAAGTCACTAATCACATCCTCAACCATAAGTATGGTTGGTAACATAAATTTTGAGGCATGGGACAAGTTTTAGTTGTCCCATAAGCCTCCAAAAATAGCCCCCAAGGTCAAATTTGAATTTCCATGGAGGTGGAGTATTTCATACTCCAAATATGACTTACACAAGCTCTTACAAATTAATTACAACAACCAACAACTCTTATAATTACTTTCCATATCCCAATTTGATTTAGTTAAACTTTAAACATATGATCTCTCACATTAATCTATCAAAATTAATTAATTAAATAAGAGAACACCTTACAAATAAAATACATACAACAATAAATAAACATTAACCATAAAAATGAAATACACAACCCATGGTCACATATAAAGATGATCCCCCCATGGGAATATCTAACAAAACAACACACAACACACTAAAACAAGTTGTCATGGTGACCATGTTGAATTCACCTAGAATTTCATTTTGGTCGGTCTCCGATCCCCCGATGTTTTTTTGTGATATTTTTAACCTACAAAATACAAATACCTCCTTCGGCCTCATGGCCATATCAGAACATCCAATATGATACAAAAATCACAAAAAATCAACTACACAATGAATCACAACAACATCGAAGTCACTATTACATCATTTGCATTTTTAATCACCAAATATATTCGCATCATAAAATATTCATTTTCCAGATCTAATGACAATATCCAAAAAATCACATATCCAATAACATCCATAAAATATCCATGTCCAATAATATATCATCATCCACATGTCAGGTGTCTCTAATAATCATCATGCATCATAATCAAATCAAAATCCACAATAATCCATAATTCAATGTCTAGGAGCATACTAAATCAAAATATAGTAATGTCTATAATAAGCTCAACAGTATCAAGATCAGTATCTAAAAGTGTCAAAGGGAAGTGGGCACTACACACCATCACACCTCCCATTATTGGCGTCATTTCCTTTGATATTCAATTTGTCACATATACGCACATTGTTGTTGTTCCACAGGATCCTACCATGCATCATAAGCATCTTCACCTCTAGTAGTTGATATGAATTTCCATCTCATTGCTCGATGATGCACTCGTGTTTCTACGGTTCATACATGAATGTCAAGGGAATTGTTGATAAAATGAGCCTCATTCTCACAATGGGGGGAAATATCTCTTCTTCCCCCCTTCATCCTAATCACACATGATTATGAACATTATTTTACATCTCCTCATTATAAAATTATCAATGCATTATTAGTTTATTCTTTTATCTTATCTAAATCACATTCTCATTTCTACTTACCTACCACATTGCATCACATGCATCTATCTCTATGTACAATATGCTATACTATTCACTCTTCTTCAAATGCAATTATTGTTCAATCCATTACTTAACACTTCTTTCCACATCGTAAAAAATTTCAATAATCAACAATATATATTAAATCAACCATTCCAATGCATATAGAATCTAACTAACTAAATAATCACTACCAATTACAAATAATAGTCATCAAATCATATAAAATTCACATAAACAACCAATATGACATAAACACGCATATATATATATATATATATATGCGTGTTTATGTCATATTGGTTGTTTATGTGAATTATATATATATATATATATATATATATATATATATATATATATATATATATATATATATATACCTCGTCAATATCATAATTACCAAATACAATCCCTGGGGGAAAGCCTCCATGCATCGATACATAATATATCATCCTTGTTATCACTATATATGATCGTGGGAGCTATAAAAATCGAAGCTTCACCACTAACACTATGTAGACAATAAATCATGCACTTTAGACAATATTTAGTCGTGGTCCCATATTACTATTTCGAAGGTTTTTGAGAAAAGAAAGTACTAATTGACCCCCGTCTTTTGGTGATCTTTCTTTATTTTATTTCAACATTCTCAACCTCTCTTGTGCATATGACCAGTTAGTATTCATCATTTTCCATTATTTTATCTTTTGACTGGGGTGCACTTGTGTGCCCTAGTCCCACCATGGATGCCTTATCCTTTTTTAACTTTCCCACCTCTTTTTAGGCTCTTTCTAGCCGTTTCAGGTTCTTATCTTTTTGGTGGTTGGCCATTTCAGGGTTAACTATGAAATTAGATCAAGAGAACCCTATAAATATAAAGCTATGTGAAAATAATGAGGGAAAAATCACCAAGCACTAGTCACTACTATCATCCATCTAGAGTTACATCCATTTGGAGATCATTTGCATTTATTAGCTCCATCACAAGGATATGGGTGGTTCATCTGCATCATAAAAACATAGGGGAGGGATTTTATTCTATGTCATGCACCATTCTATTAAATTCTATATCTAATTATTTCTATCTACTTTACAAAGTATGGCTGGAATAAGAGAACCTAGGGTACATGATGCACACACACACACCAAAACTACATTTGGATCCAAAATGTAGTGCAATGCTTAATTAGTAAGTATATTTTTGTGGAAAACGAGGTCATTCTCACCAATTCATATGCATTTTTTAGGGTTTTAATACTTCTTTTGTCCTCTTTAGGTATTCTACTCATCTTGGATTATGTGTAGTGCATTAAATCTGATGCGACACACATGGAGGGTTTCAGACCAGCTACCGGACCTGTGAAACCCAGTTTCAGGTCTTTTGCATAGATTAGGGGACCCATTCTATAGACCAAAGCACCCACAGGCACTCTAATATAAAGAGTCAATCCAAATCCATCCTTTTTGGGACCTCTGCATATTTGTTCCTGCCTCTTGATTATTCTATTCTCTTTGTGACACAGTTCAGGCCTGCCTCTAAATCAGATGATTCACTTCCTTACTCTTTTGGCATTTTAGGGTTTAAGATTTGTATTTTCATAGTTACTTGGGTTATTTACATATTTATTTACTACATTTACATGTTGTTATAGATTAGATTAACCATCCAAATATTCCTAATTTTAGTTAATAATTTTGGTAAACCCAATTTGATTGTTCATGCTTCTAGGTTCTTCATTCATTACTTGTCATCCTAGGGTTTGTTCATCATGAGTATATCAATCAATGATTAGTTGCTTGTAAATCCTGATTTACTACATAGAGTCCAACATTTTATTGTTACTACTTACATTCATGTTGACATGCATCAAGACTCATTTTATCAAACATTTGTCAATGCATCCTCTTCACACATAGTATTCAATTCTAACCTTCTAACTGATGTTCACACTTTTTATAATGACCTACCTTTGCATATCATATGTTAGATTCATAATGTCATTTTTAATCACACTTTGATTGGTCATGCATTTGGACTTAACTTGTGTCCTATGTAATTCCTTGAAGTTTTAGGTCTTTCTGCTCATGACGTTAGTCTATCTAGTATTTCACTATATACTTATGATGGTTCTATCTTTTCATGTCTCAGTCACGTTACTTTACCAATGAATTTTGGTAAAAATACTATCCACACTGTATTTTTCATTTTTGATTTCCCAGTCTCCTATAATTGTCTACTTAGTAGGACATGGCTTCATGGCATGCAAGTTGTCACCTCTACTGTAAATAATTGTGTCAAATTCTTACATGAAATAATTGAGTACACCATTTTTTATGACTATGATCCATTCCAATATTGCAACTAGGCTCCTAACACTGGTCTTCCTATTCCACACATAGATCTCACAGATGATTCCCAACCTAGTGAAGAACCACCTCACTTACCATTACTTAATGGTACCAATTGTGTGATAGATGCAATTTATTCTATGCCACCTACTAGTACTACTACCATGATTCCTTATTAGGGGCGTGTCCTTTCTATGGACGTCACTCTATCACCTAAACCTTCACATATACCACCTACATTAGTATGCTCACCATTCACTTGCACACTCTTCATGAATGATTCATACTGGGAGCATATTCCATTTGATCCTACTTGTGACGACACTATTTACACACATGAGGGTCTGGCTCGACTATGTTTTATTTTTGAGGACCTCTATCTTACACCACATGCTCCTAATATTTCTTATGGCTTCATTCACATTAATACTGCTTATGCCTTGCATGTCTTTCATCTTATGGTTTATCTATCATTCACTCCTCACTCTTCTCCACTCACATTAGGGAATTTATGGATTTTATTAGATTGGTTGTATTCTAGATCTTGACCGTATATAAATTTCATTCCCTATGCCTTTTGGATGTGTTTTCATCTGCAATATCTCTTTCCTAGGACACACACAAAATCACACTCATTGGTATGTAAACAATTTTCCACTTCCTCCATTCACCTATGAGGAGTATGCTATGGGAATGTATAACTTACACCTCAATTTCTCATTATGTGATCAACCAAATACTATGTCTTATCAAGTCACAAATGCTTATCCATTTGACTATGATCCTCAAAATAATGATCTTTTAGATGAAATTACATGATAACCTCTTTCATCAATCACACTTTGGGGGGCATAGTATTCACATCCCCCTCTCATCATCATATCATCATAGACACATGTCTCATCTTTTCAATATAATTCATTCACATTATTACATAGTATTACATCACACTCTTAGCATTTTCGCATTCCTTATCTTGGCAATGTTATCCATAATCGCATACATTGAATGACACACCTTTCTCCTTCAATATAATTGATTACTTCATTTCATTCTCACACACTTGGGGGGAATCACATTAAATACCCCCCACCCAGTCATCTTAGTATATATCATCTTTGCATTCTCAATCTCTTAGCATAGGCATACTCATCACATAGTTAACGTCATCATTAGCTGATGACAAACTCTTGTTCTTTGGTTCACACTTGAATGTTGAAGAATTACTACACATGAAACCCACACACCACACTATAAACACCACTATATTATATTTCATCATAAATCTTGCGTCATACATACTAAATTTAGTCTACATCTGTGAATCTATACATTATACACATTTTACATATCATCTACATGTCTAACGTTATATACTACTCTTACTACATCGCACGCATCTTATGCTTGTCTGTCTATGTCGTACATTAAATACATAATACATTACATAGTCCACTCATAACAAGGTCATATTTCATCATTACATATACTATATTGTCTTTTACGTGCTGCACTCACTACCCTATGACACACTTCAATTCCTCGGTCCATACTCGACTTCTAAGGGTTTACAAACAAAATGGAACTTACAATCATTACACATTTATCATTCAATCTTTCATCATGTGAAATTTCCAGGATAGTGACACACACTATATGCTAAATCATCACTCACTCTATGTATCTTGTAGTGGTATACACTTTAGGCTACATCACCACCTCTTACATTCATTTTGTCATGATATATAAGGTTCACGCATGTCTCTTCTATATGTCACACATCACTACTACGCAAACCCTTTCACCACAATGTGCTAGACACAATACACACTATTCAACCACTTCCTAATGATGCACTCTTCTTTACAGTTCATTCTTTACTGTTGAGGGGGAAAACCTAATGAACCTCATTACATACAGTTCCATTCACTTGTGGGGCACACAAATCTCATCATTAAATTTTGCATTACATTCCATACATCCAAAACATACTACATCTTATGGTTTCTTTTACTCTTTCTTAGTTTTTCTTATTCATGGTCACTTTATTACACATGCTAGTTATATTACATGTATGTCATTTATCTATATCATCCACACATGTGCGCTTGCCTCTTGTTCTAGTTATGATCGTAGATATAGGTCTCTTAAATGTAACATGGATGCTCACCTTCTACCCTTCCTACACTGGTCATTGGGGACATCCGCATTCGTCTCTCATAAGTGCTATTGTTTAACTTTGTACTTAGCACTTTACATTACTTGGTTATACATGTTTTTGACATACTAATTATCTTTCTAACATGCTAACGAATGCTTCGTGTGTAACATTTTTTATGCAAGGATATTTTCTTCCATACTTGTTTGTTATATTATCTGCTATTATTTTCTCTTGTTTGCGGTCCTTTCCCTATGTTTGGTGTGCAAACTTGTTTGTTTGTATGTGGCCATGATGGTATTACATGTCTTGTGACATAATGAGTGATGTCCCATGTTTGTAACCTAGTTTTTGTCACTTATCTTTGTCTTCTTATGTGTCTACTAGATTTCTTAATAGTTTTTACATTGTTTGCGTAGCTTACACACTATTTTCTGCATGTATGATTTTTCATACTAACACTTGTCTTTGGCTAGCCTTCTTGTTTTTGCACGCCTTGGTTTCTACCAAACACATCCCCTCACCGCTATAGGGTAGAGTTTCAGAGTACATGTGGTTAGTCCTCTTTTAGGGCCACATTCTACTATTAGTGATGTCACATGCTCCCCCAAAGAGGGGGGAATCATTTGGGTTTTCTACATACTACATAGAGATTCTACACTGGTTCCATTCAATTATATACGAGTGGGTTCAAACCAGTCTTTAAACCCCATACACAGTGGATTTAATAGGACATGGTTGTCCTTAAAATTAATGGGATTAGTTAAATGTTGGAGGATACAGTGGAATTCCCCCAATACTTCTTCTACTTTCATCGTTGGATCACCCAAAAAACCAGGATGTATAGGGATCTCTTCACACACATTCAAGGAAGCAGTTATAAGAAGGGGAATAATGTATTTTTCTCCCTACACTTCTTCAACCAGGGTGGCATGATATCACCCAAGAAAATTACAGTACGGGATATCCTTCTACACCCTCTTTCTTGACATGGATCAGGTGCACATGTTCCACTTACACTTTTAATTTGCGTATTTTACATTTACATGATTTTACATACATTAGTCTTTTACATTGCATTTTTACACATACATACATACATATTTGACTACTTGATTGTTTTCTCCTTGCAGGTCCAACTATATGAGAAAAAATAGTCAAATGGGGGCAACAATAACAACAACGTCAACAACAACACTTTTCATCAGCAAACACCATACTAACCATGTAAGTGCATCACGCACATCAACAACTATACACGTGTTTCTACCATAGGTTCACTCTCATCAAATTTTAATGCATTTTTCATCTTTAGTTTTCACGCTTCATCGTATTTTGTTACTCTACACTTTATCTAGTTCTTCGATATGCCTTCTTCATCACTCTACATCGACATCAAGTACACATCTCTATCTACTTTATGTTACCGAGATTTCCTCTCACCAACATAAATTATGGGAACATGTAGACATTAAATCATGCACTTTAGACAATATTTAGTCCCAACCTCATACTACTATTTAGAAGGTTTTTGAGAGAAGAAAGTACTAATTGATCCCCTTCTTTTAGTTACCTTGATTTATTTTATTTCGTCATTCCTGAACTCCACTGTGCATATGCACAGTCAATATTTTTCATTTTCCATCATTTTAGCTTTTGAATGGGGTGCCCTAGTCCTACCTAGGGCACCCTTATCCTTTTTTAACTTTCCTGTCACTTTTTGGGTTCTTTCTATCCATTTCAGGTTCTTATCTTTTTGGTGGTTGGCCATTTTGGGGTTAATTAGGAAATTAGATCAAGAGAACCATATCAATGTAAAGCTATGAGAAGATAATGAGGGAACAAACACCAAGAACTAGTCACTTCTATCATCCATCTAGAGTTGCATCCATTTAGAGATCATTTGCATCCATTAGATCCATCACAAGGACAAGGCTAGTTCATTTGCATCACACAAGCATAGGGGGGGGATTCTATTTTATTTCATGCACCATTATATTAAACTCTACATCTAGTTATTGCTCGTTACTTCACAATGTGTGACTAGAACAAGAACACCCAGGGTACAACTCTCAGTTAGTAAGCCCACTATTGTGGTAGCTAAGGTCAGACTGACCCAATCATATGCATTATTTATTTATGGTAATGATAATTCTTAGGGTCTTTTGTAGGTCATCTACTCATCTTGGATTATCAACGACATCTGGCGTAGTGTAGCGAATTTAATGTGACGCACAACAAGCGTTTTAGAGAACCTACCGGACCTGTGAAACCTAGTTCTGGGTCTTTTTCATAGACCAGGGTGACCATTATACAAACCAGAGTGCACATGCACCCCAGTCAAGAGATTCAGTCCAAATCCATCCTTTTTGGGACCTTTACACAGACGTTCCCGCATCCATATTATTTTGTTCACTTTACGACGTAGGTTATGCCTGCCTCCGAAAAAACCGAGTCACTTCCTCAATCTTCTGGAATATTAGGGTTTAGCATTTCTATTTTCATATTTATTTACTGCATTTATTTATTATATTTACATATTGTTCTAGATTATATTAATTATCCACATATTCCTAATTTTTTTTAATCACTCTACTATGTTGTTCTTGACTTTTATATCTCTCAAGTTGGCTCTGTAATATGAATAAATTTTTTGTATGCTCTGCATATAAGCCCTACAGCTTCACATATCATGAAAATACATCCTGACCTAGGCCTCCTCCTCCTACATCCTATCTTGCTCACTCTATCATTGTAAAAGAATCATCACACTCACTCAACAAAATTATACACATGGTTGTCGTCATAGCCACCAAATCAAACAAATTGTCATGCTCACCCACAACCACATTTGTCCACTTTAGCATCCATCCTCCCATGAGAACATCTGGGGGAAATTACGTGCATATGGAGGTATATATAATCAACATCCAACAGGAATTTACTGCTATCACACAATATTAGCTACTACATATCTGCATATCCATAAACTATATCAATAAATAAAAAATAAAAAAATAAAAATGAATGATACTTATGTTCCTCTCATGCCGATGTTATATCATCTACCTCAGGGGTAGGTGTCTTGTACTAAACTCCAATTATAGGCTCACCTTACACATACATAACTATTGTAAATAACAACTCCCATTGGTGTGTCTCCTACCACTAACTATACACCTCAATGTATCCCATGTCATCTACCTGTATAGGCCCCAATGGAAACTAAATCATGCACTTTAGGTGTACTTCTAGTTCATGATCACATACATATTTTCATATGACTCTTAAGTGATAAAAGTATTAATTGATCACTGTATTTGGCCTTTTTACTTTCTTTTTGGTTTTCATTTTAGTCTTACACACCCCATTGACTAGCCTTACCTTCGTTACTTTAGATTTTTTGAGTCTAGACACTAGCGCTAAGCCATGACGTAATTTTATAGGTGCCCTCATCCCCTTTGGGCATCCATAACCCCTTTATATCTTACTCGTATCATTTGGGTCCTTTCTATCTTTCAGTCTTCTTATTTTCTTGGTGGTCATCCTTTTAGTTATTAATTACAAAATTCAAACATGGGAATCATATAAACACAAAGCTATGTGATCATAATAAAGGACCAAGATCTAAGCATCTACTACTATCACCGAAGGTTACATCCAAAGGCATTACAAGATAATTAAAACATCCATTCAAGGGTCAAGGGACTACATTCTTCTGCATACACTTCATCGAGGGGACGTTCATTTTTCCATGCTCACATATATTTACATCTAGCTATATCTCATTATTCAAGTGCATTTGGCACAAGATCCATGTAGGGCATGATTTTACACACACACACATGTAGAACTACATGGAGTCTAAAATGTAGTGTAGCACCCAGATAGTAAGTTCACTCAATTGGGTGACTATTGGGGTCAGTCTGACTCCCCATTTGCATCTTTTTCTTTTTTGGATTTGATGTATTTTGTGGTTTTGTAGGTGCTCTTTCTCTTTGTAGGTTTCAAATGAACTCGGTGATTAACCAACGACATATAGGTTACTAATGATGACATCTAGTGAACATCTTGTGACCCTATAAAAATCATTTTCCAAGGTTCTGAGAAATCACAGGTGCCTACAGAAGGTCCCTAGTGCCTAGGTTCCCCTGACCCAGTCCAGGCGCACCTTGTCCCAACATTTCTAATGCCCACACAATTTTTGGGGCTCATTTGTGACAGTATATCCTCATGTTCCTACAATTTTTTAGTCTAGCATAGTCTAGGATTAATTCCAAAATCGGTTAAGTAATTTATCTCTTCTCTTACATTTAAGGTTTCATATTTAATTGTATATTACTTAGGTCAAATATGTACTTTATTGCTGTAGAATTTCATTATGACTTTGCAATTAAAATTTAACATTAAATTTTATTATTTTTAAATCAGCCTTATGGTCATATCTACCTCATCTGGACTTGTGAGCACTAGCTCTACTCCTGTAGGGCTTGGCCTTGACCCTGGTTTCCTCCTGGCCCTCTTATACAAACACCATATATGACTCTGGGGGCACATCCTGGGCCATCCCAAACTATAAAAACATTTTCTCACCCTAGAACAACTTAGATACCATATAGAAATGGTTCTCTAACCACATGGTGCATTGTATACACCACAACTCAACACTATCCTCCACCCATCTTCCATAGTTTCTATATTGTCACCATATAATGGCCTCAAATCCCATCTGATCTATCAATCACCTATATGTGGTTGTATCCATCCTCATACTCTAGGTACCCACCCACCTCACCGTAAATATCTATAGCAAAGCAGAATTGTCTCGTGGCCCACTAACTGGCATCAATATAGCTATATGCTCATATGCCCACATATACAATAAATTAGTATCTCTTAATCCACCTCTGTTATCCTCTTGAGGAAATTTTTATAGGTCCCTATATAAATGGGCCACCACACACCGTGCCCATGTATATCTAGTACAGTGATCCTTTATACTACAAAAATATCATGCATCCTATAAAAAATCCCAACTCCTCCGCCCTCCATGGCTACCAACAAAGCTAATAACATTGTAATAAATTTCTGCAATTGTAAATCCCCAGATACCACAATCACATCCAAGACAATATATGTCTCGGCCTGTACTCAAGACCCTAGAAACTATCATCATGTTTCCCTCGTATGACTATGTGCATTTAATATGAACATGATCTATACTCTATCTCCAACAATAGGTAGCCATGGTATCATATATACATCCTCCAATGTCTCCATCATGTCACTTGTCGGTAACTAGAATGTACAAGTATCGTGCACCATCTCTCACTTAATGAAGTCAATAAAGGCATATTATGGGGTATATCCCCCAATATCATAATGTGTCATAGTCCAGCATGGTCCAATATCTCCTACTTATCATCTATCGACCCCAAACCAAGTAACTTACTCAGGTGAAGGCCTGCCTGAAACTCCTTGGAGTGTATATCTCTCTATATAGCAAGAAAAGAAAAAAACCACTTTATTAGCACCCAATACATACTTCAAAAAGCCTCAAAATAATTAAAATACATGCATTTCACAAAACAGTGCCAAAACCATGCCCCTTTACACTAGCACCCAGAAGCAGGTCACTAGCACCATGAACTGGGTGTTAGTGTCCCAACAGACAGAAACACCCTATCCATGTTCATCTTGGTTAGAAACACCTAATTATAAAAAAAAAATTAATTTTACTCAAACTAATAAGAACAAGCATATTTGATAGAATATTTCAAATTTGGTCACACATACTTGCTCCTCTATTGTCTATGTAGCAACAACTGCCGCCACTCATTCAAATTACGTCTGAATAGCCACTCAAACACTTGTAATCCTCGCAGCTCATAGCTTCAAATTTCAGTCAGTCTTGGTACAAATTGAATCACTATTCACTTTTTCCATATTATTACATATAGTAATTCAAATTTAGCCTATATAATAGTTACTAATTACCACCATTCTTACACCTAATACATGACACACAGTTTGGCCCATATCTTGAGCCTCGTTACTCTATTTTCCTCCTCATTTGAACCATTTAGATAATGGTATCCTCTAGAACCATACCATATAATTTTAACCATTCCATATTTAAATCATGCACATGTACTAATCAATACATACGCATAATTTGTTAATAATACTACCTCTCATATACCATCTCTCATTTCCTATTATATTTTTCTTACAACCTTTCTTTTAGTTGTGCTAATTTATCTACCCTTCACCCTTTCCCCAAAAGGGGAGACATACAATCAGGTTCATCTTATAATCCCTCTAAAGATACAACACAATTAATCGACACTCCTAATACATTACTATCGCAATTTTATCTAATAACATTCAAACATGATTACAATTACTCGATATGACAGTCACTAATTTCTGCTATTTAAAATCTATCCCCAAAATTTCCTAATAAGGGGGAAAATAAAAACCTCTCACCAAGTAATCTTCCAAATACATATTATTAAATCAACTATTATCACTCAAATAAATAAATCAATACAATAATCATAGTTACTATCGCTCCTAGATTACCCAACATTGGAGTTTCATTACAACACCATCACTTCCAGATGATCTAAATTGGAATCCATCTAGCATTATTCAAATAAGAACACCTGTTACTATAGGAGTAGGGGAAATGAGACATAATTATCTTTCCTATTCTATTTCTATGTGGGTTCTTCAATCCTGAACAAACAGGTTGCAATCGGAACTTAAAAAGTAACAAATTTGGTCTTTATCTGTCTGCAGTAGTTGGACCTTTTGGGGAAACTTCATGGAAGGAGATGAAAATAAACCTCTCTCGCCAACACTCTTCCTCTAGTGGCAGGATTCCCAAATATTCCAATTATCAACAAATCAGGTTGGGAATTGATCACTCCCTACCCCCTCCATCACCTTTGAAAAAAAATCCAACATCTCCAATGACATCACAACTATTTCTCCAAATTTCTCCTTATGAAATTTTGTTATCTCCGCTTATACAACATGGGTCAAAATGATGATCCATGGTTCGCCACACTACGAGTTACTATATTCTACACGCACTCTGCAATATAGCTTCTCCAGACTCTATACAGATCTGTTCCTTACTTCATTTACATTACTTTAATTTAATTTAACTAGAATAAAGGGGGGTAAATATAGACACAAAATCATGCACATATTAATATTTTACTATGCCATCAGTATGTTGTTATATGTATAGATCTTAAGTAAGAAAATTATTCACAGGTGACACTATCTCTTGTCCATTTACATCTTTGATTGATTTATATTGTAACTATCTTCTACACTTCTAATTTTTGGTCAGGTCACATGGATCCTTGTCTATCTGTCTTTTCATTTCTGTCATTATTTATCCTAGGACATTAGCACCCGTGTGTTTTTGTCCATTTTAAGCACTTCTGTCCTATTTATTCTTTTTACACATTTTAACATTTTTGGTTGGCCTTTTCACTTTTCTTATCCTTATCCCATATTCATAGTTGGTCTTTTGTGTCACTAGTGTCAAAATTCAAACAAAATACTCTCTCTCTCTCTCTCTCTCTCTCTCTCTCTCACACACACACACACACACACACACACACACACACACACACACACACACACACACTATTATTGAGGATGTCAATTCAAAGGGGCTATCACATCTACATACTATCATACTATTAAAAGGGACTAAATTTTTGGCTACGTAGGAAAGGGGATTGTTGAATTTCATACCACACATTTACATCAAAGCTAGCTATAGCCTACTATCTTGGAGTCATTGGTGAGAGGGAAAACCTAAGGACATTATTTCACACACAAGAAAATAGAAATACATGGATTATGAAATGTAGTGAGTGCATGGTACTAATTTCACTCGTCGGGTGACTATCAAGGTTAATCTGAGTTCACATATTGCATATTGTATTCATATTTAATATGTTTGTGAGTGTTTCACCTATTATGTTGCTAGTTAAAGCTGAAAAGGAAATTGGTTAGGAGAAATACCTGTGATATTTAGGTTGAAGGTTGAATGTGCGCGTTAATGAATTTTTGATCCAAGTTTATCGTGAAGAACTTTCCTTTGGCTAGGAGGAATGTCCTATATAAGAAACACAACAAAACCACCAAATAGTATTAATAATATTAGTTAGTCGACTGCCTAGTGAGTGCTAGATCCAGGAAGTGAGGTGCTTCCTTAAAGGGTGTCAATCCACTTTCAAATATAAATTAATATTGAAAATATCATGAAGTAAGGAAATCCTACTGTAGTTATACAATTTAGGTATCTCATGCAAATACAATAAGAAAATCTAATATAACAGGAAAGGTTGTGATTAGATCTTGGGGTTTGGTAGGTTATTATGGGTTTTAAAGGTCTAACAGGGGTCTGGGATTGATAGGGTAAGGTCAGGGTTAGTTTTGGTTGATCGAGAGGCTTGTTAGTCAAAAGGGATGAAATGACATAGAGACCTATATTGGTCAGGTGACCAATGTCGGTATAGAGGTAAAAATGACGGTGGTTAAGTAACAGGTGTTGGTAGGGGAAATTGACTATAATTTGATAAAAATGGTTTTCAGGCTTCTCTGTGATTACATAGAGAGTGAGAAGGGTGTGGTTAGGTTTGTAATATTATTGAGAAGACTCAACAATATAGAGGGAAACGTCACGAAAGGAAAAAGGCTATAGTTGGCTGGGTTGGTAGATTGGTGAGGAGGTGGAGATAAAATAATAAAAAAAGAAATAAAGTATAATGAAAGAGGTAAGAAATGTATACTTTAAGCAAGCACAATATGATTAAAATCATGAATACTTACTTGCCTTTATAAATTTGGTAAGTGAAGGTGGATGGTAGCTGATTTGTGAAAATATTCTAGAGTCAGTGTTGTAACAGTACTCCCATAGTGTTCCTATGAGTATTCTAATTCTCTAGAAGGAGAACCAGATGCTTGTTTGGGCTTGTGGTTGAGTATTTTGTGTCATCTAGATGCTGAGAGGATTTTGATTTACACTTGAATGTAATAGTTCTCCCAAAATTTCAAATAACCAACCTAGGTAAAAGGTTGTAAAATTGTATATAAAGCAATTGATGGTGGTTAGGTGATCAGTTCTAGCTGAGGGATAATCGGTATCGATTAAGGAGGATTAGTTTAGCATTACCAAAAATAGGTAGATCTTCCCATATTTGGCATGTTTTCCAAGTTGAGTCTGCTTAAGGAAGTGGAATTCTCTTTAGAAAAGGTAGGAAGTTTGTAGAAGAAGTCAAATTAGGTTTAGGATGAAGTCTTAGTTATTTAATGAAATAGTGACTCAACACTGCGAGTAATGACTAAGCACTGAGAGTGATGACTTGGTCATTGTGAGTTAAATGCCCTTAGAATGGGTCTAGGGTGAGGTGTTATAGTGAGGTGGGGGTGTGAGGATGAAAATAATTAAATTAATTAATAATATGAAGGTGAATATATTAGTAATAATTAGTAATGATTCCATGGTGTGTTTAATTAATCGAACGGGACCAAGGGGAGTGTGACCCAAATTTGGTGTCTACATTTTTCCTTTTTTATCACATGGCTTGTATTAGTAAGCGACACTAATAAAAATAGGAAGTCATTCTCCTAGGTATGAGTGGAAATTAGGTTGCCCCAAGTATGGATGAAATTTATCCCCTTGAAATTAGGAACTAATGAGGTAGGAAACAGAGTTGGTGAATGGTTTGATAAATAGGTTATTAATAAAAACAAGGGTGAATGGGTTATAGGTAATGGTAATGGTCGGGTAGGGTAATAGGTAGTGGCAGTTAAACAATGAACACATATAGATTGTGATAATGTACTAGGTTGAAGAGCTTACAAACTCTACTTCATCAAAGGTCGATAGGTTTATCCAAACAAGGTTGAAGTGGTTCAGGTATCTAAGATATAGTATATGGTCCTAAATCACAACTTGGAAAGGTTTAGGAACATGTAATAAGTTTTTTTCCAGGAAACCAAAGGTTTGGTCGAGATAGACATCACAACATTAGGCAAGGTAAGGTCCTTAGGATAAACTACACAAGTAGCATCATCACAAGTTATAGTGAATACATGAATTTAAATGTCTTAAAATGAGGTTCAAATAAAGGTATGTAGGTCAGGGCACAGGTAAGGTAGATGTATAGGTAAATAACACCTCCCTAAGCATAATTAAGGAAATGTATAGGTAATGTAGGATTTGGGGTGAGCTTTTAATAGGTGATTCTAAGGGGAAATGGGGCAAGAACAACATCTTTTTGGGAAAAATAGGAGTTTTTATGGCCATATGGATAATTAAGGTGACTGATGTTGGCTAGGGGTTAACTGATACTGGTTGACTATGGAACAACTTGACTAACATCCTTCATGTTGATTTGGGGCTAAAAAAGGAAAAATCTATTTTTTAAGAATTCATTTGTTGATTGTCAGTTATAGAAAATGACAAGCGAGAGGTATGGAAGTGGAAAAATGATAGTAACAAGTCGTGAGTAGAGTCACCAGTCTGCAAGGAGGTGATTGGCATCTAGTGGATGGACCCATGAGATTGAGTGGATCCATTTGATTGGTTGTGAGTGGAGGAGTGGATTTGTGGCCATGACGGAGTTGGGAGAAGGAGCAGGAGGACCACCGGTGCAGAGACCTGAGGTACCACCGAGGAGATGACACTAAGTAGAGGTAGAAATCAATCCTCAGGCCCTATTTGTGATTGAAAATATTTATTTAATTTGGGTAAAATGAATAATTTTGGGGGAAATTTTTGTTTTAAAAATATAGGTGAAAATGGGTGAAATTAAGATGGGGAAGGGAAATATAGGTTAAATAGGTTATGAAATGAATGTAGGTTAAATTTGACTAGGGTAGGATAGGATTTTAGTGGGTTTTGGTAAATTTTCTAAATGGGAGGGTGTGGGGTTTCAATTTATCACTGAAATAGTGACCTATGTTGGTATAGGTTTGGTTGATGTTACAAATTAATTACAAAAAACCTACTGAAATTTATCACTAACATATCATTAATTTCCTCTTCATGAATTAATTACAAAAACCCTACTGAATAACTAAGTTACTTAACCATTAGGGTCAACCGCTACATCTTCATCACAAACCATCCTGAAAACAACTGAAAAAGAGGTCCCGACAACAAAACCAATGATGCAACTTAGAATTTACCATAAATAACCCAGGCGTGTTGGCACATCACTCAACCTTGATTGAGCACACACCCAAAGTGTCCAAAGGTACCAGGCCCCTCTTTAGGAGTGTTTGTGTAGGATTTTAGCAAGATGGAGAGTTGATGCATTCATATCCATAAATAGTATAAGAATTATAAAAATCATATTCTAGATCTATATCTAAAGAGTAACAGATTTAAACAATAACCATAATGAACTCAACCATGCAAGAACTAGTTACAATCATGTTTAACACCTTAAATCAGCCAATACACTTCATTATATTAAACACAGTAAATACATAGAATCTTCTTACAATAAGAAGAACCATAAGTTCATGCACTTTTCTCAGATCTGGAAGCATAACTTTACAATAGCTAATATATGCCCCTCTCTTAACCTACGTAGACTACTACATATTTATAAGGGTAGGGACTTGCCCTTCATCGCTTACATAATTCCCAAAATAGGTCTCATGCTGAAAAGAGCCACATGCCTTTAAAATAATAGAAACAAATGCAAGTGCACTAATAATAGATCTCTTCTTGTTAACTGGCAGTAATAATTCTATTATTAACTTCAACCCATTAAAAGCGCTTAGTAGATGCTCTTCAAAAATAACCTATGCATGTTGCACAAGTCTTTATCATGTTTGTGTGCTCTGCACGCTATCTCCAAAAATAGCCCGTAATCCTAAAAATGGCGAAGTCTAAATCTGTCCTTGTCTTTTTCATGTGTTTCCTTCCAAATTATTCTACTCCTTTAAATGAATCATGTTCCCATGCGTGAACTTTCTATGTTCCTTCTGCTAAGTTTCATGATTTTTCTGCTCAACACACTATTTGTAGATAATAATCAAGATTAATTTTCCAAAGTCTTAAAGTCAAGAATATGATTCATTTCATGGGAGTTGTCTTTCCTTTCCCTTGTTGAGGGTTAACATCCATTTATAATCCCACTCTGTACATTATAAATCTGGATAATCAACATTTTAATTCTCGTACAATCATTTGATTTAAATATAGTCCTAATGATATGGTTGAATATCTGTGTAAGAATGTCAACTTTATAAGTTGCATCTTCACTAGAGAGGGTAATACAACTAACACCTCATATTTGTATTTATTCCATTCAAAACCATAAAAGTATGTTACTGTTTATAAAATAGAGTAATACATATAATTTCCACTAATTGTATGCCAAAATGAATTACATCAATTACAAATTTATTTCACACATATTTTTTTCAGCAAGGAGGAATTATACATTTACAAGTCCAAACACTTCAAACAGTACTAATATGAAAAAACAATATTTAATCAATTTCTGATACAACCTTTTTTTCCATCAGGTACATTTAAGTAATGAAACCATATTTCATCATAATAAAGATCCAGTATCTTTGAAAAACAAATGTAACTTTCTAAAGATAACATTACAGATATTAAAAAATATCAAACATCTATACTTAATCAATTTAGATACAACTTTCTTTTCCATCAAGCACATTTCAGTAATGAAACCATATCTCAACATAATAAATATTTAGTATCTTTGAAAAACAAATGTAACTTTCTAAAGATAACATTATAGATATTAAAGCATGATCAAGCATCCATACTTAATCAATTTATATACAAATTTCTTTTCTATCAAATACATTTTAGTAATGAAACCATATCTCAACAAAATAAGGATTCTGTCTCTTTGATAAAAAGGAAACTTTCTAAAGATCTTTCTCCTTTCATTATTTACGAAGTCCATCTACAAAATTTCTAGCATGAGTTAGTTCATTGAACTGAGCATGATAAGCACTAGATCATTAAAACATGTGATTTTAGCTAATTTTTTCATACAAATAACTCTGCTGTTATGAAACAATCCTAAAGAAATTAAGAAAGACTCAACCAAAATTGAGATACAAACTCTAATAAAATATAGAGAAAAAGACATACTTCAATCAAAAGCAAGGTTATGACATGAAATCAACCACTTTATCCTACCATCCTATCTTTCATTTTATCAAAATAATTTAAACAGTAAGTTCATATAAGTAACATTTCATCATAATCTCACTACTACTTTTATACATTTATTTTCATAATCCCTATCTCAGTTAAACCTGTTTAATAGAAGTAGGTAACCATCCTATCTATCTTTTAGGCATATCCTAATGGTAGATCATTACAAACATTACCTTTCCATCCCAATATTTCATCAACCAAAATTCATCCTAAGTCTGAGATGTCACTAATTAAAATAAAAAAAGCATAAGAAATAAGTTTAGAATGGTCAAAATATCACATCATTAAAAGTTTCCTTAATTTGAAAATCCTAAAACTCAAACTCAGATCTAGGAACTGACTTAAGTTAAAATTTAAATCAAGTTAAATTAGACCTCATAAAGAGGTAAGGTTATTTCAACAAGTAAATAAGTTAACACTCAATTCCTAAAAAAGATGGTCCATTGCTATTGCTACATCAAGTAAGTAGAATGATAAGGTTATAATACAGGTCTAACTCAATAATCCATCTAAATATTCTCACTCCATACATAATAAGCTATACAAACATTTTCAACTTCATCAATATTGCTCCCATAGAACATTCTACTTTCATTCTATCAAATAGTAAAGGAGTTGCTAAAACTTAACAGTCCAGAGAAGGGAACAACAACCTTACCCATTTTCAAAAGCTTAATTTGCTAATGATTTAGACCAAACTAAACAAAGAGGATTACCCTGGGTTTGATATATAATAACCCAGGGTTCCATTATTCCACCATTGAAAGAAAGAATAGATAACCAAGAGAAACATCATTCCATTATCCGTCATCATTCAAGGAGACAGGTGTAATAACCTAATGTCTTACCCCCAAAAATAACATGCATTTCATTATCCAAAGAATTAGAGAGGAAGAACAAGATGAACAAAAGGATGAGTCTGAGATAGGACTTCCTACAAATCAATCCTTAGGAAGGAAAATAAGCATGTGTAACGATATAACTAAGACATGAGAATCCAACATTCCTTTTTACACAGAGCTACATTTTCCTTAGTTCATAAAAGAACTAAAACTGTGATTATTGACCCAAGGGGTATAATAATCATGCCAAAAAAAAACATTAAAACAAGATAAACAGAGTAATCAGATGTTACGGGTAATGAAAATAAAAAAATTACAATTTAACCAATGCTCAAGGGAGTTTTCCCCCTTTTTGCATCAAGATCCACAAATACACTAGTTACCTACAGACCTAGGAGAACAGAAAAAATAATTCATATCCTTCTTATTTCTTCAAAAATCAAAGCTTCCATAAAACAATAATTTCAATTAAAGGAGCTAACACAAGATATCATTTTCAGATCTTAGGTTAATAACTAAAAGAATACATGCAAGTATTACCAGTTGTTCCAATAATTTCCAAGAAAACCCCCAATAAAACTATCCTTATATAATAGCCACAGGGGTCAGAAAATTTGAAACAGGAAGAATTACTCACAATAACCAGAATCACAAATCATAGATAATGATAAGAATTCATACAAGTTCTCTAATTTTGAGCCTTTCATCAGTACCCAGAAGAATATGTTTAAGCCAGAGTCACAAAATTTTATCTTCCCAAAAGAATCATGTAAGATCAAAAAACAGTCAAGATATTCAAATAGTTTTATCAACTGAAGTTTTCCAACAGAGATGAAACAAGATCATTTAGAACAAGATCCTCAGATTTAAGCAATTGAGTTACCTACAAGGTTTAGGGTATTTTTAACTATGAACATTCACAGATCTAGGATTTATTCTCAAGCCTCTATAGGAAAGAATGAACATAAAACTAGCTACTCAAGAGTATGAAACTCAAACCTAGAATACACTTTCCACATTCCAAACGGGGTCGATAAAGCATTCCCAAAAACAACACAAAAACCACAACAAGAATAATCTTACCGACATAACAAAAACAAGATTATTCCGAAAGAGCAGAGTTGTTTTTATGAACATTTAAGTAAAAGCATAAAACTTAATGGATAGAGCCTATCATGCCTGATAGTGCTTCACCTTCAATGATTCATAGAAGTATCCAAGAAGAGCCTCAATCCTTCTTTCGAAATGCAAAACAACACAAAAATTTCCTCTAACTCTCCTTATAGTTTCATAGTGCCAACTCTTTCCCTCCACGCCATGCAAGGAAGAAAAAATCATGCACAACCACATTGCATGCAAAAATCAAACTGGAGGTTTGAAAAACAAAACAACTACATGCAGAGCTCAAGCTCCAAACCGAATGAATCGAAAAAACCAAACCCTCTATCTTCTTCCTAGGCGGTTTCACCAGTTTCAAAATTTTAAATGTAGAGTAGGACTGCCATTCCTTCATACCTTCCCACCACCACCATCTCCAATTTTTTTGTATACCTATTTCAAAAAAAACATGCGCCCAGAAATTTGGAAAAAATGCCAACTCACCCATCTAAATTTCCAACTAGCCTTAGCCAAATTTGGCTACAAAAAGAGATAAGGATTAATAACTCACCATTAATTCCTTGGATTCATGACCTCCCACTTGCCTCTTCCCATGTCATTCCATAGGCCCCCTTAGGTTAGACATTCCTTTAGTTATGTTAGACATTAATTTAGGAACCAACATAGGTCCATAGGTAAGTCTTTAGTCTTAGGTTCCCAAATTAATCAAAAGATCATAATGCCATAGGTTAGATTAACTTTTTAGGATAATGTTCCAAATTTATGGAACATAGTGTAAATAGGTCCTAAGTCCCCTATGAGAACTTCATCATACCAAAGTAGAAAAATATGAACCAAATTGTTAGTCAATTCAAATACGAATCAGAGATCCATAGAGAGGATCGTACATAGCTTTCGTACATTTAAGGTTGTGAAAATTTCCATCTATCCAATTTGGACATCATGATAACAAGATTTGAAAATTAGAAGCATACCTTGGATCAATAGAATTGATCAAAGGTAATGTTGTTTGAATCCCCGTAAATTATGAAAACTGAAACTCAAATTCCTAATCCTAATAAGTGAAATTATTCTGCATAAAAGAGATGGGTTGTTTGATTCGCAATTAAGAAAAACATGACAGAATTTACCTATTCAAAAGATAACTTAACATTTACTACAAACATGATTTCCCAAGTCATAAGAGTACACTGTCTTAAGAAAAAATCACCTGTCAATGTTTGAAACCTTCTATAGTAGAAGTCATCATAGGTACCAGTCATGCTAGAGGTGTTACATACCTCCCTCCTAAAAAGCATCATCATCCCAATGATTAACTTAGTCAAATAACTTTAATCAAGAATATAACCCAAATTATAATTCTTTCATTCATAAGTTCATAACAGAACCAGATTTGAGAAATTCAAATTTTCATAATTATTCAGCATTAAAATAGATGTTTCAATACTAATGAATTTAGTATCTGCCCAAAACTGGCAGATTTATTGATATAATAAGAACAAAATATTCAAGTGTTAACAATCAACAAAATTAATTCTGTTCAAATAAATGTGGAAAAGAAATTTTCATATCTTCGAGGTTTTCCCACGTTGCACTTTCTTCATTAAACTGGTCCCATTGGACCTTGCATTGACTTATTTCACAATTTATTAAGTGCAACTGGTGAGTTTCTAGTACTCGAATGGGTTTAACTGTAATTATTCTTGGGTCTTAAACCTACAAGGAACTCCAATTTAACACATGTGGTAAATCTAAAATGTATTTCTTAAGTAAATAAATATGGAAAACATCATGCATTTGTGATAAAGTAGGTGGTAAAGCTAAACGATAAGCTACAGGGTTGATTATTTCAACAATTTCAAAGGGTCCCACATAACGAGGTGATAACTTGGCAGCCTTGCCAAAGGTTATAGAACTCTTTTTCGGCTTAACTCGCAAAAATACCTTCTCACCAAGTATAAATTTCTTGTCAACCCTTTTTAGGTCTGCATAACTTTTTTTCCTATCTGTTGCTTCCTTCAAATGTTCACGAATCATTTTAACTTGTTGTTCCATTTCAGTAAGGATTTCAGGTCCAATTACCTCTCTATCTTCTATGTTATCCCAGCTAACTAGAGTTCTACATTTCCTTTTGTATAATGCTTTGAAAGGTGTCATTTGTAGAGAGGTGTGATATGTATTATTATAAGAAAATTCGACTAATGAAAGGTACTCTTCCCATTTGTACTGTTGATCCATGTAGTATATTTGTAAAATATATTCCAAAACTAGATTAACTCTTTCAATTTTCCCATCCATTCCTGGATGGTATGCTGAACTAAAATTTAATTTAGTTCCTAAGGCTGCATTGAGTTTTTCCAAAATCTAGATGTCATTCTTGGATCTCTATCTGATATGATCAATTCAGGTACACCGTGTAATCTGAAAATTTCATGCACAAATATTTTTGCTAAAACATGTGAATCATCCTTAAAATTACCAGCAATGAAATGTGCTACATTTGTTAGTTTATCAACCACAACTAAAATAACATTATGCTTATTTCTTGACATAGGTATCCCTTGAACCAAATCCATGATAATTACTTGCCATTTATATTGTGGTATGCTATGTGGGTATAATAAACCAGATGGGGGTAGATGTTCAACCTTAACATGTTGACATTCTAAGCAGTGTATCACAAAATTAATTACGTCTTTTTTCATCCCTTTCCAAACATATTTTTGTTTTATATCAGCAAGCATTTTCATAATATTGGGATGTCCTGAATAAGGTGAATTATGAAATTCAGTTAACAATTTCCTCCTTAATTCATTTTTTGAAGGTATATATACTCAATTTTCATATCTCAAGATTCCTTCGTCATCAAAGTGAAAACCTTTATATCTCATATCGTTTGAATTTGCAGCAAGTGTTGTTTTCACTTGCTAAAAATAAGAATTAGATTCCATGATACTTTTTACTTTGTCCTTAAACTGATTTCTCAAATTTATAAGTGTGGAAATATGTTTCCTATGATCTAGTGCATTTTCCACTCCGTTTTCATTATTTTTTATATAACTTATGTCAAAATCATACTGAGATAGAAACTCTAACTACCTTCGTTGTCTTGCATTCATATTTGGCTGAGTGAAAATATACTTCAACCTAATATGGCTAGTATTTAATTCAAAAGGTCTCCCTAAAAGATAATTCCTCTATACTTGAAGTGCATGAATAATGGCAGCAAACTCTAGGTCATGGGGAGCATAACTCAACTCGTGTAACTTGAGTTTTCTGCTCTCATATGCTATAACCTACTCATTTTGTAATAAAATACCTCCCATCCCTTCCTTGGAAACATCTGTTACTACCATAAAGTCTCCATTTGGATCAAGTAAAGCCAAAATAGGTGCAGATGTTAAGTGATCCTTTAGAGTCTTAAATGGAGATTCACATTTTTCACTCCACACAAATTTGTTATCTTTCTTTTGTAATGAATTTATTGGTGCAATGACCTTTGAAAAGTCCTTAACAAACTTTCTATAGTAACCAATGAGACCCATGAAGCTTTTGACTTCATGTACATTCTTAGGTGCAAGCCACTCAGTTATTACAATAATTTTTGATGGGTCTACTGCTATTCCATATTTACTAATGACATGCCCTAGATAGTGCACTTTTGTCTTGTAGAAAGAACATTTGGACAACTTACCATACAATATTCTTTTTCTTAAGATTTCGTGAACTATCTTCAAATGCTCATGATGCTCATCAATGCTTTTAGAATATATGAGAATATCATCCAAGAATACAAGCACAAATTTGTCCAAGTATTCTTGAAATATATTATTCATTAAATTCATAAAATTTGTATTTACATTTATCAACCCAAAAGGTAAAAATGTGAATTCATAATTCCCATACCTTGTCCTAAAGGATGTTTTATGAATATCTTGTCTTTGATTCTTAGCTGATGATATCCAAATCAAAGATCTATCTTAGAATATACTGATGCACCACACATCTGATCAAACAAATCATCAATTCTAGGAAGTGGATATCTATTTTTTATTGTTGCTTTGTTTAACATCCTATAATCAATGCACAATCTAAGTGTTCCATCCTTATTTTTCACAAAAATTACCGGTTCTTCCCAAGGCGAGACACTTGGTCTTATCAAACCTTTAGACAACAAATCTTTTAACTGTGCCTTAAGTTCTACTAGTTCAATGGTAATCATTTAATATAGCAGCTTGGAAATAGGCTCGGTTCCTAGCTTGATCTCAATCATGAAAGAAAACTCATGTTTAGGTGGAATACTGGGTAGTTCTTCCAAAAACACATTACTAAAATTTTGTAACAGATATCTTTCCAAGAAATCACTATCCCCTTCAGTTGTTTCAAAAATTTTTACTGCATACAAGGTGCAACCTTTTGTTTTTAGCCTTTTAAATTACATAGATGAAAATTTTCTAACTGAAATTTCACGTTTTACCCCCTAGATGTTCATTGTTTTCTGCAAATCATCAAGAAAACTAATAACTAATATGTTTTTCAAAACAATCAACCTTTGCTTTATGATCAACAAGCAAGTTAACACCTATAATTACATCATAAGACCCCAAAGGAGCAATGTAAAGATCAACTTTAATGGAAAAACTAGGCAAGTCTAGGACTACTCCAAAAAGACACATACTAACTGTGTGAACAACATTATTTCCATAATGTATAGCCCATGATTTATCCATTTTTCCATCTTTTCTTTTTATTTTTGAAGATAATTTAGAGAAATAAAGCATTCAATAGCTCCAGTATCAAAAATTATAGTAACATGTATACCAAATAACTTACCTGGCACTTCTATAGGCGTAACTTACTTTTCATCTTGTTTATCATCTACTACAACATGTATCTTATGTTGTTGATTGTGGTCATCCTTCCTTAGAGGACATTGATTTTCATAATGATCTTTGCCACAATTGTAGTAGCCTCTTACAGGTCCTTTCTTAGGCTCAAATTTATTTCCAACCTTAAAGTTGTCATTCTGTCCTCCATCAGAATTCTGTCCATTATTATTGTTCTTAACAAAATTGTTTTGAACATTAACAACAGGTTTATTTGCTGCAGTTTTCTTGTTATTATCAAAAACAAATTTGTTTTTAGCCCCATACTTTTTCCATGGTCCCTTTTTGGGTGCAAGGGATGAAGAAGAATTTGGAATTCTCTTTCTGATTTCCTCCTTATGGGTAGAAATTGCTTTTATTTTTTGCTCCTGCCTTTTGGCTTTTTAATAACCTCTTCCATGGTTGTTGGGATGTGAACATCTACTTCACCACCTATGATAGGATTTAATCCCATAATGAATTTTTGTATCCTGAACTTCTCGTCATTTTGATACCGAGGCATGTACTTGAGAAGCTTAGTAAACTTCTCATAGTACTCTGTTACAGTTAACTTTCCTTGAGTTAAGTTCTAAAATTCAATCATATTTTGATCACATTAAAGTTGTGGCAGCCATCATTGCCTATACTAATTTTTAAATTTATCCCAAGTGATGCTTGTTTCATCAATGTTTAATTCAGTCTTATGGTTGTCCCGTCAAGAAGAAAACTCATGGGAAAGTTGATAAGCTCCCCATATTTCTTTAGATTCCTCAGAGAAGTTCCTTATTGCAAAGTACTTCTCCATTTCACTGAGCCAGTTCTCAGCTCCATCTCCCAGTGTAGTACCATCAAACTTGGGTGGACTTATCCTTTTTATATCATTTGTGAGTTCATCCGCCAATCTCTCCTTTTTATTCTTAGGGTGATTGTGTACATTTGCATTAGCAACATTATTGTTATCAACACCTAAATTTCCAATATTTACATTGTCCACATGAGGTGGCTGATTGTTATTACCATCATCTTCTTTCTCCTCATTTCCCATTACTTCTTGTTCAAGTACAACTAGATGATCTCTTGTGTCTAATAGGAAAGAAAGGATCTCATTAATTTTTTGGGTGGTAGTTGCTTCTCCACGTGGTGGTGGGTTGTTTGTAGCATTTCCTCTTGTTCTAACCATTTTCTGTTAACAAGAAAATTTAAGTTTTTATCATATTATGGACACAATAGGTCCAAGAGATGCAACCTTCAGCTCTAATACCAAGATGTAACATTCCCATTTTAAGACTTTAGAAACAAGGGGGAAAAAATTATTTTTTTTTTTTCATAATGTTCTCTATTCTAAATTAATATAATTTAGAACACACATTCCAAAGCCAATCTATCTCATAACAAAAAACCATATCTAACTGTAAATGACTTGGTGCAACACCGATCTCTCATTTCATGACTCAGTATCATAATGATATTTCATGTTAAATTTAAAATGTGGATACTACGTCTACTTGGTTCCTTTACCATTTTCAAGGTATCAAGTGTTTTGTTTAAGAGGCCTATCTAAATATTTGTTACCGATATTCATATAAAATCCCACTTCTTAAACTAGGTGACATAGGACAACGCAGCCATAAGTTTGCGATACTTTGGCCAAAGATTTTAAACATATTGTTCATTTTTATATTCCTAGATGGAATACTCGTCAAACAAAATAAGTCCTTCACCATACTTGATTTTTTATTTAGAATGGTATTCACTGAATTTTGTCAGTCCACTCATTTAAATTTTAACCCTAGCCAAGGTTAGCAACATGGCCTAGTGCAGAGGACTGCTTACGGTGACTAAGGGTACATAGATATACTCAATCAATTTATATTTATTGGGCATGTCTATTTATCCTAAGTCAGCGTGAGTTGATCCTGACACTAGATCATGCCCTGATCTTTACCTAGGGAATAACTATGATTGATTCAAAATTTATATTAGTCTAGTTGAACAAAATCTGAAGGTGTTGAGACACATCAATT
The DNA here is from genome assembly GCA_019776745.2 of Taxus chinensis. NCBI lineage: Eukaryota > Viridiplantae > Streptophyta > Pinopsida > Cupressales > Taxaceae > Taxus > Taxus chinensis. The sequence goes on from CM034146.1 coordinate 93,784,780, forward strand.
TCAACTTAGTATCCTCATAAATACCCTTGTCATCACAAATGTACTATGCTACAGTTGGCGTGTGTCAACATCCAACTAATTTTTCCTCATCTGGATGAACATACCTTAGATAGAAAGTTATATCTTATTAATTTCCTTGTTACAGATTAATTACAACAACCCTACTAAACAACTAGGTTCCTCAACCATTAGGGTTCTAAGTTAAAACTACAATAGATGGAGTTATGCAGATAAATCTGCTTCCTAACCAATTCACATGCTATGATTTATATTATTAACATCATGAATCATGTTTTATATAAAATTCCCAACACATATGAAAGTGTTATTTATTTACTCACTTAATACAACCCTAGCTTACATAAGTTCTGAGAAATTCCTTTCACATATTAGACTTCATTGAAATGAATTCTAATCTCTTTTATATTTCTTTCCTGACATCCCTATTTTGGCTAAGGAATTCTACATGAGAAAGAATGCCTTAACTATCTACAGATAACAATCAAAATTCATTTCCAAAAGGTCTTAAGTCAAGACTATGATTCATTTCATGGGAGTTTTCTTTCCTTTCCCTTATTGAGGGTTAATGTCCATTTATAATCCCATTGTACATTATAGATTATAATCAAAGTTTAATTCTCATACAATCATTTGTCTTAAATACAGTATTAATGATATGATTGAATATTGTTGTAAGATCAAGTCATTTTTATAAGTTGCATCTTTACTAGAGAGGGTAGTACAACTAACACCCCGGATCACTATTTATTCCATTCCAAACCATAAAAGTATGTTACTATCTATAAAATAGAGTTATACTTATCATTTCTATTCATCATATGCTAAAAGAAATTACATCATGTACAAACAAGTTTCACACACCTTTTATTCAGCAAGGAGAAGTTATACATTTACAAGTCCAACATTGCAGATATTAAAAAATATCAAACATCCATACTTAATCAATTCAGATACAACTTTCTTTTCCATCAAGTACATTTCAGTAATGAAACCATATCTCAACATAATAAAGATTCAATATCTTTGAAAAACAAATGTAACTTTCTAAAGATCTTTATCCTTTCAACTTTTATGAAGTCCATTTGTAAAATTGCTAGCATGGGTGAGTTCATTGAACTGAGCATGTTAAGCACTAAATAATTAAAACTATGTGATTTTAGCTAACTGTTTCATAAAAATAACTCTGTTGTTATGAAATAGTCCAGAATCAAATTAGAAATACTCAGCCAAGAAGAGATACAATCCCATAGAAAGAGAGAGGGAAAGAGAGAGGGAATAGATAATCTTCAATCAAAATCAAGGTTATGACATGAAATCAACCACTTTATCCTACCATCTTATCTTATTTTTATCAAAAATAATTAAAACATGAAGTTAAGAGAAGTAACATTTCATCATAATCTCACTACCTCTTTCATACATTTCTTTACATGTTTCCTTACTCAGTTAAACCTATTTAAAAGAAGAAGGTAACTACCTTAACTATGTCTTAGGAATAGCTCAACAGTAGATCATTTACAAAAATTACTTTTTATCCAAATATTTCATTAACCTAGATTCATCCTAAGTTACAGATGCCAATAATCAAAATTAAAAATAATAAGAAATAATTTTATGATGATCCAAACATCATATCATTATATGTGTCCCTGATTTGAGTATCCTAAAACTAGATCTCAGATCTAGGAAATGAATTAATTTAAAATTCAAAACAAGTTAAATCATACCTCATAAAGAGGTAAGGTTATTTTAACAAGTAAATAAGTTAGCACTCAATTCCTAAAAAATACACCATTTCTATCGCTACGTCAAGTGATTAAAATGACAAGGTTAATCATTCAGATCCAATTTAATAAACCATCTAAATATTTTCTACCAACACAATGATCTATTTAAATATTTCCAAACAAACATAATATCCCATCCAAATATTTTGAACTTCAGCTAAACTTCCCTACCAACATTATGCATTCAATCTTATTAGATAGTCAAGAAGTTTCATAGTGAAATAGACCAGAGAAGGGAAGGCCACTAAACCAAGTTCGAAGGATGAAATAAGGTTAAAGGAAAGAGAGAGAGATTACTACCTCACAGTTCTTAGCATGATTAAAAAGAAATAATTAAGTAACCAAGAACCTATATGACAAGGTCAGTTTCTAATGTCATAAACCAAAATCCCAAACAGAGAATACTTTGGGCTCAGATTAATTGAACACTTAAAAACTAGAAGAAAGGAAAGAAACAAAGAATAACAACATTCCATTACCTTTCATCATTCAAGGTGATCGTATTGATAGCCTCAATATCCGCAAAGACATCAAGTAATTCATTCCCCCAAAGGACTCAGAGAGGAAAAAAAGAGATGAACAGAAGGATAAGTCTACAACAAACTTCCTAAAACTCATATCCTTAAAGGAAAATAAGTGGGAAATACGATAAAACCATAGTAGGATTCAACATTCCATTTTCACAAAGAAAGCATTGCCTAAGTTCTGAAGAACTAAAACTGTGATTATTAACCCAAGGGGTCTAAGAATCATGCAAAAAAAAACATCAAAATAAGTTTGACAAAGTAGTCAAGACGTTATGGTTAACAACAATAATCAAGTTATAATTTAACCAATTCTCAAAATATTTTTCCCCCTTTTTGCATCAAGAGCCACAAATTTGTTGGTTACCTACCAACCTTGAAGAACATAAACAATAATTATTATCCTTTTTATTTCTTCATAAATGAAGCTTCCATTGAACAATAATTTATGTAAAGGAGCTAACACCAGATATCCTTTTCAGATCTTCAGTAAATAACCAAAAGAATTCATGCAAGTCTTAACAGATGTTCCATCAATTTCCAAGCAAACCCACAATAAATTTATCCTTATAAAATAACCACAGGGGTTAGAAAATTTGAAACAGGAAGAATTACTCACGATAACTAGAATCACAAATCACAAACAATAATAAGAATCCATACAAGTTCTCTAATTTTGATCCTTTCATCAGTACCCAGAAGAACCTCAATCCAACCAAATCCTCAATCCTTCTTTCAAAATGCTAAACAACACAAAAAATTCCTATAGCTCCTCCTTATAGCTTCATAGTGCCAACTCTCTCCCTCCACACCATGCAAGGAATAAAAAATCATGCGCAACCACATTACATGATAAAATTGAAGTGGAGGTTCAAAAAACAAAACTACATGTAGAGGTCAAGCTCCAAAATGAATGAATCAACAAAACCAAATTAAACCCTCTATCTTCTTCCTAGATGGTTTTTCCAGTTTCAAAATATTAAATACAAAGTAGGACTGTCATTCCTTCCTACCTTCTTACCACTGCAATCTCCAAATTTTGCGTAGACCTATTTCAAACAAAACATGCATCCAAGTCACCCATCTAAATATCTAACTTTCATTTTCCAAATTTGGTTGTAAAAAGAGGTAAGTATTAAAAAATCACCATTAATTCCTTAGATTCACTACCTTCCACTTTCCTCTTCCCATGTTGTTCCATATGCCCCCTTAGGTTAGCCAATCCCTTAGTTAGGTTAAAAATTAATTTAGGAACCAACATAGGTCCATAGGTAAGTCTTTAGTCTTAGGTTAATTAATCACCTAAAGAAAATAAACTTAGTAACTTAGGTTAGATTACCCTTTTTAGGATAAGGTTCCAAATTTAAGGAACATAATGTAAATAGGTCCCAAGCCCCCTATGATAACTTCATCATACCAAATAATAAAAAGAGGAACCAAATTTTTACTCAATTCAAATACGAATCATAGATCCATGGAGAGGATCGTACATAGCCTTCACACATTCAAGGTCATGAAACCTTCCATCTATCAAATTTGGACATCATGACAACAAGATATGAAAAATACAAGCATACCTTGGATCAATGGAATTGATCCAAGGTAATGATTTTTGAATCCCCATAAATAATGAAAACTGAAACTCAAATTCCTAATCCCAAGTAGTGAATTTATTATACATAAAATATATGGGTTTTTTCATTTTAAATTAAGAAAAAACACAACAAAATGTACCTATTCAAAAGATAACTTAACATCTACTGCAAACATTATTTCCCAAGTCATAAGAGTACACCATCTTAAGACTAAATCACTAGTCACCGTTTGTACCTTCTATAGTAGAATTCATCATAGGTACCAATCATGCTAGAGGTGTTACAAGTTATAAGTTGGGTAGGTGGTATGAGGGTCATAGATGGGGTTTGGGTAAGATTTGGTGAAGTTTGGGTTGATTTTGAGTGATTAGGAAGCTTTCTAGTCTAAGGCACTTTTACCAAGCACAAAGACCGAAGCCGGTCAGGGTGACCAATGTCAGTATAGGTATGACTGATGGCGGTTTAGAATGACTGGTATCGGTTACTTGGGGAAATGGTAGAATGTCAAAATTAGGTGTTCAGGCTCTCTCTGTGTCTACACAGAGTGTTGGAAAGGTTTGTTGTGAGGTTGTAGGTAGGGTATCATGTTAGGGTGAGGTTTTTTGAGGTTTTGGGGAGGTTCTAGTGAACTAAGGGTTGATTGTGCCTAGGGAATCTTAACAATCACTATGAACGATATCAGCTAAGGGTGAAGACAAATGATGGTAAAGGTGATCGGTGTCGGTAGGGGTAGTTTGGTGGTAATTAAATAAAGGTAGTTTTGAACTCCTTTGTAATTACATAGAGGATGAAGGGAGGATGATTGGGTTCGTAATAATTTCAAGGAAACTGAGGAATGTATAGAGCTCAGGTATGGAGATCTAGAAGACCATGGGTGGTTGGATGGGTATATTGGTAAGAAAGAGGGGATGGAGGAATGCAAGAAGGTATAAGATGTAATAACCAACATATAATGAACCTACACTTTAAACAAGTACAGAATGATGAAAATCAAATACACTTACTTGCATTTTTAGGTTCTGTAGGTGAAGGAAGGCAATGGTTAATCTGTGAAGAAATTTGTGGTCAATTCCATGGAAATACTTCCTAGATTGTTCTTGTGAATATTGTAATGCCTTGGAATGAGCATCAGGCACTTGCTTGTGCATGTGGTTGATTATATCCTATCATCTGGATGTTGAGAAGTATCTAATTCATGTTTCAATACAATATAACTCTTAGAACTCAAAATTACCAACCTGGGTGAAGACTTGTAAAAGGGTATTTAAGGTAATCGATGACGGTTAAGGTGATCGGAATTGATTGAGGGATAATCGACATCAGTTAAGGAGGGAAATCCTAGGTTTACCAAAAATAGGAAGATATGTACTATTTTTGGCATGCTCTTGATTGAGTCTGCTTAGGGAAGTGGAGTTCACGTGAGAGAAGGTAGGAAGGTAATAGAAGAAATTGAGTTAGGTTTTTGGAAGAAGTCCCAGTTAGTTAGGTTAAGTGGTGAATCAGTAACTAGGAGTGATAACTCAATACTTAGAGTGATGACTTTGTCACTGTGAGTTAAATGCTCCTGGAATGGGTCTAGGGTGAGGTGTCTATGTGATGTGTAAATTAACTTAATTAAAAGTAATTGAATTAATTAATAATGTGAGGATGAACATTGATTTAATTGTAAGTAATTAAATTAATACCAATCTGGGGTAAAGGGGTCACGGATTAGGTGAACACGTAAATTTAATTTATTGAAGGGGACCCAAGGGGAGTATGACCTAAATTTGGTGTCTACATTTTCCCCTTTTTTGCGTATCTTGTATTGATAAGCAAGGCTGACAAAAATAGGAATTCAGTGCTCCAGGTATGAGTAAAGGTCAGGTTTCCCCAAATGTGAGTGGAGGTGATCCCCTTCAAACCAGGAACTGATGAGATGGTAAATAGAGTCAGTGAGTAGTTTCATAAATGGGTAAGTGATGAAGATGAGGGTAGGTGGGTTGTAGGTAAGGGTATGGGAATTTTGGGTAATGGGTAATGGTTATTTTTGGTAAGCTTTAATTAGAAATCGAAAGCACGCACACAAATAAATCACGATACAATACTAGGTTGAAGAGCATGCAAACTTTACATTGTCGAAAGGGCGATAGGTTTATTCAAATGAGGTTGAAGTGATTCAGGTATCCAAGGTATAGGATATGGTCAAGAAGTACAATGAGGTATGGTGTAGGAATGGGTAATAGGTGTCATGTATGGTCAGGATAAATATTAGGTCATTAGGCAAGGTAATGTCATTAGGCTAAAAAACACGGGTAATAGCATCATAAGGTATAGCGAGTACAAAATTTCCAAATGTCACCAAATGCGATTCAGGTCAAGGTATGTAGGTCAAGGTACATGTAAGGCCAAGGTATAGGTAAATAACATGTCCCTAAACACAATTAGGGTAATGTAGGCTTGTGGGTAGGGTATAATATGCATTGGTAAGGTCAAACGTTGTCGGATCAATGATGGTGTTAGGAAAAAATAGGCATGGGGTGGGTCAAATGGGTATGTTAGCTAACTGATGTCGGTTGTGGTGTAACTGACATCGGTTGGCAAGGGAATGACATGATCGATGTTGGTCATGTTGATTTGGGGTTTAAAAATAAAAATCCATGTTTTATGGATTCAATTTGACTTTGCCACTTTTATATAATGAAAGAGGTGAAGTTGAGGAGTGGAAAACAACAATATGAGATGGTGAGCTGATTTGGAGAGCCATGTAGCAAGTGATTAGTGTTCAATTGGCGGGTCCATGAGATCTATGTGATTTATTTGATTGGTTTGGAGGTTAGGATTTTATTTTGGCATGGCATAGGTGAGAGAGGGATTAGGTGGACCACTAGTGCAATAGCCAGACATGCCAGCATGGAGACGACAACGATTAGAGGTAGGAGATGACATGAATCCCTCATTTTGTTAAAAAGAGTATGGTTGAAATTTTTGTTTAGTTAAAAAGTTGGGTGGGATTTTGAATTTTAAAATTGTGGGTAAAAATGAAGGAAATGAGGGGTGGGAAGGTCAAACATAAGTTAAATAGGTTTGGGCATGAAGCTAGGATAGATTTGGGTGGGTTAGAGTAGGGTGTTAGGTAATTTTTGTGAATTTTTGAGAAGGGGGGATGGGTTTTTGGTTTTTCATGCCGTGACAGAGACCGATGATGGTCAGGGGTTGGCCGAAATTAGTTAGTTTTAGCCAGAATCAGTCAAGGTCTAGGTGATCAACACCAATCAGAATGAACCAATGATGGTTAAAAAGACCAATGATGGTCAAGGAAACTGACGACGGTTAAGGTTAACACTAAATAGATGAAATAAGGGCTAGGTAGGAAAGAAAAATAGGTGAGGAAGGGGTAGGTAAAGATTTATATAGGTATCATAGGGTTAAATGTTATTTTGGAGATGTGGGATAGGTAGGTCGGTGAAAAGAACTAAGATAGTGGGTAAATAATGATAAGGGATAATAGGTTTGTAGGTGAATTAGGTAAAGGTAGTAGGTGTGATTGATGTGGTTGGTCATTGGGTGGTGGGTAATGGGTGATTTGAGGTGGTCAAGTCTTGACAAGGTTTTGTTGAATGATGCAGGCCAGAGATCAACTGAGGTTGCGGGATAAAGTGTCTCCCCTACTAGTACATATGTGGCCTAGTGTGACTACGGAGGAGTGGGATCACATGACTGAGGTTAAACTGAGTGTAATCCCACGCTATAGGTGTATAGCCCAGGATCATAGTTTAATGGTCTCTCTCATTGATAGATGGGATTCCCCAATGAATACCTTTCACTTACCAACAGGAAAGATGAACATCACCTTCGAGGACGTATATAGGATCTTACGGCTTCCTATTATTGGGAGCCAATATATTCCATTTCATCATAGGCACCAGTGCAGCCGATGGTGGTTATATTCGGTGAGGTGATAGGTAAGATGAGGTTGTCAGAACACAAGTCTCACTTATGGAGATATGTATGCAAGATATCCGTAGGAGACTAGACTATCTATGTTAATGATGGTGGCAATTGGATGTTTTGCATTGCTAGATTCTAAGGGTGGCAGGTTTTTGCGAGCACTGATGGGGGTTCTATAAGATATGATGGAGAAGCGGATATGATTTTCTTAGGAACATGCTTTCCTATTTTAGTTGTATAGGGAGCTATGGGCCTATGGGAGATTGAGGAGATTTGGTATGTGTTGTACTTATTTATTACATTGTTGGGTATACGAGCACATTGTATGTGTGTGCCTTGTTGGTTTTCCATGAAATGATTGGTTCAGGGTTAGATTTCTCATATTTGAGTTCAGATGATTGGTACTAGTCACTGAACAATCAAGGGTGGAGAGGGACACATATGATGTGTCATACTAAAGGCAGCGATTGGAGGGCATTTCTGTTGTTGATATTGTGTGGAGACCATTTATGGACTATCCATCCTACAGAGGTATGGCTGAGACGTTAGAGGATCTTCAGATACTAAGATGGATACAGGGAGCATGAGATGATTCTCATAGATAGTTCAGATGATAGTATGGATTATGGAAGGACATGCCCTCACCTTTTCCATAGTACCAGAGAGATGACGTGGAGAAAAATATGTCTGTAACATGTCCAAGCATGTAAACATGGCAAGAGGAGAAGTTGGTAGATAGATGGATTGATGATGCAAGGGTCACTGATGGATATAGGAAATGGTGGGTGGCACATCTATGGGTGGCACCGCCAAAGCCAGAGCACCTAAATTTATCTATTTTCATAGTGCAAAGAGATATATTATAGGGTTAGGTGGCCACTCTACATGCATAGATTATAGTATTAAAGGGACATATAACAGGGTCAGAGGCATAATTAGACACTTTACAGACTCAGGTGACAACCCTACAGTCCCAGGTAGCATAGGCGAAGGTTCCCACACAGGTAAGAGATGGGGATGGAGGGTAGGTAACCACCCTACAGGCATATGTGATAGGTTTATAAGGTGAGTTGGCCACTACACAGGCACAGGTTGTGGCCTTACAGACCCAGGTTGTAGCACATGCATAGGTACCCCCATAGGCCCAAGGACAGAGTCCAATATTATAGGTAGCTATGCCAGGACAGGGTCTCATTGCATAGGCAGGAGGGTAGACATCATGATAGGGGTCGAGGTCATTATTAGTAGGGAAGATTTCATAGGCTATAATGAGACCTATGGAACCACCTCAGATAGTTTCTATGGCAAGGTTCAAGGATTCCCTAAATGAGGCTTGCTACTATCATGATCACTTGATGACTGCCAGTATATATGTTATCTCATATGCCGAGTATAGAGCCTAGAAGAAAGCCACTAAGTAGAAGATATCCATGACTCAAATTTCAAGGAGTACATGGGGCCATCAAGCCCATGGACACATATAGGGAGAGGTTATAAGTTATTAGAGGCCAGGCCTAGGTGAGGGCTAGGAGGAGACTAGACCGAGACCCATGGAGGGTGGAGAGATGTTGGCAGGGCATGTGATAGGTAGGGAGGAGTATATAGGTAATACTAGGCAAAAGGATATCAGGTGGGGTGATGAGTAGTCAGTATATGTGACATTGTATGATAATTATGATTTTTGATATATATACCAGCCTATGTGCTTAATATGTGTGGTTGTATATGAGAGTTTTTGAGATACTGTGTGTATATATGTATTGATACATAGACTCTCCCATTTATAGAGTTGATGGTATTTATTGGATGGATAATGTACTCATTTTAATTTCCATTTTTAATGTGTACTGATGGAAACTATGGAAATTAGGATTGATTGAGTTGAGGTCATTTTTGGTCATTCAAACATGCACCCATGTCTCGGATCCGGAAGGGCCGAGCTATTTGAGACAAAAATAGAATTGTCCCCAAGTTTTCATACCTTTCCCGCTTAGGATGAATCTCTAGAAAAGGCTGGTTCCTCTAATTACCTCTAACGCTACTACTACTCCTAGTGTTGAATGTAAATCTTAGACTAAGCATGCCAAGGGACCAAGGATGGAAGGATGTGCAAAAAGGAGAAATCCTAAGCTAAGGAAGGTAATAACGCTAGAAAGAAAGGGTCGATATCTCTCCATGAGTGGTGAAGGAAACAAAGAGGGCATGGGAGAAGAGGGCGGATGATGTGTACCATAGATTAACACGCGGGCTCAGCCTTCCAGTGTGCATAACACATGAACATGGGGACTACAAGCATAGGAGTATGCACATCATACCAAAAAATATAACAGAGAGAAGAGAATGCAATGAAAATGAAAGAGGGAAGACATGAGTTCCACAACACATGATTTTATTGCTTACGGGATGCACAATCAGTTACATTCACGATAGGAGGTGAGAATACATTACAGAGACCATGTTAAGTTTTGAGTCACGTGGGAAGTCAGCCACCATTTTGGTATGATTTTGTTACAAGAAAGAGGATACCCTTTTACAAAACAAACCTCTGTTATTTATAAAAGAAGGAGAGAAGAGAAGGAGAAAAGGATGGAAACTCATATTCAAATATTCAACCACCAACAACCAGTGATAAATGCTTGTAAATCAACCTACAAGGCTATAAGATGCACTTTCCCATATCTATTTGGTGTGCAGAAGAAGGAAGAAGAAAATATCTGATGAAATCTGGTGGTTAAGTTCGATTGGATGTGTGGATTGATGAGATGAGAGACATTTCCCTATTTTTCACCTAATAAATTCTATCTACATTTGAATTTGAATAGTCTAACATGTAGCTTGTGTCAGTATCTCTTTGAAAAGTCTAGGCATGCACTAATCGGAGCTCTATAGTAGAAGATACGGCTGTCAGAGTCATTGGCGCACACAAAACATGTGGCGCTCGCAGATTGACCAAAGGAGTTGGCCAACTGTTCATTTTTTTTTTCGTTTCTACCAAGTGTCATGCACAGGTTGGTTGTCTAGATTCAGTTCCCTATTAGTGCGCTTTGATAGGTTGCGTATGGCACACTCAATTTTGATAGATGACATGGCACAAAAGGGCATAGAAGAAGGCATAAGGTGCGGGAGTGAGAGGCAAGCACGTAAAATGGGAATAGAGGGGAGGAACGCACTAAGGCGTGTGCACATGAGGAAGGTATACTTACAGAAGGAAAGTATAGAAATAGGATACAAGAATTCAATTGAAGCAAGACACGCTGTGACAGAAATAAAAGAGGGTACACGAAGGAATTGAGTCTATGTAAGAGTGCAAGAGGAATGTCTGGGACTTATCCTATTGGAAGGTAATTTTGTAGAGGTGCACACCTGGAGTGCATGAAAATATAAGAGAGAAAGTGGGCGCATGGGAGGAAGGTGCACAAGGGGAAATAAAAGGATATAAAAGAATAAAAAAGGGAGCAGGAAGGTGCGTAAGGGAACACAAAGGAATTTCAATTGTTCTAAGGTTTTAAAAGAACAATCTTAAGTGCGTGCAACTTGAAATGTGAAACACCAGAGTCATAATGAAAATATAAGTTATCCATATAAATAGGAGAGTTATTTAGATAACATTTTTGGTGACTTTCAGGGGCCATCTTCCTGCAAGATGAAGAGACCAGTAGCCTTGGAATTCCATTGGGCACAAAGTCAAGTGTTAATCTTGAAGATCTGATCTATAAATTTTGAATAAAATTCCTGAAGTCACTTGAAGATCTTTCTGAACTCTGGACTGAACTGTTGTTCTCATATGAAGATATTTTGAATTGGATTGATGAGAGTGAAAGATATACATTAACCATTGGAACAACCTCTGTCCAAATTGAATTATCATCCCATGAAGCAATAAAAGGGGCACGCGGGCACAACATGAAAGGAAAGGCACCAAAGGGAGCACGCCGAAATAGAAGCACAACACTAAAAAAAAATGAAAATCCATACATGTCTCAAATGGAACATGCAGAGTGTGCACAAGTACTTGTGTTGCTAAAAGAAAACCTAAACTATCCTAAAGTAACCAAAGGTAAGGGGCACTCAAGTAAAACTTGCAACATGCAGGGAGAAGTAGCTTCCCTTCCTCACAAATTGTGACCATGTGACTAATTTTACACTGGACATGGTTGGAAACAAGAGTGAAAAACCACCTTGTAGATGGTGTTTCACCCTCTTCAAAGTATTAACAAGAAAAACATACAACTCCTAGAGTTATTCTATACTTAGATCTGGGAGGCACTACTACTAACTTTTGGCACACTAAATCTCTACCTGATGCTCTAAAATGAGCATGACCGGTGCTAACTTTGTTTTTAGCTCTAGGCTAGCTAGATATCTGATTGGGCACGGTTTGATCCTTGTGATCTTCCCATTACTTTGAATCTCAATCCCATAGGGGGGATTTAATTGCAGACTCTACTTCTGAAGGGGAGTTCTTGTAGGTTGGATCATGTAAAGATGGGGCATGCATGGTTCTGCCTCTACAAGCAACTCAGTCTCCTCCAGGAGCACACACTCTGAGATTAACTACTTTTCTTATGAAACGGGTGTCCGTATGATTTCCTCTTCCTATTCAAAGTTGCATGAGTCGTGCCACTCTTCAACTATTTTGTAGACATCGAACATAATGACATTGGTTGGGAAAGGTGCATTGTTAGCGCGATGTTCATTTATAGTACAGTTAGACATAGGGGACTTGGAAGGAAGTCGACGAATGGGCGCAAAAGAAAGAAAGGGTGCACGTGTTGAAGGAATGGAGGCACACACAAAATGGGGAATGGAGGAGAACTGAAGGTGAGAGGATGGATGAGGGGAATTCTCAATGGGGGTAGCACGCAAGAAGCTAGGGATACGCACAGTGGGCTGAGATAATGTAAGTTGGTATGAAAGAGTGGGAGGGTTTTAAGATGGTAGTGCATGGTTTCCTTATTGACAGGGTTTTCGTATGATAGATTTTTGAGCCTCCATTTGTTCCACCCATTTTGTGACCTAGGGAAGCATCTCAGTGATAAAGTGTAGCTTCTGTTGTTCACTAAACCAGCTTGGTACAAGGCCGACCCATAGACAAGGGACCTTGTAGCCAAGTTTAGCTACCTTTATGGAGAACTTGACTCTGAGCTACATCATGTACATCTCCATATTTTATATCTGCCTCTCAAAATCAGATTTGGCAAAAGATTCACCACCATCGTCTACATAAAATTGTTCCTCATAAACATTATGGTTAGAAAAAAGTGGGTTGTATGCATTTTCAGGATAATGGGGCTTACAAAACTTATTTGCAAACAAATTTTGAAACTGTGGGCATTGAGAGAAATGGTTCTACTACTGCAAATGAGAATTCCATGAAGGGAAATAATTCATGATTGCACAACTTCAAAAAGAGGAAGGTGGAACGATGGAAGAAGGAAAATGAATGAAAGAAAATTGAAAGACTAGTCTGCACATGAGGTAATGGGTGTGTTGAATTATTGGAGTCATCAGATGTGTTGAAAAATTCCTCTAAAGGATGGATCTCAGCAATAACACATCAAACTTTCTGAGATGAAGATGTATAGCTCTTTAGTTTGGTCCCACTGGGCATGCTAAAAACTATTGGTCATTCAAACATGCACCCATATCTTGGATCTGGAAGGGCCAAGTTGTTCGAGACAACAATGGAACTGTCCCCAAGTTGTGGGACCTTGCACACTTTGTACAGATCTCTGGAGAATGTTGGTTCCTCTACCTACCCCTAATGCTACTACTACTCCTAGTTTTGAATGCAAATCATAGACTAAGCATGTCAAGGGACCAGGAATAGAAGGATGTATAGAAAGGGGAAATCCTAACTTAAGGAAGGTGATAGTGCTAGAAAGAAAGGGTGGATCTCTCTCCATGAGTGGTGAAGGAAACAGAGAGGGTGAGGGAGAAGATGGCAGACAATGCACAACATAGATAAACATGCAGGATCGGCCTTCCAGTGTGCACAACACATGAATGTGAGGACTAAAAGCATAGGAGTATGCACATCATACTAGAAAATATAATAGAGAGGAGAGAATGCAATGAAAATGAGAGAGGGAAGACATGAGTACCACAACACATGATTTTATTGCTCAAGGGATGAAGAGTCAGTTACATTCATGGTAGGAGGTGAGAATACATTGCAGAGACCATGCCAAGTTCTGAGACTCATGGGAAGTTAGCCACCATTTTGGCATGGTGTGGTTAAAACAAAGAGGATCCCGTTTTACAAAGTAGAACTCTAATATTTATAAAAGAAGAAGCAGAGAAGAGAAGGAGAAAAGGAGGGAAATTTGTATTCAAATCTTCAACCACCAACAACCAATGATAAATTCCTACAAATCCTCCTGCAAGGCTATCATATGTGCTTTCCCATGACTGTTTGGCTTGCGAAAGAAGGAAGAATGTAAGATCTAATGAAACATGGTGGTTGAGGTCGATTGGTTGTGTGCATTGATGAGCTAAAATAAATTTCCTTATTTTTCACCTAACAAATATTTCCTACATTTGAATTTGAATAGTCTAATGTGTAGCTTGTGTCAGCAGCTCTCTGACAAGTCCAGGCACATGCCAATTGGAGCTCTACGACAGAAGATACAGTTGTTAAAAGATGTTAGAATTGTTAGCGCATGCAAAACATGTGGTAGGCATGGATTGACCAAAGGAGTTAGCTAACTATTTATTTGTTTTATCATTTCTGTCACATGTCATGCACTAGTTGATTGTTTAGATTTGGTGCCCTAATGGCACACTTTAATAGGTTGCATATGGAACACTCAAGTTTGAGAGATGATGTGGCACAGAAGGGCGTAGAAGAAGGCTCAAGGCATGGGAGTGAGAGGTAGGTGCGTGAAAGGGGAACATAGGGGAGGTGCATGTGTAGGAGGAAGGAATACTTGAAGAAGGATAGTATGGAAACAAGATAGGAGCATTCAACTAAAGGAAGGCGCATGGTGGCAAAATAAAAGAGGACACGTGAAGGAACTGAGTCTATTTAAGTGTGCAAGAGGAATGCTAGGGACTTATCTAATGGGAAGGTAAGTCTATAGAGGTGTGCATAAGGAGTGTGTGATGGGATAGGAGAGAAAGTGTGCACATAGGAGGAATCTGCACTATGGGAAATAGAAGGAGATAGAAGAATGCAAAGTGAACAGGAATTCCTGTAAGGGTGCACAGAGGAATTTTTACTGTTCCAAGTTTTCAAAAGAACAATCTTGAGTGTGCGCAACCTGAAATGTGAAACGCCAGAGTCAAAATGAAAATAAAATTTATCCACATAACTAGAAGAGTTATTTGGATAACATTCATTTTAGGCATGATGAAGTCAAGGTGATTTAAGTATTCAAGGTCATGTAGGAATGATGGATTCAGGTATAGGTGTTTCAACTAATTCTTAGACGTTTCTTGGAAAATGATGAAATAGATAGGGTAACAGGCGTAGTAGGAATACCTGTTGAAGATGTTGGTTGTAGGTTGTTGCACACATATGACTTCTGAATCCACAGCTGATCGTGAGAGCTTCCTTTTTGCTTGGAGGAACTACCTAAAATGGAACACAAGACCACCAAATAAAATTTAAACAATATGTGTAGTGGGCTGCCTAGCGTGTGTTAGATCTGGGAAGTGTGATACTTCCTAGACGGATGTCAATCCACTATTTCAAAAAACTTAAAGATGGTAATAAAATAAATCCTATTATAGTAAAAATGATTTACGTATCTCATTCATCTATATGTTAGAAATAATCTAACACTTAATTCACCATATGTGGATTAATGTCTAATTATAATAAAGTAATTATTTAATTACTTTAATTAGCTTAGTTGTTAGTGTGTTGTTATCATCCCTTAGATTGTGGAGGATGTTCTTTAGTTAGAATATTGTTCTCGAATGATTTCCTGTAGAAGCTTTTTAGGGTCAATATGCTATTTCTGCATATTTGCTTTGTTTAGGAGATTTGTTCCATATATTGTGGAAGAGATAGAAGCTGTCCAATATCTATAAACATTGAAGCTCTTTCTTTTGGTTGTAATGCTTCATTTTTATATTAATAAAATCACAGCAAGCTCCACCTTGTTTTTGTAATTTAATCTGGTTTTCAGATTTCATTTGGTACCAGAGCAGGTGAGTTAAGGCTATAGATAATTGCTGAGGAAGTGTTAGAAGATTTGAGGAAGGAGGACTAGAATCTTGAGCCAGGAGGAGCCATAGATGCCCCCAGCCTCTTCACAGCCCCTGTCCCTTCTCCACACACCCGGAAATAGTAGAAACAACAAGAATATAAAAAAATAAAAATTGGAAGGGCAATCACAGGCCAAAGCACCTAGATGCACCTCCCAACTCCATTATTGTTTTCTACGTGAAATTATTTCAATTGAGGAGATATTTATCAATTTCTTTTAATATTTTATGTTGTAATAAATTGCAAATATAACAAATATTATTTTGAAATCTAATTATTTCATTAATAAAAAAAAAGAGAAACATCCACCACCGATCTACAACCTGTATGCAACTACGGTATTTGCATATATATGTGAATTCACCTTGCAGACCTGCAGATTTACCTGACAGCTTCACACCTACAAAAGAAATTAAAATGAGTTGGATACTGATCTGGCTGTGCATCTTCAATCTACAAGCAATTCATGTGCAACCTTGCAGAACAGAGCATAAGAGAGCCTTTAAGGTGAAAGGGCGGCGAAGGAAACAAGGATGACGATGGAGGAAATGAAGCTACAGGCATGCGTAAGTCAGACCCACATTTTCTACGTAAAAAAATCATTTTTAAAAAAAATTCCTTTTTTGGATGATGCGAAAAAAATCAAAAGAATAATTTTTTTTTCCATTTTTGGAAAGGGGCGCGGAAAAATAATTTTAAAACGGTCATAACTTTCAACTAGTATCTCGGATTGAGGTGTTGTTTTTTTTGAAAGTGTGTGTTTTTTCGAGCTCTATACTTTGGTTCAGTCAAAGAGGCCAAAGAGCCCAAAAACAAATTTGTAAGGGAAAAGAGGCCAAAGTGCCCAAATTTTTTTTTAAAAATGTGAAAAATATTAATTTTTCATAAACAAGAAGGGGGGTGCAATTTTCTTTTTCTATTTACAAGATGTTTGTAAAACTGGCCGATAGTGCCAAAAAATCATTGTAAAAGGCCCAAAAGGAGCCCACACTCAATATAAATCAACTTTGGGGGGGTGTGTACTGATTTGAGGGGGGGTTTGTTTCGTGTTTGATTCTCTATATCTCTTTTCTTTCATGCACAAATGGATAACAATGCGCCAAAATTATTTTTGCCTGATTCACAACTCCTACGAGGAGATAATTATGCTACATGGAAAATGAAAATTAAAACTCAACTTGAATTTGAGGACATAATTGGTGTAGTTGATGGCTCAATAATGAGACCAAAAAATGATATTGCTCAACAACGTGTGTTTGATCATGCTAATCAAAAGGCAAAATTTATAATTCTGTTTGGTGTAACTGATGATTTACAACCTCATATTCGTCAAGCGACAACTGCAAAAGAAGCATGGGATAATCTAGCAACCTGTATATGAAGCTAAGAAAAAAAATGCTATTTTGTAATTACAAACACAACTCCATTGTCTCAAAATGAATTCTCATGAGTTTATTGAAGGTTTTCTAAAGCATGTTGCTATATTGAGATCATCTCTCCAAGCTTTGGAAGTAGAGGTCACTAATGAATCTCTTGTCCCTATTGTATTGAGAGCTTTACCAACCTCATACAAAATATTTGTCACAACTCTCAACATTATGGGTCCAACTACAAGTTTTGAAGAGTTAGTGAACATGTTATAACATGAAGAGTCCATGAACAAACCTATAGAAGATGAGGAACAAGCCCTCTCTTCATTCCATAAGGGAAAGAAACAAATTCATACAACATGTAAGCAACACAAACAACATTCTCAATAGAATAATCAAGGGAACACTCAGCAAAAGCAGTGTCATATTTGTGGCAGAAAAGGACATGACTTAAAATATTGTTGGTATAACACATTTCAGAAGGGTTCATCTAGTGGAAAGAAGCCAAATTTTCAACAATCTAGTCAGGGTTATCAAAACAAACAACAAGGACAAAGGAAAAGTAACTGGAAAAAGAAAACACCGCAGCACGGAAACATTGCTAAAGAAGAAGATAACTCACCAGATGAGGACTTCCTATTTTCTACACAATCAACTCAAGAAATCAATTCACCACAGGAAATTTGGTATGTTGACTCAGGAGCAACAAGACATATGACCAGGAGAAATGATTGGTTCTTAGAGTTAAAGAATACACCTAACAAAGACTCTATTTTGTTGGGTGATGATTCATCGTACAAAGTACAAGGAATTGGAAACATCTCCTGACCTCTTGGATTAAGAAAGTGCATAATAAGAGATATTCTATATGTTCCTGGATTGACAAAGAATCTACTTTTAGTAAGTCATCTTTTGGAGCACAAGTTAAAAGTGGATTTTGATTGTACAGATGGAAAGAAGATGTGTTTAATCAAAGATAAGTCTAAAAAATCCAACATTGTTGCATGAGCTTCTGGTGTAGGTCATATGTTTCAGTTGGATTTTGTTCAAACCAAAAATCAAGCCCTTGTAGCTAAGGATACATCATCGGCACAGATGTGGCATCGAAGATTTGGCCATGTAAGTTTTGGATATCTTGAAACACTTCAAAAAAATAACATGGTAAGAGGACTACCAAATTTCAAGAAGAATACAGACAAGTGTACAAATTGTTTGGTAGGAAAACAACATAGAGCTTCTTTTCAGAAAATTAGTACATTCAGGGCCCATGGTAAACTTGATCTAGTGCATACCGATCTGTGCGGACCTATGAGACCTAGTCATTCAGGGTTTCAATATTTTATGCTCTTTGTTGATGATTACTCACGAAAAATGTGGGTATACTGCATTCGCACCAAAGACCAAGCCTTTGAAACTATCAAGAAATTCAAAGTAGCTTATGAAAATGCAACTGGTAAGAAAATAAAAACACTCCGCTCAGATCGAGGGGGTGAATACACCAGTAATGAGTTCAAATCTTTTTTGGAAACACATGGAATTCGTCGGCAAATGGAACCTCCATATACACCACAACAAAATGTTGTAGTTGAGAGAAGAAATAGAACTATAATGGATATGGTAAGGTGTATGATCGATGATTCAGGCTTGAGTAAAGCATATTGGGAAGAAGCAGTAAAAACAACAGTTTATCTGCTCAATAGAGTTCCCACTTCCGCACTTGATGGAATAACACCACAGGAAGCTTGGTCAGGGAACAAACCATCTATAAAAAACCTTAGAGTTTTTTTATGCAAGGCAAGTATGCACATTCTTAAGAAAAAGAGAACTAAACTTGATATGAAATCAGAACAACTTATATTCTTGGGATACAATGATGAAGGCTTGGGATACATGTTAATGTATGCAAAAACAAGAAAAATTTTCATAAGTAGAGATGTCGAGTTTTTTGAAAATAAAGAAGCAGATGCTCCTTCCATAAACTCACAAAACAATCCTACTAAGAAAATAGAAGATGTTCTTGATGAAGATAACGATGATGAGGATAATTCAACTACTCCATCTACAGGAATAGTTAAATGTATGCCTAAGTGGTATACTAATCTAATTTGAGATGCTAAGTTGGATAATGATCCTAACACATCCACTTCAGGACCTATAACTCGTAGTCTGACTCAAAATGAGGTAAACTTAGCCTTAATGAGTACAGTAATTGAATCAAGTGAGCCCACTATAGTTCAAGATGCTCAGCAGTCAAAACCTTGGTCAGATGCTATGAATTCAGAATTCAACTCTTTGATTAAGAATAATACATGGCAACTTACAGGTCTTCGACTAGGGAAGAAGGCAATAGGTTACAAATGGATATTTAAAACAAAGTACAAATCAAATGAAAGCATTGATAAATACAAGGCAA
Source organism: Taxus chinensis (assembly GCA_019776745.2). Lineage (NCBI taxonomy): Eukaryota > Viridiplantae > Streptophyta > Pinopsida > Cupressales > Taxaceae > Taxus > Taxus chinensis. Next base: position 93,804,635 of record CM034146.1, read on the forward strand.
GATTGGTAGCTAAGGGTTATGCACAAAAAGAAGGCATTGATTATGAAGAAACATTCACACCAACAGCTAAGATCAAAACAATCAGGATGATATTTACTCTAGCTGCAAAATTTGGTTGGAAATTTCATCAAATGAATGTAAAATGTGCATTCATCAATGGGGATTTACATGCAGAAGTCTACATGACTCAACCAGAAGGTTTTGTCATACCAGGTAAAGAAGGAAAGGTATGTAGACTCATAAAGTCACTGTATGGTCTTAAACAGGCTCCCAAGGCATGGTACATAAAGATTGATGAGAATCTCATCAAACATGGATTTAAAATAAGTCCATATGATCCTAATCTCTATCTCAAAAAGCAAGGGGGGAGATAGTGATCATAGTAGTATATTTCGATGATCTAGTCATCACTGGAAGTTCAATGAAGATGATTAAAACAATAAGGAAGATCTAAATCGATCATTCGACATGACAGATCTCGAGCTTCTTCATTATTGTCTTGGACTTGAAGTATGGAAAAAGGACAATTACATATTTGTTACTCAACTAAAATATGTCAAGACAATGCTCAAGAAATTCAAAATGATGGATAGTATACCAATGGCTACACCTATGGAGACAAGGCTTCAATTGTCTCACACAGATCCGTCAAAACAAGTAAATGTTACTCTTTATCGACAGTTGATTGGGAGTCTCATTTACTTAACTTATTCTAGGCCAGATATTAGCTATGCAGTCAGTTATCTTTCTTGATTTATGCAAGAACCAAGGGTTTGTCACTGGAAAGTACAAAAGAGGGTACTGAGATACATCAAAGGAACCATGGACTTTGGCCTAGAATACAAGAAGAATGATAACTTCTTCTTAGCAGGATATACAGATTCAGATCATGCAGGTAACATTGATGATAGGAAGTCCACTTCAGGATTTGTGTTCTTTTTGGGATCTGTACCTATTCATGGGGGACCAAGAACCAAAATTATGTTTCAAGGTCTTCCACAGAAGAAGAATATCTCACAGCAGCAGGAGCTGTCTGTGAAGTGATTTAGCTCAGAAGAATACTTGAAGGATTAGGAATTCAACAGGATCATCCAACAATCCTACATGTAAACAATAAAGGAGTAATAAAACTTTTTCAGAATCCAGTCTTTCATGAACGCACCAAACACATTGGGGTGCAGGTACATTTCATTCATGAACAAGTTCAGAACAACAACACTCATCTTCAACATTGCCTGACAGAACATCAGCGTGGAGATATCTTCACAAAATCTCTTGCACACCCTAAATTTGAGGCATTCAAAGTATTTCTCTCATATTCACTTCAGAATATGATGAACTAAGGGGGGGAATGTTAGAAATAATCTAACACTTAATTCACTATATGTGGATTAATGTGTAATTATAATAAAGTAATTATTTAATTACTTTAATTGGCTTAGTTATTAGTGTGTTGTTATCATCCCTTAGATTGTGGAGGATGTTCTTTAGTAAGAATATTGTTCTCGAATGATTTCCTATAGAAGCTTTTTAGGGGCAATATGCTATTTCTGCATATTTGCTTTGTTTAGGAGATTTGTTCCATATATTGTGGAAGAGATATAAGCTGTCCAATATCTATAAATATTGCAGCTCTCTCTTTTGGTTGTAATGCTTCATTTTATATTAATAAAATCACAGCAAGCTCCGCCTTTTTTTTTGCAATTTAATCTGGTTTTCAAATTTCACTATAATAAGCCAATTCACTCATAACAGGCTAAGCTATGATTGAATCTGAAGGTCAAGGTCACTGTCAAGATATATTTATTGGGTAGGGTCATATTCTGGGTAGTTTAGGATATTTGGTAGAGTTATTGGGCTCTGTTCTGGGTTTCTAGTAAAAGACACAGAGACCGACGTCGGTTTAGGTTAACCGACGACAGTTATGGATGACCAGCGTCAGTATGGTCAGGGTATAGGAAACTCAATAAAACTTTGTTGGGTGATAGATCCGGGATTAGATAAAGGTGGAAGGACAATGGCGAGATTCATATGGATCTTGGATATGCACAAGAATGGTGAAAATCTAGGTATGGATAGTTCAATGATGTGGGTAAAGAGGTAGTTAAGTTTGCATGGAAATAAAATGGTGGGGGATGGAAATGAAAGAAGAAACTGATAACAAATGTAAAAGGATCCACTCAAATGACAAGGAACCAATGCATGTTAACAGACTTACTATTTGTACAAGCTTGATGCCTGGTTGGTAATGGTGGGTGATCAAATGGACTTGGTGTAGTTTTGGTGCTTTCCTGGATGCTCCTGTGAAGGCAGGTGGCTGTGTGATTACTTCAAGTGTTTACTATGGGTGTTCTGATGCTTGTACGGATGCTAGTTCTGCTTGCGTGTAACTCTGGTTTCATCAATTGTTCTCAGAAGATCTCTCTCTTTCTAAGAAATGTGCCAACCTCCAAAAATAATGTGCCAAACCCGAAATATGATTTTTTTGGGAGTTAAAAGGTAATCGATGATGGTTTCGGCTTAAACGGCGGTGGTTAAGGGTAACTGGCATCGGTTAGGGCGGGATTTCCTATGTTTACTAAATTGGGTAGATCCCCTTGATTTTCTCAGATCTCGATTTGTTTACCCCATGGATCAAACTGGAAGCTTCCTTCTAACATGTGGGAATGTGGTTAGAGGGAATGTAGGCATTGATTTTTAGGGTTTTGGTAAGTTTTAGTTAGTTATGACAACTTATTAAGAATAGGTATTAGGATGAGGTGGCTACATGAGGTGGCTAGGTGAGGTGTCTAGGTGAGGTGGATATGTGGGCATTATCTCAATTAGGATATTTAAATAATAAATATGGTGAGGATAATGAATTAATTTAATTTAAATAATTAAATTAATATTAAAGTGGGGTGAAGGGGGCCATGGCTAGGTGGATGTGTTCAAGGTACTTATTTATTAGGGACCAAGGGGAGTGTGACCCAATTTTGGTGTCTACATTTTCCCCCTTTTTGTTGCGTGGCTTGTATTGGTAAGCAACATTGACAAAAGTAAGATGTGGTTGCCCCATGTGTGGGTGGAGTTGATCCCCCTCAAATGAGGAACTGACGAGGTAAAAGGCAGAAGCAGTGAGTGGTTTGATAAAATGTGAATGTTAGGGAGAGGATGGTGGGTAATGGGGAAAAAAAGGAAAAAGGTCTACTCGAGTAATCTAGGTAATGGGTCACAGTCAAAGGTAGGAACAGTCAAATGCACGCACACGTATAAACTATAGCACAGTACCAGGTTGAAGAGCAAGAAAACTCTAAATTATTAAGGTCGATAGGTTTATCCAAATAAGGTTGAGGTGATTCCAGTATCCAAGGTATAGGATATGGTCAAGAAACACAATGTAGGTCAGGTGCAAGAACGTTTAGGTGTGTTTCAGTACATCAAAGGTAGGGTCAGGATAAATGGTCATGGACAGAGGCAAGGTAAGGTCATTAGGTCAATCAACATAGGTAATAGTACCGCAAGGTATAGCAAACACATGAGGTCAAAGGTCACTAGTGATGCTCCAAGTCCAAGAATCTAGGTCACGACATGGGTAGGTCTAAGGTATGGGTAAAATAACAAGTCCCAGAATGAGGACGAGGTGAGGGGGTAAAGGGTAATGTCAAAAAGGTCAAGTGGTGTGGGCAAGGGTGGTAAGTGTAGGATAAAAAAGGATTCAGGTCAAAAATTAGGGGTAGGGGGTAGGAAAAAGACTAAGCAGGGAAACCGATGACAGTCTAAGGGAACTAATGTTGGTTAAGCTCGACCAACCATGGTAAGCTAGGGCACTAGACCGATGTCGGTGAAAATAAAACTAGCATTGGTTAGGTCAGGGATATTATAAAAAATGAAAAATCCATGTTTTTTACAAATCATTTGTCTTCTTGTGAATTGGGAAAATGACATGAGAGAGGGAGAGAAAAAGGTGGAAAAGTGTCTAGATGGAATGGAGAGTTGAGTTAGTGAGTTGAACGATGGGTGATTGGTAGTTGATAGGTGGGTCTATGAGATCAGATTGTGTGATTTGATTGGTTAGAGGTGTGGTTAGTGATTGGTGATGGCAGAGGTCGGAGAGGGATTGGGCAAGTAACTGGTGCACTGGCCAGATGTGCCACCATGGCAACGGCAACATGATGAGGTAAGGATCAAACCCATGTTGTGATTTTTTAGATAGATGAGGTAATAAGTTGAAGTTTGACATATTGGGTTTTTTGTTTTGGGTGGGGGGAAAAAATGAAATTGGAAATTTGGTAGGGTAAATTGGGTAGAATAGGAATAGGGAGAGAGGTGGGTGGGTGAAGGAGGGGTGGAGGGAGCTGAGGAGAGGTTTAGGTGAGGATGGGTGGGTAGAAGAGAGGGAAAGGTTGAATTTTTAGAGAATGGAGGGTTTGGGCATCGTATTATTTTCCACGATAGTGACCGGCGTCAGTCAAGGTTATCTAGCATTGGTAGGGTCAAACCGGTATCGATCATGAAAAAAGTGACTGATGCTGGTTTAGGGGTGACCGAGGTCAGTTATAGATAATCGGTACCAGTCAGGTTTTGGAGAATAAGGGGCTGAAAGGGCCCTAGGTCGAGTGGGTGAGATAGGGAAGGGTAGAATATGGTGTGTTGGTGAAAAATTTAGTGTAGGTGGGGGGTAAAATGGGTTTTGGGAAATGATAATGGGTGAGTATGGGTATGATGAATGTGGTTTAATTGTTTTTTGTATTCGATGTAGGGGAGAGATTAGTTTCGAATGAGAGACAAGGTGCCACCCCTGCTCTTGAGAGTGCAAGGTGTGGCAACTGCTGAGGAGTGTCAGCACGTGGAGGATGTGGGCCTGAGTGGGGTCCAGTGCTATTGGAATTTGTTCTAGCAGCTGAGTCTGATGGTCACTCTCATCAATAGATGGGAGTCAACAACCAACACAATCCACCTACCGACAGGTGAGATGACAGTCACCCTGGAGGATGTGTTCAAGATCCTGTGGCTATCGATACTAGGTACGCAGGTGTATTCGATCTCCTCTGAGGCCTCGGAGGAGTTGATGATGACAGTGTTTGGAGAGGGACTGGCAGAAATGACATTCCATAGTGCCATTCTGAGCTACGTAGGGATGTACACAGCCTGTCGAGAGGTGATGAGGCTCATTATTTTATTGATGGAGGTAATGTGCTCTTTCACACTGTTAGATGCAGAGGGATGGAGATTTTCCCACTCATTGATGGGGGTACTACATGGCATGGTGCTAGATCAGACCCACTTTTCCTGGGCACCAACATTCCTAGTGTAAATATATAGAGATTTGTGGGCATATGGGCATCTGCACAGGTTCATCCTGTGTTGCATGTTTTTACTACACTGTTGGGCCGATGAGCACATAGTTTGTGTGTGGCCAGTAGGGATGCCCCGAGAAAATACATTTCCACCAATATTGGTGCAGGTGGGGTACAAGTGATGGGTACCTATGATTAGAGACTAGCGATTGGATAGGGATACACATGATGTAGCCTATTATAGGCATTTATTGGAGGGGTTGTCTGGAGTGGACATCATTTGGACACCATATGTGGGTTATCCCTCATTTAGGTGGAGGCATGATGAGTTACATGGTCTTCAACTATTGAGATGGATAGAGGGGCACCATGTCAGGGAGCACAAGATGATCCCAGTGGACAGGGTTAGATGCCAATTTTGAGTGCAACAGGACAGACCTCCACCCTTCTCGTAGTAAAGGAGAGATGATGTGGAGAGGCCATTGTCTCTACCACAACCGACAATGCCCACAAGGCAGGAGGAGCCGGTGGTAGACTGACGGATTGATGATGTTGGGGTTACAGATAGATACAGATAGTGGTGGGTGGCTCATTTATGAGTAGTACCACCTAGGTCGGGGCAACCAGATTTAGCCACCATCATAGTGTAGAGGGATACCCTACAGGGGCAGGTGGTGACCCTGATTACCCGATTGGGTATGGTGTAGGGAAAGCTTACCAACTCAGAGGTGGAGGTGTCTGAGTTACATGTACAGGTGGTCAGTCTTCAAGCCCAGATGGCCCAAGGTGGGGATGGAGATAGAGATGGGGGTGGTGCTTTGAGTGGCTTCCCTATAGGCATGGGTGACAGGTTTGCATGGCCAGTTGGCCATGACACAGGCACATATTAGGGCTTTACAGGCCCAGATGTAGGAACAGGTGTAGGGGCTGATGGCACCACCATAGGCACTAGGACAGGGTCCCACAAGACATGTATAGGGTCAGAGGCCGATGGGGCCACCGCAAACAGTTCCCATATCTAGGCTACGGGAGGTGAGAGACGAGGCCAGGTACTATCAGGACCAACTGACGGTGGCAGGGATAAATTATTTATCATATGTTGAGTATAGGGCATAGTAGGCCTCTAGCGAGAGGACCAGATCATGCACCCATAGCATGGAGATCACAGGGGGCCAGCGAGCCCCAAGACATGGTCAAGGTGAGGCCACCAGTTCCCGGAGGCCAATTCCAGTTGATGCACCAGCAGGGACCCAACCACCACCTATGATGGGTGAGGAGATTTTATCAGGTCACCAGATAGGGGCCGAGGAGGCAGAGGGGATAGGTGATACAGATATGGAGGATGTCCACCGAGAGGATGCCTGATATATGCCATCCAGTTTTGACATAGTTTTAATTTTTGATATATACCGGCATGTGTGCCAAGATATTCTTATATTTTTTATCACATACTAGCCTATGTGCCAAAGAGATTTTGTATTGATTTATTGTTTTATTATATATGATACCGGCCTACGTGCCGATGATTTTGAGAGTTGTACATGATTGGATAATTTGTATATATTGTATAGAGACACACATATTTTTTTATATGATGAGATGGATGAGATTCTTGATTTGTTGGTGTTTTATGAGAATTTTAATTTTTTCGTGATATGTATGGAAACTAGGTGAGTGAGGCATGATGCAGTTAGGTTGGTTAGGCATGGATCAAGTCAGGTTGGTTTAGGCATGGATTGAGTCAGGTCGTAGGCATGGATGGAGTCAGGTCGTAGGCATGGTTTAGTTAGGTCTTAGGCATGGATCGAGTTAGATCATAGGCATGGTTGAGTCAGGTCTTAGGCATGGATTGAGTCAGGTCTTAGGCATGGATTGAGTCAGGTCTTAGGCATGGATCAAGTCAGGTTGGTTTAGGCATGGATTGAGTATGGTCATAGGCATGGATTGAGTTAGATTGGTTTAGGAATGGATTGAGTCAGGTCATAGGCATGGATCAAGTCAAGTCATAGGCATGGTTGAGTCAGGTCTTAGGCATGGATCAAGTCAGGTCATAGGCATGGTTGAGTAAGGTCTTAGGCATGAATTGATTCAGATCTTAGGCATGGATTGAGTCAGGTCTTAGGCAAGGATCGAGTTAGGTCATATGCATGGTTAAGTTAGGTTGTAGGCATGGTGGAGTTGAAAATGGCTTGAAGTTGTGATTCATTAATTTGTGTAATGAATGATGGGATGGGTCATGTTTAAGATGCTTTATAATACATGCATGATGATGATAGAGAAATGGTAGTCATAATAAATGTATGTTGTGATGATGATAAAAAATTTAAGCAACTTGTATTTTGGTTGGTTTAATTTCTAATTTTTGACCTAATAAGGAAACTAAGGGGGGGGTAGAATGTAATTTAGGAAGATGAAAGATGAATTGGTTAGGGTAGAAAGTGGTCAAGCTAATCTTTAAGGGCCCCATGCCCTTGGAGTGCTTCCTACATAGTCCCAATGAGAAGGGACCTCAGGCCAATGTAGTTCTCCCATAAGATAGGGAAGAATATGAGGAGGTATGAAAATGAGTTGGTAGGTTTTAGGTATGATTTGGGTTTATGTTTCTTAGGTGTGGGTGAGGTGTGCGAAACTTGGTATAGGTGATTTTGAATAAGTTAGAAGAAGAATATTACCCAAAGGTAAGCGTCGAGGACCAAATCGTGTATAAGGAAATCAATACGTAGTAAAGAAGGTTGAAAGATAAGAGGGGGAAAGAAAGATGCCTGATTAGCGAGGATCATGATGAGTAGGTCATACCTTTGGAGGAGGTGATGAACGTAAGACCCTAAAGGCATTGCATGATTGATTATTCTAAGGGTAAAAAGTAGTCACATTGTCACCAAATGTCATGGTTTCCAAGAGGTCCCTTGAGGTGGTAGGAAATGGGAGTGTGAACGGTGAGAGGTATGAGAAGATGGTTAATTTCGATATGGTATGAGGTAGCATGCTCTTTGGGCAAGAGATCCAAGGTCACAATGGGCAAGTCCATGACTAAAAGGATTTCTGTGTTGACTGATATTGGAGATAGAATGATCAATGTGGGAATTCTATATAGGATGAATAAATTAATCCTTGATGTCTTTATGAAGTTGATTAATGCGGGAAGCTTTAGTTTCTCTCATTTTTTTGTGTGTTTTTTTAAATAGATTTACATAGCTGTCCTTCCAGGGTCCTTCGATGGAGAAATATATTTATAGCAGCAATTACTGAGAGGAAGATGTCCTTTTGAGGGAATAATCTTTTTATTCAAAATTTGACTCAAGGAGTTTGATCCCATGTGAGGAATTTTGAAGTCACAGACAAGACCAAGGTGAATTAGAAGATTCTTGTTCATAAAGCATGGTGAAATGACCATGGGATCTCATCTAAAGGTAGATGAAAAGTATCCATGAGAATCATGCTATGTGCAACACCATGGTACACATATTCAAGCAAAGATAACAAGTGACAGGTACACACATGATTCTTGTTTAATCATTGGTGAGGTGTAAGAAGTGGATAGCGCTCAAGGTATGAGCATGAAAAGAGGTAAAAGGTGATGTAGGACTGAAATTCAATAGTAGAATGATTGAATATTCAAAGTATTAAGGAGCTCAAGTTTGGTTTTACCATCGAGTGAAGATAAACGATAAGCACCTGATCCATAAGTATGGGTCATGATGTATGGTCCAAGCCAATTAGGAGAAAATTTTCCATGTTAATTTGTTTCTAATTTGGTTATATGTTGATTTTCTTTCAGGACAAGGTCACTGACTTGGAAGGTTCATTCATGAACACATTTGTCATAGGCACATTTAATACGTTTTTAGTAAACTTGAAGGTCTTCAAGAGTGTTAAGATGGCATTCGTCTAATAACTCAAGTTGTGCTAAATGGTCATGATGAAAGTCATCATCATTGAGCATGTCATGGAGAGAAATGAAGAGTGAGGGAATCTAGACTTTGAGAGGTAGAACAACCTCTGTACCGTAGACCAGAGAAAATGGTGTGGTAGCAGTGGAAGTATGAATACTAGTGTGGTATGCCCATAGGGCAAAAGGAATGTGTGTATGTCAGTCCTTCCCAGTATCATTAACCACTTTCATGAGAATTTTTTTTAAGGTTTTGTTAGTAAATTCAGCTTGTTCATTGCTCTGTGGGTAATAAGGTGACGAGAAACTTATCTGAATGCCGAAGGCGCCACAAATTTTTTGTAATGTTTTGTTTTTGAATTATTTTCCATTATCAGTGATGGGGCAATGAGGAACACCAAAGTCATAAATGATGTGGTGATTGATGAACTCACATATTTTCTCAGCTTTCGTGGAGATGAGTGGTATGGCTTCAACCCATTTTGTGCAATATTTGGTAGTGGTGATGATCCATTGATGACATTGGGAAGAATGGGGGTTGATCTCTTTGACAAGATCAAAACCCCATTGGGAGAAGGGCCAAAGGTCACGGGTAACCTATAAGGCATGACTGGGTGTATGATGAAGGTTGGCATGTTGTTGGAATTTTACACAACGTTTGACATAGTCAAAACAATCAAGGTTAGGGGTCATCCAGTAATAGCCTGGTGAAGAATATGCTTAGCAACAGTAACACCACTGAAGTGACCTCCACATATGTCATCATGAACTTCCTTAATGGTATAAGGAATTTCATAACTCGTGCGGCATCGTAAGAGAATACCATCAAAGCCACACTTATAGAGGAGGAGGCCATGATGACGTAACGAGAGACCTTTTTAAGGAAGGTGCGTTGTCCATTGCAGGTGAGATCAGGAGGTAAGATGGAGAGAGAAAGATAATCAGAGTATTGTTTATACCAAAGGTTGCTCAGGTCGGGGGTAGTAGTTCCGATGGATTAAATGTCGCAAGGTAAATATGAGGGTGATTGGAGTTGTTGTATGGTGACAAATATTTTAGAATCAGCAGGCGAAGCGGGTATTTGAGAAGCCAAGTAGGCCATGGTATCTGTAAATTTGTTGGTTGAACAGGGGACAGTTTGAAGGGCATAACGGTCAAAGGTGGTCAAAAATATGTCTACATGATGTTTATACTTTTGAAGTATCTCATTATGACATTGGTATATAACATTGAATTCATTTATAACCAATTGAGAATCACCAAAGATGTTGATTGATTTGACATCTAGGATGTAGGTAGCTTAGAGACCTAATACAAGTGCTTCGTATTTGGCAATATTGTTTGTACAATCAAAATCGAGTTTGAAAGACAAAGGCATGGGTTCACCATCAAGTAGAATGAGGATAACACCAGCCCCACCCCCATGCTAACACTTAGAACCATCAAAGAAGAGTGTCATTTGGTAAGTGGGTTCATCCAAGGAAAGAGTAGCAATTGACTCATCTAGAAAGTCAAAATTAGAGGGTTGATCCCTGGAAATAGGTGCGTTAGCCAATTGGGTGGCAATAGCGTGGCCCTTGATGGAATTTTGATGAATGAATTCAAGGTTGAGGTCAACTAGAAGCATAAGCCATCATGTGGCATGCTGATTTTGATAAGGTTTGGCATACATGAAGTGTAAGGGGTCGGTGTTGGTCAAAACATAGGTTTTTTGGTTGAGTAGGTAATGGAAGAGTTTTGTGGCCAAAAAAACTAAGGCTAAGGAAATTTTTTTGAGATGGGTGTATCAGGTTTTGTAGTCCAAAAGAGTGTGGCTTATGTAATAAACCACTTGCTCCCTATGTTGTTCATTGCGATGAGCGAGCATGGCCCCCAAGGAGTGATCGGTAGCAGAGATGTATAGATAGAAGGGTTGATCATCTTTAGGTGGGATGAGATGGGTGGTTAGAGGAGGTATTGTTTTAAGGCCTCAAAAGCTTTGTGGAATTCATCATCCCATTTAAAGGAGACACCCTTCTTGAGTAGATGATGAAATGGTTGACATCGATAAGATAATTATGAAATGAAATGGTGAATAGACTGCAACTTACCTTGCAGGCTATGGAGTTAGACAAGATTAGAGGGTGGAGGAATTTGTAGAAAGGACTTGAATTTTGTAGGGTCAACTTCTATACCATGTAGGGAAATGATAAATCCCATGAGATTTCCTAAGAGGACCATGAAGACACACTTCTTAGGCTGAACAAAAACACAATATTTAATGAGGCAGTCAAAAATGGTTTTGAGTACAACGAGATGCTGGGAGTGGCATTTAGATTTGGCCAAGAGATTTTTCATGTAATCTTCATATATACGATGCATGATGTCATGGATGATATAATTCATAGCCTGCTGATATGTGGCATGAGCTTTTTTAAGGCCAAATGACATAACTCGATAGTAGAAGGTCCCCCAAGGGGTGATCAACGTGGTTTTGTGTTGATCCTCTGGGGAAAGCAAGATTTGGTTATAAATTGAGAATCCATCCATGAGTGATAGCATCTCGTGACCAGCGGTAAGGTTAACCAGCTGGTCAATACCAGGTAGAGGGAATTCATCTTTTGAACAGGCTAAGTTGAGGTCATAAAAATTTGTGCAAATCTGGAGTCCCCTTGTTGGCTTGGTGATAGGGACAATGTTAGAAATATAAGGGGGATAATCAATGGGTAAGATGAAGGAAACAAAAAGAAGGTGCTGAATATATTCTTTGACGAGAAGGGCAATGTGAGGGTGTATTTTCCTCATTTTTTGTTTGATGGGTTTAGCATCAGGAACGGTTACGATATTGTGGACATATATGGTGGGGTCAATACTAGGCATGTCTGCATAACACCAAGTGAAAGCTGGTTATGATCTTTGATAAAAGAAGTGATGGCTTCTTGTTCAGTAGCATCTAAATACTAACCGATCTTTAGGATGTGCGGGTCGTTCTGAGTATGAATGTTGATCTCAATAGTTGATTCATTCAACATGCTGATGAATATATGAGTCTTCGACACCAAGGTAGGTGAGTATAGATTTATCATCCTGACATTTAACAACATTAATTGAAGGTGTATCATCATCGATCATTTCAAGATACATGAAGGGAAGAGAGGAAGGAGCCTTGCCCTCGCGTTGATAAGTCAGAGGACCCAAGGAAATGGTTTTTATAAAAAAAAAGTTAGGAGGGATAGATTTTGGATCCATTGAATTTGTCGGTGAAGCCAGTGATGAAGGTGGAGTGGGTGAAGAGGGTGAAGAAGGGCTAATGTCCTTGATGGGTCCAATGCAGGCTTGCTTGGTAGGTGGTTCAGCAAAGATGATACCACTACAGTCATTATGTTTACTGGTAGTACATGGAATAACTGTATGGCGGCTTTGCTTGTAAAATCCAAAACCAAAAGCCTTCCATACACATTGGTGCAGGAAGGTGTGGGCGCAATGGTAATTGGTGAGTGACCAGAATTCAATGAAAAATGGGTGGGTTTGTGACGGTGGTTCAGGTGTGTAAGTAGTAGTATCAAGTCCTTCATAGGTGAGACTAGTACGAAGATGAGGAGGACCATAAAGGAGACATTCTCCTATGCGGTGATCGTAGTGAGGGTGTTGGTGAAGACTACCATTCTCTTGTGGAGTAAGGAATGTATTAACAATATATAGGTGATACTCCCCCAAAGTGAGGCGTTGAAAAATGCCTTCCAAGGGATCGGTGGTTGGTATGTGGGTAACTGGAATAGATGATGTGTCAGAGGTTGATGTGGAGGTGGAGTTAACGGATTGGGAGGCTGATGGGTTGGCCGTGGAGGCTGTGGTGGTGGTAGGAATGAAGGAGGTATGTGTGGTTGAGGTAGCAACTGTACTGGTAAGCAGAGGTGTAGGTGAAACGGTAGTGGTCGTGGAGGTAGACGCCTTTATGGGTATAAGCATGTCATTGGATCGGTAAAGCATGTTGCATGTTTTAAAAGGTGATGGGTCAGCTAGAATGGTATAGGTGTGTTCTTCATGTTCAAACTTTACACAATGATGCAAAGTGGAAGGAACACAACCCATGACATGAATCTAGGGTCTGCCAAGCAATAGGTTATATTGAAATTCCCCCTCCAAGATGTAAAATAACTCTAGAACAGTGTGGGGGCCCACGTGAACATGGAGGATAACAGTGCCTTGTGTAGAGGTGATAACGTCGTTGAATGAACACAACATGACAGGATGTTTATGCATGTAATTTTCAGGTATACGTATTTGAGCGAATGCATGGGATGAAATGATATTAATGTTTACACCCCCATCAATCATTACACATCATACATGTATATCATCGATGTGGAAAAAGATAAAGAGAGCTTGGTCAAGGTCATCGGTTTGGTACGGTGCAATCTCTTCCTTTGAGAAGCTAAGGGAGGCTATTTGGTGGGTAAGGTGAGGTGTGGATAAACGTGGCAATTTGGTGAGAGAGGCTACGTGATGGGGTGTGATAGTGGAGGCTATGGGTGTAGAGTCATTGGGTAAAACCTCAATAGATTGTAGGACCTCCATGAGCGCTTGATGATGGGATTCTGAGGTTTGGATGAGGTCATATAAGGACATTTTGAGGGGGAATTGGTGTAGTTGTTTGAACATTATTTGATGTGTGACCCAATTAGAAATAGGGTATGTGGGGCTGTGGATAGTTATTCTAGGTGTGGGTGCAAATGGTATGTTGGGTATAAGATTGGTTAGTGAGTCAGTTGTCTTTTCCTTGCCTTTATCTCTCTGAGAATGAGTAGTGACATGTATCATGTTGATTTGAGGGGAGTTGGAAAATGGAGAAGGTGTAGGATGAGTGGTATAGCAACATGACGGGAAAAAACCTATCGGCGGAGAAAAGACTTATGAAGTGAGATGGGCACAACGACATTTAGGTAATGGTGTGGAAAGTTCTCTGATGCGAACCATGTTAATTTTGAATCTTGGGGGTGGCTCTAAGAGTTGTGGGGGTGGAGGTCATTTTTGTTGAGTAGGCAGTGAGGGAACAACTGTGGGAATGGGTGTTGGTCTAACGGGGTCCTCATCAAGAAGGTCATCATCGTCAAATTTTTCTTCAAGAGGACATAACTGGATAATGATGGTTTTCAAAACCTTGCAGTTCTCCACATCGTGCCCTGGCACACGATGGTAGGTGCAAATTTTAGTGTCATAAAATATTTTTGGCTTGGGTTTAAGGGATTCATAAGGTCTAAGTGGTAGTAATGTGATGACAAAAGTCTCAAGGAGGTTGGTTAATATTTTGGCATAGGACCCTGCTAGTGGGTCGTAATGGGAAGTGAAAGTGGGTTTGGGCATAGGTGTGGCTGATTTTTGAGGAACGGTCTTCACAGGAAGGGGAGTGGGTTGAGCTATGGTTTTGGGTGCTGGCGTGGTCTTGGGTGTTGGTCATGTTTTCTTGGGTAGGGGTATGGTAGATGAACTAGCAGAAGGGTGTATGGTTGTTTTGACTACCTTATTGGAGGGTACTGAATTTTTATCTTTGGGGTGCCACTTCTTGGGTAAAGGTGATATGGGTGTATGAGATCTAGAGGGAAACATGGATGGGGGAAGAGGGTGAGTTACCCACGGGGATAATGGAGGTGTTGTGAAGGTAGATGACATGGGTCGTGTAGGGGGTGTGAGGGAAAGAGACTGAAGTTTAGTGGGTAGTGAAGAAGTTGCTGAGGGTATTGGAGGTATGGGTGGTAAAGATGTTACAAGTGCAGGTGTAAGTCGTGTCGGGCGCTTGGGTAGGTTAGAGGTTTGTGAGGAAGTAATGGTCTTTGTTTTTAGTTTATTGACATGTGGAGGTTTCTTAACGACATTAGAAGGTTGAGGTCCTAAGATGGACGGAACGGGTGAAAGTGATGAAGGTATGATTGGTGCAGTCAGGGTGTGAGTTCTATGGGTTTGGTTCTTTTTTTTGGATGTTGGAGTAGGTTGGGTGTTGACTTTGGAAAATGTGGCTAAATCTAGTTTGAAAGGTGGATGAATAAGGCTGGTGGTTGGGGTGACCCCTAAGGTAATGATAGGTTTAGGTGAAGAGGATGATGTAGGTGTGGGTTTGGACTTAGATGTATGTTGGGTTATGGGTAAGGGTGTATGTTGAGTTGTGATGGGTGTTGTGGAAGAAGTTGTGATAGAGGTGGTTGTGTTTGGTTCGAAGTTGAAATATTTTTGGGTAGATAGTGGAAGTGTCAGCTAGTGACATATGCATTTGTGTTGAGACAGGAAGTAGAAGGCACCTCCACAGTAAGGCCATGTCTACATAATCTAAGCGATCGGCTAAGCATGATAATAGAACATCTATAGGTGAGGTTGATGAGGACCTAATGAAAATTCCCGTGAAATGTGTCTTCGAAATAGGGAGTTCACTAGCTTTAGCTTCTGTGGGTAAGAGAGACGAAAGTAGGTCTGCAGGATCTTGGGTAGCTAATGGAGAATGGTCACCAAGAGGAAAAGGTATCTCTATTAGATCCTTAATAGGTGGAGGAAAATATGGGTGCTCCTTTATAGGTGGGGGAGACAATGGGTACTCCTCTATGGGAGGAGGAGATAAACAAGTATCCTCTATTGACTGAAGAAGTATTGTGCGTGATGGTTCTCTTGGTGGAGAAGCCAAAGGTGAAATAGCCTTGACATTAGCAGAAGGATCCTCCATGGGTGAGGAAGGAGGTGAAGGGTGTTCCCATGTGGGTAGAGGAATAGGTGAAGTGGGTTCAAGTGTAGATGGAGGACTTCAAGCTAGAATTTCCTCTATGGAAGGAATATGAGGTAATTAGGAAGCCATGTGTGCGTCACTAAAAATAGTGTGGACCTTGCAGGTAGGGCTATCATGAGTTGAGATCTCATCGGTTTGATTAGATGAAGGGGCATGATTGGGAAAGGGTTTCTTGAATATGTGTAGGTTTATATTGGTAGGTGCATTAGGATTATCCACGGTTAACTCACCTTTCTTGAGCATTTCTTGGACAATGTTTTTGAAAGTGATGTAATTGTTGTCACTGTGACCCTTTACTCAATGATAGTTATAGAAGTTGTGTTCTTTATACCATGCGGGTTTGGGGCGAGAAGGGTCAAAACCAGTGTGTGGTTTTATAGGCAGAACGGTGATGGCCCCATCTTTAATGAGATTTTCTAAGATAGAAGAATAAGTCTCCCCAATTAGGGTGTATTTATGTTGTTCTTGTCTGAATTAAAAAGTCTGGATGGGTGAGAGATTAGATGAGGGGCTAGCCTAATTTGACGGATGAGCTGGGCCAGCTTTGAGTACCACCGTGTTAGTGGTTCCCTTAGCTTTTGAATAATTGTTCTGTGGTTTCGAAGAAGAAGCGGCGTCATTCAACTTGAATGTTGAGTTTTTATTGTGTAAGTGGATTTTCTTCTCTTCGATGGCCCGAATCTCTAGCTTTCGTGCCATGGTGAATGCTTCGTCGAAGGATCAGAAATTTTGGACCTGTAGGGTCAGTGAGATATGTGTAGCACAAGCCCACGTGAAGATCTTGATGAGTTTGGTTTATGGTATTTGGAATGTGAGTTGATTAATCAGGCTACGCCAGCGAGCAATGAAATATGCGATAGATTCATCATCATACTGACGCATGGAGTATAGGTCAGTCACGGTAACCTTCTTAATGATATTGATGTAGAAGTGATCCAAGAAGGCTTGGGATACTTGATTAAATGAAAATATAGTGTTTAGGTAACCCACTATACCAATCTAGCACAAGTCTAGTCAAAGACATGGGAAAGGTCCTCAAGAGCAAAGCATCATCATGGGTGATTAGGTAGCACCCGTGTTTGAAAGACCGCAAATGTTGTTGTGGGTCTTACTTGCTCTCGAAAAATTTGAATTTAGGCATTTCCCAATGCATGGGGTATGGACGAATAGGAATGGATGGGTGGATAGGCTCATTAAAAATCTTTCTGTAGGTAAGAGTGTTTTGGGAGCTAGAAATTGATGCCTCTAATGTCTACATCTTGTCCATCTTTAATTTGATTAGGCCATTGGTAGGTTACGATGGTTGGGTGCCTCCTGTAGCGTAAGAGGGTTGGTGTTGGGCATATGACGGGGGCGGAATTCGAGTAAATGGTGCAGCCGCATAGGTGGATTGAGAAGAAGGCAGTGAAATAGGGGGTACGTACCTAGGACGAATAACAGATGAAACATGAGGCTACTGGTAGTACATATATAGAGGTGGAAGGGTCGTGGTGATTGTTGTTGCCAAATCACTGCACCCTCCAAATGGCTAGGATGTGAATAGGACGTTTGGTGAGATTGGGACACATGGGATCACCTCTCAAGATGTGGGACTTGAGCTCGAGGTGAACCTCCGGAGAAGGTCGGCTTCCTCTTCCTAAACTAAGTGTTGCACTACTCCTAGTGTAACAAAAATGATTATCTAGTCCTATGCTAACATTTTCATGGGGTTTTAGGGAAAGAGATTTACAAAAATTAAACTATACTAGGGATGGTGATGCACCAAATAAAGGGTGTCTTCAGACTTGGGAAGGGTTAATTTGAAGAGGGTGTGTGCACCACAGGTCAAATTCACCTACTGCAACTTAGAGAGGGTACAAGATACCATAAACTAAGAGACACGCGTTCCCTTTGTTAAACTTTATCAGACCGAGAAGTATACCAGTTTCCTAGTGAAGAAGGATGAACTCAAGAAGGGTGAATGGACACCATAACTCAACTGCATGCAATACTCCACCACTCGATAAGCACAGAACTCCAAGAACCTGCAATAGAAACTTAAACTTGCACAGTGTACCTGCAAGTACGAGAAAGGCACAAAGAAGCATACAAGGATGAAAGGACCGAGATTAGTCACAAAACACACATTTTTATTTCTTCAATAACATGCACAATGCATCATACATTCAGAAGAGGAAATAGTTTCCATTACAGTCTTGAAGAGGAGGCTTGAAAGTTCTCTCAACACATAAGAACAACTTGCAGAAGAGAGAGGATCCTTGAAAAGTATACTCTTGCCTGAGATATCTAACTGTCCAACTTGTCTGAACTATTGGAACCCTTTGAAATGAGCTTCCAACTTACATTTATAGAAGAATATGTGAGAAAGAAGAGGAAATGTCATAATTGCATTCCTAAATTGAAGGCCCATGATGTATTTATTACAGTTAGTTGAACCACCTCAGAAGGTTCCATCATGGGTCATTAATTACCTAATGACCTAGTCTTCTCAATTAATTAAAAGAATATTTAAATAAAATATTTAAATAATAATAATAAATATTATTATTAAAATATTTAAATAAAAATATTAATTTAATTAACATAATGTCGGGACCCCCCCATTGACCCGTTTGACTTGAAGAGGAGGGGGGTCCATGTGGATAGAGTCTGCACATAGCCAAACTCGATGAGCTTCGAATCCTCTAACTCGGTGTTGCACTTGATTTTTAACCCCACACCAACTCTTTCCTTGCCTTGGCAATCGAGCTCTTTTGCATTGAGTCCTTCGGCATTTTGGCAGTGCACTCTACAATCTCGGCTCTAATCAACAATTATGCCACTATTGAGATCTTAGTATGGAATAGGTAGCTGTGAGCTACACAATATACTCATTTTTCCAGAAACTAAAAAGATCCTTTATGTTACAATTTGCAACACATAAAATAAGCCCTTCAAAAAATATATTGAACAACTGGGGCAACCAAGAGGACCTTTGAAAAATGTACAGGTAACAACCATATGAATTCTTCCTTAGTCATGCATCAAAGCTAATAGAAATAAGCTAGATAAAATTAGCTTGAAACTACATTATAATTGTCCATTGTAAAAAACAAGCTTCACTGAACCTGGTAAAAGAATACTTTTATTGTCTGATTGGACGTACATAATGGAAGGGTATAAATATTGCCTACTGCCCACAAAGTTTCTCAAAGAGACCATTTACAAGTGACAAAGATGTGGCATACAAAACGGCCGACCAAGTATTTCAGAGTTGACCTTCACATTCAATTCATTTCTCGGAGAAAAAATGTTGAGCAATATGAATCGTTTCATTCTGCACCGTAATAAACCTTCATCTTCTGATTCAGGGAAATTTTATGAAGCCTTGAACAGCGTGACTCCAATCCATCATACACGGGAGTGAATATTTGTTTCCTGCAGCTGCCATAGATCCGAGTTCAGAATAAGGATAAACCTGCATTCGATACTGAACAAATAACAACACAGTTGGACAACCTGCTTGCTAGAAGCATTCAAAAGGCTTCTACTATACTGCAACATGCCTGCTGCCTATGCATGGGAGCTTGTCTCGCGACCACATCAAGTTCAGAACTGTACAGAGGACGAGGAGAAGGTCGTGGAGTTTTCAGCATTGCTTTCCCATCAAACTCTTCACACATGAGCCATGACTGAGCCATTAACGCATCGCCTTGGTTGGGTATTCCTGTAGCCTCCACTGAAATTGGTATCACGTCATGTTTTTTAACCCATGACCCGCTCCAATTCACAACTGTCCTATTAATCCTCCCGGTGACTCGCACAAAGACTCGGACCACTCCAAGCTGCACGGAATTCTGTTTACGTGGCCCGTGCGGAAGTCTCATGATGGATAGCCATCGTATTTTTTCCACTTGGCAATCTGATCCAATTTTTCCAACTTGCGGAAGTCTGATCATGGTTTTCCATCCCAAAATTTCCACTTGGCAGTGCTTTCCTGAATCTCCACTATTCATTCCTTAGCGCGGGCTTAACAGCTTAGACTGCCATCGTAATATTTCCACGCTCGGCATACTAGCTCCAAATCCCTATGTAACGGCTTGGACACATTAATCCATGGGCCCTGGCCTCAGCTTTGCTGCGTAAACTTGGAAAGTTCGTTCCTTATCTCCACAATTCCCACCAGTGCGCAGAATTTTCAGCTTGGCCTGCCATTCATAAAAATCCACTTGGTAATCAAGTAAACTATTTCCCATGCGTAGAAATATCGTTCTCTTGCCATGACACTATAATAATTGGCTATATGCAGCAGCTATAGGGTAGAGAAGTAAACTTTATCTCAGAAAATCAATCGCCTGCAAAGAGAGTTAATTGCGACAGCTACCACAGGGCGATCCCAAGGAACCGTTGGTGTTGGTCCTGATGTTCTAGTTGCATGCGACCACAGTCATGATCAGTTGTTGTAAAATCTTGCCGCTGTAGTAGAAGAATGAGATAAAGTTTTAGTCTCACCTTTTCATTTTGGAAATTCTCTTCCATGGAAGAAGCTCAAGCAAATCTTGAGGCAGCTATTGTCTCCGTCGAGTCATTAAAACTGAATTCATATTCCAACAAGGAAGCATCAATCTCTCCATGTTGAATTAAACCGGGTCGAACTCATCATTTCTCTACCTCAATGAGCCAACCATCGAAACATCCTCCACTCCTATCGAGACTCTTTTATGACAATCCAAACTTGGTTACTGAACTTACATTTCCTACTCATGAACTCATCTAAGGCTTGTGATCTGAGTTATGACCGAGTTAGGACAAGGTACGAACTCCTTTGGTGACTCGTCTCTTTATTCCCGATTTGACACTGTTTTAGCTCGACCGAGTGAGATAAGCTTATCGAACTCCTTGATGGCTCGCATACCAAAAAAAAAATGATTGATCTCACCTGATGACCAAAAGTGGGTCCCTAGGACCAATGTCGTGATTTGATAGTAATAAGGCCCTGTTTTCCAATTTTTCCATGTACGTAAAATTGGATAACATTTTTGGTGACCTCTCAGGGATGATTTCCTACTAAGCATGATTCCAGTAGCT
Organism: Taxus chinensis; assembly: GCA_019776745.2. NCBI lineage: Eukaryota > Viridiplantae > Streptophyta > Pinopsida > Cupressales > Taxaceae > Taxus > Taxus chinensis. Next base: position 93,825,618 of record CM034146.1, read on the forward strand.
TTAAGTCATCCATTTGTCATGGATTCAATGTAGGAATCTTGAAAGTAACTTGATCTTCTGTGATACATCCCAAAATCCCCTTCAGCATTTCTGATATTGGACCTCCCTAGAATGCTAAGCATGAAGTATATTGCATCTGATAAATACTTGGCATCTATGGCATACTACAAAATTTTGAATGAAGCATCATTATGAAACTCTTATGGAAACTTTGAACCTTTCTTCCCTTGAGAAACTTATGAGGATTATACAAATTTCAAGAATAACACAAAACACAACAACAAGGAAAGAAAAGCAACAACCACACACAACAATGTGCATAAGAACTTGGAGTAAAACAACTAACTAAATTATACACAAGGTGGAATGCCTCTAACAAAAGCTTTGATATGTATCCCATTCACATGAATGGGCAGTTCTTCTCCATTGATCCTAGATAGATGAAATGACTTCACCTCTTTGCAACTCATGATGATGTATGACCCACTAAAGAGAGCATCAAACTTGGCATGCCCTACCTGGTTTGGCCCTATCTTCATCCCATTTGAGAACTAAATCTCCCTCTTGAAAATGTTTGTCAAATGCCTTATTGTCAAAATATTTCTTAACCTGATCCTGATGTTGCTCTAAAGTCTTCATGGCCTTGTTTTGTACTTATTCTAACTCTATGAGCTCAGCAAACTTGCCTATCAGAGGATCACTCTCCATGACTTCAACTTGATGAGCCAACTCCAAAGAAGGTAACTCCAAGGAGAGAAGAATTTTTTCTTCCCTTCCATAGACAAGCATGAAAGGATAATTTCCGATGGCCCTTTTAGGTGTGATCCAATCTACCCATAAGGCGGTCTTAAGTTGTGTATGTCAAGTCCTCTTGTTAGTCTCCATTGTGTGCTTGATAATCCTTATGAGGTTTTTGTTGCTAGACTCATCCAATCCATTTCCTTGGAGATAGTAACTGGAGGAAGTCTTGAGGTAGACCCCATTTTTAACAGCCCATTCACTCAACTTCATACTAAGAAAATCCATTGTGTTGTCTGAAATGACTGTAAACAAAACATTGAATGTTTTCATTATACCGTACAAGAAATCAAGAACTACCTTCTCATTGCTCTCCTTCAATACTGATACCTCTTTCCATCGAGTAAAATAGTACATTATACTAAGGACCCATTTATGTCCATCATTGGATGAAGGATTAATCATTTTGATGAAGTCCAACCCCCATTGAAAAAAGGGTTGATCCACTTGAATTGAATGTAGTGGGAGAGCTGTTAACTTCTGCTTTCTCATGAAAAAGGAACATTACTTACACTTCCTTACCCAAATATGGGCATCTTTGAACAAATACGGCCAATAGTAGCCAACTCGCATGATCTTTGTAGCAATTTTTCATGCAGAATAATGTCCTCTAGATAGGCCATTGTGAAACTCTTCTAGTATCTTACTTACCTATTCCAGTCCCAAACACCAAAGGAGAACACCATTCATATCCTTTCAAAAGAGAATGTTATCTACCAAAACATATGGAATAGACTGAAGATGAAAAGTTTGTCTTTGATTTTTATCCATGTTCACAAGATATACTCCTGAGAAAAGGAAATTCTTCATTTTGGATAACCAATAAACTTGATCATCACTCTCATCAGTGTTTAGGAGCATCGCGTCCTCATCACCTTTTGATTCGATGTCTGCAGCAATTTGTTGACATAAAAATCTACCTCTGACAAGTTTGGTAACTTTGATATGAACATCATACTCCATCACCTTCGTGATCCATCTAGCATGCTTTTCCTTTATTTCTTTATTCAGCAAAAAGTCTTTGACACCTAGATGAGACACCATTAGATGAATTTTTTTGTTAAACAACATGTGCTTGAATTTATTTAAAGGTCGAATAACTGCAAAGAATTTTTTTTCAACAAATGAATATTTGATTTCATATTCTTTGAGGGATTGATTGAAGAAAGCAATTGGTTTCTCCATCAGGTTGTTGTTTTGCTGGGTGAGGATACCTGAAATGTTATCTTGACTTGTAAAAACATAAAGGACAAATTATTTATCGAACCTAGGGTTCACTAGTGTGGGGGATTGAGAAATGGTCATTTTAATGGCTTCAAAGCTCTCCCTTCCTTCCTTTTTCCATGAGAATGGCATGTTTTTATTTAACATTTTGTAAGTGGTTTATCTAATGCTGTAAACTGAGGGATGAATCTCCACATGAAATTTATGGTTCCCAGAAAAATTTGGAGACCCTCCTTGTGACTCGAGAGAGATAAGGACATAATCGAATGGATCTTTGTTGGATCAATTGATAGTCCTTTTCCTGAAACAAAATGCCCCAAAAACTTTCCCTTGTGCACTATAAAAATACATTTCTTGGGGTTAAGTGAAACCCCAAATTCTCTACATCTTCAGAAAACTTTCCTTAGATGTGTGATGTGGTCTTCTACATGCTTATAATATACAATTATATCATCAAGTTAAACCAAAATGATATCGTTTATTAGTCCCTTAAATGCCATGTCTATGGCTCTTTGGAAAGTAGCCCCAACATTAGACAATCTGAATGGTATTTTGTTATAAGCATACGTGCCCCACTTGGTAGTGAAAGCCATTTTGAATTGATCAGATTCTTGGACTAGAATTTGATTGTAACCTGAATATCCATTGAGAAAAGAAAATATTTGGGCTCCTACCACCGTTTGAAGAATATTTTCCATTGATGGAAGAGAATAATTCTCTTTCAATGAGGCATGGTTTAAATCCCTGAAATCCATGCACAAGTGAATTTCCCCATTATTTTTCCTTACAGGGACTAGATTGGCTACTTAAGAGGAGTGCTTGATGGGAAAACTTATACAGGCCTCTATGATTTTGGTTAGATCATTTCTCATTAGCGACTTAATTTGGGGGTTAATTGGCCTCTATTTCTACAAAACTAGCTTGGCATTAGGATCCAGTTCAATGGTATGTTGTGTTAGACCTGGATCAAAACCACATAGGTATTTGTAGCTCCACGAAAAAATGTCATGATAATATTGAATTTTTTTGATGAAAGCTTATTTCTCTATGGAAGTGCATACTTTTTTGATCTTCAGAACCTTTTCATTTTCTACGTTGACTTCAAAATCTTCTTCTTTGACCACCATGTTAGAGCTTTGTCTTTTGGCTTGATCATCTGAATTAAAAATGGATTCTAGAGTAATTAGGAATTTTGGTAGCTTGTTACTTTTCAATTGTATGATTTGATCGCCATATGATTATTGCAACTTATCTTGATTTTCTATAGCAAACTCTGCCTCTTCTTGTAGGGAACAAAAAATTTGTTTGTCACTATCGAACACTTGTCAACTACTCACTTTTTCAGGGACTATAGGTTGAACCACCATTTTGAAAAATTACTGCCCTTCTTTAATGATATCAATGGGTATGTTGTATTGCGATCTAATTGTAGTAATTCTATCAACATCTTGGTTTTGATTTCTAGGAACTGCATGGATCCCAAAAGCTTTGAAATCTTCAATCAAGTCCTAGAATTGCTTTTTGTATGATCTTAAAAGATCATTTTTGGATGCACTGCATGTCATCACTTGATGAACAACTAACTCACTGTCTCCAAAAATTAGTCAGGGCTTTGATTCCCTTCTTTTGAGCTAGTTGAATTCCTTGCACAAGGGCCTTATATTCAACAACATTGTTAGTGCAACTGAATTACAACTGGAAAGATGAAAAGTAATTATCTCCCTCTAGAGAAATTAGCATAACACCAGCACCAGATCCATTCTTACTCCTCAAACCATCGAAGAATAATTTCCACATTCCTTCAAAATTGTTTTGCATTTTGAGTAGTTGTGGTATGATCATACCTTCTTCGTGAATGCAATATGTACTTAATCTTGTCTCTTCCAATAATAGCAAACCATATTCTTCCTCTACTAACACATCAGTGTAGGGATCGTACTAATGATATTCACTCACTTCATCTAGCACAATATCAGGGACTTCTTCAACTAGAGTGTTCGGTTAATGATCAACATCTTCTTCTTCTGGATCACTGACGGTATAATTTCCATTGATAAAACTAAAAATGTAGGCTTCTACATAATTATGGTAGATTGGTTTTTCCCTTATAGTTTCTTTGGTTTTGTTTCGAGTCCTAAGAATCATAAATGACCAATCAGGCGATAGATAGCCACCCATCTTGGCAGTGAAATCTTGTGATAGGAAGATGGAAAAGCGAGGAGGGAGATTAATGAATTATATGTCTTACATGAAAGACAAACTCAGGAATTCATGGATGGTAAGTTTAAGTCCTTTGATGATGTCAATAATCTAAGTAGATGTGTCATCTAGCTGAACAACTCCTTTTGTAACCAGTATATATTATATGCCTAGTACATCTGCAATTTTTTTGGGCATGACTGAGATACTGGCACTAGAATCAATCATGCAATTATGTACCGGGTGGTCACTAATGATTAGGGAAATATAGAATGGTGGTGGTATGTTTTCCTTAGGAATAATTTTCCCTTCCAGTTGACACAAAGTTGTAGCGGTTGTTGTTCCACAACCCGAATATCCGTTGGTTGTACCAAAATTGTTCAGAGCCTCTCCAATAAATTTCTTTGAGAATGAATTGAGAGTACATCCCACATGGTAATGCTCAGGTTGGTCTTCTTCATCTATTCTACTATGCTAAAGGTAATTGCTCCAACTTTGCTGACACCTCTTTGGGCGTTAGAATCCTCTTTTGGAAAGTGCTTATTGGGTACTGTGATGCCTAAAGAACCTTCTTTCCTTGCAGCTTGGCTAGCAGGTGTTTCTGGCAGTTTCTTTCCCACATATTTATCAACTGTTGCTTGTGGCTGAGGCTTTGAAGTGGATGCTTGATCATATTTGGAAGGTTGAGGTTCCATTGCTCTCTTTTTGGAACAAGTGTTTTCCACCATTGATGAGGAATCTGTATTCAACCCACAAAAATATTTTGCTTGCCAATTTAGCAAAGTGGTTTCTTGAGTTACTTGTGGTTAATTTGTTATTTCTTACATAGATGAATTTTATTTAGGCTCTGGAGGGGAAGATATGTTTTGAACCATAAGGGCTTGGCTAAGAACTCCATTGGGGAAAAGATTTTGATTGTGTGGGTTGAGAAAAAAGATAACACCATTCGTAGTCTTGAACTAGATTATTTTGGACAGGTAACATGGCTCCAGATGAGCTAGCAACAAGAGGGTACCCAAATTTCAAAGGCCCAACATTCATAACTTGACTTGTAGTTTGATTTTAAGGATGATTGTTCACTTGAAAGGGAGGAAGATTAGCCTAATACTTCTAGTTTTTTGGTTGGTATGGACGCTTATATTGAAATTTTTACCTCTTAAGTGAAACAAGCTCATTCCCAAAGGTTTGGAATAGTGACTTGACTTCAAATACGTCATTTGAAGATGCAGGGTTAGACTGAGCTAGTTGTTTGGAGGCTACTGGAATAGGAGAAATGGTAGAATAGTTTTTCATGAGATCCAGAACAATGGCATTAGCATTCGTGGAGCTATCTTTCCAGTATGGATTAATGAATTCTCCACTACTATGGCAACTTCATAGGTATCAAGTAGTGTAGTCCCTCCCATAGACTGGATCATAACTTCTACATCATTATTCAAGGCTCACAAATAGTAAAAGAATGCATTATTTTGAAAAGGTTTTATGAGTTCTAGAATCCTATTCCAAGTCCTATAGAATCAGAAGTTGAAATCACCCATGTATTCTTCGGGAGCTCTCTTTATGGTAGTGACTTGTTCCGAAAGTGACAGGTGATCACTCTTGTCTTCAAACTGTTTATAAATTTTTTCTCCTAATTTGTCCTAAGTGGTAATAGTACCAACACTTAACCCTCAAAACCATTGAAGTGCTTCTCCCTTGAAAGAAGTAGCAAGAAGTCTAACCGCAATGTTTTCCTTTGTGATATTATGTATTGCAAAAATACTGGCTACATCAAGAATATGTTCCACTAGAGTAACATGAGTTTCCCTTATGTAGAAGGGTAAAATTTTGAGTGTTTGCAACAGGTATAGGGTCACGTTGATTCAAAAAAAGAAGACTATTTGCATTGAAAGGGGGAAAAACTTGGTTCCTCGCCATAGCAATGAGAGGTTGATTGTTCCTAGGTAGTGGAAACCTCCCATAAGGTGGAGTTGAATTACCCCTATGAGGTGATGTTGTAATGGGTGATGTTGAGATTATTTTTCTCCTTCTCCTTGGAGGAGACATGCATAATTCGAAATGCTGAGAATTTCCTTACTTTAAAGAATCTCTTTTCTGAATTCTTCGCATAAGTTAACACAGTGATATTTGAATTCTAGAGATGTAAAGTCACTAGGTACTTTGATTTGTGTAAGTGAGAAGAGAAGTACCAACTCTTAGTCCCACCGGGCATGCCAAAAATTGTTGTCGAAAAATCATTGCACCCTCCGAATTTTGTGATGTGGCCATAAAGTGAATAGGATGTTCGGTGTGATTGGGAAACATGGGATCACCTCTCAAGCTGTGGGACTTGGACTTGAGGTGAACCTTCAAAGAAATCTGACTTCCTCTTCCTAAACTAAGTTATACTACTCCTAGTGCAACAAGATGGTTATTTAGACCTATGCTAACATTTTCATGGGTTTTAGGGAAAGAGATTTGCAAGAAATGAAACTATACTAGGGATGGTGATGCACCAAATAAAGGGTATTTCTAGACTTAGGAAGGGTTAATTTGAAGAGGTTTTTGTGCACCACAAGACAACTTCACCTACTACAACTTAAAGAGGGTAAAAAAATACAGACTAGGAAGCATATGTTCCCTTTGTTAAACTTGATCAGAAAAAACAATCTATTAGTCTTCTAGTGAAGAAGGATGAACTTACAAATGTTGAACAAGCACTAATACTCCACCACTTGATAAATACAGAACTCCAAGAACCTGCAATAGGAAATTAAACTTGCACAGTGTACCTGCAAGCATGAGAAAGGAACAAAGAAATATAAAAGGATGAAAGGACAAAGAATAGTCACAAAACACACACTTTTATTACTTCAACAACATGCACAATGCATCATATATTCAAAAGAGGCAATATTTTTCATTATAGTCTTAAAAGGAGGCTTAAAAGTTCCCTCAACATAAAAGAACAACTTGCAGAAGAAGGAGGTTTCTTGAAAACTATACACTTGTCTCAAAAGTCTAACTTGTCCAACCTATTGGAATGAACTTCCAACACACATTTATAGAAGAAGTTGTGTGTGAGAGAGAAGAAGTCATAAATTTCCTTCCTAAATTGAAGGCACATGATGTATTTATTATATTTGGTTGAACCACTTGAGAAGGTTCCATAATGTGACATTAATTGCATGTTGACCTATTACTCTTAATTAATTAAATGAATATTTTAATAATAATAATAAATATTATTAATAAAATATTTAAAATAAAAATATTAATTTAATTAAAAAATAATTGTGGGACCCCCCGTTGACTGGTTTGACTTGGAGAAATTGGGGGGCCATGAAAATAGGGTCACACATAGCCCAACTCGGTGGTTGGCTTGCCAAGCCAACTCACTGAGTTGGCCTCAAGATCCTCCATCCTTATGTGCAACTAAGCTCACATGTAAGAATTGAGCTCCTCTTATTCGACAAACTCACCATCACAATGAACATTTCCCATGAACCTCCTTTGAGCTCATCATCGATCTTTGTCTCCATGGCTCTGCTCAACCCAACCTCCATGCTTGCCATGTTTTCATTCTCTCCGACTCAGAAAGCTCCACACAAAATCTACTGAGTTGGCCACGCATAAATCTCATCACCAATAATGTCCCCATGAGCTCTTCAATTAACTCAGTCTGTAAGCATTCTTCACCATATTATTCTGCCATGTCAAACATCTTTGTTTCTTGGAAAGAGCCGTACCAAGTTGAGCTCCTAACCTAGATTTGTTCTATGTTACCGAGTTTGATAGCTTGGCTCAATTCAATTATGTGAGCTCTAAACCTACACTTATCCATTCTGAGTTTGAGGTTGACTCAAACCATCCCATCGAGTTCTCTCCATGACCGTTTGCCAGGTCAAACTTTTCCCTTGTTCGAGCTGGATTACCTCCATGATGAACTCATGGATTAATTTTTAAATGATGAATTTGATATGAGTATGACCTGACTTCCGCAGTATTAGCTTCCATTGGATTGATTAATGGTTCTCCTCCACATGTTTTATTTTACATACTCACCATTGAGAAACTTATCTCCCATGACCTAGCTCACCACATTATCCATCACATCTCGCTTCTTCTGCGCATCGATCCCAACCGTCATCTAGCTTCTTGTATAGCCAAGACAACTCTGTCATGAGTTCGTCGTCTTGAGACTCAATGTCGAGATAACTCCGCCATTTTTTATAAATATAATTTGAAGACCAAACCATTGCAACATGCTCGCCTAAAAGGAGCCAATCCTCTCAAAACTGAACTCCTCTATGGCATCAAGCTACCTCTAACTGTTATCATGTGACAAGCTCCCTGTAACCTGAAGTGATTTCCTTTCACCGCTTATCATTCTAAGCTTCCGGAACAAGTACATCGCAACTCCCATGAGCATAACCTAGCCATCATAGCATCAAGCTCACCCTGATGATGGTCATACTTACTCCTTCCTTGGTTTTTTGAATCACTCTCTGGGAGAGACGAGATCCTTTCTGCGGATCAATGAGTTCTAGTCATGAAGATGGAACACCAAGCTCTAACTCCAATGAATTTTTTTTTTCCCCCCTCTACTAATATTTCCCTCTTTTACATGGTGAGATAACTTCACCACGCTTTGTATTAACGGCCCCAAAAACTATCTCCTCATCACGTCGTATTGAACTCCACTACAATGTCAAGCCATGCCAAACTATCTCTTTGATGTTTTCATGGTCAAGCCACTCTTTACAGAGCTTCCCTTCGAGATCCTTCCACTATATTGGCCTCTCAAACAGGCTCACTACCGATGCATCACCTCTCATCAGGCCAAGTTCTTGGCACCTCCCGTCTGTTAAGCTCCCATGATTACCCGTTAAGTTATTCATACACAAGCCATCGTAGCCTCTTTGACAAGTGATTCATTAATACATCGAAATTTTTGGGTCATACAACGAGATACAGAGTCACTTATATTCCTCATGGTGGTGATCCAAGATAACAAACGACTCTTCAAGATATCACCTGACTCGGCCAAATGTGATGCTTTGGTGATTCATCTGTCTAGGATTCTAACATGAGCTCTTTTCTATTAATACCCAAACCGACCTGGCATTGTATGAGCCCGAACTTAGATCCAACTTTCACAGTGGTTCCCCATGACTCGCTAAAATTCACAACTACCTTATTAATTTGGAGAGTAACTCGGTGACTCATAAATTTCTTGGCATTGATTCGGCTTCGATGTAGCACATTGGTTCGCGGAGTTTTCCCTTTGTTCACCAATTGATTATCCCTGATTGGTGATGCTTCTTCTGATCCCTACGATGTGGAAGGATCATGTTGGTTTTTCATTATGTTCTCCCCACTTGGTGAGTTATCCATAGATCTCTACTTTTTGACTTAGCTCTGTAACCGATCTCTTTATGCATAGACTGAGCAACACTATGAATTTCTAAGTCCTTGGACCCTGAGTCACTCACATTGAGCTCTTGAAATAATCTCTCCATATGATTTTATAGTTGTGACCATCGCCATTGGCCCCTTTTCTTAGTGAGATCCACATAGAGCTCCACCACATAGGCTAAACTCCAAACTGATCTGAGACCTCGATTCACTTACGAGTTCTGTTCTGAGTTGACCATAGACCAAGCTCCCCATTAATCTCTGCACCGAGTTGAGCTCAAGTTGGCACTGATCTGAGCTCAAATTTTCCTTGTTTAATGCTAGGTAATCTCACTTATCAATTTATTAATTACTTTAATCGTGTTATCGCTGTGATGACTGGAAGTGGGTCCCTGGGACCAATGTCGTGATTTGATAGTAATAAGGCCCTATTTTCCAATTTTTCCATGTGCGTAAAATTTGATAACAGTGACCCTAGTGGTAATGGGGGATAACGATTGTGGAATAGAAAGGATGACGTTTTGAAAATGGGTAGGGGTCACCAACACCAGGGGTGGTAGTGTAGCTACGAGTATATGTGAGATAATAGGGGCTGATGAGGTGGTGTTTTGAATGGTTGGCAAAGGTATAGTTGATGTGGAGGGTGTAACAGATATAGCAGATGCAGCAGTCATAACGGGTATAGGGTATAGCTACGAAACGACTGGGGAAAAGGTAGATGCGGGAAGCATGGAGCCAGATCAGGATAACGCGAAAGTAGGGATGAGAGTCAGGGGGATAGATACGGGCATAACATATATCAACTAATCTGAGGCATCTCGAGTGGACGAGTGGGAAAGATAAAACTGCAAGGCGGTAGGGTTTTGATCAAGGAGTCATGTGAACTTCTCATCTTCAGTAGTGATAGAGATAGGTTGGATAGGTTCCATAGCGGGTGATAAAATGGAAGGTGGTGAAGGGCTAGGTGGGAGTGGTTGACAACTGGCATGGAATACGAGGGTTCTTGCTTATCGATGTGTCAGTACCATGTGAATAGGTACTAACGCGTTAAGACTATTTTCTGTAAGTGACACCAAAATATAGCACAGGTAGGATAAATAGGTAGTGGTAGGTGAATTGGGACTAAAATGGTAGCTAGAAAATGACACGGGCTAACCGATGTTGGTTAAGGTAAACTAATGCCGGTCATAGGTAACCACGGTCAGTCACTGTGGAAAGTGGACAGTTGGTCAAAAACAAGGTATAAGGCCAAATTTGCCATGTATGGAAAATGCTGATGAGATTTACCAGTAAAATGAATATGATGAGAGTTACAGGGACTCTAAATAGTTGAAGAAGGTGAATATTTGTCCTTTTGGGTAGGTCAACCAAAAGAACAGTGAACTGATGCCATTTGGGTATAACCAATGATGGTTAGAGGGTAACCAACGATGGCCATGGGACCAACACCGGTCACTGTGAAAATGAAACAGTGATGAAGAAAATGTGGTTGTGAATTAAAATTTGATGTGGAATCAAACCTAGAATTCTGGGAATGATGATAATATGGTCTAGGCACACTCAGATAAATTTGGAATACACCAACTATGATGAGGAGTGTACAAGGAGAAATAAGAAAAATGAAGAGTGTGACCTCTCACCTCAAAATGCAAGCCAAGTAGAAACACTAAGAAAAATACGATCCTAAGAGTGCTTTTTCTATTATGTTTGTTTAGCTTATGCTATTTTAAGTACTGACTCATGAACTGTAGAATAGAGTTTTTTGGTGAGGATGGCTTCCTACGAAGAAGGAGATCTACAAGGAGAGGTTTCAGGTATGTTATAGTGGGGGTAGGCCTCACTATGAAGTATGACTCGAAAAAGCAGCGAGTTGGGTGCCCACTGTGTCGTGATCATGTGATCACCTACAAGATTTCCAGGAAAGATGTTTTTTAATAATGTGTATATTTGTAATTTTTGTGGTGTTTGTATAAGACTCAGAGAAAGAGAAAGAGAAAGAAATTACTTTCTACGATTTTTTTTCAACCATCAGTTGGGAATGACCTCCAATGTATAGGTTGCCCTCAATTAATGTGAGCTAATGTAGAAAAGCAGAATGAAATGCAATGATTTTTAAGCCCAAATCGAACTGTTGGATTCAATACCACAAGTAGAGGAACAAGAGAAGGTATGATCTTTCACTAATGTAATGCAAATGAAATAGAAGAAGAGTTATTTTTAAGCACCAAAACAAGATTGCTTTAAGAAAATAGAAAGAAGAGAAGATTCCAAGGGAGAAATTTTAATGTGAGAACCTTTTAGATAGGAAACAAACATGCAACTTTTCACCTAGAAATCAATGAATGCAAGGAACCCTGAATGGGTCCCACCGGGCATGCCAAAATGTTTCACCTGATTCTTAGACATTTCTTAGAAAATGACGAAATAGATAGGGTAACAAGCATAGGAGGAATACCTATTGAAGATGTTGGTTATAGGTTGTTGTGCGCGTATGACTTCTGAATCCACAGCTGATCGCAAGAGCTTCCTTTTTTCTTGGAGGAACTACCTAAAATGGAACACAAGACCACCAAATAAAAGTTAAACAATATGTGCATTGGACTACCTAGCATGTGCTAGATCCGAGAAGTGTGATACTTCCTAGAGGGTTGTCAATCCACTGTTTAAAACAACTTAATGTTGGTAATAAAATAAATCCTACTGTAGTAAAAAAGATTTAGGTATCTCATTCATCTACAATAAGCCAATTCACTCACAACAGGCTAAGCTATTATTGAATCTGAAGGTCAAGGTCACTGTCAGGATATTGTTATTGGTCAGGGTCAGATTCTAGGTAGTTTAGGGTATTTGGTAGAGTTCTTGAGCTCTGATCTGGGTTTCTGATAAAAGACACAGAGACTGACATCAGTTTAGGTTAACCGGCGATGGTTATGGGTGACCGGTGTTGGTATGGTCGGGGTACAGGAAACTCAATAAAACTTGGCTGGGTGATAGATCTAGGATTAGATGAAGGTGGAAGGGAAAGGAAGAGATTTATATGGATCCTGGATATGCACAAGAATGGTGAAAATCTAGTATGGATAGTTCAATGATGTGGGTAAAGAGGTATTTACGTTTGCATGGAAATAAAATGGTGGGGGATGGAAATGAATGAAAAAACTAATAAAAAATGTAAAACGATATGCTCAAATGACAAGGAACCAATTCAGGTTAACAGACTTACTTTTTTTACGAGCTTAATGCTTGGTTGGTAATGGTGGGTGATCAAATGGACTTGGTGTAGTTCTGGCCTTTCCTTGGATGCTCTTGTGAAGGCAGGTGGCTGTGTGATTGCTTCAAGTGTTTGCTATGGGTGTTCTGCTGCTTGTACGGATACTGGTTTTTCTTACATGTAGCTCTGGTTTCATCAATTGTTCTTAGAAAATCTCTCTCTTTCTGATAAATTTGCCAATCTCCAAAAACAATGTGCCAACCCTGAAATAAGGTTCTTTTGGGACTTAAAAGGTAACCTAGGGTGGTTCCGGATTAACTTGCGGCGGTTAAGGGTAACCAACATCGGTTAGGGATGGATTTCCTAGGTTTACTAAATTGGGAAGATCTCCTTGATTTTCTCAGATCGTGATTCGTTTACCCCGCAGATCAGACTGGAAGCTTCCTTCTAACATGCAAGAATGTGGTTAGAGGGAATGTAGGCATTTATTTTTAGGGTTTAGATGTGTTTTAGTTAGTTATGGAAACTTACTAAGAATAGGGCTTAGGATGAGGTGGCTAGATGAGGTGTCTAGGTGAGGTGGATATGTAAGCATTATCTCAATTAGGATATTTAAATAATAAATATGGTACTCACCTGTGTTGATTGACCTAATGACCTTACCTTTCCTCTAGTAGAAGGTTAGAAAAGGCTAGGTAGCGAGATGAACGAAGTTGGCTGAGTGTAACCTGGTGTGAAATAGCATGCCTCTTCAGCAAGAGACTTAAGATCAAGATAGGCAAGTCCATGAAAAAAAAGTCATCCATTTCTATTTGAGTTTTGTTTTTATAGACTGATCGATGTGGGAAGTCTGTATGGGATGATTAGAGTATCTCCTTGAGGTCTTCATGAAGCGCATCGATGCAGGAAGCTTCAAAATATTTTAATTTTATTTATGCAAGAATAGTCTTCTTTTGATGATAGATTATGTACATTATTACTAGATTTGTATAGATGTCCTTTGAGGGAGAAGTCTATTTATAGCAGAAATATAAAAAGATTAGATTTCCTTTTTGAGGGAGTCATCTTTTTGTGAGAATTTTTACTCAAGGAGTTTTGAATTTGAAAGTCACATATAATGCTTTTGAATTGTTTTTGGAATTTCAGGTCATGGAGAAGACTATAGAGAAGGATAGGCTCCTGTTATGAATATGAAACCATAACACATAGGGGTTAGCTTATGAAATATGGGTTTAAAGTGATTAATGAACATGGGATTCCATATTGGAACAGACAAAAAGTATTCATGAGAATCATTTCATGAGTAGATATTTGGTACTCATATTAAAGATAAGGCCAAAAGATGACGAGTAATCACATGATTCTTGTTTTAATTGTTGATCCTTAAAATAGGTAAGTGGAAGGTGAATGGTACTCAAGGGACAAACATTTTATAGACATAAGGTGATCTAGGACTTGATTAAATAATAGAATGGATGGATATGCAAGGTATTAATGGGCTCAGTTTTGGGTTTACCTTCGAGTGAAGTCAAACGATAAGCACTTGATCCATAGGTTTGACTAACGATATAGAGTCGAAGCCAATTAGGATAAAAAATTTCCCCATTTACTTTTCTCCTCTTTTGTTATATGTTGATTTTCCTTCAAGAAAAGGTTGAAAACCTAGAAGGTTTATTCATGGACACCTTTATCATAGGCATGTTTAATACGTTTTTGGTATAGTTGGAGGTGATCGAAAGCATTAAGACATCATTCAACTATTAACTCAAGTTGTATCAAAAGGTCCTGGTGAAAATCATCATTGTTGAGCATATATTTGAGTGAGATATGAAGAGATGGTATATGGACTTCAAGAGGCAAAACAACCTTTGTACCATAGACTAGAGAGAAAGGTGTGGCAGTAGTTGAGGTATGAATACTAGTATCATAAGCCCATTAGGAAAAAGGAATGTGCATATGCCAATCCTTTCTAGTATCATCAACTACTCTCATAAAAAATTTGTTTAAGGTTTTGATGGTTGATACATCTTGGCTATTTTTTTGGGGATAATAAGGTGAAGAAAAACTGAGTTGAATGTTGAAGGCATCACAAATTTTCTATAGGGTTTTTTTTTGGTTTGTTTTCCATTATCAGTGATGAGGCGGTGAGGAACACCAAAGAGAAAAATGATGTGATGATTGATGAATTTACATATTTTCTCAGATTTTTAAGAAATGATAGGTACAACTTCCACCCACTTAGTGTAATACTCAGTAGCGGTAATAATCCATTGACGATGTTAGGAAGAATGAGGATTAATCTATCCGACAAGATCCAAACCCCATTGAGAGAAAGGCCAAAGTAATTATATGACCTGTAATGCGTAACTAGGGGTATGATGAATAGTAGCATGTTGCTAACACTTCACACAACACTTGACATAGTCACAAAAATCACGATTTAGGGTTGTTTAGTAATAGCCCAGGAAAATAATGCATTTTGCGACAACTATACCACTGAAATGACCCCCACAAATGTCATCGTGAACTTCCTTGATGGTCTAGGGTATTTAAGAACTCGTAAGACATTGTAAGAGGATAGCATCAAAATCACATTTATAAAGAATACCACCCATGATGACATAACTAGAGACACTTTTTAGAAAGGCTCATTGTCCATTGCAAGTGAGGTCTTGAGGAAATATGGAAAGGGAAAGGTAGTCATCAAACTACTTGTACCAAAGGTCACACGAGTCAGTTTAAATGGTTCCAACTAGGTTGACATCTCGAAATAGATAAGAAGGTGATTTCAACCTTTGTACTTTGAGAAATATTTTCAAGTCAGAGGGTGAAGCAAGGATTTGAGAAGAAAGATAGGCCATGGTGTCCACAAATTTATTAGTGGAATGCAGGGTGGTTTAAAGTTCATAACATTCAAAAGTATGTCCACATGATGTTTATACTTTTGTAGTACCTCAGTACGACACTAGTATATACCATTAAATTGGTTTACAACCAGTTTGGAATCACCAAAGATATTAATTGATTTAACATCTAAGGTGATGGTGGTTTAGATACTTAATACGAGTGCTTCATATTCGGTGATATTATTAGTACAATCAAAATCCATTTTGAAAACAAATAGCATAGGTTCACCTTCAAGAGGAATGAGGATAACTCTGGCATCACCCCCATGTTGACATTTTGAACCATCAAAGAATAATTTTATATGGTAAAAGGTATCATCCAGAGGAGAGGGTAGCGATGGATTCATCTGAGAATTCAAAGTTAGAGGATTGCTTTCCAGAGAGATTTGCGTCTGCGAGTTTGTCTGCAATGGTTTTTCCTTTAACAATTTTTTTCTAGATGAATTTGAGTTCTATGTCTACAAGAATCATGAGCCAACATGCAACACATTGACGTTGGTAGGGCTTAGCATACATGTAATGTAAGGGGTCAGTATTGTTGACAAAAGAAAAATTGTGGTTGAGTAGGTAATGGCGAAGTTTAGTGGTGACAAAAACTAAGGCTAAGAAGAGTTTTTAGCATGGGTATATCTAGTTTCGTAGTCTAAAAGCATATGGGTTATATAATAAACCACCTGTTCCTTGGGTTGTTCATCGTGATGAGCAAGCATGACACCTAAGGAATGATCGGTAGCATAAATGTATAGGTGAAATGGTTAGTGTTGTTATGATCTCAGAGGAAAGAAGCAAAAGATTCTTGTTCAGCAGCATCTAAAAATTGGCCTATTTATAGAATGATCGGGTTGTCCTGAGTGTGAATATATATTTTGATGGTCAATTCATTCAACATGGTTTGTGTCTCAAAAGGTAACGACTGCTAAATATAAGAATCTTCCACACCAAGGTAAGTGAGAATAGACTCATCGTCTTGACACTAAACGACATTAATAGAAGGTGCATCATCATTGATCATGTCAGGATATAGGAAGGGAAGAGAAGAGGGAGA
Organism: Taxus chinensis; assembly: GCA_019776745.2. Taxonomy (NCBI): domain Eukaryota; kingdom Viridiplantae; phylum Streptophyta; class Pinopsida; order Cupressales; family Taxaceae; genus Taxus; species Taxus chinensis. The sequence continues at coordinate 93,842,398 of CM034146.1, forward strand.
CTCACCATCTCATTGATAACTTAGAGGTACCAAGGAAATTGTTTTCATGAAAAAAAAGTTAGGAGGAATGGATTTTGGATCTATAGACTTTGTGGGTGAAGGTGGTGAAGTTGGTGAATTTGGTGGAGAAGGTGTATCGTCCTCAATGAGTTTGACTCAAGCCTTCTCGGGAGATGGTTCAGCAAAGCCAACACTGCTACAGTCTTTATGCTTATGATTAATGCAAGGGATAATAGTATGGCGACCTTTTTCATAGAAACCAAATCCAAATACCTTCCAAGCACATTGATGGAGTAAGATGTGGGCGAAGTGGTGGTTGGTAAGAGATTGAAGGTCAGGGTAAAATTTTCAAGTTTGGGAAGGTAGCTTGGGCAAGTAAGTAGAAGCATCAAGTCCCCCATACGTTAACTACGTGTGAATAAGGGGAGGACCATAGGGGAAAACATTTCCTATGAGATGATCATAGTGGGGATGTTGGTGAAGGTTACCATACTCTTGAGGAGTAAGGAATGTGTCAATGTTATAAATTTGGTACTCCCCCAGAGTGAGGCATTGAAAAACACCTTCTAAGGGATTAGTAGTTGGTATGTGGGTAGCGAGAATGGCTGAATCACTAGTTATTTGGGAAGAATAAGAAATAGTTTTTTTAGAAAACGAAGGGTTGGATGACAAGTCAGCTGCAAACGTTTTGGCAACATTGGGAATAGAGGATCTAGGTGTGGAAGAGGTAGCTACAACATTGGTGGATTGGGTCATAGGTGAAGGAGAAGTGATAGCTGTGGTATATGCCTTAACTAGTATAAGGACGTCATTAGGCCAATAAAACATGTTATAGGTCTTGAATGGTGAAGGGTCAGTAGGGATGGTATAGTTGGGTCCTTCATGTTCAAATTTTAGATAGCGTTGTAAGGTTGAATGGACACAACCCATGACACGGATCCAAGGTCAGCCAAGCAACATGTTGTACTGGAATTCCCCCTCTAAGAAGTAGAATAATTCCGAAATGGTACGGGAGCCCACATGAATGTGTAGAATGATGGTCCCAAGAGTGGATGCCATGACATATTTGAATGAACGCATCATAACTGGGTTATTATGTATGTAATTGGTAGGGATGCACATTTTGTTTTATGCATGGGAAAAAATTATGTTGATACTGGCACCACCATCATTCATATCGTGTCAAACTCATATATTATCAATGAAGATGGAAATGAATAGGTAGGATCAGGATCATCTAATTGAAGAGGTATAATCTCATCGTTAGAGAAACTAAGTGCAGTTCCTTAATGAGTGGTAGTAGGTGCAGAGTAAGGGGATGAAGTGGTGAGAGAGACAAGATGGTGAGGAGTGATAATGGATGCCACAGAATTAGGGTCATTAGGTAAAACTTCAATGAATTACAGAACCTCCATGAGGACCTGTTGATGAGACTCAGAAGTTTGGACAAGGTCATACAAAGACATTTTGGGAGGATATTGGTGCGACCTTTTAATCATTGTACAATGGGCAACCCCATCATAAATATGGTATGTGGGTCCATCAATGGTGATTTTTGGTACAGGTGCAGACGAGATATTGGGTAAAAGAGTGGTGGATGGGCTGGTAGTTTTCTCCTTTCCTTTTTCTTTTTAGATGTGAGTGGAAATGTTAACCATATTAATATGTGGTGAAGGATCAAGTGAGTTGTGATAGGTGTAGCGATAGGATAGGAAAAAATATGGTGAGGGCATATACTAGTTTTGTGAAAAGAATGCAACACATTGGAATTTTGGTAGAGGTTTGGACATCTCCCTTATGTGAACCATATTGATTTTGAATGTTGGAGGAGGATATAAGGTTTGTGGAGGGGGCGATGAAGGTCACTGGAGAGGTAAGGGATGAGGGTTTGTTGTGATAGGTGAAGTTTAAATAGGGTCCTGATCTAAAAGATCATCATTGTAAACATTTTCTTCAGGAGGACATAGCTGGAGAAGAATATTCTTAAGATCCTTATAGTTTTCCACATCATTCCATAGCACATGATGGTAGTCAAAAATTTGTGTATCGTCAAATCCTTCTGGTTTAGGTTTGAGTGGGTCATAAGGTCTAAGTGGTAGCAATGTGATGGCATAGGTTTCCAAAAGGTTAGCTAAGATATCGGCGTAGGACCCTACCAATGGATCATAATGTGTATTAGGTGTGGGTCTAGATGGAAATGTGGGGATATTGAGGTGGGAGAGACACCACGAGAGGTGGAATCAGAAGTTGATTCAGTCTCACCAACTATTTAGGAGGTAGTACGGATTTAGGTTTGGATTGCAACTTTTTTGGATGAAAATGTGGTAGCTGAAGTAGTGGTTGAATGCGTTGTATGTTTAACTACCTCTTTAGGGGATAGTGGGTTTTTTTACTTTGGTTGCACCTTCTTGGGTAAAGGTGTAGCACATAAGCTAGTTTTTTAAGGTGTTGTAGGGTTAACTACCTCTTTGGAGGGCAGTGGATTTTTGGACTTTACTTGTACCTTCTTGGGTAAAGGTGAAGGAGAAGTTTGTGATGTTAAAGGGAAGGTAGATAGTGGAAGGGGATGGGTTAGCCAAGGTGATAATGGAGGTGCGGTGAAGGCTATGGAAATAGGTAAGGTGAAAGGTATTGATTGAAGAAAATATAATATCATAGGTAATGATGAGGATATTGGAAGTGGTTTAGGTATAGATGGTAGAAAGGATGCATGTGATGGTGAAGGCATAAGATGTGTCAGCAATTCGGGTGTAACTGAGGATCATTATGAGGAGGTGGGTTTCTAGGATTTTTTTTTACCCTGGGTAGGAGGTTGTTTAGCTAAGGTTGATGGGTAGGGCCCTAGGATAGATGAATGTGGTGAAGGTGACAAAGGAGTAGTAGGCAAAGCTGGTGTATGCAGTCTAAGAGGTTAGGTCTTCCTCTTAGGTGGGGGAATAGTTTTCGTGTTATCTTTTGAAGACATGGCTAAATCTATTTTGACGAGGGGATGGACTAGGCTTGATGTCAGTATGACTCCCAGGTTATATGTAGCTTTAGATATAGGTGAAGAAGTAATTGGTTTAGGCGCAGGTGGTTTTTGAGGTAATGGTAGAGGTGTAGGTGTGGTAAAAGGTGATGTGGAAGATGTCATCATGACTACCTTATGTGTGACATATTTTTTCACTCCAAACACTTTGGGGTAAATGTTAGAAGTATCAGTGGATGACAGCTACATTTGAGTGGAAACATGCATTCAAAGGTGCCCCCAAAGCATGGAATGATCAATGTAGTATAAGCAGTCCACCAAACATGAGAATGGCATGAAAGTAGAAGGAACCAACATTGATTTCATGATGACTCCCTTAAATAAACCTGGTGCCTATAAAATAGGGAAATGATTGGCTTCTAAATCTATGGGTAAAAGAGATGAGAGAAAATCAAGTGGATCCTTGAAAGCTGGTGGAGAATTATCTTCGACTGAAGGGACACTACCAACGGGTCACCCACATTTTGGGGAGAAGGAAAGGTGGATGAGATAAGGTCTTCTTTTGATGAAGGAGAAAGTAAAACAAACTTTTCCTTAGGTATGAAAATAAGTTCTACGGGTTTCTCATCAAGTCGGGGAGAAGATGGGGCACTTATACTAGTGTGTATAGTAGTCTCTATTGGTATAACAGGCTTGTCACACATGAAATAATAATTTGATATTATATTCAGCTTCTTCAGATCTTTCATATATTCAGAATAACATATATATAGGAGTAAGCTTTCCTATAAATATGGAGGTTGCTCAACAACACTCCTATTCTACGTGACCACAAAACAACAATATTGTTATGATTTGTTTATAATAACAAATCTATAACAATCCAACCATATACTGTTTACACATTACACATTTAATAATAATAATCACAAATATATATTTGCTCAAATATGTGAGCACTACGATATTAAATCCTAACATTCCCCCCCTTAGTGCGAACATGGGGAAAACACCATCTTCAACTAAGCAACATGCCGCTCCATAGCCTGCACATGGTCTCGATCCTCAACACTGACTGTGGGAACTACATCATCCAGGGACCGTTCAACCTATTAGATGAGTACATGAATTGGGACCGTTCAACAAATTCACATCAACCATCAAATCAGTCTGATCAAGAACACTTCCTACAATAGTATCAATGGTACAAATCATTATCATCAAGGGGGACACACAAGCACTGCACTGCACACAAGAATAGGGATGCTCATCTGTTCTTATTCATCACACAAGACACAAAGATGTCACTAAAGTAGTTTGCGGCCTCCGAGGTAGTGAAGAACTCAAGGACACTGACTGTCCTCCTGCCTCCGTTGCCTCCATCCTCCAAAATGAGAATCAATGCTCAAAACAGATAATCTTCATCACTTGAATAATTAATAGGTTCATTGTCACTTGCAGGATTAGAATAATCATCCCAATCTTCTTCAGTAGCTAAAGCCTTTTGTTCCAACTTATCATCTAAGAGATCTTGAGCTCTTTTCTTACAATTCACAAAACCATGTCCTAGTTGTTTACAGTAATGACACAAAAGATGTGTCTTTGACGATACAAACTTTTTTTTACCTTTATAGAATGATGATTTATTGTTTGCAACCATGACAGTTTCTTGTTCTGGTACACACCTTTTGATTTTTTCTTCCTCATCAATCAAAGAGGAAATTAAATTTTCCAAACTAGGATTGATCTTACTAAGAGTAAAAACAATACTTGAATATTCTTTTGGCAAACTATTTAGTAAGATTGCTTTAGCATCTTCTCCATCTACCTCTTCTTTTATTCCTGCTAATTGATTTAAAATGGATCGAAACTTACTGATATGTTGAACCATATTGTCATTTTCTCCCATCTTTAGCCCAAAAAGTTTTTGCTTCAGTGCCATTGCTACACTACCTGCTTGAGATCCAAATAACTTGTTCAATGTCACCCAAATGTTATTAGATGACTTGGTTAGATCAATATGATGCAAATATGCATCAGAAAGACCAAGGCCGATAATTGCTATTGCTTTCCGATCCTTACTTTCCCATTTCACTGCTTCATCTACATCATTCGGTTTTTTAATTTTTCCTTCGACAATGTCCCATAAGTCTTTATCAATCAATTGTAATTGGGTTCGTACTTTCCACGTGTGGAAGTATTTACCATCAAATCTTTCAATTACATTTATCTTTTCCATTTTAAAACTCCACAAAATCGAACAATAACAAAATATTTATACTGGTAGAGACACTTGACTTTAATAAAGAAAATATATCAAACTTGGAAAAAATGCATGGACAGATATAACCTCAATACCTCCAGATCAAAATGAACTTGCAGTGGCCAACATATTCACTTCTGTTTGATCAAATCTTCCATGCACAAATTCCTATCAAACTGTCCACTCTGTTGCTCAGTTGCACGTGGAGACGTGTCAAAATTGGAGAAAAATCTGGTGCATCGAATCTTTGTGATCTGTTAGTGTGGGCATCCAATGTTGAAGGGAAAACCGCAGGTTTGAAATGGTGAGAAAATGTGTGACAAACAGCTATACAAATTTAATTACTTGACAGTGATCCACTGTATCTCTTCACCCGTAATTTGTGCTGTCCCGTGAATGGATGTTGTGGACCAGTGAGAGCTCACCAAACTCAGGCCAAAGTGCTCGATTCAATAATTGACGGAGGGCCAATTGAATACCAAATCAAAGCAATGAAAAATGGATCAAAATAAAACTGATCGCCCAACCAAAATACCCATTTCTTTATTCACGCCTCCACACTTTTTGCGTTTCCAATCCAAAAATATATAAATCCAATACAATACAGTATGACCTTATCCTAATACAATTCTAGATGTAAACACAGTAATGATAGAAACATCAACACATGAATTGCAGTAGTATAAACGAACCTCACAAATCGATGTACCTAAAAAGAAAAACTATTCACAGGGATATCATTGATAAGGCGATCTTTCATACGTGAATAGAATAGCTGGATCTTAGATCTGGCGCCTTGATGAGCAACTCAACAATACGTCTTTTAATAATCTGAGTGACCAAGAATTTGCACATTCATTTTCTCACACGATAACTCACTTCTTCCTTATGGATCCGCCATGCTCTGATACCAAATATTGGTATAACAGGCTTGTCACACATGAAATAATAATTTGATATTATATTCAGCTTCTTCAGATCTTTCATATATTCAGAATAACATATATATAGGAGTAAGCTTTCCTATAAATATGGAGGTTGCTCAACAACACTCCTATTCTACGTGACCACAAAACAACAATATTGTTATGATTTGTTTATAATAACAAATCTATAACAATCCAACCATATACTGTTTACACATTACACATTTAATAATAATAATCACAAATATATATTTGCTCAAATATGTGAGCACTACGATATTAAATCCTAACAGTCTCCTCCTTGGGTAAAGGAGGCAATGATGGTGACTCCTCCATGGATGAAGGAGTTCATACAAGAATTTCCTCAATAGATGAAGTCAGAGGAAACTGTATGGAAGGATCTAGTAAGATGTCAAAAACAACATGAATCTCATGGATATTATTGTCATTAGTCAAGGAATCATTGGTTTGGTTGGATGAGGGGGTATGATTGGGGAATGGATTCTAGAAAATATGAAGGTTTTGGTTACTGGGTGCATTCGGAATGTCCAAGATGAGATCTCTTTTAGCTAACATTTCTTGGACAATGGTTTTGAAAGTGATATAGTTACCGTCACTGTGACCTTGAACATAATGGTAACTATAGTAATTGTTTTCATTATACCATGCAGGAACAGGACGAGAGGGGTCAGATGGATGAGATGGGACAAATTTCAAAATAACCGTGTTAGCAGACCTCTTGGTTTTAGAATAGGTATTTTTGGGTTTGGAAAAAGAAGAAACATCATTTAATTTGAACGTGGTGTTTTTGTTACGTAATTGTAGCTTCTTTTCTTCAAGGGCATGGATTTCTAGCTCCCAGTCCATGGTAAATTCCCCGTCAAAGGTGCAGAAGGTTTGGACCTAGATATTTGGTGATATATGTCTAGCACAAGCCTTGGTAAACAATTCTATTAACTTTATCTAAGGTAATTCGAATGTAAGTTGATTAATCAAGCTACACCATTGAGTGAAAAAATTTGTGATAGATTCATCTTCATACTGGCATGTGACATATAAGTCAAACATGGTGACTTTCTTGACAATATTGATATAAAAGAGGTCAAAAAATCATAAGAAACTAGGTTAAATGAGAGGATAGAATGTTTGGGTAAAGAACTATACTAATCTAAGGTGGGTCCCATCAATGACATTGGAAATTTCCATAGGAGCAACACATCATAATGATCGATCAGGTAGTAGATGTGTTTAAAACACCACAAGTGTTGTTGAAGATCTTCTTTGATTTTGAACTAGTTGAATTTCAGAATTTCCCAGTGTGTAGGGTATGGGTGAACAGGAATGGATGAGTGAATAGGCTCACTGTAAATCTCATCATATGTTAGAGAATTATGCGAACCTGAGAAAGATGCTTCTAATGTCTGCATCTTTTCCATCATTGGTGGGTTGTGATGATGGGGCACCTCCTGAGGTATGAGGGGTTGACTAAGATTGGTATGATGTAGGCGACATCCTAGTGTGTGGTGGTGGTGCATATGAAAATTGTGAGGGAGGGATATGAGAGGGAATGGAGGTGGAGGGGAAGTACCCAGATTAAGTAGTAGAGGAAATAGGTGGTTTCTGGTAATATGTATACGTATGTGGGGTGGATGTAAAGACCCTAGTAGTTATTGGTTTAAGAGACTAGGGGATAGAGAGGATGAGATTTTAGAAGGGAGTGTGGGTTACCGAAACCAAATGTGGTTGGGATACGATAGGTATATGTGAAGTGGAAGACATGTGCATGCCTAAATTGAAGGTAGTGGTTTTTGGCACAATGGATGTCATAGGGGAAACTGACGTCGTGCGTGTGCAATAGATGTTGTAGGTACAATAGATATTGATGAGGTGGGGTCAAGATGAGAAACAACATGTGGTAAGGTGGAGATAGGTAGGGAAATGTTGGTAGTGGCAGAGGCAGAAGTGGGTGCAAGTATAGGTGGGATGGATACAGGCATGTTGTAGATAAGTTGTCCAGATGGGTCACGAGGGGATGAATGGGATAAGTAATATTGTAAAGTGGTAGGGTTCTGATCAAGGAGTTTTATGAATTCCTTGTCACCAATGCTGATGGTGATAGGCTGAGTGTGATCCATAGGTGATAAGATTGAAGATAATGATGGGCTAGGTGGGAGCAACTGAAGGCTAGCATGGAATATGAGGGCATTTGTTTGGCTACAAGTCAAAACAATGTGATTTAGCATAGACCTGGTAGTCTGATCTCTATATATGACGAATGAGAACAAAAGGAATGGACAAAAATAGTTTGAGAAGGTGAAAAATGGTGTTTTTTAATTGAAAAATTAAAACATAGGAATCGAAGGTGGTTTGGTAACCGATGTCAGTGATAGAGTGTAACCAATGACGGTTATGGTGACTGATATTGGTTACTATGGAAAATCAAAATCTTTGCAAATATGGCAATAACTGATGAAATTGAAGTAAACCTAGATTTTAAAATGATTTCAAATACCCAGAGGTATGGTGAAGTATCTTAAAAACCCCAGAAAGAACAAAAAGGTGATGAATTATACTTTGGTTAAAATGACCAAAATAGTAAAAAACCAACAACGGTCAGGTAAACCAATGACGGTCAGATGATTAAATCGATGACAACCACTGGACCGACACTGGTCACTGTGAAATTTGTGGAAAGATGGAAAAAAGTGAATTTGGTAAATTAGATCAAATAAAAGACCAACCCAGAAACCTAAGTATGGCTATGATTGACCCTAACACACTCAGAAAGAGTTTGAATACACCAACTATGATTATGGAGTGTGAAAGGAAAGAATAATGGAGAATAAAATCTCACACCACAAAACACAGATCAAGCAAAAAACTAGCAAACACGAAATCCTATGTGGTGGATTTTATGTTCTCGATTATGCCATTTAGGACTGACTTTTGAATAGAGAAGAGTTTTTGGATTGATAAAAGGTGTCCTATGAAAAACTTAGAACTAAGGATGGTTTCAGGTAACATTTTGGTGAGGGGGGTCCTTTCTCTGAGATAATGAATGGACAAAGAAACTAGCTTGGAGCCCATTGTCAATCCTCTAATCGTGAGATCATTAACAACTTCTTACATGTAGGATGTTGTTTAAGAAAATGTGTAAATTGTTTAAGTGGTTTGGTATAGAGAATTTGCAAAGTGAACTACGATTGAATTAGTCAACCATCAGATGGGTATGATTTCCAGCGTATAGGTTGCCCTCAATTTAATGTGAGCTACAATGTGACATGCCAAATTGAAATGCAAATGTTTTAAGCCCAAATCCAAAATTAGGTTCGATGTAGTAAATAGAGAACAGGAAGAGGAATTCTCTTTCACTAAATGAAATTCAGTAGAAAGCAATACATGTTCTTCATAGATCACCAAACACACAATTTTTTTAGACAATAGAAGGAAGGAGAATATTTTAAGGGAGAAATTTTAGTTTGAGTTTTCTTGAAAAGAAATAAACACTCAAAATGCACCCTATAAAATGAAAAATGAAAAGGAAACCCAGAAATGGGTCCCACCGGGTGTGCCAAAATGTTTCACCGAATTGTAGTATGATTAAAATAGATATGTTAAAGAGTCAAGGAGGAATACCCGTTATTACATCGTTGGTAGGTTGAGTGTGCATGCTTCTGATTTCTGATCTAGGATGACCATAAAGAGCTTCCTTTTTTCTAGGAGGAACTACCTGTAATACAAAGCAAGACCACAAGATACAATTAATAAAAAAAGTTAGTGGACTTCCTAGCATGAGATAGATCCAGGAAGTGTGATACTTCCTCGACAGTTGTCAATCCGATGATATATAACTCAATATAAAATAACAAAACATGAAAATAAAATAATATAATGTTAGTGTTTTGATTTAGGTGTCTCATAGTATCTATTTCAATCTAATTAAATATTTGATAACTACACTGGTGAAGGTCTTGGGTTAGGTTACAGGTTGAGCAAGTGCTCTGAGGGTCACAAACAGAGTCTAGGAAAGATTTGGTGAAGTTTGGGTTGATTTTATGTGATTAGGAAGCTTTCTGGTCTAAGGAATTTTTACCAGGCACAAAGACCGACATCGGTCAGGGTGACTGATGTCAGTATAGGTATGACTGATGGTGGTTTAGGATGACCAGTATCGGTTACTAAGGGAAATGGAAAAATTTCAAAAGTGGGTGTCCAAGATCTGTGTGTCTGCACACAGAGTTGGAAAGGTATGTTGTGAGGTTGTAGGTGGGGTATTAAGTTTGGGTGAGGTTTTTGGGAGGTTTTGGTGGAAAAAGGGTTGATTAGACCTAGGAAAGCTTAACAAGCACTATGATCAATATCGGCTAAGGGGGGAGACTAATGATGGTTAAGGTGACCGGCGTCAGTAGGGGTAATTTTTGGCTAATTAAATAAAAGTAGTTTTGGAATCTTCTCTGATTGCACAGAGGATGAAGGGAGGATGGTTGGGTTTGTAATAATTCCAAGGATACTCAGGAATGTGTATAGGTCAGGTATGGAGAGCCAGAAGACTATGGGTGGTTGGATGGGTAGATTGGTAAGAAGGTCGGGATGGATGAATGCAAGAAGGAATAAGATGTAATAATCAATAGATAATGAACCTACACTTTAAAAAAGTACATAATTATGAAAATCAAATACACTTACTTACATTCACAGGTTTGGTAGGTGAAGGAAGGCAGTGGTTGATCTGTGAAGAAATTTGTGGTCAGTTCCAAGAAAATACATCCCAGATTGTTCCCATGAATATTCTAATTCCTTGGAATGAGCATCAAGTGCTTTCTTGGGCCTGTGGTTGAGTATATCTCGTCATCTAGATGCTAAGAAGTATATGATTCATGCTTAAATGCAATAGAACCCTCTGAACTCAGAAATGACTAACCTAGGTTAAAAGTTGTAAAAGCTTATATAAGGTAACTGATGACGATTAAGGTAACTGGTGTTGGTTGATGGATAACTAGCATCAGTTAAGGTGGGAAATCCTATGTTTAGCAAAAATAGGCAGATGTTTGCTATTTTTGGTGTGCTCTTGATTGAGTCTAGTTAGGGAAGTGTAGTTCATGTGAGAGAAGGTAGGAAGGTCATAGAAGAAGTCTAGTTAGGTTAAGTGGTGACTCAGCACTGAGAGTGATGACTCAGTACTGAGAGTGATGACTTGGTCACTGTGAGTTAAATGTCCCTAGAATGGGTCCAAGGTGATGTGTAAATTGAATTAATTAAAGTAATTAAATTAATATTAATGTGGGGTAAAGGGTTCATGGTTCAGGTGAACACTTTACATTAATTGATTAAAGGGGACCCAAGGGGAATGTGACCCAAATTTGGTGTCTAAAAAGGCTACCGATGTCGGTCAGTGTAAAATGTTACTAGGTTAAAAAAAAGAGTTAGTTGGGAAATTCAAATAAAGGTGAGGTAGGTGTAGACACAAAAGTTGGGTCACACTTTCCTTAGTCCCCTTTCAATCAATTAACATAACATGCTCACATAACCATGACCCCTTTACCCCACATTCATATTAATCTAATTACTTACAATTGAATTAATTCTCATCCTGACATTATTTATTGATTTTAATTACTTTAATTAAGTTAATTTACACCTCACCTAGCCACATCACCTAGACACCTCACCATGGACTTATTCTTAGTCTATTTATTAAGTAAGACTAAGTCTCCACTTATCTTAACTATCTGGGACTCTTTCAAACCCTAAAATTCAAGTCATATTCCTTCTCCAACAACACTCTCTCTTATCTAAGTGTTAACCATCGCTTGAGACCCATACTAATAAGAAGAGCACACCAAAATTAGCCAAGATCTCATATTTTTTGTAAACTTAGGATTTCCCACCCTAACCAATGCCAGTTAACCCACAATCGATGTCAGTCACCTTGACCTTCATCAGTTACCATATATACAGTTTGGAAAAAAATTTCCTAGGTTTTTCACTTTGAGTTTTGAGAGTGCTATCTGCATTCAACCACGAACCAAAGTTTTCTCAGCATCAAGATGAGAAAATACATTCAGCCAAAGGCCCAAGCAAGTGCTTAAGACTGATCCAAAGGCATTTTCATTCATGGGATAACTTCAAGGAAGTACTTCCGCAGTACTGACCACCAAGTTCATCACGGATCAACCATCACCGTCCTTCACCAACCAGGCTTACAAAATACAAGTAAGTGCATTTGATTTTGCAGCATTTCTATACTTAATAGGTTCTTTATCTTTTGTTACTAGATCTTATTCTTCCCTGCATTCCTCCATACCCACCTTCCTCCACATCTAGCTATCCATCCACCTGTTGTCTCCAAATAACTTCACCCCCCAAATGGCCTGATGTGAGTCATGACATTCGGTGTGATTGGGACACATGGAATCACCTCTCAAGTTGTGGGACTTGGGCTTGAGGTGAACCTCTGGAGAAGGCCGGATTCCTGTTCCTAAACTAAACACAACACTACTTCTGATGTAAGAAAAATGGATAACTAGTCCATATGCTATCATTTCATGGGATTTATCGAAGAAGAATAATACAAGGAAATAAAAATCATTATAGAAGTGGTGATGCACCAAGAAAAGTGGCATTTAACTTTTGGAAGGGTTAATGTGGGTATGATGATTACACTGTTAGCCACCTTCACCTATTACAACTTGGAAATAATATAAAATATAACAGACTAGAAGTACACGTTCCTCTATTAAATTTTAAATGTATACAATAGAGGGATCAACTTTGATGTGATACATAAATAATTTATCAAAGGGATAATCACAAGCACATGTCCAGTATTCACCTAAATGATAATAATAATGTAACTCTTGATCAAAAGAAGGAAAATATTTTCTCACAACTGATAGCAAGTAATCACACTATTCTCTTCTCAATATGAAACAAATGATCTGAAATAAAGGTAAATTAATCAAATAATGCTAAGGAATCGCATTCATAAGGCATGTAATGATTAATCATTCAACACAATAAAATAAATTTTCAAGTGTAAGGAATAAATTTGAATATAATTAAAAGGTTTCAACAAAACTCTGGAAGCACTCTTCTAAGCTTTAAGAGAAACTTTCCTCCAAATATCTCCAAAATAAATATGTATCTCTCAATAATGGGAGCAACTCCCCTATTTATAAGTTCCTAGGCTGACCCATTAAAGCTAGGTCTTTAACTAACATTTAACTAAAAATAGTAATTTCATTAATAAGAGGAAACAGGGTTCCATAAAGATATACAAATTTTATTATGCAGAAGGTTGACCAAGTCAACATTGCAACTTTGACCGTTTCCAAAGCTTGAACCTATCCTTTCATGGCCACTCAACTTTGGCCTAGTTCATCTTCATCTTGTTTCTTTCCAAGATTTTTCTGTTCTTCTTCCCATACGGCCATTCGGTGTCTGTACTCAAGGAAACGCTTGACAATACCCTGAGTTTCTTCATCTCTAGGTCCACACGCATAGTGATTCACTACGTCTGTTGTTTCGATCTCTTTTGTGATCCTATCCAGAAACCTTTGAAGCTTACTTACGACTTTATTTAGTCTCCCTATGAAGTTTTGACATAAAACCAGTCGATCAATGGCGTCACTATTGAAATTCTTTGTAACATCGTCGTCTCACTTCACTAAATCTTTGAAAGTTTTCTTTAATCCAGTCCTCGGGAAGAGCTTCGATGTTCTCATTAAAAAACTTACAGTGGGCATTGTCGAACTCTTCAGATATGTCATTGAGGGCATCTGTAATTTCTACTCACTTCTCTTCCAATTTTTTGATCGAGATCTTGTAAGTATCTTACACCAAAAATTCCATAGATTTTTGATATTCAAACAATTTAGAGGCATCATCAATCACCTCTTCCTATAGAAATAAATTGGAATCTTATTCTCTAATGTCATGCCATGTTGCCAAAGTTAAATTTAAATTATTATTATCTTCAGAGAAAGATTCATCCATATTAGCAATGGTGACTTTGGCAACCTGTAAATCAATATAAATCTCCATGGACTTCCTTAATTAGAGGATTGGCCTCCTGTAAAATCCTTTCCATCCATCCATTCATTATTCTCCCTTTTTGGCCTAGCTTCTCAAGCTCATGATAAGAGATGTCATCGATTGTAGATGAAACTTTCATGGCCGTAGTAGTTGAGATGTCAGTGGATGGAGTGGGCTAAGTTACTCTACGCAGTAGTGTAGTGAGCTGCTCGACCTTGACCTTAAGCTCGTCCTTGGTGGCCTTATCTTTATCACATTTCTCCAAAAGGGCCCCAAGAGTATTGTGTACATCTTGTTTGGCTCCTTCATGAGTAGCCTTCCCCAATGAGAACTTCAAGATCTAGTATTCTGCTACTGATGTGATGGTTTCTTTAGATTTTCCCTTAATAGGGGTAGCCACTTCTGTCACGTGCATTCACCTGATGGATTAACCGTTAGACTTGATATTGTTCTTGGTCTCTTAGCCTATACCTTTTTGGCATGGACTCCAATATACTGAGATATATTACATCTCCTAGAGGAACCTTTTTCTTTTGCTTAGGAGTATGTCTAAACAGCCACTCTAGTATGACTAGAGCTGAGGAAGACGGAGTAGTAGATGCTGATACCTAAAGTACTAGTTAGGGAAAGATCGTTAAAAATTCTAGCTGATATCTGAGCAGAGGTGGCAATGATGGAAGGTTTGGGAGTGAGGACATCTATAGGAATTGAAAATGAAATGTTAGGGGTTGAGTTTGAAGAAAATGGGAGTTTCAAAGGAAGTGAGGAGGAAATGGGTGACCCAATATTTTCCCCATCTGATAAAATTGTGAAGTGACGAAAATACCTGGGCCATAGAAGGAGATGAGAAAGCATAAATGGTGGTAGAAGTGGAGGGAACTGATATTGGAGAGTGATAATAAAAGAAGGGGAAGGTGGGATGGATCCCAGAATGACACTAGGGGAATCACTTACTTCCATAACCTTAGTGACTGGTATTGTAGATGTTGTAACCCTGTGAGTAGCAAACCTAGAAAGAGATGAGCCACCAACCATAAAATGAGATCTTCTTTAGGAACCGTGGGAACCCTTTGAGTCGATATATTTCCTTTTGTAGGTGTTGGTTGGTTTACTGCTGATGTAGACCCTATATTTGAAGTTTGATTTTCCCCTTTCGGGTGATATTTCCAAAGTGGCCAACTAATTGAATGTTCTTTTTAGAATGGGGCCCACCCTTTCTTTGGTATTGCTACACTCTTGCACATACCAATCAACCCATGGCAGTGGTTGATTGGCAACATCATCATCCCTGTATGATGAATGTAGGACCTCATCATTATCCTGTAAGTCCTTTGGCACATCAACTAACCCAAAAATGACCACACTTCCTCAAGGGTTAATATTTTTTAATCCCTTTGCCACACGATGTAATCGTCTGGACAATGGATCTAGATGTCTTCTAGTTGGTGCATATGAGCACTAGACTTTCCTGTCTTCACCGAACTTGCACAAATAGTTAAAGTTAGTTCGTGGATGGAAGGTCTGCAGGGTTACCTCAGCCATATTTCAGCATCCATATTTCTTGCCTTATGGATAGTTGGGCAAGAATACGTGCCAATTGTAATAAGGAAATGTATTCCCACCTTGTGATGCTTATTTTGGATTTTGTGGTAATCCAACAACTATCGAACCAATTCCAGAAGAACCCACTTATTAGTGGGACACCTTGGCAGCTTGTTTGGGGTGCCTATGAAACCCAGAATATGAAGGTAGGTGAATGTGGGAAACTGAAGGTAGATTTCTCCCCATTCTTTCACCTCTTCGAAAGCCTCATTGGAAATCCACCGATTATATAGCTCCTTGTCGAAGCGATAGAGGAAAACGAGTGAAGAAAGTGTCATTGATTCTTTGGAAGTGCTTACTCCCCTCATCTAGAGTAAGGTAGGGATAAAACTCAGATATTTGAGATGTGATGTGAACACCCCTGGTGTTCATTCCTAAGAAATCCCCCATGGCAGTCAGTTGCATATACTATGAAAGATTTCATGTAGAAGGATTTAGTTTCTGCGACCTTACCCAACTGGGTAGTGAATGTTGCTACTGATATGTTCACCCCATCAGATAAACTCATCATTTTTCTTGATAGTTGATATGTACAAGAACATCCATTCTTGGAATTTCCTTTACAGAAGGAATACCTGAAACTCTACTCAAGAGTATAACGAGATCGTTGACCTCCTGAATGAAATCTGATCAATGTATAGTCTTGGGTAACTTGGAAAAATTCTTATTTAGGTAGGACTTCATCATGACCTTCGAGAATAGTTCCTACTTTTTTATGCTAATGCTCAACTACTATTTCAGGTGAGATAGTGGCATAATCATGTACATCTAGAAGTTTAAACAAGTCTTCAAAGAAATCCGAGTCCAGACGGATTACCACCTTATCGTTGCTATCTCTTATCAACATAGAGTCCTCATCGTAGTGGGCTTCTGCAGCTAGGATGAATTATGGGCATTGCATGGATGTGTGAAAACCTGCGTGCAAGGGAAATGACCACCGTATCAAATATGTCCTGCATCCATGTCTTTTTTATTCGGGGCCTTTAATCTTTCCTAGAAATTGAGAAGATTAATATGTCTGAGATCAGTGTCCCTGATATTTCCTAAATCATAGGTTAAGTAGGATTGGGGAACAACTCCAAGAAATGTGTACTTCATCTTTTCTTTCCCCTTTAAAGTGGAGTTAGACATCAAAACCTGGGTTTCAGGAGTTTTTACAGAAATTCTGAAAAATCCCAAGAGCAAGAAGAAACTTTGAAATCCTGAACTAAAAAAGTCTGAAAGGAATCACTGAAAGAAATCTCTGAATTTTTTTTTCCGAAGTCAGAAGTCCCCAAAAAATATAAAGTTCCTAATTCTCTGAAAACATGAAGTTTGGATTATCCAAAACCCAAATCTTCTAAAAACCTGAAACTTGAATTCTCTGAAACCCTGAATCTCTGAAAACTCTTAAAACTTGAAGCTAAAATCTCTGAAATAGTTTCCTGAAGTCAAGGAATTATGAAAGATGTCTCTGAAGTGAAAACTCTAAAAGAAATCTCCAGAAGCAACAGTTCTCCAAAATTCTGAAAATGGAAAGCTCCAAAGATTTTTGCTGAAGATTTTCTCTTAAATAGTTTCCCACCTTGTGATCTATTGAAGGAATTCTCCTGAAATGAATTTTCCGAAAATAATCTCTGAAATAGTCTCTGGGGGAACTACAAAATAGAAGTGTTAAGAAGGAAAGATGGATTTTGAGAAACAAGGGGAAGTATGAGGGACCTAGAAAGATCCCCATACTTGAAAACCTAGAGGAAACCTCCACAACAAAACATGGTGAAAAAGAAAGACATTACAAGAAAACTCATAGGGAAAACAAAAATAAAACCAAATGAGAGAAGAAGAGGAAAACGACCTAATCAAAAAGAAAATAAAACCGAAAAACATACCTCGAAAAGGATGCCAAAAAGTATGAGAGTGAAATGTCAGAGTCAAATGTGTCAGGGAAAAATAAAAAGTAAAAAAATCCATGTTTATATAGAAATCCCGACATTAATGGTTAAAAATCTGATCTGTATGGAGGTAGGTGAGAACTAATCATGCATAGAACATCTGAAGTTTCAAAACCCGAAAGCCCAAAATTCTGAAAAATTCAGGATTTCAGACTTCGGAAAAAATGGGAAGCAAAAAGATGAAGTGGAAACTAAAAGTCCAAAACCTGAAAACCTGAAAGTCTGAAGATTCAGACTTTCGGAGTTTCAAACTTTCAAAAAAAATTAAGTGAAAATCCTAAAATGACTCAGAGAACTCTGAAAATCCCAAAACCTAAAAGTCCAAATTTTTTGGACTTTCAAAGTTTCAGACTTTCGTAAGTCCGAGTTCAGATTTAAGCAAAATGAGCCCAAAAAGTTCTGAATTTCTGAAAACCCAGAAAGTCTGAAAATTTCAGACTTTCAGAGTTTCAGACTTCAGAAAATCTCAAATGCAATTCATGAAATTGAGCTTTAAAATCTCCAAAAGGGAAAAACCCCAAAGTCAAAAAATTGAAATTTTTTGGATTCTTGGCCTTAGCAAAAATCACTGTGTGAGGATTTCCTTAAAAACATAAGTATGACATACAGCCTTCCCTCGGGTAGCTTAAATGGTTAACACCATTCACAACCTTCTTTCTTTCCATACCTAACCTTTATACTTTCTTGAGTTTTCCTCACCTTATTATGAACCCAACCAGCCCCCCGTCACTCTTTGTGTAATCACAAAGAAGCCCAAAATCACCTATTATAAAATTTCACCAAATTTCTCCTACCAACACCTATTATCTTGATCGTTGTTAGTTTCCTCTTCACCTACATCAGTCACAAGACCGACATCAGTTATTGTGTCTCCTATCATACTTTCATTAAATTGACCTTAACACCCCAAGAGCCTCACAAAAACCTCACCCAATCCTGATACCCTACCTGCAACCTCATCACATACCTTCCCATCTCTTTGTGTAGATAGAGAGAGATCCTAGACACCTGATTTGAAATTTTTCCATTACCCACAATAACCATCATCAATTATACCTTAACCGTCATTAGTCAGGGTTTGACCAACATCGGTCTCTGTGTTTGGTAAACTGTCTCAGACAAGCAAGATCCCACTCATCCTAAAACCAATCAAACTTTACTAAACCTTACCTAGACCCATCTTGTGACCCTCACACCACCTGCCTAGCCTATAACATAACCCGGTACTTTAAACCAGTTTTAATTATTAAAGCATTTAATAATATTTTCATTGATAGTAATTTGAGATACCTAAATCCAAACACTAGCATTAGATTCTTTAATTTGCATGTTCATTTACTTTATATTGAATTTTATATATCAGTGGATTGACAACCATCGAGGAAGTATCACACTTCCTGGATCTAGCTCACACTAGGCAATCCACTAACCTTTTGTTATTAACTATTATTTGTGGTCTTGCTTTGTATTTTAGGTAGTTCCTCCTAGCCAAAAGGAAGCTCACACAATCAGTTTGGATTGGATATCATAGCTTGCGCACAACCTTCAACCAACATTACAATGGGTATTTCTCCTTGGCCTGTTTACCCTTATCTTTGATAAGTCCAAAATATGTCTCATCAATGTGTAATAAATGATCTTATTTTACTCTCCTTTTTACCAAGTTTGACTGCATTTTGTGACTTTTGTTTGATCTAGTATAAGTTAGGATGTAATTGCCCATCTTTTGTTGGATTTAGTTCTAACATATAAAAATGTTGTAACTCCTAACAAAGTGTGTGGAAATTCAATTTTGTAATAACATAGGTCATAATTAGTCAGAAGAACAAAGTATGAAGCAACCACCACGTTTTTAGGAGCATTGGCTTCAATATGAATTATCTCCGAAACCTCCAGGATTAGTTCTAGAAATCCATTTCATAGACAAAAACCTCTATTACTTAGTTCCAAACCTTCAAAATTAGTTCTGCAACTCTAAAACTTAGTTCCAGAACTCCTGCGCTTAGCTCTGTAACTTTCACAGTTAGTTCTGAAATAGTTCCCTTTGGTTCTGGAACTTCTTGAAAGTTCTAGAATCAATTGGAATCTGTTTATTTTGACAACATATGGTGATAGATAAATCAATGGGTTTTCCAATCAGAAGTAGATCAAAATATTGTCAATTCTTCACACCCCAGAAATAGATATACAGGATCAGACAATTGTGTTTCTATCAAGGTTCCTAGATTCCACATCTACATTGAGCACTATTTTGTTTCATGGGAACCTATTGATAGATGGATAGCTATTAATCACTTATGGTTGTAAATTCATCTTTGGATGATGAAATATATATAGGGACCTATAGATGGATTAGATATAATAGATTATATATATGATATACATATAGTGAAGTTTGTAAGACACAACATTTCAGTAATAAGATAGCCATTTCGTTTTGAGAGAATCATACTTTTTCAACTCCTGATTCAAGGTGGAGCAAGGGCCCAGTCTTTGAAGAAGTAGGATTTTTTATTTTATTGGTATTTATATTTCTAAGTAATTTATGTAAATTTGTTGAGTGTTAATTCTATAAATGCTTTTGATTCTTCAATTGAATTATGTGATGTACTTATCCCCGTAGGTGTTATAGGTTAGACGCTTATTTCCTTGCAAGCATTTTCAAGAGTTTGTTTACTTCCAGTAAATTTTTTTATTCTACAAGAGTGTGTTTACTTCCAGTAATTTGTTTCATTTTGCATGATTTTGTTTACTTCCAGTATTTTGTTTAATTTTGCAAAAGTGTTTTTTATTTCCAACAACATGTTTGATTCTGAATATTTATTTATTTCAGAAATGAGTTTTTATTTCAACAAGTTTCCTATAGGATATTTTTAATAAGGCTTTGGTCAGGGAATCCTAATGACACTACAAAAACCCCCAATAAAATATAAAAATAATAAATACCTACAATCAATTACTAGATCACTAAGATTTGTCTTGTTGCATATAGCTTTAGACACACCCTTGGTTTGAATATGAAATCAACTAAGAGTTGTTTACATGAAGGGAATAACAACACCCATCATTTTTGGCTTCATTTTTAGGGACCCATTAGTTAGAATTGTCTAATTAGGTGTTAACAAGAGCAACAATCATATATCTAGTACTTGAAAAATCTTCCCTATGTTATCGTAAAATTTATGAGTAGACCAATAGAATCAAAGGGTAGATTTCTCCCAAAAATATCTCAACAAGAACTATCAGCAACCTCTGGTTAAAATAAGGAGGTTGAGTAAGACTCAGAAGCACCATTTTCTTTTATTAGACAAGAAGCAGAACTTCCACCTTTGGAATTTTTGGATCAATCACAGAAGGAAGTGGAACTTTTAAGAGAAGGATTATATCCCAAGACCCATTTAGAGTGATTTTTGACTCTAAATTAAGTATTCAACCCCCTACCCCTGCATTTTCACCTACACTAGAGAAGATCACATACTACATTGATTGGGAAAAAGATCTAGAAGATAATATAGATATGGCATGAGAAGCTGAAAGAGAACCTAATAGGACTTTTACCTATCTAATTCAGTTGGAGGATGATGATACACCTATAAATAATATTTCACCTGCACATTTTCCTACATTTATAGGAATGCCATCTGAGGATCCTGACCAATTCTTATTTGAATTTAAAGTATTGTGTGAGACCTATGATTACAAAACAAAAAATCAAAAACTCAAGTTGTTTCCATCCACTCTGAAATATGCATCAATGAGGTGGTTTATGTGATTAAGATCCAATTCTATTACCACCTAGGAACAAATGGAAACTTCCTTCCTAGACAAATACCAAGACTATTATCGAGGGAGAAATAGGAAGGAATAATTTTTAAGGATCAAACAAGAAGAGGATGAAAATATGGAAGGTTATTTAGATAGATTCCTCTTTATAATTAAAAGGTGTGGATTTATACTTCAAGAAGAGCTAAGAAAAACCATTTTTCTTAAAGGTCTGGATGATGAATCTAGGGAATACCTTAACTTAATGGGAGGTGGAAACATCAATCAAATAATAATGAATGATATTAAAGACCTTTGTAGAAGTTATTCAAGAAAAAGGGGTGAACCTAGAAAAGGAAAAACTATGAAAAATGCAAATCAGGACATGAACAAACTTGTGGATAAACCAATAAACTTTAAAACATATATACTAGTTCAATTAACTTCCACCATGGATGGATTGCAAGCCAAAGAAAATGATAATATTTAACCATTAGCTATGCATTGTCCTAGATGTAGAAAGAAGCATGCACTAAGATATTGTCCTTTGGATAAAAAATAAATGTGTCTTATTTGTGAATCCAAGGAACATGAAGCTAACATTTTTTTATCTTATTCCATTCATAAAAAATCAGCTTAAAAAAACCAGCACTTCATCCACTATAGAAGAAGTAAACTTTTTCCAGAGATAACCTAGCCAAGGACAGTTCATACCAAGATCTATTCCTAATCCCTAGATGATGCCATGAGCAGCTTAGACCATGCCACAAAATTTGGGACAACCATCTTGGACCCATTAACCAACATGGAATCCCCTGGATTGGGCAAGACAAGCTTGGTATGCTCAAGGACACCAAAAACCATGGTCTAGTTAGAGTAACCCTTAGACTTGGTCACAACCTAGGTAGAACCCTAATAACTATGATCAGGGAAGAA
Organism: Taxus chinensis; assembly: GCA_019776745.2. Classification (NCBI taxonomy): domain Eukaryota; kingdom Viridiplantae; phylum Streptophyta; class Pinopsida; order Cupressales; family Taxaceae; genus Taxus; species Taxus chinensis. The sequence goes on from CM034146.1 coordinate 93,864,820, forward strand.
TATATCCCAACCAGCATCAACAGACCATAATGGGTTCTCCAGCACAAGGTTCACAAAATGAAAATGTGGTTCAAACACAAATTCCAGCACAACCATTTACTAATCCCAAAAATAAAAACCCCTGTCACGGAACAACCCCTGTCTACGGAACAGAGTAAGAAAAACTAGTTGGTCTTAATGCCATGGACTATAAGGATATTCAAACAAGATCTAGAACAATAATCAACAGTCCACCTGTTATATATTACTGAGATGACAAAATAAATTGAAACCCCTAGTTCAGTTGTTCCTAAGGAGGATGAAAAAGAAAAAGAGAAGGAGCCCGATAACAACTCTACTAAAACTTCATTTCCAAAAAGATTTAAAGAAGTTATTGATACCAAGGAATCTGAATTAGTACAATAATTAAGGAAACTAAATATTGAAATACCATTGTTGCAAGTAATCAAATACATTCCTGAATTAAATAAATTAATTAAAATGTTATGTTTGAAAATACCTAGAAGGAAGAAGCAGTACACTAGGAAAATTAAGATAGATGAGAAACTTGTTGATTTATTGGCAGGAAAACTCTTACTTCCAAAATATGGGGATCCTAGAAGCCCTGCTATTTCTATCTCTATAGGAAATAAAGATATACATAATGTTTTGGTTGATTTGGGAGTAGCTATAAATGTGTTGATAGTAGACACTTTCAAAACATTACCATTAATAAGTATACAACCTACTAGCACCATATTACAGACGGAAAATCAGTCAGTAGAAAAAATAGAAGGAATCATTGAAGATGTGGAATTTATGGTGGATTCATGGGAGTTTCCAGTGGAATTCCTTATATTATAGCCAAAAGGTAAAACACTTGGTTATCCCATTGATTTGGGTAGACCATGGTTAGCTATAGTTGTTGCCTTTATTGATTGCAGATTAGGTGATGTGACTATCTCAAATGGTAATAATTCTAAGAAAATTTCCTTATATCCTTCTACACAACCTTTTATTGATAATAAAGAACAATTATGGGTTGATGATCCTGATACTAATAAACAAAATTGTTCTTATTTGACTATGATAACATTGTAGGATCACGTAAGAGAGGTGGAGAATATGATTAATCATCCATTAAATGATCACCAATTGTCTGGGGAACAATCGGGGATAGTTTTAGAACCTTCGAACTTAGTTTCAGAACCGTCAGACTTAGTTCCAAAACTTTTAGACTTAGTTCTGGAATATGCATACTTATCTCTAGAACCACGACAATTCCTAGAAAATGCAACTAATTTCTCTTCGAGGGAATGAGATTTCCCATTGGGGAGGTGAATAAATAGCTATGGAATTAGTAGCTTCAGTCTCAAAGATATCAGGGAACGGTGAGGAATTTTCAGAAAGAAGCAGTGATGAGGAGTTTGATAAACAACAAGATAAGTATCATAACTCTACTTACTGTCATTTGTCCAGTATTATTTCTCAAGGGAAATTTAGAGACGTTGTTACGTATTATATATTGTTACCACATTCATGTCCACTAAACACCCTAATGGAACCTTTTCAACAAATCAGTTCATCACACACTGGAACTAAACAAATTGAGATTCAACTAGGTAAAATTTTGAACATTAACAGTTGGTTGGAAAATGATCAAGAAGCTAAATTGTTTGGTGTTTTGAAAAATCATACTAGAGATTTTTCTTGGGACTATACAGATACATTAAAAGAATTCATCCAAGTATTTTTACCCATCACATTTATACTGAAAATGTCAAACCAGTTAGGCAACCTCAGAGAAGGATCAAACCAGCCTTAAGGGACATAGTCAAGAAGGAAATTGAAAAGGTATTACAATTAGGATTTATCTACCCTATCTTGGATATTCAGTGTGTGTCTCCTCTTGTGATTGTGCCCAAAAATAATAGAAAATGGAGAATTTGTGTCAATTATAGGGAATTGAACAAATCTACACTTAGAGAGATTATTTTCTCTTACCATTCATAGATCAAGTTTTAGACAACCTCTTAGGTAAATAATAATTTTCCTTCCTGGATGGTTTTAGTGGATATAATCAAATTAGGGTGGCTGTTGAGGATCAGGACAAAAACTACCTTTACTTGTCCATGGGGTACCTTTTCCTACAAGGTATTTCCATTTGGAATATGTAATGCTCCAACAACCTTCCAAAGGGATATATTAGCAATCTTTGTAGATCTAACCAATGATTGTGTTGAAGTATACATGGATTATTTCACTGTGCATGGAGAAAATTTTGATGATGCCTTGAAAAATATGGACATAATATTAAAAATATGTGAATAACACCATTTTTCTCTTAGTCATGAGAAATTCTTGATGATGGTTGATGAGGGAATTGTACTAGGACACCACATTTCAAAAAGAGGAATTCAAGTTGACCAAAACAAAATCAGTATTATTTCAGACTTACCTGTTCCTCAAACCCCCATGGATATCAAGTCATTATTAGGGCATGTTGTATACTATAGATGTTTTAATAAATATTTTTAGTAAAATTATTGCCCCATGTTTGGTTTACTTACCAAGGATTGTGAATTTTGTTGGGATGAAAAGTGTCAACATGCTTTTGAAGAAATTAAAGAAAAATTAATCACCACCCCAATATTGAGAGGACCTAATTGGGATAAACATTTTCACATCCAAACAGATGCCTCAAATAACTCAATTGGTGTAGTTCTAGGATAGAAAGAGGAGAAAGAAAAATGTATGCTATTTACTACCTTAGTAAAAATCTTACTTCCACTGAAAGAAATTACACCACCATTGAAAAATAATTTCTTGCTTTGATTTATGCAATTAATAAGTTCAGGAATTATATTATAGGTTACAAAATATTTGTACATATAGATCATTCGGCAATTAAATACTTAATGAACAAACCAGTTGTTGGAGGTAGGATAATTAGGTGGATATTACTTTTACAATAATTTGATATTACCATTGTGGATAATCTAAGAAAATCTAATGTTGGCAGCTGATTTCTTATCAAGATTAACCACTATAAGGGAGAAAGATCCAATTAAGGAAAACTTTCCATATGAATAATTATTTTATATTTGAGTTGATAGACCATGGTTTGTTGATATGGAAAATTATCTTGCAACAGGGAAGTTTCCCTTTTCTTTTACTAAGAAACAAATAAAAATATTAATCAAAACTAGTGCACAATTTAAATGATTCAATGGAATTTTATTTAAATGTGGTCCTCATTTGGTTCTATGAATGTGTGAGAGAGAAGATGAGATCTTTGACATACTCAAGGCATGTCATGATGAACCAAGTGGAGGACACTTTTTCAGTGAAAAGAACAACCCACAAAGTACTTGGCACTGGCTATTATTGGTCATCTATGTATAAAGATGTGAAGAAATACATCAAGTAGTGTGATCCTTTTCAAAGGATGGGACAACAAACTTTTACTAGTGAAATTCCTCTGTAACCTCAAGTGGTGATTAAACCATTTGAAATGTGGGGGTTGTATTTTGTTGGTTCTTTTAGTCTTCCATCATAGGGAAAGGAGCACATTATTGTATGTACTAATTATGTGACAAAGTGGGCAGAGGTTCAGGATTTAACAAATGCTAATGAATATGTAGTTGTTGATTTTCTTTGGCTACAAAATTATGATGAAGTTTAGTGCACCAAGAAGCATAGTTTCAGACCAAGGTCCATATTTCATGTCCAATATGATCTAGGCCTTCACAATTTACTATCATATCAATCATAGGAATTCATCTCCCATATCACCCACAATAAAATGGGCAAGAAGAGGTGACAAAAAAAGAATTGGAAAACATGCTTACTAAAACAATTGAAGCAAGTAGAAGAGATTGGGTAAAGAGGTTACCTGAAGCTATCTGGGATTATAATACAACTTGAAAGACTACAACAGGGTTCTCACCATATGATTTATTCTATGGGAAAAATTCCTTGTTACCTATTGAATTTGAAATACAAACATTGAGAACAACAACTAAATTGGGTATTGAATTGGATGCAACACAAAAGGAAAGAATTCTACAACTCAATGAATTGGATGAGCTGAGATTGGAAGAACTTCAACAAATAGAGATAATCCAAGACCAAAGGAAGCAGTGGCATGATACACATATTAAGGAAAGAAAATTTAAGGTAGGAGATTGGGCATTACTGTTTGATTCCAATTACCAGCGATTCAAAGGTAAATTGAGAACCAGGTGGTTAGGACCTTACTAGATTGAGAATATCTTTGAAAATGGCTCTGTTCAATTACTTCCCATTGATGGCAGTAGAAGAACACTTTTGGTCAATGGAAATAGGCTGAAAAGTTTATAGGAAGCCTCCTACCAAGGATGAGTTCTTAAAGTAAATTGAAGTAGACAAAGAATTTGATCATATCGAAGAGCCTAGTTCTTCCAAAATGATCCTAGTAATCAGATACATGGATCTAAAACAAAGGGAAGAGAATGAAAACCTACAAAATTGCATTCTCTCCCCCCCCCCCCCCCCAAAAAATATAAAAATAAATAAAAAGGGAGGGAATGAAAACTAGTAAGTGACACTGTCTTCCCAAAAAATTAAAAATTAAAAATATCTCAAAGGCCAATTGAAAATGATAAATTGGCATTTGGTCTCCGCAATAAATGGCTAATTCAAAATAAAAGGAACTCCTTTGGAATTCTAGTTGTCTTTTCTAACCATTTATCCTTTTTCACTTTTTTAAAGGTATGATGAGTCATCAAGGTGGAGAAATTACATTAGCAAGGATGGTAAAATATGTCTTGATGTTATTAAAGGTTAAAATTAAAAGTTCACATGTGTGATTAGACATGATTTAAGTAGTTGGTATGATGAGTCATTTATTGTACATTATGAGTAAAAAGAAATTAATCATTAGTGTAATTTTTATTGAATAAGAAAAGAGTGGCGGCATGATTAATAATTATCAATCATTTGGGTGGAATAAATGAAATTGAGAAGCAATTGTATAAAATTCAAGTAATAAACAATAGAATTATATTTGAATTTCACAGGTTAACCTAGCAGTTCCGCAGATAAACCCAATAGTTCTGAAGATAAGTCTGAGTAGTTCTGCAGTTATCTTCTAATATAGTAATGATTTGGAAGAAGTAATAATTTGAATTCATCCTCTTTGTCCATACGGAATGATCAAAAATAATTCAAAGCCAAAGGATGATACACAAATTCTCACAGATGGAGAAGTAGTAACCATTTATGAACAAGCAAGGTAGCTAGAGTTCCTAAAGAAATTCTCAAAGTACGATGACATGAATTAGTAAGTGAATTTTCTATAAATTTTAGAAGAATATAAAACTAAGGTTAAAAGCAATGTAATTCCCTTTACTATAGATATAATGAGAAATGTATCTGGGGTACCAATTGTAGATGCCCCAAATCATATCAAGGGCACCCTAAAATAACTAGTGGCGAACATTGATACAAGCAAGCGGAATTTGAACCCCAATATATTTATAACACCTAAAAAAAATCATCAAGAGGGTCAAAAGAGCCATCTTTCCCAAACCCTTTTAGAGGGTAGAATTTTTGGTAGTTAAGTACCTAACTCATTATTTGGCCAATTTGGGCACTGTGGGAAGAGAGGTCCTTAAGATGCTAATATATCTTAGGTATGGGGTTACAAAACCAGAATGCATAGTAAACCGTCCAGGGTTCCTTTTTGGAATCCATCTAGACAAATGGATTAGAGGGTATTCTTAGGGAGTTCGGACATTTAGACATCATGCGATTAGTCCATCTAGTCTGTTCATCACCACTTTCTCTTAAAGAAACATGGAGAAGAAGAATGGGAAAAGTTCCTTAACAAATTAAAACAAATACTTGATATTATCAAGAGGGGGAATTACCAACCCTCTTTAACCCTTAAAAATAATTTGGAGATAGATCCTCTCTTTAGAGAAAAAGAATGGAAAGTAGGTGGATTTAATGTGCCAAAGAGGAGGAGATCTCAAATAATGATCAAAAGCTACAAAAACCTACCATGTTTCTTAAAAATAAATTCCATCCTTTACAGCAATACCAGAAGAACTAATATCTGTCTCTAACAGTGAAAAATTTACCTAAGTTTGGTTCATGAAGTGAAAAATCATAAGAAGATATAGGAGGAAGCCCACATCAAGAAATTTTTAAGCTCCTCAAACAATAAGAGTTCATAATAGGTATAGGAAAAATCCAATGGATATTGTAGAATAGGATGATTTGGAGAAATAATTTGTTGATATTTTAGGAAGCCATGGAAATGTATCCTCTTTAACCAAGTCAAATTGAGGAGGAGAAAGAAGATGAAAGATTTGAAGAACATGCTTTTCAGGAGATGGAGTAAAATCAATAGCACTTTCACATGAAGAAGAGGAATTAGACATCTTGGAAATGATAAAGTGAAATCCCCTTTGGTAGAAGAAGTAATGATCATTTCCCAAGGAACTTTCAGAAAAAGTGGAGAAATAGACAAGTTATGACTGGGATCTATTTATATCTAGAGTCATAACTTATCATTAGGGAAAAAGGACAAGGAATTAGAACTTCCTCAAGAACAAACTGGATCATAGGGAAATGCTCATTTAGTGACTAAAAACTCCTAGCTTATAGATAGGGCTAAAGAATTGACATTGGTCAAACAACAAATAGTAAAGAAAAGAGAAAGAAATTTCAATCGGCTAGTAAATAGAGTTGCTATGTCAAAAAGATGGTCTTCAATAAATCAGGTTTTACAAATTTAATTGACTTACTGGGTCCACTTAAGCAGTTGTGGAATGATAGCTTGCAAAAAACTTAATGAATTTAAAACATTAAATGAGGAAACTAAGAAGCAAGATGGAAGAGGGAGAAGAAGGAAAAGGAAGGAATGGGAAGAAAAAAAATTACAAAATGGAAGAAGACAAATATAAATGTTTGGTAAAAGATACAAATTGTTTACATAATGAGTGAAATATTACTTGCACATGCAAGAGAACCTTCTCCCTACATATCAGTGTATTTCTCGAAGATAAATTTATTCACTAGATAGCTATGGAGAATTGCATTTGATCTTCCACATGAAATAAAAAAATGAATCATGAGTTCATGACAGATAATATTCCTTATCAAATAAACATGAGTAAAAAATATTCTTTGGGAATTCTATCTGCATAGTTTTATGCTAGAAAAGAATAGAGGCTTCATGATCCAATTTATATGTACGGGAAAAATCCAGTTGAATGTATTTGTTTTTGTACTTCAAAATCAGATAAGCATAGAAAGATAGGGATCTTCTAAAGACTTATTAAAGTCTAGTTCATCTAGCATCTACATTAGAGCTCACTATGGAAAACCATCTTCCTTTGTTATGCATATTTCAGATCCCATGCTTTTGACTGTCGATTCAAGGAACATTATCTTGCTAGTCTACAGAAAAGTATTAATACCTTCAACTCTTATAAGGATAAAAACTTTAAAGATATTTATGATGTATGTCTTGAAAAGAGATGATATTTTATCACAGTTTCATTGAGAAGAAGATCATTGATATCTCCCATCAACTTAATATGGAGTTCTAAAAAGAGATAAATGTTTTTTGCACATTAATCCGTCAAGTCAATGAAAAATGCATGGGCATATGGATAGGAAATGAGAAACAATGCATCATCTACTCCTCAACCCCATGTCTCCATGGAAAAAATAGAAAGCCTCAAGATCCCACACACACTTTTAGGAGTGGAATATAAATATATAAGTAAGGATCATGGTATATTACTTCTGAACTAAAGCACTAGGATATTCAGTTTCAGCCACTTGACCTGAGTAGTCAATTGGAATGCAGAATTCACAACCCAAGATTTAAAGACTAAATTTTTTAAGGGGGACTTAAAAACAAGTAAGTATGGGGGGAGATGATAAGGCCCAAAATATGCCTCATCAATTGTGCAATAAATGATCTTATTCTATTCTCCTTTTTTATCATGTTTGACTGCATAATTTTTGACTTTTTTTGTTTGATCTAGTATAAGTTAGGATGTAATTGTCCATAGTTTGTTGGATCTAGATATAACATCTATAAAAACTCTGTAACTCCTAAAAAAAGTGTGTGGAAACTAAATTTTTGTAATAAAATAGGTCACAATCAGTCAGAAAGAACAATGTATGAAGCAACCAACCACATTTTTTGGGAGCATTGACTTCAATACGGCTTAGCACTGGAACCTCAATACTTTGTTCTAGAACTCCATAACATAGCTAAGGAAATCTATTGCAATTAGTTATGGAGAACTTTCAAAATTAGTTCTAGAAATCCGACACTTAGTTCCAGAACTCTTGCACTTAGCTCTCAGAGCTTTTGCAGTTAGTCCTGGAATAATTTCCCCTTTTTGTGTCTGGAACTTCTACAAAGTTCTGGAATCCATGGGAATCTATTTATTTTGACAACAGCCAGTGATAGAGCAATAAATGGGCCCTTACAATTAGGAGCAGATCAACATATTTTCAATTCTTCATACCCCATAAATACAAATGTAGGATCAGACAGCTGTATGTCTAGCAAGGTTCCCAGATTCCACATCTACTTTGAGCACTATTCTGTTTCCTAGGATTCTATTGATATATGGATAGACTATTAAGCACTTATGATTGTAAATGCATCTTTAGAATGATGAAATAATATATAAGGAGCTTTTATATAGATATAGATATAGGATATATATATATATATGATAGACATATAATAAATTTTGTAAGACAAAAAATATTCAGTAATAAGATTAGACATTTGGTTTTGAGAGAGTCATACTTTGTCAAATCCTAATTCAAGGTGGAGCTAAGGGCCCACTCCTCAAAGAAGTAAGGATTCTCTTGTTATTGTTAGTATTTTTATTTCTAAGAAAGTTATGTAAATCTATTAAGTGTTAACTCTGTAAATGGTTTTGATTCTTAAGTTGAACTTCTATCACATTACTTGTCCTTATAGGTGTTATAGGTTAGACTCTTATTTCCTTGCAAGCATTTTCAACAACATTTTCAAATGTGTGTTCACTTCTAGCAATTTTTTTCATTCTGCAAGAGTGTGTTTATTTCCAGCAATTTGTTTCATTATGCAAGAGTGTGTTTACTTCTATAAATTTGTTTAATTTTGCAAGAGTTTGTTTACTTCCAGTAATTTGTTTCATTCTACAAAAGTGTGTTTCATTTCTAACATCACGTTTAATTCTAAAGATTTATTTCTTTCAACAACATGAGTGTTTTATTTCAACAAGTTTCCTTATAGTATAGTTTTAAGAAGGCATTTTCCCATGGAATCCTAGAACACACTGAAAAAACCTCCCCCAAAAAATATAATTTTTTTAAAAATACCTACAATCAATTGCTAGATCACTAAGATTCTTCTTGTTGCATATAGCTTCAAACACACCCCTGTTTTGAATATGACATCAACTAAGATTTGATTAAATGAAGGGAATAATGATACCCATCAATTTGTTTCATTAATCTACTAAGAATCCAGTGAAACATTTTGGCACGTCCGGTGGGACCCATTAGGGGTTCTATTGTATTTGTTCATTCCTCGGTAAAAATTGTGTGTTTATTTCCCTTTGAAAAGTATTCACATTAATTTTCTTCTCTGGAATCTTCTCCTTCTTTCTATTATCTAAAAGAAATAGCGTTTTTGGTGCTTTAAAAAGAACGCATCTTTTTTGTACTGCATTGCATCAGTGAAAGAGAATTCCTCTTCCTATTCTCCATTTGTTGCATCAAATTTAATTATGGATTTGGGATTACAAAATTTACATTTCATTCTTGTTTGTTGAATTATAGCTCACATTAATTGAGGGAAACCTATACGCTAAAAGTCATTCCCAGCTGATGCTTGACTAATTCAATTGTAGTTCACTTTACACACTCTCTATACCAAACCACTTAAATAATTTACACATCTTCTTAAACATCATCCTACCTGGAAGAAGTTGTAAAAAATCACACAATTAGAGGATTGACTTTGGGCACCCAGTTGGTTTCTCTGTCCAGTCATTATCTCAGAGAAAGGACCACCCCCATCAAAACTTTATATGAAAGCATCCTTAGTTCTTGGATTTTCATATGGTACCTTTTATAAAACTAAAAACTTTATTCTATTTAAAAGTCGGTCCTAAATAGCATAAGCTAAAATATAAAATTCACCAATAGGATTTCATGTTTCTTAGTTTTTTCTTGATTTGTGTTTTGAGTTAAGAGGTTGTTTTCTCCATTTGTTTTCTTCATTTCATGCTCCACAATCATATTCTGTGTATTCTGAATATTTATGAGTGTGTCAGGGTTCATCATTACCATACTCAGGTTTCTGGATTGGTATTCTATCTAATCTAAGAAACTAAATCCCATTTTCCCCCATTTTTTCAAATTTCACAGTGATCATCGTCGGTCCAGTGACCATCACCGATTTACATCTGATTTTCATTGGTTTACCTAACCATTTTTGGTTTCCTACTTTTTTGGGTTATTTCACCAAAATAGAACCCATCACATTTCTATTATTTTTGGGGTTTCTCAGATACATCATCATACCTCTAAACCTTTCAAATCATTGTCAAATCTAGATTTTATCTCATTTTCTTAATTTATTATCACATTTATCAAACTCTTGATTATTCCACAATAACTGGTATCGGTCACCCTCTATCACCATCATTGGTTAACCTAACCACTATCGGTTCCTGTGTTTTAAATTTTTAATTAAAACAACAGTTTTCACCTTTCAAAACTATTTTTATCCATTCTTTCTATTTTTTTGTGTCATTTATAGAGAGCACATTACCAAGCCTATGCCAACTCTCATGGTTTTGACTTGTAGTCAAGAAAACACACTTGTATTCTATGCAAGCCTTCAACTTCTCCTACCTAGCCCATCTCTGCCTTCCATCTTGTCACCTATGGATCCTACTTAGCCCATTATCATCAGTAACAATGATGAGGAGTTTGCAAGACTCCTTGACCAAAAATCCGTTGCATTATAATATTATCTCTCCCATTTATACACTCAAGTTTCATCAGGAAAGATGGTATTTACTAGCTTGGCCTTACCCTTGTAACCACTTCCACTTCGGATAGTACTAGCTTGTCCTTACCTTCTTCCACTTTACCACATGTAGTGTCCCAACTTGAACCCACATCATTAATATCTATGGAACCTATGGCATAGATCGTACTTTTAACGTCAATATCTCCAATGGTGTCAACCATTCCTTCATCAGCCACCTTGAGCATAGCCTCGTCTACATGTAGTGCCCACTTCCCTTTGACACCTTTTGATGCTTATTTTGAGACTGTGATTACATCAGAGACATTATTATGTTTTTATTTAGTATGTTGTTAGATATTGATAATGAATTATTGTTGATCTTGATTTGATTATGATGCATGATGATTATTAGAGACACCTTATATGTAGATGATGATATATTATTTGACATGGATGTTGTTTGGACATATGATTTTGGATATTATAAGTAGATCTAGAAATGTATATTTTATGATGATGATATAGTTGTTGATTAAAAATACAAATGGTGTTGTTGTTATATAGTTGGTTTGGTGATTTCATTTATATCATGTTAGACGTTCTGATATGGCCATGAGGCCAAAGGAAGTATTTGTGTTTTGTAGTTTTAAAACATCACAACAAAACATCAGGGGATTGGAGACCAACCACAATGGAATTCTAGGTGAATTCGATAAGGTCACCATGGCAACTTGTTTTCTTGTGTTGTGTGTTGTTTTGTTAGGGATTCCCATGGGCGAGGATTACCTTTACATGTGACCATGGGTATTTTGTAATTTATTAATGTGGTTGAATTTTATTATTCTATGTATTTTATTAGGAATGTGTTCCCTTTTCTTGTAATTAATTAAATTGTGATAGATTAATGTGAGGAAACATATGGTTAAAATTTAAATAAATTACGTTGAGATATGGGAAAGTAATAATGGAAGTTGTTGGTTGTTTGTATTAAATATGTAAGGGATGTGTAAGTTGTGTAAGAGTTTGTGTAAATCAGTTTTGGAGTATGAAATAATCCACCTCTATGAAAAATTTGAATTTTTCCTTGGCGACTGTTTTTGGAGTCTTGTGGGACATGTAAAACTTGTCCCACGCCTCTAAATTTAATTTACCAACCATAATTATTGTTGAAGAACTGATTTATGAATTTTATAATGAATTTTATTAATCATGTTGCATGTTTTTAATTTCACTCTCTTACATTTTATTTAATTTTGTTGTCCTTTGAGGTGTGGGCTTTTTGGACTGCACAAGTAACTTGTCATTTTTTCACCCACCTCGTTATTGTGCTTGGGAGAATTGATTTTGTATTTTGTGTTTGATTGGAGGATGTGTGATGTGGCATCCTACATGGATCCACATCATCATCTTCTCTTCCCTCTTTTATATAATTCAAACTCTCTTCTTGTTTTGGGGTTGTTGAATCTTTTTGCAACTTCTTTGGGGGCACATTTTCTTGTGTTGGAGCTCTTGGTTTTGGAGGAAGTTTGGAGAAAGATTTGCATGCTTGGGAAATTACTATTTTGGACTATGTTTTGAGCCTTGAAGTTTTTGTTTGGAAACAAAATCTACCATGGAAAGGTAGTAATTCAACTCTCTTTTTCATGTTGTTATGTCTTGCTGAGTTGTGTGAATGGTGCATGTTTTGTTTTGTTTTTTGGTTGGCTGGGTAGACTGCCTTAGGGATGTTGTAGGAGAAGGCTATGGGGAATCCATATGGGGGGCATAAGGAATTCTAGTGGAATCAAAATTTTGTGGAGGGAGTTTGGGTTTGGGATCCACCATGGAAAATAAATAGTTTGCATTTCTTACTTTGTGGGGGGCATAAGGAAATATGTGGGGGGGCGTAAGGAGGGATTTGTGGGGGGCATAAGGATATGTGTGTGATGAATTATTTTGGTAGTTTGCTACTATTGGATTCCCAATTCCCAATTGGGAGGCATAAGTAGCTTCCCCCATAGACCTTGCTCCTTTGGCTTACATGATCAAGCCTGAGTTTTGATTGGAATGTTTTCAATTGCAGTTGTGAACTACTATTTTTTGTTGAACTATGTCTTATATTGAATTATACATGTGAAAGAATGTTGTTTGTTGTGGAAGCTAGTTGCTTCCATGGGTTGAATCACACCTTTTATTGTATCTTGGTTGGGGCTCGAGGGCCAATGATGAAGGAAGGCTTCTCCTTTCATTGGATGTCTTGGTTGGGTGGAGAGTGTTGCCTTTCCCCCTCTTTTGTTGTGATCAAATTGGAGAAAGAGAAAATGTGCATGTTGCTATCCTTGAGCAAAGGAAAAATGTAGTTTGACAGTCCCTTGTGAAAACATATTCATTGTAATCCCTTTCCACTTGTTGTGGACGAAATTGTAATATGTATCTTGTGAAGAAATGATGGATGTAATTTGATTATGAAGGGGTATGTTTGAATTGTTAAAGGCATTTATATTTTGTTCTGTTTATTGGAAAGAAACAGAATTTTGTTTGTTACAGTCAAACTTGAAAGATGTATTTCTGTTGAAATTAATAAAGGATTGAAATATCTTCTCTCATATGCATTGTTGAATTAAAACTCAATATTTCATTGTATGGCAAAAGAGATAGTCAGATCTCTAGTTTGAAAAGAAAAGAAAATGTACGTGGAGATGATGTCACATTTTATATATTTGGGAATGTGTAAAAATGATATTTAGTAATTGCTTTTGATTCAGAATGGTTTGTTTATAAACAAATGAATGTAATATATTAGTTTAGAAGTGAAATGACAAATTTAAAGGATAAATATGATATACATATTTAAAAGAAATAGATCTTTGTTATAAACTTTAAACTGGCAATGAATTTAAATAAAATGCACAGTTAGGACCTGAACACATTAATCAACTTGGAAATGCTAAAATTGAGTATGTTGTATCATAAATGAACTTAAATTGACAAAGAAAGCTTAAGAAAACTATTTAGAGCATTGTAAAATGAAGTCAATCCTTCCCTCAGCCGTTTTCTTTCAATTGTTGGAAAAAATTAAAAATTGAATAAATTGAAGAAATTTACCTTCCAAAAACACTTTAAACCCTCCCTAGAACAATTCTACAAGTCTAATTGGCATGTTGAGTTAAGGAGGAGAGAAAATTCAATCAAATTTAAAAGTTGGAAATTACCAGTCGGCTTTTTAAAAGCCTACAGATCTTTTTTTGTAAAATTGACCCCTTAAAATTTATCAAAATGTAAAATTTATGTTTCCTGTACAAAGAGGGAATCGATATATTTCCAGAAAGTCCTTGTTTTCCCAAAACTGAGCTTTCTAGCTCAAGTTATGGCACTTTGAAGTTTTTTTGCCTTGGCAGGAAAATTTGGGAAATTTTCCCTTGGCAGGCCCACGACCCGAAAATTTCCCGTCGGAAAATCCTTAGAAAAAATTTGAAAATTTTTCTGAGGAAAAATTTGTCTTTTTCCTCCACCAGCCTGCAACCAATCAAAGGCTACCACATGTCCTCATGGGGTAGTGGCAGAGGCGCAGAACCATTTTTTCCCTTAGACCTTTTTAAAATTTTGGAAAAAGTTTCCATTTCGCCCCGCCAACCCGCGGCCTATCATAGGCTGCCACGTGGAAGATTTGGGTGCTAGCTGAGGGGGTGGAACCCTCACGACCCCTTTTACCTTTGAAATTTTTTATTTGGAAAATTTTTATGAAAATCTCCACGACCCAGCATTTCCACCCTGCTTCGGTGATGACTCTTCCACGGACGCACGGACCCGCACAACTAACTATTCCCTTATCTCCTCTTTGGAAAAATTTGTCATATCTCCCTGCCACCCCACATGTCTCCCTCTCCCTTCTCCCCAAGTTAGTTAATTGAGCACCATGTGTCCGTGGGGACCTGCGGGCGCCTAGGCGCTATTTGTTTCCATTCTCCCTTTGGCGAAATTGCCACAAGACTCCCGCCACTCTGCCCTTCCTTTCTTCTTTTCAGCGATGACTCAGAGGCCACCACGTGTCCCTAGAGGACCCATGGAGGTGCGGGAACAAATGGGAATTTTTTACCATGCAAGGAAAAATTCCAAATGCTGCCCCACGACCCACTTACCCAAAATTTTCTCTTCACCCCTGCTTGACACGTGTCCCCTTGGGGAAATTTTTACCCCTAAAGTACGCTTGCCCATATCTTGAGTTTCTGAAGGAGTTAGGAGAACTTATTTATATCACTAGAAAGGTGAGATAGTTTCCTATCCAATGGGAATGATTTAGGGAAATTTTTGAATCATTAAGTGTGAGGAAAATAAATTTGAAACACTGAGCCTGTTAGAGAGTGGGTATGATGATATTTTACCCCCCGAACCTAACTGAAACTTCTAACCCTAAAAGTTGCACCATGTGACCTTTGATAATTGTTAATGAAGGAAAATTATGTTCTAGTATTTTAGTTTTATTCTAGAGACTGATAGTGTCAAGTCTTGCAACCTGGTTGTGGGCACTTCTAATAGAAAAGTATTCCATAATTTTCTAACTAACCCTAGGTTGTTTATTGGGTCTCAAGTGGGTTGTTTTCACGGGAATCACACTTGGTATCAGAGAAATGGTTCAAAATCTTGGACCATTGGGCACACTAGAAAACTTGAGACATGAACTTAAATCTAGCACATCATCCTTGAAATCTAGAAAACAACTTATTTAGAATTTGTATATTTTAGTAAACATGGAAATTGAATAAAACTTAGAAAAATGAACTAACTCTCACTTTGGTCTATACACGAGGCTCAGATGGAGTGAGAGGAACCTTCACAGAGACTCAGACTCACCACCACCACCACCACTGGATCAAGGTGTAGCAGTTATCCTACCAAAGATCTTGTAGACCCTTCAAGATGTCAATATCACTCTACATGGAGGATTAGGAGGAGGACATGTAGCTAGCCATGATAGAGCTGCTTCTATCAAGGGTTAGGTATCTCCTCGACCCAGTGAGGAGCATAGAGGAGATAACTCCCATGTGAATTTAGCTAGAATAGAGTCACCACCTAGGAGACAGGGTGACAGAGTTCCAGAGCGTAGAGAGAGGTCTCGGAGCCCTAGGCTTAGGGATGAGCATGCAGAGAGACCTAGAGGCCATTAAACCATAGCAGTAGACCACATTAGGGAGATCCTAAAGCTTCGGCCCTCACATTACTCAGGTGACATGGGTAGATTTCAGGTAAAGGTCTGGCTAGTGAGCTTGAGCGGTTGCTTCAAGCTTTGTCCTTGTTCTAGAAACACGAAATCTTGTGTTACGATCCATCTACTGAGGGATGGAGCAGGAGTATGGTGGAGGATAGAGGAGCAGAAGCTCCATGTAGATTCAAAGATAGTGACCTAGGAGCTATTTGAGGAGAGATTTAGGAGTAGGTATTTGTCACAGAGGTTCATACAGGAAAGGATCGATGAGTTCCATGACCTTCGACAGGCATCTCTTTCTGTAGCAGAGTATGAGAGTAGATTTCTAGATCTACTCTAGTATGTGGAGTATATGCAGGATGAGTAGGTGAGGATTCACAAGTTCATCCAGGGCCTGAATTTAGATATTGGAGGTGCAGTGTGGATCCACTACCCATAGACTTTAGCTGAGGCCATCGAGAAGGCCTATATTGCAGAGGAGACTCAGGGAAAAACCCAGTAGGCTAGAGACTGAGTCCAGAGTTGCATACAACAGATGCAGGATGGTAGATTGAGGGGTTCAGTACCCTTTCCTCATGGAGGTCAGGGTACAACACAGTCATCCTTTAGGCCATAGTAACAGTAATAGTCCCGCCCACCTCCTAGACCTCCACAGAGATCTGATGCATAGAGAGGTCGGAGTATGGGGACTCCTCCTAGGGGTCCCATCAGGACACAGGGTGGACCTAGAGCTCAGTCAGTGGGAGCTCGCCAACAGAGACCTCATCAGACCATAGTTGGATCATCAAGGTCCACACCATAGGCTTCTAGGGCACCTATTAGAGGTGCCACTCATTGGGGAGGATCAAGAGGATGTTTTGGTTATGGAGTTACTAGACACTTTTGGAGAGATTTCCCTAAGAACCCTAATAACAAGGGTAAGGCACAGATTTCAGAGAAAACGGTTGGTGACATGGAACATAGCCATAGGATTTATGCAGCAGTTGAGAACTACTAGGCAGAGCATCAGAGCACAGTCATTGAGACCAAAGGTAGCATTGGTGGTATTCTTACCTCTGTATTGTTTGATTCTGGTTCTTTTGATTCTTTCATTGCACCATCTTTAGTAGAGTGATGCAGGCTGGTGGCAGTTAGGCAGGGTCTTAGTTGGGATGTCAAGATGGCTTATGAGCCAAGATATCTATAGACTCCTTAGTTAAGGAGTGTGTAGTGGATTTGGGACCTTTCACCACTACCTCAGATCTCCGTATCTTTTGGGATCGTATGGATTCATTTTGGGTATAGATTGGTTATCTACACACATGGCTAGGATAGATTGTTATCACAAGACTATATCTTGTACAGATGATTTGGGAGTTGAGTCAGTGATTTTAGGGGTCAGGAGACCCATTTCCATTCACACCATCTCCGCTATGTAGCTTAAGCAGTGTATGTGACGAGGTTTTCAGATGTATGCTATGATAGTTAGTGACAGATAAGAGGATGGGTCTAGTGGACCATCGCTAGATGATCATCCCACCTTGAGAGGGTTTACAGATGTATTTCTAGGGGAGCTACCGGGGTTACCACCCCCACGTGAGATTTATTTTCATATAGATCTAGTTCCTGGAGCAGAGCCTATCTCACGAGCACCTTATGGGATGACCACCCTAGAGCTCTGTGAGCTCAAGTTGCAGCTTGGGGAGATTTTGGAGAAAGGCCTTATCCATCCTAGTGTATCCCCTTGGGGTGCACCACTAATCTTTCTGAAGAAGAAGGATGGATTCTTGCAGTTGTGTATTGACTACCACCAGTTGAACAAGGTGACAATCAAGAATGGTTATCCTCTTCCTCGTATTGATGACTTTTTTTATCAGATTAAGGGAGCCACAGTTTTCGCTAAGATTGATCCCAAGTCAGGGTACCATCAGCTAAGGATTTTGGAGGCAAACACTCATAAGACCGCCTTCTGCATGAGATATGGGAAATATGAGTTCACAGTGGTGCCTTTTGGTTTGACTAATGCCCCTGCAGTGTTCATGAGTTTGATGAATGGGGTATTCAGGACCTTCTTATATCACTTCGTGCTCATCTTCCTAGATGACATTTTGATATACTCACGTACGCATGATGAGCATGAGGGGCACCTTCGCCAGGTTCTTTAGTGTCTTCGGGAGCAACAGCTTTACGAGAACTTGAAGAAGTGTGCATTCTTTCAAATAGAGGTGCAGTATTTGGGTCATATCATTTATGGGGAAGTTATCGCAGTCAATCCTTCCAAGATTAGATCTATTATGGATTGGCCAACACCCACTATAGTGACCGAGGTGCACAGCTTCATTGGATTAGCAGGTTACTACTGGAGATTTGTTTAGGAACTCTCTCGGATTGCGCACCCTATCACTTCTCTTCATAGGAAAGGGAAGAAGTTTTTTTGGTTGGAAAGATGCAAGTATACCTTCAGGGAATTAAAGGAATGCCTCACCACAACACCTATTCTTACAGTCCCAGATCCACAGGGTGAGTTCTTTGTTTGCATTGATGCTTCGTTGGCAGGCCTTAGAGGTGTGTTGATGTAGGAGGGAAAAGTAGTGGCTTTTGAGTCACGTAAACTCAAGGATCATGAGCTTAATTATCTGAACCATGATCTTGAGCTTGTGGTAGTTGTGCATGCTTTGGTTAGATCGAGGCATTTTCTTCTTGGCAGGAGATTCACACTCAGGACAAATCATTTGAGCCTTCACCACCTCTTCACATAGCCCAATCTCAATGCTTGTCAGTGGCATTAGATGGAGTTGCTTTCTGAGTATGACATGGAGATAGAGCATGTGAAGGGGAAGGATAATTTTGTAGCATACGCCCTTAGTAGATGGAGACATGTGACTATGGCCACTTCAGTGAGCACAGATTTACGGAGCAGGATTCTTCAGCAGCTTCCTCTTGATAGCTTCTACATTGTAGTTTGAGCAGAGATCGAGTCACAAAGACCCCTTAAGGGGATGTTTGATGGTTTTTCCTTAGATGCAGATGGTCTTCTTAGGCATAGAGGCAAGATATATGTTCCCTAAGATGGAGGCTTAAGGCAGGAGATCTTGGTTGAGGCACATCATTCACCCTATTCATCCCATCTCGGGGTGAAGAAGATGCATGCCTCCTTGCGGTAGTTGTATCATTGGAGAGGACTTTGTAGAGACGTGGCCCAATTTTTGTCACAATGTTTAGAGTTCCAAAGAGTTAAGGTTGAGCATCAGCATCCATTAGGCCTTCTTTATCCTCATGCCATACCGGAATGGACATGGGACACCATTTCCATGGATTTCATTTTTTGGGCTACCAATGTCGAGATATCACCATGACGCCATTATGGTCACGGTTGATAAATTGACAAAAGTGGATCACTTTTCTCTGGTGAAGACCACTTATACAACTAGAGCAGTGGCTCAGGTATATTTGGATGAGATTGTTAGGTTGCACAGGATTCTGCAAAAGATCATTTGTGACCATGATCCTTTGTACACTTCACATTTATGGACTATCATGCAGTATGTTCTCGGGATGAGAATCAACTTTAGCAAATCATATCACCGTGAGACAGATGGAAAAACTGAGTGGGTGAATCAAATTCTAGAGGATATGCTCAAGATGTATATGATGGATCAACAATCTAAATGGGAGGAGTACATGTACTTAGTGGATTTTTCCAACAATAATAGTTTCCAGAGTTCCATAGGCATGGCTCCCTTTCAGGATTTGTATGGTAGAGAGTGTAGAACACCTCTTAGCTGGGACAGGCTAGAGGAAAGAGTATCTCTTAGACCAACTCTTTTACAGGACATGGACCAGTAGGTGTTTTTGATTAGGCAGAGATTACAGGAGGCACAAGATAGGTAGAAGAAGTATGCAGATCAGTATAGGATCGACTGTAGTTTTTATGTGGGCATGAAGGTGTTCCTTCGTGTCAGGCCACAAAAAATCCCTATCTGTTGTGGAAAAGGTTCTAAGTTAGCTCTTAGATTCATTGGTCCTTTTGAGATCTTGGAGCGTATCAGCCCTTTGGCCTACCGTCTAGCATTACCACCTAGCTTGTCTCACATACATAATTGTTTTCGTGTTTCATTCCTCAAGAGATATATTGCAGATCCTTCTCATGTGTTAGATTAGACATCATTGCAGATGCAAGATTAAGGGAAGGTGATGGTGGATCCCATTCACATCTTAGATTGTAGGACTCTATGCCTTCGAGGTAGAGAGGTTGATCAGGTTCGGGTGCAGTGGGACAGATATGATGAGACTACAGCTACGTGGGAGGATGCTACTTCATTACGAGTTCAGTTTCCGCATTTGTTCCAGTGACTTCCAGGAGGAAGTCAAGTCTAAGGGGAGGGGAATGTAGTGCCCACTTCCCTTTGACACCTTTTGATGCTTATTTTGGTATTATGATTACATCAGAGACATTATTATGTTTTTATTTAGTATGTTGTTAGATATTGATCATGAATTATTGTTGATCTTGATTTGATTATGATGCATGATGATTATTAGAGACACCTTATATGTAGATGATGATATATTATTTGACATGGATGTTGTTCAGACATATGATTTTGGATATTATGATTAGATCTAGAAATGGATATTTTATGATGATGATATAGTTGTTGATTAAAAAAGTAAATGACGTAGTTGTTACTTCGATATTGTTGTGATTCATTTATATAATTGGTTTGGTGATTTCATTTATATCATGTTAGACGTTCTGATATGGCCACGAGGCCGAAGGAGGTATTTTTGTTTTGTAGGTTTAAAACATCACAACAAAACATCGGGCGATTGGAGACCAACTACAATGGAATTCTAGGTGAATTTGACAAGGTCACCATGGCAACTTGTTTTATTGTGTTGTGTGTTATTTTGTTAGGGATTCCCATGGGGGGATTACCTTTACATGTGACCATGGGTATTATGTAATTTATTAATGTGGTTGAATTTTATTGTTGTATGTATTTTATTAGTAATGTGTTCCCTTTCCTTGTAATTAATTAAATCGTGATAGATTAATGTGGGGAAACATATGGTTAAAATTTAAATAATTTAGATTGTGATATGGGAAAGTAATAATGGAAGTTGTTGGCTGTTTGTATTAAATATGTAAGGGATGTGTAAGTTGTGTAAGAGTTTGTGTAAATCAGTTTTGGAGTATAAAATACTCCACCTCTATGAAAAATTTGAATTTTTCCTTGGGGACTATTTTTGGAGTCTTGTGGGAGAAGTAAAACTAGCCCCACGCCTCTAAATTTAATTTACCAACCATACTTATTGTTGGAGAACTGATTTATGAATTTTATAATGAATTTTATTAATCATGTTGCATGTTTTTAATTTCACTCTCTTACATTTTATTTAATGTTGTTGTCCTTTGAGGTGTGGACTTTTTGGACTGCGCAAGTAACTTGTCATTTTTTCACCCACCTCGTTATTGTGCTTGGGAGAATTGATTTTGTATTTTGTGTTTGATTGGAGGATGTGTGATGTGGCATCCTACATGGATCCACATCATCATCTTCTCTTCCCTCTTTTATATAATTCAAACTCTCTTCTTGTTTTGGGGTTGTTGAATCTTTTTGCAACTTCTTTGGGGGCACATTTTCTTGTGTTGGAGCTCTTGGTTTTGGAGGAAGTTTGGAGAAAGCTTTGCATGCTTTGGAAATTACTATTTTGGACTATGTTTTGAGCCTTGAAGTTGTTGTTTGGAAACAAAATCTACCATGGAAAGGTAGTAATTCAACTCTCTTTTTCATGTTGTTATGTCTTGCTGAGTTGTGTGAATGGTGCATGTTTTGTTTTGTTTTTTGGTTGGTTGGGTAGACTGCCTTAGGGATGTTGTAGGAGAAGGCTATGGGGAATCCATATGGGGGGCATAAGGAATTCTAGTGGAATCAAAGTTTTGTGGAGGGAGTTTGGGTTTGGGATCCACCATGGAAAATAAATAGTTTGCATTTCTTACTTTGTGGGGGGCATAAGGAAATATGTGGGGGGTGTAAGGAGGGATTTGTGGGGGGCATAAGGATATGTGTGTGATGAATTATTTTGGTAGTTTGCTACTATTGGATTCCCAATTCCCAATTGGGAGGCATAAGTAGCTTCCCCCATAGACCTTGCTCCTTTGGCTTACATGATCAAGCCTGAGTTTTGATTGGAATGTTTTCAATTGCAGTTGTGAACTACTATTTTTTGTTGAACTATGTCTTATATTGAATTATACATGTGAAATAATGTTGTGTGTTGTGGAAGCTAGTTGTTTCCATGGGTTGAATCACACCTTTTATTGTATCTTGGTTGGGGCTCGAGGGCTAATGATGAAGGAAGGATTCTCCTTTCATTGGATGTCTTGGTTGGGTGGAGAGTGTTGCCTTTCCCCCTCTTTTGTTGTGATCAAATTGGAGAAAGATAAAATGTGCATGTTGCTATCCTTGAGCAAAGGAAAAATGTAGTTTGACAATCCCTTGTGAAAACATATTCATTGTAATCCCTTTCCACTTGTTGTGGATGAAATTGTAATATGTATCTTGTGAAGAAATGATGGATGTAATTTGATTATGAAGGGGTATGTTTGAATTGTTAAAGGCATTTATATTTTGTTCTGTTTATTGGAAAGAAACAGAATTTTGTTTGTTACAGTCAAACTTGAAAGATGTATTTCTGTTGAAATTAATAAAGGATTGAAATATCTTCTCTCATATACATTGTTGAATTAAAACTCAATGTTTCATTGTATGGTGAAAGAGATATTCAGATATCTGTTTTGAAAAGAAAAGAAAATGTACATGGAGATGATGTTGCATTTTATATCTTTGGGAATGTGTAAAAATGAGATTTAGTAATTGCTTTTGATTCAGAATGGTTTGTTTATAAAAAACTGAAAGTAATAGATTAGTTTAGAAGTGAAATGACGCATTTAAAGGATAAAATTGATATACAGATTTAAAAGAAATAGATCTCTTTTATAAACTTTAAACTGGCAATGAATTTAAATAAAATGCACAGTTCAGACCTACACACATTAATCAACTTGGAAATGTTAAAATTTAGTATGTTGTATCTTAAATGAACTTAAATTGACAAAGAAAACTGAAAAAAAATATTTAGAGCATTGCAAAATCAAGCCAATCCTTCCCTTAACCGTTTTCTTTCAATTGTTGGAAAAAATTAAAACTTGAATAAATTGAAAAAATTTACCTTCCAAAAACACTTTAAAACCTCCCTAGAACAATCCTCTAGGTCTGATTGGTACGTTGAGTGAAGCAGGAGATCCAATTTAATCAAATTTAAAAGTTGGAAATTATCAGTTGGCTTTTTAAAATCCTGCAGATTGTTTTTGTAAAATTGACCCCTTAAAATTGATCAAAATGTAAAATTTATATTTCTTGTACAAAGAGGGAATCAAGATATTTCTATAAAGTCCTCATTTTCCCAAAACTGAACTTTCTAGCTTAAGTTATGGCACTTTGAAGTTTTTATGCCTTGGCGGGAAAATTTGGGAAAATTTCCCCTAGTAGGCCCACGGCCCAAAAATTTCCCGTCGGAAAATGCTTGGAAAATTTTTGAAAATTTTGTTCTGGAAAAGTTTATATTTTTCTTCCACTAGCCTACAGCCAATCAGAGGCTTCCACGTGTCCTCACGGGGAAAAAACGGAGGCGCAACACCATTTTTGCCCTTAGACCTTTTTAAAAATTTGGAAAAAAATTCCATTTCACTTCGCTGGCCCGTGGCCTATCACAAGATGCCATGTGGCAGCTTTGGGTGCTTGCGGAGGGGGCGGAACCCTCAAGACTCCTTTTCCCTTTGAAAATTTTGATTTGGAAATTTTTTATGAAAATCTCCGCGGGCCTACATTTCCGCCCTGCTTCGGTGATGACTCTTCCGCGGATGCGTGGACCCGCACAACCAACTATTCCCTTATCTCCCCTTCGGAAAAAATTTCCATATCTCCCCGCCACCCCACCTGTATCCCTCTCCCTTCTCCCCATGTTATTTCATTGAGTGCCACGTGTCCCTGGGGAACCGCGGGCATGTGGGTGCTATTTGTTTCCTTTGTCCCTTTGGCAAAATTGCCACAAGACTCCCGCCGCTCTGCCCTTCCTTTATTCTTTTCGGCGATGAATCAGATGCCGCCATGTGTCTCTAGAGGACACGCAGAGGTGTGGGTGCAAATGGGAATTTTCTCCTGTGCAAGGAAAAATTCCAAAATCCATCCTGCAACCCGCCAACCTGAAATTTTCTCTTCACCCTTGCTTGACACGTGTCCCCTTGGGGAAAATTTGACCCCTAAAGTCTACTTGCACATATCTTGAGTTTTTGAAGGAGTTAGGAGAACTTATTTATATCACCAGAAAGGTGAGAAAATTTCCTATCCAATGGAAATGACTTAGGAAAATTTTGGAAGTGTTAAAATTGAGAAAAATCAATTTGAAACTATGAGCCTGTTAGAGAGTGGCTGTGATGATATTTTACCCCCCCGAACCTAACTGAAAATTCTAACCCTAAAAGTTGCACCATGTGACATTTTATAATTGTTAATGAAGTAAAATTATGTTCTAGTATTTTACTTTTGTTCCAGAGACTGATAGTGTCAACTATTGTCTTGCAACCTGGTTGTGGGCACTTCTAATATAAAAAAATTAATCGATAAGTTTCTAACCCACCCTAGGTTGTTTCTTGGGTGTCAAGTGGGTTGTTTTAATGGGCATCAGACTAAACCCACCACCTCGTATATACCTTTTTCATCACATCCACCCATGGTTTCAATAACCCATACTCCATTCCAATACATTTTCCTCTCCATCCCGTAGTCTTTAACTCCAATCACTACGAGAATTGTTAAATCCACCCCACCTACTTACACATATAACGAACAACCACTTATCTTTTCTATCACCTATTCAGAATATTTTCTATCTACATATATTCCCCCTCACAGTTCTCATACTCGACACAACCATATACTGGGATGTCGTCCTCATTATACATTCACCATCTACCCCCTTATACTATAGAGGGTGCCCAATCATCATAACCTACCAATGACCTTATTAAAATTATGATGGAAAATATGCAGACATTTGAAGCATCAGTTGCAGGCTCTCGTAACTCTTTGACATATGATGAAATCTACAATGAGCCCATTCATCTATCCATTCCCATTTCCCCATACCCTATGTATTGGGAAATTCCAAAATTCAACCGGTTCAATAGTAAAGAGGACCCATAACAACACTTGCGGTCTTTAAAACATATCTAATCATTCATGAAGATGCTCTACTCTAACAGAAATTCCCAATGTCCTTGATAGGACATGTATTTGATTGGTATAGTGGCTTACCTTGACATTCTATTTACTCATTTAACCAAGTGGATCAAGCCTTCCTAGACCATTTTTCGATCAATATCGTCAAAAAGGTCACCATGACCAAATTGTACTCAACACGACAATACGAAGATGAATCTAACACATATTCCATTGCTCATTGGCGAAGCCTCATCAACCAACTTACATTCCAACTAACTCAAACTGAGCTTATAGAGTTATTTACCATGGCTTATGCCAGGCACATCTCACCAACTCTCCAAGTCCAAACCTTATGTATGTTCGATGAAGTGTTAACCATGGCTAGAATACTTGAAATGCATGCCATAAAAGAGAAGAAAATTCAATTGTGTAACAAAAATGTTGCATTCAAGTCAAATGATGCCTCTTCCTCTTCCAAACCCCAAAAAATTTATTCCAAAGCTAAAGGATCTACCAATGCGGTAGTTTTAAAAGTTGGTCCATCTCACCCATCCAATCAATCAAAACCTTCTTCCATCCTTTCTCCCATTTAAGATTTTCATTTCAGGTGTGAACAATGAAATTACACTCCCATAGGAGAGTCTTATTCATCGGTTTTAGAAAAAATTCTAAAATCCAAAGCAATTGCTCTTCCACCCATCAAACCACATACTGGTTTTGACCCCGCTCATCCTACACATGCATGGTAAAAGGAACATGCTTACCGCAACTATCATCATTTTAAAGGTCATAGCGATGGTAATTGTATAACCTTCAAAAACAATGTCCAGGAAATGTTAGACATCAGAGATCTCGTCTTGGACAACCCGAGCGTATCGGCTAATCAGAACTTACATACGATAAGAAATAATTTCCTAATCACACCCCATCATATAATTAAACTAATGAACCTTTGATTAAAGAAAGTAATGTCCATGAAGTTCATGTTATTTTCTAATTCATACTAGCCCTTCCTCAATTTCCTCTTATCCCTTCTATAAAGGATATTCTTACACGAGCACCTTTACCCACGGAGAATCCTATTTCATCTACTCCTTCAGCCATAGAGGAGTCCCCTTCATATCGCCCTTCATCCACAGAGGAGTCCACAATATCTTCTGATACCGTTTCACCACTCACCTCACAACCTAATGAAAAACTTGTGGTGTTAACTCTCTTAACCATGGGAGAGTCATGCTCACCTTTCTCTCCACTAAAAGAGGAACCTACCTCATCCTACCCATCATCTCCCCTACCCATAGGGGATCCTTTAGATGTGTCACTTCATGTTGGTGACCATTCCCCATTATCCTTCTAGGACCCTGTTGATTTTCACTTCACTCTCTGACCCACACAATCCGAATCCAACCAGTTCACCATCTCACAAAAATTTCATTTTCACGCCTGGGTGAATCCTTACATTATGTTGATAATTCCATGCTTTGGGGACACCTTCGGCTACCTTTTTCAACCCAAATGTAAATTTCATCTGCTAATACCTCCATAATTTATCCAAATGTGTTTCATAAAACCAAACCAACCATGCCCATAGCAGTTGTAACAACCTCTTCTTCGCCACCTTCACCCACACCTAAACCCTTACCAATAATTGAACTTTCACCAACACCTAAACCTTTTCCATCAGCCATACCTTCCCTCGTATCTAGAACTTTCACCACATTGGGTTTCATGCTGACATCAAGCCTAGTCCATCCTCCTGTAAAATTAGATGTATCCACATCCTCACAATCCCATGTAAAACACATTCCTCCACCTAAAAGGAATACCCAAACTTCTAGGCCGCATACACTGGTTTTCCCTACTACCCCTTTATCACCTTCACTACTTTTATCTATCTTAGGACCTCACCCATCCACCTTGGCCAAGTAGCTTCTTACTCAAGGTAAACTAAAAATACTGTAACCCATATCCTAATCATGAGCCTCTGTTACACCTAACTTACCTGCACAACGTACACCTTTGCCATCACCTGCAACATTTTTACCACCTATACCCGCTCCACTTCTAGTAGCCTCGTCCTTACCTATGGTATTCCCCACTCTTAAGCCAATACCATCCACCTCTCCTCTTCCAAAAACCTTCAGTGCACCTCCATTATCACCATGGCTAACCCATCTTCTTCTGCCATTTGCCTTCCCTTCTACATCACATACTCCTTCTTCACCTTTACCGAGGAAGGTGCAACCAAAATCCAAGAGCCCACTACCGCCAAAGAGGTAGTCAGACCTACAAAACCTTCAACTGCTAGATGATCTGCTATACCTTTACCTAAGAAGGTGCAAGCCAAAATTAAAATATACAACCTACCAAAGTAGTGGTCAAACCTATTCCACCTCCCATGCCACGTCTCCCACCAAAATCACTCACACCTCCATCTCGACCCACAATTACTTTACATTGTGATCCATTATCAGAATCTTACTCCAATATCTTAGCAAATCTTTTAGAGACCTCTGTCATTACATTGCCACCACTTAGACCTTATGACACTCTCAAACCTAAACTAATAGGGTTTTATGATACAAAAATTTGCACCTACCATCGTGTGCTGGGGCATGATGTAGAAAAATGTAAGGATCTAAAGACCATTCTACTGAAATTATGTTCTCCTAAAGAAACCTTTGATGACGATGATATTTTAGACGAGGACCCAGTTCCACCTTCACCTATCACCACACCTCATCCCTTACCTATCCAACAACCTTCATGTCCACCTCCATAACCTTTTTATCTACCTCCAACATTCAAAATCAATATGGTTTGCATAAGAGAGCTAGCTAAACCTCTGCCCAAATGTCAAAGTGCTACCTTGTGTGAACATCACCAGTATATGCACTCATCATTCTATTGCCCATCTTGTCGCTACACATATCATGACTTAGTGACTCCCTCACCCCACATTAATATGGCTAACATTGTCACTCACGCCCAGAAAGACAAAGGAAAGGAGAAAACAACCAACCCATCTGCCAATCTTGTGCCCAATATACCATCTATATCTGCACCAAGAATTACCATTCAGGGACCCACATACCCTATTTTTGACAGGGTCACCCATCATACAATGATAAAACAATTACACCAATCTCCTCTCAAAATGACATTATACAACCTTGTCCAAACCTATGAGTCTCATCGACAGGCCCTCATGGAGGTTCTGCAATCTATTGAGGTTTTACCTAATGACCCACCTCCCGTGGCATCCATGATCACTCTTTACTATGTGGCATCTCTCACCACTTCATCACCTTCCTCTATACCTGCTACCACTAATCAAGTAGTCACTCTCAGTTTCTATGATGACGAGATTATACATCTCTAATCAGATGATCCTGATCCCACCCTATTCATCTCCATCTACATTGATAATATACGTATTCGACATGTTATGCTCAATGGCGGTGTTAGCATCAACATTATCTCTTCGCATGCATACAACCAAATGTGCATCCCTGCCAATTTCATGCATAATAACCCAGTTATGTTGCATTCATTCAATGATTCCATAACTTCAACCCTTCACACCATCATTCTCCACATTTGAGTGGGCCCACATACCATTCAAGAATTATTCTACATCTTAGAGGGGGAATTCTAGTGCAGCCAATTGCTTGGCCTACCTTGGATCCACGTCATGGGTTGTGTTCGTTGAACCTTACATTGTTGTGTAAAATTTGAACATGAAGGACATAACTATACCATTCCAGCTGACCCTTCACCATTCAAAACCTATAACATGTTGTATAGACCTAATGATGTCCTTATACCAGTTAAGGCATATTCCACTGCCGCCACCTCTCCTTCACCCACAACCCCTTCCACCAAAATTATCGCTACCTCTCCCACACCTAAATCCTCTATTCCCACTACAGTCATAGCCTCTGCAACTAACCCATCCACTAACCCATCTACTTCTCAACCAACCAATGCTTCTTCCTCTTCGCCTCCTAGTAATTCATCCATTTCTGCTACCCACATACTGACTACCGATCCCTTAGAAGGTGTTTTTCAATGTCTCACTCTGGGGGAGTACCATCTGTACAACATCGACACATTCCTTACTCCTCAAGAGTATGGTAACCTTCACCAACATCCCCACTATGATCACCACATAAGCGAGGTTTTCCCTTATGGTCCTCCCCACCTTTGCACCAACTTAACATATGGGGGACTTGATACTTCTACCTACTCACCCAAGACGCCTTCCCAAATGCGACCATTTTCATCTGATCTTTAATATCTCACAAACTACCACTTCAACCACACCTTCCTCCATTATTGTGCATAGAAGGGTTTTAGATTTGGTTTATATGAACAAGGCCAACATATTTTCATCCCGTGCACAACACATAAAAATAAAGATCAAAGTGGTGTTGGCTTTGCCGAACCATCTTCCAAGAAGGCCCATGTCAAACTCATTGAAGACGATGACCCTCCTTCACTCCATTTAACAACTTTACCACCTTCACCTATGGAGTCTATGGATCAAGAATCCATTCCTCCTAATTTTTTTAATTTTTTTTCATGGACACCATTTCCCTGGGACCTCTAACTTATCAATAAGATGGCGAGGCTCCCTCTTCTCTTCCCTTCCTGTATCCTGACATGATCGATGAAGATACACCTTCTATTAATGTCATTCAATGTTAGGATGATGAATTCTATTCTCACCTACCTTGGTGAGGAAGATTCTTATATTCATAGGTCATTTACTTCTAAGACACAAACCATGTTAAATGAATCAACCATTGAAATCAATATTAACACTCAGGTTGACTCACACATTCTAAAGATAGGCCAATCTTTAGATGTTTCTGAATAGAAAGATTTTACTTCTTTCCTCCAGGATCATAGCAATCCTTTTTCTTGGTCCTATGCTGATATGCCTGGTATTGACCCAAACATTGTGGTCCACAATATTGTAACTATTCCTGAAGCCAAACCCGTAAAATAGAAGCTGAGGAAAATACATCCTTGCATTGCCCTTCTTGTCAAAGAAGAACTCCAATGCCTTCTTTCAATTTCCTTCATGATACCTATTGATTATCCTCAATGGATCTCTAACATCATTCATGTCATAAAAATGATAGGGGTAATCCACATTTTCACAGATTTCTATGACCTTAACCTAGCTTTCCCTAAAGAAGACTTTCCTCTACCTAGTATTGACCAACTAGTTGATCTCACTGCTGGCCATGAGATGTTATCACTCATGGATGGTTTCTCAGGTTATAACCAAATATTACTTTCCCTAGAATATCAACATCAAAACCGCCTTCAACACTCCTTAGGGGACCTTTTGCTATCGTGTCATGCCTTTTGGCCTTAAAAATGTTGGTGCCACATATCAGCGGGTTATGACTTATATCTTTCATGACATTATGCATCACATATTAGAAGATTACATTGATGATCTTCTTGCCAAATCCAAACATCAGGCCAAACACCTTATCATCATGAAGGTCATCTTTGACCATCTCATCAAGTATTGTGTTTTACCTTCAACCTAAGAACTCTCTGGTAAGCTCCTTGGTTTTATTGTTTCTTTGCGTGGCATAGAAGTGAATCTCGCTAAAATCAAGGCTATTCTCGAAATTCCTCCACCTACTAACCTTCGTCAACTGCGTATTTTGCAAGGCAAGTTACAATTTATTCATCTTTTTATTTTGTAGCTTTTCAACCGTTACCACCCATTTCATCATCTCTTAAAAATGGATATCTCCTTCAAATGGGATGATGAATGCCACAAAGCCTTTGAGGCCTTAAAAATATACCTCCTCCAACCACCTGTGCTCATTCCCCCTAAGGATGACCAACCATTTTACCTTTACATTTCTGCTACTGATCATTCCTTGGGTTCCATGCTCACTCATCATGATGAGCAACACAGGGAACAAGAGGTTTATTATATAAGCCATACCCTTTAGAATATGAAAGAAAATACACACATGCTAAAAAACTCTACTTAGCCTTAGTTTTTGTCATCACTAAACTTTGACATTACCTACTCAACCACAAAACCTTTGTTGTCACCAATACTACCCCCTACATTACATGTACGCTAAGCCCTACCAAACATCAACATGTTTCACGTTAGCTCATGCTTCTTGCAGACCTAGACCTTGAATTCACTCATCAAAAATATGTCAAAGGTAAAACCATCACTAACCAATTGGAAAATGCACCCCTCTCTGGAAATCAATCCTCTAACTTTGATTTCCTAGATGAATCCATCGCTACCCTCTCTTTGGATGACACCATTTACCAGATGACCTTATTCTTCAATGGTTCCAAATGTCAGTGTGGGGGTGGTGTAAGCATTATCCTCATTCCTCTTGATGGTGAGCCTATGCCATTATCTTTCAAACTAGATTTTGATTGTACTAACAATATCACCGGAATATGAAGTCACTCATATTAGGTCTTTAAGCCACCATCACCTTAGACATTAAATAAATTAATATCTTTGGTGATTCCCAACTGGTTGTAAACCAAGTGAATGATATATACCAATGTCGTAATGAAATACTCCAAAAGTATAAGCATCATGTGGACATACTTTTGACTACCTTTGACTGTTTTGAACTTCAAACCACACCGTTTTACACTAAAAAATTTGTGGATACCATGGCCTGTATTGCTTCTTCGATCCCTGCTTTTCCCTCTGAATCGAAAATATTTTTTTATAGTAAAAAGGTTGCAATCACATTCTTATCTATTTCGAGACGTCAACCTTGTTGGAACCATTGAAACTGACCCACGTGACCTTTGGTATAAACAGTTTGCAGACTACCTTTCCCTTTCAATTCTACCTCCAGATCTTACACGCAATGGACAACGAGCCTTTCTCAAAAGTGTCTCTCGTTATGTCATCATGGGTGGTCTTCTTTATAAATGTGGCTTTGATGCTATCCTCTTATGATGCCTTATAAGTTCTGAAGTTCCCTACACCATCAAAGAAGTTCACGACGGAATTTTTGGAGGTCACTTCAGTGGTTTAGCTGTCGCTAAACACATTCTCCACCTAGGCTATTATTGGCCAACCTTAAACTGTGATTGTTTTGATTATTTCAAATGTTGTGTGAAGTGCCAACAACATCCTAATCTTCATCACACACCTAGTCATGCCTTACAACTCACATGAGACCTTTGGTCTTTCTCTCAATGGGATTTGGATCTTGTTGAAGAGATCAATCCTCATTCTTCCCAATGTTATCAATGGATTATTACCGCTACCAGATACTATACTAAATGGGTAGAATCCATACCTCTTATTTCTACAAAAGCCAAGAAAATATGTGAATTCATCAACCATCACATCATTTGTCACTTTGGTGTTCCTCACCATCTCATCACTGATAATGGAAAATAGTTCAAAAATAAAACCCTACAGAAACTTTGTGATGCCTTCAACATTCAACTTAGTTTTTCTTCACCTTACTACCCTTAAAAAAATGGCCAAGAATAATCAACCAACAAAACCTTAAACAAAATTCTTATGAAAGTAGTTGATGATACTGGAAAGGATTGGCATACACACATTCCTTTTTCCTTATGGGCTTATTTCACTAGTATTCGTACCTCAACTGCTGACCACACCTTTCTCTCTGGTCTACGGTATAGAGGTTGTTCTACCTCTTGAAGTCTAAATTATGTCTCTTCGTATCTCACTCAAAGATATGCTCAATGATGATGACTTTCATCCAAAACCATTTGGCACAACTCGAGTTATTAGACGAACGTCATCTCAATGCTCTTGATCACCTCCAAATCTACCAAAAACATATCAAATGTGCCTATGATAAATGTGTCCATAAATTAACCTTCTCAGGTTGGTGACCTCGTCCTAAAGGAAAATCAACATGTAACAAAAGAGGAGAAAAGTAAACGGGGGAAATTTTCTCCTAATTGGCTTGGACCCTATATTGTTACTCATACCTATGGATCAGGTGCTTATCATTTGTCTTCACTCGAAGGTAAACATGAACCTGAGCCCCTCAATGCCTTGCATCTTCCTCCATTCTATTGTTGAATCAAGTCCTATATCACATTCTGTTTAGTGAAAACGCTCGTCCCTTGAGCACCATTCACCTTCCATTTTACCTATTTTAAGGATCAACGACTAAACAAGAATCATGTGATTACCTGTCACTTTTCAACCTTATCTTCAATATGAGTACCATAGATCTACTCATGGCATGATTCTCATGGATACTTTTTATATTCTTCAAGATGGAATCCCATGGTCATTCATCACTTAAACCCCCTCTTTCATAGTTAACCTCTGTGTGCTATGGTTTTGTCTTCAACTCAAGAGCCTATCGTTCTCTATAGTCTTGTCCATGACCTGAAAGTCCAAAAGAAAAACAATTTCAAAAGTAAAATGGGATTCAAATCCTTGAGTCAAACTTCCAGAAAAAATATGAATCCCTCAAAAAGGACATCTACTTTTTTCTATCTCACTACTATAAATAGACTGCTCCCTCGAAGGAAAACTATACAAAGCTAGCCATATTGTACATAGTCTATCATCAAAAGAAGACTATTCTTGTAAAAAATAAAATAAAATATTCTGAAGCTTCCTGCATTGATCAACTTCATGAAGACCTCAAGGAGATAATCTACTCATCCCATATAGACTTCCCACATATGATCAGTCTATAAAAACAAAAGAAAAAAGAAAAAGATAACTTTTTCGTCATGGACTTGCCTATTTTGATCTTGGGTCTCTTGCCAAATAGTCATGATTGTCTCACACTAGGTTACGCTAAAACCAAACTATTTTCACCTCATCATCTTTTCACCCTAATTTCTTGCCCACTCAAGGGACATGCCACAAATGCAAAATTTCATGATCATGTGACTTTCTTCACCCTTAGAACAATCAATTATGTAACACCTTTAGGGTCTTACATTCATAAGCCAATATTTGGTATGATAGACTCATTAGGATTCTTATCAATTAGGTGGCTCTTTTTGTCCACCTCTTACCATACACCTTCTTCATTACTTGTTGATTCTCCTATACAGGACTAGACCATTGACACCTACATTTTAAGGATTCCCCTTTCACCAAAATCACCCATGCCTAAATAACCTAAACTTAATCTTGCCTAAATTTACCTAAACTCAACCATGTATAAATGACCCAGAATCAAACATGTCTAAAACCTACCAATCCATCCATCTACCTTATCATATTTTTTCAGCATGATGGGAGAACTACTTATTCATGGGGATATGTAGGCAACACTCTGAGCGCATGGGGCCCTTGGAGGTTAGCTCAGACACTCTTTTCTCTAACCCATTTTCCCCCTTTTTTCTATTCACAGGCTACCTTAGTTTCCATTTTACACAAAACTAGGAAATTAAACACTCAACAAACATACATACCTACCATTTTATCACATCATCAAAACATCCAATCAATCATTTCATATTTCCATGACATCAAATATTTGGAAATTTAAACCATAACATAAATATACATCATCATTTATTTTCCATACTACCAATAACTTGGAAATTAAATCAAACCCAACAACATGACCAAACCATGCCTATACCTGACTCCGTCATACCTACATAACCTCAACTGCCTAACTCACTTGGACTCCACCATGCCTCACTCACCTAGACTCCACCATGCCTAACTCACCTAGACTCCACCATGCCTAACTCACCTTGAATCCATCATGCCTACATGACCTCGACTCAATCATGCCTAATTCACCTAGTTTCCATCAATATATAATAACAATGGAAATTAAAATGAAGTACATCATTAATACATAAACATCATCAACTATATATAAATGAGAAAGTTTATGTATCAATACATATATACATAGATACAAATAAATACAAGTATCTCAAATCACTCAGATATAGCCTCACTATCTTCGACACATAGGCTAGTATAAAACTCAAAATCATAAAACTCTCATATAAAGTCTCACTATCTTTGGCACACGGGCTGTTATAAATATCAAAAATCAAAACACTAATCATCTCAGGTGGCTAAACATCATCCCACCTAATATCCTCTGGAATAGTCTCACCTATCTCCTCCTCTAGACCTATCTGTTTCCCTGTCAGCATATCTCCACCCTCCATAGGTCTCGATATAATCTCCCCTAGGCCCTCACCTAGGTCTGGCCTCCATGAACTAGTAGCCTCACCTTGACCCTATCTTTGGGCTCGTCGACCCCCTATTCTCTCTGAGCTATGAGTGTGGGATTTGGTCCTCTCACTCGCTTCCTATTGGGCTCTATACTCGGCATATGAAGGGACATCTATACCAGCAGCCATTAGGTGATCCTGATAATAAATATCATCATTCAAGGCATTCATGAACCTCATCATCATAACCATCTAAGGTGGTGCCATAGGTCTCAATGCAACTTGTGAGCCTTGTCCTACTAATACTAGCCTTGGTCCTTGTATTTGTGATCCATGTCCTCCTCCCTGTATCGTGGGAACCTGTCCCATAGCATGTGTAGGTGGCACCATAATATGGGCCTATGGAGGTCCTTGGGCCATAAGTGGGCCTATAAGGTACCTATGCCTGTGAAGTGGCCAGCTAGCCCTAAAAACCTGTTACCTACATTTATAAGGCGGCTACCTAAACCCCATCACCATCTCCACCCTGTGCGGTTGCCTGTCCCTGTGTCAATTGGGCCTATAAATGGGTCACCTGAGCCTTTATGGTGGCCAACCTATGTATGAGATGCCCCTGTCAACTTCCCCTGTACAAACCTATGATGTACGTGCTTGAAGGGTGGCCACCTACGCCAACAATGCATCTCTTTGCACTATGACTGTGGCAAGATCTGTTTTCCCTGGCCTCGATGGTGTCATCCATCGTTGTGCCACCCACCACTGTCTATATATATCCGTGACTTTGACCTCATCAATCTGCCTATCTACCGCATGTTCCTCCTACCCTATCAGCACACTTAGACATGGATCTCTCCATGTCATCACGATGTTATAGTGGAAAAGGTGGGGGTAAATCCTATGGCAACCTAAACTGCCATCTAACTCTATCTACATGTATCATATTTTGCTCACCAACACGACACCCTTATATCCACCTCAATAGCTGATAAGCTCCTCTAACTCCTCAACCATGCCTCTATAAGATGGAAAGTCAACATAAGGCCTCTAAACAATATCAACTCCTGAAATCCCCTCTAACAACCTACCTATAGTATACAACATCATATGTGGCCCTAGCCACCGTATGTTGCCCACCAACTAGTACCCAACATCTGTATCTAACTCTAAGCAAGCCACCCCTGAACTAATCATGTCATGGAAAACCAACTGGATACTCACATACGATGTTCTCATATGCCCATAAGTGAAGTAAAAAGTACACCACATACCAAATCACCACAATCTCCCATAAGCCAATAGCTCCCTATATAGTTGAACTAGGAAATTCGATGCCCAAGCAAAGTGTATTTTCTCCTCAGTCATATCTTGGACTACTCCCATCAATGCTCATGGGAATCTCCCACCCTCAGAATCAGGCAGGTCAAAACAACCTACCACCTCCATCATCAGAACAGATAGCCTTGTCTCCTATGGGTAGGATGCATACATGTCTCCATAAGTGAGACTTGTGCTATGATACCTTAGCTCACCCATAGCCTCACCAAAAACAACCACTATCGGCTCCACCGATTCCTTAGAAGTAATAAAATAAACTGGCTCCCCAACAATAGGAAGCCGCAGGATCCTGTACACATTCTCTAGGGTGACGGTCATCTCGCTCATCGGTAGATGAAAAGTGTTGGTTATTGAATCCCATCTATCGATGAGCGCAACCATCAACTATGATCTCGCCATATGCACCTATAGCACCAGATCCCAATAATTCTAACCTCAGTCATATGTGACCACTCCTCCGCAGTCAGACTAGAACACATCCATATTAAAAGAGGTGGTACTCTGTCCTGCATCATCGACTGGTCTCTATCCTGCATCCACCAAAACACAATGTATTACCTGACTACCTCCAATTACTTATTACCCCTAAACCATACCCAATAACATCTATCATGCCCACCCCCTTTCCCCTTATCACCTACAAACCTATTAACCCTTGTCATCCTTACCCATTATCTTAGTTCATTTCACCTACTTACCTATCCCATGTTGCTACAATCACATGTTACCCTCATCTACTCTCCATACATCTCTTCACCTATCCCTTTTTTTTAACCTATTTCCCTTTACCTAGTCCTTCTTACCCCTATTCTCCCTTAACCTTAACCATCGCTGGTCTCCGTAACCATCACCAATTTTTCTTAACCGTCGTCAGTTCCGTTTAATCGGTGTCAGTTACCTAAAACCTAACCGATGCCTTTCCAAATCCGACTGATGTTGACCAAACCTAGACCAACGTGGGTCTCTATTGCAGCACCTAAAAATGGAAACCCATCCCTCATTATTAAACAATCATGAAACCACCTAAAAACCTACTCCAACCCACTCAAACCTCCCCTACCATCATTACCTAACCTTTTTTACCTACTTATGTCTGTCATTCCCACCCTTCATTTTATTCTATTTTACCCACAAATTCACACTTAAAACTCCCACCCAAAAATTACAACCAAAAACCAATTTCCAACACTAACATTTCCAACCAAAACTAGGGATTCATTCATCACCTACCTCATCTCGGTGCCGTCTCTGTGGTCAGCACACCTCTGGCCATTGCATCATTGGACCTCCCTAACCCTCTCCCACCTCTTCCATGACCAAATACACTCCTCACCTCTAAGTGAATTCAAATCAATGGAACTTGATCTCGTGGACCCATTAATTGACCACCAATCACTCACAATACGTCATAGCTCACCAACTCATACTCAAAGCCTTGTCCAATCTTTTTCCACCTAAGCACTTTCTCCTCTGTCATTTTTCACAAGTGGTAAAGCCAAAATGAATTCATCAAAAATATAGATTTTTCTTTTTTATCCCCAAATCGACATGACCAATGTTGGTCATGTCATTGCCCTACTAAAATGACATCAGTTACCCCATAACTGACATCGGTCACCTTCCATTACCTTTTAACCCACATTTATTCCCACTTTTGCCTCAAAACATTAGTGACCCAACAACATTTTACCTTAGTAACACCTGTTACACATTACCCATAAGCCTAAATTACCTATACATTTCCTTAATTACGTTTAGGGACATGTTATTTACCTATACCTCGGCCTTACCCATGGCATGACCTACATACCTTGACCTAAACCACCTTTTGTGACATCATGGAATTTGTGTACTCGTTATACCTTGCGATGTTGTTACCCGTATTATTTAGCCTAATGACCTTACCTTACCTATTATCATGTTGTTTATCCTGACCAAACCTTTGGTGTACCGGATCATACCTAAACATTCCTACACCTAACCTAAGTTGTGTTTCCAGACCATATCTTATACCTTGAATACCTGAATCACTTCAACCTTATTTGAATAACCTATCAACCTTGGATGATGTAGAGTTTTCAAGCTCTTCCACCTGGTACCGTGTCACAGTCTATACGTGTGTGTGCATTTGATTGCCATTACCCATTACCCGATATGACCCTTACCCATTACCCAAAGTGCCCATACCCTTTCCTATAACCCACCTCCCATCACTTTCATCACTTACCCATTTATCAATCCACTCATCAACTCCTTCTAACACCTCATCAGCTCCTGGTTTGAGGGGGATCACCTCCAACCATGCTTGGGGAAACCTCTCCTTCAGCCCTTCTTGGGGTAACCCTACTCTCACCTATACTTGGGGAAACCAATTCCTATTTTTGTCAGCATCACTTACCAATACAAGCTATGCAACAAAAATGGGAAAATGTAGACACCAAATTTGGGTCACACTCCCCTTAGTCCCCTTTTAATCAGTTAACATAATGTGTTCACCTAACCATGACCCCTTTACCCCACATTCATATTAATTTAATTACTTAAAATTTAATTAATGCCCATCCTCACATTATTTATTAATTTAATTACTTTAATTTGGTTAATTTACACCTCATCTAGCCACCTCACCTAGCCACATGACCTAGACACCTCATCATGGACTTATTCTTAGTCTATTAATTAACTAATATTGAGTCTCCACTTATCTTAACTAACTGGGACTTAGTCTAACCCTAAAATTAAATTCCTATTCCTTCTCAATAACAATCCCGCTTATCTAAGTGTTAACCATCACTTGAGACCCAAACTGACAAGAAGAGCACACCAAAAATAGCCAAGATCTCCTATTTTTGGTAAACCTAGGATTTCCCACCCTAACCGACGCCAGTTAACCCGCAACCAATGCTAGTCACCCTAACCGTCATTAGTTACCATTTATAATTTTTTTAAACCTTTTTCCCAGGTTAGTCACTTCAAGTTTTAAGAGAGTTATCTACATTCAAGCATGAACCAGAGTTTTCTCAGCATCAAGATGACATAATACATTCATCCAGAGGCCCAAGAAAGTACCTGAGACTGATCCAAAGGCATTGGCATTCACAGGAACACTCTGGGAAGTACTACTGCGGCACTAACCACCAAGTTCTTCACGGATCGACCATCACCTTCCTTCACCAACCAAGCTTATAAATACATGTAAGTGCATTTAATTTTGCATCATTGTACTTACTTAATAGGTTCTTTATATTTTTTTATTATATCTTGTTCTTCCCTGCATTCCTTCATCCCCACCTTCCTACCCATTCTACCTATCTAGCCACCCACAACCTTATGGCTCTCCATACCTAACCTTTATACTTTCCTGAGTTTTCCTCACCTTATTACAAACCCAACCAGTCCCCCTTCACTCTCTATGCAATCACAAAGAAGCCCAAAATCACCTTTTATCAACTTTCACCAAATTTCCCCTACCGACGCCAATTATCTTTACCATCATTGGTTTCCTCTTCATTGGCATCAGTCACCAAACTGACATCGGTTACTGTGTCTCTTTTCATACTTTCATTAAATTGACTTTAACACCCCAAAAACCTCACCCAAGCCTAATAACCTACCTGCAACCTCATCACAGACCTTCCCATATCTTTGTGCAGACACTTAGGGAGCCTAGACACCTTCTTTAAAATTATGCTTTTACCCACAATAACCATCATTGATCATACCTTAACCATCGTCAGTTAGGGTCTGACTGACATTGGTCTCTATGTCTGGAAAATTTTCTCAGACCAGCAAGATCCCACTCACCCCAAAACCAGTCAAACTTTCCCAAACCTTACCCAAACCCAGCCTATGACCCTCACACCACCTGCCTAGCCTACAACCTGACCTAAGACTTTCACCAGTTTAATTATTAAAGCATTTAATTTGATTGACAGTGATAGTAATATGAGATACCTAAATTAGAACACTATCATTAGATTTTTTATTTACATGTTCATTTATTTTATATTGAATAATATATATCAGTGGATTGACAACCATCGATGAAGTATCACACTTCCTCAATCTAGCTCACACTAGGTAATCCACTAACCTTTTGATATTAACTATGTTTTGTGGTCTTGCTTTTTATTTTAGGTAGTTCCTCCTAGACAAAAGGAAGATCACATAATTAGTTTGGTTCAAAAATTAGAATGCATGCACAACCTTCAACCAACATTACAATAAGTATTCCTCCTTGGCCTATTTACGCTTATATGTTTCATTAATCTACTAAGAATCTGGTGAAATAGTAGGGGTAGGTGAAGACTAATACAGGAGGAAGAGGGAAAAGTGAGTGTAGGTAGTGCACGATTATGCAGGTGTGTGATAGCTAATTAGGTGAAATGATTGATGATAGTGGGTAAGTATCAGAATGGAGACAATAGGGTTTTAGGTGAAATAGTTAAAGGGTATGTATGGAAACCAGGTGAAGGGTAGGTATGATTGATGGTTTTAGGTATGATTTGGTAAAAAGAGGCTAAGTATGAGGTCAGTTGAGGTTTGAGGAATAGGTGATGTGAGAAGGTCTTGACTTGACAATGTTAGGTTAGATGATGCATGAGAGAGATCAGTTGACTTTGAGAGACAGAGTACCACCTCTATTGGTACAAATGTGGCCAAGCGTGATAGCTAAGGAGTGGGATCACATAGCATATATGGGACTTAGTTAGGTCAGGTCTTATAGGTTGATATCCTAGCTTGATGGTTTCTCTCATCGACAAATGAGAGTCTATGACCAATACCTTTCATTTACCGACTAGCAAGATGACCATTACATTGGAGGATGTGTATAGGATCCTACAACTTCCTATTTTTGGGGAGCTAGTGTATTTGATTTCATCAGAGGCATTGGTGGAGCCCATAGTGGCAGTATTTGGTGAGGTGATGGGCATGCTAAGTTATCACAGTGTAATTCTAAGTTATGGGGATATATATGTGGCATATCCACAGGGCACTAGATTATATTTTTTGATGATGGTGGTAGTAGGTTTTTTTTCTCTCCCGGATTTTGAGGGTGGGATATTTCCATGAGTACTGATTGGGGTATTAGAGGACATGATCAAGGAGCGGGTATGTTTTTATTGGGCACCAACTTTCCTAGTCCAGTTGTATAAGGAGTTATGGGCCTCTAGTACATTGAGGAGGTTTGGTATGTGTTGTACATTCTTGTTACACTACTG
Organism: Taxus chinensis; assembly: GCA_019776745.2. Classification (NCBI taxonomy): domain Eukaryota; kingdom Viridiplantae; phylum Streptophyta; class Pinopsida; order Cupressales; family Taxaceae; genus Taxus; species Taxus chinensis. The sequence goes on from CM034146.1 coordinate 93,907,036, forward strand.
GGCATATGACCACATTGTGTGTGTGCGTCCAATTGGGTTACCATGAAAGGATTTGTTCCGAGGTTGTTTATATAGAGTAGGATTTAGGAGATGGGTACCAGTTGGGTCACATCCGAGGGTGGATAGGGCCATATATGATGTTATATACTACATGAGTCTATTGGAGGGCCTATCAGTAGTGGATATCATGTGGCAGTCATATGTTGATTTTTTTTTCATATAGAGGCATGACTAAGGAGTTAGAGGAGATTCAGTTATTCAGATGGATACAGGGGCGGCATGTCGGTTAGCACGAGATGATACTCGTGGACAGGATCAAATAGCAATTTGGATTGCATGCCCCCACCTTTCCCACAATATTATAGAGATGACGTGGAGAGACCCAAGTCTCCACCATGTTTGAGTGTTCCCACAGGGCATTAGGAGCAGGTGCTAGATCAATGGATTGATGATGTAGGAATCATCTATGGATATAAGTAGTGGTGGGTGGCACAGCTACGGGTGGCACCATTGATGCTAGGGGAGCTTGATTTCGTGACAGTCATAGTGTATAGGGATACATTACATGGGTAGGTGGCTACCCTATAAGCATAGATTATAGGGTTGTAATGACAGATAACAAGATCACAAGCACAAATACCCACCTTGCAGGCATATGTGATGACCCTACAAGCCCAAGTAGCACATGCACAGGCTCCTACACAGAGTGGAGATGGGGATGGATGGCAAGTAGATTCCTTACAAGAATAGGTTGTGGGTTTATAGGTTCATTTGGCCACAACACAGGAATAGTTTGTGGCCCTATAGGCCCAAGTAGCTACATAGGCACAGGGACAGGGTCCCATAGTACATGCACCTACATCAGGATAGGGTACACTTTTGGTTGGGCATAGTTTATAGGGGGCACTTAGGCCGATGGCACCATAACATATTGTATCCATGATGAGGTTCAGGGATGCCTTGAATGATGCTCACTATTATCATGACCATCTAGCCACCGTAGAGATTAATTTGCCTTCACATGCCAAGTATCGATCCTAGTAGGCATCCAGTGAGCGGACTAGATCCAAGACTCACGGCTCTAGTAGCACAGGGGGTTGTCATCCCCAGATACAATGCCATGGTGAGGTTAGTAGTTCATCAGGACCAAGACCCGTAGAGGGTAAGGAAAAGGATATGGAGGCCAAGAAGGGACTAGCAGAGGGTGGTGAGATGTTAGCAAGGCATATGACTTGTAGGGAGGAGGAGACATGTGAGACCAGAGAGGATTGTATCATGTGGGGAGATGATTGATATACATATCTGATATTGTATTATCATTTTGATATTTTTTATATATACTGGCCTATGCAACAAAGATGCGAGATTGTACATGAGAGTTTTGAAACACTTATACTTATTTATATTTGTGTATATATGTATTAATGTACATACACTCCCATTATATAATTAATGATGTTTGCTAAATGGATGATGTACTTGCTTTAATTGTTATTGTTATTGTGTATCATGGAAAGTAGTTGAGTAAGGCATGATTGAGTCGATGTCATATATGTATGGTGGAGTTTAGGTGCTTTAGGTATGATGGATTCAAGTATAGGCATAGGGAGTTAGATATAATCATGGTTGAGTCAAGGTCATATAGGCATGGTGGAGTCAAGTATAGGAATTGTCGAGTCTAGGTCATATAGGCACGGTTATGTATGGTTTTTGTGTTTGCTTTAATTTCTAAGTTGTTGGTATTATGGAAAATAAATAATGATGTATATGTATGTTGTGGTTTATTCTTTCAAATACTTGATATCATGGAAAATGTTAAATTTTTTAGGTAGAATATGCATATGGTGGTAAAATGGTAAATGTGATGAAACAATGCATGTTTGTTGTGATATATTAATTTCCATGTTTTTGCATGAATGGAAACTAACTAGGGTAGAATGTGAATAAAAAAGGGAAAATTTTATTAGGGGAAAAAATGTGGCCAAGCTAACCTCTAAGGGCCCCATGCCCTTAGAGTGCTACCAACATATCCCTGACAAAAAGGGGCCTCATGCCAATGTAGTTCTCCTGTAAGCTAGGGAAGAATATGAGTAGGTCTAGGTCATTTAGGCGTGGTTGAGTATAGGTCAAATAGGCATGGTTGAGTCTAGGTCATGTAGGCATGGTTGAGTATAGGTTTAATAGGCATGGTTGAGTTGAGGTTTAATAGGCATGTGTGATTTTTGTGGAATATTAATTCCCATAATGTATGTGTCAAAGGTCTGGTCATGTGTAGTAGAATCAATTAAGTAAGAAAAGAGGTGAACGGTAAGAGGAGGCAAAAAAGTTGCCTAATTGGTAAGAACCATGATGATTCTATCATATCAAAGATTGGATTATGAATGTAAGACCCTAAAGGAATTGCATGATTGACTATTCTAAGGATGAAGAAGGTCACATGATCACAAAATGTCACATTTACGGCATGTCCCTTGAGTAGGTAGAAGATTAGAAAGGGTTAAAATAGGTAAGTCCATGACAAAAAAGTTATATCTTTCTTTTTTATTTTTTTTATAGATTGATAGATGTGGGGAGTCTATGTGGGATGAATAGAATATCTCCTTGAGGTCTTTATGAAGCTGATCGATGTGGGAAGCTTCAGAATATTTTTTTTTTTTTACAGAAATAGTCTTCTTTTTGTGATAGACTATGTACAATAGGGCTAGCTTTTTATAGTTTTCCTTCAAGGGAAAAGTCTATTTATAGCAACAACATAGAAAATTAGATGTCCCTTTTTAGGGAGTCATTTTTTTTCTATAAGTTTGACTCAAAGAGTTTGAATTTGAAAATCTCGTATATTACTTTTGAATTTTTAATTTTTTTGGACTTTTAGGTCATGGACAAGACTATAGAGAAGTATAGGCTTCTTTTATGAAGTCAAAACCATAGCACATAGGGGTTAGCTATGAAAGAGAGGTTTTAAGTGATGAACGACCATGGGATTCCATCTTGAAAAGGATGAAAAGTAGCAATGAGAATCAAGCCATGAGTAGAATTGTGGTACTCATATTGAAGATAAGGCTGAAAAGGTGGTGGGTAATCACATGATTCTTGTTTAGTCATTGATCCTTAAAATAGGTAAGTGGAAGGTGGATGATTCCCAAGGGACAAGAGTTTAGTAGATAGAAGATGATATGATACTTGATTCAATAATGGAATGGTCAAAGATGCAAGGCATTGAGCGGCTCAGGTTTGGGGTTACCTTTGAATGAAGATAAACAATAAGCACCCGACCCATAGGCATGAGTAACGATATAGGGTCTAAGCCAATTAGGAGAAAACTTGCCCCGTTTACTTTTCTCCTCTTTTTTTACATGTTGATTTTCCTTCAGGACGAGGTCACCAACCTAGAAGGCTCATTCTTGGACATGTTTATCAAAGGCATGTTTGATACATTGTTTGTAGATTTGGAGGTGATTGAGAGCATTTATGAGGCATTCATCTAAAAACTCAAGCTATGCCAAATGATCATGGAAAAAATAATCATCATTGGGCATATATTTGAGTGAGATATGAAGAGATGGAATTTGAACTTCAAGAGGCAAGATAGCCTTTGTATCATAGACCAAAGAGAAAGGTGTGGCAACAGTTGAGGTGTGAATACTAGTGCGATAATTCCATAAGGCAAACGGAATGTGTGTGTGCCAATCCTTACTAGTATCATCAACCATTTCCATAATAATTTTTTTTAGGGTTTTGTTAGTTGATTCAGCTTGGCCATTTGTTTGAGGATAATAAGGTGAAGAAAAACTAAGTTGAATGCCGAAGGCATCACATTTTTCCCATAGGGTTTTGTTTTTGAATTGTTCTCCATTATTAGTGATGAGGATATGAGGAACACCAAAGCGACAAATGATGTGATGATTGATGAATTCACATATTTTATTGGATTTTGTAGAAATAAGAGGTATGGCTTCCACCTATTTAGTGTAATATTCAGTAGCGGTAATAATCCATTGATGACATTAGGAAGAATGAGGGTTGATCTCTCTGAAAAGATCTAAACCCCATAAGAGAAAGGCCAAAGGTCTCATGCGACCGGTAAGGCGTGACTATGGGTGTGATGAAGATTAGCATGTTGCTGACACTTCACACAACACTTGACATAGTCACAACAATAATGGTTAAGGGGAGGTCAGTTATATCCTAGGTGAAGGATACACTTAGTGACAACTAAGCCATTGAAGTGATCCCCACAATTCCCATCGTGAAATTCCTTGATGGTGTATGGAATTTTAGAACTCGTAAGGCATCGCAAGAGGATAGCCTCAAAGCCATGTTTATAGAGAAGACCACCCGTGATGACATAGCGAGAGACACTTTTGAGAAATGCTCATTGCCCATTGCAAGTAAGATTTGGAGGTAGAATTGGAAGGGAAATATAGTTAGCATACTTCTTATACAAAAGGTCACGTGGGTCATTTTTAAATTTTCCTACAAGGTTGACATCTCAGATTAGATAAGAAGGTGACTGTAACCTTTTTACTATGAAAAATATTTTATGGTTAGAGGGCAAGGCAAGGATTTGAGAAGAAAGACAAACCATGATGCATGAAAATTTATTAGTGGAACATTGGGTGATTTGAAGTTAATAATGGTCAAAGATATTCAAAATCATGTCATCATGATGCTTATACTTTTGAAGTATCTCGTTACAAAACTAGTATATACCATTAACTTGGTTCACAACCAATTTAGAGTGGTAAAATATATTAATTGATCTAATGTATAAGGTTATGGTGGTTCGAAAACCTAACACAAGTGCTTCATATACAGTGATATTGTTAGTACAATCAAAATCTAGTTTGAAAGATAATGGCATAAGCTTACTGTCAAGAGGAATGAGGATAACTCAGGCACCATCCCCATGCTGACATTTGGAACCATTGAAGAATAAGGTCATCAAGTAAATGGTATCATCCAGGGAGAGGGTAGTGATGGATTCATCATGGAAATTGAAGTTATAAGATTGGTTTCTGGAGATAGGTGCGTCTGCGATTTGGTCAGTAATTATTCATCCTCTGACATATTTTTATGAATGAATTCTAGATCTAGGTCTGTAAGAAGAATGAGCCATCTTCTAGCACGTTGATGTTGGTAGGGCTTATCATACATGTAATGTAAGGGGTCATTATTGGTGAGAAAAAAGGTTTTGTGGTTGAGTAAGTAATGGTGAAGTTTAGTGGTGACAAAAACTAAGGCTAAGAATATTTTTTTAGTGTGAGTATATCTATTTTTGTGGTTTAAAAGTATACAACTTATATAATAAACCATTTTCTCTTTATGTTTCTTGTCATAATCAGCAAGCATAACAACCAGGGCATGATCAGTAGCATAAATGTAAAGGTAAAATGGTTGGTCATCTTTAGGAGGAATGATCACAGGTGGTTGGAGGAGGTATTTTTTTAAGGCGTTGAAGGATTTTTGGAATTCACCATCCCATTTGAAGGAGACATCCTTTTTGAGAAGATGATGAAATGGATGGCAACAGTCAGAAAGATGAGAAATAAAGTGACAAATAGATTGCAACTTGACTTACAAACTACAAAGCTGATGAAGGTTAGTAGGTGGAGGCATTTCAATAATAGCCTTAATTTTATCAAGATAAACTTTAATGTCATGCAAATAAAAAATAAAACCAACGATATTTACAGAGAGAATAGAAAAGACACACTTCTTAGGTTGAAGGTGAATGCAGTATTTGATGAGACGGTCAAAGACATCTTTAAGGACACCAAGGTGCTCAGCCTGATGTTTAGTTTTGGCAAGAAGATTGTCAACGTAATATTCCAATATATTATGCACGATGACATGAAAATATAAGTCATAGCTCGATGATATGTAACACCAACATTTTTAAGGCTAGAAGGCATGACATGATAGCAGAAGGTTCCCCAAGGGGTGATGAAGGTGGTTTTGTGTTTGTTTTACGTGGGGAGAAATATTTCGGTATAACCTGAGAAACCATCCATGAGTGATAGCATCTCATGGCTGGTGGTGAGATCAACTAGTTGGTCTATACTAGATAGAGGAAAGTCATCTTTAGGGAAAGCTAAATTAAGGTCATAGAAATCCATGCAAATATGGATTCCCCCCATCACTTTTGTGATAGGAACGATGTAAGAGATTCATTGGGGACAATCAATGGGTAGGATGATGGAAACCAAAAGGAGTTGTAGTTATAATTTGATAATAAGGGAAATGCAAGGATGTATTTTTCGTAGATTCTATTTCACAAGTTTGGCATTAGGAATGGTTACGATATTGTGGACCAAAATGTTTGGGTCAATATCGGGCATATCAGCATATGACCGAGAAAAAGTGTTGCTATGATCCTGAAGGAAATAAGTGAAAGATTCATGTCTAGGATCATCTAAATATTGGCCTATTTTTAGAATGTGTGGGTTATCCTAAGTGTGAATGTTGATTTTGATGGTTGATTCATTCAACATGGTGTGCATCTCAAAAGGTAACAATCAATGAATATAAGGATCTTCCGCACCAAGGTAAGTGAGAATAGACTTATCATCCTAACATTAAACAATGTTAATAGAAGGTATATCATCATCGATCATGTCATGATACAAGAAGGGAAGGGAAGAGGGATCCTCGCCATCTTGTTAACAAGTCAGGCATCTCAAGTAAATAGTGTTTACAAAAAACAAAGTTAGGAGGAATGGATTCTAAGTCCATAGACTCTGTAGGTGATGGTGGTGAATGTTTATCATCCTCATTGAGTTTGACTTGGACCTTCTTGGGAGATCATTCGAAAAATCCAATACCACTACGATATTTATGTTTATGAGTGGTGCAAGGAATGATAGTATGGTAGCCTTCTTCATATAAACCAAACCTAAATCCCTTCCAAGCACAGCAATGGAGGAATGTGTAGGTGAAGCGGTGTTTGGTGAGAGATTGAAGGTTGGAGAAAAATGGTCAAGTTTTTGAAGGTAGCTTGGGCGAGTAGGTAGAAGCATCAAGTCCCCCGTATGCTAAGTTGGTGCAAAGTTGGGGAGGACCGTAGAGGAAAACCTCGCCTATGCAGTGATAATTACAGGAATTTTGGTGAATTTTTCCATACTCTTAAGGAGTAAATAATGTGTCAATGTTATAAAGGTGGTACTCTCCTAGAGTGAGGTATTGAAAAACACCTTCTAAGGGATCATTAGTTGATATGTGGGTAGTGGGAATGGATGAATCAGAATGGATGGGTGAATGGGAAGAAGAAGCATTAGTTGTTTGAGATGTAGATGAGTTTTCTGATGGGTTAGCTATAGAAGTTGCAGAAACAGTGGGAATAAAGGAGTTATGTACGGAAGATGTAGTGGAAAAAGTGGTGGATGAGGTAGCAGTTGAAGCAGAAGTGGTGGCCATGGTATATGTCTTAACTTACTTAAGGACATCATTGGGTTGATACAACATGTTACAGGTATTGAATGGTGAAGGGTTTTCTGGAATGGTATATTTGTTCCCTTCATGTTTGATTTGTAAACAATGGTGTAAGGTTGAAGAAACACAACCCATGGTGTGAATCTAGGGTCAGAAAAGTAGCATGTTGTACTGGAATTTCCCCTCTATGACATAGAATAATTCAGGAATGGTATGGGAGCCTACAAAAATGTGGAGAATTATGCATACAATTGGCAGGGATACTCATTTGGTTTTACACACGGGAAGAAATGATATAAATAGGGTGGGATTAGGATCATCTGATTAGAGAGGTATAATCTCGTCATCAAAGAAACTGAGAGTTGCTACTTGATGAGTGGTAGCGGGAGAAGAAGAAGGGGGTGAAGTGGTAAGAGAGGCCACATGGTGAGGAGTGATAATGGATGCAAAAGGAGTAGGGTCATTAAGAAGAACCTCAATAGATTGCAGAACCTCAATGAAGGCCTACCGATGAGACTTGGAGTTTTGGAAAAGGTTGTACAAAGAAATTTTGAGAGGAGACTAGTGCAGCTATTTAAGTAATGTACGATGGGAAACCTCATCAGAAATAGGGTATTTGGGTTCATGGATGGTGATTTTTGGTGCAGGTGCAGATGGAATATTGGGTAAAAGAGTAATAGATGAGCTGGTTATTTTCTCCTTTCCTTTTTCCTTTTGGGATCAATTGGAAATTTGAACCCTATTGATATGCGATAAATGAGAAATTGTGTTGTGATAGGTGTAGTGATAGGACTGGAAAAATATGGTGAGGGCATATACTGGTTTTGTGAAAAAAATGCAGCATGGCATTTTGGCGGAGGTTTGGCTAGCTCTCTTATGCAGACCATATTTATCTCAAATGTTGGAGGAGGATAAAAGTTTTGTGGAGGGGGAGATGAAGGTTGATGAATAGGTATGGGATGACGATGTGTAGTGATAGGTGTAGGTGGAAGAGGGTCCTCATTTAAAATATCATCAATGTCAAAGCCTTCTTTGAGAGGACATAGTTAGATAATAATAGTCCTGAGAGCCTTATAGATTTCCACATCATGCCCTAGCACATGGTGGTAAGTGTAAATTTTGGTATCATCAAACCCCTCTAGTTTAGGTTTAAGTGGGTCATAAGGTGTAAGTGGTGGCAATGTGATGAAAAAGATTTCCAAAAGGTTAGCTGAGATGTTGGTGTAAGACCCTGCCAATGGATCAAAATATGAAGTGTGGGTCTAGACGGAAGTGTGGGTAACGGTGGTGGGTTAGGTGCCACCAAAGGTGGAACTAGAGGTTGAGTAAGTTTGACCATCTATTTGGTAGATAGTACGGTTTTAGGTTTCGATTGCACCTTCTTGGGTAAATATGTAGCAAGTGAACTAGTTGTTGAAGGTGGTGTAGGTTTAACTACCTCTTTGGAGGGTAGTGGGTTCTTTGGCTTTGGTTGCACCTTCTCAGGTAAAATTGAAGAAGAAGCACGTGATGTAGAAGGGAAGGCAGATGGTGGAAGGGGCTAGGTTAGCCATGGCGATAATGTAGGTGTGGTGAAGGTTGTAGTAAGAGGAAATGTTGAAGGTACTGGTTGAGGAGTAGGGAATGGCATAAGTAATGATGAGGATATTGGAAGTGGTGTAAGTATAGGAGGTAGAAATTATGTAGATGATGGAAAAGGCGTAAGATGTGTAGGTAATTTGGGTGTAATAGAGGATCGTGACAAGGTACACTACTATAATTTTGGTTTACTCTGCGTAGGATGCTTCTTGGCCAACGTTGATGGGTGGGGACCTATGATATATTGAAGTGGTGAAGTTGAAAGAGGGGTAATGGGTGAATCTGGTGTGTGCGGCCTAAGAGGTTGGGTATTCCTTTTAGGTGGGGGAATAGTCTTTGTGATGGTTTGTGAGGATGTGGCTAAATCAAATGTGGCAGGAGGATGGAGTAATCTTGATGTCAACATGACTCCCAATGTGGAAATGGGTCTAGACGTAGAGGAAGATATAGGTGCAGGTAAGGTTTTAGGCATGGGAAAATTTTCATTTGATGGTAAAGGTTTAGGTGTGGGAAAGGGTGATAAATAAGGGGTTACTACAACTAGCATGGGCATGGTGCGTTTGGTTTTTTGAAACACCTTTCGATAGATCGTGGAAGTGTCAACAAATAACATCTGCATTTGAGTTGAGACAAGTACTCAAAGATTTCCACAAAGCATGGAATTGTCGACATAATCCAAGCGATCGGCCAAATGTGAAAATGGAACCGTTGTAAGGGGGATGATGTTGATTTAGTAGTAATTCTTGTAAAGAATGTCTTTAAGAAAGGGAAATGGTTGGCTTCAAAAAAAATCAGTAAAAGAGACAAGATAAAATCAACGTGATCCTTGAAATCTAATGAAGAATTATCACCAATAGGAAGGGGTACCGATAATGGATCCCCTGTGGGTAGGCGAGATGACAAGTCAGATGAGGTAAGTTCATCTTTTGGTGAAGAAGAAGGTAAGCATGACTCTCCCATGGGTAGAAGAGTAAGTATTGTGGGTTGTTTGTCAGGTTGAGAGGTGAGTGGGGAAACTGCATCGACAGATATGGTGGACTCCTCCGTGGGTGGAGGAGATAAGGGAGACTCCTCTGTGGGTAAAGGAAAAGATGAAACAAGTCCATCCATGGATGAAGGAGCTCATGCACTAATCTCCTCGATAGATGGAGTAGGAGGAAGATACGTAGGAAGGGATGGTATGATGTCAAAAATAGCATGAACCTTATGAACGTTACTATCATTTTTTGAGGTTTTTTCAATTTGTTTATACAATGGGGTGTGATTTGGGAACGGATTCTTGAAGATGTGAAGGTTCTGATTAGCTGGTGCATTAGTATTATACAAGATGAGATCTCCATTATCTAACATTACTTGGACAATAATTTTGAAAGTTATACAATTACCATTGATATGACCTCTAACACAATGATAGTTGTAGTAATCATTTTATTTGTACCATGCAGGAACATTATGAGAGGGGTAAAAACTAGTATGTGGTTTGACTGGTGGAAAATTGACTGCTCTAACTTTTAGAATTTTTTCTAAAACTGGAGAGTAGGGATCTTCTATGGGAGTATATTTTCATTGCTCCCACTTGAACTGGAAATCCTGAACAGGAGAAAGATTGGAAGAAGGATTTGACTGGTTAGATGGGTGAGATGGCCCAGCTTTCAAAACTAGTATGTTGGTAAATCTTTTTTCTTTAGAGTAATTATTTTTTGGTTTGGAAGAAGAAGAGGTATCATTTGATTTAAACACAATGTTCTTGCTACGCAATTGTATATTCTTATCTTCAATGGAAAAAAATTCAAGTTTCTAGGCCATGGTGAATGCCTCGTCAAACATGTGGAAGTTTTTAACTTGGAGAGTTGGAAAGATGTGTCAAGCACAATCTCTAGTGAAAAAATCTATTAACTCAGTTTGAAGTAGTTTAAATGTGAGCTGGTTGATCAAGCTCCACCAATGAGCAACAAAATCTTCAATATATTTGTTTTTGTAATGGTGTGTCGCGTACAAGTTGGTCATGGTGACCTTCTTGACAATGTTGATATAAAAGTGGTCTAGGAAGGCTTGAGCTACTTGGTTGAATGAGAAAATGGAGGGCCTAGGTAGGTAACTATACCAATCCAAAGAAGGTCATGTCAAGGACATTGGAAATGTTCTCAAGAGGAAAGCATCATCATGAGCAATCAGATAACACCCATGTTTAAAAGACCACAAGTTATTTCATGGGTCTTCTTTGATGTTAAATTGGTTGAATTTAGGAATTTCCCAATGTGTGGGGTATGGACGAATGAGAATGGATGGGATCATTACAAATCTCATCGTATATCAGAGAGTTACGTGAGCCAGAGATAGAGGATTCTAATGTCTGCATCTTGTCCATCATTTTGATAATATCATTGGTAGGTTATGATGACTGGGCACCCCCTGCAGTATAAGGGGGTAGATGCGGAGGGTATGATGTGGGTGGCATACCAGTATGTGGTGGTGCCGAGTAGGAAAATTGTGAGGAAGGAATGTAGGCTATGATAGATGTAGATGGCAAGTATCTTGAATAAGCGATAGATAAAATAAGGGGATGCTAGTGATAAGTGTAGGTATGTGGAGTGGGCGTAAAGACTCTCATAGAAATCAGAGGAATATATTACAAGATGGAAATACCAATGTTTTGGAAGGGATTATGGGTTACCGTCACCATTGGTGGCTGAGATGCAATAGGTATATGAGAGGTGATGGATGTTGATAGACCTACACTCAAGGTGGTTAATAAAGGCATGGTTAACATCGTAGTAGGAATAGACATCAAAGGCATGACAGATGTCGTATTTGTAACCGATATCACTTATGTAGGGTCAAGCTGGGAAACCATAGGTGGTAAGGTAAAAGAGGGTGAGGCCAAGATAGTAGTAGCTGATGCAAAATTGGGTGCAAGGTTAGGAGGAATGGACATGGGAATGTCATATATAAGTTGTCATAATGATTCACGGGTAGATGAATGAGAGAGATAGTACTGCAGAGAAACGAGGTTGTGATTGAGGATTCTTGCGAACTCCTCATCACTAGTGGGTATGGTGAGTGCTTAATTGGGGTCCATATGTGATAAGACAGAAAGGGGTGATGGGATAGGTGGGAGCAGCTGGAAGCTAGCCTGAAACACGAGAGTATTAGCTTGTTTAAAAATCAAAACCATGTGACTACCAATAAAGCATGTATTCTAAGCTTTGTTGATGATGCAAAAACATAGAAGTAATGGGAAAAATCAGTCTAAAATGAGTGATTATGTCGTTGTTTTGATTGAAAAATCAAAACAAAGAGATCGACGTCAATTGGGTTAGCCAATGCCAGTATGGGATGACCAGCGCCAGTCAGATAAGACCGATGTCACTTACTGTGAAAGATAAGATATTCAGATATTTGGAAATGAAAGATGAAAAATTGGTCAACCTGAATCCTGAAAATGATATCAAAGACTCAAGAGTGGGATAAAAATGGTGGAACAAGCCATGAAAATAACAAAAAGGTGGATAATACTATTCTGGTAAAAACAACCAAAAAATCATAGAAACTGGCATTGGTCAGTTAACCGATGTGAGTCATTGGACTGATATCGGCTATTGTGAAATATAGGAAGAGAAGAAAAAATGAAGTTTTGGTGATCTAGATCAAATAAAATAGGTCAACCCAGAGACTGGGTAAGGCTATGAGGAGTCCTAATAAACCCAAAATAAAATCAGAATACACCAGTCATGATGTGGGGTGTAAAAGGATAAGAAAGAATGAATAAATGCAACTCACACCTCAAAATGTAAGCAGACAAAAAGCTAACAAACTTGAAATCCTAATCTTTAGATTTTATGTTGTGGCTTATGCCATTTAATACTAATTGTAAACAGGATAAAAAATTTGGTTAACAAATGTGCCCTATAAAAGCTAGCAGCTATGGTTGGTTTCACGTAAGTTTAAGCGTGGGAAATCCTTCTTTGAGATGATGACTACAAAGAGAAACCAGCTAGAGCCTAGTGTCAATCCTTTGATCATGTGATCATTGATAGCTTCTTCTGGGAAAGATGTTGTTTACGAATTATGTATTTTTGTTTTCAGTGATTTGGTATAGAAAGTGTGTAAAATGTGAGCTACAATTCAATTTGTCAACCATCAGTTGGGAATGACTTCCAACATATAGTTTACCCAAAATTTAGATTATCTATAATGCAAAAAACTCAACAATGCAAGTGCAAAAGTTTTAAAACCTAAATCCACAAATTATATTTGATGAAAAAAAATTATGAAGAGGTTAAGGGTATGAATTTCATTAAATGGAATACAAGAAAAGAAAGAAGAATTCTTTATAATCCTGAAAAACAAGTGTCGCTGAGATAATTAGAAGAAAAGAATATTTCCAGAAAAGAATCTTAATGTGAAATTGTTTCAAATGAAAATACACACACAAGATTTTCCCTAGGAATGAAAATGGAAAGAACCCCTGATGGGTCCCATCATGCGTGCCAAGATGTTTCACCTAATTTGTTTCTAGTTAAAACTAAATAGGAAATAGGTTATGAGGAATACCTATGATATGTGGGTCAAAGGTTGAATGTGTGTGTTAATTACCTTTTGTTCCAAGTTGATTGTGAAGAACTTCCCTTTGGCTAGGATGAACGACCTATATAAGAAACACAACAAGACCACAAAATAGTATTAATAATATCAGTTAGTAGACTACCTAGCGAGTGCTAGATCTGAGAATTGAGGTGCTTCCTAGAAGGCTATCAATCTACTTTCAATATTAAATTAATATTACAAATATCATGAAGTAAGGAAATCCTACTGTAGTTATACAATTCAGGTATCTCATGTAAATACAATAAGCAAATCTAATCTAACATGCAAGATTGTGATTAGATCTAGAGGTTTGGTAGGTTATTCTTGGTTATGCAAGTCTGACAAGGGTCTGGGATTGATTGGGTAAGGTCTAGGTTAGTTTTGGTTGATCGAGAGGCGTACTGGTCAAAAGGGCTAAAATAACATAGAGACCAATATAGGTCATGTTACCGATGTTAGTATAGAGGTGAAACCGACGATGGTTAAGTAATTGGTGTCGATATGAGAAATTGAAAATAATTTGATAAAAATGGTTTTGGGCTTCTTTGTGATTGCACAAAGAGTGAGAAGGGTGCGGTTAGGTTCGTAATATTATTAAGAAGACTGAGGAATACATTGGGGGAAGTCACAGAAGGAAAAAAGGCTATAGGTGGTTGGGTTGGTAGATTGGTGAGGAGGTGGAGATAAAAGAATACAAGAAGAAATAAAGTGTAATGCAAGAGGTAATGGATCTATACTTTAAGCAAGCACAATATGATTGAAATCATGAATACTTACTTTCCTTTATAGATTTGGTAAGTGAAGGTGGATGGTAGTTGATCTGTGAAGAGATTTTGGAGTCAATGTCATGGCAGTACTCCCGTAGTGTTCCCATGAGTATTTCAATTCTCTGGAAGGAGAACCAAATGCTTGCTTGGGAATGTGGTTGAGTATTTTTTGTCGTCTGGATGTTGAGAGGATTTTGATTCACACTTGAATGTAATAGTTCTCCCAAAACTGAAAATTACCAACCTGGGTAAAAGGTTGTAAAATTATATATAAAGTAACTAATGGTTATTAGTGTCTAGCACTGGCCAAGGGATAGCTGACATCAGTTAAGGAGGATAAGTATAGGTTTACTAAAAATAAATAGATCTTCCCAGATTTGGCATGTTTTCTAAGTTGATTATTCTGAGGGAATTGGATTTCTCATTAGAAAAGGTATGAAGGTCATAGAATATGTCTAATTAGGTTTAGGAAGAAGTCTTAGTTAGTTAGGTTAAGTAGTGATTTAGCACTGGGAGTGATGACTTGGTCATTTTGAGTGAAATTCCCATGGAATGAGTCCAGGATGAGGTGTCATGGTGAAGTGGGGCTGTGAGGGTGAAATTAATTTAATTAAAATAATTAAATTAATTAATAATGTGAAGGTGAATATATTAGTAATAATTAGTAATGAGGTCGTGGTGTGTTTAATTAATTGAATGGGACCAAGGGGAGTGTGACCTAAATTTGGTTTCTACAGTGAGATTGTGCAAATAGATAGGTTTTTTTTGCAGGTTACAAGTTTGATCGAAACCCTAATAGTGAAATCTGAGTGACTAAACAAATATTGGTTGAAAGACCCTAAAACCTAGAAAAGGAGTAGATCCTGAATAATCACACATACACTAGCGCCCCGAGTGCTCCTGTCTTCCTATAAGCACTTATGTCCTGCTTATTATAGAGTCTCAAAATTCTCTACTAGTCATTGTGACCTCATTTCTAATTTGATCCAGCAAATATATAGTCCCGAATGGCTCGAGGATGCACAAAAATCAGCTAAGTCATTTATCTCTCTTATTTTCTTAAACTTTATTTTAACAATTCTCCATAGTTAGAATAAACAATTACATGGTTAAATATAACCAATAATAATATAACTAATCACAATGCATAATTAATTATATTAGGTAAATAATAATTAACCTAACATTTTTGCACTATCGAGTACTTAACACTTGTATATTGTTTTATATTATCATGTGTATATCCCTTTTTACATTAGTTACTTTTACATTTGATTTAATTCAATTTATATTAAGGCACTTCAAAGGACATGGTCAGGTGTGAGGCTTGGGGTCTCTTGGAGGAAGAGGGGGCACATTGGGTTGTAGAGGTAAGGGCAGAGAAGAGTGGGAGGGAAATATCTGGATTAGGGGTATGTTGGGGATGAAGTAAAAGGTTATCCCAATACTTATAAATCATCTAAATTACAACATGATGAGAGGTTGGGCCTTCTTACCCCATTTAACTAGATTAACAAAGTGATCTAGAGAGTGAAGAATAAAAAGGGGAAGCTAATAATAGCGTTTCTGTGAAAATGGTTCAAGAAAATGAGGTAAAATTAATGCATTCCTTATATCTCCCATATAAGGTAATGAACTTCATCAACACGAGGCCCACCTTGTCATATATTAAAAACAAATACTCCCACAAGAAGCCACCTTTAGTGTGTGACATCTCTTCACCTAGATCTAGAAATTTTTTATCTTTCATCTCCCTATCAAACTTATTTTTGTAGAATTTGATTCCTTTCATTTGCAGACCCATGACTAAGGCTACAAGATCCTTTGTAATATCAAAATATTTATTCTTATAAGTAACCTTTCTATCCTTCTCATTTTTAGCAAATTCTTGGGAGAGTTGAATATCACACCCTCGAAATCTATCAATGAAATATTTGAAACCACCTTTGGACAAAATCTACCATAAAGCAACATCTTGTTTCCACTATTCATTACTTACCAGCTCAACCCTACATATTTCAACCCCCATGGTGTTTTTTGAATCAAATGAATCACATAACCTCTTGTCCCTAATGTAAAGAAACTTAAAACACTTCATCTTTTTGGTACCCTTGAAGTTAGGAGTGTAGTTATTCTAATGTTATTTTGTATTTTTTAGTTCACCCGAAATATTACACATGGGGGAAATAATAAGTTTTTTTATCATCAATGATAGTGGATAAGAATTGAGGTGGAATATTATCATCTTCAGTACATATTTTAATTTCAATTGCTAAGACTCCTATTTTAGTCATCAAATTAGTAAGTTTGTTCCCTTCTCTATATGTGTGATTCCAAGAGAAATTATATAAATAATTAGACAAATGTGTGGCTTCTCAAATGATATAATTAATGGTCTAACTAAAAGGAGTAATTATTATAAGGAATTTTATAATATTCAATGAATCCCCTTATATGATATAGTTATGGATGTTAAGGGTGTTGGTAATTCTTAAGCCCCATAAGGAACCCAAGGCCTCTGAATAATGATTTGACTTCATCCCCATAGGTCCCACATACAAAACCAAAAATTTTCTGATTAAATTTCAAATGGAAACTCCCCCTCCGACTCTACAAAGATTACCCTTAGACACTTTATCAAAATTGAGCTTATATTATCCTGGAGGAGGAAGTTCCCAAGTGCACAAAGCTCTATCTTTTTCATCATTGAGCCTAGTATTAATAAAAGCCAGAATTTTCCATTTTTCTAATAATTTTATATCTTCAATACTCTAGTGTAGCTTATTAGTGGGTCTAAAAGTGAGCACATTCTATATAATGTCTCTAGTCATCATGTTGGAAATTATAGCCAAAGAAGGTTTCTTGTCTTCAAAATTTTATGAGTTGCGAGCTTTCCAAATGATCTAGAGAATGTGAGGGAAAGATAGAGACCAGATCTTTTTAATAATAGAGAGTTTGAATCAATTGCTCCTAAGAAACAATCATATTACTAGGAAGAACCCATTTGATCCCCATGATACTGAAGAAGTAATACCATTCATAGGCAGAAAAAGAGAAATGGATAAAGATGTGGTTAGTAGTTTCTTTAGCTTTCTTTCATAAAAAAAACCTATTGGGAATGTGTTGACCTCTTTTTATCCAATTATCAATTTTCAATACTTTGTTCTGGAGGACCATCAAAAAAATAGGTTGATCTTAGGGGTTAACTCCATCCATATTATGTTCCAATCAAAATCAAAAGGTTGAGTTGAAGTGAGGAGCATGTAGCCCGTCTTGACTGAGTAAGAACCATCAAAGGAACTATCCAAAATGAGCTCATCATGTATATCTAAGAGGATAATGTGTTGAGTACTAATAAGATCTTGCAATTGCATTAATCTTGAGGAGAAGAATCAATCTTGGGAAGCTAAATCCAAACTTTCTTAGAGTTAGCATTAATGATGTAGTCACTCACTTTTTCTCCAATCTGTATTTTACAATGCATAGCCAAGTGAATCCATACCTCATAATTTTTAAGAGGGGAAGAGGTATCCATCTATCACCCCAAAAGGAAATATGTTTTCCATTACCCAATTTCCATTTGCATCCTTTTAAGAGAGGGACCTACAATTAGTACCATTTCATTCTGATCATAAACCATATTTATCTTTTATAAGATGTAAATGGAAACTAGAAAACATATCGAACTAGAGAAAATATGTTTATCAACCATGATGCAAAGATTTTAATGTTTCTCTTTGCAGTAAAAACGTCAACATATATAATTTCTTTCATTAACTAACCTATAACCCTATTAGTGTCCTCTACTAGACACTTGTCACACAAACTGAACCAAACATATTTCTCTATTTTGGTCGGTTGAAGACGTCTCCTCTTGTCATTTTTTTCCCTTGGTAATGAACTTACAATATTTTAAATATAAAAAACATTTTTAAATTATATATTATTTTATTAAAAACATTATTTACGCAACGTAATTATCCTCAAATTTTTTTTTATTCTCCTAACACCTTCTGATGAAAATATTCCAATTACATTTTGGTCGTAGTGGGCCCTCCCAAAATCTATGAGAGTTACATCAATAAACCTTCTTTATCTCTCAATTGGGATTTGTAGCCACTCTAGATGACAACATGAATAAATAAATCTTTGTGCTTAGTCAACTATTCATTTTTAGAATACTTGCAACCACAAAAATAGAAATGACTAAAAAATGACATATAAATTTGAAAATAACTTAAACTAATAAAATGATAAATTATTCTATCTCAAATAAAATATATTAAAATACTTACTTTTCCTAGATATCCATTAATATCACCATATCATCATTTACATAAAGGTTCAATTTGAGGTCCCCTTACACCTAGTGTTTATAATTACTACAAACAAGATGAGAGGGTATATCAATGTTTATTTCTGGAGTGGGAAAGAGTGCATTATCATCCCACTTAATCCATTTGGGAGTAGGTTATTCACACCTTTTTGGAAGTCTCTCATCATTTCATTTTTTAAATTTTTATTGCTAACAGACTAGAGGCTAAGAGGGACCTTCCTCTTACGAGGATCTGCGAAAAAAATGTCTACTCATTATAAATTAATTAATTTAAATAAATTTAAATAATAAATGAAATACATATATGCATACAAATCCCTCATCAAATGCTTGTCATTATCCTCATGTTGTTTGATATGGGATGTATACATGTCATAATCAAGTTATGTTATAATTGTTCAATTAAGATAAATTTTATATTAACAAATAAATAGTAAATGTACACCTCCGTGTAGGGGACACCCTAAGAGTATATGAAGAACATGCTCTCATTCCACCATCCTCCTCCTCCCATAGTTATATACAAGAAGTAGACATGTGATACGCAAGTGGTATTTTAATTGTTCAATGAAATTAAACAATTTTGTAATAAAAAATAAATTACAAAATATATACCTTTGTATTGAGTTCCTAATGGTTAAAGGAAATCCACTCATACACATATGGAGGTCTTCATTATATGGCTCCTATAGGCATCTATAATTATTATATGTTTCATTATGAATATGTTTAATTATAATTTTTAAATATTATTTTTTATTAAATTACAAAATATACTATATTTTTATACCTCTATGGTGGGTGCATAGAGGTCGATGAACACTAAGGTGAAACATGGGTTTTGTATAGATCCTCATCCATGTCATATTATTTTGGATGATAATATCTATAGATATGACAGGTGAATGAATCGAGTGCTTTTATTAATACGTCTGTAAACACTCAAATTTGGCAATATATCCTTTGACAATGTTGATCTTGACATTGCACACTTACATGGACAAACACACTCTCTTCACTCTGTCTGAGCACACCCTAATATCCCCTCATGTACTTGTTTATATTTTCACACCACTCTATTATCATTATCTAAAGTTTAAATACATAAAATACATCCAGAAACATCCATGCTTAGACCCATAAAGTCAAAATATTATTTTCTCCCTTCTATAAAAAAAACTTCAGTTTTGGTTGGTATTGACAAATGTCAATCATGACCCTATTGTGAGGTTTTGGAGCCACATGTGTTGAACTAATTATTTCAATTACACCACATTATTACAAACAAATATCCCCCCTTGGTCATAATTTCATGACATATCAACCTTCAGAAGCATATATATATAACCAAGTAAATCATACCTTATTTAGTAACCCGACACTTTAAAGAACTCATCATGTAAAAGAAATCACAAAAAGCACTCCAAGCTCCCTAAAATATTAAATAACTCATGAAAATCCAATAGGGTACCCTTTATAGGTATGAAGTATCCTTCCAGGTATAGGAATCTCCATCTTCATCCTACAAGCAAGAAAAGTGACCCTTCCCAAGTATTTGAGCAAGTGTGAAACTCAAGTGAAGCATTGTTAAAGCGCGATTATAAATTCTGATTACATTGTGATACATATCACATGTAGGAGAATGACATGTGGCTTGAGACCTCTTCAAAGTAGTGGTGATGTTGGAGGTGCATATCGGTGCCCATAACCTACCTAAAAAAAATTGTGTGAAATCCTTACACTACAAGGGTTTTAGGGTTTGAGAAATTTTATAATTCCATTCTGAAGGTGAGCATAGAAGACTGACACACATTAAAACAATAATATAGGAAGGTGAATTACTCATGAAGTTTCCTACCCATATTCCAAATAGGTCCAAGACCGTAAAAAATGGTTAGGACCATACAACCACTTTGTTACTGAGTTGTATGGTTTTAACCATGCTCAATTTTAGGCTACATTTTAAATAATGAAGCATTCTTAGTCTTATATTAGCTTATTTATGCAATCAAACTCTTCCAGATCCACATAGAATAAACTAAGTGTACTCTTTCCTTATTGTTTTGGAATTTGTGAAATCAATAGTCACTTAGAAAATTGTTACTCTGATTCATGCAATTAATGTTGGAAGTTAATTAAATTTTAATATTGTAACAAATACTCATCCTTTTTATGTATGTTTAATTAATACATCTAAAACTTAAAAAGGAATGAAAGATTAACTTCTCAAAAAAGTGAAATCAAGGTCATGTCCTCTCTAATATCAAAACTAAAATTATAGAATGGTTTGAGCAAGGAAATGTGTATGCCTTAGTCATGAAAAGTATGTCATTAAATGTAGTATACTATGTAATTACTTATCTTCTTTTAGAAATCATAATATGGAGAACTATATAAATTTCATTTCCAAATGTTAGAGGCCTTATTAGGGATTTCCAATATACATTATTTATCCAAATTCTCACACACCTGGTGGGGAGTCCCTTTGGAGTAGTGTTATGTATCCTAGTTATTAGTATAAGTGTAATTGTGAAATTTCAAAACATATCATGGTTCTGGAGACACAAGTGTGTGAGATGCCAAAGTACTATAGGTCATAGTAGTAAAGGTAACAATTATATGCCCTAGGATAAAATTTCTTAAACATATTATTTGACACAACATATTATTTTTGGAGCTTTTTTTTAGGTCCCTATAAGTTATAGGCACATTTAAGAAACTCTTAATAGTTTATTAGCATTGTTATATATCATTATCACTACTATAAACATTAAAGAAGATGACATCTTTCTAAACCATAACCATATTTCTTTATATTCCACTTAACAAATTGTTTTAATCAAATATTATATTATAACATGATTTAGGATAAAATATTTGTTGTGATTACAATTTTCCCTAGGGTTTACACAATGTATTTTAGGATTTACACAATATAATCTATACTTTACACAAACTATCCTAGGGTTTACATAATTCTTCTTAGAGTTTACAGAATTTCCCTAGGGTTTACACAATTTTCCATCGGGTTTAAATAGTGTACATTAGAATTCACATGATTTTATCTATACTTTACATAATTTACCCTAAGGTTTAGACAAATTTCCCTAAGGTTTACACAATTTTTCCTAGGATTTAAAAAATACACATTAGGGTTTACACAATATTCTCTATGCTTTACATAATTTACCCTGGGATTTATACAATTTATATTAGGGTTTACACAATTTACACTTACACAATTTTTCTTATGATTAATAAAATTTATCTTACAATTTTTTAGATTTTATTTAGGATATACATAATTTCCTTTCAAATCTATCACAAGGTTTACAATATTTCTCCTCATATTTTTATTTTACCTCATATAGTTTGCATACATTATTTATCAAATTTAAATGGAAATATGCATGCCTATAATATGGGAATTTTCACATACTCTTCTTCTTTTAGTGAAGGGTTTTCTTGCATTAAAGGATTTATTTTTGTTCCATGCTTTTGTCAGTGCCCCAATTTTATGTTGTCTTTATTCTATTTTTATTTATTTGTAAAAGGTTTTGGAGCGACCTTACCCAAGAGTACAACTACAGGCTCAATAGCCATGAAAGACAATACAGAGAAAAGTGGATTAAAAAAGAAGGGGGCCACACCCTAGCCAAAAGTAGAAACTAACAAAGTACTAGGGTAGGGGCCATCTGCCAACAAGAATCCCTACTACAAGAAAAACTACAAAATTACATCACTATAACAACATCATGACAACATTACAACAACTGCACCAAACATACAGAAACACAGACACTAATTGATGGATTTTTTATAGACCTTGATAGCAATTTTGAGTGCCTTGTGCAGATTCAAAGCAGTTGTGATGTTTAGATCCCAATTTGAGGCTTTTAAATTTTTGGTGAGTCTCTTATTCTTCCATGTAGAGGCCAAAATTCCACTGACATAGTAGATCTATTGGATGTGCACTTGTAGGTGGTCAAGAAATGCCCTGTGGATGGCCAAGAAGTTATTATGTTTATCTTCCAAAGTTTTGAATTTAGTGAAAAGAGTGTTAAACTCCTCTCTGAAGCTTGAGATGGAGTCATCAGCTAAGTTTTTAATGTCGGATTTGAGAAGAAAATCCACATTATCTTCCAATGTTTTCAAAGTCTAAGCTTGAACTTTCATTTTTTCCAGGACAGTTTCATGATCACTAACATTAATAACAGCAAGGGAGCTACCAACTTCCATGACTTATTTTCCTTTACTGCTCCTAAGAACCCTTTGTCTTTATTGCTTTCTCCTCTCTTTTTTGTTGTTTTTTAATTTTTTCCTCTCCCTCCTTACTATCATTTTTTTCTTCCACTAAATTTATCCTCTCCTATCCATTTCCAAATTGTCCTTTCCTCTCATCTTTGTTAAAAGGAAATGAAATAAAGTGGGATTTCCTTTTGATGTCCTGCTTTATGTTTTTTTTAATTTAGAGGTGGGTGTGGTGAAAATTTGGCACAAATTTGACATACATTTCTGCCACCCATGACGTTTGAAAAAATAGAATTTAAAACCTTAATCACTACACCCACAACCCATATAGAGTATATAAGTATAGATAGGACCCCTTTGTATAGTTGGTTCATGTTTCCCCATACATACATACATACATACATACATACATACATACATACATACATACATACATATATATATATATATATATATATATATATATATATATATATATATATATATATATATATATATATATATCCAAGTTTCATTGTAGGAAAGATATGATAGATAGGGAAGTCCAAAGATAAGACAACATGTGAAATGAGCCATACATATCTATTCTACAAAGGTCGTCTAGATTTTAGGGATAATTATCTTATCTTGGGGAAACTCAAGAAAATGACATGACCCTACCCTATATTTATAGGGGATAATCACTAGATTGTTATCTCATTCTCTTTCTCCACTGTAACTTGATACGTGAGGGATGAGAGGGGAACAATATAGGTATATATAGTGGGGCTATATCTATAGATAGAAACATTCATACTATATATGTTCCTATAAGACTCTATATATTTAGGTTGACCACTATATATATATATAGTGGTCAACCTAAATATATAGAGTCTTATAGGAACATATATAGCATGAATGTTTCATACTATATATGCTCCTATAAGACTCTATATATTTAGGTTAACCACTATATCCTATATATATATTCATACTATATATGTTCCTATAAGACTCTATATATTTAGGTTGACCACTATATATATATATATATATATATATATATATATATATATTGGGTGAGTGCAGTGTAATATGTATATATGTCACACAACTAGACAAATATATATAGGCATAGAAGATTATATATATTATTGGCTTCCCCTGACCCCATATATATTCAACTCCTTTGATAAATAGGGATGAGAATGAAAGAATATTTACCCATATATAGAGGGGGGATAATATACCGGACATCACATTAAAATAATAACCTAGAGATATAAATCCCTTATGATCAAGCATTAGGGTACTATTATAGTAAAGGGGGTTAGAGTATTCCTGTAGGTATGTTTAGTTAGTCCAACTAGCCTCATTGTTTTTAGGTTGTGGAGATAAATAGCTTCACTGAAGCATGCATTACAAAGTTATTGGGTTACACAATGACCAACATTGGTTAGGAAGTGACCGGCATCGGTCAGATAGTAACTAGCATTAGTCAGGCAGTGACTGGCATCAGTCAGGCAGTAACCGACATTAGTTACCTATGTGTGAAATTTTATATTTAACTCACGAGAATTTAATCTAGATTTTGTATTAAATATGATTTAAAGGTTGTAAATGTATAGCTAAGGTGCCCAAAGTTTGTCTAGGCTTATATAAGATAGAAAATTAGAGTTAGATATGTTGGAATAAGGAAAGAGAATAATTGACCTATCCTTGGTTGAAAGGATGAAGAATAAGAAGTGTAGTCATTTTTATGCCATCTCAAAGAACAAGGAAATCCCATGTGCGTCATCCTATCACCCAGCGGGTGCTGGGTGCTCACCTGAGGCATGCGTGGGCACCAAGCCCCTCCTTTATGTGAGTTGTGTGAGAATGCATTAGTTATGATAGAAACTTAAGTGAAGAGACTGGAAATGAACCATACATTCATCTTAGAGCTCAGACGACTTCTAGACCAATGTTTTCATTTAGATAAGAAAGGCATTACAGAATATAGATCTGAATCATAACATAAGGGAAATAGACATAGGGGTTTACACCCACTCATATGAAACATATATAAAACTGATCCATACAGATGTAAGAAAAAATGGAACCACACATATATTCATATTAAGTATGTTGATAACCACATTACATTAACTGAGGCAATCAAAAATCCATATAATAGTGCAGACCAATGTCATGCATCAAAACTGAACTTAAGCCCTTCATAGTACAAAGAAAAATATTCAGACCCATCCCCTTGATACAACATACTCTTACAGATCCTCTAAACCCAACCCATAGAGCTCTCACAGTATTTCTGCATGGCTTTTCCTCTCTTCAATTCTTGGTCTCTCTATATATCCCTCTCTCTTTTCTTCTACCAGGAACTTGTATATATAGCTTTAGCAAGCACCACCATGCCTTTCTGAAGTTGTAGATTTATTTCCATGTGTCCAAGTGGTCCTCCATGGGAGCATGATCCTTTAGATGTGAGCTCTCCATCCTTTTCCATGATGACCTTCTGGAATATTCTATCGTAAGGTATATTCCTTTTATGGGCACCAAGTTTCCAGGTTGGCACCTTATCCACTCCACATGTAGTCGGGTCATGATTTCCTTGTGTTCTACCTGATATGCCAAATATGGCTAAGTCCCAAATCCCTTTCTCTTCCTTGAGTGCACACCACTAGTTCTAAATCCTCCTAAAACCATGTCTTGTATGCTTTCTCCTTACACACCCTTCTTCAAATAGGCCTTGCATGCCCATGCACCTTTATGTAGTTAGCTAATATTTTAGGGGCCCAACATCACCCCACACTACGCTTGTTCTTCTCCCTTGGGAATACCTTCTCAATGAATAAAGAATGACTATCCTTAAATAGTTTGGATAAAGAATAAAGGAATGAAAATTTTGGGGAAGAATGAAAGAATGGGGAAATTATGATTACTTCTGCAAGAGGAGAGGGAAATCCTTCATCAAGTATCCCTCAAACTTATTCCAGGTATCGACCTCACTCTGTGCCTATTGATAGAGGTCACCAAATAAGGTTCTCACCTCTTCAAAGCTTAGCCCTTCTCCTTGGGTATTCATCATTTCCATGATCCCCTCCAATTGTTTTCCCAAATCCTCGAGCGCATCCATCCTTTGAGTGATCTGGGGATACAACTCCTTCAGCCAGTTTTTGATTGAGCCCCACAAGGTATAAATAGCTTCTGATTTCTTCTCAACCTTAGATATATATTTTTCACATTCTACCCTATTCCCCTTTTTCTTCTCATGGAAATCATTGAGCTCTGCTTCATGGGTGGTGACCAGAATGCTTGCCACTCTATATCTCTATCAGTATAGTTGTCATAAGTGGCCTCAATGACTTGGGAAATGGTTTTCACATCCACGAGGAATTTCTTGTACTAGGAAACAATTTCCACAACCTTCATCTTGTCCTCCTTCTCTTTGCATGCTGATGCCTCCTCTATAGACTCTAAGGCCAGTGGTTTCCTTTCCATTGTGAGGATGTGGGTTAAGTCCTCTAGGCACTCTAGGGTGGATCCATACTTCTGCATTGGTGGCATTAGATCTGGATGCTTCAAGAAAATGGCATATGTGATCATCTCTACTTTCTTGTAAACCTCACGCACCCTTGTCTTCTCTTCTTTCAACTCATGCCTTAGCTACGTGTTGACTAGTTCCTCCCACTTTAAGTCCATGGTCCTTTCCTCAATCTCTTCTTCCTTTTTCTCTAGTTCTTCCTCTAGGAACTTCACCTTGTCGTTCCTCCCAAAGATTCTAGCTTTTACTTCAACTGAAACCTTATTCAACACATTGTAGATTTTCTCGTCTGATAGCCACTGAGCATTTACCAAAGGGTTGTCACCTTTTGACTCCAGTACCTTCATTACTGCCCCTTGGCTTACTTCAAATTATGGTTTATCGATGTGGGACTCAAATGCCCAAGAAATCATTTTCCTTGTCTAAGGGTATGCACCTTCCTCATCAAATGATGTCATAGCAAAGAGTTTCTCCTTTGGTATAGTTCTTTGAAAGCACGTGTGCAACGCCTTGTTCGGATCATCAATATAGCCCATCCTCTAAACCTTTGATGTTTCAGTGCGCTCTTCCTCCTCATGCACATGGCCTTTGGAAATCTTACATCCAAACTGGGATCCCCTCCCATGCTGCCATATTCCTTTTCTACGCTTTCCTCCTCTACTTCGTTCATCACCAAGTCCACGTTGTGCTCCATATCTTTCTCTGACAGGTCTTCAATGATCTTTTCTACTTCTTTCTCTATGGCATCATCTATCTGTTCCTTTTTTAGGCTTTGGGGCATTTATTATTTTGTAACTTCCTCACTGAACCTTTTATCTTGAGTATCCTCCTCTTCCTTATCATTCTTCCTCTTGACAAAGATGTACTCATTTTCTTCTTCCTCTCCCTCCTCCTTTGAGTCATGTACTTTGAATATGGGAGGGTCTTGATTTTCCTCAAGTTCATCATCTTCATCATCATCCCTTTCACCTCTATAGGCCTCCAAGCTCTCTGTACCCTCTGAGTCATCTTCTTCTATCACCTTCTTCTTCTTTCTGACAGGAGATTCTACTTCCTTCTCCTCCTCCTCTAGTGACCTCTCCTGAGTGATGGGTTCTTCGTGCTTCGATGCTTCTTCCTCTAGAGTATTTTCTTTCACCAGGGACTTCTTCCTCTGTACGTAAGTACTAGGCTTAGCATTTTTCTCCAGTGTGCTTGCCATTTTTGTAGTCTAAACACTTGGTGATTTCTGCACCTCTTCTCTTTCCCTCTTATTTGGTGCTGGCTTATTTCTTGATGTGGGGTCCTCAGGGATGGATACATAATTTTCCAAGTATGTTCCCTTTTCAAATTTTGTCCTTATGTGAAGGTATATCCTTACTGAAACCCTTCTAGCGATTGGAAATGTTAATAACTTCATCATCTGTATCTCATGGGAGACATATTTCTCCATGTATGTGTGCTTCTTGGGGTAAAATAACTTCCTATGCAGCTCTTTATGGTCTTGATCCACCTCACTAAGGTCAAACCTTAGTCTCTTGGCCTCTTTGAACCTGTTCACCCCTGCTTGGAAGTATTGTGCGGTGAAGGAGAAGGGAAGCTTGCACTAGGGGCTCATTGTTTCATCTGTCAACCTAAATTTTCCAATGTATAAGTGTTGATACACCACGAATTCTACTTCTCCTTTCACGAGTGTGGGTAACTTCTTTGGAATCCTCTATTCCACCCCAAACACATCTCTCATGCGTTTATACCATTTTTCTAAATGTGCTTTGTGAGTGGTTGTTAAGGTATCACAAGTATATTATGTGAACAACTTTGCAGGTGAGGTATCCTCTTCTGGGTACTCCCAAACAGACCTTTCCAGCCCATCGGGCACTCTGATCTTTGAGAAAACAATTGTGAGGAGGACATTGAAAAATTACAGCTTCTCACCTTCTTGGACGCTGCTAATGATTTCATCTATGATTAAAGTAGACAAGTTATAGATGGTCCCCTCAGATATTTTTCAGCATACGTTCATCCATGCCTTGTTCACTTGAGTCCATCTCTCTTGATCATTGAGCCTGGTTACCAAGTGCACGACCATCCTCATCAGGGGGTCTAGGATCTTTGTGATGTCAAATTATCACAATCCTTTCGTATAATCCTATGAAAAAACTATTTCCTTGATGGCCTCCTTGTCACTTAGGTCATCATCAATTCTATCCCCCTCACAGATAAGTCTTGTGAACTTGGAAATCAACTGGGGAGTTATGCGCATCTTGTGACCCACGAAGTAAAAATTGTCTTTGTGAATGTGTGCCATTAGCCACTAATAGAGGCGCTCATGTTTGTAGAAGTAGGATACTTCATAAAGTTGTAGTAACTCTACCTTCTCCAATTTAACCATTTACATCTTCACTATAGATGGGCATGCCCTCTGATGTCCTCTTATTTGTTGGGTGAACCAACTTAAAAGTCGTTTCTTTTTCTGTCATGTTGGTGTGGTGATTATAGTCACTTACAGTCATTTTCCGTAAATGAGATTACCATTACTTTCCTAGAAATCCCCCATTTGGGTATTATATCTCCATGTACCACTCTTCATTTGTCCTTATGAGGGCAGCCATTTACTTCCCCTTACCCTTTCCCTTCTACTTTTAGGTGAGATGGTTTCTTTCTTTGGTGTGATTCTTCTAGTTAGGTTCTCAATTCAAAACGTCTTCTCCTTGCTCAATTCTACCACTCTATCCAATCCTACTACTCAATCTTGTGAAGAAACCATCATTACACCATGCCCTAGCTGCCAAACCCTAATTGAAACAATTATTCCACAAGACGACACTTCTTAACAACTTCCTTTTCAATAACTCCCTCCACGCTCGTGTACTCCTTTCCTAATGGTTTGTGGATCTATTTTGGTTACATCCTCTCAAATTTCTTAAATTTTTCTTCACATAGATCGCTTTTAGATTCCCTAGTTCATGGGAACTCTTTCCAATTTGTAAATGCAAGGTAAATAATGAAGTTCCCACCTTTGTATTTATAGTTTTTCCTTCTTTCCAACATTAAATGTTATTTTACCTACCACCATACTTAACACTAAATGTGGATTTTTATGGCCTTACACCTTACTTACATGCCCAATCTTGCACGAAACATGCTACAACGTTTTGGTGTGTAAAAAATCTATCTTGACAGAAGAATTTTACGCGCATGCCAACAACACTGAAGGCACTTCTTCGGTCCACCTGCTTTCATTTTTCTCTCTCCTACCTTGTGTTGTTCATGCACTTCTTCCTTCTCTTAAGTGGTTTCTCTGATGTCTTATCTTAACACCAACCTTTATCATCCACCTCTTCTTCCATGCACTTCTTTCATTCTTGCGTAATTTGTATCCATCAACCAGGCCATTGACCATAACTTCTAATGTCATTTCAACTTGTATTATGGGTCTATACTTTGCATCAGTCCACCCCACACTAAAAATGATGTGCGGTCATCTACACATGTAAAAGATTCAAAAAGTAATGTGGTTACCGGTGCCCAAGGTGCAAAACAAACAACAAAACAAATGATGAGAAAAGGAAACACAAGAAAGGAAATTACATAAAGGGAAACATATACTAAATGGAAAAACTACCTTATTACAAATACCAAGAAGACTTATTTATAGTAGGGCTTCAACCTACTCCCATTGAAATGGCCTGGAAATCTCGTTCCATCCAATGCTCTCAACTAGCACGTGCCTGAATTCAGGATATCTAAGATGATATAGGGCCCCAGCCAATGGACTTTCAACTTTCTGGGATGGCACAGAAACTTAGAATCATATAACAATACCATTTTCCCAATCTCAAATTGTTTTCTTTTGATGTAGCAGTCATGCCATGCTTTTTGTTTGGCCTTTTCATCCTTTTGAATCCATCTTGCCAATGATCATCACTAGTCCAATTTCATCACTTTGTTAATCCTTTCCTCCAGTGCTTTCTCATTGGCCAATCCTCTTGCATGCGCTACACGTAGAGAAGGTAACATAAATTCAACGGGTAATAGAGCCTCTGTGCCAAACACCAATGTGAATGGTGTGGCTTTATTCAAGCTCTTATAGTTTTTCCTATACGCCCATAGAACTGTTGACACTTTTTCATCTCAATATCATTTACCAATGTCACAAATTCTAGTCAGGGTATGATTCGGTATTTTATTAAATGCCTTGTCAGTTCCATTTTCTTGTGGATGGTAAGGGGTAGTCTTATGATGAGCCACCATGAACTCTACTAACAGAATCCTGACAGTCTCATTTAGGAAATGTGTACATCTATCACTAGTAAAGCTCAACGGGCATCCATACCTTGTAATAATAGTTTCCCATAGAAACTTGACTATTACAGCCATTGTACAATCCTTAGTAGGCACTTCTTCTACCCATCTTGTCAAATAATCTATGTGCAAGAGATTACATAGCGTGATCCCATCCTATGTGTGGATGGAAAAATGGGGCATACAAAATCTATGGCCCACTTCTCAAATGGATTTGTACTTGGAATAGGGTGCACATGGGCATTTCATCCCTCCTTCTTGGTTTTCCAAGGTGCTGACAATGATCACATGCTTTGCAATACTCTTTGAAATCTTGATATAGGGTTTCCCATCATAACCCAACTTGTAATATCTTGTGTGTAGTGGTGTCCCCTGCATAGTTTCCACCTGCACATCCTCCACGTAACTCCTCCATAATAGCCAGGCACTCATATTCTAGTATGCACCTGCGTAACACATCATCAGGTCTTAACTTGTACAAACCACCACTAACCAACATGTAGGGTGTGACACATATAGATAAATGCTTCCTTTCTAATGCTTTCATCCCTTCTAGTGTCATACTTATATTGAGAAACACTGCAATATCCTTTAAGTCTGAGGGTGCTTGCCACAACCTAAATAGTTGCGTGTCTAGCATGGTATCCTTAATGCTTCGTGCATCTTCCCCTAAGTTAATTCTATACAAGTGATCGGGTCCAAAATTACTCTTTCCCAACTTAACAACCACCATGAACTCAAATTATTGGAATAACAGGACCCATCGACATATACGCCCTTGTAGAATGGGCTTGTTTACCAAGTATTTTAATGCCATGTGGTCCGTGTAGAATACAAATGGTGTTACCAGTAGATATTTCCTAAACTTGTGCAACGCATATATCATGGATAGTACTTTGTGCTCAGTAGTGTTGTAAGTTTTTCCCACTGGTGTTAACTTCCTTCATGCAAAACACAAGGGATGGTCGAAAATCCCTTCACTAGATTGTGTCAGTACTGCTCCAAAGGCTATACCAGAGGCATCCACATGAACATGGAAAGGTTTATCCCAAATGGGGAAACAAAGAATGGGTGTTGTGACAATCCTATCCTTTAAAGTTTCCAATTCCCTCTATTGTGCCTCTCCCCAATGAAAGGCACTTTTGTGTCTAAGTAATTACTCTAAGGGCGTAGCGATCTTGGCATATCCCTTGATGAAATTCCTATAGTAACCCATATGCCCAAGGAATCTACGCATGATGCTTTGGCTAGTAGGCTCCCCTAAACCCACAATGATTGCAACCTTGGCGGGATCTACTAGTAAGCCTTCCTTTCATATGATATGTCCCAATAAGGTTCCAAATGGGGTAACAAAGACACATTTCCTAATGTTGAGGGATATCCTCAATTGTCGACACCTTTCAAACATTAGTCTTAAGTTATCAAAATGGTCTTTGACTAGACCATACACAGTCCAATCATCCAAATAGACCTGAAGAAATTTATGGATGAAGTCCTGAAAGGCTTGCACTACAATGCGTGAGAACACAACAGGCACATTCTTCAATCCAAAAGGCATGACCGTATAGGAAAAACTTCCCCACTCAGTGGTGAAAGTTGTCTTTCTCTTGTCTTCCTTTGCAATCCTCACCTGGTGGTACCTTGAGAACCCATCTGTGAAGGAGTAGAATTTGTGCCCGGCCACTCCCTCTAAGATTTCTTCAGTAAATGGGGTAGGGAAGGGATCAATGACACATACTACATTCAGGTCCCTGTAGTCAACACAAATCCTTATCCTCTTGTCCTTTTTTATGCTGATGACCATTGGGCTTATACATTCCAACTCTTCCATAGCCTCAATGATACGTGACGCTATCATTTTGTCTATCTCCTACTTGAACCATATGCACAAATTTGGATTCATCTGATATGGCCTCTTTCAGATTAGGTGTGCACCTTCCTTCAGTTTTATCTTCATCTCCCCTAAGGAATGGTGGATTCCTTTAAGTTCATGATACCCACATGGGAACAAATCATGGAACTTTTGTCATAGATCAATGATTTTTGAGACCTCCTTCTCTAACCAATAGTGCCCAATGATAGCTTCCTTGGGTTCTACTTCTAACCCATTGTTAAATTTCTTCATTTTTAAGGGGCTCATGGTAAGTGCATGTCCTTTCATCAATGCTATCTATAACATCATGTGTACCTACAGAGTGGTTAACATCTAGATTCTCCATTTCCTCTCCATCTATGACATAAACCATATTTCCCTTATCCTTTTATATGCATGCTCTCTCAAACTACATCTCCTTTGACTCATCCTCATCAAATCATGCCTCTAAACTGGGCTCACCTAGTAAATCTAGTAGCATGTCTTCTACCATGGCACTATCCCCCATCGTAAGGTGTTTGATTAATTACAATTCCTTATCCATTGATGGCTTTATGATTTGATATTCAAAAGATTGGATGAGATCGGTTGTCATCTCCTGCTAATTTCATGTCTAGCGGTGTGTTTTTGAGTGGATATACCATACACGCGTACAACCTTGTAGTGTGGAATACAAATTATGTACCTATAATGATGGTGGTAAAGCTTCTGCACCTCTTATCCAGGCCTTCTCACATGCTTGGATATGAAATTAAGTGGTCTCTTTACCATGGTAGTCTTGAATGACCATGGGCGCATTTCTCCTGGAAAACCTTATAGAGAATGTGATCCTTACCTCATACCACTCTAAAAGGTTCTCCTAATGTGTATCCCACCAGTGCGCTATAGTCCTGAATAAGTTATAACTGAGCATTCTTCTTATTTCATCCTCATTTTTTGACTGAGCTTCCATGTCTAGTAAGAAAATTTTAGGGTATGCCCCTCCAAAGTAACTTGCTAACTTTTTCCCTCCTAGGTGCTTGAGTGAGTGCACCTTGGTCATTTTTGTTATAGACCCCCTCAACTCTATCCCAATTAATTCATAGGTCCTATGCCCCCAATTGTCACACATCATGCTTTTAGTATCACTCACAGACTGGGAATCCTCAAATTAGATAACTCCTTCTGTAGGGTGAATTATCTCTAGGTCTCTGATGGAACGCACATAAATTCTATCAAGGACCTCTTCTCCTAAAGGTTTGGTGTAAGGCATCAACTTCCCATCCATTAAATGGATGATGAACCATTCTTCCTTGTTCTTGAAACTGATGTATCCTTTGTTGAACCTTAGGTTAGCATTGTTTTTATAGCAACATGAGCACCCAAGCAATGCTAGAAAATTTTCTGCCTTAGTGAGCACCAAGAATTCAAAGTCCCCAGTAAACTTGGCCCCCTAAATGGTAATCACTACATCCTTTAATACTCCAATGAGCATTTCCTTAGTTTTTTTTTCCATATACAACACATTCAAATATGGTTGTAATGTGGGCCTTCCCATTTGATGTCAGGCATCCAATGTAAGAACATTGAATTCTTCTCCCATTTTAATCAATATGTTTCTTAGAAGCTAACCATCAACAACTGTGTTTGGTGTGATCTCTTTGTCATAGTAAAGGATATGGGGAGGGAGGTTTGCATGCAATACCTACCTTTCCTGATCTACCCCAACACATGGCATCTTCTCTCGTAGCTATTCTCCTAGCAAGGGAATAATATTCTCTTGCCTTAACATTTTACACACTTCCTTTACCTCATCGAGGTCCTTCTGCAAAGTGTCTATATTCCTCCTTTGCTCTTGCTTCCTAGAATACTCCTTTAGACCCGAGATTTCTCCCTGCAAAATCTGAATGACATCCATTGTCTCTTGATACACTTCCTTCTGGTGGGAAGGGTCTAGATACTTCCAATGCACCACTTCTTCTCTTCAAATTAGAGTCCTTTTCCTTGCTACTTCCTAGGAGCATACAGCTTCTTCTCATGTTGTAACCAAAACAAGTTTTAACCCTGACTCATGTGCCACTTTAGGCATCCAATTTTTGTCAGCCTTATTTATACTCACCATCCCAACACCCTTGTCCTTTCAGTGCTACTAGCTCATGTGTTCAAACAGCTCAGGTCACTCCTCATACTTATGCTTCTTCCCACACCATGAGCACTACAATAAATATGGACACTCGCATTTGTAATGTCTTGGAGATCCATAGTTATAATAGGTTCCTCATGGGAACTCACTTCTTCCTTCTCAATAGTTACTGCGACCACATAATCCTCCATGAGAACCTCTCTTATGCACCCCTCCATCCGCATGTCCTTCATAATGGTAATCATCATCTTTACAACTACTCACAAGGTTGTTCTAGTGCACACCATGATCAATGGCTTCATGGATCTTGTAAATAAGTATACAATCTTTAGTATCATCGGTCATAGAGGTGTAGATCTTATAGTAGAAAGACACATTCTTCTAGATTGCACACAGTAATAAGGGATATCTACTCACATAATGGTCACCATGACAAATTTCACAATCTACTGCTATGGCGCGTACTGATTTCTGGGGGAAATATCCTGGGCATGCCCCTCTACTTCAAAATCCATGCACTAAAGACCACCATGAGTCTCATGTGCAGATTTTGCATACAAATTCCCTAATTTCTTAGCCATGGAAATGATTTGTGCCTCCAGAAAAGGGCTCACACCAGTGTCAATGCTCCCAACTACTTCAGTGCCTCGTGTGGGTCGGTAAATATTTTATGTGATAATGCCCTCCTAAATGAACTGATAAAATCTCAAACAAACCATTAAGCATGTTGTGAAGGGTGAATGTCATATGACAATTTTTATAGGATATTTTTAAACCATGCATCATACTCCTGCACACTCTCTATCATTCCCTATTGGATCTCTTTCAAAGCATTGATGCTCTTCTTCTCAAACTCTGGTATATGGAACTCTGCTAGGAAGGAATTCTTCAATGTGGTGTATTCTACCACTGTCTAAAAGGGTTTGTACTTCCTATACTAGCTATGTGCGTGCCCTTGCAACATTGTTGTGAATTGACTTACCTTCCGATCTGGGGTAGTTATCCCCTATGTGAGCCATAGTAATTCATACTTGTGCACATGTTCCGCAACATCCTCTAAACCTTGGTAATCTAGTAGGTGTAAAGACATTTCAAAGAACACCTAAGGAGGTGGCTTAGGTCCTCTTCCTCCTGATCTAGATCCTTGGTTCCCTCTCGTGTTTCCTTCAGTATTCCCTTGACTAGATCCACTAGATCCACCAAGTCCTATACCTCTAGAACTACCAGTTCCACCACCAAATCCTCCTGTAATTAGCAATGGGATTGAAGTGGTCATGCCTAGTGTCCCCAACATCCTACTAGACTATGCATCGATGGTCTATGAGATTGCTCCACTACCAGAGGTGTATCCTATGCCACTCCTAGATGCATTTCCTAAACCTTACGTACTTGCACTTTGCCAAAAAATTCCTCCAAACACTAGAATAATATGTGCAACCATGGATGTTCCAAACAAAAAGTTATATCTCTTGGGGATTGATCAGTCACTCCTACCAATACTAACTGCATTATCAATTCTCCTTTGATTTGGAAAACCAAGCATCATGGGTTAGTCATCAGGTGGGTTCAGATTCACACTGATGGCTCTTCTTTCTCCATGTGACAAAATCTCATCAGAAGCTGAAGGGGCCTCTCTCCTAAACTTTTAGAGATGGGGTAGCACAGAATTCTCAGGCTCCATGTCCTCCACATGAACTTCAACACCCTCTCTCAACGTCCACCTCCATAGATCCATCACACTTGCAACCTTGCATTGTCTAGCCATCTCCCTTTCACGAGCTTCACTATACTTGATTCATCTCTCCTCCCTTTCCTTTTCAGCTGTAATGTCTTCCATCTTCCTCCACCCTAGAATCCTATCCTAGCTCTCAGAGTATCTTAGCCAGCCATGGGGAATGCTTCTAAACTCAAGGTAATGACCAAGATCTTCATATCCAGAGGAATAACACTCAAAAATGACCCTCTAGGCTCCCTCAGAAACTCAAACTCAACAAATTCTGGGAAAGAATACATCAAAATGGCATATTCTAAAGTGTAACTCACCAACACTCCCTTCCACTAGTGATCAATAACATGCATCCAAGTCATATCTTCATCTTGCAGCCTCTGATAGTCATCTTGGGTCCACACACATGATCTATAGAACCATCTTGATCTGGATGTGTATGTTGAGAGCCATTCATATAGCTCTATTGGAAATAAGTAAAATAATGTCTCATACAACTCATGGTATAGGTTCTCTTCTACCCATCTACATGTATTGAACTTTGGTCTAGTGTTGAATCTTTGAGAAAACTCATCCTCCGTGCTCTTGAACCATGTTTCAACACTTTCTAAAGTCAGGTGCTCTTTCATTACACATCACAAAAATACAAAGATGCATGTCATTTCTCACAACAAATTTGAAAATGATCTCGGAAACAGAACCAAGATGTAGTCATTTTTATGCCCTCTCAAAGAATAAGGAAATACCCACGTGCCTATCACCCGTTGGGTGCTCACCCGAGGCACGTGCGAGGGCATTGGATCCTCTCCTTTATGCGAGTTATGTGAGAATGCATTAGGTATGACAGAAACTAAAATGAAAAGACTAGAAATGAATCATACATTCATCTTAGATCTCAGAATGGCTTCTAGACCAATGTATTTATTCAGATAAGAAAAGCATTACAAAATATAGATCTGAATCATAACATAAGGGAAATACATAGGGGTATACACCCACTCATGTGAAACATATATAAAACTGATCCATACAGATGTAAGAAAAAATGGAACCACACATATATTCATATTAAATATGTTGATAACCACATTACATTAACTGAGGAAATCACATATTCATAGAATAGTCTAGACCAATGTCATGCATCAGAACTGGACTTAAGCCCTTCATAAACACAAAGAAAACTATTTAGACCCATCCCCTTGATACAAGTTACTCTTACATATCCTCTAAATCCAACCCATGGATCTCTCAAAGTATTTTTGTATGGCTTTTCCTCTCTTCAATTCTTTGTCTCTCTATATATCCCTCTCTCTTTTCTTCTACTAGGCACTTGTATATATAGATTTACCAAGCACCACCATGCCTTTTTGAAGTTATAGATCACTTTCCATGTGTCCAAGTGGTCCTCCATGGGATCATTCTCCTTCAGATGTGATCTCTCCATCCTTCGCCATGATGACCTTCTAGATCTTCTATTGCAAGGTATAGTCCTTTTGTGGGCACCAAGTTTCTAGGCTGGCACCTTATCCACTCCACATGCGTAGTCGGGTCATGCTTTCCTCGTGTTCTACCCGATATGCCAAATATGTCTAAGTACCAAATCCTTTGCTCTTCCTTGCATGCGTGCACCACTGGTTCTAAATCCTCCTAAAATCATGTCCAACGTGCTTTCTCCTTACGCGCCATTCTTCAAATAGGCCTTGCGTTCCCACGCACCTTAGCCAATATTTTAGGGGCCTAAAAAGAAGAAGAAGAAAAATAATATTGCATGAAGACAAGAGCTTTCATTGAGAGAATTTGAACATAAGGAAAGTGTAGGTACACTATTTGTGAGATGATGGTATTATCTTCTACTGTATTTCATTTGTATTGTTTAGTCTCATGTAATTGCTTGCATAGTATGTGAAGCACATAGTGTTTCTTCTTATTAGATCCACAAGTTGTTGTGAGATCTTGTTATTACTCATTCTTGTAGATCCACATGTTATGAGATCTTGTATTACAGATCCATGAGATCATGATGTATTGTTGATCCATAGGAATCTAGTATTGTAGAGGAATTTGTCCATGTTTACACAGGTTGATGCAGTGATGGAGGAGAGATTAAATTCTTGGTGCATGGTTACGATTGCACATTGGTAGACCCTTCTAGAGGTCTTTTTTATAGATTCACGTACAGTGAGAGCTTGGTTGCATAGTGGTAGATGCAGGGTAGCTTTAGGTATGTGAGATCTGGTGGTGTTTTAGAGACATGGTTGTAGTGCACTCAGGTAGATCTAGTTAGATATCTAGAGGAGACACAAGTGGTGGTATGGAGGCATGGTTTAGTGTACTTAGGAAGATCTTGTTAGAGATCTAGAGGAGGAGATACTCTTATAGAGATACATGTACTCTTGTGTAGAAGAGTTGGTTTGTGATCTATTATTATATTATATATATGAGATCTCTATCTTTGGTGGATGTATCCCACATTGAGTGAACCACGGTACATGTTGTGTTATGTGTGTGTACTTTTGTGTGATTAGGATTATTCTTGTTTATACTTCCACTTCTGTAGATTTTGTGGGGATTTTTAGATCCATATTTTCATGTTTTGGATTTGATATTTTATAGTTACAAATGTTTCCACATAGACCCATCCCAAACAACTGGTATCAAATCAATGTTTGATAGAGTGATGGCTTTACTTTTCAGAGCAAGGGTTTGCTTCATGGTTTTGTTAGTGGTTTACTGATAGGTGTATGAGAGAAAGGTTTGTTTTTCCTAATGTGTAAATCACAAGAAGAGATTGAATCTCAAGTGGGAGCTAGAAGAGTAAGGTTGCTAGAAATTACAGAGACCGGCGTCATTTAAGTGGCAACTAGCATCGGCAGGGTGACCGCAGTCGGTTACAGGGTGACCTTGGTCAATTACTGGTCAGCCTAGTTTTAAACAGAAAATCACAAATATGAAGAAATGGAGATATGCATGAAATGTATCTTGCTTTCTTAGATGTCCCTGGTTATTAAAGGCACAAACATGGTAGTCCTACTATAGATCCGGTTATTGAGATATGATTTTATCTTGGGTTTGCAGTGTATGGATTAATTGCACATGCATGGTTTTAGATTATAGATATAGATAGAGAAAAGGATCAGGTATACATCCTTTGTGCATTTAGATGCACGGGGCTTCAGTAGAGAGGCTATAGCATAGAACGAAGATGGGGCTTCCATCAGAGAAGCATGTTCTTCAATTGAAGATGCAGTTGAGTATCTTGGTGTTGGTAAGGTGAAGTATTTCATCTTGATGAAATTTTATTGCATGGTTTATTGTTGTAGTAGTTTTGTATGATTTGAATGCTTCTTGAAATGACTGGCTCAACTCAACTATTAGCTTTGGTCGAAGTAGGCCCCTGGTGTGGTGTTCTATGCCAAATTGTGTGGCATTGGGTTCATTCTAGTAACATTGACATCAGTCTGAGAACTGAGGTCAGTTACATAGGAACTGGTATTGGTCAGCTAACCATGGTTGGTTAGGCAATGAATGTGGTCGGTCTCTGTGGTAACTTATTTATATAGGGTTTTTGCAGTAGGAAAGATCAGATGGTTTTTTGTCTTAGTTTTGGAGGATTGATTTTCTTGCATAAAGTGTACATGACATAAATGGAGTAGATCACTTCAATAATTGAATCAAAAAGGGGACGAAGTTGGCTTGGTTCGTCCATTGAGACTTTGAGTCAGGTATCTCTATATGATTCATGTTTTATTTCTTTCATTTTTCGTAACTGATATTATGTTTGGATAGTGTGCACAGATTTACAACATGGTTTTTTGGTGTTGTTTGACTTTTATTTCCCAATTTTTTGGAATCTTGAGGACAAGGGTTTCTAGTCTAAGGATGAGATCCTCAATGAAAATTCATGATTAGACACAGTTACAGGTAACAAAAGATGTTGAGTACACACAGATGGAAATAAGGTGATTCACCTACTTCACCAAAAGTTTAAACTTCTGTGATGTAGAATTCTTCTCAAAGAAAAAAAAGGGAATCAATTTTATAGTTCTTTCATCTAGTTTTATTTCTCACTAACATATTAGTTTTTAAGCTTGGATTTATAGGCAGTGTAGGTGATTTTTTGTTCAGTGGGAGCAAGTCATGGTTCTTGGCATTGCAGGATTGGATACATGATGCACATGTAGAGTGAGAGGTGATTGCTACTATTCAGAGTGACATGAGGTACAAGTTAGTTTTGGAGGAAATTCATGGCTTTGCAGGTATTTTGAGTTTATTTCTTTGCGATGTCACTTCTGGTTTATTTTTTGGTGCCTAGATATTCCTTAGGGAAGGTAGTTGATGATTGATTCAGTTGTTTCTAGATGATATAACAATTTTTAGAGTTTAAACGGGAAAAATGAGAAAATATGATAGTTACAAAGACTAGTTTCGGTTAGGGTTAACCGTGTTTAGTCATTTGGTAACCGTGGTCAGTTTGGTCACAATTTTGATAGCAGTGCTTATTTACCATTGTTAGATGGTGCCCTTATTTTTCTTTCATCTTGGTTGATTGTGCATAGTATGTTGATGGCATGTTTTCTGGTATTTGCACTTGGTATTAGTGTCTTGGTTTAGCATGGATGTTTGTTATTGACATTGATGAGCATAGGATTCATATTCAGCTTTGGAGTTAATCGGTGGCAGACTTGTAGCTTTTGGAGATCTTGGAGATATGAATGAATGTACATGGTGAGTTTGTACACGTGGATGGATTCAATTTTGTGAGTTTATGATGATGCAAATGTTTGATTTACACATGGATGCCTTTGAGCATGAGTAGAGTATGTTTGTATTTCCTCTTGATTACTATGTTACTCCATATGATATGTTATCTACAGATGATTGTCTTGGACATGCTAGTTGTTTATGCACGGTTGGATTTGCATATTGCAATGTTTGGATTCTTTGAGTTATGCAGGTTTTTGGATTGATCACCCACTGTTGCAGGTAGAACTCATTTGGTTTTCTTTACCTAAGATCTTTTTTTTCTTTTGCATATTCTATTTTGACTTGTCTTGGTCAGTTGCATTTGTGGTTGTATAGAGACATGGATAGATGGATGGAGAACATGGTTGGTTTTACAGACATGGCTATGGATGTGATAGAAGCTAAATATTTCAGTTTGAGTGGGAATTGTTACAGGTGTATTAGTCATAATGGATTGTTGCATGAGGAGTTAGGTTGACTTAATTGTTTGATACCAACAATGGGTATGGTGTTACGATTCAGTGAGAGCTTGAGGTTTGGTGTCACGAATCAGTTGTAGCTTCATGCAAGTTTGGTAAGCCATGGTTTTATCTTCTTTGTTTGAGAAGATGGTTTTATCTTCCTGATTTAATTTGAGAGAATTTTTGATGGAAAGAATAGATGGTCTTCATGGTATGTAGAGGATGGTGATGTACAGGTACAGTTAAAGGTTCAACAATTTATCTCTAAGTGGGATATTGTTAGTTTGTGGAGCTAAATAGCTTCATTGGAGCATGCATTACAAAGTGACTGGGTTACACAGTTACCAACATCAGTCAAGAAGTGACCAACATTGGTCAGACAGTGACCAACATTGGTTAGGCAGTGACCAACATCAGTCAGGTAGTACCGGCATCAGTCAGGTAGTAACCCACATCAGTTACCTATGCGTGAATGTTTATATTTAACTCATGGGAATTTAATCTAGATATTGTTTTAAAGTTCATTTAAAGGTTGTAAATGCACAGCTAAGTTGCCATGAGTTTTTCTAGGGTTATATAAGCTAGGAAACTAGGGTTGGATATGTTGGAATAAGGAAAGAGAAGAATTGAGTTATCCTTGGTTGAAAGGATGAAGAAGAATAAGAAGAATAAGAAGAAGAATAAAAAGTAGATTACATGAAGACATGAGCTTTCATAGAGAGAAGTTAAGCAAAAATAAAGTGCAAGTACACTATTGGTGAGAAGATGGTATTATATTCTATTGTATTTCCTTTGTATTGTTTAGTCTCA
Source organism: Taxus chinensis (assembly GCA_019776745.2). Taxonomy (NCBI): domain Eukaryota; kingdom Viridiplantae; phylum Streptophyta; class Pinopsida; order Cupressales; family Taxaceae; genus Taxus; species Taxus chinensis. The sequence continues at coordinate 93,949,531 of CM034146.1, forward strand.
TGTAATGGCTTTCATAGTATGAAAAGCACTTAGTGTTTCTTCTTGTTAGATCTATAGGTTGTTGTGAGATCTTGTTATTGCTCATTCTTGTAGATCCACATGTTGTGAGATCTAGTATTACAGATCCCTGAGATCATGATGTATTGTTGATCCATAGCAGTATAGTATTGTAGAGGAATTTATCTCCATGTTTGCACAGGTTGATGTAGTGATAGAGGAGAGACTAACTTCTTGGTGCATGGTTACGGTTTCACATTGGTAAACCCATCTAGAGGTCTTGTTTGTAGATTCATAGTACAGTGAGAGCTTGTTTTCACAGTGGAAGATGCATGGTATCTTTAGGTATGTGAGATTAGGTGGTGTTTCATAGGCATGGTTGTAGTTTAATCAGGTAGATCTAGTTAGAGATCTAGAGGAGACACAAGTGGTTGTATAGAGGTATGGTTTAGTGTACTCAGGAAAATCATGTTGGAGATCTGGAGGAGAAGATACTCTTGTAGAGATACATGTACTCTTGTGCAAAAGAGTTGGTTTGTAATCTCTTGTTATATTATATATATGAGATCTCTATCTTTGGAGAACGCATCCCACATTGGGTAAACCACGGTACATGTTGTGTGATTTGGATTATATTTGTTTATACTTCCACTATTGTATATTTTGAGGGGATTGTTAGATCTATATTTACATGTTTTGGATTTGATAGTCTATAGTTGCAAATTTTTCCGCATAGACCCATCCCTAACAATTGTCTCTGCAAGTACAAGTGTGATATAATTGTTACGTTGTTTATGGGAATTATATATCTGACATATGGGATAAAGCATATGAAATGAATAATGGAAGGAATGCATGGGTTGAACAACAGGAGGAGGGAAAGGAATGAATCTATAGAGAAAGTGGGTCATCCATAGAGAAATATATATATAGGTAAGAGAAGGATGTTTTGGAAGGTTTTTAGGGAGTACAGTAAAGAAGGAAGGCAGGTTACATGTCTCTCTCTACATGTTACATAACTTCCATGTCTATTGGGTTTTGGAGGTTTTAGCTTTGTTCCCTGGGTCCTCTAAGCCTACTATAACTACAATATAAGAAATTCCATGTACTCTATATAGGGATTCAAAATATATATAAGATTCGAGCCCCAAGAACTTTTGGTGAAGCATGTAACCACCGGATTTTGTTTGCACCTTCCAATGTAACCCCTACCCCTATATATATTTATATGGGGGTGCAAGTGAAAAAGTGGGGTAGAGGGTAGGGGTGGGGATAAATTTGGGTGGAGAATATCTATCTACCCTATCTAACTTGGCAGTTGAGATAATATTGAGAGGAGGGTCCCTATCTTACATCATTTTACTTCTTATACCCTCTCCCCTGCTTCTCTAGGATCTCAGACCCATGCCCCTACATATTCAAAGTCTCTCATACTCAAAATTTATATATGATTACTAGCTTTGACCTTAACTACCAATGAATGGGTCATACTAACATATAACTATGTAAAATGAGGGTATACAACAATTACTAGTTTTAGTTAAATGCTTTCTAATATTATGTATATTGATATTATTTCAAAATGAATAATATTACATCTGCAATTTGAAAATGATACCATTTTATCATTCTATAAAATTTTCCACCATCTAGTTAAGATTGATATCACCAAGTTTTTAAAAGAACCAATAACATTAATAATCAAATTATCCACTTATTTCTCTTAAGAAAAAAAATTAAAATAGAGAATTTTTCTTTAACTAAATAATGTTATATGTCAAATTTAAATACCTATTTTAATCATGTAAAGTGTACTTTCAAACAACATTATAAGAGAGATAACAAGACTAAGATAGATACCACATTCAATGTAACCATCATGCTCTTGTGGAAACTACTCAACTTGTTAGAACAAGAACAACATAATATAATCAAAGTAGGAAAAAAATAGGATATCTATATATTTATAGTCACAAACATTAACATTTGACCTATTACAACCCATGGGAGACAAATAACATAGTGGATATCCAAAAACTTTACCCTTCATTTTATAGAATAATATTATAAGGAAATCAATTTCACTTAGGTGAAGTTGGTGTTATCCCTTCCTTAATTTCTTTACAAAACTCATGTCATGATTGTCCTAGTCTAGGTATATATTGTTGTAAAGGATATAGAATATATACTATGAGAATCCTCTTTTATTTGCAAAATATAAATAAATATACTTTAAAACAAAATATTTTTGTTATTGCTTAAACTCATATTCCTAAAGAAGTGGATCCATCTCTAATATCTCCTCCTTATCGTAAACGAATATTTGATACATTTATCAATGCTAAAATGTGTGTTTCCCCACACCGAGAAAAGGAATTTACTTTAATTTTATGTAGCAAAGGACTCTATTTGAAAAAAAAAAAGTAGAACTCTGATAATGTTTTTGGATTAATGACCTACAGTTTTAATACACAAGATATGGAAAAACTTTCCAATTATGTCCTACAGCTCAGTATTCACCGAAATACTTCAGTTATAGGTGATAATATAACTCGATACACTTTATATAGATCAAGGTGGGGTTTTTCCAATTATGACTTTTACAGTGGGTCACTTCCCTATAAGATAGGGAAAGCTATTATACAAAATAAACTTTTGTATCCCAAACATTTTATAAATCCGAAAAGGGAAGTCTAGGGTGCAAGAGTGTATTTTTTCTGAATGGTTTTTAGAACCTTCAATTTTCGGAACCAATATGAAGGAATTAACCATATTCTATCACATAGGGGGTTGCTTGGCTGGATCAATAGCTCAAGATTGTTGGTTTACATTGGAATCAAATAGATAGAATTGGACTCCTCATAGTGATCTAATTGTGAATGATTTCATTCTACCTTTCAATATTTTACAAAGTCTTCTGGAAAATTTTCTTTGGGGGAAATATTTTAGGGAAATTACAATCAAAATAACATCACAATTGATCCTCAATTAAAAATAGATATGATGCAAAAAGGATTATCTTCTCAATTAGATGACCTTGTTCTATACAAAGAATTGAGGTACTCCTACAGAGGATTACTAGGCATTAACATAGTTTGTTCTTCTAGGAATTAGCATTTGAGTTTTATTTGTATTAGCTGATTCTAAGTGCCTTAAGAAACATTGTAATCCTCATTAATTGCAGTAGGAACCTAAAGCCCAAATTAGAAAACACTCGGTAGATTCTTGTCTCTAACTCTTTCTAGTATTTTTCTAACACTTGTCTCTAGCCAAACTTTAGGTCGATTCTTTATTATTTCCTAGGCTTGTCTTAGATCCTTCTCCCAACATACATTTTGTCCTTTAAATAAAATTGTGGTACATTTTTTTCAATGGTTAAAAAATAGAAGGTTTGTGTTCAGTTTTTGGACCATTGACACCTCAAGGATACTGCAACTAGTCTATTAAAGAAAACATTGGTTTGTATCTCTCTATCATAATATTTTTCTTGATGATGAATCATAGACTTTGATTTGAAATTCCTCAAACAAAAACTTGATTCAAAATGCGTTGAATAAAAACTTGACACAATTAATCCTAAAAATATTATCCCGAATGAATTGCCACATGGAAGATGAAAACACACCACTAAAAGCACAAAAATACAAGATTAGAGATAAAGAACACAAAAAATACACTCCAATAGAAACTTTAATTATACCAATAATCAATAAACACGTAAATTCACCAGCACCAAAACATCTATCATCCCTTATTAAAATTGGGTGTCTAACAAAATAAAGAGGTAGTATTCATTTAAAGGAAATCATATTCATCAAATTTTACTCCAGAAACAAATATGATGTCGATATGCCTATGTTGTCTTAGTTTTTTAGCATACCTATAATATAGGATTTGTCACATACTCTTCTTCTACTAGTGGAGGGTTTTCTTGCATTGAAGGCTTTATTTTTGCTCCATGTTTCTGTCAGTGCCCCATTTTTATGTTGTTTTTATTCCTTTATCCTCTTTATTTTTACTATTTTTTAATTATTTCCACTCCCTTGTTACTATCCTTTTTTTTCTTCCACTATATTTCTCCTCTTTTATCCATTTCCAATTTCTTATTTCCTCTCATTATTTTCAAAGGGATATGAAATAAACTGGGACTGCCTTTTAGTGTCCCACTTTATGTTTTTTTAATTTAGAGGTGGGTGTGGTGTAAATTTGCCACAAATTTGACATACATTTGTGCCACAGTTGTAACACCCACGACATTTGTAAAAATAAAATTAAAAACCTTAATCACTACACCCCAACCCATATATAGTATATAAGCCTAGATATGATCCCTTTGTATAGTTGGGTCATGTTTACCATATATATATATATATATATATATATATATATATATATATAAGTCTAGAGATAAGACGAGATCTGAAATGAGCCATACATATCTATTCTACAAAGGCCATATAGATTTTAGAGAGAATTATCTTATTTTGGGGAAACTTGAGAACATGACAGGACCATATTGTATATTTGTAGGGGAGAATCACTAGATTGTTCTCTCATTCTCTTTCTCCACTGTAACTTGATACGCAATGGATGAGAGGGAAATAACATAGGTATATATAGTTGTGCTAGATCTATAGAAATAAACCTTCATGCTATTGGTGTATGTGACTTTCCTCGTCATCACTCGTCATCTCATCCACCTCACATGGTGAGTCATCTCACTTAGCGAGATCATAGGCCATTAGGGTTTTAATTGTCCATGTGTTATGCACAGGAGTTACAAAACACTCTTATATATGTACCCTTTCTGCTTGAGCTATGAGTATGAATAGACTTATTCTTTCATACTTGATTTTCCTTTGTGTTTGATTTCTTGTTGATTACTTGGAGTATTCACGTCACTGTTGGAGTGCATCCTCTTATATGTACACAAGATATTGTCTTTCTCTTGGCAGAACAATCTCACATTCTTTCATACTAGATAGGTGCCTATAAGACTCTATATATTTGGTTTGACCAATATCTATATATTGGGTGAGTGTAGTGTAATATATACATAAGGAACTCAACTAGAAAAAATTGTTAGTGTAGGTTATTATTTATCCTTTTATTTATTTATTAGGATAAGTGTTACACTTATGTTAGCCCTACATTTGTTGGGTTAGCTTGCTTAGGTGTACTAGTTGTGTGGAGCTAACTTACTAGTTGTGTTGAGTTAGCTTCTCAGTTATGTGGAGTTAGCTTACTAGTCTTGTGGAGTTAACTTAACTACCAGTATCAGTTAGTGGGAGTTCTTCACCACTGATTTAGGTAGTAGTTGCACTTCTCTCCTCCTATATGTACATCTTTCTTATTGATTAATTCAAGTCATTGTATTATAATGTATTGAGCATTATGAATTGTGATGGATTTCCATATATGGTATTTTATCTCTTCTATTTTACAAATCTAATGTGGTGTGTTATTATCATCTGAGATTACAGCTTGGAACAATATTCTTATCATTCCTTTCATGGTATCAGAGAAATAGATGATGTAGACATCCATTTGTAAGTTTTTATTTGCAAGCAAGGTTTTATTATTTTCATGTATTTGGAATTTGTTAGCAATTTTCTGTAGCATGCATTTTTATGCAAAACAGAGTGCGGCATTAGATGTGGCAAAACCATAGAAACGACTGTAAACTTGACCATGTTTTGAGATAGTCAAATCTGAATGTAGATATGTACCCTCTGGGTGCAATATTTTATCCATTGGATATAAGCGTGTACCTTCCTGATGCATTCTTAAACCCTCTAGATATTTCATTTTTAGATGTAGTCTTTTATCCACTTGACGCAAATATGCACCCTCAGGGTGCATTCTTTTATCAATTGGATATAAGCATGTACCTTCCGAATGCATTCTTTTACCCTTTGGATATTTCATCTTTAGATGCATTCTTTTATCCACCGGATGCAGATGTGTACCCTCTAGGTGCATTATTTCATCCATTAGATATAAGCATGTACCTTCTGGATGCATTTTTTTACCCTTTTATATATTTCAATTTTGGATGTAGTCTTTTATCCACTAGACACATATCTATACCCTCTGAGTGCATTCTTTTATCCATTGTATATAAGTGTGTACCTTTTGGATGCATTATTTTACCCTCTGGATATTTTTGTTTTGGATGCAGTCTTTTATCCACTGGACGTAGATCTGTACCTTCTGGGTGTATTCTTTTATCCATTGGATATTGACATGTACCATCTGGATGCAATGACTTACCCTCTAGACATTTTAGGTTTTGGGTGCAGGATTTTATACTTTGGTCACAAGCTTGTATCGTGTGGATGCACTCTTTTACCCTTTGGAAATTTGGGTGTCACGTGTACCTTTTAAAAAAAGATCAACATTAAAATATTATTTTAATAGCAAAACCTTCTAGAGCTCATAACTTTTGATTAGTATCTCAGATTAAGGTGATCTTTTTTTTGAAATTATGCATTTTTTTGAGATCTATGCATTGGTGAAATTTTTAAATACAATATAAAATTTAAAAGGTATTTTTTCTCATTGTAATGTTTACACGCACTCAATTATAAAGTGTCAAATTTGGGAGGGTGTTGTAATCACTTGGGACGTAATTTCGGTTGAGCCTGACATTCTAAACTTTTGGGTGTTGTATTCTTGTATCTATGGGTGTATGCATTTATATCTCTCTTTTTTGTTGAGATACTTTGGATCTGTATTTTTGACACTTTATTTTTTGTCATGTTAACAGTCTCTCTTATGGGGGAGCTATTCTGGTGAATCCCAGTGTTAGTTTGTCAGTGTTCGAGTAGTTGATTTTGGTAACTCATAAAAATATGTGGTACCACTGTACTCATTCAGCAATATGGGAGGGTGTGGTGTTGATACTGCTTCTTCAGGTTTTGTGTCCTATCCTTGTTACATATTGATATTTCTTCTTTAGGTTTCATGTCCTTTCCTTATTACCTTGGCTTTTCTTGGATCGTGGCACTCCTATTTATTTGGATCTTGTGTCCTTGCCTTGTTGCCTTGGTTATTCTTGGATCGTGACACACCTATTTGTAGTTGTTGATCAAATTATGTTTGGTGTTTTTTTACACTTTTGACATCACTCCATTGACAGTCTCCTTGCATGGAGCTATTCTAGTGAAGCCCAATGTCAGTTGTTTTTGAGTTCTATGATCAAGTAGTAGATTCAGACCATAATGTGCACCAAACTTCTTTAGCATTGTACAAGTTTTTGGATCCGAGCATCTTGGGATATCTTGCAGCGGTATTTTTCTCTCTCTACTTTGTTAGTACTGGTTTTGGGTACCTTACAGTGTCTAATTTTCCCAGTTTTTATACGTGGGTACCTCATGAGGCCTTGTTGTTGGGACCCACCTTATTTTTCACCCACCTAAGCTATGCTTATGGGAGGGTGTTAGTGTAGGTTATTATTTATCCTTTTATTTAATTACTATGATAATTCTTACACTTGTGTTAGCCCTACACTTGTTGGGTTAGCTTGCTTAGGTGTACTAGTTGTGTGGAGTTAGATTACCATCTTACAGATGGATGTCAATGGTGAATAACTCCCACTAACTGATATTGGTAGTTAAGTTAACTCCAAAAGACTAGTAAGCTAACTCCACATAACTGAGAAGCTAACTCTACACAACTAGTAAGCTAACTCTACACAACTAATACACCTAAGCAAGCTAACCCAACAAGTGTAGGGCTAATACAAGTGTAAGAATTATCCTAATAAATAAATAAAAGGATAAATAATAACCTACACTAACACCCTCCCATAAGCATAACTTAGGTGGGTGGAAAATAAGGTATTTGAATATAAGCACCTATAGGGTACAAATCTGCATCCAGATTTTACTGTCTCAAAACATGGTCAAGTTTACAATTGATTCTAGGGTTTTGGCACCTTCCAAATCCAATGTCACACACTGTTTTGCATAAAAAAATGCATGTTGCAAAAAATTGCTAACAAATTCCAAATACACGAAAAATAATAAACCCTTACTTGCAAAGAAAAACTTATAGATGGATGTCTACATCATCTATTGTAGCTTAGGTGAGTGGTCAAGATGCCAAAAAATAAAGTGTCAAAAATACAGATCCTAGATATCTCAACAAAAAAAAGAGATATAAAGGCATACACCCATAGATACAAGAATGTAACACCCAAAAGTTGAGGACGTCGCGATCAACCAAAATTGCATCCACAAGTGATTACAACACCCTCCCAAATTTGGCACTTTATAATTGAGTGCACGTAAATATTACAATGAGTAACAATACCTTTTACATTTGAAATATGTGTATAAAAATGTCACCAATGCAAAACAATCTCACATTGTATCATACTAGATAGGTGCCTATAAGACTCTATATATTTGGGCTGGCCAATATCTATATATTGGGTGAGTGTAGTGTAATATGTACATATGGCACTCAACTAGACAAATCTATATGTAGGTATAGGAGAGTATATATATTATTGGTTTTCCCTGACCCCATATCTCTTCAACTCCTTTGATAAATAGGAATGAGAATGAGGGCATGTTTACCTAGATATAGATGGAGGATAATATAATGGACATCACATTAAAATCCTAACCCAGGGGGTTAGAGTATTCCTTTAGTTTTGTTTAGTTAGTCCCACTAGTCTCATTGTCTCCGTCAATACCAGTGCAATAGATTTTTTACATTGTTTATGAGAGTTAAATATATATATATATATGATAAATCATTTGATATGAATCATGGAAGGAAGGCATGGGTTTGACAACGAGAGGAGGGAAATGAATGAATATATAGAGAAAGAGGGTCATCCATAGAGAAATATATATATATATATATATATAGGTAAGAGAAGGAGGTTTTGGAAGGTGTTTAGGGAGTACAGTAAAGAGGGAGGGCACGTTACATACCTCTCTGTGCATGTTGTCGTCCCCTTGTCTAATGGGTTTTGGAAGTTTTAGATTTTCTCCCTAGGTCCCTTGAGCCTACTATAACTACAATAGAAGTATTTTTTGTACTCTATGTAGGGCATCAAAAATATATAATACTGGAGCCCCAAGTAATTTTGGTGAAGAGTGCAACCTCTGGAATTTTTTTGTACCTCCCTATGTAACCTCTACCCTTACATATATATATATATATATATATATATATATATATATATATATATATATATATATATATATATATATGGTGGTAGAAGTGAATTGAGGTAGAGGGTAGGGGTGGGGGTAAATTTGGGTGGAGAATATCTATTTACCCTATCTACCTTGGAAGTTGAGATAATATAGAGAGGAGGGCTCATATCTTACATCACTTGATACATCATTTTACTTCTTATTCCCTCTCCCCTACTTCTCTAGGATCTCTGACCCATGCCCTTACATATTTAAAATCTATCATATTCAAAACTTAGAGATGATTACTATCTTTGACCCTAATTACCAATGAATGGGGCATACTAACATACAACTATGGAAAATAAGGGTATACAACGATTACTAGTTTTAATTAACTGCTTTCCAACATTATGTATATTGATATTATTTCAAAATGAATAATATTACATTTGTAATTTGACAATGATATCATTTTATAAAATTTTGCACCGTCTATTTTAAGCTTGATATCACCAAATTTTTAAAAGAATCGATAACATCAATAATAAAATTACCCACTTACTTCTCTTAGTAAAAATTTTTAAAATAGAGAAAATATCTTTAACTAGATAATGTTACATGTCAAATTTCAATACCTATTTTAATCATGCGAAGTTTACTTTCACAAAAATTTATAAGAGAGATAACCAGTCTAATACCACATTCAATGTAACCATCATGATCTTGTGGAAACTACTCAACTTGTTAAAATAAGAACAACATATTATATTCATAGTAGGAAAAAATAGGACATCTATATATTTATAGTTACAAACATTAACGTTTGACATATTACAACCTGTGGGAAACAATTAATATGGTGGATATCCAACAACTTTACCCTTCATTTTATAGAATAATATTATAAGGAAATCAATTTCACTTAGGTGGGGGTGGTGTTATTCCTTCCTTAATTTCTTTACAAAACTCATACGACATGAATGAACACCTTGCAAATGAATTTTTCGACTAGGGACAAATGGTGTAGCATTGTCATCTATTCTAGTGGATATTCTACAATGTTATTGTAATGCAACATTTAGTGATGGTGGAGGTGACGTTGAAGGTGAATATGGAAGTGACTCTAGAGGTGATCTTGAAGGTGATGGAGGGAATGGAGGAAGATCCTCCTCTAAACGTAAAGGTAGTGATGGCCCATAACAAACTATTTTTTTCAAAAAAATTTAAATGCAAATTGTTCATCAAATTTATATACAAATCATTACAAAAAATATCATTAAATTCTTCAATTTTTATAAAAAAACATATAGTACGAAAGAAACACCATTTTACATAACATAAAAAATACTAATAAGAAAATTACATTGATATAATTATTTTGCAAAAAGTTTCCAAATATTTTTGGTATACATATTTATGTAATGTTCACTATTTTCCTTTATTAGTCTTAAAATTTCTATATTTTGTTATTTTGACATAACTATGAAATTATTACCAAGTTTCATCAATTTGAGTATTAGTACATGATATGAACATCATGGAAAAGGGACTATTATCAGATGTTGTACTTGCAAATAAAGTTACAAAAAAAAATATTTACATTTCAAGATCATGCAGGTTCTCTAGTAGAAATGTATGTACAATGTGGAAGTATACTAAAGTCATGTGTATTATTGCAAACTGTAAATAAATATACTATGAGAATCCTTTTTTATTTCCTCCTTTTTATGTTGGAGAAATTATACTTTCCCTCTAAAGGGGAAACATGAGTTTGTAAGAACTAGAGATATGTAGAAGATTTGCAAGGGGTTTGTGTGTTGAAAATAGAATGATAAGTGCAACAATTATATGATATTCGCATATTGGTTGTGTAAGAATGATTTCAAACTCAAATTTGTGGATTCTAAAACACACCTTGATAGTATATAATTTTATTGTGTTTCTGTGCATGCAACCATGTATCCCTTTGTATAGTTGGTATTTATTAGTTGTCCCATTACAACTGAATGTATCCCCAAGTTTCTACATTGAATACAAGTGTTGTGTGATGTAAACATTTTATAGGTTCCTATAGGGATCCAAAAAAAATTTGGTTCATTGTGCAAGTGCATATTTCAAACCATCCCTAAAACACACCTTTGTTAACTTCCTTATATTATTATTAGAAGTATTGTTTAGCTTTACATTTTAACTGCGAGGGAGTTTTCACATTGGTTGTCCTTATTCTCATTCTAAGTATCTATGGAATTTTTTAATACCCTATAATTAATTTTAATCATGATGTGGGGTGAGCATTATTATTTTAGACTCCGTATCACATATGCAAGTAGTGCAAATAACCATATTTCACCTTGAAAAATCTATTTGGAATCAACATGAAAATGAAACCACATTTAATTTTCTTACAACATAATGTCTTAATCATCATTTTAATATATTTAAATTGATGAATTATTTAGATAAATTTTACATTTAGGGAATATAATGCAAAATCATGTTAAAAATTTCACATATAAAAACTTATGGGCACATTCTATATCTGAAACTTGGTGGTATGACTTGAACGAATCATATTTGTTTATTAATATCATATTAATATTAATATTTATTCATTTGGAGACAAATTTTTGAAACCATTGTTGTTAACTACAATATCAAATTATTTAGCTTGGGAAAAATATGCAAGCTCTTTACTAGTGATGAAATGGATTTTGTTGATATGCATTCAAGAAACACTATTCACCACAATAACTTTAAATACTTTATTACACTAATTTGAAAATACATTTTTAGACATTCGTGCAAATTTTGACATCTTTTATGTTGATAGACTCTAGGAACTTCTCTAACATTTTGTTGACGATGCTAGGAAATGGAACTCCTCGTGCACATCACCATAAGAATTATAAATGTTGGGAAATATTTCTGATAAATGTATTGGCATTGGATTATTCAGAAAAGTGGTAGAATATGAAAAGAGAGAGCTAATGGAGTAAAAAAAAAATGCTAATATTCCAAATTCATTTAATAATACACATGATGAAAATGGTCATAGACATATACACATAAATAAGTTTATGCTTATGCTAAATTTTATGACGTAAAAGTGAGTGAAAGAGCATTGAATACAAGAAAATTAACATCTTTCTAATCCAAGCATATTCAACATGCTCACTCTGGCCAAATTTCATCCAAATAAACTCCAAATAAGACTCAAATTAGCTTGAACCTGTGATCAACATATTCTAATATCATAACATGATATCATTGTCAAGATACATATTTTAAGATTTTTGGTATGTTAAAGACTTTCGAAGACTCTCTCCATATCCCAAACTCTACTTTTGGTATTCAAAAATTAGAAATCAATTTGCAGAAAAATAGAGGCACAATAAATTCTTGCCCCTATTTTACTTCCTCTGGTCATAATGAATTGACACCCCGAACTTGATTCATTATGCATAACATTCCTAATGAAGATGTGGTTAAACAATTGCATTTCACTGAAGTGAAACTAAAGAAAATGGTGGTATATAAGCCTCACTATATCAATTTGTATGGAAATTTTCCATGTTAGTAATAATTATTTAATGTAGTGTGTTGATGGTGGTAAGGCATCACATAGGAAGAATTGCCAAAGGAGAATCCTACATAATAAAGGTGTTGCTTTATATATATTTAGAATTATAATTCATTTATAATTACAACTCATTTGTTTATTATATTGTATACTATATGAGAATTGATTTTTTCCTCACATTTATGTATTAAGTACTCTTATGGTAGAAATCTTTGTGAGGACACTATTTTCCATATTTTTCAGGTGTATTTACAATAAATAATAAAATCGGATGATTTTTGCATTGAATGGAGTGCATATACCCGTGTCTCAAATCATCCTCAATCTCCTTTTTGTGGTATATACATTGTATTCTTTTGGTGAAATTGCTAATGGATAGTTTAACAATCCATCATCCTCACCATTTGATTTTTTTAATTGACTTCTCTAAATAAAAATGAAAGTCAAATCTTGTAATTGAATTTATACTATAATAATCAAATAAGCTCATCAAATACAAGACCATCCATTGATTATTATAACTTGAACATTATTGGGACCCACTACCAACACATGGGTGTCATTGTTAGAGGTCCATTTGTATAACAAGTTGAGCAATATGGAAATCACTTTAGAATCTAAGAGACTATATGCATCTAGACTTTTCACTGTCATTCTAAATCATTAAAATACCCTGCCATATTATTTATTTATGGTACATAGTGAAAATGTTATATCTTCCATATCATTTAGGATCCCTCTCCAAGGGGAAAAGGTCATCAATGTAGTTGCTCTCGCCGCTCCTCAAGAAACCATTTTAGATGAGCCTTATCACATATCTGCAACTCTCCTCCACCACCTCAACGTGGGGGGTGAGGTTTCCCACCACCTCGCCATCACATTCCTCTTCCACCTCCAACAACCAACAATTTCCCTTAGATGACATTAGCCATTTGATTGTCTTAGGAGTAAGAAAATGCATCTGAAGAATAGAATGAGGGAAATGAAGCAATTACCACTTGATGTGAGCCCATTCATGATGGATAAGACTTTCTAGATGAAGGGCATGGAAAGCCTAATGATAGAGATCTTCCACCTCTAGCACTCTTTACGACTGCTACCTATTTGTTATAGCTTTATAGTGTGATCTTGTAATTGGTTTGTTGCTTGTGGGATTGTGTTTTTTTCCCATTCCTTCGAATAAGTTTGGACTTGAGGCATCCTTCTATACCGTGAACAGTTTTGTGAATAGCTGTATTATTTTATTATTGGTAATGTATAAGCTATTTCATAAAATATGTTATATATTTATCACATTATATAATACAAATATGATTTTGGCATAAATGAAAACAAATTGTAAACATTTGAGAATATTGTATTTTGAAAAGATACAAGCAGACATTAACAATCCACTTGGTTACAAAGTCCTCAAAATTAATGCTTTAATTTGAAATATTCTCCACAATAAATTTACTTTTCATGTTCAATACAATTATAAACTTGGCGCAATATATTTTTGGTCGCTGAAATTTAAAAAGGAGATATTGCATCGATATTCATCTCAAAGTGTTTTTTTTTATTATTGGCAAATAGTTTTTTGAAAGGGACTATACCCTTGTACAACAAGGCTCAGAAGCCAGAATAGAAAAAATAAGCACAAAGAAAGGGATCAGAATCCAGATATAACAATAAGGACCAACTACAGAACATCGTCTGCAAAAAAGAAGCAACAACCACCAACTTCAACAGCAACTAAACAACTGCTGAACAGCGAAAACCCATCAATAGTACACCAACACCATTGAAAGCATGCTGTAATCTGGCCACAAAAATTATAACCATGTACTCCAGCCGATCACAAACAAAGAGAATCATCCAGATGGATAGCCCTCCTTCAGGGTGAATTTTTTTTTTTTTTTTGCTAACCGTAACCCATCCTTAAGGAGTCTCCACTGTTGGAGGAGAAGTCAAAGGAGGGGTATTCTCCTTAGTTGCATTTGTCCTAATTGGGACAGCCACTACCTGAATCATATCCGTGTTGCCCTCAACAACTTGAGCATTATTCATGCTGCTAATAGTTTGATTTTCAGATAGAGGGGTTTCAAGGGTATTTTTGGATTCAGTCACTGTTTCTACTTTTGATTCAAGATCCCTTTTAGCATCAAAAATTAGGTGCTCTGGGAGTGCATCTTTCCACCAATTTCTCTTTTCATGTTGACGTTTTTCCATCTCACAAGCAGTAGAGGTGTGTCCTAAGCCAAAACACCTTCTACAGCGGAAAGGTAGACCTTCATAATCAAGAGTTTGTGACCAAGTTCTATTTTTCACTCTAAGATCTATAGTAGTAGGAAGATTTTTATCAGTGTCTAGTTCCACCAGGATCCGGGCATAGGTAGTATGGGTGCAATTAGTGGTTTGAGAATCTATAAAGAGTGTAATTCCCAAGGTGTTTCTAATGGCTGTCACATAGTCATGACTCCAGAATTGGATAGGTAAGTGGGGTAGCCTAATTCAAATAGGTTTCCATGAAAAAGATTTTGTGTGCGGGTTAAAGGATGGGAACCAGGGTTTCATGACCAAATATTTAGATTGACAAGTCCAAAGTTTGGAAGCAATGTTTTCTTTATCAGCTATTGAAGAGAAAGTCACAATGAAAATTCCCTTAGCACACAGATGTAAGTCTATCTTACCAGTTAAAGTTGGAGTCCAATGCTGAGAGATCCATGCGTGAAGAGCCGGAAGGCTGGGCCACAGTCCCCCGAATCTACAAATCAAAGCATGCTCTTTGTAGTAAATCTCAGATGAAATAACATCTTCCCCAAATGTAATACACGGGGTAATGTCTGCAGGTTTCATGGAGGACTCCTTTCCCTTTAGAATGTCTTTGAAGGAGGATCCACATTTATTCTCTCTATCTAATGGTTGAATAATAGGAAAAGTACCCTGTTCCAGCCCCCCACAAGAAGAGCCTTTCAGCAAGGGTTTGAGAGGGCCATTGTCCGGCATATGCACAAGAGCATCTCCAACTGGAGTTTGATGGTTTGTGCCACCGTCCTCGGCCCCCCCCCCACATTTTTGAAAGCCAGATCGATCCACGAAATTACACCTCCTTCATCCCTTTCAACTTTCTGAACCTTACGATGCAGGCACTCATCTTTGCGTGGATCCAAGGTGTTTTCAGTGATCTATAGCTTGCCGCCGCCGTTTTCATTGATCCAAGCTCGAGCCATTCCCCATTTAGGGTTTGTGGGGGGTCCGTCGGAGTGCGCGGATTTCAGGTGGGCGCACGTAGCAACCATTACGGACAGAGGCACACATAGGAGAGGCTCGTGCAGAGGCGTGGGCAGAGGCGGACTGAAAAACTGACATTATCAATGAGATGAGAATGATTTATCTTCAGATTTTTTCTCATAAAATACTCGCAATTTGTGTTTACACTCCAATTAGAAAAATTAATGTCTCCTTGTGTGATATGGATTCCAAGAATTCATTAAATGGATGATTACTTCTACCTTACTAAAATATTGAGTGAAATCCTTGGAGATTCGCTAAGGGTGGATGAAGATGAGGAAGAACCCAATATAATACAAAATATTTGTGTTATTACTTCGACTCATATTACCAAAAAAGTGGATCCATCTCTAATATCTCCTCCTTATTGTAAATGATTGTTAGACCCCTAAAATATGAAAAGTATAGCAGCACGAGAGTTTTGGACGTGTGGAAGTTAGGCACTGTGTGAAGGCTCGCACCTGGGTTAAACACATTCAAGACTTAACCACATTTTGAAGCATGAGATACAAGTGAAAGATGAATGGTTGGAGTGGCGGCCAAGAAATGTTTGAAGATAAGGTTGAGAATTAAGACTTGTAGTTAAAAGAAAAGTCTATTTTGAGAGGGATCTCATGTAGGAAGAAGATAAGATGTCATGCAGAGTTCAGGCTAATAATAGGATTAGATATAGAGATTAAAATTGAAGATAATCTATTATTAGGAGAAGTTTTTATGCTTATGTATTTACCTTGTAGTGCACACATGGTTTTTTGTTGCATGTGGGATATTTGGAGAGTGCATGGGTGGTGCAAGGAAAGTCCCCATTGCCTATATATATGTATTGATTTGCACGGTTTAGGGAGATCATGCTATGACTAGATGTAATATAGTCATGTTGCTAGTGTACTTGCATGCATGACTTTATGATGGCTACTATGTAATATATTCAACTATTGGTTGTTTCTGATGGACTTAATATAATGGATCATTTGTGGATGGTTATTGGTTTTTGAATATGTTTGTTACTAGTTATTATATAATAAATATAATTTTAATCTTTGTTTGAATCACTATGCACTATGGTTGTGATCTAGTTCATGTCATACTTTAACTTTAATTACTAGCTATGAATGTGAAATACGTGTATGAGCATGCTAACAACTCGATAAAGATAGTATAAAAAGAGGGACCTAGGTACCTTTGCAATTTATGGGTGAGTGCTCAAATACTGTCTGACTGATGGGCCAATGTCAGCGCATATTGCTTTTTGAGTAAGAAAACAGACTACATTTTGGTTCTGTTGCTTCATAACCTTTTTTCAAGCTTTGTGGTACAAGGATGCTGCATGATGAATACATATCAGTTGACCTTTGGACAACATTGAGAGTTAGGTTTTGGATTTGTAAGACTAGTTTACTCACATATATAATATTGGACATAATCTTTGACGCGTCACGCATGGGTTCAAGAATTTCTGGTATGATGAAATCTATGAGACATTCTTTTGTTATTTTCCTATAGAGATGTACCAGTGGGTAGTAACATAGGCATCGAAGCGGAATAAGACATATAAAACAAATGTTTAGATAGAAGAAGATTACCAAGCTATGTATGATGTTGATGTGAATTGGACGTGTGTTGTAGATCATTAGTGGAATGGTCTTTTGAACAACTACACGTTGGAGTATGTTGTTTTCCACTTATTCGTGTATAAATGTTACTTGAGTTTTAGTTTTTACATGAACCCAGAGGATCTTATTTACATGCTATCCCTCTAGAAATTAATATCTTGATTGTGACTATGGATTTAGAAGTGTGACCTACGGCTAGCTAAACCCCACTGTAAGCGTGGGATAGGAGTAGGTGTGGTGAAAGATGGCGGAACTTGTGTGGAAGAAAGACAAATAAGAGAATGAAAAGGTTGTCTTAAGTATAATGAAGCATGAGAGAGGGAATTAGTGAAGAAGCTTGATATTGAGGAGTATGTGGAGGTTGTGGAGAGATGATGTCTCATGAAGGATTTGAAGCTCACGTGGAAGATGCGTGGAGCCAGAGAATCAGGCTCTCACCCATCCTTAGGATAAAGTGTAGTAGAGAATCCCCTCTGGCTTATGATGAGAGTGCGTGCTTGATGAAGAAATATTAAGATACCGCATTAGGCATGCATCTGATCCCACCTGACGACCTTTCCCTTGCGCTTGGTGTTCTAGTTCCTAAAATAGTTATTGAGAAACAAGATAGTGTTGGTGATAGAGTAGTGACAAGTAGATTTAATTTTCTATTGAATATAGAAGTTCATCAGACGACACATTCATCTATGGCTAGGTGACAATTATCATTTTATTTGGAGGACCGGTTGGTGATATATTTTCTGGCACATCATCAGGATAGAGCGTAGGCATGCAGAACGTTGGTAATACATCTGGAAGTAACAACAACTTCATAGACCATGGGAGTTCAATTTAGTACAATAGTTGGAATACATAGTAGCTCATCCTCTGGTTCAGTACTTTCTACTAGAGGTGGGTCATGAGGATCTAGAGGCTTGGGATTTAGTGGATCTAGTGGTTCTAGAGGTGGAGGGAATACTAGAGGTAATACAAGTTCTGGATCTGGTGGGTATGGTCCACACCAGCCACAACAAGTCTATTACGAGATGTATCTTTGCCTACCAGAAGTACAAAGGTATTGAGGATGTAGCGGAGCATGTGCACATGTATGAGATATTATGACATGCTAAGGGAATTACAACTCCTGAGCATAATTCAAGTCAGTTTGCTACTACTTTGCAAGGGGCGCACACATAGTTGGTATAGGAAGTATGATCTAAATAATATTACTATAGATTACAATGCATTGCATGATGATTTCTTGGTTGAATTCCATATACCTGAGTTTGAACAGAAAAACATCAATGTACTGAAGGAAATTAAATAGGGCATGGATGAGAGTGTAAGGGAGTATGATGCATGCTTTAATATTTACTATCAAAGTTATCTTATGATATTCACCCTAGCCAACATGCATAGTGGTGTGTTGGCAGGTTGAATCACACCTTTCAAATTGGTGCTTCTCTCATAAGACATTTACAAATCTGTGTGATGCTTTAGAGGTAGCTCTAGGTGCTGAGGCATTTGGGAACATAGACACTGGATTTTTCCCATTCTTGGAGGTGCAGATTGCATCTATGGAAAAAAATTTGGAGAAACTATCAACCAATTCAACTCATGAGATGCGTAGTGGGATATGGTGTACAGATTGTGAGGTGAAAGGAGACATACTAATGATAGTTTCCCTTGTAAATTGGTGTGTGCCATGTTTCTAGATTGTGAGATCTATCACTTGGATCATGATTCAATTCAGTGCCCCTTGTTACAATGCACATGATCAAGAAGAATATGTCTTGTTACTATAAGATTTGTCAAGTCCTACACTCATGATATGAAGATAATTATAGTTTTGATTGATCAGATTCATGAGGCTATTGAGATTTATGTACGTCAGACCAGTGTTGCAAATGGTTCTAAATAACAAGGTGAACATCATAGTCATAACCAAAATGAAGCGCACTCGGATGGAGGGGTAGAGGAAGAGGTTATCGAGGTGGATATAGAGGTCATGGTCACATGGGAGGAAGAGGTGATTTCCCTTGAGGAACTTGTTTTACACGTGGATCCCCTTAGCATTATAGGTGTGAATGCCCTCAGAACATAGTCTTCTCATGGTGCAAGAAGTAACATAAGTTTGAAGGAATGTCCTGGAGTTATATGAGCACATGAGTAAGAACTATAAGAATAATGATAAGGGCGTGGGAGTATGATTAAAGTACAACACACTGTGGAAGATTAGTGGATGCCTGAAGGTTAGCACTCCTGATCCTGAGATGCACTGAGATGTGCCTATGTTACTGAATACATGTACTGAGGCTGGGCACACGCTCATGAGATTCCAAAGCAAAAGCCTATTATTATGAAGTAAGAGGTGATAAATGTGAAGTATCCAGATCTTTCCCATCAGAAAGAAGGTTTATCAAGAGACTATGGAGGTCAATCAAAACTTACAGGGTGAGATATAATGCTTGAAGGAGTAGTTGTGCAGAAGCTGGAGCAGGTGCCAAGGCATAGTTGATCTTCCTAGAAAGAGATGTTGATGACTTGAAGGAGGTTTGTAAGATGCTCATGCCAAGAAAATATCATTCCTTTGTTAGGGGAATGGTCTAAGGGAGAAGGTTACCTCACATGAGCTTGGATCTGAGCGCTGAGAGACAAATATTGCATGCAAACTTACCTCCTCATAGTCTTGAATATGATAAAGAGATCACTGTGAATGCAGTTGTTGATGGCTGACTACTAAGTAATATACTGATTGATACAAGTGTAGAAGTAAATGTACTCACTTTGGATGTGTGGAATCAGATGGGGAGACCACCATTACATCCCTCTTCAAATGTGATGTATATGGTGAACAGGACTAGAGCCACACCCATTGGAGTATTAAAGGATGTCAACTATTACTATATAAGGGGCCAAGTTTACTGGGACTTTGAGGTCTTGGTGACTTGTTGAAGTAGATTATTTTCCATCCTTTCTTGGATGCCCTTGGTGTTATGTGAATAATGTTAATCTATGCTTTAATAAAGGTTATATTAGTTTTGAGAACAAGGAAGATCACATCATTATTCCTTTGATAGATGGGAAGAATGCACCATATGTAGAACCCTTGAGTGAAGAGGATCTAAACAGGATATATACGTGCAAAATTAGGGATCCTGAAGTGCTTAAACCATCTAAGGAAGGTGTTATAAAATGTGATAATGCTCAGTCTATGAGTGATACAACCCAATGTTTGCATGTGATAACTAGGCAGCATGGAACATATGAGATGGTCAGGTGAGAGATCAAGAATGACATGATTACTTGCGTGATCAGGATGCACATTGTTCATCATTTGAGTCACAACCAGGTACCTTGATATACTGGTGAAGGAAACCTTGATGTTTTATATGTGCACCATGGAAGATCAATGGACAGGATGAGGGTAGACAAGAAGAAATATGTTGATTTATACCATACGTGGAATAGCTGCACGTTGGTGGACTACACACAGAGATATAACCTTTTGGAGTGGCAAGAAGTGAGAGTCACCTTCTCTACTAGGTTTTTGAGGAATAATGTACCTTCAAAAATATGGGAATATCATCAGTAAGGACTCTGCTTGGTATCACGTTCAAAAGTGTGAGAAAATTTGGACATAGAGGCAAGAAGCCTTGCTGATCATCACTCTGGGTACACAATTTCTACACCACTCTAAGAAATGGTTGTGTCCACATATGGTATGTTCATGTAGAGTTAACAAGGGCAACAACTAATTGGTAGGAGATGAACTCAGGTATGATTCACACCTTTGACTATTTTTCTACTAAACCTCCAGTGAATGAAGCACTATAGATTATAAAGCTCCTTACAATGGGAGATAGTGCAAAGGATGAGGAACTCATATTAGATATTTTTGGGGAGTTAGATTTGGAGCGCGCTTTGAAGAAGAAGACATAGATGAAGAACGACTGGGATGTGCTTACCTCGAAAAAGAAAAGCGTAAGCTGGTTTATATGATTGATGATGAAGAAGTAGAGACTCTTGATGTTGATCATATTGTAGGTACGTGTGAGGTTTTGAATAGTGATGAAAAAAAATTGAGCACTTATCATGAGCCTATGAAAACAAAGAAGGTAAAATTTAGGACAGATACAAAACCTAAAGAGGTAATTATTGGTGACTATTAGTATGAATGAGATGTGGCGAAGATTATTGAGTTGTTGCATGACTCCCAGGACTTATTTCTATGAGGCTATCATGAATTGAAGGGAGTGCATCCCTCTTTGGGTGAGATGAGGATCAAGTTAAAGGAAGGTTCATTCTCGGTTAGGAAGAGGCCTTATAGGATGAATCATAATTTGCGTTTCAAAGTTAAAGAAGAGATTGATAAGATGATGAAATCAGGAATCATTGATCCCATGGAGGAGTCAGAGTGGGTTAACCCTATGGTGATAAGCATAAGTAAAGATGGTAGGATAAGGATCTACATGGATTACAGATATTTGAATGTTGTTTATGTCATAGACCATTTTTCCACACCTTTTACTGAGGAGATCTTGGAGGGCATTGTAGGGCATGAGATTTACTCTTTCACTGATGGATTCTCTAGTTATCATCAAGTGCAGATTTTTAAGGAAGACCAAGAAAAGATAACTTTCACCACTGAGTGGGGAAGTTTTGTATACATGGTAATTCCCTTTGGGTTGAAGAATGTGCCTACAGTCTTTTCATGCATTATTGTGCAAGTATTTGAGGACTTTATACACAAGTTTTTATAGATTTACTTGGATGATTGGACTGTATATGGGCTAGTGAAAGATCACTGTGACAATTTGAGACTTATGTTTGAGAGGTTTCAGTAGTTGAGAATATTTCTAAATATTAAGAAGTAAATTTTTTCTACACCCTTTGTAACTTTGTTGGGACACATTATATGCAAAAAGGGCTTGTTGGTAAATCCTGCTAAGGTTCCAGTCATCTTGGGCTTGAGGGATCCTACCAATCAGAGTGAGGTATGCGGTTTATTAGGACATACAAGTTACTACAAGAAGTTCATTAAGGGATATGCTAAGATTTCTGCACCCTTGGAAGAGTTTTTGAAAAGTAAATAAAAGTTCCATTGGAATAAGGCACAACAACTAGCATTTGAGATATTGAAGGAAAAAATTACTTCTATGCCCATTTTGTGCTTTCCTTCTTGGGATAAACCATTTCATGTACACGTTGATGCCTCTGACATGGCCATTGGCACAATGTTAGCACATCCTGGTGATTGGATTATTGATCATCCTATCTATTTTGAAAGCAGGAACTTGACACCAAATGAGCAAAATTATACGACTACTGAGCGTGAGGCTTTATCAATGATTTACGTTCTACACAAGTTTACACAATATCTACTGGAAAATCCATTTATATTTTATATAGATCACATGGTACTTAAGTAATTGGTTAATAAGACCATTTTGCAGGGGCACATATGCCAGTGGATTCTCTTGTTTCAGGAATTTGAATTTACAGTGGTGGTAAAGCCAAGAAAGAACAATTTTGGACCAGATCATTAATCAAGTGTTAACTCAGGTGAGGACACACAAAGCATTGAGGACATAATTTCATATGCACATATGTTCAAATTGAACCGTGAGCCCTGTAACTTAGAAGATATTTTTATGTTTTTACGTACTGGTGTGGTTCCTGAAGGGATGAAGAGATTAGAGAAGAAACAACTTGCCATACACGTCGCGCCTTACATGTTAATAACTGGAGATTTATATAAGTTAGGTCGTGATGAGATTTTTCTCTGGTGAGTATTAGAGCATGAGTGCAAAACTATAATGGAGAAGCTCATGGTGGAATTGGAGGAGGAAATTATGCAGGAAATGCTACCATGCACAAGATTTTGTTGGTTGGCCTTTGGTGGGAAACATTATATAAGGATTGTAAGGAGTATGTCAAGGCATGTGACCATTGTCACCGCCTTGAGAATCCTGTGCATAGAGATGAAAAACCTTTGATACTGATAGTGGGTGCATAACTGTTGATGATGATCTTTATAGATGAATTGTTAGAGTTGTAGGAAACCTTAGGTTGGTGAGACATGCACCCTAAGGTGACCTCCATGTTTTAAAGAAGTTGGCTCTTCTCTAGTTTTAGGAGTAGGTTTAGAAAAAGCATGTAAATGACTGAAATAAATAGGGCGATGTGCCAAATTCTAAAAGAGAAATGACATGGAATATCTAAGATCTTTATCAAGAATAGTTGAAGGGATAAACAACACAATATACCATTCTGATAACACAAAAATCCAAGGAACTGAAACAATTAATAATAAACAAAACAAAGAAATTCTAAGGGGGTCAAGCACGATGAATTTCCTGACTCATTTAGCACTACCTTTCATAAAAGAAATGAAAGTTCAGAATATATGAAAGTCTAACTTGCATAGAACAATAACTCTTTATTCATATAAAGGAGTACATAAGGCCCATAAAAGCACATATTACACTTCTCTTCTATGACAGAGGCTTGCTAAGGCTAGATAAAACATATGTAAAACTCTTTTTCTTTTCTTCTTTTCTCTGGCTCGGAATTTCCCCTCCTTTTCTTCTTTTGTATCTTGCCTCCTTTTATAGGAAATTTTTTCCTCTATCACTTTCAGCTACCACCCTTTGCCTTCAATTCTGATAAGGCCTTGCACTTATCCTTCTGGCTCCTGCCCCTAGTATTTTAAATGCAACGCCGCCACTGTCTTCCCTATTAATTCATATTTTTGACCTTCATGGTTTTGGAATAAATATTTCATCCCTTTATAGAAATCCACACACCTACTCTCTTCTTGGTATTGCCACTGCATCCCTGTCTGATTAGATTCCTCATTTGGGCCACGTGGAGGGCTCGCGCTTGCTTTGGGTACTCCTTCCTTTTGGGCTATATCAAATATGTGTCAAAAAGACACATGGAGTGTCTACGTGAGTTTGAGAACCCACTTGAATGTTAGAAGTTGGGGATGCGCCTATGAGACATGTGGAGACTGCCGCGAGCATTTCATACTTAGTCGTTACTAGATTTTGATCAACCGAGGGCATCTAGAGTCTTGGGGACAAAATTACTTAACAAAAGAGTCACAACAAAAATAATATAATCAGTTTGGTGACTCACCAGGGACTCTGTGCCTATCATGGAAGAATTCGATATCTCATGTCTTCCCAAAATTTCAAAAATTGCAGCTAACCATAGGTCATTTAAAGCATTCACAAGGAATCTTGATGCTCGAGCCATTATTATTCTTTCGGGTAAGTTCTTCACTGAAAGGCTTGAAAAGCTCAGTCCAACTCAATTATCTCCCTATGAGAGAAACCTTGAAGGCTCTGCATGACCACATGCAAGTGGAACTCTAGCTATATGATAGGATTAATGATGGCCTCGACCTCAACGACACTGGAGTCTTCCTTCAAAGATATGGAAGATCATCTTGTCTTGGCACTTAATAATCAGAAGCTACTGAATTTGGTCTTTGGAAAAGACCATAGACTCATCTGGGAAGGGAGAGGGGAAACCAAGCTGTACTAATTCATTGATATTCTATTTTCTTTCCCTCATACCCTGGTGAATTTGTGCTAAGAGATTCTGACATTTGACAGAAGCTTTGTCACAACTCAAAATCTCATTGATCTTTGCCACCATCAACCACCTGTCAGTGATTCCTGCATTCTGAAGAGAAAGATCTGAGGCATCGTAGAGTTTCTGAATTAGGAGTTTTGACTCCTGGACCTTGGCAGATAGGATGTTGTTGATGGTAGAGACTACACTTTCCACCTTAGAGCACAATTCCTGTGCATTGGATATAAATCCAAGCATCGGGCTAGATTTTCTGACAGTGGTGGCAATCTTGTCACAACAAGAGGCATATAGACCTTGTACTAATGATATAATTCCTAGCTTTTTGAGATTCTTGACCCAATTGGTCGGTCAAGTCCTTGACCAGTTTTATCAGAAAATTTCAACTTGGTCTGAAGGCCATCTTTTTCCTGTGAAAGTAAATTAACCAAGGCCTTGGTGGTGGCGAGATTAGCTGTTAGAGCTTTCACCTTTGCTTGAGAGGCTGAGAGGCCTTGCTTGGTTGATGTGTCTTTTAATTCCCTCTTGATTTGGTCTACCTCCTTTGTCCTTGGCCTTAAGCTCAACCATGTGGCTGGCTGCTGTAGATTATACCTTTTGGAGGCTGGCCCGTGCCTTTTTTAGCTGATTGCTGAGCTTCAAATAGCCGGTAGTGACTACCGCCGCCATTTCATTCCCAACTCGACTTTTTCTTGAGGCCAAAATTTAGTGAGGTCCATTGTGATAGTGCTAATGGAATAGTCATCATGGCGTATTTGCTCCTTGGGCTTAGATACTCGAGGGACAAGGTGAGCGATGGTTAAAGAGCCCTATTAATGACCATACAGGGATCAAACCTGCTTAGTTGATTGAGCCACCATCTCTTTCTTTCTCTGCTTTGATCTCCTTTGATCTCGGGATGCTTTGGCGGCCTCTGCTTGGCTTCAAAACTTAGAAGGAGAAGAGACCATCCCTCCCGTAAATGGGAAACAAGGTGACAGCCATGTATGGAATAGTGACTTTTGATTGAGATATTGCAGATATCATGGCTAAAGAAGGGGGCGTGATAATGCAAGGCGAGAAGCTCGAGATGGTAGTAGGGTAATGTGGAAGTAGAGGAGTTCTAAGTGGAGGAAGAGGCTGGGATGTAGTGACAGACTGGAGGATTCCTTCTAAAGGGAAACGTGGAGGTGGAAGCATTACAGAGAGGGGGACCTCAAGTGGTGGCTTCCAGGAATCACAATTGATTTTAACTTCTTGTGGGCTGGGATGGAGAGAGACTCTCCCTCTGTTGTAGCTTCTGAGAGCTCTGGGGGATGGAGAAATTTGAGGAGTCTGAAAGGAGTGGACTGATGAAGGTACCTTAGGTATCCATTTTTGTAGCTCGGAGGACCCCACTGTTAACGTCAGAGGTTGCTCAGAAGTGAGGACAAGTATATCCTCACAATCTGCATTGAAGTCATGCTCTGTGTCCCACTTATCCTCCCAGGGCTCCTCAGTGAGAAATTCCTTGAAGTTTTGTGGTTTGGCTGATTTCCTTCTTGTATTTCCAAAATCCCTCGATCTTCCTAGAATTCCAATCCTTTTTTTTTAGGGTTGCTTTCAGCCATTTCCCAATCGTTAGAGTAGGGTCTAATGAATTTTTCACTAGATGAAATGACTTCTAGTTCAGAGTGGGGATATCCTAGAGTTAGATGAAGACATTAGGTGCTTCAGCCTTGGGGCTTTGTCGTGAATCGAAAAAATGTCTCGATTCATGTTTGCAGAAGACTTTGATTTTATTTGTAGACAGGGTTTCAGCTATTTTCCCATCCGGATCATACCTCCATGAGTCTTGGATCAAGGCAATTCCATAGGAGGCCAACTTCCAAAATAGAAAATGGTTTGCGTGCCTCTTATTTATAGTAATCACTCCCTTACTAAAAGGGAGGTCATAGATTGCTTTCTTCTTTCTAGTCGATCCGACCGATGGGTCTAGCATGATGAGCTGTTGGGTGACTTCGAGACCTGCTATCTGAGGTGTGAGGATCCATGGGAGAATGAAGGATTTGCCTCTAAACCCATGGACTTGAATCATAGAATGGCCTCTAGCAAAGAAGTAATCAATGCAGTGCAATGGTTCTGAGAAGATAGATTGTGCAGAGTCATTCATTCTATTATCGATCCCTTCAGGATCGAGCTCTAGCAAAAGAGGCTCCATAAAAGCATTGAAAAACTCATCTCCGAAGAACGAGACAATACTGAAGAATGGGATAATATTTTTGGAATTCACCTATCCCACAGGGTCAGGGGTCCATACAGATGCCAAGATAATATTTGGGGAATTCACCTCCATATCCCACAGGGTCAGGGTCATGAATTGACCAAAATACTGAGCATTTTGGTACAGAATGAGGTGAAAAAGGAAAGATGAATACCTAAAGGTGGACGTCATTGAGAAATGCTTGAGTTGTTCACAAATTGACCCTGCTATGACTTCCGCAAAGTCAAATTTATATCTTTGCTTTGTGTTGATGGTCCTCATTTGGAATATAGCCACCATCTACAGTCCTCAATGTCTTTGTCAGAGTCCTACCAGAAAATAAAAGCCAACATAGAGCAGACATCCTGAGCATCAGGCTTGAGGGACTTTAAGGGGATGGGGAAACTGGGAACCCCTGATGTGCTGGAGTCTAACTGTCTCAGTTCCTTGGTAAGGTCATCACGGCCTTCATTTGACATTGGACCCATACATTCCAGAGCTTGGCTATATCATAGAAACTAGCCGACTGATCATAGTTCAGGGCTAACATGTCCCTGATGGCCTATGGTGTGATTACAATAGCTAAATTCCAGCCCTTGATGGTATGGTTTCCTGAGTTGAAACTTATCGCACACATTTGTATGAGTTCTGGGCATGGGTGTGTGAGGAGGAACCATGTATTGGGCAAGAGTAGTGCTCCAGGTCCTAGCACCGAATGACTCCGAGTCTCCCAGAAGGTTGAACCTGGTGCATGCTGCTTCTCTCAAAGCTTTAGGCCTTTTGTTGAGACTGGGCTCAAATATATCATCGGCAGGGTCGATGAACAACGAAGGGTCGTTATACCAAAATGATGGGTCTCGATATTTTAACTTTGGATGGTGTTGTCGAGGAGGAATGGGTTGTCCTGCATAGGAATTTGTTACCTGAGCAGAGCTGGAGGTGGTGCCGGCCATGGTGATCTGAATTTCTTTGAATGACTCTAGAGCTTTTGGAAACTTTGATATTCACTGATAAAAATATAAATGCTTCAGAATGATCCTGCCGAATAGAGCTCGAGGGGCCTATAATAGCCGTTGTTACCCCAAGAGTAAAAAATCGTACGTGATTGAAGTTACTTCTCATAATGCTTCCTTTAAGCGAGAGACCTGAGGCACCAAACTTGGCGCCTTTGATAGATCTTGCATTGATTGTGGATCTTTTATTTAGGAAAGAGATCTTTACCTTTGATGATGAATTTAATGTGAGAAGATGGCAGGGGCACTTTCTTTGATATATCAAAAGTGACATGGACAGGGGTGGTGAAGCACGTGGAAAAAACATCCAACAAAAGTGGAGGCTCAAAACAAAACTAAAACTACAAAATAGGCAACAATATATACATATGATACAATTTTAGAAGATATTTAAATGTAGGGCTTCAGATGGATCCCATTTACTAGAATCGCCAAAGGATCTCCTGCCATGGTTTCAAGCTCGAATGAGTTATGCTGCTTGCATGCACTGATTATGAATGGTCTAGTCCATAAGGGGTCAAACTTTCCATGGTTCTTGGGTTTAGCTACTCTAGCATCCCACTTTAAAATGATGGTTCCGATTTGGAAGTTCAGCTCTGATGTCTTTTGATCGAACCATGTCTTAACTATTTGTTGGTGATTAATCATGGCCTCGTGGGTGAGTTCACACTTTTCCTAGAGTTCTACCAACTCAGTGAGCCTTACTGACATTGCTCCATTCTCCTCTATCTCAAATCCTTTCAGCAGTTGTAATGCGGGAATCTCCAAAGAAATTGGCATCACAACACTTTTCCCATAGACCATTTCATATGGCGAAGCTTTTAGGATCTACTTTGGAGTGATCTGATCGGCCCATAAGGTTGTTTTAACATGCTCATGCCACAACCTTTTATGCTCATGTCCCATCCTTTTAATGAGTCTTATCATATTCTTATTTGTAGACTCTGCCAGGTCATTCCCTTGGGGGTAATAGTTAGAGGATGTCTTTAAATATATCCCGTGTTTGACCACAAAATCAGAAACCTTAGCTCCTAGGAAATATTTAGCATTGTCGGATATAATGGTGCGGGGGAAACCAAAACGAGTAGTGATATCCTGCAAGAGTCCTAGGATTACATCTTCAGTAAACTCCTTAAGTGGGATTGCCTCTATCCACCGGGTGAAATAATCAATTGCCATGAGAATCCACTGGTGTCTGACACTTGAAGTCAAATTAACCATTCCGATGAAATCAAGACCCCATTGTGTGAAAGGTTCCTCAATTAAAATGGGGTTGAGGGGAAACACTACATTTCTTTGAAAACCTGCGTAAACTTGACAAACCTTACATTTGTTTGTTTCCACCTGACTATCGGTGAACAAGCTAGGCTAGAAGTATCTGCCTACAAAATATTTATAGCAATGGTTTGGGATGAAAAATGACTGCCCGAGTATTCGTGATGTAATTCTCTTAAGACTCTTTTGGCCTCTTCATCTTCAAGGCATCTCAACATCAACCCATTAAAATTCCTCTTAAAAAGGAAACCATTAATTATAGCAAAATGAGTCCCTTGTTTCCTGTAATACCTTCTCTTTTTCAAGGGGAGATGGCTAGGATACTCTCCAGTTTGAATAAAATGAATTCTATCAGAGACCCACCCCTCGGGCCTATCCTCCTGTAGGTACATTATCTTTTCCGACTCATCAATTGTTTCAGGGACCGGTTCCTATGTCAAATATTGACACAGTCCCTTGCCTCTTATGAGCTTTGTGGGCTTTATCTCTATGTCATATTCCAGGATTTTGGTTATCCAATTTTCCCTTTTTTCAGTTATCTCACCCTCCATTATATACTCTTTGATGCTGGGGTGAGCTACCATGACCAGAATTTTGTTGTGTGTGACCAAGTGTCTGAATTTCTTCAAAATTTTGACTATGGCATAGGCCTACCTTTCCACAAAATTGTACCTTGTTTCATAGTCATGAATCATTTTTGAAAATAAGGAAATGGGGTATTCCTCCCCCTGTCACTCTCCCTTTTGAGTTAACACTGATGCTATGCTATTTTCCCCCCCATATACATACATGATGAAATATTTTGAGAAGTCAGGGTTGTGGAGTACAGGGGCCGATGCAATAGCCTCTTTGATCAATTCAAAAAGAATATTGACCTTCCTCAATCCATTTGAAAACTAGATATTTCTTTAGCATGAGAGTAATGGGGCAGGATGGTCCCCGTAAAATCTGATATAAACCTGTTGATGAAGTTGATATTTCCTAAGAAGGATTGAACAACCTTCTTGTTGACCGGAAGAGGCAGCTCCAAGATGGCCCTGACTCTCTCAGGATCAATGGAAACTCCTTCCTTTGACACCACATGCCCCAGGAGTTTTCCTTGGGGAATGCCAAAAATACATTTCTTGGGATTCAGAGAGATCCCAAATTCTTGACATTTTTTAAACATGGCTTCTAAAGCATCAAAATGCTCCTCCTCCATTCTGGTAAACACAGTGAGATCATCAAGGTATATGAGGATTACCTTGTTTATCAACGCCCCAAATGCGGTGTCCATGGCTCTTTGAAAAGTAGCCCCTGCATTTGTGAGCCCAAAAGGCATCTTTGCATAGGTGAAAGTTCCCCATTTAGTTGTGAAAGTAGTTTTATGTTGATCCCCTTCTATGAGCCATATTTGGTTATAACCCAAGAAGCCATCCAACAGGGAAAACATCTCGGATCCCACAACCGTCTGTAAAATTTGTTCCATAGAGGGCAGGGGATAATGGTCTTTTAGGGAGGCTCTATTCAGATCCCTGAAATCTACGCAGAGTCGGATTTCACCATTTTTCTTTCTTACTGGAACCAGGTTGGAGACCCACGTTGTGTGCTTGATTGGAAAAATGATGCGAGCTTCCAAAAATTTTCTCAACTCCTCGGCCATGAGGGCCTCCACTTTAGGATTCACATGTCTCTATTTCTGTCACACAAGCTTAGCCCCTTCCTCTAGATCAATGGTGTGCTGGATAATATCTTTATCATAGCCGTGAAGATCATCATATGTCCAGGCCATCACCTTGTCATACTTGTGACACAAAGCCATGATTCGGTCTCTATCCTTTTGGGTTACTGACTTTACAACTTTTAGTCATTTGTCCCTGGCTATTTCTAGCTCTACATAATCCTCTTTTACTGCTTCAAACCTCCTTCGATTTGAGCTAGCATCATCTGAGTCAAAAAGGTTTTCAAGCATAATTAGTCCTCTTGGGAGCTTGTTCATCTTTAACTGTATTACCTGGTCTCCATATGCTTCTTCAACCTTGGACTGGAGTTGATTCACAAACTGATCAGACTGCTGGAGGAAATGTATGACCTGTCGGTCATTATCAAACACCTTCCAATGATGGAGGTTGTCAGGGATTGAGGGGTGAATGATTACCTTTATGGAGTCTTTATTTTCTAGAAGGTCCTGGGCTGGGTCAAACTGAGACCCAATGGTAGCCATTCTATCTGCCTCTGCATTCTACTCATGGGGAACTACCTTAATGTTGAAAGCTTCAAAATCATCTATTAGATCCCAGACCTGGTGCCGGTAGGATCTCATCCTTGGGTTCTTGGTGGCAGTGGTATTCCTTACTTGTGTGACCACTAATTCTGAATCACTGAATACCCTTAGCTACCTGATACCTTCCTTTTGGGTGGTGCATAAACCGTGCACCAAGGCCTCGTATTCCACTTTGTTACTAGTACAAGAGAACTGGAAACGTACCGACTGGAGAATCTTCCTACCGGTTGGAGAGGTGAGGAAAACTCTAGCTCCTGAGCTATTCTTACTTCTATCCCCATCAAAATATAAGCTCCATATTAGAGGGTCACTGGGAGAGTCTTATCCCTAGTGCATCACCCTCACTTTTTACCTTTGGGATTGTGGGGTTTTCATCAGAAATGACGTAAGTGCCCAGGTTGGTTGAATCAAAGTTTCCAAATGGATCTCTAGGGGGAAGATTAGATAGATGGTCACCCTCCTGGGGTTCTCCACCCTCTATATATAGCTCTTCTTCTCTTGTGATCATAGCATGGGAGGCCTCGAAACTAGAAGGTACTTGGTCTGTTATATGTTCCTTGGAGAGTGGTTTGGACAAGACCTTCATCTTGGATCCATACTTGGTGCATAGGATTAAGTGGGACCAATCCAAAGACATGTACCCACCGATTTTAGCTGTGAAGTCTCAGGAGAGGCAGAGCCCGAAGATTGGTGGGACATTAACCACCATGATATCTTGGAAAACATTTATATTTGGATAGGAATAGAGTTGTAATGGGATTCCCTTGATAATTCCTATGGTTGGCACAGACTTCCCGTCTAGTTGCATAACCCCCTTCTTCAAGGGCTCATACTGGACTCCTAAAGTGTCTACTATTGCCTGAGGCATGACAGTAGTGCTTGTGCCAGAATCTATCATGGAATTATGTAGTAACTTCTTTCCTATAATAAGAGTAAAAAAGAATGGGTTGGGCCTTGGTTTACTCACTTCTTCCTTTTGATTTAGCAATATGGCTTCTGAAGGCACCCGTGTGTCTTTGACTTGTCCTTTCATGGGACCCACCATGGTCACATCCTCCTCCAATCTTAACACCCCTTAGAGCAGCTCCTTCTGCTCGGGAATGCTTAAGAGATCCCACAAGGATGCATTGGCTGGTGCCTTTTTCAGCTATTGGACTATGTTGATGGGTCCAGCCAGTGATGGTTTAAGAGGTGGTTGATGCTTCATCCTCTCCTTCTCAAGGTGATGGACCTCTTTCTCCTGTATAGTTGGTTGGGGAACTTCTTTCATCTTTTGGCAATGACACACTTATAATAATTGAAGGCTCTTTATACATCTTGTCGACCGAACTGGAAGTTGGTGTGTCTACTTCAATGATCATTTTCTTGAAGTGAGTATTGTAGTTGAACTGCACAGGTTTTGAAACAGATACCTCATTTATAAAAATGAACTCCTCCCCCTCTACCCAGGAGAAAAGGGCATGCTCTAGTGTAATCTCGGCCTCTTGTTCTAAAGACATTCCTTGCATTTGGGCAGTGAAAGCAGTGCTTTGGGCTCCCTCAGATTGATGAGGTCCAACTGTGCATGCGTCATAACCCTCTCTTGCTCATTGCTCGGCTATCCTTAGTTATAAGTTTCCTTGGGGACAATCTCTTGGCATATGAGGATTATTGCAAGGGAAGCACCAGGCATTGGGTTCCTCGGCTAGATGATTTTTTCCAGGGAAGAGCTCTCTACTACTATTTGGGGGAGTGGTTCAAAGTGGCATGGGTACAGGGACTATTTGATTTGATGGCTGAGCAGTTGGTGGCCTCTGAGCATTCTGGTATGTAGATGGGTAAGTGGGTCGGCTACTTTGGACATTCTGATAATTTTTCTTTGGATAAGTGGCCTGATTTCTCTTAAGGTTTACTATCTCATTTGAGAAACTTCTCAGGATGTTTCTCATCTCATCCATCTTGGGGAATGAAGATGAGACCATAGCGGTAGGAGTGGGAGCCACAACTGCTGGGGGTAATTGTATAGATAAGCAGGGCTTGAGGTACTGAACTCTGGGCTTGTACTTGGAAAAAGGGGGCTATCTCAGGATTTATGGGCAAAAGAGTTCTAGGAGGAAGCTTCCCTGCGTCTATTAGATTGTTCTCAACTTGGACCACAAGGCTATAGGCTTGTGGAAAATAATCCCCTCCTAATGACTGAATCATTACCGAAATATCTGAATTTAAGGCTTTTAAGTAGAAAACAATAGCCATACCTGTAGGTGGTCTAGCCAAGACTGGAATCCTTTGCCAAGTTTTGTGGAACCGGGTGTTGAAATTTGTCATCAACTCTTGACTCTTTTTTATACCAATTAATTGTTGTAGGAGTGATGATCGGTCTCCTTTCTCACTGAACCTTGCTACAAATGGTGTTCCCAACTGGTCCCAAGTACCGATAGTGTTAGGGGTCAAGGCTCGGTACCATTCCAGGGCCCTCCCCTTGAAAGAGGCAGCCAATAATCGTAAGGCAACATCATGCTCCCTTATATAATGTACCACACATATCTCCGCTACGTCTTGGAGATGTTCCTCGGGGGTTTTGAAGTCTTCACCGCTAAACTTGGGAAACTCTTTCAATGCATTGGCTGGAATAGGATTCCATACCACTGGGGGTGCAGGAAAAATGAGTGGGCTTCCCTGATCCCATGAAACAAATGGTCTCAGAAATGGAGGCTGAAGGTGCGCCATAGTGATAGGTCTAAGGGTCCTTGTTGACTGAGTGAAGGGCCTACCTAGTGGAGGGGTTGAGAGAGTCTGGTCTGGGGGGGACAGAGACCTCTGAACCTATCTTCCTCTTCTGTGTCATGGAGGGGATAGCTACAAATAGTCGATGAGACCTTCTTCCCTCACTTTTGATCTCATTCACATTCGTTGATAAATCTTGGGTGCTGCTTTAACCTATAGGAAAGATTAATGTCCCACCGGGTGTGCCAGGAAAACTGTTGATGATGATCTTTATAGATGAACCATCAGAGTCATAGGAAACCTTAGGTTGGTGAGACGTGCACCCTAAGGTGACCTCCAGGTTTTAAAGAAGTTGGCTCTTCTCTAGTTTTAGGAGTAGGTTTAGAAAAAGCATGTAAATGACTGAAATAAATAGGTGATGCACCAAATCTAAAAGAGAAATGATAGAATATCTGAGATCTTTATCAAGAATAGTTGAAGGGCTAAACAACATGATCCACTACTTTGATAACAGAAAAATTTGAGGAACTGAAAAGATTAATAATAAATGAAACAAGGAAATTCTAAGGGCGTCAAGCATGATGAATTTCCTAACTCATTTAGAACTACCTTTCATAAAAGAAATGAAAGTTCAGAACATATGAAAATCCAATTTGCACAGAATAAGAACTCTTTATTCATATAGAGAAAGGGTACATAAGGCCCATAAAAGCACAGATTACACTTCTCTTCTATGACAGAAGCTTGCTAAGGCTAGATAAAACATATGCAGAACTCTTTTCTTTCTCCTTCTTTTCTCTGGCTAAAATTCCCTCTCCTTTTTTTCTTTTGTATCTTGCCTCCTTTTATAGGAAACATTTTTTCCTCTGTCACTTTCAGCTACCACCCTTTGCCTTCAATTCTGATAAGGCCTTGCACTTATCCTTCTGGCTCCTGCCCCTAGTATTTTAAATGCAACGCCACCACTGTCTTCCCTATTAATTCAGATATTTGACCTTCATGGTTTTGGAATAAATATTTCATCCCTTTATAGAAATTTGTGCATCTACTCCCTTCTTGGTATTACCACTGAGTCCCTGTCTGATTAGACTCCTCATTTGGGCCATGTGGAGGGCTCGC
Source organism: Taxus chinensis (assembly GCA_019776745.2). Lineage (NCBI taxonomy): Eukaryota > Viridiplantae > Streptophyta > Pinopsida > Cupressales > Taxaceae > Taxus > Taxus chinensis. The sequence goes on from CM034146.1 coordinate 93,985,327, forward strand.
GCTCACTTAGGGTCCTCCTTCCTTTTGGGCTATATCAAACATGCGTCGGATAGACACATGGAGTGTCTGTGTGAGTTTGAGAACCCACTTGAATGCTCGAACTTGGGGATGTGCCTATGAGACACGTGGAGACCGCCGCGAGCATTTCATACTTAGTCGTTACTAGCTTTGAGCAATTGAGGGCATCTAGAGTCTGGGGACAAAATACTTAACAAACATGAAGGACTGGGTCACGCTATATTATTACTTGCACATATTATCTAACTTGGTGGGTAAAAAGTAACACCTACGAAGGATTACATGGTAGCTATAAAAATAAGGTTCTTACAGGAGAACATTATTAGTAGGTATGGATGTCCGTTGAGCTTGAAAAGTGATAGGGGAACACACTTTTTGAATGAGACTATCATAATATTATTGGCAAAGTTTATGGTGGTGCATCACAAGACAACTCCCTATCAACCACAGGCTACTAGAACTGTTGAGGCTTTCAACAAGATATTGGGACATACATTAACAAAGATTTGTGATGTTGGAAGGAAAGAATGGGATGATAAAGTCTTATAAATGATTGAACAAGGCCACACCTTTTTAATTGGTATTTGACGCAGAGTATATTTTACCAATAGAATTTATGTTACCCTCCATGTGAAGTGCGTGTGCAAGAGGATTGGATGATGAACAAGAAATTGAAGAGTGTATAGACAAATTGATGTAGTTAGATGAGCGGCGTGCCATTGCATGTTGGAGCCAGAGGACTGAAAAGGATAGGCAAAAGACATGACACGATATGCACATTAAGAACATGTAGTTTGAGGTTGGGCAAATGGTTCTTCTTTATGATTCCAAGTTTATGCGCCACCCTTTGAAATTGAAGGTGCATTGGTTGGGACCGTATGTGGTGATATATATACTTGATTTAGGTGATTGTCAGTTGTAGGCGTTGGATGGAACATGTTTTCCTGGTTACTTCAATGGGAGTAGGTTGAAGCCCTAACATAAATAATTCGTCTTGGTGTTTGCAATAAGGAAATGTTACCACTTAGCTTAGGTTTTCCTTTTCATTCATTGTATTTATATGTGTTTCCTTTCATCATTGCTATAATTTTTCATTTTAGTTCAGTATTTTGTTGTAATAAGCGTGCTTGCACGCCAGTAGCTGATTACTATCTAAGTGATTCAATATCTAGAGGACCGCCCATACTTTTAGTGTGAGGTGGATCAAAGTACAAAGATGGGAATTTTTGGCTCCTTCTTGATACAAGTTGGTTTGATTGAAGGATTCTTCTAGAAGTTGTCACAGTTGAGAAAAAATGTTATAAGTACTATGCATAAGGTGTTTTGAAGGAATTGAGTTGGTTGAAGACCACGTAGGGAAAGTGATCATGTAGTATAATGTGAGGTAGGCATCAGCATGAGAAACTACTTAGTGTATGACATAAAGGTTTTGTACTTTGGCGCATGGAGGAAGTTTGTGGCTAAGGAGTAGTATAGCACGTCAGAAGGTTATGACTGCAGTGTGCGAAGTGGAGTCGCGGAAGTTGTCAAAAATGGAAAGAGTACTTTAGTGAAAAAGTAACTTAAAAAGTGTGGGTCGAAGGGACACGAGGTTCATGGAAAAAGTATAAATAGGGGATGAGGGTATTCCTTTGGATACCTTGCGTTTGAAGAAATTTTTTGCTATTGAGTGAGTCAAGTACAATGAAGTTTTAAATTAATGAAGAGATTGTACAAACCAGAGGTGCATGAAGACTATGTGAATCCTTGCAGAACGGAGAGTTGGAGTCAACAGTAGAGCACAGAGAAGGAGGATTGTATACATTTAAAGTGGTTTTGTAGAGATCGGGTAGGAAGAAAGTTGGTAATGCAGACCACCTAGGGAACATAATTATAGTAAAATAATACCAAAGGCATGAAAGTTGAGAACAAATAGACCTAAGGTTATGGTAGAAGAACCCCTAGAGGAAATATAATTGGAAATGCAGTATCCCCCTAGTGTGTTGAGGGTAGAAATTTACAATTCAAAGCTCACTCGATGTAAAATCAGTGATTACAATCACCACATAGACGAGAACGAGAAGAAAATGAGGGAAGATTTAGAGAAATTCCTCCCAGGAATGGATGAGGCCAGCAACCTTCTAATTGATGATTCCATGAAACGGCAGTTGGAGAATACAAACACATTGTAGTTATGGGAGCTTCCTTTCTTTGTCAAAACCACTCACCTCTTCCAGTGGTTGATGTCATGGGTTTATGAAGATTTATTTTATTTTGTAGGAGGAAGGACATGACTCACCTCTCAATTGATTGAGCATGTCACAGGTCTACGAAGTACGAGAGAAGACATGGCCTTGGACTTGTGTGCTATAACAAAAATTAATAACTTTCCACATAATTGAGTTATGAGAAGGGTGGTAGGGCATAGACCATTGTGGATCTAGGTGATCCAACACTTAGGGTTGCCTCACGGCTAATGAGTTGCAAATTGGGTACTTCTGAGCGCTGAATAGACATAAACAAGAATTTTTTGTACGTGGCACACAAAATTTCTAAAAGGGCACACTACAACTTGGCATAATTCATTGCAAATGGGATTATTGAAGAGACAAGGTTACAGAATGAAGAAGGAGCTAAAATTACATGGGGGTTAATCTTGTTACTAATCGTATTTTGGGAAATCGGGGTACCAGACGGGCCCGACGATAACATCTAGGTTTACCCACTAATACACCCATTGCCCACAGTGTAGTTTGTAGGGTATACTTGTGATGACACCATCACAAGTATGTACAAGGCCCAAATTAATAAGTGGTATGACAGATTACGTGGGGCATTTAAGAATGAATGGTGCATTCCGCGCAAGTTGCCTACGGTGGTCAGGGAGCAGATCAAGTTTGCGGTAGTGAAATATTTTAACCTTGCTCGGTTCATAATTATTAAGGGTGAAATGAGTCCATGGTGCAAAATTCCATTTGAATTCTCGGCAAAATACCTGAAGTGTTCCATCAATAGGCTCAAGAACGTGCAAAAGTTAACCTATGATGTAGACAAAGTTGATTCTTATCTACACACATTGCACGCAACTTTCAGATATGAATCCAGACCAACATACTTGGAGGTTTAAAAGTCTGACCTATTGGATCTGCACCCCCATGTAATTGTTATGCTTAAAGGATTTATTAGCAGGGTGTTTCTACAATTATGGACAAAGACTCAAGGAGAATTCAAGGTGGAGGTTACTGATTCCACCTTACCACAACCTAGAGGAACAATGGTGCCACCTATTTAGAAGGCGCACGAGGAAGAAGCACAGGAAGAGGAAGGAGATGAAGAAGGGAGAAATCTTGAAACCTCGAGGAAGAGGATGTATTATTCTCAAAGGAGCAGTAGTGGAGGCGTAAGAACCTTGCAACAGGGTAGTGTAGAGCAGGAAAGAACTAAGTGCGCTAAGGATACAATTGTTTCCAGTTCAGAAACAGAGTCTGGAGAAGAAGAGATGGATTTCGCCACACTAAGGGAGGAGTTTGAACAAGATCTTGAGGAGCAGGAGAAGTGGGATCGAGAAAAGGCAATAGAGTAGGCTCGCGAGAAGAAAAAGGCTTAGGTAATAAAAGAAGGAAATAATAGCCCAAAAAAGGAAAGCACATTGGTGCAAATAGAGGAGAAAGGAGGTGTTATCCAAAATTCACCCCCCCCAGGGTAAATTTTGATAACATGCATCAGAATATTCAAGTCCCAGGCACATCAAGGAGAATTCAAGGTGGAGGTTACTGATTCCACCTTACCACAACCTAGAGGAACAATGGTGCCACCTATTTAGAAGGCGCACAAGGAAGAAGCACAGGAAGAGGAAGGATATGAAGAAGAGGGAAAGCTTGACACCTTGAGGAAGAGGACGTATTATTCATAAAGGAGCAGTAGTGGAGGCGTATGAATCTTTCAACATGGTAGTGCAAAACAAGAAATAACTAAGTGCGCTAAGGTTACAATTATTTCCAGTTCAGAAACAGAGTCTGGAGAAGAAGAGATGGATTTCGCCACACTAAGGGAGGAGTTAGAGAAAGATCTTGAGGAGCAGGAGAAGTGGGCTCAAGAAAAGGTAATAGAGTGGGCTCGAGAAAAGGCAATAGAGTAGGCTTGTGAGAAGAAGAAGGCTCAGGTGATAAAAGAAGGAAATAATAGCCCGAAAAAGGAAAGCACATTGGTGCAAATAGAGGAGAAAGGAGGGAAAGAGACTAGTGACACCTTCGGCATTAATGAGGAAAAAGGATTTGTAACATGAACCAACACCCAAACCCTGAAGAAAAAATGAAAAAAAAGGAAGGCGGAAAGGAAACAATGGACCCCTAGGTCACCTCACATAGACTTAGTGGATGACCACATGAAAGTATTATGCACGCGCTTCCAAAGTACAATAGCCACAAATAAGTTACATGCATGGGAGCTACTTGATCAGGATGAGGGAGTTTCTAGAATGAAGAAGATGATTCCTTGGAACCTACACAACCAGTCCGAGGAGCCGAAGTTTGAAGTAAGAGAGCATTCCATTACTACCATCCATTTGAAGAGCAAGACAGGAGAGACATACAAGGTAGCGGATCCAAACCACTTGGTAGATGAGCAGGAGTGTGAAAGCTTAAATAAAATGGCCTCAGAAGTGGTGAGGAGAAAATTTGATTCTAGCGCCATTGTTCGCACCCTTGTAGTAGATAGGAAGGAAAATGAGAATGAAATAAACAGACTGCAAAGAGGATTGCAAGGCAAACAGAAGAGGACTAAGGGAGCTTATGACAGAGCTGGCACACTAGTGCAAAAGGTCTTGGAGCAATGTCCTTCTTTGGTTAGCCAGGCCAGAATGGACTATGAAGATGAAATGGAGTATCTAGAGGATCTAGTTGGGAGGTTACTAGTTAACATTCAGAGTGGCACAAGGCCAACTATTGAGGAAATTATGAAAGAGAAGGAGAATAATAAAATTACAGTTGAAGCAAGGATCATTGAGCTAGAGGACTTGCTCACCCAACTCAAGGAAGCAAGTGTAAAGGTAAATATAGGCTTAAACATGTGTTAGAAGTGTGAGCCCTTCATTGAGGTTAGATTGGTGGACGAGGAGGCTATTTTGAAGACTATACATGAAAGAAAACTAGCTAACAAGATTGAGTGCACTCAGTTAATTATCGAAACCACAATGTAGAAAGATAAAATCAAGCCAAAACATGAGAAGCTTGAACAAAATTTTGGCAAGTTCCAGAATTCTATACTAGAACATATGGACATTATTGAAGGTGCTTACGTGGAGCTGGTTGCGGTTATAAAGGAGTTAAAAGGAAGATTCAAAGAGATTACTCTTGACCAAGTGTCGAAGATTGTGGAGGTTATGCCAAGGAAGGCTTGAAGGAGTTGGATTAATGGAAGAAATTAGTAGATGGAGTAGATGCAGAGTTCCTGGGGGTCTTCCAGGTGCCTTAGCAAATATTGAGTTTGATGTCCTTTTCGAATTTTAAAGTGTTGTCTCCTACATGCAGTTTTGTGTTTGATGATCGAAGAATTTCTAGGGATGACAATCCATCTAGTGTGGGGTAATGTTGGAGCCCTGAAAAATGCTAAGTATAGTAGCGCGAGAGTTTTCGAAGCGCAAAATTTAGGCACGAAGATGTGTGCAAAAATAGAGCAGACAACGTGTGAAGGCTCGCGTCGGGGTTAAACACATTCGAGACTTAGCCACATTTTGAAGCACGAGATAGAAGTGGAAGATGAATGGTTGGAGTGGTGGCCAAGCAATGTTTGAAAATAAGGCTAAGCATGAAGACTTGTAGTTAAAAACAAAGTCTATTTTGAGAGGGATCTCATGCAGGAAGAAGATAAGACGTCATATAAAGTTCGGGCTAATAATAGGATTATATATAGAGATTAAAATAGAAGATAATCTATTATTAGGCGAAGCTTGTATGCTTTTGTATTTAACTTGTAGTGTGCGCATGCCTGTTTTTGGCATGAAGGCTACTTTGAGAGTGCATGTGTGGTACATGGCAAGTCCCCACTACCTATATATATGTATTGATTTGCACGGTTTAGGGCACTGCTAGATTGAGACAGAGTTATGCTATTGGTATGATTTTACGTTCATGACTTTTTTATGGTAATTGTAGTGCATTCAACTATTATATTTTGATGGATTAATATAATGGATCTTTGTAGATGTATAATGATTTTTGATGTCTCTGTTACTAGTTACTGTATAGTAAATATGAATTTGATCCTTGTTTGATTCATTATACACTATGGTTGTGGTCTAGTTCATGTTATACTTTACCTTTAATTATTTGCTATGTGTATGGAATACTTGTGTGATCATGCTAACACCTTGACAAAGTTGGTTTTAAAAGAGGGACCTGGTACCTTTGTGTGCTTCAAGTGAGTGCTAAGATATGTTTGAGTGATAGGCCAACACATCTAGGGTTTTGAGTAAGAAAACAGACTACAACAATGATTCGATACATTTATCAACGCTAAAGTGTTCCCTTCCCCACACCAAGAAAAGGAATTTACTTTGCTTTTACATAGAAAAGGACTCTGTTTGAAAAAAGAGTGGAACTCTGCTAATGTTTTTGGATTAATGAACAACGATTTTAATACACAAGATATGGAAAAAATTTCCACTTATGTCTACTAGCTCGGTATTCACCGAAATACTTCGGTGATGATATAGCTGGATACACTTTATATAGATCAAGGTGGGGTTTTTCCAATTATGACTTTTACAATGGGTCACTTCCCTATAAGATAGGGAAAGCTATTATACAAAATAAACTTATGTATCCAAATCATTTTTTAAATCTCAAAAGGAAAGTCTATGGTGCAAGGACGTATTGTTTTTCTGAATGGTATTTAGAACCTTCAATTGTCGGAACGACTGTGAAGGAATTAACCGTATTCTACAACATAGTGGGTTGTTTGGCTGGATCAGTAGCTCAAGATTCTTGATTTACATCGAAACCAAATGGAGAGAATTGGAATCCTCTTAGTGATCTAGTTGTGAATGATTTCATTCTAGCTTCCAATCTGTTATAGAGTCTTCTAGAAGAGTTTCCGGGGGGCAATATTTTGGGGAAATTATGATCAAATTAACATCAAAATCACTCCTCAGTTTAAAAGAGTTTTGATGCAAAATGGATTATCTTCTCAATTAGATGAACTTGTTCTATATAAAGAATTGAGGTACTCCTACAAAGGAGTATTAGGCACTAACATAGTTTGTTCTCCTAGGACTTGGCGTTTTAGTTTTATTCACAGTAATCAATTCTGAGCACCTGGAGAAACATAGTAATCCTCATTAATTGTATTAGGAACCCAAAGCCCAAACTAGCAAGCACTCGACAGATTCTTGTCTCTAACTCTTTCTAGGATTTTCCCAACACTTATCTCTAGTCAAACTTTAGGTGAATTTTTTATTATTGTCTAAGTTGGTCTTAGATCCTGTTAGGAAATAAGGGATAATAATATGCAGAACAATCCCTCGCAGAATCACAACAGTAGAAAGTAATATACAAAAAAATTACAGATCTCAAATAAAAGTGCAGAATAAAAATAACACAACACAAAGAGACAATATTTAACGTGGTTCACTCAATTTGGGCTACGTCCACCAAGAATCACTTGCTTATATTTTATTACAAGCCACTGCTCTCTCAATACAATACCCATATTTGTTTGGAGATATGCTCAACAAACTCTACAGAATTCACACCTGAATTCAGACACATTTACAATGTTACATTATACCTACCATATGCACAAAACTACATAAGTAGACAACTACTTAAGCATTTTTACAAAACCGTGGGTATAAAAACCATGGACCAGAGCCGCCCCATAAACCTATGGGTCAAAAATCCTACCCATATGAGAAAAGCACATTTCCAATCATACACTTTGATTCGAAATCTGTTGAACAAAAACTTGACACAATTAAACCCATAAATCTTCTCTCAAATGAAGTCACATGTCGAAAGTGAGAAAACACCACTAAAAACACAAAACAACGGGATTAGAGATGAAAAACTAAAAAAAAAACCACTCCAATAAAAACTTCAATTTAAAAAGAAGTTGTATTCATATGAAGGAAATCATACTCATCAAATTTTACTCAAGAAACCAATAGGATGTCGGTATATGTTGCCTTAGTTTTTGGAGCTATAGAGGAGAATAGACCTTGGGTTAAATTTGACGGCTGTTTAAATATTTTTTTCCGATTTTAACTGTAAAATACTTGCAAATATTTATACTAACCATCACATGTGACGTGCATATTTAAAATTTGAATGTCATTTTTTATATACATTTATATAGAAATTATTAAATATATACAAATATATCTTTAAAATAATTGCAAAAATATAGAATACTGTTTTACATTTTTGAAGCCCAGTATTAAACCGTCACCCGAAAAATAGGTGACATGCATAGGTGCTCGTCAAATTTAACCAACGGCAGAGACATTATGTTCAGCAATCAATTTATAGGAATCTTCGTCACTCAATTAGATTGCAAAAACATACTTAAAAAGAATGATGATTACAGTGGTTAAGACCAAAATTCAAAAACACAAATCAATAAGGAAGAAAGTTACCTACTTACTTTGTCTCATCTCTGTAGTTATTTTTTAATTTTCTTCCCCATCACCATCATCATCCTCCTCATTATTCTTATCATAATCTTTATTAGAACACGTGACCCTGTACACTAAAACCACCACAGAAATCCACCCCCCTCATTGATTTAATCATCCAAAGACCCAATCCAAATATTTTATTAAAGTGGGAATTCTTCGATGCAAGAAGATCCATTTCGTGATATCACTGTTCCCATCCCATCTATCTAATCCCGTCTTTTCTTCCTCTTTGCAATTGCGGCTCTGCCATTACCACATTATATTTATAATACTTATGAGAAGCATCTTCGTAAGCAGCAGCATTCATTCAGAGAACCACTGTGTCCGTGATAATGCATCTACTCTTCAAATTGAAGGTACAATTGTAAGAGCACCAGATACCCAAAAAAATTCAAAAAATATTAGGTTAAAGATGGGATGCGTATTGGAATTTGTTGCCAGAGCTCCACTATTTCTCACGAGCCATGGCGTCTAGTTCTCAGCTCTTTCTTTATTTTGTCATTATTATTATTAATGTAGAGCTTCACGCCTGGGCCCTCCTTTAATTTGTCGCCACACAATTTATTTTTGTTTGCGCATAATCTTTCTCGCTCTTAAATCATCTTCTCCATTGATACAAGCCTTACAAACAATCCTGCTAGTCATTCCATGATCTCTATAGATTCTATTCAATCAAAACTGTATATGGATGGATAGGGCTTGCAAATTCTATTGGTCTTCAATTATTCACCATCCAGGTGAAAATCTGGGATTGGTGTAAACACCCAATACTATCTTATAGCCTCCAAAACCACTGTTGTTCAATTCTGGGATTGGATGTGAATACCCAAAAATCTTATAGTATCCTTCAAAACCACTGTTGTTCAATTCTGGGATTGAATGTGAATACCCAAATATCTTATAGCCTCCAAAAACCACTGTTCAATTCTGGGATTGGATGTGGATACCCAATAGCTTTATAGCCTTAAATGTCACCCACCCAATTCCATAAACACTTTTGGGTACCTTTGGATAACCATGCCAGAAGGTAAAAAATACCTTTGTTTTTACCATGGGAAGCCTCAGCCAAAGCCAAAGTTTGAATTGACATATTATCCTGGAATATTAATTAGTATCAGATTCTTCAGAATCTGGCAGGACTGACAGGCCTAGGTTGCCAATATAAAGACCTAGGTAGTCTTGTTCTTTTTAATTGTCTTTGCTAAGCCCAATAAGCAGTACCCACCTGGCTGTTAACCCTTGTGGGCTTGTTTGCTGTTTGAGTTCCCTAAGCATTAGATTTTCTCATTACCTAGTAGTTTCTAGCTCCTGCTGTTCTGACAATTTCTTTCGTTGGCTTCTGTCTATCCACTACTTTGTAGGATCTTTGATAACTAACTTCTTCTTCAAGTCCAGAGTAGAGATGCATAGGTTTCTGTAACTTTGGCAGGCAGGCGCCAATACTGTATTTTATCAAATAATCTATTGATACTGTAATCTGGGGTTTCAGATCTGAAAAGAGATTTTTTTGCAAATGGCCTCTGAGAACAACATTCTATTGTCTGACAATGACAGAATGGAGTATATCAAGAGTCAGTCTTCTTCTTCTTCTTCTGTTACTGCTGCTCTTGCTCATCACATAGGAAGTTCTAGTTCTAGTTCTACCAGTACAAGATCTTCTCCTGAGAGAAAATTGAAGAGAAAACAGCAGGAACCCGGAAGATACCTGGGTGTAAGAAGAAGGCCATGGGGTCGTTATGCTGCAGAAATCAGGGATCCTACAACCAAAGAGAGGCACTGGCTTGGTACTTTTGATACGGCAGAAGAAGCGGCTCTTGCCTATGACAAAGCTGCAAGATCAATGCGTGGTGTTAAGGCCAGAACCAATTTCATGTATGCTGATATGCCCCAGGGAACTTCCTTGACCTCGGTGATGTCGCCTGAAGATACTGAGAAATTCAGGTGTTTGTTTCTGGCTTCTCATGTGAATTCGTGGACAGATCAGCATCCCCATCAGCAACAACAACGCCCACATCAGCAGCAGCAACACCCACATCAGCAGCAGCAACACCCACATCGTCAGCAGCAACGTCCAGATCAGCAGCAATGTCACCCACTTCAGCAGCAGCAGCAGATTGATACTGATCAGCATTCCCGGCTTATTGCAAAGGATTTCCCTCAACCTTCTGCAACTCTATTACACCCATCTCAATTCTTGTTTTCAGAAAGCTGCAAGCCATGTGTGTCTGACAATGTGGGCGAAGAAAAGGCTGTTTTCATGCAGTCGGATGCATGGACCATAGCCAGCCTTCTCGACAGTTTTCCTTGTCATCCTACTTCCATTCCGCAACAACACCTTCACCATCAGCAGCAGCAATCATCAGCCTTTGCTTTTTCTTCATCCATGTATGGCCCCAATCACAGCTTCCTCTCAGCTCTCCATGACCAAATCTCATCACCAATTCCCCAGATTTGTACCACTGACTTTTTGTCTGCAAAATCCCTGTCTCCTGCAGAGACAGTGTCTGCAACTTCTTCAGAAGTATGCAGCCCAGACTGCTTCCAAAACACCGGCACCGCTACTACAGAAACCAATCATCATAGCCTGCACATAATCAACAGTCTGCCGTCTGCTGAACAAGTATTATCTGCTCCTGCTTCTGAAGTCTGCAGTCCAGCGGCTGCCAATAATGTCCAAATGATCAACTCCACTTCAGCACAATATTCTCACACATTTCCTAGCCTATATGATGTCAGCCAAGGTTTATGGGTTGATTCAGATCAACAGCCTCTTATTGCAGACTGGGATTACCAGCTCTGCGAGTCTCCCATATCTTGCCCAAGCATTGATGGAAATGAACTGAATTCAACACTACTGCATAGCCCTCTCTTTGGTGTAATGCCCCAGGTTTCTGATTCCTTCATGCATGGCTTCCCAACTGTTACCGACGTCTTTGACTTGGGTTCTTCTCAGCTATGAGCCAATTTTCATGTCAGCACACAATTCAGATATACTTTGCATTTACTTACATATATATGCATATTACTATCCTGTTCAGTAGAGTTTGAGGGAGCAAGTAGCAGCGGGCCTGTCTAGATCAAGACAACATGGAGTTTATATTACAAGGATTACCATTTGTACAACCCCTCAAACAGACCTGGTTTATTAGACCTACACCTATTACTTCAATGCATGAGCATTTTTAGATTATATAATGAATATCATGCAAGTTTCTGCAAGGTAGTAATATTCATTCTGATGGAGTCTATGAGCTTATAGTTTGTAAAAATTCAGGTACTTCTGGCTGAACTTCAAATCCTTTAGTGCTAAGTATATTGTTTTTGGGTCTCCTTCAGAGAAATTAATCTATGTATTCTCCAAATTTGATCTTGCAGGCTGAGTTTTAATATATATGGATATATTTATGTATGGAGGCGGATTATATATGGTACAGAGGCAAGAATGATTATAGATACCTAGAGGGTATTCTAAATTCTATTCAAGAGTTGTTGCTGTGTTTTGTAGACCATGAAGTTTTGTTGAAGCTTCTTGTAGTAGGTTTATCATGCTAAGTCCAATTATTCTAGTTCAGTAAGATAGTATAATTCATACATCTTTTCATGATTTATGAATATGGTGGTCATCACATTTTGGTTCCTCAACGTCATGACAAAATTAGAAACTCGATTGGCTAATGAGAAAATGCAACCAAAAAGCCTGCTGAAATCATCATGGGAGTGTATTTTGTCCTCTACAAGCATTTGACCCATTCTTAATTTAGATCAGCATTGCACTTAGCAAGTGAGCAAGCTTGCCATCTTTAAATTGATTTAAGAAACAAACACAGTTTATGCTCATGTTCTCATATTTATGATCATATTTATGAGTTGGAAAGTAGTAGTAGTTTTTGGTTTGGATTTACAAGGATAAATAATGATTCAGTTTTTAAAAATAATTGTATTATGGGTTTTGAATCAATATAGTTTATCATATTAAATGATTTAATATTAAAAGTATTTTGATTGTATTATTCGAATTGTGAGTTTATTTATATCTATATAGAAGTTTAATAAGGAAATAACATAGTTTTTATTATTTATATAAGATATAATTTAGTTTTGCAATTTATAAATAGCATTTAATCTAAATAAAATATTTACATTAAATAAATAAATTGTTATTATTTCAAATTAAATTAAAAACATAAATATATATTTCAATTTATTATTTATAAAAGTATAATAATTTTAAACTCAAATTTACAATAACAACATCCCATTTTATTATTTATTGATGTAACAAAAAATTAAAAATAAAAGTTTAAATCACAATCAAATATTTTAAACATGAGTTATCAATCAATAATCAATAATTTTGGATCACATTAACATATTTATCATCATAATTATAGAAGAGATGTATGGTTTGTTTATTTTGGAACTCCTTATATGGTAAGTCAAATAAAAAATTAACATGGTTTTTTATTTGGTTTAGACTTATCTATATGTAAAGAGTTTTGAGTTCAGAATCAATACACACATTTGTAATACGAGTAAGTTAAGTTGGTAAATTTATTATTTATGAGTGACAATAACAATTTTGTAATAAATCGAAGATGCTTTTCATATTCCATTTTACTAAAGAAATGTGTTTGTAGCAAATTTTCAGTTAATGTTTAGGTGACTCTTACTAAAATTATAAAACTCAAATCTTATAGGTTTTTACTTATTGAAATTTATATACATTTTAGTGTGATTTGGAAGAGTTTAAATAGTGGGTTCTTTCTGTTTTCAATTTCAGTCATTTTAATCAAAATAGGATAATCAAAAAATCTATATTACTATAGTACACTTGTATTATCTGTAGTTTTTTATGCAAGTATGATCCAGATTAATTGAAAACATGCTGCACTATCAAATATTTAATACTTTCACAGTCCATAGAAATAACTCTCAACCTAAAAATCACATATTTTTAAAGGTTGAATTGGTCAACCAACTAATAAAAAAACACCCCAAAAAAATGATAAACAACCCATTAAAGAAATTTTTTCAATAAATAATAAATATTTTTTTGGGATTAATTGAATCATTACCTATAATTTATTGTAAATTCTTAATGATAAATCATTAAAAAAAATCTGAAACATTGATTAAAAACTGATGATAAATCATAAAAAATAATCTTAACAGATTGAAAAAATTGCATACAAATAATCTAAAAAAATCTATCCATCAGACTGCATTGTGATTTCCAATTTTTTCAATCACATGGTGATCGACGTACAGTCTGAACATTTCTTCATATTTAAGAAGCTAAGATTTTAGCGAACATGATACCTAGAGCTATGCTACGGATGGCTAGATTTGTCACGCTCTCCAAGAAAATGCTTTACAATTATAGTGTCGGACTATATTTGTCACAATCTCCAACGGAAACACATTTTTGAAAGAAAAGGCCATTGATGGTTGAAAATGTGAGAAATTTTTATGTGTGTGGACTTTGTGGGTTTCTCGAAATAGAATGTGTGTTGGGACAAAGTAGACAACATAGATTGACTTGGAACTTGTGAGGCAGATTTGTTAAGTAAGCGGGTGTTACTTTTATGATTTGGAAACATCATCTTATCAATAATGAATCAATTAATATTAAGATTGCCATTACTCTAGTCTAAGCTGCAAACAATCCCACATTTAAAGTTGATTTGTTACTATTAAGGATAGAAACAACCCCAATAATTAAAGTTGATAGAATAGTCTTGCACTCCAAGTTGCTTTCTTAATATTAAGGTCAAAAGATAAGACCACTTACATTCAAAGTTACTTTCATACCTTTTCTCACTATCAATTATATATGAAGGTCAAGAATGTTGTAAGGTATATTGTAAGGGATGTTACTTGTTAAAGAAAAAAATGGGTCCGTAATTTTTGTATATATATATATTTTAAATAATGTTGTATTTTCTTAAATAATTTATAAGTTTCTTTTTAAATTTATATATTTTGAAATTTATTTTTCTATATATCTTTTGTTTTTTTATTTTTCTTGTCTTTTACCTCTTTGTATACATCTTGATTAGGTATGCTTCTTTGTATTTATCTCTATTTTTACGTGGTTTTTTTTAGTACATATGGATTCCCTCCCCTCTTACTTTATAGCACACCTTCAAGCTCCTAGCTTGTGAGCTCCATTGTAAGGACTTTGGGGATGTATTTGGGCCTTCCTCACAAACAACCACTTCATCTGATTAGCTCTTTATGAATATTTCTCCCAACTATTACTAGGTTTATGAATCAATGGTGGAGAGTGTCATTTTGTCTCCTAAAGTTATTTATACTTCGTGTAATATAACTTTTATATTTTGTTTACATGTCTCTCTTTCACACTCACGAGTCACTATCTCTTGTGAAAAAAGTTTTAATGGGTAGATGCAAGATAATGGGGTCAAAAGGGGAATAAGTGGCCACCTTTTTCTGAAAAATAGCAATACATGATCTTAAACAAAGTCTGAGAGGCACCTATTCAAATCACTTTTTGATGACGTAAAAAAGATAAATTGTGACAGTTTGAATCTAGTTTCTAAATATGTAATTTCTTTCAATACTCAAATGAGATAAATATGTGAAATTTTCTCATTTGTAAAAGTGACGGTAAATTTTTGTGAAAACATAAGAAAAGTGCATGTGTACGAACACATTTTTTTGAAGGAAATAAATAAAATTTCATCCAAGGATTTAGAAAATGTTGAAGATTGTTGAGAATATATTTTCTTCATATCTTTTCAATAAATATATTAATTTAAATAATTTTACAAGTTAAGAAAGTATGAAAAATGAAAACACAAGTGTATGGACACAACTTTTGAGCGTAACTTCATATTTTTGTTTTTTTTTTCCTTTTTTAAACAATATCCAACAATGATTAGTTTGTGGAGTTATAAGTTTTATAATTCTTTGGTTGATTGCCAAAAAAATATTAAACTATTAGTAACACTAATGAATCAATCATAATGAGTTACATTATGTAGAGAATAAGTAGTAATTGAAAATAATAATTTAATTTGAAAACAATTTGAAAACTAGATTCTCCCCTCTACAAACCCATATATATTTTTTGAAATTCATAACGTTGGTCCAAATGTTTTGTGCCTACAAAGGCGAATGAATGTTTGAAATCCTCCAAAAGCCTTCTTGGTTGATCAAATACAGGTCTAAACAGTTTGAATTCCCTAGCCAAAATCTAAGTCTATCTATGAGGGAAGAACAATAAAAAAACTTGAAAATAAACAAAGGGTGTATAACCTATGAAAAGTGTGTGCACTCTTTGAAAAGGGTGTCCGCCCTTTAAAAAGTGTGTATTCTCTCTTAAAAGGGTGTATGCCCTTTGAAAAACCTATTTTTAATTCATTTATGACACTAAAAAAGGATGCACGTCATTTGTAGTTCAAAGGGCACACACCATTTGTAGTTCAAAGGGCACACACCATTTGTAGTTCAAAGGGCTTACACCATTTGTAGTTTAAAGGATATACAATACTATTTGCTTTACAAAGGGTGTACATCATTTGTTTTCCCAATAACATATGCCCTATTTGAATCATTTTTTATTTTTTCCTAAACCTATTAAAAATAGGTTCGGGAATATATTTATAAAGAACATATGCACTTCTTAGAAGGGGATATGCCCTTTGCAAAAATTGAATAAAATGGCCATAAAATTGACCCCCAACTTTGTGTATCTACCCATGTTTTTCCATCATTGAATCATTCATTTACATATATTGACTATATAAACCCAATCATTATCATATTTTATACTTGTTTCACACTCCCTATTAGGAACATCAAGGTCTGATTCAAGATTTCTCTCTTTTCTAAGGTGTAATTCTAGGAGTATTTAAGTGTCTTGTAGGTGATTAAACCCAAATTGGAATTGATGATTAATTGTAATAAGGATATATACTATTTTTTTAGATATTACTAAATTTTATTGAATATGCAATCAAATTATTAAATAAATTCTCTAACATTAAAATATGAAAGTACATTTGAAATGATATAGAGAAGTCACATTCAATTAGGGTACATGTTAAATGTAGGAAAATACAAGAAGATAAGTACGCTTAATTATTTGAACGGTCTATAAGATGATCTAGGTGTGACAGATGGAGAAATCAGATAGAAATATCTCGAAGATGCTTCATCTTTGATTTTGGAATTATATTGTACATGAGAATGAAACCATTTTACTTAGGACTAAATCCTTTTGAAAATTTTGACGTATTGGATAGTTTGGGACCTATATAATAGCTAGTTCCCTATAACTCTTAAAACCCTTATGGATTACTGGAATGTCCCTTGTGAAATATTAGGTCTTGAAAATGTTTGAAACCCTATTAAATAAACCAACTTGACCCAAAAACCTAACCTAGGGTAAAACCCTTACAAAAAGGTTATTGTTTATGTTGAAGTGTAATTTGTAAACCACCTACATTGGCACTACTCTAAACAGGCCTCAAATCACACGTACTTATCCACCAAAATATGTGGCATGATACTATATGGATGCAACTATATTTGATAACCCAGTCACTTGATAATGCTTTGTAATGAATTATTTTGCTTGTGCATGACTTAGTTTTTTGGGATCTTGATTTGACAAGCTTAACTCTTGAACCTAGTTTGGAGTGCTTTAGAGATGTGTGAATGATGCTTTGGGGAATTCTCTTAATGTCTCTTGTTTTTTTAGGAAAGCTTAGGAGAGCTTTTCTTGTTTTTTGATGACTTATATTTGAAGAATTTTTGATAGCACTAGATGTTTCCAAGTAAGTAAATGAGATTGCTATACTTTTTTCTATAGAATTATTTGAATATAATTTTTTATTACAGTTGACCTTTAATGGAAATATTGACCCATAAAGATATAGAAATTGAGAAAATATTTGTTGTGTGGCCTTGAATGAGATGAATTTTCCTCGGACCAAATTTTGGTGGTTTGGTCATATTCGATGGTTTGGTCCAAGTGACATATATAATGTTGTGAATTTCTATGCATGAAAAATAGAAGAAGTGGACTATTTTTTACTAATGTGAGAATTTCTATAAATTTTTGGGCATTGCAATTATTGTCAAAATAAGCCTCTTGCTTCATTTTGAGTAACTAGATCACATTTCTCATGTTTTATCGTGTTTCTAAGATCTTTCACGTATCCTTTTTAAATGTTTTTGATATATAGAGGATCATAATAATAGAGAAATCATTTGGAATAAGTTTTAATCACTTACATGCTCTCTTCCAAATTTTCTCTTCTTTGTATTCCACTTTGGGATGGTTTCGAGCTCTTCCTTGCATGCATGTTCAACCTTGGACAAACTTGATCTCTTCGTTGTGTCAAAATTTTCTTTGCGGACATTTTTGAGATCTTTACATGGAGGTTATAGCTGATCCTAGGGTTAATTTAGCTTTACATTATGCTACAGTCAGGTCTCAAGTGTTCATGAGTGATTTCAATGCCCTTACAAAAGAAAGCCTTTGGGATAACTCTTTGCATTAAAAGATTAAAAATGACACCTACCTTATCTTTTTACACTTGGAGGTTCATCTGACATTTTTTAGTGAAAGGAGGCCAACAATATTTATATAAAAAATTACTTTCTTAGTTAAGTAGAGAAAAGGCTCTACATGCTTAGTTTTTTCCCAAGCTCAAAATAACTAAGGCATTAAGGGGGCATGATGAGGAAAATGATGATTGTGCCACATAGAAAAATCCTTTAAGATCAAAGGTTAAAAGGTTGAACCAAAAAAGAGGAAAATTTGGATAAGGCTTGGAGAAAAACTCTAGATCATATAGCCAACAAGAGCTTGACATGTGAAAACAACCAGGGTTTCCATGTGTTACCAATTACAAGAACTCTGGTGTTGAAAGGTCAAGGAGATAGTATAGAGACATGCACAATTGTAGAGCATGTAACCAATGAAATCTTACCACATGGCACTAATAACAGTTTATCGGGTCCCAGGAAGGCATTTATTGAGTAGATAAGTGACCACTAACACAATATTCCATAGCCAATGAGGAACAACCATGTTGTACTGAAAAAGGAAATATTATAGATCATGTCACCAATATGAAGGGAAAAAATGGCAAGGGTAATTGTTAAATTAAATTTTATAGCCTCATGGCCATCATCTAGATTTTCTCCCAAAGGTCCTGTAGCTAATGAGGAATGGCCACATGACACTAATCAGATCTTGCCATGTGTTTCAATGAGAAAAATATAGACAAAACTATATTTTAAAAACTAATTTTTTCTCGTCAAGCTTTAATGGCGTGGGCAGTAACATATCTCTGTAGTTTTGCCATGAAATTTGATTAGGGCAACCAAATTGAAAAAGAGTGGATTCATTCAAAATATCTCATGAAATGCTATTGAATAAGATACACGGGGCTTTGAATCTTTATGTTTTTTGAGTAATTTGCATTTATTGTTCCTACAAACTATTTTGTCATATGAATGTGTATCAAAGGCATATTTCGAGCTCATTCGAGTTCATTTCTTGAGCCTAAACACTTATTTAAGTAGGAAGACCTATTTTCCATCAATACACTAGATATTCTAGGATTTGAAACCCTAAAATTCCTTTTGGGATAATATTTTATAGTTGGGAGTTGGATCATATACATTCATTGTCTTCAACCACATTTGAGCAAGATTTTGGGTTATAACCTGATTTAATTTTTCCCTCTCTTTTCTCTTCTTTTTTCTTCTCTACTACTATACATATAATGATATTCATTATAAGATGGTTTCTTTTTCTCACATTCTCTAGCGCTATGCTATTTTGGGAATTGTAGTATGCTATGTGCCCAATACATCAACTTGGTAAATTTGTAATACACCTGGTACATCCCCCATGTCATAATCAGGTTGTATGTAAACTTTAAAAGAACACATAAGGTTGATTGTGGCCCATATCATCCCTTCAAGACTTTTTTTTTTTTATGTTTCCTTCTATTTCATCATGGTATGTTGTGTCTGGGAAATATTCCTTAGCTCTATATGTCACAAATAGGCTGATGGAAATTGTTCCCCTTCTATTATAGTGCATCACCATTTTTGTTTCAGTTATTTTTATCTCTCCATTTCCCTTGCAATGTTAGCTTAGTAGTAGACATAAGCGAAAATTAGGATAAGAATTAAAATTTCTCTAGAGGTTTATCTTAAGGATATAAGGTCCCAAACCTGGGGGAAGTTCCCATATTTTTGTATGAGTTTCTAAGGTGCAAATTTTTCAGATAAATAGTTTTTGTTTCTCTTTTTCACATTCTCTAGTACTATTCTATTGTAGGTTTTGGAGAATGACATGTGCCTAATACCTCAACATCAAAAATATGAAACACACCCAATGCCTCCCCCCATGTTGTAATTATATTGTGCAAACATTAAACAACAATATAAGGTTAATTATGGACCATATCAACCCTCCAACATTGTGTTTTGTTATAATTCATTCTACTTCATCATGGCATATTTTGTGTGGCCTATATTTTTAGGTCCTTGGCTCTTTGTGTCACAAAGAGAATGAGGGAGAGTGGTCCCCTTATATTCAAGTGCATAACCATATTTATTTGAATTATTTATTTCTCTCCCTTTTCTCTTGTAATGTTAGCGTAGTGGTAGACATACAAGTAGTGGGTAAGTGCACGAAGATGGGTTACAAAAAGGGGTCTTAAGTGGACATGTTTTCCTAAAAATTAAGAAACCTATACTTTCATTGATTATTTTAGGTACTTACACTCAAAATTTAAACAAGGTATACAAACATGAATTGTTGAATTTTGAGTCTAGTTTTCAAATCACTAATTTTCTTTGAAACTAGTGAAGTATAGATGGTAGAAATTATTAAAAATCAAATAAGCACTCCATATTTTTAGTTTACAACACATAGTTGATAGATAATCTGTTGGCACCCTCACTAATTTGAGCATTGTTTAGTATTTATTCAAATCATTCTATGGACAAGTTAGATAATGTTATCTAATATGTTATGGGATTTATGTTTAAATGTTAGTGTAAATATTTTTTAATGAATTTTACCAATAAATAGGTCCTAAATTTGATTAATAAATATATAGTAGAGTGTTTTCGACCCGACATAATTACATCAAAATTAATTAAAAATTAGAATTTTTGTAATTTGTATAAAATTAGGTGTAGTATGTGAAGTTATAATTGTTTTTTCGAATTTGGACGTGTATATCAAAAGTTACATACAAAAAGTTAGACATGTTTTTTCTTTCAATATAATGGCAATAGAGAGACATATGTACAATATATTTGACGTTAGTATCATCTATAGTATGTCAATGATATCAAAAACATTGTATCATTAGAAATAGGGACAACTTTACTCTCCATCCTAGTCATGATTTGATGAAATTTCTATATGAAATCCCATAATTCCCTCCATGCTTGAAGTTGAAATTTGACATTGAAAATATTTCATGCATAGAAAAATGACATAGGTCCATGCCTTTGGCTCATGGAAATATGATCCATTTTTGAGCCCAAGAGGGCTGCCTAGGGAAACATGATAGAAATTAACATATACGTGCTTTATAATATGTACATGTTATAACATGTATATGTTATGTATCACATGACAATAAAAGAGTAATTCCCAACATTGATATTTAATGTGTTTCCAACATTCTGACCCCAATCTAGTTTTTTACATTACTGTACAACACGAACAAAGATCTCAATATATTATTTATGCTTGATTACATCTATTTTATTTTGTCTCCACCATTTTTATCCCATTTATAATTACTTCTCATTTGTTTTGTCTCCAACATTCTAGCCCCACTATTAATTACTTCTCTCGTTTTTGTCTCCAACATTCCAACCCCACTCTAATTACATGTCTTTTATTTTGTTTAATTGATTATATATTATATTGACAATTTCATATTTGTATATTCTTTAATTAAGGACCATGGTTTGTGGGTCTTGTAGTAGCAAGAGAAATAAGTCATAAGAGGTAAACACATTGAACAATTAGAAGTGGACAAGGACAAAGAAAAACAACAAATGCAAAGAGTTCAAGAAACTACATGTATGTCATATATCCCTAATGATCTTGTTGAAATCAACTCTATATCACCAAAAGTAATGATTAATGTTGATGAATTTTCTCCTATAATTTTAATTCCAAATTCAATTCACGATGTCACACCAAATT
Organism: Taxus chinensis; assembly: GCA_019776745.2. Lineage (NCBI taxonomy): Eukaryota > Viridiplantae > Streptophyta > Pinopsida > Cupressales > Taxaceae > Taxus > Taxus chinensis. The sequence goes on from CM034146.1 coordinate 94,007,223, forward strand.
ATGTTGCAAGTTCACATTCAAACTTTGAAGTTTTTAATTTTGATATTGTTAAAAATATGCAAGTTAATTCATCCCGTAAAACACATAATGAACAATATAATAGTGAAGATCATTCAATGGAAAAATAAAATGAACAAAACAATAATGAAGATCATTCAATGGAACAATCAAACGAAGTAACAATGGAAACATCAAATGAAGAAAAAAAGAATGAATCACAAAATGAAAAAGGTTTTCGAAGAAGAACACCTCCTAGGATTATGAGTAGGAATCACAAGCTTTTAATTGAAATTGATGAAAACATTTTGCTACCATCAATTCATAAGATGTCTAGACGTAATTTGAGAAGAAAGGATAATAAAATATGGAATATCTTTGCTAAATTAAATGACACTAAAAAATGTCAATTGCTTAGTATTGTAATGAAATTGTGGAAAATGAGACCTACTATGAACTCCCTTGGACTAAGGATGTCTAATATTGATGGTTAAAACAATGATATGCTAAGAAGTTTACAAGATGCATACCAATCCGTAGGTTTGAGGAGATGCACCAAAGATAGTAATGTTGTATGACATGTATTTACCAATGAGTTTAATAAGCAACAAAACAACAACAAAAAATTTATTAAGTGAAACAAGTATAACACTAAACACAGGCAAAAACACAAACGAAAGTAATTGTAAGACATGAATATTTTGATGACCCCAACAACAATGAATTATGTGCATTCTTTAGTAGAGTCCCATAGAAAGATAAAGTGTTAGTAGATGCACTAAAATATTTATTTCAACAATTTTGGAAAGATAACATATGTGTGTCACCTAATCAAAGTGATGTACTTAGAAGAAGACCTACTTCACGTAACTATGAGCCACATCTAAAAAATGTACTAGATATGACACAAACACAACTTTATAGCAAGTTTTTAGAGAAATGTCCACTCATTAAGATTATTTAAATATATTTTGAAATGAAACCTTTTTATGTTAAAATTAATCACACATGCATCACTTGTTGTCGGATGCATATTGAATTTTTTATGCATTACAATAATTTTCATCATATGCATTGTACTTTGGATATTGACCTTTTATTACATGAGTGAGGATCACATGTTCCACCAATATCATCAATGGAGTTTATTCCCATCACTTTTTTTTGCATAATAGATGGACATTTTTTATAATAAAACATTTTTGGATGGTACATGCAACACTTGTGGTGGAATTTCAAAATTGATAAGTTGTTTTCATGAGGAGGGATCATAAGAAACTAGAAAAAAATAGTTATATTTAAAAATACACGTAAGTGGAATATGAGTTAAAAGATGAAAAACAATAAAAAAGGTGTGGGCTAGTTACTAAACAAATACATGTTTCAAATTTCGTTACTAAATTCATAGAGAAAATTGTGTATGATTATGCAAGAAACACACACAAGTCTCATTGGTTAGATGAACAATTCAATTTAATCAAAGACACATTCCCAATTGGTACAATTATTTCTGTGGTTGATTTTGTAGAGAACTACATAATGAAATTACGGAATGAGGTTCAATCACAATATTATAGCTTAGTACAAGTTGATATTTTTGTGCATATAACATGCATGCATGCACTTGAATATATTATGAAGGAAGATAAAAAGATATTGAAGGAGTATCATTTCCATATTAGTGATGATAAATCACATTCTTCAAAGTATGACCAATTATTCATTCATATATTTTATGCAAATTTGAGTGAAATAAACATTAATTTAAATAAAAATTATATTTGGTTAAATAATTATAGATAAAAATTTAAAAATGATGGATGCTTTATTGGTTGATCAAGATGAATGTTCAGATTGGTGTACAACATATGTGGAGTTTAACTGAGGTATGTCATGGAAAAGGGGAACATGAAGGTGCAAGAGAATGTGTAAAAAGAGCCCTTGCAAGAGAGGAGCTAGTGTATGCAGCAGATGGTATATATTTCCAAGATGAAACAATCATTATTGCATAGTTCAACAATATATTATCTCGTAGTTCTCAATAGAACTCTATTATTCGTATATTTTTCTAGTTGACAACAGGGAGAAAAATTCGCAAGCTATGTAGATTGTTGCACAGTAATATGTTCAAGTGAATTTCATTCATTTCATAGATCTAATACATCTTTTCAGATAAATTATATGAGAAAAATGGTATGTTTTTAAGCATGTGTGGAATTTTCTTGGAATGATTGTAAGTAAAATTAGTGTGTTGATGAATGAGAATATATATCTTTACATCCCATCAAAACATATCGGCCTCCAATAACATTACAACTAACAAAAATGATAATGTCAATAGATTTTGATGATGTATCAGTTCTAAATCATCCACATACAATATCCTTTAAATTTTTACAACATGTAAATTAGATATTTTAAATTTATACAATCAGGCACAATTTAGACTTGTGTACATACTATATTATAAATATATGTGAGAAATTAATAAAAAGGTTATATTGTAATTGATTTAAGACACGTAGTAGTGATTACATATGAGGATAATGATGAGGTAAACCAAAATATTCAGTTTTATGCGGCATAGTTGGCCCTTTGTCGTTGTGGTCAAAAGCGGAGAGAAACTAAAGTCATAAAATCAGACTGTCAAAGGGGGAAACCTATTATGTAACAACCAAAAGGAAGAAGACAGGGTGTTACTAGAAAACAGGTATGGAAAACATTTTTCCATCAAAAGTTGTAGGTTTCTAATGAGGTATATATTCGTTAAGGTGTTTCCATCAATGATAAAGGGGGAGATTGTTGGACCTTTGTCATGTGTCATATATACTGTCATTGATGTACATTGAAGGCAAAAGGAGTGAATTGGTAAAGTGAGAAAGCTAAAAAGATGAAGGTTAATAGGTAGTGTTAGCTCACAAAGGCTCATGAAGACTAAGGATAAGTGTTAAGGGACTTAGTCAATGTTTGTGCATGCCGCAGCCATAAGGATATATCCGTTAAAGACTTGGAGTAGCCACCAAAGTCTGCAGAAATCCATGGAGCTCCAGAAGAAACTGTGGAAAGTAAGTGAATGTCATGGATAAAGGGATGAAGTTGCCGAAACAAAATGGAGCCAAAGGACAAGCCACAAAGTTTAAATAGTAAAGCCGCGGAGGTGAAGGCAAATCCACAAAAATAAGGAAGTCAAAAGCAAGCCATGGACAAAGAGAAAATCCGTGAAGAACTAAAGAAGCCGCTAAGGACGGAAGATAGCCGTGGAAGACTACAAAATTCGTAAGTAAAAGAGAAAAAATCGCAGACATGGAACAATGACACATAAAGCTAGCAGACAAGAAAGAAATCTATAAGACATTGGGAAAGATGCAAGAATCATAGAAGAGTCGAAGATAACTAAAAATCTATCATGAAGGAAGAAATTCCACAAGACAAAGAAAAGAGTCACGATACAAAGAAGAAAGTCAGAGGAGTTAAGGAGAGCTGCTAAATATTAGAATATGGACTGGACAAGGATCGAAGGAAATCAAATTTATTCAAAAATGGACAAGTTAGAGTTGGTTCTCCAAAATCGATGATGATTTGATTGTTAGGTGATTGTGGCTAAGTATACGACTTGAAGAACAAATAAATCCATTGTTCCATCTACCAACATTTAATGCTCATTGACTTTGTGGAAATGCAGTAATATTCTCTATGAGATCCTGAGCTTCAAGGTAGAATACAATATTGGATAAGGAAACATCTTGATCATTTGGGCCACATTGCAAATGTGGAAAATCTATTTTTGGAAAACACCTAATAAATAGCTTCTAGAAATGCATAGAAAGTGGTGTAATCAAGCTGAATACAAAAGGAACAATATCTAGAGTCAGATGCATGCATTTAATAGTCTAGACTCTTAAGCGACTAAGAAGGAAGGTGCATGGCATGCAACTCAAAGTGAAGAGTTGGGTCAGTTGATGATATAGTTTTAACTTGGAGTCATTTGAGGAGGTTTCTAAGAGTAAGAAAAGAAGTATTCGAGCTAAGGTCGAGCAACACAAGAAAGAATACGATGTAATCAATCTAAGAGAGAGCTATAGAAGAAAAGAGAGATGAAATAAAAGAGTAGATCAATGATGCATAAATTTATCTAATGAGAAGAGCATCAAGGGTGGCAGATTGATTGAGCAAGAGGGATCGAATCAGATGATCGAAAGAGAGTGAAAGGAGAACACAGACAGATACAGAAAGGTGATCATAATCCATTTCAAAAGCAATTGTTGTAACTAGATGATCAAAATGTATATGTAAGTTAAGTCTAAGTTGTAGCTTAACATAGTTTGGGGTTGATACTCCTTAGGGGTTGGTGCCTCACTATATAAATGTCTTATGATGTGTAATACTCACTTGAGTTATTTGTTTTGCGTAATATCATCAAAGATGTAGGGGTTGGTGCTCTTTGTGGGGTTGGAGCCTCACTAAAAAAATCTTGTAGGATGTGTAATATTCTTACATGTCCTTTCTTTGTGTAATATAAGCAATGGTTTTTGGTGGGTTTTCTCCTGAAATGGTTTCCCACTATAATCTCTATGTTCAATGTTATTGTGCATGACATATGTTTGATTGACTCCTCATAGTTTAAATTCGTGCATCATTAAAGGGTTTAAAATTAGCATTAAGTGAAAAAGTTTTAATCTACTCTGATTCACCTCCCCCCTCTCAGTGCTTGTGATCTCTAAAAACCATCTTTCATAGCACTATGGTTCTTATTAAGGACTTTGGGCCCTTGATTGTTGTTGTTATAAACGTTCGGGTAATTCTAAGTACCTTGTGAGGGAGTGACCAGTCTCCCATTTGAGCCATAAGTCTTTCAACCGCTATCAATTGTTGCTTGGTCAATGTGGAGGGCACCCTCTAAGACCTCCCCATAACTCCTGAGGGTGAGCTTTTGTACTTCATCCTTAGTCTCTCAATTGAGAGAATGAAGGAATAAGTCACAGAGCTCTGTTTGATCCATGTTGGAAACATTGGCCGTGGAGTAGAGCACTTGCTGCTACCTCTAAATGAAGTGAGCAGTGGATTCATTGTGCTCTTGCATGATATGGAGTAATTCCATGATTCCCATTCGTAAGATTTTTTTCATATCAAAAGCCTTTATAAACTCTGAAACGAGTTACTTAAACGAGTGGATTGAGATTTTTGGTATTCTATAGTACCAGTTGAGATCAATACCCTCAAGGGACTTAGGGAATATCTTAGCAACAACTGTGTCCCATGGGAATAGCTCTCTAATGGTGGTTGCATATGCTTTAATATGAGCGTTCATAGCCCCCTCCCCTTTGAATTCTGGAAGCTCCGGTATCAGACATGGAAGCATCATGCTTCATATGGTGAATTCAAAGGGATCCTTGAGATATTAGAAATATGTTCCCACCACATACAAATCTACCATAGACGACTCCCGATGGTGAGGTGGAGGTGGAATAAGAGGTTGAAAAGGCACATCATAAGCATTTATGAGAGCATAGGGCATCCCCTCAGGTTGAGCATATGAGCTAGGAAAAGAAAACATGTCCCCTTGAGGCGATTTGGAATACATATGAAGATACGAGGGAGCATTGTTTTGATATGGAGTAGTACGTGTGAAACCAGGGAACATCGTATTGCTAGTTGAGACGGCATTAGAGAATGCACTTCCGGTTGGTTCCTATCAAGGATTTATGTATGAAGTGTGTGGGGAAATACCTAACATGCCCAATCTAGTTAGAAGGTCTCCAGGACTAGGAATGCCCATGTAAACTGGAGGAGGAGATGGCACAAAAAGCACATAACCAAAGTTATGAACATGGTGGGGGACCTTGCCTTTCCTAGAACATATGGATTGTGAGAAGGATGGGAAAGCTCTAACTTCTTAAGTCTATCCACCAGCATTGAAATGACATCACCCAAATATGGTGTTGCATTTGGCTTGGGCAGAAATTGAGCCTTCCTAGGAGGAAAAGGCACATGATGGGCTGCTATAAATTTCTCTCTAGGAGACCACCCCTCTTTAGGTGTATTTTATATTGTAGGAAAAGTGGTAGCAGTATTATTTTGAAGTAGAGAATCATTATACCCTTGCATCATTTCCAAGCATTGGTCTATTGCATTAACATGCTCATAGCTTCAAGTGAATCGTGTCATAAGTTCATCATTAGTCGAGAGGAAGGAGGAAAATGTATTAGATTGCATGCTGATTTGGGGTCTTGACAAGACACAAGGATAGAAACCATGTTCCCCATTGAATGTCATGTTGTTCGAGTTGGATACTATCAGTTGACTGATCTCCTTAATCCTAACGGACGAGTTGTTTTCAAAACCTTAAGGAGGAGGAGTATGAGGTGAAGTTAGGTTGGATGAGTAATTATCAGCCCACCCTGATAACGAGGGTGACTGCTACATACCCATTTGGTAGTAATACGCTTCAAGACCCAAAATGTGCATGTCGTATTCCTAGCTCGACATATTCGAGGGGTATATAAATACCTACATAATAATGGGAGAGGAGAAGATAGATGAAATAAATAGGAAACAAAGAAAATGAAAAAAAACTAGTCCTTCATGTTGGGTTCATCAATTTTGTATGTCTAAAAATCAACATATGACTTTCAGGCGCACTCGACCACCCGAGGTCGTGTCAGAACAATGAATACATAATGGATATATGGCTATGTGGAAATTATATAGGAAAAATAGGAAAATTTTGAATAAGGAATGGTCAAGGAAATATAATGTCATGTATGAGAACTAATGGAATCTTCTCATCTAAGGCAGAAAAATATTTCCTTACTTGCATGGGTGAGATGAAATGGTCTAAGATGATGGTAACGCATAAATGGCGTTCAATATATGGCTCATGGAAAATTATCACAATGGGTTGTAGAAGGTGTGGGAAATGTCCTACATTTTCCTCGTAGAAGTTTCCACACAAGGTCATGGAAGTGTGAGAATGAAACATGTGAAAAGGACAAGTGAGTGGATTGTGGGAGCTAGTTTCACCCAAGCTAGTTCTGTTAGGACTCATAAGAATTTTCTAGTTCAATGTTCAGCGTTGTCAACTATGAGATGATGGTAGGTGGAAGTGACATGGACCGCAAAACCAAGATTATAAGGCCTGTGTCAATGTCTGTAAATAGGTAAGGTGCGTTCAAGTGTGGGACTCAGGGATCATACACTTGGTCTCTTGGTTTTTGAGGGCCTTGAATGGTCATGTAGGATATGTGAAATACTAAAGCAAAGAAACAAACAATCTCACAAAGAAAATTGCAAGAGGGCAAGGTTAATCCTTAGCCAACTAAGGATACGTGGGGAGATGTGTTAATTCCTTTCTACTTAACTCTACGTTCCTAATTTAACAAAGGGAAACAAATAGATTTAAATTAAAACGATTCACTTACTTTCCTCAAAACTAATTAAATCTATGTGTTTCCAACATCTAATTAATAAATGAAATCTAACTAATTGAACAATAAAAATAAGGCTATTCTACTATTTTGTCATATTTAAATGAAATAAATAAACAAATAAGGAAACTAAATACTTTAATCTATGTTTTTATATTTTTGGTGCTTTCTGGAAATAAAAATAAATATGCATAGATAAACTAATTTCTTCCAATTAAATAAAACTACTTCTACACTAAAACTAAATTGTGAATAATTAGATGTGGTTATTTCCCTGTGCATAGTGGATCTAACCTACCCTAAATAAAACAAATACTTTTCCTATTTGTGATTGTGGATAGATAAGCTTCTTATGGAACTACCTCAGAGTCATAGGAAGAAAGCTTCTCAAAAGCAACCCTTCCCCTGAAACTTCCTTGGCAATATAGAAGATTTTTGAATGCTATGAACTTCCCCAAATAATCTAATAATGAAGAAATATTAACACAACACTGTAGTAGAAGATTTCTCCAAATCGTTCTCAAGAAAATCCACAGGGATAAGTTGAGGGGAAATCCTCAATGAAATCTTTGCGGATGCAAACTACTGTAACAATTATTGCAATTATATCTTTCTAAAGAAATGTAATTAACATATTTGAAGCTTTGAATCTATTTTAAATAAATGAAGAAACTTGTAGGAATTAAAAGACACCCCCAACCTGGAAGTGTTCTACAGAGACAAATTTAGTGGTAGAAGTGTTTCTTGTTGTTCCCTAAGCTTCTTTCCAATGTATGTTCAACGTATCTAGGGAACTGTGTTGGTTCATGTGGAAGAAATGATGAAGAAGATGTTGGAGCTAGAATGGATTGCAAGCAATCTGGTGGAAATACATACAAGAGAATAGTTAGGAAAGATAATTGAGATTTCTTATGTATTTCTTGGCAGGATTACAGGTAGCATAACAGTGCAATTCAAAACAATAATCTCTAACCAATGCTCTAGGTAGAAGCTTGGCTCTTATAGAAAAATTGAAAGGAAATGGTCCAAGACATGTAGTATCCAAAGGATGCCACATCACTTAAAGAAGGGGGAGTTAACTCTCAATTAACAATAAAAGGGGAAGAGGAAGTTAGTATGAATCTATCAAGCCTAAGAATATCCAATTTGATCAAGAAACGTGCACTAAAAGTGAGTCTAAAGGAGTTGACACGCGTTCAGAACATGCTAAAAGAGTCTCTGGTAAATGCGCACAGAACCACCAGTCTGCGCAACCACCTCTTAGGGTAGACCAGTGGTTGCATAACTTCCACGGTGGTTACGTGACTTAAAGTCAAAAGCTAAAGAAAAAGATAGCAGAATGATAAAGAAAAGAGGGAAATTTATTGAAATGGATGAGGGAAGCATTCTAGGCTACAAATATATACTACAAATGAGAAAATTATACTCAAACACCATAGGAAAATATATTAATCATCATTGGGTACTTTGAACCATTCCGACAATATAGCATAAGTAAAATTGGGCGTGTACCATTCCCAATAAGAGAAAAGGGACTCAGTGAGGATTCAACAACATAAAGAAGATTACACAAAGAGATTTTTAGTAGAGTGCAATGGAAGAGAAAAGGCATGTGTGGAGGAATAGTTGTATATTGTGTTATAAGAGTGAAAGAGTAAAGAGAAAGCGTGCATTATAGTATTGTTAAATAATTCATGATAAATAGTGCATTGAGAGATCTCATGATTTGAGTGAAGGGTGAAGTGAGAAATCACTTAGAAACATGTGGTTGTGCATAAGAATATTAGGCCAAAGAAGGAGGTCGTTTAGAAGAAAAATATGGTCATTGTAGACCATGATCATGTAGAAGATTATGAAATTCCAAAAACAATGGTATAAGGAAAAAGAGAGGAGAGGGGTGAGATTATTATGCAACTGAAGAAATAATGGTATGCAGAAGGAGGATTCGCAGCAGGAGGACCAGAAATCATAGTGGATTACATAGAAGGTGTCTCTTAGGAAGGAAAAATGGGTGCATAGCCAAGTGCATAGAAGAGGGGTCCCCAATGGAAATGTTGGATAGAGTATAATAATACACAAGAGGAGAAATTCTGAGAAGATGAGTTGAGGAGTGCAAAAATGAAGGTTGCATGGAAATGGAAACACCATGCCAAATGAAACAAAGGAGAGATAAAAATAATTTTACCCAAAGGCAATAGAAGCAAATAAATTTATGATGGAGAGTGTGAAAGTGTTTTTCAAATAGAGTGCACAAAATAAGGAAGATATTTGTTGTGATCTCAATGAGATACATTCAAAATATCATGCATAAGAAGAACACAACCAAAATAAGGAATTGTGCAAAGAATAATATTTTTTCTCAAAGGCAATCAAGTAAGGGAATTATAATGAGGATATTAGATAAGTTTGAGTGAGCGAAGGACATAAGAGGACGAATTCCTAAATTTTGGAAGGTGAAAAAACAATGAAGAGACATTACGAGATGATGCATAAGTTTCCATATATGAAATAAAGGGATAAAAGGAGAAACTTAAGGAATAATTTTCATAAGTTTTGCATAATGAACCATGCAAAAAGGAGGAAGAGAAGAATATATATTGTGCCCAAGAGGATCTTCCCCGGGAAGAGGGAGAGGATAGGTGGCCATTAGCAACAAGAGAAGATTATGTAATGAAGAATTAGGATCATAGATGGGATATAAGTAACATAGGAGTACATAAATTATATATAACATGAAGTAAGTGAAGATGGAAGAGTATCCATAAGGAAGATAAGAAGATTATTTTGCGAGCGAGAAAATAGAAGATAGTTAGTGTGTAGTTTAAGTATAGGGAAGAAGAGCCATGTTAGGTAGAGGTGGATGGATTATGAACAAGTAGGGGTCAAGAGAAAGAGAATTAAGAGAGAATCCTATAAAGGTATAATGGGCAGGAATGTGAAAAATATCTAGACAAAATGCACAAAAGATAACATGTTGAAAAGTAGATGTGCAATGAAAAACATCCCAAGGAAGAAAAGGAAAAGGGTAGAGAAGAGGAGGAATACAGTAAAATGTGGGTCTAATACCACAAGTGTGTGGATATTTGAACCTATGAAAGAGATATGGGAAATAAATAGTGTAAAGAGGATATGTAAAAAGGATGGCATAAAAGATGGAGCAAAGCATAGCAAAGAGAGGAGATGTCATGTAAGAAGGGTGATGGGAGAACAAAGGAGCTAAATAAGAACAAGTACACAAAGAAAATATGTGCAAAGGATGAGATCCCAAAGATAAATTGAAAAGGAAGGAGAAAATTCCCAAATACTTTTAGTGGAGGTGCATGGATAAAGGTGAGTGAAAACCTACAAGACACAAGGTTGAAGGTAGAATCCTTAGGTGGAGGTAGATGGTACCAAGCGAGAAAGGACTCACAAAAGATCAAGTAGGGAGATCTACTTGGAGGATGAGGTTCAGCTATGGTGGGTTAAATCTCATCGAAATGCATAAGATATCATGGAGCAGTCACTGGGGTATGATGAAAGACTAGAAGAGACGCCAAAAGAAGCACCAAGGAAATAACAAGGCACATAGAACAAAGGAGCTGAAACTATCAACCTCAATAGTTCAAAGGGTGGTTATACTACTCACTTATTTTACTTGAGGTGGAGCTCAAGTTTTAATTAGATTGTGTATTTGATGCAAGAGAAATCCTGCATAATTTTGGCTAAGTGTGGGTGCACGTGAAGTTAGCGAGTATATGGAGTGAAGAGAAGAGACATAGCAGAGTGAAGGGATATTACACATATGTGTGTGATTTCATTATGAAATGGCTATTAGAAAAGGATTACAATGCATGTGGAGTGCATAGTAGAAGAGGGTGAACAAAATATTTGGTGAAACATAGAATAGTGGAGCACACAAGGTTTTATGGAATAGTTACAAAAGAATAATGTGCAATGGTGCATGTAAGAATTTTTGTAACACGATGGGGTTTTGTCACATCCTATATAATTGAAGGAATATAGGGATTGTAAAGGAGTTATACAAGAGTATGTGGAAGCTTCAGGAGACCAATTGGAGAGATTGCATGATAAGTTGGTTTTTGAAGGAGGCATGTTGAAGTGGAAAGACAATGCATAAAAGAAGGTGAAGGTGTAACTCAAAACTAAGATTGAATGACATAATATAGATTAGGAGTGTAAAATGATTGTGAGAAAGGAAGGCACAACAAATTTTATGGTTAGAAGATAAGAAAAAAATGATGTCAAAATTTGTATTAAAAGGAAATTTGATGATGATTCAATAGCCAATGGAGTCAAATGACCAGATTGACATGGCACATTAGGTAGCATATAGATGAAGGTAGCTTAGAGAATTTTAGGAGCTCAATTTTAAATTTGAATATGATCATGAATACTTAGAAGAATATAGAATGGGTTATCCCACCCAAATAAAATTAATATAAGGATATATAAATATGAATGTGTGGCTATTTAAGGAGGTTCATTTTGCCATTTTGGGGTTGTTGGTCAAGAGCTAGAATTTGCTCGATTAGTTGGTTGGTAGATTTTTTTTGGAATGGACAAGAGAGGAAGAGGGAAAAAATTTGATTGTGCATGTGAGGCACAAATAGCCAATTAAGAGAGGATAATTCATTGTAAGCCATCGAAGACAACTGAGGAAGAAACTAGTCTAGGATAGGTTCATAGGAGAACACGAGAATCTATAAGATCTCTATTAGAGAGTTTGTAAGCTTCATGAGGGAAACTGCATGTAGATTTTATTAAGGCTCTTCAATTAAATGAAAATAAAACCTTGTGTAACACCCATTTTATAAATCATCCAAATTAAGGGATTTTCTAAAAAACAAACCCCTTAATCACAATTAATACCTTCAATGATTTTCATCTGGTAGTAATTAAAATCCAACATAATTAAATGTTTACAATCCATTTGATAACAAATGATAAACATGTGCAGCTGTAAGGGTCGATTAGATATACTTGATCCCCCTTATCTACACTCTAACCAAGTGAGTATAATTAGTATACTTTTGGTTAAACCTTTTTAACAAGTCTTGAGAACTATGTGTAACTCCTAAGTGTTGACTTGGAAATTAGACAAGATGCAATCCATCTGGTATTTGACACAACATGTTATGAATATGGTGAATAGACAGTTTATTCAGCTAGTTACACTAATTTGGCCAAAGATTCAAGACTTTCATTGCAATCTTAGTTTCATGACCACACATAAATCAATAAAACTTGTCTTTGTAACCACACAACCATTTTTTTTACAGTTATCTATATCTCATTTCATTTTTTGAGAATTAAGTTTAGTTTTGAAGAAGTAGGAATCATGACTCATCCTTCTAATCAAAAGGATCCTATTGGTCTCATATTGGGATCCCTATGGGAAAGATAGAAACCAAGAAATTACTTACATCATTACGTACTCACTATCCTTCCTCTAGCCATTCTAAGCTGGCACTATTAGGATTTGATCAAAAATAATGATAATTCAGTATATCTACCCCCTCAATTACTATTTAGTTATCTATTTAGGATAATTAAATAAGTTCTTTGTTACAATATGTTATAAGGTATCATAACACGTCATTCATTTCTCGATAGAGGTTTATAGTAACTCAATGAGTTACTATAATTTACGAATACCTCCTATTGTATTATCATAACTTAAAAAGGTTGATAAATAATAACTTACTAATCCATGTCTCGTATTTAAATGATCCAATCATTTCCTAGATAGTATGGGCCTTAACCTCATAGGTTCACCATTTCATCTTGCATAGTACGGTTTATCTCATTTATTCATCATTTGTATGAATTGTACACCTTATTTTGTAAGGTACATTACTAATACAACATATTTTTCATTGTATTGTTTTTCTATAATGTACTATGATCATTAATGACACATTTATTCATCCATAATGAAACTATAAAATCAGATATGATTACTTATCAATTATTAATAACTTATGTTTATACACTATCATTAAAACATAACTTAAACACTTTAATTTTAATAAGGGTATAAATGTTGTTTTTTTATATTGTTTTCCTTATCAAACTATGTTTGTAAATCCTCATAGTCATTCAACTATAATGATTCAATAAACTAGATATAGTTTCGTAGCATAACATCATTAAATTTAATTTATACTTTGTTTTAAAACAACATTTAAAACACCTATATATCTCACAAAATGTGATATGAAACAACAAGTATATTTATTAAAACATATTAAGGATAAATCTTTATTTTTTCTGAAATAATGACACACAATAAATCACAAAAGTACAATTGGAAAATGCCTTCAATCATCTTGCAAAAATAATACTTTCGCATTATAATTAAATACAATAATCCCGAATGGATTTTTAAACAATAGTACATGAAGAAATCATACGTATACAATCCACTTAATCACTTCATAAAAGTCACTCCATCCTACACATTGTAGGAGAGAGAAATGTATATGTGGTCAATTCTAAGAACTAACATGAGTTATCCAACTCATATTCTTATTGTATTTAATTGAAATAAAGGTATATGTTAAGGTTATCCAAATTATAACTTATAACTTCTTAATACATCAATTAATTCTCCATATCATTAAATAACTGAAATGATTCTACCTAGTGATAATATCACTCAAACAATCTAAGTTTCCAACTAGTCTAGGTTGTTTAAATCATCTTCTATGCAAGTCAATATTACCAAGATCATGCAACTATGAATTCTCTAAGACATATTTTGAGAATAAAATAAACAAGGTCAAATTATTTAATATTAAACATGCATATTATAAGAATTCACTATTACATCAATCTTTTAAAAAGAATGTTCGTAAGGAGGGAAAAATGACTCATACTTTATAAGTAATCATTCATTTCCAACAGCTACTCACTGTCCCTAATTAAATTAAAAGTCAAACATTCATGATTTTGACACATAATCATGTTATAGGAAATTTCAATGATAATTAAATGTCAATATCTAATTAGTCATCCATTTATCAATGGATCAAAAAAATCATCAAGCTAAGGGCTATCTATGCACTCGATCAATCAATGTCAACATAGCTTTCAAACAGTCATGATTATAATAACTTTAGCATTTCTTCAAAAAGGATTAATATTAAGATAATGTCAATATTTAACTAGAAAACCATTTCTCAATGGATCAAATCAATAATCAAGCTGAAATTTATCTATATGCACGCAAACAATCAGTCCTAGCAACATTGAAATGTATCATTGCATGCATTGTCAATAAGGGTCTGTTCCACATCCCTTCTCATTCAAAAGTAAACAATAAAATAGGATATAGTAATCTTAAGGAAGCCTAATCAAATTCCTAAAATAACACGATAACCCGCAATATTGGTCCAAATCCTTAAGAGCTTTCACAAATTTTTAAAATCAACATGGTGAGCACAAAATGAGCTGGAAACAAACAAGATTGCTTCAATCCTAAAAAAAAATTGTTCTTGATTTGGGGCAGCACATTTAATTAGACAAAGAATGTGTTTTTAACAAAAAAAAATAACCAAACAATAATTCCAATACAAGGCATCTAACAACCCATAAATTTTAGAGTATAAACCCACATTTTTATAAACCCAAATGCCCCAAAATATCAAAAACTTAAAATCTGTTATTTTTCCAACAAACCCACAATGTCTTCCTTCTTTTCCCTTATTTTTTTCACCAAAATTTCCATATAGAAAATAAAGGAAAACTTCCATATTTTAAAAAATAAACTCATATATTTATTTTTATGTCAAATTGACTACCAGAAAGTTCTATTCAAGTTGGTTTAAAAGAATAAAATAAATTTGTATGCACATTTTTCAAGCAAGGAAAAATAGTCCCAGAAAAGCAAAAAACCCAAATTTCGAAGCAACCTCACAAACCCATTTTTTCATACTTTTTTCCCTTTTTACTAATATTTTCATATAGAAATTGAAGGAAAACTTCCATTTTTTCAACAACACTCTCATACAATTTTATGGTGTCAAATCGACTATAACCAAGCTCAAATCAAGATGTTTAAAGAGAATATTATGTGTGTTTTCCATTAAGAAAAACAAACCATCAATTATTTTGAAAATTATTCCCAATCCTTCATTAAACCAGAAAACATATTTTTCTACTAATATCCATTAATTTATGCTTTAAAAATCGATTAAGAAACCAAAATATATACCCATATATCAACAGAAAAACAACAAAAATGTGAGGAAGAATAATTCATGCCTGGTTTTGTTTTTGACTTTCTTTCCTTTTTCCTCTTTTGTCTTAAAACCTGTAACTTGCATTTCCAAAAAAATCTCCCAAGATTTCCAAAACCAAATAACAATAATAAACCCAAAATATCCATTAAAATAGAGCTTAAAACTTGTAAGTAGTCGCCCCCACAAATCTCCATTATTTTCTCATGCAAAAACCTCGTGCAACTTCCACAAACCAAAATAACCAAGAAAACCCAAAAAAATGCAACTAGGGGAGAGAGAATGTGATCTTGCATGTATTTTGGTTTGCCAAGCAAGCTTCCACTTTCCCCAAAAACTATGCATGTTTTATTAAATGCATTCACTGTATGATAGTCCACTTGTCACTCCCTCCAAAATATTATGTCCTTGCATGTAATGTGTATGCTCTGTGACCATGTTAATAAATAAATAATAAACCAAAAAAATATCAACTTTTCCACAGTCCATGACCATTCCAACATTTAATCATTAAAATTTTTAAACTTATCCATTTCCTTTATAAAATGGTAGTTGACCATTATAACAACAATCCATTATCTTTATGTTTAATATTTGCTAAGGACTATGGTTGGTGACCAATAAACTCAACAACATTAAACAATAACTTTACCTTCTTCATGCCAAGTATTATGGTCGATGACCATTGTGAACAATAACCAATAAACAGTAATAGGAAATCCTTATTTTTCAATGGTCTATGACCAAGTCTTCCAAATTTTAAATAATGCAAATGCAATATGGTCTAAGAAATTTTTAATAAAATTAAAAATTTATAATTACCTTGCATATGATCCATGCCCATTATTATCAATGCCGAAGAGATTCAACCATGATTAAAACATTTAAACAATACTGCCAAGAAATTACCTTGTGGAGTGGTCTAAGACTCGTTCAAAATAACATTCAATTTTAAACAATCTTGAGTAATGTAGTCAACTTAAACAAATCAATGTGGTATAAGAACGAGTTAGGATAATATTAACAATAACCATTAATCAATTTATGATATTACCTTAAACAATGCAAAGTATCCTTACTATCATAACATTATTTATTAATACAATCAGTGATGAAGTCCAAATCAACCATATTCACATACAACAATGCAAATGAAAAGTGATTGTCATACAAATTAAACAAACATTAGAAGGTATATGTATATGCATACATCTATATATGGGTATGCATGTATGTATGTATGTGTTGCCATATATACCTACTTATCAATTAACGTTCATCATTAATTTATTCATTCTCAAACATGTATTGTGACATAACCTTCAACTATTGTGGGGTGTGACCCCTTGAATTTCATTCCATTGTATGAGACTCGAGTCATCATATTGTGGGATGATTACTGATCAAAAAACATAGAGTTGAATTATTCAAAGGATTTAAAAATGGAAACCATAGTTATGACCTTTGTTATGTTTCTGCCGATGATTCTCAAGTTTTAAACATTGTCATGGTTCTCGAGTCTGAGAATTCTACAAGTGCTATTGCATTCTTCATGATGATCATAACATGATTTTTTATCATCTGGAAGAAAGGATATCAGGTTTATATGTTCATCTTACCATTTCTCATGGAGGTGAAGAGGTGAAATCATATATTTCAAGATATAACAAAAGGATACCATTCTAGACAAGGCATGAAATATAATTTCCTTTTCCAATAAGAGATGTGTTCCAATGAGATAAGTAGTCAAGGAATATTATGTCCAGACGTGACATTCATCTCCACAATAAGGAAGAGTCAGAATTAATTTTGCAACATCTATATTCTCTCTCTTTTTCTCTCTTTCTCTCTATAGAATTCTATTTCTTCTTTGAGGAGAACATTTTCTGAAAAGTGACTTAAGTCACTTAAATTTTCTATTTCTTCCTTGAGGATTGCATTTTAAGTTGAAAAGACACATGGGAATGCAAAGAGCCACTAGATTTGGCTATATTTTGTAATTTTCTCTCCACTCCGATGGATATCAATTTTTATCCCCCTTTAGAAAATCATATTTCATTTATTTCTTGCTTAATGAAATCCTAGATTTCTCAACTCCTATTCTAATACAACTTTAAAATTCTGAACAACCAAGAAAAGAATGAATTTTCTGATGAAACTAATGTAGTTAAACTTTGAGTTGATTGTATTTTTGGTGTCATCTCATTGTTAACTTGGAAGCATTCTACTTATATGTCAATAAACCCACCTTGCAATTTATTGAATTAAACCCCTGCCTAACTTTCTCCCCTCTCTCCAAATGCACACCTTTTCTGTACCCCCTTTTCCCACATGGGTTTATTGGAGAATTCCTATGTGATCCCCGGTCGAAAGGCCACCCATGATGGTTAGAATAGTTTACATATTTACCTATTTTCAATAAATGGAGTTGCCCCATTCCTAAGCAGAGGGACCTAGTCCCAGAGCATTGTTGAAAGCCTCTAACTTTACCTTATTACAAATTATATTGCCAACAATAAGTTTTCTCAAACTCACCAAGTTGTTTGATTAGATGAGTAGATCTTTTTAAGAGAGTTGGTTACGTCTTTTCATCCTAATAATATCACATTTGGTAGTCCAAAAGTACACGTTTGATAAAATACACAATTCATTCTTGCAAAAGCATGTAAGGTAGCAAAATGTTAGAAACATAAATTATAAGGAATAAGCTTTCTATCATCGTGGATCCATGAGAGTGGGAAGAGATAAAAAGAATCGTTAACCTAATTTAAAGGCTTCATGAAAATTTTAGGCCCATTCGATGGTGTTTCCTTTCTTTAACATATTGTTTATTTGGTTAACTACGTAGGTAATATCCAAAATGACTCTACCCACATCCCCTAGTTTCCCGAGGAATAATTGAATCCTTTATTCAGTGGTTAGCATGACCATCTATAGGATATCAAAAATCTCGGTAGGATCGACAGCAATGACCTATTTAAATACATATCTTAGAATAATTCAACCTTTCACTTCGAACTGACACGTTTCGTGGCTCAGGGTAATAACATAGAGCCATGTGATCTTATGATTCTTAATACCCTTATGCTGAACTTCACATTTTAATCTATCAATAAAAACTGTTTTTATTTATAAATATATTTTGCTTTTGTTCTTCTTCCTCAAGCTCACATTTCGTAAAATATTTTAATAGCACACATATTCATCGTTCTCCTTGTATGGAATATTAATAAAACTTATCTGACGAATAAACACAATAAAAAGAAATAATAAGACTGTAAAATTTTACTTCACTCAGCCAATTTAGGAAGGGAAAATAAAGATTGTCGATTTTACAAGAAACCATAGTTTGATAAATGATGAAATGGCCTTTATTCAATAGAACCTTATATAACAACAGATTTAGAATTCTGAAAATCTATAAAGTGGTATCAAATGTGTTTTTCATTGTTCATAATATCTGTGAGAGACTGTGGAAATTCAACCCTACATTCCATTGACAACTAAGCAGGAAAATAATAAAGCAGATAGAAATTTTGTATTGAAAACACGTGGTTCAACTCTCACATTCTAATTTTATCAATGTAGACACATTACTCCGAATATGTTGTTATATGAGGCAACTGTTCACAACAATTGATATCACTTGCACGTTTTATTCCAATTACAACATCTGTCGATTATTTACATTCAAACTTGTTATATTTATATAAACACTTCGTAAATATTAATGGACAACTATAAATCTCCATGAAAGAAAACCAGACAAAATCGCCTTAACAATGGTTCGAAGAAATTGTTTTCGATTGCTTATATGTTTCTCTGTTGGTCTAATTAAAGGCTATGATACCTATTACCAGGTAAATATGTTCCGATCTAGCTTGTTATTAATTTATTAATTTTCAAATTTGAATACGTATTACTTAATGATATAGAAAATGTTTTGGATATATACTTTTTAATATAGCAAAGATACGAGTTGTAATTCGTTTAACCATAGCTGGATTAAACGTTAGGAGCCTGGAGTACCCTAGGCAATAATTTGTGTGGACACCTATCTAAAATATTTATTTAATAATTTTCTTTCCCATCTATCAAGTAATTAAAAATTTCCTTCATTCTCGTATTTTTATATGAGAGTCATAATAAATCAGAAATATACAGAAACTATTCTTTAAATAGAATAAAAGCATTCTTTTAAAATAGCATATTTATATTATATAAATATATGTAAAATATTTCGAGAGGTATAGTTCACAAGGCACCTATTCTACTTGTGTCACACATCTAAGATAAGCACATCATGAACTATACCTCTCGACATACTTTGCATACCACGTTTTGATTTATGTTTATATAAATATATGTATGTAAAATATGTCGAGAGGGATAGTTCGCGAGGTGCCTATCTTAAATGTGTGACATGAGTTGAATAGGCACCTTGTGAACTATACCTTTTGACGTATTTTACTTATATTTTAATAGTATAGGTATGCTAGTAGCATCCGCGAGAGTTGCAATATACATAAAATGATACAAAAAAATAAAGTCGAGAAAAGAAGGCAGGTATTTATTTTTTGCATGAATGACCTCGATGAGAACCTCTCCAGTTGATGACTTAAGACTCAAATTATTAATAATAAGGAACCCCTCCCAGGTAGTGCATTGGTGAAAACAATAATTATTTCTAAATAAGATTGAGAACCCAAGATAACATTGTATCCCCTATATATTTAATATTTCCTTAAGTCATAATAATTTCTAATGAATTTTATTTAACTACCTTAAGGTGTATTTTATACTAATAAAAAACTATAATATCCAAGATAATATATTAAAATTTTCAACGAAAAACAAAAATTCAATAATATTTTCTAGTATTCATTTCAATCAAAATGTCACATTCAACAACTAAAATGAGAAAATCTTAGCAATTAATCCTTTTAGACTCAAATATCTTACAAAGGACATCGTAAAGGAATTTAAAGAGAGAACCATCTCTCTTTAGAGAATAAGTATGGGTAACAAAAATTCTAGGTCTATAATAGACAAAGTTCTTATTGATTTTTATTAGTAACCATATTATCATTTTGAAAAAACAAAGCATTAGTTTTATATGAATAAAAATGTGAAATGTAATCCACATGCAATGACAAAATCGTAGAATGAAATGTATGGTAATAGGGGACATTATTTATATTTGAAGGACTTTAGTATTGCTTCCTTTGGCTTCCGTTTCGAAAGTATTTTTCCCCTCTTCATATTTTCATAGCACTCATATATAAATGGCAGAAATATTCTTAGAATTTGCGATGAATTTACACAAGTGATATCCACAAATGTTAACCCCAATGTTTCCCTTTGTTAAATATCAACTGTAACCTTGGAAAGAGTTAATCCTTGCCATTTATGTACTATCAATGCCAATGCCAACCGTAAGGCTATTTTTTGTGTGCATCCCCTTTGTATTGTTATAATTGTAATTGTACGTGGAGTTATATCTTCAAATGATATTGCAAAGTAATTTTCAAATTCAACGATTACATATGTTGGTGGTTTTGTCAGTGGACCACTACCAGGTTTGTATAGTATGCTTTGAATATATCCCAGAGCTCTATTTACAATACCTATTTCTATCCAAATATTAGGTGTTATTATCACCCTTGCATCATTAGAAATTAATAATTCAACATCAATTTTGTCATTTGTACCTCCTGTCGGTCTGTTGGAATTACTTGTTATTGTTGCAATGCTACGTCCAACAATTCTTTTCAAAGAATGTAATTTTTTATTATTTTGGTTATCCACATTGCTTTGTTTCATGACTACGTGAATATTATTATATAATACTTCATTTCTATTTAATGCAACATTTTTTCTACTCGTTAATAACATCCAATCATTCAGTGTCAGATTTGCATCTTTGAGATTACTTAGAAATTTCCGAAAACCTTTTTGGTATTTGTTTTCTCCTTCTTGTCTAAAAACCTTATCTAGTGTAAACACTATTATTAATGCTTCCCATAACAAGTTTACACGTCCATTAATATCATATGGAAAAATTTTAGTAAAATGAGGTATTTGCCCCAAAATGCTACCAAAATCATAGAAACACCACCAAACTGATTTTTATTTTTTCAATAAATCATTGACAAAGTTGGAAGTCTATGTTTTCTAGAAAAGATTTTCCAATGAGATCATTTCATTAATAAATATAAATTTTATGTGGCAAATCTCTTGTTGGGATGTTATAACTCTTGATCCTTCTAAATCTACAAAATTTGTAATAGGGATTTGAAGTTATGAATGGATTGTTGAGGCACCAATATTAAATGTTGAAAATTCGGTTAGTGTAATTAATAGAAGAGTAAAATGTTCTAGGAATGATGCATCTAAAAGTGCGTGATGAATCGCACCAATCACAAATGATTTTCTAGTTCTTGTCGTTCCTTGAACTATCATGAGCAATGGCATGATATTTTGATATCGATTATAATGTGTCAGTATTATATTATGTGTTTGGTTTTATTCAGCACCTAAGGTGTAATAATTGAAATTTGGGTCTAATTCATCATTTGTAACTAACTCTTTACATTTCATGTTGCTTATTAATTTTATTGCTTTACTTGTGCATTCTTCACATTGATATTATCATTCCATGGTGCATGTCTATTAATATCTCTTCTTCTGAACATATCTATTTTAGTTGCTTGTAAAATTTGTCAACGATGAAGGGAAATATGACTTCTGATTCATGTTCTGTTGTATTGTGTTGAATATGTTGATTAAATTAATCTTCATAATATCTAATATTATCAACATCTTCTATAATAGTCCTTCTCTCGACATGTCATGGATTACAATTGAACGAATCCCAATTTAAACTTATTGAATCAGAATTAAGTCTGATATCTCTCTCTAGCTATATCACAAAATGGCTTGTAAAGAAACAACTACGACCAACAAAAATCAACCCATTTATGCAATTCACATGAAGGTATGGAGGAAAACCTTGGGAATACTATGATAATAGCTACCATAATCCTAGCCTCCCATTTATTATTGTGTTCTATCTTTAGATTATATGTCCAATATCTACTGGCATTAATAAGTGATACACTTTCCATAGAAAATGGCCTATTCTTGTACCATTCAATAAAAAAATTTACATGTTCTTCATGTTCATCTTCATCAAATGTAGTTACTGGTTTGAACACCTCACATGAAACTTTCAAATTGAAAAATACTCTATTGATGTCTACCAATGGAATCTCATATAATATGTGACATGTTTCTTGTGCCCCAATATCTCTGTCAACAATTGTTTTAGTAAGAAATATCCTGCATGTTATTTATCTTATTTTAGATAGGTTTTCAATGCTTGCAATCCACCTAAAAAATATGATGATAAGTTTAAAAACTCTTCTATGATTTTGTTGCATACTTTTCAATGTACTTGATTATGGCATGCTTGGAAAGAATAGGTTATCAACCTATGGTTTATCTCCACAATTGTAATATGTAGCAATTGTGTGTATTTACTCTGTCATTATTTCTCGCAAGTTCAAAATTTTTATTTATTTTCTTTTAGTCCTGATATAACTTTGATCCCTTGAGATTCAATTGCCATGGTGCATTACACTTACAAAAGATAATAATCCATTATTAGATTTTCCAAACATATTTTTAATTTCAATTTAATTATAAATAATTTCGAACATCTTACCTATAAACCATTCTTCCTCTTCTCTTACGTTAGGAAGCAACCCTCTCTACACATCATATGTCATTCTATAGAGTTGAGAATCTCTTCGTAGTCACATTCCATATCCACTTATGTAATTTGTCTCGTATTTTTAAAACACGGATGTATTGTAATTTTTTTTAGATCTGCAATTCATAGAACATAAGAATATATCATATATTTTGAGAACATAAGAATTTTATATAAAACATAGATTTGAATATAATTGATAAATTATCTATATGATTCGTAGGTGTGGGTCCTCTCGAGGATTCCATGCATGGAAAATAGAATGGATATATTTTAAAGCATTTTTATGTTGAAAATCATCAATCCAATCAAGGTTATCCATATTTGGTTCCCCTTCTAAGAATATGAATCCATGCACATGTGGAAAACCTCTATGTTGTCATTCATATCTATACTAATAATCTTTAACTTTGATTCCTTCTTATAATATCTCCTTTCAAAAAAGTGTATATCATAGGTGCATGTAGTGTTCCACTATATGAGAAAATTCGATGATATTATTCCTTCACTAATTTCATGCTTCTCATGGATTATCGAGTGGTGTTCTAGGTATTAATGCATGTAGATCAAAGAAAAACATATCCATTGCACTCAATGTGAAAAAATGGTAGGTGATCCAATTTGTCGCAACATGTCAGTCAATGTACCATGAAATTTTTCAAATAGGACCTTATACCACTTAAAAATGTTCCAAACCACATAAAATGATCATCTAGATGTGAGTGGGGTAAATTTTCTATATGCTCACATTACTCATAGATGGTGATTTGCATATCTAGGAGGCTTTACTTGAAATACAACGTATATGAATTTTTTGCATGATGTCTCAGATCATGTTCATCATGTAATATCATAATTGGGTACGTCAGGCAAAGCATTGATCCCTATATATCGAAATAAATGTTAGATAAATCCATGGATACATATTCATTTTAACCTTGATTCTAGCAATAAGTGGATGCATTTTTTTGAAAAATAAAAAACTTCAACTTGTACGATTTTTTTGAAATAGTTACACTCAAAATTGGAAGATGTTGTATAAACATGAATCGTAGCATTTTGAGTCTAGTTTCTAAGCTACTAAATTTTATTGAAAACAGATAATTTTAAGTGGGTCAAATAACTAAAATACCAATAGGTGCTCCTATTTTTGTTAAAAAAACATAACATAGTGACTTTCGTGCCCCCACCATTTTTTGAGCACCATTTAGTATTTTTGAAAACCTTTGGCAGAAAGATAGCTAGGAGCATCTAGTTTGTGCTAGAATTTTTTTAGAATTTTTTAGCAAGTATTAATTTTTTATGATTTTTCTAGTACATAAATTTTAAGTTTTGAAAAATAACGGAGCTCCGACCGTGCCCCCCCCTAACTACCTCAAAAAAATCAAAAATTAGATTTTTTTTTTAATATGTATAGAATTAGGCCTAGTTTGTGCTAGTATAATTTTTTTTCAATTTTGATGAGCCAAAAAAAGATACATGACAAAAGATAGACATATTTAAACTTCAAAAACTATCTATAAAAAGGCACAATTAGAAAATAAATAATATGGAAACCTTATATTAGTCAGAAAATTTGAAAAATTATATTTTTAGTAAGAAGAAACTCTGCTCTATGTCGTGGTATAATTTTTTTAAACGAATCGATCGTTTTATGTTGATTTATCATGGAGGAAGTGGCATTTTTGCATTTTCCTGCAAAAACACATTGTTTGATGTGTTTGTGTAGGTCCATGCCTCAGGCTTGGGGATCCAAACTGGATCCAAGCCTTGAGGCATGGCTTGGAAAATTAAAAAACATAAAACGCGTACGCACTATAACGTGTACGAATTATAACACACACACACACACTATAATGCGTACGCGTTCTTCATAGTATGAACATTATATGTGCTTTTGGCATGCTTCTATTTACAAAAATAAATGTTTAAGTATAATTATTTCTTATATTTTAAATTTATTTTAGTAAATATAAGAAATTAGGGTCACTCTGCACCTTATGGAACTAGTCTCACAGCTCCATTAGTCACAGTTTAGGAGATAGTTTTTATAGTATAATATGGTCAGTACATAGGTAATTTTTAGGATTTCAACATTCAGCCTAAACCTTTTAGCATTTAAATTCTATAATTGAAACCCTAAACCTTAAAACCTAAACATGAGGCCCTGAACTAAAACACTAAACCCTAAACCCTAAACCATGATACCTAAACCCATAAACCCTAAGCCCTAAACCCTAAACCTTAAACATTCAACCCTTACCCATGAGCTCTAAACCTTAAACCCTGGGCCTTAATCCCTAAACCCTGAGCCCTCATGCCTAAACCGTAAACCCTAAACCATGAACCATGAGCCCTAAACCCTAAACCCTAAACCCTAAACCCTAAACATTAAACCCTTATCCCTAAACCCTAAACCTTAACCCGTAAACCCTAAACCCTAATGCTAAACCTGAATCCTAAACATTAAACCCTAAACCCTAAACTCTAAACTATAAGCCCTAAAACCTTAACACTAAACCCTAAACCTTGCAATCTATGACCTAAACCCTTAACCCTGAACCTCAACCCTAAACCCTAAAACCTAAACCCTAAACCTAATAACCCTAAACCCTGAACACTAAATCCTAAACCCTAAACCCTTAAATAAACCCTAAACCATGAGTCCCTAACCCCTAAACCCTAAACCATCCCTAAATCTGAACCCACCTTGAGCCATAAACCTTTGAACTAAACCCTAAAAAATCCCTGCCACTAAACCCTAAGCCTTAAACCCTAACCCTGATCCTGAGCCCTAAGCCCTAAACCCTAAAACTAAACTAAATCTAGAGCCCTGAGCTCTAACCCTAAACCTTAAACCCATAACTCTAAACCCTAAACCCAATTCAAGTAGCTATAAACCCTGAAATACTAAACCCTAAACCCTAAACCCTAAACCCTAAACAGTAAACCGCAAACCTTGAACCCTACACCCTAATCCCTGAGCCCTAAACCCTAAACCCTAACCCTAAACCTTAAACCCTGAGCCCTAAACCCTAAACCCTGAATGAGCCCTAAACCCTAAACCCTAAACCATAAACCTAAACCCTAAACCATGAGCCCTAAATGCTAAACCCTAAAAAAAATTTCACATTTCTCATATTTCTATGTATGGTATTATGTAAGCCAGGATGACCCATTGGAAGCTGGAAAAAATAACCATCGCAACACAAAAATTAATCTCAAAGGAAATAAAAGAAACATAGAGAATATACCAATGTGGAGGTGTAGGATCAGAACCAAATTTCCTCCAGTATCCTCTTCTCTAGAGAAATAGAAATCTCTTCTGCTACTAGAATGATACAAAATTTGATAGAACTTCCTAAAGTGTTCAAAATAAGCATAGTAACTGGGGAATAACTAAGAACACAAAAGGGTTATCAATCACCTAGTAAATATTTCTTGTTTAGTTCTGAATGGGATTCACGATGGCCTATAACTTAGTGACCTTCCATTCATTGATAATTATTTCTATGATAAACCCATGGATACTTTCAAAAGTGACCTTCAAAAATATAAGGGTAGTCATCAAGCCTAGTGAAGGGTGTGATGTGATTTCCTAAACAACTTGAAATTCATACAAATTTAGAGGTCATAACACAAATTTACAAATATCTCTATTGTTATAAACAGTAACCCAAGTAATTGTGATTTCTCCCTATAACTAAGGATCGAGGACTATGGGGTCTGTGGAACAGGATTCCCTAACATTCAGGAATATGCCTTGAGTGTTTAATCAGAATGGTGTTGCACCCTGGAGAAACCTAAATTTTCAAACAATGGAGTAATATATCTTGGAAAATAAACTTGAACCCTAAATCCATATATTTTCAAATTGCCAACCCACAAGCACTGTACATATCAACCTTTGTTCTTTGAATTAAACCTTCATGCCCTAAACCTTAAAACTAAACCCTAAATTCTAAACCTGAGCCATAAAATAAACCCTAAACCCTAAACCCAAACTGAACCTTGAATCTGAGCCCTAAACCTCCTTAAAAATAATCTAAACAAGCCCTAAAGACACCCTAAACCCTAAATGAACCCTCTTTGAACCCTAAACCCTAAACCTAAAATAGACCCTGAACCCTAAACCATTGAATACTCTTTGTTAATCCTAATAAGAACCCTAAGACACTAAAACATAACAACCTTGAGTGAAATAGTTCCCATGTGATGGGAAACCCTAAAAGATAAACCCTATCCTAAACCATTTATTTAACCTAAATTAGCCTTGGAAACCATAAATCCTTCCCTAAACCTTAAAACATATCTCATGAACATCCTAAATCCTATGAACCCTTTGAATGTTTTAAACCTAAAAAGAAATGCAACCCTAAACCCTAACCCTAAATCCTAAACCCTAAACCTTGTAATGCCCCTCTACAAAAACCCTAATCCCTACAACCTTAAACCCTAAACTCTAAATCCCTAATCCCTAAACCTTAAACCCAAGAACCCTAAAACCTAAACCCTTAATTTAAAGGAAATAAACCCTAAACCCTAAACCATACAACCCTAAACCATAAACCCTAAACCTGTGAGCCCTAAACTCTAAACCCTAAACCCTCTAACCGGAATGAACAAATTTGATAGAAATTCCTAAAGTGTTTAAACCCTAAACAAACAATAATGGAAGCCCTAAACCACAAAACCCTATACCTATAAACCTTAAACCCTTAACCCTGAGCCCTGAGCCCTAAACCCTAAACCCTAAGCCCTAAACCCTAAACACTAAACCATAAAAACCTAAGACCTAAGCCCTAAACCCTAAACCCTGAATCCCTAAACCCTAAACCCTAAACCCTAAACCCTAAACCCTAAACTTGAAACCTAAATATGAACCCTAATCCCTAAACCCTAAACCCTAAATCCTAAACCCTAAACCCTAAACCCTAAACCCTTAACCCTAACCCCTAAACCCTCAACCCTGCCCTAAACCCTAAACCATAAACCCTGATCCCTAAACCATAAACCCTAAACCATGAGCTCTACACCCTAAAACATAAACCATAAACCCCAAACTGTGAGCCCAAATACATAAACCCTAAATCCTAAACACTAAATTCTAAACTATAAACCCTTAGCCCTAAACCCTGAAAAACCCTAAACCGTAAACCCTGAACCCTATTCCCTAAACCCTATACCCTAAACCCTAAATAATCCCTAAAACCTAAACCCTAAACCCTAAACCCTAAACACTAAATCCCTAAACCTTAAATTCTAAACACTAAACCCTAAACCCTAAACATCATTTTAGTAAGGATCTCATTTTAGTAAGAAGTAGACAAGCATCATAGAGTTGATTTGTGGTCACTAAAGTGAATTATGGACCAAATTTCAAAATTAGTACCAATTCAAGTAGTGGTAGGGCCAAAATCCAATCCAAAAGGTCAAAAAACCTACAAAATGACTATATGTTTTCACAAAACAAAGACTGACTACAATATATATGGCTTGAAAGTTTTAGGTCATTGCTGAAATTCTGAAAATGAGTAAGTACTGACCAGATTAGATTTTGAAAAACTATCTTCTAGATTATCACTGTCAAAACTACGGGACCACTTCCATCAGGTGCAGAGTGACCCTAATTTCTTATATTTAGTAAAATAAATTTAAAGTATAAATACTTAACATTTATTTTACTAAATATGGCTCCTTCCAGCCCCTACAAACTTCATATAGAGAAAAATGTGTATGCATTTTGTGTTCATAGAAATGCGTATGCGTTATAACGCATACATGTTTTAGGTTCATGAATTCCTGAGCCTAGGAAAACATAACACGATCACGTTATTACAAAATGCGATCGCGTTTCGTTCATTTTCGAGTTTTTGTCCACTTTTTGGCCCCCCAACTTGGTGATCATTTATACATTATATTTATATTTACATCTAGTTAAATGTGTCACTTATATATTGGGTTGACATAGGCTATCAACATTCCTCAACTTGAGTTAAGTTTGCAAGTTTCTCTGATTGTGGCCCAGGATCCATATTATTCGATGTTGACAATTAGGGATGACCTTTCTCTTGTCCGAATGTAATACGCAGAAGTACTTTCAAGTGTTCAAGAATTTTTTTCTCCAATGTATCATTCTTGAAAAATATAACACATGTTTAGTGAAGTAAGCTTATCAATATTATGTCGAAAAATTAGTTATATGGTATTCAAATATCTCCAAATCATTATGTTGGTATTAAATATATTTTGTTCTCTTTCAATTTATGTGAGTCTCAAATTTTTGCTCTTCTTCTAGGTTCAATTGTTAACTCCTCTTGTAAATAATTATTTTTCATTCTTCATCTTCTTGTTAATATTATTTGTTGTAATGTTTCCTCCTCTTTCACACCGTTATTCTCTACATTATTTCTAACATTGACATATATTATATCTTGAGCCAATTTTTGAAGTGTCTCTAGCATGCGATCCTTTGATGTTGAATTTACTTCCCCATAATTAAATTAAACATTAAAACTAATCTATGATAATACCTTTGAGATTCTTCATGGTGAAGTTCTTGTTTGTGTACTCTTTCTTCCTCAAGAAATTGATCTAAATGAATATGTCATTTTAACAATGTTCTTCATACATGTGACTCATATCTAGATGATTGTGCACGAATTGTTAGGAAAATATTTGTATGTTGTCTTTTTTCATCTAATTCTTCATTTGTTAATTCATCCCTCCATTCTACAAATATTTGTCTATCATTATCATTTCGATGTTTTATTTGTTCCTCTCAAAGTGCATATGTCATTTCTTGTTGTATTCTTCTACAATATTATATTTTATATTATCTTTGATATGCTCTTCTCTTTTCTTAATTTTTAAAATTTAATCTTGGTCTAGGTATACCTGTAAATTGTTTTCAAATATTCTATATAATAATTTATATAACTAAAAACTCCAAGTACATGTAATAGAAAATAATCATACAATATTGAGGTTCTAACAATTAGCAAGGTTATAAAAGAATGATATGAAATAAAGAGAATAGTATCTTAGAAATACCATCCTTTTGTGTATTTATGGCCTTTTGTTTGATTTTTTTTACCAATATACTCAAAACACTATAAAATATCTAAAAAAAAATTCATAAATAATCCAATCAAATTTCTACATATTTCCATAGTCAAAATTCTTTCAAAAATAAGGAGTCGCCACATACAAACCTTATATATTAATTGAGAACCAATTTTTTACATAAATATCTAACAATTAAATTTGATACTTCTTATAATAAAGCACATTATCACAAAATGCACATGTTTAAAATATATTTTAGGATCCCTGATTACATTGCTTTAAAAACCTTTTTAAAAACACAGTTTAACATCTAAATGTCATCATGGCTCTACTTGTTGCATCATGTGCTCCTCCTACTACGGCCAAATTGTGGGCAACTAGGCTATTTGGAGATTTGGCTAGAGAACCTCTGAAATCCATTCTAGAATGGACTAATAATAATCCTCATCTCCATATCAGGTGGTCGTGAATAGAGCTGCGAGTAGATTCAAAAGTGCAGTCATTGGAAGATTTGGAGGGTTGTGTCCAAACATTGATTTTGTAAGGGACTGGTGTAAGAGGAAAAGGGCTTTCAAAATAGAAGTACGAGTTCTGGGAGGAAACAAATTTCTCTTATGTTTCCTTGATGAAGCTGACTTACAGAGGGTATTACTAGGAGGTCCATGGTTTTATGGGAAATCTTCCTTATGCCTGAGTCGATTGTCCATAGGGTTAAAATCTCACAGCATATTTCCGGCTCTTCTGTTATGGATTCAACTACTTGATATTCCATTAGAATATTGGGAACTTGAAGTTCTCTTGGGTTTGGCAAGATCAATGAGAGTTTTAATCGCAATAGTTCAAGTTACAAAGGCACGATCAAGACTGGTCTTTTCCAAGATGTGCATTAATGTGCATGAGGGTGACAAAATACCAAAAAGATTTTTTTTGAATACCCTAAATGATCAGTGCAAACATGTGATAAGGGTTGAAAAATCACAGATCTTTTGTGAAAAATGTAGAAAAGTGAGAAATAATGCTTCATCGTGCTGCAGGGGTATAAAATCTTCACAGACAGAGGAACATAGGGAAGAGGAGCCATGTATCCCAGTATCCCAGTTCAAAGATAATCAGATAGAAAAGGAGACTAGTGATCACAGAGATAATATATAGAAGAGGATGATGGTGAATGTTTGGAGGAAGAGACAAAAGTTGAAGACAATGGTCAAAGAAAATGGAAGGGAGACATTTTAGACATGATGGGAGGCAACAAAAGTGTTTTGGAAAACCTACTTCTAGGAGTGGGGCACCACTCCCACATGGATGGATCAACGGCTAGTGGCGGATGGGGAAGCCCCACAAAAAATCAAAATTCAAATTCAAAATCCACGAATCCTATTGGGAGGTGTTTAAATCAAGTAATGAATGCACTGACTGCAAACGGATAGCTAGGAAATAAGCCTGATTTGTGGATAGATGTGGGGAAGGTTGAATTAATTATTGATTTAGGAAATTTGAATAAACATTTCAGCAGTGAGCGGGAGAATCAAAATTTAAATGAAAATATAATAGACCACGTGGATGGGAATATACACAGGGGCGATGGTTAGACTAAGGTATGCCGCAAAAAGCATTTTCTTAAGATTGATCATATTTTGTGAAGTCTTCCTTCGACGGATAATCTTGGATAGTATTTTTTTTAGAGGGTCTGGATGGGATTGATAACTGGAATTTTTCCCATCATTGGAATTCATGGTTAGCTATTTCTTTCCGCCCTTGGTGTTGATGTTGTTTTACTACTTGAGGTCCTTTTGTTGTGGACCTGCTATTTTGATGTTGTTTCTGTGTTCTTTAGCTATTATTTTTAGGCTATTTTCTTGGCAGATCGTTCTCTACTGCTAGAATTCATCATTATATATTTTTGATATTTTTATTCTGGTGAATCATAAAATCTGGCTTTTTGAGCCTCTTTGTACATGGGTATAGTCCCTTTCAAAAAACTATTTACCATTAATAAAAAAACGTCCAAATATGAATGTGTTAGGATAGTTTTAATGTTGAATATCCCATTTACAAATCGTAGCTACTAGTTTCAAAAATGGCACATACAACATTGAATTCCGACTTGGAAAAATGTTTGCAAGTGTTTTTATAAATGGTCTGGTGTTTTTAGAGAAATTTTCTAAAACAAAATAAATACAACACGTGATTGAATTGTATACCCATGCAAAGAATATAAAAAATCACAACGATATGTGAATTGTCGTATTATAGTAAAGATGACATTACCTTTAAAATTTAATGTAAAATCTTAAATAATAATTCTATCCATTTAAAGTAAAATTTCAAAACATAACATATACTCAAAATATATTTAAGGAACCAAATATTTTCTAAATTAGTGTAATGAAAAGGATCCATGCAAAATGGCCTTTCCACTATTTATATCGGCTCAACAGATGTAAATAATTTAAGATGATTAAGAATGAATTACAATTGAATAAGAAATTTATGATACACGCTATTAGCTTATTAATAGTGATAATTGTATGTTAAAACCCAAAAACTTAGAGAATTTAATTTTTTATTTCAATTATTTCAAAATAAATATGTATTTAGGAAAGGTATTTCAATTTATTAAAATGTATTTAAATTTATTTATTTTTAAATTGATATTAAAAAATTATACAATTTTAAATCTAAAAGAGACTAGGAAAAATTCTTATTCATTATCTCATTTTAGGCATATAATGCAATCATCCAAGTTTATAGCATGTTTGAAGTCTCTTATAGTAGGTTACAAGTATGTTGGGAAAGGTGAACTACAAATTTCTTGTTAGGAAATAAGAGATAAAATATGCAGAATAATCCCTCACAGAATTGCAACAATAGAAACTAATATGCAGAAATTATTACAAATCTGAAATAAAATTGCAGAATAAAATAACACAACATAAGGAGACAATATTTAACGTGGTTCACCCAATTTGGGCTACGTCCACCAAGAATCACTTGCTCAAATTTTATCACAAGCCACCGCTCTCTCAATACAATACCCAGATCCGTTTGGAGCTATGCTCAACAAACTCTACAGAATTCACACCCGAATTCAAAACACATATGCAATACATTTGCTTGTCCATCTATCATATGCATAGGACCATATAAATAAACAATTGCTTAAGTAGTTTTACAAAACCATGGGTATCAAAACCATGGGCAAAACCCATCACATAAACCTATGGGTCAAAAAAACTCGCCCATATGAGAAGAGCACGTTTCCCGATATGTCGGGTGCATTTTTCGAGGCCAAAAAAAAATTTACGCCTAAAAAAAAAAAATTCAGGGGCTGCGCCCCCGAACCCTTGCTACCGGGGGCTACCACCCTCGGACCCCCGCTCGAGACCTGGCCCAGCCTCAAACCCCGGCGAGGATACATGAAAAATGTAGAGTACTCTTAGTGTACAGTCTTCAATACTTTCACACATGAAAACTGGCTCCACAACCTAACATTTCTCATGCTTTTACCAAATGATTAACAACATTATCTTGTATAACATGTAATTATGATATTTTAAAAAATAATACTTATTTCTATCAAATTTTGAAACACATTTCAAGCATCAACAAACTACAACACTTTTTATACATGGGATTGTATTTACTATTTTAATATTGACAAAAAGCAATTTTACTTAATGATAATAACAACAACATCAAACCTAATGAATATGTCTTCGAAACATTTCATCTAAATTTTATCAAGTTGTAACAAGGGTCAATGTTTTATCTACCCACTTTGTATTTTTTTATATAAATTTTGTTCACTTTGAATTTTATTTTATTTTTTATGTACTTTTTCATAATTATAGCAAAAATTATTGTTTAGACCCATTATATGTATATTACGTATTTTAGGATTTGTTATTATATTTAGTTTTCAAAATCCTTTTCAATTTAGGTAACAATTTTTTCATATGAATTAGTATTTATTTTTTCAAAATGTTTTTTTTAAATATATTCATTATTTTTAATTTCTTGATTTTTATTTTCAACAAAGGTTATATCATATTAAAAGTGAGACTTTTTCTAAATATAATTATTGATTAGTTAATTAGTATGTACGTTTAGTGTACCTAACTTCCCGTCTAATGTAGGTGGGAAACCATAATATGGATCCGACAAATGAAGAAATCAATGATCGAGGCAGATCATTAATATCAGGTTGGATTGATTCTAATGACAACAAATTTTATGAAGATCTTCAACAGATGGTGGATACAATGTCTAACAGGAGAAACAATAATGAAGATTTTCCTAATGAGAAAGAAACGGAAGGGTTTAATTTAATCAAAACCAGTCTTTTCTCTCAGATTACGCAAGATGTAAATAACACAAAAATAGTATATGAGAGGACAGTGGATATTTACAGAAGGATCAACAAATGTGAATGATCCATTGAGGAAAGGAGACACCAAATTACACAGATACTGATAGAGAGAGTGTTGAAAGAGTCGGTTCTACAAATTGTATTAAAAAATGCATACAAATATATTATTAATGAATACATATTCTTGAAAGTATGGAAGAGGGAGCACATACATGTGAATAAGTTTTGAATACGGGGTAAATTCAGATGCTAAAATAAAAATTCAATGTGGGAAGATAATATGCTTCCATAAACAGAAGCTACGAAATGGTTGAACTGTTTTCATCCACTAAATATTTAATATGTTAGATTGTGAATGCGATAAATGTATAATTATATATAATACTCCGTGATTGTGTTTTTGAAAAGGAAAAAGGAAAAATAATTTATTATAATTTTGGTGGGCCCTAGTTTTTTTCTTGTCATTAGACAACTCCAGTCAATGTACCATTGTATATAATTACTCACAAAAGGTTCTTATAATGTAGTAAATACAATTTTTATACAATGTTTCTTTCAGGTTTAATTTTCAAATATCAAGTGAATGATGGAACTCAAACTTGAAAAAAGATTCATTTTTTGTAAAGAAATAAAAAATGTTCATGTAGCTCCCATGGTTTAGTGAAGAATTGTATTTGGACCAGACTTAATATTCCATTCAATATAGAAGACATTTATCCCCACAAATATGAATAGAGAATTAAATAGTCATTTCCTTTAATTATATGTACTTCTACTTGTCACACCATTGACAGTAAAAAAAATGACATGAATCATTTTATTGAAAAAATTACACACCTCCATAGGATGGACCTACACCAAAGAATAGGTAGCAATACAATAAATATGAAATGATCTAAAGAAATCCAAATCCAATTTTGGTTGTTGCTGAAAAATTATTATAGTACCTTTTATTTGTATGAGTGAAATTTATGTTACAATATAACAATACAATTAAATGGGTCAAAGAATATTTAATTATCAATAAATTATTATAAGTCAAAGTTATAAAAATAGTTAACAATAAAATATTTGTTTTGATTAGGCACCCCTTGAAATCTAGTGCCCTAGCCAACTACCTAGTTTACCTAGAGATTAATTTGTCCTTTTGTTGAGCTACAAAGCACATAAACTAGAACGACAACACTATTTTAATTTTATTTAATAGATCTTAATTTTATAAGTATCTTAATCTTTTTCATTCTTTTATGAGAGATGCACACTTACACTTGATTGATGTGTATTTGGTTCATGGCGCTCATATCATCAGTAATTTTTATTTTCAAGTGAAAAGTATTATTTTAATTTAATTAAAATAAACATAATTTATATATCCTAAATATTCATTAATTGTATTCATCTAATACATTTAAGCTCAGTTTTCGTATGATCCATAGGGATCCAGAAAAACACACTACTTCATCAGTTCCATCAGCACCAAGAAGGAGAAATAAGAAAAGTGAAAAGAAATGAGGTAAACGGAGGTTCTGGACAAAACCGCCGCTCTATGCAAAGCGGTAGTTTCAAAACCGCCGCCCTGTAGGGTAGTAGTCCTGAAACCGCCACCTAGCCAAGGCGGCGGTCCTGAGACCGCCGGTCTACATAGGGCGGGGGTCCTGAAACTTTCGAATAGAAAAGAAGAATGGAACGTGAATGGATGTAAATTTGAAGTGCCCAGCCGCGTCTCTTCCCTTCCATGCCCTTTCACATTCTCCAGTGCACGGGAGGACATGTGAAGGCCTATAAATACATGGAAGGAGCCAGAGAATAGACATTCGAAGGCGAATCAAAATTTAATGAGAGCAATGAGCAATATCTTTAGTGCTAGAATGGAATTGTAGGAGCAAGGTGTAGAAACAGAGCAAGCAAGTAATTGGAGAGAAGGTTTACACTGTTGCTTCTTTTCATACTTATTGTAATATGTAATTGTCTATGTTAGACCAATAAAAGTGGGAAGAAAGAGCATTTTCCCTTCCCGACTGGTTTTCCTCTTTGGAGGTTTCCAGGATAAAAATTGTTGGTGTTGAAGTTTGAATTATTTTCCTTCTCTACAATTTCCTTTCTATAGCACTAGATAATCAGTCATGAAGCTCTAATATTTAAGCAAACCTATCATTTTCCATAGTTGAAAGTAGAACAACATAATTGTGTGATTTGTAGAGTTCCAAAGTAGAAGTTTACGAATCATTTTGGTATCAGAGCTGATTATATATCCAGGACTGTGGTATTTGAATCTTTCTTGTGATTTTGTATCACAGTGACAAGGTCCAAAGGCGAAGAATTTTTACCTTGCGAGCCAGATATTTCTACAAAGAAGAGGAAACAAAGAATTCGACTCAAATGGGGGAAGAGAACTTGGTTCGTAGAGTTGAGATGCTAGAGATCATGATGGATAGATTGCATAGGAAACAAGAAGAGCTTTTAGATCTGAAAAAGACGGCTTCAGTTAAGCAAGATTCCATGGACTCAGTGGTTCGAGCACTAGCCGAAAAATTCGGTATCGGAAAGAGCCACAAAGAGGAAGAATGGGAAGATTGTGAAGAGACACCAATTGTAAGAAAGAAGGTAAAATCTTCACATACACCTTTTAAAGTTGAAACAAAAGTGGAAATAAAGAATTTTGAAGGACAAGTAGATGCAGAATTACTAGATAAATCGCTAAAACAACTGGAGGTCTACATTAGTGTGTTTAATGTCACTGAGCCACAAAGGGTCACCTTTGCACATCTCAAAATGGAAGGTCATGTTTCGGTTTGGTGGGAAACCCATCTAGCCACTTGTGAGAAGAAGAAACGTCATATTGTCATTACTTGGAAAGGTTTTAAAGAATTGATAAGAGCTAACTTCTATCCTATTGGCCATAAGACTGGCATGATGATTAAGTGGGAGTACTTTAGACAGGGCAGTGGTCAAAGCGTGCAAGACTACACTACAAAATTTTGGAGACAAGCCAAGTTGCTTAATATGGACTTGGAGGATGAGGACATTCTAACCAAATATTTGGGAGGAATTCAGACTCACCTTCAGAGAAAGGTAATCTCCACAAAGCCCAAGGATCTCAATGAAGCTTTTGTACAAGCATACTACATTGATGACAAGAAGAAGCAAGGAGAAATAGAGCCAAAGGGAGACTAGTCAACAGAACAACAAGACAAAGAACATGGGAAAACAAGTAGCAAAGGTAAATGGAAAGGTAAACATGCCACTACTGCTTTGCATACTTGTAAAGATCCTAATAATTTCTATAAGAATTGTGATGTAAATGGACATACTGACGCCACATGTTGGAAGTTGCATCCGGAAAGCACCGGACCAAGGATTCCAAGAAATCCATGGCCACTATGAAAACAGAAAGAGAGGTGGAGATTGAGGATGATTCAAATGTAGACGAGAGGCTGGGATGCATGGCCACTAACATGTACGGGGTAGCAGAAGAAGAAGAGATGAGTAAGCTATTTCAAATCAGAATCCAAATCAAGAAGACTAAGGTAAATGCTTTAGTAGATTCTGGTTCTTAGTCAAATTTGATTTTTTATGCAGTTGTAGAACAACTTCACCTAGAGACTTACACCCATCCACATCCATACCCACTAGGATGGGTGAAGAAGGGTGTAGAAATACAAGTTACAAGGAAGTGTAAGTTCTAGTTTGGGATAAATACCCAATACATAGATGTATTAGAGGCTGATATTATTCCACTTAATGCATTTGACGTTGTCTTCGGAAGTCCTTACTTGTATACCAGGGATTTTGTGTTCACAAGGAGGGAAAACCAGTACAGATGGATCAAGGATGGAGTCAATTTTAACATTCGAGCACACCAGAGAAAATAAAAGAAGGCTACGGTAAGTGCCAACCAAGCACCAAGACTTATTCAGGAAAATCATCAGTTGTGTTTGCTTTCATTGGAAGAAAAGCAAAATGAACGTGAGAGCATGGATATTTATCACCAAAGGATGGAGAATTTGGATAGCACTTGTCATTTTTTGCAAAATAAGCCAGCACATGAACTGCTCAATCAAGGAGCAAAACAAACTTCCGCTATGCAGTCACCATATCTACCTACGGATTCACTGGACCTGATCATGGGGTAGCAAGAAGAAGAGGAGATACAAGAAACAATGGTGACTATAGCAACAATGTACTTGGAGAGGATTCAGCCAATCCATTTCAAGGGACAAAGAAAAGAAAGGACTAAATCACCATAGTATGGGACCTTTGCCATACTTGAGCAAGTTGGAGAAGAAACCTTTAGGCCATACTTCATGCAGATGCACACGATAGTAAGTTGCAAGAGCTCGCATCCACTAACGCCATCTATTCATGACAAAGAAGGAAATATACATAAGTTAACTTTTAAAGAGGATTGTACTCTAGGAATCTCGGAGGAGGATGCAACACTGGAACAACAAACCAGAGATCCACAGGAGTCTTGGCAGGTTGGATAAGAGAAGACACCAAGGCAGACCCAACAGTACTCAAATGAGCACGAGAGGGAATTGATTGCTCTACCACTCCCCCACTAAGATTTTGTGGGACCAAAAGCCTCCTAAGTAGGGGAGGTGTGATTCATAGGGATCCAGAAAAACACACCACTTCATCAGTTCCATCAGCACCAAGAAGGAGAAATAAGAAAAGTGAAAAGAAATGAGGTAAACGGAGGTTCTGGACAGAACCGCCGCTCTATGCAGAGTGGCAGTTTCAAAATCACCACCCTGTAGGGTAGTAGTCCTAAAACCACCACCCAGCCAAGGCAGCAGTCCTGAGACTGCCGGTTTACACAGGGCGGTGGTCTTGAAACTTTTGAATAGAAAAGAAGAATGGAACGCGAATGGACGTGAATTTGAAACGCCTAGCTGTGTCTCTTCCCTTCCACGCCCTTTCACATTCTCTAGTGCACGAGAGGACATGTGAAGGCCTATAAATACATGGAAGGAGAAAGAGAATAGACATTCAAAGGTCAATCAGAATTTAATGGGAGCAGTGAGCAAGATCTTCAGTGCTGGAATGGAATTATAGGAGCAAGGTGTAGAAACAGAGCAAGCAAGTAACTGGAGAGAAGGTTTACACTGTTGCTTCTTTTCATACTTATTAGTAATATGTAATTGTCTATGTTAGACCAATAAAAGTGGGAGGAAAGAGTAGTTTTCCTTCTCGACTGGTTTTCCTCCTTGGAGGTTTCCAGGATAAAAATTGTTGGTGTTGAAGTTTGAATTATTTTCCTTCTCTGTAATTTCCTTTCTATAACACTAGATAATCAGTCACGAAGCTCTAATATTTAAGAAAACCTGTCATTTTCCAAATTTGAAATAGAGTGACATAATTGTGTGATTCGTAGAGTTCCAAAGTAGAAATCTATGGATCATCATATGAAAAAAACCCACATGAGTAGAAGAAGCCTTGTTTTTTTAGCCGATGCTAGGAAACTAGTGTTAAGGATCTTTGACTCAACAAGATTTTACTTATGAAAATGATGGTATATATCATTCTTTTGTCACAAATAGGAGGATTGTTTTGTGGAGATAAGTTTAAATAGGCCTTAGTAGGACTGATCACTTAAATCTTCATCACCTCTTCACGCAGCCCAATCTCAATGATCATCAGCGGCGTTGGATTGAGTTTATTTGTGAGTACAACATGGAGATAAAGAATGTGAAGGGAAAGGAGAATGTGGTTACGGATGCTTTGAGTTGTCGGAGACATTTTCTCATGGCTACAGTAGTTGGTATAGACTTGAGGACCAAGATTTTACAACTCTTCTACATGAAAACTTCTATGTTTCATTCAGAACAGAGATCTAGTCTCAGAGACCCCTTGATGGGAAGTTTGATGGATTTTCATTAGAGGCAAATGGTCTTCTTCGGCACACAAGTTAGATATATATTCCCAAAGATGGAGGATTGAGGCAAGATATCCTTGTTGAGGCACACTATGCATCCTATTCAACCCATCCAGGGGTAAACAAGATGTATTCCACTTTGAGACAATTATACCATTCAAGAGGGCTATGGAGAGACATAAATCGTTTTGTGTCTTGTTTTTTAGAGTGCAAGAAGTTGAAGGTCGAGCATCAGCATCCACCTAGCATTCTATATCCTCATGTCATACCGGAGTGGAAATGGGACACCATTTCCATGGATTTCATTGTAGGGCTACCTACGTCAAGATACCACCATGATGCCATTATGGTCATGGTGGATAGAGTGACAAAAGTGACTCATTTTTCTCCGATAAAAACCACCTATATAACTAGTACAGTGGCACAATTATATACGGATGAGATTGTTAGACTACATGAGATTTCATGGAATATCATTTATGACTGTGATCCCTTGTACACCTCTCACTTTTGGACCACCATGCAGCAAGCTCTAGAGACAAAGATCAACTTCAGTAATCACCTTAAGACAGATGGACAACCACAGCAGGTGAATCAGATCTTGGAGGACATGCTTAGGATGTATGTCATGGACCAACAGTCAAGGTGGGAGGAGTACTTATATTTAGTGGAGTTTTCCTATAATAATAGTTATCAGAGTTTGATTGGTATGGCTCCATTTCAGGCATTGTATGGTAGGAACTGTAGGACACCACTGAGTTGGGACAGATTGGAGGACAAGGTTTCTCTTGGGACGGCTTTATTACAAGATATGCAGCAACAGGTTGTCATGATTCGATAGAGACTACAGGAGGCTCAAGATAGATAGAAGAAATATGTGGATCAACGAAGGATATATCCTATTTTAGAGTTGGGCACGATGGTGTTTCTCCATGTCAGGCCTCATAAGAGCCCTATCTATTATGGAAAAGGCTCTAAGCTTGCTCCTAGGTTTGTGGGTCCCTTTGAGATCTTGGAGCATATTAGTCCTTTAGCCTATTGTCTAGCATTTCCACCTAGCTTGTCTTGCATCCACAATTTATTTCATTTTTTTGTGCTTAGGAGGTACATTCCAGATCCTTATCATGTATTAGATTGGACCTCATTGCAGTTGTAGGATCAAGGGCACGTGATGGTGGATCCCATCCTTATTTTAGAGCGTAGGAACCTAGGCCTTTGAGGTAGAAATATTATTAGGTTCTCTAATGGGATCGATATGATGAGACAACAACTACCTGGGAGGATGCTACACCTTTGAGAGCATAGTTCCCACATTTATTCCAGTGACTTTCAGGAGGAATTCGATTCTAAGGGGAGGGGGATGCAGTGCCCACTTCTCTTCGACATTGATATTATTATGATTTTTCTTTTTATGGATTGGATTTATAGACATTGTTATCACATTTTAGACATTGACATATTGACATGGTTATATTTGGTCTAGTTTATTTGATAGACAGATATGAATGTTTAGAACTTATGATATGATTTATAGGACGGATTATATGTATGGCTTTGCCATATCAGAATTTTATTATCTTGAGATACTACTCTACTAACACATTCAATTTGATATAGGTATATTTTGCTAAATTATTTAGTTGATTTCATGATCCTATTGCTAATTGATAAATTGATGATAATTGAAATATTTGAGCAATTGGTAAATTACTTGGTCTTAGCGATAAACTAGTTGTGATACTTTGATGATATAAATTGATATGTATATGTGTGTGTTCTTATTATCTTGATTTTGTTAATATGCCCACAAGGCCAAAAAGATATTGTTTTGATTTTTGTGGGAATTTGCAACACACAACAATCCAAAGGGGGATAAGATACCAATAGTGAAGGAATTTGGGGTATTGGCAACAAGTCACCTTGGAAGCTAGGGTAAATGTTTAATTTTTTGTTGCTAGAATTGTTAGGATGTCCCCATTGAGGGGTGGCCTTAAATGTGACCTTGGGTAAGTTTTTAGTTTTGCTTTTTTGATTTTATTTATTTGTGAATAATTATATTTTGTTTTAGTATTTTGGAGTCACTTTTATTATTATTTTTAAGTACTACTTTTAAGTTAATTAAATTTGATTAGAAAGTGTTAATTAGAATGTGAAAAAACTGGAGGAAATAAATGTGAGTAGGTGGTCTTGGTTTGTGTTGGATTTGAAAATAATTTAATTGATTTTGAGTAGTGTGTACTTAATCTTGCAAGTGAATTTCGGATTTTGAATTTCAAGGCCATTTTGGAGGCTTGTGGGACAAGTCAAAATTGTCCCACACCTCTTAAAATAACCCACTAACTATGCCTATGATGTTAGGGGCCTATTTTAGGATTTTTTTTGTGTTTTTAATGGAGAAAAAAAGCAATTAATTGCACTTTTCTTACGAGAGTCTTTTATTTGTTTCCTTTAGGGGTGTGGGGTTTGGGCTTGAGTGTGTAAGAGGGTTGAAATTCCCTCAACCACTAATTTATTATACTTTAGAGATTGGGTTTGAACTTGGTGATGTGGAACGGAGGATAAATGATGTGGCATCCTATATGGAGCCACATCACCTCTCTCTCTCCTCTTTTTTCTATTTATTTCTCAATTGTTTGAGAATTTGGAGGGTTAGTTGTTTTATTTTTGAGACTTTTACTTTTGGGAGGAGATTGAGTTTTGAGAGTGTTTTTTGGAGCTTGAAGATATGGACCTTGTGATTGCTTGGACTTGGAAATGTTAGAACTTTGTTGTGGATAAGAACTCTTGAAATGGAAATGTAGGGTCTTAACCCTTTGATTTTATCTCTTAATAATTTGGTTTGTATACATTTTTGAATGAATGTTTATTGCATGTGTGAATTTTTGGGATAGTATGAATCGCCTTAGGTTGTCTTGGAGAATATGGAAATTGGGATAAATTTTTGAGGGAGGCATAAGATTTTTTATTGGGTATTTTAGGAGGGAGATTGGTTTGGAGTACCCCACCTTGTGATAAGTTAGAATTTGTTGCTTATCTCTTTGTTTCTTCATTGTGGGAGGCATAAGAGTTATTTTTCTTTGAGAGAGGCATAAGATTTATTTTGTTTTGAGGAAGGCATAAGATTTGTTCTTTGAGGGAGGCATAAGATTTTTGTGGGTTGTGATTGAGTTCTTTCAGGTTTTAAGGTGGGCACCCAAACCCTTGGGAGGAATGAGTAGAATCCACATGTTCATTTCTCTTCTTGGCTTGAGTTTATGAGTCATTGTGTTAGGAAACTTCTGTGTGTGAAAATGATTTTTGTTGTTGTTATTATTGTGTAAATGTTGGGTTTGAAGTGTGAATGCGGCAGACTTGTTTTGTTTGCCAATGGTTGTCAAATACCCCTTCGTTTCTTCTATTGCTGGGGCTCGGGGGCCAATGAGGAAAAAGGCTTCTCTTCCTCGTTGGATTATTGGCT
The DNA here is from genome assembly GCA_019776745.2 of Taxus chinensis. Lineage (NCBI taxonomy): Eukaryota > Viridiplantae > Streptophyta > Pinopsida > Cupressales > Taxaceae > Taxus > Taxus chinensis. The sequence continues at coordinate 94,051,433 of CM034146.1, forward strand.
GGATGGAGAGTGTTGTCTACTCCACCATTTTAGTTGTTGTGTTTGAAATTTTGGGAAGAAGGTGGAGATCAATCAAATGATTATATTAGTTACATTTGGAAAAGAGAATTAAGATCCCTTTTGTAAAAGTTTTTTCATGTTGTTTCCACTTCTAAGTGGAAGGCTTGTAAACTTGCATTTTAAAATTAAGGCTCTTGGGTTATTTTTTTTTACCAAAATTTTGATGTCAGCTCTTGTTGTAAATGAAAGTAGAAATCTTGAAAATTATTCCCTTGCATTTTTTGAAAAGAGAGAGACTATAATATTGTATGAATTAACCAAGTTCTTGAAAAATATTTTCATTGTTTAGACGAAATAGACAACTTGAAATGGGCTTGAAATGGAAATGGATTTATTTTGATTTAATTTGTTTATTTATCTCCAAAATGTGATAGGTTTCATTCCACAATTATTGAGAATCTTGTTAAAATGCACTTGTTATGTGAAATGGTTGTCATTTAATTATTGTAATAGAGAAAAGGAAATAGTTATTATTCTACTGAAAGAAAGGCATATTGAAGATATTAGAATTTATAGTTATATTATTTGTTATGATAAGGGAAGGAAATAGTTGCTTAAAACTCTAGAATGAGAGACAAATATTCTCCTCTTTACAAGTTATATTAGAATGGAAGAGAAAATTTAGTAGAGTTCTCATTTTCATTTTTAAATGAATGGATAGAAAGTATATATTTTTATCGTCATTTTGCCTCATAAATAACCCTAGTTAATAATCTCAAATGAATAGTTAATCTCTTTTATGCAATGGTGTAAGGATAAATGTATAACTGTATATGTCTATAATTGTACAAATTTATTATATAACATTTATATATTTATACATATATGCATATTTAGTTATAATAATATTGTCAAGTCATTATATTGATATATATATATATATATATATATGTGTGTGTGTGTGTATATATATAAAATAATAATAAATATATTCCATTGATTATTAATAATAAATACAATACATTTTTAACATAAAAAATGCCCTAGGGGGTTTCTTGTTGGAGGCCAAGCACGGCTTGTGGGCCCCATTTTTGATTAATGTGGGGAAAGGGGGGAGGGTCCCGTCAGCCCGTGGCCCCCAATACAAATAATATATATGCATATCTATAAACCCTTGTGAGTATTTTAAAACAGTCAACCCATCTTCCTACAACGCGGCTTATGTATTTTAGAACCCACGACCTTATTTTGGTGGTATATGTATATTATTTCAGATATCATTGTATATAAATATACATCTGGGGTTCTTTTAAAATGTAAATACACACACACACATACGAGTATACATAAATAAATAAATGTGTGTGTGTGTACACACACACATACGAGTATATATACATAAATAAATGTATGTATATGTACACACACACACACTTAAACTTGTTATATATACATCTATATCATTTGTAAATATACACACCATTTAAAATGGATCTAAGACAGGGTAAAATTACCCATATACCCAAATAGGGCCAAAAAAATGAAAATGCTCAATAAAAAATGAAATTTTAGCCAAACCCTAGGAGAGGGTAAAACGAAATAACAAGAAAAAATGTAGACAAACCTTGAAAATAATTACAAAGAGAATAAACAATGAAATAGTGGGTATCCATCCTTGAGCTCCATTATCCTTCCATGTTATTCCTTATTCTTCTCTTTCTCCTCCCATAAACCTTTACAAAAATAAAAATGAGGGAATTAGTCAAAAGAATGAATAAAATATTTCCATAAAGAAGTTTAGGGTTAGTTTGATTCCCTTAGATCCAAAGGGCCGTATTTAATCCATCCAATGGATAAAAATCATCCCTACAAAATTTATGTGGGAATTAGGTGGGAATATCTTTTAAATAAAATGCATGTGTAATTTTTGAATGGGGCCACTTAAGTGGTGTAGGAGGTAAATTTATCTTGTAACCTTAATGTTTAGTTGGTGACTCTTAAAATAAAAGGCCCGTGACCTTGTACTTAATTAAATCAAATTCACCCCTTGGCAATTAGAAAATATTTATAATCAAGATTAAATTTATTTGTATTTAATTTAAGGGGAGGGTAAGTTTAGACTTATCCCTAGAATTATAAATTAATAAATGACATTAGGACTATGTTACAAAATTAAATAAAGGATTATAATAAGGGATTTTAAGCATGAACTGAGAAATTAAATAATATTAATTAAATGTATTTAAAACGAATAAAATGTCAGCTGGGGAAAAAACTAAACCTAGTTGGAGGTTACCCCATTGTAACCGGCTTTAACAAAAAAAAATCCGTAAATTTTTAAATCTAATTATTGGGTCACCTTGGGTTTTTGTGTGGGTTTTTTTAAGGGCGTTATATAACCTTCAGCTAATCAAATATTGATATGGAAAATCCATGTTGTAAAAATTACTTAGGATATGATCATAGAACCAACCACTTAACTCTACGTCATGGGGTGTTAAAAGACTTCACAATAAACAAAAAATGATCATTGATGGGATCTATGTGGGACATACAAATTCATTAATAGAAAAAATAATCACTGACCCTTCAAAAAAAATCATTTTTGATAGTAAAAAAAAAAAATGTTTCACACACCAAAAAGGGCGTGAATGCTAAGGTATACCTTTTCCTAAATCTTAAAAAATAATCTCAAGATTCATATCATCTGATCACTCTGAAAATTGTTTATATAAAATTTTAGAAATATATAAAGGAAAATTTCTAATGAACATTATGGTCTATTACTATGATTTGTTATTCTATTATTATTTTCAAATTAAGAAATTATTGAGCCTAACGACAACTAAGTCATTTCTTTCGATAAGTAATGGATCTTAGTGGTAGTTAATCATATTATTTTATATGAACCGATGTGAATTACATGTTATACGCAATATATCTTATGAGAACTATGTAAATATTGATCCCACTTGAGGGTATGTCATGCAACACTTACCTCCACCAGGGATGGTCCAACCAATATGATACAATTATAAACAATGAAAGACATTTACAATCCAAAAGTTGTATAAGTAGTTTTTACCACAACTCGATCTAATTGTTGGAGTTTTACGGCTGCTAACTTGTACCATATTTTGTTTACAATGATAGAATGCAATAGAAGAATCCTTGAAGGACCTAATTTGTAAAACTTCACGACTAAATGGGGTTTTAACATTTTTACAAAAGTTTTGTATTATACAAGGGTGTATCATATAATCTAATATATCCTACAATTTCACCAAAGGATATATAATAAAATATCTAATTAGTATTTTACCAAAATGTGTATAATATATTACCCTATGAAACAACAATTTTTTCATATATTAAATATCAAGAGATGGATCCTAGCGGCTGCTAAGCTATAAAAAGAATTTTTTATAATGATAAGTCTGAATAGACGAAGACTAAGGGCCTCTTATGTAAACCACTTTATTACTTAAGAGTATTATATCTAGTTTCAAATAATCTTATTTAATGAAAATGAATTGGAAATATTTGATTTTATAAAAGTAGAAATATAGTATAGTGGTCCTCGGGCTAGACAACTATTTTAAGTTAGGATGTATAATGATGAAAATGAAATACAATGGATGGATGTATTATAAAAGCTCTCCATGTTGTATGTATACAATCTATAATGCATATATAATTATATACATACATACATGAATATAATTATATTTTTACATATATTTTTACATAATGACCACAAATTTATGTCGTTTTATTGCATAGCCCAGTGGGCACAAGGTTTAATATGTATTTATTGTTAAATATATTGATATTATATTTATTATATTTGCTTGTGCATATATGTAAGTTATTATATTTAAATTTAATTTACATGTACATAAGAACGATGTAAAAATATAATTATTTTTCCTCCACATCTTCTAAATTACCAGCTTTAGAAATTAAATTTTTAGTAGTGTCGAATCAATATTGACCATTAAGTGTAATTATATAATGAAAGCTAAGTTTAATAATTGCCTACTCTTATTTTAAATATATTAATAAACTAAAACTAAAACTATCCTATAGAAAAAACTAAATAGTTGTTTCGAAAAAAATACAAAACAGTTTCTTATTGTTTTTCAAAGATGGAATAACTACTAACTTTTCATTTCCCAAAGTATTAGTACTCATAACTATTTTTTTTGGTGCAACATAAGTTTTATCATTTTGGAGTTAGGCATTCATTATCGAGGAAAAATAGTTGATGGCACAAATAAGGGAAAACATAGTGCAAGGAAAGAAATATATCAACGGTTCAGAAGAGGTTGAAAGGAACCACAAGCGTTGCATTAGGACACAACAAAAGGAGGTTTCACAAGAAAAATATAATAAAAAAAGGTACCGAAGCCTGATTCGTCTAGGAAAAAATAAGGGATGGATTATGGTGCAAAGCACAAGAGGTGGATTTTTTACACTATGTTTTTCCAAGATGCTCAATTGGAACCATCTCTCAAACAAACAATTACATAAACCCCTTCAATTTTGATAAATTTCTATTCTAAAAATGTATGGAATGAATTCAATAGATTTGAAGTATATGGTAGATACTTTTGATAAATACATGTTATAAAGTTGTATGGAATGTTTTTTTGTTTATCTCCCTTTTTTCTTACCATTTAAATTTTATTGTGTTATCCTCTCTACAATATCCTTTGTGTACCTTCTTCGCAAATCCTATTATCTGCACATCATATTTCACTTGTAAAAATGGCCGCAATTTGTACCCTTAGCCCTGCGAATATAGTTTTTTTGATATCTCAACATAACTTCCCGTTAGAAAAAAATAGAAACTCTAATAAAAAAATTTAGTGATATTTAATAAACTATTAGTGCAAATTTCATGGGATATAGAAATATTAAAATTTTAATTTCCCCTAAATAAGAAAAAAGAGTGGAAGGTTGGAATTTTGAACCATCTCAAATACTAGGGAAATTCAAAATTTGAAAAACCTTAGGGAAAATATAATTTAGGGATGGGGAATAAGATTTGAAGTTACCATTTACATACGCATTTGATTTTTTTCAAATGAGTGACACCTTTTATTTATCCAACAATAAACAAAATACATTAAACTAAAATAATATTGAACTAATTTTATTTTAAATTGATGTCAACATTGGTAGAGAATGTAAACATTATTTAATAGACTTATCCAATTAGAATGTGACACGTGTCATTTTTCAAACATGTAGTAATATTATTCAAAAAATATTAAACTAGTTAATTCATGAATAAACCTATAGCATCATTATTCAAATAATACCAACTAAGAAGTTGAAACTTAGATTGATATTTCTAATATGTTCTTATTTTAGTCTGTAAGAAGGGTATTATGATTAGATATTCAGACATGATATTCTAAGCCTAGCATCCGCTACACTCAGAGGGGGATTAAGCCTTAGGCAAACTAGGTAGTTGCCTAGGGCGCTAGCAGTCAGTGGGCACTTAAATCTAAAATTTTCCTTTTTCGGTCAATTTTAGAACTTAACTTTAAAATAATTTATATAAAGATTTAATATTGATCAATCCATTTATAAATATTATTATATAGTAACATAAATTTCACGCATACACATAAAAAAGTTTTGTAATACTTTTGCAAGTAAAATAAAATATCACATATTTATAAGCACATATGATTTTGTTGGTATTGTTACCCATTATCTGATGTAGCTCTGGATTATGTAGGTGTGTAATTTGCTCTAGAAAAAAGGTTAATGTATTTTTTATAATGTCATTGACCTGTATCTAGTAGAGGTGAGTATAATTGAAGAAAAAAAATATTTGATTTTCTATTTTTAATTTTTTGGGGAAAATTTCTATTTTTTTTTATGGAAGAATCCATAGGCTTGGTCCAAATACAACTCTTCACAAAACCATGGGAGCTACATGAATGTTTTTGTTTCTTTGCAAAAAAAATGGTGCTTTATTTCAGGATAGAGTTCCAGTCACCTACTTGATAAGGCTAAATCAGACTTGTAAGAAGCCTTGTATAAAATATTGTATTTTTTGCATTCTTAGCATCTCATACGATTAATGTTTTCCATTCGCAAAGTATTTTGCATCCTTGTGTGATAATTTAATAAGATATTTTTATTATTATTTTATTATGACTATGATGTAAATTTAAGAATACAAGAATATAGACATATTTTATTTATTTACTTGATGGAAAAAAATATCAACTAAATTTGTGAGGAGGGTGTCCACTCAAACTATTGCCTAGGGCGCTCTAGGCCTTTAATTCAGCCCTGGCTACACTCGATGTTTATTACATTCCTTTGATTCAACGTAACGAACGTTTGAGATTATCGAAGGCTAGGATAATTATTACCTTACACACAAGATAGTGATGGAAAGATGTTTTATAAAGAATATTTATATATCAAATAGAAAACTAATAGCCACATGTCTAACTTAATCATAATCTATTTAATACATTCAAATTATAGTCCATCCTTTTACTATGTCAACATTTTCTTGGGCTCTTTGGGATATGTTCCATTACTAATGTTTTACTACTCTAACCAAATAATCAAATTAAGAGACATTAGGTCATTTCTGTTGATATATTAAAAAATAGTGTTTATCCTTGCCATTTGTTTTCGATGGATTTTTGAGGCATTTCCTAACAACCACTAAGATCTGAATATTTAACATTGATATGATAGAGGAATATAATCCTGTATACTGAAAAATATCTATTATACACTTTTTTTTCTTGCATAAAAGACACTACTTAGATACCTCTAAGATTGATGTTTATTATACTGTTTTCATGCAATGTCATTAACATTTAATATTAGCGACCGCTAGGCTAATTATTACATTACACACAAGAAAATGATGAAAATACATTTTAGTAAAACTTTTTCTATGTTAGGTATCCTAATTAATAGCCACATGTCTGACACAATCATAAGTTGCTTAATATATGCAAATGAAATTTGATCCTGTAACACCCACAAATTTCCTACACAAAACCCAAGACAAACCCAATAGTTAGATTTGAAAATTTACATAATAGCAGTTTTGTTTAAAACTGGTTGCAAAGGGGAAACCTTTAAATAGGTTTAGTTTATTCCTCAGTTAACATTTTATTCGTTTTAATTAGAATTTAATTAATATTATTTAATTCTCCAGTTTTAGGCTTAAAATCCCCTTATTATAATCTTTATTTAATTTAGTAACATAGTTCAAATGTCATTTAATAATTTATTATTCTAGGGCTAAGTCTAAACTTACCCTCCCATTAAATTAAATAAAAATAAGTTGAATCCCTAATATAAATGATGTCTAGTTACCCTTGAGTAAATTTGATTTAATTAAATACAGGGGTTAAAGGATTTTATTTTAAGATTCGCCAAGTGAACATTAAGGTCACAAAATAAATTTACTTCCTACACCCCTTAAGTGCCCCCATTCATAAGCTACCAATGGATTTTATTTAAAATATATTCCCACCTAATTCTCACCTAACTTATGTAGAGATGTTTCTTAACCTTTAAATGGATTAAATCTAGGCCTTTGGAATCTTCGGCGATCAAATAACTTAAATATTTAGGAGTTTCTGATCATTATTTTTGACCTTATTTCCGCATTTTTGTTTTTTTAGGTTTTTGGGAGAAGGACAAGAAGGAAGCCATGGAAAGATATTGAAGCACATGGATGGATACTCATCTTTGTTGTTTGATCCATTTACAACCCTCTCCTAGGGTTTGATTTTATTTTTATTTGCAAAATCTATTTCATTTGTATTTACCCTATTACAGTATTGGCATTTTGCCCCTTTTTTAAAAATCTAGTTTTAAAATAGATGTGTACATTTGTTATTGGGTGCATACACACACACACACACACATATCTGTATATATATACATATATTATGTTATATATATATCTATGTATGGTATAGATAATCTCTCTCTCCTCTCTCCTCTCTCTCTCTCTATTCTCTCTCTCGCCTCTCTCCTCTCTGTCTGTCTGTCTGTCTGTCTGTCTGTCTGTATGTCTTTCTGTCTGTTCTGTCTGTCTGTCTGTCTGTATGTCTGTGTCTCTATCTGTCTCTCTTCTCCGTACCTCCCTCCATCATCCCGCTATCTACATCTATAACATTATGTATATATAATAGGTTATATCTGTATGTATGTATGTCTGTAGGTATGTATGTGTGATGTATTATGTATGTATGTGTATCTATATGTTTATATATACATACACCATACATAACCTATAGATACATATTATAACATATATGATATATATCTGTATGTATATGTCTGTATGTACTGTATGTAGATACATAGATACATATATGATATATTATATATATGTATGTATGTATGTTGGATGTATGTATGTATGTATATACATTATAGATACATATTATACTTATAAATATTAGAGATAATATATATATATATAATATATATGTAGTAGTATGTATGTATGTATGTAATGTTATGTTAGGTATGTAGTATGTATGTATGTATGTATGAGTATGGTATCTATATGTTATATATATATATATATATTATATATCTTAAAATTTCGGGGGTTAGTTTATAATGAACTAAGTATGTATATAAAATATATTACCACACATGTATACATTGGTGTGTGTGTGTGTGTGTGTGTGTGTGTGTGTGTGTGTGTGTGTAAATATATACTTATACATATACATATATATTGTTATTTTATAAGTTCAAAATAATGTGGCCACATATTTTAAAAAAACACAGACTATGTTTGAAATTTGTTTGGGCTGACTGTTTAATAAGCAGTGACATTGTTATATAAAGGGGTTTTATTATAATGGGAGGGGGGGGAGACTTCCCCGACCCCACCCCCCATCCCATTATACTATGGGGTGGGGGGTGGGGTCGGAAACCTTCCACCACCCCCACCAAACTAAATACTTGGCCATTGTGGCTGCGGCCGAAGCCGTGTCAATATAACTTTTTTTAATACATTCTTATAACTTATCAATTTGTATTATATGCAAATGTCAATATATATATATATATATATATATATATATATATATATATATATATATATATATATATATTACTTATTTTAAAAGATTAATCAATTTGTAAGAAAAAGTCAAACACAAGGCAAGTGATTTTAAAACTTTCTACCTATTCATAAAAATTAGAAGTTGATAAAACTAACAAACTTTTTCATTCAACCTCTTATAGTTTGCAAAAGGAATATTTTCCTTCATTCTAAGGTTTTAACAAACTATTATCTTTCCTTCAACATAAAAAATAATGTAACTATAAATTTTAATAGTTTCAAAATGCCTTGCTTTCAATAGAACAAGAACTATTTCCCTTTCTTCTTTCAATAAATAAATGAAAACCATTTCAAAAAACAAGCGTATTTTAACAATATTCTCAATATTTTTAAAATGAAACATGTCACACTTTGGAGGCAATGAAACAAAATTAGATTGAAAGAAATGCATTTTCATTTCAAGCCCATTTCAAGTTTTCTGCTTCATCTAACCAATACAAAATTTGGTAGTTTCCATTCACAAGAACTCACACATTTAATATGAAATTATTTCCATTCAAAACACTCTTAGTAAAGTTTTCAAAATGAAGTAATATACATAGTATCAAATAAACATACATTTTGATATCTCAATACAAATCAACTATTTCTTAACATATTTACAAGAGATTGAAATTCTTTAAAATGTAAGTTACAAGCCCTCCATTCAAATGGATACAATTTGGTAAAATTGTTTACAAAGAGGGATCCTTCTTCTTTTATCCAAATTCTACTGAGACCATTCTTCACTTGAGCTCCACCTTTCCAAAGTCCAAACACAACAACCAAAACTAGGGGAGTAGGAAATACTCTCCACCCAACAAATAATCCAATGAGGAAGAGAATCCTTATTCCTCATTGGCCCGTGAGCCCAAATATTGAAGCAATGAGGGGTATAAGACAACCATTGGAAACTTAAAAAGGCTTCCATAATCACATTTAAACCAAACATACAACACAAATAACAACAAAATCCCATAACTTTTGAGCTTTGCCACAGCTACTCTGCTCCTCTCTCTTATTCCGGCTTTTAGGCCTTATTTTGTATTCAAGGGTATAGTCCCTTTCAAAAAACTATTTGCCAATATTAAAAAAAAAACAACAAAATCCCATAAACACACACAAGTTTCCCAACACAAAGGCTCTAAACTCAAGCCAAAAAATAGAAAGGAACATGGGGAATCTATTAGTGTGAGTTATCCTATGTGTCCTCCTCTCATGTTGGAGGGACATCTCACATGGGTTAGGTTTAGGGTTTCATGTGTGTCATGCACTAGGGTTACTTAGAACCCTATATGTACCCCTTTTCTATTCATTTATGAGCATGCCAAGACACTCCGTTGTCTTTCCTCTATGCAAGCTTTGTTTTTGTTGAGCAAGTTCTTCCATTACTGATTATTTTTTCCTTGTTATCGCTGGATTTATCACAATTCCATTGGAGTACAACTACTTTGTGGTGCCTCGTTTCTGATTTGATTCTCACAAACTCTTTTCATGGTATCAGAGCTACATGACTTGTCATCACACCACAAGCTCGAACTAAATGGTGGAGAGGTATCTCATCGTGTTAATCAGTTGCTATGCCAATACCCTCCCGCATGATGGAGCCAGGTATACACCCAATCAGGCCCAACAACATATTAAGAGGAAGTGACACTGGGAATTTCCCAGGAGGTCACCCATCCCAGAACTACTCTGGGGGTGGTGCGCTTAACTGGTTGGTATCAGAGCTACACAATTTTCCGTCACACCAAAAGCTCGAACTGATGGTGGAGAGGGATCTCATCGTGTTAATCAGTTGTTATGCCAATACCCTCCCGCACAATGGAGCCGGGTATACACCCAATCAGGCCCAATAAAATTAAGAGGAAGTGACACCGAGAATTTCCCGAGAGGTCATCCATCCCATAACTACTCTGGGGCTAGCGCGCTTAACTAACTGGCTCTAATACCAAATGATTTTCTATCACACCAAAAGCTTGAACTAATGGTGGAGAGGGATCTCATCGTGTTAATCAGTTGTTACGCCAATAGTTGCCGGGCCCCATTGGCACATCTTTATTAGTTGTTTAGGAGTGTCTTCCTTTTCCGTCTGACTCATCATAGCCGCTACCCTAGCTTTGATGAAGGGGGGTGTTAGTGTGAGTTATCCTATGTGTCCTCCTCTCATGTTGGAGGATCATCTCACATGGGTTAGGTTTAGGGTTTCGTGTGTGTCATGCACTAGGGTTACTCAACACCCTATATGTACCCCTTTTCTATTCATTTATGAGCATGCCAAGACACTCTGTTGTCTTTCCTCTATGTAAGCTTCGTTTCTGTTCAACAAGTTCTTCCATTACTGATCATTTTTTCCTTGCTATTGCTGGAGTTATCGTGATTCCGTTGGAGTGCAACTACTTCGTGGTGCCTCATTTCCAATTCAATTCTCACAAACTCTTTTCAAAATCTAATTATGCCTCCCAAGGGTTTGGGTTCCCACCTTCAAAACATCCAATACCTCAATCACAACCCACAAAACTCTTATGCCTCCCTCCAAGAAAAAAAACTCTTATGCCTCCCTCGCTCTTATTCCTCCCACAATAAAACAACAAGATAAGCACCAATTTTACTTATCACAAGGCGGGACACCCCAACTGAACTCCCTGTTAAAATTCCCAATAAAAACTCTTATGCCTCCCTCCAAAACTTATCCCCATTTCCACTTTATCCTACACAACCTAAAGGCCATTCTAGTTCCCAAAATAAAACATGCAACAAACATTAATTCAAAAACATATGCACAACCAAAATAGTAAAAGAAAACATGGTTGAATACCCTACCTTGCCATTGCAAGATTTTTCAATCCACAAGCAAGTTCCAATATTTCCAAGTCCAAGCAAAACACAAGCTATCTCCAACTCCAACAAGCACTCCGAAAGTAAGAACATCCAAATGCAAGAGACCAAAGATAAAACAAGTAACCCCCAAATCCTCAAACAAATTAGAATAAATATAAAAGCGAGGAGAGAGAGGTGATGTGGCTCCATGTAGGAGGCCACATCATAATGTCAAACCCAAACCCCAAAGCATAATAAATTGGCGGTTGAGGGAATGAAAACTGTCTTACACACTCAAACCCAAACTCACACCCCTAAACGACACAATTAAAGACTCTTGTAATAATAGTGAAATTAATTGTTCTTTTTCTCCATTAAAACACACAAAAAAATGCCTAAAATAAGCCCCTCACATCATAGGCATAGTGGGTTGGCATCATCATCAATACCATTCTTGAATAAAGTGGTATATAATCCAAAAACCAGATATTTTCAAGAATAGATGTATCAATACATCCAAATCATAAGGAAAGACCAGAAATATGGTCTAATTTTATCAACCATTCTACACAAGAAATTATGTGTAGTGCAAACAACCAATAAATTCTACGTGACGTTTTTACCTTGTATACATTACTACCAGAACACGGTTTTTTCCCCATTTGACAATATTGGGAGATCTAAACACTAATAAATTTTATGACTTATATCCACAACTCACACTTTTAGAAAGCTTCCAAAAATTTTGTTGAATCGTGATTCTCTCTTTTACAAATTAAATGATAAATTTTCCAGGAATAAGTATTCTATTGAGGCCTCAAAAACCATCACTAAATGGGGTTGTTGTTCATCTAATTCCCTAATTTATCTTACATACGGGTATAAGGATTTGAAGTTGTACAATACATGTTACCAATTTTTTACAACGATTAGTGGATTTTGATACAATTAGTATAAAAAAATATTGAATTAAATGTGCTATTGTATAGCAATTTTATTATGAAGTAATAGTATTTTAAATATAGTAGACACATATAGATCAGTGAACAAATGATAAATAAGTGTCCGGGACTACCTGATTTACCCCAGTGAAGAATTTGGATGCCTCAATGGATCTATATTATGCTAAGGGAGTTCCCCCTTGAGCAGATGGGTGACATGAAAAAGTAGTGGATAGCCACTTGATAGAAGGAATAAGAGACTTTCGCGTGAGATAAGAGTAAATTGGCTCATAAAATGAGAAATAGAGATTCAAAGACCAGAATTAGGGTTTTTGGATATGAATTAGGGTTGGAATAAGGGTGGGTTGGCAGCAAAAATCATTGGTCATTTTTTATTTACACATAGTTATTATGTCATGGATGTATGTCATTTGATTCATGATTTGATATGTTATTGAGTGAAGGATGGTATATGATATATGATATAAATATGATGATGATTTTTTGAATTCTAAATTTATATTTATTGTGATGAAATGATGATGGTATTGACTTTGATCATATCTTTAGCTTCCATTCAGATTTTGTAATTTAGAGAAACCTACTTTTCTTTTACACAATATAGATTCCACCATGATTATTAAAAAACCATGATTAGTAACTCATTATGTGCATAAACAAACGTACACACATCAAAAAAATTAAAAACATACCCAATATACAGAGTAAATGTATGCACCCTAGCTATAAATGAACCAAGATGATAAAAAAATAAACTTGTAATTGGTCAACAACTAACTAAGAAAAGTAACAATGCAATACAACTTTACATAAAGACATTTAACTTTGTCCCTAATATGTTCCATAGTGATGATTGATTTTTTTTTTTTTCCCCCAAGAAAGGATGCATGCAAGGGGTAAGATGATTCTGGATTGATTAGGTCATTACCCCTAAGCAAGGGAGAAAATGAGAGTCAAGATTACTCCAAGCAAGTATGCACGCAAGGTGTTTATATTAGATAGTTTTGATGTTTGTAGGATATTTGGAATAGACACCAGGATAGGAGCCAATGTGTCGATTTTTGGGATTTTTGGTTGTTGCAAATGTTTGTGTTTTTGGATGTTTTTTATTTTTTGTATATTTTTTACTAGTTTTATATTTTTTTGGTAGTTTTGGAATATTTACTTTTTGTTTTTTTACTAGGTATCGATGTGAGGACCTAGTTGTGATAGTGATCATGAGAAATTTTAGTGACCATGGACCCATTCCGAACTCACGTAAGAACTAAAAGTCTCATCAATAGTTATAGATGGATAGATTGAAGATGGATGATATAATAGACGGTAAACATCATGACTTTTTAGAACATAGGATAGTAGAAGACACGAGAGGTGATAGGATAAAATAGATAAAAGGAGATATGGGAACATACACGTGTAAATTTTTCACGTTGGGAACTCATTTTCAAACAATATTAAATATTTTATTCCATTGGTAGAATGTATTGTAGATGATATAGTGATAGGATGTCTTACTCTACCCTTGACTTCACTTAACTAGTAATATGTGAGGGATCAACACCAAGATCTAAGAAGGATGTGAGACACATGAGGTAGTGAATGGATGTGAAGACATTACATTTAACAATGGTCCATGTGGGAAATTATAACTCATATCTAATTAATATTACCCGACTAGATCCAAGATGATTTTAAATTTATAGGTCTTGACTAGACTTAGACCCATAGGTGGCCTACTGATTGGAAAGATCTAGTTTAATGAACGGATGTATCTCCTAACATGTGAACCTAAATTGTTTCTTTGTAATTTTGTATGATTAAACACAGTTGATTCATATTGTTTGATGGATTTCTTGTTTTTTGTTTGAAATGACCCCTATGTATATAAGCTAAAATGTAAATAGAGAAAGAAAGAAACAAAAAATTAATTGCAAACCTTTCTCAAACAAGCTTCTTGTAACCTTAAATTAGACAAGCTAGAGAGTGGGGTCAAGTTACACTCTTGTTGGATTTGATGAGTTATTAATTTATTTTTTATTTTTGTATGCTCCAAGATACTCTGAATGGAATTGAATCCAAGATACGAGTAATGGGGATTACTGATTTGAGTGGTTGTATGATTGGGTGATCAATTGGACATCATAATGGTATGCAAGAGTGATTTCCAATGAAAATTTGGTAGAGTAATATTGTAAATTCCTTAAGCTTCTAATGACAATTTGAGAGGAAGAAATATTCTTATTTATAGATGCAGAAGAATACATTGATTGAGGAAGTTGGAATTCACTGAGTTATAGGATATTGATTTCATTTTCCTTATTTATCATGTTTGATTTATTCTATGCAATTGGCTCTTTGAATGAGAAATAAAGAGGCTTATTTTCAAATTAGTTGGCTCTTGAATTATTCCAAATTGTACGTGTGTATTTTCTACTATGTTTTTAAGATTATATAACTAATGTGGGATGACTAGTCAACTTGAGTGAGTTGGCTAGTGAAGTGGATATAAGTGGAAGGTGAGTAGATAATTGATTATAGTTATTTAAATAGCTAATTAAATCAGCCAAAGGGGTGTATAATGTATAGTGAGTGTAATAGAATTAATTAAATTAATTCTAGAAGTGGGATATGAGTGAATAATGAACCAAATATTATTTGTGAATGCTGTGTAATAATTATGGGAGGATATGGGAATTTTTGGAGTTTATAATGTGTAATGGGTATTTTTACAGTGTCTACATTTTTCCCTCTTTAAACTTTTATTATGAAGTAATAGCATTTTAAAGATAGTAGACGCATGTATATTAGTGAACGAATGATACAAAAGGGTTTTAGGCTTACTGATTTTTCCCAGTAAAACATTTGGATGGCACAACAGATCTAGATTATATCAAGGGAGTTCCCTCTTGAGTATATGGGTGACGTGACAAAATAATGGACAGTCACTTAATATGAGGAATAAGATACTGCCACATGAAAAATGGGCTCAGAAAATGAGAAATCGAGGGTCAAATGTAAAAAGTAGGGTGTTAGGATGTGAATTAGGGTTAAAATAGAAGGGTGGGTTGGTAGAAAAAAAACATTTTTTCATTTTATTCATGATTTTAGATGTTTTCTAGTTGATTATGGTAGATAATATGATAGAAATATGATGGCAATTGATTTATTGTTGATTTAATAGAAATTGTGATGAAATGATGATGGGATTGACCTTGCTTGTAGCTTGAGATTCCATTGAGATTTTGTAATTTAGAGAATCCTTCTTTTCTTTTGCAAACTATAGTTTGCACCATGATTATTAAATAATCATGATAAGTAATCCATTATGTGCGTAAACAAACACACACAGAGTAAACAAAAAAATTTAAAAAACCAATATACATAATAAATGTACACACCTTGGCTATAGATGAACTAAGATGATAAAAAATTAAATTGTAATTGGTCAATAACTAACTAGTAAAAGTAACATTCAACAAAAATTTACATAAATATATTGTTTTCATGAATTTTTGTAAGCCCAAAAATTCAAAACTTGAGTCATGACAACCAAGCCAAATGTGAAAACATGCTTCAAAACCTCCCTAAACCCCTATCCTTGCTAATTTTTCTTCCACATCATAATCATCCCAACCTTTCATGTCCTCATAATATGTTAAAAAATCATATACAAGTTTTTGAAGTAATGTAACAAAAACAAAATCATTCATTGAAGTGCAACAAAAGACTAGCTCTCTAGTAGGCTCAGAAAGGCTAATTTTGGCCATTTTCAAGGCATGTGTGAATCTTCCGGGAAGGTTCAAAAATCTCATAAAAAACCAAAGGTAGTATTGGGATGGTTTATATGTTTTCTAAGTGGTTTAGAAATTTTTAGGAAAGATTTTATGGTTTAGGGGCAGACTGTGCAAAACAGGTTTTTTTAGGTGTAAGGAGTGAGCAGTCAAATTATGAATATGAACTTGTTTAGATGATTCTGGGAGCTCCATAAGGAGTTATAAGGAAAAAATAGGAAATAGAAATATGAAATAAGTATCTACATGGTGGAAGAATCATATTTGATCCAATACTTGATAGTTTCTTGAAACATTTCAATCTTTGCATGAACACCTTGGTAACTGAAGAAAAAGGAGACATTTTTTGGATTTACAATAAGAGTTAAGTTCTTAAACCTATTTAATTGATCTTATAAGGTATATTTGAGTCATAATAATATAAAATTTCATCTCAAAATACCTTTTCAAGCTTTGGGATTGAAGTTTTCAAGTCCTCTCTAGTGTAGACTCCGTTGATACCATACTTCGCAAAACATTTTACTACCACATGTCAGATTGTTGCTCAATGCGCACTTTTTTGTCCCTCTTATCCCTTTCCCAAGGGGACAAAGGGGGAAATCCTCCTCTCTACTCCCTCATGTGACCCTCCTCATCTTGACAAGGTGCTTAACTGGTTAAACCCCTCATCCTCACATTGCATCAGATCTCACCACTTGGTATCATCTTTCTCCACAACACAATTTTTTTCCCACTTATCCCTTTTTCCAAGGGGATAGAGGGGAAAAAAATTTCACCCATGAGAAATCTCCTTCTGAGGTTCTTCATATGACCACTTTTCAACCTTTGGGTGCTCAAAAATATTTTTCAATATCCCTCACATTGCACCTCATAATAACACTTGTCAGCATCTTTCTCAAAGTGCATTTTTTGTCCATTTTTCTAAGGGGATATAGGGGACAAAAAAATGGGCCCATGAGCATCCCATTAAACTCCAATCTCTAACTACACTCAACTTTCATTCAACCAGGGTTAAACTACAGTTTCCAAAAAGGCATAAAATATAACATAACTTGTTTTAAAGTGGTTTTACTTTCACATTTTTGTCTTATGTATTTACAAGGGAAAAAATCAACTTGAAAACAAGACAATTATACCCTAGTGTCAAAATATTTCCTTGTAAACCTTCTCAGACACCCCTTTAGGTCTTTCCATTCCTTGTGCTAGACCTATCCCCATCCATTCAGTATTTATTTCTATGGACCAACCCTCTCCCATGTGTTGAAAAGAGGAAAACAAGTTCAAAGGATTCTTTGGAGACAATGTCTTTCAACGTGGATCGTTCGGCAGGCTTAGGAATGGTTGTTTTTAGCCTTTCTAGGGCTGGTACATATTCTCTGGGGTTTATTTCAAGTCCTAAATTCACCAATAAAATGTATTCATGAGCCAATATCATTTTCCAAGTGATTTATGAATATTTAGGGAAGATTTGGATATTCAAGAGCAAGTTCAACAAAAGTGAGTTTTTGAGGCAACGGAGCTTGCACTATGAAAAAGCACCTAAGCTTTAGAGGATGATTCCAGGAGCTTCAGAATGAGTTAGAGGTATAAAAAATATCAATTGAAATATTATTCAATTCCCTACATAGTGGTAATCTGATATATTTCACAACACCCATGCATTTCTTTTCATAACTCATTCTTCACAGGCACAACTAGTGGTCCTGATCAAAAATGATTTTTTTAATAATATTTCATGCTAAATAATACCTTTATACCCATTCCATCCTTCTCAAAATGTTTTTAATACTAAAAATCATATAAATAAGTGCCCAAAAATTCATCCGAGAGCTCCGACTGTCATTTTTGAGCTCCTCTTCAAGGTACAAGCTTTGTACTTAGCCAAAATTTATGTGATACGTGTCACCATGAAGATAATTCATACATTTTGTTTCCATCCACACCTTTCCAATGGGACAAGGGGGTAGAAAAATGTGCACCCAACCTTAAGCCTCATGGACCCACTATATGACCCTGGGAGGCTTCAATAAGCACCTTTTGGCAATTTTTAAGCCCCCTCTCAATGTTGTGAATGTCTACCACTTGTCACCATGGGGATAAGGCACAATTTTAGTGTCCCTTCATCCCTTTCCAAGGGGAAAATGGGAAAAAAATGTGGCCCCCTTCCTCATGCTTATAAAACCCAATACTTAGCCATTGTTTCACTTCCCCCCCCCCCATTTTGCTCCATTTATACCCAGAACTCTGGCAAAACTTTTCCATAATTTATTGCATTAATTTTTTATCCTCCATTTCATTCTCCATGTTTTTGTAATTTTACAGAAGAAATATCTCACAAATTTTTCATTTTTCCAATCTCCATGTTCATTTTTTCTCCTGATTGACTTCGTGCCCTGGATTGAAAAATATTCGTATCTAATAAACCGGTGCACAAATTGGGGTGGGATTTTTTGAAATCTTCCTCATTTAAAAAATCCATCAAGGAAAAAGTGATGAAATTTCAAATGATCCCCTATATTTTTTATGGCATGGAAACCCCCGTTTTCATGCCCTCTTTTCGTAAAATTTATTTTGCACCATTCTAGTGATCAATTTGAACTAAAAAATTGTTTATGAGATAAAGAGAAAAAATGCATATCAAAAAAGTTGGTTTCATCAAAATCCAAGGTGTGGAAAGGAACTTTCCAAAAATAGTAACTCTCTATACGAGAACTTACTATAAATAGTAAACTCATGAAAAGGGAATATTTCTTCAAAGGAATTGTTCTCATGAAACAACTGAGGCAACAAACAAAGTGATCCGAAGAGGAAAAATTTTGAAAATAGTAATTTACTAAAAATAGTAATTTCTCATTCTAAGTGTAGAAAATGAAAGTGGGTTTAGTTTTGATCCATATATCTACTTTTCGACATATTTAAAGGGTTCCCATGTGATGGAATTTCTATAGAAAGGTAATTCATCCTTCGGAAAGGACTAGAGACATCACTTTGGTTATGATGGTGTACAAAGATGAAATAGAACATCACAGGGTGTAACATGAAAAATCCCCAAGGCATTAGGAAGTCTAATAAAATATAAAGGGGCAATCATATACTCTTTCCCAAGGAGCAAGTTGAGCGAGCTTAGTGGATTGTTCAAAGTAATCCAAACTAAATGAACTCGATGAGCCAAGTCAAGAAAGAAAAATTAGATTAGTGAGCTAAGGAGGTTGATCAACCGAGCATCAAGGGGATCATCATTAGTAGTTTCTGTAGGTCATCTTGAATTCACATCAGGGAATATCAACATTATTTCTAGTCACTCATTCGGGATTACAAAGCACTTGTGCATCGTACAAGGGGTAGATTGTGATCATCATCTACAAGGGAAAAGTATTCAAAGTGAACTTCATCATAGCTTTCCAATCAGTATAGAAATGTTGTAGAGGGTCATCAGAGGCCATTTTTTGTATTCGAATTCTTCAGTGTGTATCTTCATCCAAGGTAGAGACTTCTTCATCCATACTTTGGAGAACTTCTTCTTTCTTCTCCTCTCTCATTCTTTCTCCTCTTCTCTCCCCCCTTTCTAATTCTTCATTATGAATAATCATGATGTTTTTCTTATTCATTTAAATATGACTATATTTAGAATTTTAAGAATTCACCCTTAAGTAATTAAAGGGGACTTAATTTCATTCCGAAGGATTTGAAAATTCATATGTTGTAGGAAAAACGAAAGGTCATGTGGGGGGTAGGTGAAGAGCCTTCTAAAATTCTATAAATTGTAATTACTCCCTGATTCTTAAGGGTTGGCAATTTTGTATATTCAAGGAGAGATTGCTAATTGAAGTAAAGAAATTGAGATAGTAAATTTCCTCTATTATTCCTCTCATATGTTCTTCAATTCGTCACTATGTACAACTTTGCCAAAATATCAATGAAGAAGAAAGGATTTTCTTTTTTTTCTTGATGAGAGAATTACTTAAACTTTGTGTTCTTAATTCTACCTTGTCTTGATGTTAGTAAAAAATTTGTTTTCTTTCTATATGTGTGTGTTGAAGTTCTCTGATTAATATCTACAAGCATCTAATTTTCTACCTAAGATATTAATCCCCCCTTCCTTTTTTCCCACTCCATTTCCTACCTTCTCAACAATTTTCTCCCTTGCAAGTAATTGAAATTTTTTATTGTAGGTACAGTGGAGTGAACCTATGGATCCCTGACCTCTAGGCCACCCAAATATTTCATTTTCATTCACACATAATAAATGGATTTTTACCATTCAAGCAAAGGGACCTGGAGTCTCAGAGTGTTGGCAAATACCCACCAATTTTTCCACCTGACAAATTTTCTCACCAGCAGTTTTTAGAACCCACCATGGGGCAGACTTGGTATGTTCTACACCCAAAATATGAACCAAAAAATAAATAAAAAGTAAATATCCAAAATTAAAAAAATTATTGAAATACATTGCTAAAAAACCCATTGTTGATTCCTATGAATGACCCTTCATATTCCACAGTTTCCTTTCATATTCTTTTTTCAAGAGTTCCCTAAAGTTGGCTAAAAGAAGATATACCATGATGAATAGGTTGAGAGGAGTTATTGATCCTTCTTTCGAGGCTTTGCAAAACCCACGAGAAAAAATCAAAGATTACCCCTACTATTTCTCTCAAGCTTCATCTCCATATAATTATTCAAGTGGTTCACCTGGTAATCCTATCCAAACCCCTATTGATACTCCTTCAAATCATCTGGTTTCGCCTTCCTCCACCCACCATTGAACATTGAATTCCTTCGTGAAGGAGAACAAGAAACAAAAGAATAACTAGGAGAAGAATTTGTAAAAGAAGAAGTTGAATATAAAGTAGAATAAATAATGGAAGATGAAGAAAGAGAAAGACCCCAACCCATTATTCCATAGGGAAGGAATACATGTCCACTTGCTCTTGCTCCTCCTCTTCATGATCTACCAAAAAATTCCCACAAGAAATTCCCAAATTTCAAATGTGAGGGAACACAACTTCCTAAATAAACCATCTCTGCCTTAATCACATCATGAAAATTTCTTGAAATCAAACACAAGGATGTTTATGTGAGACTATTCATCGAATCACTTCAAGAAAAGGTAGCTGAGTGGTTTTATCTCTTTCCCTCCCACTCCATCACATGTTGGGAAGAGCTTCAATCTAGTTTCAGATAAATATTCAAAGCTATCAAATATTGTCAAGACCTCCTATTTCAGGTGGCTCAAATGAAGAAAGAATATAACAAGACTATGAGGGACTTTGTACTCAATTTTTATACCCCTTAACAAATAAGGACAACCCCATGCACGCCATTCTATCACCCAGCAGGCGTTGGGTGCTCACCCGAGGCACGTGTGGGTGCCGAGCCCCTCTTTTATGTGATTTGTGCAAGAACATAGCATAAATATGTGATAGGAGGACAGAAGAAACTCCTTCAACTGATAACTTTGAGTAAATGCTACACTAATGTATTCATTCAGACAAGAAGTATATTGACAGAAGATAGATATAAATCATGAGGGAAAGAGGATGCATAATGATTATACTCATTCATATGAAACATAATGAACATAACGAAAAGAGATAGGTATAATCTATGAACCACATTTATTCATAGTTGAACATGTCCAGTAATCACATTACATCTATCAGGGTCATTACAGACCAAAATGATAGTGCGGATTAGAACCATGGAGCAAGACTGGACTTACGTCCCTTATAATGAAAAAGAAAAATATGTACCCATCCCTTGATACATCACTCTTCCTACAGATCTCCTATCCCAACTCATAAATATCTCCATGTATTTCCTTAGAGCTTTGCCTCTCGTATGCCCTTGATAATCTCTTTGTTTCTCTATCAATATCCTTTTTCTTCGACCGAGCGCTTGTATTTATAGCCTTTCTAGACACCTTCAAGCCTTCGCAGGAGTTGCAAATCTGTTACCAAGTTTCAAAGTTAGTCCTTCATGGGAGCATACTTCTTCAAGTGTGAGCTCTCCACTCTTTGCAATGATGGCCTTCTAGAATCTTACATCGCAAGGTATATTCCTTCCTAGGCCACCCTATTTTCAGTATGACACCTTATCCACTCCGCATGCACAGTGGGGTAACACTTTTCTCGTGTTCTATCTAATACACCAAATATGGCTAAGTCCCAAAAAAATGTCTCTGCCTTGTGCATGTGCCACTTGTTCTACTAAACCTTCCTAAAGCCTTGTCCTGCATGCTTTCTCCTTGCGTGCCCTTCTTTAAGTAGGTCATACGTACCCACACACTTCTCAGTACTTAGCCAATAAATTAGGGGCCCAACATGACCCCACACTATGCCTATTCTCCACCCTCGGGAACACCTTATTAATGAATAAAGAATGATTATTTTTTAATAGTCTAGAGAAAGAATAAAGGAAAGAGGGAGAATGAGAAAATGTGGAAACTATGATTACTTTTGCAAGAGGAGAGGGAAATATTTTATCAAGTCTACCTCCAACTTATTCTAGGTATTGACCTCGCTCTGTGCCTATTGATAGAGGTTGTCGACTAAGGTGCTCACCTCTTCAAATCTTAGTCCTTATCCTTGGGTATCCATTATTTCCACAATCCCCTCTAATTGTTTGCCCAAATCCTCAAGCACCTCCATTCTTTAAGTGATCTGGGGATATAACTCCTCCAGCTAGTTTTTGATTGAGCTCCGTATGGTATCGATAGCCTCTAATTTATTTTCAACCTTGGCTAGAATTTTGTCTCTTTCGGCCCTATTCCCCTTGTTCTTTTCTTGAAACTCCTTGAGCTCTGCCTCATGGGTGGTGACCAGGATACTCACCACTCTATCTCTATTGGTGTAGTTATCATAGGTCACCTCAACAACTTGGGTGACAACTTTCACATCTACAAGGACTTTCTTGTACTGAGCCATAATGGCCACAAACTTCATCTTTTCCTCTTTTTCTTTGCTCACCAATGCCTCCTTTGTAGAATCTAAGGCTAGTGGTTGTCTTTACATTATGAGGATGTGGGTCAAGTCATCTAGGAACTCCACGGTGGATCCATACTTCTGCGCTGGTGGCATTAGATCTGGATGCTTCAAGAAAATGACATTTGTGATCATATCTACTTTCTTGTAGACCTTGCACACTATTACTTTCTCTTCTTTTAACTCACACCTTAGCTGAGCACGCTGATTAGCTCCTCATGTTTTAACTCCTTAGTTATTTTCTCCAACTCCTCTTCCTTCTTCTCTAGCTCTACCTCCAGGAACTTCCCCCTATTGTTCCTCTTAAAGAGTCTTTCCTCTACTTCCACCGAAACCTTGTTTATCGCGTTGCATATTCTTTTCATCTGATAGCTGCTAAGTGTTTACCAAAGGGTTATCACCTTTTGACTCTAGTACCTTCATTACTACCCCTTGGCTTACTTTGAATTTTAGTTCATCGATGTTGGATTCAAATGACCAAGAAATCATTTTCCTTGTTCTAAGGGTATGCAACTTCCTCATCAAATGATGTCATAGCCAAGAGTTTCTCCTTTAGAATGGTTCTTTGAAAGTGCATGCACACGCAACACCTTGTTTAGGTTCATCAATATAGCCCATAATCTGAACCTATGATGCTTCTGTGCTTTTTCTCCCTATGTGCACGGCCTTTGAAAAGCTTATAACCAAACTAGGATCCCCTCCCATGCTGCCATATTCTTTTTACTATGCTTTCCTCCTCTGCTTCCCTCATCACTAGGTTCCTGTGCTGCATTGCATCTCTTACTTCACTAGGTCCTCAATGATCTTGGCCAGTTCCTTCTCCGTACGGCCTCGTCTATCTAATCCTTAGTCAGGCTTGGGGTCATTTGTTCTATTGTGACTTCCTCACCTACCCCCCTATCCTGAGTATCTTCTTATTCTTCTTTGATAAAATCCCTCTTGGAAAATACATATTTATTTTATTCTTCCTCTTCTTCCTCCTTTGAGTCATGAACCTCATAGATAAGATGGTCCTCACCTCCTGGGTTCATCATCTTCATCATCATCATCTCTCTTGCCTCTATAGGCCTCCAAGCTCTCTGTATCCTCTAAATCATTTTCTTCTATTACCTTCTGCTTCTTCTTGGTAGGAGATTATGCTTCCTTCTCCTCCTCCTCTAGTGACCTCTCCTGGGTGATGGGTTCCTCATGCTCCGACACTTCTTCCTCTGGAGTCTTTTCTTTCACCAGGGATTTCTTTCTCCACGCATAATTACTAGGCTTAGCGCTTGTCTCTGACATGCTTACCGCTTGTGTATCCTGAAAACTGAGTGCTTTTTGCACCTCTTCTCTTTCCCTCTTCTTTGGCATGGGCTTCTTTCTACCTATGGGGTCCTCAAGGATGGATACATATTTTTCCAAGTATGCACCCTTTTCAAATTTTGGCCTGATGAGAAGGTATATTCTTGCTACAGCCCTTCCAACAATTGGCAAATTCACTGGTTTTATCATCTGTATCTCATGGGAGACATATCTCTCCAAGTATGTGCGCTTCTTTGGGTAGACCAACTTCCTACGCAATTCTCTGTGGTCTTGATCTACTTCGCTAAGGTAAAACCTTAGTCTCTTGGCCTCTTTAAATTTGTTTATCCCTCCTTGGAAGTAGAGCGTGGTGAAGGAGAAGGGAAGCTTGCACCATGGGCTAATTGTTTCATCTGTCAACCTAAATTTGCCAATGTAGAAGTGTTGATATACTGGGAATTATGCTTCTCTATGCATGAGTGCGGGTAACTGCTATGGAATTCTTCATTCTACCCCAAACACATCCCTCATGCGCTTGTACCATTTTTCTAAGTGCACCTTGTGAGTGGTTGTCATGGTCTCGCAAGTATCTTTTGTGAACTGCTTTGCGGGTGAGGGATCCTCTTCTGGGTACTCCCAGATAAACCTTTCCAACCCATTGGGCACTTCGATTTCTGAGAAGACAACAGTGAGGAGGATGTTGCCAAATAATGTTTTGTTCACCCTCCTATGCACTGCTTATGATTTCATCTACGATGAAAGTGGATACGTTGTAGATGTTCCCCCTCGGATATTTTCTGGCATACATTAAACCATGCCTTGTTCACCTACGTCTATCTCTCCTAATCAATAAGCTTCATAACCAGGTGCGCGCTCATCCTCATCATGGGGTATGGGATCTTAATGATGTTAAAGTATTACAACCCTTTCTTGTAGGCATATGTGACTACTGTCTCTTTGATGGCCTCTTTGTCTCTCAAGTCATCATCTAGACTCTCTCCCTCATAGGTCATGCCTGTGAATTTTGAAATCAACTGGGGAGTTATGTGACTACTCTCTCCCTCATAGGTCTTATGCCCTACGAAATAGAAATGATCCTTATTCACACGTGACATTAGAAACTAGTAGAGGCACTCAAGATTTCTGAAGTATGGTAGTTCATAAAGTTTCAACAACCTTGTCTTCTCCATCTTAACCTTGACCTCGTCATTATAGATGGGCATGTCTTCTAGCATTCTCTTGTTAGTTGGGTGCACCAACTCCAAGGCCATCTCCTTCTATGTTGTATTTTTCTGATGGTTATAATTGATCGCCATCATCTTCCTTAGGTGAGATTCTCATTCTTTTCCCAACAACACCCTGTCTAGGTACTACATTTCTGCATACCATTCTTCATTTGTGCTCTCGATGGCTGTTGTTTGTTTTCCCTTGCCCTTTCGTTTCTACTTCTTTGGTGAGATGGTTGGTTTTTTGGGTGCCATCTTTCTAACTGGGTTTAGTATGTAGAACTTCTCCCTCTTACTCTACTTTACCACTCTATCCATCCCTAGGCTCAATCTTTGCGGAAAAATCCTTCTAACTCCATGCCCTAGTCTCCAAACCATAACTGGAAAAACCCTTCCATAAGATGGTGCGTACTTACTTAACTTCTCCACACCCGTGTACTCCTTTCCTACTAGTTTGAAAATTTACCCTAGCTATGCACTTCATATCTCTCAAATGCTTCCTTTGACATAAATATCTTTCTTTGGATGCCCTAGTTTGCAAGAGATTTCTTCCCTTTGTAATCGCAATGTAAATAATGAAGTGCTTGACCTCTTATTTATAGATTTTCCCTTTTTCTAGCATTAAATTCTCTCTCACCTACCATTGTACTTTGACCTTAAATGTGCCTTTTCCCACACACCAAAACTTACATGAAAACCCCTTTTTAACCTTCTGGTACACAAAAATCCAACCCGACTAAAGACTCTTATGCATGTGTTCATAGTGCCAAAGACACTTCTTCCTTCCTTTTCCCTGTTTTTTCCCTCGCCTACCTCATGTTTTTCCTATGCTCTTCCTTTTTCCTATACATGGTTTCTTCAAGGCTTTCTTGACACCAACCATTCACGTCCATCTCTTCTCTATGCACCTATTAACCTTATACGCCTTTAGTCCTTTAACTGGGCCATTCACCGCAACTTCTTCTGCCAATGCACACTTGTATTATAGGCCTATACTTCCTTTCACTCCATCCCACACTAAACTGATGTGCGGTCCTCTACGCATATATAATCCTCAAAAATTAATGTGGTTACCATTGCACACGACAAAAAACAAAACATTAGAAAGGAACAAGCAACGAGAAAGGGAAACACAAGAAAAGAAAATGCACTAAAGATAAGTCTATTCTAACTGGCAACATTGCCTTATTTACAAACACCAAGAAGACTTATTTATAGTAGGGCTTCAACCTACTCCCATTGAAGTGTCATGGTAATCGTGTCCCATCCAATGCTTACAACTGGCATGTGCCTGAATCAAGCATGTACAAGATGATGTAAGGTCCTAACCAATGGACTTTTAGCTTCCCAAGATGGTGCAAAAACTTGGAATCATATAGAAAAACCATCTTCCCAACCTCAAACTTCTTGTTCTTGATGTGATGATCATGCCATGCCTTTTGTTTTACTTTTTCAGTCTTCTGGCTCCACCTAGCGAGTGACTGTCTTTCGTCCAACTGCATTAATTTTTCAATCCTTTCTTCCAGTGCTTTCTCATTGGCTAATCCTCATGTGTGCGCTATACGTAGTGAAGGTAACATGAATTCAACTGGTAGGATAGCCTCCATGCCAAACACCAATTGAAATGGTGTGGCCTTATTTAACCTCTTGTAGGTTGTCCTGTATGCCCAAAGAATGGTTGATACTTTGTCATCCCAATCTTGTCTACCAACATCATAGATCTTAGTCAACGTGTGACTAAGTATTTTGTTAAATGCCTCAATAGTTCCATTTGCTTGAGGGTGATAGGGGTAGTCTTGTGATGGGCCACCATGAATTCTAATAACAGAATCCCAACCATCTCATTGAGAAATTATGTACCTCTATCACTTGTCAAACTCAACGGGTATCCATACCTACTGATTATATTTTCCCATAAAAATATAGCAGTTGTAGCCACTGTACAATCTTTTGTAGGTACTACCTCTACCCACCATGTCCAATAATCAGTCCTTTGTAGGTGTGAACTATTCCTTCGCACCGCTAGTGAGATTGGTCCTACAAATTCAATAGCCCATTTCTCAAATGGTTCCACATTGGCTATTGGTCGTAAGGGAATTTCATCCCTCTTTCCATGTTTGTCAAGGCACTGGCAATGGTCACAGGCCTTGCAAAACTCAATACAGTCTTGGTAAATGGTTTCCCACCAAATCCTTATGAGAAGAATATTCTACTCAGTTGCATTTCCTACATAGTTTCCTCCAGCAATCCCACCATGCACTTCTTCCATAATTGCAATGTGCTCATGTTCTAGCACGCATCATCACAGAACCTCATCACGACCTAATTTATATAGATATCCACTAATCAACATGTAAGGCATGGTGCATATGGCCAATTGTTTCCTCTCTAATGTCTTCATCCCTTCTAGTGCCATACTCATTTTGAGAAACACCGCAATATCCTCTAAGTTTGAGGGTGCACACTGCAACCTAAATAGTTGTGTGTCTGGCATGGTCTCCTCAATACTTTGTGTGTCCTCTCCTGAGTCAATTCTAGACAAGTGATTAGGTCTAGAATTACTCTTTCCTAGCTTCATAACCATTGTGAACTCAAATTCTTGAAATAACAAGACCCACCGATATATAGGTCCTTGAAGAACAAGCTTATTGACTAAGTATTTTAATGCCATGTGGTCCATGTAGAATATAAAGGGTGTTACCAATAGATGCTACCTAAACTTATGCAGCATGTAGATCATGGATAATGCTTCATGCTTAGTATTTGTGTAATTTTTATCTACTGGTGTTAACTTTCTACTAGTAAAACACAAGGGATGATTAAAAATCCCTTCACCAGGTTGTGTCAATACTACTCCAATGGTTGTGCCTGAGGCATCAACATGAAAATGGAAAGGCTTATCCCAAGAAGGGAATCATAGTATGGGCACGGTGACAATATTTTCCTTTAAAGTATTAAATGTCTTCTACTTTGCCTCTCCCCATAGGAAGGCACTCTTGTGTTTAAGTAACTCTTCTAAGGGTGTGACTATCCTGACATATCCCTTGATGAACTTCCTATAATACCTTGTATGCCCAAGGAATCCACACATTGCACTTTGGATAGTAGGCTCTCCTAACCCCACAATGACAACAACTTCTACAGGATCTACTAGTAAGCCCTCCCTACATATGATGTGCCCCAATAATGTTCCAAATGGGATAGCAAAGACACATTTCTTAATGTTGAGGGACATTCTCAACTACCGACATCTCTCAAACATTAATCTTAAGTTATCATAGTGGTCCTTCACTAACCCATACACTGTCCAATCATCCAAATAGAATTAAAGAAATTTTTGGATAAAGTCCTAAAATTTTTGTACCACAATGCACAAGAACACAACAAGCACATTCTTTAACCCAAAGGGCATGACCATATATGCAAAAATTCCCCACTCAGTGGTGAAAGTTGTCTTCTCCTGGTCCTCTGCGATCCAAACCTAGTGGTACCCTGAAAAATCAATTCGTAAAGGAATAGACTTTGCATCTGGCCACTCCTTCCAAAATTTCTTTAGTGAAGGGGGTTGGAAAAGTATCGATGACACAAATTACATTCAATTCCCTATAGTCTATGCAGATCCTTATCCTTCCATATTTTTTGATACTAATGACCATTGGACTTACCCACTCTAACTCCTCAACAGCTTCAATGATGCTCAATCTTATCATCTTATCTATTTCCTCCTTGACCTTCACGCGTAAGTTAGGATTCATTTGGTAAGGCCTCTTCTGGATTGGGTGCACACCTTCCTCTAGTTTTATCTTCTTCTCCCCTAAGGAATGGTGGATGCCTTTGAGTTCATGATACCCATGAGGGAATAAATCTTGGAACTCACGTAACAAGTCAATGATCTTAGAGACCTCCTTCTCCAACCAATAATCCCTGATGATGGCCTCTTTAGGTTCCTCTTTTGTACCAATGTTAACCCTTTTCATCTTTAACAGTTCATGGTAGGCACGTTCCCGTTCATCAGATTTATCTATCACTTTGTGTGTCCCTACAAAATGGTTAACATCAAAGCTTTCCACTTACTCCCCGTCAATTACATACACCATCTTCCCCTTTTCTTTTTCCATGCACACACGATCAAGTTGTATCTCTTCTTATTCTTCTTCCTCAAAGCATGCCTCCAAGCCAGGTTCTCCTAGAAACTCTTGTATTCTTTCCTCTGACATAGCCTTATCCACTAATGGCTTTGTACTCTGATACTCGAATGTTTGAATGAGAATAGCCATCAATTCTTTCCAATTACCATTTTGACGATGCATCTCTGAGAGTATATACCATGCTCGTGCACATCCTTATAGGGTGGAATACAACTTGTGAACCCATAATGAAGGTGGTAATTCTTTTGTGCTCCCTATCCAGGTTGTCTCACATGCTTGGATATGGAATGAAGTGGTCTCTTTACCATGGTAGTCTTGAATGACTATGGGCACATTACTTCTGGAAAACCTTACAGAGAATGTGATTCTTACCTCACGCCACTCCAAGAGGATCTCCCAATGTGTAGCCGAATAGCATGTTGTAGTCCTGAGTGGGCTATAACTGAGCATCCCTCTTCTTTCATCCTCATCTTTCCATTGAGCTTCCATGTCCCATAAGAAAATCTCAGGGTATGTCCCTCCAGAGTAACTTGGTAACTTCTTTCCTCCTAGGAACCTGAGTGAGTGTGACTTGGTCACTATTTTTACAAACCCCCTCAGTTGTCACCTAATTAACTCATAGGTACCATGTACCCAATTTTCACACGCCATGTTTGTGGTATCACTCATAGACTGGGCATCCTCAATTTGGATAAATCCTTCTGTAGGGTGAATTATCTTCAGGTCTCTAATGGAGCAAACATAAATTCTATCAAGGACCTCTTCTCCCAAAGGTTCAGTGTAAGGTGTCGACTTCCCATCTGTCAAAGGGATGATGACCCATTCTTTCTTTTTCTTGAAACTTATATATCCCTTGTTGAATCTCAGGTTAGAGTTTTTCTTATAGCACCATGGGTGCCTAAGAAATGCTGGAAAATTGTTTGCCTTGGTGAGCACTAAGACTTCGAAGTCTCCATTAAACTTGGCCCCTTGAATGGTAATCACTGCATCCTTTAATACTCCAATAGGCATTGCCTTAGTTTTTTTTCCATATACAACACATTCGAAGATGGTTGTAATGCGGGACTTCCCATTTTATGTCAGGCATCCAATGTAAGAACGTTGACTTCTTCTCCCATGTCAATCCATATGTTTTTTAGAAGCAAACCATCCACAACTGCATTCAGTGTGATCTCCTTGTCATAGTCCAGGCTATGGGGAGAGAGGTTTGCATGCAACACCTACCTTTCATGCTCTACTCCCCACATGGCATCTTCTCCTGTAGCCATTCTCCTAGCAAGGGAATAATATTCTCTTGCTTTAACATTTTTCACACTTCCTTGACCTCATCCAGGTCCTTCTGTAGAGCCTCAACATTCCTTCTTTCCTCCTATTGTCTAGACTGCTCCTTTAGACACTGGATTTCCCCCTGTAAACTTTGAATGACATCCATTGTCTCCTTATATACATCCTTTTGGTGGGCAAGGTCCAGATACTTCCCATGCACCACTTCCTCTCTTGAGACTAGAGTATTTTGCCTTGGTACTTCTTTGGTGCACACATCTTGTGCTCATGTTGTCACCAAAACAGGTTCTAAACCTAACTCATGCGCCACTCTAGGCATCCATTGTGTTGAATTTCTTTATATTTACCATCCCAGTGCTCGTGTCCTTCCCATACTACTAGATCATGTGCTCAAACAACTCAGGGAACTCCTCATACTTATGCTTCTTCCCACACCATGAGCACTTCAATAACTCTAGGTACTCGCACTTGTAGTGTTCTATAGATCGGCAATTGAAACAAGTTCCTCATGAGAACTCACTTCTTCCTCCTCCGTAATTACCATGACCATGGAATCCTTTATGAGAACCTATCCCACATGCCCCTCCATCTGTGTGCCCTTCATAATGACGATCATCATCCTTGGAACTATTAGAAAGACTAGCTTGACACACACCATGATCAATTGCTTCATGGATCTGGTCAATAAGTCTATAGTCCTTAGTATCATGGGATGTAGAGGTGTAGATCTTATAGTAGCAAGACAAATTCTTCCGAATCATGTGCTGCAATAAGGGACATCTACTCGCATCATGGTCCCCGTGGAAAATCTCACAATCTACTGCTATGGCACATACCGATTTTTAGAGGCATCTATCCTTGGCATGCCCCTCTACTTCAAAATCTATGCACCAAAGACCACTATGATTCTCATGTGCAGATTTTGTAGATAGATTTTCTAACTACTTGGCCATGGCAGTGATTTGAGCCTCTAGAAACGGGCTCACACTAGTATCAATTCTCCCACTGCTTCAGTGTGTAAGGTAGCCTCTAGGGCCTCGCGCGGGTCAGTAAATGTTCTATGGAACAATGCCCTCCTAAAAGGAGTGATCAACCCTCCAACAAACCACTAAGCATGTTGTGAAGGATGAATGTCATATGATAATTTTGACAATAGATTTTTAAACTGTGTGCCATACTCCCACACACTTTCTATCATTCCCTGTTGGATTTCTTTCAAAGTGTTGATGCTCTTCTACTTGAACTCCGGTACATGGAAATTTTCTAGGAAGGCATTTTTCAATGTGGTATAGCCTACCACTATCTGATGGGGGTTGTACTTCCTATACCAGCTATGTGCACGCCCTTGTAACATCATTGCAAATTGACTAACTTTCTGTTATGGGTTTTTGATCCCCTTCACATGCCATAATAACTCACACTTGTGGACATGCTCCGCAACATCCTCTATGACCTGATAGTCTAGAAAGTGTAAAGACATTTCAAAGATTACTTGAGGAGGTGGTTGAGTCCCCTATCTTCTTGATCCAAATCCTTGGTTTCCTCTGATGTTCCTGTTATCCAAAATTCACCCCTAGGGTAATTTTGATAACATGCATCGGATTATTCGGTCCCGAGAAAGTAAGATTGATTAAAGGCCCAAAATCATGTTTTCCGGGGTCCCCTCGGACTTTTTCTAACTCCCCACCCAAGAAGAAATCCCAACAGGTTGAGAAAATGGAAGAAATGCAAAAAATAAGGTTACAGGACTGTGTTAAGGCATTTCGGGTCTGAAGGGTTCGGGTCATACTGAGGTTCGTTGTACCAAGTTTGGGGCCGAAAAAATTAAGAAAATCGGCTAAGTCCTAGTCCAAGAGGTCTGCAGGACAGTTGGGACGTCGCGACGTGTGGGACGCAAAAAGCCGATTCAGCCGAAAGAGGAAAAAATTACCTAAGTCTTTTTGTTTCGCGTGGTTTGGGACAGTTGGGACAAAGGTACGTGCAAGATGCGGATCGGCCGGTTTGGTGCAAGTCGGTCCATTTCGGGTGGTTCGGAGATATTTGTCCCAGACAGTTTGGGACATCCGGGCCAAAAGTACGCGGAGGACGCGAACCGGCCGATTCGGCCGAAACAGGGGACTTTCATCTAGGACAGTTGGGCCAAAAGTATGTGTGGGATGTGAAAAGCTGAAGGTACCAATGAATCAGAACATGCCACGTGTCAGAAGGTTGAAAAGTTGTTAAGTGTCTGGCGCAAGGTAAAAATGCGCCCCTCAAGCCCGAACCAATAAAATAGTGCCACGTGTCCAAGTTTAAAGGCCCGAAAGGAATTTTCAGAGGATGAACCCGTAGATGAATCAGAGCCTGACACGTGTCATCCAAGTGACAGAGTGCGGAAAAAATTCAAATATTTTCCTGCCGATCCGTTTTGGTCTGTTTTTGCCCTAAATCTTCAAATCGCCATAACTTTCGATCCAGAGCTCAGTTTTTTGCGTTCTTTATATCAATGGAAAGCTGGTGAAATTCTCTACACGATTCTGGGGTCAATCTTGAAATTTGGTTTAGTTTGGAGAGAGAAAATCAAGAAACATATCTGGCACGTGTTAATGGCCAGAACTAATGTTTCAACAACCAGCTTTAATGCAAAATACAGTTCACCGCTTTTGCCAGGGTTCTCACCCACCGCCATAATGAGATAAATTAAATGCAACCTAGAAGTGGTTGGGGTAGATCTGACTTTCCTCTCTCTTCCCTCTCTCATTCTTCCTATAAATTGTAAAAAGGGGCTTCTTTCTAAGGGTCGAACATTCCTGTTTTGCCCCTCCCTTCTTCTCTTTGGCAGGTGAATTTGTGGAGTTCAAACCTCCCATTTAAAACTATAATGCGACTCTGCCTCTTGGCATTTTGCAGTGTATTGTATCAATCTTTGGAGCAAGTAATGCATGTCTGTGGATGATTCTCAACCCTCTCTGTGTTCATTTGCATCCTCCTGATCTTTCACTGCAAATTTTGTTATCTGTGCATGATCTTGCATCACATTTTAATGGCTTGTGTTTATTGGCAAGATAGGTGTTCTTCATTCCTCGGTGCATCACCTTCGTTAGTTTAGGTTTATTTTTCTGCATCTTCTTACCCTGTCTCCCTGGCAAGTTAGATTAGACTTTGAGTAAACCCTCTGCATTTTTTCGTGTGCATCTGAACAAAGGAATAGGAACCAACCTTCTCTGGAGATTCCTTTCTCATTTTTGCAAGTCCCACACTTGGAAAAAGGATTCAATGTTGTGCAATCACACTGGATGCTAGTATGATCAACCTAGAAATCTGATCAACATCCAGGGGTGCTGTGAATTCACACTAACAGTTTTGGCACACCCGGTGGGACCTAGAGGTCTTCCACTTCATCTTTTATAGGTTGGTGTGTTCCTGTGAAGATTTCAGCCTTTGGAGGCACTTGCAAACACATCTGGCGACTCCATCTGATCAGCAACCCATTTTTGAAGTTGCAGACCTATTTTTCATCCATTCCCATCCATCCTTCTTTGCACCCCTTTCATTCTTTTCCATTCCATGAAGTTGTGCAATTATGACTTCATTTCCATCATGGAACTCACATTTACAACAGCAGCAATGTTTCCCACCTCCAACATGTTTTTTAAATCCTCCAAATCAGCATTTTGAACAAATTCAAAATCAGCATACATACCCATATGAGCAGCAATGCCAAAATCAGTTTGGCTATGGAGCTTTCCAAGAGCAAGAGTATGCATATAATACAGACCATCAGATGCAAGATGCTGGTCTGTTGGAGAAAATCCAAAAGATGGAGGTAAACATGGTGCAGTCCAGGGCTCAAGCACAAATGAAAGCTTTCAGAATTGGTTGCAGGACTCCTTGTCCATGGGGAGGCCCTTTTCCAAGACACTTCAGCCCTTAGGAGAAGCTGGACTTCATGATGAAGATGTTGCCCCAACTTGCACAATGGACAGCAGAAATAGAGGCCTATACACTTGTTGTTGAACAACCTTGTCAATGGGTAAGTTCTACACCATCATCTGGTTTTTCTCTTCTCATTGCTCAAGCAGCATCATCTCATTTGGAATTGCAAATTCTAAACTCTCCATCTACTGTCCCAAATGTTGATCCCATGTCTCCACCTCTCATTCTTCCACCACACCTCAATTCTTCTTTCCTTTTTCCTTCCAAACAGTCATCCCCTCCATAAGAGCTAAAATAAATACGCTCTCCTCCAAAGAAACAAGAGGTTTCACCTCCTCTACCACCACAAAAAATTGTCAAATCAATTGAGTTACGACCCATCCCTCCTCTTGCATTCCCAATTCCATGTGGGGAAGAAGAAATCGCAAAAATCAGCCATGAAGGACAGCAAGAAGAGGAGCCCAACAGAAAAGAAATGACAAACAACTTGAGGAGTTGGGCTGCCAAATTTGGGATGACAAAGATCCCCTTGATGGTTAAGCCTTTAGAAGAGGTTGGAGTTGGAGAACAAATGGTGGTCAGGACTGATTTTGTTGCAGCAGAAGAAGAAGATCTTGCAGTCCCAACTTGTCCTCTAGAGCAGCAGATCGAAGAGTTTGACTTGAAAAACTTCATGCTGGAGGAAGAGTTCAATCAAGAGCAAGATTGTCTTCAAACACTGGAGGAAGGAGAAGCTGCTCCAAATCTAAAAGAAGAGGAGCACATTCTAGTTGTGGAGGAGAAAATTGTAGATCCAAGGGCTTTGAGCACAAAGCAGGCTACAAGAGAACCTTCAGTTCTTTTTTCTACTTCATCTCTCCCGAGTTCTAGTGCTGAAGAGGAGTTTGATCTCTCAAACTCAATGTTGGAGGGTGAAAGAAACCATGGTGGTCAAGTTACAGATCAAGAAGACACCATGGAGGAAGTGGAGCATTTGCAACAGGACAGCCATGAGGCAGTTTATCTGTCAGATTTGGAGGACTGTTTTGATGAAGAAGAACCAGTTGAGTTCCTACCATTCTCTCTTTCATCATCCACATTCCAAACACTTGAGTCTGCTGTCATGAAGGAGAACATTCATTTGCAGCAGCCTGCATCTTATAGCAGCTCTTTGGAACCAAGATTGGAAGATTTTAATCTTTCATGTTCTTCATTGGAGGAAGAGAAAGGACAGAGGAATTTTGCCATTTCTTCCACACCATCCATTCAGGAGGGTCTACAAGAAGACTCCATTTTTGGAGTTGAAAATCAGAGCTATGGGCATATCAAACGGATCATACCTTGCCCAATAAGGTATTTGACTTCATTGGAGTCAAAGGAGAAGTCACAACCAGTCATGCTTGCTTCTAAGCATGAGGATGAGCTACAAATTACCAAGGATCAGTTGTCATACCTCTTCAATCCAAATGCAGAGCAACTAAAAGAGGTATTGGATTCACCTTCAGCTGATACCTTGATGATTTGGGTGGGAGACCAGTTTCTTGTTGATTTTCCACTCATCCTAACAGCCATGATCAGCTCCAAATCAATTGCATGGCTGCCACTTTTGAGAAAGGGAAGCTATTTCTCACAACCAATTGTAGGGTTTGTTTAGCTTGCCTTTGCTTCCAGTTAGAGTAGAGTAGGTAGGTTTTCTTTTAGTAGAAAAATTTC
Source organism: Taxus chinensis (assembly GCA_019776745.2). Taxonomy (NCBI): domain Eukaryota; kingdom Viridiplantae; phylum Streptophyta; class Pinopsida; order Cupressales; family Taxaceae; genus Taxus; species Taxus chinensis. The sequence continues at coordinate 94,088,656 of CM034146.1, forward strand.
TTTTGCACACTCTGCATTCCATTTGGAGCATGTATGATTTTCAGTTCTGTACATAGTTTTGTGGTGCTGGTTTTGCTCTTGCACAATCCATTTCAGTGGCATTTTGGTGAGAACAACTCCATTTCAGTGGGTTCCCAGCTCAACGAATGTTTCAATAGCTCAAGGACATAGATTTTCAAATTTTAGATCAGTTTGCAGGCTACAACTCATGACTCCATGCCCAATGGATGCTTCAGGCAACTGGTAACTTCATCCAGCAGGCAGATGACCCCGCTGAGTCACCAAATTGTTATCCAAAATTCACCCCCCAGGGTAATTTTGATAACATGCATAAGATTATTTGGTCCCGAGCAAGTAAGATTGATTCGAGGCCCAAAATCATGTTTTCCGGGGTCCCCTCAGACTTTTTCTAACTCCCCACCCAAGAAGAAATCCCAACAAGTTGAGAAAATGGAAGAAATGCAAAAAATAAGGTTGCAAGACTGTGTTAAGGAATTTCGGTCTGAAGGGTTCGGGTCGTACTGAAGTTCGTTGTACCAAGTTTGGGGCCGAAAAAATTAAGAAAATTGGCTCAGTCCTAGTCCGGCGGTCTGCCAGACAGTTAGGACATCGGGACGCATGGGACGTGAAAAACTGATTCGGCTGAAAGAGGAAAAAATTGCCTAAGTCTTTTTGTTTTGTGTGGTTTGGGACAGCTGGGACAAAGGTACGCGCAGGACGTGGATCGGCCGGTTTGGTGCAAGTCGGTCCATTTCGGGCGGTTCGGAGATATTTGTCCCAGACAGTTTGGGACATCCAGGCCAAAAGTACGTGGAGGACGCAAACCGGCCGATTCGGCCGAAACAGGGGACTTTCGTCTGAGACAGTTGGGCCAAAATTACTCGTGGGACGTGAAAAGCTGAAGGAACCACACCGCCAATGAATCAAAACGTGCCACGTGTCAGAAGGTTGAAAAGTTGCTAAGTGTCTGGCGCAAGGTAAAAATGCGCCCCTCAAGCCCGAACCAATAAAATAGTGCCACGTGTCCAAGTTTAAAGGCCCGAAAGGAATTTTCAGAGGATGAACCCGCAGATGAATCAGAGCCTGACACATGTCATCCAAGTGACAGAGCGGGAAAAAATTCAAATATTTTCCCGTCGATCCGTTTTGGTCTGTTTTTTGCCCTAAATCTTCAGATCGCCATAACTTTTGATCCAGAGCTCGGATTTTCACGTTCTTTATATCAATGGAAAGCTGGTGAAATTCTCTACACGATTCTGGGGTCAATCTTGCATTTTGGTTTAGTTTGGAGAGAGAAAATCAAGAAACGTCTCTGGTGCGTGTTAATGGCCAGAACTGACGTTTCAACAACCAGCTTTAATGCAAAATACAGTTCGCCGCTTTTGCCAGGGTTCTCACCCACCGCCATAATGAGATAAATTAAATGCAACCTAGAAGTGGTTGGGGTAGATCTGACTTTCCTCTCTCTTCCCTCTCTCATTCTTCCTATAAATTGTAAAAAGGGGCTTCTTTCTAAGGGTCGAACATTCCTGTTTTGCCCCTCCCTTCTTCTCTTTGGCAGGTGAATTTGTGGAGTTCAAACCTCCCATTTAAAACTGTAATGTGACTCTGCCTCTTGGCATTTTGTAGTGTATTGTATCAATCTTTGGAGCAAGTAATGCATGTCTGTGGATGATTCTCAACCCTCTCTGTGTTCATTTGCATCCTCTTGATCTTTCACTGCAAATTTTGTTATCTGTGCATGATCTTGCATCACATTTTAATGGCTTGTGTTTATTGGCAAGATAGGTGTTCTTCATTCCTCGGTGCATCACCTTCGTTAGTTTAGGTTTATTTTTCTGCATCTTCTTACCCTGTCTCCCTGGTAAGTTAGATTAGACTTTGAGTAAACCCTCTGCATTTTTCGTGTGCATCTGAACAGAGGAATAGGAACCAGCCTTCTCTGGAGATTCCTTTCTCATTTTTGCAAGTCCCACACTTGGAGAAAGGATTCAATGTTGTGCAATCACACTGGATGCTAGTATGATCAACCTAGAAATCTGATCAACATCCAGGGGTGCTGTGAATTCGCACTAATAGTTCCCTCCCCCAGATCCACTGGATCCACTAGGTCTTGTTCCTCCTGATCCACCAATTCCACCTCTAGAACTTCCCACGGCCAATAATGGGCCTAAATTGGTTGCGCTTAGTGTCGCAAACATCCCATTGAACTGCACGCCAATGTTCTATGAGATCATTACACTGCCAGATGTGTGTCCCATGCCACTTCCCGACACAATGCCTAAAACTTGTGTATTTACCTCATGCCCAAAAATTCCTCCAAACATTGGAATGGTATATGCAGCCATAGAAGTCCTAAATGATAAATTATATCTCTTGGCTATAGATCGGTCACTTCCACTTATACAAACTGGGTTAACAATACTTATCCCTTGATTGGGAAAACCAAGCGCCAAGGTCTGGTCACTAGGTGGGTTCAGATATGATCCAACAACTCTCCTTTCTCCACATGACGAACTCTCATCAAAAGCCAAAGGGGTTTCCCTCCCACACTTTCCAAGATGGTGTACCACATACTGCTCAAGTTTCATGTCCTCGACGTGAACCACAACTCCTTCTTGCAACGTCTACCCCGATAGATCCATGACACTTGCAACCTCACATTGTCTAACGATCTCCCTTTCATGTGCTTCACTATACTTGAGTCATCTCTCCTCCCTTTCTTTCTCATACGTAATTTTTTCCATCTTCCTCCACCCTAGGTTCCTCACCCAGAGCTCAGAAGGGTTTAGCCAACCATTGGAAATGCCTTTAAACTTAAGGTAACGATCAAGATCTTCATCGCCAAAGGAATAACACGTATAAATGATCCTCTGGGCTCCCTCAGAGACTCGAACTCGGCAACTTTTGGACAAGAGTATGTATAAATGATGTACTTCAGAGTGTATCTAGCTAGCACTCCCTTCCACCAATGATCCACAGCATGATTCCACATCAAATTTGCATCTTACAGCCTTTGGTAATCATCTTGGGTCCATACGTGTGCTCTATAGCACCAACTTGATCTGGATGCATGTGATGAGATCCATCCGTACAGCTCTACTGGGAAGCAACAGAAGAATGTTTCATATAACTCATGGTAGAGGTTCTCTTCTACCCATCTACGTGTATCAAACTCAGGTCCAGTGTTGAATATTTGAGCAAATTCCTCCTTCGTGCTCTTGAACCATGTTTCAACACTGTCCAAGGTTAAATGCTTTGTCATCACATAGTACAAATACAAAGATGCATGCCATTTCTTACAATAACTTCAAAAAGAGGGTCCCAACAATGAAACCAAGATGTAGTCAATTTTTATACCCCTTAATAAATAAGGATGACCCCATGCGCACCGGCCTATCACCCAGCAGGTGTTGGGTGCTCACGTGAGGCACGCGCGGGTGTCGAGCCCCTCTTTTATGTGAGTTGTGCAAGAATGTAGCATAAATACATTATAGGAGAACTATTTATTAGAGAACACTTGACAGAACTCACACAAGAAGTCCATGTGGGAAAACAGGCTAGGTTTAAGGGCGCGAGTAGATAGAAAGAACTCATGCGTAGAGGGCAAGTTTAGCATTCAGGACTTAGCTGATTTTGAGCATGAAGACCTATTTTTAGAAGATGGCATGTGTAACACACAAATGATATAGAGATGTGCACACCACACATTATCTATCTTTAGAGGATCAGATCGAAGCATTTTGCGTGGAGACGACCTAAGAATAGGATTATCACTTCAATTAACTGTAAGAGGTCTATAGATAGCACACTTTCATGTGTGGCTATGCATGTAAACGGTGCGTGGCTATTAATATCATGTGACCTATTTTTGGAATAGATAATGAAGGGAAATTCCCCACCCTTTATAGAAATAATATAGGTTATATATATATATATTCTCATAAGATTACTGTAGGAGTGATAGCATACCTAGGGATATAGAGATATAGACAATATTATAACGATATAAAGAAGAGAGATAGATAGGAATATACAGAGCGTAAGAGGTAATGACTAGATTACTGTAACATATCCATGTGTGCATCAGTATAGAATGCTATTATTGTAAGGAGCTTATGTGTTTATTAATAGATGGGAGTTACTGGCTGAATCTAAGTGTCATTCCTATGTGTAATTGAGTAGTGCATGTTCTTGTTTCAATCATGATTATTGTTTAAGTTTTTTCTTTCATAGATCTGAATATGGAATGTATTATAGAATGATGGATTAGTTATGGATCTATATGTTTCTTCCTTCATCATGCTAACATCCTACTACAGTAACCCTAAGGAGCGACATGGTACCTTTGCGTGCTTCGGGTGAGTACTCAGTCTAGGTTGAGTGATGTGCCAACGCATTTAGGATGTTATCAGGTAAATTCTAGGCTGCATCATTGGTTCTATTGTTGGGACCTCTTTTTCAGTTGTTTTAAGGATGGTTCGCGATGAAGACGTATCGGTTAACTCTAGAAAGTATTGAGGAGTGGGTACACGACCTAGACGAAGAATATACACAATGGTTTAGCAGTGGATTTGAGTTTAATGCAAGCACTTGGGTAGAACAGAATCTATATGATAGCTTATTTGAGACCTTTTTCACCATCTTTCTAGTAGAATTATATGAGTGGCTGATTGCATATGCATCTAAGTGGAATTAGAGGTATCGCGCACTTGGCTGGACATAGGAGGAATTTTAGGCCCTTTATGATGTTGATCTGATCTGGACTCACGTTTTGGATACATGGTTTCATGGTGTTCTAAATATTTATATTCTGGAATATTCAATTTTGACATATTCTTGCCCAGAGGTAGCTAAATTCCAATTTTTGTGGTATCCTAGAGGAGCATATTTGCAAGGTATTCCACTGGCAATCAAGATCTTGATGGTAACTTTGAACCTGGAGAGTAAACTAATGGCTAACTAAACCTCACCTCATGCGAGGGTAGGAACAAGTTGTGTGAAATATGGCAGACCTAGCAACAGAAAGGTAAAGAGAGGAAAGGTAGTTTAAGTATAATGAGGCGCGCGAGAGGGAGATAGAGAAGTAGTGTACTCTTACAGAAAGTATGGCATTGAGGAGAGAGATGGCTCATGAAGGATTTAGAGCTCACGTAGAAGATGTGGAGACAGAGCACCAGGAACTCCCCCATCTTGGAAAGCATGACAGAGATCACCCCTTGGATCTACACAGAAGTGCACCAGTAAAGACAACCTAGGCCACGGGCGCGCATCTTAATCCACCTGGTGACCTAGCCCTTGTGCTTGGTTTTCCCATATCTAGTATGACAAGTAACCAGTAAGCTAACTTGGGAAGTAGGAGAGTAGGAGTAAATCAGGGAGCAAGTACATCAATGGAAGGATAGATGGCTTCAATGTTATTTGGAGGAACATTTTTAGGCACATCATTTGCACAAAACGTGAGCACGTAGAATGTTGGATTCACCTCTGGAAGTGGAACTACCTCACAGAATGTAGGGGTTCAGTATAGTACTACTGTCGAAGCACAAGGGAGTACATCTACAGGTCCTATTCTAGCTACAGGTGTAAGATCAAGAGGTATAGGTGGTTCTAGTTTTAGTGGATCCAATGGTTCTTGAGGTAGAGTAAACATAAGAGGTTCTGGATCAGGTGGTCAAGGCCCGCAACAACCACAAAATATGTATATGGATATGTCTCTTCATCTTCTGAAGTATAGAGGAATAAAGGATGGTGCTGAGCATGTGCACATGTGTGAAATATTGTGGCACGTGAAAGGGATCATGGCTTATAAGTGCAAGGCAAGTCAATTTGCTACTACATTATAGGAATGTGCACACATGTGGTATAGGAAGTTTGATCCTGATCAAACTTGCAAGGATTATGTAGCATTGAAGGATGCTTTCTTGAAAGAGTTCTATATCCCTGAGTTTGAGTAGAAGAGTATAAGTGCGCTCAAGGATATTAAGTAAGGCACTACTAAGAGTGTACATGAGTATGATGCCCATTTTAAAACACTCCTTTCTAAGCTTTCTTATGATATTAATGCAAGTCAACATGCACAATGGTTTTTTGGAGGATTGATTATACCATTCAGAAGGGCAATGTCACATAAGACTTACATTGGTCCGGGTTAAGCACTAGAAGAAGATTTACATGTTGAGGCAGTTAGAAGTGTTAACACTAGCATTAGTCCATTCTTAGAGGCATAGATTGCAACTATGGAAAAATAGTTAGAGAAGCTATTAATAAATTCAGCCCATGAAACACGCTCAGGGATTTGGTGTACAGATTGTTAGGTGGAAGGTCACACCAAGGATAGTTTCCCTCATAAATCTATATGTTCATTATTGTTAGAATGTGAAATCTGTCATTTGAATCATGATGCTAATCACTTTCCTTTGTAACAGTGCATGATAAGGAAGAATGTATCCTACTTTTACAAGATTTGCAGGTCCACAACCCATGATACTAAGGATTTTTGATTGATTGGTCAGATCCATGATGTTATAGACATTGGGATATGACAGACAAGTGTAATAGATAATTCTAAGGGTAAGAATGAGCACAAGAATTGGGAACATAATCAAATGTGCTATGACAAGAATGAGGGGCATTTTGAAGGAGGTCATGGAAGGGGATGTGGATATCGTGGTGGAGGAAGAGGTGAGTTGCCTTGTGTAACATGTTATATGTGCGGATCTCTTGACCACTATAGGCACGAATGTCCTCAAAATATTGCATGTTATTTCTACGGAAAGAACCATAGCTATGAAGAGTGCCTGAACTTATATGATCATCTGAGTAAGTAACATAAGTAAGAAAACAAAGGTTTCAAGATGGTTAGAATCCAGTGTGTGGTTAAATATCAGTGGATGCCCAAGATAGCACCATAACTTGAGGCATTGACAGTGAAGATTACTACACGACCTGAAGTGGCACGTACAAGAGAGGCATTGCACTAGAAGCATAAGATCACCAAGGAGGAGGTTTTGCATGCAAGGTACCTTGATCCTACTCATCAGAAGGAAGTTTAACAGGATACCATGGAAGTGCTAAGTAATATTCAAGGTGAGATACAGTACTTAAATGAGCAGAAAAAATCATCAGAGATAGTCCAAACTAATATCAATGAGCTGAGAGAAGTGTGTAAAATGTTGCACTAGGAGAACATCATTCCACTAGTAGGAAGTTGGTTAAAAAGGAACACTCTACTTACAAGTATTGAGACTTGACGGCAGATCCTACATGCAAATATTCCTCCTGATAGCATTGACTATGATAAGGAAATTACTTTGAATGTTGTTGTGGATGGATGGCTGTTGAGCAACATATTGATTGATATAGGTGTGGAAGTAAATAAACTTACCTTAGATGCATGGGTACAAATGGGGAGGCCTCCATTACAGCCATCATTTAATGTGTTGTTTATGAAAAAGAGAACTAAAGCCACTCCCATAGGAGTTTTGAAGGATGCATTTATAACCATACAAGGGGCCAAATTCACTGGGGATTTTGAGGTATTAGCACTTGCAGAAGCAGATAGTTTTCCATCCTTACTTGGACACCCTTGGTGTTATGCAAATTGACTTGAGATTCAATAAGGCGTATATCAGCTTTGAGAACAAGGAGGAAATAGTTGTGATACCTTTGACAGATGGGAATTCTACACTGTATATTGAGCCTCTAAGTGAGGAGGACTTAAACAAAATCTATGTACGCATTATTCAAGACCCAGAGGTCAATGAGCCATCAAAGGAAGGCATCCTAAAGTGGGAGGATTCTCATTCTATTAGTGATACTACGAGCATTGCTTGTGAGAATTGGGCTCATGGTACATATGAACTAGTAGGGCGTGAGGTAAAAAGCACAGTTAGGCACAAGAATGGACTTCATTCTGTTTGATGGATAGGTGGCGCATTATCTTATTATACAGGAGAAGAATATCTTCCTATATTTTTGAAATTCATGGAGGCACAGTGGACAGACCAAGTCAAGAGAAGAGATATGTTAGTAAATACCTTTCATGGGATAGCAGCACGCTGGTGGGTAGTTCATATGTGATAATCTTACAGAGTCAAAGGAGATCAGGATCACCTTATCTACCAGGTTTGTAAGAAGCAATGCACCTACACATATTTGCACTTATAATGGTGATCAACCTATTCAACACCAAATTCAGCAGTGTGAGAGACTCTGGACGGCAGGACATGAAGAATTACCACCTTCACTTTGGGTGCATAAATTGTACTCCACTCTACAAGGGTGCACATGTGCCTAATATGTATATGCAGAAGTACATCGAGATACTTGAAATTGGTAAAATTTGACTGCAAGAATGCTCCAAACCTTTGAATACTTCTCGACTAAACCTCTAGTAGATGAGGCATTAAAGTTTATAAAGCAGTTAACCATTGGAGATATTGAAAAGGTAGGGGAACTCATACAAGAATTATTTGGCGAGGTGGAATCAGGAACGTGCTTTGAAGAAGAAGGAGAATACTCCATATTTCTCAAGCATGCTTTCCTTGAGAAAGAAAAAGGAAATATGGTGTACATTGTGGATGATGAGGAAGTTGAAAACGTGGATATTGACCATTCACAGGGGCGCGCGAGGTCTTGGATAGTGTAGATAAGGATACGCGTGCATACCATGAAATAATGAAGATAAATAAGGTCAATATAGGATCGGAGGCTAATCCTTAGGAGGCCATAATTAGAGACTATTGGTCAGACTCAGAGGTGGCAAAGATCATTGAGTTACTCATGGATTATCATGACTTATTCCCACGAGGGTATCATGAGTTTAAAGGAGTGCATGAATCACTTGGGGAAATGAAGATAAAACTTAAGGAAGGTGTGTGTTCAGTGCGAAAGAGACCTTACAGAATGAATCATAATTTGTGTGAAAAGGTAAAAGAAGAAATTGATAAAATATTAAAATCTAGAATTATCAAGCACCTTGATCAGTCAGAATGGGTTAGTCCAATGGTGATCAGTATCAAGAAGGATGGTAGAATTCAAATATGTGTGGACTGTAGGGAGCTAAATACTACATGCGTAACAAACCCATTCCCTATGCCATTTACTGAGGAAAGGGCGTGAAATATATTCATTCACAGATGGGTTTTTCGGGTATCATCAAGTTTGGATTGCTTGGGAGGATCAAGAAAATAAAATTTTTACTACTGAATGGGGAAGTTTTGCCTATACTGTGATGCCTTTTAGATTGAAAAATGTGCCTATTGTATTCTCATGGATAGTTTTTCAGGCATTCAAATATTTTATTCACAACTTCTTACAGGTCTACCTCGATGATCGGACAATATATGGGCTTGTTAAGGATCACTGTGACAATATGCGCTTAATGTTTGAACTGTGCAAACAATTGAGTATCTCTTTGAACATCAAAAAGTGCATATTTTCTACACCTTTTGGAATACTTTTGGGGACACATAATCTACAAAGAGGGATTACTTGTTGATCTACCTAAGGTTGCGGTCATTCTAGGCCTAGAAGTGCCTACCAGTCAAAGTGAGGTACATGGATTTTTGGGTCACACAGGATATTATAGAAAAATCATCAAGGGATATGCAAAAATTTCCACACCTTTGGAGGAGTTACTGAAAGGAAAAGATACATTCTATTGGGGAGAATCGCAGTATGGCACATTTGAAAGATCGAAAGAGAAACTTACTACCATGCATATCTTACATTTTCCTTCATGGGATAAACCATTTCATGTGCATGTGGATGCCTCCGGCATGGCCATTGGTGTTGTGTTAGCTCAAGCTGGTGAAGGTATTGTAGATCATCCAATTGGTTTTTCTAGTAGGAAGCTAACTCTTGCTAAATATAATTATACAACTACAGAGCACAAAGCTTTGTCAATGATCTATGCATTACACAAGTTTTGGCATTACTTGTTAGCTACCATTTGTATTCTATACATATCACATGGCATTGAAGTACTTAGTAAACAAGCCCGTCTTACAGGGGCGCATATGTATATGGGTACTCTTATTTTAAGAGTTTGATTTCACAAATGTGGTGAAGCCAGAGAAAAGTAACTCTGGACCAAACCACTTGTCTAGAATCAACTCAGGAGAGAAAGCACAAACAATTGAAGAAACCATGCCAGATGCCCAGTTATATAGGTTACAACATGCACCATCAGAATTAGAAGACATTGTTGTCTTTCTACAGACTGGTGTGGCACCAGAAGGAATGAAGGCATTAGAAAAGAAATAGCTTGCTATACGCACGACACCATTTATGTTAATCAGTGGTGACCTCTACAAGTTAAGTAGAGATGAAGTATTATGTTGTTGTGTATTAGAGCATGAGCACAAGGATATTATGGAAGAATCCCATGGAGGTATTGCAGGAGGCCATTATGTAGGTGATGCAACTTCCTAGAAGATCCTACTTGCTAGATTATGTGGGAGACATTGTATAAATACTGTAAAGAATATTGTAAGGCGTTTGACCATTTTCAGCACCTAGCAAAACTAGGACAAAGAGATGAGATTCCTTTGAGACCAATTACAAGTGCCAAACCATTTGAGAAATGGGCCATTGACTTTTTAGGACCTATTTCGCTAGCCGCGCATAGGACTGGATCACGTTATATCATTACTTACACAGATTATCTCACATGGTGGGCCAAAGCAACACCTACGAAGGACTATACAACAGCTACATTAGATCTATGGGAGAATGTTCTTACAAGATATGGATGTCCTTTAAGCTTGACAAGTTATAGGGGTACACACTTTTTGAATGAGATAATCAGGATCCTATTAGATGAGTTTATGGTTGCCCACCATAAGACTACACCTTACCACCCTCAAGAAAATGGAACTATTGAGGATTTCAACAAGATTTTGAGCCAAAAATTGACAAAAAATTATGATGTTGGAAGAAAGGATTTGGATGATAAAGTGTCATTTGTTCTTTGGGCATATAGAGTAACTTATAAGAGATTGAACAAAGCCACACTGTTTCAGTTGGTGTTTGGCACAGATGTGGTTCTCCCTATAGAATTTATGTTACCTTCTTTGTGCATTACATAAGCTAGAGGTCTAGATGGTGAGAAGGCTTTAAAAGAGCATATTGAGAAGATGATTCAACTGGATGAGTGATGAGTCATAGAACGATGGAGTCAGAAGAAAGAAAAGGCTAGGTAGAAAACATGGCATGAAAAAAACATAAGGAATAAGAAGTTGGTGGTTGGACAAAGGGTAGTTCTTTATGACTCAAATTTCTTGCGCCATCCAAGTAAACTCAAAGTACATCAGTTGGGGTCGTATGTCATCACTTACATACTTGAATCAGGTGCTTTCTAGATGTAACATCCCCATTTTAAGATACTAGAACAAGGGAAAAATTATTTTTATTTTTTTTTATACAACGTTCCCTGTTATGAATTATATAATTCAAACACACATTCAAGTTTTAATAATTGTTCTCTGTCCAACTAATACAATTTGGATCACACAATTTCTTTTTAAAATCAATGTTCTTTGTTCACATACTTACAATAGGGAACACACATTCAATGCCATTCAATCATATAACAGATACCATATGCTGCTGTAAATGACTCAAAGAACTACCGATCTCCCATTTCATGGCTCGGAGTTTCAGCGATCTCTCATTTCATGACTCGGCGACTTACCGATCCTTCATGTTAATCCGTGCATTGTATAATGAATATACAGGGTTCTCTTACCATTTCCGGTTATCGAAGTGATCCATTTAAGAAGCCTATCTGAATATCTGTTACTGATATTCGTCTGACATCCTGCATCTTAAACTAGGTGATTAGGACAACGCAACCAGCACTTACGATACTTTGGCCAAAGATTTTCACATGCTTTGCATGATCATATTCCTGGATGTGGTACACATCGTTGGAATACGTCCTTCACCTCACTTCGTCTATTATCTAGAATGGTCTTTCCTGGTCTCTTTGAGTCCTTCCGTTTAAGGTCAAGCTCTAATCCCCAACTAGCAATATGAATGAGTATAGGAAGTTACTCATGGTAACTAAAGATACACAGACATACGGTGTCATCCCTAGATGACTCCTTGTGTCTAGTTACCTTTAGTCCTCCGGAGTCACTTCGTATACGTGATCACATTCCTATCCCCAGCCAAGAACTTAGTATCCAGCTTATGTAAACTTGATGAATTAATTCGGGACGGCATTGTAATATGTTAGCCATAACATTGTGTTGTCATGAAGGCCCCGCCTTCATGAAGACACCATATTGTAGTTGGCATATTTCAATGTCCTACGGAATCCTCTCATCGAGAGTACACATCCAGCTCAAGTGTGATTTGGTTGTAATCTTAATATTTAAGATCTACTTTCAGCAGCCATGTTGATCCTTAAACCTCGTTCTCGTTACAGTTGTATGTAGCTAAGAGAGACTTAATCTGTCTTCTAGCTTAATACGCATCTCCTCCTTCATACCGAAGGGTTGCATATTCTATTCTTGGTTCCTTTCTTAATCTTTGGACTAATCAGTCCATTATCGATAAACTTAATAAGTTTAACCTATTAAACTTAACCAAGTTTCTCCACAACTGTAAACAAATTCAGAATTCCATCTTATTAGACATCGTTTAAATGAGGTCTAATTCTAAATGAATTTATTCATTTATCCTCCTTAACCTTACTTAGTTAAGGTCTGTTACAATAGATATGTTTTCTCATATCTATATTTCCTGAATTTAAACATTCAAGGCTATTAACGGAGTCCGAATTCAAGGTTCGACTGTTCCTAAGTTATTTGATATTCCTTAGCTTTCAAGCTAATCCCGAATACCTTTCAATTAGGAGATCATGCTTACCTAAATCCTTTTTAATGTTAATTTAAAATTCATCGTAACCCAAGTATGAACTAATTGTACATTTCAACGCAAAGGTTACATTCAGGTAAGAATAGATGTTATTTCCTTTTAAATTCATCCATTAACATTGGATAATTCCAAATCAAGGAATAATGTTATATTCTCAAACTTATTCAACAATATCAAATTGATATAGTCATTAAGAATATCACACTTTTACTTGTATTCATCCACCAATTTTACAATCTATACATTTGCCAGTCCAAACGACTGGACTTTGTTTATATCAAACAATGTTACAACTTATAAAGATAGAAGGATGTAATTTCTTCCTTTCTCATTTCCTCGTAAGGAAGTAATAGCTATCAAAACAGTCCATCTTCAGTTAATCTAAAGAAGTATCAGAAAACAACCATGTCTTCATTTGTAATCAAGTTCCATCTGCAAAATTACTTGCATGGGTCAGTTCATTGAACTGAGCATATTAAGCACTTGTCATTAAAATGAGGTGCCTTTAATTAACTGTTTCAATAAAAGAACCCTGCTTTTATGAAACGTTAAAAATGAACATCATCTAAGAATTTAATTACCGAAAAGGATGAACAGCATAACAACTCAATCATCTAATTACCATCCCAATCATACAAAGGATTACTTCCCTCTTTCCTGAATAATTATTACAAGAAGTAATTTCGTTCTAACATTTCCAAATTACAAACATCTGTAAGAACTGAAAATATAATTATGCAAACTGTTGTTCTAATCATAAATGTTGTAATTTCCATTCCCTTACATTAGTTAGAGAAAGATTCACAATTAGATTTTTAAATAAGACTTCCAGCAGAACCCTTCCCTTTCCTTTCATGCTACCCGTCTAATTTCAACAATCAAACGCTGAAGGGAAAAGTAAACAGCAATTAAATGTAGATGTTTAAAGCAAGGCAGTACAAAATTCATTTCATAACAGTTACAGATTTACCAATGGTATGAAAGAAGAATTGAACACTAATTCAAATTATCCATCCACACTCTTTTTCTTTTCTCTTAGCTACACTGAGTATTTAATCCAGGCGTGATACCAATCCATGGTAACAGTTCAAGTGAAATATATAAAATCATTAATCGGATACAAGGAAGAAGGATCATATTACCTTGTTGCACTGTTTAACCAAATATCCGCTATTTAGCACAGACATGATCCAACAATATGATTCTTTCCGCATAATATATTTCCCTTTAAAATAATTCACTCTACAGACATTTACGTCTTTATAACATGTAGATTGTACAGCAATCACAACAAGTCACACTTTCATCCTAATAATGAGAGAATTCACTTTCCAGTAGCAAGGAATAAATCCATTCATATTCTACTTTTAATGAAAACAATAAAGAATTTATCATCTGTATATTATATATATAAATATATATATTGAGTTCAGCAAGATGCGGCATATAACTTGCACGTTCTACCCAGTCCATTCTATAGACTGGCTATCCTATTCCCATCCATATCAAAACTTCCTTTCAATCAGGCACATACAAATACCAAGAACAAGTAGGTAGAACATCGTATCCATCATAGAGCAAACAATATAAAGATGCTACTATGCTCTTACTGTTACTAGAAGAATTCATACCTCTTACATTGTATTATAACCAGAGGAACAGTTGTACAACCGCCTTGTCAAATATTTTCACAGCTTTCTATATCCATCAACGCACACAATTCATAAATAACAAATTGTACTTTGCTGTTACCTACAGCAAGTTCAACCCATAATGCACAGTGAAGCTCTACTGCCATTATTCCAGAATTCAAACATCAGGAAGAGAAAAAATTGTTCCATTAATTATTTCAATAAGAAAACACTCATTTTCCTCAAAACACAACAAGAATACTCAAGTCGAGTTTGTTTTATAATGACAGCTCAAACCAGACATCATACGAATCATTTCATCCTTCTATTTTTACAAAAAAAGCATAGCACTCAGAAATAATGCATGCATAGCTAATACATTCTACCACTCAAACCCATATTGGCAATAGAATGAATGTCTAACGCTGTCAAAACAAACTCACACAACTTGAAAAATTTCATTCAATTTACCCATTGTAAGGAAATACCCAATTTGAATTCTTTCCCAACAAACATTTCAACCTGAAAATCACATTAACTAATCAACCATTCCATTCAAAATAGCAACATCAGTAAATTAAATCACCCCTCAAGAACAAACTTATTTCATTCACCTATTTCACAAAAGAATTATCCAAGTCGTACTCAGCAAGGAAAAACGACTCAACCAAAATCACTTCAACATAACAATCAAATCAAATAGCCAAAACCCCCATCATAAGAGCAGGGTTGTTTTAATGAGACTATTAAGCAAAAGCAAACAGTTTAAGGAGAAGAGCTTAACATGCCTGTGTTTTTTTTTGTGATTTGAAGAAAACCGTGCCCACTGGAGTTGTTTCTCTCCACGGCGTCCTCGGCTAGGCTTTCCAACCAGTCCCCTAACTTCCACAGGCTCCAAAAATAGCCTCGCTTCTCCAAGAATAGAGATAATAACCAAATTACAGCAGGTTCGACAGAACCATGGAAGAACAAAATGCAGAGCAACTAAAAACCCAATGCACACAACAACAAACAAACTTCCTTCCCAAACCTCTTTCCAAGGCAAGCTGGTCGCTAAGACCAATGCCATTGAATGCATTCCTTTTTCCTTTTTCCTCATGCCACTGCCGACTCAAGTTGGCGAGTTACTAATTTCAAATTTGCATATAAATTCCATTTAGTTTCTAAGCTAGTTAGATGCCTCCAACTTTTCTTTGTTCCCACCAAACTTGGCGCTGTACATGTAAGGGCTTCATTTACTATCCCATTAAATTTCTTACCTCCAACCCCTTATCCTTTCCATCCACATGGGTCTATGTGTCCCCTTCCTTAGGTTAGGATTAGTCTAGTATTTTAATAGTCCATATCTAGGTCATTCGCCTAGTTTGTAGATTAATAGAATTTATATCTATTTTCACCCTTATAAAATCTAAAATCCATATAGGATAGTAGTTAGGGTATAATAAAAAACTTAGGGGTAGGTTAGGGTTTAATCCCCTAATATTTAATTAATTATTTTCCAATCAAGTCTTTCTGCCTGACAGTCGTATTCAACACAATGCAGGACGTTTCGTCCTATGTTCCACATACCTGTGCCACTTGCATCCAGGTCCTTATCATCTTACGCTGTCTAGCGTTACAACAGTGTGTGGTTCGAGAATCAAACCTTTTTCATTGGCATCTATGTACCAGATATTCATACTTGTAATCAGGTGCTGCAACCTTTATATCAGCCTTCAGTTTGGTTTAGAAGTAAATCGACAAAACGATCACAAGAAAGCCACAGCATACCTTGGATCAATGGAATTGATTCAAGGTGTGTTGTCAATCAGCAAATAGAGTTCATCAAGCATACGATAAGTCTGTTGTCTCATCAGCAATCACACAAGTAATAATAACTTCTGTCCCAAGTAAACAAATTACAGCAAACAAGGGTCTAGATTAGCAACACATTCCTTTAAGATCAAAGATATATCTTAACATGTTTATCTTCATTTCAGCAGTTACAATATTATGAAAAGTAATTACCATGATAACTTACAAAAATCAAGGCGTTACACCAGTTATAAGCACTTGATGGAACACAGCTACCTGGTTACTTTAACAGGAGTAGGTTGAAGCCCTACTATAAACAAGTCTTCTTGGTGTTTGTAATAAGGCAGTATTTCCATTTAGATTAGGTTTTCAATTCCGTATTTCCTTAATTTATTTCCTTCATTGTCACTACACTTTTTCAATTTAATTATTGTTCTTGTGTAATAAGTGCACTTACGCGCATGAAGCTAATTACTATGTGAAGAATGTTTATGTGTAGAAGAATGCACATACTTTTAGTGTGGAGTGGTTGTTGATATCCAAGTAAAATACTATGGGAATTGAAAGGTGAAAGGAATAAGCTGCTATGGGTGTTCTTTAAGTCAAAAGAAGATTGCTTCTCAAAAGTGACCAAGGATGAAGATGAATGAAAAGATAGTATAACATGAGGTAAGCAGAGGCCATGATAACTACTAGGAGAAGGTATAGTGACAAGGTACTCATGCGCAAGGGCATGTACTGAAGAGAAGTCTGTGACCAGAGGGTAGAAAGGCGCGCTAGAATGTTATAGTTGGGGCATGAAGATGTACCGCATAGAATGAATGAATTTGGTCAATGACTAAGAGGATATTTGGTAGCTGAAGAAGTAATAAATGCATCAAAAAGTTTAAAATGTATATAAGGGTAGGTTGTGAATTCATTTTTACCAGTGTGACTAAGAGTATTTGAGGAAAGACCCAAGTGAAAAGAACCAAGTGATCAGATTAAGGTGCGAAGGGTGTGAAACCAAACGTGAAAAATAGATCTATGTGAAAATAAGCTTACATCCCCGGTGGTGAAGGGTTTGAGCGAAGCAAGGTGATAAAGAGGAGTTAGGGCACAAATTTTCCACCTAGGGTACGATTGAATCGAGTTAGGGTTTGATTCACAAATTGTAGAGTTAAAGAGGAGATGATTGCAAGGTAAAAATGGCACCCAAGAAATCAGTTGCAACAGGAGCAAAAGGAAAGAAGAATGTGGTCATTGAGGAGGAAGAGATGGCACCCAAAAGTGATTTTCAGAAATGCAATATCTAGAAGGAGTCATCATTGGTCAGGAATGGGATTTACCAATCAGAAAGAGAAAAGTAATCGAAAACAATCACAGGACCTCAGAGAACAAGAAAGATCTTGATTCCTTTCTCACTACGAGGACAAACAAATGTATGGAAGATGACATACCAGTTTATGATGATGTAGGTGAGAAGATTCTGAAGAAAATTGGGGTCTACCAATTATATGAGCTTCCATATTTCAGGAAGTATGAGCCATTTAGCAGTGGCTCATGAGCACAGTGCATGAGGACTTCTTCTACTTTTCAGGATGCAGAGTTATAATCTCATCCATGCTTATCTCAATGGTGACAAGTTTGAAGGCCATAGGAGAGGATATAAAGAATGATCTCACAGATAAATCCATAATCTTAAAGAGCAAAAAGGAGTTGGGGTACCTGAAGGGTCCGCACAGTATGGATATAGACAAGTTGAAGAATTGTTTGGTTGTGCAAGCAGCAACACACCTTGTTACAAATTTGAACAACCAGGAGTGGTGGTCACAGGTAAATAATATGTGGTTACATGCTGTGAGCAAGATGTCAGAAGGAGAAGTCTACAATATTGCAGGCTACAATGTAGAGAAAATAGTTGAGGAAGCACACACATGAGGGAAGATCAGCTTTGGGGCTATTCGACTATCATTGGTATTCATGGAAATTGGAGTACCAAATGGACCAAAGGAAAAGGTTTGGGAATACCCCATGCAGAATAATTCTTCAGCTAAAAGGTTTAGTAAGTAATTATGTAAAGGATCCATGACATAAAAGGTCAAGAAAAGGGTGGAAGAATGCTACGACAGGCTCCACGCAGCATTTGTAGAAGAATGGCTCATCCCCAAGGACTTGCCTTCAGTGGTTGGAAAGGCAGTTCAGTTTGCTATATACCAAAATTTCTACATCATACACTTCCTAATGAGAGATGAAGTCTAAAGCCCTTGGTGTAAATTGCCTTACGCATTCACTGCAAGGTATTTCCAAGTATTTCTTCATAGATTCATAGACGCACGAAGATTGGCATTCAATGTAGATAAGGTCGACTGTGACTACCACACATTGAGGAAAAAGTATGTGTATCTAGGAAGAAGTTCCTATGTTGTGAGGCTCATTTTGGAGGTATTGAATACTAAGCCAATAAGTCTAGTTGTAGAAAATATAGGGGCAACATTAGTGTATCTTGAGCTAAAGCCCAAGATAGAGAACAATAAGTACATGGAGAATGAATTCACGCTCCCAGAGCCACTGAAGGTTAAGCACACAATGGAAAAAATACCAACACAAAGGCACATAGAAACTATGGAAATAGAGGATGAAGAAGAGGAGCGTGAAGATAGTGGAGGGTTAGAGCGCAGAAGAAAGCAACCACATGATAGAGAAGAGTCACAGCGCGTGACCACTCTACCTCAAGGACAGGATAAAGAAGAGGATATGGAAGTTGAGCAAGGGGAGCATAGATTTAAGAAAGTGTTAATATGCACAAGGACTCAAGGTGGAACCCCACAAATGCTAAGGAAATCACCTCGTCTCTCTCCACACAAGGAGACCACTAAGCCAAATAAGAGAAGAAAGTTAAATTTGAATGAAGGAATGGAGAAATCAAGGGAGAGTGATCGTGCATCTCCTACCCCACTCAAGTAAGAATACGAGCCACAAAATGAGGAAGAGAAAAAATATGAAGAGATGAAGGATGGAGAAGAATGAGAGAAGGAAACCTCTAGATCCGCGCATGTGACAATTCAAGGTGTAATGGGATAGGCTCCTAACCTTGAAGCTACAATTCCCAAGGGACCTAGATTGAAGAGGATGAGTGGGGAAGATGGTTCACCAATCATGGGCTATGCAGAGGACACCAGAAAAATCATCCACGCACATTTCCAAAGCACTGTAGAACAAAAGGATTTATTTGGCTGAGAATTAATGGATGGGGATATGGAAACCATTTGTACTAAAAAAAAACTATCATGGTCAATGCACACCCACATGGATGAGCCTGACTTTTATGTATGTGAATAGTCATGCATTTCAAGATGGCTGAAGAAGGCACCCCAAGCTAGACATATGACGGTAAAGCCTATTGTCATATCAGATGAGTAGGTCAGCAATGCATTGGTGAAGGTTTCTACTAAAGATGTTAGAAGAAACATGGAAAAACCTACAACGATAAGAGTGTTGCATGAGGAGCTAAAGACAAAGGATACAGAGATAACACGCATAACACAAGAGAGGGACTTAGAACAAAAGAAGAATGAAGTATTTATCAACATCACAGAGGAGATTGGAGACAATGTCATAAGAGCTAGGCCACACTTGGAGCCCAAGGTACCACATATGATTCCCTCAGTGATACATTATGTAGGAAAATTTTTGGGCCTAGCACTTGAAGTTGAACCTCTGTGCATGCCAACACTAAGGAAAATAGAACAAGAGAAAGCTACAGTGATGTGAAATATTGCATCCTATGAAGGGCTGCTACAAGAGCTATAAGAATTATTGAAGACAACAGACTAGGCTTTGAACATCTGCATAGCTCCAAAGGTGCTTATGAATATAAAGACCCTAGAAGAAAACAATGAGGCCTAGAGAGCAATGATGGATGAAACATTAGGCTGCATAGATATATTTTCAATGGTTAAGTAGAAGCACGAGGCCCTGGCAGTAGCACAAGAGCTGCACAAGACTCGGCTGGAAGATCTTGGGAAGCTCATTGCACAAAATATGGATCTTCTAGAAGGAAGAATGATCTCAATTTCCAGCATTGTGTTGGTTCTGCAAAATGAAAGAGAGGAGATTGCGAGGGATGAATTAGAGTCCATTGTTGTGGACATTCTAGAAAAAGTAGAACAATCACTCACTAAATGGCAGGCCTTGGAGGCCGAAATAAAGGAGAATCCAGAGTTGATACTTAAAAATGATACAGTAGAGGATGCCTCATAAAACTTCTTTATTCAACTACATTATTTCATTCTTATTCTTTACATTCTTCTATTATTTACTTCAATTTTTTAAGATACCCATTTTTGGGGCAACAATGAGATTAGTGTGGGGTAATGTTGATCAGAGAAAACTTGAAATAAATCACACAAGAGCTCCGTGTGGGAAAATAGACTAGGTTTAAGGGCGCAAATGGACAGGAAGAACCCGCATGAGGAGGGAAAGTTTAGCATTCAGGACTTAGCTGATTTTGAGCATGAAGAACTATTTTTAGAAGATGGCATGCGAAACACACCAATGATGCATAGATGCGCATGTCACCCATTGTCTATCTTTAGATGATCAGATCAAAGCATTTTGAATGGAGACAAGATAAGAATAGGATTGTCACTTCAGTTAACTATAAGAGGTCTATAAATAGCACACTTGCATATGTGGCTATGCCTATAAACGGCATGTGGCTATTAATAGCATGTGGCCTATTTTTGGAATAGATAAGCATTGAAGGGAAAGTCCCCACCCTATATATATGTAATAAATTACATGGTAGGATGATATAGATATATAGATATATAGATAGGAGAGATATATAGGAATATGCAAAGCGTAAGAGGTAATGACTAGATTACTATAACAGATCCATGTGCACATCGGTATATAATGCCATTATTGTAAGGAGATTCTATGTTTATTAATAGATGGGAGTTATTGGTTGAATCTAAGTATCATTCCTGTGTGTAATTGAGTAGTGCATGTTCTTATTTCAATCATGGTTATTGTTTAAGTTTTTTCTTTTATAGATCTAAATATGGCATGTATTATAGAATGATGGATTAGTTAGGGATCTCTATGTTTTTTCATTTGTCACGCTAACATCCTGCTACAAAAACCCTAAGGAGGGACCTAGTACCTTTGAGCTCTTTGGGTGAGTGTTAAATATAGGCTGAGTGATGTGTCAACACATCTAGGGTGTTATCTAATAAATTCTAGGCTACATCAAGGACAGAAGAAACTCCTTATTCAATTAATAACTGTTATCCAAAATGTGCCCCTGCTCATTTTTTGTGGCTAACTCCTTCCATTCTCCCCTCTCTTGTGCCTCAGTCATAATATTTTTATTTTTAGGCACTCAAAACCTTCTGAAAATGGCACCATTGGATAGAGCTCTTTCTCAACTTTCCAGAAAGGTAAAGTTTTCCTCCTAACTACATGTATTTTTGAAATTATGGCTCGGCGGAGATTTTTGGGAAAATTTTCCCCTGAAAGGCCAGCGGCTAATGAGATGCCACCATGTGGCACCTAGAGTGGTGGAGTGCGGGGAAATTTTGGAAAATTTTCCAAATGACCAAAAAGGTGCAAAAATTCGAATTTTTGCCCGCCAACCCGATTTGGCCCTATTTTGCCCTAAAACTTCAAATGGCTATATCTTTCGATCCAGAGCTCAGTTTTTCACGTTCTTTATATCAATGGAAAGCTGGTGAAATTATCTACAAGATTTTGGGGTAAATTTTGCATTTTAATGGAGTTTGGAGAGATAAAATCAAAAAACGTCTCTGGCACGTGGTGATGAGTAGAAATGACGTTTCAACCACCGTTTTTAATGAAGAATGGCTCGCATTCTCTCCCAGCATGGTTAAAAATGTCAGGGAATGGGTTTGTAAGGATTCCCATGCTATTTTGAATGCATTTTGGTCAATGATTGAACCTCTCCCATGTTTTCCCACGTTTCTCTCTCCTTGGCTCGTCCCTTGCACTGTAAAACCCAGATTTGGCTCATTTCAAAGGTGGAACATTCTTTGTGTATTGAAGGTCCCCTTTCTCACCTTGGAAGTGATTTTGGTGGAATATCAAACCTTTTCTAAGAGCTGCAACTTTATTTTTCCTTTCAAGTGTTGTAATGCAAGTGATTTTGATGATTAAAATAACAATACAGCCTCTATGATTAGTTTTCATCCTCTGCCTGTGTTGTTTGGTTAATTTCTGATCCTTCATTACAATTATCAGTTTGTGCATGAGGTTCTTTGTTGCATTTTTATGGACTGTGTCAATCTATAGAAGTAAAAAATGCTCACCACTCCTTTGGTGCATCACCTATTAGCATTAGTTTTAGCTTTTTTGCATTCTTTATCTCTGTCTCCTTTGGAATTTAGGGTAGGGTTAGGAATATAGACCTCTGCAGCTTGTAAGTGATAAATTTGACCAGAGGAATTGAGGAACCAGCCTCTAAACTGGAGATTCCTTTCTCATTTTACAAGTCCCGCACTTGGGGAAAGGATTCAATGTTGTGCAATCACACTGGATGCTAGTATGATCAAACTAGAAATCTGATCAACATCCAGGGGGTGCTGCTGATTTGCCACAACATTTTTGGCATGCCCGGTGGGACATAGAAGTCTTCATCTTCATTGCAACAAAATTGATGTGCATTTGTTATAAGTTTCTTGCTTTAAAAGAGCTATAAATTACACATCTGGCGACTCCAAGGAAGAAGAATCAGCTTGTTTTAGCAGTCAAACCTGAAAACTCATGAGAAGAATCACTACAAGGTCAAGAGTTGGAGAAGAAGAGGTGCAATTTGAATATCTACAATTATCTCCAACAATAAGGCAAAGTGGGAGGAGAATCCAAAGGTCTCCATCTCCACCAAATAGAACTCTCTCAACTCCTCCACCTGGTAGGCCTTTCATTCAATCAACAAGGGTTCTAAGGCCAATCAGAATGGCACAAAACAACCCCTATGTCAATTTCACTGGCAGCAGCCCACTTGCTCTCAATGCACAAAATCCAATCCCAGTTGTAGCATTGAAGAACATTCCATACTTCACTAGAGAAAATCAGACCACTCCTAGTGATCATGTTAAGGATATTGCTAACATTTGTGCAATCCATGAGATCAATGAGATGCAAGTTGCTGTCAAACTGTTGGCATCTTCATTCAAAGGGAAAGCTTTGTAATGGTTTAGGAGTCTTGCCTCAGGTTCTATTCAAAATTGGAATCAGCTATGTATAGCCCTCCATGAGTAGTTTGGGGAAAAGGGAGACAACTTGTCCCTTTTGGAGCAACTGACAACTATCAAAAGAGCTCCCAATGAGTAGCTGACTGATTTTAATTTCAGATTTCAAAGGACTTGGGAGAGAATTCCAGTGGCAGTCAGGCCAACAGCAAAAGGTGCTTTTATTTATTACCTTAAAGCTTTAAATTATGATATTTCTATGTTAATTCAGTCCATGGGAGGCACAACTATCCCCATTGCTTATAGCATTGCCATTAGAGCTGAAAATTGTTTGATTCAAGTTGGCAAGCTAGCTCCTAGGCCTCCGATGCCATTATTTCCAATTTTAGAGAGCCCAAGTACTAGCCAAGTGCCTAATTTAGCTTCTATTCCCACTCCTAGAAATCAGAATTCAAGTGAAGCTTCCACTTCATCTTCTAGTGCCTCAAATGAACTTCAAGAAGTCATGAAGCAATTGCAAAATCTAGGTAATGAGCTGGTTACACTCAAAAGGCAGCAAGCTTAAGGTTTTAGACCTTCCTTCTAGCCTCAAGCTCAGCCTAATAGGCAGCCATATCAACCCCAAAGACCACCCAATCCAGCTACAAATCTAAATCAAGCAAAGGCCTCCTGCCAACAGACCATTTCAGCCCTATATTCCCAATGTTACATCTGCCTCTAAAGCATTAGTGCCAGTACAAAAAAATATGGCTCAAGAGTATGATTGGTGTTTCCCATGCAATGAACCTCATAACCAGTCCGTGTGCCTTGAATCAAGCATTAATGGTGACAACAACTAGTATGGAGGTTGAAGGTGGTCAAAGAAATGACCAGCAACAAGAAACATTCCAGCAGTAATCAGCTCCAAATGATACCACACTTGTAAACTGGCAGGCAGAAGATTTTTGTGGCATGAACCAGACATTTTCCCAAAGTGTTGCAGCCAACACAAGGTCAAAGAGGAGAAATTTTGGTGAAGAACAGCCATTGGCCCTAAGTAATTCACGACCTTCTGTCACTCCACAAACTATTGGCAAGCAAAATGCAATCCCAAGCACACAAGGACTGCCTAAAATAGTTCCTAGGCCAACTCAAATGCCAGTTATTGCTGCCCATATACAAGGGATGAATGTGTAGGCCAAGGGACAGCAAAAGGATACTTCATCCCCATTCAATATCATTGATCAGATGAAGAAGACAAATTTAAACATATCAATGTGGGAATCACTATCTATCCCAAGCCAAAGAGATTTGCTACAAGCTGCCATAAAGGACTGGTCAACTTCAAATCAGCAAGTCCAAATGCAAGAGAAGGTGCTCACAAATGTTGCCCAGCCTGAGGGGAATCATGGAGGACAGCAAGGTAAGATGTTGAAGCCCCCTCCATTCTATGTTTCATTGATCATTGGGAACCAATTAGTACACAATTGCATGATTGATTCCGGGGCAAGTAGTTCAGTAATGCCCAAGCAAATAGCTGATCAGTTGGGAATTCAGTATGAAACCATATCCAAAGAGGTGGTACAATTGGATGGGACAGCAGTAACAACAATTGGAGTGATTAAAAACTTTAGTCTTACTTTGCATGCTTGTCCCAACGTGGTTGTTTTGCAAGATGTCTCAGTAATAGACCTTCCACCACTCTTTGCCCTATGTTTGTCAAGGGATTTCACAGCTAAGATTGGAGGTTACTTGTCTGCTGATTGGTCACACATGCTGTTCAGAACAAGATATGAAACCAAAGCCACAATCAGGTTTGAACCTATTGCAAACTTTCACATTGAGCCTTACACTCCAAGTCAGATCAATACCAATTTTTCAGCATTTGATCAAGAAGATTATCCAAGCACTGATGAAGCTGACACCAAGGTAGGAAGCATCCTAGATTTGACTCTTGATGAATGGGCAAGCAAGGTGCATGCTTTTGACCCTTATCAAGAAATAGAAGAATCTGAGTTAGGAGTCTATTGCATGCATGAAGAAAATCAGCCTATTCCTAGCATCACCAAGCCAGACCACAAGGATGACAATGAGGTATGGCAGTTGTTTTTTGATGGATCAAGGAGTAGACAAGGTGCAGGAGGGGGAGCCATGCTGGTTTCACCTCAAGGAGTTATGTATTATTCAGCTTTTAGATTTCAGTTTGCATGCTCTAACAACACTGCTAAATATGAAGCCTTGGTGCAAGGACTGCATTGGGCAATCAAGAGAGGGATAAAGAACTTGCAAGTCTTTGGTGACAGTGAGTTGATTGTCAACCAAGTCAAGGGGCAGCATGCTGTCAAGAATGATCTACTCAAGTGCTACAAGAACATGGTGTGGGACCTCATTGAATATTTTGAGGGTTTTGGCATCAAATCCATTCCTAGGAAAGAGAACCAAGCTGTTGACAGGCTTGCAGCAGTTGGGGCAGGCTTTAACGTTGTGGAGAGCATTCAAAAGGACAAGGTACAGCCAAACATCCATGTGATTGTGAGGCCTTTAGTGCCAGACAACAATGTAAGTTGGCAAGTATTTGAAAATAATCAGCAAATCATCCATTTCTTGCAAGAAGAGGCTGAGTTCTCAACCAAAAATCAGGAAAAATTGGAGCACCAGTATGGTGACCAGGCGGTGCAACTGAGAACCAACAAACTACCAAAGGGGCTTATTACTTTGGAGTCCATTTTCAATCCTAATGATCAGTTTAGGAAGGAGAAAGCAAACATCTAAGTGAAGGAAGAAGATTCAGTGTCCATCTCGGTAGGAGAAGGCAAATCACTCCAAGTTGGCAAGATGACAACTAAGCAAGAAAGGTATGAGTTTATACAACTTTGTCAAGAATTCCCTGATGTGTTTTCTTGGAGCTATGAAGATTTGAAAGGTTTCAATCCTGAGTTAGCTCAACACACCATTGAATTAGATCCAAATACTAAGCCCATCAGGCAGAAACAAAGGCCAGTCAACCCCCACATGGAGCCTCTCATGAGAAAAGAATTGAATAAGTTGATAGAATCAAGAATCATATTCCCTATCAAGCATTTTAGCAGGGTTTCCAACTTGGTTCCAGTCAGAAAGAAGAGTGGGGAAATTAGATTGTGTGTTGACTTCAGAGATTTGAATAGAGCATCTCTTAAGGATCATTACCCACTTCCTTCCATGGAGCAAATTTTACAAGTTGTTGCTAGCTCCGAGAGGTTTTCACTACTTGATGGCTATTCAGGGTACAATCAGATTATGGTGAAGGAAGAAGATCAGTTCAAGACAGCCTTTACAACCAAATGGGGAACTTATGTATACAGGAAAATGCCATTTGGGTTGTCCACTGCCGGAGCTACCTTCCAAAGAGCAATGGACATGGCATTCAAAGGTTTGATTAACAACATAGTGCTGATATATCTTGATGATATCACTATTTTTTCAAAAAATACAGCAGACCACCTCTCTCATTTGAGACAAGTGTTCCAAAGGTGCAGAAGATTTGGAGTCTCCTTGAATCCTAAAAAATGTATTTTCTTAGCTCATGAAGGAAAGCTCCTTGGCCACATTGTCTCCAAAGAAGGATTAGCAATTGATCCAGAAAGAGTCGAAGCCATAAGAGCACTGCCATTGCCAAGCCACAAGAAGGCCCTTCAAAGTTTCTTGGGGAGAGTAAATTTTGTTCGGAGGTTTGTCCCAAATTTTGCAGCCCTTGTCAGACCTATCACCAAAATGTTAAAGAAAAGCATGGTTTTCAAATGGACAACAGAAGGCAAGGAAAGTTTTGAAGCAATCAAAGAATCTATCTCTCAAGCCCCAACTCTCATTAACCTGGATTTCTCCAAGGATTTTATCCTCTATGCATTTGGAGGTGATTATACTATTTCTGCAATTTTGGTACAACAGAATAAAGACAATGATGAGCAGCCAATTGCTTTCTTCAGCCAAATCCTGGAGGACTATGAGGTGAGATATTCTTTCATTGAGAAGCATGTTCTTACAGTAATCAGAAGCTTGAAGAAGTTCAAGCATTTAGTCTCAAACAACAAGGTTCAATTGTTGGTTTCTCATGCGGGAGTTAAGGACTTCCTCCTAAATAAAGACTTGAATGAAAAAAGGGTAGGTTGGATTACTCGTGTCATGGAGTATGACATAGAGATCAAGGTCACCAAGTTGGTTAGAGGAAAAGGATTGTGTGAGCAGCTGATTTTAAGCAAACAAGAGGAAGCATGCAATGAGAAGGAGGTTGTTTTGGCGTTGCAAGACAGCCATGAGTAAGGAAGCACTCAAGAGGAAAATAATGGTGTCCCCACTCCTTGCTGGACCCAAAGTATAATGCACTTCCTAAGCACAGGCCTATGCCCTCCAGAGATGAACAAGACCCAAAGAAGACACTTCAGATTGCAAGCTGTCCCATATGCCCTTGTTGATGGTGTCTTGTTCAAAAGAGATGTGAATGGAGTACTGCTGAGATACATTGGTACAAATCAGATTCATAGGGTGTTGGAAGAGTTCCATGGTAGACCAGTTGGTGGTCATTTTGCACCAAGAGTGACAACTCTAAAGATCATGAGGGCTGGCTATTATTGGCCCAAGATTTTCAATGATTGTTATGCATGGATCAAGAGGTGCAAGAATTGTGCATTCCTCACAGGTAAAGAGAGGCTAGCTTCCCTTCCATTGCATCCAATTTTAGTTGACCAGCCATTCATGCAATGGGGTTTAGACTTCATTGGAGTCATTAATCCCAATTCAAGCCAAGGGCACAAGTGGATTTTAATAGCCACAGATTACTTCACTAAGTGGACTGAAGTAGTAGCACTCAAGGAAGCAAATGAATCAAGCATCCTAGACTTCTATGAGGGAATAGCAACTAGATTTGGTGTACCTTCTACAATAATATCAGATAATGCATTGGCATTCATCGGGTCCAAGGTGACTGAATGGGCTGTCAAGAACGGGATATACCTAAGTACTTCATCAAACTATTACCCCCAGGGTAATGGCCAGGCTGAATCTACAAACAAGAACTTGTTGAGGATCATTAAGAGGACTCTTGATGAAAATCAGAGGTCTTGGCATACTAAATTGAAATCAGTTTTATGGGCTGATAGGATAACTCCTAAAAGATCTACAGGTAACTCTCCATTCAGGATTGTTTATGGGAGAGAGGCAATTTTTCCCATATCACTTGAGTTTCCAACATTGGAACTCATGAAATAGTTGGAGTTGTTGGAGTTTGAGCCCATGGAAGTTAGATATGTAGAATTGATGGAGCTCCAAGAAATCAGGAATCAGGCATCCCAAGCAATGGAGAAGGATCAGGCTTTGATAAAGAAGACCTTTGATAGAAAGGCCAAGAATAGATCCTTCTAAGTTAGAGATCTAGTGTTAAAATGGGATGCAGACAGAGAAAAACCGGGAAGTCATTCAAAATTTGATGCCATTTGGAGTTGGCCCATACATGGTCACAAAGTGTAAGGACAGCAATGCCTTCCAATTGTCTTCTTTGGATGGAAAATAACTACAGATTCCAGTCAATGGGATCCATCTAAAGCATTGCTACTAAAGGGAAATTCTCCACCTTGTAAATATTAGCTTAGGTTTTCATTCCTCCAAGTGCTTCTGCACATTGTTTTGCTGTAGGTTAGTTTTGCTTTCCCTAAGTGCTTTGGCACAGGCTTGCTGTTCCTGGGAATGTGTTTGCAAGCCTTGCTCCATCAGGTGATATTCCATGTTCCTCCTTGTAACGTTATAGTCAATTTCGGTACCAAACAGAGAATTTAATGACTCCATGCCCAATGGATTGTTTTAGGCAACTGGTAATTTCATCCAGCAAGCAGATGACCCCTTTGAGTCGCCAAAATTGTTATCCAAAATGTGCCTCTGCTCATTTTTTGTGGCTAACCCCTTCCATTCTCCCCTCTCTATGCCTTAGTCATAATATTTTGCTTTTTAGGCACTCAAAACCTTCTGAAAATGGCACCATTGGATAGAGCTCTTTCTCAACTTTCCAGAAAGGTAAAGTCGTCCTCCTAACTCCATGTATTTTTGAAGTTATGGCTCGGCGGAGTTTTTGGGGAAAATTTTCCCCTGAAAGGCCCAAGGCTAATGAGATGCCACCACGTGGCACCTAGAGTGCTGGAGCACGGGGAAATTTTGGAAAATTTTCCAAATGACCAAAAAGGTGCAAAAATTTGAATTTTTGCCCGCCAACCCGATTTGGCCCTGTTTTGCCCTAAAACTTCAAATGGCTATATCTTTCGATCCAGAGCTTGGTTTTTCACATTCTTTATATCAATGTAAATATGGTGAAATTCTCTACAAGATTTTGGGGTCAATTTTTCATTTTAATGGAGTTTGGAGAGATAAAATCAAAAAATGTCTCTGGCATGTGGTGATGAGTAGAAATGACGTTTCAACCACCGTTTTTAATGAAGAATGGCTCGCATTCTCTCCCAGCATGGTTAAAAATGTCAGGGAATGGGTCTATAAGGATGCCCATGCTGTTTTGAATGCATTTTGGTCAATGATTTTACCTCTCCCATGTTTTCCCGTGTTTCTCTCTCTTGGGCTCGTCCCTTGCACTGTAAAAGCCAGATTTGGCTCATTTCAAAGGTGGAACATTCTTTGTGTATTGCAGGTCCCCTTTCTCACCTTAGAAGTGATTTTGGTGGAATATCAAACATTTTCTAAGAGTTTTAAATTTATTTTGCCTCTCAGGTGTTGTAATGCAAGTGATTTTGATGATTAAAATAACAATACAGCCTCTGTGATTAGTTTTCATCCTCTGCCTGTGTTGTTTGGTTAATTTCTGATTCTTCATTACAATTATCAGTTTGTGGATGAGGTTCTTTGTTGCAATTTTATGGACCGTGTCAATCTACAGAAGTAAAAATGCTCACCACTCCTTTGGTGCATCACCTATTAGCATTAGTTTTAGCTTTTTTGCATTCTCTATCTCTGTCTCCTTTGGAATTTAGGGTAGGGTTAGGAATATAGACCTCTACAACTTGTAAGTGATAAATTTGACCTGAGGAATTGAGGAACCAGCCTCTAAACTGGAGATTCTTTTCTCATTTTACAAGTCCCACACTTGGGGAAAGGATTCAATGTTGTGTAATCACACTGGATGCTAGTATGATCAAACTAGAAATCATGAAGATGTTATGATTGGGATATATTCCAATGGAATGAAAAGTTTAGAATAGTTTTTAGATGATCTAGATGGGATATTTTGGTGGATGGGGGTTTGCAAGCTCTTCGCCAAAGTAGGTTGTAACATCCACATTAATATTTAATCCATTTTTTTATCAGAAGGGGTATGTGATCTCGAGTTCCGAGAAACTCCTCGATCGCTTCTTCATTTTTGAATAGGTCCATGGAAACTTGATTTGATTGGTCTTAATCGATAAGGGTAGGGTAAGCAATGCCAAAAGTGATGGTGCAAATGGAAATTAGGTCAAAATTTATTGTATCAATTAGGTACTCAAAGAGGTCATGTGTGGAACCTATCTCAACATTAGATTCAATATCATCACCATTAGTCATTATATCATTAAAAATTTCACACATGGAAACATTAGGGTTGTAACCTAAACCATAGGAGTTAATATTTTCTGATGGCATAACGGGATCTAGACGGCCTTGTTAATTTTTTCCAAGACCTTTTCCCTTCTATTGCATATTTTCCATGAATTTTTTTCCTATGATGTGTTCAGGTGATTGATAACATGTAGCAAACCGGTCATCATACAACCAAGAGCTCTCAAAACCTGGAATTTTATCATTTTCTAAGTATCTAAATTATCAGAAAACACATTTTCCAAGTTTTTGGATGGAATTTATTTTTATATAGTTGTGTGGTGATAAAGGTAGGTGTATAATATGAAAATAATTTTGAACAGATTGAAATTGGTACTCACCACATCCTTTATCAATTATTTTGAGCATGGATGTTTACTCAAATGATTCAACATGTGTATTAGACGATTTAGAAGGTAGATTATCCGATACATAATGTGGATTAGTGGATGTAGAAGGTGTGGAGTCACTATCAAGATCTACGTCAATTTTTGGAAAAAGCTTGAAAGTGTATCAGGATCAATACTAGTGGTTTCAAAAAATGGGATGATACAAGGTAGAGAATATTTTTTTGTGGATGGGAAATAGTTTTCTTTTCTATACCTTCACATAAGAATTATAAAATACTCAAAAGGTTTAGTGTCAGTGTGCAAAGTGACTTATTTTCCTTTATAAAGGAATTTTTTATTTAATACATTGATGGTATGTGGATGGGATGGCTTGAATGACATGGATCCATGGGCAACCTAGGAGGATGTTGTAAGGAAATTCCAAGTCCACAATGTGACACAAGTTTTCTATGGTTATTGTTCCAATATTGAGTCATAGAGTGACTTTTCCTATGGATTGTCTCTGATGATTATCATAGCCATGAATAGTAATGAATTCAATACTGAGATTCTTTTCAGTATATCCAACGCATTTCAAAAGTTTCATGGATCAGATATTTAGCGCGGATCCATTATCCATGAGTACTCATTTGATTTTATGATGAGTAATGAATGCTTCAATATATAAGGAATTATTATTTGTGATATTTGGGTTCAAAAGGTCATGAGGACCAAATGATAGGATAGGACTATTGGGTGAAAGATTTGAAATTGAGGATTGGAATTGTTTGGTTGTTGATATCCTTATAAACACGATGGATCATACAAAGTTTATGAGTAAGGATAGTCTTAAAGTACATGTTGCAGAGGATTTAAGAAACTCCATAAGTGTGATTTTTGCACGGTTGTATTTTCCAGTTGTTTAATTATATCTGATAGAAATCAGAGAAAGACATTTAGTATTAGCAGTAGATGTGGGTTTTGGATCGAGAGTAGATTTTTGATTGGATGTTTGAGTTACTATCGGTATGTGTAGAAGATTATTTTATATAGATGCACCCAAAACATATTTTATTTATCTCGTTGTATCTACATGCATTCAAGAGTTCTTAGTGTTGATGGTACGAGTATAATTTGGGTTCATGACCACTAAATGACATGATTGATTCATACTCGATATTGTTGGATGTTTGGACCTTATCTTTTTTAGTCACTTTTGTTTCCATCGTGTTTTAGAAAAGGGTCTTTGGAAAACCTTTAACTTATCATTCAGAGTTCTTATTATTTGATGTGTTTTCAACTTATATATCTCTACGGTCAATCAAGATCTTGAATATAGTGTCAAAGTTTCATACAACGATCCATACGGTGTCCAATGATATGATGGTACTTACAATATTTTATTTTCTTTTTACCATGTTGGTATTATGGTTTCCCCCTCTTCAAAGGGTATTGATATTGGATAACTGATCATATGAACGCACTTGCTAAGTGAGGGAATATGCTAGAAAGGATTTCTCCCAGTGGTGTGAATTATCTTCGCTTGAATTCATGAGGAGTGGTTTATTTACTAAGAATGATGATTGGTTAATTAGTGGTATTTGATTGATTTTGATTAAATGGTGTTTGAACATTTTGAATATTGCAAGAATCAGTGATCATGTCATTCATCAACGTTACGTTGTTTCAATTGATG
The DNA here is from genome assembly GCA_019776745.2 of Taxus chinensis. NCBI lineage: Eukaryota > Viridiplantae > Streptophyta > Pinopsida > Cupressales > Taxaceae > Taxus > Taxus chinensis. Next base: position 94,121,768 of record CM034146.1, read on the forward strand.
AGTTTTGATTTGTCTTGATTTTGATAAGTATCTTTGCTGTGGTTAATCCCTAGAAGGATTTTTGATGAGGCCCTTAGCAATGAAGTCTATCTCAATTTGTTTTCCCTTCTCAATTACTTCCTTCAAATCTAGTTAGGAAATGCATTTACATTTGGAATGATTTAATTCAACATTGATATTAGATATGAAAATGCTATCACTAATTATTTATTAAGAATTGAATAAGGGAATTGGCTTGCAATCCCTCATGCCATATTTGGAAAAACTTATGTCAATTTTTCATTATTTATTTAATTTTTGTTGCAAAGGTTCATCATAGTGACCTTGGAATCTATGTTAAAATTAAAAAAAAAAATTGACAATTTTTTTCTATAATTTGGCAAAAGTGGTAATGGATCCTTTAGGAAGGTGTAAAAACCAATCTAGAGCTTTTCCTCCTAAAATCTTAGGGAAAAGACAAAAGAGTTATATTTCATTGTAATCTACTTCCTTGCGCACCATGAAGAACTCTTTTACATGTTCTCTTGGGTCATTCTTTCCTTTATATTTTTCAAACTTGGTAGTTTTAAATGATGGAGGAAATGGTATGCACAACATGTCTTTATCAAATGCATAAGGAAAAATATCTTCAAATTTAATTTTTTGGTTTTTTTGCATCTCCATGATTTTCCCTTTCATTCCCTTCTATTATTGTGTGAATCGAGATTTTTGTTGAGGGGTTTCCATGATTTCATCAGTTTCTTGAATAGGTTGTTATTTTTCTTCATTGTTTGCATTTTTTTTCACTTTAGAAGCTATACAAGAAAGTTCTTGGGTCATCACATGGATTTTTTATAACAGGATTTCATTATATGTTTTCATGGAATTATTGGAGTCTTTTTTTGTTTTCTTGATTCGGGTTTTTCTAAAAGATTTTTCAATTTCTCATCACCAAAATCCGAGGATGATTTTTCTCTCATTTCTATGATGACAAAGGTAATGGTTTTTGTTTTGTCTTAAGAGTTCATTTATTTCTTATTTTTATTCTTCATTGATTTTGGGTTGTCTTTTCCAAGAGGGTTGATTCTATCAAGGTCCTCATAGATATTGTGGTTTTTTTTGTGAATAATCACCATTGTAATAAAGGTAAGAACCTAAATTGAAAGGTGGTTTGTGATTTTTAAAAAGATTGATAAGTTTTATAAGTATTGGACAATGTTTAAGCTCAAATAATAATAGTGGATATGTTTTCTTAGTTTGAAATTATAAATGTGTTTAGGGAATCAAGTCTAGTTTGATCTTGAAAGGTGTGTATCTAAAGGATAATATTTTTTTTGGATTGCGTAGATTAGATTTTGATTGGATAATATTGGTTTTGATTTGGATTGTGTTTTGGAACACAATTTTTTATCTATAAGTTTTGATTCGAAGTAACGTTTACAAACAACAAGCAAGTAATGATTTTTGTATTTGTTTTGGCTTAAATTCAAAAATACCATTGGGAAATGCAAATTTTATGATAATAAAATAAAGTAGAATGTCGTAGAATAGATGAATGCAAAGGATATTATAACTCCAATAGATGTGTATTTCGATATATCCCAGACCTGATATACCAAATTTTTATGGGGATAGAAGTGGTATGGGGAACCCTTGGGATACCGAAAGAGACTCACCTAATCAGTAGTAGCCCTCTTAGAGGATGGAATCACCACTCCAATTATGGGTTTTATGATTAGGTGGTAGGCTAATTATGGAATGATATGTGAATGGTGTCCTTATTTCTACCCAAATAATTTATTGGGATGATGTCACAGAATTTATTGTTACATCTATTTTAGGCATATGCTTATAATAACTTTTCATGATAGATATACGTGTAAGCGGGGGACAACTACGAGGAAAGCATCAAACTTTGTTTGAGACTATGTATCAAGTGCAATGCAATGTAATATGAGTGGTGCATTGTAGTTAATTACACATCACCAATGTAGCTAAGTGGTGATGAAATTCATGTCATTACATGTTAATACAAGTATGAGTGATTAATATACAAGTTATTTCCAACTTTGACAAAAAAAAAAATCAGTGCAAAAATGAAAAGCATAAATTAAAGTTATACCTAACTTTTTAGCACTTTTTAGCAATATTTTTAAACAAAAAGGTCATGCATGTAAATGTATTAGTAGTTTGATTTTTTTTTAAGATTTTGGGTTTAGTTCAAAAATATTTGACTCACTGATCTTGTAAAATAATATTAACAAAATATAAGATCGATAGAAGACACCTTCAACTATTTATGATTCTCAAGTTCCTCCAAGGGGTGCAAGAGAAGATAATACATGGTTTAGGTTGTATAAATAAAATGTTAGAAAATAAAAACACGTTAGATTATAAATGAAAGAGTGTTAGTGAAGTAATATAAAAATCATAATCTATTTTTATTATCAAGTTCACCTAAAAAGGGTGCAAGAAAAGAGCATACACAATTTGGAATGTAGGAATGAAATGTTAGAAAATAAAAGAAAACAAAAGAGACAATGCAAATTTGGTTAGAAATGATGATCAAACAATGTGTTAGATTCTATTCTCTATGAATAACCTACATGAAATTTTTAGAAAAACAAAGAAAATTGGAAGTGAGAAAAATACAAACATTCTAGAAAAAAATTGAAAATCATAAGTTTAACATAGAATGCTAGTACATATAAAAGAAAAAAATGCACTTTTAAAATACAAAAATGCACCTGGAATGCTAGGAAAATGCACCTATTCAGAATGTTGGTGTAGAAATTTAAACACAAATTCACTCAATTTGACGCAAGCACAAAATACGTAAACGCGGAGAGTGGCAACAGATGCACATCCAATAGGAAAAAAATGTAGTGCATCCCACAGAAACATAGGGGCTTTATCAGAAGCACATGGGCTTGAACAGAAGCATAGCCAGTAAAATGCTAGCACAAACCTACAAAATATTAGAAAACAAAAGAATGCTATCACAGATCATAAGCTACACTACCGAAAACAGTACTAAATAAATGTAAATCACTTGTAACTGTAAAAAAAAGTTATAACATGGCCAAAAACCTCTTATTTTTGCAAACTTCTATTGAACCAGCTTATGAAATGACCTGACATTTTCTCAGTGACCTTTAAACAACACAAAGAACATGAAAAAAATGTTATATTTGTAACATATGATCAAAATAATGTGAGAGTCCCACCAGGAAAACTACTAAAATGCATACAAGAGAAAATGAAAATAGAGAAAGAAACAAATAGCAAATGAAGTGCAAACCTTTATCAAACAAGCTCTTTGTAACCTCATATTGGACAAATTGAAGAGTGGGGTCGAGTGACCCTCTTGTTGGATCCTAATGAGAGATTGATTTATTTTGATTTGTGTATGCTCCAAGATATTTCTAATGGAATTGAATCCAAGCCACAAGCAATGTGGATTGAATTATTTGAGTGGTTGTATGATTGGGTGATCAATTGGATAGAATAACAGTATGTGACATTGGTTAATAATGGCAATTTTGTAGAGTAAAACTGTAAATTCTTCAAGCTTCCAATGATGATTTGAGAGGAATGGATATTATTATTTATAGATGTAAAACAGTCCTTGGATTGAGGAAGGTGGATTTGACTGAGTTGTAGATTGTTGATTTCATTTTCCTTATTTAGCGTGGTTGATTTATTATGTGCAATTGGCCCTTTCAATGAGAAATAAAGAAGCTTTATTTCAAATTCCTTGGCTCTTGAATTATTCCAAATTATATGTGCATATTTTCTTCCATGTTTTTAGGATTATCTAACTTGTGTGTGATGACTAGTCAACTTAAGTGAGTTGGTTAGTGAAGTGGATATGTGTGGAAGGTGAGTAGAAAATCAATTTTTATTTATTTAAATAGCTAATTAAATTAGCCAAAGGGGTGCATAGTGTATAGTGAGTGTAATATAATTAATTAAATTAATTATAGAAGTGGAATATGGGTGAATTATGAACTAAATATTATTTTTGAATGTTATGCAACAAGTATGGGAGGATATGGGCATTTTTAGAGGTTATAATGTGTAATGGGTATTTTTAGGGTATCTACACTAGTAAACATAATATGGGGATACATTTATTAATATCAATTATAAGGTACATATGCACTTCTTTTTTAAAATCCAAAATCATTGAGACATAAATTCTTGCAACCACTCTAAGATCTTCAAAAAATGGCATCCTTCAACATTCGAGGTGTAATGCATAACATCTTTGGATCCTCCCATATTCTTGCACCATATTATGAGGATTATTAGATGGATTGTGGTAACCAATTAATAGTAAGGAGATGAGATTGTTCTTGCATGAACTCACAAAAAATCTCAAATTTTTCCATGCTTGACGTTCCTAAAGGAATGTTTGATGATGGGAATGTTCTAGACCTAGTATATTCCAAGCCCAAATTGAACTTAGGCTCCTACCTCATATAGATTGGACCAGGGCTAGGTCCACCTCTTTTTATAATGGAACTACCATAATAGTGACATAAACTCTATATTGGATTATTTACCAAGTAATAAAACACAAAAGGGAGAAGCTAAAAGTTCCGAGAAATTTATGTAATGAATGTGCTTCTTCCAAAATAAGTGAGCATAGGCAAGAGGAGGAGTCATCACAATAGAAGGAGATGAGATTCCTTAAATATGATCAGATCTTCAACACTAACAAGGGAAAAGGTAAGTGGTTCATTAAAGAAGAAACAATGGGAATTAAATTTAAAATTGTAAGGAGAGGTTGTGGGATTGAATGTACACCTGATTCTAACAAGACCCCCACCCAAGTATAAAATATTAATTTAGACCCTTTTACCTCATGATATAATTTTAAATACTTCCCAATATTTATTGTCTATTAACTTCACTATTATTTTAATTGCTTCTTCCCCTCCTATAGGTTAAACTATTTTTTCCCCTTCTATTATCTCCATTTCCTCTACTTCGATTTCTTCTTAACCTAAGTAACAACCCCCACCATAATTATTTCTTTCTCCTAGGGTTTCAAATCCTCCATTTTTGTATCGTCCTCTTCCTTCTATTCCCATTCTCATATCATATTCCCCACATGTTGTTTCTATATTATCCCTTATTTCTTAAACCTTCATGTCTTACCGTCCTCTCTGGATCACTGAAACCTTAGTGTTGGGTTTGAAAAAACTAGATTCACAACATAAACTAGGGCCAACTTAGGGAGATCCATAAGTTCTCATATGGATAAGAAATATAGCTTCAAAGAAGAGGAATAAAATTATCCCTCTGGAGGATATTTATTTAAGTGTTGTAGACCTAAGTAAATAATCTTAAAGAATAGAAAGGAAACCAAAAATGTTTTTCATAATCATAATAGATTAAGGAGATGAAAAATATGTTGAATTGGAAATTCCCCCATAGTTAAGAATGAATAATAAATTTCATCTTCATACTATCATATTTCCAAAGTCCACCTAGGGAAGGTCATAGGGCATGGATAAAATAAATATGTACAAGTTTCCCTTGGCACCTTATTTATAAAAATGGACAATGACAAGGAAATAAAGGAGAAACTAAGAAATAAGCTAGATAAATTGTTTAACTTTATTCATAAAATAAATCAACATGTCCAATCATCTCCCCCTCCCTGAACTTCACAAATTTGGAGACTATCACAGTAATAGAAAGAATTAGTAACATGGGTCACACTACTACTTCCTGGTCTAATAGACTTATTTCATAAGATAGGGATACAATTGAAGGTGTAGTGTTTGTATACTCCGAAATTGAGACTAAATTTGAATCTATTGGAGCCACTGAAAAGTATCTTAAGGAAGAAACTAAAATGTGGAAGGAATATTTTCCTACGTTGGAATTTTTTTACAATATTGAATTGAATGTCCTTTTCAAATAAGGAGTAATGAAATAATATGACCATGTAAAAAATGAGCTTCATGATGCTTCCATATTTCATATCCACATCTTGAATGAATGATTCATCAAGCTGAGAGAGGTAAGAATAGGAGGCATAGAAACTATGAATGACATTGTTAAAGTTATTGAAAAAAAATATCTTATAGCTTCTATGAAAAATACATGGTGCCACTTCCTATTGAGACAATATTTGATCAATTAAAGTAATTGGTAGAAAGAGAATCTAGTCCTATATCTTCCTTTTTTATTAATCAAATTGAAAAATTCATAGAATACGATAATGCTCTTGATAAATTTAATAAGGATCTAAAGAAGTTACAACGGATTCTAGAAAGGATGATTGATGTGGGTATGCAAAGTGAAATATGTACCAAATATTCACAAGTCCTCGATAATGAGGTAATCTAATATATGTTCAAGCATTTTGATGCTTGAAAATAAAATATTGGGTATTCCCAACATGAAACAATCATCATGAAAGATGATGAAGGAAAACAACTATAAAATGAGGATTAATAATTTGTAGCATGTTATTTTTTATTATGCATGTATTTTCATGTAATTTTGTAATTGTAAATTGCAACTTTCTTATTTATACATGTGTAAATTAAATTTGTCAATTCACAAGATCTAAGAAAGTGTCAATTGACTTTTTCAATTTAAATATCATAGACATATTGATTTTGTCAACATGCAAGTCTTTATTACTAGAAATTTTGACTTTTTCTAGGTTTTACGTAGCGTACATTACACGGACTATGTTCTTATAAATATGTGATCACAAGTTATTGTAAGGGAAATTTTTAGATAATATAAATTATATTAAAACTAGTGTGGAAGAATTGTATTCAACATCTTTTTATAATCAAGATAATAAAGATAGAGAAATTCACACTTTGTGTCATGGTTTTGTCTTTTTGCATCATTATTTTTATATGTTCAATTGATAATCAAATATTGTTATTCCATTATTATAAATTATTGGATGGTCATTTTTTACTAATACTTGTGTGATTAAAATAAGGATATGTATTTTCCTACTATAAAGCACAAGTGGTTCTTCTCATTTCCTTCCTATATTCTTGTTAGTGCAGAATCACAACACCCTCCAATGCCCCGGGTGTGAAGTGGGGCATTCGGTGTGATTACACAACATGGTACCATCTCTCAAGCTATGGGACTTGCAAAACTTGAGATGGACCTCCGGAGAAATTCGGTTCTTGCTTCCTAATCTACTTGCCATAAGCTACTCCAGTGCAGGCAGAACCTATTCTATCCTAATCTAACCATTCCAAGGGGATAGAGAGAGAGGGTGAAAGAGCCTACACTAAGTAGTGATACACCAGAAAAGGAAGTGGTTGAATCACAAAGCTGATCGCCTAAAGTGGAGAGAGGTGAGCAGAGGAGAGGGAGGACAGAATGCACCATGGACCAGAGATAGATTTCACACAGACACCGCTTCGAAACTCATTAAGCACATCTCCCAAGACCTGCAATGAACATCAAAATATGCATAATATACCCTACAATGGTGAGAGGTAAGAAGATACAACAAAATAAGTCAATGATGGATAGATGCATCATGAAACAGATTTTATTGCTCCAAAATGTTCCACAGTACATCATCAGTGGACAAGAGGCAAGAAAATACCATTAAGGAGCCATGGGAGGAGGCTTAGACTCTGCTTTCTACCATAAGGAAGAAAGAGAGAGGAAGAGGAAGAGGAGAAATAATGACCAACCCTTTGAATATGCCCCTTCAAAACAATATATAGGAAGAATAAGAGAGAGAAGAGGGAAGAATTAGAATCCTGCTTCAACCACCTAGAGATACGCATTGAATCCTACTTTGAAATCTCAACCACTATCAATCAATGCCTTTCTCAAATCCACCCCAAATCTATCATGTCTGGTTCCTTGGTGGATAAAATCAAATCAGATTTGATAGTTGGAGAAATCAGGCTTTATATTAATGGCATGGAATAATTTTTCCCATTTTTCACCCACTAAATCCTATTAAGAATGATATTTTATGTTTCCATGGCATAGATGGTGTCAAGATGTTTCCAAAAAGTCTTCTCCCACCCAAATCTGAGTCTCCAGTCAAAAGATATGGACATTTGAATATTTGGAACGCAGGCATGTAATATTTTAAAGAGTTTGTCCATACAGGGTCCACGTGGCGCCTCTACATGCTTCTTGAGCTTCTTTATATTTTTATTGAGTCTCTTTACTTGGCGAGGCCAAAATTCTTGCCCTAGACACGTGGCAGCTTGGCGCTTGTTTGGAAACCCGCACCAAATTTTACCTATAAAAGAGCACCGCGTTGACAATTGGCTCCCTTCACTGGCCTACCCTTACCTTGACTATTCAACCCCCGAATCTATCCCTTTTTGGACTTTGAGACACGTGGAAGGCCCGCATTCATTTGAAAACCCACTCATGATTTTACCTTTAAAGGAGCATCATGTTGACACTTGGCGCCTTTCGTCTGCACTCTATACTTAGTTGTTTTAGGCCCACTCTCCTTTTTGACCTCTGTTGACCATTTGCTATGTGGAGGGCTGGCATAAGTTTGAGTCTCCGGCCTAGATCCCACTTTTTAATGTGCTTCGTTAAGACACTTGGCACCCTCTGCTAATTCGAAGACTTTTCAACAGCTGGTGCAAATTTTTGGAGCTTTGGACACGTGGAAGCTTGGCGCTCATTTGGGTTTACCCCTTTGGATTTAATCTTTAGAGGTGCGCCATTTGCACACTTGGCTCCCTTCGATGTCTCCTCCATACTTAGTTGTTTTTGGGCCCATTCTGAACCATTTGTGAAGCCTAAAGACTTCAAATCTTTTATGTTTATTTTCCTTTGAGCCTCTGGTTCTTTTGACACTACTCGGCCTCCTACCCCGACCCTGTTATTCCATTTCTGAGCCCATGTGTAATCTGTTTTTTGGATTTAAAGCACGGGTTCGCTCGACAGATCCATTTTTTGAATTTCTTCTTACACGGGGTTGTTTGATCTTTTGCAAGCCTTGCCACACCATTGTAGAGTTCCTCTATTGCCTGATTTTAGGATTTAAACGTGAATTCTATTTCTTCTTCTTGTGCGGGGTCGTAGCTGATCAATTATTCCAGGGGGGAAAAATATGGATAATAATTCTCTTCTTGTATTCCTCTTCCTATTCCTTTTCTCCTACATTACATTTCTTGGGAGTAACATACTTGGAATGAAATCCAAAAACCCTCTAGGAATAGATTAGTGTAAATATTTACTTCCCATGGATTAAAGGGAACCTCTCCATGGTAGACTTAGTCTCATTCCTATTGTTTCTAAACCCTACCATTTTGTCTCTTGCAGAATATTTTACTAATATGTTATGGAAACTCCATTGGGATATGTTGCATACATCCATTTTTTCCCTTTCTGAATCTATTTTTTTATGTGTTCCTTATCTAAATATTGTTCCTAAAAATTACTATCATGGGTAATATTCCTCCTATGATACCCACTCTTGTTTAAAAACCCAGTCCTTTTTTCCAATAGGGTACACAAGAAGATATTTTTACTTATTTGACGAACTACAACTGGAACAACTGAAGAATTAAAAATCAATCTCACCTAGTGGAAGTGGATATACACAAAGATAATGATCATGATGGTCTATTGATGATATTTTTCTGAATGAGTGAAGAATTCATAACTAAATAAGAAGAGTATATGATCATTTCTTCTCTCTTTACAAATATCCTATGAAAATTTTATATTGTATACTCTTAAAGATACTAAAGTTGGATGAGAGAAGATTCACATGTAACAACAGAGCTCAAAGAGTTTTTTATCCCATTTTTAAACTTTAGCACGAACACTACTTTGGTATTTCACCTTAACAAAGAGAAAGAGGGTGGTCTATAATAACCCCCCCTATGCATCAAATAAATCAAATTGAGGGATAAATGAGCATAAATGAAGCTCTTGTGCTAATTGTAACAAAAATTCCCTTAATTTTTATTTTTCCTACAATGGTAGTATTAACAGAATTAGTACATTGGTGTCCCACTGTTAGACCATTAGTTTTGGTTGTACCTCTTCAAATACTTCCCAAAATATCAAGGAAGAATTTACCAGAGTTCAAAAGATATGGTAAATAATATCATGATGAGCATATTAATGCATTATTTTTTTCATGTGGAGTATTGGATATTGAACATGAAGATGTTTCATTTTGACTATTTGTGGAGACACTTTAAAAGGCTACACCAGAATGGTTTTAGCATTTTTCAGGAACTATGATCACTAGCTGGACAAAATGTGCACTAATTTCAAAGAAGGGTTAAAACTAGTTGAAGATTTGCATTCCCTTATATATCAATTGACACAGATGAAGAAATATCCTCATGAGCCCATGAGGGAATTCATTTCCAAGTTTAATAGGATCTTGCAGAAAAGTGTAGCTAGTGCAACGATGCCTTGGAAAATCAAAAGTGTTTCTTTGTAAATAAACAACCTCATAAAGTTTGATTTCTTCTTAGAATATCACAGGTTCCTAACTTTAATGTTGCTTAGATATGCTACAGAATTCAAAGATGTTTTGATCATGGAAGGTAAGATAAAAAAGGATCCTGCAAAGAATAGAGGGGAAGATTTAGTATAAAGCACAACAGACCCATTAGTTTAGAGATTGTAAAATGACTTCTTGGCCCTAAATAAAAAATTCCTAACATAATACCCACAATGTATACAAATATATACCCATAAGAAGTTTTGGAAGTACCGTCAAAAGTAATCAGAATAGGGTACCCACACCTCAAACAAGGTTATCCATTAAAACAGTGATTAACACAGCTATGGAATTATAAGAGGAAGAAGAATTCGTTGAGATATTAGAAAGCAAAGATGATTCTAAATACATCGAAGAATAAGATATAGATTTGGTTGGTGATTCCATCGAATACAGATCATATGAAGGTGAATATGAGGAATTTATATATGACATGAATAGCCACTCTTTTCTTGTTTTTACTAGATCAAAAAATCATAAGAAAGAATCTAAAAATTCCAAATAGAATATAAAAAAAAATCTGAAAACCTACATTGATCATCACTCAAAGATGTGCCCTTTTACCTGTTCAACCCAAAGAGAATATCTCTAAGAAAAAGGATGTTTTGATTCCTCTTCATTTTTCCCTGATATATTTAAGACCAACACCTCACCTAGCTAGGTGATTATAAGTATTTAAACTACTATATCCACTTCTTCATCTATACCCTCTTTCAACATTTTTTATCATGTCAAAAAATCCAAAATTCAAAAGAAGTAGAATACCTTGAAGCTAACCTCGAATAATTTGATAGATTCTCCATATTTATAATAACTAAAACTTCCATTCCAACTAAAACACCCTCTAAGGATATTTAGTGAATTCCTAAATCTTCCCTTCCTCAAAACAATATGACTTAAAATTCAGCATCATCTAAAAAGATCAATCCTTTTTACCTATCTCTGCTCATCAATGGTTTTAAGCTTAATAATTGCATTATTGATTCTAGAAATTTTGACAACGTCATGCCCGTTGAGATGGCCCATGCTCTTGGTCTTACCCTCACCAAAAAATTCAGGCATTTTTTTCCATGGAACCCAAGAAAGTACCATTGATCAGGTAGATAAAGGATTCATAGGTATTTTTGGGTACTTTCCCAAATAAGTAAATTTAAAATGACCATTTTGGTGGCTGATATTTTAGCTTCCTATGGAATTTTTCCAAGTCATAGATTTAGATGGAATGGTCATATTTTGATATCCTAGTTAAGGGTGTCAAGAAGAGAGTAAAACCATAATCAAAGGCTAAGAATATTGTGTGAAAGTCTGAAGACCCAAGGGAAGAAATTGCTTTTCAAAAAATAGCTCATGGTACATATTTTTTGTCAATCAAAGAAGACATGGTCATTATTGAATTTATCCAAGATGTTTCCAATGAATTTTGAACCTTAGAGTTTGATGGAAGTTTTTCTTCATCTGGCTCAGGTCCACGTGTTCTATTAATTTCTCTCGACCATTATATCCTTCCTTACTCTTTCAAACTTCAATTTTATAACACCAATAATATGTTAGAGTATGAATATTTATTATTGGAGTGAAATTTGGGGAGAAAAAGGGTATTAAAAAATTGAGGGCTCGAGGTGATGTAGAGCTCATCCTAAATCAGGTAAATAATCATTATCAATTCAATAATCACCACTTGAGGCATTGTAGGAATTGATTCTGTATGGAATATTTTGATGTTTTTCCCATTTACATTGTTCTAAGAGAAAATAATGAAAAATATAATGCATTAGCAATATCTATGTCCCTACTCATACCACACCCTAAATTCACAGATGAAAAATACATTATTGAAGTGGAGTATTGTTCGACTGTTCAGAACAATTTTGAGAATTGGAAAATATTCAATGATGATCATAAGAAAATATTATTTCTAGAGAAAGATAAAAATTTCAATGAATTATATTTTGAGGGAATCAACTTCAATTTTTCATGAATCTAATTTGGTGGGAAGAAGATAGCAGTGAAGAAGTGATTCATCTGAAAGGTAATAAGATTACTAAAGGGTTAGTGTACCAAGAGGATATATTTTTTAAAAATGAATGCTTCATTAAGGAGAAATGTCATGATGCATCTAAATCATCAATAAACATGGAACAAGTAGATATTGACACTAAATAGAAATCTCTCTTGGTGAAAATTGGTAAGCGTTGTTCACCCAAAGAAAAATTAAAGTTTGTAATTTTTCTCAAGAAATATTCACATGTCTTGGCATGGTCATATGCTAATGCGAAATCCTAGGCCTACAGAGATTCAACATAGAATCACTCTTAAATTAGATACTCCCCCTTATAATTAAAATCAATGGAATTACAATATGAAGGTTTCTAGTATCAATCTAGTTGATGTAAAAAATATGTTGGACACAAATATTATCTTCCCCATCCACCATTCAATGTGGATTTACAACATTGTTCTAGTGTAAAAATGAATGAGGAAATTCACATTTGTGTAGATTTTACAGAATCTAAATTAGGAATCCCTAAAGGATAATTGTTATTTACTGATAATGTATTAGTTAATTCAAGTTATAACGGTTCGAATATGCTTTCTAGATGGTTTTTCGGGGTATAACCAAGTGGAGGTTACTAAAGAAGATCAACACATGACAATCTTCATCACTCCATGGGGCATTTTTGCATATTGGAGAATGAATTTTAGATTGTTTAATGTTATAAATACTTTCCAAAGGGTCGTGGATCTCATTTCTAATTATTTAAAAATAAGATAAGTGTTGTATATATTTATGATATGACCGTATTCTTAAATTAAATGGAATATCATTGTTAAAATCTCACCAAGGTGTTAGAAAATTTTCATATGCATGGGATTTCTTTAAATCTTGAGAAATCTATGTTTGACACAACTGAAGATGAGTTTCAAAACCACATCATGTTGAAATAAGGAGAAAATATTGACCCAAATGGGGTTAATGTTATTTATAATCTCACCCTTCCCATGAGCAAGATTGGATTTCACTTGTTCTGTAGAAAAGTAAATTTCCGAAGCAGATTTGTTCCCAATTTTATAGATCTTATTAGACATCGCTACAATAATGAAAGTTAAAGTTATCTTCAAGTGGAGCATCGAGGGGAAAGTATCATTTTAAGGCATTAATTCTACCATTATAAAATATCCCATCTTGGTATGCCTATATTCTTCAAAAGATATCTTTATTTACACTTGCACATCTAAGCATACTTTGTCTGAAATCCTAGTGAAGAAGAATGATGAGGAAGTTGAATCTCCCTGTAGACACCAAATTTGTGTCTTACGACCCCCTGTGCCCCGCATCTCATTTCGCAACCTAACCTCATCACCTAAACCTTACACAATTATTTATTAATTACCTTATAATTAATAAATCCACATCGCCATACCTGCCACCTCATTTCGCCACCTCATCATAACCTAGTCTTAACCCTAAACTAACCTAATTAAGACCTATAACTTGGTCCACATCCACACCCATGACTAATTACTCCTCACCCGCACCTAAAACCAACCTCATAATGACTTGACCAAGCCCGCAACTAATCCCTTGGGAGAAAAGGAGGGAAAGCTGGCTATTTTTACCAAAAATAGCCCGCTTTGACCTGACCGACATCGGTTCCTACTCAATCGCCGTCGGTTGCGTAATCGCCATCGGTTCCCTGTAAATGACCACCTCTAACCAAAAACAAGGGATCGGGTTTTCATTTGATCGGGAGGAGAAGAAATCATTGAAAGGATCCAGATTTTGCTTGGCTGAGCAGAGACAAGTGAAGAAACAAGAAGAGTTTACAGAGAAGGACATCAAGCCCAAGACTGCAACTGAATAACCAGAGCCCAGTGACACTCATCCGAGCATCAGAAGAGGAGATAGCTCATCTTGGATTGTCAGATCATCCTACTTGAGCCCTGTCTTTGTCATCACAGTCCTGGAACCTGCATCTTCATCAGGAACGAGTAAGTAGTGTCTTGTATGTTTCTAAGCACCATTTCTTGAGCCTTCAGATTGATAGTAATTACAAGCTCATTCTTAGATCTACTACCTACCAGCACCCTGCACTTAACCTTCATCCATACATCCTTGTACTGCCTAGAAGACCATTTTATCACACTCTGAGTCTTCCCTGCCCTCTCATTATTCCCCTCAGCCATCCACCAGTCTTAATAACCCCACAATCACCCTACAACCAACCTCTATCCAGAAGCACCTAGATTACTGACCCTACCGGTGTCGGTTATCCCCTACCGGCAGCGGTTCTCTAACCGCGGTCGATTATCAGTGACCGGCATCGGTCACTGTGACTTATACCCCAAAACCTTCCTCTCACCTATTTGTCACCTAACAACCTCAGGTCCAGTCTGGTTTATCCCTGTAACTCAACCTGAATGTATCAACAACCAGTAACTAAACAAACAACGTGACTCTTTATTATTGATAGTTTAGCCTCTATTGCTTTCTAACGAGGTACCCAAATCATGATTTTGTAATAGCTTTCTTTGTTATCATTTGTGTTAATTCGTATTAAAAGGGGAACTGACCACCTTCGAAAGGAAGTTTTATATTTCCTGGGCCCAAGGCAGTTCCCTCATTTATTGTCTAATCAAAATCAGGTGGTCTTGTATTCTTATTTGCAGGTAGTCCTTCCAAGACAAAAAGGAGTTCTTCGCAGTCGATCTGATCTTTCTCTACGGTACGCGCACACCATCTCAACATTCAACAGGTATTCCTCCTAGCCCTAACCCTTATCTGTTTCTCAAAGGAATGAAAGGATAGAAGCAACTCTATTCCCAAAAGCTGAAACATTCCGTGCGAAACACTCCCATTACTTCCATGAGTTCCACATTAAATGATCATGAAATTAAATACTCTCTTATTGAGAAACATGTCTATTCCATAGTCAAATTAGTTAAAAATTTCTTATATTATATTCTAGATTCCTACATTATGGTGTCGGTTATAGATTCAATGGTCAAGTTTATTCTAAAACAATAGGAATTAGGGTCCCAATGAGGGGTTTCAATATAAAAGGTTTAGAAATATGAATTTTATATAAATTGTACCAATATTATACATTGAAGAGGTTTATGTCAATTAATTGCATAGAGTAAACCAAAGTTTAAACATAAGGAAATAGATGTAACATCATATCTAACCACGGTCTTATTCTTGGGTATTACAAAGGATTAGTGTACTAACATCAAGCAAGTATTCACTTATGGGGAGTACCTTGATCACTTTAGGTTGAAGGAAAAAGTATAGTCAAACTTCATTCCACCAGGCATGTGCTCTGAGATAATTCCTTTTTTAAGAGTGTTATTAACGGTGTTTTTCTTTGTTACATCGATAAAAATGAACAACATAGATTTATCAAATCATTCCAAGATAAAGATTATGAAGGTCACTTCTCTTCTTTGATTACAGCACATAATATCCTTTGGGAATAATATTACTTTCCCACTCTTTTTCAAGATTCTCATAATTGAGTATCCAAATGTGAAGCATGCCAACAATTCATCAGAAGGCCCAGACTAGTTGCATTGACATGAAATATTGTAATCATTAAAGAACCATTTCAATAATGGGGCATATACTTCATCACTATCTAAAACCCTCCATGTAGTGTGATTCATTCATATGTGTTTATTGCAATAGATTACATCATAAAGTGGGTATAAGTTATCCCAGTCAAACAAGATACATAAAAAGTGGTATTTAATTTCATAAAATAAAATATTATCATACGATTTGGGTAACAAATAAATTTGTTTCTGAAAATGTCTTTAATTTATATTATAATGAGCTTATTGAATTATTCCACATATACGGTGTATTCTTAGCATGTTCTTCTTATAGACACCCCAATTTCACACCTTTCCAAAATAAATAAATTTTCCCATTCCATTTCCCATAAAAACACGTGAGAAAATAATTGACATCAGTCAATTAATAAAACCTTGTCAAGTCCCAATTAATCCTCCTCATATGTTAAATATTCCCTATGTCCCCCCAATTACGACTTAAATATTCATGTTTAATTCCTGTCCATTCTTGATGCCCCCCACTCACTTAATCCTTCTTACTTTTCCAAATCATGACTACACGAAACCTCTGAATTAATCCAACTTTCAAGATATAAATAGAGCCTTGATCTCCCCTCTTCGCAACAAGAAAAAATCTTATCAGATCTCTTGCATTCTTGATGGACAGAGCGTCCCTTCCACCTAGTCCTAATGTCCACATAAGCCTACTTTTCTCATCCATAAATCCATTACCTTCACATCCCTTGGTGCAAATTTTTTGAATCGATCGTCATCGCAGTGAAAGTTTTGCTCATGTTGGAGAAATCACCTACACTTAAAGCAGTCTGAGACCATACAAATCATTTCCCAGTTTGATGTTTATGAAGAAGACACATGAAAGGAGGTATAAGTTTAGTTTCAGTACTTTCTTATTATCAGTAATTTCTAGAGCTCACATTCTAGCACACCTAGTGATCTTGTGAATCAGAAACACAACTATGTTGTATTTCATTGTTTTCTCTTTTTCTTCCTTAGAAAATTACTAACAACTATTTACAGAACTCATTTGCCAAAGACACATTACGAGACTTGAATTAATATCTTTTGTTCACAAATCAATTCATCATAGCTCACTTATTTAATCGCTACATTTATCATATTTGGTTTCAGTTCTTCTATAATTTTGATCAATTCTAGATTTCATTTGCATTTCTAACAATTTATTTTTCAATTGCAACCATATATGATCTTTTCTTACACCTTCGAATAATCTAAAAAATAAAAAATGGCCATGATCATATTCTAACGCTTCTAGTGCAAGAAAACTAATAATCTATTTCACACAGGACCACATCACTTAGCATTTTTCCAAAAAAAAAAAAATTCCTAAAACTTCCCACAAAATTAACTCATTCAAAGAACAATTGTTAAAACTGCTAAAAACCAAAATTATCTCACTCAGGTACACTATCATTTTATGCTAGTAATTATATTTCAGTTTAGAAATAATTTTACTAGTAATTACCAATCACCATTTGTCTTTGCACATAATAGAAGTGGATTTCACCACCACCTACACTACACCAGTGACATGGACTTCATCACCATGCACCACCAGCATTTTCATTTGCATTACACATTGAGATCTAGTCTCAAAACATTGTTTGATATTTACCTCACCTCTGGTCCCCACTTATAGGTAATGTTTTCATGATTGGGAGTGTTGTGATTAATGCCTAAATAGATGTAACAACAAAGTCTGGGCATCATCCCTATAATTTTTGGGGGAGTAATAAGGACATCATACACACTTTCATTCCCCCCATCACTTTCCACCATTTCACAAATTCTACATTGGACATGGTAATTCACTCTGAGGTAGGTTAATAAGAACCAATGACTCTCTTCCAGTATCCTAAGGGTTCCCCATACCACTTTTGTCCCCGTACATATTTGGGTATATCAGAATTAGGATATATCATAAGACACATCTATATGAAGTGGTAATAGCTTGCATCCACCCATTTCATAGCATATTGTTTGTTGCATGATCTACAAAACAATGATTCTTCCTAACGGATCTTCCTTTTGAGCCAATATATCATATAAACATGATTGTTTGTTTCTTGTAAACAAGTTAGTTTATCATTTTAAATATCATTAAATTTAGATGATACAAATGTGTTTTTTTAGATTTCAATTCCTAATTGTGTTTCACAAAAAAATTCAAAACCACCTCAATATCAAATAAACAATTGAATCAATAGGACAACAAAAACCTTACAAATTTATGTCAGCTCATTAGCTAAGAAACAAAATTGTAAAAGCTTATTTTAAGCTATATTAAACTTATATCGAGTGACTTGTTTGAGATCACTCTTTATGTCATCAATTTTTGAGTTTGTTTAAGAAAAACTTCCCAAACAAATCCCTCGTAGCTTGTTTGAGCTATATCCAACTAATACCAATTGACTTGTTTGAGATCACTTTGTATGTCATTACTTATATAGCTTATTTAATCTACACCCAACACGAATGCCTCATAGCTTGTTTTGAGTTATATTCGACTCATATATAGTGAATTATTTGAGCTCACTTTTTATGTCATCAATTATCAAGTTTATTTAAACTACATCTAACATGAATCCCTCTCATAGCTTGTTTAGAGCTATATCACACCCAGATTGAATTAACTTGTTTGACTTCACTCTTTCCATCAGCATTTAATATCTTGCTCAATCCAAATCTGACATGAACCCATATTAGCTTACGCTAAACCATACCTCTTAGCTTCTTTTAAGATTAATCATACACATACCTATCTAGTCATGGTATTTACACGCCATCAAAGAGACCCTCTAACTGGTCATTTGGACCATGAAAATGATGATGATGAGGTTATGCAACCCAAACTTAGTCAATAATAGTAGGAGGAGGTAGATAAACTATTAAAGCAGAAAAAAAATGAGTACCTACTTTGCATCCTAGCCATGGGAGAAAATCTACCTCCTAATTTTGGGGAAAAAAACATAACCAAACTTATATACAATGGTGAATCAAGTCACCACATCACTGCGCCAAATGATCTAAATAACGCTTCAAACAAATAATTATTCGCCAAAATCCAAGAGTTGACAAAACAACATGCACGAGTGACTTTTAGAGTTGAAAAGTCACACAATCACAATCTAGAGCAACCGATTAATGATGTCCTTGATACCCCTTCACATGACTCTCCATTCACACAAGAATGGAAAAATATAAAAGAATCCATTCAGGGGTGATGTAACCTAGAATCTACTATGAATAACCCAGGCATGCTAACACATCACTCAGCCTAAACGTTGAGTGCTTAGCTTGAAGCATGCAAGAGGTACCAATGAACCTCTTTAGAGTTTCTTGTCTAGAATGTTAGCATGATTGAAGCATAAGTATATATTCATATCCATAATTAGATAGTAACCAATCCACAGTGCATAAACTAGATCTAGATCTTAGAGACCATCATGAAAGATTAACTGATAACAATTATTATAATGAGATTTACCATGTACATCAACCATATTCAGTCACATTTAACACCATTATCTAGCCAATATGATCCATTATATTAAATATTGCAAAACATAGTAAGCTTCATACATCATAGTAATGTATATCCATGAGTCATGCATGTGTAAAAAAACCAGCAGCTCAACTCTACAATAACTCAATCTGGGGCTCACACACACACACCTGTAACTACATAGTTCAATACATATATATAGAGGTGGGGACTTACACTTTACCACCCATGCACCTTCTCAAAAATAGGCTCACATGATAATAATATGTCATGCGCATTTATAATCAATGTACAAACACATGCAACTGTTCTAATAATAGATCGTTCTATTAGTTAACTCTAAGAAGCATATCCTATTATTAGACTCAAGACCATTGTATAGCACTCAAACTGCCACTAACTCCCAAAATAGCACTATGCATGTCACTGCAAGTCCTCCATATCTATGTGTACATTCTCATGGTACTTCATCTCCAAAAATAGCCTATATCTATAAAAGTGGCTAAGTCCTAAGTCATACACTTGTCCTAGGCACAGCGTTGTTCTGCTATATCTTCTATGTGCCTTCAAATGTGCCATGTGTCCTGCACACCCATATCCTTATGTGTGTCTTCATACTTAGATCTATCTTTTATCTTCTCAACACACATTTTACCCCAAAGTAACTCACACTGTCGTCTAGGGCAATGGATGAATGCATTCACAGTGTCCCCATGTCAATAAGGCTACTAAGAAAGGAAATATTTAACAGATAATCATCAGTCTAAAGTAGATGAATCTTGACTATGTGGCATCCTCTTCGTCAACTGGGAAGATTAGCTCTAGATATTCAAGTTTGATTTCTGACCTTCACAGTATCTGTCAGTCATCTAGAGTGATCCTTGATCTTGTACCCTAGCCAACTAATAAGGTGGCTCAAGTGATAAGATCATCATAATTTCAGTTGTACAGTAATAGTTATCTCATGTTCTCATTCATGTGGATAAGTGCGAAAGAAGAAAGGTTTATACCTAACATCCTATTTCTTCCATGGGATCCATCTACTAATGTTATGAAATATAACAGGCTCATGTATCCAAACATTGATGTGGGTCCTGGGTTGTTGCAACGGCTTCACACTTTTGTATTCACTATGTGTCTTGGTATGACTGTTTACATTAGGAAGAATCCTAAGACTTTCATTCCTACCAAGAACTTTATTATCATCATTCCATAATTTATGTTTCGTAGGACTACCTCTGCGCTAATTGCACTAATAAATTCAGAGGTCGGGAAATGAGACTTACATAAGCTCCTCCTGAAAATGAATAACATGTAGGGAATTCATACGTTTGAAATGGTTTGTAGAGGGAAAGAAAGATGCCCTGGATTAGACTTCTATCTTGATCCTGAATATTCAAGTTCAGTGAATTCTAAGTTCTCCATCTTCCACCCACCCCAATGAACCAATTTGAGCAGTGTAGTGCATATCAAGGAAAGAACCATGATAGTAATTCAAAGGTCAAAATATTGTCTTAATTAGAACAGGGATTGCTTTCATAAAATCTAGTTATCTAATGTCCTCCACCATTCTAACTAAGGCCTCATTATTTATTTGTCTCTCACTTCCTTCTATTAAGGTACCTAAAAGGGCTCTATTTCTGTAATTGCTCATTATGAGGAAGCCTCCATGAGAATGCTTTAATGGTGAAACTGAGCCCTGTACTCAATAGTTTCTCCCTTGGGAGGATTCATAAGATACCTTGACTAAGGTCATAGAGGACCCGCCCATTGAGCCACTTGAATTAGTGGGAAATTGATCCATCATCTCTTAATCATCTATGTAATGCCAATTCTTTACTCTTGATAAAGGCAATTGAGACTCATCTTATACATCAGTAAATATCTAGTTCCTTATTAAGTGCCTACATGAGTTCCTATATGGACCACGATATTTGTATCTACACCTGCTAAGAGCTTCTCATGTGTACAATATTTACTTGGAGGGGATTCGAGAATCCCATGCATATAAGTTACATACAGGTCCACTATGCTTTGAGGACTATGCTCGGAAGATACATCTTGTGTCCTTAGCATAGCCCATAGAAGGCACAAACATATTCTTCACTTCCCCTTCTTCATTGAGCCCCTTTGGATCTCAATATGCACCGAGTTGCATGTCTGAAATTTGCCCTTAATCCCATATGAAGAAATGAAACAAAATGATGCATTAGATAAATAGTATTTCCTTATGACAGGGCACTCACAATTTCTATGTGCACCTATTCACCCCTTCTTCTACAACTCTAATTTCTTAAAATCCCAATGAAGAAAATCCAAATAAATTGGAGTAATTGGAAGAGCATGTGAGAACCTCACTACCTATGTGTAGTCATCTCCGTAAAACTCCAACACAACACCCCTTCCTCCAGCTAGAGGCTCTCTCTACCATAAAAAAAACTTCTATGCTCAAGTGCTTCAAGAGATCTCAAGGGTACACCATGCAAGGTAAATCCAATGAAAAATGGGTGGAGAAGATTCTATAAAAATTAAAGATACTATACACCTTGAGATTATTTGTTTATTTTGAATTTTATTTTTCCACTATTTATAAGTTAAAAATCACTTCAAGGAATAGATTGATGAAAGAAAAGTTCTACTAGGATAGTGTGTTCCCATTGGTGTCTGAGATGAGTTATCTATGATTCGCGCTCACTTTCCAGTGGGAAATAATGTATTGAATTCTAGCCTCTATGGTCTAAGCCTTTACTCTCCTCATGTGATCTTCTTCTTCAATGGCTATCTACTATGTGATCATAGGTAGGATTATGTTATCTTCCACATTCACAACTATGTGATTTCCCTTAGGTGGCCCTTGGAGCAGAAATTCATTCTCCACATACTTTTTATTCTCCAGACTAGGCTTAAGTTGATGACAATAAGCTCAAATCAGATATCCACTCAGTGAACACTCATCCCTATGAATTCCGCTCTTAAAAATAGGCTAGGTTCAAGGGGGTGAAGGGACAAGAAGAACCTATGCACACAGGACAAGTTAGCATTCAGGACTTAGCCGTTTTTGGGCATGAAGATCTATTTTTAGAAGATAGCATGCAGAACACACCAACGATGCAGAGACGTGCACGTCATGCATTGTCTATTTCTGGAGGATTGGATTCAGAGTGATTTTGCATGGAGATAGTATAAGAATAGGATTTTCACCTCAGTTAACTATTAGTAGTCTATAGATAGCACACTTGCATGTGTGGCTATGCATGAAAATGGTGCGTGGCTATTAATAGCATGCGGTCTATTTTTGGAATAGATAAGCGGTGAAGGGAAAGTCCCCACCCTATATATATGTAGTGAATTACATGGTAGTACATTTTGTCTATTAGGGAGACAATGGATATAGAGAGATAGATAACATAGTGTGCATGTTTTCTGGATTACCGTATCAGATCTATGCAAGCATCGGCATAGATTGCCAGTATTGTAAGAAGCTTCTATGTTATTGTGATAATTAAGAGATGAAAGATATTGACTGAACCTAAGTGTCATTCCTATGTGTAATTGGGTAGTGCATGTTCTTATTTCTATCATGATTATTGTTTAAACCTATTCTTTCCTAGATCTAGATCTGTCATGCACAGTACAATGATGTATTAGTTATGGATCTATATGCTTTAAGTCTTCATCATGTTAACATTTTGCTATAGCAACCCTAAAGAGGGACTAGGTACCTTTGCGTGCTTTGGGTGAGTGCTCAGTCTAGGTTGAGTGATGTGCCAATGTGTCTAGGGTGTTATCTGGTGAATTCTAGGCTGCATCATTGGTTCCATTGCCGGGACATCTTTTTCAGTTGTTTTGCGGATGGTTCATGATGAAGACGTACCGGTTAACTCTAGCTAGTATTGAGGAGTGGATACACGAACTGGAGGAAGAATATGCACAGTGGTTCAGTGCTGGATCTGAGTTTAATGCACATGCATGGGTGGAACATAACCTTTATGACAATTTATATGAGATTTTAACCATATTTCCAGTAGATTTATACGAGTGGCTGATTGCTTATGCATCTAAGTGGAATTGGATGTATCACGCACTTGTCTGGACACATGAATAATTTCAGGCCCTTTATGATGTTGATCTAATCTGGACTCAAGCGTTGTGGATATGTGGTTTCATGGTGTTCTAAATAGTTATATTTAGAATATTCAATTTCGAATGTATTCGTGTTACCTGGAAGTAGCTGAATTCCAGTTTTACGGTATCCTAGAGGAACATATCTGCAAAGTATTCCACTGGCGATCAAGATCTTGATGGTAACTTTGAACCTGGAGAGTAAACCGATGGCTAACTAAACCTCACCATGCGCGAGGGAAGGAACAAGTTTGGTGAAAGATGGCAGACCTAGCAGCAGAAAGGAAGAGAGAGGAAAGGTGGCTTAAGTATAATGAGGCACACGAGAGGGAGATAGAGAAGTAGTGTACCATTGCAGAAAGTATGGCGTTGAGGAGAGAGATGGCTCATGAAGGATTTGAATCTCATGTAGAAGACATGGAGCCAGAGCATCAGGAACACCCCATCTTAGAAAGCATGACATGGATCCCCCCTTGGCCTCACATAGAAGTGTGCCAGCAAAGACTACCTGGGCCGTGGGTGCGCATCTTAATCCACCTGGTGACCTAGCCCTTGTGCTTGGTTTTCTAGTATCTAGTATGACAAGTAGTTCAGTCAAGTTGAATTTGGGAAACAAGAGAACTGGAGTAAGTTAGAGAGAAAGTACATCAATGGCAGGGAAGAACTTCAATGTTATTTGGAGGAACATTTTTCAGGTGCATCATTGCACAGAATGTAAGCACGTAGAATGTTGGATTTACCTCTGGAAGTGGAACTACCTCACAGACTGTAGGGGTTCAGTATAGTACTATTGTTGGAGCACAAGGGAGTACATCTATAGGTCCTATTCCAGCTACAGGTGGAGGATCAGGAGGTATAGGTGGTTCTAGTTCCAGTGGATCTGGTGGTTTTGGAGGTAGGGGAAACACATGAGGTTCTAGATCAGGTGGGCAAGGTCCGCACCAACCCCAGAATATTTATATGGAGATGTCTCTTCATCTTCTAGAGTATAGAGGCATAGAGGATGCTGCTAAGCATGTGCACATGTGTGAAATATTGTGGCATGTGAAAGGGATCATGACTTCTGATCGCAAGGCAAGTCAATTTGCTACTACATTATAGGGACGTGCACACAGCTGGTATAGGAATTTTGACCCTGATCAAACTTGTGTGGATTATGCAGCATTAAAGGATGTGTTCTTGTAAGAGTTCTATATTCCGGAATTTTAGAAGAAGAGTATAAGCACACTCAAATATATCAAGCAAGGCACTACTGAGAGTGTACGTGAGTATGATGCCCATTTTAAAAAACCCATATCTAAATTGTCTTATGATATTCACACAAGACAACATGCACAATGGTTCATTGGTGGATTGATTACACCATTTAGAAGAGTGCTGTCACATAAGACATACACTGATCTGTGTGAAGCATTGGAAGCAGCTTTAATGCTGAGGAAGTTGGGAGCATTGACACTGGTGTTAGTCCATTCTTAGAGGCACAGATTGCAGCTATGGAAAAGTAGTTAGAAAAGCTATCAGCAAAATTCAGCTCATGAAATGTGCTCGGGGATTTGGTGTATAGATTGTGAAGTAGAAGGTCACACCAAGGATAGTTGTCCCTCATAGATCTATATGTTCATTACTGTTAGACTGTGAGATCTGTCATTTGAATCATGATGCTAGTCATTGTCCTTTGTTACAGTGCTTGATAAGGAAGAATGTATCTTGTTACTGTAAAATTTTCCGGTCCATGACCCATGATACTGAAGATTGTAGGTTGATTGGTTAGATCCAGGATGCTATAGACATTGGGGTATGACAGACAAGTGTAACAGATAATTCTAAGGGTAAGAATGAGCACCAGGATCAGGATCATAATCAAACATGCTATGACAGGAATGAGGGGCATTTTGAAGGAGGTCATGGAAGAGGATGTGGATATTGAGGTGGATATGGAGGATGAGGCTGAGGTGGAGGAAGAGGTGAGTTCCCTCATGGAACATGTTATAGATGCGGATCACCTGATCACTATAGGTGTGAATGTCCTCATAATATCACATGTTTTTCTATGGAATGAATCATAGCTATGAAGATTTCCCAGACTTATATGAGCATATTGAGTAAGCAACATAAGCAAGAGAAAAAAGTTCATAGGATGGTTAGAATCTAGTGCATGGTGGAAGATCAGTGGATTCCCAAGATAGCATCATAGACCTGAGGCATTAACAGTAAATATTACTACATGAGCTGAAGTGACACGTGCACAAGAGAGGCATTGCACCAGAAGCCTATGATCATCAAGGAGAAGGTTTTTCATGTAAGGTACCCAGATCCTCCTCATCAGAAGGAAGTCTATCAAGAGACCATAGAGGTCCTCAGGAATCTTCAAGGTGAGATACGACGTTTAAAGGAGAATTCAAGGAAGATATAGAGAAGAAGAAAGAAGTAGAAAAGGTCCCCTTTGATATTGATGACATCAGAGAGGTTTGTAAAATGCTACGCTAGGAGAATATTATTCCATTCCTAGGAAATTGGTTGAAGGGGAATACCCCACACACAAGCACTGAGAATGAACGGAAAATCCTACATGCAAATCTTCCCCCTGATAGCATTGACTATGAAAAGGAAATTACTCTGAATGTTGTTGTGGATGGATGGCTGCTGAGCAACATATTGATTATTAAAAGTGTGGAAGTGAATGTGCTTACATTAGATACATGGGTGTAAATGGGGAGGCCTCCATTACAACCATCATCTAATGTGTCGTTTATGCAAACCAGACTAAGGATACTCCCATAGGAGTTTTGAAGGATGCATCTATAACCATACAAGGGGCCAAGTTTACTAGGGATTTTGAGGTATTAGCACTTGCGGAAGTAGTAGTTTTCCAGCCTCGCTTAGATGCCCTTGGTGTTATGCAAATAATGTTGACTTGAGATTCAATAAGGGGTATATCAGCTTTGAGAACAAGGAGGAAAGGGTTGTAATACCTTTGATAAATGGGAATTCTACACCATATGTTGAGCCTCTAAGTGAGGAGGACTTAAACAAAATATATGTGTGCACTATTCAGGACCCAGAGGTCAATGAGCCATCAAAGGAAGGCATCCTACAGTGGGACTATTCTCATTCTATTGGTGATACTACAATTATTGCTTGTGATAATTGAGCTCATGGCACATACGAACTAGTAGGACAAGGTAAAAAGTGTGGTTGCATGCACAAAAATAGACTTCATTCTGTTTGATGGATAGGTAGCTCAGTACCTTGGTATATTGGGCAGAAGATCTTCCTGTGTTATTGCAAGCCATGGATGCACAGTGGATAGATCAAGTCAAGAGATGAGACATGTTAGTGTATACCTTACGTGGGATAGCATCGTGTTGGTGGGTAGTTCATAGAGATAATATTATGGAATGGAATGAGATCAAAATCACACTATCTACTAGGTTTTTAAGGATTAATACACCTACATAGATATGTACTTATCACGATAACCAACCTATTCAACATCACATTCAGTAGTGTGAGAGACTCTAGATAATTGGGCATGAAGCATTACCACCTTCACTCTGGGTGCATAAATTTTATTCCACTCTACAAGGATGCGGATGTGCTTGGTATGTATATGCATAAGTACGTCGAGAGACTGGAAATTGAAAAAAATTGATTGCAAGAATTATGTAGACCTTTGACTACTTCTCTACTAACTGTCCAGTAGAAGAGGTATTAAAATTTGTCAACCACTTAACTATGGGAAATAGTGCAAAGAAGGAAGAGCTCATTTAGGAATTATTTGGTGAGATAGAGTCCAAAGCACATTTTGAAGAAGATGAAGATATGGACTCTATACTACTTGAACGTGCTTTCCTTGAGAAAGAAAAAGGAAATATGGTTTACATAGTGGATGACAAGGAAGTTGAGAACCTTGGATGTCAAACATTAAGGAGTGTGTTAGGTCTTGGACAGTGCAATAAGGATACGCGTGCATATCATGAACCAATGAAGATAAAGAAAGTGAATATTAGAACGGAGGCTGAGCCTAAGGAGGCTATAATTGGAGACTCAGGGATTATTAGGATTTATTCCCTTGAGGATATAATGAACTTAAAGGTGTGCATAAATCACTTGGGAAAATGAAGATAAAACATAAAGGTGTGTGCCCAATTAGAAAGAAAAAATATAGAATGAATCCTAATTTACATGAAAATGTCAAAGAGGAGATCGATAAAATGTTGAAATTTGGAATATTTGACCCTTGGATGAGTCAAAATGGGTTAGTCCAATGGTGATCAGTATCAAGAAGGATGGTCAGATTTTAATCTGTGTAGATTACAGGGAGCTGAATATTACATGTGTCACATACCCCTTTCCTATGCCATTTACTGAGGAAATACTGGAGGGAGTGGTAGGGCATGAAATATATTCATTTACATATGGGTTTTCTGGGTATCATCAGGTTAGGATTCCCTAAGAGGATTAGGAAAAGAAAACTTTTACTGCTGAATGGGGCAAAATCTTCCTATACCATGATGCCTTTTGGATTGAAAAATGCACTTGATGTATTCTCGTAGATAGTTGTTCAGGCATTCAAATATTTTATTCACAACTTCTTACAGGTTTATTTAGATGATTGGATAGTATATGGGCTTATTAAGGATCACTGTGAAAATCTATGCCTAATTTTTGAACGATGCAGATAGTTAAGTATCTCGTTGAATATTAAGAAGTCCATATTTGCTACACCTTTTAGAATACTATTAGGACACATAATTTACAAGGAATGTTTGTTAGTTGATCCAGCTAAGGTTTCAGTTATTCTAGGTTTGGAAGCACCTACCAGTCAGAGTGAGGTGCATGTATTTTTGGGTCACACAGGATATTATAGAAAATTAATAAATGGGTATTCCAAAGTTGTCACACCCTTGGAAGAGTTACTGAAAGAAAAGGCTACATTCTACTGGGGAGAACCGCAGTAACACATGTTTGAGATATTAAAAGAAAAACATACTACCATGCCTATTCTTCATTTTCGTTCATGGGACAACCATTTCATGTACATGTGGAAGCATCTGGTATGGCCATTGGCACATTATTAGATCAACCTAGAGAATGTATTATAGATTATCATATCTGTTTTGGTGGTATTGTAGGTGGCCACTATGTAGGTGATGCTATTGCATGTAAGATCCTACTTGCCAAATTATGGTGGGAGATATTGTATAAATATTCTAAGGCATATTGCAAGGCGTGTGATCATTGTTAGGGTATAGGAAAACTAGGACAAAGAGATGAGATGCCTTTAAGACCTATTACTAGTGCAGAATTGTTTGAGAAATGGAATATTGACTTTGTAGGACCTATTTCACTAGCCGTGTGTAGGACTAGATTGCGCTATATCATTACTTCCACAGATTATCTCACAAGGTGGGCAGAAAAGTAGCACTTACGAAGGACTATACAACAGCTAGGTTTTTATGGGAAAATATTCTTACAAGGTATGGATGTCCTTTGATTTTAACAAGTGATTAGGGAACACACTTTTTGAATGAGAATCATGATCCTATTAGATGAATTTACGGAGTGGTTGCACACCATAAGACCACACCTTACCATCCTCAGGAAAATGGAACTACTGAGGATTTCAACAAAATTTTGAACCATACGTTGACAAAAATTTGTGATGTCTGAACAAAGGATTGTGATGAAAAAGTGTCTGATGTACTTTGGGCATATAGGTAAATTTATAAGAGATTGAACAAACCCACACCATTTCAGTTAGAGTTTGGCGCAAAATCCATTCTTCCTATAGAATTCATGTTAACTTCCCTGGAGGTAAAGATCCTTAGAAGAATGGATTACTTGACTGGATTATGATGGGAGACTTTGTATAGAAGATTGTAAAGCATGATTAGCAAGAGCAAGCCATAACATATTGGAGTCAGAAGTAAGAAAATGCTAGGTAGAAAGCATGGCATGACAGAAACATAAGGGATAAGAAGTTTGATGTTGGAAAAATGGTACTTCTTTATGAATCTAAGTTCTTGTGCCATCCAGGAAAACTTAAGGTTTATTAGTTGCTGCCATATTTCATCACTTACATACTTAAATTAGGTGCTTTCCAGTTAGAAGCACTTGATGGAACATGACTACCTAGTTACTTTAATGGGATAGGTTGAAGACCTACTATAAATAAGTCTTCTTGGTTTTTGTAATAAGGCAATGTTTCCATTTAGATTGGGGTTTTCCTTCTGTATTTCCTTCATTTTCACTATGCTTTATCAATTTAGTTATTGGGGTAATAAGTTTGGTTGCATGGGTGAAGCTAACTACAATATGGAGTATGATTTTATGCGCAAAGGAATGCACATACTTTTAGTGTCGGTTGGTTTTCGATACCTAGGTACAATACTGTGGGAATTGGAAGGTGAAAAGAATAAGCTGCTACAGGTGATTTTCAAGTCAAAATATTTGTTGATCAGAGAACACTTGATAGAATCACATAAGAATTTCACATAGGGAAACATGTCATATTCAAAGGTATGAACGGATAGGGAGAGCACACGCACAGAGGATAATTTCAGATTTCATGACTTAGCCATTTTTGAGTATGAAGGTCTATTTTTAGAAGATGGCATGCAGAGCACACAAACGAGGAAGAGACATGCAAGTCATGCATTGTATATTTCTAGAGAATTGGATACAAAGTGTTTTGCATGGATCTAGGCAAAAGATAGGATTATCACTATATTTATCTGGCAGAAATCTATTATTAGCACACTTGCATGTGTGGTTAAGTTTGTAAATAGAACATGGATATTAATAGCATGCAACCTATTTTTAGGATTGGATAAGCGGTGAAGGGAAAGTCCCCACCTTTTATATTTGTAGTGAACTACCCAGTAAAGATAGATATATAGAGAGACGTTCATATAGGTGGTGAGTATACACAGATATGTGTATGTGGATTACTGTATTAGATCCATGTGCACATAGGCATAGATTCCACTATTGTAAGAAGCTTCTGTGTTATCATTATTAGTAATTTATGGAAGATATTGGCTGAATCTTAGTGACATTCCTGTGCGTAATTGAGTTTTGTATGTTCTTGATTCAATCATGACTATTGTTTAAATCTATCTTTCTTAGATCTAGATCTATCATGCACTATAGAATGATTTGATTAATTATGGATCCATATGATGTAAGTATTCATCATGCTAACATCCTATTACAATAACCCTAAAGAGGGACCTGAGACCTTTGCGTGGTTTGGGTGAGCATTCATTCTAGGTTGAGTGATGTGCCAACACGTCTAGGGTCTTACTGGTAAATTATAGGCTACATCATTGGTTCCATTTTCGGGGCCTCTTTTTCAGTTGTTCCCAGGATGGTTAACAATGAAGACATACCAGTTAACTCTAGCAAGTGTTGAGGAGTGGATACATGATTTAGAGGAAGAATACACATGAAGATTCAGCACTGGATCAGAGTTTAATGCACACACTTGGGTGGAACAAAATCTGTATGACATTTTATATGAGATATTCTTTACTATTTTCTTGATAGATTTGTACGAGTGGCTAGTTGCTTATGCGTCTAAATGGAATTATAGATATCAAACATTTGTTTGTATAGAGGAAGAATTTCAAACTCTTTATGATTTTGATTTGATCTAGACTCGCTCTGTGGATATGTGGGTCCAAGGTGTTTTAAAAATTAATATCCTAGAGTATTCAATTTCGACATACTCTTGCCTAGAGGTAGCTGAATTCTAGTTTTTGCAGTATCCCAGAGGGACATATTTACAAGGTATTCAACTGGAAATCAAGATCTTGATGGTAAACTTAAATTTAGAAGACAAACCTATGGCTAGCTCAACCCCACCATGCACGGGGGTAGGAAAAGGATTGGTGCAAGATGGAGGACTTAGCAGTAAGAAAGGAAAAGAGAAGAATGGTTGCTTAAATATAATGAGGTGCACAAGAGGGAGATAGAAAAATAGTGTGACATTACAGAGTAGATGGTATTATGGAGAGAGATGCCTCGTGAAGGATTTAGAGTTCACAAAGAAAAAGTGGAGCCAGAGCATTAGAAACTAACCCATCTAGGAAAGCATGATAGGGAACCCTCCTTGGCCTCACAAGGAAGTGTGCCAGTAGAAACGACCTAGGCCACGGGTGCGCATTTGAACCTACCTGATAACTTAGTGCTTGTGCTTGGTTTTCTTGTATCTAGTATGAAAAATAGTCAGTGAGTGAATTTGGGAAGGAAGAGAGCCATAGTAAGTTAGAGAGAAAGCACACCAATGGAAAGGAAAATGGATTCATCATTGTTTGGAGGAAAATTTTCAAGTATGTAATTCACAAAGAACATGAGTGTGCCGAATGTTGGATTCACCTCTGGAAGTGGAACTACTTCGCAACCTATAGGGGTTTAGTATAGTACTACTATCAGAGCACAAGGGAGTACATCTACAGGTCCTATTCCAACTACAAGTGGAGGATCAAGAGGTATAGGTGGTTCTAGTTCTAGTGGATCTGGTGGTTCTGGAGGTAGAGGAAACACATGAGATTTTGGATCAGGTGGGCAATGTCTGCACCAACCTCAAAATATTTATATGGAGATGTCTCTTTGTCTCCCAGTGAATAGAGGCATAAAATATGCTGCTGGGCATGTACACATGTGTGAATTATTATAGTGCATGCAAAAGGGATCACGGCTTCTGAGAGTAAGGAATATCAATTTTCCACTACATTACAAGGACGTGCACATAGTTGGTACAGGAAGTTTGACCCTGATCAAACTTGCATTGATTATGCAGCTTTGAAGGATGCTTTCTTAAAAGAATTCTATATCCCGAAGTTTGATCAGAAGAGTATAACCGTGCTCAAATATATCAAATAAGGCACTACTAAAATTGTATGTGAGTATGATTCCCATTTTACAACACTTCTATTTAAGCTTTCCTATGATATTCACATAAGCCAACATACACAATGGTTCATTAGAGGATTAAATACCCCATTTAGAAGGGCATTGTCACATAAGACAGACACTGATCCACATGAAGCATTATAGGAAGCATTTTGTGTTGAGGCAGTTGGGAGCATTGACACTGGTGCTAGCCCATTCTTACAGGCACAGATTACAGCCATGGAAAATTAGTTAGAGAAACTATCAGAAAATTCAGCCCATGAAATGCATTCAGGGATTTGGTGTATAGATTGTGAAGTAGAAGGTAACAAGAAAGATAGTTGTCCTCACATATCCATACATTCATTACTATTAGACTATGAGATCTGCCATTTGAATCATGATTCTAGCCACTGTCCTTTATTACAACACACAATAAGGAAGAACGTATCCTATTATTGTAAAATTTTCCGACTCCACAACCCATGACACTAAAGATTGTAGATTGATTGGTCAGAACTACGATGCTATATACCTTGGGGTATGACAAAAAATTATGTCAGATAATTCTAAGGGAAATAATGAGCACCAGGATTGAGATCACAATCAAATGCACTATGACAAGAATGATGGGAATTTTGAAGGAGGTCATGGAAGAGGATGTGGATATCAAGGTGGATATGGAGGGCGAGACCATGGTGGAGGAAAAAGTGAGTTCCCTTGTGGAAAATGTTATACATATAGATCTCCTAATCATTATAGGCGTAAATGTCCCCATAATGTTACATGTTCTTTCTGTACGGAAAGAATCACAGCTATGAGGAGTGCCCATACTTGTATGAGCATCTTAGTAAACAACATAAGAAACAGAACAACTAGGTGCAAAGGGATAGTTAGAATCTAGTGCATGGTGGAGAGATCATTGGATACCCAAGTTAGCACTAGAACCTGAGGCATTAACTGTGAAGATATGCTACAACATGATCTGAAGTGGCGCACGTAAGAGAGGCATTGTACTAGACAGCCTAAGATTACCAAGGAGGAAGGTTTTGCATGCAAGATACCCATATCCTTCTCATCAAAAGGAGGTCTATCAAGAGACCATGGAGGTCCTCAGAAATCTTAAAGGTGAAATATAATACTTAAAAGAGAATTCAAGAAAGGTAGAACAAATAAAAGACAGTGGGAAAGGTCCCATCTGAATATTGATGAAATCTGAGAGAGGTCTGTAAAATGCTATGCGCCAAGAGAACATTAATCCATTATTAGGAAATTGGTTGAAGGGGAATAATCCACTGTGCAAGCACTGAGAATGAGATGGAAAATCCTACATGTAAATATCTCCCCCTGATAGCATTAACCACGAAAAAGAGATCACTCTTAATGTTGTTTTGGATGGATGGTTGCTGAGTAATATATTGATTGATACAGGTGTGGAAGTAAATGTGTATTAAATTAGATGCATGGGCACAAATGGGGAGACCTCCATTGTAGCCATCATCTAATGTGTTGTTTATGGTAAACTGGACTAAGGCCACTCCTATAGGAGTTTTTGAAGGATGCATCTATAACCATATAAGGGGCCATGACTTCACTGGGGATTTTGAGGTATTAGCACTCATGGAAGCAGAAAAATTTCTAGCTTTGCTTGGGTGCCCTTGGTGTTATGTGAATAATGCTGACTTGAGGTTCAATAAGGGGTACATCAGCTTTGAGAACAAGGAGGAAATGAGTTATAATCCCTTTAACAGATGGGAAGTCTACACCATATGTTGAGCCTCTAAGTGAGGAGGACTTAAACAAAATTTATGTACACGCTATTTAGGACACAGAGGTCAATGAACCATCAAAAGAAGGCATCCTACAGTGGGAGGATTCTCATTCTATTAGTGATACTATGAGTATTTCTTGTGACAATTGGGCTCATGGTACATATGAACTTGTAGGGCGTGAGGTGAAAAGTGTGGTTGCGCACAAGAATGGACTTCATTCGGTTCGACGTATAGGTAGCATAGTACCTTGGTATACAGGGGCAGAAGATCTTCCTATATTTTTGAAAGCCATGGAAATACGGTGGACATATCAAATTAAGAGAAGATATATGTTAGTATATACCTTGCACAAGACAGGAACGCGCTGGTGGGTAGTCCAAAGAGATAATCTTATAGAATTGGAAGAGATTGGGATCGCCCTATCTATTAGGTTTGTAAGGAACAATGCACCTACACAAATCTACACTTATCATGGTTATCAACCTGTCAGCATTAAATTTAGTAGTGTGAGAGACTCTGGACAACAGGACAGGAAGCATTACCACCTTCACTCTTGGTGCATAGATTGTACTCTACGCTACAAGGATGCGCACGTGTATAGTATGTATCCGCAAAACTACATCGAGAGAATGGAAATTGGCAAAAATTGACTTCATGAATGATTCAGACCTTTGACTACTTTTCTTCCCAACCTCCAATAGAAGAGGCATTAAAATTTGTCAAGCACTTAACTATGGGAGATAGTGCAAAAGTAGAAGAGCATATTTAGGAATTACTTGCTGCGACAGAGTCCGGAGCACATTTTGAAAAGGAAGAAGAAATGGACTCCATAATACTTAAACATGCTTTCCTTGAGAAAGAGAAAGGAAATATGGTTTACATCGTGGATGATGAGGAAGTTGAGAACCTAGATATTAATTATTCACAAGGGGTGAGTGAGGTCTTCGACAGTGCAGACAAGGCTACGCGCACCTATCACGAACCCATGAAGACAAAGAAGGTGAATATAGGTTCGAAGGCTAAACCTAAGGAGGCCATCATTGGAGGTCTAGCTAATGAATAGGATTTAGAAGAGTGTATTGAGAAGATGATTCAACTGGATGAGTGACGAGCCATAGCACGATGGAGTTAGAAGCAGGAAAAAGCAAGGCAGAAGGCATGGCATGGCAGAAACATAAGTGATAAT
Organism: Taxus chinensis; assembly: GCA_019776745.2. Taxonomy (NCBI): domain Eukaryota; kingdom Viridiplantae; phylum Streptophyta; class Pinopsida; order Cupressales; family Taxaceae; genus Taxus; species Taxus chinensis. The sequence goes on from CM034146.1 coordinate 94,157,353, forward strand.
AAGTTTGAGATTGGAAAAAAGGTACTTCTTTATGACTCAAAGTTTTTACACCATCTAGGCAATCTCAAAGTACATTGTTTGGGGCCATATGTCATCACTTATATACTTGAATCAGGTGCTTTCCAGTTAGAAGCACTTGATGGAACACGTCTACCCAGTTACGTCAACGAGAGTAGGCTGAATCCCTACTATAAATAAGTCTTCTTGGTGTTTGTAATAAGTTAGTATTTCCATTTAGAATAGGTTTCCATTCTATATTTCCTTCATTGTCGCTATGCTTTGTCAATTTAGTTTTTGTTCTTGTGTCATAAGCACGCTTGCGTGCATGAAACTAATTAATATGTGAAGCATGTTTATGTACAGAGGGCTGCACATACCTTTAGTGTGGGGTGGTTGTAGTTATCCAGGTAAAATACTGTGAGAATTTAAAGGTGAAAGGAATAAGCTGCTACGAGTGTGCTTTAATTCAAAAGAAGATTGCTTCTCACAAGTGACCAAGGATGGAGATGAATGAAAGGATAATATAACCCGAGGTAAGCAAAGGCCATGATAACTACTAGGAGAAGTTACAGTGATGAGGTACTTAGGTGCAAAGGCACACGCTGAAGAGAATTTTGTGACCAGAGGGTAGGGAGGCACACTAGAAGGTTATAGCTGGGGTGAGAAGATGTACCGCGCGGAATGAATGAATTTGGTCAATGAATGAGGGGATATTTAGTAGATGAAGGAGAAATAAATGCATCAAAATTTGTGAAATTATCTAAGGATGGGATGTGGATTCATTTTTACTGTTACGACTAAGAGAATTTGAGGAAAGAGCTAAGTGTGAATATCTGAGTGATCAGGTTAAGGTGTGAAGGGTGTGAAACCAAGCATGACAAACAGATCTGTGTGAAAAGAAGCTTGTGTCCCCAGTGGTAAATGGTTTGAGTGAATCAGGGAGATAGAGAGGAGTTAGGGCATGAATTTTCCACCTAGGGCATGATTGAATCAAGCTAGGGTTTGATTCACAAGTTACAGAGTTAAAGAGGAGACATTTGCAAGGTAAAAATGGCACCCAAGAAGGCATTTGCAACAGCAGAAAAAGGAAAGAAAAAGATGGATCTTTTAGAAGGAAGAATGACATCAATGTCTAGCATTGTATTGGTTCTGCAGAATGAAAAAGGAGAGATTGTGAGGGATGAGTTAGAGTCCATTACTTTGGACATTCCAGAAAAAGCAGAACAAGCACTCATTGAATGGCAAGCCTTGGAGGCCAAAATAAAAGAGGAGTATCTAGAGTTGATACTTCAAACTGATATAGAGGGGGTTGTCTCATAGCCTCATAAAACTCCTTTATTTATCTACATTCTTTCATTCTTATTTTTTCCATTCTGCTATTCTTTATTTTAATTTTTTTAGAGCTAACCATTGTTGGGACGACAATGAGATTAGTGTGGGGTAATGTTGATCAAAGAATACTTGTTAAATATCACACAAGAAGTCTATGTGGGAGATAAAGCTAGGATCAAGGGTGCGGAGGGACAAGAAGAACTCACACGTGGAGGGAAAGTTCAGCTATTGGGACTTAGCCAATTTTGAGCATGACGATCTATTTTTAGAATATGGCATGTGGAACACACCAACGATGCAGAGATGTGCGTGCCACGCATTATCTATCTTTAGAGGATAAGATCGAAGCATTTTTCATGGAGATGAGCTAAGAGTAGGATTATCACTCCAGTTAACTATAAGAGGTCTATATATAGCACACTTGCATGTGTGGCTATGCATGTAAACGGCGTGTGAGTATTAATAGCATACGGCCTATTTCTAGAATAGATACGTGGTGAAGGGAAAGTCCCCACCCTATATATATGATGAGAATCGCATAGTAGCGTGGCATGAACAGAGAGAGAAATATAGATACACATAGGGAGAGATGGATGTATGAAGGTATAGAGGTATGTGCATATGATTGGATTATTGTATCATATTCATGTGTGCATTGGTATAAATTGACATTATTGTAAGTATGTTCTATGTTTATTAATAGATGGAAGATATTGGCTGAATCTAAATGTCATTCATGTGTGTAATTGAGTAGTGCATGTTATTGATTCAATCATGATTATTTTTTAAGCTTGTTCTTTCATAGATCTGAATGTAGCATGCATGGTAGAATGGTGGATTAGTTATGGACATGTATGTTTCTTCCTTCATCATGCTAACATCCTGCTATATCAACCCTAAAGAAGGACTTGGTATCTTTGTGTGCTTTGGGTGAGCACTCAGTCTAGGCTGAGTGATGTGCCTACGCGACTAGGGTGTTATCTGGTAAATTCTAGGCTGCATCACAGACATTGAAAAAAATTGTGATGTTAGAAGAAAAGATTGGGATGATAAAGTGTCAGATTTTCTTTGGGCATATAGAACAACTTATAAGAGATTGAACAAAGCCACACCATTTTAGTTGGTGTTTAGAACAGAATTCATTTTCCCTATAGAATTTATGTTACCTTCTTTGCGCATTGTGCACACTGGAGGTCTAGATGATGAGTAGGATTTAGAAGAGTGTATTGAGAAGATGATTCAATTGGATGATTGATGAGCCATAACACGATGGAGTTAGAAGTAGGAAAAGGCTAGGCAGAAAGCATGGCATGACAGAAACATAAGGGATAAGAAGTTTGAGATTGGACAAATGGTACTATTCTATGACTCTAAGTTCTTGCACCATCCAGGAAAACTTAAGGTACATTGGTTAGGGTCATATGTTATTACTTACATCCTTGAAACAGGCACTTTCCAGTTAGAATAACTAGATGGAACACGGCTACCTGGTTACTTTAACGGGAGTGAGCTGAAGCCCTACTATAAATAGTCTTCTTGGCATTTGTAATAATGTAGTATTGCCAATTAGATTAGGTTTCCATTTTGTATTTCCTTAATGTATTTCCTTCATTATCTCTACGCTTTGTCACTTTAGTTTTTGTTCTTGTGTAATAAGTGCACTTACGCGCATGAAGCTAACTACAATATGGAGCATATTGATGCACAGGGGACTACACATAATTTTAGTGTGGGTGTGGTTATTGATATCAAGGTACAGGACTGCTGGAACTGAAAGGTGCAAAGGAACAAGTTGTTACGGGTGTTTGTCAAAGTAAAAAGATTGCTTCTCAAAAGTGACCGAGGATGGAGATGAATGAAGTAATAGTATAACACGAGGTAAGAAGAGGCCATGATAACTACTAGGATAAGGTACATTGACAAAGTACTCAGGCGCATGGGTACGCACTGAAGAGATGTCTGTTACCATAGGGTAGAAAGGCGCGCTAGAAGGCTATAGCTGGGGCGCGAAGATGTACTGCAAGGAAAGAACAATTTTTGTCAATAAATGAGAGGATATTTGGTAGGTGGAGAAGCAATAAATGCATCCAAATTTTAAAAATCTATATAAGGATGGGATGCGAGTTCATTTTTAACATTACGATTAAGAGTACTTGAGAAAGAGCTAAGTGCAAAGAGCTGAGTAATCGATTTGAGGTGTGAAGGGTGTGAAACCAGATGTGACAAACAGATATATGTGTAGAAGAAGCTTATGTCCCTAGTGGTGAAGGGTTTGAGCAAAGCAGGATGGCAGAGAGGAGCTAGGGCATGTGATTTAACCTAGGGCACACTAACTCAAGCTAGGTTGTGAGTCGGGCATTACAGAGTTAAAGAGGCAAGTGTCTACAGAATGAATGCAAGGTAAAAATGGCACCCAAGAAAGCAAGTGTAGCGGGAACAAAGGGGAAGAAGAAGGTAGTTGTAGAGGAGGAAGAGATGGCACCTAAAAGTAATTTTCTAGAAAAGCAATATCGAGAGGGCATCATTGTTGACCAGGAGTGGGATTCACATATAAGAAAAAGATAAGTGAGCGAGTATAACCATAGGACTACAAAGAACAAAAAGGAACTCAATGCCCTGCTGAACACGAAGACAAACAAATGAACGGAAGATGACATGCCAGTTTATGATGATGCAAGTGAGAAACTTCTAAAAAGAATTGGATTCTACCAATTATATGAGCTTCCATATTTCGGGAAGTATGAGCCTTTATACCAATGGATCATGAGTAGAGTGCATGAGGAATTTTTCTACTTTACAGGACGTAGAGTTAGAATCTCATCCGTGTTGATCTCTAATGTGATAGGTTTGAAGGACACATGAGAGGATATAAAGATAGACCTAGTAGATAAGGCCGCTATTCTAGAAACTAGGAAGGAGTTGGGATACTTGAAGGGTCCATGTGGTATGGACATTGATAAACTAAAGAATTGTCTGGTTGTACAAGCAGTAGTAGATCTTGTTAAAAATTTGAATGACCAGGAGAGGTGGTCATAGGTGAACACCATGTGGCTACATGTTGCAAAGTGGATGTTAGAAGGAGTAGTCTACAATATTGCAAGCTACATTGCTGAACAAATAGTCGAGGAAGTGTGCACGGGAGGAAAAATCAGCTTTGGAGTTGTTCTATCATCACTGGTATTCATGGAGATTGGAGTATCAGATGGACCGAAGGAGAAGATATGGGAATACCCCATGGAGAATAAGTCACTGGCTGAAAGGTTCAGCAAGTACCTATGTAAAGGGTCCATGACAGATGATGTCAAGTAAAGAGCAGAGAAATGGTACGACAGGCTCCATGCAGCCTTTGAAGAAGAGTGGCACATCTCAAAGGACCTACCTTCGGTAATAGGGAAACAAGTCCAGTTTGTTGTATATCAGCATTTCTATATCACATGCTTCCCAATGAAAGATGGATTATGTAGCCCTTGGTGCAAATTTCCTTAAGCCTTCATAGTGAGGTACTTTCAAACATCAGTCCACATATTCATAGAAACGTGTCACCTGGCCTTCAATACAGAGAAGGTAAACTGTGACTACTACACCTTGAGAAAGAAATATGTATATCCAGGGTGAAGCATGTATATCAAGAGGCTCATTTCAAAAGTATTGAGCATAAAGCCCATGAGTCTAACTATCAATGATATTGGGGCAGCACTAGTATACCTTCAGCTAAAACCTAAGATGGAAAACAATAAGTACGTGGAGAATTAGTTTGTGCTCCCAGGGCCGCCGAAGGGTCAACATACAATGGAGAACATATTGGCACCAAAGCCCACATAAACCATTGACGTAGAAGATGAAGAAGAAGAGCATGAAGATAGTGGTGGCTTAGAGTATAAAAGGAGGCAACCTTAAGATAGGAAAGAATCATAGTGTGCCATTACTCCACCGTAGGGGCAAGATGAAGAAGAAGATACTGGGGTAGTACAAGGAGAGAACATGTTCAAGAAAGTATTCAGATGAACAAGGACTCAAGGTGGAACCCCACAAATGGTAAGGAGATCACCTCATCTCTCTCTGCACAAGGAGTCCATTGAGCCAAAAAGGATAAGGAAGTTGAATTTAGATGAAGAGGCCGAAGGATTGGAGGAGAGTGCATCAAGATCTTCTACTCCACTTGAGAAAGAAGAAGAGCCAAAATATTAAGAGATGAAATACGGAGAAGAAGGAGAGAACGAAACATCTAAAACTACACATGAGACTACCCAGGACACTATGCAGACTCCTAACCTTGAAGCTCAAGTTCCAAAAGGGCCAAGGAAAAAAAGGATGAGTGGAGAACATAGTGCACCACTCATGGGATACACTAAGGACATAGGAAAGATTGTCTACACCCACTTCCAAAGCATGATAGCATAGAAGGATTTATTCGGCTGGGAGCTAATGGATGAGGATATGGCAACTATGTGCACTTGAAAGTAACTATCACCCACATGGATGAGCCTGACTTTGATGTTTGTGAGGATTCATGCATGTCGATATGGCTGAAGAAGGCATCCCAAGCTAGACATATGACGGTAAAGCCTACTATCATGTCATATGAACATGTGAGTAACGCATTGGTCAAAGTCTCAATAGAAGTGGCGAGGTACACTATGGACAAGGCAACCACAATTAGGGCGCTCAGGAAAGAGATTAAAACTAAGGATGGGTAAATAGCATGCCTAACACAGGAAAGAGACTTGGCGTAGAAGATAAACGTTGTATTTATCAACCTCGCTAAGGAAATTGGTGATATTGTTATGAAGGCTAGGCCATACCTAGAACCAAAGGTACCAAAGACGTTTCCTTCGGAAATACACTATGTAAGTACCTTAGTAGACCTAGTGCTTGAAGATGAACCTCTGCGTATGCCAGTACTAAAGGATCCAGCACAAGAGGAAAAACAAGAAAAGGCTTCAGTGATTTGGAAGATTTCATCCTATGAGGGACTGCTACAAGTGTTGTAAGAAGAATTGAAGAAAGCAGACCAAGCCTTGAACATCTATACACCTTCAGAAGATCTCATCAATGTAAGAACTCTTGAGGAGAACAATGAGGTTCAAAAAGTGATGAAGGATGACACATTAGGCCACGTGGAAATATTATCAATGGTTGAGCAGAAGTGCGAGGCCCTGGAAGTAGCACAAGATCCACACAAGAATCGGATGGAGGAGCTTAGGAAGCTCATTGCACAGAAGATGGATTTACTAGAAGGAAGGATGATTGCAATGTCAAGCATCTTGTTGGTCCTAATAAATGAAAAGGGGGAAATTACAAAGGATGAACTTGATTCCATCGTTGTGGACATTCCAAAGAAAGCAGAGAAGGCTCTCACTGAGTGGTAGGCCTTAGAGGCTGAAATAAAAGAGGAGTATCCAGAGTTGATCCTTTAAGATGAGACAAATGAGGCTGCCACATAAAGGCATCCTTTATTCATTCAAATTATTTTTGATTATTTCTATTCAAAAAAAATTTGGAGATACCCATTGTCAAGGTGACAATGAGATTAGTGTGGGGTAATGTTGATCAGAGAACACTTGACAGAACTTGCAGAAGAATTCTATGTGGAAAAATAGGCTAGGTTCAAGGGTGTGAAGGGACAGGAAGAACCCGCGTGCGTAGGACAAGTCAGCATTCAGGACTTAGCCATTTTTGGGCATGAAGATATATTTTTATAAGATAGAATACAAAACACACCAACGATGCAGATACGTGCGCACCAAGTGTTGGTGCCATTTTTGAGCTTACACCATGTTACCCTATATTTTCAAATCTATATGTGCTAAAAAATGTTTTACCCTTTGAATTGATGGTCTAAAATTCTTCCCCTCCAATTGAATGTTTTAAAAATGCTCACAAACTTGTTGTTTTTCCCTAATTTGAAAGAATAATCCAAGTTTTCCCTTTTTTGTGCCCTAGTTTTTCCAATTTTGTGGGCTATGTCATTTTTCCCTTTGCCAGATCATGGAAAAATCAAAATTGATCAAATCATACTTGTGTGCAATTGAAAATCCAAATCCCAAGGTCGAAAATGTTCAGAAATCATGCTTCAATTGATTCAGAATCGAAAAATCTGCCATCCTTGGTGAAAAAATTGAATTCTAGGGCATCCCTGGAATTTTATGTTTTGATGGTCAAACGGGTGTCATTTTCCCGTCAAATTAATCCTCAGAAGGTAATGGCAACGTGGCAAGTTTTCATTGGCTAAGGAAAAGTGGGGAAGTGTCATAACTTTTCATTTTTTACCTTTTTGACAAATGGGGCATTTTCGGGCCCAAGGACCCATTTTTTCCAAATTTGCCTACGTGGCATGTTTTGATTGGTAAGGGGGATGGTGGGTGGTTGGATTCCCTTAAGGTTTTTAGACCTTATTTTGTAAAAATGTTAAAGTCAAAAAATGGTCCGAAGCCCCGCAGCCAATCCGGAGTGGACACGTGTCCTAAAAGACCAAAAAGGGAGGAGCGGGTCAATGGGGGACTTAGAGTTTTTTAGCTCTATTTTTCTAAAGTTTCAAAATCAATTTTTCCCCCACTCCAATCAGAGGACACGTGGCATCAATTTTGAGCGGGTCGGTGGGCCGGTGGAGGAAAAAGGGCATTATTTCCCTTTTTTGAAAAGAAGGCTTAAAATTAAAAGTTTGGAGCGTGGCCCTGTGGCCAATCATAGATGGAACGTTTCCAACAGGGTCAAAAATGGAGGGAAGTGTGGGCTTCGAAGGGAAAAGCGGATTTTTTCCCCAAAAAGAGCTTAAAATAAAAATTTGAAGCACTGGCCCACTGGCAAATCATCGAGCGACGTGTGGCAGGACAAGGCGGGTTGGCAGGCCAGCGGAGGCAGGAGAGAATTTTTTCCCTTTTGCAAAAAAGGCTTAAAATCAAAATTTGGCCTCACTAGCGAATCATCAAGAGCGACACGTGGCAGAGGACAAGGTGGGTTAGCGGGTCGGTGGAATCAAAGAGAGACAAATAAGGCTTAAAATCAAAATTTGGAGTGAGGGCCTGTAATGAATCACAAGGAGACATGTGGCAAGGGAGAAATCGGAGGTGTGGGCCCGCGGGGCAAAAAGTGAAAATTTTCCAATTTTCCAAAAAAGGTCAAAATGCACAGAATTGAAGTGCGATCCCAATGGGACCCACCATGTGCCACGTGTCAGCTCCAAAATTCAAAGGTGGAGGGGCGGAGAAAAAAGTCAAAATTTTCCATTTTTCCAAAAAATGTGGAAAAGTCAAAAATGAGCCCGAATTTGTTTCCAATCATTTTTTGCCACGTGTCCAGCCTTATCCAAAAAATTAAAAAGGTAACTCAAGCTTATTTCTAAGTCCGCATCTTCCACGTGGAGGGCCAGGATTAAAAGATGGATAAGATCGATGGTTGTTGTGCATCCATTTGTTTTGACCGCCATGGGAGCTCCAGGAAGCTTGGAATCATGATTTTTGCATCAAAATTCATCAAATTTATAGTGATTTTGTGTCATCTTGGCCTTCCAGGATCATTGGCATCACTTTCATGGCTTAATTCTTTGATCTGAGGTGATTTTGAAATAAATTTTTCCCTAATCCGTCCAAAAATGTGAAATGACAAAATCAAAAGTTGCAGAGGTAATTTGAAAAGGTAAAAAGGTGAAAATGATGAGTAAAAGGTGTTTGCATGCCTCAATGATGAAAAACATGCCTCCAGGATGGATAATGATCCAAATATTTGTAATGATTTAATCTTTTTGGGCACACCTGGCAACCTACGAATGTTTTTCTGTTTGATGTCATTTTCATTGAATCATGAGGATTGTTTTGTAACAAACTTGATCCCATGGCATATTCTTTTCTTGGGAAAGAAGGCTCCAATGTGGCATGAGGTATATAATGCATTTTGGAGAAATTGTAAAGGGTCGGAAAAAGTTGAAAATCATGAGCAAATTCTGAGAGAAAGCTCATTTTTCTGAAAAAACCCACCAAAGAACCAGAATAATTTCTTCTGTGTTGGATCTTCATGTATGTGAGTTGGTTACAAGTGTATAGCCATCACACAGCTCTGAGATTGTTCATGAAACTCTCCCCTGCTGATGAATCTAACAAGCTTTTGAGTTAATCTATGTTTTTTTGGGCAATATGATGTTTGTTATCATTTTTAAATGCCTACAAATAGTTTTCATTGTTCTTGTTGCAATCTTGCATTGAAAGTCTTTAGAAATCACACAGAATCTCCATTTCTTGTTGATAGTTTAGTGGCATTTGCAATCTCATGTTCAGAAGAGCCTTCATCTGATAAAGAGATAAACAAATTTAAAATCACTTTACCTTCCTTGACTACAGAGATTTCTTGTAAGCCTTTGGGGGTACCTTAGGTGTGGTTTGATCAAGGATTTTTGTGTTTAATTGAGTTCTTTACTTCAAGATTTTGTGGTGAATTCTCAAATATTGTGTGAAGAGTGCAACCTGGGCTTCCATTTATGCCTCTTCTAGTTGAAAGAATATCCTGATTATTTGAAGCATTTTATCTGATAGTTGTTCAAGTATTGTAGAGGTTGTCAAAGATCTGATATATCCCAGTTTGTCTTGTCAACACCCCACCAAAAAATTCATTCAAACAAACTAATCCTACCCATACTACCCCTGCATTGCATTGTGTGTCAACAAAAGGATCTAACCCATCTACAAAAATGCACAAGGAAAATCAGGATTATACAATGTCTTCAGTAACCCTTGCCTTGCATTGAAAATATCTCCATGATCTGGGAGTGACAACTTGTGAAAGTCATATTTGGAGTGTTGATCATATTTTCCCAAGGCCTTTTCATACTATTTGCATAAATTGAGGGATATCTTCATCTCCTTCACCATTTGGGGGTTACAATATAGGTTCTCTTACCTTGGTTGAAAAGGCACAACCTAAAATAGTGAGGGTCAGATCAAATCCTTTCAAAGTGCTATCCATCTCTCCACAAATCTGAGTGCCAGTTAGATCACCTCCCTGGCTACAAAATGACACACATCATGATCTATCTAACTTCAAGCTTCATGCCATATCTCTGATGCTACTCAGACTGAAAAGGAGAACAAATTTGGGTACCAACACCTTCTGGCACTGTTTCTGGGGACTTCTTGGAATTTCTTGGTGTTTGTGGAGTGTTTGAAGAGTTTGAGCATTTGTGTATTCAAGTATTTGAGCTGCTACATTGTTAAAATATCATTCTATGCTTCAGATCTACAAGTTTTAAATAAGGGTTTCAAGTTTTGTCTACCCTTTTTCCATTTCCTAGCAGTTCATACACTTTGGGTGCATTGTGATTGATTGATTTAAGAAGAAGAAGGTCTGATTTATAAGGCTTTGCAAAGTTTTCAGTGCTAGCAAACATTTGACAGATTATTTTAGTGCATTCTTGCACAACTAAGGTGAAATTCCTTAGTGGCGACTCCATGTTGATTTGATATTGAAAATACCAGTTGTCTTACCTTTCTGTCATTTATTTTTGTGTTGCTAATCTTTGTAAAAATGGAAGGAAGAAGATCTCTCTTCCTTAAAGACTCTGCTAAGAAATTGTTTTCAGATTCAAGGAACTCAGAGTTGGAAGGGAGAAAGAGTTTGGAAAGTTGTTAAAGGTCAGACATCAGGAAAGATATATCCATTGGTGAGAGAGATCAGCAGCCTTTATAGAAGATTATCATTCTTCTTCAAGTGGATTCTGATTCAGACAATCCTATTCATAAATTTGAATTTTCCATCAGCTAGTGAAGGTCCTTCTGTGCATTTGTAAGTTCCTTCTCCAATCTGCACCTTGTGTTTTAAATTTTCTAGAGATCTTTCAAGAAGGAGATCCACTTAAGAGAATACCAGTTTGTGAATCACATTCTTGATTCCCCAAAGACCTTGCACTCCTCATCAGCTTGTTTCACCTCCAAGATCACCTCCACCAAACAATATGGCTCAGCCTAGACCTCCATTTGTTGTTAACACCTTTGGTCCTATAAATTTTAGAGGAATGGATGGTTACCCAAATGTTGTCCCACAAGATGTCAGAAATAGGTTGCCAAAATTCCAGGGTAACAATGCTATTACTGGTGATCAGCATCTCAAACTTTTTGATAATATGATGGAATATTTTGAGATAGAGTTTGAGGATGTGTATGTCAAATTGTTTATTCATACACTAGAAGAGGATGCTAGGGATTGGTACAAGGCTCTACCTGATAATTCTATTGACTCATGGACTGAAATGAAGAATGCATTTAGGTTGCAATATGGTGACAAGACTGATCCTATATTTCTTTTATCTGAGTTTGAGAATATCAAGAAGAACCCTAATGAATCAGTCCATGACTTCAACACAAGGTTTAACAAAACTTTGAGAAGGCTGCCTGTTAATTTGAGGCCTTGTGATGAATCTTGTCTAATCAAATATGCAGATGCATTTGATAAGAAGGTAGCCTATTACCTAAGAGACAAGAACCCAACCAATCTAAGACAAGCTTTCACCATGGCACTTCAAATTGAGAACAATATCAAAGAAATTGGGAAACCTCTCAAGAGAGATGGTGTAAAATTGATAAACCCTGAAAAACCTCAAGCTAGCAAAGGTGCTGATTTAGAAGAGGTTGTGAAAACTTTGGCAGGGGTTGTCAAAGAAATCTCATACAAGTTGGCAAGAGCTGAGAAGGGAATTGGGCAGACTTCACAAGGTCAGCCTAGGTAGCAAGCACAAGATAGATTTGGCAATCACCATAGGAATGAGCAGAGGTTTGATGACAAAGGTAAAGGGCCTATTGGATCTGCAAATAGACATCCTCAAGCACGTGAAGGAAGAGTGTTTCCTGATCCCTTAACTGCTAGGGTTGTTGTTGTTGAAGAGGTTGCTGATATTGATTGGTGTGATAGGTGTTTTCTACCCCATCCTCCATGTGAAGTGGACCAACAAGAAGGTGAAGCTAATAATGATGATGGTACTGATGATGATATTTGCATGGTGGGTTGTTCTTCAAGCTCACAAGGAGGAGCAACATCTACTGAAGTAATAAGTGCTAGGACAGCTGCAAGTTTTGGGATTACATCAAACGGGTACAAATATTTCTTCCCCCTCATGCTCTTGAAGTTGATGTAGTGCAAGCTTTTGAAATTCCTAACAATGACTTTGAATACTTAAGAGCTTTGATGATTAAGAAGTATGATGGTGGTATCCCTTCGGAGGAAGATAGACAATTGTTGATGAATGTTGTTGTAGCTCAAGAGAAAGACTATAACACTAGAAGCAAAGTTGTTAAGGGAGTTGGGCCTCAAGCCAAACCTAAAACACCCTTGCTCACAAGCATTCCAAAAGAAGCTCCTAGGAGAGAAGCACCTGTCAAAAGTTCTATTGTCCCAAACAAAAATTATAGTCCTCCTCATGCCCAAGCTGCCAAGAATCCACTGCCATCTAATGAATCTTCTTGTCTCCCTTCCAATGTTGTTTTTCCAAAGAGTGTCCCCTATGACATAGCCCAAGTATTGAGCCAAATTAAAGTGAGTGTTCCAATCATTGAGTTGCTTAGAATTCCTGAGCATAAGAAGAGAGCATTTGAGTACTTGGGATTGAAAGAAGAGAAGGTTACTCCAGGCAGAAATGTAAATGTTGTTGAAACTCCACCTCAGATCATTGTTGACCTTGAAACACCACCAGCAGTAGAAGATCTTGGAGAGACACCTGAGGTATATTTGGGGACATCTTTGGTTGATTCCCAATTGAATGTTGATCCATTCTTCACAACTTTGATCATAAAGGATATAGGCTACTTCACAATTGTATGTTTGATTCTAGTGCATCATGTAATGTCATGCCTCTAGAAGTCATGAATGAGTTGGACATCAAAGTGACAGCAGCCTATGGAAAGTGTACTACCATGGACTCAAGAGAAGTGCCAGTTGTTGGTTGTGTGAAAGGTTTGGTAGTGCAACTTGCATCTTATCCAGGGAGGAATTTAAAATTGGATGTTGTGATTGTTGATTGCCCTGCCAAATGGGGTATGCTTTTGTCAAGAAAATTGGCTATAAGTGTTGGTGGCAGCATTCCAAATGGACATGTCTTTTTCCACCATTCTAATTGAGGGCAGCCTTGTCAAGCTCTATGGAGAGAAGAAGATGTTGCACCTAATTGAAGATCCCAACAATGCTTCCTATGAAGTGTTGTTTGCTGATGTAGATGCTGAGAATTTCATTGGTTTTGCTGATGGAAAAGAAAATAAGATGGAAAAATCAAAGTGCCTTGATATGGTAGGTTCTCCATGGACATTGCTATTTGATGGAGCTTGCTCCAAATTTGGGAATGGTGCTGGTATAGTTCTGCTTTCTCCTAGTTTGGAAGAGTTTGCTTTTTCCTTCAAACTTAATTTTGAATGCACTAACAACATGTTGCTGAGTATGAGGCATTGTTGTTGGGGTTAAGAATTGCATGGAAGTATGGAGTGAAAGATATTGTTGCAAAAGGAGACTCAGAGCTGGTTGTCAAACAAATAAGAAAACTGTATGCTACAAAAAATCAGCGTATGAAATAGTATAAGCATGCAGTTTGGGATCTAATTGAAATGTTTGATTCCTTTAACATTATGTATCATGACAGAGGTCTCAATGCTGCTGCTGACAAGTTGGTAGTGTTGGGTTCTAGATTTGGAAATTGCACCATTTCACCTTATTGTGAATACAACATTGAAGTGCTAACTAGGCCAGTTGTCCCTGATAATGTGAAACATTGGCAAGTTTTTAATGATGATTCTCAAGTGCTAAGGTTCTTACAAAACCAAGGTGAGTTTTACAAATCAAAATATTGATTGGGAGCCAATGGTATGCATGACTGAAGGAAGAGAAACTTTGTTTGAGAAAGACATCATCCAATTGAAAACAAACACCATTCCTAGAGGTCTTGTTGCACTTGAGTCAAATTTTAACAATGTTGATTGCATCATAAATAGAAACATGTCTACCTCAAGGGATGTGGAAGAGCATAACTTGGGCACTAATGGTAAACCAAGGAAGATTTGGTTGGGCAGCAATTTAAGTAAAGAGGAAAAACAGTCCTATGCCCAACTCTTGAAAAAATATCAAGACTGCCTTGCTTGGTCCTATTCCGAGCTAAAAGCATATAGAGAAGACTTGTTTCAACATGAGATCCCTCTTGAGGCCAAGACTAAGCCATTCAGATAGAGGCAAAGGCCAATTAATCCACTTCTCTCCATGAAAATGCAAGAGGAGTTAAAGAAGTTGAGAGATGGAGGTATTATTCAGCCCACTAGATATTCATCTTGGGTTGCAAACCTTGTGCCAGTCAGAAAGAAGAATGGAGACATCAAACTTTGTGTGGATTTTAGAAATCTAAACAAAGCATCCATGAAGGACAACTATCCCTTGCCAAATATGGAAAATATGTTGCAGCTTGTGACAGGGTCTGAGTTGCTTTCTACATTGGATGGTTTCTCTGGATACAATCAAGTGGTTGTCAAAGAATCAGAAAGACTTAAGACAACATTCACTACTCCTTGGGGAACATATGTTTTTGTTAGGATGCCCTTTGGTTTGATGAATGTTGGTGCCACTTTTCAAAGAGCAATGGATGTTGCTTTTGCTGGTTACATCAATGAGTTCATTGCAGTTTACCAAGATGATGTGACTGTGTTTTCAAGGCAGAGAGGTGATCATTTGCAGCACTTGGAGAAGATGTTGATCAGATGTAGGGAGTATGGAATTTCTCTTAATCCAAAGAAGTGTCATTTTGGCATGCAAAAGGCCAAGCTGTTTGGTCACATTGTGTCAAAAGATGGTGTTATGATAGACCCTGAGAGAGTGGAAGCAATCAGCAAAGTACCTATCCCAAGAACCAAGAAAGGCATCCAATCTTTCTTTGGTCAAATTAATTTTATTAGAAGGTTTGTTTCCAACTTTGCTGAGTTGACTCTTCCAATCACAAGCATGCTAAAGAAGGACCAAGTTATCAGGTGGGAGGAGGCTGTCATTCAAGCTTTTGAAGGAATTAAGGATGCACTTAAACATGCACCTGTTTTAGCAGCCCCAAACTATAAGAGGCCTTTCCAAATCTTTTCCTTTTCCTCTGAGTATACCATTGCTTCTGTTTTGCTGCAAAAGGATGAGAATGGGGCTGAGAGGCCTATTGCCTTCTTTAGTAAGGCTTTACAAGCAGCTGAGCTGAAGTATACAATCATGGAGAAACAAGCATTTTCCTTGGTGAAAGCAACAAAGGTTTTCAGGCCTTATATATTGAGTTCAAAAGTTGTTGCTTATGTTCCCCACACCATGGTAAAAGACATCTTATCAAAGATGGACATCTCAAGAAAAATATGTAGGTGGGTGAACAAGCTACAAGAGTATGATATGGACATCCAAACCACAAAGTTGGTAAGAGGTTTGGGCCTTGCTAAGCTCATGGCTGAGAGCAACTTGCAGAATGTGGAAGTGAATCAGCTAGAGGAAGAAAGGGTAGATGTGCTTGCAAAGTTGGTAAGTTCTGAGTGGTACAAGGATGTGATCTTCTACCTCAGACACCTGTGCTACCCTAGTCACTTAAATAAAAATCAGAAAAGAGCCCTCAAGCTGGCTTCTCAAAAATATATCATCACAGACCTTGGGCTGGCTTGGAAGAACCCTGAAGGTGTCCTCTTGAAATGCATAACTGAAGATGAAGCTCCCAAGATAGTTGTTGATTTCCATGGGGGATTTTGTGGAGGACACTTTGCTGGAAGAGTAACAGCACATAAGATTTTGAGAGCTGGTTATTGGTGGCCTACTCTCTTCAAAGATGCAACCCAGCTGGTTAGAAAATGTGATAGTTGCCAATGTTTCTCTAGAAGACTGAAAGCTTCAGGCTCCCTTCCTTTGTAGCCTGTATCAATTGAAGCTCCTTTCAAGCAATGGGGGATGGACTTCATTGGTGAGATTTCAGATCCTTCTAGTGCTGGCCATAAGTGGATCCTTGTAGCCACTGATTATTTTACAAAGTGGGTAGAGGCAATCCCCACCAAGAAAGCAACACACCAAATAGTTATGGACTTCTTGTTGAATCAAATCATATGTAGATTTGGAGTCCCAGTCAAGATTGTAGCTGATAATGCCATGTGCTTTAGAGCCAAACCTTTAATGGAAATGTGCAATGAATATGGAATCAATCTGACTTATTCTTCAAACTATAACCCCCAAGGGAATGGACAAAGCTGAGTCCAGCAATAAGAATTTGTTGAAGATCATTAGAAGAACCTTGGAGCAAAACAAGAAGAAATGGGGTGAACAATTGAAATTTGTAGTTTGGGCTGATAGGATAACTCCTAAAAGAGCTACTGGTAAAAGCCCATTTGAATTGGTGTATGGAACTCAGGCTTTGCTGCCCTTGCACCTGCAATTATCTTCATTTCAGTTTTCCCAACAGTTGGAAGATCAAGAGCTTGGCCCATATGAATCAAGGATCAATCAGATTATTGAGCTTGATGAGGAGAGAAGAGCATCCCATCAAAGGCATGTCAGATTTAGGGAAAAATTGAAGAGATTGTTTGACAAGAAGGTCACTCCTAGAGCCTTCAATGTTGGAGATCTGGTTTTGTTGTGGGATAGTAGGCATGAAGACAAGGGCAAGCATGGAAAATTTGATGCATTATGGATGGGCCCTTATGCCATTGATATCAGAATTGGTGAACATACCTTTTTTCTCAAGGATTTAGATGGGGAATTGCTGGAATTGCCTGTTAATGGCAGAAATTTGAAGCATTTCTTGGATTAATCCCCAAATTTGAGGTATGCACCAATTGTACAGTTGTATAGTCTTTGTTTTTGCTCTTTTTTTTGTTGTTTTGTTGGTGTG
Source organism: Taxus chinensis (assembly GCA_019776745.2). Taxonomy (NCBI): domain Eukaryota; kingdom Viridiplantae; phylum Streptophyta; class Pinopsida; order Cupressales; family Taxaceae; genus Taxus; species Taxus chinensis. Next base: position 94,174,532 of record CM034146.1, read on the forward strand.
TGGTTTGCCCTTGTTCTTGGCAGCCATTTTTGTCGGTTTCTCAGCTCGTTTTTGAAGGATGGTTCTGGTTTTTTGACTACCTTGCATATTGACTCCTTTTCCCAATGGATATTTTGGCACTTGGTCTATGTTTTGTCCTTGTGGCACTCACTGGGAGTGCCCATCCCCAAGCAAGAGCTGATGTTGGTGCCATTTTTGAGCTTGCACCATGTTGCCCTAAATTTTCAAATCTATATCTGCTCAAAAAACATTTTACCCTTTGAATTGATGGTCTGAAATTCTTCCCCTCCAGTTGAATGCTTTAAAAATGCTCACAAACTTGTTGTTTTGCCCTAATTTGAAAGAATAATCCAAGTTTTCCCTTTTTTGTGCCCTAGTTTTTCCAATTTTGTGGGCTATGTCATTTTTCCCTTTGCCAGATCATGGAAAAATTGAAATTGATCAAATCATACTTGTGTGCAATTGAAAATCCAAATCCTAGGTCAAAAATGTTCAGAAATCATGCTTCAGTTGATTCAAAATAAAAAATCTACCATCCTTGGTGAAAAAATTGAATTCTAGGGCATCCCTGGAATTTTTTACATTTTGACGGTCAGACGGGCATCATTTTCCCATCAAATTCATCCTCAGAAGGTATTCCAATGTGGCAGGCTTCTAATTGGCTGAGGAAAAGTGGGGAAGTGTTGTAACTTTTCATTTTTCACCTTTTTTGACAATGGGGCATTTTCGGGCCCAGGGACCTATTTTTTCCAAATTTGCCTATGTGGCATGTTCTGATTGGCAAGGGGGATGGCGGGTGGTCGGATTCCCTTAAGGTTTTTAGACCTTATTTTGCAAAAAAAGTTAAAGTCAAAAATTGGTCTGAAGCCCCACAGCCAATCGGGTGGACACGTGTCCTAAAAGACCAAAAAGGGAGGAGCGGGCCGATGGGGGACTTAGAGTTTTTTAGCTCTATTTTTCTAAAGTTTCAAAATCAGTTTTTCCCCCACTCCAATCAGAGGAGGACACGTGGCATCAATTTTGAGTGGGTTGGTGGGCTGATGGAGGCAAAAGGGAATTGTTTCCCTTTTTTGAAAAGAAGGCTTAAAATGAAAAATTTGGAGCATGCCCCCACAAATGGCTCGAATAATAGGTGGACATGTGTCCAACAGGGTCAGAGGGAAGTGTGGGCCGCGGAGGGAAATGGGGGTTTTTCCCCTTTTTCACAAAAGGAGTTAAAATCAAAATTTAAAGCACTGGCCCGCTAGCGAATCATCGAGCGACACGTGGCAGAGGGAGAAATCGAAGGCGCGAGCCTATGGAGGACAGGAGTTGAAAATTTTCCCCTTAAAGGAAAAAATGGGCTTAAAATCAAAATTTGGGCCCGTAGATTTTAGCATTGAAAATTTTCCATAGCAAAGAAGGAGTTAAAATGAAAAAGCGACCCATGGCAAGGGAGAAATCGAGGAGAAATGTGGAGCTGCGTGGGCAAAAAGTGAAAATTTTCCAATTTCCAAAAAAGATCAAAATGCATAGAATTGAAGTGCGATCCCAATGGGACCCACCATGTGCCATGTGTCAACTCCAAAATTCAAAGGATGGAGGGGTGGAGAAAAAAGTCAAAATTTTCCATTTTTCCAAAAAATGTGGAAAAGTCAAAAATGAGCCCGAATTTGTTTCCAATCATTTTTTGCCACATGTGGCCTTATCCAAAAATTAAAAAGGTAACTCAAGCTTATTTCTAAGTCGCATCTTCCACAGTGGAGGGCCAGGATTAAAAGATGGATAAGATCGATGGTTGTTGTGCATCCATTTGTTTTAACTGCCATGGGAGCTCCAAGAAGCTTGGAATCACAATTTTTGCATCAAAATTCATCAAATTTATAGTGATTTTGTGTCATCTTGGCCTTCCAGGATCATTGGCATCACTTTCATGGCATCAAAAAACGTGAAATGACAAAATCAAAAGTTGCAGAGGTAATTTGAAAAGGTAAAAAGGTCAGTGTTTGCATGCCTCAATGATGAAAAACATGCCTCCAGGATGGATAATGATCTAGATATTTGTAATTTGGGCACACCTAGCAACCTTGCGAATTTTTTCTGTTTGATGTCATTTTCATTGAATCGTGAGGATTGTTTTGTAACAAACTTGATCCCATGGCATATTCTTTGCTTGGGAAAGAAGGCTCCAATGTGGCATGAGGTATATAAATGCAAAGGGTCAGGTTGGGAAGTTGAAAATCACGAGCAAATTCTGAGAGAAAGCTCATTTTTCTGAAAAAACCCACCAAAGAACCAAGATAATTTCTTCTGTGTTGGATCTTCATGTATGTGAGTTGGTTACAAGTGTATAGCCATCACACAGCTCTGAGATTGTTCATGAAACTCTCCCCTGCTGATTTATCTAATAAGCTTTTGAGTTAATATGTGGTGGGCAATATGATGTCTGTTATCATTTTTTAAAAATTCCTGTAAATAGTTTTCATTGTTCTTGTTGCAATCTTGCATTGAAAGTCTTTAGAAATCACACAGAATCTCCATTTCTTGTTGATAGTTTAGTGGCATTTGCAATCTCATGTTCAGAAGAGCCTTCATCTGATAAAGAGATAAACAAATTTAAAATCACTTTACCTTCCTTGACTGCAGAGATTGCTTGTAAGCCTTTGGGGGTACCTTAGGCATGGTTTGATCAAGGATTTTTGTGTTTAATTGAGTTCTTTACTTCAAGATTTTGTGGTGAATTCTCAAAGATTGTGTGAAGAGTGCAACCTGGGCTTCCATTTATGCCTCTTCTGGTTGAAAGAATATCATGATTATTTGAAGCATTTTATTTGATAGTTGTTCAAGTATTGTAGAGGTTGTCAAAGATCTGATATATCCCAGTTTGTCTCATCAATACTGCACCAAAAATTTCATTCAAACAAACTAATCCTACCCATACTACCCCTGCATTGCATTGTGTGTCAACAAAAGGATCTAACCCATCTACAAAAATGCACAAGGCAAATCAGGATTATACAATGTCTTCAGTAACCCTTGCCTTGCATTGAAAATATCTCCATGATCTGGGAGTGACAACTTGTGAAAGTCATATTTGGAGTGTTGATCATATTTTCCCAAGGCCTTTTCATACTATTTGCATAAATTGAGGGATATCTTCATCTCCTTCACCATTTGGGGGTTACAATATAGGTTCTCTTACCTTGGTTGAAAGGCACAACCTAAAATAGTGAGGATTAGATCAAAATCCTTTCAAAGTGCTATCCATCTCTCCACAAATCCGAGTGCCAATTAGATCACCTCCCTCGGCTACAAAATGACACACATCATGATCTATTTGACTTCAAGCTTCATGCCATATCTCTGATGCTACTCAGACTGAAAAGGAGAACAAATTTTGGTACCAACACCATGCATTGTTTATTTCTGGATGATCGGATTCAGAGTGCTTTTGCATGGAGACAGTCTAAGAATAGGATTGTCACCTTAGTTAACTATCAGTAGTCTATAGATAGCACACTTTCATGTGTGGCTATGCATGAAAATAGTGCATGGCTATTAATAGCATGCAGCCTATTTTTGGGATAGATAAGTGGTGAAGGGAAAGTCCCATATGTGTGTGTGTGTGTGTGTGTGTGTGTGTGTGTGTGTGTGTGTGTGTGTGTGTGTGTGTAGTGAATTACCTAGTATGGAGACAATGGATTAGAGAGATAGATAACATAGTGTGTGTGTGAGGGATGAGTATACATAGACATGTGCATGTTTCTGGATTACTGTATCAGATCCATGTACACATTGGCATAGATTTCCATTATTGTAAGAAGCTTCTATGTTATTGTGATAATTAAGAGATGGAAGATATTGACTGAACCTAAGTGTCATTCATGTGTGTAATTGGGTAGTGCATGTTCTTATTTCTATCATGATTATTGTTTAAACCTATTCTTTCCTAGATCTAGATCTTTCCTACAATTTATAATGATGTATTAGTTATGGATTTATATGCTTTAAGTCGTCATCATGTTAACATTCTGCTACAGCAACCCTAAAGAGGGACCTGGTACCTTTGCGTGCTTCGGGTGAGCGCTCAGTCTAGGATGAGTGATGTGCCAGCGCATCTAGGGTGTTATCTAGTGAATTATAGGCTGCATCAATATACGAGCATGGCTCCACTGTCCCCAATAGCCAAACTTACTAGATTTATATTTATAACATCTAAAATGTGCCTCTCAATATAAGAAGATCACCCTGGATAAACATATATTTTTCTGAGAGTATGGTAGTCACAATCTACCTTGTCTGCATTAAATCTCAACTGGTGCCCATCAGTATATATATGTACTGAGACCTGGAAGTAGCACGTTGTGAAGGCATAGGGAAGTTTACACCATGTACTCCATACCCATCCTTCATTACAAATTGCATGATGAAAAAGTGTTGATACACCGCAAACTGTATTGTCTTACCCACTATTGAAGGCAAATCCTTTGGAATCTACTATTCCTCCTCAAATGTCTTATGCATTCGATCATACCATAGTTATGTTCTTTTTTTTAATGGGAACTCATTTTTCTTTCACACAAGTACTTCTCAAATCTCTCCATGAGGGAATTCTTGTCTGTGGGGTATTCCTAAATTTTATTCTTTGGCCCATCAAGCACTCCAATTTCTACAAAGACAAGAGATAATAGAATAGCACCAAAACTTATCTTATCACCTATTCATGTTTCCTCGGTAATAGTTTCTACAATGTAGCCAGCCAAGTTGTATATTTCTCCCTCTGAAATTTTCTTCGCAATATGTATCCACCTGGTATTTACATGTGACCATCTCTCTTGATCATTCAACTTAGTGAGTAGGTGTGTGGCTCCCTGCACCCTAGGATACTTCCATAATTCATATATTCCCATTCTGCATGGACCCTTAGATTATCCCAACTCCTTACTGGTGGCTAAAATATTTGTTTTATCAGTCAGATCAGTAATAATATCCATCCATGTGCCCTTCAATCCTGTCAATGTAGCAATCAGGGATGCTCTAATCCTTACCCTCCATCTAGCAAAATAGAAAAATTCCTCATGGACTCTACTCATAAGCCATTGGTATAAAGCTTCTGGTTTTCCAAAATATGGGAGTTCATACAGTTGATAAACCTCTACCTTCTTGATAAACTTCTCCCCACCATCATCATATACTAGCATATCGTCCATCATGGGCTTGTTGGTCTTCTTATTCAAATACGCATCCAACTCTCCCTTGTTTTCGATGGTGCAATGGTCATAATCACTTACATTACATCTATGGATGTGGGAATCCCAATCGCGTCAGATTATCACTCCTTTTGGATACTGCATCTCTGAAAAATTACTCTCAGGAGTAACTTCTACCCCAACTTCCACCTTTTTCTTCCTCTTCATACTTGTTGCAGGTGCTTTCTTTGGTGCCATCATAAAAATCCTGCCTTTTATCTTCTATGTCAAGTAAGCTCAAACCCTAGCTCGAAATCACATGCCCTAGCTTGAAACCGTGTGCCCTAGCTCTTTGAAATCTTTCTGCTTTGCTCAAACCCTTAACCTATGGGGATGCAAGCCTTTTCTGCACACAAATATGCTCTCTATGTCTGGTTTCACAACTCTCTGCACCTCAATACAATTCACTTGGATCGGTCACAACTTAGGTCGCTTGAATAATTGTGATCCCAAAGGTAAAAATTAACCCGCATCACATCCTTATATAGATTTTCAAAAATTTAGTACATTTATTGCTCCTTCACCTACCAATAACCCTCTATTAATTGACCATTTTCCCAATTTATACGTGGTACACCTTCGTGCCCTAGCTATAGCCTTCTAGCGCGCCTTCCTACCTTCTGACTACATACTTCTCTTCCGTGTGCTTCCATGCGCCAAGTACCTTGCCAATGTGCCTTCCCCTAGTAGTTTTTACGATTTCTACTTACCTCACGTTATACTATTATTTCATTCATTTCCATCCATGGTCTTATTCAGAAGTAATTCCCTTTCTAACAGCTTCTTTCCATACTTGAATAACACATGTAACAATTTGTTCTCATGTGTACCCATTTCTGAATAAAAAATAACAACCACCCCCACACCAATGGTATGTGCAGTCCTCTGCACATAAAAATACTTCAGATTGTAATTAGCTTTCAGTGCGCAAATGCACTTATTACACAAAACACCAAACTAAATTGACAAAACATAGCGATGAAGAAGGAAATACAGAAGGGGAAACCTATCCTAAATGGAAACACTAATTTATTAAAAACACCAAGAAGACTTATTTATAGTAGGGCTTCAGCCTACTCCCGTTGAAGTAACTGGGTAAATGTATACCATAAAGTGTCTCTAACTGGAAAGCCCCTGATTCAAGTAAATGAGTGATAACATACAATCCCAACCAATGCACCTTAATATTGCTTGGATGACACATAAAATTAGAATCATAATGAAGTACCATCTATCCAACCTCAAGCTTCTTGTCCCTAATGTGTCGGTCATACCATGCCTTCTACCTGGCCTTTTCCTACTTCTGACTCTAACGTGCTATGGCGCGCCTCTCATTCAACCATATTAACCTGTCAATTCTTTCTTCTAATGCTTTCGCATCAGCTAGACCTTCAGCGCGCACATTATGTAATGATGGTAACATGAATTCCATAGGAAGAACTAATTTTGCACCAAACACCAACTCAAAGGGTATGGCCTTATTCAACCTCTTGTAGGTTGTTCTATACACCCAAAGCACAACAAAAACTTTGTCATCCCAATCTTTTCTTCCAACATCACAAATTTTTGTCAAGGTTTGGCTCAATATCTTATTGAAGGCCTCCGCAGTGCCATTTGCCTGAGGATGATAGGGTGTAGTCTTATGGTGAGCAACCATAAAATCATCCAGTAATATCCTGATTGTCTCATTCAAAAAGTGTGTGCCCCTATCACTTGTCAAACTCAACAGACATCCATACCTAGTAAGAACATTTTCCCATAAGAACCTAGCTACTGTAGCTGCTATAAAATCCTTTGTAGGTGCTGCTTCTACCCACTTTGTAAGATAATCTATGTAAGTGATGATATAGCGTGATCTGAGTTCTACGTAGATGCTAGGAAAATAGGACCCAAAAAGTATATAGCCCATTTTTCAAATGGATCTGCACTAAGTAATAGGTCTCAAAGGCATTTCATCTCTTTGCCCAGGTTTTCCAAGGCGCTGACAGTGATCACATGCCTTACAATACTATTTACAATGCTTGTACAGGGTATCCCACCATAATCCAATGAGTAGAATCTTGTGTGTGGTGACATCACCTACATAGTGCCCACCTGACAATATTGCCATGAGACTCTTGCATGATATCTATGCGCTCATGTTCTAGTACACACTAAAGCAATACTTCATCTCGAACTAACTTGTACAAGTCACCACTTATCAACATAAAGGGTGCCAGTGTGAATTGCAAGTTTTTTCTTCTATAAGGCTTTCATTCCTTCTGGCGCCATACCTGTGCGTAAAAAGACAAAATATCCTCTAATTATGAAGGTGCTCGATAGTAACTTATACAACTATGTATATCTAACATTGTATCTTTAATTATCTGCTTGCATCCTCCCCCTGACTGAATTCATGATAAGTGGTCTGGGCCAGAATTACTCTTACCAAGGTTTTACCATGACCTATGAAAGTCAAAATGTTGGAATAAGAGCACCCATCGGCATATGCACCCTCTGTAAAATGAGATTATTTGCCGAGTATTTTAATGTCATGTGATCTAGTATAAAATATAAAAGGTGTTGCTAGCAAGTACTGTTTGAATTTATGTAGCACATAGATCATTGACATGGCCTCACGCTCTGTAGTTGTGTAATTTTGTTCTGACATGATTCAACTTTCTAATGGAAAAATAGATAGGATGATCTATAATACCCTCACCAAGATGAGCTAACACCACACCAATGGCCATGTCCAGAGGTGTCTATATGTACATGAAATGGTTGGTTCCATGAGGGACAACACAAAATAGGCATTGTAGTAAGTCTCTCCTTCAATGCTTTAAATGCATGCGTTACTACGGTTCTCCCCAATAGAAATGTTCCTTTTCCTTTCAGTAACTCTTCTAGGGGTGCATGGCAATCTTTGCATATCCTTTGATAAAATTTTCTGTGATACCCTATGTGACCCAAGAATGTGCGCACCTCACTCTGACTGGTAGGATCTTCTAGGCCTACAATAATTACAACCTTAGCTGGATCCACTAATAAACCTTCCTTACAGATGATGTGCCCTAACAAAGTTCCAAATGGTGTAGCAAACATGCACTTCTTGATGTTTGAAGAGATGCTTAACTATCTACATATTGTCAAACATTAAGGTGCAAGTTTTCACATTGCTCCTTAACAAGTCCATACACCATGTCTAATAATCCAAGTAAACCTACAGGAAGTTTGTGAATAAAATCCTTAGAATGCTTGAACAACTATGCTGCGAAAATGACAGTAGACACGTTCTTCAAACCAAAGGTCATCAAAATATATGCAAAATATTCCCCATTCAATGGTGAGATTCATTTTCTCTTGATCCTCCTATACAATCCTAACCTCGATAATACATCTGAGAATCCATCTGTAAAAGAATATAACTTTGCGCCCTGCAACGCCTTCTAATATCTCCTCTATGAAAGTTGTAGGAAAAGGATAAATCACACATGCAGCATTTCAGTTCCCTGCAATCCACACAAATCCTAATCTAACCATCCTTATTTATACTGATTACCATTGGGATAACCCACTCTGACTCCTCTAGGGGCATTAATGATGCCAGATTTCAACATTGTTGTCAATTTCTTCGTTCAAATTTTATGCGCAGGTTAGGGTTCATCCTATAAGGTCTCTTCTTAATCTGGGCGCGCTCCTTCCTTTAGATTAATCTCTCATCTTCTCCTAATGAATCATGCACTCCTTTAAACTCATGGTATCCCCTAGGAAATAAGTCTTTAAAATCTCATGGTAACTCAATTATCTTTTCCACTTCAGAATTAGACCAATAATCCCCAATTATTTCGTCCTTGGGTTCAACATCCATGCCAATGTTCACTTTCTTGGTCTTTATAGGTTCATGATAGGCTGCACACATTCTTATCCGCACTGTCTAACAATTTACACGTGTACATGCTGAAACAATCTATATCTAGATTTTCTACTTCTTCATCATCCACTATGTAGATCATCTTTCCTTTTTCTTTCTCACAGAAAGCATGCTTAAGTAGATGTGGCATCTGGTCTCTTCTACTTGTTAGGAAATAAGGGATAAAATATGCTGAATAATCCCTCACAGAATCCACAACGGTAGAAACTAATATGTAGAAAATATTATAGATCTCAAATAAAAGTGCAGAATAATAATAACACAACACAAAGAGACAATATTTAACGTGGTTTCACCCAATTTGGGCTACGTCCACCAAGAATCACTTCCTCATATTTTATTGCAAGCCACCACTTTCTCAATATAATACCCAGATATGTTTGGAGCTATGCTTAACAAACTCTACAAAATTCACACTAGAATTCAAAACACATATGCAATACATTTACATTAAAACCTATCATATGCACAAAACCATATAAGTAGACAATTGCTTAAGAAGTTTGATACAAAACCATGGGTATTCAAAACCATGGGACAAAAAATCGTGGGTATCAAAACAATGGGTACCAAAAAACCATGGGCCCAAAAACAGCCCATAACGGGTTACCCATTGACCCATGGGTTAATCGAAACCACCCATGAAAATTTACTTCGGGGGCTTGCCGCCCCCGGACCCCCCGACCCCCCACTCACCGGCGAGACAAATTTGGACTACCGTAAAAATACTCGAGTGTAACACATAGAAGGTGTACCACACTCTAACATGAAAAAAGGCTCCACAAACATAACAATCTCCCACTTGGAGACTAGATTTCCACTGAGCAAAGCTTCTCAACCCTTCACTTAGTCATCTGCGAAGGCCAACCAAAGCTGAACATAGCTTTATTTTATCCCTTGTGACCACCTTGGTCATCATGTCTACAGGATTCTGACTGGTATGAATCTTCTCCAACTTCAACTTATCTTCCTCCAAAGCTGTCCTGATGAAGTGATATCTCAACTGTATATGCTTCGTCCTAGAGTGGAAAGTAGAGTTCTTAGCTAGGTGTATAACACTCTGACTATCACTATGCAACTTACATTCCTCCTGCTTATGCTCCAACTCCTCAAGAAATTTTTGTAACCAAATCATCTCTTTTCTTGCCTCTGTTGCAGCAACATACTTAGTCCTCGTGGTTGACAAAGCCACCAGCTTTTGTAGTCGTGAAATCCAGCTCACTGCTGTCCCACCTACAGTGTAAATATAACCTGTCATGCTCCTCCTGCTGTCTACATCTCCAGCCATGTCTAAATCTACATAACCACATAAAGTGGTGTCTGATCCACTGTAGCACAAAACTGTCCCCATGGTCCCTCTCAAATACCAAAGGATCCACTTTACTGCTTGCCAATGATCTCTACTTGGATCACTCATAAATCTACTCACCGCTCCCACTGCATGGGAAATATCAGGCCTGGTGCACACCATGGCATACATCAAACTACCAACCGATGATGAGTAAGGTACCTTGGACATCTGGTTTCTCTCCTGCTCTGTCTTGGGACACTACTCCTTTGATAACTTAAAATGGCCTACCAAAGGAGTCCTAACTGGTTTAGCATCCTGCATATTAAACCTCTCAAAGACCTTCTTAATGTAATCTTCCTAAGATAAAGTCAACTTCTGTTCCTTCCTATCCCAAGCTATCCTCACACCAAGGATTTTTTTGGCTGCCCCAAAATCCTTTATAACAAAGGATTCACTTAGTTGCTTCTTGAGTACTTTTATTTCTTGCATGTTTTTATGTGTAGCCAACATGTAATCCAACATAAAGACACGAGGATAATATAACTGCCATCCTCAAATTTCTTTATATACATGCAATGTTTAGAATGACATCTAATATAACCTTGCTCCATCATGAAGCTATCAAATTTCTCATACCATTGACATGGAGCTTGTTTTAAGCCATACAAGCTATTCTTCAGTTTGTATACCATCTCCTCTTTACCTTTGACCTCATAGCCTTCTGGTTGCTACATATATAGATCATCCTCCAAATCACCATGGAGAAATATAGTCTTTACATCTAAGCTTCTCTAAGTGTCAAGTCTTCTGTTGTAACTATTCCAAGAACAGTTCTAAGAGAAGTCAATTTTACTACAGGAGAAAAAATCTCATCAAAATCTATACCATTTTTCTGTGCAAACCCCTTGGACCACCAACCGGGCCTTGTATCTTTTCTTTCCTTCTTCTTCCTCTTTGAATTTGAACACCCACTTGTTATGTAATGCTCTTTTGCCTTCAGGTAGCTTCACAAAATCCCATGTCTAGTTCTCCATGAGAGCCTAATGCTCCTCATCCATGGCTTGCTCCCACTTCTTCTTGGAATATATTTGTATTGCTTCATCAAATCTCTCTATCTCTCCACTGTCAGTAAGTAATAAATAATAAAGAGAAGGAGAAAAACATTCAGGTTCTCTTCTTACCCTAGAATATCTCCTCAATATAGGATTTTGGGGTTCAAGTTGAGGAGATTCCTGAACTAATTCATGCGTCACTTTCCCATCCGGAAGATCCTCTACCGCTGCATATTTTTTCTTAGATTCTTCCCTGTTTTCCTATAACTACTTCTTATACATGACTTTCTCATTAAAGACCACATCCCTAGATTGAATGATTTTCTTGTCCTTAATACTCTAAAGTTTATACCCAAAGTCATCACCACCATAACCAATGAAAGTATATTTTTCTAATTTATCCTCTAGCTTGGTCCTATCATCCTTGTCTATATGGAAAAAACACCTCACATATAAAGACTCTGAGAAATGAATAATCAAATTTCTAACCATACTAAGCCTCCTCAGGTATGCCTCCATCCAAGGCACTTGAGGGTCCTCTGTTTATCAAGTACACAGTTGTGCTCATCTCTTCTGCCCAAAAAGAAAGAGGTAGTCCTGAATGTAACCTCATGCTCCTAGCACGTTCCATTATTGTTCTAATTCATCCTTTCTGACACCCCATTCTATTGCGGAGTTCCTAGAACCATATCTTTTACCTTACGAATTCCATTCTTAGAACAATAATCATCAAATTCATTACTGCAATACTCCCCTCCATTATCTAATCTGAGATATTTTAGCTTAAGACCTGTTTCATTCTCTACCAAGGCATTCCATTTAACAAAAGTTTCAAATAAATCATATTTGTTTCTAATACAATAAACCCAACCTTTCCTTGTTGCATCATCAATAAAAGGAACATAATAACTTGAACCCCCAAGAGATGATACATGAGCCAGCCCCCACACATCAGAATGCACCAGCTCTAACTTACTCTCTTTCTTTGTAGGTCCAACCTTGAGAAACCTTACTTGCTTTTGTTTCCCATATATGCAATCCTCACAGAACTCCAAACCTGTTTCTGTATATCCATGGGAAAATATCTTCCTTATGATCTCCATCCCCTTATGGCTCATATGACCAAGCTTATAGTGCCACAATGTTGTATTTGCTTTTGAAGCCACAAGATTACAAACATTAGTGTTATAAGTGGTTAAATACAAGGTTCCAACCTTCTTACCTCTTGTCACCATAAGAGTACCCTTGGTAACCTTCCAAGAGTTTAGCTGTAAATATCATAATACAACCATCACTTCCCAATTGGCCTGCCGATATCAGATTTCATCCTTAAAGTAGGCACATGTCTGACATCCTTCATTATCCATGTATTCCCATTCTGCATCTTAAACCTGAATGGATCCTTTTCCAACTATACTACAAGGATCGTCATCTCCAAGAAAAATATGCCCAAAATCCCCTTGAACATAATCAACATGATAATGCCTATGTGGAGTAGCATGGAAAGAAGCCCCGGAATCTAAAACCCAAGATTCAACAATATTGTGTAAAGAAAGAATCAAAGCATCCTGACATACATAACCCGATTGCCACATTTGCCTCCTTATTTTCTTCCTGTTGTTTCTTCTTATCCCGAAGCTCCCAACAATCCTTCTTTATATCCCCAGACTTTCCACAGTGCCAACATACTATCTTGTTTTTGGATTTTGACCTTGCCCGATCTTTCGATTTTCCACAGCTTCCTCTATTCTTCTGGCTCCCTCTAGTTTCCATTGTCAAAGCATTCCCTGAAGTAGAAGATTCCCCAGATATTTTTCTTCACATTTCTTCTCTTAGAATCACCTCCACAACAACCTCTAACTTCAAATTTGAGTTAGCTGGAACCGAGTTGCTTACCGCCAATACCAGGCTATTCCAACTCTCAGGTAAAGATCACAAAATTAATAAAGCCCTAAATTATTCATCAAATTCTATTGTAACCAAAACTAGTATATTTACAACCATATTAAAATCATTTAAATTATTTGCTACCGAACCATTCTCATACATCTTACATATTAAACAAAATTTTCATTAAAAATATCTTGTTAGAGGTAGAAGATTTTTCATACAACTTCCCTAATGCATCCAATAGTTATTTTGTAGTCTTTTCCTTTGAAATATTAAATAATATCGAAGATTCAAGACAAAGCCAGATTGTCCCAAGTGCCTTCCTATCCAACAAATCCCATTCCGCATTCATCATGCTCGAGGGTTTGTTCACCTTCGTAGACAACGAAATATAAAGATCCTTATGATAAAGGTAATCTTCCATCTGCATCTTCCAAAGACTAAAATTCTGCCCGTTGAATTTATCAACCCTTGATCTTCCATCATTTGCCATAGCTCCCACTCAAGCTAAAGTTTTCCCTGTGATTCAACACATCAGAAAACTAAACCAAGCTCTGATACCAATTGTTAGGAAATAAGGGATAAAATATGCGGAATAATTCCTCACAGAATCGCAACAGTAGAAACTGATATGCAGAAAATATTACAAATCTCAAATAAAAGTGTAGAATAATAATAACACAACAAAAAGAGACAATATTTAATGTGGCTCACCCAATTTGGGACTACGTCCACCAAGAATCACTTGCTCAGATTTTATTTCAAGCCACCGCTCTCTCAATACAATGCCTAGATCTGTTAGGAGCTATGCTCAACAAACTCTACAGAATTCACACCGAATTCAAAACACATATGTAATACATTTTCATTAAAACCTATCATATGCACAAAACCATATAAGTAGACAATTACTTAATTAATTTTACAACCATGGGTATTAAAAACCAGGGGCAAAAAACCATTGTCCTATCAAAACAATGGGTACCAAAAAACCATGGGCCCAAAAACATTTCCCATAACGGTTACCCATTACCCATAGGGTTAATAAACCACCCATGAAAATTTGCTTTGGGGGCTTCGCCCTCAGACCCCTGCTCACCGCATGGAGCCCGGGGACCGCCATAAAAATACCCGAGTGTAACACATAGAAGGTGTAACACACTCTAACATGAAAATAGGCTCCAGAAACATAACACTACTTCATCAAAATGTGCTCCTTGTTCTACCTCACCAAATAACTCATGAATGATTTCTTCAGCCTTGGCACTATCTCCCATAGTCAAGCTCTCCATAACCCTTAATGAATCTTCCACCATAGGTTTAGTAGAGAAGTAATCAAAATTTTGGATCATTCCTACAATCAATTTCTACCAATTTCTAGTCTTCCTATGTAGTTCTTCATAAACATAGCAAGCACGTGCACAACCTTGTAAAGTGGAATAAAGTTTGTGTACCCATAGTGAAGGCGGTAAAGCTTCATGTTCCCTATGTGCATAGTCTCTCACACTGTTGAACATGGTGCTGAACAGGTTGATTGATGATATATGTAGATTTGAGTAGGCTCATTGCTCCTAAAAAACCAAGTTGTTAGAGAAATTATGACTTCATTCCATTCTATGATATTATCCTTGTGAACCATCTACCAGTGCATTGTCATCCCATGCAAGGTATACACTAACATATTTCTTCTTTCAACTTGATTTTTCCACTGCTCCTCCATGGCGCACAAGAATACCGTAGGGTCTCCTTCTCTAGTGTACCGAGGTACAGAGTTGTTACCTATCCTCCTAATACAACGAGGGTTTCTCCTCCACGAAAATGCACTTCTTACTTCACACCCAACTATCTCATAAGTTGTTATGCACCCAATTGTCACAAGCAATACTTTTAGTATCACTAATAGACTATGCATCTTACCACTGGAGGATTCCTTCTTTAGATGGATCAAGTACTTCCATATCTCGAATGACACATACATAAATTTTGTTCAGGTATTCCTCACTCAAAGGTTCAACATAAGGTGCAGATTTCCCATCTGTCAAAGGGATAATCACTATTTCTTCCTTGTTCTCAGAAAATATATACCCCTTGTTTGAACCGCAGATCAAAATTATTTGCATAACACCAAGGGCACCCAAGTAGAGCTAGGAAGTTGTTCAGCTTCTGCAAGTGCTAAGACCTCAAAGTCCTTAATGAACTTAGCCCCTTTGTATAGTAATGTATACATCCTTTAAAACTCCAATAGGAGTGGCCTTAGTTCGATTAGCCATAAATAGTTCATTAGAAGATGGCTGTAATGAAGGTTTACCCATATGTACCCACACATCTAAAGTAATCACATTCACTTATGCTCCTATGTCAATCAATTTATTGCTCAAAATTCATCCATCCACAACAGCATTCAAAGTGATTTCCTTGTCATAATCCAAGCTATGAGGGGGAATATTAGCATGCAGTATCTATTTTCTATTCTCAGCACTTATGTGCTGAGTGTTTCCCTTTAGCCAATTCCCTAGTAATGAAATGATATTGTCCTGCCACAACATCTTACATACCTCTTTCAAATCATCAATATCTAACTGGACCGTCTCTGCAAAATTATTTTACTCCAACTTCCTTGACTATTCATTTAATCATTGTATTTCACCCTAAATATTTCTGAGTACTTCCATAGTCTCTATTGGTTGCTCAAAATTGCACCCACATTTCACAGCTTGGAAGGACTGAGGTGTTTGAGACCTTAATAGAACCATCCCCAAGTTGTGGGACCTTGCGCGGTTGGAACGGATCTTCAAAGGAGGATGGTTCCTCTATCTATTTCTACTAATACTACTACTCCTAGTGCTAAAAGGGAAAGCTAAGCTAACAATGTTGGGGGACCAGGGATAGAAGGATAACATGAATGAAAATATACACTAAAAGTGGATAGCACCAAAAAAGAGGGATGAACACTATCTGTTCTAAGCAAGAATGAAAGGAAATGAGTGAAAAGAGGCTAGGCAAGAGTAGCACAGTGAAACATGTATTCACCAGATCATTCTCATGGAACATAACTAAATATGGAACTACATGGACCTGGAATAGCACAACTAGGACACAACACAAAAGAGAAGGCAAGAGGAAGGAATGCAAACACGTTAGGATAGAGAATACCCATAAAACAATGCTTCTATTACTTCAAGAAATACACAGAACTTTTACAATAATGAAAGAGGTTGATATCCACATGCAAGAACCAGATCTAAATGTATGCAACTCAAAATATAGAAAGTATGGAGTTCTTAGTGAAACACGTAAGGATCCAGAGTGTCAAGCCCCAATAAATGATCCTTGCTCTTACATTTATAGATGAATTCATGGAATAAGGGAAGGAGGAGGGGAAATCTGAATTTGAAATACAACCACCAACAAGAAGCATTCAATGCCTGGAGATATGTAAAATATGCTTCCCAATCTTGTTATGTGTGTTGAAGAAGGAAAGAGGAAAGATCATATCAAATCAGGTGGTTAGAGTAATCAAATGTGCTCATCAATGCTCAAAGAGACATTTTACCATTTCCCACCTACCAAATCCACCAAGGATTTGAATTTAGATTTCTAGCACTAAAGCTAAAATGGTGGTCAATTGTGCAAATATTTTTCATTTCTACCATGTGTCACATGTTGATTTGTTATAAAGATTCAGTGCCTTACTGGCACGCTTGACTGGTTGCACGCTGTATACTCAAGTATGTCAGAAGATGACCTAGCATATAAGGTCACAAACAAGGGCACGGCAATGCACGTGGAAGAAGACAAAAGGAAGGCACACAAGGGCATGCACAGAGGGAAAATGAACCAAACTGGTGAGAAAATAATGTATGGTTTAGGAAAAACTATTAAAAATTAATGGGTGTGGCGTGCGAGAGGGCCAAGGACTTAGCCATTTAAAGCAAGTGCGAGGTACAC
Organism: Taxus chinensis; assembly: GCA_019776745.2. Classification (NCBI taxonomy): domain Eukaryota; kingdom Viridiplantae; phylum Streptophyta; class Pinopsida; order Cupressales; family Taxaceae; genus Taxus; species Taxus chinensis. The sequence continues at coordinate 94,191,854 of CM034146.1, forward strand.
GGTAAAGGAAGAAGTTGACTAGGAAGAAGGAAAATGCATAGAAGGTGGGCGCAAGGGGAAAGTGAAAGGAGGGAAAGGAAAGGGGGCACAGAGAAACTGTGACCAAGGGAATGTGCCAAGTGATCTTGAGCGTGTGCAGCACTGCAATGAAAATCTTAAATCCAGAATGTATACAAATTATCCAAGTAACTAGGAAAGTTATTTGGATAACAGTTTTGGCAACTTTTGGGGCCATCTACTTGCTAGATGAAGGAGATCAGTATCCTGGAGCATCCATTAGGCATGGAGTCTGTTTGTATAATTGTGAAACTACCCTTGTAATCACTTGAAGATCATTTCTTGACTATGTCCTGAATCTCACAATTGTTGCAAGAAGCTCTACATTCTAGAAGCAAAAAAAGAGCACACATAGGAAGCACACGAGAGAAAGAACTACGTACAAACAAACAATGTGTGTGCAGTGCACTTAGAGGAATTGAAACTACTCTAATATATACAGGATGATGCAGCAAACCTAATGGAAGGGTTTGAGATAGATTTCATTTACTGGGATTTTTATTGTGCCTCCATCAAGATGGGTTAACTCAAAAGATTTAACCTCCTTGTAGGAACTAATAATGTATAGGCCACTCTAAAGTGCATTAAACTTTGAATGGTGTCCTATTTTAGCTATGTCAGCATCCCATTTTGAAAGCTTGAGCCTTATCTTTTCTGTTGAATCATTTCTTTGTTGCTTGTTGATGTTGTTCTAGCTTGATCATGTAAGAAGTCCTTAGTTCTTTGAGATTAGCCATCTCTACCATTTCGATTTATCTCTAGTTTGTGCCTTCAAATTCTAGTTGTTGGGCAAGCGCCAATGAATTTAGTTCTAGTGTCAAAGGAAGGGTATCTTCCTTGCCATAGAAAATCTTGTAAGGTGAAGTTCCTATATCCTTTTTTACTGTGATCCTATCTACCCAGAACACACGTGAGACCTTTGTATGCCACTATTTTGGCTGATGTTCATTTTGCACTTCATGATTTTGATCAGGTTCTTGTTTGTTGATTTTTCCATACCGTTTCCCTGAGGGTAATAGTTCGAAGAAGTCTTTAGGTAAATGCCCATACTTAGAGCCCAATCAATGATTTTAGTACGAAGGAAGGATTTTGCATTATCAGAGATAATGGTTTGAGGAATGCTAAACCTTGTGACTATACCTTCAAGAAATTAAAGGATGACTGACTCAGTTAATTCCTTGAGTGTGACGTTCTGTCCATCTGGTGAAGTAATTTGTAATTGTCAACACCCACTTATGTCCGACACTTGAAGACGGGTTGATCATGCCTATGAAGTCGATACCCCATTACGTAAAATGCTGATCAGCCTAGATTGGTCGAAGGGGAAGCACTACCAATCTTTTCTTTCCTCTAAAGAAAGTGCATTCCTTACATTTTGTGACCCACTTGTGTGCATCTACAAATAGGGTAGGCCAGAAGATCCCTACCATTATGATATTCATTGTTGTAGTTTTGGTAGAGAAGTGTCCACCAAAGAATCCATCATGAAATTATACTAACACTTTTTTAGTTTAAGCGTCATTGATACATCTTAACAACATGCCATCAAGATTCATTTTGAAGAGAATTCCATCAATCAACACATAAGGTGTAGATTGTAACCTCAGATGTCTTCTCTTTGTTTTGTTTAGACCAAGAGGGTATGTGCCCTCAGAAAGGAACGTGATCATGTCCTTCATCCAGTCACTCGTGTCAGGGTCTGTATTCTTCTCAAGCTCTGCATGTGGAAGGTCTTCATCCAGAAATAATGAAGCCTCAGGTTTGCTATGCACATCCTCAGCAATCTACCTACATAGTGCGCTACCTCTTACCAGCTTTGTGGCCTTGATAGTCACATCGTATTCCATGATTTTGGTCACCCATCGTGCTCTTTTCTCATTGATGTCTTCTCTCATGATGAAGTCTCTGACCGAAGAGTGGGAGACTAACACCTTGATATGATTGGTGGTAAGCATACTCTTGAATTTCTTGAGTGTGTGCATGATGGCGAAGACTTGATTCTCTGTTTGAGTGTATTTTAGTTCATAATCCTTCCATGTTTAGTTGAAGAAACTAACTGGTTGCTCTATCCCTTGTTTGTTTTCTTGTGTTAGGACATCAGCAACACTCGTATCAACACCATAAGCGTAAAGGATGAAATCCTTTGAGTAGTCTAGGTTAATGAGTGTTGGTGTGCAAGTAATTTCTTGCATGATCTTATTGAAGCTTTCTTTTCCTTCTGTTGTCCATATGAAGGCTACATCCTTCTTGAGCATCAAGGTAATGGGCCAAACCAGTCCCAAAAAGTTACGTATAAAACACCTCACAAAATTAATCTTGCCAAGGAAGGACTATAGGGACTTTTTGTGAACCCACAGGGAAAGAGCCAGGATGGCTGAAATGTGCTCAGGATCGATTGTGATGCCATCCTTTGAAACCACATGGCCCAAAAGATTGCCTTGTGATACTATAAAATTTAATTTATTAGGGTTAAGATACACCCCAAACTCTCTGCATCTCTTAAAAACTTGTTTCAGGTGTGCCATATGATCAGCACTCTGCATTGAGAAGATTGTTATGTCATCAAGGTAAACTAGGATGAACTCATTAATGTATCCTTTGAAAGCAATATCCATGGCGCGTTGAAATGTGGCACCCACGTTTAAAATACCAAAGGGCATTTTTGATATGCATATGTTCCCCACTTGGTTGTAAACATCATTTTAAATTGATCCTCTTCCTTAACGAAGATTTAAATGAAACCTGAATACCCATCTAACATGGAGAATCTCTGCTCGCCGGCCATAGTCTGCAGAATTTGCTCCATTAAAGGCAAAGGATAATGATCCTTCAGAGATGCCTTATTCAAATCTCTAAAATCAACATAGAGTATGATTTCACCATTCTTCTTGCGTACTGGAACCAGATTTGTGACCCAGGTAGAGTATTTGATAGGAAAAATAATTTATTCCTCGATGAGTTTTGATAAATCCTTTCTCATAAGGGGATCTATCTTTGGATTGACTCGTCATTGCTTCTGTTTGAAGGGCTTGATACCGGGATCAAGGTCAATAGATTGTTGAGCAACACTTGGATCAAAACCTTTGAGGTCTTCATACTCCCATGAGAGGATATCATTGTACTTTTGACAGAGAGAGATGAAGTCATGTTTCTCTTCGTGCACACAAGTCCTGTTGAACAAATTTTTCCCACACACAATAGTGACTAAGGAGCAGTCTTCTTGCAAGGCACGCATGTGCTTTTCTTCACCCTTGAACTCATCATCAGAGCTAAACATTTTCTCTAAGGTGACTAGACCTTTAGGAAACTTGTTTTTCTTTAGTTGTAACACTTGGTCACCATAGTTTTCATGCAAGTCGGCTTGCATGCTTGATGAAAACTCAACTTCATTCTGGATAAACTAGATGATCTGCACATCACTTTTGAACACTTGGTAGCTAGTATTGTTATCTGTAAGGGATGGTCTGATCACCATCTTGATGTGCTGAGTGTTTCCTTTGACAGAGCCCTCTACAAGAGAGAATTGTGAACCAAGCCCGACCATTTGATTAGCTTCCTTGTTCATTTTGTGAGGCACCACCTATAAATTTAGAGCATCAAATATCTCAAGGGGGTCCCAAACTCTATGCTTATAAGCTTTGAGAAGCTTATTATTTGTATGGCATTTGTTGGTAACCTGGTGGATAACCAATTCTATGTCCCCAAAAGTCCGCAGTGCCTTAATTTTCTTCTTTTCAGCAATCAATAGACCATGCACCAACACCTCATATTCTGCCACATTGTTGGAACATGCAAACTATAGCCTATGCATGAAGAAGAATTTCTCATCCCTAGGGGAAATGATAACCACTCCTGCTCCCACACCGTTTCTTGGTCTTTCTTAAGTGCACGCGGCAGCATGGCTTCTTCTTCTAGAATGCAATAAGTATCGATCCTAGTTTCATACGCTTCTAATTCTTCAGCATAGGGATCAAATTTATGGTGCCTTTATTTCCATTCATTAATCACTAGGTCAGGAACAAAGGGTGGAAGAGACTACTCTTCAGGGATTGAAGCTTGTTCTTTTTGGATTAAACAGTTGGCTTGGAGAGGGGATGGGACATATGACTCTACATGATAGGAAAATATATGCTCAGCTCGTATGGTAAACCAGGTACCATACCTTGTCTTGAGTAGCATATGAGACCAATCGGAAGACAAGTAACCACCCAATTTAGCAGTAAATTCTCTTGATAGCCATAGGACAAACAAAGGAGGTAAGTCGATGATTGACACATCTTGAGTAATTGTTAGACTTGGACATGCAGAGAGGGTTAGCTCAAGATCCTTGATGACTCCTAAGGTAGTGACAATCAATCCATAAAGTTGCAAGACTCCTTTAGACAAAGGGCTATATTTCATACCTAAGACATCAACTATTTTCTTAAGCATAACAGAAGTACTAGCACATGATTCAATCATGTAATTATGCACTATGTGTTTTCCTATGATTAAGGACATATATAAGGGTGGGGTTTTAACCCTTTTGCTTACTTGTTTCTCCTCTTCTTGGCAGATGTTGATAGAAGCGTGTGGCTTATGCATAGCTGGATCAGTGCGCGGGAGTTGTGCCAGAGCTTCATACAACAGATCCTGTTGAGATGGAATGGTTAGGGAATCCCATATTGTGACATTTATGTTTGTTCTTTTCATCTAGTCTGCAATGTTGAATGGAAGGCCCCCCATCTTATGTATTTAGGGAACGACATCCCTTCTTCATTGTTCAAGTGTAGAAGTCTAGATTCTAGCTAAAGCAAAGGCTTGACCTACCAAAGGATGGGCGTGTGTTGCTTCAAAAGGATCCTTACACGAGACCTCCTTCATAGGCATTTGATTGATTTTACTATAAGATGCCTTGTCTGCATCTTTCTATTTTTGAGGATCTTCTTGTGTTACTGGGACTGTGACTTGCACGCCTGATTCTAACATTATTTTCTTATATCTTATGTTGTCTACAACTTGGGCACATGGTTTGTTTGTATCTTCTGTAGCTTGGTTGATTGCATAGAAGTCATCCGTGCCAAAGAACATCAAGTTTGTTTCTGGAAGAGCTTAAACTCCTTCAAGGTTGTTTTCTCCAGGGGCACTTTTTAAAGGCTCACTTACTAAAGCATTCTGGATCATGAAGGCTTGGGCACATGTAGCATTGGTACAATGATATTGACTATGAGGCATGTTACAAGGGAAGCACCATTCTGACTCTTGTGTCAAATATTTCTGAACTGGAACAAGCACCCGACTCACACTAGGTGTTGGAAGAGAAGGCGCGAGGGGAACAACTTACAAGGGTAGATGTGTATTGGGTTGTCATCTATCATTTTTCTAGTTGGGCGCGTATCTTTGATTTCCATATTGATTATGCCAAGGTTGATTGCTTTGGCCATGCACATCATTATAATTGCCTCTATAGGCTTGCGCCTGCTGATTTTCTAGTGATATGACCTTGTTTGATAAATTTCTAATTAGGGCCTTCAATTCTTCATCTTCCTTTTGCTTTGCTAGAGAGTAGGACATTCAAGCAACTGGTTGCACGCTTTTCTCAGGAACAGGAATAGGGGCCACAGAAGGCTGGGGTGCTTGTGAAATTTCTGGGAACAAGGGCATAGGTGGTCTAGGGGCTAACTTTCCCACCTGAATAAGACTATTTTCTACCCTTAATATAATACTATAAGTAGCTGGTAAGGTCCTACCTCCCGAATAACTGAAATATCATTATTGAGCGCCTTCAGATAATATAGGAAGGCATGTTGGGTTGTAGGTCTTACCATAAGAGGCATTCCATCCCAAGTCTTTTGAAATCAGTCATTTGCTCATTGGGTGCCCTCCTTGTTGTTGTCAGTTGCTCCACCAAAGATAGGTGATCTGACTTATCTTCAAATTAGTTGCAAAGAGTTGTTCCAAGCTCATCTTAGGTGGTGATGGATCCAAGTCTCAATCCTCGGTACCATTGAAGCACTTTACCTTTGAAAGAGGCTGCAAGTAGCTTGACTACTACATCATCATGTGTGATCAGATAGAGTGAGCACACATTTGCTATATCTTGAATATGCTCCTAAGGGATGACTTGATTCTCACTAGTAGAGTATGGAATACTCCTGAGCATTCCATTTTGCATATCATGTTGCATAGCCAGCAGTAAGGGACTCCCTCCAACAAAATTTGCAAAACTTCTTAATGGAGGAGGTTGTTGATGCGCCATTGCAAGGTACATGGGCATGGCACATGGGAGACAGAGATGCGTGTGCAGACTTTCTAGAACAGATTCTCCTTAGGGATAGCTGGAGATATTCAAAATAATCTTCAGTTCCTGCACTTTTTCTTGTGTGTACTCTTCTCATGAAATGCACTCAGGACTGTTGAAACAAAGATCTTGAAATGTTGGGAGTCATTAGATGTGTTGAAATGAGCCTCCAAAGGCTGAAACACTAAGTCCACACACCATAACTTAGAGATATGAAATTTGATCTTTCAATGTTGGTCCCACCGGGCATGCCAGAAACTGTTGGTTGCTCAAACTTGCACACACACTTCGAAGCTTGGAAGGACCAAGGTGCTTGAGACCATAATGGAACCATCCCCAAGTTGTGGGGCCTTGTGCACTTGGGATGGATCTCTGGAGAAGGCCGGTTCCTCTATCTATGTCTACTGATACTGTTACTCCTAGTGCTAAAATGGAAAACTAAGCTAGCAATGCCAAGAGACCATGGATAGAAGGATAACATGAATGGAAATATATACTAAAAGGTGAAAACACCAGAAAAGAGGGATGAACACTATCTGTTTTGAGTGAGAATGAAAGGAAATGCATGAAAGGAGGCTATGCAATAGTAGCACAGTGAAACGCGTATTCACCAGATCATTCTCATGGAACATAACTAAATATGGAACTGCATGGACCTGGAATAGCACAACCAGGACACAATGCAAAAGAGAAGGTAAGAGGAAGGAATGCAAACATGTTAGGATAGAGAATACCCACAAAATGATGCTTTTATTACTTCCAGAAATGCATAGAACTGTTACAATGATGAAGGAGGTCATTATCCACATGTAAGAACCAAATCTAAATGTCTGTAACTCAAAATACATAAAGTATGGAGTCCTTAGCGAAACATGTAAGGATCCAAAGTGTCCAGCCCCAATAAATGAGCCTTGCTCTTACATTTATAGATGAATTCATGGCAGAAGGGAAGGAGGATGGAAAATCCAAATTTGAAATACAACCACCAACAAGAAGCATACAATGCTTGTAAATCCACCTAGAGATATGTGAAATACACTTCCCCAAGCCTACTATGTGTGTTGAAGAAGGAAAGAGGGTAGATCATATAAAATTGGGTGGTTGGAGCAATCAGATGTGCTCATTAATGCTCAGAGATACATTTTCCCATTTCCCACCTACCAGATCTGCCAAGGATTTGAATTTGAATTTCTAGCACTGTAGCTGATGACAAAAAATTTCTAACATGTCCATATGTGCACCGATCTGAGCTTTGTAGCAAAATATATGGTTGTTAGAAGATGTTAGAGTCGTCGATGCATCCAAAACACATGGCACGTGTGGATGGGCTGAAATGGTGGTCAACTGTGTAAATATTTGTCATTTCTACCACATGTCATCTATTGATTTGTTATAAGGATTTGGCACCTTACTGGCATGCTTGACTGGTTGTGTATGGCATACTCAAGTATGTCGGAAGATGACCTAGCACAAAAGGGCACAAAAGAGGGTGCGGGGATGCACGTGGAAGAAGACAGAAGGAAGGCATGTAAGGACATGCATAGAGGGAAAATGAAGCAAACTGGTGAGCAAAGAACATATGTTGAAGGTGCAACTATTACAAAGTAATGAGCGCGGCACATGAGAGGGCCAGGGACTTAGCCGTTTGAAGCAAGTGCGAGGCACATGGGAAAGGAAGAAGCTAACTAAGAAGAAGGTGAATGTATAGAAGGTGGGCGCAAGGAGAAAGTGAAAGGAGGGAAAAGAAAGTGTGCGTAGGGAAACTACAACCAAGGGAATGTGCCAAGTGATCTTGAGCATGCGCAACACTGCAATGAATATCTTAAAGCCAAAATGTATACAAATTATCTAAGTAACTATGAAAGTTATTTAGATAACAGTCTCCTAATAAACCTCCTTCTGATGTGTAGGATCTAGATATATTACATGTAAAACCTCCTCCTTAGTAATGGTAGGATTATGTTGTAAGGTCCCTCTGGCGCATGTAGCTTTAGCCCATGTAGTAATCTTCACCGATACTACCTCAAGTTTTGGTGCTAAATTTGGCATCCATTGATTTTCTATGGCGCGGTGTATCCTAACCATCCCTACGCCCTTGTTTTCCTATTTATGTTTCTTGCTAAGATGCTCATATAAGTCTGGGCATTCCTTATAGTTATGATTATTCCCACAAATAGAACAAGTAATATTTTGAGTCAATTCACCCTTGTAGTGGTCAGGATATTCACATGTAAAACACGTTCCACAAGGAAACTTGCCTTGTTCACCACCATGGCCTCAACCCCCAAATCCACCACAGTATCCTCAACCTCTACCACGAATTCCCTCAAAGAGACCTTCATTCCAATCATAGTGCCCTTAGTTGTGATCACAATCATGGTGCTCATTTTTACTTTTAGAAATATCTGATACTCCTATCTATCATACACCAATATCGATGGCATCATGGATCTGACCAATCAACCTACAGTATTCTATATTGTGATTCATGGACTGGAAAATCTTACAATAGTAATATACATTGTTTCTTATCTCACATTGTAATAATGGGCAGTGGCTTCCATCATGGTCTAAATGACATATCTCGCAGTCTAACAACAATGAAAGTACTGACCTACGAGGACAACTCTCTTTAGTGTGCCCTTCCACTTCACAATCTGTACACTAAATCCCAGTGCATGTCTCATTTGCTGAATTTTCTGATAGTATCTCCAACTACCTTGCCATAGATACAATCTTTTCTTCTAGGAATGGACTCACTCCAATGTCTATACTTTTGACTGCCTCAACGTGCAACATTACTTCAAGTGCTTCACATGGGTCTGTATATGTCTTACGTGATAGTGATCTTAAATGGTGTGATCAAACCCCCAACAAACCATTGTGCATGTTGGCTTTCATGAATATCATATGAAATCTTCAACAAAAGCGTTTTGAAACAAGCATCATATTCCTAAACACTCTCATTAGTGCCCTACTTAATATCCTTGAGCGTTCTTATACTCTTCTACTTGAACTCGGAGATATGAAACTCCTTAAGGAAAGCTTCTCATAATGTTGCATAATCTACACAAGTCTGATCAGGGTCAAATTTCTTGTACCAACTATGAGCACGTCTCTGCAACGTAGTTGTAAACTGACTTGCCTTGCGCTTAGAATATGTGATTCATTTTTTGTGCCACAGTATCTCACACATGTTCACTTGCTCAGTAGCATCTTCTATTCCCCTATTTTGGAAGATGAAGTGACATCTCTATGTAAATATTTTGGGGTTGGTGAGGACCATGCCCACCTGATCCAGAACCTCATGTGTTACCTCTACCTCTAGACCCACTAGATCCACCATAAATAAAGTCACATATACCCCCTGATTGTCCAGTTGTATCCGGAAGTGGACCAGTGGATGTACCACCCTGTGTCCCAACAATGGTACTAAACTAAACTCCTACAGTCTACGAAATGGTGCTACTCCCAGAGGTGAGTCCAAAATTCTGTGCACTTGAGTTTTTTGCTAAAGATGTGCCTGAAAAGGTACCTCTAAATAACTAAGAAGACATTTTTCCTGCCATAGACGCACTTTCTACTTGATTTACTCCTTTTCTACAACTCCCCAAACTAGCTTGCTAACTACTGGTTGTACTTGTTACTGGAAAACTAAGTGCAAGGGCTAGGTTGTTAGGTAGATTCAAATGTGCATCCGTGGCCCATGTCATCTCTATTGTCATGTTCCCATAGGAGACCGAGGAGGGTTCCCTGTCATGCTTTCCCAAATGGGGGAGTTCTAGATGCTCTAGCTCCATGCCTTCTACGTGAGCTCCAAATCCTTCACGATCCATCTCTCTCCTCAATGCCATATGTTCTATAATATCATGCTACTTCTCTATCTCCCTCTCATGCACCTCATTATACTTAAGCCACCTTTCTTCTCTTTGCTTCTCTGCCACCAGCTCCACCATCCTTCACCAAACCTACTCCTTCCCCCGCGCATGGTGGGGTTTAGCTAGCCATTGGATTTTCTTCCAAGTTCATGGTTACCATCAAGATTTTGATTGCCAATGGAATTCCTTGCAAATAAGTTTCCCTGGGATAACGTAAAAACTGGAACTTAACTACCTTCGGGCATGAGTAAGTGGAAATTGAGTACTCTAAAATATAGCTATTCAAAACACCACAGAACCAAGTATCCATAGCACACGTCCAAATCAGATCAGCATCATAGAGAGCCTGAAACTCTTCCTACGTCTAGATAAGTATGTGATACCTCCAATTCCTTTTAGATGCATAAGCAACCAGGCACTCGTACAGCTCTATCGTAAAGATGGCAAAGAATCTCTCATACAAATAGTCATACAAATTCTGCTCTAACCGCACACATGCATCAAACTCGAATCTAGTGTTGAACCTCTAATCGTATTCTTCTTCCAAATATTTTATCCACCCCTCAACACTTTCTACGGCCAATCGGTACATATTTATCATGAAAAATCCTGAAAATAGTTGAAAAAGAGGTCCCGAAAATAGATCAATGATGTAACCTAGAATCTATTGTGAATAACCCAGACGCACTGGCATATCACTCATTCTGAGTTGAGCACTCACCCGAAGCACGTAGAGGTACTATTCCCCTCTTTAGAGTTGCTTGTGTAGGATGTTAGTGTGATGAAGATAATACATATTCAAATCCATAATTAAACATAAACATTACACAGTGTATAATCCAGATCTAGATCTTAGAGAATCATGAATCAAATGATAACTATAATAAGGTTAACCATACATGAACTAGATTCAGCTACATTTAACACCATTATCCTTAAAGTACAAAATCATGGAAAAACAAGCATTTGCCTTGGTGAAAGCAACAAAGGTTTTTGGGCCTTATATCTTAAATTCAAAAGTTTTTGCTTATGTTCCCCACATCATGGTAAAAGACATCTTATCATAGAAGGAGATCTCAAGCAAAAGATGCAGATGGGTGAACAAACTGCAGGAATATGACATGGACATCCAAACCACAAAGTTTGTAAGAGGTTTAGGTCTTCCTAAGCTCATGGCTGAAAGCAACCTACAAATAATTGAAGTGAATGAAGTAGAGGAAGAAAGGGCAGATGTTTTTGAGAAGTTGACAAGTTCTAAGTGCACAAGGATGTAATATTTTACCTTAGACACCTATGCTTCCCTGACCATTTAAATAAAAATCAGAAACGATCCCTTAAGATGGCTTCTCAAAAATACATCATCACTACCTTTGGTCTGGCTTGGAAGAACCCTGAAGGTGTCCTCTTGAAATGTATAACTGAAGATGAAGCTCCCAAAATAGTTGTTGATTTCCATGGGGGAGTTTGTGGAGTTACAACACACAAAATTTTGAGGGCTGGTTATTGGTGGCCAACTCGTTTTAAATATACAACCCTACTGGTTAGAAGATGTGAAAGCTGTCAGCGTTTCTCTGGAAGAATGAAAGCTTCAGGATCCCTTCCTTTGTAGCCTGTATCAATTGAAGCTCCTTTCAAAAAATGGGGAATTGAATTCATTCGTGAGATCTTAGACCCTTCTAGTGCTAGACATAAGTGGATTCTTGTAGCCACAGATTACTTCACCAAGTGGGTAGAAGCAATTCCCACCAAGAAAGCAACACACCAAGTTGTTATGGACTTCTTGTTGAATCATATCATATGCAGATTTGGTGTGCTAGTAAAAATTGTTGCTGATAATGCCATGTGTTTTAGAGTTAAACCCTTGATGGAAATGTGCAAGGAGTATGGAACCAATCTGACTTATGCTTCAAACTATAACCCTCAAGGAAATGGACAAGCTGAGTCCAGCAATAAGAACTTATTGAAGATCATTAGGAGAATCTTGGAGTTAAACAAGATAAAATGGGGTGAACAATTGAAATTTATAGTTTGGGCTAATATAATCACTACTAAAAGAGCTACTAATAAGATCCCATTTGAGTTGGTGTATGGAACTCAATCTCTGCTGCCATACATCTGTAATTATCTTCATTTCAGTTTGTTCAACAAACTTGAAGATCAAGAGGTTAGTCCATATGAAGCAAGGATTAATCAGATTGTTGAGCTGGATGAAGAAAGAAGAGCATCACACCAAAGGCATGTCAAATTTAGAGAGAAGTTGAAGAGGTTGTTTGACAAGAAGGTCACTCCTAGGGTTTTCAATGTTGGAGATTTGGCTTTGTTATGGGATAGCATAAATGAAGATAAGGGCAAACATGGTAAATTTGATGCATTGTGGATGGGCCATTACTCTATTGATATCAGAATTGGTGAAAATAGCTTTTTTCTCAAAGACTTAGATGGGGAATTCCTTGAACTACCTATTAATGGTAGGCATCTAAAGCATTTCTTGGATTAATCCCCAAATTTGAGGTATGTAACACTTGTATAGTGTATAGTCTTCATTTTTTGGCTCTATTTTTATTGTTTTTGTTGGTTTGTGGTTTGCCCTGTTCTTGGCAACCTTTTTTTGTCGATTGGGTCTGGTTTTTCTACCCTACTTTCATGACTCTATTTTCCCAAAGGATTATTTTGGCACTTGGTCTACTTTTGTTCTTATGGCACTCACTGGGAGAGCCCATCCCCGAGTAGGAGCCGATGTTGGTGCCATTTTTGAGCCTGTAAGCTTTTACCCTAATTTTCCTTCATTCTACATGATCTAAAGTGTTTTTCTCTTGAAACTGGTGGCCTAAAACTTTTCCCTCCAGATTGAATGCCTTAAAAAGATCATAAACTTGTTGTTTTGTCCCAATATGAATGAAATCAGCATGTGTGCCCTGTTTCGTGCCCTATTTTTTCAAAAATCTGCGGGCCTTTGTTGTTTTTCCATTTTTCCCAATCGTGGATGTTTGAAAATGATTGATTTATGCTTGTTTGTCTTTGAAAATATATCCCCATGGTCGTAAATTACTTTGAATCACTTTCCATTTGTCTTTTGATCAAAAAATCCTTCACCCACAAAGAAAAAATCAATTTTGGGCATCCTTGGCATTTTTTGTGTTTTTTTACGGTCAGACGGGTGTCATTTTCCCATCAAATTCATCTTCGGCACTCTAGGGCATCACTGACAATTTCTGCGTTGTTTGACAGTCATACGGGTGTCCTTTGCCCATCAAATTTTAGCTCAAAATCTTCTTCTAAGTGGTCGTTTGTGATTAGACAAGGTTCGGCGGGTCTACTTGAAAAACTTAACGTTTTTTGTGTTTTGGAAAAATTTACAAATTGCCCCTACAGCTCTGTAGGCCCCATAGGAGGTACACGTGTCACAAGTAGAGTGAAAGCGGACAGGTGGGTCTTTTTGTGCCTTAAGGCATTTTGGAAAAAAGAGTTAAGGTACAAATAAAATGCCTAGGGCCTGTAACAAATCATAATGGAACAGGTGGCAGCTTCAAAGCGCAGGCCCTCAGTGAATCATAGGTGGACACGTGTCTTGTTTTCATCAAAAGAAGGGAGTGCGGGCTGCCAGAGGGAAAAGGGAAATCTTGCCTTTTTGGAAAAGTGAGTCAAAGTAGTAATTTGAAGCGTGGCTCCGCAATGAATCAGAGGGAGACACATGTCATAAGCAATGCAAGAGGGGAGTGCAGGCCGCCGGTGAGTTTTGAAACTTTTGAAATTTTTGAGGAGTTGAGTAAAGTTTAAAGGGAGGAATGCAAGCCCGCAACAAGTCAACGATCGCCACATGTTAAGGACAGAAGTAGAGGTGCATGTCCACGGAGGAAATTGTGAAAAATTTCCTTTTTTCCAAAAAAAGGTAGAAATGTATAAAATTGAGCGGCGACCTCAGATCCAAGCATATTCTGCCATGTGTTAATGTCAAATCTCAAGGGCGGAGTGGTGGAGGAAAATGTGAAAATTTTACTTTTTTCCAAAAATGGTGGAAATGTGTGGAATCGATATGCGATTCCAATGGGGCCCACATTGGGACACGTGTCAAGCTCAGAGGGGTGGAGAAAAATGTCAAATTTTTACATTTTTCCAAAAATGTTAAAATATCAAAAAGTGATCCCAAACCCATTTCCAATTGCATTGTGACACGTGGAGGGCTCAGATTGAAGGGAGAAAGGAAAATCAATGGTAACTGTGCATTTTTCAATTTGGCCACCATTTTTGCTCCAGGAAGTGTGGAAATGTGATTTTTGCATCAATTTTGATCAATTTTTTAGTGAATTCATGTCGTTTTTTCCTTCAAGGATCAATGGAATCAATTTTAAAATTCAATTTGCAAATCTGAGGTACTTTTGAAATGAAATTTTTTTTGGGCTTGAGTAAAAACATGAAATATCAAATCCAAAAGTTACAGAGTCAAATTTTGGAGAGATAAGGATGAAATAATGAAAGGAAGGGGGTTTGCATGCTTTAAAGATGAAAAATGTGCCTCCACAATGGATAATGATGTGAACTTTGCAATGATTCACCTTTTTTGAGGCCCCTGGTAACTTTTTGAACATTTTTCTGTTAGATGTCCCTTTATGCAAGTCATGAGTGAATTTGTAACAAACTAAGATGCCATAGGATATTATTTTCTTCGGAAACAAGGATCAAATGTAATAGAGAGATATATAATGCATGTTTTGAGACATACAAAAGGTCGGGAAGTTGAAAATCATGAGTAAATTTTGAGAGAAGCTCATCTTCTGAGAAACTCTCTAAAAAACCTGGTTAATGTCTTCTGTGTTAGATCTTCATTCATGTTGAGTTGGTTACAAGTGTATAGCCATCACAAAGCTCTAAGATTGTTCCTAAAACTCTCCCCTGTTGATGAATCTAACAAGATTTTGAATTAATCTATGTTATTTTTGGCAATATGATGTCTATTATCATGTTTAAATGTCTTCAAACAGTTTTCCTTGTTCTTATTGCAATCTTGCATTGAAATTTTTAGGAATCACATAGATCTCATCCTTATTGATTGTTTAGTGGCATTTACAATTTCATTTGTCAAAAGAGCTTTCATCTAGCATTGAAAGTAAGCAATTTAAAATCACTTCACCTTCATTTTGTTGACAGAGATTTCTTGTAAGCCTTTGGGGGTACCTTAGGTGTGATTTGATCAAAGATTTTGATGTTTAATTGAGTTCTTTAACTCAATATTTTGTGTTGAGGTCTCAAAGATTGTGTGAAGAGTGCAAACTTGGGCCTCCATTTATGTATCTCTTCTGGTTGAAAGAACATCTTGACTGTTTTGAAGCATTTTATCTAATAATTGTTCAAATGTTGTAGAGGTTGTCAAAGATCTGGCATAGTCAATTTTGTCCTGTCAATATCCCACCAAAAATCATTCTAAACAACTAATCCTATGCCACACTACCCCTATTTTGACCTGTATACCCACAAAAGATCAAAATCCATTTGCTAAACTATGCAGAACATATTAGGATTTCAAAATGCCTTCAGTAACCCTAGCCTTGCATTGAAATTATCTCCATAATCTGGAAGTGACAACTTGTGAAAGTCATATTTGGAGTGTTGATCATATTTTCCCAAGGCCCCTTCATATTATTTACACAAATTGAGGGATATCTTCATCTCCTTCACCATTTGAGGGTATAAAATAGGTCCTCTTACCTTGGTTGAAAGGCACAACCTCAAATAGTTATGGCAAGATCATGTCCTATTTGAGTGTTATCCATCTCTCCACAAATCTGAGTGCCAGTTAGATCACATCCCTGGCTACAAAACAACATACATCATGATCTATATGTCTTCAAGATTCATGCCATATCTTTGATGCTGCTCAGAATGAGAAGGAGAACAAATTTGGGTACCAACACCCTCTTTAGATTTACTTGTGTAGGATGTTAGTGTGATGAAGATAAGACATATTCAAATTCATAATTAAACATAAACATTCCACAGTGTATAATTCAGATCTAGATCTTAGAGAATCATGAATCAAATGATAACTATAATAAGGTTAACCATACATGAACCAAATTCAGCTACATTTAACACCATTATCTAGCCAATATTATCCATTACATTAAACACTGTAAAAAATGGAAGCTTCTTACATTATAAATTATATCCATAAGTCATGTGTGTATCATATCCAGTAGCATAACTCTACAATAACTCACACTCACACACACACACACACACACCTTTAACTACATAGTTCAATACATATTTATAGAGGTGGGGACTTGTCCTTCACCACCTACACACTTCTTAAAATAGGTCTCATGCTAATAATAGTCATGCACCTTTACAATAACATCCACACATGGAAGTGTTCTAATAATAGATGTCCTACAGTTAACAGGGAGAAGAAATCCTATTTTTAGCTCAAACCATACATAGTTTTTATCAGTCGCTCGTTCCCAACATACCATTAATGTCACATAAGTCTTCATCTCTATGTGTGATCTACACGCTATCTTCCAAAAATATCTTTTATCCATAAAAATGGCTAATTCTTGAGCCAAACTGTTGTGGTGCACGTTTCCTTTCCTATCTTCATGCACCTTCAAATGCACCTTGTTCCCACATGTGTATTTTTTGTGTTTATTCTCCTTAGAAAAATATTATGTCTTCTCAACAAGGGGTTACAAATATAGTCGAAACAATTCAATTTTGAAGAACTCTGCCCCTATCCATTCAAAAAATAAATGTTACACTTACCATTCCCTCCATCCTTTGGAACTCCCAAGTTTGGAAAATACAAAAGAAAGGGAGACCCATGCAAACATGTAAAGGAATTATTCATGTAATGTCAACAATTATCTTACCACGATGTATATATATTATGTTTATTTCCTAAGAGCTTTGGAGGACAAGCTTTAGATTGGTTCATCCATCTTCTAAAAGGGTCCATTACAAACTTCACATATTTATCGAATAAATTTATTAAACATTTATCCTTTAACTTAGACTCTCAGGTGACCATGTTCAACCTTTTCAATACCAAGCAAAGGCCCAACAAAAATTGTGTGTCCTTTCTACAATGTTGGTTAGGGATTGCTAGTAGATTCCCTTGTTCTATACCAAAAAAGGTAATTCGTCAGCATCTTCATTCCAAACCTCAACACATAATTATTGATTCAAATGCATATGCATTGTTTAACCAATTTTGAATAAGTGATTTAAAAATTTCCACAAATTGAGAAAGCTTGTATTTCTAAGAGCTTACTTAAAACACCCTTTAGGGACCAATCCCTAAGGACACCCCTCTAAATCAAGAAAAATATAAATTCTTCAATTGGAATAGAAAGGTAGTCAATGATGGAGTTACCAATTCTCAATATGTTCAAAATATCCAAAATAGTCAGCCCAAAGCTAATAAACCCAATAAATAACCAATCATCATTCCTATTAAGGAGGTTTCTCTTTGCGAATTCAAGTGAAGGCAATTCACTCCACTTGGAGAAATCTTATTTAGTGTCTTCTGCCACTTGGAAAGTACCAATATGATCATGTACCCCATCATAAAACCCTTCAAAGAAGGGAATACAAAACCAAAATGGTATAAAGACAATGAATATTGTGAATACCATCACATTAAGGGTCATCATACAGATCGATGCATGTAACTCTATCATTATATATAAGAAATAATTGAATGCGGAGATATAGAGGTTGAAAATACCTTCAACACCAAAACCCTCCATGACAAACAAAATATTTTCAAAAAACCCTTCCCTAAACATGACAACAATTCAAAGGACAAGGGTCAGTCGTCCAACAATGTTAGGTATGACTCGATCATCTCAACTATAAATTATGATCAAGATCTAATGGCTACAATAAATACCAAAGTCGAGTATATGGTAACCACTAGATAGAAGAAAACTTGGGTCCCTACCACCAATAAATCTACTAGTTATTCTCCCATACCACCTCCTTGTTTGACATCTAATTCCACCACCACTTCCACTTCCCATCCTACGTCTTCGCCTAATTAATTCAACATCATTTAGCAGTTGGATGAAACTACAGCACAAATTTCCATCACATAATTACTAAAATTTTCTACCGCATTACAATGTATTCTTACATAGGCATTGAATGAATCCCATGTCCCATATGACATCAACTCATAACAATTCCAATATTTGGTTGCAAATTTATCAACACCCAATTTTATCTTATCATTATGTCCCGCTGACCATCTTAACACTAACATTGCTAACAATCAGTCCTTATACGTAGAATATTTTATCACCCATCACAAGATTAAGTGTGTACTAGTCGAAAATAGAGAAGCATTGAATATTTTCTCCATAAAACTACTATGATGTCTTTGTTACACCAAAGAAAACTTAAAAAATTATATCATAACCATTCATGGATATGATAATAATGAAAGATAATCCACAGGCACAATCATATTGCCACTTATGGTAGGACCAGTCACCTTAGACACGTTATGTCATGTGGTAGACTTAGTTCCATAAAACATTCTCCTCAATCGACCATGGATTCATGCCATGAAATTTGTCCCATCCACATACCACCAATGTATTAAATTCCCCCACTTGGATAAGGAATTCACATATTGTGTTGACACTCAAACCTTTGAGTATTGTAAACTCCTCAAATGATGGTATAAATATGCCAACTATTTTCCATAGGCAGAAAAATCCACTTCACCACGTGTAATCCCTTTCTATAATAACACATGTATCGCTCCAGATACGCTTCCCAAACATGTTCCAGAGTCATACAAAATTCATCATCATGACTCTTATACTCAACACTAGTCTGGTAGTCAACCATCATCTACTAGTCAACCATCATCTTCTAATCAATCATCATCTGCTAATCAATCATCATCTAAAAACCTTCCCTCTTCCACTAATCAATCATCTTCTTCACCTAATCAACCATCCTTATCTAACAATACCTCTTTAGTTAAAATACTATTTCCTAATGTTAATCAAGCCTCTTCCTCTAATCCTCCCTCCTCTTCTTTATAACCCATTTTTTCCATCTTTTAAAACCATTAAACTATCTTTTATGCCATGTGAGGTACCTACTAGTTACTATATGCATACATTCAAAATCATCGATAAAGGCTACAGTGAGTGCCAATTCTAAAACATTGAGAATTTTTCGCATTAGTAAATCCCCGCAAAACTATGGAAAACCCAAGGCTTCTCATATCAATCAGTCTAGTAGATGTTTGGTTATTTAGATGAATAACATATTCCAAGTTCCTTAGGATCTTGGTTATATAATGACTAAATCGCTTCATATTATGAGTCCCCTCAATTTACCAAATCTCATCAAATAACGAAAAGCATGCAATAGAAGGGTAAAGGACTAGTTAAGAATGAACAAGGTCTCTTAGATCCAATCACTTATATTGAAAATCTCAGTAAGAATGGTCTCGGTTTCAAAACATTTAACGTAGTTCCCATATTAGTCTCAAATAGTGATGATGATACCAATTCTAATACTGACATAGGTTCTATGCAAAGCCTCTTTGAAAATCATGCAGAAATAAATCTCCACTTTGAACACCTATCCATTAATACCATTTATTTTGAGCTTCTTCACCCAACTCTCATTGATCGCGACCAATTACATCATGTATCCATGGACATGTTTCAAAATGATGAGGTCATTGAAGAGTTCCTTGGAACTCATGATCGAATTCCCCTCTCTGATCATAAAAAAGGATTTGATATTAACATTGAAAAATTTTCCTACTTTGGCAAAGAATTAGAATATTCCAATCCTCCACCTTATGAAACCTTAAATAAGAATTGGAAGAATAAAATTTCCCACAGTAAAACCCTTGTCACCACACTATCCCAAAAAAATATCAATAAAAAGATCCAAAATCACAAACAAAAACCATGTGCTTCCCCCAATAACAACTCATCAAAAACATCCGAAATTGATTATTTACATCAACTAATAGCATGTTTTTCATAAAACTATACATCCAAAATGATGGTTGAGGAAACCAAAGATATTAACATTGGTCCACCCGAACAACCAAATATTTTACAACTCGGCATCAGTTTGTCTAACTAAGAATGCATAGAGTTTATGGCGTTCCTCATCAAATTTTAGGAAATTTTTGCATGGACCTAGAAAGATATGTCAGGTTTAGACTCGTATCTCATAGTACATTGCCTTGTAGTACATCCAAACATAAAGCTTATAAAATAGAAATTGCGCAAAATGCATCTGAAGGTAGCATTGCTTGTAAAATCTGAACTCCAAAAACTATTAGATTAATAATTTATAATACCTATCAACTATTCTGAATGGATATCAAAAAAAATTCATGTAACTAATAAAATTGTCAGAATTAGGGTATGCACATATTTCCATGACATTAAAAAATCTTGGCCAAAATATGAATTTCCTGTAATGCCCGCTTCAAACTACAACTTGAGACCAAGAAACAAACTAGGATTAGATAGGAAAATTATGGAAGAAAAAAAAAATGATTAGTGTGTTTACAAAGAGGGTTACAAGATCACAGTTAGCACAAATCAAATAAGGTTTAACAAGAAGAACTGACTTACAACAAAAACTTCAAGCAACTAATAACAACAAGGCACAAGGCCAAAACAAGAGGTTAAATTCATCACTTAGGTTAGGAGAGTGAAATCTATCTCATCTCTGCCCTAACAGGCTTACAGGGTTAAACTTGATTTTTTTGCACACTTAGAGTCATCAAAAATTTATTAAATCATGCCCATTGGATAGGAAATTCTCTCACCTTTCCAACCATATAAATAAGTCCTCCTAACTCCTTATAAAACGCAAGTTATGGCCCGGCGGAGTTTTGGGGAGAAATTTTCCCTTGAGGAGTCCGCAGGCTTAGGGAGAAGAATTTTCCCTTGAACGGGTCAGAAGAGCGGGGAGGAAAATTGAGAATTTTCCCTCCTTGAGCACAAGAGCGGAAAATGCCTCAACACACCCGTGGGTCTGACAGGGAAAACACGTGTTGCTTTTTGATTAGCGCGGGGAAAAGTGGAGCAGCGGAGCACTTTAGGTTTTGGAGATTTCAGGCCAAAATCCCAAGGGTAGAAATGGACGTGCGCCTCTGCCAAGGAGAAACCCATGCCACATGTTAGCACGTGATTAGACGGGGGCCAGCGGGTTGCAGGGAAAAATTGGAAATTTTTACCAATGACCAAAAACCAAATTTCCCGAAGGAAAATTTGTCTTCATACCTCCGACCTCACTCAAAAGGCCATGTGGCATCCTGTGATTGGACGCGGGTCAGCAGAGTGATGGAGAGATTTAAGGTTTTGTGCCAAAGGAGTTTTAAAGTCAAAAAGACTTGCGCGGACCCACGCGTTCACTAGGACATGTGTCAACACCTCATTTACTATGGAGGTGCGGGGCCACGGAGGAAAAAGTGAAATTTTTCCAAAGGAATCAAAAATATTAAGTTTAAAAACTTATTCCGCGCACCCTCCAAGCCATATGTCATCACGTGATTGGCTACGGGGCCGCGGGGAAAAATGGAAAATTTTCCCAAAGTCAAATTTTCAAAAAGTTAATTTTTCAAAAAGGTCCACCCCTCCAAAGTGCCACGTGGCAACATCTGATTGGTTGTGAGGGATGCGAGGCCTCGGACTTTTTGAGGAAATTTTTCCAAAGGTTAAATTTTTATTTTTATATAGTGAGATTAATTTTTGGATGGCCATTTTGAAGTAAAACTTCAAATGGCCATAAATTTTGATAGAAAAGTCAATTTTGTGCAACCAAGAACTTTTCAGAAAGCTCTCAGAGTCCTCTTTGCACAGAAATCATCAATTTTAGATTTTGATGAATTTTCGAAGGTCAATTTTAAGAAATCAATTTGCAGGGTTTAAAATTTAAAACTGGCAATTTTCCAACTTGTCAATTTGATTAAATTTGAACTCCTCATTTATTCAACATGTCAAACTACCATGGAGGATCAGTCAAAGGAGGGTCTAGAAGGTTTTAGTGAAGTCAATTTGTCTAATTATTCAATTTTGCATTTTTTTTCGGTAATACATGGGAAAAACGATCGTGCAAGCTCCGAATTGAATTATATTAAGTTTTGGAGGTTCATTCTTGATTGTTAGAGTGAATTAGAGTTCCTTAGATCTTCATAATTGGGATTTCAAAGTTTCATAACTTATTGTTGAGCATAAGTATGAACTGCTCATTTTTAATAAAACATGGATTGCCAGAATGAAATTTTAAATCGGTGAACTGTTTCTTTTAAGTCTGCATGCCAATTAATTATTTAAAAGTGTGTATAGTATTTAAATGGTGTCAAATAATTTATTGTTAAGTCTTCTATTCAATTTTGAGTTGGATTACCATTCATATTTCAATCCAAATATGCATCTTGCAAGGAATACAGCATTGTCTATCATTTCCACATATTCTTTCTTTTCTTTTCAAAAGTAATCAATTTTCAATAATAATTCAAATCAATTGTGCAATACACTTGTACAACTCTCCTTTCTATTTGATTTCAACAACAACATTTCATTCAATATGTAAAGTAAATTTCCATTTTTAAAACTCACTTCAAAGGAACAAAGGACTGTCATTTCTTTCCTACGTGTTTTTCTTCCCAAAAAAAAGATCAAAAACACAATAGCAATTAAATTGCAATACAACAATGCAAGTTGAAAAAGGAATGTAATTCATTATTGATTTCCAACAATAATCTTTCCTTAAATTTCAATATGCAATTTACAAATTGTATGACATTCTTTTCCAAAACAAGGAATGGGATAACAACTCTTTACATTTTCCAATGTAAAATGTCTTCTCATTACAAACAATAATACAATCATCCACTTCGAAGTGGGAAGATTATAATAATTTTTCTCTAAGGAAGAGACTGTCAGACTATATTTTCTTCAAGCACCAAAACAGCAGCATGCTGATTCCTTTATCTTTTCATCTTGATCAAAACAAGGAAGGGGGAAAGGCAACGCTCTCCACCCAACCAAGACATCCAATGGGAAAGGATAAGCCATCTTTCCCCATTGGCCCCCGAACCCCAACCATATTGAAATAGAGTATAAACATCAACACATGGCAACAAGGCTTCTATCACAACAAACAACATTCTTTCACATGCATAACACAACAAAATACACATTCCAAATAAAGACAATAGTTCATAACTGTAATAAGAATCATACACACAGCACATGTGCTTGATCAAGCAAGCCATTAAGAGCAAGAACTATGGGGAAACTACTTATGCCTCCCTATTTGGAATTGGGCATCCACCTAAATCATACCACTGATAACATATCAAATCACATAAACCTTATATGTCCCAACCCCTCCTTATGCCCCCCCCAAAGTTTCTCCCTTATGTCCCCCCAATAGTAAGAAATGCAAGCAGTTTCTTTTCCTAGGTGGATCCCAATCCAAAACTCCCTCCAAAATAGAACAAGTGCCATTGGAAATCCCTTATGCCCCCCATATGAAATCCCCATAGCCTTCTCCTACACCTTGCCCTAAGCATTCTACCCAACCAGCCAACAATACACAACACATTCACCATTTCATTCATGCAAGAAAAAGGGAAAACAGCATTTAAAAAGGACAAGATCCTACCTCTCCATTATGGAGTTTGTTTCCAAAACAGCAAGTTCCTTCAATGCTCAAAAATACAGTCCAAAACAGCAAGCTCTTCAATGACCAACAACAATCCAAGAATAGCAACACCAAGCATGCAAAGGAATTTTTAAACTCTCTCCACAAGCAAGACTCCCACAGCAATAAAATTTGACCCAAAGAAGGAAGAACAAAATTTCAACAACCATAACCAAGGGAAGAATTTGAATTTTAAAGGAGAGGAGAAGATGATGTGGATTTCAAGTGGGATGCCATATCATTCTTACTCAACGCCCAAAATGAGAAAGTCAACTTCACATCTAATAACATTAAATGGAGATGACAATCAACTTACACACTCAAAATTAACCCATACTTTTACACACTCAAAATTAACCCATACTTTAACAAGGACTGAATTAAAAACTTGTAAGTAAAGTGAAATAAAGACTTACACATAGTCATTTCAAAATACAATTAAAAAGGCTAATTTTGACTCCCAAACCATAGGTATGGTTGGTGAATGATTTTAAGAGGTGTGGGACAAGTCTAACTTGTCCCACAAGCCTCAAAATGTAGCCCTCAAGGACAAATTCGAGTTCTTTTGAGGATGGAGTGTTCTACACTCTAAAATCTGACTTACACAACTTACACATCACTTACACATCTCTTACATCCTCTTACACATTCTTATAATATGCATTAATATCTATGACTTCATTTATTTCATTCTTTTGACATAATGATTTATTTATTTAACACATGGTTATAAATAACATAAACCCAAATTAATTAACAACTAATGAAGGGGGTAACATATCACAAATAAAATACATGCAAATATTACAAAAAGGAAACACATTAAAGTAATACATGAAATCCCTTGGTCACATTTTAAAGGTGATTCCCCCTATGGAAACCCCTAACAAACACAACATACAAACAATACAGTTGCCATGGTGACCTTGTTGAATTCACCGGGAATTTCAATATGGTTAGTCTCCAGTCCCCCGGCATTGTTGTGATTATTTTTTTTAACCTGCAAAATGTAAATACCACCTTTGGCCTCGTGGCCATATCAAAACATCCAAAATTATTTAAACAACATATAAAGATCAAATCCAAATCACAACAACATCAAGAATTCAACATCATCATTTTTAATTCAATTTGTAACTATATCATCATCCATCATGAATCTACTAAACATATAGATAACTCAAATTAATATCTATAATATGTCACATGTCTAAAATCAACATCAATACTATATCCATGTCAACAAATCATCATATATCCTTAATCATAATAATTGAATCCATATCAATACTAATCCATGATCTAACATCTAACCATCATACTAAAACAAAACATAGTTGTGTCCAAAATATGATCAATAGTATCAAAATTAGTATCTGAAAAGTGTCAAAGGGAAGTGGGCACTACATCCCCCTCCCCTTAGACTCAACTTCCTCCTGGAAGTCACTGGAACAAATGTGGAAACTACACTCGTAATATAGCAGTGTCCTCCCAAGTGGTTGCAGTCTCATCATATTTGTCCCACTACCCATACCTGATCAATCTCTCTGCCTCAAAGGCCCAATGTCCTGTGATCTATGATATGGACGGGCTCCACCATCACTTGCCCTTGATCCTGCACCTACAATGATGTCCAGTCCAACACATGAGAAGGATCTATAATGTACCTCCTAAGGACAGAAACATGAAACACATCATGTACGTGAGACAAGCTGGGTGGCAATGCTAGACCATAGGCCAAAGGGCCGATATGCTCTAAGATCTCAAAAGGACCAACGAATCTAGGAGCTAACTTAGAACCTTTTCCATAACAGATAGGGCTCTTATGTGGTCTAACACGAAGGAACACCTTCATGCCCACATCAAAACTACGCTCGGTCCTATGTTAATAAGCATACTTCTTCTACCTATCATGTGCCTCCTACAATCTTTTCCTGATCAACACTACCTGCTGCTCCATGTCCTATAAAAGAGATGGTCCAACAGATACTTTGTCCTCTAACTTGTCCCAACTAAGGGGTGTCCTGCACTCTCTACCATATAATGCCTGAAAAGGAGCCATGCCTATAGAACTCTGAAAACTATTATTGTAGGAAAACTCCACTAAGTACAGGTACTCCTCCCACTTAGACTGTTGATCCATCACGTACATCCTGAGCATATCCTCCAAAATCTGATTCACTCACTCGGTCTATCCATCTGTCTCAGGGTGATATGTTGTGCTGAAGTTAATCCTCGTCCCGAGGACATACTACATGGTAGTCCAGAAATGTGAAGTGTACAAAGGATCGCGGTCAAAAATGATCTTCTATGGAATCCTTTGCAACCTGACAATCTCATCCAAATATACTCGTGCCACTACTCTAGCTGTATAAGTGGTCTTCACTGGAGAAAAGTGAGCCACTTTTGTCAATTTATCAACCGTGACCATAATGGCATCGTGGTGATATCTCAACATAGGTAGTCCAACAATGAAATCCATGGAAATGGTGTCCCACTTCCATTTCGGTATGGCATGAGGATAAAGAAGGCCTGCTGGATGTTGATGCTTAGCCTTAACCCTCTGGCACTCTAAACACCATGACACAAAC
Source organism: Taxus chinensis (assembly GCA_019776745.2). Taxonomy (NCBI): domain Eukaryota; kingdom Viridiplantae; phylum Streptophyta; class Pinopsida; order Cupressales; family Taxaceae; genus Taxus; species Taxus chinensis. The sequence goes on from CM034146.1 coordinate 94,218,361, forward strand.
TAAGCCACGTCTCGACGAAGTCCTCTCCAGTGATACAATTGTCGCAAAGTGGTGTGCATCTTCTTCACCCCAGGATGGGCTAAATAGGGTGCACGATGTGCCTCTACCAAGATGTCCTACCTCAAGCCTCCATCTCTGGGAACATATATCTTGCCTCTGTATCTGAGAATACCATTTACCTCTAAGGTGAAACCATCAAACTTCCCCTCAAGGGGTCTCTGTGACTCGATCTCTACTTGTAGCTGTCAATGTAGAAGTTGTCAAGAGGAAGTTGTTGAAGAATCCTGCTCCACAAATATGTGCTCACTGATAGTGGCCATAGCTCACATGTCTCCATCTACTGAGAGCGTCTGCTAACCACATTCTCCTTCCCTTTCACATGCTCTATCTCCATGTCATACTCACAAAGAAACTCCATCTGAATGTCGCTGATGAGCGTTTAGATTGGGCTGCGTGAAGAGGTGGTGAAGACTCAAATGATCTATCCTGAGTGTGAATCTCCATCCAAGAATAAAATGTCTCCATCTAACCAAGGCATGCACTACTTCCACAAGATCAAGATCATGGGTAGGATAATTAAGCTCATGATCCTTGAGTTTGTGAGACTCAAAAGCTACAACCCTTCCATCCTGCATCAACACACCTCCAAGCCCTGCTAAAGAAGCATCTATGTAAACAAAGAACTCACCCTGTGGATCCTGAACTACAAGAATGGGTGTTGTAGTGAGGCACTCCTTCAGTGTCCTGAAGGCCTGCTCACATCTGTCTGACCAAACAAACTTCTTCCCTTTCCTCTGAAGGGAAGTGATAGGGTGCGCAATCTGAGAGAAGTCCTGAACAAATCTCTGGTAGTAACCTGCTAAACCCATGAAGATGCGCACCTTGGTCACTATAGTGGGTGCTAGCCAATCCATAATGGCTCTAATCTTGGAAGGATCGACTGCGATACCTTCCCCAAAAATAATATGACCCAAATACTACACCTCTATCTGGAAGAAAGCACACTTCTCCAAGTTCCCGTAAAGCTACTGCTCACGAAGACACTGAAGAACTTGTCAAAGGTACCCCTCGTGCTCCTCACGTGTACATGAGTATATCAAAATTTCATCTAAGGAAGATGAGCATGAAGTGATCTAAGAAGGTCTTGAATACCCCATTCATCAAACTCATAAACACTGCAGGGGCATTCGTCAAACCAAAAGGCACCACTGTGAACTCATAGTGCCCATACCTCGTACGGAAAGCGGTCTTATGAATGTCTGCCTCTGAAATCCTCAACTGATGGTAGCTCTGACTTGAGATCAATCTTAGAGAACACCAGTGGCTCCCTTCATCTGATCAAATAAGTCATCAATGCGAGGAAGAGGATAACAATTCTTGATCGTTACCTTGTTTAACTGACAGTAATCAATACACAACCATAAGTATCCATCCTTATTCTTCACAAAAATCACTGGTGCACCCCAAGGGGATACACTAGGATAGATAAGGCCCTTCTCCAAAAGGCCCTCAAGTTGTAACTTGAGCTCATAGAGCTCTGGGGTGGTCATCCGATAAGGTGCCCATGAGATAGGCTCTGCTCCAGGAACTAGGTCTATATGGAAATCAATCTCACGTGGGGGTGGCATCCCCGGTAGCTCCCCTAGAAAATACATCGGAAAACTCTCTCAAGATGGGATGATCATCTAGCGATGGTCCACTAGACCCATCCTCTGATTTGTCACTGACTGTAACAGCATACATCTAACAACCCCTTCACACACACCACTTAAGCTGCATAGCAGAAATGGTGTGAATAGAAACGGGTCTCCTGACTCCTGAGATCACCAACTCAACTCCCGAATCATCTGCACAAGCTATAGTCTTATGATAACAATCCATCCTGGCCCTATGTGCAGATAACCAATCCATACCCAAAATGACTCCATACAAGCCCAAAGGAAGAATACGGAGATCTGAGGTAGTGGTTAAAGGTCCCAAATCCACTACACACTCCTTAACTAAGGATTCCACAGAGATCTTGGCTCCAGAATCCATCTCGACATCCCAACTAAGACCCTACCTAACTGCCACCAGCCTGCATCGCTCTACTAAAGATGGTGCAATGAAAGAATCAGAAGAACCAGAATCAAACAATACAGAGGTAGGAATACCACCAATGCTACCTGTGGTCTCAATGACTGTGCTCTGGTGCTCTACCTGGCAGTTCTCAACCACTGCATAGATCCTGTGGCTATGTCCCATGTCACCAACTATCAGCTCAGAAACCAGTGTCTTACCCTTGTTAGGGTTCTGAGGGAAATCTCTCTAAAAATTTCCAACTACTCCACATCCAAAGCAACCACCTGATCCTCTCCAAGGAGTAGCACCTCTAGTAGGTGCCCTAGAAACCTGTGATGTGGATCCTAATGATCCGGCTATGGTATGTTGTGGCCTCTATTGGTGAGCTCTAGCTGACTGAGCTCTAGGTCCACCCTATGTCCTAATGGGACCCCTAGGAGGAGGCCCCATACTCTGACCTCTCTGTGCATCAGCTCTCTAGTGGAGGTCTATACTGGTGGGCGAGACTGCTGCTGCTATGTTGTGGCCTAAAGGATGACTGTGCTGAATGTTGCCCACCACGAGGAAGAGGTACTGAACCTCTCGATCTACCATCCTGCATCTGTTGAATGCGGCTCCTGACTCGGTCTCTAGCCTGTTGGGTTTTACCCCGAGTCTCCTCTACAATATAGGCCTTCTCGACAGCCTCTGTCTAAGTTTTGTGGGTAGTGGATCCATAATGCACACCTCTAATGTCTAGATTAAGGCCCCAGATGAACCTGTGAATCCACACCTACTCATCCTCATATACTCTACATACTGAAGTAGATCTAAAAATCTACTCTCATACTCTGATACTGTAAAGGATGCCTGTCGAAAGGTCATGGAACTCATCAATCCTCTGCTGGATGAACCTCTATGATAAATAACTGCTCCTGAATCTCTTCTCAAAAATCTCCCAAGTCATTGTCTCTGAATCTACATGGAGCTTCTACTCCTCTGTCCTCCACCACACTCCTGCTCCATCCCTCAGTAGATGGATTGCAACATGAGCTTTCGTGTTGCTAGAACAAGGACAAAGCTTGAAGCAACCGCTCAAGCTCACTAGCCAGGCCTCTGCCTGAAATCCACATGTATCACTTGAGTAATCTGAGGGCCAAAACTTCAGGATCTCTCTGATGTGATCTGCTGTTGTGGTCTATCAGCCTCTAGGTCTCTCTGCGTGCTCATCCCTAAGCCTAGGGCTCCAAGACCTCTCTCTATGCTCTGGAACTTTGTCACCCTATCTCCTAGGTGGTGAATCCACTCTGACTGACTCCACATGGGAGTTCTCTCCTCTATGCTCCTCGCTAAGTTGAGGGGGTACCTAACCCTCGATAGAAGGAGCTCTATCATGACTAGTTGTCTGCCCTCCACCTAATCCTCCGTGTAGAGTGGCATTAACATCCTGAAGGGTCTGTAGAATCTGAGGTAGAATGGCTCTACACCCTGATCCGGTGGTGGTGGTGGTGGTGGTGGTGAGTCTAAGTCTCTATGAATGTTTCTCTCACTTTGTCTGCACCTCCTACATAGACCAAAGTGAGAGTTAGTTCATTACTTCAAGCCTTATTCAATTTCTAAGTTTACTATCATGTACAAATTTTCAAAAGTTTTGTTTTCTAGATTAACAGGTTTGCTAGTTTTAAGTTTCAAGTCTCAATTTTCTAGTGTGCCCAATGGTCCAAGCTTTTGAACCACTGCTCTGATACCAAGTGTAATGCTTGCTTCAAACTACCACTTGAGACAAAGAAACAAACTAGATTTAGCTAGGAAAATTATGGAATAATTTTTTTTTTATTAGCGTGTTTACAAATAGGGTTACAAGATCATAGTTAGCACAAACCAAATAAGGTTTAACAAGTAGAACTGACTTACAATAAAAATTTCAAGAAACTAATATCAACAAGGCACAAGGTCAAAACAAGAGGTTAAATTCATCACTTAGGTTAGGAGAGTGAAATCCCTCTCATCTCTGCCCTAAGAGGCTTATAGGGTTCAACTTGATTTTTTACACATACTTAGAGTCATAAAAAAATTCCTAAATCATGCCCATTGGATAGGAAATTCTCTCACCTTTCCAACCATATAAAGAAGTCCTCCTAACTCCTTATAAAATGCAAGTTATGGCCAAATGGAGTTTTGGGGAGAAATTTTCCCTTGAGGAGTCCACGGGATTAGGGAGAAGAATTTTCCTTTAAGCGGGTCGGCGGAGCGGGGAGGAAAATTGAGAATTTTCCCTCCTTGAGCGCAAGAGCGCAAAACACCTCCATGTACCCAAGAGTCTGACAGGGAAGACACGTGTCACTTCCCGATTGGTGCGGGGAAATGCAGAGCGACGGAGCACTTTAGGTTTTGGAGATTTTAGGCTAAAAGCCCAAGGGCAAAAATGGACGCGCGCCTCTGCCAAGGAGAAACCCATGCCACATGTCAGCACGTGATTGGACGGGGGCTGGTGGGCTGTGGGGAAAAATTAGAAATTTTTCCCAAGGACCAAAAACCAAATTTCCCGAAGGAAAATTTGCCTTCATACCTCCGACCTCGCTCAAAAGGCCACGTGGCATCCTGTGATTGGACGTGGGTCAGCAGAGTGATGGAGAGATTTAAGGTTTTGTGCCAAAGGAGTTTTAAAGTCCAAAAGACTTGTGCAGGCCCGTGCATGCACTAGGACACGTGTCAACACCTCATTCGTTGCGGAGGTGCGGGGCCATGGAGGAAAAAGTGAAATTTTCCCAAAGGAGTCAAAAAGATTAAGTTTACAAATTTATTCCGTGCACCCTCCAAGCCATGTGTCAGCACGTGATTGGCTACGGGGCCGTAGGGAAAAATGGAAAAATTTTCCCAAACTCAAATTTTCAAAAAGTTAATTTTTCAAAAGGGTCCACCCCTCCAAAGTGCCACGTGGCAACATTTGATTGGTTATGAGGGATGTGGGGCCGCGGACTTTTTGAGGAAATTTTTCCAAAGGTTAAATTTTAATTTTTATATAGTTAGATTAATTTTTGGATGGCCATTTTGAAGTAAAACTTCAAATGGCCATAACTTTTGATAGAAAAGTCAATTTTGGGAAAACAAGGACTTTCCGGAAAGATCTCGGAGTCCTCTTTGCACAGCAATCATCAATTTTGGATTTTGATGAAGTTTAAAAGGTCAATTTTAAGAAATCGATCTGCAGGGTTTAAAATTCAAAATTGGCAATTTTCCAACTTGTCAATTTGATTAAATTTGAACTCCTCCTTCACTCCACATGTCAAACTAACATGGAGGATCAGTAAAAGGAAGGTCTAGAGTGTTTTAGTGAAGTCAATTTGTCTAATTATTCAAGTTTGTATTTTTTCAGCAATAGACAGGAAAATACGACCGTGCAAGCTCCGAATTGAGTTCTATTAAGTTTTGGAGGTTCATTCTTGATTGTTATAGTGAATTAGAGTTACTAAGGTCTTCCTAATGTAAATTTCAAAGTTTCATAACTTATTGTTGAGTATAAGTCTGAACTGCTCATTTTTAATAAAACATGGATTGCCAGAATGAAGTTTTAAATCAGTGAACTGTTTCTTTTAAGTCTACATGCCAATTTATTATTTAAAAGTGTGTATAGTTTCTAATTGGTGTCATATAATTGCTTATTAATTCTTCTATTCAATTTTGAGTTGGATTACAGTTCAGATTTCGATCCAAATATGCATCTTGCAAGGAATACAACATTTCTATCATTTCCACATATTCTTTCTTTTCTTTTCAACAGCAATCAATTTTCAATAATAATTTTAATCAATTGTGAAATACACTTGTACAACATTCCTTTCTATTTGATTTCAACTACAACATTACATTCAAATGTAAAGTTAATTTCATTTTTAAAACTCACTTCAAAGGAACAAAGGACTGTCATTTCTTTCCTACGTGTTCTTCTTCCCAAAACAGAAATTAAAAACACAATAGCAATTAAATTGCAATACAACAATGCAAGTTGAGAAAGGAATGTAATTCATTATTGATTTCCAATAATAACTTAACAACTTATTTCTTTCCTTGAATTTCAATACGTAATTTACAAACTGTATGACATTCTTTTCCAAAACAGAGAATGGGATAATAACTCTTTACATTTTCCAATGAATCTCAATCTTTCCTTTCCAATGTAAAGTGTCTTCTCATTACAAACAATAATACAATCATCCACTTCGAAGTGGGAAGGTTACAATAATTTTTCTCTAAGGAAGAGACTGTCAGACTATATTTTCTTCAAGCTCCAAAATAGCAGCATGTTGATTTCTTCATCTTTTCATCTTGATCACAACAAGGAAGGGGGAAAGGCAATGCTCTCCACCCAACCAAGACATCCAATGGGAAAGGAGAAGCCATCTTTCCCCATTGGCCCCTGAGCCCCAACCATATTGAAATAGAGTATGAACATCAACACATGGCAACAAGGCTTCTATCACAACAAACAACATTCTTTCACATGCATAACACAACAAAATACACAGTCCAAACAAAGATAGCAGTTCACAACTACAATAAGAATCATACACACATCACATGGGCTTGATCCAAGCAAGCCATCAAGAGCAAGAACTATGGGGAAACTACTTATGCCTCCCTATTTGGAATTGGGCATCCACCTAAATCATACTGCCAATAAACATATCAAATCCCATAAACCTTATATCTCCCAACCCCTCCTTATGCCCCCCTCAAAGTTTCTCCCTTATGCCCCCCCAATAGTAAGAAATGCAAGCAATTTCTTTTCCTAGGTGGATCCCAATCCAAAACTCCCTCCAAAATAGAACAAGTGCCATTGGAAATCCCTTATGCCCCCCCCCCCCCCCATATGAAATCCCCATAGCCTTCTCCTACACCTTGCCCTAAGCATTCTACCCAACCAGCCAACAATACACAACACATTCACCATTTCATTCATGCAAGAAAAAGGGAAAAACAACATTTAAAAAGGACAAGATCCTACCTCTCCATTATGGAGATTGTTTCCAAAATAGCAAGCTCCTTCAATGCTCAAACAGTGCAGTCTGACCAACAACAATCCAAAACAGCAACACCAAGCATACAAATGAATTTTAAACTCTTCCACAATGCAAGACTCCAACAGCAATAAAATTCGACCCAAGAAGAAAGAGCAAAGTTTCAACAACCATAAACAAGCGAAGAATTTGAATTTTAAAGAAGAGGAGAGGAGAGGATGATGTGGATTCCAAGTGGGATGCCACATCATTCTTACTCAACCCCCAAAATGAGAAATTCAACTTCACAACTAATCACATTGAGTGGAGATGACAATCAACTTACACACTCAAAATTAACCCATACTTTAACAAGGACTGAATTAAAAACTTGTAAGTAAAGTGCAATAAAGACTTACACATAGTCATTTCAAAATATAATTAAAAAGGCTAATTTTGAATCACAAACCATAGGTATGGTTGGTGGATGATTTTAAGAGGTGTGGGACAAGTTTAACTTGTCCCACAAGCCTCAAAATGCAGCCCTCCAAGGAAAAATTCGAGTTTCATAAAAGATGGAGTGTTCTGAACTTCCAAAATCAGCCTTACATACTCTTACATATCTCTTACATCCTATTACACATTCTTACACATTCTTGCAACATTATATTTATGACTTCAATTTATTAATTACATTCCTTTTCCCAATTAATGATTTAAATTTAGTTTAACACATGGTGACTAAATAACATAAACCCAAATTAATTAACAACTAATGAAGGGGGTAACACATTACAAATAAAATACATACAAACAATACAAAAAAGGAACACATTAAAGTAATACACACATATCCCATGGTCACATTATAATGGTGAATCCCCCCCATGGGAATTCCTAGCAACAACACACACACACACAAACAATATAGTTGCCATGGTGACCTTGTTGAATTCACCTGGAATTTCAATATGGTTAGTCTTCAATCCCCCAACATTGTTGTGATTTTTTTTTAACCTGAAAAATGTAAATACCTTCTTTGGCCTCATGGCCATATTAGAACATGCAAAATTATATAAACAACATATAAAGATCAAATCCAAATCACAAAAACATCAAGAATTCAACATCATCATTTAAATTCAATTTGTAACTATATCATCATCCAATGAATCTCTATACTAGAGCTACTCTTAATATCAAATGTCACGTGTCTAAAATCAACATCAATACTATATCCATGTCAACAGTATATCATCATCCATATATAATAATGTCTAAAATGAGATCAACAGTATCAAGATCAATATCTAAACAGTGTCAAAGGGAAGTGGGCACTACATTTCCTCTACCCAACAAAGACATGATCGTCGACTCTACGGTAGGCCATGAAATTCTCTCCCTAATGGATGGATTTTTTGGCTATAACCAAATATGTATCACTGAATAAGATCAGCACAAAATAGCATTTACTACACTATGGGGAACTTTCTATTATAAGGTCATGTCTTTTGGCTTGAAAAATATAGGCGTCACATATCAACGAGCCATTATGGTTACCTTTCATGATATTTTACATGATATCATGGAAGACTATGTTGATGATATATTAGCCAAATCCAAAACATGGATAGGTCATCCAAGTGTGTTAAGACGCATATTTTAAAGGTTGTGTAAGTATAATTTCTAACTTAATCCAAAGAAATGTGTATTCAGTGTGACTTCTAGAAATTTATTAGGATTCATCGTCTCCTAGAGAGGTATAGAAGTTGATCTCGTAAAGGTAAACTCCATCATGGAAATACCTCCTCCCCAGAATCTCAAATAACTACATAGTCTTCAAGGTAAAATATGGTCCATTTGACATTTTATATCACTATTAGCTAATAATTGTCATCATTTCAATCAACTACTTAAGAAATGTGCACAATTCTAATGGAATCAAAATTTCCAAGACTCTTTTGCCAAACTAAAAAAATACTCTCTAGTTCACTTGTACTTATGTCACTTGTCACAGATAAACCCATGATTCTTTATACATCTACCATTGAGTATTCCATAGGAGACTTGTTAGCACAACACAATGATCAGAACAAATAACAGGTTGTGTATTACCTTAGTCGAACACTCATTGAGCATGAGGTAAGGTACTACCAAATCAAAAAATTATGCTTAGCGGTCACTTTTTCATTCCATAAACTACGCCATTACCTACTCAATCACATAGCCAAACTCATCGTTGAGGTCAATACCCTTAAGTATCTCCTATCTATACCCATTCTCATGGGTAGAATTTATAGTATGTCATCCTACTTAGTGAATTTGACGTCAAATTCGTTCCTCAAAAGGAAATTAAATGACAATCCCTTGCACATTAAATCATTGAGGCACCTCTTCCTAGAATAGAACCTCTTTATTTTACATTTCCTCACAAAGATCTCTTATACATAGATGACCTCCATGTATCAAGAGCTGGTATTTTTCTTATTACACCTAACAGAGATGTTATCCCCAAATCATTTTGATTATCATTCATGTGTTCTAATAATATCGTAAAGTATGAAGCTCTCATCACTAGATTAAAACTTTCCATATCATGGAACCTCATAGAGTTGGTTGTATTTGGAAACTCATTACTTATCATTAAACAAGTTACCAATAAATATCAGGTCAACGATGAAAATCTTATTCCATATAAACGCATGGTAGATAGCCTCTGAGGCTATTTTCGGTTGATTGGTTTTGACCAAATCCTTAGAATTCATAATAAGTCTATAGATGTTATAGCAACTATCAAATATTTGTTAGAAATCACCTCAAACCAACCCCATGTGAATTTTCTCATAGAACATCTCTTAAACCATGCGTATAATCTACCTGAAAATACTATGGTGTGTGAAATAGTGGGTCCTAACAACCCTTTGTACCATGATATTTACACTTTCATCCACAGCAAAGCGTTCCTTACCAACATGAAAACTAGTCATAGATGCACTTTAGCACAACGTACCTCTCGTTAAACAATTTTAGCTAACACTCTATATAGATGAGGTTACAATGCCACTCTACTCTGATGTCTTAATCAGGAGGAGGCCTCTAATGTTTTAGCTGAGGTCCACTTGGGTATTTACGGATCACACACAAATGGAATGGCTCTAGCTAATAAAATCTTACGTGTTTGGTATTATTGGCCCACCATGGAGAATGATGCATGCCTTTTTGTCAAACGATGTCAGGATTATCAAAAACATGCCAACCTTATCTATGCACCTTCTCAGTCATTACAACCAATCACAACACCTTGGCCCTTCTCCCAATGGGGGCTTGATCTCGTTGGTAAAATTAGACCAACATTTTCCGATGGACATAAGTTCATCATTCCCATTATCAATTATTTCACCAAATGGGTAGAGGCTATATCTCTCACCTATGTTACTAGAATCCAAATATTAAAATTCATTTTTAATAATATCATCTATCATTTTGATATTCCATCCTCCATTGTCACTGACAATGGAAAATCATTTTAAAATCATCTCATCAAATACCTAACTAAGAATTTCTGCATCAAACTTAAATGGTCTACTCCATATTATCCCTAGGGTAACGTCCAAGCAGAAGCAGCCAATAAAACTGTAAAAACCATCATGGAAAACGAATTTGATACACATGGATGAAATCAACACACCTAAATCTACCCTAATCCTTGGGCTTACCGCACATATTAGCACACACCTAAGGGAGACACCCCATTCTCCCTTGTTTATGGTTGTGAATCCATTTTACCTGTCGAGGTTTAACTCTCGTCCTTAAGAATGTCCCTTAAATATGTAATCAACGAAGATTAATATCAAAAATCACAGCTTAATGAACTTAATCTTCTTGATGAAATAAGACTTAATGATCTTGATCATCTTTAGGTCTATCAAAACCATCTACAGTGAAGATATCACAAAAAATTAAAGAAAGTCAAAAGAATACCACAAAAGAGAAAGAAAAACAGGGGAAATTTGAACCTAACTTATTAGGGCCCTATGTAATCACAGCTAGATTTGGATCTGGTGCCTATAAGTTGGCCACTGAAAATGGTGAGGATCTTGACAGACTAATGAATGCAATCCATCTAAAGAAATTTTATTCCTGAGGTGTTCTTTATCTCTAGAGTAACTGTTTGTACTTTCCTCATGTTTGACTCATCTCCAAATAATTTTGAATTTTTCATTCCATTGTCAAATATTCCCACTATAAAAATTACATCTTCGTATTCATCATCATGAGACAAGTGTTAATATAGCTCCTATTAAGTCTTGTGAATCTAATACTTTTTATAATTTTTCCCATTTCCGATACTTTCACCTATGGTCATACCTAGAGGCTTACTGATGGTAATATATTCCCTTCAAATAAGTTCTCTTTTTCATTAAAAAAAATCTCTAAACTTACCCATTTTTTTTGACCACCCATCTTAGTCTTCAATATTGAACCCTCGCGTCCTACTAGTTGTGTGGGGCTTAGATTAGGGGAAAATGTTCCTTCCCGACTAAAAATAACTATAATGTAAATCAATCAATCAAATAACTTATGAACAACTAACCATCGCACTTTCATCCTTCACAATATTTGGTGTTGAGCCCACACTTCTTACTAGTAGTGTGATATTGGGAATGGAGCAAGGTGCCATTACTCGTCTACATTTTGTCTTCGGTGATGAACCCTTTACTCTTATTGGTGGCATGGGGAAAAGCATAGAGGTTCATTCACATTTTAAAAATTAGAAAAATGTAATAAAAATCAAAACAAAAAAATTAATAATCACCTAAGTCTTGCCTTCGGTGATGAACTCTTGCCTCTTACTGGTTGCATGGGGCAAGGCATAGGGGGTCACTTCAAAAATATAAAATATTATAAATATGAAAGTGATTACAATTATAAAATCCGAAAAATTAATTTATATGCCTAAGTGAAGAGAGAACTATCCCTTCACCTAAATCTTACCACTCAATAGGTCATGTAACTATCTAACTCTAGTAAATGACCTACAAAGTGAAAGTCATTTCAAAATTGGTTCAGTAACCTTAAGAGGAATTGAGTCACAATTTCCCAAATGGATCATTTTTATCACTTGTCTTTATATTCATTATATGCATCCCACATCCTTCTTGATTTGTAGTGATGAGCCCTCGCATCTTACTAGTTACGTGGAGTCAATAAAGGAGTTGGACTTATTTTCATCATGTCATCACCAACATATCCTGTGAATGGAGAAAACAAATTAATATTATTCAAATAATGATTTACCATGAGGAAAAATGTATATACGAATGATACCTTGGCTTATCACCTCTCATAATAAGTTTTACCATTTAGTATATTACCCATCTCAAAAATCCAAAAACATTGCAAAATCCCCAAAAACATTGAAAAAATATCAAAAATCCAAAAACATTCAAAAAATATAAAAAAATCCAAACAAACATTAGAAAACTCTTAAAATCCCAAAAACATTCAATAATCGAAGAAATCCTAAACATGTCAAAACAATCAACACAATTTAAAATTTAAACTCATTTACCTAATAAATGTTCCAACCACTTTATAACTTCAACACCCCAATCATTTCTCCATCGCTTGAATCCATGCTTGGGGAAAATTATGACTCTCATTGATTCCTTGTTTGAGTATGATGACCCAATCCATTTTGAATCATTTTATCCTTTCTTGGGGGCACATCTAAATCAGTCATTCATTTTGGAACACATTAGGGACATGTTTGAAATTTCTCGTGTTGCATTATTAGTTACAAGTTTATTATTTGTTATCTTGTGTCTTGATATATTATGGAGGGAATCTTGATTTTATGTATCTTGGTGTTCCCTCTAAATGCTTATGTTTCATACCACTACTTCTCTTATATGATTTCATATCATACAGGGGAATCATACCTTTTTGATGGCCTATGTCTTTGCTCTCTTATATATTTCAGTCTAGTCATCATGATCTTCTATATCATATGCATCTTGTTATGTGATATATTAAACTTTAGATGCTTTCATCATGTGAGTATCTTCCTACATGATTGACAACTTAGTATTCACCACATATATTCCCCCTTCCTAATAAATTTTTTAGTTTGGGAATCCTTCTTGATCACCATTGCAATTTTTGAACCCTAATTGAGGATCTTTCTTAGGCAAAGGTCACTATCCTGCAAATCCTCATCCCCCACTGTGGTCAACTTGTCTTTTATCCATTCATCCATCCTCCTCATTTCTACTTTCCCTCCATTTACGCACACCTCATACTTCTCACCATTCATGTCCCCTTTCACCAATTTGTGTTTCTTCCTTCCTTTTCTTCATGATCTTCCCTTTCACTCTTCCGCTTTCATCTTGACAATCTTACTTAACCATCCATACAATATGGGACTCTTATAAGAGGTATAATTTCTTCCTAAGATATTCCTACTATAGAAACTCCTCCATCATTACTTCTCTCATCAAATGACAATATCCACCACTAACATCTTTTCTCTTTACCTCTTCCACTTGACATTCTTGCCTCATCACTCCCACCGCACGGGCATCCTAATTGAGGATTCCCCTTGCAATCCTTATTCATTATTGCCTATCTTCCTCCATCGATTCATATTACACTCCTTTGTTTCCTTCCTTCCTTGTTATCACTTCCTCTCACCCCTTGTTCAATTCTCTTATACGTCATTTCCTCTTTTCTCATTCTTCCTAGTATCCATCTTTTTCTTGGTAATCTTACTTACACATTCTCACAGTATGGAAAATTTACTTGAGGGTTCCCCTTCATTCCATCTTTTCATACAATCTTCCCCCACCTCCCTCAATCACTTCTTCCAAACATTCTTCTTCTTCGTCTTGGTGATCCTACTTAATCATTCGTGTAGAAGGGAAATCTTACTGAGGACTCCCTCTTAAGGATAATTTTTCATCTTGCACTTCCCCATCCATACATGTTCCCTCCATACTATTTTTCCCTCCCCTTGATATCATCATCTATTCCAACCAACTGTTTTATCCTCATGCACACTACATTATTTTCTCTTCTTTCCCATTCATCATCACTATCGGTTTAGAAAATCTTAACCACTCATGTGGCATGGCGATCTCACTTAATATTTCTGCTTAAGGATGATTTGTCATCTTGCACTCCTTCATCACTACACATTCTCACCCTTCACTTTTTCTCAACATTCCCCATCAGCACATCCTCTCACCACCTGTTCCACTCTCACCAACTTCACCTCTTGTTTACTCACTCTTCATCTCCATCATCCCCTGATTTGAAATCTTACTTAACCACTTCTTTCGCATGTCTGTCTTACTTAAGTGTTCCCCTTAACATGGACTTTTCTTTCTAGACTTCACCTTCTACTCACTCGTAATTCCTTCCATTGATTGCTACTTCAACCTGATCTCCCCTACCAACCAACTTTTCCTCCTACCATTACCCTTTCTCAACCTATCATATCACATATTTTGTCCATCATCTTCAGCTTGTGAATCCTACTTGATCCATCATTACTCAACCAAGTTCCTTTCCCCCATTTCCCCCTCATTTTATCTTTCTTCATCATGCTCTTTACCATGATTTATGTATCTTGTTTCTTTACCTCCATCTCATTCATCCTCATCCTTTGTATCCTCTCCTACCCTTCATCTTGTCACAAATCATCACTCACCATTTATTTACTCTTTCCATTCCATCTTCTTGAATTCTCCCACATATCCACTTCTATTGCCACCCATCATTATTATTGATCCCCCTCTAACATCCTTTCATCATCATCTTCCATCCCCCATACTACCTCTCATGTTTTTTACTAATAATTATTGTTGTTTGACACCTAAAAAATCACTCATCATCATTCTCCACTGCCTTTTTCACTCTCTTTGTCAACTTTTTCTCCACTCCTTCCCTCGTCATTCACCAAAAATAATTATTGTTGGTTTTCTCCTAATGTTCGTTACCATGTCTCTTTTTCTTTATCCATTCTTTTTTATCCCTTCATCCTCTACACGCACCTCCATGTGGTATGTCCCATATTCTCTACCTTGGTCTTCCCCAAAATGACTTGGTTCCTTCAATATTCTCCATGTATCCACTTTTTCATCTCTTCTACCCTGTCATTTTCACCTTCCTCCTCCCCTCTCCTTCTTTTCTCTGCCACCTCTACCTTTTTCATTCATTTTATACCAATTTCTCTTCTTTTCAATGATCTTATCCACATCTTCCTGGTCTCTTATAGTTTCTTTCTTTTCTTTTCTTTGTTTTATCATCTCTTATGTCTTCTTTCAATTCTTCATCTTCCTCATCTCCTTAATTTTTCCATACCTATTCATTATATCTTTTATATTCCACTACCTTCATTTTGCACCTCTCTCTACCTTTTTTATAATTTCACCCTCTAAAAAGTCATCTTATCTTGTTTTATTCTTGTTCATCCTTCCTCATTCCCTTCTTCCCTTATCGTCCTTCTCTCTTATTCTCTTCCACCTCTTTCATTCCTTTTTTTATCCCCCTCCGTCTCTATCCGCTCTATTCCATACCCTTATCTCCTTCACCTTTGATTTTTCCTTTCCCATTCTTCACCTACCCATAATCAACCACTACTCATGTCCATTTTTTTCCTCTTTCCACTCTCACTTGGTATGTCCTTCAACACATCTTCACATCTTCACACCTAGCATTTAAGTCCTATTGAAATATTTACTCATTTGAGCACCGCAGCTGCTCCATTCTCTTACACCTCATTCTCATCCTCCTCTCCATAACATTGACCTCTCCTCTTTTTGATATTTATGTTAATAGGGTTCTTCATCATATTTTTTGATAGCTACGGAGTTAAGGAGATAGCCACGGAAGCCTAGAATAAGTCATGCATAAAAGGATGAGACTACGGATACAAAAACAAAGATTTTGAAAACTATACAAATCCGCGGATAACATAAGAAAGCCACCAAAGATTGTGGAATCCTACGGGACAAAGGAGGAAAGTGGCTGTACATTGAGGAAGTTGCATTACACTGAAAGAATATGTGAGACATTGTAGGAAGCCGTAGAAGCTGACAAAGAGCTGCAGATTGAAGATAAGTTAGAACAGTACAAGATAGAATCTACCAGAGGTGTGAATCAAAAGAGGTGACTTTTAGATGTTTAGTATTTTGTATATTTATTGTAATTAATCCATTGTATATGTGTGCATCACATGAGAGAGAGAGAGTGATTGCCATAGGAGAGATATCAAAGTATAAGAGATGAAATACTGAATAGAGAGAAACATGAATATGTAATTGAGACATATGTAATGATTAATGAAATATGAATGAGAATTGATGGTTTGAGCTAAGATTATTGTGTGTTTTACATTATTTATGTTCACAAGTTAGAATAGTTTACTTTTCTCGTGTACATCACTAACAATAGGTCGAACTTCCTAAGTCTTACACTGCTTTCAAGGCTTAGGGTCAACATTTGGTGTCTAAGCCCAAGTTCCTTTTATTAGTTACATTTCAAGAAAAATATCACCACCAGAATATTGAAAACCAACACTGACAGAAATTGAGGATTGGTGGGAAAATAAAATTCACAAATTTGTTAAAGGAGAAGCCAAAAGACTAAAAGCATCATATAAGGTGGTAGAAGCAAAAGTTCTTAGAGAATACGGAGAATAATTTTGGTCATAGTTTCCTCACCTTCTGGGGCCTTTATTATTAGCACACGCCAAGAGAACATAGTGGTCAAGATTACACTTGAGAGGACCCTTTCAATAGACTGCATCAAAATTAACTATACTTAATCATCTAGATGAACCTTGGATGAGAGTTATTGATTACTAGTACGAGACTACTCTAGATTCATACATAATTACTAGGGCCATACAAGGTTGGACAAGTTTTGATCACAAGAAAGGTGAAGTACTAAGTGGGACAAGAGGATGATTCCTTAAATTAGTTCTATTTTCAATTAAATTTTTGATAGTAGAGAAAGGCTTAATCATAAGCGCGAAAAAGTTCCTTTAGGGGAAAAGTACCAGAAAATGAAGTACATGAAAGGGGGTGAACCAAGAGACATAACTTATTGTAATTAATGGTATTTTGGTTGGGGTGGCAAAAATAGGACAACATGAGAAAAAGAAAAATATAGATAATTAGATAGTTGACAAAGAGAGGATTAAGAAAATTAAGGTAAGTTAGTAATTTAAAAAGAGTAACTAAAATGAGGAGGATGGAAGAGAGAGCAAGGATAGCTACAGAAAATAAATATTTAGAGAAGAAGTTATAGAAACAAAAGATAACACAAGAAGAAAGAGTGAAGAAATTGAATGAAAGGAAAGAAAATTTGAATAAGGTTAAGAAAGTAGAGAACAAAGTATAGAAGAAAGAAACACCCACATCAAGTTGAGGCCAAAAATTGGCTCACCCAAAAACGGAGGTGGACATAAAAATTATAGCTATAATACTTGTGTCAAACAGAGACCAACATGGTTTTGTTACTCCGCAAAACCCCGTGGTAGAATACACCATAGAAAGTCAAGTTCGACAAGTGATAGCAAGACAATCCATGCTAATGAGATATTTACAACAGTTAGTAGGAAGTGTAGAGCCAACTTTTAAGAAAGTGCTAGAAGAATAATGTTGGGAAGAAGAGGAAATAAATACACCATTATTGATTAAGGGAAAGGGTGAAGAGGAAGGAGAAGTTACTAGAATGAAATAATTAATTGTAGACTTTGAAGAAAAAATAAAAATAGTAGAAGAGGAAAATGAAGAAAAGGATGATATGGAGAAATGAGAGAGACAGAGAGAAAAAAAATAGAGAAAATAGAGGAGAAACATGAGGAAGGAGGTAAATCAAAGAAACAAGAAAAAGAGAGAAAAATAAAATAAGAAGAGGAGTGACGAGGGATTAGAAGAAAGTCATAGATTAAGAAACAATAAAGATAGGAAGGTATTTGTGGAAAACGATAGTTATGAAAATTCTCCAACTAAGGATGTGTCCTCCAACCACCACACGATCCCAACAGAGATGAACCCCCCCCCCCCCGAATCTGTCACCATTCCAAGTGCCGCTTGAAACACCAATTTGAAATATAGACAAAGCAGAAAGCTTGGAAGAAATATATCATCAATTTCAAGAAGAGAGTCATAAGAGACAGGAAATTGTAAAATAATTTAGAGAACTATGAGGAGAATTATATTTTGATATTTAGTTATCTAGAGAAAAATGACGAAGGAATAACTTGGAAAAGTCACAAAACCAATCAAAGAAGGTGAAACCAATAAAGCAACAGACATTTAATCAACCTCAAATACATTCTCAACTAGTTAGAAGGATGGCACAAAAGATAAAATTACCAGTATTTAAATCAGATACAAGTAAATGCTCTAGAACATTTGTTCTTATTGGAAACCCAGTGGTAGAATAGAACATCACGGATAACACAGTCAAATTAAGTGAATTCATCATCACTCTAAGGGAAGATGTGTTAAGATGGTACTATTACTTGAATTTTCTCAACTAAGAGAAACCCATTTGAAACTAAATATTTGTCGAGAGGTGACTTAACGAAATTATAAAGAGAAACAAATGGCTCGCAGACCATGATAAGTGGCAAGCCGGCACAACTTCAGAAGTCAAAATGGGATGAAGTATCGAACTCCCGTGAGACTGACACATGGAGCCAGCAAAGAAAAAATAGCGAGCCCACAGACGGTGATAAGTGTCCACCCGACGCATCCCCTAAAGCCTTAAAGAAAAGAAGAGTCAAGAGAATGCGCGAGCCTTCAACATGGATCTTGCAAACAAATGGACTATCTTTGAAGCAGGCCATAAAGATGACAAGCCACCGGCCATGTATAAGTGATTTAGGGTCTTATCTATAATATTTAATGCTCAAAATGTTTTCAAAATATTGGAGGTGCAGGGTCATTTCATCATAAAATATGCACCGTTTGGGTCAAGGGGCCGCGAACCAATGTATAAAGGATCAAAATATCTAGTTGTGTAATAAATAGCCAAAAGTGTTTCTTCTCAAAAGGCGAGTCCATCTCAAGGGAGTTAGTCACAAAATAATTAAGATGCGTTAAATAGGCATGGCTCCCACTTTTCCTAAGGGGTTAATTTGTGAGAAATATTTGAGGAAATATATTTCTATCACTTCATATCATTTATCATGATTAAGGGGCAATTAAAAAGGAGTTTCAAAATTCTCTCTTACCTCCTCCTCACCCTATAAATTGTAATGAAGTTTCGATGAAAAAATATAAATGATATATGATAGATTTCATTTAGAGGATAGTTTTATTTAGATACTGGGAGAGTTAATATTTTCCTCTTTGTCATAAGTTTTTCTTATGTAAAAGGTAGAGATCTTGGAACTCTAGCTTTCTGCCTGAGTTTGTAATAGCAATCTTTCATCTTTATGATGTAATACTATGCACAACAATTGGAGTAATATATATGTTTTTCATGGTGTTTTTGGTTCATCATTTTCATATATTTATTGTCTCTGATCGCCTTTATTTTCATTTAGAAATTGTGCATCTTTTGGTGTTATTGTAATTTATGGTGTTGTGCTCGAGTAGATCTAAACGATTGTGTATTTGGTTGGCTTCCTGGTGTATTCTTTTTGGCGCATCGCCTTAGTTTTTTTTTATGTTCTTCTTTCCAGTTTTTTGATCCCTATCTCCCACTGTAGAGAAGATCCAATTTCTTTAAAAAAATTACGTCTCCTTAGGATGCACGTCCCACCAACCTAAGGATTCCCATGACTCTGATGGCTCTATCTGCCAAGGATGTTCGTCAACCGGTACATGCAAAAAATGCCCAAGGAACTATGGGTTTGGATGCTATTGAAAAGGAATTCAGGATAGACATCCATTTTCTAGAAACACCATCATAAGGGCTGAGCAAGATGGGATACCTTATTCAAGGAGAGAAGGAAATTGTTAAGGAATTTAGCCATCGATTCAAAACTATAACCAGGAAGTCAGAGGAGCCTCTCATAGATAAATAGTGGATTGAATGGTTTACTTCAGGAATCCTCCCTTATATCATAGGAACATTCTCATGGATGTAATAGAGATGGCAATTAGGCTAGAGTACTAACCATGGCGTAGGGAAGGAGAAACATCAATAAAAATAGAACTAGAAAGAGTACAACTAGAACTAGCAAGATTAAAACTTCAACAATAAATACAGAAGAACGAATGTCTTAGAAACATCTTGCCACCAAGAAGTCATTTAAGGCCTAAGATTTGGTGCACAATATGTTGTTCTGAAGGTCATAGTAGAATATAATTCCCTCACTTAGAAAATGCAAAAAGAGCAGCTGCAGTTAGGCATCATTCCTCACAAAGAGCATCTTCTAGTAATATATCATCATCAGAAAGAACATGGTGTGGTATTTTTAGACTATGATACCAACACACGTAGGACACATATCCCTTATTAGAACTAGCACCTCTAGCTAATCAATTGATGTATTACACATGCAGGTCATTTAACCATTACCATCACACTTTCCCCTCTGTAGATGCATTGGAGGATTTAAAATAATATAGTACTACAAGAGAAATGGTCGCGAGACAAAATACAACATCCAATCCTCCCCCTACAGCACAAAATATGCCTACAACAAACCTGTTGCCCTCACAACTAGCAATAAATGCACCTCGATACTCAAATAAGCAAGGTGGATAACCACAGTTCGGAGGTGGCTATCACGGAAAAAATATAATCAAATTTACCAATGATATAATGAAGGAGGATGTCACGGGGGCTACAAAGGTGGTTATAGAGGTGTTTATTGAGGAAGATATAAAGGGGGATATGACGATTATCAAGGAGGAAGAGGATATCAAGGCCACAATGATGGAGGTTACTGTGGAGGATATAAAGACAATCAAGGAGGTGGATACGAAGACAGAAGACTAATGAATTGATATAAGTGTGGTCAAGATGGACACCTAGCCAGGAATTGTATAGAACCTAATCCTTGTGGATTTTTTCAGGGAAGAGGGAATGATTCATTCAAATTTCCTAAAGTTACACAGTTCTATTGGAATGGAATAACGAAGATAAAAGCTTTGGGAAAATATGGTCAAAATAATGTGCAACACCTTTCTAGATTACCATGGGATGAGGAGACAATAGCAAAAGATAAGGCCACAAGAGCATCTATCTCAGGAAGTAGACCATCATAAGAGGATAAGAAAGAAGAAACAAAAGAAAGTTATCTCAGGAGGAAGGCAACCAAAGCAGGGAAAATCATCGAAGAACCTAGATACAAAGTAGTAGTTACTACCAAAAGTTCCGCAAAGAATGAGGTTGTACCCAAAAATAAGAAATAATAAGGCTACCGCAAGAGGAGAATTCTTCTAGTGAAAATGAATGGGACTTTAAAGATATTAGATCGGATCTCCATATGAAGGAAGTTGAGAAAAGCATGATAGTAGTGAAAGAGGCACAAGCCCAAGAAGAAAATGAGAAGAATTGTCTTGTGGAGGAAGAGATCCTTGCTTTGAAATAACTAGCTAAATAACCATGGTCTGGTAGACAAACTAAAACAATTTAACAAATAATGGAATAAGGAGGACAAGATGTTTTCATGTCCAGAGAATTGAAGCAGGAAATAATAAGAATAAAATAAATGTGTTCTGTACCCAACGCACATGGCGTAAATCCACCATCTACTTGGAGGTTGATATATTTGACACCACCATCACCAAAGTGTTGTTAGATCTTAGCACGGACATAAACATGATGTCAAAGACTACTTGGGAAAGACTAGGTATGGCTCTTTTGGAACCCGCCAAATATTTCATTGGTTTAGCAGATGGATTATCTAGAAAACCATTAGGAGAACTCAAAAATCTTGAAGTAAACTTCATGGGCATAAACAAGCTAGTCAATTTTGAGGTGGTATAAAATGGCACTTTGAATTCTTCATATAATGCTATCTTAGCCTTAGAGTGGTTTGTGGATTGTAATGGAACACTGAATTCAAAAGAATAGGAAATGATTTTAGAAGTAGATGGCATATGTGTACATGTACCTCTACATGCAGGAATGAGTGCCGAGTGGGTAGAAGACATATGGCACAATACTGAAGGAGATGATTTTGATGATATCCAAGGAGTATATGCCTTAAAAAAATTCTAATATTTATAAGGAATTTGAACCAAAATCGGATGGGGAGATATCAATAAAAAAAGGACATGACTAAAAGTTTACACAATGTGGTGGAGGCATGGATAAATGCATTACTAGAGTCTAGAACTAGGAAGTTACATTATACATGAATAATACCATCTCGAGTTATTACCCTAGAGGATGATTGTGATGCCACAGGTGACATTTTTTGGCCCACTTGGGACAAATTTTAAGATGAAGGTAGATACTATTCTATGGAAGAAGAAATAAAATAATTTCCGATAAAAAAGAGTCTACAGGTTGAGCCAGGGGGCATCCCACAAAACCCTACCGAAATACTTAGGGTTTGTAGATTTAGAAGGCTACATCAAGATAAAAGGATATTTCCAAATGAAAAAGATAGAATGGAGGCTTTGGATGACACCCTAACCATAAATATAATGGGTTTGTGGGTGACTCATAAACCAAACATATCTCACTAGAATTCATTGACCACATTACTTAAAATGAGATATTTGGAGAGTGAGGGCTATTATACAGCTATACCTGAATATACTGGTGAAATGGATCCCCATAGACATATCTATATTTGTGAATGAAATTGGTAGATATGTTGGGAGAATTCCCCATTATTATGGATATAATGTTTTGTATGGACTCTAGGATCCATACCGTAGTCTTGGTATATGCACCAAGAAATCATATGCGAAACAAGGAATGTAGATCAGGTTGTCAAAGAATTTATGTCATACATTTAATTTTTGGGATGTAGATCTAAAAAATCTTGTGGGCACTGTATAAAATCAATAACTTTATTGTTTCTTAACGCCGGAAGAGACAAAACAACAATACTCAAAATAAAAATAATAAACTAAGGTACTAGCACCTTATAGAAAATTTAAATAAAATTCTCAGAAATGGCACACTGCTTTGCGGTAGAAAAACAAGATAAATAACAAAAGTACAGAGAATATGAGGTGCAAAAAAATAGTAGGAGAAAGAGAAGTGGTGGAAACCAAGGAGGAAGAGGAAAAATATTATTATCAACCCTTGAAGATGAAAACTGAAAATAGTGGCACAAATGGGGACGAAAAAATTACGAGGATAGGAGATTACTAGTTAGATGAGGAAGTGGCCAAACTAGTATAACTATTACAGGAATTCCAAGACATATTTCCCTAAGGACTTCAAGGAGCTACATGGAATAAAAGAGGAAGTAGGGACAATGAAAATTCAAATCACAGAAGGATTTAAACCACTAAAGAAAAGACCATACATATTACATCCAAATCTCAAGGTGAAAGTAAAATTAGAATTCGATAAAATGTTGGATGCAAGGATCATTAACCCAAATGAAGATTTAGAATGGATTAGCCCAATGGTGATCCAAAAAAATATGGGAGAGATCCGCATATGTGTGGATTACTGAGAGTTGAACAAAACTTGTGTACATGATCCCTTTCTGAACTCCTTTCACAGAAGAAGTGTTAGTTAATGTGGCTGGAAGAGAGTTGTATTCATTTACTGACGGGTTCTTTGAAGATCACCAAGTCAGAATTGACTCATGAGGATTATCCTAAGACTACTTTCACCACCAAATGGGGGCCATTCATGTATATTGTTATGCCCGTTGGGCTCAAAACTGCACCAACAGTATTCAGTAGGATTATGGTAAATGCTTTTAAAGAATTCATTCATGATTTCTTAGAAGTATACCTTGATGACTACACTAGTATATGGATTACTAAAAAATCAATATACAATGCATTAATACTGATGTTTCATAAATGTAGAGTGTTGCATTTATCATTAAATTTGAAAAAATGTATCTTCTTGACCCCCTTTGGCATGCTTCTAGGGACATATAATATACAGAGAAGGATTGTTAATTGATCCACTAAAGAATTTGGTGATTGTTAATTTTATCATCACCTAAAACACAAAAGGATGTGAGAAAAATTATGTGCTACACCAGGTATCATTGGAAGTTCATAAGAAATTTTGCAGAGATTAATGCACCCTTAGAAGAATTTCTGAAGAAGAGGACCAATAAACAAATGCATTGGACAAAAGAATGTGCAGATGCATTTGAAGTGTTGAAAGACAAAATTCTACTGCCCTTTGGGCTCAAAAACGCACTAGCAGTATTCAATAGGATTATGATAAATTCTTTTAAACAATTCATTCATGATTATTTAGAGGTATACCTTGATGACTAGATAGTATATGGATTACTGAAAAACAATATACAAGCATTAAGACTGATGTTTCAAAAATGTACAGTGTTAAAGATATCATTGAATTTGAAAAAATGTATCTTCTTGACCCCATTAGGCATGCTTCTAGGACATATAATCTGCAGAGAAGGATTGTTGATTGATCCAGTGAAGACTTCGGTAATTGTTAATTTTTCACCACCTAAAACATAAAAGTATGTGAGAAAAATTATGTGCTACACCGGGTATCATTGGAAGTTCATAAGAAATTGTGCAGAGATTAATGCACCCTTAGAAGAATTTCTGAAGAAGAGGACCAATAAACAAATGCATTGGACAAAAGAATGTGCAGATGCATTTGAAGTGTTGAAAGACAAAATTCTACATGTACCTATTCTATTCTTTCCTGATTGGAAGGTTCCCTTCCATGTTTATGTGGATTCATATGGAATTTCCATTGGAACAATACTAACACAACCCAAAGAGAAGATGGATCATCCAATTTCTTTTGCAAGTAGAAAGTTGTCCAAGGTATAGAGAAACTACTCAACTACAAAGTGAGAAGCACTAAGCATGTTTTATGATTTGCAAGAATATAGGAAAATAATTGTTAGCCACATATTTGTTGTATTTTACATAGATCATGAGCCCATGAAGTACCTATTGAATAGGCTAGTGTTACATAGGAAGGATATGTCCGGTGGCTAATGCTTTTTCAAGAGTTTGATTTTACTATTACAGTGAAACTTGGAAGACTGAGCAATGGACCAAACTATTTGTCTAGGATTGAGACAAGAAGAGGATGAGGGACTCAATACATGATGATTTCCCTAGTGCCCACCTATTCAGGATAGAGGAAATTCCCAAAGAATTTGATGAGATTGCATAGTTGGTGCATACATGAGAATTTCCCAGCGGACTACACTAAGAAGTAAAAGAGAAATTTGTTAAGCAGGGCCTTTCCCTTTACATTGATTCAGGGACAATTATACAAGAAATGAAAAGATGATTTCCTCATAAGGGTGGCTTAGAACATGAGAGAAAGAACATATTAATACAGGCTAATGAAGGAATATCTAGAGGACATAATGGAGGGGAGAAGACAACCACAACCAGAAAAATAATGATGGTCGGGTTGTGGTGGCCTACACTTTTCAAGGATGCACAAAAACAAGAGAGAACCTTTTATATTTACCAACGGTTGGAGAAACCTAATGCAAGGGATGAGATTTCATTGAGACTTGTTTTAGCATTATCCCCATTTGAAAAATGGGCTATTGACTTTATTGGACATATAAAACTAGTTGTGACACACTCCCAAGAAAGATTTATGATAACTAGAAAAGATTACTTGACAAGATGGGTAGAAGGTTTTCCTATAAAAGATTGTACTACTAAAATAGATGTTAGGTTCCTTTATGAGAATATTATTACAAGGTTTGGATGCCCCTTGAGTATAACCAATGATCAAGGTAAACATTCTGTAAATTCTACCATCCAAGAATTGTTAACCATCTTCATGATCAATCACAATAGAATTACTCCCTACCATCCACAAGCAAACAGGATATCAGAAACATTTAATAAGGTATTGGAGAAGGTGTTTACTAAGATATGCTCCCTATAACAAGAAAACTAGGACTTGAAAATACCTACAAATTTATAGGCATACCACATAACATATAAGAGGGTGACAAAATACTCTCTGTTCAGATTATTCTATTAAATGGAAGCCACAATCCCTATAGAGTTTTTACTTCCTAGATTGAGTGTAATAGTTATATTTAAAATGAATGAAGACGATTCACTTAATGAAAGGATGATATAATTAGAAAAACTAGATGAGAAATGGTTCATAGAAGTGTATAACAAAAATCAAGAGAGAAGAAGGCAAAAAACTTGGCATGACTGCCACATTAAAAGAAAGGATTTTGACATTGGAGACCAGGTGCTTCTCTATAATAGAAAATAAAAACACCCAGGTAAGTTGAAGGTGAGATGCCATGGATCTTACATCATTAAAGAGGTATTACCTTCTAGAGAAACAAATTTGTAAACACTACAGTTGAAAGAACTCCCAAGATATGTCAATGGAGCTACGATAGATACAATACTCAAAGAAAAAAATTAAAATAATATTAATAATAATTTTAATAATAATAATAATTTAATTTAATTAAATTAAAAATCCTACTTATCTTAAAACCAACAATTCAGTGGATACGACGAGGGATAGGATGAAAACCTACAAGGGCATCCTTAATCTAATAAATATAAGAAATAAGAAAAATAAAGCAAAGCAACAACTGCAAAGGAAGAATACCCGCACAATAAAGAAAAGGAAAAACCATGGAGGAAGAACATCCACGTAATAAGGGGAAGGAAAATGTGTGGAGGGAGCATACCCACACTATAAAGAAAAACAAAAAGAGGAGGAAAACTACAGAAAAAGGAGACCTAAGGAAAAATCAGTGGTAAAATGAGAGCCACGAAACAGAGGAATGAGGAAAAAACCAGGTAAGAAAAGAAAGGAGTAAGTTACAAGATGAAAGGGATGAGAAAAACCGAGGAAGGAAGAAAAGATAAAATCCAAAAAATGAAGAAAAAAAATAGCAAAGTCACAGAATGAAGGAATGGGACGGAGAAACCATGTAATGAAGGAAAAAAATGAAAAATAAAGGAAAAAAACGCAGAACATGGAAAATACATGGAATGTAAAGAGGAAGCCATAGAAAAAGCAAAAACTTATTTTTCCAACATGTATTAAATGTGGTAGGTGTAAGGAAGGAGGTTATAAAAGCATCAACTTAGAACAAAATAATGCACACAAAGATTAAAAAAATATAGATTGATTCACCAGCAGAAGTGCGAAGAAGAGAGCTAGGTAAAATAAGGGAAAACTAAGAAGGAAAACATGGACAATCTAGTTGAGGTCACACAAGAAAATCTCCCAAAGCCAAAATTCCTAAAGTATTCCATGAAAGAAAACAAACATGATCCAGAGGGTTCATTTTCACATATTCAATACAAAGTCACCCATACACGGGATTTACAGAAGTATATTCATTCTCAGATTGTTGAATACAACCACACATTTCTCGAGGTAGATAGAGCATTACTCATAAAAGAAGATCCAAACACAAATCAACTAGTATATAAGAAAACTACCGAAGTGATCAATGAATTGAAAATCGATGCATGGAGTCACATTCCATATTTCCCTAGGGTAGATCATGTAATTTGGGTTCTTTTGAACCATCTATACAACCTAATGTTGTATTTGGATCAACTGTTCCCTATTGATACATAATTCATGGCTATGGTTACTGGATTACGGGCACAAGGATTCTTGTTAATTACTAAGAAGAAGACGAAATTGAAAGATATGACATTGGAGATGGAAATGACAGATTCAACGTAGGGTATGCATCTCAGACATTGTTAATCAAGCACTCAAGTATGCCGCTAAGGCCATATGCTTAAATTTTTATCACACCAAGAGAAAATATGATGCCCATAGACTTAGCACACAATTATCCCTAGACATGTGAATTCACATTTCGAATATAACCTAGTTGAAAAATTAGCCTCTGAATTTCATGAAAACACAAGGAAAATAAAAGAGGGAAACAACACATTTTGTTATGGATCAATATTAATATGTTTATCTATGTACTTCACAAAAACCCTACCCAACAAAGAGGAAGTGGTGGAATGGAGGTCAGATACACTGGTTGCTGAGAAGATTTAGAAACATATGAGTAATTTAGATGCAAGTAACCAAATCACATCGTTATTGGGGTGGGTAAACAAAATAAGGAAAATAATTGGAAATGAGACATGAGTTTGAGAGAAAATAGTGGCAGGATACAAGAAAGAGGTCTACTTCATTATTGATATTGATTATACCTTCATTCATCCCACAAATCCTCACACAGAACACATCCCTCCATTTCCATATGAGGCTTCTAATGAACTAGTGGCCACATCAATTGAAGCAATAAAAAATCTACCCATAGATCCCAGGAAACCAAAAAGGCCAAATTTTGATGAATTCATTGAAGAAACATTTGATGGGTACAAGTAGCAATACTCAGCATAATATGGAAAGTAAGATAGAAGTATTTAGGAGGCCCTAAAACATACAAAAGGAAAAAAGGCCCTACTGCTATAAAACCTACCACCAAACTCCAAAAAGCATTGGTGGAAAAAAGGAAATTAAAATAAGTCACCGGTAATATATAATAAGAAGAGGAAGAATCTAATAAGGTAGAAGAAATTTTGGATTCAGAAGAAGAAGATACCCCATCACCAGTACATCCACAAGAGAAATCAAAACCTAAATTTTTAGAAGAAGTGAAACCATGGGTAGAGATACACTTGAATAGATTAGCATATGGGTACTATAAAAAATGCTTATCTCCATGGGTCATTTCCCAGGTAGCCCAAGAATATGAAGCCATTTCAGGAAGAGAACAAATGGCCATAACTGAAGCCATAGTGTACTATCTAAACAAATTTACATTGATGACATTTTTTGGATTTATTCCCAACAGAAATAGTAAAGGAAATATAAGAACAAATAGAGGCAAAAGAAACACACCGCCTATAATATATTCAACAAGAAAGATCATAATTGAAGAAAAAGAAGAAGAATACTTCCATAGAACAAAAATGCATCAAAGAGGTGGAAGAATTAATTGGGCTGCTGATTAAAGAAAGAAAAGAAAGAGAGGATAAATCCAAAAAGGCTACAAAAATTCAAGGAAAAGAAAAGAAAACAATAGAAGAAGTAAAACAACATAAAGTTCATGGATGGATTCAGGAAAAGACAATAAAGTAGGAAATAGAAGTAAAACAAGGAATAAAAATAAATGGAAGTTGAAGCTAGCTAAAAAGAAGAGTTGAAGAAGAAAGAAAACAAAAAAATAGAGATGAAATAAGAAGAAGAACAAAAAAAAGAAAAGAAAGATAATAAGAAGAACACAAAATAGAGGGAAGAAGTAGAGAAGAAAAAGAAAGAGCAAGAGGAACAAGGAGTAAACATAAGAAGATACAAAGAAGAAGCAGAAAGGGAAAAGAAATAAAAACATGAAAAGAAGAACAAACAAGAAGGAGATAGGCATAGAAAGAGAGAGAGAGAAGAAAGGACTAAGGAAGAAACACAATAAATAGAAGGAGAAATAGAGAAGAAAAAGAAAGAAAGAAAAAACAAAAGAGGAAGGAGAAAGAAAGAGAAGGAAAAAAGAATAGAAGGAGAAAGAAGAAAAGTAAATAAGAAGGAAAAAGAAGAGAAAGAAAAAAAGTAAAAATAAGAGCAAAGAAAAGGATGAGGAAAGGAGAAAATAAAGAGAAATAAGAACAAAGAATGAATGCTGAAAAAGAGGAGGAAAAATAAAGGAAGGCATAGGAACAACAAATTCTACATCATCCCCATATAAAAGTATGATACTAGCATGAGCACCCAAAGATTCTTTAGCAAAGATCAAATAAACAGTGCAATAACGGGAAAAGGAGAAATCAATACAGTTGCAACAAGGGGTCATGTAACAAAATACAAAGGGATATAAGGTAAATTTAGACAAACTCAGCCCCTTACAAAAAACAACTTGTAGCCAAGTGCTAGATCATAGTCCCAAACATGATTAGATGCAACATTGTGTTGACATATAATAGGAAATGCAAAATATATTATCATCTATCCAAATAGCAAAGCCACATATCAGTACTGCATCCAATCTATAGATAGAAATACAAACAGAAAACATGGTAAATGAGTTATTAAAAGAAGATAGAACTAATTTGGAGGAAGAAAAAAATAAGATCTGTGAAAATGTTGTGGAAGAATTTAAACATTAAATCATTAAGCCACAGAAGCTATAGAAACAGAAAAGAAAGAAATAATTACAAGTCGCGGTAAATAAGTTTGAGACTGAGTTATAAAATTCCATAGCCTATTATACTCATACAATTGGATGGCCTAGTGAAACCAAGAAAGAAAAAGAAAAGCTAAAAAATTTGGAACAACAGATTCATATGGAATCAACAACATATGATATTAGTAAGAATAAGGATGGAAACCCAATGAAGAAAGCTAGCCAAATTGATGGAACAATATCAAATACAACAAATGGTTCAGATTGACAAGATACTGGATATGAAAGAATACATCACAACACTATATAGAGTCATCATTTAGAATGCAGCTAGAGCTCACAACTGCCAAAATTAGATGGGGTCAAATAAAGGAAACATTAAAACCATATGATAATATTCATTTAAGACAGAATAACACAAAAATACAAGAGTAGACAAAGCTGATAGATGCCCATATAGAATTGTGGTATACTTTTAAGAATAAAATTACGCCACAAAAACCTAAGTACATTCCCTCTACTCCACCCTAAAGAAGAATAAGAGGTAGGGTATCCCACATACCCAGTCGAGGGGAGTCGAGTGAAGAAACTCTTCCTTACGCAAGATGTCTAAGTTTTTGGGGGTCTTTACTCTTACCCTCCATATTTGGTGTTCCATAATTCAGTCGAGTGAGTCAAGTGAGGGAACCTTACCCTATGTCAGGCGTATAATTTCTGGGGGGTTGATTACTAAATAACATTTTTGGAGAAAGTTTTGGAGAAAAGGACATGGTTTTTCATCCATTTTTTGTCTAAAGGACAAGACAAAGATTAAGGTAAGGAATGATGTTGGCAAGGTTCCTCATTAGATTTTATGATAGCCACGGAGTTGAGGAGATATCCACAAATCCTAGAAGAATCCGTGCATAAAAGGATGAGACCGCAGATACAAAAATGATGTTGTAGAAGAGTGTAGAGACATTTGGGACAAAGGAGGATAGCCATGGTATATTGTGGAAGTGATATTACACTGAAAGAAGCCACGAGACACTATAATAAGCCAAAAAAGCTGACAAAGAGTTGCAGATTGGAGACGAATTAGAATAGTACGAAATAAAATCTTCCAAATGAGTGAATCAAAAGAAGTGACTTTTAGATGTTTTGTATTGTGTATATTTACTATAATTAATCCATTGTGTATGTGTGCATCACATGAGAGAGAGAGAGAGAGATTGATTGCCATAGGAAAGATATCAAAGTATAAGAGATGAAATATTGAATAGAGAGAAACATGAATATGTAATTGAGACTGATGTAATGATTAATGAAATATGAATGATAATTGATGATTTGGAGCTAATCCTATTATGTGTTTTACATTCTTTCTGTCCACAAGTTAGAAT
Organism: Taxus chinensis; assembly: GCA_019776745.2. Taxonomy (NCBI): domain Eukaryota; kingdom Viridiplantae; phylum Streptophyta; class Pinopsida; order Cupressales; family Taxaceae; genus Taxus; species Taxus chinensis. The sequence goes on from CM034146.1 coordinate 94,250,058, forward strand.
AGTTTATTTTTCCCGTGTACATCACTAACAAAAGGTTGAACTTCCTAAGTCTTACATTGTTGTCAAGTCTTAGGGTCAACAAGCTCTTTCGTCTCTTCCATTATCGTGATCTCTCTCAAGGGGGCATCATCACATCTTCCCATGGTGTTTTTGTCTTGGATGATACCATAACACTCATCATCGACCACCTTCTATTCTCACAAACAAACATATGCTCTACCTTTTTCTTAGCGAAAGTACATTGAATTCTTCCCCCACTCTCATGAGAAAAATTTTGTTCTAATTTTTTCTTAGAGAATGCTTTCTCTTTTCTTCCTCTAATAACTTCTTATGGAAGGAACACCTTCCTTAATAATAATCTATGCAAAACCTTAAATCCCACTTCCTGGGGAATATTCATCCATCTCGTCTACTTTCTTTGAAAGGACACTACTTTCATAGTACCCTTCCAAAGAGGGGAAAATGTAGACATCCCAATTTCACACATTTCCAAAATAAATTATGTTTTCAATTCCATTTCCCATAAAAACCCATGAGAAATTAATTTACATCTAGTTAATTAATAAATCCTTGTCAATTCCTAATTAATCCTTCTCACATGTCAAATATTCCCCATGTCCCCCACTTGTGAATTAAATATTAATGTTTGATTCTGGTCCATTATTCATGTCTCCCACTCACTTAATCTTACTTAATTGAATTAATAGATGCCTAATTCTAATGCAATGTAGTAGTAAATAAAAAATTAATGAACTATAAAATTGACCCAAGCAAATTAAGCTAGAAAGTATAAAACCCTACTTGCAAAGAAGGGATAAAATGACTTAGATGTTTTGTAAAAAATCCTGGCCTGTACTAAAGTGATGACCAGGTGAATAAAGAGGGAGAAGTGTCACACAGAGCCTAAAAAAATGTGAGAGATGATGATATTCCTAGACCGGGGTGCCTCCAGGCACCCTAGACCTACTATGGGCACCTATTATTGATAAAAGCCTTAGAAAAACTCCTTCACAGGGTCACACAATGTTCATTGTCCTTTGCTTCTTATCACTAGTAGGTCACATAATGATTGCCGATGTTGCTGATAACCTAGAATGAAAGATTGACCTGTAAAAACCTCAAGACTACATCAAATCCCAACAAGAAAAGAATGCAAATGAGGGGTCGACGTGTCCTCAGATGTCAAACAAGTGAAATTATGAATAAGCGTTGCACTACATTTCAGACCCAATGTAATTCTAGGTGTGTGTGTGTGTGTGTGTGTGTGTGTGTGTGTGCGTGCAGAATTTTTCCCTAGGTGGATCTTGTGTGTGTCACACTTGATATTGAGCAAATAGCTAGATGTAAGATATGTATGTAAGTATGATGTGCATGGAATAGAATGAACTTCCCCTCCTATGAAGTGTATGCAGAATAATGCAGTCCCTTTCCCTTGAATGGATGCTAGAATGGATGCTTGAATGCTCTTGAATAGCCTTTAGATGCAACCTTAGGTGGTGATAGCTAATGCTTAGTGCTTGGTCCTTTATTATGATCACATAACTTTATATTTATATGATTCCCTTACTTGAGTTTCATAATTAACTCTGAAAAATTCCAATTACCAAAAATATAAGATGCTCAAATGGCTAAAAAGGACCCAAAAGATGTGAACAAAGTACAAAGGTTAGGGGCACCCAGAGGGGATGGGGGCGCCTGGCTATTGGCATCCTGGCTAGGCGCCTGGTGTCTAAGATGATAAATGTATGAGGTGTGAAAATACAGAATGAGCTATAAAGGTGTAAGACCAAAAGTGGCAACCGAAAGAAAGAAAATATGGCCAAAGACATGGGTTAATTAATACTTTTCTTACTTATGAATCATATGAATAGTATTATGCAATCAAGACTAGATAATTACCCAAAGTGTGTGATTTTGTGTCTACATTTTCCCCCACTTTATGTTGTTGAGTGAATGCTCGATAACATAAAGTAGATAAGAGATGCATACCTGATAACCATGTAGATCAATGGTGAAAGTGTGCCGAGAGACAAGGAAAAGCGTGGAGTGATAAAAATGTGAAGCGTGGAAACTAGAGAGGAGAAAGTGCAAAAAGTGATGATGATGATGACCCTAGGGAGGAAAACATGTGTAGATGTCGCCTTTGTACCTGTTTTTGATGTTGATGTTGATGTGATTGATCTTGTTAATGTTGTGACATTTGATGATGTTGACTACCACTTCCCATAAGGATGGACCTGCAAAAGAGAAGAATGATCAAGTAGTCAAATACGCATGTATATGATCAAAATGAGTAAAACATATGTAAGAAAGTATGTAAAATGTGAAAATGTGAAAAAGGAACATGTGCACCTGATCTATGATGAGGAAAAGAGTGTAGAAAGGATCATGTAGATGATGTAGAAGAGTGATTTTTTCAGGTGATCTCACGCCAGTTGTGTTGACTGTGAGTTTTTCAGGTGATCTCACGCCAAGAACTGGAAGAAGTGTAGGGAGAAAATTATGGTGTCATCCTCCAACCTTTAACTGCTTCCCAATGTATGGAACACCACTACAGATGGTGTGTAAAAATCTGATCTGGTTCGACCAATTATGATCCAATGCGAAAGTAGAAAATGTTGTATGGTGCATGCATGTTGAGTGTTAAAGAATGTATGCCCTGTAAAAGCCACTATGTGACATGTTATAGACTGTGTTGCACTGAAAAATGTTGTGTAACTGCCCCCTAGTCACAGGCATCTAGGAAGGGTCAGGGACACCCAGAGTCTACTTTTCCTGGTCTGGGCACTGGTGTCTGTGTTGTGCTAAGGACCCAAGTCAGATTCTGAGCCATGTCTGATGTTGATAATTGTGTTGTACCAGTACTAAAATTGTGTTGTGTGATAACTGTAGACTGTTGTATGGGGTGACTGATTCACCCAAATGATGCCCCCCCTCATTTGGGGTGCATGCGACGTCGCTGAGGAGTATGTGGCCCAAAGGAGGACTGACCGTTGCGTTGAAATTGATGCAGGGGGAGAGAGTGTGCTTGGTGGAAACCAAGGCATGTGAAAACAAAGTGGCTAGGAGACAAGTGTTAGTGCAAACAAAGAAAAACACATGTAGAAATATGTAAACTAGTAGACCAAGCAAACAATGTGTAAGCTAAGACACAAGAAGACAATGTAGATCACGAAAAGTGGGTTTCAAACATGGGACATCACTTGCAATGTGCAAGACAAGCAAGGATGATGGCCAAATGTAGACAAGTGTGCACACAAGACAATGGGAAAAGCCTGCAAAAAGTGGCAAACAATGACAAGAAAGAACAAGCAATGTAACAAACAACCATGGAAGAAAATAGACCTACAAAGACAAATGTTACACATGAAACACCCTGTTAGCATGTTAGAAAAAAAGTATGTCAAAGTGTGTATAATCCGATAAAGTAATCGCTATGAAAAATGAAACAATAACACCTGTAGTGTACGAAAGTGGATGCCCCAGGGAGCCATTGTGGGATTTGGTAATAGGTATTGCGCCAAACATCCATGCTGCATGTATAGATTTGTAGAATCTGTACGATCACAACTAGAAAGCAAGTGAATGTGCATGTGTGTATGGAAAAATATAATGACATACAAGATATCTATCTAGCATGTGTAATAAAGTGTACATGTAACAAGTAAATGTAAGCAAGACTAAATGCAACCAAGATATGCAGTATGTTGTGGATGAGATGGAATGGAATGCAGAGTGAATGATAGGAGCAACATGCCCCCTGAGTGGATGTATATGTATGAGATGAGGTTCATTTATACATTCCCCCTCAGCAGTCAAGAATGAACCGTAGAACAAGAGTGTGTCATTGGGAAATGGTTTGAATTGTGTGCACTAGAAAGATGTGATCGTCAAAGTGCAAACTGTAGAGTGTGTGATTGAATGAGTGAGTGATTGAATGTGAGTGTGGTGAGGTCCATTTGAGATGTAGACCCTCAACAGTCGAGTATGGACCGTGTAACTAGAGTGTGTCATAGGGTAATGAATGCATGTGTATAGAAATAGATGTCAAAAATATATGTTGTGAATGTGTAGAGTAGATGTTGCATAGAAAGAGATGAATGAAGGAGATGAGCATGTGTAGTGTGAAGTGTGTATGTGTATGTGTATAGTGTGTGAGGTTCATGTGTATAGGATGCCCTCAACAGTCAAGTGTGAACCATAGCATGAGAGTGCGTCATCGAGTAATGACAATACGAGTGTATAAAGATGTGTATGTTGTATGTGAGAGATTAGATGTGAAGTGATGAGAAAATAAGAAATGTGTTAACGCTACAATGGGGGGTGGAAAGAAATAAGTGATATGCCCCCCAAAAGTGTGTGATGATGAATGTGATATCTGATGACAGTGAAAGACAAGGGTCCTCCACCTAATGCCTGTGGAGATAAAGGCATGTGACCATGCTCTAAGAGTGGTGGTATATGAGATAGATGTTGTTTAGGTGAATGAATCCTATATGCATGTGATCAATGAGTATACTGTGGAGATGGTGGGCATCTTTGTGTAACATAAAATGTGGAGGTGATGGAGACCTATGTGAACCAGAATGCAGGAGGTGATGAACACCTATGTGAAACAAAATGGAGGTGATGAACACCTATGTGCAGTAGTGCGGAGGTGATGGACATGTATGTATAACAGAGGTGGTGGGTTTACCTAGATGAAGGAATTTTCCTAATGATGGACCTAGACAGATGTGATGGACTAGCATATCGATGAGACCATGTAGGCCATGTGCGAATAGGTAAGCTAGGAGAAATTGTGCTTTAGTTTTGAGAGGTCGTGGGGACCTAGATGCTCTAGGTAATGCAATAGCAACCTCAAGAGGAGGTTGTGGCCATGGATGTGGATGGAGGAACACCATTGATAGAAATGACTTGCTTGTTGTGAATGAATTTTAGATATAAGTGATTCATGGAGATGATAGACCTGAGTTATGTGAATCCAATTGAGACCTAAGAGCATGTGACACCCTTTGATTATTGGTGCCACAAGAAAAGGCACAAACATGGTGAGAGGAATGACAGTTACTGCAAGCTTGACAATGCCATATGATTTAGGGACTGGATATGAAATTAGGTGATAGTGGATAGCCGATAGCAACAAGGAGTGCAATAAAACATGCATTGATGCACCATGATGGATCAAATTTAGTGTTATTGATAGAAGTGGATCCAATAGAAGCACTAATGTGTAAGTGATCAGAAGAGAATGTAGTGTGATAATCATGAATCAGAGAAAGTAATAATTGGTGGGGATGTCTTAGTATGAGCAACTAGAAAATCAAGAGCCCCCGATGCAGGAGGAGGCACTGTGTGATATGTATGATTTTTCGAGGAGTCAGCCACTTATTTGTCATGTTTCAGAGAGGATTGTTAAATATATTGAGCTTATGATTTTCATTGATAGGTGTAGAAGCCGTAGGCTCTGGAAGGTCAATTACATTATTATCGATAAGATCTTGAATGAGATTATAAATTTTGAAAGAATGATATGTAGAATGTCCAACACATTTATGATAGTCACATATGAGTTTTTCATCATAATTACGACCTTTAGGATGAGCTGGATCTAAATTGAGTGGAGGAGGAAGAGTAATAAGATTTCTTTCAATAAGCTGTGGTAGTAGAATATGTGGAACGACAGTTAATTTTGTGTATGTCGCTTAGGCAGTTTCCATTGAAGCTCTTTAGTATTAGATACAACGTTGACAATGATTTTTGCTTCGGTAGGTTTGGTTGATGGCTTGAAAGTTGATTTACTTTGAAATCACATAGAAGATGAAGCTTGCTCCTGATACTTAAGCTTGCCTATAGATAAGAGTTTAGTTTCGTGTAGCTTAAGAGTATGACATAGTTGATCAAATGATGGAGATGTCTCAAAGAGAACACTCTCCTGGAGAGGTGGCAATAGAATTTGAATAAATAGGTCTTGAATTTCAGAGTCCACAAGCACATTAGACATCTTAGCTAAGTTGTTTTTGTATCGTAAGACATAGTCCGCTAGATGTTTATTAGATCCTTTTTAAGTTGTGTGAGTTGAGTGTATGATATCTTAGAGCTGATATTGATAGAGAAATGAGTGAGAAAAGCATCAACTAGATGCGTGAAATATGTTATTGAGTGGACAGGTAGGTCATAAAACCAACACATCACATAATCATGAAGACTACAAGGAAAGAGCTTAGCTAGAAGAAAATGATCATCTACAAAATCTAGACATGCCACATGAAAAGCTTAGAGATGCTCTTGTGGGTCACCATGCCCATTGAAAATGGGAAGCTTGGGGGTGAAAAAATTAGGAGGAAGTGGGTAAGTGGAAATGGCGGGTGCAAATGGAGTGTGAAGTAATAAAGTGGAATCTAAAGATGGAGATGCACGAGAAGTAGCCTGCTGCAATTGTCAGATTTAAACTTGAAGATCTTGATAAAGAGAGGCTAAGTCTAGAGTGCCAGTGGAAGAAAATTGGTGCGCATGTGAGAAACAAGAGGTGGAGTGAAATGGTTGGTGGGAGTAGGAACAGAAATGGGAATGGTAGAAATAGGCGGAAGAGTGGAAGCATGAGGTTGAGTAATAATGGAAGCAGGGATATTGGTGGAAGCATTAAGCTCTGTGAGATTGGTGGCCTCCTCACGATCATAAAATAAAAGCAAGTATAGATCCTATGGATGCTCAATGATATGATCATTAAGGTATTTAAGATGGGATTCAGTGAATTCACCATAATATTGAGCCATAGTGAAAAAGAGGATAAAATCCCTAGAAGAGAAGGTGGATTCGAAGCTTGGGTTCACCAAAATGATTAAGAAAAATATTGAATAAATAGATGCTTAATCTAATGTTAATGTAGCAGTAAATGAATAATACAATTAAGTACAGAAAATTGACCCAAAAAAATTAAGCTAGAAAAATATGAAACCCTAGTTGCAAAAAAGGGATAAGAATGACTTAGTTAGTTCGCAACCAAATCCTAGAATTGTGTTGAAGTGCTGAGAAAGGTGAAAAGAGAGGAAGAAGTGTCACACAAGCCTCAGAAAAATGTGTGAGCTGAAGATATCCTGGACTGGGGTGCCTAGAAAGGGGAAGGGGTGCCTGCGGGTGCCACAGACCTACTGGGTAAGCGCTTGTGACTGCTCGAAATGCTTCAAAAACCATCCTTAATGGTCACAAGATGTTTTTTTCCTTCACCTTTTGTCGCTATGAGGTCACACAATGATCGTCGAGGTCACTGATAACTTGCAATGAAATATTGACCTGTAAAACCCTAAAGAGACATCAAATCGTAAAAAAGAAAAGAATGCAAAATGAGGGGTCAGACTGTCCTCAGTTGTCAAACAAGTGATCTTATGACTGAGTGTTGCACTACATTTCAGACCTAATGTAGTTCTAGGTGTGTGTGTGTGGAATTGTGCCCTAGGTGGCTCTTGTGCGTGTCACACTTGATAGCGAGCAAATAGCTAGATGTAGAAGATGTAAGTAGATGTGTGCATGGAATAGAATGAACTTCCCCTCCTATGAAGTGTATGTAGAATAATAGTCTCTTGTCCTTGAATGGATGTTTGAATGCTCTTGAATAGCCTTTGGATGCAACCTTAGGTGGTGATAGCTAATGCTTAGTGTTTGGTCCTTTATTATGATCACATAACTTTATATTTATATGATTCCCTTGCTTGAATTTCGTAATTAACCTCAAAAAGGCCGACTACCAAAAATATAAGATGCTCAAATGGCTAGAAAGGACCCAAAATATGTGAGTAAAGTACAAAGAGGTCAAGGGCGCCCTAGAGGGGATGGAGGCACCTGGCATTGGCAGGTTTTTACTAGGCACTGGTGTCCAGGATGAGAAATTAAGGTGTGAAAGGTCAAACTGAGCTAGAAAGGTGTAAGACCAAAAGTAGCAATAGAAAGAAATTAAAGATGGCCAAAGACATGGGTTAATTAGTACTTTTCTTACTTATGAATCATATGAATAGTAGTATGCAATCAAGACTATTTGGGATTCTTCCTAAGCTAACTCCATGGACACCTTCTTCTCTTAGAGAAGATAATTATGTCTCTCAGTGAGATGGAAGAAAATATAATTAGGGTTGTTGAAAAAAATGTTGAACATTTGACAAAGTTCAAACAAATTTATAACAAAAAGGAAAAACTCATAGAATTCAAAGTTAGTGATCTTGTTTTGTTATGGGACAAGAGAAGAGGTCCCAAAGAGATTCAAAAAAGTTTAATTCACTTTGGATTGGTCCTTTAAAAATATGGGTTCTTTTTGGAGAGAACAACATTTATCCAGTATATCTAAATGGTACTCACCTCCTATTTCCCCATAATGGGAAATGTCTAAAATATTACAAATAGTGAAATCGAATGACCCCAGCAAGTACATAGGCTATTCCTAGTTTTATTTTTGCATGTTTCCTTTTCATGTTGTTTGGGTGTGTTTCCCTTTCCTTTTGTTTGTATTTGTTTCCATTTTCTGTTGTATTTATGCTTTCATTTGTAAAAAGTTGTTTATCCAAGCTTCTAGTACCATAGTGATGTAGTGATACCTAATGGACAAAGAAATTTAAATATTATCAGGTTTGTTCACACTACGTTTTCCTTCCTAGAAAACCTAAATAATTTCCCTTGTCGAAGCGGACTATTATCCTGAGAAATATAATCATATTGAAATTTCTATATAACAATGTAAAATTTTGACAAAAGTAATGTGGCATAGCCTTAGTTATATCAAAAAATCAAAAAGATTGTCTAAATATTTTTATTTCTAGTCTTTTGCATATTTTCTTGAGTTCTAGAATACAATTGCATTTAACTTGCAAAGTGCAAAGAAATTTCATATCTCTGTCATAGTATGTCTACCTTTGTTTGCTGGAATTTTGAGGCTTCTGAATACCTTTACATATAACTTGCAATGTGGACTCTAATTTATGAAACCTAATTAATTATAGTGCATGATTTCAAGTTACTTTAATGTGAAATAGGGGTTTAAAATTCTAGCAAACTCTTACCTCTTTTGTTAATTAGACTTTCAAGTTTCTCATGCATGTTTGTAAGTTAGGTGCAATATGTAGTTTGACTTCCTAACTCCCAGTCAACACCATTAATACCCATGAGTTGACTTTCTAAACATGTTAAATCCCCACAATTAATATTTTTATTATAAATTTGGTTTTACATGTCATTTTCACACTTGGTATTTACAAATCAAACTTGTCTTTCTACATGAATTCTCTACGTACAATTTCATAGTATTTTTTCACAATTTCACCAATCTTTCCTAAACCCATTTTGTTAGTATATGAGTATATCACTTTGAACCTATTTTTTTCATTTGAAACTTACCTTCTTTGTAAAAGTTATCTTACATCTACTATTTAGGGATTTTATCACTCATTGTTATTCATAGATTACGTCTTTGTCATAAATTGAATTAATCACATTCCCAATGATATATAATAATTATATAGGACACAAAATGTTTTATTGTAGGAATTATTTTTAACAATATTTCATTAGTAGATTTGATGTTCATAAGTATACCTAGTGTATCATGGGGTTTCCAAGTTTTTTTTTAACCCTAAACATTCACCTATTGTATCATGAGGTTTCAAGGTGTCCTACAACTTGAGATCTCCACCTAGTGTTTTGTGTGGTTTTAACCTAGTTTAAAAAAATGAAAGTATAATATGACTTATCCCATAGTAATTATAAAAATTCTTCAATGTTTTTTCTTCTTTTCACTCCCATCCATGTCTGAGGGATCCATATACAAGAAAGACATAAAGTTACAGTTATAAGGGGTCACCCCTCCATCAAATTTAGATTTGAATTTTGGTAATATTATAGATAATAACTTAATTCATATTGACCTCACTGGGTTCTAGACTCGAATACATGTTGATTACAAGATTGATTGGATCTAGCATATTTTCAACAGTGGAATAGCCCTAAGTATTTAATTTCCTATTTTAACATAATGTCCTAAATTTGTTTTGGATTTGGTTCATCATTATGACTATAACACAAGGTCAATCAAGAGTTCACAAGGTGAGGTCATTATTTAGTTTGATATAGATTACATTGATGATCTATTAATATTTCTAGACTTTAATGATTATGTGGGCATATCTCTGGAGTCTACACAAAAATATTAGAATCAGTGCAACACCTCATGCACGTAGGCATTTAAAAATAGTCATTGATAAAGCCGAGAGCTTTGGTTTCTAGGTTTCCCAAGAATCTACCTAGATATGACTTCATTTAGTAGGTTAAGGATTTTTTCTCATGTGTTTTTGCAAAGGAAAAATTCAACATGAAAACATGACAACTTTACCCTAATGTCAAAATTTTTGCATGTAATCACTCCTAAGCATGTCTTTGGATCATTTCTCCCTCTATGTCATTCCTATCCTATCCTCTCAAGTATTCATATGTGTTGTAGAAACCTTTCCCGTGTGTTTGAAATTTAAATACAATATTATGGAGTTCTTTCAATGTAGTACCTTCCAAGTTAGATTCTTCAGTGAACCTACAAGGGCTATTTTTAGCCTTTCCAGGACTGGTGCACATCCCCGGGAGAGAATTTAAGGCTCATATTCATCATAATATTGTATTGAAGGGCTAAGAATGTGATGCAAAAAATTTAGGAATATTTAGGACATATTTGTGGGTTTAGAATAAATTTTGGCGAAAGCGGGTTTTTGAAGGTGAAGGAGCTTGTAGTTCAAAAGTGCACTTGAGCTTTGGGAAGTGATTATGGGAGCTCCGTAATGAGTTAGAGGTCAAAAAAGATATAAATGGAAAGGTAATTTATTTTTATAAATCACAGTGCTTTCATATTTTTCACAAGACATAGGCACTATTTACCACATTTTGTTTTGAGCATGCACAACTTGCGGTCCTGAGATAAAAGGTTATTTTTAAGGGGGATTCAGAAAGAATCAGATCATTTGACCCATTATGTTATTTTCAATATGTTGTTTTAAGTAAAATTCATATAATTAAGTTCCCAAAAATACCTTCTAATGCTCCAGAAACTTTGTCGTCAAGCTTCTCTTCAAGGTAAACTTTCGGGACAACCAAATTTGAAGGTGGACACATGTCATCACCAGGTGATGGAACAATTTTTTGTCCCATCTATCCCATCCCCTTGGGAAATTTTGGACACAAAAATTTTCCCAAGCCCCAGATATCCATCTGCATCATCATGTGACCCCGACAAAGCTCAAACTTTCCAGTTAGTCCTCTTTGCACTCATTCTCATTCCTCATCCTCATCAAATCATGAAGTGCCACTTGTCCTCACCAGGTGAGAGAAAATTTTATTTCACAAAATATCCATTCCCCTTGGGAAATTTGGGGAAAAAAATGTGCCCCAAACCAATATTGTCCATTGATTCTTCATGGGACCTTGGGAAGGCTCCACATGCCAATTTTTAGACCCCTCTCCTCTCTACCCCACTAAATCAGTTTCTGCCACTTGTCCTCACCATGTGAGGGAAAATTTTCTTGTAAAAAATTTCCCATCCCCTTGGGATAAAAATGTTCCCAATCTTATCCCTTTCTCAAGTCCTCTATGTGACACAATTTCAGCCCCCGGGAGCTTTTCCAGTAATTTTTCTCTCTCCTTTGTCAACCAATATCTGTTCGCCACTTGTCAAGATGAGAAGAGGGTAAATTTTCTTACACCAACTATCCCATCCCCTTAGGATATTTGGGACAGAAAATTGCACCCAAACCCAAAAGGTTTTAAAAAATCCAAATTCACAAAAAAAAAATTGTCATGTTAATTCTTCGTGTGTGTTCAAGAAAGTTCTTGCCGGAAGAAATTTATAAAAACCATTTCCCTATTCCATTCCTTCATTTTTTCTTCATTCCTCTATGATTCACTTCTGAAAATCATCCAAGAACTTTCTTTTTCTTCATACACCATGCCCATTTTTTTGCCAAATTGACTCCATAGCCAAAAACATGAAAAAATCATCTCCCAACCTAGTAATCGGAATTGGACGAGATTTCCACAACCTCTCTCTCTCCCATGCTCCTAAAATAAGAAATAAAAATAATAGCCATAGTTTCCCCTAATTTTTAATGGCATCAAACCCTATATTTCTTCCCTAGCTCCCGCTTTTTAAATTTCCCACCATTTCGGTGGACGGTTTGAGATAGAATTTTGAGCTCCGCATCTAGAAGACAAGCCTATTTTAGAGAAGCTTATTTTTCATTAATTAGAGGTGTATAAGACCAAATTATAAAAATAGAAAGTACCTAGTGCTTGTACTTACTATAAATAGAATTTTTTCTAAAAAATTAAAACCCTTCAAAACAGCAACTAAGAAAACAACTGAGATAACAAACTAGGAGATCTGGGATAAAAAGCAAAAAGAAACTTTATAAAAATAGAAAGTGTGTGAAAATGGAAACCAAACATCTATGAGAGTGTTCCAAGCATGTTGGGGGTTCCATGAAACTGATTCCAAGATAAATGGTAAATATTTCCCAAAATAGCAACTCCTGGATCCCAATGGCTAAAAATAGAAAGTCTTCATGTTGAGTACAAAAAGTTGCAGATGGGTCCATTTTCACTCATCTTTCCACTTTTTGGAATATTCATAGGGTTATGGGATGATATGAGAGATAAAATATAAAAATGAAGCCTCCATATGGGACTTGGAAGCAAGATCTCGAGCTTAATTGTGTTCAGAGGCAAGGCAGAGCATCGCAAGGTGCAGCAGGTAAACTCTAAGGACATTGTGTAGTCAGAAGAGATGATAAATATGTCAAGAACTCAATTAATTAATTAGATCAGAGGTAATCATAGCTCATTGGTCAAGTTAGATCCATCATCATCTCTTAGTGAGCCAAGTGATTTGAGCTCGTTGAGTTGGGTGAGCCAGCGAAGTGGATGGTTTGAAATGGTTGAATTGATCAAGCTATCTAGAGCTTGGTGAGCTAGGAGCGAGCTAGGAAAAAGCTCACATATCTCATAGTAGTAAAGGTAAAGTTTTCAATCTTGCAGCACTGTGTGTAGAACATGGATGTAAGTATCAAGAGGTTTGAGCATTGTGAATGACAATTGTGAAAGCCTAAGGGATAAAAGAGTGACCCTCACTCTCATTATGAAGTCGAGAATGCAACATCATCTCGGGCTCACTTTCAAAGGTCTTGAAATAGTGTTTTAAACACTCAATCAAAGGTCCAAGGTGTCTATGCATCATGCCAAAGGAGGATATTGTGATCATCGTCAAGAAGTTATTCATCAGGGGGAGAAATCTTCGTCAATAGAGCGAAGCAGAATCGGAAAGGGACTTGTCTCCATCTGAGTATTTTCTCTCTCTCTCTTCCTCCTTCCTTCACTTTCTTCCTTAGGGAATTTTTGCTTTCATTTTGTCTTATTCATGTTTTTTCTTATGTGACTATAGTTGATAATGTAATAAGTCACCCTCAATTAATGAAAATGGGAATTAAATTTATTCCTAGGAATACGAAGAGTCACATATTGTAAAGAGAAATAAAAGGTCATAAGGGGGGTAGGTGAAGAGTCTTTCTGAATTATATATATTGTAATGACTTCCCCATTCTTAAAGGTTGTCAATTTTGTATGTTCAAGAGTGGAGAACTACCTAGAATAGAAAAAATATAGATAACTCTTCCATTTCCATTTTCATAAGTTTTTCCATCTCTCTCATTGTGCACCTTTGCCACAATAAAGAACAGAGTTTCATGCTTTTCTGGATGATTGAATAAGTGAAAAATTGTTGTTCATGGTTTTATCTTGTCTTGATATAATTAGTAAGTTGTGATTCTTTCTAATTTTGTGTGTTGATTGTTATGATTAATCTTTGCGAGCATCTGAGTTTTCCTACTTGCAATATTAATCCCCCTCCTAATTTCTCACTCTCGTTTCCCCACCTACCTAGAAAATTCCTCCCTTGCAAGAAATTACAAGCATTTTCCGTAGGTGTAGTGGAGTATGCATGTTGGATCCCTAACATCCTGGCCAACCACAAAATTTTACTTTTAGTTTACACACGATAATGGATCTACCCCATTCAAGCAGAGGAACATAGTCCCAGAGAATTGGTGGAGACCCAAAAATTTGTCCCATTGACAAATTTTCTCGCCAATAGTTTTTGGCACCCACCGTGGGGAAGACTTAGCACTTTTGCACCCAACAAATGAACTACAAAAATCCCAAAAAAAGTATATATTTATGAAACTAAAATAAAAATAAAAAATGTAAGTCCTTTACTAAAAACTCATTATTGATTCATGTAAGTGACCCTTCATATTCCATAGTTCCTTTCATTTTCTCATTGCAATATATTTCCAAAACTAGCTAAAAAAGATATACCAGGCTGAATAGGTTGAGAGGAATCATTGATCCCACTTTTGAGGCTTTGAAAAATCCGCAAGAGAAAATCAAAGATAATCCATAGTTCTTATCTCAAGCCTCATATCCTTATGAATCTTCAAGTGGTACCCCCTGAAAATCCTATTCAAACCCCCTGTTGATACTCCTCCTGCAAATCCCCTTTATTCCCCCATCTTTCGACCACCATTGAACATTTAATTCCCTAGGGAAGAAGAACAAGAACTAGAAGAAGAATTGGGAGAACAATTTGTAGAAGCAAAAGAAAAAGTAAAATCAATAATGGCAGACAAATCAGAGAGACCTCCTTGAATTGTTCCATGGGGAAGGAATACATGTCCACTTCCTATTACACCAACTCTTCATGATTTACCAATAATTTGCCACAAGAACTTTCCAAAGTTCAAAGGGGATGACAAATAACTTCCCAAAGAAGATATCTCTGCCTTCATCACATCATACAGAATTCTTGTAATTGAACATGAGGATGTTGTGGTAATATTTTTCATGGAATCACTTCAATAAAAAGTAGTCAAGTGGTTTTATCTCTTGCATTCCCACTCCATAACATGTTGGGAAGACATTTAAGAAAATTTCGTAGCAAGATTCAAATCATCCAAAGATTTCCAAGATCTCTTCATTCAATTGGTACAAATGAATAAAGAATCAAATGATACTATGAGAGACTTCATGGCCCATTTCAACCAATTACTCCACAAAATACTAGAAGATGCTTCACCATCCAAAGATAATGTCAAGATATTCTTCATCAATGTGAAACCTCTTGAATTTGGATTCATCTTATGGAGAGTTCAACCCCATACTCTTGAGCTTTCCCAAGAGGATGCAATTGAGATAGAATATGGCCTCATCCTATTAGGAAAGATCTAGAATCCTTCAAAGAAGGATAAGGCCTAGAATCCCAAAGATGAAAGAACATATCCATTGTTGCAGAAATTGGTAATATTGAAGAGGGAAGTTTCTCGACAAGAATTCCATCAAATTCAAAATAGAGATCATATTGTACGATCACCCCAAATTCTTACCTTGGAGGCTCCACCTATCAATGTAATTTACATAACTCGAGAAGACAAAGGACTTGAACAAGAAAGTGAAGGCGGTGATTTCCTAGAGATCGAAGAAGTAGAAAATGATGCCCAAATCAGATTATGTGATTATTTTGGAGGTGATGAATATGATGATGAAGATGCACCCAGTTTCTTGGTTCTCAGTCTCAAAAGGGAGATTCTTCCTCCGCTGTGAAGAAGAAGAAGATTGAATATCCTCCTGTGGTGACTCTACACAACAAAATAATCACTTGAGGATCTCCACTTCCAACCTCCATGGAGTCTGAATTAGAGAAACTAGATCATATGGAAACCAAGAGGTCACCTATTATTCCAAGTAATTCTTCCAATTCTAACTCTGCTTCTACAAAAACTAGTCCTTCAAGAGTCTCTAGTGTACCTTCAAAATCAGCCTCTTTTTCTCAAACCTATTATAACTTCAAAAGTAGTATCTCCATCCTCCCCATCTGCATCTACCCCCTTTGATATCATAGAACATGTGAACAAATCTAAAGTACAGATTTCTGAATATGAGTATTTACAAACTCATCTAAAACAATTTGAGAAGTTAGTCTATCATATCCATGGTAATAGTTCAAATCCCAATACTATGAATCCTAGTTCTAAAGGAACACTACCAACCCCACCTACATCTCACAGAACATTCTTGATATGATTGAATTGAAGACTGATAACATTGATCCTTTTTATGTCTCCCTTCTCCTTAGAGGATACAAATTGAATAATTACATAATAGATTTAGGTGCCTCTGAAAATGTAATGCCTATAAAGGTTTCCAATGCCCTCAAAATCACCTTGACTCAACCCAGTGGCTCTTTCTACTCCATGGAGTCAAAGGAAGTCCCACTCATAGGGAAGGTCAAGGATGTATAGGTGGCCCTCACCAAATTTCTAATAAGGTGTTAATGACTATCTTGGTAGCAGAAATTCCATCTTCATTTAGAATGTTGTTAAGTAGAAGCTTCTGCCAAAATTTGGGAGTAAAAATATGGATGAATTGGTCTTCTATAACTATTTTTGTTAAGGGAGATATGGAAAAATTGCTTCTTGCGAAAAATACGAGATATATGGTGCAAAAATCAGGATCCAGGAGCTAACATCTTTTAGCAAGATAGTGGGAATATGAATCATTTCATAACAACCAAAGAGGAGGATGAGATTCCTACCTTGATATGACTAAGCATCCTTTTCTGAGGATCTTGAAGAAGTGTGGAGAAATTTTGAGTTGCATGAGGATAGTTCTGAGTTACTGGATGATGTAAGCCACGATGAAAATGGAATGGTTCTTGATGAATTCCAAAATGAGAAATCAACTAATGGGTGTATCTGTGATGAGGAGGTGTTCTCATTCCCATTTTAAGATGAATATTCTCTTGTTCATGTCATCCATGAAGAAGAAAATCCAACTTGCGATGAGCCTTTGAAAGGTTTGAAAGAAGAATCTGTGCAAAAAATAATAAGAATTGCAAGAGAAATAGAATACCCTCAATTCATTCTTGAACTATAGATGCAAGCCATGGACTTGCAAGACAAGTATGAACCCAATTCTAAATTCTCAATTGATTTAAAAATTGGTAATGATGAAATAAAGTAGGGTGAAAAATATGATGTCCCTCCTGAGAAAATGATTGATGGACGTGTTGACAAAAGTGAGGTGTTCTCTTTCCCATTCGAAGAATAAGATTATTTCCATGTGAAAAATATTGAAACAAAGGTCCTTGACTCCTTTGATAATGAATCCTTTCATACCAAACAAGTAGCAGAATGCAATGAGCTTAGGGATGATGGATCAATCTCTCCAAATGGTTTCATCAATTTCAAAACAAAGATTCTTCAAATGAATGTGATGATGACCTGTGGAAATTTCAAAGAAGGATTCCTTGCAATAAATCTTGAAATTTGTAGAAGGTACAGAAGATCTGAGCTAATTCTTGACCTCTTGACTCATGTTATGGCTATGTGAGATAGGTATGAGCTTATTTTTGATTCTTCACTCAATTTCCAAACACCTCATGATGAAATAGAATGAAGGAATAAATTCAAGGCTTATCATGAAAAAATTCTTAATAAGCATGAACATGGGAAAGAAGAGAATCTAGAATATTCAAGCAATTCAATCAAAAACAATCCTTGGGGAAACGATGAGATACAAAATGAGAAATTAGTAGTGTGGGGGAACACAGAAGGCAATTTTCAATCTGAGACTGATTCCCAAGATGGTAAGAACAATATAATTTTTGATAAAATCTCTAAGCATCAAAAGGATCAAGTAATCTCACTCCTCCTGAGTATATAGGTAGTCGTGAAGGCACCTGGATTTTATAAGTAGTTGAGGAAAGGAAGCTACTTTCTTGAACCAATCAATGGCTTTGTAGAATATCATCACTCAATGTTACCTATTCAAAGGTAACTTCTGAAAAAAGAAAAGTACTACAGTGAAAGTGGGTTGTCCCCCACATTGTACCCTAGGTGATTTAGGATGTGTGTTTCCCTTTCCTATTGTGTTTTTTTTCCTTTTCATGTGTCATGTGTTTCCTTTTCATTGTGTGTGTGTGATTCATCCTTTCAGTTTATCTTTGCTTATATGAGACTCTGTATAGCCCAATGGATAAGGCACTAGTCCGTGTTGTGTATTGAGATTATGGAGTTCCTTATTACCCTTTCCTAACTTTTTTTGATCCAAAATAAGTCCTCAAGTGAGATCTATTTGTTGTCAAGTGTTTTTACAAGGGAAAAATTCAACTTGAAAACATGACAACTTCACCCTAGTGTTAAAATTTTTGCTTGTAAGACCTCCTAAGCATGTCTCTAGATCATTTATCCCTTTGTTTCAATCCTATATTATCCTTTTAAGTTCTCGTATTTTTTGTACCAACCTTCCCCATGTGTTTGAAATATCATGGAGTTCTTCTGATGCAATACCTGCCAAGGCATATTCTTCAGTGAACCTAGAAGGGCTATTTTTAGCCTTTCCAGGATCGGTGCACATCCCAAGGAGAGAATTGAAGGCTCAGATTCATAAAGAGATGGTATTGAGGAGATAAAAACTTTATGCAAGTGGTTTAAGAATATTTAGGAAATATTTGGAGGTTCAGGATCAAGTTCAGTGAAAGCGGGTTTTTGAAGGTGAAGGAGCTTTTAGTTCAAAACACCACCCAAGCTTCGGGAAGTGATTCTGAGATATCCATAATGATTTGGATGTCAAACAATATATAAATGGAAAGGTAAGTGAGTTCTATAAATGATGGTTGTTTCATATTTTTCACAATACATAGGCACTTCTTCCCACGATCTATTTTCAGCATGCACAACTTGCGGTCCAGAGATAAAAGGCTATTTTGAGGGGGTTGCAGGAATAATCATAGCATTGGACCCATCCTATTATTCTCAATAAATTTTTTAAAGTCAAATTCATATAATGAAGTTCCCAAAAATACCTTCGGATGCTCCAGAAACTTTGTCATCAAGCTTCAGTCAAAGGTAAGCTTTTGGACTCAGCCAAACTTGAAGGTGGACACATATCATCACCATGTGATAGCATAATTTTATGACCCATATGTCCCATCCCCTCGGGAAATTTGGGACACAAAAATGTTCCCAATCCCAAGATATCCCCCTAGATTAGCATGTGACCCCGTCCAAGCTCAAACTTGTCAGTTAAGCCCCTTTGCACTCATTCTCAGCCATCCTCATCGTCAAATCACGAAGTGCCACTTGTACTCACCAAGTGATGGAAAATTTTATGTCACCAACTAACTTGTCCCCTTGGTTAGTTGGGACACAAAAATTTTCCCCATACTCAACTTCGCCATTGATTCTCCATGTGACCCTGGGAAAGCTCCCTAGGCCAATTTTCAGCCCCCTCTCCTCTCTGCCCCACCGAATCAGCTTCTGCCACTTGTCCTCACCAGGTGACAAAAAAATTTCTTGCACAAAATTTTCCATCCCCTTGGCACAGTTGGGACACAAAAATGCACCCAATCCTATCCCTTTCTCAGGTCCTCCATGTGACCAAGTTTCAGCCCTCGAGAGCTTTTCAAGTGATTTTTCTCTCTCCTTCATCAACCAATCTTCATATGCCACTTGTCAATCTTAGAAGAGGGAACATTTTATTACACCATCCCATATCCTTGGAATATTTCAAACACAAAAATGCATCCAAGCCCAAGAGGTTTTAAAATATCCAAATTTGCAAAAAAACATAACTATTGTGCTTCTTCTTCATGTGTGTTCAAGAAAGATGCTGTCAGAAGAAAGTTATAAAAACCATTACCCTCTTCCATTCCTCCATTTTTTCTTCATTCCCCCGTGATTCACTACTTAAAATCATCCAATAAATTTCTTTTTCTCCAAACACCATGCCCATTTTTTTCTAGGTTGACTCCATAGCCAAAAACATGGAAAACTCATATCTCCCAACCTAGTAATCAGAATCAAACGAGATTTTCATAGCCTCTCTTTCTCCCAGATGCCTATAAGAAGCAAGAAAAATAAGAAACAGAGGTGACCCTAATTTTTAAAGGAAATAAACCCTATGTTTCTCCCCTAGCTCCTACTTTTTCAATTTCCCACCATTCCAGTGGACAGTTCGAGCTAGAATTTTGAGCACATCATCCAAAAGACAAACCTATTTCAGAGAAGCTGATTTTTCGTCAATCCGAGGTGTAGAATACTAGTTTATAAAAATAATAAGTACCTCATGCTTGTATTTACTATAAATATAAATTTTCTTGAAAAAACAAAACCCTTCAAAATAGCAAACTAAGAAAACAACTAAGATGACAAACTAGGAGATCCAGGCCAAAAAGCAAAGAATAACTTTCTAAAAATAAAAAGTGTGTGAAAATGGAAAACTAACATTTATGAGAGTGTTCCAAGCATGCTGGGGGTTCCAAAAACCTGATTCTAAGACAAAAAGGTAATATTTCCCAAAATAACAGCACCTAGATCTTAGCAGCTTAAAATAGAAAGTCTTCATTTTGACTGCCAAGAGTTACAGATGGCTTCATTTTCACTCATCTTTCAACGTTTTGGACTGTTCACATGGTTATGGGATGATCTCATAGCTCAAATATAAAAATTAATCCTCTGTATGGGTCTTGGAAGAAACATCTCAAGCTCAATTGTGTCCAGAGGCAAGGTAGAGCATCATAGGGCGCAGCAAGTAAAATCTAGGGACATTATGCAGTCAAAAGAGATGAGAAAGATGTTGAGAACTCAATTAATTCATTAGATAAGAGGTCAGCATAGCTCATCAGTCAAGTTGGATCCATTATCATCATCATCTTTCAGTGATTTGAGATAAATGATTGATTTGAGCTCAGTGAGTTGGGTGAGTGAGCTAGGGGAGTCGATGAGATGGGTGGTTTTAAATGATCGAGTTGATTGAGATAACCAAGACAAGTGAGATATAAATTAGCTAGGAAAGAAATCACATATCTTAGAGTATTAAAGGAAAATTTTGCAATCTTGTAGCACATTGTGCATACCAAGGATGCAAGTATTAAGAGGTTTGAGCATTGTGAATGATATTTGTGAAATCCTAGGGATAAAAGAGTGACCCTCACTCTCATTGTGAATCCAGGAATGCATCATCATCTCAAGATCACTTTGGGATTTCTTGAAATAATGTTTTTAAACACTCATTTTGCAGTCTAAGGTGTCTATGCATCATACTAAAGGACAAGATTGTGATCATCGTCAGCAAGTTCTTCATTAGAGGGAGTAATCTTCATCAACGGATCAAATCAGAATCAAAAGGGCCTTGTCTACATATGAGTATTTCTCTCTCTATTATTTTCTCTATCTTCCCTCCCATCTCTTTCTTCCTTAGGGGGATTTTCACTTTCATTTGTCTTCTTCTTTTTTCATATTCATTTTTGTCTTATGTGACTATATTTGATAATGTAATAAGTCACCCTCAATTAATGAAAAGGGGACTTAATTTTATTCCTAGTAATACAAAGAGTCACATGTTGTAAAAGGGAAATGAAAGGTCATGAGGGGGTAGGTGAAGAGTGTTTCTAAATTCTATATATTGTAATGAATTCCCCATTCTTAAAGGTTATAAATTTTGTATGTTCAAGAGTAGAGAACTACCTAGAATAGAAAAAATATAGCTAATTCTTCCATTTCCCTTTTCATATGTTCTTCCATATCTCCAATTGTACAACTTTGTTAGTATGTCAATAAAGAAAGGAGTTTCATGCTATTTTATGGATGAGTGAATAAGTGAAACTTTTTTTTGTTCATGGATTTATCTTGTCTTGATTTTATTAACAAATTTGTGATTCTTTCAAATTGTTTGTGTTGATATTTACTGATCAATATTTGCAAGAATCATATTTTTCCTACTTGAAATATTAATCCCCCTCCCAATTTCTCACTCCCATTTCCCCACCTACCTAGAAAATTCCTCCCTTGCAAGAAATTGCAAGCATTTTCCGCAGGTGCAATGGAGTGTGCCTGTTGGATCCCTAACCTCCTGACCAACCACTAAATTTTACTTTTCATTTACACACAATAATGGAGCAGCCCCATTCAAGAAAAGGGGCCTAGTCCTAGAGCGTGTGCAGAAACCCACCAATTTGTCCCATTGACAAATTTTCTCACCAACAGGATTGTATAACACTCTTGAACAAATTCATGGGGAATCCAATAGCCATATATTTTCAATAATGGATGTATCAATACATACACATCATAAGGGTAGACAAAAAATATGTGTTGGTCCAATTTGATCAGCGATTATATACATAAGCAGTTATGTGTAGTGAAAATGACCAATAAATTCTACATGACTTCTTACATTTTATATGTTATTTCCAAAATAATGTTTTTTCCATGGTTGAAAATAGTGGGAGATCTAAACACTGATAAATTTATGACTTTTATCCACAACTCGCACTTACAAAAAGTATCAAATTTTCACTGGATCAATTATGATTTCTTTTATCATATCATTTCAAAATTGAATGATAACTTGGTCATCACTTGGTGATCTTTTTAGTCCTCAAACACCATCACTTACTAGGGTCCATCCATTTCCTTTCTTTATCTTACATATGAGTATGAATGTTTGAAGGTACACCATACATACTACTCATATATTGCTGAGATAAGTGGATTCAGATGGAATTATACATCAAATTGTTGAAGTACACAAATTCTAATCTAGTAAACACAATATAAGGATACATTTCCCAATATAAATTGATAGATACACATACACCTATTTTTTTAAATCTAAAAATATGGAGATAGAAATGTTTGCGGTCTCTCTCTAATCTTTTCAACAAAATATATCCTTTTACATTTATGGTGCAATACATAACATCTTTGTATGCTCCCATATTCATGTATCATATTGTGAGGATTACTAGATGGATTATGGATATGAAATGATAGTAAAGAGAAGAGATTTTTCATGCATGATCTCACAACAAATCTCAATTTTTTACATGGCTGACATTCCTAAGGGAATAATTGACGATGGGAATGTTCTAGACCCGATATATGTCTAGGCCCAAATAGAACGTATGCCCTTGTCTCATGTAGATTAGACCATGGCTAGGTCCACCTCTCTTGAGGACATAAATATTATGGTGGTGACATGTAATCTACATTGGCTTATTGACCAAGTAATCAAACTCAAAAGGGATAATCTAAAAATTCCAAATAAGTTCTTTTATGTGGGTGCTTCTTCTAAAACATGTGAGCACCTGTAAGAGGACTCATCACAAAAGAAGGAGGTGAGATCCGCTAAAGATGATCAGCCCTTGGACACTAGCAAGGGAAAAGGTAAGTGGGTAATTAAATAAGGGTCAATGGAAATGAAATTTAATATTGGAAGGATAATTTGTGGGACCCAAGGTAAACTTGATTCCACAAAGACCCCCATCCAAATACGAACTATTCATTTAGACCCTTTATCTCCTTATCTAATTTTAAATACTTCTAAATATTTCTTAGTTTTTAATTCCTCTATTATTTCAAGTAATGTTTCCCCTCCTACAAGTTCAACTACTAGTTTCCCTCATCTTCTCCCAATTTCCTCTACTTTGGTGTCTTCTTCCCCTAAAGAATAACCACGTCCAAAAATATTTTTTTATCCTAGGTGTTGAAATCCTCCACCACCTCGTCCTCTATCTAGTCCCATACTCATATCATATTCCCCACTTGTTGATTCTATAGGAAACCCTATTTATCAAAACATCATGTCTTTTCCTCCTCTCTAGATCACTCAAACCATAGTGTTGTGTTTAAAAAAAGTGGATTCATGATAGAAACTAGGTTAAAATCATAGATACCCACAAGCTACAGGTTGGATAAGTAATATAACTTCAAGAAGAGGAAGAAAATAATCCCATCATGGGATATTGATTGCACTATTATAGACCTAAGGTAGCCCTTCCAAAAAATCAAGGAAGCCAAAAATGGTTACCAAAATCATAATAGATGAAGAAGGTGAAAATATGTTGAAGTGATAGTACCCCCTACCTATAAGAATGAAGAAATATTATCTTAGACTATCATATTTCCAAATTCTACTTGGGTAACCATGAACAAGGAAAAGGAAAAAAAGGAGTAACTGAGAAATAAGGTAGATAAACTATCTACCTTTATTTAAAAAACAACTCAACTTATCCACTAATCTCCCCCCTCTATGACCTTCATATATTCAAAGACTGTCACATTGGCAAAAAGAATTGGAAACATGGGTCACACTACCAGTGCCTAGTCTGATAAACCCATTTCCTAGATTTTGGAGCTACTAAGGATAATCTTGAGGAATAAGATAGTATGTGGAAGGCGTATTTTCCCAAGTTATAAGCTTTTCATAAGATTAAACCAAATGTCCATATCAAAGGAGTAATGAAAGAAGAGGAGCGTGGATTTTGTTTTTAGATTCATGATGTTTCCCTCTTTCATATCTGCATCTTGGATGAATGCCTCGTCAAGATGAGAGAGGAAAGAATAAAAGTCATAAAATCTACTAATGATATTGCCAAAGTGTTTGAAAAACTCTCTTCTAGCTTTTGTGACAAATACATGGTGTCATTTCCTCTTGAGATAATCTTTAATCAGTTATTAAATTTGGTAGTATGAAAATACTTTCCTATATCTTCCTTTAGTCTTGATTCAATCGAGAGATTCATCAAATACCATAAATTTTTTGATAAATTGAAGGATCCAAAAGAAGATACAATGAATTATTGAAAGAATTATTAACATGGGTATGTAAAGTGAAATATGTACCAAATATTCATAAAGCCTCAACAAAGAGGTAATCTAAGACATGTTCAAGTGTTTTGATGCTTACAAAGAAAATCTCATAGATTCCCAACATGAAACAATCGTCATGCAGGATGATCAAGGAAAATAGTTGAAAAAGGAGGCTTAATAATTTGCAACATGTCATTTTTATTACACATGTATTTCCATGTAATTTTGCAATTATATATCGTAAATATCCTATTTGTATGTGTAAGTTGATTTTTTAAGAGAGAGTAGCATCCTTGGGATGAAATCCCAAATACCCTAAGAATATATTAGTGTAAATAATTACTTCCCATGTATTTTTATTTAATCAATAAAGGGTGCTTCCCCATTATAATAAAGGATAGACTCATTATCATTCATACTATTGCCAAATCCTACCATTTTGTCTCATGTAGAATACTTTACCAGCATGCCCTGATTATGCTTCTTTTGGAGTAACTCCATCAAGAGCTAAAGTTGGAAATCTATTCAGTACATAAAATATTATTTTTACTACTTCTACCCGATATGTTATCTCCAAACATGAATCATCAATCATACAACACACCATTTCAATGATAGTGTGATTCTTCCTTTCTACAACACCATTCTACTATGGCATGTGAGAAGGATTTATCTGATGTTAAATACCATGTTCCACCAAAAAAATTGTAGATTTATTATTGGTGTATTCCCCCTTGATGTGAGTGGAGAGTTTTGATTTTACGACCAATTTGAGTTTCCACATACAATTTGAATTTCTTGAAATTTTTAAAGGATTGCTCTTCCTAAGGCAATAGACCCACATTTTAAATAAGTAATCATCAACAAAGAGCATGAAGTACAAAACCCCATCATTATGGCATATCATCTTTATTAAAATATCAATGTCCACCATAGCTAATTTTTTGGAAGCTTGAAAGATACTTTTACCAAATGGTTATCGATGTTGTTTTCTTTATAGACAACCAAGGAATTTATCTATATGTTATCGGAGGGGTTGTCTTCCTCATCATCAATGTTGTTTTGTTGTTGCAAATTATTTTGCTTCCAATTTCCCTTTTTCTATCCTTATGAAAACTATTGGTTATTGGGATTCTTTCCAATAGAATATCCCTATTGAAATACATTATGCAAACAATTTTTCAATTCATGCCCTTTTTTACCATAAAAGAGGCATCATTTCCATTGTTTGTTCCCTAACTGGTTTTATTGATTAATTTTATTATGTGGTTGTTTTAATTAATTCATGGGTATTTTCTCTGTTTGATGTAAACATATATCTTGTTCCTCTTCTTCTTCTATTATGTGCATGGATTATCCATTTGTAACATGTTCACCAACTTCTCAAATATCATTGTTTTTCCCATGAAATTCAAAGTTACCACAAAGATATTATAAGAGGGGGGTCATGCTCTCAATAAAACTGGTAAGATAGAGTCATATGTCACTTCCAATTATAATGGATAAAGTGACCCCATCAAATTTGCAATACGCCTTAAAAGGATTCAATTTTTTCACTACTTTTCAATTTGAGATTGTGCAATTGATTTTAGAGGTGAAGAATTGTATTCTTGTTCTTTTCCTTATACACTATGTTAATTTAATCCCATGCTTACATTTCCATTGTAGCATTAGAAATGTGGTGTTTCACCTCGCCTAAAACTCCAAACAATGTGATCAAACTTTCCTTTTGATTGGTTGTGTCAAACTAGCATTGTACAATAACATAATTTTTAGGTCAAATGAAGGATTCATCAACTACATTCCAAATGTCTTCGAATTCAAGTTGAGTTTTTATATTTACATTTCATATGGCATAATTATCTTCTCTCATGATATTTGAATCTAAAAGAAAGAATTTTGGAGTATTTGCATCCATTTGTATCATTAGTATAATATACCAAACCTCTTGATATACATTCCCTTCTGATATACCTTTCAGTATGTGGAAGAATATTTTCCCATTGATATGACTAGTGGTACATGATAGAGACATTAAATCATGTGAGAGCAGAGTGATATGTGGTACCACAACAATACATGAAATGGATTTGTCTAATCAATAGCATCTACTTAGTGGCCAAAATCACATGTTAGGATATACACCAAATAATTATGGAGAATGGGTAATGGATGGAGGATTCTATGAGTGATGCAACCTTATTTCTCCCCAAATATTGATAGGGGCGATGCCCAAACATCATTTTTGAAACTGTATTAGGTGATGGATGTAGTAAGTGAATGTGATGACATGACTTGTAAGCGTGATTAAGGAAAAATTTACAATTTGAACAATTTTACAATATTTAGGAAAAAATTACAAATTTACAATGCAATTTTGTAAGGTCGGAAAAACAAATTGATGCCCCCTTGAAAATTGATTTTTTTGTTTTTGGGAACTTTTAGCCTCTTTTTAAAAGAAAAAATATCCTTTTTCAATTGTTTTTTATTTTTTCACTTTTGAAAAATTATCCTTTGTCTATAATCTCCTTTCCTTTTTTGTTTTACTAAATTTTCTAACTAAATAAAATTGTAGAAAAATTATAGTGGGGGTCAACGCCTTAAACACCCACATCCTTACCCTTTTAACAAATCCTATGTTTCAAAGTGTGATGGTGAGCCCTATAAACATATACATGTGTTAAATGTTGATTAATTTTTAAATATTGTAAAACTGATTTTCAAAATAATAGATGGTGGGTGTGGTTAAACACCTGACCATCATCTATTCTAAGAATTTGTACTCTTTGTGCTAGTTAGGAAAACATCCATGCCTTACAACTAAGAAATGGAGAACCTTCTTGTAAAGTTCAAAAAATTCATAATGTTTTTTTAAAAATATAAACCCTAAATAGAGTTACCTCGATTATGTTTGAGATCTTCCTCGTGTGCTTTATGCCACTTTCTTGGAGCATGCATGGGACTAGTATATTTTTTCCTATACAAATCAGACATGCCCAAGGGTCTTGATATGGATTCTGCTAAGTTTAAAATAGGAGTTGAAGATCCAAGTGATGGTTTTTACAAATTAACTCAATGGAAAAACCTAGTGGGAGTTATGTGTAGAGATCATTGGTTAATATGAATGTAGACAAAGCTAAACAACTCACTAAATATTAATATAGCTCACCAATTGATTTGGAAGGGATCTCATCTTAGATCTTGAATGAGATGGAATATTTAATGTTGTCGAGCCATGTTTGTGAGAAGATTTGTTGCCTTCAAGTTATCATGATCACAAGGATGTCAATATCTCTTCTACCTTTTCCATTTATCATTAAATGTAAATTCAAGTGAAATAAAATATAATTTAAGAAGAAAATCATCCACAAATAATTTAAATCAATCTTGACGGAGGTTGGAGAGAACTCAAGTCTAGAAATTTTCACACCACACAAGGGTTGTGGGTCAAGCGATCTTGTGAGTATGAAATTTCAAACCTACCACTGAGACAAGGAATTTCATGCCTCAACAACTCATCTTACACAATGAAAACTTTTTATTGAGTAGGAATTAGAGTCTTGAGTAGAGCCCGTTCAAGTCACCAAAATATCTTGAAGCAAAGGGAAACTCGCATATATCCAAGGAGCTCAGTGTCAAGACAAAGAAAAATCAACACACATGTTGGGTTAGGTTATCTTGTTAGGATGAAGAGATAAAGAGATCACCTTGGATCTTGTCTCAATTGTTTTGATTTGCAATTAATTCTAGAAACTTGTAGTTTCAAAAGAATTTTTTTTAAAAATGGAATCAAATATAAGTGCACTATCTTCACTTGAGGGATTTTAGAGACTATTAATCACTATAAATAGGTGGATATAATGGTGAGGGTGACTTAGGGATCATCCTCTTGATTCCATTAGTCTCAAACCTCTCCTACTACCTCCCAGTTTCTCCCAGGTTCAGAGATTGTTTCTCTAATACCAAATGTAAGCTAAAACTAAAAGTATTTTTATTCAGCATAACAAAAAGATTTCATTATGTTATTTATCAATCACAATTACACATAACAATCCCTATAAAATAGGGTGTGCAATTTTAACAAAACAATTACAAAACTAAAATTAAAATACCCACAAATTAACATACGCATAATTTTTTCATTACACAAAAAATTTCGGTACATATGCAAATGATGAATTAATTCATTCCTAACATTTGATAGTTTCATATGGATAGTATATGGTTCCCTAAATTTCAAAACCCTTGAGAATGAATGGAATTTACCTCGTTATGAAATAGTAGGTCTTAATAATGTTTGAAACCCTTTGAAATAACTAACTTGGCCCAAAACCCTAACCTAGGGTAACAACCCATCAAAAAGGTTAGTGTTTGGGTTATATCACAATCCATTCACCTCCTACATTGGTATTAACCTAAAAAAGCATCAAACTACATTTAGTTCTCCACCTAGATATGCAACATAATATTTTATGGATAACTATATTCGATAACCCAATCACTTGATAATACTTTGTAATGATTTGGATTTCATGCATTTAGCTTGGCTTTGCGGGCTCTTGATTTTGGAAGCTTGAATCTTGAACCTATTTTGGAGTGCTTTGGATCTCTGTGGGGGCTTCTCCTAATGTCTACTACTACTTTAGGAAAGTTAGGATATATTTTCTTGATTTTTAATTGTTTTTACTTGAAGAGATTTTCAAAGTGCTAATTGTTGTCGGGTAAGTAAAAGTGTGTATTAGACTTTCCTATATAGTGTTCTATAGATATAATTTCACATTATAGTCAATTTATAGTGGAAATATTGAGATGTAAAAAATATACAAATTAAGAAAATGATCATTGGGTGGTCATGGGTGGGGCCAATTTTCCTAGGACTAAACCATTTGGTGATTTTTTCATATTGGATGGTTTGGTCTAGAAGAGGGATACAATGTTGTGAAATTATTTGAAGGACAATCAAGAGAAGTGGATTGTTTGCGACTTATGTTAACATTTCTTAAGTGTCTGAGTAGTGTAATGAGGAGAACAATTCTTACAATAGGACGAAGGATGGAATAAGATATATAAATTAGCCTATGAATATGTGCGTGAATCACAATTAAATGGATTAATTCAATACTAATATTATCAAGTAATAGATTATTAAATTTAGGTGTCTAAATTTTGTTTTTAGGTTCTTCTCTATAAGATATAGGTGTGATCTCTCTAGTGTTTTCATATTACATGCATATTTTTGGCCTTTCTAATTCATATAATGGATGCACACAAAAATTCAAAAAAAAAAAAGTTAAATATATTAATCTTAGTGTTGTCGCTAGTAGGATTAGAATTCTTACGATGCGAATCAAATTCAATAGCATTTACATCAATAATATTTTTGATAACATTACAAAGCTTGATACATCAATTATTAGAATGACAAACACATCTATGATAATGTTAATAGGTGTTAGAGTCAAAATATTTACCATAAGGCTTGTTTGTATCAACCTCTAGAGTTGGAGGGAGAAATAAAAAGGTTGCACTCTATCAATTTTTGAAAGACGGTTTAGGGTAAGAATACAATCTTGTAAATGCCTTTGAGGAGTAGTTTATAACTAAATCATAGTACAATGAGGTATAGCATTAAAAGTAACTTAAGCATTATTATTGTTAGCACTAGTAGGTTTACCTTGAAATATAGCATGATATGTATTATGATAGTTAGAAACATACTTGAGCTTATTCATTGCAAGGAGCTTAGCCTCACGTTATTTTGATGTGTGACATAATTGATCAAATCACTAAAAATTATCAAAGATAATTGTTTCAAGCAAAGGGACACTAAGTATTTGAGTGACTAGACCTTGAACTCATTTTCAAATAGTAAATTTTTCATTTTAGTAAGCACAGCCTTATAGCGCAAAACATGGTCACTAATGGGCTCATCGGAGCCTTATCGCATTTTGGGTATTTGAGCATAGGATACGTTGTCCCCAATATTGATTGAAAATCGAGCAACGAATTGATTAGAAAAAGGGGTAAAGGATCGTACTGAGTGGATAATAAGTTCATATAACCATTGCAATGCAAAGTCCTTAAGGCTTGCAGGAAATAGTTTGTAAGGAATACATTGTTGTAAGCATAATCTATGCAAGCAGCATGGAAAACATGAAAGTTTTTTTAAGAACTTTTTACGTCATAGAGAGGAAGCTTAGGAGACACAAAACCAAAAGGTAAAGGATACAATGCCACTTCACATGCAAGTGGGTTGTGAAGTAACTAAGTAAATTCCATGACATTAGAAGAGGTAGAGGCGCCTTGTGGTAACTATAATATTTGGGCTTGTAAAATGTGAACAAGGTTTTTAAGATCCTGTAGAGATTTCTTCCCTAATGATTGTATATGTGCTTTTGTGAGATTTATAGAGCCGTGGATGCCTTTTTAAAGTGTTGGAAGTGAGTGTATCAATGTAGTGCTATAGGATTTCTAGTTTAGCAAATGAGGTAGTGTTAGCTTGCTTATATAGGTTTTTTACTATGTATTATCAAATAAATTCCAACCGAGAGGGAACAAAGGACCCATCAAAGAATTTGGAATTGGAAGAAAAGATGGAGGCTATGTCAATGTAAAACCATGCAAATAGGTCCAGACCATATATAAATTTCTGACCAAATTGTATGGCCTTAATTGGGGATGAAAAATATGTTAAATGAAGTTTTCATTTTGTCGGGTTGACTTAGTATGTGGATTTTCTATATTGTTCTCTTACAATGTGTCTTTGTATTAGTATGTAAGGATAAATAAGCTACAGAAGAGACCTCGGAATGTGCTAAATGGGAATGGAAAGGTTTTGTTTATCTTAGCAAGAGTGCATTATCAAAGCAAGTAGTGTCAAAGAGTAAATTACCAAATTTGAGTGTCTACATTGTTATTGAGTTGAATAGTATTGTTCTCAATTAGATATGCAATATTATGTTTTGAAGCAAAACATTTTTTGGTTGAATGTTTTGTGTTATGGGCATGCAACATACAACTTACCTTTTGTGTGGTGATAAAACAATATAGAGGCTTAATAATTTGGTCAACCAAACTTTAAAGGGTGAGGGGAAGGTCAAAGAAATCTATCCACATGGGAATCTTGAGTTTATCTTGTTCCAACACCAAAAAATCTCCAACCCAATGAAGAAAAATGAGGGTGTCGTGAATAAACCATGGATCATGGTTGTTATGGCAATGTATTTTCGACATTGGAAACTTTAAAAGAAAAAAAAACTTAGTCAAGTTTTGCACAACCTCCAAATAAATGTCATGCAATTTTGATTGGTTGCGAACCCAACTTTAATGCATGTTTTTAGATGGGATATGACCAAAAAAAATCCTACCAAAGTAAAATTTTCAAACTAGTGGAAAACTTAATCAAAATAGGAGAATCTAAAATGCCAAGAAGAGAAACCTCCATGGTTTGATCGTTAGATCGTGAAAAACTTTCAAGATGAATTTCCTTGCATATTTCGATGCCATGATCAATAGGAGATCTGTTGATACTACATGCATAAAATGATGCAATATTCGGGGAGTCATCCATTAAAATAGCAGGGCTTAGTCTCACTGCCCAATGGGAAAAATAAAGGTTGGATCTACAAATTAATTCGTACGGATGAAAAAAAACCTAACTATGTCAATAAGGTCGATAGTGTAAAAAAAAAAGGTAAAAACATAAACCAAGTAGAGGCAAAAATCCTCACCAGCAATGCTTTAATAATTATTCATGAGTCAAATGTGTCATAGAAAAACGACATCCTCAATCATTGTTGTCAAAAAGTAGTTAAAGGTAAAAATCAAATTTTAATGTTGAAATTTTGACATAAAAATAAATGAACGTTGAACTTTTGAAACTAAAATGGATGGAGAAAAAAGTATCCAATATGGGCCTATGTTTTGAATTTTTAACATATGTCAAAAAAACAGTGAAAATGGGGAAATATGTTGTAGTAAGGAGTGTCATCTTAATGATGTGTGATGCTTGGAATGATGAAGAGGCAAAGCCTTAAAGGGAGGTTATCGGTGGGCGTAGCAAGGGAAAACCACAACCAAACATTTGGTAGAACATTCATTAGAAGAGCCCATGATCCCTCCTCATTTCTGACTGTGTCATCGGAATACGCAAATTTCAAAATAAATTTAAATGTAGTTTTTTTTATAATTTTAATTAGATATGCAAATTATGTAATGAACAAAATCATAAACATCTTACAATTTTAAATATAACAAATCTTCCCTCCTTTTTTATGCCCTCGTCTCTTCATGTCACTTCAAAATCTTCTAAATTTTTCCTCCAATTTACAAGTCATTATAACACCACAATGTCTTTGTGATTAGTAAAGTTTTTCCTTCACCTATGTAAGGAACAACACTGTTGACTCCTCATCATGGTGGCATATGTTATGCTTTATAGGTAATTCGACCTTATTTTGGAAAGCATCTATAAAGCAAATGACAATTAAAACAAAATAATGAAATACAATTTGTTCCTTTTTTTCTTAAGGATTTAAAGCGGAAGTTCATAATTTAATTAGCATTTAAAGGGAAATGATTCGTAATTTAGAGGGGGTCCACTCTAAAATTGTCAATACATAATGCTTATCCAATCTTGAGGTTATTTCCTCAATACATATGACAAGGAACATCCTTAAGAGTGTTGTAACAAAGTATATTGTGACCTTTAAGCATACAACTCCTTATGCAACCTTTCACAAGCATTTCCCACATGCTACATACATTGCATACTTCCCTTCTCACCTTAAACATCTTATTATTTTGTACATAACTATAATTCAATGTGCTTGTATGAGAGTGCAAAAGATGAGAGGTTCTTGCAACATGGGACTGTCTCCAAGTTATGGGACCTTGCACGCTTCAGACAGACCTCCAGAGAAGGTTAGTTCCTCTACCTATTTCTACTGCTACAACTACTCCTAATGCTGAAATCAAATCCTAAACTAATCATGCCAAGGGACTAGAGTTAGAAGGATGTGCAGAAATGGAAAACTAATCT
Organism: Taxus chinensis; assembly: GCA_019776745.2. Taxonomy (NCBI): domain Eukaryota; kingdom Viridiplantae; phylum Streptophyta; class Pinopsida; order Cupressales; family Taxaceae; genus Taxus; species Taxus chinensis. The sequence continues at coordinate 94,283,820 of CM034146.1, forward strand.
AAGGGAGGTGATAACACCAGAAAGAGGGGGGATGAACACAATTAGCTTTAAGTGAAAATGAAGGAGAATGCACACAGAGAGGATAGACTAGTGTATCACAGTCTAGAAACATATCCACACACTCATTTTCATGGAGCACAATCAGAAAAGGAACCTACAAAGGATGTTAGGAAACACGGAAAATAGTCGATGCAAAAGAGAGGCAAGGAGAAGCAATAAAAATGAGCCAAGGCAGAGAATAGCCACAAAACAAGCTTCTATTACTTCCAGGAATGCACAGTCGATTACAATGGCGTATGAGGCTGATATCCACATGTAAAGACCATATCTGAAGGCCTGCAACTTAAAATGCAAAGAACTAAAGTCCTTAGCAAACTAAAGGGTTCAACAACTTTTACAATGAGCATGGCTCTTACATTTATAGAAGAAGGAGAGAAGAAGAAGAGAAAGAAGAGGGAAACTTGAATTTGAAATTCAACCACCAACAGTAAGCATTAAATGCCTATAAATCCACTGCAAAGCTGTCAGATGCGCCTCCCCATGTCTGTTTGGCTTGTAGAAGGAAGGAGGAAAATGAATAAAATCTAGTGGTTGAGTTGATTAGAATGTGAATTAATGGCTAAAACCTATTTCCCTACTTCTCACCTACCAAATCTAGCCAAAATTTGAATTTGAATGATCTAGAGTGTAGCCCACGTCAGTAACTTTCCAACAAGACCAACCGCACATTAATTTGAGCTCTACAGCAAAATTTATGACGATTCTGAAGTCTACAGTGCAAACTGGACATGTAATGACACGTGGCATGCGCTGATTGGCTGGAGGATCGACCAATTGTTCATTTTTTTCTTTTCTACCATGTGTCATGCAATGGTTCGTCACAAGGATTTCGGTGCCCTATTGGTGCACTTTGATAGGTTGCGTGTAGCACACTCAAGTCTGACAGGTTTCCATGTGGCACAGTGATTGGCATGGAAGAATGTGCAAGGTACATGCGTGAGAAGCAAGAGGGCACAAGAAGGGGAAAGAAAAGATAGAGTGCGCATAGAGGTGACATGCATGGAAGGAAAAGGGTGCATATCTGTAAGAGACAAGTATGCAAGTGGGGTGAGGAAAATTGAGGATGCATAGCAAGAAAGGAAAGGGTGGACAAGGAAATGTGCAAGGGACTTAGCCAATTTTGGAAAGCAAGTCAGAGGGTGCATGCGAAGGGTGCGCAAACTGTTGGAAAGAAGGTGGGTGTGCAAGGATGTACATGCAAAGGAAAATGGAAGAAGATAGAGGAATGAAGAAGAAAAGTGGAAGGCACATGAGAGGAGAAGAGTGCACAAGGGCACGTGAGGAATTGCAACCAGGGAAATTATGCCAAGGGGACAACCAAGTGTGCGTGCAACCTGCAATATTTGAACTTCAGAGCCAGAATGGGGATGTAAGTTGTCAAAATAACTAGGGAGTTATTTTGGACAATAGTTTGGTGACTTTTGGGGCCATCTTCCTGCTAGATGAAGGAGATCAGTAGCCTTGGAGTATCCATTGGGCATGGAGTCATCTTGAAAACATGAAATTCTGATCTGTAACTTGAAGAACTACCCCTTGAAATCACTTAGAGCACTTCTTTAACTTTGTATAATCCTACAAAACTATTGAAGACTGTTGGAAGATTTCTGAACCAAACTAGCATCCTGGAAGCAACAAAGAGCACACAAAAGAAGGTGCGTGCGAGAGGAAAGAACTATGTACAAACAAAACAATATGCGTGCAGCGCACTTGGAGGAATTGAAACTACTCTAATATATACAATGATGCAATAAACTTAATGGAAGTGCTTGAGATAAATCCCATTGGCTGGGATTTGTAGCATGCCTCCATCAAGGTGAGACAACTCAAAAGAGTTAGCCTCCTTACAAGAACTGATAGTATATGGGCCACTCCAAAGTGCATCAAACTTTGAATGGTGCCCTGCTTTAGCTCTGTCAGCATCCCATTTTAAGACTAAGTCACCAACTTTGAAAGCTTGAGGCCTAGCCTTTCTGTCAAACCACTTCTTTGTTGATTGTTGATGTTGTTCTAGCTTGATCATGGCAGAGTTTCTCAATTCTTCAAGTTCAACCAACTCTGCCATTCTGATTTCTCTCTGATCCATGCCCTCAAACTCCAGCTATTGGGAAAGCTCTAATGAAGGAAATTCAAGAGATAAAGGAAGTCTAGCTTCCTTTCCATAAACAAGTTTGTAAGGTGAAGTACCTATTGCCTTCTTCATCATGATTTTGTCTACCCAGAGCGCACGTGAGACCTTTGTGTGCCACTTCCTCTGGTTGATATTCATTGTTCATTTCATGATTCTGATCAGGTTCTTGTTGTTAGACTCTTCCAAGCCATTACCTTGAGGGTAATAGTTGGAAGAAGTCTTCAAATAGATTCCAAGACTAAGAGCCCAATCAGAAATTTGGTACCAAGGAAGGATTTTGCATTATCAAAGATAATGGTCTGAGGAATGCCAAACCTTGTTACAATACCTTCAAGAAAGTCAAGGATGACTGACTCAGTTGAGTCCTTGAGTGTGACAACCTCTGTCCATCTGGTGAAGTAGTCCATAGCTGTCAGCACCCACTTGTGCCCAGTGCTTGAAGGAGGATTGATCATGCCTATGAAGTCAAGACCCCATTGCGCAAAAGGTTGATCCACTTGGATTGGTCGAAGGGGAAGCATTGCCAATTTCTTCTTTCCTGCAAAGAAAGTGCATTCTTTGCATTTCATGACCCACTTGTGCGCGTCTATGAACAGGGTAGGCCAAAAGTATCTTGCCTTGATGATCTTCATTGTTGTTTCTTTGGCAGAGAAGTGTCCACCAGAGAATCCATCATGAAATTCTACTAACACTTTGTCAACTTGCGCACCATCAATACATCTCTGCAACATGCCATCAATATTTCTTTTGAAGAGAACGCCATCAATCAGTGCATATGGAATAGATTATAGCCTCAGATGCCACCTCTTTTCTTTGTTCAAACCAGGAGGGTATGCACCAGAGGAAAGGAATGTGACCATTTCTTCCATCCAGGTGTGCATGCTTGGATCTTCATTTTCTCAGTTTCAGTGCATGGGAGCTCTTCATCCAGAAATAATGAAGTCTCTTTTTCATTTTGTGTGTCCTCCAAAAGTTACTTACAGAGTGCAGTTCCTCTAACCAAGCTTTGTGGCTTTGATAGTCACATAAAACTCCATGATTTTGGTCACCCATCTTGCTCTTTTTTCACTGATTTCTGCTCCCATGATGAAGTCTCTCACACCAGAGTGTGAAACTAACACCTTGACATGATTTGTGGTGAGCATACTTATGAACTTCTTTAGCGCGTGCATGATGGCGTAGACCTATTTTTCCATGTGACTATATTTCAACTCATAATCCTTCAGTGTTTGACTGAAGAAATCCACTGGCTACTCCAGTCCTTGTTCATTTTCTTGTGTCAAGACAACAACAACACTCGCATCAGCTCCATAAGCATAAAGGATGAAATCCTTGGAATAATCTGGATTGATGAGTGTTGGTGTGCAAGCAATTTCTTGCTTGATTTTGTTGAAGCTCTCTTTTCCTTCTGTTGTCCACTTGAAGATTGTGTCTTTCTTGAGCATGAGGGTGATGGGCCTTACCAGTCCTGCAAAGTTAGGAATGAATCTCCTAAAAAATTGATTTTTCCTAGGAATGACTGCAAGGCTTTCTTTGTGTTGTAAGGAGAGAGTAAGGATGGCTGAAATGTGCTCAGGATCAATAGCAATACCATCCTTTGAGACCACATGGCCCAAAATATTTCCTTGCACAACAAAAAATTGGTTAAGAGATACCCCAAATTCTCTGCATCTCTCAAATACTTTCTCCAGATGTGTCATATGATTTGCACCCTGCTTTGAGAAGACAGTTATGTCATCCAAGTAAACTAGGATGAACTCATTGATATATCCTTTGAAGGCAATGTCCATGGCCCTCTGAAATGTTGCACCTGCATTTGACAGACCAAAGGGCATCTTTTGATATGCATATGTTCCCCATTTGGTTGTAAATGTTGTTTTGAATTGATCCTCTTCCTTGACCATGATCTGATTGAAACCAGAATACCCATCCAACATGGAAAATCTTTGTGTGCCAGCCACAGTATACAGAATCTGCTCCATAGAAGGAAAAGGATAATGATCCTTCAAGGATGCCTTATTCAAATCTCTGAAATTGACACAAATTCTGATTTCACCATTCTTCTTGCACACTAGAACAAGATTCACGACCCAAGTAGAGTACTTGATGGGAAATATTATCTTTGCCTCAATGAGTTTAGACAACTCTTTCCTCATGAGGGGCTCTATCTTTGGATTGACTGGCCTTTTCTTTTGTCTGATGGGCTTGATACTAGGATCAAGGTCAATGGAGTGTTGAGCAACACTTGGATCAAATCCTTTCAAGTCTTCATACTCCCATGAGAATATGTCATTGTATTTCTGACACAGAGAGATGAAGGCTTGCTTTTCATCATGCGCGCAATCTTTACTGAGCAGCAACTCCTTGTTGCACGTAATAGTGACTGGAGAACAATCTTCTTTGCATTGCATGCATATACTTTTCTTCACCCTTGAACTCATCATCAGGGCTGAAAATTTTCTCTAAGGTAACCATCCCTTTAGGAAACTTATTTGTCTTTAGTTGAATCACTTGGTCACCATAGTTGTCATGCAAGTCAACTTGCATGCTTGAAGAGAACTCAACTTCATTCTGAATGAACTGGACAATTTTTTGTGTCACTGTCAAACACTTTCTAGATGGTATCATTATCTGGAATAGATGGTTGATCACCATTTTGACATGCTTCACATTTCCTTTGATAAAATCCTTAGTAGGTGAAAATTTTGAACCAAGTGCGACCATCTGATCTACTTCTTTATTCATCTTTCTTGGCACCACCTGCAGATTTAGAGCATCAAAGCTCTCAAGGAGGTCCCAAACTCTATGTTTATAAGCTTTGAGAAGCTTATTCTTTGTCACACACTTGTTTGTGACCTGGTGGATGACCAATTATGTGTCCCCAAAGATCTGCAGTGCCTTAATCTGTCTCTTTTCAGCAATAAGAAGACCATGCACCAATGCTTCATATTCTACTACATTGTTGGAGCATGTAAAATGTAACCTATGTGTGAAGAATAACTTCTCATCCTTGGGAGAAATGAGAACAACACCTACACCTGTGCCATTCCTGCTTCTGGAGCCATCAAAGTACAACTTCCACAGACCAGAATTTTCTTCATTTTGCTTAAGCATGCACGGCAACACAACTTCTTCTTCAAGGATACAGTAAGTACCAAGGCCAGTTTCAAAAGCTTCAAGATCTTCATCATAAGGATCAAATTCATGATATCTCTCAACCCATTCATCTAGAAAAAAATCAGATAGAGGAGGAATAGGCTTCTCTTCTGAAACTGAAACTTGTTCTTGGCCTTCTTGGATTAGGCAATTAGCTTGGAGAGGGGATGGGTCATATGACTCAACATGATAGGAAAATATAGGCTCATCTTGTATGGTAAACTGGGTACCATACCTTGTTCTTAGTAACATATGAGACCAATTAGAAGACAAGTAACCACCCACTTTAGTAGTGAAATCTCTTGATAGACACAAGGAAAACAAAGGAGGTAGGTCAATGATTGACACATCTTGAGTTATTGTGAGGCTTGGACATGCATGGAGGGTTAACTCAAGATCCTTGATGACTCCTAGAGTGGTGACAGTTGAGCCATCAAGTTGTAAGACTCCTTTAGACATAGGGTGTACTTAAGGCCTAGGACATCAACAATTTTATTTGGCATAATAGAAGTACTAGCGCCTGAGTCAATCATACAATTGTGAACAAGGTGTTTTCCTATGATCAAGGACATATAGAAGGGTGGGGTTTTGACAACCTTACTTGCTTCTCCACTACTTGACAGATATTGATAACAAGCATGAGGTTTTTGGATAACTGGATAGTGCATGTGGAAAGTTGTGTCAGAGCTTCATGCAACAGGTCATGCTGAGATGGAATGGCCAGGGCATCCCACATTGTGACATTTACATTTGTCTTCTTCATCTGGTCCACAATGTTGAATGGAAGGCCCATTGATTTATGCATTTGAGGCACAACAACATCTTTTCTTGATTGTTCAGGTGCAGAGGCAGGGGCCTTAGCTTGCGCAGAGGCTTGACCTACCAAAGGAGGGGTGCGCACCAATTCTGTTGGAACCTCATTGCGTGGAACCTCGTGCATCAAATTTGGGTGCCATGACATGTTGGGTGCATGAGTTGCATCTCCTTTTCTTTTGAGGATTGGCATGTGTAACAGGAGCTGAAGGTTGCACAGATTCAAGCATTCTCTTCTTATATCTTGTGTTATCAGCAACCTAGGTACATGGTCTATTTGGACTATCCACAGCTTGATTGATTACATATAAGTCTTCAGCACCAAAGAACATAAGGTTGGCCTCAGGAACAACTTCTGGCATTTCTTGATTTTCTGATTCATATGCACTAGTGGAAGGTTCACAGTTTGAAGCATCTTGAATCATGTAAGCTTGCATGCACAAAGCATTGGCGCAGTGATACTAACTATGAGGCATGTTGCAAGGAAAACACCATTCTGACTCTTGAGCCATATTGTTCTGAACTGGAACTAGTGTTTGGCTTGTGTTGGGTGTTGGAAGAGGTTGCGTAGGAGGAATTGTTTGCAATGGGAGGTGTGCATTAGCATGTCATCTATCATTTTGTTGGTTCTTCCCATATCTTTGATTTGGATATTGATTTCTAAAGGGTTGATGGCCTTGGTTATACCCTTGATTAGAATTATTTTTGAAGGCTTACACCTGTTATTTTTCTAAAGATATGAATTTATTGGACAAGTTTCTAATCAGGGCCTTCATTTCTTCATCCTCCTTTTGTGTGGGAGAATAGGATGTGGATGCAGCGGGTTGAGCACTCTACTCGAGAATAGGGGCAATTGAAGGCTGAGGTGCTTGAGGACATTTATGGGAATAAGGGCATAGTGGTCTAGGAGCTAACTTCCCTACTTGAATAAGACTATTTTCAGCCCTAATTGCAATATTATAAGCCCCATGTAAGGTTCTACCCCCCATGGACTAAATCATGACTGTAATATCACTATTCAAATCCCTTAGATAATAAAGAAAGCATGTTGGGTTGTAGGCCCTACCACTTGAGGAATCATATCCCAAATATTTTGAAATATGATATTGAAATTGGTCATTTTCTCATTGGGAGCCCTCTTTTTGTTGTTTTCAGTTATTCCACCAAGGATAGGTGATCTGACTTATCTTAAAAATATTGTAAAGAGTTGTACCAAGTCATCCCAGCTGGTAATAGATGCAGGTCTCAAACTTCTATACCATTAAAGTGCTTTACCCTTGAGTGAAAACACTAGTAGCCTAACTGCTACATCATCATGTCAACAACCAGGTAAATAGAGCATACATTTGCCACATCCTAGATGTGCTCAGCAGGAGTGACTTTATTTTCCACAGTGAAATATGGAATACTCTTGAGTGCAACTTCTGGCATATCATGTTATGCATTAAGAGGAGAGGACTTCTACCAGTGAAATTAACAAATGGAAAATTTCTCTGAGGTGGCAGAGCTTCCATGATAGCACATGCAGAAGGAATCTACCAAGAGGAGTGGAAAGTGCACATGGCACGCTGGAGATGGAGATATGCGTGCGGTTGTTCTCTACTGCCTCTTCTTCTTGGAGATAGCTATAGGTATTCAAAGGACTCTTCAGTTGTTGCGCTTTGTCTAGTATGTATCCTTCTCATGAAAAAGGCATGAAGTACTAAAAACAGTAGATCTAAGTGTTGGGAGTCACCAAATGTGTTGAAACAAGCCTCCAAAGGCTGGAAATCACTAAGTCACACACCAAACTTAACAATGATGAAATTTAAGCTTTCAATACTTGGTCCCACCGGGCGTGCCAAAAACTATTGGAGCTCAAACTTGCACCCATCTTAGATCAAGATGAACCGCGTCGTTGAGGCAACATGGGACTGTCTCCAAGTTGTGGGACGTTACCCGCTTGAGACAGACCTCCAAAGAAGGCCAGTTCCTCTACCTATTTCTACTACTAAACTACTCCCAGGAATGGAAATGAAATCCTAAACTAATCACCAAGAGACTAGATTCTAAGGATGGTGAGGAAATGCATGAAAAAAAATAATGCTAAGGGGAGGTGATAGCACCAGAAAGAAGGAAGCACAACAAGCACTCAATGTAAAAGAGAGGCAAGGAGAAGCAATAAAAATGAGCCAAGGCAGAGAATAGCCACAAAACGAGCGTCTATTACTTCTAGAAATGCACAGTCGGTTACAATGGCATTGTTATCCCAAATTCACCCCCCAGGTTAATTTGGATAACTCATTACAAATGAACTTATCCATTTAAATTATGGGACGTGCTGAAGGCCACCAAATTCAGTCTCGGGATATCAAAGAGAGACAACTCAGGATGGCTTACAAGTCAAAATAAAGGCGAATGTTTGCAGCCATCTCATGTTGTGCGTCAACCATGCGTCAATCGTCGCCTTCATGTCGCGCGTCAGACACCCCTTTCTATCGCCCGTCAACGCCCTTGCTAACAACCCATCCCTATTGGCGGATAGCTTCCTTTGTTCTTGTCAAGCGTCAGCAAGGAAAGCCAGCTACGGACCGGGCATTAATGGCATCGTACAAAGTAGCTCAACAACTAATTTAATGAAGCATGGCACCCATGTATTTTCTGATAGAAAAGTACCATTGGAAAGCGGACCGGTATCACTGCTCATACCTCTGTACAGGCAATTAATAAGGGTTTTCGGTAGGTGACACAAATTTGCTATATAATGTAGTCGACCCTCTCATTTTTTAAGAGAGAGACATTCTGGGAGCTGGGGAAACTCTTGCAAAATTTTCCTTGAACTCCATTTGAGTTGTGAACCTTCTCTTGGGCCTAGCAATGTAATTATGCCTTTATGCATCAAATGTAATGGTCTGTGCATACTTCGAAGCAATAAAAATTGTGTTTTGTGGTGTTTCTTCAACCCTAGCTCATTTTTATTATATTTTCTTGCCTCCCCATTATTATTGTTGTATTTTGTGCATATTCTTTCACTTGCAGGTTTATGATGTTGTGTTCCACGGAATTTTGATGGCAGATTAGGATTTGGGTCTGTGTCACATTTGTCTGGCCTCCCTCAGCACCTTTTTCCATGTTTCATCCTCCCTCAACGGAGTATCTCACCCCTTTTCTTGGTGCTATTGCCCCCCTTAGTTTAGGAATTTCATTTTATGCATCTCTTTCTTCCCTAGTCCCTTGGAAAATCTAGGTTAGTGTTAGGATAGTTGTATTTCCCTTTCTAGGAGTAGTTTAGCATTAGGATTAGGTAGAGGAAGTCGACCTTCTTTAGAAGTCCATCTCAAATTTGCAAATCCCACAACTTGAGAGATGGACTCATATTAGTAAAATTGCACTGATTGCCCCAAACACAGAGCAAATCAGGGGGTGCTGTAATTTTGACATAATAGGTGTATGAGGCCACATCCACATGCAGAGAGTCAAATCTAAAGGCATGTAACTTAAAATGCAAAGAACCAAAGTCCTTAGCAAACTAAAGGGTTCAACAACTACTACAATGAGCATAGCTCTTATATTTATAAAAGAAGGAGAGAAGAAGAGAAAGAAGAGGGAAACTTGAATTTGAAATGCAACCACCAACAGCAAGCATTGAATGCCTGCAAATCCACCTGCAAAGTTGTCAAATGCACATCCCCGTGTCTGTTTGGCTTGTAGAAGAAGGTAGGAGGAGAGATCTAAATAAAATTTAGTGGCTGAGTCGATTAGATGTATGCATTAATGGCTGAAAACGTATTTCCTTGCTTCTCACCTACCAAATCCCACCAAAATTTGAATTTGAATGATCTAAAGTGTATCCCACGTCAGCAACTTTCCAACAATACCAACCGCTCATTAATTTGAGATGTGCAGCAAAAGTTATCATGTTCTAAAGTCTACAGGACAATCTGGACATGCAATGACATGTGGCACGCACTGATTGGATGAAGGATTGGCCAATTGTTCATTTATTTTGTCATTTTCTTCACATGTCGCGCAAGAGTTTGTTGCAAGGATTTGGCGCCCTATTGGCGCGCTTTGATAGGTTGCGTGTGGCACACTCAAGTCTAACAAGTTGCCACGTGGCATAGTAATTGGCATAGAAAAAGGCACAAGGCACGCATGAAAGCAGTAGGCGCGAAAGAGAATGGCAGAAGACAAGCGCGCGAATGAAAATAATGCATATCTGCATGAGGCTAGCATGCAAGCGGGGTGCGCATCGAAATGAGTGATGCGTGACAGCAAGAAAGGAAGGGTGTGGAGGAAATGCCAAAGACTTAACTAGATTTTGGAAAGCAAGTTAGAGGGTGCGCACACAAGGTGAGCGAACTACTGGAAAGAAGGTGGCTGCACAAGGAGTGTGCGCGAGGAAAATAGGAGAAGATGGAGAAAGAAGCTGGAAGGCAAATGAGAGGAGAAGATAGCGCAAGGGCGCGCGAAGAACTGCAACCAAGAAAATTGTGCCAAGGGGACAACCAGAGTGCACGCAACTTGCAATATTTGAACTTCGTAACAAGAATAGGGATGTAAGTTGTTAAAATAACTAGGAGAGTTATTTTGGACAACACTTGTGAAAGAGGATTCTTGAGATCTCTTTAAGTGTTAGACTAGTTATAACTTTATGAAACATGCAAGCAATGAAGAAAACACAAGAAACACGAGTTTTACCCTAGAGAAACTCAATGTGAGAAAACTCCAGCAAGAGTGAAGTCATGCTTCCTCATCCACTATGTTTAGTTTACAAGATTTATGCCTTCGTGGGCTTACAAGGATGTCCACCTCGTGGGATCCTAGACTTGTAATGAACTTGGAAAACTTCAGTGGGAGACTCCTCTCATAGATGAATACTAAACTCAACCATATTAGTTGTGTATTTCCTCTCTCTCAACTTTGTCTTCTATGGACAATGAGAATGATGCAATGGGATTGAATTTCCAATCTTTTATGCTAAGGAACTCTCTTTTCCAACTCCCTTACCATTGTGAATGACAATTCTCAATGAGTTCTACCCAAGACTCCCACCTACCTTGATTAGCAATGGGAATCCAATTGCAAAACTCTTTTGATGCTTTTAATCATAATTGACCCTCATCATACCTGCAATGATGCACTTTACCTTAGGAATCTGCCAAGAAACCGTTTTGGAATTCAAAAAAATTGTAACGGTTATTTTTTGGGCAGTTTCTTTTGTCCCAGGATGAAACTACCACTCTTTGCAAATGGCTGTTATGAAACCTCCAGTCAAAATTGCCACTGAGATACAAAACTACTATGGTGGTTTTATATCCTTAAACAACCATGTAACTTCCAAAGGCCATAACTTATGTATACGAACTCGAAATTAGGTGCTATTTATTTGAAGTGTGTATTTTTTCAAGAGGAACCCAAATATGTAATGATAACTTACATATGATAAATTCCATAATTTGTAAAATCGTTTTAATAGGAAGTTATCTTATTTTCTCAATACTTTGGCATATTACAAACCCTATTTGATAGTTGATTGTGTCACTGACTAAATTGGATAATCTTTATGATCCATTTCAGATCATACGCCGCAAATTAGAAGCTTTTGGTCCCATAAAATCTTAGAATGAAAAGATTTGGGTTACCTTCTCAAATGGGATACCAACCTTCTCACCCTCTTGGTATACACTTTGTTCCTCTCTCACTTTGAGAGTACTTGGCCACACAAAAATCTGCAAAATCATGTTGCAAAAAGAGTCTCTGGCCCCTTTCAAACTCAACCAACTGACCTTCTTGAACTCATAGTGTTTTGGTCTTCTTCTTGGTTGATCTTCTTACCTCCTTCAATGCACATGCTTGTAGGATAGAGTGAATTTCTCTCTCATGGAGGAGTTTTTCAAAAATATCCTTATTGTCAACATTCTCAACAAGTGAAGAAAAATACATTGCATAATGTAAGTGGTTTTACAACAGGTCGCCAATTTTACAAATTGCCCTTTTTTCTTAGATATTACAATTCAACAAATGCAACATACATGGATTGCAAATACACAATTCTATCTACAATATTGTGCTTCTTGAATCTTACAAAATTTTGCATCAAACAAGTGCATAATACATTGAAAAAAACGTATTTTAAATGAAGAGACATGGGTGTCAAAACGCACATCCATCAAAATCAGCAGTCTTCTTATGGAGTGTTACTCACCATGGATGCATCTCTCATCTTTTGATGTCTTGTCATTTCATCTCCCTCCATGGAAAAACACTTCAGCTCATGAGTATGCAACAAGATGCCCGATACATCTTTACCAATTGTTGTCATACCCAAACATGATTGGAGAACCTATTACAACCATTTACTTTGTGCATACCACATGCTAAAACTTTGCTAGAGTTGTTACATTTTGTTAAATGCATACTAAAACCAACATAAGCATGCTACAACAATTCTGATTGCAAAAAGAGATTATACCTCCATGATAAAATCATGGTACACATGCCAACTCACATTTGACATGACATGAGAATGTTGAAACTAATGAAACCTCTTTGTAACAGGTTGCTCATATGCTTCTCAAATGGGATAGTTGCTCCATATTCACTCTCAATAAGTGAAATATCTCCATACTTGCTCACACACGATGAGATTAGCTCCCAACATGGTTCTTACAACAATGGAAACCAAAATAAAATTTACTTGGAGGTGCTTACATATGCATGTGACTCAAACAATTGTGTTTTGCACTATCCAATAACAATTCTTTAGGTGAAGCTTTGTATCGATTTTCCAACATTTTGTATGCCAATGTTGACTCATGTTGCAATGAGTGCAATAGTTCTTGCCCATTTTCTTGGACAACATTCCCTTCTCCACATTATTGTTTGGAGAGTGGTCTTTATAACTTGCATCCTTCCTTTTGAAGGACATAGGCTTCTTTTGGATGGACCTTCTCTTCCAACACATGGCCACATAATGTTTATTCATTCCACAAAAAGAACGGTGGTATGCATACCAACAATTTTATGCTACGTGACCACTCTTCTTGCCTTTAAAGTAAACAATGGAAGACTTGTACTTTCCATACCTCTTCGGGATGCCCTTTTGCAAGCATGATGAAGTGGTAGTGGTTTACCTCCTCCTTTGCAATGTTCGACTCTCTTTGGAGATGCCTTATACTCTTCTTTGATGTTTTTCCCTTGGTTGAAAGGTTGTCCCCTTCTTGATTCCAACTTGCATTCACTCCCAAGTAGTGACAATGTGTCATCTCCTCCTTTGTGGAGTAGTTGTCCTCTTCTTGGAGACTCGTCTTCATGAGAGACCTGCCCATTCTTTAGAAAATCAAACTCTTCATTAGATTTGACAAAATAAATATTGTCGCTACCTTGCATGGGCTGTTTTTTGTAGACAACGACTTGGGCTCTTTAACTTTGTGAAGTTTTTCTTGCTTCAACTATCTTGAAGCATTCTCCAACCTCTTGTTTACCACTAACATATCCCAAACCTGTGTATTGAGGTATTTTCTCAACCATTATGGGATTAGTCATTCCTTGGCCATTGATGCCAAGGCCCTTTCCATCATAACCCATCTTGGTTAGCAACTTAGAGCCAAAATCCTTTGTTTCTCAAATCTACCAAAGAAAGCATCTATAACTTGATGGGAAGAAAGAGAATAGAGTGGAGTGCTTGTTTTGCATACCTTAGTCATGGTTTGGGAATCTTTGGTAAAGGATGGTCTCATTTGCATGGTAGACTCCTCTCTCCTTCACTCTTTCACCATCGTCTTGGAACCTTGCCAACATCTCTGCCTTGGTTTGCAACTCAAGTTACAATTCTTCAATTATTCCCATGAGAAACTCTCCATGGCTCATCAATCTATCTTGTAGGTCTTGATTCTCATCCTCCAAGCACTATCACATCTTTCTTAAATCAAAGTTTTCCCTCTAGATTTTATAGTTTGTGGCTTCCAGATCTTCAAGCCTTTCTTTCTTCAAAATTTTGCCCATGGCTACACTTTTACATCCCAAATCCCTACACTTTCTTGTCACAAACAACAAGGCAGAATATAACACAATGCAAAAAATGTGCTAGAAAACCCCTTTAAGGAAAAAGGAAAACCCGCTCTGATAACACATGATACATAATATGGAGGGAGTCCACTCCAATCTTAGCAATACATAATGCTTATCCAATCTTAAGGTTATTTCCTCAAGATATATGACAAGGAACATCCTTAAGAATGTTGTAACAAGGTATATTTCAGCTCTTGAGTGTGACCTTTAAGCATACAACTCCTTAGACAACCCTTCACATACATTTCTCACATGCTACATGTATTGGATACTTCCCTTCTCACTTTAAACATCCTTCTAGTCCATACATGACTACAATTCAATGTGCTTGTATGAGAGTGCAAAAGAATGAACAAGTGTTATTATTGTGAATGAGGGTTCTTGAGCTCTCTTTAAGTGTTAGACTAGTTATAGCACTATCAAACATGCAAACAATGAAACAAACACAAGAAACAAGAGAAAAACACAAAGTTTTATCCCGACTCTTTTTCCAGCGCCCTTACCATTATAAATGACAATTCTCAATGAGTTTTGCCCAAGACTCCCACTTGCCTTGATTAGCAATGGGAATCCAATTCCAAAACTCCACTGATTTTTTTATCATAGTTAACCCTCATCAAACTTGTAATGATACACTTTACCTCGGGGATATGCCAAGAAACAGTTTTGGAAGTCAAAAAAGTCGCAACTGTTAATTTTTAGGTGTCTTCTTTTGTCCTAGGACAAAACCACCACTATTTGCAAGAGGCAGTTACAAATTGCAGATCAAAACTGCCACATAGATGCAAAACTGTCGTGGCAGTTTTCAAAACTGTCTCTAAGAGACATAAAACTGTCGAGGTGGTTTTATATCTTTAAAAAACCCGCTATATTCTAGAGGCCATAAATTTTGCATACGAACTCAAACTCAGGTGCTGTTTTTTTTTAAATGTGTTTTTTCAAGAGAAACCCAAATATGTAATCAAAACATATCTATGATGAAACTCATACTTTGTAAAGACATTTAGTAGGAAGTTATCTATTTTTCCCAAGACTTGGCATATTGTGAACCCTATTTGATAGTCAATTGTCTCACCGACTAAATAGGAAAATCTTCATAATCCATTTTCGGATCAGAAAAAGAAGAAATTTGTTCAAAATTAAGAGGAATACAAATTATTACTTAAGATTTTTTTTTTTTAAATACTAGGGGTTTCTAGTGTTTTCAAGAAATTTTTAAATTTTGTGAAGAGAAAAAAGATTAAATTTTTAAAGAAAATTGTGGGTAGCTTAGAGAAAAAAAAATGAATGAATTTTCCGAGGTGTAAGGTTTAAAAGGAAAATGTAAACTTTTTAGTGTTAATATAAAGAAGGGGGGAAAGTTTCCATAGGGTACGAGTAAAAATAGAGGTTTTTTATTTTTATTTTTACCAAAAACTCGGGTAGGGAAAAATTAAAAATGTTTGGGGTTGAAGGCCAACGAAAGAAAGGTGCTATTTATAAAAAGGTGCTAATATTTGAAGAAAAGAAGTTTTTACACTAGGGTTGTGAGAAAGGGAAAAAGGGTTCTGGTGGGGTTTAACGGTACAAGGGTTTTGATAAATAAAATATAAGGAAAAAAAACGAGTGTTTCAATTTATGTAGTAAAAATGTGTGAGTTTCAATTTACAAGGATGAATCCTCTTCTTGATCACTAAATTGATTCCACAATAGGAATTGGGAAAAAACAACAAATTAGTCTATTTTTCACTCAGAGAAATGAAAACAAGAAAAAATGGGAATTCGGGAATGATAAAATGCCAATTGCTTTCGGGAGGATTGTCTCCAAAATGTCGCCCTCCCTTAAATTTTGGTCATTTGTTGGATTTATAATTTGCTCAGGTTCAACTGCTTGTAGTTGCGCTAAATGATACAGTATTTCATTTCCTTGTTTGAAAACATTACGAAAAACAGATATGTTCCGTTGTTTATAGTTTTCATTTTAGATATTTTAGTTTTCCATGAATCTGTGGCCCTAAAACCCCAAATTTGGTCTGCTTCCATCAAATTTGAATATATTGTCCTAGATTTGGATGCGCTGTCCACATCCTTTCAAATCTGAACTGAGGTTAGTGTGTGTTTGCGAGGGGAGAGTTGATTTGCAGCATAAATGGGCAATGATCAGAGAGGGTGGAATCACTTGCTCTCCCAAAGATTTTGTCTACTGGTGGTAAATCAATAGTTTGAATTTGCAAGCACAATCCTTTCTACTTTTTCTGCAATTCATCCTCCTCCTTTACACCAGTTTCTCCACATGTAAAGGCCTTGAGTATAAACAAGATCTATCATGGACGTTTCCTGGACCAAATTTGTTAGGGCCTCTGCAGCTCTGAGATTGAAATGCTTGCCCCCTTTCTTCCTTTGTGATTTTAACTTTTGATGGCATTGGATTTCCCCATTAGAATGAGGTTAGTGGGATTGGAGAGGATCCAAATTTTTATCGCATTTAGCACTGTGATTCTATGATTTCCATTTGGAGGAATATACACTTTATAATAGTGAATTTTTCTTGCAAGTCAAAGGAACAAAAGCCTGCAACCATTCCCCAAGCCAAAGATTGACAGGATGAAAGAGAACACCTATTGGGATCCCATTGAATTAGTGTGTGGAACATGTTGCACAAAATTAATTGCTTTCTACCCTTGAGCCTTGAAAAGGTAAGTTTCTTTGAGGAAGTGAATCTGAATACTTCCTGTAATAATATCACATCTTTTCAATCAGCCTTCACTATGCCTCCAAGAAAGGTGCTCTTATTTTGAGCAACCGTGCCTCTAATGTTCCAGGAGAGCATACACATCAATTTACTTGAGTGGAAGGGGTGCTTTCCCCCTTATTAGAAACCAGAACATGATGAGTTAGCATACAGTGGTCCTCTGAGTCCATTTCTACATGCACTCCATCTCCTATGGTTTATGAGAAACGTTTTAAATTTGTTAAACTCCTTTGTAATCCATAGATTTAGATGTGTGGGGACTAGATCTATTAGACATGGATTCCTTACTTATCTTTTTTTTCTTAGTACCCTTAAAGAATTGTTTTTTGGATGTGAGAGCAAGGGAGGATTCCTTACCTATCTTTGGAGATCAGTTGTTGATTTGGAAGATTAGAGGTCTGGATCGGTCTTGGCATGGTCTGAAGTGCACTGAACCCTATCCATATCCTCTGTATTGAGATCTGCTAACACTGCAAATGGGTGGAGCTGAGAAGATTGAGGAGCAGGCTCTTTGGTTTTCTTAACATATTGAAATTTGGTATCCCCTTTAAAATTTAAATGCTTCCTTTGATGTCTGTCCTCTAGGTTGTCTCAAGTCTTCTCCCTTCGAGATAGACTGATTGGTTTTTGTCCATCATTGTATTCATTAATGGCTGGTTGATGATAGATTGCACAATTGGTTCACAATGCTGAGAAGCAAAAATCCATGCTAAATGACCACGCCCATGGCAAGATCTGCACCAAAAATGGATGTCTTCATAGTCAATAATTGTTCCCATTCAAATTCTCCCATATATAGTAATAGTCAATCTGGGAGAGGCTTATCCAAGTTCAAATTGAGACATAGTTGTGCATCATTAAAAACTCCGGGATTTTTGGTGAGATCTGAAGCTGTTATATACTCCCCAATTGCCAATCCTATCTCAATGAGGATGTTTTCTCGCCAATATTTTCTTGGAAGAATAAGCAAACAAACCCAAACAAAAACTGTGGTGGGTAGCTCTTCTATTGGGTTAGTTGACATAGACAAATGCTTCATGAAGAGGCCAGATTTCATAAACCAAGGCCCTCCTTGAAAAGCTTGATCCTGTTCTTGCTTGGATATTTAAAAAACTACAGAAATACACTTAGGCATCATGAGCATGTCAACAGATCCAATGGGTTTCCAGTTATCTTGAACCAAAATCCTTGATGAATTTGGCCCAGGGTAACCACCCATGACGAAACAAATCAATGTGATTTCTTAGAGCAGCCCAGAGAATTGTGATATAAACTTTTGAGAAGTTATCATCTTGAGATAACTTCCATTTTCTTATTTTGGTGGGAAAATGAGGATGAGAGATTTATCTCTGAGCATGATACTGAAAAAATTGTTGCAGGTCCTTACAAATTGGAGCAGTTCCATTGGAGAGGTTTTTTCGAAAATTCAGGCTTATTGAGGCAGCCATAGCCCCCTCAATGGGGGGAATAAAACAGATATGTTCAGCCGTGACATATGGCTGCTACATATCAAGCAGACTGAGATGAGGGTATGGTGCAGCATCCACAGTCGCATGCAATCTTGCCAAAATCAATAAAGAGTAGATTTTGTAATTGTACATATTCATGTGTATGACATTGGCACTTTCTCCAGAAAGGTCCACGGTATTTCAATGATCACAGATAAGTCCTCAAAAGTTGGCACGAATGAGTATCTATTGGGTGATGCAAATCATGTACTCATTGGCACAAGATCAAAACATTGCACAGATAACTAAAAGTATAGTGCAGTACTAGACAACCTTCAAAACGTATGTGGCAACGGGTAGTGCACTTTCAGGGGCTCACATTAGAAGGAGAGACTCGTCTCAATACCACACATCAACCTACAACACCATGAGGTCATTGACACTTCTAGACAGGCGATACTTGAAAACATGGTGTCCATAGACTTCTTGTGCAATAGCACGCATGGTCTCAAGGAAGTGTAAATGTTGAGATCCCTTGGCCACATCAAGATTACAAATGGAAGTTCACGATGACTCGCCAAAATTCACTATTGCATTGTCAGGATAACTTGTATTTTCATCGATTTGCACTATGTTACAGGTCCTTTGTGATGCACCTTCTTATTGTTTAACACAAACTCTAGTACTGCAGCATTGTTGTTGACTTTCTACTGTGTTTCTGCTGACATTTTGCTGACATGCTGCTGTAATTAGGATGCTTGTTGACTGGTAGCTTCAAATAATCTTCCATGCATTCATATTTTCAAAGATGATCAATCCACTCAAGGTGCATATGAGGATCTTACTCTGTAATTAGAAATGAAACCTTAACTATGAACCATGCCTAATCTTGATCAAAATGAACTCACTCATTCATGCAAGACCATTTTAAGTATCTTCTGTCCTAACTCTGCCTGTCAGCATCTCACTTCAATATAAAGGAATTTTTATCCCTGATTAAATGTTCATTTGCTATACGATTTAACTAGTTCTATGAAGTCTCAAGGCACACCTGAGAATCAACTATTTTCCGTAACTTGTAAATTCAATGCAAATTTCAAATGATAAGGTCTTGATGTTCTTACCTCTGTTATACAGTCCTTCCTCATCTCTGTACCAGCCTTCTTACAATCATCTCTGGCTTCCAACTCCTATATATATCTGACATCAACATTAAATCTAATACATAAAAACTTGCATTAGTCAAGTATCTTTCCCTTGTTGGTGATCTCCTTCAATCCTGCAATCATAATCCATTTGGATGATAGTTTAGAGATGTTTACTTTTTGGTAACATTAATCTTCCTTCTTTAGATGCTCCTTGACTAATATCTCCTTGTAAATAGTCATACAATGAGGTATTATTATTAGATAAAGCATATGTAACCTTACTCAATCTTCTAGGTGATATCAAAAACAGAGTATGGAGTCTTGTTTTAGATCTAGTTTGACTGCCATCTAATTACAACAGATATTAAATAGACTCAAATCACCTCAAAATCAATGAGATTACCTTCTTCTAGCTCTTATCAGTGACTTCCATAGAGTTGGTAGTTTGAAATATTAAATTTTACCAAAGAAATGGCAAAAGAAACATACCATTTTGTACCCTGTTTTTTACCTACATAACCTGGAAATTTCTGTCATTCATAACTTTTGCTGCGCGTGTCCAATTAATCTGAAATTTTGACAGCTTTTATATGACCCTTCAAAGAAAACGTGTTCCAAATTTCAGCTGATTTGGTTGCACGGAACAAAAGTTACATCGATTTTCCCATTTAGTCATTTCGTCTGACAATTCGCGTGCATCTGCATAAAATTTCTGTCATTGATATCTTTTCCACTACATGCTGATTTATCCTGAAACTTTAAGGGACTATTAACCGTGTCTGGACAGAGATATTTTCAAATTTTCATCGAGCTTGGATGGCTAGAATACAAGATATTCATTTTCCTAGTTTTAACCCGCGAATACACCTTTGCTTGCAAAAACCTTCAAATTCACTGTCAAGAGCTAAATTAAATTGTCATTGAGTTCATAATTGTCTCCTCTATCTCTGCTAATTGACACTAATGAGAAATATATCAAATAAACTTGACTGCAACTTTCCTACACATTGTCCAGTCATGGAAATGTTATCACAGTATTATGTAAAAACACAAACACAGAGCCATTTCTTGGCTGCCAAACTGTATGCTATGTTTATTCATCCCTGAATTTATGTTACAAAGCCTTCCATGATCAATTATAGATCTAAAATTGGGTCTTTTATCAAAACAACCTCCCTTATTTTCTCCTAAAATGACTTAGTCTTCACTACAAAACCTCAACAATATCCCTAGCTTGGAAATCAGAATAAATCTTCATCCAAACCATATCTCCAGCTCGTACATAATGAGTTTTTGCTATTTACATGCTCAAGTATTTTTAATTAGGATGAAACTCACCTATTTCACCTAGTTCACTTAGTTAAGCCTATTTCCAAGCACATTCACCTTTACTAGGCTTATTTACATTTATTAGCCTAGTTTACATCAAATTTGAATTTAAATAGCTACACGTGGAGGGAAAACTAGCTCACCATCATTCTTAAACTATATATTTACAAATGGAGCTTAGGTGATGAATGAAGAATGTGATACTCCTGCATCACTTTGGGCCTTACTTCTTGTTTAAAATTTGCAATGCATTTAATATGTTTATCGGTAAGATGTAGTTGAGCCTAATATTGTATCTGATTGTGTATCTATATAAACACATCACTACACTTGAGAATGGCATTCAAACATCCTTTAAGGAAATAGTCTAAGGTGCAGCTTGTAAGAGTGTTGCTAGTAGAGATCTGTGCATAGGTCTGAGGTAAGACTATAGAGCTGAATCACTTGGAGTAACACTCCTGTGTTGAATTGTTTATAAGCCTGCAGGCATTTTGTGTGAATATTGTTGTAATAAGCCAGATTTGACAATGTGTGAACGGTTGTGTGTAATCTTTCTTGTTGATGAATAAAGATATTGTTGTCCCTATAAATTCTGCTGTGTGTGTTGTTATTTAAGGTTGCATGGTCTAAGGCATCCCTTCACTGGGACCCCTAACTGTGACTGCATGAAAGGAGTTAGGTGGTTTGTATAGGATGGCATCGATTGAGAGAAGTGGTAGATGGGAGTAACAATTTCATATTAAAACCAGTCATTGTGGAGGTCAAAAAATAATGTTCTTTTCCCAAGATAAGGCTCTTGAACTTGATGGGTTTCCAGCTTTTTTCTATCAAATATTTTGGGAAACTCTCAAAGATGACTTGACATGATTAATTGAGCAATCTAGAATCAGGATAAATAAATTGAATGCCGTGAAACTGGTCAGAACTCCAAAGCAGGTGAGCATTGATGAAATTGACCAATGTCACCCAATAGCTCGCTATAATATGGTTTACAAGATTCTCTCAAATTTGATAGCATCATAATTATAGCTCTTCAAACAATGGGGTAACCTTTTCTCTCCTTGGGGAGACGGGAGGGGAGAAAGCAGGGACAGGTGGTGGCCCATTAAGGAGATCCTTTGAATCTATCTTTTCCTTTTAATAAAGGAAACTCTCAGATGTGTGGTGGCAGAAGAAAAATTTCATCACAAGATCAATAGTCTTTCCTGAACCAAACACCGGCAAGCTACACCGATTTCCACTTCGCTAATCACAATTATTTTCTGCTTCAGGAAGTCAAATATATCAAGATGTTGCAGAATTTTTCAATTGCATCTGAACAACAAATAAACAACACAATTCTCATGCTATTTTCCTCTTCATGCCTGACATACTGCTCAGTTGTGGAATGGAAATCTCCATCGATGTTCTCTCAGCAGACCCATAAATGGCGATCTTTTGTTGGAAAAATCCAATTGAGAGATCAATTCTGCAGGAAGCCCCTATTTTTCTACCCACTTTTCTTCCTCTGCCCCTCCAAATAGAAGAGGACATCAAACAAATCAAAGAATATTTCTCTGTTAAGGTGATGTATTTAAATTCACAAACCTCTAGTCTTCTTGAATCAAATCTGCATCATCAAACAAGAAGGGGCATTAAACATCAGAAACATCAAGTTCTCCAATCAGGGCCTTGCGCTTTGGCTATGAGGGCAGCGTGGAGATGAGGAAAAATGAAAATCTGATTTCCAAATTTGAGAAAAATAATAACAGAAAATCTTATGTAGTTGAATGGCAAACTGGTATATCCAACACTGACAAACTAAGTCTCAAAACAGGTTATATGGATTGACTTCAAAACAAATTGGCCTGAAAACTGGGCAATGGACAGACAATTCTCCATTGGGAACATTTTATGATGGATTGCAATCTCTTATAAAACAAAGGGTTTATACAAATAAGGGACATTTGTCTATTCAGCTCTCTGAATAAACTGAATTGGGATGAGAAAAAAATTAACCTAAATGGAAATGCAGAGAGAGCCTAAACTATGTCTCTCCAGAATTTTATCTCCAATAGAATTATTGACTTTATATCACCCAGGTGAACTAATTTGGCCCTGCACAAACATAGAGAAATGCATTGTCTCCTCGGCCTATCAAAATCAAAGTGCTAGTGACTTTCCTTAGGATAAAAAGTGGACCCAGGTATGGGATATCCCAATATGGCCAAAAAACCAAAGTTTTTTGTGTTTAATATTTGCATAATAGCCCCACCCCACCATGGGTTTCGCAAAGTCAACTTTGATGGGGCATCCAAGGGGAACCTCGGTCTTTCAAGGGCGGGGTGCATTCTTCGAAATGAGAAAGGTGAGATGATAAGTGTTGGCTCGTTTCATTTACAAGAAGGGACTTGCAATCTCGCAGAAGCCCAGGCCCTCCTTTTTGGGGTCAAAAGGGCAGTTGAGTGTGGGAGCTCTCATCTCCACATCGAAGGAGACTCACAGACAATAGTTCAGGTGGTTAAAATGGCAAAGCATTACATTGGGCTCTAGATGTCTACATCAATAATACCCTTTATTGGCTAGGCAAACTAGATTCTTGGAGCATTGCCCACGTCTATAGAGAAGCCAACTCAGCGGCTGACCTGTTGGCCAACGTGGGGGTGATGCAAGAAGAGGAGGTCTTAATTTCCAATGATGGAAATCAATGGCCTGGCTTAATCAATATCATTATAAAAGGACAAATTTATTAATGCCCAGGCGTGACGGATTTGGCTCATGGGAACACGTTTTTTTATGAGGGCCCGATTTCTCCTATTAATCAAAGCTTTCACTTCTTTGTAATTGCGTGAGCCTGGTCAAGGGTTGTAGCAGGACCATGGATATTCTGCCATTTCCTAGTCTGTTTCTGAAAGGTGAATCCAGAGAGATGGCCTTTTACAGCTATATTTCCCAGTCAAGATTGAAGAAAGTTTTTCGAATTGGTTCAGGATCTGTCTGTACTGCAGTAGAAAGGATTTTGGAGGAAAGATATCTCCAGGAGAGCAGTAGGGCCAGGGTAAATGTGGAAATAGCTTCCGCATTTGTCTCAAATCTGCTACTTATTGGCAAAAAATTAAAATAAAGAGGAAACTATTCTAATTGCCTGTCACATAATCTGGCCAAAGCACGCAGTGGGTCTGGAAGAAGCAGTGTCTAAGTTTTGCATGCCCTCGGTTTTCCGCAGGGCAACGGTTGCAAGCAAGCCCGAAGATGCAAGGGAGATTGTGGCTGAATTGGAGAAGAGAAACGTTGTGCTGTGGCAATTCGCTGCCTCCGTCCACAAAATATGCAGAATGAAGGACTCAGGTCCTGCCTACATATCGCCTCTGGACTTAGATACACTCGCATCTCCGATTGGCTCTGCTCCCTCCATAATTTCTCATCTCATGGTTAAGGGCAAGCCCGCTTATGATTTCCATCTGAAGGCAGCCAAGGCAGGAGAGGTGAGGCATCGATTCAGCAAACGTTTGCGGAAGGCAGAGGTCGCAAAGGACACTGCTGCTCGAGGTCTGGAGCAGGTTGAGGCAGGAGCTCAGGTCAAGGTGGAAGTTATTGAAGTGTCTGATTAATCTATCGCAGTATTATGGTTTGGTCCTTTTTGTTTTTTGCGTTTTTGATCTCAGGGTGGCAGTAGTTTCTGTTTAATATGTTGATCACCCTGTTTTTGTATAACAGTTGAATATAGTATGTAAGGGTGGGGCCCTGAAAACCCCCCGGTTCATAGCTCCAGTAAAAAAGCGTTTACTTATCAAATATATATATATATATATATATATATATATATATATATATATATATATATTGTTAGAAAATACAGAGAGAAGAATAAATCGAGAGAAGGCAAGAGAGAAAACTGCACTGTCCAAATGATACAGGCAGAGGTTTATTGATTGAGAGAGAGGTGGTTGAATAGTTACCAACCGAACAACTACATAACTGTTTTTACATTCTATATAATGTGTTATATTTTAACACCCCCTCTTAATGACTAAACCGGAAACAAGACAAAGTTTGTCCCGAAATTTTACAAATTTCCTAAAGCCCATATGTTTAGTCATTACATTTACAGACTGTGCCATAAGTTGTACTTTAAAATCAACAGTCCTTAACTGTGATGCAGTTGTCGAATGAAGACAAACCGCAAAACAAAAATCTGGTCCCATGAACAAAAGATATGGCAAGTGGTCCACTGGTTCTATGTTTCATGATTCATTGACCAGTGATGAATCACCAATGGCTGAGAGTGTCAGCCCCATCTCCAGAGTGCTGAAATCAAAACCTCAAAGATGTGGATTAAAAAATCTATTCTAGGCTTGTGTAGCCTGCTGGAGTCTGTACAAAGACTCTATGATCGAAGTCACCTTGATCACGTCCTTGCACCACCATGTAGTGCTCATCCAACTTTTTCAAGGAGAGGAATGTGACCATCTGTGCAGGAGTTAGAACCAACTCCTCAATAGTAGGAGAAATAACCATCTCCATCTCAGCAATGGTCTCCGTCTCCACAGGAGAAATAACCATCTCCATCTTATCTATTTGCTCATCTATCCCCCTCTGTTGGGAAAGATCCATCACAACACAATGAGCAAATTGTTCATGCTTTGTTGTCCTTCGAGCAAGAACCTCTGAGTGAGTGGCTGGGCATGCCATCTCACCATGCACCGTCAATGCATTTGGAATAATGGAGTCTTCGTCCACAACAAATTGCTCTTCAGAATGGGGAAATCCATCCTCCCAAGGCATGTCCGCCTCCCGTACACCTAGTATAGTGGATATTCCCTCCACAATAGGTGCATGTAGGTTGACTGTATCCAAGTCAACAGATTTGTGAGCAATGGCTTCCTCCCAAGGTATTGCAACCTCCTGCACATCTTGAATGGTGGAGTTGTCCTCCACACGTGCATTCATGTTGATCGCAGCTGGATCAACAAGCCGATACTGACCACCTTCCTCAAGACCAAGGACAATTATCCATCTCTGTTTCACATCAGAGACAACACACTTCTTTCCACAGAAATCCACAGAAATGTTGGGATTTTCAGTCAATTGACGAATAGATAGAAGATTTTTTTGTAAAGAAGGTACATATCTAACATTCCGTACCAACAATTTATGAGCATTATTCAATACAATGCATATATCTCCTATCCCTTCTATTGCAAGCGATTCTCCATCAGCTAGTACTACTGATTCAAAACATATATTTGCAGTAAATGAAACATACTAGTCCCTAAAACATGAAAAGTGTGCAAACACACCAGAGTCAATAATCCAGCAACTGGTACCACTGTCATTCAAGCATGATGTCGTAAGACAATAAAGAGCATGCCCGTCATCCGAATCCCGTTCTTCTACAACTGCTGCCACATGTTCCTCATTACATGGCTTTTTGTTCTGCTTCGAAAGATCATACATCCGCTTCCGACAATCCTTCTTGAGGTGCCCAACCTTGTGACAGTAATAGCATGTGACCTAATACCGAGTGAAAGACTCACCAGATTGACGTTTCCACTTTCCCTTTGACTGAGTGACAAGAGCACTCTCTGAATGGTCACAATTAGATTCTGCCTGAAGTTGTCTCCATTCCTTTTGCAACAGGTAGGAACTCACCTTGTCAAACGTGAGTGTTTGACTTTCAGCCATTAAATGGAGTGCCTCCACAAATGACTCATACGAAGAAGGTAAGCTGTTCAAAACCAGAGCCACCATATCATCGTCGTCCACCTTTTTGTTGATGGAAGATAACTGGTCTCGGAGGTCTTTCATCCGAAGTAGGTGCTCAAACAGCGATCCACCTTCTTGTAACTTTACGGAAAAGAGCATATTTTTCAGGTATAAAACCCAACTCTTCTCTGACGTCTGATATTCATCCCTCATACTGGCCCACAACGTGCTTACCACATTGGCATTCCGCACTTTCAGTATCAAATCATCCGACACCGATAACTTGAGAAGCAATAATGCTTCCCTATGACGTTTGTCATAATCCTCGAAGTTCGTCGCTGGTCGACTTTCATCACCCTTGATTATTTTATCACAATCCCGAAATTCTGCGACCGTTAAAATCTTATGACTCCATACATTAAAATTAGTGCCCGTTAATTTTTGTGTCTCCGGCAAAGTTAAGTGTGATATGTTTGCCATTTTATTATCCCAAAATAATGGAAATAATAAAATAAAAGTTTGCCACACCAATAAAATAATGTATTATCCCACCAACTGTTACTTATTCCAATAAGTAATATTAAATTAAATTACTTTATGCAAATATGTGGCTGTGGGGAAAATATCTTATGTGGCAGGAAAATATTAAAACACCACCAAATAGTTTTATAAAAATAAAACTCTCCACTACTTTGTTATTCGCAAGTTTTACCTCTGCCACGATTTTGCTGTTGCCCACGATTTTCTACAGCAACAGGAAACTGCCCACGATTTTGCTTGCTACCACGATTTCCACGCTTACGTTTTTCTTTCAACTAGTCATGTTTTCTTCTCGTTTGCCCTCGTTTCTGGTGAAAATGGCCACGATTTTTGCAGGATTTGTGCTGGCTTCCCTCATGTATTCCTCCAGTGAAGTCTGCCCTGGATCTCACGTATTCCTCCAGCGAAGTCTGCCCTGGATCTCACGTATTCCTCCAGCGAAGTCTGCCCTGGATCTCCACAATTCTGCCCTTTGCACCACAATTCTCTTAAAGACAATAATTGCCCTCCGAGTTCCTTCAGCGACTTCAAACTTCTCCTCTACAGTTCGTACCCATGTCGGGGCTTCCTCGAACCTCATGCGACACTCCCGTGCTCGTCCAAGAGCTTCCTCGGGCAAGTCGCTCTGATACCAATGTTAGAAAATACAGAGAGAAGAATAAATTGAGAAGGCAAGAGAGAAAACTGCACTATCCAAATGATACAGGCAGAGGTTTATTTATTGAGAGAGAGGTGGTTGAATAGTTACCAACCAAACAACTACATAACTGTTTTTACATTCTATATAATGTGTTATATTTTAACATATATATAAACATATATATATATATATATATATATTTGCATAATAGCCTTCTCACCACAGACAATCTCAAAAAATGGAGATGGATTGGGCCAAATATATGCGCACATTGCCACCAATTGAGGAGACATATTGACATTCTTTTTTGTCAGTATGTTTAGTATAAAAACTTGTTTATACAGATGACTCCAGAAGAATATTTATTCATTGTTACTCTATGAAGAAACTAAATTGAAAATTAAGATGTTTAGTATAGCTCTACAATTCCACATTTCCCCACTTGATTTGACAAGTACCCCATAGATATTCAAATGTAAGAAGATTCAAACAAATATGGACAGCATCACGCTTCTCCCTCATGTTTGACCGGAATTTACCCTGAGGATCTTATGGAAAGAACGAAATGTTAGAATATTTGACAATCAAAGGCATACAGTCAGTCACATATGTAGTCAATTAAATCTCATTTACTCGACAATACTTCGATGTTGTACAAAATAAAGCCAGGATTTTGTTAATTCTGCTTATACAAGAGATTATCAAATTGCAAAATGCTAGAAAATCCATTTCCAATATGAGTTTTGTCTCTTCCAAGTTCATCCATTATATATTTTGAGATGGTACAAAGTTCAAACTAAATTTCAGTGGGCTTCAAAACAAAACCCAAGCCGCACAAGGATCGGAGGTATTATCAGAGATTCCAAAGGGCATTCATATTCCCAGCTATATGGAGTCTATTGTTATTTAAACTAACAATCATGCATAACCCAAGGCCCTACACAGGTCAGTAGCATTGGCCCGCCTAAATACTATTGACTGTCTCCACATAGAAGCGGACTCAAAATTATTACTCACATTGCTACCAAAGAACGGAGAATTTCAAGAGTATAATGAAAGGTCAACATGTCTCTTCGTGAAAAGCAGGTTCAACTGGAAATTGGATAACATGCGCACGCAATTAGTCAAATATCTCAAAGAAATAAGAAGTCACTCTCCTCCAAAGGCACCATCAACATGAGGCCACAAGCCTTCTGGCAAACAAAGCTAGTCTCACAACACCCAACAAAGTCCCTGTGATTTTTATGGATCTTCACAAACTTCCATTGGTGTTTTAAAACTAGTTTACTTAAAGGCTAAAGCAGCCTACATCCCAATCTTTTAACTATTTTGCCAGATCAAGTCAAAGTGAGAAAAAATCTCATATAAAACTCAGCTACCACACACAAAGGGTTGGGTCCTTCTCTCTTCCATGTCTCCCACTCTTTTTAACCTCTGGACATGAACACAAATAAAACCTCTGTCATCATCAAGACATGAACACAAATAAAACCTCTGTCGGCCACCTCAGGGATACTTAATGTAATATTTTCCCCAAATCCAGACACAAATAATAGAAAAATTGCTGCTGTTTGATCTTTAGGTATTAGTGAAGGAATAGCTCCGGAAAGAGACCTTTCAACAAAAAGGTGCCACACATGAAAGAGATAATGGCTCCATCTACAGTAAAATGCAACAAGCACTTGACTGGCAAGTTTCAATATACATTCCTGATCACTGAGCTAGTGGAAATCTTGCAAAACAAATTTCATGGACTGCACCAAATAAAGGACAGTAACTACCCACTCTCTTGCATGGTAACAATTTACAACACTTGTTTTTAGCTCTGATGAATGCATTAGGCTTGGTAATATGTTTTTTCACTATCTAGAATTGATCAACATGCGGTTTTCATTCTGCAGTGGCATTTAGTCAAATCAGAGCAGCCTCCAAAGCTTACTCTTGTTATGTAACCCTTTGGAAGCAGTTTTCTCCTTCTCAAAACTGTATTTCCATAATCTCTCCTTCTTTTGCAACTCCCTGAAGTTGATTTTTTGTAACCCTCGTTAATACAATTTTTAACCTTCAAAAAGAAAATGAAAAAAATTATTGGAATAGGTGGAGAAATTACCCTTGAAAACTGAATTGTTAAGGACGAGAATAATAACTGACATGACTACAAAATTAACTTAATGGACAATTTGATGTTATGGATATTTCTGGGGACATTCTTTTCTCTGAACAAGCATGAATGTTATGTTATAATGCATTAGAAAATAAAGTAAAAATGATGATGAGTTAACCGTGGCTGAATGCTAATACCTAGATTACAAAGGTATGGTGTCTTTGTCCCTATCATTCAAGACTCCGGATTGCAATAGTTTCAATTGAAGGATTTAAGAATGATTTTGATGCAAAGTTAAATATACCTCTAGCCATGTTTTTTGTGCATGCGAGAATTGCCATCCACCAAGGCAAAGCCTTTTTCATGCAGCAAGAACATCAATTACCAAGAATCTACCTACACGTTTGAATCAGCGAAGGTCTAACAACCCAAACAGTTTAAGAGTGGGGAAGTGTCCGGTAAAGATGTTATTGGAGTTTACGGGGTTTATTTTGAAGCAGGATGGTGCAAACCTATCTCATACCAATATCAATTGAATTTGGGCTTGAAAAAGGGGTGGAGAAAGTGGATGGAAAACATTAGCTTGAGAAGTATTTGAAAGTTGAAGGCCTTGTCTCTAAGAAACTAATCCTTCTTCCCCTTCAAAGCACTTAGCTATAAAGGTCAACTGTATGTGCTTTCCAAGCAGTTTATAATGATAAAGCCAATTATATAAAAGATACACATATCCAACTGGCAATAATACATACACATATCCAACTGGCAAGGCTTCAAAGCATGATTAGTTAGCATAATAAGCTCTCGCAGAAGCTGAATAAAATCAAGCAAAGAGTGAATATGCAGCTTAGCTGTGATTCTCTACTAAGAACCTTCTTTATGCTATTTATGCTTATGCTGAACCTTATTTGAAAGCAGTATGATCTTCCTTATTAATAGTTTATGTATACATATTACATTTAAATAGTGATTGGTGTTTCTTTTTTATTTTATCAGAACACATGTATTGTTTCTTTGCATAGTACGAAACTATTTCCATATAAGAAGCCAAAAAGAAACAACTTATAGCACACAGATACAGAACAACTAAAGATGGATAAACAACAACAAATCGGGCAAATGTTAGAATGAAATATTGATTATAGTAACTTACAGGCCTGAAACTAGATACTATCAAAACATGCAATCATGCAGAAAAAACATCATCCATGCAAAACCTAAACTGGCATTATGCGTCTGGGATTATATCACAACAGAGTGAATGCACATTAAGATTGCTGATAAAAATATTGTATATTCAAAAAAACTTGCATTATGCATCCAGGTTGAGAAAGAATGGCTAATATAAACCCAGCACTTAAATGTAAAAATGCCCACACTCCCTATCAAGTGATATCCGAAGGAGTATGTTTCTTATAGTCAAGTTTTCTCTGAAACCTTTTTAACAGAAAATGAAATTCATTTTTTAATTTTATCGAATCAATGAATGTGTAAGTGCATCCTCTGTATTTTAGTTCATTGCTGTTTACACATGCTGCAGTAACTACATAGAACCCACAGACAAGCAACACCAAAACAGATAAAACAAAACAAGAGTGGGATTTTCCAAACATCTCTGTAGTCCCACAAATTTATTTATACGAATTTTCTATCGTGTAAAAAATTCTAGCCTGCTAGGAAGAATTTTGTGCATCAGTAGTTAAATTTTTTTAACTTGAAAGAACATCAACAAGAATCAGGAAAGAATATTCAACGTTCATATCTTGCAGCGTTTTGCCAATGCTCTAAATCATCAGCAAGCTACACGATAGCTCCAAGTGTGAGGCAACATTTTAGATATTCCAGATCACTGTGGAAATTCAATAGTACAGAAAAAAAATTCATGTATTGGCAATTACTTGGAGATAAAATCGATTTTTTATAAAAGCATAATATACAGAAATCTGCATTAGATATGGGTATGTTCACAAGCATTTCATCATACTGCCGCTATATGTTTTCTACTTTTATTGAAATTAACAAATTGACATCCTTTACCAGTGAGCAACATGTAAATTTCCAATATTCTGATGTACAGAATAGTTGCACAAAATATCTACACGTAATAGATCATACCAACCTCAATCAGGCTAATATGTGGAATATTCAAAGCTACAGCAGGACCCCTGCAATTTTTCCGAAGAAATGAATATCCTACGTCAATAGCAAATTTCTTTAGAAATGACGATGACTTCCTAGCCTTTATATACGAGTGACCTAGTATGTAAGCAATCCCTGCCTCCTTTGCTTCAATCAATTCCAGTAGCTCCTCCCTTACTGAAGGATCTATCACAGGGTTCCTAGGCAATTCGAATCTTATTCGCCGTCGCCTCTCTGCTCGAGGGGACTCTATCTCATACATGGTCTGAAGAGTTTGCAAAGTAGGAGATTTGCTGCTAGGAATACTCGTCATCACATCACTATCCTGATCTGAAACCACCATTCTCATGGTAGATTGAAGTTGAGTGCTAATTACTGCCATCCTTCCATCCAATGAGTCACAGCTTGAAGAATGTGAGCCTTCTGCTTCCATTTGAATGAACTCGGCAATACTGAGAATAAGTCGATTCTCAAAATCATCATCGTCTTTCTGAACATCCTTGTATCCATACCTCACAATGCATCGATACATGCGGTATACTTTTGGACCAATGCGGCCAATAAGATAGCGTTCTTCAGGAGGGACAAAAGGAACAGGAACTGATTTTATGCACACAAACACAAGTATCTGATGAAATGCAGGGAGATTTGTCACAAAATGTGAGAATATGGCAGGAACCCCTGTAACCAGTTCAGTATAGATGAGGCCAATGCCAGGAACACGCACAATTCCAAGGCTTGGGCCAAGTGTGAGAATCCACTTCATAGAAACTTTGTTCTGTAAGTCGAACATATATTTCCTTCTCGTACCATAGTGCCATACATACATGATAGCCATAAATATCATTGCCAAAACAAGAGGAGTCCAACCTCCCTGAGGCACTTTTGTAAAAGAGGCCACTAGGTAGACTCCTTCAATGGACCCAAAAAATAGAAGAAAACCAATTGCCAATAGAATACTCCTTCGCCACACAATGACTATAACAAGTGTCATAAGGCATGTTGTCACAAACATAACAGTCATGGCAGCAATACCTGTGAAGCAAAACACATTAATATTGAAAACATGAGCGCAAACACCATGCTCGTTTACTACTATGAGAATAATTTTTCACCGCATTATGACTATAACAACATAAGGCATGTTGTCACAAACATTACAATGATGACACCAATGCTTCTAACAAAAGATAAAACTATTTGAAACATAAATCCAAATAATTATGCTCAAACTTAAAAATCAACATATCAAGAAAGTAACAAAATTCACAATGCACTTACCATAAGCATTGCCAATAATGGTGGTATCCCTGAACCCTACTGTGACAGCCAAGCATAGGACCATAAGAATCCAATTTATTTCTGGTATATATATCTGTCCATTGATATGCCTTGAAGTATGAACAACTTTAACACGTGGGAAGCAACCCAAAGCATGACATTGCTTGATGATCGAAAACGTTGCCGAAATAACAGCTTGGCTCCCAACAATTGCAGCAAGGGTGGCCACCACAAATACAGGCCAATATACAGCCTCTGAAAAAGAAATTGTGATATTGAATAAACTTCAAAGATACAAACGTAAATAGATTCTGGAGGAGAAATTCACACTAGAAAGATATAGAAATTTATATAAGTAAAATATCTCTAAACCATACCAGGGATAGATTTGTAAAAAGTTGCAGTGATCTCAGAAAGATTCTTGGAAAGAAAGGCAGCTTGTCCCAAATACGATAATATCAAACAAGGATAGACAAATCCTGCAAAGGCAATCTACATGAAAAGGAACATCAGAATGAATTTATGTTGCTCATGTGCACTTTCAAAGCATTCATTTTCAGAAACTTCACAGACCCGGATTGACAAAGGTGTGAAGTGTCCAAGGTCTGCAAACATGGCCTCTGTACCTGTAGCAAGAAGGAAGACACAAGGAGTGATCAACTGTGATATCTATGACACAAACATTTAACTCTTATGCGCTTAATATATTGAATCTGAACATCTCCTGGAGGACAATAATTTGACATAAATAAATTTTTCTTATAAAACAGCATTCAGTTCCTGCAAACCTGTAATAGATAGGAGTACCCCTCCGAGAGAAATCCAGCCATGTTTACCAGTCCGCCTAAAAAACTCATATACATAATAAGGAGAGAAGGCACGCAATATGCTAGGATTCCAATGAACAATGTTGTATATGCCAACTAAACTGATACAAAATAGCCAAGCGATCACAATAGGTGCAAACATGAAGGCTACCTTCTGGGTACCAAAATGCTGCAGAGAAAACAAACCAACCAATATAATGCAAGAAATAAGAACCACCTCCCCTGCAAAAAATGTGAAAAAGCAGTTAAACTAGTGAATAGTTTGTATAAAAGAATAGAATACCCTATTTTTAAGCATTAAATTCTGCACATTACCAACTTTCATGATACAAAATGTTTCTGTTGGTAAACAAATTTTATC
Organism: Taxus chinensis; assembly: GCA_019776745.2. Classification (NCBI taxonomy): domain Eukaryota; kingdom Viridiplantae; phylum Streptophyta; class Pinopsida; order Cupressales; family Taxaceae; genus Taxus; species Taxus chinensis. The sequence continues at coordinate 94,318,259 of CM034146.1, forward strand.
AAAGCAACCCAGCTAGAGAATAATAGCCAGTCTCCTTCCATGGACAGCATTACAACATGAACTTTAGATACCAACATTTACTTACTACAAAGTCCTAATGCCCGAATCAAATCTTCAGCTACACTCTTCCAGAGCATTATAATTTATTGCATGTCACCAACCATCTAAAAAATGAAAAATTTCAATTTTAGCACGTACAGAAGGATGAGTTATGGGTGTTCTCAACTTGCTGTATGATGTGATCATTGCCATTAGTTCATGGAGCCATTTTCTTAACCAGTACTTGCACTTGTGTTAAAAAAACGCTGGGTACTTCCACTAAGATACTGATTATCTCCTGCATATTTTTATAAAGCTTGGCAAATAAATTTTTGCAGAGTGAGAAAAACTCTACCTTCGATTTATCATCTCACACGTTTCCCAGTAAAGTGATTATTCTTCTACACTGGTTATGTGCTGATAAGATTTGTTATTCAATTGTAACGAGCTCATTATTTCTGTCAATCTCAGTGACCTTGATATTTTGCCCAACTCAGTAGAGATTCCCATTGACCCATTGCATTCATGTTTTGACCACCAAGAACAAGAGAAACACACTTTCAAATCAATATGACAGAAAAATGAAAAGGTCCATATATTACCAAAAATCAGCAATAGAACTGAAAACCTAAATTAGGAAATATAAATAGACCAATTGTATATAAGAAAAGTGCCATGGCAATCACCTAACTTATAGCATAGAGCATATTTGTAACTTGTGAGACTTGTAAGTTTAGCAATTCTCGCATCTGAACGAATACATTGCCCAATAATTAACATACTTGGTCAACCCAAATATTTATTGGAGCATTGGTGTAAAACATCATCTTCGTATTGTTCTTGACATCAGTATATTATTAATTACAAGTTTTAGTAGTCAACATTATGTTGTTAATGATTGTATTGTAGGCTATGGGCAGTAATGTAATCACATTTTTAGCATGATCTTGTGACAGTCATGTTTAATCAACAACCATTGAGCCTTCTTGTCATATAAATAGCTTGACGTATGTCGGGGTAAGAGTGCTGAGTTCCAGGTCCTCCCTGTGCCTAACAGCTTGTATTGAGCACTACCTATGACTAAAAGAAGTGATTACTCTCAGATTCTTCTATGCTGTAATGTGGTATCCATTTACCATTCTGTAATTGATATTCTTTGGTAATACAGTTTCACATGGAAACATTCAAGAATGTTAGGGCAATTAAAGATTTGTTCAAAAGCGAATGTCAGTCGACAATAATCATTAACGACAAGGTACTACAATATCTTTTAGCATCTTCGTATCAAATATAATCATGAAATACAATGACAATGTTAAAATATAGAGCATTATATAGCATATAATGCAACTATTCAACCAATTTGTAACCACCTCTTCTTATATAATAAACGTTGTCACACTTGTTTGAGTGTGCATTCAGCCTTCTCTGAATTCTTTCTTCTCTTTGCATATGCTAACATTGGTATGGTGAGATGCCATGCCAAGCCACTCACTTAGAGGTCCTTGCACGAAAGACAGTAGAGCATACCCAATTTGTTCATTGTGTTGTGAAAGATCTTTCCCAATAGAGGGGGATAGATGAGCAAATAGATGAGGAGTTGGTTCTCACTCCTACTACTGCGGAAATGGTTATTTCTCCTACTATTGCGGAGTTGGTTCTAACTCCCACTGCACAGATGGTCACATTTCTCTTATTGAGAAAGTTGGATGAGCACTACATGGTGTTGCAAAGACATGATCGAGGTGACTTCGATTGCAGGATAACTGAGTCTCTATACAGACTCCAACAGGCTACACAAGCCTGGAATAGATTTTTCAATCCACCTCTCCAAGGTTCTGATTTCAGCACTCTGGAGATGGGGTTGACACTCTCAGCCATTGGTGATTCATCACTGGTCAATGAATCACGTAACAAAGAACCAGTGGACCACTTGCCATATCCTTTGTTCATGGGACCAGATTTTTGTTTTGTGGTTCTTCTTCATGCGACAACCACAACACAATCATGGACTGCTGATTTTGAAGTACAACTTATGGCACAGTCTGTAGATGTAATGACTAAACATATGGGCTTTAGGAAATTTGTAAAATTTTGGTACAAATTTGGTATTGTTTCCGGTTTAGTCATTAAGAGGGGGTGTTATAATATAGAGCATTATATAGTATATAATGCAGTTATGTAGTTGTTCGGTTGGTAACTGTTCAACCAATTTGTAACCACCTCTTCACATATAAATAAACCTCTGCCTGTGACATTTGAGCAGTGCAGTTTGCCTTCTCTGTATTCTTTCTTCTCTTTGCAAATGCTAACAAAAGTATTATGTTTGTATTTTAGATTAAATATTCAAAAAAGAAAATGAACTTCAATGAATTCTAATGAATTTCAACAAATTTTAACGAATTTTTAGTCATATTTGGTATTCGGCGAATTTTGAATTTTTTACATCAAATTCACTGAATGCGGTTATTTAGCTCGTACTTACTTTTCCATTTCGCTAGATCCCCATTCTTGCAAGCTATGGTGATGGAAACAAAGTTCTTACATTTGAAAATCTCAGAACTCTACTTTTACCTGCTATTGATCAAGAAGTTAATGACCTGAACATTGTACTTCCTAGGATGCACATTAAGTTTGGTGGTTGGACTGGTGGAAGGAATAAAACAGATTCTAATTTTCTTGTCTTGTTATAGAGGCACCATACACATGAAGACCATTCATACATCAAAGAAAGTTGTAGTGGGGGGGCAGCAGGGTGCAGACAATTACTGTATGGTTTTCTTCAAGAAGTGCAGATATTTTTGAGGCGGGAACAGGCAATGCTACAATGGTAATTTTTACTGGCAACATTTCAAATTGTGTCCTTGTTGGCAAAATCTTGCAAATAAATATCTTAAAATTTTCAATCCCCTCATGCAATCTGAAGCTTCAACCTCGTGCTAAAAGATATTGGAAAATTAGAAAGGGTAAAAACTAAAATCTATAATAGAACGGGAAAATCGTTTATGAAATTTACTTATATCTATGCATGGGAACTTAGTTTGGTGATACATTATACAGAGGGATAAAGAGCCTTTTCACTCTGCAACCACAGATATACTACCACTCGAAATAAAATCTATCCCTTTGCAAATCATATGTTCACCAAAAAAAATAAGTTGGAAATTAAATATGTAAAACACATGGCTTGATTCATCCTATAGCAGGAGCATGGATTGTACAAATGCTGTTGCATTGGTAATTGGTGAACCTTTCTAGAAGGTCAGTGAGTTGTGAATGACATTATTAAAATTTTGCGAAATTTCAAAGCTGTAGGTTAAATATTCAAGGATGCTGGATGGGGAAATGTTGTACGAGGATATATTTACAAGGATATGGATAGAGCCAAAGATGCCATCCATGCAGTATATGGGGAGATTAGCATCTTCGAAATATTATAGATGACAAGCATCAGCATCAATTTCATAAGCCATTGGATGCAGCTGGGTATTATTTAATCCACACCTTCTATGATGAGTCCTTCACTGTAGATGAATAGGTCCAGTATGGCCTTTACACATGTATCAAGAAGAAGTTTTGGAACCAGGATAGACAGGTTAGAATCCATCAAGAAAACCAAAGGTACAAGAACATAAAGGAAAGATTTAGTTGTAATACAGAAAGCTGCTTGTCAGATGCTCTTTCCTTGCGTTGCAGTTACTAATTGTCATTGGAAATTTAATTCATGTCCTTCATAATGCATTTAATTTCTAAATCTTGATTTATGTTTCTTAATTATTAATGGTAAATTTATGACATTCTAGATGCATCAGAGGACTTTGAAGCTCATGACTCTAATCTTCAAAAGTTTGGCATCCGCCTCTTGAGCCAGATCTGTAGTGCTTCTGGTTGCATGCATTACAAGTAGGTTTGAGCATCTGCATGCACTGCACTCCAGCCACTTGCAAAGGACAAATAATTTAGTCTTTACACTATAATATTTGGCTTCTTAGCAACCGATTTCAGCAATATAGGAGACATTGATGTCATTGATTAATGATTAGGATGGCATCAACCTAAAAAGTAAAAAAAATTATATTTTGACGTCAAGATCGAGGAACCAGAATTTCAAGAACATGATTTCAGCCAGTTAGATGAAAATGAGAATACCTTTCCCAGTCACAGTTCAGAATTTGGATTTTGTAATCCATGAATTATTCATTCTAACATTCTACCCTGTATTTTCATTTTGGCATTATTAAGTTATCTATATTTTTTTCCTTTTTTATGAAGAAATGCATCTTGTTTTGCATCAATGAACTAGAAGGTTACATCAGACGGAGAACGGGATTTTGAGGAAAACCCCACTAAGAAACAATATTTTTCCAATTTACAGACTTCGATTGATATTATTGACAAGAAGCAATCCAATATAAATTTCAAATTTCGGACTATGATTGATAAGTTGATCATTGGTTTAGTGTTGGTAAATTGTTTTATATGCATCTTGTGTAGTTTGATGTCCAAATGATGGATTTCTGAAATATGGATTTGTGTAAAATTTATTTCTTGACAGTTTTTAATATTAGATATTTTTGGGTTCAGTGTGCTTTTACTTGAATTTTCGGTGGGTCACAAGTCAAACTGGACAGCTCCCTTTGAAATGTAATTTTTAGTAATGTCCAAGTCAAGCTCCTATGGATTCAAAAAGAGTCTTGGAATCGCATGAGGAACGCCACTATTGGTCACCAGCTTCCCAGGGATCAGAATATTAATATTGCTGGATAGTCAGGGCTCGCAATTGATAGCTTTTAGGGATAAGAATTTAATATTGCTGGATGCAGGGCTGGAGGCAGAGAGGGAGATAGATTGGCGGTAGACTATAGGAAAATGGATCGAGAGTGGCATTGGTACCCTTCCTGTTTGATTTATCAACCGATTTCAGGCCGTGGAGAAAGTCAATGGAATTTGGACTTTGTGCATAAATGTTGAACATTTTGATTCCACAAACTATTTCAAGTTAATGTGTAAGTGAATATTTGATTTACATTTAGCTATTTAGTGCTCCATTTTATAGTAATTTATGTCTATTTGGGGAAAATGAACTTATGAAGTTAATTGTTATAGATTATAAATCCCCAATTTTGTCATGAAAGCTTGGTCCTCTGGCCATAATTATATGTGAAACTGGTGGAGGAGATGGGGTGATGGCCTTTGATTTCTAGACATTCCTGCTGGCATTATTTTTGAAGGTCCATTCAATGAATGTAACAGTCCAATGGTACATGGGAGTCATGCTGATGCACAATCACATGGGATAAACCTTATGGCTAAAAAAATCCACCAGATAATGTAGTCCAATGGTATGGGATCATGCTTCCATATAAAGTTGGTAAAGATCATAGATAAGCATCTTTGGTCTAGAAAACAGTCTCGATGTGTACTTGTTTTGCATGAGCAGTGCATGATGTAGGCTCATGGAACTAAAATTGTAGCATGGAATAACATTCCATCTGAATATCCTTGAGATCGTAGTCTCAACTGAGATTTTAATTACTTCAAGCTCAGTGGGATCTTCTTCCATACACAGCACTGGGGCCAGAAAACACTAAAGTAATTGATTGATAACGAAGGCTGTGATTTCCTTCCTAATACTCCCTCTTTACTTTCATTTGTAGAATCCATCCTTGAATAACTAGCTGCTCAGTTTTCTGTCAAGATATATGTTTTCCAAAAATATTTAGCAATCTTGAGTTTTATGTGAAGATGGATATGTTATCCCTGCTCTCCTCTATTGGAAGAGGAACCCAGGAAGGTCATTGCTTAGCTATTTGATGTATCTTCTTCTATGTATTCATATATGCCTTTACAACTTTTCAAATGTATCTTCTTCTGTATTCATATTGTTTTAAGGTAATATAAGATGCATTTCTTGCAAAATAGAAAACCATCTTTAGACTTTAACTATCATGTGGAAACTATCCTTGAATATCCTACTATTATGTAATATCCCTGAAAAAGAAACTTCTAGCAAATCCGGATATCTCCGTTAAATCCTAGGAGCAGCAGTATTGCAAAAATGAACTTTTACAACAGCAGCAATAACCTGAATTATATAAATAAAAACAACGAAGCAATATAGGAAAAAACAGTCTTTGATTTATTTATTTCCAACCAGATACAATAAAACAATAGCAGTGTATGAATACAATCGCCTGGAGCTGAACCAGCGGAAAACTTGCACCTTAAATGACCACTACAACCCCTGAATGGAATTGCCCAGCTGAGAAGTGAGGGTTTCCGTCCCCAAATCCGTATGCAAATGAGGGGTTTCGTCCTCTATTGCTGTTGCAGAAGCAAAAACTACTTGCAGACAAAGAAAATAATTCATAAATTTCCAAGATGTGTTGCAATGAACCCCCAAGTCTGCCTTTATAATTTTCAGACACTCTAAAGTGGGCGCTACCCTTTTAGACTTACATGCACAAGCTTTGAATTATTAAAAATAATAATTCCCTCCTCCATTTTGGTGCCCCATCCTAAAAATAGAATTAAACACTTTAAATAATCATTTATCCACCTCCATGTTAGTGCCCCATCCTAAGAATAGGATTAAACATATTAAAGAATACTTTTGCCACCCCTTATCCTAAAATTAGGATTTACAAAAGCATGCATCTCTCTCTTTAACTTTGGCGCCCCCCTTTATTTATTTATTAATTCTAAGTGCCCAATAATAGAAGTCAACCTTCTACTATTATTTTATTCTAATAATGCTTTTTGAATTAAGATATAATTTAAGTGTTCTTTTCCAATTAAAATGTAAATATATCCTTGGACCACTTACATTAATTTATTTTCCTCTTTTAATTTCCCCTTAGCCTACGGAAAATAATAAAAATAGGCTTTAGGTATTCAAAATTAATTAATTCTGAAAAGGGGACATTAAAGTCTACCCTTTCCCAGAATTGCTTGCGCACAAGCAATGTCATTCCAATTCTCTCGTTCTGAAACCACCCTACAAATACCGGGATCCCAAATTCACCTTGGGAATTTGCAATTCCCAAACCTTGAAGTTGTTGGCTTCTGTTGCACCTCTCTGATATGATTAGGAAGCCATGCATTAGGTAAAGTTCTTTCAATAACCTCAATAAAGGAGTCCAGAGTAGTGGAATCATGCATCAACTGGGATCTAGAAAGTGTTGCTAACAACAATAATACCCTCCATTCTGCTAGTTGAAACTTTTGTTGTAACTCTATCAGTGAACCCATGGATTACCAACTCTTTCCCATTTAACTTAAACTTCATATTATGAAAGTTTTGGATGAATTCTGCCAACGAATGCAACCATTGCACTCCTAGCACCAAGTCAATCTCTTTCAAACCAACACCGTAAAAATCATCACTAATTCGATTGTCATCCAATGTGAAGCCAGGTTGCTCAACCTTTTTCTGGCAAGTTATGGTAAAACCATTGGCCACAATGACGTTGAAACCTGTTACATCATTTGTCTCCAAATCTCTCCTATTCACCAATCCTTCATTTATAAAATTGTGGGTTTCCCCACTATCAATCAATACGATAATGTTTTTCCCAAGGGCTCCACTAACCCTAAAGGTTTGATATTGTAGTATACCTGTAAGTGTGGCAAGAGTGCTTCCTACAACCTCTAGTTCTTCTTTTGAATCTTCATCTAATATCACTTCTATGCAATGCACTTGTCCCTTTGGAAGACACCTATGACCAGGTCACCATGGATCCCTGCAAGTGAAGCATAGTTTCTTTCACCTGAGTTCATTTTGAGTCTCATCTCCCTTTGTCTGTATCTTCTCAACAAGTGTTGCCCGTAGTTGCCCCACGGAAGATGTTTTTGGCAGCTCAGAAGGTATTGTCCTTAGCTGCCCAAAGGTGTTGCTTTTTGTTGCTCAAAAATGTAGTTCTTTGCTGTCCTATAGGCAAAAATTTCCCTTTAGGGGCTGCTATTTCCAAATCCAAAGCCTTTTTGATGGCTCCTTGCAGAAAAGTAGGGCTGAAAGCTTTCACTAAACCCCTAAGGGATTCAGTTAAACCTTCAATAAACAAAACAACCAATCTCCTCTTTATCGCATCAGGTACTATCACAGAAAGTTTCTAAAATTTAGCTATATAGTCACTGAATGTAGTTGTGTAAGTTGAGCTAATTCCCGGAAATGAATTTTCGGGTCCACTCTGTCAAATCTCTCTATCAACCTGTCACTAAAATCCGCATATGAGCGAATGAGATTGTGTCCTTGTGTGATTAGCCCATGGTACCACCACTCATGTGCTATACCTTTTAGATGAAGAGTAGCAAATTTGATGGCTACCTTTTCCATCATTAGCCTGAGTGATATGAAGGTATCCAACTTATGTATCTGTGCACAAGCCGTACTCTTGCCAGAGCCACCAAAAGTAGGGAGTGACAACTTCCCTAGTGCCTACTGCAAGTCTCTCTAAGTATTTAGTGGTCTCATATCAGCTCTTGGTCCACTCATGTTCTTCTTTAGATTGATGAAATTATTGAGCGAATCTCACCTGTAAGTACCTTGTATTCCACATAGCTAGCAACAATATCATCTGTTATAGATGGTTGAGTTTCCACCTCTGGAACTACTTCCTCCCTGAGAAGGAATTCAGGCTGGAAGGGCCTAGCAATAGAACCAGTGTTCGTCTTCTGAGTGTAATGGTTATTGTTTCCCCCTGAAGAACTTCCCTCACCGTTGGGAGTCCTTTGCACATTCGTGCCCTGCATAACTTGGATACACTGACCCATCATGATAGGTTACCCTCACCGTTGGGAGTCCTTTGCACATTCGTGCCATGCATAACTTGGATCAACTGACCCATCATATCAGCCATAGTAGGCATACTCGGCGAGTACTCGCCAAAGAAAAACACAAATGGATACTCGCCTGGAAAACTCGCCACTCGGGCTTGACGAGTTTTGGCAAGTATTCGCCACGAATATTCGGCGAGTCTGAGCTGATAACTCGCCCACATGGACTATACACACAAACACGTCCAGCACACTCAAAAAATGTGGTTTTTTCCCTTTATAAGGCCCCAAAGCACTTCATTTTGATTCACGCAACCATTTGAGCTTGCATTGCATGTGCTGAACGGGTTTTTGAGCGAATTCGAAGAGGAAATTTGAAGAATTGCATTTGGAGGTAAGTTTTTTTTAATTCTTTCAAGTTTTTGTAAATTTGATATATATTAATTAAGTTTTATATATTCATATTGTAATTCTAAATACATGTAATGTAAAAGCGGATGCTTTTAAATTTTTAATAGTAATTTGCAACCGGAGGTATGGTTTTTTTTTTACACAAACTCGTTCTAAATTATTTAAATTTTATATATTCGTATTGTAATCGATTCATCGAATATGTTTTGTAATTTTAAATGCATTCAATGTGATTGCGAATCATTTTAAATTTTTCATACTCATTTGCAACCATAGGTATATTATTTTGATTAAATTACGATGAAATATGGTTATCCAAGTGCATTTTTTTTAATTTAATTAAGATTAGTTTTCTTATTTTTTAAATGTGCATTGTGTTGCAGATTAGAGCTTAACAATGACATCAAGCTCGGCATCTGGGTCAGCATCACTAACAGGAACCATTCCTGCAAATGCACATACCCTTGCTTGGAAGTATGGTGTACGTTGAGTAGTTCGGGGAACAGTGGTTTGCAATTTTTGTGGCAAAACATTTTCTGGAGGCATCAATCGTCTAAAGTATCACCTTGCATATATTGTTTGTCGAGACGGTGTGGTTTGCCCCAATGTTACGAAAGAGGCAAAGCAAGAGATGAAAGCAGAGCTGGCAAAGCTAGAGGAGAAGAAACTAGAGAGGGAAAGGGTGCATGCAGCCATAGCAGAAGTTGTTAGACCTAGGACTGAAATGACAAGGGATTCAGAGGATGATGCGGCAACAATTGTGGACTCTACTCGTGGTCCACGCATACGAACCAAAAGAGGCACATTTGCTTCATCGAATTCAAGCAAAGGTATGCATAGTTTTTTTGTGCCAGAGAACATACCTGGAGCACAACCTTCATTGCAAGGTACAGCCTGGAACAAGGATATGCACGAGGAAACGGATAAAGCATGTGCGAATTTTTGGTACTACGACAACCTTCCATTCAATGTGGCAAAAAGCATGTACTGGGAGTACTTGATGACAGCATTAACAGTTGCAGGGAAAGGGTACAAGGCACCCTCTCCAAAAGATTTGAGTGGGAAATTGTTCCAGGGTGCGGTTGCAGATGCCACCACGATTCTAGAAAATCAAAAGAAACAATGGCACAAATACGGATGCACCATTCTTTCATATGGGTGGACGGATGGAAGAAACCGCACCCTCATTAATTTTTTAGCAGCATCAAATGGTGAGAAGGTGTTTTTAGAGTCTATTGATGCCTCTAACATAGTAAAAAAATGTAGAAAATTTGAGTGTTATGTTGGAGACGATTGTATTAGAGGTGGGTATACAGAATGTTGTGCAAGTTGTCACAGACAATGCAGCAGCATATGTGGCGGTTGGGAGACTATTGGAGGAGAGACATCCATCAATCTTTTGGACTCCTTGTGCAGCTCATTGCCTTGACCTTTTGGAGGACATAGGCAAAATTGATTGGGTGAGGCCGGTAGTAGAAGATGCGAGAAACATAACAAAGTACATATATAATCACCCTTGGGTTTTCAACTTGATGAGAGAACACACAAAGGGGAAAGAGCTTGTTCGAGTCAGTGTCACAAGGTTTGCAACTAACTTCTTGACGTTGCAAAGTATTTCTAGTTTGTTGACATCATTGAAGCAAATGTTTGTGAGTCAAGCATGGCTAGACTCACAATATTCAATGAAAGTTGATGGAGAGAGGATTACAAATATAGTTTTTGATGATATCTTTGCAAGAGCTATAGAGATCATCAAGGTAATTTCAAACTTCGATTTATATTTCAAGTTGATTCCTTTATTTGAATTTGTTAAATTATATATATATATATATATATATTGTTATTTACTTTTTACTTTATTTGCAAGTTTGTAACCTTGCATTTTAATTTGTGTGTAGGTGTCAAAGCCGTTGGTGAGGGTTTTGCTTTTGGTTGATGGGGAGCAAAACCCTTTAACTAATTTTACTAAAAATAGAGTGCATTAATAACTAGGGAACAACCTCTCATGAAAATAGTAAAATTAGTTACATAGATTGACCAAGTCAACCCTGCAACTTCCACTGGTCCTAGAGCTTGGAGGCTACTCGTCAATGGCTGCCAAGCCTAGTTGGGGCTGACAGCACCTTTATCTTCCTCTAGTTCTTCTTCTTGCTCCTCCGCAGCTAACTTGTTCCAGTAATCAAAGAAACGCTTAATGATCCCTTGGATCTCTTCTTCTTCGGGTCCACACACATATCGATTTATCACATCTGCAAACTCAATCTCATTGGCAACCTTGGCTGGCAATTTCCTAATCCTGTTGACAACCTTCTTAACCTGATTCACAAAGTTTTGATAAGAAACCAACTTGTAAATAGAATCAATGCTAAAAGATTTTGTAACACCTTCATCTTCATTCACCAAACTTTTAAAATTTTCAATGACTTGATTAGCAGGAAGAACATCAACAGTCTAATTTAGAAACTTGCAGTGGATATAGTCAAACTCCTCCACAATCTCATTCAATCCATCCACCGCTTTAACTCATTTTTCCTCGAGCTTCGCCATGAGATCTTGTAACACCTGAGCTCTATATTCCATAGCCTTCTTAAATTCGAACAGCTTTGAATCATCATCGATCACACCTTCCTTTAGAAGTAAATCGGAGCCGACACTTCGGATTTCTTTTCAGGTTTCCAGAGTAAGGTCTAAGTTGTCACTGTCTTCGGTAGGAAGTTCATTCAGCTTCATAAGGGCAACTTTCTCCGCATACAACTCATTATACAAATCCACAGCAACTTTGATTAACGGATCTGCATCTTGAATCAAGCACTCAATCCATGCTCCGATTGCTCTTCCTTTTTGCCCAATTTTTCCCACTACATGGAAAGATCCATCATCAAAACTTGAAGGAATAGTTAGAGTTGTTGAAGCTTGTACAGGTCGTGTGATCTTGGTTAGTAGAGTTGTGAGCTGCTCAACTTTCCCCTTAAGCTCATCTTTAGTTGCCTTGTCCTTGTCATACTTTTCTAGCAAATTGCCTAGGGCCACTTGAACATCTTGCTTAGCTCCTTCATGGGTGGCCTTCCCTAGAGCAAACTTGGAGATTTGATAGTCCGTTGCCGAAATCATCTCTCTTGTTTTTCCTGCAGCAGGAATAGCTATTTCCATAAACCTTTCTCCTGATTGATCGACGAATAGGTTAGAGACAATCATCGGTCGTTTGGCCTGCCTTTTAGGAGTCAGATCTAGGACACTTAAGTCGACAACATCGACAATGGATACTTTCTTCTTCCGCTTAGGGTTTGCCTATGCAACAATTCGGGTAGAGAAGAAGATGATGCAGAAGACATTATTGGCATAGTCACAGTAGTACCTGGAGCAACTGATAATACTAAGGCATTGGTCACAGTCACAGACGGTGGCAATGACGTGGTGACAATGGAAGGTGGAGTGGAAGGAATGGCCTCTGGTGTGAGTGAAACGGAAGTAGAAACGAAAAGAGATTGTTGGAGAAGGGAAGTTGAAAGTGGTGACCCTATCCCTAGAATCTCTCCACCTGAGAGTGCAGGGAGGGAAGAAAACACCTGAGCAATGGAGGGAGATGTGGCGAGAGATAGAGGAGAAATGGGGATGGAAGAAACGGAAGACAAGGGTGGAGGAAGGGTGAGAGATGGAGAGGAAAGCGGAACTGAAGGTGGTGAAGATGGGTGAGAAGAAGAGAGAGGTGACTGCGACACCTAAGAAACTCTTGGTGAGATACTTAGATCCATAACTTCAGTTGACTGCAACTTTGGAGATGCATCTTTAGTAGTAGGAACCTCAATAGAAGAACTTGAACCTCTTTGAGCATCTATACAGCTGGGTGGTTTGAGTATTGGAGTCATATATCTTATCTATAATAGATGTAATCTTCATCATTATTTACACATTTGTTATGTATGCTAGAAGTCCTTGGTTAGAAGAAACGATTTGTATATGCCAATGATTAATTGTGATATGCAGCTAGGTGGTTTGCATCATATGAATTTGCCACCAAGAACATGGGATCTTCAACTTATGAAGATATTGATAACTCGTAGGGTTCATGTCAGTGCTTCTTAAATATTTTCCTTTTGTGGATTGCTCCAAAAAGTTCATTATTTTATATTCTATGACTAGCTTTCATCCAACAGTCGGTTCTATACACATATTGGGAGAATAAGGTTGTGGTCCCATGCAGGGGCAAGCTAATTTTTTTGAGCATGTGAGGGAGACAAAAAACAGGTTATTTTAGCATTAATAGGATCTCGTGAATTTTTATTTTTCTCTGCAGAGACAAAATAAGAGTCTTTAGAACTAGTTGAAGTACGGTCCCATGCATCCCAAATAAATTATTGGAAGGAAAAATTGGGAGGGAAGCTTAAATATAATGTCAAGTGTCACAAAAGCTCCCTAAAAATTTTAAGCAGCGGATTTTTTTTGGAAATCCTCTCCCCAAAGTGCAGCTGCTGAAAAAATTTAGGAGTTTTGTTGGGTTTTAGAACATCAATAAATTTTTTTAACATAGGACCACATTTCTCAGATAAATAGGAGTAGTAGCCCCCAACATGGGACCGCCCTCTAACTCCCCAAAACAACAAAACACAACACTTAGTTTGGCATAAAGATTGTTAAATGTTATTTCTCATTTTTTCGATTCCATTGTTCTTAATTTTTATTATTGTATTTATATTTGAGAGATAGTATTTTCTAACCATATATATTTAATTTTAAAAAAAACTACATATATTTTTAAAAAAATTAAAAACTATATATGTAGTTTTTTTTAATGTTTAACATCCATTTTGTTAAGGAGTTCCTACTTGCTCTTAGAGATGGATCCCTTCATAATGAGTAAGTCCTCCATGATCCACCATCAAGGAGAGGATAGTAATCTTGCCCAAATCTATCATCATGAAGAGGATGGAAAGCCCTCCACAAAATGTGATCTAATATATTGGTCTATAACAATAGTAACATACACAAATTTGTTGAGAAGTTACTCCCTATATTTATATTTATTGTTCGCAATGAAAATCATATTTTCAATTTAAGCGTGGGAACCTAAGGCTTGCTTCCTACAAAGAAATTGGACCTGGATTCCAATAAATTTGTATATACACTTTTCACACTAAAGCTATGTAAGGTAATGGAACACACTGTGAAATTGGACATACATTCTAGTAAATTTGTCTATACACTATGCACACCAAAACTAACAATCTATGATTGGAAGTTATTGATGACAAGAACCAATGTTAGATTAGATATATCACCAATGAAGAATTTGACAATAGTATTCATTTGTTCACCATAAATGATAATATGCATAACCACAACAAAAGAAAATAGCATTCATTATAGCAACTTGTTACATGTAGCAACTGAACCAAACTACGCACAACCAATGCACCAACAAGAGATCAAAATGATGAGCTTAATGTGGAGTTATTAATTTCTAATGATGCAAAGGTTGTGTTAACCTCCTATCTTTGCATAGAAGTAGGTCTAATAGATGGGGCTCTACAGTATATCTAAAATATAATATACAAACCTATGAATGACCCACCATAACCACTAACATATGTTATTGTCGAGTATCGTAGTTACTTTCGAATACCATTTGAAGATGAAACTCCACATACAATTGCAATTACACCAATACAAAGGACACAAACACACCAACCTTACAGTTGGCAGGCATTAAAATTACACAAACCACAAGGTTTGACTCTTTCAAAACCTACAATTGATACATGAGAAAAGGAAAGAACAAGATTAACATTTGTAGCTCCCATGTAAAGACCTTCGGAGGAATGAGAATATTGCCGTCATTTATATATGACTATTGTGAAAAGATGAAAATAGGAAAAAGAAACTTTTCAAATAGAAAGTTGGGGAAGAGAAATTGAATGCTTAGAAGATAAATAATGTGATGTACTTATTATAAAGATAAACAATATCATGTACTAATAACAAATTTCATTCTATAAATATGAAATGATTCATTATTTGACATTTTAATGCATGGCACATTTTGATGAATATTAAATGATTCTTAATTTTTCGTTTTATCTTATGTTACACAATTGGATGATTTTCAAATGCTATGTTTAGTGTGATTTACATTACACATTTTAATTTTTATGAAATGCTTCATATTATATGTAAGAGGAAAATGAAAACCTTATGGATGCTAGTAGCATGCATAGCTTAGAAAAAACTACATAAAAAAATGTCAGGAATATCATTCTCGAGGCACATATTTCACAATGTCACAAATCTAATATAGGTGCCTTAAGAATGATATCTCTCGACATATTTTACATAGATTTATGTAAGATATGTATGCTAGTATATAGTTCTTGTAGATAATTGATGATTCTTGGCTCTATGCGATTGTTAAATTCAAGAGATTAATTAGCAACTATTGAGCATGGGGTAGTTTTGTTTTCCAATTACTTCACAAGCTATTTCTATGAAGGAGATGTTTGCAAGCTGCAATCGTCTTTCATCCCTCTGAATCATGATTAAGGGGGGATGCAAGTGCATATTTGCAGGTCGTTATAATCTTATCTTGAAGAAATCTTTGATCAACTATTGCGAGTGTAACTAAAGCACTCCAGGTTCGGATAATTTCCCCTAAGAGGCCAACATTTGGTGTTCCTTGGGTTGTATGATACTATCCCCAATTAGGTACAAGTTTGTGGTACATTGGGATCCATGATTTATAGCGCCTATCTTGTGATATATTCAATAGAGGCATAACTTTGTATAATAGCAGGTCAACAAGAAATAACCACCTAAGGTTTAGGCAATCATAAGTATATAAGTAGATGGCAATCCTCTCTTATCCATCAATCATTATTCAAGTGCTAAAGTGATAGGTGGTACATTGTGCATTGCTTAGGACAATCATACATGCCTCTGTGTGTGTGTGTGTGTGTGTGTGGAAATTGTCTCATCTATTATTCAAGTGCTAAATTCATAATTGATACGTTGTGTATACCATCCATATCGTGTGTCCCTCCCTCTACTATTGGATGTTAACATGTATGCTTATAAAGTGACACTAAGGAGTGCCAATGGGATTAGATTATCTATCACGTCTAGTCACAATTTTCTTTGAAAAAATTAAGTGGATCTTGAGGATAAAAGGAAGCGTACTTTGACAATATAAAGCAGCAAAATTTGAGATTTTTTGGTTAGAATGGGCCATTTTGCTGCTTCTATTTCTCGTGGAATTGTCTACTTTCCTTATATATATACACGCCAATTGCTGATAAAGTGCGCGTCTTCCGACTGGAGTACTCCCATCCCATCCATTCAAGATCTAAAATCTTATTCACAATAGCTATTTTATAAATTTGGCATTGATGAATTGGTCTAAACACTGGGCAATGACACAATCAAAATCCATGCATTAATGTTCTATGCTGTAGAAATGCATTTTTATTTATAAACATATTGCACGGATGGATGGAATAGTCTAAATAGCTTCTAAGGCACCCACTATTCCGTCACAATTATTCTATCTCTCACTTTTTCTACAAATTTCTCAAATAGAAACTTGTAGAATTTAAGTTATTGTTGACTGCATATTTGATTGTCTAAATGAATGGTTGCTACATTGATTAAATTCCTGTAATAAGGGAAAGCTTTTGGGACATATTGTTTCAAAGGATGGTGTGTGTGTGTATATATATATATATATATATAAAGTGAGCGCTAAGGAGTGCTCATGGAGTTAAATTATCTATCACGTCTGATCACAATTTTCTTTTAAAAAAAAAGTAGATCTTGAGGATAAAAGGAAGCATAATTTGACAATATAGAGGAGCAAAATTTCAGATTTTTTGGTTAGGAAGGGTCATTTTGCTGCTTCTATTTCTCATGGAATTCTCTAGTTTCCCTATATATATTATAATTCCAATGTAAATATAATGTCAATTTATAAGTCTAAACATTAAAACGGGTCTGCCATACCACATTGCTCAGACAACAACAAACATACATGAGATTTTTGAATCCAAAAGGAAGCATGTAACTTTTAAGTAAAGTGAGAAGCCCATCACTATCTGTCAGTAGACACAATTATCATCATTCTAAGAACAATGTACTTACTATCATTGAGCTTAGTAGTGCGTCCTTGGAGACCAGAAACTGAAGAAAGAACTGCAATACACACCCAAAAATCTGTTAGTAAGGTAAAAAAAAAAAAATTAAAAAAACTTAAATTTGCATCATTATTTTCTATACTTTTTTTCTGTACTTTTACAGTGTTGATATGTTTGCTAGTTTATGACGGCAGAAGCATTTTCACATTTTCATCAAAAAAATTGAAAAGTAGATTTGCGTGAGCTATGCAGAATCAAAAATACAGGTTGATTCCCAATACGATTATCATACCAGAAATTGCAGGTGTCAGAACACCATCACCTATCACCATGCAAGTACCTAGCAAAACCACAACGAGTAAACCTGTGCGCATTCTTCTATGCTTTTCAAGAAATCTTTTCAAGGTAGATGTTTCTGAGTTCTGTGCTGCCTGTCCAGGTTTATAATAGGTAGAGACTTCCTCATCAGCTGCTTGCTGATTTGGAAGCAAACTCAACTTTGCATGTCTACAAAGAAGTGAATACAATGCAAATGTCCCTCCTGCTTGAAAGAAACAAAGTGTTGTAGTTAGTTCTAGTGGTAGAAATGGATGCTCTCTCAATGCATTCTGCTATGCGAAGAAAAGAATTACATTTGTTACCTTCTCCATTGTCATCTGCGCTCAAAACAATGCCAACATACTTAATTAGAGGGATCAAAGTGAGAGTCCAAAAGATTATTGAAAAGGCACCAAACACTGTCTCTTCATCCATAGGCCCTGGCAACTTCCCTAGAAAGATACTTTTGTAGACATAAAGTGGGGATGTGCCCAAATCACCATAAACAACCCCGAAGCTTTGGTATGCCAAGAACAAAGCTGATTTGTAGTAACTCTTCCATGAAACCTGTGAGATACTACCTTGGCTCAGATACAAATTCAAACTCTAGATCATGCCATTGAAAGTATCTATCAAAAACCATAGTGGGAAATTGAAGATAATTATTGAGTGAAAAAACGACATGCTAACCAAGAAGCAAAAATTATCATGTATAGAAGTTCAAGAGCTCAACAATATATAAGCTAAAAAACAAGTGAAAGTAACAACATCACCTAATGGCAGGGATCGTTATTAAAAACCATGCAGCTAATCTTTTAAAGAGTCTACATGTATATGACGGACAAAAGAGGATGAACAAAATGTACCGATTCTTCTTTAAAAGGAGACTACAGAAAACAGATACATAAGCAGAAAATATAAGACGAGAAGAAAATGCTAGAAATGGTTGTTATTTGAAAATTTTCCTCTAGAAATAACTCATTAATCAGCTTCATACGTAACAACTAGAAAAGCTTAACAGATAGTACCAAAGATTGCAAATTGCCAAAGGCCCAAATATAAATAAGGTTCTT
This sequence comes from Taxus chinensis, assembly GCA_019776745.2. NCBI lineage: Eukaryota > Viridiplantae > Streptophyta > Pinopsida > Cupressales > Taxaceae > Taxus > Taxus chinensis. Next base: position 94,336,992 of record CM034146.1, read on the forward strand.
AATTTGAATGAGGATAAGCCATCTATCAGTGCAAACTGACAACTCTTTTTCTGAGTGACCTGTTCTACGCATCAACAGGTTAAACCTAGCCGCCAATACAAGTTAAAATGATGTGGCGTGTTTATAACTATTCCTAACTAGAGCAAGAAAGCTAGAGTACTAGTAAACTGATATTGGTATGTTCCTACATTATAATTTTATAAAGTAATGTAAACAAATAGTTGATAATATGCAGATTCGTGCAAAGCAGAGTTTACTTTCATTAAACCTAAATATATTTGCTTACTAGATGGCACCAGAACTTGCAAATATAGAAAAAAATCTTAAACCAAACCAGCGTAAGCTATCTGTCAGTGCAAATGGCCCTCTATTAAATATCACGCACCAATATTGAAATTTACCTCACATTAAGAACTACAGCTATAATCATCTAAAAGTTGCACATTTCCTGGTACTGTTAGTATTAGGATTAAAGATGTGAGTGGTACATACAGCATTTTCAGATTATGTGGAGAATTAATGTTTATTGGATCCTATGGCCTCTTTAGGCATGCTGAGACTGGTATTAAGTTATAGTTACAGATTTACAGTAATCAGGACAGGTATAGGCATTCCACAGCCATTTTAAGCTTCAATTAAGGATTTGAAGTATCAACAGTCAATATCTTTTGTGTAAAACTCTTATGGATTAAGCTGTGTATATGAATTTATTTTCAGTTGATTGCAACACAAGTAGAATTCCATATAACTCCAGTGATTATGCTGTCATTCTGTATCAGAAGGGTTTCTGTGTTCAAGCATAGATTCAAAGTTTCAAATAACGGGGCCTCTCATATTTTACTACTGCAAATATTAGAGTTGGGAAGGATGATCCAAAACATTGGTTCAAACATCTTGTCACGCAGTTTTTACGCAGAAATCGTTTGCGGACTGTGGAAGTTTTAAATCTGTAACTCTGACCCTTTTTCTAGAGCAAAATATAGAACATTTCTTTATGTAAGACATTAAAATACAAAAAATAACATCTATAGTTGCCATTAACAGAAACGTTTAGGCATATCGGGCAATACAGGCTAAATCTCTGCTGAAGAGAGACGGCAAAATCAAATTTAGTCTGGTTTTTTTCTGTGGATTTATATTTTAAAGGTAAAATGACACAATTTCTGTGTGCCAATGCTAAAAACCAGCTTACATTAAGAACCACAGTTGTAATTGTGCTTGATACAGCCGGATGTGAAATGCAACCATAACTGAAGCACATTAAACCTTCAAAAAATTAAACAGACTTATCTTTTGTAGGTGCTGATAATGTTAGTATTTAGGGTTACAGATGGATATTTATTGTAGTTTTTTTCGGATGAGATGAACTTCTTCAATGGCCAAAGCCAACTGATATAATGTGAAGTATTTTCAGTTTCATTATTGTGGACTGGATTTGGTATTCTGTAGCCATTTTCCAATTTTGGTTTTTACAAATCTGGTCGAGTAGGAGGTTTAAGCAGAGCTCTAGAGATTAAACTTCCGTTCTGTTTTGGAAGAGTTTCACAGTTGCAACGTAGTTTCAAACCCCATAACTCTTGTTTTTTACTGCTGAAAATATAATGTGTTATAAAGGATAACCCTGAATATTGATTCAAAAGTCCTGCATCCCAAATTTCATCCAAAAATCCTTCTCATAACAGAGTAAATATTTTCTAGACTACATCAGAATAGTTTTCTTTATTTCAAATTCATATATAATTCAAAAATTTATATATTTTTCGAATATATATAACTGATACACACACAAACATCCATATCTAGCAAAATCTACAATTACCATTGACAAAAGAGATTACAACTACACCTTTGCATTTAAGATATTCAAGAAAGGCAGATAAATGAAGGTTCCTCAACTAATACCCTAGTTTGGCCTTTGATGTGGATTTATATTTACAAGTAAAATGACATAAGCTCAATTCAGTGTTGTGCGCTACTATTGAATGTTAGCTCACATCAAGAATTGCAGTTATAATTTCGATTGACACAACGCTCGAATACATTTAACCTCTTGCTAAAAAGAGACCAAAAAGGAATACTTATGAGATACTATAAAGTCAGATGATGGCAAGTGCCTCACCAAGAACCCTAGTTTGGTCTTCTAACAAATTTTCATATAAAGTGAAATGACAGATTTTTAATTCAGAATTGTGTGCTTATATTTAAAATTAGTTCATATAATTTGGGCAATTAACAAAATCCCCGTCAACAACATTAGCCAGACATTACGAACAATGACATGATTATATTTCAGTACTACATCCTAATATCGAAAATTAGCTCACTTTGAGAACTGTAGTTATAATCTCTATAGAAAAAACCTAAAATTAGAATTTCCAGTCTCACAGCACAAGAATACAAGTTAGACTGTCTGCTCAAGAGAGATTACAAAGTCAAATGAGCCTAAGAGCCTCACCAATAACCCTAGTTTGACCTTTACAGTGGATTTACTTTTACAACTAAAATTGAAACCTTACAATTAAGTACTGAATGCTATGGCAAACATTTGCTCACATTAAATACTGCAGTTAAAATTAGCTCATATTAAAAACTACAGTTAAAATTTCCATCGAAACAGCGCAGAATTACAAATTAAACCTCCACTTAAATGAGACTACAAAACAAATGAACCGGTGTGCCTCGCTAAAAACCCTACTTCGGTCCTCAACTGTGGATATACTTTTACAGTAAAATGTCACAATTATAATTTCGTACTGTTAGCTAACTTTAACAACTACAGTTATTATGATTGAACATGTGACGCAACCTGGAACGAATATTTATACTTGTCAATATAAATCCACACCAAATTCCCACTGAATTATTTTACTTGTAAATATAAATTAAAAACACAATTAAAAACCGAAAGAAATTTATTTATTGATTTTTAATTAATTGAGCTTTAACCTCTCTCGAAAGAAGATTTTAAGCTACCATTGAATTTTAATGTAAATCTAAAAAAATCCTCGCCAAATGGAAATACGGAAGCACAGAAAACTTTTTTAAAAAATGAGTGGAAAAGAAAACTACTAACCTGTGAGCTAGTTGGTTGTGGATCCAATATATTGACAGCCTGGTCCATCTCTTCCTCTGCTTAATTAAACTACAGATCTCCGCTGAGCTCCACCAAAGGAAAAACCATTGACTGAAAGAAAAAAATTACAAATAAAACCCCCCGAAATTCGATGGCGCAGAAGCCAAAGATACTTAGTAGAATCGGAACATAAATTTATATAATCGTGAAGGAAAATATAATAATCATGAAAAGACCTGAGTAATAATTATTGCATGCGGACCCCATATTACGATAGGGCAAAATCTATATTTTAGTGGTTTGTAAATTTGACTGCGAGTTAATTGTCAGACCAGGGATCGAGTCCTGGGAATGGTAGGAGTTAATTCCGCTGATAGTTATTTGAAAGGCCGAAATGAAGGGAATAATATCTCGGGGAGGTGAGTTGTCTGGATTTTTTTTTTAAACATAGAGAATACCTACACGGAAGATTTTTTAGGGGAGGGAAGTTCGTGGCAAATGTCACCTACAGTTCTTCTAAGATGTCATATGTTTCTTTAAATTTTAATTGAAAAATAAATATAGATATTTAAGGTATCTTTTTAGTTTAAATGGGTTTTTTTTTTGTTATTTTTAAGGTATTACGAAGGGATCTGCGAATATCAAATGCTTTCGAGCTTCGAACTCTAACACAAAACAAGTATTATCAATCAAGATCGTTTGGAGCAGCACACACCAAGTCCTAAACACATTTTGCGGGTAAATTGTGAGATTTGAACCCATGACTTGGACCACCTACAGTAGTGGTCAACGCTGAGTGAGGTACCTTCTTCATTTTAATGTTAAGAGGAGGGGTATTTATTACACTCAATCGTGTATCGTTTCTTATTCAAGTGTTTTCGAGGATTTGTATTTTAGTGTATGGTGTGACAAGCCTCGTTTGAGAGTAATTGAATTATGCTCTCCATAATAGAACAAAAATTTAAACAATGAGATGTGTCATTTGGTTTACATTGTTTATAATTAGAAATCAGCACTACATCACATGATAACTACTCTTACATAGAGAAGATTTGTATTGCATCACATAATAACAATTATAAAGTAATAACTATGAGATAAAGAAGGTTTCCATTGCATCACAACATAATTATTATAAGGTCGAGAAAGTTTGTATTGTTGGGAATTGATTCAAATATTATTTTAAAATACATTCCAAAATGAGTCACGTGAATTTGAAGGGAGTTGTAAAACAATGTGTTGTATAGCTTTATATGTGAATGATATAAGAAAGCAGAAAAGCAAGATGAGAGCTTAGTTTTTATATACAAACATTGTCAAAAGTTTCTAGAAAACATGCAAAAGAAAATTAACACTTAATCAACATTGAAAATATCAAAAAATGAAGGTCGTTCCATTCACAGCCTTCACAAATTTTACAAAAATCAGCTAAAACTAAAATACAATAAATTAACTCTAAGCATGTTTGATATTGAAATTACAATTTATTTAATCATCCCATGATCTAGATGGTTGTGCAAAGCATAGTTTTGAAAGATTTCGAAAATCTTTTTTTATTTTCGATATATTTTCATATTTTGCATTTACAGGTCCTTCGAAGCATTTTAGGGTATCAAAAGCACCATCAAAGTAATGTGTTAGCATGAATTTTGGAGTCATCAAACTTAACGCCTTTCACGAACTTTCCATTGCATGTTGCAATTTTAGTTTCTAATCAACAAGTTAGGAGGTATGATTGCAATAAGTGAACCTACTATAATAATAACATAATTTACCAAAAATCTACCCTACAGTGACTGAATCCAAATCTACCCTTGAAACCCCTCTATCCGAAAATCAAACTATTCGCAGCATGAATAATGCTCAAGTTGTTGAGGGCAACACGGATATGATTAAGGTTGTGGCTGTCCCAATTGGGACAAATGTGACTAAGGAGAATACCCCTCCTTTGACTTCTCCTCCAACAGTGGAGACTCCATCAGGTTGGGTTACGGTTAGCAAGAAGAAAAAAAAATTCACCCTAAAGGAGGGCTATCTGTCTGGATGATTTTCTTTGTTTGTGTTCGGCCAGAGTACATGGTTATCATTTTTGTGGCCGGATTACAGCATGCTTTCTTTCCAATGGTGTCGGTGTACTATTGCTGGGTGTTCGTTGTTCAGCAGTTGTTTAGTTGCTGTTGAAGTTGTTGGTTGTTGTTTCTTTTTTGCAGACGATGTTCTGCAGTTGGTCCTTATTGTTATATCTGGATATTGATCCCTTTCTTTGCGCTTATTATTTCTATTCTGGCTTCTAAGCCTTGTTGTACAAGGGTATAGTCCCTTTCAAAAAACTATTTGCCAATAATAAAAAAAAAAAAAAAAACATAATTTACCAAAAATCAATTATTTATCCACTTTTGTTTGTTTATTTCCACTTCTAAGGTGGATATTATCATCCTCGTATGGGGTGACCTTTTAGTTCCCATTTGGATTCCCTCATTTGGTAATTTAGTAATTTTTGATTTTATGCAATATAAACCAAAAAAATACTTAGCTTGGAGTGAAGAAGATAGAGTTCGAGGCATACACCTCTCTTATAGAGGTTTCCCTTTTCGTATATGCTCTCATTTTGTAATAATACATTGTTTCAAATGCAAATCATGTTCTTTCAATTTCAATTTTACTACTATAAAACATTAAGCCCCACAGTTAGTGTGGTGTCCGCCACATTACATATTCAATTCAAACCATCTCATCAACTAAAAAGAAAAATATACATTTCCTCGTAAACGTGCACCCTTAAAGGACATAACTGAAATTACAATCTTATAACATATTGCATTGAACACATCAATGGTGGGGAACAAGAGGCTTCCCCACTTACACAATAAAATCACCCAATTCGTGACATTCCAATCTAGAATCAAGGACACTAAAGAAGAGGTAATACATGTGAAATAAATAAAAGTATAGTAATTCATTTCCACTCTCGATTAGATGTATCTAGATCAACAATTGTGTAAATGATAGACCAACAAATAACCCACACAACTCCATAACTGGAATTGGTTGTACCTTCCAATGGGGGTGGTATATAAGGTACTTCAATTCCAAATAGAACCATATAAGAACTAAGTGCAACATTCATACAACTAGTGTAGAAACCTAATTTTGGCAATTTAGCACAGATAATGTCATTATTGACTTAATCCCTTTAATCATGACTTGTGCACCTATTCTGAGCTAAATTATTATTTCATAGTCCATTATTAGTCTTATTACAAGGCTTGCTCTCCTTGTTACACTACTCACTTATTATTTAACAAATATTGACAATGAATAAATGTTATATAAATATGTACATACGCTGTAAAATAAATATGCAATGACGTACAGATCTGATCCAAGTAAAATAAGCTAGAAAGTATGAAACCCTAGTTGCAAATGAAGGGATAAAATAATTATTTGATTCACAATTAATTTTGGATTGTGTCGAAGAGACGAACTGATGACCAAAGAGGGGAAAGTGGCACCGAAGCTCAAAAAATTGAGCAACCACAAGACTTGCCTGGACTAGGGTGTCTAGACCGGGTCAATGCATACGGGCGCTCCAGACTTGCTCTAGGCGATTGTGACTACTCAGAACCTCAGAAAACTTTTTTTAGAGGGTCATGAGATGTTCGTTGTCCTTCGCTGTCTGTCGTTAGTATGTCACACCAAGCTCGCAGATGTTGTATGTAACCTACAATGAAGAAATGACCTGTAAAACCCTAAAAGTGCATCAAATCCTAAAAAGAAAATAATACAAAATGGGGGTCGGACTGTCCTCGGTTGTCAAACAAGTGAGCTCACAACTAAGCGTTGCACTACATCTCAAACCCAATGTAGTTCTATGTGTGTGTGAAGAATCGCACCCTAGGTGGCTCTTGTGCATGTCGCACTTGAATAGCGAGCAAGTAGGTAGATGTATAAAAATGTAGATAGATGTGTGCATGAAAAAATGAACTTCCCCTTCTATGAAGTGTATGTAGAAAAATGTAGTCCCTTGCCCTTGTGTAAATTTTAGATGGATGCTTGAATGCTCTTGATGATGCCTTTAGATGCAACCTTAGGTGGTGATAGCTAAGGCTTAGTGTTTGGTCCCTTATTATAGCCACAAAGCTTTAAATTTATATGATTCCCTTGCTCAAATTTCATAATTAACTAGTAAAAGGCCGACCACCAAGAAAATAAGAGCCCAACAGCTAGAAAGGACCCAAAAGATGCAAACAAAATACAAAGAGATCGGGAGTGCCCATAGGGGATGGGGGTGCCTGGGCGTTGGTGTCCAGAATGAGAAATGTTGAAGTATGAAAAGACAAACTAGGAAAAAAGGAGTGTAAGACCAAAAGAGGAAACTAAAAGCAAGCAAAGATGGCCAAAGATGGCGATCAATTAGTACTTTTCTTGCAAGGAATCATATGAAGAGTAGTATGTGATCGGGACTAGATAGATACCCAAAGTGCGTGATTTAGTGTTTACATTTTCCCCCACTTTATGTTTTTGAGCGAATGCTCAATAACTAACATAAAGTAGATAAGAGATGTGTACCTGATAACCATGTAGATCGATGGTGAAAAACGTGTCGAGAGACAAAGAAAAATATGAAGTGTGGAAGCTAGAGAAGAGGAAGTGAACAATGATGATGATGACCCTAGGGTGAGAGTGTATGTGTAAATGTCGTGTTGTACATGTTTTTGATGTAGCTTGATGTGTGATGATGTGTGATTGATGTGACTACTACTTCCCATAAGGACAGACTTGCAAAAGAGAAGAAAAAACAAGTAGTCAAATATGCTTATATATGATTAAAATGTGTGTAATAGTATGTAAAAAAATGGAAAAGGAACATGTGCACTTGATCCATGATGAGTAAAGAGTGTAGAAAGGATCCTGAAGATGATGTGAAAGAACGAGTTTTTTGGGCGATTTCACATCAGTTACACTGAGTGTGAGTTTTTTGGACGATCTCGCGCCAGTTGTGCCAAGTACAAAAGAAGTGTAAGGAGAAAGGTATAGTGTTATTCTCTAACCTTTGACTACCTCCCAAAGTATAAATGCTGCTGTAGATGGTGTGTGTAAATCTGATCCAGTGATTTTGATCAAGTCTGATCCAACGCTAAAGTAGAAAATAAGGTGTTATGTATGCATGTCGAGTGTTGAAGGACTTTGTGTCCTGTAAAAGCCATTGTGTAAATTGCCAAAAAATGTACTAAACTGAGAAAAGTTGGGTAATTGCCCTTTGGTCATAGGCGCCCAAGAAGGGTCAAGGGCACCCAAGCGCTATTGTTAGTGTTTAGGTGCTAGTGTTTGTGTTGTGTCGAAGACCCAAATCAAATTCTAGGTCGTTGCTAAGACTAAAGACTATGTTGTACTAGTATTGAATTGTGTTGAACTATGACTATGAACTGTTGTGTATGGTGACTGATTCACCTGATGATGCTCCCACTCATTTGGGGTGCATGTGATGTCAATGAGGAGTATGTGGCCTAAAGGAGAACCGACCGTTGAACTAAAATTGATGCCTTACAAGGGGGAGGGAATGTGCTTGGTAGGAACTAAGGCACACGTAAGCAAAGTGGCTAGAATACATGTGTTAGTGCAAATAAGATAAACACACATATAACATACAATGTGTAAGCTAGAAAACAAGAAGACAATGTGGACAAGTAATAATGTAGACAAAGTAGACCGCAAAAATTGGGTCTTAAACATGGGACATCACTCACGATGTCGTAAGACAATCAAGGCCGACTGTGGAAAAAAGCATATAGTGTGCACACAATACAAAGGGAAAAGCCCGCAAACAATGGCATACAATTTCAAACAATGACGAGCAAGAGTAAGCAATGTAACAGACAACCATGGTAGCAAAGAGTTCCTGTAAGACAAATGTTACACATGAAGCACCCGTTAACATGTTAAAAAGATAGAAGAGTATGTCAGAACATGTGTATAATTTGATGTAGTAGTGTGCTAGTATGAATAAGAAGTAGTAAACATCAAAATAATAACACTTTTAGATGTGTACAAAATTTGATGCCCCCAAGAGCCCGTTGCACAGACTGGAAATAGGTATTGCGCCAAGCATCCATGATGCATGTGTCATTGATTTGTGTAGAGGTTTATGATCACAACTATAAGGAAAGTGAACACACATGTGTATATAGAAAAGATAATGAAATACAAAGTATCTATCTAACATAGTAAAAAAAGATGTATCATGCAAGTATAAGAAAACAAAAACAATGTGCAACCAAGATATGCAACATTTTGTGGATGTGTGAGATGGAATGGAATGAAAAGTGAGTGTGATAGGGAGTCTGCATGCCCCCCGAGTAAATTTTAATGAGTATTTATGAGATGAGGTTCATTTATAAATCCCCCCCTCAGCAGTCAAGAATAAAACATAGAAACAAGAGTGCGTCATTGGGAAATGGTTTGAATTGTGCGCTAGAAAGATATGATCAATCAAATCCTAAAGCGTAGAAGAGTGTGTGAGTGATTGAGTGTGGTGGGGTTAATTTTATATTGATGACCCTTAGCAACTTGAGTATGAACTATAGAACTAGAATGCATCATAGGGTATTGAGCGCGAGCGTGCAAAAGTAGATGCAAAAACAATGCAACATGAATGTGTATAGTGTGCAGTGCGTATAGGTGTGCGATATAAGCTGCGAGAAGGAGGTGTGAATGAATGTGTGAATGTGTGACAAAGTGTAGTGTGTGGCATGTGAGGTTCATATATGCAGTATTTCTCTCAATAGTCAAGTGCGAACCAAAGCACAAGAGTACATCACCAGGTAATGATGATACCAATGCATCAAGATGTGTAAGCTGAGTGTGATAGATTATATGTGTAGTGTAGAATGAATAAGTAGAAATGAAGAGAAAATTTATCATATCTAGAAGGGGTTGGAGGAATGAGCATGATGTGCCCCAAAAGTGTGTAGTCCATGAGTATGTTATCTCGATGAAGAGTGAAAGAAGAGGGTCCTCCACCCGATGCTTTCAGATATGAAGGTGTGTGAACATGCTCTAAGATCGACAGTATATGCCACGAGACAAATTGTGTGTTGGTGAATGAGACCTATGTGATGTGAGCCTTGCGATGGTCATGCACACCTATGTGTAGGAAAACTGTAGAGGTGATGAACACCTATGTGAGGTGGAGGATGGAACTGATGGACGGCGATGTGAAGTAGAACACTTAGGTGATGACCACCTATGTGAAGTAGACATGTGGAGGTGATGACCAACCTATGTAAAGTAAAATGAGGCAGTGATGTATACCAATGTGAAGGATTTGTCTGATTGGTTGATCTAGACTAATGTGGTGAACTAGCAAGACCGATGAGGACTATGTAGGTCGTGTTGTGAACAAAGAAGCAAACTAGGATTAGATTGTGCTTTAGATGTCGAGAGGTCCTCGCGGACCTAGATTCTCTAGCAATTGTGCAATGAAAACCTCAAGAGGAGGTTCCGGCCATGATTTACATGGCGAAAAATCATTGATAGTGATGACTTGTATATTATGAATGAAATTTAGATCACAAGTGGTGCATGTAGATGATAGCATGAGTTGCATGGAGCTAGGGAAGACCTAAGAGTCATGTCACACCCTTCGACTAGAAGGTTCCATAAGAAGAGACACAAGTATGGTGAGAGGACCAACTATGACTCAGAATCTTGACATAATCTGTATGATTGAGGAACCAGATATGAAATATGCAAGAGTGGATAGCCCATAATGAAAAGAAGTGAAATAGAACATGCACTCACACGAAGATGATAGATCAACGATAGTGTTATTGATATAAATAGATCCAATATATGACACTAATGCATGCAAGTGATCATAAGATAATGTATCATGATAGTCATGATCATAGAAATAAATGATCGGTGGAGATGCCTCAGTGCATGAGAAACTAGAAAATTGAGAGCCCCCGATGCAGAAGGAGGCACTGCACAATATGTATGATTTTCCAAGGATTCATCCATTTTTTTAATGTTTTGGAAGAGGGTTGTTGAAGATTTTGAGCTTGTGATTTTCATTGACTGGCAGTAAGAATTTGTAGGCCCTGGAAGCTCAATTACATTATTATCGATGAGATCTTAGATAAGATTGCGAAGTTTAAGATTATGAATTTGTAGAATGTTTGACAAATTGATCCGTATAATTACATTTGTAATTTTTCGTTGTAATTATGACCTTTAGGACGAGATGAGTCCAATTTGAGTGGAGGATTAAGTGTAATAAGGTTACTCTCAACTAGTTGTGGAAACATGATATGTGGAGGAATATGTCAGTTTAGTAAATGTATGCTTCAGGCGGTTGTCCATTGAAGCTTCTTTAAGATTAGAAACCAACATTGATAATTGTATCTTTAGCTTTAGTAGGTTTTGTAGTTGTATTGAAAGTTGATTTATTTTGAAAGCATGTCGAAGATAAAGCTTTCTCATGATACTCAAGCTTTCTTATAGATATGATTTTAGTTTCGCATAGCTTAAGAGTATGACACAAATTGATCGAATGAAGGAGATGTCTCAAAGATAACACTTTCCTAGAGAGGCAGTAATATAATTTGAACAAATAGATCTTAAAGCTTCAGAATCTGCGAGTACATTATAACATCTTAGCTAAGTTGTTCTTATAGCGTAAGTCATAATCTACTACATGTTTGTAAGATTCTTGTTTAAGTTGTGAGAGTTGAGCATATGAGATCTTAGATCCAATATTGATAGAGAAAGAAGTAATAAAACCATTGGCTAGATGCGTGAAATATGTTACCTCGAGTGGATCATGTAGATCATAGAACCAACTGCATCACATAATCTGTGAATACTCCTGAGGAAAGAGATTGTCTAAGAGAATATAATCATCCACAAAATCGAGACATACCACATGAAATTATTAGAGATGTTGTTATGGGTCAGCATGCCCATTGAAAGTGGGGGAGCTTGGGAGTGACAAAATCAGGAGGAAGCGGGGTAAGTGGAAATGATAGGTGTGCAAATGGAGTATGGAAGTAGTAAAATGGAATCCAAAGATGGAGACGCACGAGAAGTAACATTCTGCAATTGACAGTTTTAAACTTGAATATCTTGATAAAGGGAGGCTAAGTCTGGAGTGCCAGCGAAAGAGACTTGTCCTGTGTGAGAAATAAGATGTGGAGTGAAATGGTTGGTGGGAGTAGGAACGAAAAATGGGAATGGTGGAAATAGGTGGAAGAGTGGAAGTAGGTGGTTGAGTAGCAATGTTCGTGGAAGTGGGGATGGATGTAGAGACATTAAGCTCCACAATATTGGTAGCCTCCTCGCATTAGAAAATAAAAATAAGTCTAGATCCTAATGATACTCAACGAGATGGTCACTAAGCTCTTTAAAATGGGCTTCAGTAAATTTGCCATAAGATTGGGTCATAGTGAGAAGATGATAAAATCCCTAGAAAGAAGGTGGATTCGAGTGTCGGGTTCACCAAAATGATTAAACAAATATTGACAATGAATAAATGCTAATCTAAATATGTACCAATGTTGTAAAATAAATATGTAATGAAGAACAAATTTGACCCAAACAAGCTAGAAAGTATGAAACCCTAGTTGTAAATGAAGGGATAAAATACTTAGTTGATTCACAATTAATTTTGGATTGTGTTGAAGTGATGAACTGATGAACAAAGATGGGAAAGTGTTACACCAAAGCTCAAGACATTGTGCAACCGCAAGACCTGCCTAAACTAGGGTGCCTAGACTGGGTCAAGGGCACCTGCAGGCACTACAAACCTGCTCTGGGTGCTTATGACTTCTCTAAACCTCAGAAAACATTCTTTTGAGGGTATCAAGATGTTCATTATCCTTCATTGTTTATTGCTAGTTTGTCACACCAAGCTCGTAAATTTCGCCTGTAACCTATAATGAAGAAATGACCTGCAAAACCCCAAAAGTGCATCAAATCCTAAAAAGAAAATAATAGAAAATGGGGTCAGACTGTCTTCGGCTGTCAAACAAGTGAACTTACGACCAAACATTGCACTACATCTCAAACCCGATGTAGTTCTATGTGTGTATATGAAGAATCGTGCCATAGGTGGCTCTTGTGTGTGACACACTTGAATAATGAGCAAGTAGCTAGATGTAGAAAATGTAGATAGATGTTTGCATGAAAAAATGAACTTCCCCTCATGTGAAGTGTATGCAAAAAAATGCAGTCCCTTACCCTTGTGTGAATGTTAGATGGATGTTTGAATGCTCTTGATAGTGCCTTTGGATGCAACCTTAGGTAGTGATAGCTAATGCTTAGTGTTTGGTCCCTTATTATTGCAACATAGATTTATATTTATATGATTCCCTTGCTCAAATTTCATAACTAACCACTAAAAAGCCAACCACCAAGAAAATAAGTTTCCCAACTAGAAAGGACCCAAAAGATGCGAGCAAGATACAAAGAGGTTGGGGGCACCCAGAGGTGACAGGGAGGCTTGGACGTTGGAGTCCTAGCTATGCGCTGGTGTCCAGAATGAGAAATGTCGAAGTGTGAAAAGACAGACTGGGAAAAAAGGAGTGTCCTAGCTGGGCATTGGTGTCCACAATGAGACGTGTCGAAGTATGAAAAGATAGATTGGGAAAAAAGGAGTGTAAGACCAAAAGAGGAAACTGAAAGCAAGTAAAGATTGCCAAAGATAGTGATCAATTAGTAGTTTTCTCACTTAGGAATCATATGAAAAGTAGTATGTGATGAGGACTATATAAATACCTAAAGTGCGTGATTTAGTGTCTACACTTACTTACAAAAAATTTCATATCAATCACAAGTAGTCGGTTACTATTGATTATTGTGCACAAAGCTCCACATAATTATATCTCATTGTTGGACCAAATTGTTCAACATGACCAGACCATTAAATGATCTAGCCCTGGGTAGAACGGTCTGGTCTTGGGCCACCCAATGGTTATTTTTCCAATTTGTATATCTTTTATGGGTGTACATTTCAACTTTAATTCAACCTTAATGTGAATTACATCCATGAAACCCTATGTAAGACACTTAGTTACTCATCTGACACTGACTATGCATTTTCAAGAGATCCTCGAGTACAAATAACTAAAAGGAAAGTAAATCTCTCCTAATATTCCCTAAAACAAGAGAAGAAATTGGGAGTATCCCCTACATTTAGGTTTGAAGTAATCTAAACTAGGTCTGAGATTCGATCTTCCCAAATTAAGATTTTTCAAAGCCATATCAAGTGCAAACAAGTTGAGTCAATACAAAACAATTATCAAATGTTAAAGTTATCAACTATAGTTGCATCCATGTAGTATTATGTCACATCTTTAGGTTGAGAAATACATGTGGTTTGGGGTGTCTTCAACTTATTACTAATTTAGGTGGTGTATGGATCGTGCTTCAACCCAACCACTAATCTTTTTGCATGGTTTTTACCAAAAATTAGGGTTTTCAGTCAAGGTGGATGATTTCATAGGGTTTCACACATGCTCAAAACTTAATATTTCACAGAGATCTATATACCAGGCATTCACAAATGTATTAGAATTTGTAGAGCTTCGCTAACATCCGAGATGAAACCATTCAAGAGGATGAAATTGTTAAATAATATGGTCTTATACAAAATGGTTATGACGCTGAACACATTACAATTCTAGAATTGGAGATGAAGAATTTGTAAAATATTTCTATCCTTTTCATCCTCATGTCACGCCTATAGCAGTTTCTAGACCAATCAAAAAGTTTAAAAAACATTGTTGTTCATCTATATATATATATATATATATTTGCCACATGTTCTAATTGATATAATTCTTTCAATATTGTACATGTATGGTTAGATCTAAATGTTAATGCTTATTTAATAATATAAATATATATCTTATTTATTACCCTAACCCGAATTTAAATAAGTGATAACCCCCACATTCTTCACACCTTTTATTTATTTTTAGGGTAAATCAACCACTATCACATACATTCAAGTCATTTAAAACTAGGTGACCACTATCTACTGACTCAGTCTAGCAAACATGTGAACTGGGAGGAACACTAGAAGAATAATGATCACAATAAATTATTTCTTTAGCATAATAATCAAATATACTCATGTATTGGGGGGTAATAGAGTCACTACCTAAAGATGGTGAAATTAGGTCCATATCATCCTCTAGCACAATTGTCTCATATACCATACTTTTAATGGAATGACATCAACTTGTAGGGCTAGTGGATTGGATATGAAGAACTTAGGGAAGTCAATGGGATTAGGGTCCCTATTGACTTCAGTGACATGTTTTTCACTTGTACACCAAGACTGTGTCAAAAATACTCCTTTGCTTCAATATAAACATGCAAGATAAAAATAGTTCATAAAGATACATTAATTAGCTCGTAATAGTATGGAGTGCATACAAAAGTCAACATACAGCAAGTTGTCCAATACAAGCCAACAAGTCATTCATATCCATAAAACATCGTTAAAGGGTTATCTCTCTTGAATCAAGTACAATCATATAACTAGTATTCTTATGCAACCATGAGTTGGCATAACATGAAGTGAAGTATTTTTTCCAATTGGAAAACAACGTAGATTTCACTCGTAAGTAAACATACAAGATCAAAGGTAACACAACATTTATAAGTTCAGAGTAAGCTAGAAATATCATAAAACTTTTTTTAACCAATTTAACCTCTTGGTCATCATGTAAACCTTGTGCTAACAAAGCCCAAGACTCTTCAACACTTGTCTTGTTTCACGAACTGTATATTCTACAATGTCTTCATCATATATCGTGCACTATAATATGTGGCACACACATCATATAATGGATAATCTCATCTCCCTACATTTTATCTAGCCCATGCACACCCGTGCAATGCCATATCACTTTAATCCAAGTCATCAAGTGTCAATAATTTCATTCTTGCATTCATATCTCCTATTCCACTCCATTTTTTACCATTATTTCATGTCTTCCCTCATTTCCCTTGTGTCTCATCGTGTTGTCAACCCACATTTAGTTGTAAATTATTTCCCCAAGTTACATAAGTTTATTTAATTTGTGTTTTTTATTGAAACCTGTAGACACAAAATCACACACTTGGGTACATTTCTAGGTCTTAAAAGCATGCTAACATTTTAATGATTCCCAAGCAAGAAAACTAGTGGTTGACAACTATTTTTGGCCTCTTTTATTTGTTTCTTGTTTTCTATTTGGTCTTACATACCCTACAACCCAGTTAGGATAGCAACGTCTAGACGCACCTGTTCCCTTTGGGCGCCCCTAACCCTTTTTCACCTTACTCGTTCCTTTTGGGTATCTTTTTCACTTATGGGTTGGCCTTTTAGTTGTCAATCACGAAATTCAAACAAGGGAATCATATAAATATGTAGTTTGTGTTCAAAATCAAGGACCAAGCACTAAGTATTACTGCTATCACCTAAGCTTGCATTCAAAAGGCACCTAAAGCACTCAAAGACATTCATCTAACATCCATTCAAGGGACAAAGGGTCTACATAATTATACGTACACAACATAAGAAAGGGGAAGTTCATTCTATACCATTCACACATCCTATATATTTCTACATTCTAGCTACAACCCTCTATCAAGTGCAACTTACACAAGGGAATCTTAGGGCATCAATTTCTACACACACTCACAAGAACTACATGGAATTCTAAGATGTAGTGACAGCACTCGGTTGTAATTTCACTCTCGGGGTGACCGCTTGGGTCATTTTTGACTCCGCATTCTACATTTTTTTTTACGTTTGATGCGGTTTATGGGTTTGTGCAGGTGAACATATATTTTGTAGGTTACAGGTACCCTTGGCGATCATAGTGTGATTATCAAGTAATTAAAAGGGAACAACAACGAAGACCCAATAACACACCAAAAAGTAGATCTTGAGCTCTTGTGCAGTCACCAGTGCCCAGAAGTAGTCTCTAGTGCCCAAGGTGCACCCTGTTTACCTATCCCAGGCGCACCCATGTCTGGCCTTGTTCTGTGAGCTTTCCAAAATTTATAGTGAGTTGGATATGATGACACTTGGTCCATCTTGTTCATCACATTCTTCTAGTCCATATCAGTTCGCTAGATTACGTGGATATCAATTAGCTTACTTCCTCATATTCTTGCTTAAGATTCCAAATTTATATAGGTTTTTTCTATGTGTACAATCTATTATTTTGCCTTGTGTCATTTGATGTATATCTATCATTTATTTCAACAAGTGATTTAACTTAATATTTGTTAACATTTAACCCATCATTCGAATAATAATGCATTAAATCACAAGGATTTTTCGAATGTATTCCCAATCACCCGTAGTGGTCATTGTTGGTAGAGAGTTAAATACATTGAGCTTCCTCCCTCTAATTTGTAATAACTTAGAGTCAAAATTGGAGTTTGAGACCTTAAAACTTTTTGCTAACTCACAAATGTTCCTCTGAAAAACTTAATTCCTAGACCTTTGATAGTGTAGTAACATACGATGTTCCACGGGTTCAACTAACATGTAAGAACAAAGAATAGTTAGGCAAGATCAGGGATTTCTAGGTCAATCTTTATCAGTGATTCAATGTTGTGGGATATTCCTTCCAGTTTTTATCTTAGTTACTTACCTAACATAAGTCTCCTGGTCAAAAGGGCTGAAATTTCTGAGTCCACATGTTCTTTTATTATAGTGTAATGCACATGACCTTTACCCAACCCGCTTAACATTCAACTAGACCATCAATGCCTTGCTAATTCATAAAGTCCCTGCGATTTTCGACACTCATGTGGCCTAACTTTTCTGCATTAGTTGTTAGGAGTTATATGCGTTGATGCAAATCCGTCCAACTTCAGCTTTAAAAATATCAAAACTCCATCTGACATGATGTTTGATCCTCATCCTTACGACTCAAACGACATCCTTTTGCACCCATCAAACATGTCTGCACTTGCTCCACTCCCTCCTACTTCGTCAAGCCCCCGAATTCATACCTTCCTTCACCATTGGCACATGGTGCTCAACATCATCCTCGATCTTTTCATACAAGCTGATTACATTCGACTTTGTGGGCTTCCTCTATGATCTTTACAATGCTGTTTATACCTATTTCTTAGAAGTCTTCAATGATAATGCCAGAGGGGGGGTGAATCAATCCTACCTAAACATATGGTAACAATTCTTTTACGCATTTAGTTGCATGCTTTTCTGTACCTAGCATTGTGTCATCAATGTCAGCATCAAGATCTCTGATGCTCTAACATTCATCATAACAAATAATGATCTAATGAACATCTGATTAAGAGTAAATATTGAATTTATAAATGATTAAGTATGAAACCCTGCAATGTAGTGTAAAACGCTAAATAATGCAATGAATTACATAAATTGACCAAAGAAAATTAAGCTAAATTAGGTGAAACCCTAGTTCACAAAGAGGAGATAGAATACTTAGCACTAATTCACAAATAATCCTTGACCCTTAGTGTACCAAAGTGAAGCACTAACCCTAAAAAGGAGGATAAATGTGTCACACCAAAACTCAGAAAATTGTGCCAAGCATCAAGATCTTCCTGGATTGTGCACCTCGACTTGGGGCATCTTACGTGTGCTGTAGACCTACTTTGGATCACAAATGTGACTACTCAGAACCTTATAAAACCCTCCTTCGAAAGGTCGCGAGGTATTCATTGTCCTTCTTTTCCTGTCGCTACCTATGTCGCATCAAGTTCATGATGACGTTGATTGCATGTAACTAAAGAAATGACTCTAGCAAAACCCTCAAAAGTACTATCAAACCCTAAAAAGAAAAATAATGAAAATGAGGGGTTCAGACTTGTCCTTTATTGTCAAACAAGTTCACTCTTATGACTGAGCAATGCACTACATTTTATACCCAATGTAGTTCTATGTGTGTGCGTGAGTGAAAAATCATGTGCCCTAGGTGGCTCTTGTGCACTGTTACACTTGATAGTCATCAAATAGTTAAAAAATGTAATAGATGTGTGCATGAAAGAATGAACTTTCCCCTCCGTTGAAGTGTATATGAACAGAACTCAATAAAGTCCCTTGGCCCGTGTACATGTCAGATGGATGCTTGAATGCTCTTGATAATGCCTTTGGATGCAACCTTAGGTGGTGATAGTTAATGCTTAGTGTCTTGTTCCCTTATTATGGTCACCCAAACTTTATATTTATATGATTCCCCTACTTGAATTTCATAATTAACCCCGAAAAAGGCTTAAAACTGCTAAAAATATAAGATAAACCCAAACAGCTAGAAAGGACCCAAAAGATGTGAGCAAATCTACGAAGAGGTCAGGGGGCTCCCAAAGGGGATGGGGGGCGCCTCAAAACAAGCATCCTGGCTTAGGCACTAGTGTTAGAGTGAGAAATACCAAAGCTCAAGAAATGCCAAAGTACTGGGCTAACTGAAGTGTAACCACTCAATTAGAAATACAAATGAACAAATAAGATAAAAAATCCAAAGACATGGGTATGATTGGTACTTTTCTTATTTAGGAATCATATGAATATTAGTATGTGATCAAGAATAGATAGATACCCAAAGTGCAGTGATTTAGAAACTCTACATTTGCCCCCACATTATGTTGGTGAGTGAATGATTGATAACATAAAGTAATAAGAGATGCATACCTAATAAATTCATGTATCATCTGATGGTGAAAAGCATCGTGTCAAGAGACAAGGAAATTTTCTTTGGAGTGATAATCTTCTCAAAATGTGAAGTGTGGAAGCTAGAGAAGAGGAAGTAAAAAATAGTGACGATGATGATGATGAACCTAGGGCGAGAGCAGTATGTGTAGATGTTTTGATTGTACACTATTGTTGATCTTCGATTGATGTTGTGTTGATGTGTGATTGATGTGACTACCGTTTCCCATAAGGATGAACCTGCAAAAGAGAAGAACACACAAGTAGTCAAATATCGTCAAGCACATGTATGATGAAAACGTGTAAAAATGTGTCAAAGTATGCAAGAAAATTAAAAAGTAACATGTGTACCTGATCCATGATGAGTAAAGAGTGTAAAAAGGATCCTGAAGATGGTGCATGAAGATGATTTTTTCAGGAGATCTCATGCCAGTTGTGCTAATTGTGAAAGTTTTTTGGGCAATAGGTCCTGCCAAGAATGGAAGAAGTCTATGTGCAGAAAATTCTGGTGTCATCCTCATGAACATTTAACTACTTCCCATGAATTGCAAACACCACTATAGATGTTGTGTAAAAAATATTCTCTATTTTCAAACAATTCTACATCCAATGTGAAAGTAGAAAAGCCTTGTGTAGTACATGCATGTCAAATGTTAAGGACTTCCTGTGCCATTGTAAAAGTCATTATGTGTAACTGTTGAAAACTATGTCTTCCAACTAACAAATGTTATGTAGGGTTTCCCCCCTTCATCACAATGTCCAAAAGGGTCAAGGACACCTCATGTGCGTAACTCATTCTTGATCTGAAGCACTTAGTGACTGTACTATGCTGAGGACCCCAAGTTAGAATTTGGGCCATTACTGAGACTGAATGATTATACTGTACCATGTGCTGAATTGTGTTATGCGGAACTATGAATGTAACTGTTGTATGGGGTGACTAATTCATCTCAATAGATGTCCCCCCCTTGTTTGGGGTAAATGTGACATCAGTGAGGAGTATGCGACCTAAAGGAGGACTGACCGTTGTGTTGAAATTGTGCCTTATGGGGGGGAGGGAGTGTGCTTGGTAGAAACCAAGGCACACATAAACAAAATGGATAGGAGAAAAGTGTTAGTACAAAAAAGATAAATCCATACAGTGTAGAAACATAATGTGTAAGCTAAACACAAGAAAGAATAGTAAAAAAACACAAATAATGAAGACAAAGCAGACCGAGAAAATCAGGTTTCAAACATGTGAGGGTCACTCATGATCATAAGACATGAAAGGCCGATATAGCTCAAAGTCGTACATGGTACCGCAAACATACTAACAAAGGGAACAAGCCCATAAACAACGAAATATTACAAGGAAAGTAATGCACAGACAAAAAAAGCAATGTAACAAATAACTATGGAAGAAAATAGACATGTAAAATTGTAAATGTTGCACATGAAGCATCCGCTAGCATGTTACAAAAGATATGTATGTCTAAAGTGTGTATAATCTCGATGACAGTAATGTGCTATGAAAAATGAAACAATACACTTGTAGTGTAGTCACGAAAGTGGATGCCCTTAAGAGCCGCTGTGGGATTTTGGTATGAGGTACTTGTGCCAATCATCCATGTTGTCATGTATCAATATCTATGTAAAAGCCTGAGAATCCACAACTAGAAAGCAAGTGAACGTGCATGTGTATATGGAAAGATAATGACATACAAGATATTTAACTAGTATTTTGTAATAAAGTGTACATGTAATAATGAATAAGCAAGAGTAAATGCGACCAAGATATATAATATGATGTGGAGGAGATGGAATGAGAATGCAATGTGAATGACAGGAGCATCATGCCCTGCCCAAGCTAAATGTGAATGAGTATGCATGTGATGAGGTTCATTTATACATGCCCCCTCATCACTCAAGAATGAACCATAAAATAAGAGTGCATCATCGAGAAATGGTTTGATTTTGTGCACTAGAAAGACATGATAGTCAAAACGTAAAGTGTTGATCTGTAAACTCTTCAACTTTGGAATCATCCATAGAATCACAAATTAAACGTTGTTATTCTACTTTCTATTAGAAAATAAAAGAGATAGCTAGTGAATGAAATACTACTTGTGCTTAGAATCAACAATTGTAGTAAAGGAGATGAATATAAGCTCACAAACACCAACAAGTTTTATCCTACAAAACCTCCAGATGGAGGGAAAAAAACCAGGTCGAGAAGGGCAATTGCTCTTTCTTCCCACTTCTATTGGCCAATTCAAATCAACAGGTACAAAATTTGCAATAAGTAAGAAAGAGAAGTAGATAATATCTCAACACTTCCTTCCAATTAGTTGCTTGCTCTATCTCAACATTCCTTTTCTTCTACGAAAAATACAATTTCCAACACTAAGAATTTCTCTTGTTCACTTTCTCCCATGCTTCGATGATCTTCTATCATCTTATACAATCATGTATTTATAGCCTTTCGCATGTCCTCCCATTGCACTGGAGAATGCGAAAGGTCATGAAGGAGAAGAGGACACGAACATCCTTTCAAATTCATGAGGCTGTTTCATGTATCATGTTTTTGTTTTCTGTCCGTAATGAGCCAGGACCACCGCCCTAATGTAGACCGGTGGTTCTAAAGACCACCGCCCTGGCTAGAGCGGCGGTTCTGTAACCGCTGCACTCTGCGTAGGGCGGCAATCATGTTACTTATAAAGACATAACCTCCATTTTCATTTATTTTTCTTCTTTGTTATGACTGATTTCTGATGAAGTAGAGTTATTTCGGATCCCTATGGATCACACATCCCCTTATTAGGAGGATTTTTGGTACCACAAAAGCTTAGTGGGGGAGTAGAATGAGGGAACAATTCCCTCGCTTGATCCTTTGAGTACCACTGGGCCTGCCTTGGTGTCTTTCCTTTCAGTCCAATCTGCCAAGACTCCTACAGACCCTCTCTTAGTCTCTTTTGATCTTCTGCTGTAGTACTAAATCCTCCTCCAATTCACCTCGTGATTCCAAGACGTAATCCTCAATGGAAGGTAGCAATTGTAGGTCCTTCATCTTCAACCAGCATGGATGGCTCATATAGGTGCAATTTTCTTGTAGTTGTACTACAAAGTGCATCCTCATGAATGATGACAAATCAAGTCAAAAAGCATTTTTCCCCAACCTGCTCCAATATGGTGAAGGGCTCAATATCGTAGTGGCTTGAGCTTCCGTGCTTGACCTTGTAGTCTCTCCTTGCTCAAGTAAAGCCAAAACTTTATCTCTAACATGAAGCTTGTGTTCCCTCCTATGCTGATCATGCCTAGCTTTGTACTTTGTCTTGAGATTTATTTAGTTTTTCTTTGACCTTGAGATGGATTTTTCATATACACTCAATGAACTTATTGGCTCTAGTCACCTATGTGTCTCGTGTATCCTTCCCATCTTGCTGTCCAACTACTATGTCCAACAGATTTTTTGGTAGATATCCCAAGCATGCTTCAAATGATGACTTCATAGTGGATGTGTGTACTGCCCAGTTATAGGAATGTTGAATGTAGGCTAAGGACTCATCCCAAGTCCTTGGGTACTTACTGTGTATACCGTTGCTGATCAACTGTACCAAAGTCCTGTTTACCACCTCTATTTTTCCATCTGTGTGTGGATGGAAAAGTTGTACTCCTCTATAACCTAGTATCCATCTTGTCCCAAAAAGTAGTCCCAAAAATTCCCCAAGAACCTGGCATCCTTGTCAGAGACAATAGACTTTGGCAAACCAAAATGCACCCATACATTAGCAAAGAAAAAGATATACTGCCTCGTGTGCTTTTTACCGTCTTTTTTACATGCCATAAGAATACACATTTTATTGAATCTATCAATAACAACATACATATAGTCATGGCCATGTTTAGACATATGTAATCTTCCTAAAAAATCCATAGAAATTTCCCTCCCACGGACTAGTAGGTAATTGGTAAAGGCATATAAAAACCTTCCTTCCTAGTCTTAGGCTTACTAGTACAACAAAGTTTACATCCAAAAATAAATTTTGATACTTCTTCTTGCATGTTGGGCCAATATATACGTATCTTTGCAAGTGGCCTAGGGTCTTACCAACACCGAAATGTCCCGCTACTTTCAAGGTATGTGCTTCCCTCATCAATAGAAGTCTTTCTTCTTTAGGCACAAAAAGTTTCCCCCATCGGTAGAGCAGCTCCGTCCTTGAGATAATAGTCTTCAATCCCCATGCTTTTCAGCCCCTTGGGACTAAAACTTACTGAAATGTTACCCCCAAAGTATTTGTCTTGGGCATATGCTTCTCCATAATCTTCATTCATGAAGGGCTTGATCTAAGAGATAGTGGCCAGATAGGAGAACTTTTCTTCCTGTGTATGTGGCCTAGAACAACATGTCTGCCACAAAATTTGTACTACCTTTCTTGAATTTGATCACTAGATGGAACTGCTAAAGAAACCCCATCCATTTGTGGTGCCTTGCCTGCTACAATTTAGACTGTGCTTGCAAATACTGGGGAGGTTTGTGGTCAGTGTGCACAATAGTTTCTTTACCCAACAAATAATGTTTCCATTTTTTAATTGCTTGAACTAGTGCATACATTTCTTTATCATATACTGAATATCATTTAAATTCTGAAGTGAAGGTTTTAGAATGATAACATACGGGTTTACCTCCTTGAAGCAACACTATGCCCATAGCATAATCATTGACATCTGTCTCTACTTCAAAAGGCTGCTGCAAATTAGGAAGATCAAGTATTGGAGCATGATTAATCTTGTATTTCAATAACTCAAAGGATTTGTCTTGTTCCTTATCCCAGTTAAAACCTTTACTCTTTGCGGCCACAGTGTGCAGAGGTGCTGCAATCGCAGAGAAGCTCGGAATGAACTTCCGCATGTACTGTACTACTCCCACAAAACTCCTAGTCTTTGTGGCTCTTATTGGTGTTGGCCAATTAGTGATGGCTTCCACCTTCTTTGGATCCAATCGTAGCTCTCTTCCTCTAACCACATGCCCAAGATAGACAAGTGACTGTTTGGAAAATTCACATTTCTTTATATTACAAAGCAGTTATTTCTCCCTGAGAACTTGCAAGACTTGTTGTAAATGAGTTAGATGTTCTTCCCATGTGGCACTAAAAATCAATATATCATCTAGATATACAATGACACATGAATCTATGAAATCTCACAATACATAATTCATCAATCTCATAAATTTAGCGGGTGTATTACATAACCCAAAAGGAAGTACTAACCATTCATATAAACCATGAGGAATTCTTCCATATATCCTCCTCCTTCATTCTAACTTGGTGATAACTTGACTTGAGATCCAACTTCGTGAAAAAATTGGCATGTTGAAGTTGGTCCAAGAGATCATCTATGCGGGGAAGTGGATATTTGTTCTTTATGGTGACCTTGTTCAAAGCACGGTAGTCGATGCACATTCTCCAAGAACCATCCTTCTTTGGCACCATCACAATAGGTGAACCACATGGTGAGGTGCTCAGAGGTATCACCCCTTGGTCTAGTAGTTCTTGGAGTTGTTTCTTTACTTCAGTACTCTCAAGCAAGGATTGTTTATACAACCTGATGTTCGGTAGAGGGGACTCTGGCAATAACTGAATCTCATGCTCTACTTCCCATTTTGGTGGTAACCCACTAGGAGCTTGAAATGTAAACAAAAATGATTATGATTTGCCTGAATAAGTCATTTTATTGGTTAACACTCACCATCGTAACTTGTGTCTTACGCTGGTGTGTCTGGATGTTGTAGCTGATCCCATCTTAGACCCATATGTATTGATTTTCCTTTCTCATAAATATAACATCCCTAATATACGAGTAAGGATTCTTGAATACAACACCAAAAGCATCAAGTGGAATAACGTCAACTTCCAAAACATCAATAAACTGTGAATTTATCCCAAACTTGACCTTGCATCTTCTTGTTACCTGAATCTCAACACCCTTCTTCACCCAACCAAAAGGATAAGGGTGTGGATGCTCGTAAGTCTCAAGACCAAGCTTCTTTACAACTCCTTCATAAATCAAGTTAGACTGAGAACCGATATCAACCAAAGCATTTACCTTAGTTCTCTTGATCTGGATTTTGATCTGGAATAATCTACTCATCTCCTCTTTCTGGCTATCCATGTCGGTGGCCATGCATCCAAGCCTTTCATCTACATGAGAGTCATCTTCGATTTCCACCTCCCCTTCTATTTTTACAACTATCATGGACTTCTTTGAGTCCTTGGTTCAGTTCTTCGGATGTAACTCTGCATGCAACTTCTAACATTTAGCGTCAGTATGACTATTGATATCACAATTCTTGTAAAAATATTGGGATCTTTATAAGTATTTAAAGTAGTGGCAGCTTGTTTACCTTTCCCTTTCCACTTACCCTTGTTACTTGTTTGCCCATACTCTTTTTTTTGCTAGTTTTTTGACTGTTTTTCCCTTGGCTATGCTTCTCCTTGCTTCTTTTCATCATCTATGTAGTATGCCTGCACACATGCCTCGTTGAGATCTTTGGGCTTTGTGGAGATGACTTTTCTTCGAAGGTGAGCGTGAAGTTCTCCCAAGTACTTAGTTAGAATATCCTCATCCTCCAAGTCCATGTTTAGCAACATGGCCTACCTCTGAAACTCCATAGTATAGTCTTGCACACTTTAGCCACTACCTTATCTAAAATAATTTTCTCTTGCATTTGAAATGTCTTCTTCATGCTCTTCCCCATAATCTTCCTCATGGTGGCTCTTCCCTATGCCAAACTTTTCAGCTAAGCCTCGAACCATTGAGTCCATGGAGTCTTACTTGATAGAAGCTATCTTCTACCTGCAAGTTCTTCTTGCCTTCTAAACATCATATCCATCATGGTCTCCAGCATCTCAATTCTATGGACCAAGTTCTCTTCCTCCATTTGTCCCTGAATTCTTTTTCCACTTTCTTGTAGAAATTTCTGGATCACAAGGTAAAGCCTCTTCGCCTTTAGATCTCATCATTGTCATACAAATCCAAGAACGAATACCACAGTCCTGGATACTTGTTAGCTCTAATACCAAAATGATTTGTAAGCTCTTCAACTTTGGAATTATTCACAGAATCACAAATTAAATGTTGTTGTTCTACTTTCTATCAGAAAATGATAGAGATAGCTAGTGAATGAATTTTTCTTGTGCTTAGAATTAACAATTGCAGGAAAGGAAAGAATATAAACTCACAAACACCAACAAGTTTTATCCTGGAAACCTCCAGAGGAGGAAAAACTAGTCGGGAAGGGCAATTGCTCTTTCTTCCCACTTTTATTGGTCAATTCGAACAATAAGTATAAAAATTACAATAAGTATGAAAGAGAAGTAGATAATATCTCACACTTCCTCCCAATTACGTGTTTGCTCTATCTCAACACTCCTTTCTTCTACAAAACACAATTCCAGCACTAAGAACTTCTTGCTCACGTGCTTTCATGCTTCAATGATCCTATTCTCTTCTAAAAAAATATATTATAGCCTTTCTCATGTCCTCCCATACACTGGAGAATGGGAAAGGTCGTGGAGGAGAAGAGACATGGACAACCTTTCAAATTATGAGGTTGTTCATTTCATGTTTTTATTTTCTGTCTGAAAGAGCCAGGACCACCGCCTAATGCAGATCGATGGTCTAAGGACCGCTGCCCTAGTTGGGTGGTAGTTATGTAACCGCCACTCTGCATAGAGCGGAAGTCATGTTACTATAAAGACAGAACCTTCGTGTATTTATTTTCCTTCTTCGCATTGACTGATCTGATGAAGTAGAGTCATTTTGGATCCCTATGGATCAAGCGTAGAGTGTGCATGTGTGTGAGTGAGTGAGTATGGTGAGGTTCATTTTTAGATTAAAACCCTCAACAATCGAGTATGAACCGTGGAACTAGAGTGCGTCATAGGGTAATGACCGCAGTGTGTAGAAGTAGATGCTAGAAAGATATGTTGTGAATGCGTAGAGTAGATGTTATGTAGAAAGAGATGAATACATTAAAATGTGAAGTGTGTAATGCATAGTGTGTAACATGCAGTGTAGTGTAGTGTTCATGAGGTTTATGTTTATAGGATGCCCTCAACAGTCAAGTGTGAACCGAAGCATGAGAGTGTGTCATCGGGTAATGATGATACAAGAGTGTATTAAGATGTGTGTGAGAGACTAGACGTGAAGTGTGAGACACCTAATAATGGTAGGAGAGGGGGAAGAACAAGCACGATGCACATAAGTGTATGAGAATGAATATGTTATCTAATGAAAGTGAAAGGCAAGAGTACACTTGATGCTTGTGGAGATGAAGGCGCGTGACCCTGCTCTAAGATCAATGGTGTATGAGATAGTCACTGCGTAGGAAAATGAAGCCTATACGCATGCGGCCAATGAGGATAAGGCAGAGGTGATGGACACCTATGCGAAGTAGAACGAGGAGGTGATGGACACCTATGCAAAGTAGGACGCGGGGGTGATGGACACCTATGTGAATCAAAATGAGGGGGAGATCTATATCGATGTAAAGGAGCTATCCAAGTGATGGACCTAGATTTATGTGATAGACTGACAGACTGATGAGATCGTGTAGTCCGTGCGTGAGCAGGCAAGCTAGGAGCAAATTGTGCTTGAGATTTCAGAGGTCCATGGTACCTAGATGCTCTAGCAAGTGGAATGACAACCTCAGGAGGAGGTTGCGGCCATGGTTTGGATGACAGAATGTCATTAATAATGATGACTTGCTTATTGTGAATGAAATTTAGATACAAATGATTTGTGGAGATGATATCTTGAGTTACGTAGAGACATGGGAGATGTAAGACCATGTGACACCCTTCGACTAATGGTGCCACAAGAAAATGCTCAAACATGGTAAGTGGATCGATAATGATCAAAAGTTTAACAAAACCATATGATTTAGGTATTGGATATGAGATTTACGAGTGTGGAAAGTCGATAGTGACAAGAAGTTCAATAGAACATGTGCTAACATGAAATATGAATCGATTATAGTGTCATTAATAGGAGTGGATCCAATAGAAGTACTAATGTGTAAGTGATTAGAAGAGAATGTAGCATGATAGTCACGATTAGAGAAAGTAATGATCGATGGATCTAGCTCAACATGAGCAACAAGAAAATCAGGAGCCCCCGATGTAGGAGGAGGCACTGCGTGATATGTATGATTGGCTAAAGAGTCAACCACTTACTTGTCATGTTCTGAAAGAGGATTGTTGAATATTTTGAGCTTATGATTTTCATTGACTGACATAGAAGTTGTAGGCTCTAGAATCTCAATTGCATTGTTATCAATAAAATCTTCAATAAGATTACAAAGTTTAAAGCATCGATCTGTAGAATGTCTGATACATTGATGCTTGCCACATCTGAAATTTTCATTGTAATTGTGACATTTTGGACAAGATGGGTTTAAATTGAGTGGAGGAGGAAGTGTAATAAGATTTATCTCGATAAGTTGTGGTAAGAGAAGATGCGGAGCGACATTCAATTTTGTATATGTACACTTAGGTAGTTGTCATTGAAGTTTTTTTGTGTTAGAGACAATGTTGACAATTGTTTTAGCTTCAATAGGTTTTGCAATTGGATTTACTTTGAAAGTGCATAAAAGTTGAAGCCTATTCTTGATATTTAAGCTTTCCTATAGATAAGTGTTTTGTTTCGCATAACTTAAGAGTGTGACATAAATGATCGAATGATGGAGAGGTCTCAAAGATAACACTCTTCTGGAGAAGCGGTAATAGACTTTGAACAAATAGATCTTGAAGCTCAGAGTCCGCGAGTACATTAGACATCTTAGTTAAGTTGTTCTTGTATCATAAGACATAATTCGCTAGATGTTCATTAGATCCTTGTTTAAGTTGTGCGAGTTGAGCATATGAGATATAAAGAGTCAAGATCAATGGAGTTGTGAAAAAGAAAAGCATCGACAAGATGGGTGAAAGATGTTATCGAGTGGACTAGTAGATCATAGCACCAATGCATCACATAATCATGTAGGCTGCAAGGAAAGAGCTTAGCTAAAAGAGTATGTCATCCACAAAATCTAGACATGCCACATGAAATACTTAGATATGTTATTGGGGGTCACAATGGCCATTGAAAAAGGTTAGCTTGGGAGTGGAAAAATTAGGTGGAAGCACGTAAGCGGAATTGTCAATTACAAAAGGGGAATGAACCAACAATGTGAAATCTAAAGATGGAGATGCACGCAAAGTAGCCTATTGCAATTGATAGATTTAAACTTGGAGGTCTTAATAAAGAGAGGCTAAATCTTGAGTGTCAATAGAAGAAACTTGTCGTGTATGAGAAATAAGAGGCAGAGTGAAGCGATTAGTGGGAGTAGGGATATAAACAGGAACAATAGAAGTAGGCGTAAGAGTGGAAACAGACAGTTGAGTAACAATGAAGGTGGGGATAACAACAAAATTATTAAGCTTCATAAGATTGGTGACCTCCTCACGAGCAGCGAATAAAAGCAAGTCTAGATCCTAAGGATGCTCAACGATATGATCATTAAGCTCTTTAAGGTGGGATTCAGTAAATTTTCCATAAGATTGAGCCATAGTGATAGATGATAAGCACCTTAGAAAGAAAGTGGATTTAAGTGACGGGTTCACCAAATGATTAAGAAAATATTAAATTTATAAATGCCTAAATCTGATTGGAATGTAGTACTAGATAAATAAGCAATGAGTAAAGAAATTGATTCCAATAAAATAGCTAGAAATTACAAAATTCAAGTTGTAAAGAGGTGATGAGAGAAATTAGTTGATTCAAAAATAATCATGGACTGTGTCGAAGTGATGAACTGATGAACAAAGAGAGCAAATTGTCATGTCGAAACCTAGAAAATTGTGCGACTCCAAGATCTGCCTGGACTAGGGCATTTGGAATGGGTCAGGGGCGCTTGCGAGCACTGTAGACCTGTTATAGGTGCCTGAAACTGCTCAAAACCTCATAAAACCTCCTTAGGAGGGTCGTAAGATGTTTGTTGTCCTTCGCTTTCTGTCGCTAGTATGTCACATCAGGTTCATCGATGTTGTTAATAACTTGCAATAAAGAATTGACCCGGAAAACCCTCAAAATTGCATCAAACCCCAACAATTAAATAATGCAAATGAGGGGTCGAACTACCTCAACTATCAAACGAGTGATCTTACAACTAAGCAATACACTACATTTTAGACCCAATGTAGTTATGTGTGTGTGTGTGGAAAGATTGTGCCTTGGGTGGCTCTTGTGCATGTCACACTTGATAGCGAGAAACAACTAGATGTAGAAAATGTAGATAGATGTGTGCATGAAAGAATGGACTTCCCCACCTATGAAGTGTATGTAGAATAATGCAGTCCCTTGCCCTTGTGTGGATGCTATATGGATGCTTGAATGCTCATTATAATGCCTTTGGATGTAACCTTAGGTGGTGATAGCTAATGCTTAGTTTTTGGTCTCTTATTATTGCGACATAATTTTATATTTATATGATTCCCTTGCTTGAACTTTGTAATTAACCCCGAAAATGCCAACTACCAAAAAGATAGGATGCTCAAATGGTTAGAAAGGACCCAAAAGAGGTCAGGGGTGCCTAGAGGGGACAGGGGCGCTTGATGCTGGCATCCTAGTTGGGCGCTGGTGTCCAAAGTGAGAAATGTCGAAGTATAAAAAGACAAAAAAGGGAAAGTAAAAGTGTAAGACTAAAAGTGGCAATAGAAAGTAAAGAAAGGTGGCCAAAGACATGGGTTGATTAGTACTTTTCTTACTTAGGAATCATATGAATAGTAGTATGCGATCAAGACTAGATAGATACCGAAAGTGTGTGATTTAGTGTCTACAATATTTGTCCACTTTGCAAGGCTTATTTCTATTGTGTTTTGCATGGAAATGGAAGGTTAAGTGTTGTTTTGGACTGTGGCACTCATGTCTTCCCTTCCTTTGCCCATTTTCTCAATTTTCCCTCATTAAGAGTATCTTTCCCCCCTTTTCTGGTGCTATCACCTCTCTGTTAGCTTAGGATTTCCCTTTGATGCATCTCCTTCTAACCTTAGTCCCTTAGATTGTTAGATTAGGAGTAGATTGTTTCATTTCTAGTCGTAGAAGTAGTTTTAGCATTAGGAATAGGTAGATGAAGTCATCCTCCTTTGGTGGTCTTGTTAACTATTAAATTTTACCTTGAGAAACAGATGTTGAAATCGATCAAAACCAAAATTTTGAAACCCTTCATGCAAAAGTATTTAACAACTTTTGGAAATTCTCCGAACTCTGAAAATACGAAGTTTTGGACTTCGTATTTCAGGGATTTCCCTTTCAGAAATTTAGTGGCCAAAAATTGAAAACTTGATTTCAAATCTCCGAACTCCGAAAACCTGAAAGTCTGAAATTTCAGACTTTCAGACGTTCAAATTTCAAAGATTTCCTTTAGTGATTAACAACTTTCTAATTTGGAGTTCAGAAGTCTGAAACTCTGAATTTTAGAGTTTCAGGTTTCGGAGTTTCAGGTTGTATTTTTGGTAAAATCTCCTTCAAAGTTTCAAAGTTTGAAACTCCGAAAGTCTGAAATTTCATACTTTTGGGCTTTCAGGTTTCACAATCCTTCTAGTCATTTTTTGGTATTGCACTTTTGGACTTTTGAAGTCTAAAATTCTGAAATTTGACTTTTGAGTTCCAGAGTTTTCCCATCACCATTTTCATGATTTTCACCTCCTAAATTATGAAGTCTGAAAATCTGAAATTTCGGAGTTTCAGGTTTCAGACTTTTTGAGTTCTTTGCTCGTTTAATTCTTACCTACTTTTGTACGCGTCAAAATTTAGGCATTAATGTTGGGTTTTTCTATTTAAACTCATGATTTTACTTGTCATTTTCACCTGACAATTTGCTCTGATAATCTCATGTTTTACTGCATCTTGTACTTTTTGGCGTCATTTTCAAGGTATTTTTTTAGGTTATTGCTTTTGGGTTTAAGATCTTTGTGGTTTTTTTCTCTTTGATCATTTTCTTTTTGTTCCTCCTTTGTCTATCTTGGAAATGAAAACCCCATTGCCCACCATGCTTTTCTTTGAAGGTGTTTCATGCCTTAACGGTTGCAAAATCCATTTCTTTTACAGACATCTAACTCAGATTCCATAAAAAAATTTGAGATTCTCCCAAGTATTTCACATGCTTTCAGCGAAGTATTCATTTTCAGAGTTTTCGGAAGTTTTCATTTTGGGGATTTTCGCTTCAGCATTTCGGAAGTTGTGGTCTCAGAGTTTGGAGATTGGACTATTTGGAAATTCTTGTTTTTTGTAATTTGTGCCTTTCCATTTCAGAGTTTCGGAACTTTTCGTTTCAAAACTTTCTATTTTTAGAGTTTTAGAACTTTTCATTTTAGAACCTTTTCATTTCGAAATTTCGTGAGTCTCTGTTTCAGAAAATTTCGTTTTGGAATTTTGGGGTTTTAAGATTTTCAGAGATTCGGAACTTTTCTATTTTAGATTTTCGGATTACGAGAGTTAAGGTTTTTTTTTCAGACTTTCAGATTTTTTGAAGGTCTTTGGATTCCGTAATCAAAATTTGATGTCAACTTCTATAGCCAAAGGCAAGGAAAAAATGAAGTATACATTCCTTGGAGTTGCTCCTCATTCTTTTTTGTCCTCAGATTTGGGAAATATAGGAGACACCGATCTCGAGCAAATTGATTTTCCAGACTTCTGGGCAAGGGTGAAAACCCCAAACAGGAAATCTCGGATGTAAGCCATATATGACAGTGGACTTGCTCTAGCTGCTAGCTTTCCTACATCCATGCATTTCCCTGAGTTCGTCTTAGCTGCAGAAGCTCACTTTGATGAAGAAGCCAGGACAGTTAAGGATGATGATGGCAAGACTGTAATCCACTTGGACCCATATTTCTTTGAGGATTTATTCAAACTCCTAGACGTTGAAGACAATGTGACAGTTTCAATAGAATCAGCAGTGGAGCATTGGGACAAGGAAGCTGAGTTATGCACAAAAATCATGTTAAAAAGCTATCTCGCCAAGAGTGTTACCAAATTGCCTAAAACCATGTATCAATCAGACTTCATCCAGGAAGTCAATGACATTGCTATGTTACTAAGTAGAGTTTCAGGCCTTCCCTCTGAAAAAGAATTTTAGGAATGAATGTTCCTGTATATTGCCACCATCAAGAAGAATAATGAATTTATAGATGGGGGGAGCATATCAGTAGTTCCATTTGTTTTCAGTTAAGCAAGGTGTTGTCGTCCAAGAGTTTCTACATGACATCCTTTTTGGTCTATGTTGCAGCCGCTACGGGGGATTTTACTGGGCTGAATACTAAGGGTATTCAAAGTGCTTCACAAATTTACATTTTTTATCCTCAACTCGCACTAGACGAGGGCAGCAGGCACTTCCACAGGATTAATGATGCCTTCTTTGCAATCATTCTTTATCATTTTGATAAAGATTTATACAATCAAAGAATTTCTGATGAATCCTTCAAATAAGTGTGCGAATGGGGAGACATTTAACTACAATTCCTCATATTTACATACATTCAGATTTTGGATTTTGTAGGTGCTCCTAGTAAGCTGCCAAGATGTCCCACTGACAAGTGGGTCTTGCTAGAATTGGTTCGGAAATTATTGGACTATCATAAGATTCAAAATAAACGACACAAGGTGGGAGTTTCCAGAGGATCCTCACAGAGAAACACTGATCTAAGATCTTCTCAGAATAAGTTGCAGTCATTTTTAAAGCGTGGAGAAAAATTATACGATTCCATCGATATCTTGTTTGCAGGAAACGAAGCTCGTTTGCAAAAGTTATAGCCCGCTGAAATTTTCGGGCAACTGGCAAAATTTGGAGTTTTGTGCAGGTTGGACGTGTGCACACTTGCCAAGTGTTTCAATCATATTCGACACGTGGAAAATTTGTGTGACAGACAAAAAGTGGTTTTTGGAACACCGGTCTTGGACACTCGTTCGTGGACAAATGGACCCCACTATTTACTGGCTGGGGGCCCTCAGCCAGGTTCGACACACTTGATTATGGAGGGGTGTCTTGGCCTCCTTCTCATATTATCATTATACCAACTTGTGTATATATATGCCTCTGATTGCATTTTTGCTATGCATGTGGGACTAATTGATAAGTGCATATTACCAATTCCAATTCCATGCATTTTAACCAATTCCATATTCCACGCATTTTAACCAATTCCATATTCCACGCATTTAATTTAAACCTCCACAATCATTATTAAATAAGGGGCCTAAAACTATGTCAATGCATATCCATGTGCAACACTTATCCATCCACCAAGGCACCCACATCCCAAGTGGCTAAGGTGGCTCAAAAGCCAATACAAAAGCACCCCCCTTTGCATTATTAAATGCCTCCCTTCATTCACGCACCCACAATGTGGGATAAACCTCTTGAAATCCGCATAAGGAGAAGGAAGTGGAGATATGGGGGGGATTTGAACCATGGTCTCCATGGTAAAAGATAAGAGCTTTGACCGCCGTGCCACTTCTTGGGAAACATTATATAAGGAGTGTTATTGTATTTGAAGTGATATTCGGGTCTGTGTAAAATATTGAAATGCTCATAACTTGAGCTAGGAGTGGAATTTTGAGGAGAAGTAAAAAGCAACCCCTATTATTTTTGATAGAGGAAGACTATGAGAAGGTTATAATTTTGTATAATTCTTTGTAAAGAATTATTTTCAAGATTTTAATAGATCGGTCCCATTCAACCGGACCCGGAGACGTAGGCCTCAAGTGCCGAACTCCGTTATCAATTCTTGTGTCAAATTGCTGGTGAATTCTCTTCATTTCTTTAAATATTTACACAGTACTTTTAGTTTTAATTCTTTTATTAAAAATACAAAAGGATATAATGCTCAATTTTTACATCGAAAATCAATACAAAGCAAAGAAATGTGTGTGCACAATTGCTAGTTAAATTTGATTTTCAGATCATTGGTATCAGAGCTGGTTTTGACTGATTTTTGGTTCAAATTAATGTGTTTTGGATTGCAAGTTGTGTGTTGGATGTTAACAAGGTCTCGATCTAAGAAGGGTGAAGGAGAGTTAGTTGAAGGAGATCCCAAAATTGGTACCAGACGATCTCGAAGTCCTACAATGGCGGATCGAGAGGAAGAAAAATTTCGTCAATCATTCCTACAGATGAAGGAAATGGTGGAAGAAATGTACCAAGATAGACAAAGGGAAAAGGGAACTAGAGAAGGTAAGAAAGAAGAAAGCTCTAGTTCTGATATTCCAAAAAGAGACTCTTTAAAATCTGATTTTCCTTCATTAAAGTTAGATATCAAGTTTGAATTGCCTATGTATACTAGAGAGCTAAATGCAGAGAAGTTGGATAACTGGGTCAAGCAGATAGAAGTATATTGCAGGGTTCAGAGAATTGTTGATGATGAAGCAAAGATTCATTTGGAAACTCTTTGGATGGGTGGCACAACACTCATTTGGTGGGAGAGTAAGCTTCAGGAAGTGGAAGAAACCAAAGGTAAAGAAATCACTTCTTGGTCTGAATTTGTTTCAAATCTTAGGCAACAATTTTATCCTCTTGGTTATAAGCAACAAGCTATGATGGATTGGAAAACATTAAGACAAACTAAGGGACAAAGTGTTCAAGAATACACACAAGAATTTAGGAAAAGGGCTCTAATTCTGGGAATTTCTCTAAACACAGAAGAAACACTGCTCAAATATATTGGTGGATTGCATAGTTATCTAAGGCATATGATACTTGTTTTAGGTCCTACTAATCTTGATGCAGTATGTGTTCAAGCAACCCATTTGGAAGCATGAGGGAAAATGACAAAGGAGTCCTCTTTCTCTTCTTTTAATCAAAAGAACAAGCAATCTGAAGGAAAAGGTTCGAAAGAACAAGGAAAAGGAAAGGGTAAGCATAAAACAAACTCTACTGTTAAGAAGGAAGATGAAAAACCATTTTGTAATCATTGTAAAAAAAAACCATGATGAGTCTAAATGTTGGAAATTACATCCCGAAAAGAAGCCTAAATGGATGGTTAAGAAAGGAAAAGAAAAGAAAACAAACACTGTAGTGCATGATCTTGGTTCTGATTCAGGTGATGAAACCAAAATCACAGCTATGAGTTTTCAAGGTAAATCAACTCTTTCAATTTCCAACAATAGCACTACAAATGTTGCATCTTCTTCTAGTAAACAAACTATACCTGATGATAAGAAAAGGAATGAGCTTTTCCACATTAGAGTAATTTCAAAGCATACGAAAATTGATACTCTTTTTGATAGTGGATCTCAAGCTAATCTAATTTCTGAGGAGGTTGTTAAGAAATTAGGACTCAAAACTAAACCACATCCTAAGCCTTATCCTTTGGGCTGGGTTTGTGATGATGCAAAACTACAGGTAACTAAAACTTGTACTTTCAGATTTGCCATTACAGACAAGTTTATAGATGAGGTTGAATTGGATGTAGTTCCTTTGGATATTTGTGGGGTGGTTTTGGGAAGTCCTTATTTGTATGATCGTAAAGCAATCTTCTATAGGGAAGAAAATAAATATTTGCTTGTAAAGGATGGAATTGAGTTTATTGTTAGAGCTCACCGTGAAAAGAATAATCTATCCTTGGTAACTGCAGGTCAAATGAAAAGGCTTGTAAACTCAAGCAAAAGTTTTGTGCTCATGGTGGTCAAAGCCAAAGAAAAAGAACATGAGATGGCTTTTGAGACTTGTGATCTGAAACATAAGGATGAATTGGTAAAAATTGTTTCTCATTTTGATGATGTTTTTTCAGGATCCACAAGGTCTACCTCCCAAAAGAGGGGTTCAACATGAGATACAGTTGCTTCAGGATGCACCTCTTCCCAATATTGGAATGTACAGGTTGTCAGTAGTAGAGAATGAGGAAATCAAGAGACAGGTAATGGAACTTTTGGCTCAAGGTATAATTCATCCAAGTACATCCCCATGTGGTTCACCAATTATATTGGTTCCTAAGAAGGATGGCACTTGGCGAATGTGTGTTGATTTCCGTGCTTTAAACAAGATTACTATAAAGAATCGTTACCCTCTTCCTAGAATAGATGATTTACTGGATCAATTAAAGAATGCAATTTATTTCACTAAGTTAGACTTAAGAAGTGGTTATCACCAAGTAAGAATTGCAGAAGGTGATGTTTGGAAAACTAATTTTAAAATGAAACATGGATTGTTTGAATGGTTAGTGATGCCTTTTGGTTTGTGCAATGCACCAGCAACATTCATGAGAGTTATGAATGAAATCTTTAGACCATTCATTGATAATTTCGTTATTGTCTACTTAGATGATATTCTTATTTTCAGTAAGTCATGGGATGAACATGTTAAACACATCCAGAAAGTCTTAGATGCACTAAGGAAAGAGAAATTGTATTTGAAGATGTCAAAATGTGAATTTGGAAAAACATCTTTAATTTACTTGGGTTATATTGTAGGAAATGGAGAATTGAGAATTGATCCTGCAAAAATAGAGGTTATTGTGAAATGGCCTAGACCCACTAATGTGACGGAAGTTAGGAGTTTTCTAGGTGCAGTTCAGTACTGGAGAAAATTTATTGCTAACTTCTCATATATTGCATCTCCTTTGCATGCTTTGACAAGTATTAAACAGGTCTTTCAGTGGGGAGGAAAACAACAGAAATCCTTTGATACACTGAAAGAGAAGATAAGTACCGCTCTGATCTTGGCACTTCCAGATTTACAACATTCATTTGAGATTGAGATAGATGCTAGTGACTATGCAATGGGGGCAGTTTTGATGCAGAACAAACGACCAGTGTGTTACCATTCAGAAACCTTTACAAGTGTGGTAAGAAACTATCCAACTTATGATAAAGAGTTGTATGCTTTGGTTCAAAGTGTTAAAAAGTGGAAGCATTATTTAATGGGAAAAGAAACAATTATACATACTGACCATCAACCGCTTCAATACTTACAAACACAAACCAAATTGCAGCAGTCTAGACATTTCAGGTGGATGGGATTTTTGCAACAATTTCATCTTGTAATCAGGTATAAAAAAGGTATTCAAAACAAGGTTGCCGACATGTTATCTAGACCACCAGTGGTAGTAGCATCTATTCTTTTGCAGCATAGTTCTTTGGCTCATGTTAGTTACAAGGAACAATATGTAAATGATGTTGACTTTAGAGAAGTGTATGAGGATCTAGTAAGTGGGAAACAAGTAGGAGAAAAAGATTATCATTTGCATGAAGGATTGTTATATCATTCTGGAAAAACTTTGTATTCCAGAAAATGAGCGTGTGCATATGATTAGGGAAGCACATACTTCTCTTATTTCAGGGCATTTTGGTATTAGTAAGACAGTTGCACATTTACAGAAATATTGTTATTGGCCTAGAATGCATGAACATGTAAACAGGTATATTAAGGGATGTGTTCTTTGTGCCACAAGCAAGCCAAGTAACAGGAAATTAGGACTTTACACTCCTCTTCCTGTTCCAACAAGGCCTTGGGAAAGTGTTTCCATGGACTTTGTAGGAGGCTTGCCCATGACACAGAAGAAACATGATTACTTATATGTGGTAGTGGACAGATTTAGCAAAATGTGTGTGTTGGTTCCATGTACTAAACAAATAACTGGTGAGGGAACTGCACATTTGTTTTTTCAGTTTGTTTGGGTTCATTTTGGTTTACCTACTTCAATTATATCTGATCGGGATTCTAGATTTCTTGGGGAATTTTGGTCAACATTGTGGGGGTTAATGGACACAAAACTGAAAAAGAGCACTGCTTTTCATCCACAGATTGATGGTCAAACAGAGGTTGTAAACCGCACAGTGGTACAATTACTTAGGGGCTATAGTAGCAAACATCCTAAATTGTGGGATGAACATCTTTATTATGTGCAACATGCTTATAATCGTGCCTTACATTCTTCTACTTTGAAGTCTCCATTTGAGACTTGTTATGGATATCTACCTAATTCTCCATTAGATATATATTATGGACATGAAACTGTTGTTAATGGTTCAAGTGATTCTGACAAGGCTAAAAGATTTGTGTAGAGAATACAACAGGTTCATCAGTATGTCCGTGAACAATTGGAGAAAATTTAGGCTAAGTACAAAGTTAGGCATGATAAACATAGAACTGATCACAAGTTCAAAGTTGGTGATTCAGTTTGGCTTCACATCAGCAAGGAAAGACTGACAGGTGAAGGTAAAAAATTGAAACCTATACGGTATGGTCCATTCCAAATATTGGAAAAAATTGGTAACAACGCTTTCCGGTTGGATTTACCTCCATATATGCAAATCTACTCAGTTGTAAATGTTGAGAATTTAAGATTGTATGAACTGCCTATGATTGTTGATCATGATGATGCTAACATAATGCCTTCCATTGATGATTTTTCTCCTAAGTATCTTGATGAGTTGCAGGAAGACATCATTTTGGACAGGAAAGTAAGAACTTCACGAAGGGGTGATATTGAGTATCTTCGTGTTGGGTTCAAAGGCATGCATCTGAACAAGGCTAAATGGATGGAAACCAGAAAGGTGAGGGAGAAATACCCTCACCTATTCACCAATTAAGTTGACTTTTGGGGTCCAAAAGTTTCTCAGTGGGGAGGAATGATCCAGAGGATCCTCACAGAGAAACACTGATCTAAGATCTTCTCAGAATAAGTTTCAGTCATTTTTAAAGCGTGGAGAAAAATTATATGATTCCGTCGATATCTTGTTTGCAGGAAACAGAGCTCGTTTGCAAAAGTTATAGCCCGCTGAAATTTTTGGGCAACTGGCAAAATTTGGAGTTTTGTGCAGGTTGGATGTGTGCACGCTTGCCAAGTGTTTCAATCATATTGTGACACGTGGACAATTTGTGTGACAGACAAAAAGTGGTTTTTGGAACACCGGTCTTGGACACTCATTCGTGGACAAATGGACCCCGCTATTTACTGGCTGGGGGCCCTCAGCCAGGTTCGACACACTTGATTATGGAGGGGTGTCTTGGCCTCCTTCTCATATTATCATTATACCAACTTGTGTATATATATGCCTCTGATTGCATTTTTGCTATGCATGTGGGACTAATTGATAAGTGCATATTACCAATTCCAAATTCCAATTTTAACCAATTCCATATTCCATATTCCACGCATTATTTAACTACCTCCATATTCCACGCATTTAGTTTAAACCTCCACAATCATTATTAAACAATGTGCCTAAAACTATGTCAATGCATATCCATGTGCAACACTTATCCATCCACCAAGGCACCCACATCCCAAGTGGCTAAGGTGGCTCAAAGCCAATACAAAAGCGCCCCCTTTGCATTATTAAATGCCTCCCTTCATTCACACACCCACAATGTGGGATAAACCTCTTGAAATCCGCATAAGGAGAAGGAAGTGGAGATATGGGGGGGATTTGAACCATGGTCTCCATGGTAAAAGATAAGAGCTTTGACCGCCGTGCCACTTCTTGGGAAACATTATATAAGGAGTGTTATTGTATTTGAAGTGATATTCGGGTCTGTGTAAAATATTGAAATGCTCATAACTTGAGCTAGGAGTGGAATTTTGAGGAGAAGTAAAAAGTAACCCCTATTATTTTTGATAGAGGAAGACTGATGAGAAGGTCATAATTTTGTAGAATTCTTTGTAAAGAATTATTTTCAAGATTTTAATAGATCGGTCCCATTCAACCGGACCCAGAGACGTAGGCCTCAAGTGCCGAACTCCGTTATCAATTCTTGTGTCAAATTGCTAGTGAATTCTCTTCATTTCTTTAAATATTTACATAGTACTTGTAGTTTTAATTCTTTTATTAAAAATACAAAAGGATATAATGCTCAATTTTTACATCGAAAATCAATACAAAGCAAAGAAATGTGTGTGCACAATTGCTAGTTAAATTTGATTTTCAGATCAAACCATTTCCTCTTTCCCATCTCCTTCTATGGCCCAAGTGTTCTCATCTCTTCCAGTTATCTCAACAGGGGAAATGATTAGGTCACCCATCTTTACTTCACTTCCTCTAACACTTCTATTTCATTCTATCTTATCTTCTAAACCCATTGTATCCACTCTTATGGCCATCCTCACATCCAGCCCATCCAATATTGACACCTCTGTTTAAATGCCAACTAATGTTATTGGTGTTGTTGTTTTGACTAGTGTTTCAGGTACCGAATCAGTTGTTCCACTCCCATCAACATCAACCATTCCAGAATGGTTGCTTCTTCAGACTCCGAAACAGAAGAAGAAGGTGCCTTTGGTGGATGTTATAGATCTGAGTGTGTTGGAACACACACCAAAAAGGCAGGCAAAAAGGCCGAAGATTGTTTCTAGCCTGTCATTAAATCAATCTGGAGAAAGGGTCATAGAAGTTGCTACTCTTGTTGAAGGGAAAACCAAGGAAACTATTACATCAATAGATTATCGAATTTCTAGATTTTCATTGGGAATAACAACACGTGAATGAGCAAAATAGGATGTGCAGACTACTCTTGGGAATTTGTTAGAAAAATATGACAAAGACAAGGCTTCCAAGGATGAGCTCAAATCAAAGGTTGAACAACTCATTGCATTATTGAGAAAAGTGACACAACCTTCTCCATCTATTGATATTTCAACTACCACAGCTCTGACAGTTTCTTCCACTCTCGATGATATTTCTTATCACGAGACTGAGAAGATAGGTCAGAAGGGAAGATCAGTAAATGGATGGATGGAGCGTATACTGCAAGAAGCCAATCCTTTGATAAAGGAAACATATGACATATA
Organism: Taxus chinensis; assembly: GCA_019776745.2. Taxonomy (NCBI): domain Eukaryota; kingdom Viridiplantae; phylum Streptophyta; class Pinopsida; order Cupressales; family Taxaceae; genus Taxus; species Taxus chinensis. The sequence goes on from CM034146.1 coordinate 94,379,572, forward strand.
TAATGATTTACAAGCTGAAAGGAACTCTATTCGAAAAATGGATGAAACCTTCTTCGAAGATAATAATAATTTGAACTTGAATTCGACTACATGGAGTGAAATCAGAGAAGAAGATCCAGATTTGCTTCTCCAGGAAGATGTAATAGATGATGCCTTTAAATTGTTCGAGTATCAAAAAACTATGGAGTTTCGGTCCTAGGTTTTGTAAGATCTAATTAAGAAATTGGATGACAAGTGTATAAAGATAATGGATGCTCTAAATGACGTTTCAGAGCATTTTAATAATATCGATTGTAAGTTCTTCAACGAAAACATCGCCGCTCTTCTTGAAGATCAGATTAAGCTAAATTTCAAGGACTTGGTCAAAAGGGATGACAAAGTAACTAGAACCTTCTGCAGTGACTCCATTGACAGGTTGGTTTCATGCTAAAACTTCACTGACTGACTAAGAAAGGTAGTAAGTAAAATCATAAGAGTTCCACCCAAAGTAGCAAGAGAGATTGAGACGACATATGTAGTTAATCATTACGCATGTGGACTAGAGGATGGAGAAATTCAATGAATTATTAAGGGTTTCATCGAATACAAACATCAGATGGCTTCTTGGGAGAAGGAACGAGAAAAAAATGGAGACAGGGAAGATGTTGCAGAACCCAATCAAAGCTAAGCAGCCATGGGAGGACTAATCCAAGTTCTAGATCAGTCAAAGTTGCAGGGTTTATTGGGTAAAACTCTTGCAACAAACTTTGCTATTTTTATGGGAGCATGTTCCCTAAAACTTAATAACATTTCTATTTTTAGTAATTTGTTGGTTAAGGCCCAACTGTAATGGCTCGGCCTAAGGAACTTATAAATCGAAAAGTACATTAAGTCTTTGAGGGAGATCATTTTTTGAGAAGTTGCTCTTCAAGCTTAGAAGAGTGCTTTGACTATTCAGAAACCTTTCAATTACATTTAGAGTGATATTTTGTCGTGGAAAGCTGAGTTATTGTGTTAATGGTTAATGTGTTTATGCTTTGTGAATGCATAGTTCCTTAGTATAAGTGGTTGGTTTGTCTTTATCTCAAAACATCTTATTTCATTATGTTGGAAAGTGATATAATTGTTTGAATATCGGTTGTGGAAAAGGTTATCTTCCTTATGTTATATAAGCCATGTTATCATTGACTGTTATAAGTGAAATAGATGTTTGACATGTGCCTATTTTATATTATCATGGTGATTGATTGTGTTTTTAATCGAATTGGATCTATTTGTTACGCATAATCTGAGTTTAACAAAAGGAACATATGCTTCCTAGTTTGTGATATTCTGTATCCTCCCTAAGTTACAACAGGTGAAGTTGAATTGTGGTGCACACACCCTCTTCAAATTAACCCTTCCTGAGTCTAGCAACACCCTTTATTTGGTGCATCACCATCCCTAGCATAGTTTCATTTCACGCAAATCTCTTTCCCTAAAACCCATGAAAATGTTAGCATAGGTTTTTATTACACTAGGGGTAGTACAACAATTAGTTTAGGAAGAGGAAGTCAACCTTCTCTGAAGGTTTGCCTTGAGCCCAAGTCCCACAGCTTGAGAGGTGATCCCATGTGTCCCAATCACATTGAACGTCCTGTTCACATTCTTGCCATTCGGGGGGTGCAGTGATTTGGTGAGAACAGGTCTATCTCAGGAAGCAAGTCCCATAACTTTGAGACAATCCCATGCTGCCTCAAAATTTTGAATATTTCACGATGTAGAGTAGGGTGTAATCTTGTGCTCCAACAATGAGTCCATGTACTCTCTAGAGTAGTTTATGCTACTGTAGTCATACAAGGAAGACCAGAGGAGGATCCCAATACTCGTGGAAAAACTTGTGGTGGGCCTGCCAATGAAAATTGAGGTTAAACGTGTTCCAGAGGAGACACGAGTTGACTCATGAAACTCTGAGTTCCCATGGGAGTTGGAAAATAAGAAATAGGAATGAAAGCAGGAATTAGAAGAAGTGCCACAGACATGTATGGTAGAAAAGTTTGATAAATATAAAGAGTGATGGGAGGAAGTAGTGGGGGATTAAGAAACCAATTGGATAATGGGGGAATTAGTGGTAGGGCCAGGAAATGATGAGAAGGCTACAATGGTGCCTTCAATTTGGCCTTGGAAGGTCTTCTGGCCATAATGTCATGTTATATTGGAGCCAATTAAGAAAAAGTGGGCAAAGGAGTGAAAACAATGGTTGTAGGAGCTATAGATGTAGACTTTGGTGTCATTGTGGATATAAGTGGTTGAGAAGGAGCCACTATAGTGATTTGAGGGGATAATGAAGAAAGGCGAATTGTGATTGGTGGAGGCATAAATGAAGACATGGAAGGCATTGAAGATAAAAGCGAAGGAGATGAAACAATATAAGTAATTATAGAATAAAGAGGAAGGAAAACAAGAAGAGGTGAGGTAATTGAAGTAATGAATATAAAAGTAGGCAAAGGTATGGAAAATTGTGGCAAAATGGAAGCAAGAAGGGAAAGGAAGACAATTAGACTAGTTGGAATAGGAGAGGAAAGAGGAACTTGGAATTTAGTGGGATCTAATTTTCCATTATCACCTCCAGCCTTATCATCATCGTCAGAAGAAGAAATAGGAAACAAAATAAAAGAATATCCAATAGTTGCATATGCAACTACTGTTGAAGAAAAGAAAGAAGAGGAAAAAAATACAATTGCTATAATACTTACTATATGAGGAGTAAGAACAAGGCCAACTGCTTGTATGCTTGAAGGACTCATGAGCTGTGTACTTGGAGATGCTCCATGATGGGAATGACCAACATTTCCTTTACGTGTAAGAGGAACTCTGGTAAGAAGCTTCTTGAGTTTCTTGGGAGCAATACCTTCCTCATCTGAATCTTTTTCTTGTTGTTGTTCTGCTTCTTTTCCTAGTCTCAACTCTATCCCACCAGCTCTAGAGGCTACCTAATAGCTACATATGTGACCTTGAAATTTCTCATGTTGACATCCACAACTTGTTCAACAATTTCATCTTTATAAACTAGGTCATCCATATGTATATAATGCCTATAATTAAAGGTATGCATGTCTGGGGTGTTCTTACAAAATTATTTCATTATCCCTGTTGGATCATACGGTCTTGAAGTGTGATACTCTAAATGAAAATATGACCTATGTGCTGCCACTCTTTTGGCTTTTTGCCAATCATTCAAGATTATGGAACCAACTACGATGGGAAGAGCAAGATACATGGCCTTTTGCTTCTTTTGATCCTTTTCCACATGACTGATGACATGGACATACTAATATGTTATTTCTTGTTCAACAATTTTGTTAGGGATAAATCTAGGTAGTTTTAATGGGACGGTAAAGATTCCCTCCACTCTTGTTATAATGTAATTTAGATAACACCATAAAGCTCCCCAACTCCTTAAACTATTGGTATCCTTTGAATGTCTCTAGGCATTGGGGTATCATAAATAACATTGAAAATAATAGGGTAGTAATGGTTGCAAATACCTTAATGTTTTTCCTATAGTATGCATGTGTAAATTGCTTAACACCCTGAGAACTATATGTTGGTGCCAAGGTGTCCAACTAGGGACCCCTTGAAATTTTTGAACTACGCAGACTGCATCTAATAAGTAGGATATCATGTAGAAATTCCCCCCTTTCTTCTTCACATATACAAGGTTATTGTAGATATTATAAGATAAAACCTCAGTTAAAGAAGGGATCTTTTCATCATTAATGATCAAACTAATAAGGGTACCCAGGTATGATTGACATGTAATTTGTCTAGTAAACCAATTAATATATTCATTAAGGTCATTCCAACTCTAAACCCTTTCCTAAAAGACATGATGTACATCTTGTCATTGGAGACCTTGGATTTGAAGTGGGTTTCATCATTTTCCCATTCTTTGGGTACTGCTATGATTTTATTCTTTTGTCCCACTTCTCCACTGTCTCTTGGTCAAATTTGATATTTGCTTGAGGCAAATGATAATAACTAGAAATGGAATGCTCAGTAATATTTTCAATCAAATTACCTACTTTTGATTTTAGAATTCTACCTATGCAACTCGCCTTAGCACATGTTATGCCCCAAATTAAATCAATGTATTGCATCACCTCTGGTTTTCCTGCTAAAATATGCAGGCCAATTTGTTGAATAACCACTAGGTCATCCATGCATTATGTTTTGCCTTGATCTGCATCCTCGACATCATCCATTAAAATATCATATTCAACCTCCTTTTTCAGAGATGTATAATGATTGGCTCTAATAACTTGTTTGTCAAAAATTGTGTTGCCAAAGAGCTAGTCTGAGAAAAAGGTAAGTAGATGAGCTTCCATTTTCTTAGCTTAAGGAACACTTAAACACTATAGATACTTTAAGCTCTCAATCTTTGAAAAATGGCAATATTTTGATCGTTCCTACAATTGTTTGATTTTAACCCTGAATGCTCTGAAATAGCTAGCATGCAAGGTGTTTGATTATGAAATCCTTTCACCATATTTGAATCTTGTCCATTCGTGCTAAAATGGTGGTATACTGTTGCAATATTCAAGTTTGTTAAGTCATTTATACATTTTAAGATTAAATTTGAGTTACTCACGTCTTTATAGCCTATGTGGCTTTAATTAACCATTTTTCATGATTTCCCGTATTCCTATAGATTTTTCTAGTCTTGTCATCTTCAAATTCCATTGTTGCCATGTGGTGAGCTTAATAGTTTTGCATCTCAGTTTCCCTGTAAGAATGATTTCAAAGTGTAAACGGTGAAACAATAAAAAGGCTCCACGTATGTACGAATTTCGGGCCTTGTTGAGCTGCAAAATTCTCTTTGTTAAACATGACCAAGTGTGAAGTGCAAACTAATAAAAATATTCCACACATGTATGACCTCTAGGTTTAAATGAGTTGTTTAAATATTCTCTATCAATTATGCTATAACGCTAAGCATGAGCCTGTTGGTGATTTTTTTTTTAAGTGGGCAAATTAGGTGTCTTCACCAACGTTCATGGGGCTATGCCCCTCTGCATTGAATGGTACAACTCCCATTATTGAAAGTAAACTAATCTTAATCCTATCTATATGTTGTGGGTGGCCAAATTGGTCGGAGATCACACATGGACACTCCACTGAACATATGGCAAAGTGTTTGCACGGGGTATAAGGGAGGAAATTACAACGACGAGGTGAAGGAGAGAAATTATGAAAGGAAGATTACTGTCGTGAGTAGGATTATATAGCTCACACCCAGTAATTGGAGTAGTTCATCATTCAATATAGAGGAAACACAATGAAGCTATCTAGTGAGATGGAAAAATTGAGACACCAAGATCTCATATTCATTTAGCAAAGATACAAATCTCTTGCGTCAACTATGCTTACAAAGTGTATAAAATAGGGAAATAGAAGAACCATGAGATGCCTATAACAACCATGCTTATCGTGTCAACGATGAGAAGAAGCCATGCATATAAAGCAACACACATTCATACATCTTGGAAAGCAGAAACTCTATTCCTTAATTGACATTTACACTAGTTATACAAAGCAAGGGAAAAGGAGAAAGCGGGAGAAATTGTAGGTTTTATTCCTTGTGCATTAATACAAAGCTCAACAACTACAATTCACAATGGCTACAAAGTGGAAATTCTTCAAAATATGGAATCCTTTGGAATGGAGAGGCCATCCCAATTTATAGCAATGCCAATTTTCCTTTCACCTCCCTCGCATGAATTTTCATGTTCCATATTCCACTCGCGACCTTTTGTTTTCCATAAATTAAGTATTTCTCTTATAATTTTGAGAAAATACTTTTACAATCTTAAAATAGGTCACTTAAGTGAATGGGATGAAATACAATGATGAATCCCAACAAAGAATTAGAAAGGAGGGAGAAAGAGAGAAGGAGGGTGGGTATGCTTTGCAACATGAATGGAGAACACTCTACCTCTGATGTAGATCAACTATATTGGTGAATCAATGAGATGCTCTAATGTCGTGATGAATTGCAACCTTTGAACATGAGAAAAATCTTCCTGAACAATCCGTGAAAAGTTGTCATTCCTTTGAATACCTTTGAACACATCGCCCCTTGCCGAAGATGATCGCAAATGATCCTTTGTACATGATACACAAATACTTTGAACCGTCGAATGAGTGTTTAAAAACACAGTTTGAGATTTCAAGAAGTGAATTCAAGATGCCCCATAGACAATGCTCATGATGATAATTTGTGACATTGTCGTGCTTTGCTAACAAAGATTGCTCATGGAATGATGTACTTTCTCATACACACCGAGAAGATAGGTGATGAGCATCGTTGATGACAGTGAAAAATGCCCCTTTTATGAACTTGAACTTCACGGTCTCTGGAGCACTTACTATATTTGGAACAAGGGGTTTAATGTTTTTTAGTAAATGGAAATTTACCCTCTTTTCAATCTCACCAGTGAGTTTAGCCTTGCAAGTTACCCCTATGTGTACTGCTCCCTCTGAAACCACTCTTTGTGATAACTTACTATTTATAGCTAGTGCCCAAATAGGGAGCTTACTTTTTTTAGTAAGTAGTCGTTTTCACCATTTTTGACACTGCTCTAATATTCTGATCTTCTGATTATCTTTGGTGCATATCGTCTTCGTTGTAGTTGCTTTTTCACCATTTTTGACACTGCTCTACCATTCTGATCTTCTGATTATCTTCGGTGCACATCGTCTTCATCACAACTGCTTCTGGTGATGACTTACCAAAAATAGAAAGTACCAGTGTATGAAGGATTACTATTTTTGGAAAGTGGTTTTATGGGCCTCAGTTTGCGATGAAACGAACTTTCCTAATATGGGTTTTCACTCTACAGTTCTCTTCCATAATTTCAAGCCAAACCGGTTGTTAGATTGAGGGATTTTAAATTTCTAAAATTTTGTCACGGGAAATTGGGGTTTCTTCACCACAAAAAATTCGGGGCGTGTTTGTGAAATCTTCCACTTGGATTCCAATGGCCTCTGAAAAACTAAAATATTACAAAAAATGGCACGTTGATCCGTTTGATGGTTTGTGAGATATGAAAAAATCTTCTTCATGGACTTCGAGGTTTTCATGTGAGAAATCTTGTTTTTTCTTCATTTGAATCTAGATTTTTTTGTGTTTCTCTATCTTGTCAGATTGTGAAGCATGAACAATATTGTTTGTTGAAGCAAAAATGGTGGAGATATCCCTGGAAAAAATCCGACAGCACGTAGAGAATGTGGGGGGTGAGAATGAGAAAAATGGCTCTCCTTTGATATTTATAGCTTTGGCAATGGAAGGAGAGAGGTGGGGAATTTATTTGAGCACCTAATGTCCCATTGAAAAGGTGTAATAGGGACATAAAAATATGCCTTTCCCTCATGAGGGCAAGTGGTGAATGATTATTTGTTGTACAAGTGGAGTAGGGGCTAAACTGTAGCACCTGGGGGCCGGGAGATGGTCACATGTGTGTCCAAGAGGAAAAATGAGGGTGGGGAACATTTTAATGTCCCTCATATCTCTTTTAAAAAGGGAAAAAAGGTGCAAGAAATGCACCTTGCTTTGGGAATGCCAAGTGTCACACATGAGTGGTTAGGTGGAGGGGCTAGTCAACACAATCAAAGGGTCTAGAGAGGTGGTTCCCAGGTCATATGGGTGACCAGAAGACTAAATGGGGGGAGTGAGAATTTTTATGTCCCTTATGCCCCTTTGGTAAGATGTAATAGGGACATGAAATTGCACCTTAACCTCAACTTGACACATGTCTAGGTGTGAAAATGGTTAAGTATCAAAGAGTGCACCTTGAGAGCCAACTTGTGAAGGTCATAACTTGAGCTCTCGAATGAGTTTTTGGGAGTTTCATTATATTATTTTGCATGAAAATGACCTTTTGAGAAGAATGGTGAGGTTCACAAGACCTTATTATGACTGCAACACCCCCAAAAATATCCTTTTTTCTCGGGATCACTTGATGTGGATGAGAAGAATGAGTTGGCCTGAGAAATGCATGGTGCTTGAAGATGATCTATTTTTTCCACCATGTGGGGGAATGAAATAGATTTAAAATGATATATTTTTTGGCTCTAAAATCATTCTAGATCTCCCATAATCCTTCCTTGAAGATTAGGTGCCTTTTTCGGTGCAAGCTCCTTTAGGCCCAAAAACCCGCTTTTAGTGAATTGGATCCTAAATGCCCGAAACTTCCCTGATTTTTCCTAAATTAGTTACTTGGTATTCCTGGATCCTAGATACACCTCCTAAATGAAAATGAGCCTCATGTAATGCTTTGGTGATGGTATGCCTGGCTTAAAAAGGTTGATGAAAGCTCTTTCTAAGTTTGTTGAAAATGTGCCTTGAAAACCGCTGCTCCAACATACTTGAATGAATTTGCTTGTTCCTAAGTCACCTAGGGGGGAGTGATTACATCCCAGATGAACTCTTGAAGGAAAAGACCGGACTTGACGATAAAGGGTAGGTTGATTTGAGGGGTGTCTTTGGAAAGGTATGACATGAATTTTTTTGACACTAGGGTATAACTGTCCTCTTTTTGGGTGAATTTTGCCTATGCAAAAACACGTGACAACAAAGCCAATCGAGAAGGTTCCACATCACTTCAAATATCGTAGTGCGAGTATTTGAATAGGCCTTGTCAATTGTTGTTAGATGTGAACCAATATGAACGATCCACACTGCTTTGCAATCCGTGATGCCAATCCTTGTTAAGCTCTGCCAAATATGTCAGAGTGCAAAAGGCAAACCAATAGAAAGGCTCCACGTTGCCTTCAGATAACACATTGCCAATTATGTGAAAGATGTAATGCTTTAAAGGATGCAACAATGCAAAATGCGTACAAACAAGCAACATCAAAGTAACATAATCCCTTCACTTGAGTCAGGGATTTTAATATTTACGAAGTACTTGTCCAGTTAGTTTGTGAACTGGGAACAAATAAGCTAACTTCACGTTGCGTCATAATTACTAAAGCTTATCAAAGTTGTGAAGTGATTTGTGAAAGTACATAAAGAACAAATAAACAATTGCCACATCGCTTCAAAAATGTCAGAAACACTATGATTGAACATTGGTGATTTAAGTAACGCTGCAGCGACAATTTATAAAACAACATAGACCAAAAGTGTTCATCTCTTTTGCAAATTAAAAGCCTACAAGTTCACACTTAAAACCCCAGTTTTGTTGAAGCATTGTTAATCCAAAAAGTGCAATTTTAAGAAAAGAATGTGACAAAGTTGCATCTAAGTAAAATAATTATTCATAATAAGAAAAAATGGTTGTTAAATATTTTGCAAAGTATATCAGAGGGCCCCATGCTTTCTGTAAAAGCACGGGGTTGTGTTGTTCACAACAGGGTGTTGAAATCCATGACATTTGTTTTACCCAAATTGACTTAAAACCCATGTATATCACAAAAGGAGGCTAGAATATCAAGTTACTTCTGGAAACCACTCATATAGGGAGACATCAAATTAATGTCATCTTCAAATAGGACAATCACAATAAAGACTCTAAAATCTGTTACGCCCAATGTATTTGAAATTATTTCTTCTATATCATCAATGTAAAGACTAAAAAGTGTAAACAAGAGTGATAAACCTTGTTTAACACCTCTAGTACTATGGATATCCTTTGTATCACCATCCCGTATTTGTACCTTGCCAATAATTGTTTCATAAAGTGTTATCACAAGTGAAATTGCTTAGGGTGGAAGACCCAAATCCTTAACTCTGTCAACTAGCAAGTGTTGATGAATTGAATCAAATGCCTTACAAAAGTCCACAAAACAACAATATACTCCACACTTCTTTACCTTTGCTTCCTTACTGATAGTGGTTAAGGCGAAGATATGAGCACTAGTACGATGGTTCCTTCTAAAACCTACTTGCCCTTTGGCTCTTAGCCTCTTAGACTTTTCCCATTTGCATAAATGGATGTCTAGAGATGTTGTAAATATCTCGGCCAAGGTGTGTCCAATAATGATAGTGTGGTGATTATTAGGATCATTCATGTCTCCACTCTTGTATATGTGATAAATGATATGGGAGGTCTAAGAAGGTGGAAAGTCAAGGATCACCATATAGCTGAGCAAGTTTGTGATATGGATTACTAAAACTTCTGGGCTATATTTAAAAATCTAGCTTTAAGGTTTTCCACATCATGAGATTTGTTGGATTTGAGCTCAATGATGAAACAAAAGAAAATGCAATCAATGAAGAAATGACAATGAAAAGGTTTCAGGTTGACTTAATTTTTTGGTTCGTTTGGACCATTATATGGGCTATAAGTATGGTCAAATTAGGTATGGAGATTAAATAATACACATATTGATTTCTTAGGAAGGAAGACTCTCCACAAACGTTTGGGAGGGCACTGTAGTTGGTTGAGGATAGTTTGCGCTTGTTCATTATTTTTTTTCTCCTTTTAAAAATGCTTCTATAGATCATTTGCATATGCTATGACTTAGAGGGTCTATGCATAATAATATGTTTGGTTAAATGATTTCATAATCAAGAGTCACACCAATCATCACAAAGAAAATGGTCATTGCTTAGAGTGCATAAAGCGTAGATGGGATGGGGGAAAGTGTTTGACATAGAAGACCCAATGCTTGGGTGAAATAAAGAGAGCACTTAATTGGTTTATGGGTATCATACACCAAGAGGAGCCTTGGGGGAAAGTGTTTGGCGCAAAAACCAAATAGTTGGGTCAAGCGAAGAGACGTTCAATTGGTTCATGGGTATCATACACCAAGATGAGCCTTGTTTTAAAAACAAATGTATATTATTCATCGTGTTGGTGATCAACAAGGATGATAATAAACTTACAAGGTCAATTAGGACAAGGATAAACAGAACAACCAAGTAAGACCTTAAAAGACAAAATAACATGGTTGATGAGGGTGGGAGGTATAAAGGATATCTAAAGGTCTTATATTCATGGTAAAAGAGACGTGTTAACATGGCCAAATTAAAGGTCGAGAGTGCCCTAGGCAATAGTTTGAGTGGACGCCCTCCTCACAAATTTAGTTAATATTTTTTTCCATAAAGTAAATAAATAAAATATGTCTATATTCTTTTATTTTTAAATTTACATCATGGTCATAATATTAAAAATATATTAATAAATTATCACACAAGGATGAAAAATATTTCGTGGATGGAAAGCATTAATCGTAGCAGATGCTCAGAACGTAAAAAATTCAATATTTTATACAAGGCTTCTTACAAGTCTGATTTAGCCATATCAAGTAGGTGACAAGAACTCTATCCTCAAATAAAGTACCATTTCTTAGCAAAGAAACAAAACCATTTATGTAGCTCCCATGGTTTTGTGAAGAGTCGTATTTGGACCAGGCCTACGAATTCCTCCACAACAAAATAATATAATTTTTCCCCAAAAAATTAAGAATAGAAAATAAAATATTTTTTTCCTTCAATTATACTCACATCTACTAGATACACCAGTGACATTATAAAAATTACATTAACCTTTTTATAGAACAAACTACACCTCTACATAATCCGGAGCTACATTAGAGAATGGGTAACAATACCAACAAAATCATATGTATTTATAAATATGTGATATTTTCTTTCACTTGCAAAAATATTACAATTTTTTTTTTTGTGTATGCGTGAAATTTATGTTACTATACAATAATATCTATAAATGGATTGATTAATATTAAATATTTAGATAAATTATTTTAAAGTTAAGCTTTAAAATTAATCGACAAAAAAGAAATTTTTAGATTTAGGCGCCCCTTGACTGCTAGCGCCCTAGGCAACTGCCTACTTTGCCTAGGGTTTAATCCCCCTCTGCGTGTTAATAATAATATAATCTATAACTGAAGAGCCACTAGGATAAAAGAAGCCTGCATGACCACTAGAATGCGAAAAAGAACTAGTACCATTGAGAATGACCAAACCATGAGAATCTCCCATATTAACCAAGTGTTTCACACAAGAATTGTTTGTTCCATCTGATGAAATTCGTTGCAAAACATCATTAAATGGAATATTCCATAATGACACCCTAAAAAAATATTCCTTTTCTTCTAATGTTAAGCTTTGAAATTATCAACACATGAAAATACTAACTTATGATTCATTATTATTTTTAAATAACTACATCTAATAAATACTATACATTAATAATAACACCATACACTCTAGAACTAGAATTTTAAATCGAGGTTTCCCAAAGCCCTCTTATTGCAAAGCTCATCTATAGGCTGTTTGTTTTTTAAAATTTACAAATACAATGTGAAGGACATTAATTTCCAAGCCTCCTGACCACATATAAAACCCACTTACATCTGATGCCCTAGGTACCTTGAGACGATTACCAAGAGCTTGTAAACCTTGTTCAATGTCACACGAAATGCACCGATAATACGGGTTCTGCTCTGCTTAACATTTGCGTGAGGAGGAAGGATCCTTTAATGGGAAAGAGGCTCGTACTACCTCGGAAATTATCAATAATCTGCCTTAATGCTATCCCTTAAACGTCGGCGAGGTATACTTAAGTAGCAGTTTGTTCATTCATACAACCCAAAAGGCCCTTGAACAAAAATTTATAATTTGAAAACCTACAATGATTTGACTGGATTTTGGAAGATACCCACGTTCAAAGCGAGGACTCTCTAAATGGTGGATACTTAGTGGTCTCTGCATTGAAATAAAGCCTACCCAATCAAATACTAGAAAAGTCCCATTAAGTAGGCCTCTGCTCGAGGGAAAGCCATTAAATAGGAGGCAGGAGAAAGTGGTAGATGAAGAGGAGCAGATGTGATTCTGTATGTAAAATTGAAGCATTAAATCTGTATTAGGAATGAAGAATAAAGAAGAGATCTCAATCCAGTTGGACTCGCTCACAGAGGAAGAACGCAGGGCATTACGCCAGAGCCGCTTCTCATCACCACCTCCTGCAACTCCCTCACCCAGTAGTCAACCCAGGTAAACGCAAATTTGTACCCAGTCAAATCCTTAATGGGTGTTTTTATAATGGATTTTGTAAATTGAGTCTCCAATCCAATGTGAACTTCCTCTGGTTTCATGTAACTTTTTTGGGTATTTTCAGAGTTGACAGTTGGGTAACCGGTTGTTTTTCTGAAGTACTACTTATTCAAGTCCATTGTTTTTAAAGACCAATTTTGATCATTTAATAATGAATTTAGTTAGTTTTGGTATCCTGTTAAATTTGAAATTGATCTAGTTTAACATTATGAACAATTGATACGAGTTTGGGTTCACAGGATGATTTTGGCAACCTAATTTTTTGCTATTTTTTGGTACTGACATTTTTAGTTGGGACAATTTTGATTATTTAATGACTTCAGTAAATTGGGTCTCCTGTCCATTGTGACGTTTGTTTGGATTTGACACTATATGTAAAATGAAACGATATCAGTTTTGGGTTCGCATTGTTGATTTTTCGGTACCCAAATTTATCTTTTGAAGTGCCACTCTTTCAAATTCATAATCTTTATTTTTTTGGGCTTATTTGAATGCCTTTAATGAGATAAGTAAATTGGGTCTCACCTGTCAAATGTGAAGATCGTCTGGTTTTGAACTATGTACACTTGATATGGGTTTTGCGTTTTTTTTGACAAAGATGAAATTTTGGTACTAAAATAGTTTTTTGAGGTAACTAATCATTCAAATCCTAAATGTTTCTTTTAGGGGGGGATGAAATGTTTGTGCGGAGGAAGGAAACCCCACATTTGTTGTGTTCCTGGAAATGCTAGAAACATTTTGAGCCCAGGAATGTTCATTTTTTATGTTAAAAAAATGATTTTAAAAAATAGTACGGAGGAAGGAAAACTTTGCTTTTGGGGTAGCATGGTTTTTCTCTCTCTTTAGGTTATATATATTGGTTAAGTTCTATACTCATTTGAAATCGGTTTTGTCCTCGTGACGAAGCTTGGGAATAATTCAGGCCTTGACACTTTTCAATCCGTCTACATTGTTTTTGATTTGATAAATTTCCGATTTTTCAATTGTTCAACTTTGCGACATGTACCTGGCCTTGTCCATTGGGGTACACCACACCCAACAAGTTGGATGGGATATGCAGAGGAAAGGGGGGTTCAACATGGGAGTCCACTCACCAGGATTTGAACCTTGCATTGTTTGTACGTTTGTTGTAAAACTCACAAGTGCTCAATTAATCTGCACTTTTTCTTCAGCCAAGTAATTGTGCAACTACTTGCGAACCAAGTAACAGGCTAGTACTTGCTAGTAACAGTAAGTAATTACTTGTGATTATTCTCCATTCTTGCGAGCCTGAGCCTGTTACTTGGCTACTGGCAATATAATGCCTCCTGCAGGAAGAAAATTTCATTCTCATACAATCATGTTTTTCTGCTGTTTTTGCTCCACAAGGGCTATTTTTTTTTTTGTTTTCTATCTTCAGTCTCGTGGCTTTTAACAATGTTTTACATGTTATTTAAATATATTTTATGAATTTATATACTTTTTAATTAGCGATAAAGTCATCGAGTAATTGTCGAGCAGTTGCCAACTCTGCAGTCCAAGTAACAATTTTGGGTTGCAATTGATTGTCAAGTACGAGTTTTTGAACTATGGTTTGTGCAGCAAGCACTCCAGATTATCTCTATACCACAGTTAGAGAAAATTTAACGCTCGACCATCACTGACTGTGCGAGGCAACTTGAACAAGTGATATTCATGAGTATATACATTATACTAACAAAATATTCCTTATGGAATCACACTTAAACGACTAATTGTCTAGGATCCTAAGTCTCAAATTGAAGCCACAACCGATAGTTAGGCCAAAAATACTGAGAATGTGTTCAGCAGGCCATGATGTACTGGTTAGGTGGAGCTATTATCATAGCTATGACTGTTAGAATGTCACTGGACCTATTCCTTGCCTTAATAGGGTTTTTATTCATACAGGTAAAATAGATGATGTTGGACATGTCCCGTGTGTTCCAGGTGGATTCTGATGGCGTTAATGCCCATCAGATACGGCTGCATTGGCAAAAGTAAGTTTTGTGTCTGACAATGTGCAATATCCTGTGTTGATGTGTGGTATTGGTTCCCTAGATTCCTAGCAAAAAGGAGATATTGAGAAAATATTAGATCCCAGAATGCAGACCTGACTAAGGAGAGGGGCAGCAGTTAGGATCTCAGACAAGAACTTGAAGGCTGCTAACTTGCGTGAACTTGCTTACCAGGAAATCATGATGCTCACAGTTGATCTTTTTAATGTCTACTGCATCATCCAAGCCTTTCTTAAGTTCGGATCTCCAGATAACTTCCAAACAATATCTATTTTGACACTAGAGATACTGGACTCTCATTGACACATATAGAGCAGCAGGCCACATGCATGATATAGTCAACTTTATTCCATTCCTTGATCTGGGATCAGTGGACAAGCCTTTGCTTGTTTTAGGCCTAACAAAATCTATGTATGCTAAGGAATTCCTTGTTTAATGTAATGTGGTCATTACCTGTATTGTGGGTATTTGCAGTTTGAAATTCAAACAAAGGCATTTTTTGGTTTCAGCCAAGTTTTTCTTTAAATGATCTGTGTACAAGCTGCTCCACATATGGTGGTGGTTCACATTCAGTGGTTGTGATATGGGATTTTGCTCTTGGAACTTGGGTGTGTGAGGAGATGACTGTCATTGGCATGTGGGGTGATTACGATAGACTTTTGGTGAGAAAGGAAATAGGACTCAGGGCTTTGACTAAACATAGGTTTGTAGTGTTCAGTGTTCACAGTTTACAAGATTCAATGCTGTGTCCTCCTGAATATATTATTTTCAGAGTTGCAGTTAGAGATCTTGCAATTATTTTTATGTTGCATGGATAGTTGTTACAGTTTGTAATTGAAACCAAAACCTTTCTTAGATAATCTTTGTATACTGACAAGTTTATATGTTCACTGTTTGTGATGCTGTATTTGCTGTCCGAAGTCAGATGTAGGGCCGGCGATTTCTATAGACTTCTGGAAGTTGAGCTTATTATAGATCCTTCATTAATGAATAATTTGAATGCTTGCTGATAAATGAAGCTGATTAGGGAGGGAGAATTCCTAAATTGGCAAGAACCCGATTATTGTTCTGCATCAAAGCATTATACTCAGCCTTCATGGCTGCCTCCCACTCCAACTTTCCTTGTGCTTCCTTAGAAGAAGGCGGCTCACTCACACTATTAGCAACAAAAGCAGAATCATCACCGACATCAAATGTAAGAGTCATATATCTTTTAGTTTTTACATTTTTCTTTGTAAGAGTCATATATCTTTTTACATTTTTCTTTGGTCTTGAAGCAGCGTTAAACATGTCAAACTCATCCGGCTTTGAATGCCTTAAAAGTAGTATTCAAATGAAAGAGATTCATATACCTTATTGACATTTCTCACTGGTCTTGAAGCAGTGTTAGACATGTCCAACTCATCTTGCTTAAAATCCCATTCAAATGTTAGAGAGTCATATACCTTATTGACATTTTTCTTTGGTCTTGAAGCAGCATTAGACATGTCCAACTCATTCTGCTTTAAATCTCTTAAAGTAGTACTCAACTGTAAGAGAGTTTTATACCTTATTGTCATTTCTCTTTTGTATTAAAGTGATGTTAGACATGCCTAGCTCATTGCTTTAGATCCCTTAAAGTAGTATGATACTGCTTTGGTCTCCTTATTGGTGGAACCTGCACAATTGAATCAAGTCTAATCAAATTTAAATCAGCATAATCACCAACCTGTTCTAGAGGCAAATCAACCACAAAATCAACCTCTCTTGTAGGCATTTCAGCCTTTATATCAACACTCAAAACATCTTGAACCTCCTGCACATTTGGAGTACCATCCAAAGCCATGTCCTTAGTATTCAAAATATTTGGAGAATAGGATTTCCCCGCTGGTTCTACTGAAAATCAGCACTGGAAAGACTCTCTGTTACTAGGAAACGCCTAGGCCCCCCCCCGTTTCCGTTTCTGAAATGTTTCGGAAACGGAAACTCCTTCGAAACGTCCTAGTCTCCTAGAGATAAGTATACATGATAATAATGTATAATTTCAATAAATACAAAATATTTTGAGTGCTTTATCAATTATTATCTTATGGTCCATGGACTAAATTTTTGAAAATGAGTACTATGCATATATAAATATAATTTGTTTTTTAATAATATATTGTACTGACGTTTCCGTAATGTTTCATAACCAAGGTTTTAAAAAAAAAATCAGTGTTTCCACATTTTGGACCCATACCCATACCTATACCCGTTTCCTGGCAACATAGAAAAACTAGTAGAAGCTTTAAAAAGTCACATGGCCAAATACATCACGCGACATATAAATAACTTAGACTGTTGAAGAAGAAAGATAATAATAGAACAAAGTTACAAATCAGATTATAAAAATATAGAAAATTGTCAACTTTTGCTATGATAAAGAATACTGACAATCTATAATAAAGAATATCTGGCAATCCATACGAAAAACACTGAAGATCTGGCATCTTGTAAGTTCATATAAATCTCATTTAAAACAATTAAAGATTGAAGCTTTGGAACTAGTTCCTCTCTAAGGCCTAAATAATTTTAATCCACATTAAGGCCTCAAATTTAAGGCTTCTAGGCCTATAAACTTTTCAAACTTTGTTTATTTTGCTTGAATAAACGAACTGTAAACATAAATTTCCTGCAGCGTTTTTAACTTAAAATAATGAAAGTTTTGTGTTACTGTATTTTTACCAAAAGGTTTATAGACAATTTCCTTAAAGCACAATTAAGAGCTTTTGATCAAGTGCCAAAAATTCAGCCATTAATGTATATTTGTCTAATATTTATAGAAACAAATTCATAGCAACAAAATTGGCAAAGTTGCTGTTGCTCCATTTTGGAGAATTATATCACCATTTTGCAAGAAAAGAAAAAACATAAAACTATTTGGGCATTGTTTGCCCTCGATGAAGGATATGACAGGTAAAAACAACAATTGCATTTTTGATTTTTTGAAAATTTCATAAATATGTAAAGAAAAATGCTAAAGTAGAGTGTATTTGTTCTACATCTTTGAAGGCCTCAAAGACGTATAAAAACTAACTGTTATTTGGCTTATTTTGTAAAATGCAACTGTTTTAACAAAATGTATTATTGATTGACATAAGTATAGCTCAATGTGCCAAAAAAAATTGTAAATCTTAAATACTTGGGCATTGATAAGCTCATCCTTTTAAAAGTATGCCGGATTGGGCAAAATCATTCGAAAAATGTCAAACGAATGGATTTTTCATTTGCGATTCACCGCATTCCACTTTAATCTCACCAAAACAAAAAGACACGAATCAATTTCTTTTCTTCAACGTTCGGGATAGTGAAAATTTGAAAAACAAATCTTGCCAAAACACAAGGATTATTTTTTTTAAGACAACAATGTTTTTTGTAAAAGTTCGATTGTGACCTTTCTTTAGATTGATTTAACTTTTTCTCCAAAAGCATTTTTCGTAAAAGACCAAATTTAACTTAAAGCTTTTAAAATACCAAATCTAACATTTCTTTAGCTTCTCTTGTGCATTTAGTGCATCATTTAACTCAATCTCAAATTTTCAACGATAAAATCTCTTTAAACACCAAAGTTGACCTTTCTTTACAATGATTTATCTTCTTTTTGTTTATGTAAAGTTGTATTTGACTCATTATTACAAATTCTTAACACATGAATTTTTCGTAAGAGACAAAAAACAACATTTTTTTATATCGATTTAGCTTCTTTAAGTGGATTTAAAGCCTTATTTAAGTTCTTCTGCTTGAGCTAGAAATCTGAGCACCAAAACACGTCAAAAGTTTTCGAAAACTTTACTGAAAGGATTTAGGTGTTCTTTACCTTTGATTCTTTGTCCATTCTTGAACAAATTCTAGAGCTCGTTAGCGGATTTTCCAACCCTTTTCCCTTGCACTGGGATTAAAATTAAAAGGAAGGGCAATTTTGTTAAGCATGCGACATTATTTTGCGTTATTTTTGGCCATTATTATGGCAACAATTTTGAGTAATTTATGTTAAATATTGTGCTTGGGTTTTGAACTTTTGACCTTTCCCTTCCGTTGAGTAGTTGTTACCTATTCGATAGTTAGAGATGACATATTGTTGTTTGCGTGGTGTTTGACCAAGGTTTATTGAGGCTTGAGAAGCACACATGGTAAAGGAAAAATGTGTATTGTATGCACCATTCCTCCCCCACTCTACCAAATGCTTATGGTGCTTAGAGATTAGAAAGTGTTGGTGGTGGTGACCAAACATGATTTTTGCCATCCTTGCTTGACTCTGATTGGGTTACAGTTGAGCGGGTCTATATCCTCATGCTCAGACGCATCGTCAGATGCAGAGAGACAGTTGCACATAATATCATCTTGGCCGAGTGTATAGCTCATCCCTTTAGATTGGAGACTATATTTGGCCTGGTTTTGCTTTTGCATCACATTCGGGGGTTTTCAGGCTCTTTTGCAGGCTGAGGATGGGTATCTCTACCTTGCCTACCATTCCTCTGAGGCTATTGCTCTTTCTGACCATAGCGGCCATTCCCGCATGCTGGTATGTTGGAGTCTCACATCTTCTTGGCTCTCTCGGGATTCAGATGGACTGTTTCCCACCTTACAAATGCTCCCTTGATGCACCTGCTCACCTCTTATCCAGGGTAAGCAAGATTCAAGTGCACAAAATTATCAGAGAAGACATTTACAATGAGTTCATCCAACATACTTGGATCATTTTGGGATTTGAAGTTCTTATCCTCATTCAAGCTGATCGTGGTCTTCCCTCTAAGATGGCTTTCTATGTTGCACATTTTCTTGAGATCACAGACGGGCTTATCAGCCGACCTGCGTATATCTCCCGACATTGGTTACATGCACTTTGCATTTCCCTAGGCCAATTCAAAGTCGGGCTCTCATCAGGGTTCGCGTGGAGGATCACTTTTTGGATCACGTTGAGAGGATTTGTCAGCTCTGTTCTCTTCAGGATATCGAAACAAAAGATCACTTCATTTTCAGGTGTCCTATCTACTACGAGATCAAAGGGAGATTCCATTGCTTATTTTTGGGAGCATTAGACTTTTGCAGCTTTCTTCAAGATTGTGATCAGCGGTGTCTTGCTCTCTACTTGCAGGAGGCTCTTAGGCTTTGGAATGAGACACTTCAGTCTCCTCCCGTGAAACAAATTGCTACTCTACAAATTACTTCTTTCTTTACGGTGCTTTAAAATTTATCAAAATCCATATTATTTTCTTTAGCGATTTGATTGGGGGAGGTTTCGATACTAACCTGGATTCCTGGACTAGATCTCTCAGGACTTGGGGGCTACCTCCTAGTCCAGAGGTTCTTTGTGATCACATTTGGTTGGGGGTCCCCTCTTAGAGGTCATGTTTGTTCAGGAGAACGTAGAGGGCTTGTTTTTTTCTCCCTTCTTTTAGACGCCAGCATTCCAGTCTTCTCACGGCTTCAGTTTCAGGACACATGCATATTGCTAGCTACTTTCAGTCGGCCTTGGATGTTAGGTGACAATGTCAGTGGTGGGGTTCTCCCACCCTTCTCTTTAGCTCCATCCATTTGCACTCTTCTGGCTACAGGTGGCCTTTGCTTCTCCTTCTCCTTTCCTCTCTCTTCTTCTCTCTTCTTTTATTGTTTGGATGACCCCTTTAGGTCTCCCTTCTGGCACTTCTTGCAGAGGTAGGAGAAACTCAGATCAGAAATTTTGTGGTCATTTGTTGGACATTTTTCATTTAAATTATCTTATCTTATATTATATTATTATAGACACCACAAGTAATTGGCCATAAGTCCTTAAATCGCATATTTCTATGGTTTTATGGGTGTAATTTTTGGCAATGTAATTTTATTGACGAGGCGAATCTTTCAAATATTTTAAAGAAATTAACAAATTAAAAATTGTAAAATATTTGATTAGTGATTGAGTTTGTAACGATTTTTTTATTTTCCAATTTTAACAAATTCTAACAAAATAGTGATTATACAATCTATTTGTTAGAATTTTATAAATTAAATTTTATAATAAAATATTTAAATTTTATTTTTTTAACATCATTCTTTGTTTCCGCAGGTTTGGACGGTGGGGGGCTATAAGGAATATTTAATATAATGTTTTTCACACCGAGGCATATGTCTTGTGATCTTGCTTGGTGCAAGATTTAGGAATTGTGAGATCAGTGTACATTTGTGAATTTTTGTTTATAAATAATTATCAATCCAAGGGTCTAAGTGCAGACTACTACTATAGGTTTAAGGTGAAGAAAAATATGCATATTGATCATGGGATTAGTAAATGGGGTTAGTGTGTTTATACCCTCAATTGGCATGTCACCTTGTATGAAATGCACATCATTTGGAACAAGAAGGATGTTTTTTTGGAAATGATAGTATTTGAATGTATGTATGTATTGGGGACAATATCTTGTGGTACGGTATCATATTCATAAATAGGTAAGATCTCATATGATATATGATTAGTTAATGTAGGATCTTCTGCCATAATATGAGAGAGATGTATAGGATGCTCATAGGTAAGAATGTTTGGAATATTAAGAGAAACTATCAGTATATGAGGAACTGAAATATCCCCTTGCCGGATTTATTTTATATTCAAGATTTCCAACCAAATTTTTCACAATAAAAATCTGATTTTATGACAGCAGTATATAGAAAAATATGACAGCAAAGTACAGTTAAGGCAGCAAGGTATAAAATCAGAAAATAATCAATATCTTCACTTTTATTGCAATTAAACTAACATGCAGCAACATGCAAGTAACATGCATCAGTATGCAATGACATGCATGTAACATGCATCAACATGCAATGACAAGAAGTTCCACTGATAAAATAAATGATCTCTCTTAGTGAATATGGCTGTCTTCTCTTTCTGGACTTTAAATTGGATCAGCAAGTCTTTGAAACTCTGAATTTGACAACCCGATCTGAATAAACTCCACAATAGCAAACTAGGGCTGGATCTCTCACCATTGAAGAGTGCTCTACTAGCTAGGGATAGATCTTTCACTACCGAAGTTAGGGTTCCTGCGGAATTTCACCTCCACAAGCAAGGAAAGCAAGCTGAAAGCTCCAACATAAGATGGCAAAATAAACCTCTTTATTTTTCCCTCCCCAAACACCACCTTTTATAACTTTTTCCATCATAAAAGTGGCCATAAAACCCTAATTAGACCCCCCTTGGAGATATGTCATATTTTAATCGTCACTTAAAGTGACTTTATTTCTCCTAGGCCAAAAAGTCCACTTAAGTGACCCCAACGAAGAAATAGAACATTACCCCCACCTTTTTCACTTAAGTCATCATAAAGTACATGCATAACGCAAAAACATAACATATAAGTGAAATGTAGGTGAAAACCATACCCAACAACTCTCTACGCCGCTAGCCCCTTGGGTATGACCAAGGCTAAGACGGAAAACCAGTCGTTAGACCGTGGAGGTAGGAATGGGGACATTACAGTCCGCCTTCCTGAAATTTGCTTGTCCTCAAGTGAAGGTAAACTAGGGTGCTGTAAAATCTGCTCTCCCTCCCAAGTGGCATCCTCTAGTGGTAAGTCTTTTCACCACACTAGATATTCTGTGATTACCCTGTTCTGAAGCTTCTTTTGTCTTACCTCAATAATAGATTCTAGTTCTAAGACCAGCTTCCCTTCGTCATCTAATGGTGATAAATCTGTGGAAGGCGCAATATGTTGTCCAAGTGCCTTTTTGAGGCACAAAACACAGAAGACATTATGAATCTTACTGTGCTCTGGAAGCTCCAACTCATATGCTACTGCCCCAACTTTGCGCACTATCCTGTATGGCCCATAGAATCGCGGTTTTAGCTTCTCTGCACTGTTCTTCTTGAGTGAGGATTGTCTGTATGGCTGCAACCGTAAGAAGACAAAATCTCCAACCTCGAATGATCTCTCAATTCTGTGCCTGTCTGCATATACCTTTTGTTGATTCTGCGCCTTCTGTATGTTCTCCTTGAGAGCCTTTAGAATGACCTGGTTCTCCTGTACCCAATCACAAGCTTTGGGAGCTCGGCTATCTGATAATACTAGGTCTACAAATGAGGATACCTCATAACCATATAATGCTCGAAAAGAAGTCATACCAATACTCATCTGGTAGGTGGTATTGTAACAATATTCACCCATATGTAGCCATTTGACCCATGAATGTTGATGTCCTGCAACATAGACATAGCTACGCAAGTAGCCCTCTATCCACTTGTTCACTATCTCAGTTTGCCCATCAGTCTGTGGATGGTAGCTGGTACTAGGTGTCAGCTCCATACCTGCAAGCCTGAAGATCTCTTGCTAGAATATACTCATGAAATTCTTATCCCTATCGCTGACAATACTCTTAGGTAACCCATGATGCCTAAAAATACCTGTGAAGAAAATCTGAGCCACCTGCGGGGCCTTGTGCCTTGAAGGCATAGAAAGGAAATGGGCATATTTAGTCAACTGATCAACCACCACATGTATGCAATCGTGCCTATACACTGAGGGAAGACTTGTGATAAAATCCATGGATATACTCTCCCACTTCTGTTCTGGAATAGGCAGAGGTCGTAGAAGTCTTGCTGGGAAAGAGTGCTCTGCCTTGGTTTGCTGACAAACAAAACACTCCCTGACATGGTTAAGGACGTTGTCCTTTAACCCCTTCCATGTGAATCTCTCTCTGATGTACCTGTATGTCTTAAAATATCCTAGATGTCCAGCCAAGGGTGTATCATGCACTGCTCGAAGGATCTTCTCCTTCATGTTGGACTCTGGTACAAGGAAAATTCTATCCTTGTAGTAGATGAGGTCGTCCACCACTCTGTATCGATCATCCTGAATAATGCCATCCATAATCTCACATGCAAACTGATTTTTGGAGTACTCAACAAGTATACGAGCCTTCCAATCAGTTGAAATCTTTGACATAAAGAAAATCATAGAATCAAAGCAAGGCCTCCTAGACAGTGCATCAGCCACCACATTATTCTTACCTTTCTTGTATTCTATGTCGAAATCAAAAGCTTGAATCTTATTTACCCATCTCTGCTGGCGGTCATTGAGATCCTTTTGCTCCAAAAAGAACCTCAAGCTATTGTGATCCGTATGAACCACAAATTTGCTGCCCACTAAATATTGTCTGAATTTGACTAATGCATGCATAATGGCCAACATCTCCTTGTCATAAATTGAGAATCCTCTCTACTGGACTCAATTTCTAACTCTCATAGGCAATGGGATGCCTATTCTGCACGAGCACTGCTCCAACACCCACTCCTGATGCATCGCATTCGAGTACAAATGGCCGAGTGAAATCTGGCAATGTAAGAACTGGACAAGAATTCATCACCCCCTTAAGGTGATCAAAAACCTGCTGTGCTGAATTTGAACAAGCAAAAGCCCCCTTCTTGGTCAAGTCTGTCAAGGGTGTAGTCAAGCGAGAGAAGTTCTTCACAAACCTCCTATAATATGTGCATGGTCCCAAGAATCCTCTTAAGTGTGTCAAAGTCCTAGGTGGTGGCCAATCCAAATCACCTGAATCTTCTCCCTATCCACCTTGACTCCACCTCCTCCGATTACATAGCCCAAATATAGCAGCTCTGTCATACCGAATTCGCACTTAGAAGCTTTCGCATAAAGCGAATTAGCTTCCAAAATTCCCAACACCTCATCAAGATGTTGAATGTGATGCTCCCACTTCCTACCGTGGACCAAAATGTCATCAAAGAAAACCAATACAAACTTCCGCAAATGGCGGTTGAACACATGGTTCATGCAGGACTGAAATGGGGCTTGTGCATTAGACAAACCGAATGGCAACACCAAAAACTCGAAGTGGCCATAGTGGCACCTGAAAGCTGTCTTATGCACATCCTCCTCTCTGACCTTGATCTAGTGATATCTAGATCGCACGTCTATTTTGGAAAAATAGATTGCTCCATGTAGCTCATCTAGTAGTTCATCAATGCGTGGCACATGATACTTATTTTTGATTGTCTTCTTATTTAGTGCATGGTAATTTATGCACATTCGTATGGTTCCATCTTTCTTCTTCACCAACACCACTGAAGAAGCAAAAGGACTAGAACTAGGTCTAATATGCCCCATGTCTAGAAGCTCGTGTATAGTTCTCTCAATCTCATCCTTAAACTGTTTGGGGTGATGGTAAGGAGTAGTAACCACTGACTTGCTGTCCCCAAGCGCAATCATGTGTTCAAACCCCCTGTCTGGTGGCACACCTGGAGGTATGTCCTGAAAAACTGCACTGTACTTGTCCAATAGGCCTTGGACATCCACATGATACTCTGGACGGTCACTCCCTGTATTCTTGGTTGAAACCAAGCAATGAACGGCCCAATCCACCTCATCGTGCCGAAAGATCCTCTCCATCCTCTTAGTTGTGACTACCGTGGGTGCTCCTGTAGATAGACCCCTCAAGGTTACATTCCTGCCCTCGGACTTGAATTTCAGCTCCATCGTTTGAAAGTTAGTACGAAATTCACTAAGGGAGTGAAGCCACTGAACTCCCAATACTACGTTGGTCTCTTCAATGCCGACAATATAGAAGTCATCAGTAGCTGTGTAGTTCCCCATGGTGATGCTCAACTGTGGAACTTTACAGGTGCATCTCATAGACTCACCATTTGCTACAACAACGTTGAAGCCCTCAAAGTCCTTTGTCTGTAGGCCGCGTCTCTCAACCAAGGATGCATCAATAAAGTTGTGGGTAGCCCCACTATCAATAAGTACAACAACACGTTGCCCCTGCATAACTCCCCTAACTCTGAATGCCTTGTACCTCGGGGTACTAGACAAAGTGGCTATAGTCTCCTGAGGGAAAACCTCCTCTTGCTCATCAGTACCATCCAAAGCATCTTCATCTCCGTCATCCATTTCCTGGGTCTCTAGCTGCTCATCTCCATCACTCTCTCTCTCTCTCTCTCTCTCCTCAAAGACCTCAATGAATTGGGCCTTGTCCTTTCCTGTGCAATCATGTCCCGGGGCCCACGGTGAACGACAATCGAAACAAAGTTTCTTTCGCCTCAACTCATCCCTAAGCTCTCGTGAAATAAACGGTTTTCTAGCCGTCTCCTGTCTTTGTGGTGGCCCCTTCGGCTGGAACCCATTTGTTCTAGATGGGGGTCCTCTCTGCTGAAATCGAGGTGGAAACCTTGGCTTCAGAGTGGCTAACTCCAAATCTCGGGCTCTCCTGATGGCATCGTGTAGTGAAGAAGGCTCGAATGCCTTCACAAACCCTGCTAGTGAATCTGTTAGCCCTGCTATAAAAAGTGAAGTCAACCTCACCTTAGAAACATCAGTAACCATCACTGACAACCGCAGAAAATCTGCAATGTACCCATCCAAGGATCCTGTCTGTCTCAAATGAGCCAACTCTCTGAAGAATCTGTCAGGATCCCGTGTGTCAAACCTGCCCACCAGTCTCTTTGCAAAATCCGCATAAGTGGTAATATGCGTGTGTCCTTGTGTGACAAGGCCATGATGCCACCAATCATGTGCATCTCCCTCAAGATGTAGGATTGCAAATTTTATTGCATTCTCTTCGCACATGGGATTCAAGTCAAAGTAAGTTTTTAACTTCTGAATCCATGATGTCGCGGTACACTTCTTGGATTCGTCGAAGTGTGGAACTAAAATCTGCCCCAATCGCCTCTGTAGCTCGGGAACATGAGGATAGTGATCCCGCTTGGGCCGGCTACCGATCTTCATCCTGCAATACTCCGGGAAAGGCATATTAGCTTTTAACCCTTCACTCAAGGATTCATACTTTGCCCAACAAGTCTCCTCATCAATAATATCCCCGTGTTGCCCAACCAGTGTCACTTCTGGATCTTTCAGGAAAACTGGTTCATGCATGCTCAACCGTGTGTTTTGGGATGAAGGAGTGTGCTGCCTTGATCTGCCGTTTTCATCTTTGTGAGTCCGCAGCCCAGAATTACTGTTTTCACCTCTTTCCGTATGGTTCCCAAGGCGACCTTGTGATAATCTCTCTGTGAGTTGGCTCAAGTAGAGGTTTGTAGTCTCTTGTTGTTTTACCATATTTATAAACATTTTCTTCATAAACTCTTCATTCAGCTGTTCCTCTGATTTTCCATCTTTATCCGCCATGTCTGGACCTTCTTTCTTGGGTGTATTCTTCCTAGAATAAACCTTCATACACTATCCAAGAGGCTGTAGAAAAGACTGCTTTGATACCACTGAAATATCCCCTTTCCGGATTTATTTTATATTCAAGATTTTCAACCAATTCTTTCACAAATAAAAATATGATTTTATGACAGCAGTATATAGAAAAATATGACAACAAAGTACAGTTAAGGCAGCAAGGTATAAAATCAGAAAATAACCAATATCTTCACTTTTATTGCAATTAAACTAACATGCAACAACATGCAAGTAACATGCATCAACATGCAATGATCAACATGCAATGACAAGAAGTTCCACTAATAAAATAAATGATCTCTCTTATTGAATATGGCTGTCTTCTCTTTCTGGACTTTAAACTGGATCAACAAGCCTCTGAAACTCTGAATATGACAACCCGATTTGAATAAACTCCACAATAGCAAACTAGGGCTGGATCTCTCACCACCGAAGAGTGCTCTACTAGTTAGGGATAGATCTTTCACTACCGAAGCTAGGGTTCATGCGGAATTTCACCTCCACAAGCAAGGAAAGCAAGCTGAAAGCTCCAACATAAGATGGCAAAATGAACCTCTCTATTTTTTCCTCCCCAAACACCACCTTTTATAACTTTTTCCATCATAAAAGTGACCATAAAACCCTAATTTGACCCCCCCTTGGAGATATGTCATATTTTAATTGTCACTTAAAGTAACTTTATTTCTCCTAGGCCAAAAAGTCCACTTAAGTGACCCAACGAAGAAATAGAACATTACCCCACCTTTTTCACTTAAGTCATCATAAAGTACATGCATAACGCCAAAACATAACATATAAGTGAAATGTAGGTGAAAACCATACCCAACAACTCTCTACGCTGCTAGCCCCTTGGGTATGACCAAGGCTAAGACGGAAAACCAGTCGCTAGACCGTGGAGGTAGGAATGAGGACATTACAGATGCTCATAGGTAAGAATGTTTGGAATATTAAGAGAAGCTATCAGTATATGAGGAATGGTATTAGCTATGACAATTTGTAGTGGATCCTCATCAATGAAATGTATTAGCTATGACAATTTTTATGGCAGCCACATTATCAATGAAATGCAAAATCTTAAGTATATTGAATGTTTTGAACATCGATCCTACTATATTTTTCAAGTTTTCTTTATATTCATGTTGACATGATATTTGTATATCATATGTATGGCAGCCACATGAATCCATGATCAATGTAAATTTAAAATCTTAAGTATATTGAATGTTTTGAACATTGATCCTACTATATTTTCCAAGTTTTGTATTTCTTATGGACTAAAAAATGAGTAAAATGTGTGTGTGTGTGTGTACAGACGTATTGTACCTAAAGGGTTTTTAAAAATCTATGTAGTCGCACATCGAACCCGTACCTAAAACCGAACCCGTACTTGTATCCTGGCAACATAGTCTATATCTTGTCAATGTACTTATATCATAACAAGTACTTAAATTACATTTGTTACCATTATCCTAATTAAAATAACATTAATATAAAAATGATAATAAATACCAGAGTAATATTCAAGTTTGTAGTAAATGAACTTTTTGCTTTTCCTGCTTGCAGAGAAAGATTTGACAGATCCATACCTTACAACTGTAGACACCATGTTCATTTTGCTTCAATATCCTTTACAAATTTTTAGTGCATTTATGAGATCTTTATTTCTTCTATCTATAGATTAATTTTCTTGTAGGTCCTGTTTCCTAGTGATCATGGTTCTCACTTCTCATGGTATTACATGGTTATCATGGTTCTCATAGTATTACACGAATTCCTTCAAAATAAGCTAAATGAAAAATCACACAAGGGAAATTTGAATACCCGAAGAAATTGGCAGTTCATCTATTATGTCAACTAAGTTAGATTGGAGGCCTTTAACATAGTATATCTTTTGCATGCTCCTACTCCTAAGAAAATTTCGTTTGTTTGGAAAGAATTTCAAGAGGACGAGGAAAGATGGGGAGCCTATAATATTTTACTATTCTCCATGTATTCAAAACCCTATTAGTTATTTTTTTCAATTATGAGAGATATTTTTCATTGTTTCCCATCAAGCATTACCATAGATTTTTGATTGCCAGAAATTTCCCCTCCTTTTTCCTTCTATTAAATCTCACCAGTAGACACAGCTTCACCACAAGAATCCCTTTCTTCAACAGTCAATATATCACTAGTATTTTTTTTTAAATTTAAATTATTAGGAAGGATGGGGACAAAATTCAATTAGAATTGCTATCTACCAAGTTCAGAGTTACAGGGCTTTGGAGCAGTAGAAATTATCTAGAGGTATATGTGAGGAACTATGTAGCGGACATACATTTTCATTAGGCAAGTGTGGTAAAATAACACCGTCGTCTGTCAATGCAAAGGTGTGCTTCCAAATGGCTATATGGATGTGCACCTCCTGTTGTTGAATAATCAGCTCAAAGGTATTTTAAGCTGTTGGAAATTTTATCAACAAGGTTAACATGTTCTAGAACCTCTATAGAAACATTTGGTGGATATCTAATTTGGATGGAAAAAATGCTCATTGGCAACAAATTTGTAAGTGCTATGGGGTTGGGGATTAGGTATCGGTAAAGTTCTATCATTACAAAAAGCATAACATTAAGTTTGTTCCCTGACTCTATGGAACTTATCAAGTATCAAAACAGGGAGGATAAGTGGCTTATTGTTATAACCCAAGTATTGCCTCATAATAATAAATGGAAATATTTGTCTAAATACAGAAGGGTTGGCCTATTTATTACTTACATGTTAGATTTATTTTACTAATGGATTAACTGATAACCTGTGGAATGATTGATCCTTAAGGACTATAATTAGACAGTGACTTCCAGAATTTATAAGAGAGGTCACGCCAATTAGAAAGAGGTGCCTCAAGTGGTGATACAAGTGTTTAGTTATTATGAGCAAGTTATAACTGAATTAAGACAGCACATTGACCAGGACTCGAAAAGAGGGACACAAAGGCTCCTTTTCCCCTTATTATTATAATTCTTTTAATTGTGTAAGTATGGACAATGATGGCACTCTTAAGGATTTAGCACTGGGTAATACCTAGCGATAACATTAACCTTGTAGGTGGATAATGCTATGTATAGTGATGAAAAAAACACCTTCCATTTGCTATGTCCCAATGTCATTGTTGTTATTAAGCTCATATCAATGTTTTTAAGAGGTATCAGTGATGGCAATATGGATGAGACATGTATCCTAGTGGGGAATGTGATTAATACTCATAATTATCGTCTCACTATGAATGGGATTGTCCATATTAATTAATGATAGGCTCTTTGCACGGTTGCCACTGTTTCATATGGAACAATACAAAATGGTCTAATCATGCAAATAGAACATAAACTTAGAATTATTTTAACTGTTTGTAAAAGAAAGCTTTGGGGAACTTAATAAAATTAGAAACCTCGGACAGCAGGTTTGGGTGAAACATAGATAAAAAGCAAGTATAAAAGCATATTCTTGGGCCATTTGAAGTTTGAACATGATGAGAGCCAAGTGGGTTGGATATGTTGTAGGGTCTACTGAATTCTCTCCTCCGCGCTTAGTCAATGAAAGCTTAGCTGCATTTCTGTCTCTTTCAAATTTGGTTGTCTATGCCCTGCTCCTTACTTTCCCATAGTAGTTCAATGATTAAATGGTTTGGTTTCTATCCCACAGATGTATGTATTCGTTGTTTTCTTCTGCATTTGAGCAATGAGTTTTCCACACTAATGTAGTCATTCAATCTATGTAAGCATTTGATTTTTCTATTATCTAGCCTATAGCTCCTTTACAATTTTCCTTATTTGGCCTCTGCCTGTCAGCCATTTTCATGTCCAATCACTCTTTAGAATTTTTGATAATTACTTTTTCAGGCTTACAGCTGAATCATTTAACCTGCAAACAGAGATGCATATGTTTAATTAATTTTTTGGAAAGCAATACAAATTTTTATTGTCTTTTTACCTTTGCAGCTCTAAAACTAGATTTTGCAGATGGCTTCTTTTGACCACAATAATTTTGTTCTTATATATGAGCTGGCATCCATTCGGTGTTGTTTGCATGTTTTAACATTAAAATGAGATATGTCACTTGGTAAATCAAGAATTCACACAAAAATTTTAGCAAGGAAGAAAAGTAACCTAATGAGAATTGTATGTTTTCATGGCAAACATAACTACATTTTACCTGGGTCCCCTCATTGATTTAAAAGGTTTTAAACCCTCAACAATAGCACAGACATTCACAGTTCATCTCAGATCTTTTTCATCATGTGAAGGGGGTCAATGTTAACAAGGTCACAAAACAGGCAGATTCAAGTCTTTTTTAAAGGGTATGGACCCAGACTTGAAGGAAAATTGACTGAAATATGTTCAACACAAAATACATGGTTTTACAGATAACCGCGACACCAATTTTTCACTGGTTTAGGAACGATTTCCAATAGTGTCCATTGAGGCTATAGTTTTCCAGTGTCCATTGTAAAGGCAGATTCTTGTGTTCAGTGATCTCTTAAGGATTGAGTCTCCAAATATTTATTGTAATGGTAGGGTCTGCTGGTCAGAAGTTGTTGCTGATGGATTGTTTCTAAAAAAGCATGCATGTAATTTGGTTATATTGTTGTACCTTGCTCAAATGAAGGGAGGTAGGGTTGGAGTTTCCTTCTTGCATTTGTAAATTAGCCAGGTTATCACTTGTTTTTTAGGTCAGTTAGGGTATAAGCAGGTACAACTGCATCTACAAGCGATGTACAAACATTGTGTCTTAAATTACATACTGACCAATTTTGTTTTTTTGAGTATAATACCTGATGCAATTCACACAAATACCTCATCCTAAGAATTTTGTAATCTGTATAATTTGGTTGTTGATATTTTTGAATGTTAATGCATGTATGGGAAATATTAAAAATCGATTGATTATATAATATCACTATGTGCTAGGAAGATAGTCTACTGTTTTTGTTCATTGAGCATGATGTAAGTGCTTTGGTTTGTCAAAGGCTTGCTCATCCAGGTGGACCAGAGGCCACAAACAAGGCTGTTGGTTATTTTGAATGTTAATGCAGGTGGGGAAATATTAAAAATTGATTGATTATTTAATATCACTAGGT
The DNA here is from genome assembly GCA_019776745.2 of Taxus chinensis. Lineage (NCBI taxonomy): Eukaryota > Viridiplantae > Streptophyta > Pinopsida > Cupressales > Taxaceae > Taxus > Taxus chinensis. Next base: position 94,411,933 of record CM034146.1, read on the forward strand.
GCTAGGAAGATAGTGTATTGTTTTTGTTCATTGAGCATGATGTAAGTGCTTTGGTTTGTCAAAGGCTTGCTCATCCAGGCGGACCAGTGGCCACAAATAAGGCTGTTGCATTGGCAAAATTTTTGCAAAGGAAGCTCCAAGAGCCAGGTGGATCTGCCTCTCTGGACCCTAACTTAGTTGAAAAAGCTGTGCAGGATGCTAAGAGTGCCCTGTATGCAGGTATGTGCTGATTTAAATATAGTATGTTACCGCTACTTATTGTTCTGATTTTATAAGTGACTTCAAAGTTTTGGACCATATGACTGTATTACAATTATACTGAGCAATAATAGCCACAAGTATATGATTCATTGTCAAACTTTTTACTTGTCAACAAGTTTTACCCATCAAAACTTTGATGGTATACATTCGTGCCTGTTGTGCTTAGTAACTGTGTTAGTTTTGCGGGCTTCATAGTAAGTGAAAAATAGAATCTATAGGAGAGGGATCAGCAAGATAAAACTATTTCTAATATTTTTAAATCTCCTTCTACAAAAATAAACTTTGAATTGTTTAGTTATCTTTATACTCAAATACAAGAAATATGAGAAATTAACAATCTATGATTCTATACCTTCTGAATCAGATATCTCAATATTTCTTACTCGCCAATGGAAAATGATCATTATGTGTTTCACTTGCCGTTTCCTAAATAAGAAGTTGATGTACTAAATTGATTTACTGCCCCATTCATACATCTGATTCAATTACGTTTCTTATTTACTTTTTCCCCAAAGTTTTCTTAAAACAACTATAAGATGCATGGTTTTGATTTTGCTTTTCTGTGACATTCCATGATCAGAATCCTTTCTAAATAGCTGCATCGCCAGACTCATTTTTAATAAAGCATACTCTGGTGTAGTGTTCTATAGGATATCAGGTTGTACCTACAATGTATAATGAGATTCACTCATAAATAATTGTCTTTGTAATAAAGTTTTGTAATTGACTAAGTGAATTTTGCTTTTTGCACGTGCTTGGCCTTATCTAGTCAGCACACACATTCATCTTGGTACACCTATTTAACCCATCCCGATAAAGAGTGTCAAGCAATCAATTTTGGAGACTATTTATTTATTCTATATGCTGTTTTGTGTCTTTCTTTCTTAGCTTTCTGCAGTGAGACCTAAGAGGACATGTATCTGTAGCAACTTTGTCGGCCCTGTTCACTTTGTTTAAAGTGAAAGAAGGTCCCAAAGAAGATTTATTTACGAAGTAAAATCGTTTGTTACTATTTTTATCAACTTGTTCTAGTTCATATGGCGTCTATAATAGAGAATATAAACTAGTTGGAAGATGATAATGTGTTTTTGTCACGCGCCTGTTTCAAAGCCATGATTTTCAGGTAACTTGAATCTGCATTTCTCAGTAAGCATGTGCTGGGCTAGAGATAGCTAAGGCTTTCTCTATCATCTGACTTGTATGAGTAGGTTGTATCACCTCACTGAATTTTTGTCACCTGAAAGAGATTATATTAATGCTCACAGATAGCCAAAATTGGTTAATACTTATAGGACATACAAAGTACAACCAACTATAAAAGAGAAGTACCGGGGTAAAAAGAACCTAGGTTATGAAAGTAATTGAACACAAAGTACAAGATAAAGGTCAGAAAAGCACGAGGAGGTAAACTTTAAGTGGTTTAAGTTTTTAACACTGAGCCATATGAAATAATACGAGTATAGATAGCCCTGTGAAAGGAGGACCATTATAGGAACACGAAGCTGATCAAGTAGGAGATCATGGAAATAGACCGTCACATGTCTGTAGTAAGACTCAGACAAGGAGAACCAACAACATTGTCATCTATCACTGCAAAAGGGCCCAACAGTATTTGAGAATGCTTGTGGGGGTATGTCTATGGCTGACGGGGCTAGGTTGGACATCGTGATTCCTAATATACAAGGTCAATGCACCTCTGGTAGCAAAGAAAAATCTAGTAATGTGTGTGTGTCTTGACCTGCGCTGCCGGAAAGGGAAAGGCTCTTTATACAAAAACAAAGCAGATCTACTCCACCTGGAATGAGACTGAGGGGGTTGGGGTGCTTTGGCAGTAACATGCAAAGAGGAATGCTGTCTCATTGACATGTCTCCCTTTGGATGTGAATGCACTGTATCCATGGGTTGCTTAACACCTCCAATACCTGTATTGGGATAAAACAAGAATGTAATTAGCTGGACGTCTCTAGCTGTCCTGGAAAGGATTTATGTTCGAGTATAACAGCCTCCTGAAGAAAAAAGGTCTAGGCACTTCTGATCATAGGGTATGAAAAGAATCTGGATATAGAATTGCCGGAGTTTCTGGACAAACAGGGGCATCTCCCCTTAATCTAATACCATTGGTAAATAGGGAACCAAAAAAAAAGTGCTCCTCAGTGTCACCCCTCTCGGAGGGGGAAGAGATGGCAGATCTTTTCACCTTATAAGTGTAGGGGTTGGTCCACATACTCTACTTGGAAAATGCACTAAATAACACAGTTTATTTGCAATGAATCATATGTTGAAGCATGTGAGTCTGGACCATCTCTATACGAGACAGTGAGAGGACCCCAAATCTTGGCCCCAAACCTGAGACCCATAAAGAATTGCAGGCTTGATAACTGCATCGAAGAGATATCTTGGAAATGTATCATGACTGAAATGGAGGCATATTCCTTACAAGGATGTGACATAGAAGCAAGCTTCAGACTGAAAGATGGCTAAATGGACTGGACTTCCAACTAATATAGGCCTATGTTATTTCTATAGGCTCGCTGTTATAGAAAAACTGATACCTGGATAGAACACCACCAAACATGTTGAAGACCATGATCTCAGTTTTACTTGGTTTTACCACAAGCTGGCGAAGCTCTTAAAAATGAGCAAGGCCATCAAGCTGTCTCTATGAATGTAGGCAGAGTCAAGAGAGGAAGACAACATAATTAGCCAAGTGTATTATAGCAATCAGAGATCGTATAGTCTATCATGGCTATAAGGTACTTCCTTGGCTTCAGGGATCCAAGTCATCTTCAGATTGAAAATGGGTGGGCAAAATTTAAATTTGAGTATTGGTATCTACAACTTACAATCTCATGAATTAGGTTGATGATATGAAAGGAAAGGAGGTCCACAACACAATTTAAAATTGAAGTTCCAGAACTGCCGTATGTTTCTTGGATTTTACACTGTGGACACATACACAAACATGAAGTTCCAGATTTGGTGTACGGTGTGTTGATTGTACTCCGTGCTCAGAAGCTAGAATATACAGGAATGAATAAGTGTCATTCAATTGGAAGAGATTAAGGAGTTGTGCCTTGTTAGGAGAATCATTCAAAACAGAGGCATATATAACTTGACTTCTGTTTCTGAGATTAGGGTAAAAAAGATATCCATTAACAGCTCACTGATCTCTTAAGAGAGAACTAGCATATCTTTCCTTTGTAATGTACAATTTGGAAGTGATACTATAGGATTGGGATTTTGTCTCCGCGGGCATTACATCCATGTAAATGTGAAAAACCATGTTGTAATTATGGAAGCTGAAAATGTTAACTTAAAAAATGGTCTTCAACAAATTGAAAGTAGATGCAATATCAAGTACAAAACACCACATAGAGTTTTCTTGTACTTACCTAAATTATGGAACTTCTCATGTTCAGATTCAAGTTCATTTAATAGCAAGTATACAACCTCATGCACCACGCAGGTGTTGAACTATAATTTTCTTCAAAGTTCAATTATATTTTATATTTATCACTTGTATGGCATGCCATTCAAGTAAGATGCTAACCTAATTCACATTTGTCTGTGTGGATCAGAATTATTTTCACTTTGACTTCTTGGAATGAATATATACCCCTTGGCATAGCATTTAAGCTGATACATGGCTTGATTGAGGATGTCTCATTTTCCTGCCTATTTGAAAGATATTTTTGAGATGCTTCAGACCATGGAAAATTTTTAGGGGTGTATTTCTCTTACAAGTTAGAATTGTTGATGAATAATTTTTTTTTCACAAGACAAGAAATATATGTATTTGAGATAAAATATAGTGTTTACTAGTATTTGAGATAAAAATAGTGTTTACTAGTAGTACACTTGTAGAAGGATCTAATAAATTTATATACTTCTTATATAAAACCTGGGGCAACGTTTATTGATTTTTTGTCATTGTGGCGAATCTAGTCAATTAAAAACAAAGCAAAAATAGCATTTAAGCTGATACATGGCCTGATTGAGGATGTCTCATTTTCCTGCCTATTTGAAAGATATTTTTGAGATGCTTCAGACCATGGAAAATTTTTAGGGGTGTATTTATCTTACAAGTTAGAATTGTTGATGAATAATTGTTTTTTCACAAGACAAGAAATATATGTATTTGAGGTGAGTATTTGAGATAAAATATAGTGTTTACTAGTATTTGAGATAAAAATAGTGTTTACTAGTAGTACACTTGTAGAAGGATCTAATAAATTTATATACTTCTTATATAAAACCTGGGGCAACGTTTATTGATTTTTTGTCATTGTGGCGAATCTAGTCAATTAAAAACAATGCAAAAATAGCATTTAAGCTGATACATGGCCTGATTGAGGATGTCTCATTTTCCTGCCTATTTGAAAGATATTTTTGAGATGCTTCAGACCATGGAAAATTTTTAGGGGTGTATTTATCTTACAAGTTAGAATTGTTGATGAATAATTGTTTTTTCACAAGACAAGAAATATATGTATTTGAGGTGAGTATTTGAGATAAAAATAGTGTTTACTAGTAGTACACTTGTAGAAGGATCTAATAAATTTATATACTTCTTATATAAAACCTGGGGCAACGTTTATTGATTTTTTGTTATTGTGGCGAATCTAGTCAATTAAAAACAATGCAAAAATAGTAGCCCAAAACTTCCCTGCTTCAGAATTTTCGGATGGCATATGTTTTTGATGGTCATGTAATGGAACAAATTTCTCTCTGGCATCCTAGCTGAGTAGAAGGCGTTTTGTGCTAAGACCACATGATATTTGGCATTTGGAAGAAATTATTAGACAGATGATTTGACAACTTGTTGATCAAATTTCTTCCCTAATTGAAGGTGAACTGTGTCACGTGCCTCAACGAAATAAAGTCTATGTAGGACTATTACTAACAATGTAGTGGGCATCCTGTCTTGTGTGATGAATGTAAAATTGCTCTATCCCAAAGCCATGGTATTTAGGTATTTTCATCCATCTTTTATCCGAAATTACTGTGATGCTTTTGTGGAATTTGCAATGGGCTTCCCAATCCCTCTGCTTTTCTCTTCATATCATATTAGGCTAATGGGATGATGAATGAAATTAATTAAATTGGCTCTTAGGGGTTAGAGGGGAGAGAATGCCACTTTGGACCATGTTCAGGTTGAAGATAGTTTTGGCTTGGTGGGAGGGGTAGATGTAGAAATATGGTTTATTAGTGCACTTGGTATGGTTTAAGATATCCTCTCTTCAGCATATGTTGCAGGTGATAGTCTAGAATGTATAATTAGAAATATAAATGTTATGGGTCATTTTGAGGTGACTGTTTAAGCTGCCATGATTAGTGAAAATGAGGAAAAACACTTCTGGTTTTCTCCCGTCTTTTATCCAAAATTGCTGTGCTTGTGTGGAATTCGCTATGTGCTTCCCCCCCCCCCTCTGCTTTTCTCTTCATATTGCCTTAAGATAATGGGATGATGAATTCCATTAGTTAATTTGGATCTTAGGAGTTTGAGGGGAGATATTGTCACTTTGGAATGTGTTTAGGTTGAAGGTAGATCCCTCAATATAGACTATTAGTGCACCATATGGTTTAAGATATCTTTTCTTCAGCATATAGTTGCAGATGATAGTCTAGAATGTAGAATTAAAATTTTAAGTGTCAAGGGTTACTTTGAGGTGATAGTTTAAGCTGGAGTGATTAGTGAAAATAAGAAAAAAACATTTCTAGAGACAATAAGTTTTTGTAAACACGGTGTTGCCTTGTTAGCAGATTACTAACTGCAAAGTTCAATAAAAAACAATTAAGCAAAAATCAAAATTCCTTCCATAAACATGTCTGAGGGAGAATGCTTGATTAACAAGAGATTCACTTAAATAAGAACATAAATTCAAACCTAGGAAGCTTTGATTTTTAGAAAGATAAAAACAAGAAATGCGCGCATTTAAAAAAATGATATTGTAAATTAAAGCTTCCTATTATGAGGGGCATCCATTTCTAGGTACCAACTCGTGGGTTTCATATCCCTGATCTGTAATACATGGTAGTCAGTTCTTAATATTTAAGGGAAAATTTTAACTGATGAGAATGTTTCCATGATTTCTAATTTCATCGTTAACCTGCTGCATGGCTGATCGACAATCTTCCTGTCCCTAGGAGCCTTCTTTTTCAGTTATAAATTGTGCATTTGTGTTTCTCTTTTCAAACAATCTGTTCATGTCTCTCTTTTCAAAATCTTCTATTTTGAGCACGAGATGCTCTCTACTTTTTCTGTGAAAAACTTGATGTTTCTTTTAACATAAGTAGGATTTTGTATGGTGCAGTAAAGACATCAATTTATAATGACATTATAATTCAAGCAATTCTGTTCATGTGCATCTTGCGGAAAGAGGTGGTCTACTGGAGTTTGTTTTACTTTTTTTGTTCGTCGTAGCTAAGTTATATTTACCTGAACTTATTTTGTTTCTGGTGTCATTCAGAGGGAAATTCAAAATCAACAAAAAGGGTTCGGCATGTTGATTCGTTTTCAGATGATATTGAGGTTTGCTTTTGAAATAAAAATTTCTGATCGATGTTCGTTCATTGTTTTCTTGGTTTATATCAATGGTTTCATGGTTGGATATGTGTCGGTAGAGAAAATTTCAGCATTAACTGGGGACAATGTTTGAAAATTTGCTTTCACCGTGTGTTAAGGCTACTGAAACATTTTTTGACCTTGCAAAACAAGCACAACCTTAAAGAATTTTTCCACCTATTGTTTGATAAGTTTGTTTATGGAACAGCAAAGATTTGCTATAAGCATTAAACATCATGTTTCTGCTCTTAAATAATATGGAGCAAAATGTATTTGTTGAGCTTTTGAGAAGCTGATAACATGTTTTTTGTTTTTCTGATGATGGGTTAGGGGGCACAACAGACAAATATACCGTTTCTGCCTGGCAGATTAGCCTTGTAAATCACATTCATTTAAAATGTCTAAGAGGCTTTGGGTTTGAACTAAATGGACGTTTGCAGATTGGATGTCTACCATGTCGGGGTTGTATAGTATATAAATTGAAGTTGAATGTAAACTACCCATGTGTGTTGAAAGATTTTACATTATAATTTTGATCTCTAAAAGCCTACTGACAAGGAAATTATAGTGGAATGCATACAAGTTCATTAAAGTTGAGGTGGTAAGTATTTGTCTTCACAAGTTAGTGATTTGACATCCCCAACTATTCACGCAGGAAACAAATGCCTTGGGACTCGACAAGCCAGACTTGGAGCTTGACAAGCCAATTAAGACTAAGAAGAAAAAACAGAAAAAGAAGAAAAAAGTGAAGGGTTTTTTGATAGCCACAAGTTCATAGGCGTCCTTTTGCAAATGAGGTCAAATGTATATTTTCCTACGAAAGGGCAATGGGTGTATTTACTTGCATTAATTTTGAGGTGTTTGTTTAAAGCAAAGAAGTTGACAATACATTTTTGGTTTGTGAATTCATCTCTTATTATTCAAGAAGGCATACAATTGTTAATAATAATGGAAGTGATGTTTTTGTGCAAGAAAACTGCATATCTATGGATAAACACCTCTATTGGATAGCAAGATTTCCTTTTTCTCTTTCTTTTATAAGTTAACAGCCGAGAGTATAGCTAATCTCTTTGGCATATGAAGCTAGTTATAGTTCAATCTTGTGAAAATGTTCTACGTCATCATAGTGTTTACCATGATAGATCTTGGAATGAAGTACTTACATGAACTGGTTCCAAGTTACTCGGTCATGCATATCTTTACATAGTGGTAGGTTTGAGTACTCAATTTTCTCTTCATTGAGGATGTGGTTCTTGATATAGTAACTTGAGTTAATGATCCCAAAACTCTAAATCATCAACATTGATCGTGTCTTACAATTGAACCTTTAATGAAATGCAACCATTGAAGCTAAGTATTGTCAAGGTTTATTCATTTGGGGAAGAGGTGACTCTCAAAAACATGAACAGCTATAGAGTTTATCTTAAGTGTTTTAGGTGCACATTTGACCTTTTTAACCACGGTTGAGTGAATTGGACTTAGCTACCATCTTAAGACCGTAAAAACTTTCATAAATGTAGACATAATGACTATGAGTAGGAATTTAATGCATCATGCTAAGCGATATAGTATGTATTTAATGCTCTTCTACCAATGATTGACATCCTATGGGTAGAGGGACACAACATAGTGAATGAGAGCTCTCCTATGTTGTGCTAGCACAAGTTAGACCAAACAACTCAATGGTAGAACTAACAAATAAGAAAGCATATCAAGTATAAGATATTAAGAAATCTCATAGTGTTTAATAGTTGAACTATCTTAATAGAAAATAACTTTGGACATGAATCTTTCTAAAAGAGTAAAATCCCTTCTATGAAATAGAGCACATACGGTATAAGATATAGAAATGAGGGGGGGTAAAATGCTGAAGTTCTTCAACCTCTTTTCATTTGAAAACTTTGATATATAATTGGAGGTGATGTTACAAGGATGTGAGGTTGTGATGGCAATTGTTGTATGAGCTAGGTAATTGTGTGACAGGGGTTTTGTGTAATGGTGGCATGTATTTGGTGCGAGATGCTAGGGGATGGTTCAACATAAACGTTGACCTGTGGTTTGGTTGTTGCCATTTACACAAATGTAAGTTTGACACACAATCAATGTGTTTCATGGTACATATGAGATGATGTCATCGCTAAAGTTGAGTTAGCCATATAGGTGAATATTAATATAAGAGGCAATCTCTACAACCAAAGATCATTGTAGGTTGAAAATTAATGTAGATGGCTGTTTTGGCAAATAACTTGGGACAAATTCTTGATTAGATGTACCTTAATTGCGTGAAGGGTTCGAGAGCATTATGAACATCACAATGAATTTGGAATGTAATAATCACCCAATTTTACTATTGCAAATTTTATTATTAATGATTATTAATTCAATTAAGTTTGTAGTTCACCATCAATCAATTGAAGTTGATTGATTTTGCACCACATGAGAAGATAGTTTCACTGGTAAATTCACAAGAAAAACTGATTTATTTGTTCGAAAGTAGTTTGTGAAAGCATTCTTCATGAAACATATAAACACCAACGTATGACATTTGTCTAACTTAAGATTAGTAATTTGGAAACATATTGTATCGTGTAGTGTCCATGAAACCAACAATATGCTAACATGTATTATTTGATGACATCAATATGACTTTATTCTAGCGTAAGCTCTAATAACTTTGAAACTTAACATGATATGCCATCAAAGGGGAATGGTTTAGGTTGGAATGGATGAACATCACATCTAGTGCATATGGGGTAATATTTTAATTTGAGAGGATTCGTCAAACTTTGGAGAGTATTTTGATGATCTTATTTTTGACTACTAGCTCATTTCTAGTATTTGTTTTTGAGCTTTATAACAACACTACTACATGTATTGATTAATTATTTCTTAAGAACATTTAAAATTTTATAGCAAGAGAAACAATGTTGTATTTGATTTTTTATAGAAATAATTAAAAATTTATAGGAAAAGAAACAATGTTGCATTTGATTATTTAATTATTACTATTATTTTGGACATAAAATCTTAATTTTGTGCTATTCATGTTTAAACACATGCATAATACCATTCTTTTAATAAGATGTTCTTTGTTTATTAGATTTTTTTGAGGTCATAACTTCATATTTGTAGATTAAAGTTTTAACTAAAATACCATATTGAGACTTTAGTAAGGTACTTTATTTCGTTGTTATTTATTCACATATACACCTAAGAACTTCCAAGGAGTTCAATGATGAGCTCATTCAAATTGGAATTTTGTTACTATGGAAGAAAATTAGATTAAACAAACGAGAGTTATAGATCACCAAAAATTTATGCAAACCTATAATTAGTGTATGAGGTCAAATGGTTTACCATATGATTAAATAAACAACTAATATAGTATGGATGGCATGTCTTCTTTTACAAAATCTCATGGCTAAGTCTCGACTGAAAGCTATGGTGCTTGCTTGTTAAATTGAATTGCACATTCAAAGTGTGGTGCAAATTCAAGTTGTTTGGGGAGGAAATTGTACCCAACTAAGAATCAATGGTGAGGATTGACCCTTGACTTCATATGCCTTAATAGAATGGGTGCTTCTTACATGGTAATATAATATGTTGCATACCTTTATTACAAGTCTATCTAAAAAATTCAAGCATAGTGGCTCAACATAAGAGTAGACATTGTAGTTGATGGATTTCTTGGTTTTAACTAACACTAGGTTGATTATTCCCTAGATCTTCTCAATTAGTTGGGGAATTGAACAAAGGTGGTAGATGTGAGTACCATGGAAACATACGGTGCGGATGGGCACCTAACACTAGAAGAGTTGGTGCAAGTTATGATTAGTAAATAGTTGAAAATGACCGTCTTCATTAAGATTAAGAACTCGAGCAATTTGAAGAATGTGGGATGGGTTTGATAACCTATTAATCGACACTTATTATCTTCATAAACAAATGTTAGTTGTTAAAAGTGAAATGTAGGAGATTGGATAGATGCATGGCATTGGAAAATGCTATGTAAGTGGCCAACTAATATGTTTACTTGCTCTTAAGAGCATGCTAGGATTCTATTCTTATTTTCATCTTTGTAGCATATACATTAAAAACTATAGGGTTGGGTACAAGTCTTGACTGAATATGGCGTAAGAATTAAATCTTTGTAGCCAAAGGAAGGCATTAAGAATTAAATCTTTGTAGCCAAAGGAAGGCATTCATCGAAATAGCTTAAATAACATACTATTTTAAAATCATAATTAAGAAAAAAAACTAGAGAAACACACCATGTTTATTTTTATAAACAAAAGATATTATGTAATTTAGCTACAAGTAATTAAAGTGTAATTTTTTGATAAATCAGTAACAATGTAGTTTCCCTGAACATCGTTAAGACTATGACGCTCACACGAAGCATATAAATAATAAAACTGAAAACAAAATCCCTGACAAAGGTGCACGAGAAACAAATAAAGTTAAAATTAAGATGATCCAAATGACTAAATATAAAGAAATACAATAGATACTTGCAAAGGTCAATCATGAAATGATGACCAAGTCACTTGTCTATGTTACATATGAAATATGGGTATAACTATTTGATTCATGTTCACTAAACAAACTATACGACCAAAGTATGAGTATCAATCACGTATTTAAACTCGTTGAAATTGGATAATTTTAGTAATAATAGACTTCTAAAAGTTGGGATGCTCCTCCCTGTTAGAACGCGTGAGCCAATGCATATGTAGGTTGGTATTGGCTTTGTAATCATCCCTATTGACTCCCATACAATTACACATCTAAGTATGACATGTACTGGAAATCAAGGCTTTTTTTAATTAAAGAAAGAACACAACTAATGTAAGTCATGACTTGTGTAGTGTTGGAATGCTTTAAGTAAATAACTTAGGATGAACATGATGCCTCTTATATGAGAAAATAAAAAAGCTATGATAAACACTGATAACCATGCAACCGGGATACATGGTGGTACATATACAAATCCAACCAAACCAAGCTTGGAAGATTGCACCTTGAGTCAAGGCCTTTTGTTGTGCTTTGTGGGAGGCACTACCCAAGGATAAAGATATTGTCTTAGTGACATTAACAAATCTATCCCTTCCAACTACCCCACTAAAATGCTCTTTATTTTAGATTATTATTATTTTTGGTTTGATTTTACTCGTGTTTAAGTCATCTCAAGATGACCTCCATGAATAGTCATAGTAGTAATTACCATAATGACTCACACCACAATGCCTAGAGTGTCGATGTAGGTGATAACCTTATAACTTGGCTAGAAAACTATGGGTCATAGAACATACAATGGAAAACTATTACAACAACAAACCAAAAAACATATAAATGTAACAGATTTGTAGTATCATGCAACTTCTATTTAATGAGAAATAATAATGTAAACTACAATCATGTACACTGTTCAAATATATGTGTATGTAGTTCTAGTTAAAGAATCACAAGATCAAATGGGAGAAGACACTTCATACTGATTTTCCTAGACTAGAACATGGATATATATGTGTATGTAGTTTTAGATACTTAGGGCATGCCAACACGTTACTATTTGATCGAAGGTTGTTTCCAATTAGGGTTAAATTCCATATATACATCATTAAATGAAACCTACTATTACAATATTTGACAATTATAAAAGAGGATTATGAAATAGTTTATTTTCTAGTCGAATGATGATTTGTCTTATTTTGAGTGTATCATTTGGACTTCTAACATCTTGGTATAATTACATGTTCTTTAACATGGCACGATCTTGGAAAGTGCCACTTTTTATGTCACAGAGAAGGACATGCCTCGAGATGCAAAGTTAGATAGTCTTGCATGGCAATATATTGTTACACAATTTTCCGTAAGGTATTGTACATATGCACAAGGGTACCACGAGGCTATGTACATGGTCGAGGAGATCAAATTACTTGAGAAGAACATGAAAATTGGTGAAACCGTGCTTAGATCATTTTCCATTCCTTGAAGAATAATGGTTATGATTACATTTTCAATAAGTTTTGAAACTAAACTTGAAGTCGCTAAAGGTTGTAACACTTATCTTAATCAACACGTTTCCCTTTCTTGACCACTCATAACAACTAATGTGTGCCTTGGAGAGTCCACATTGTTGTGACTTCTATGATTTGATCCTTTGGTGTTGTCTACAAGTTTTCACGATCCAAATGATGAGGATGTTTGTTGTTGGCTCAAACAAAGGTGAAAAGTATGGCTTAAGGAGTTACGCATTGAATACTAAATTTAGACCTAGATATTGTGGCAGATAAAGGACGAACACATTATCTCAAGTTTTTCACATTACAGTTAAAGGACTATAGTGCAAAGGCTTAATATTCTTGTGAGTATCCTTGAAGCGTTTCTTTTGAATATGTAGCAAAAATTTATCACATTCCTTTAACTCATGAGGTGTGCGATGCTTGTCATGCCACTCTTTGTACTTATCATGTTGGCTAAGAGTATATGTTGATCTTGTTGGTGAACAACTTAGATGTGTTACAAAAATGTATGTGCCTTCTATAGTTTATCATCAAAATTTCCCTCCAAATTTTAAAGATGCAAGTGGGCGGAAAACCTATGTTTTTTGGCCATATTTTTTTTATCGGGGTCACCGAATCATGAAAAATTAGATTTTTTGGAAAGCTCTCAAGAATAAATCTCCAATGTAGTATATCTTGGAGCTTGATTTGTGGTGTTTTGGTAACATCAATCAATCAAATCTATGATGTTCATTTTTATCATTTAATGCAAGTCAGGGGCAGATTCAGAGCTCGGGGAGTTAATTTCTTGAGCCCAACACTTTAATGTTTTGTGCAGATATATTCTACATCAATTCATTGCCTATTTTTTTAGAGGATTTGAGATCTTACATTCTTCTGTGGAGGATTTTACAATTGGGAGTCAGATGGCTATTTACTGTCTATAACCACATTTCAGGAGAGATTTTGGGCTTCCAAGTTCAATTTTTCTCCCTCTTCTCTCCATCTTCTCTTCTCTTCTATAAATGGTAGAAACATTTCATTGTAAATGGTTCCTCTTGCTTGCACTCTCTAGCACCATGTCTTTTTGGTGTTGGAGAATGCCATGCACTTAGACCTATAACTAAGAAATTTGTAGTGCACCCATTTCCTTCCCCATGTTGTAAGAAGATTATTCATCTTTAAAAGTTATGCAAAGTTGTTGATTGTGGTTCTCTTTCTTCCCTTTAATGGTTATGAGTCTGCCCCTTTGCCTTCTCTTTCATCATGGTATGTTTTGTGTGGGCTATATTTACAGGATCTTGGCTCTCTGTGTCACAAATATTACAATGTTAGCTTAAAATCAATTTAGGTGGCTAAGATTAGGATAATTAGGAGTAAGGGCCATCTTTATATGGAGAATGCCTTAAAGGAGCTAGTGTCTCACACTCTAGCAAGAATTCCAAACTGTTGTTACCAGAGAACTAGATCCCCATTTTGGGAACCCTTGGTTGTGCATTTTTCTAGAAGAACAATTTTATTGCACACTAGGTGGGACCTCAATGTTCTTATTTTTTAAAATTGTAATATTTGTTGGGACAAGAATGTTGATTTTATGTTTTTATAGTTAATTTTCGGTGTGTTCTTAGCTCATTTGGTTTTTGAACCATCTTTCCAAGCACTTGGTGACTTTATTGTTTTTGAGAATCTATTTTTCTCATTTGTATACAACTTCCATCCTTTCCCACTTTATTGTTCTAATGTGGTTTCACTTCCAAGGCCTAATCTTTCATGCATTGGAAACCTCCCCCTTATTTTCATGAACAACACTAGTACATTCCTTCTACTCTCTACCCTGTCTATAACCATAGCTTCCCTGGGTGCTAGGATATGAACATTTTCATGATCGATATGCATTACACCAAATCAAATGATGCATATGGATATATTTCCAACTTTGGTGATTTGTAGGGGTAGGATTATGCAATGGTTGAAGGAAGCTTCATCCTGGACCCTTAGATGCAGTAGAAAGTATAAGACATGAAGGAAAATATGAGGAAGGTGTAACAAATGATTGTAAAAATAGAGGTTGAGTAGTTTGGTCCAAAAAACCCCTGTCAACGGGGTAGCACTTTTCTATGCTCATACAACCCCCCTCATTAATAATTCAAACCACTACATCCAGTTTAGCCTAGAGCACATGATTTCACCTCCTCCTTGAGATCCCTTGAAGTCTCTCTTCCTCCTGAATAGGATGATATAGCTACACTATCATTTGAACCCCTACAATCTTAGCCTAAAACTCATGCCTTCCCTCATTTTATAAGTTATCATATACCCCTTCCCTTATAACATTAAGATCACCTAGTAGAATCCCATATTCCCCTCCATTTGCAACAACATTGCATCCCTCCACTGCCCCTTACACCCAACCAAGGCCTTCTAGATTACCTTAAATGGTGCAATCATACCAATCTCAAGGAATAAAATGAGTACGATGAAAACAAGTCTAATTCTATGGTTTCATTTGAGTTTCAAGAGAGAGATCACGAAGAGAATCCAATCTGGAGAGAAAACTTGGGGATTTAGAAGTAAAACAAGCTCTCTCTCAAGAACCAAGTTGTAGCGAACCTCTTGAAAGGACATTATGGCCTACTGAGATAACCTTCATCAAAGGATATGAGGAGATAGTTATTTCAGTGTGGAATGACTATGAAAATGATGATGAAGTCATATTTTAATCCGTACAAGAGCTCCCTACTATAAAAATGTTCTAATGGAGCCACAAGAGGATATGCATAAAAAGAAGGATGACATAACAAGAGGACTGGAAAAATGATTCGGAAAGAAAGACATAAGTGTCTTTGGACACTAATGATGATTAGCTTGAGAAGGAAATTGAGGAAAAAGATGAACAAGACTCGTTCTTTTTAGATCTTTCTATAGTCCTTAGAGATTGTAATGTTGAAGAACCGTAAGTGTTATTAGATACAAAGGTTGATTAAATGGATCGCCAAAGGGAAGAGGAGGAAGAAAGTGGGCATATAAGCCCTATATTTGAGGATAAAGAAGATCAAATGTCGCACCAAAACCCCAAGGACTATACATATGCTCCATTTGGAGAAGCCATATCTCCAAGCCAAGAGAGAGAGCGAGAGAGAATTTCATAAAGACAAGAATTTGAAGGTCTTATGATTTCCACTAGTGATGTATATAATGAGGAGATTATGTCTCCACTTTAAGAACTCTAATGGAATGTTATCATTGGCATATCAGAGCCTAAATCCTTATATGATGAAGAAAACGCGCTCATAAACCCCCTATGTGAATATAAGGATGCACTTACAAAATATGTGTTTCAGGAAGAAGAGGTTGGGGAGGATGTACTCACAAGTTTTGTTAATGAAATTGAACACAATGATGAATATGACATCCTAAACGGAGAATATGGGACCTTGGATTTGAGATGTCGGTGTCCTATTAAACACCTAGCTATTTTAAGGCGTGAATCAAAGTTTCCACTAGTCATGCTCACTTTAAAGGATGAGAGTGAGCTACAAAATACCAATAGTTACCTAATACACCTTAAAAAACAAAGCACACATAAAGAACAGGGTGTTCTTTCATTGGGGTTGATATTTTGGAGAAATAGGAGTTATAGATCCTATTTTCATTCCTCTCACTTTTCATGGGTGCTTCAATGCTGATCTCATGGCCACATTTTATCAAAAAGGTAAGCTACTTCTCCCATCCCGTTTGTGGTTTTGTATACTACTATTTGTAAACTATTAAGACAAATTAGCTTATGTTTTTTTGGAATAATAAGTGTTGTTTCCCACATGGAAATTTATCTTGTGAAGTGTATATATTTCTCATTTTTCAAAATAAATTTTTCACACGTTTTATCGAATGATTTGTTTTTAGAAATCACTAAGAAGAGAAGCTAAAGTGAAAGATTTAAGGGGATTCCAAAATTTATGAGATTTTAGGTGTTTCATGTAGACTCCACACCTAAAATATTGCTAAGGATACTAACCTTCACATTAAAAAGGCTGTAGACACTCAAATTTGGTAACTTATTATTTGGAAATGAAAATTTTTTCTATGCTCCCTTGTTAAAAAAAATCATATTCTAAGTCCAATCAATACATCTTCCTAGATCTTTCTTAACTTTCTCATCTCCACATTTTTCTATTCACAAACTTAGGAACTATTAATTAAGAAAAGTAGTAAGTCATTCCTGTGCATCATTCTAGAAATTTTGGTTTTACATCATAAGCTTCTTGTCTAAAATCATACAGTTTAGTTAGGATAAGTTGTACGGACTTCACTAACTTGTATGATCCTTCCCCTTTGCATCTATCGACTTTGATTTCAATTTTAATATAATTATTGTGTCATTTCATCTTCCTCAGATTGGCCTTATCATAATATTTCACCTACGGAAGTCTATATAAGCAAGTCAATATCAATTTATAACTCACTTGGAACTTTCATAAGATCCTATTGTAAATATCAACCCAAAAGCACTCAAGGCTCTCCTAAATCTTCTAAAAGTATTTGCACATCATTTAGAGCAATGACTATTACATGTTTGAAGCTGTATTGTCCCCCTTTACAAACTAGTTCAAATCAAAGATTTTGAGCCCATTCCACTTCCCGTGGGCAAGAAGGAAATGAACAAGAGGAATAATTGTCATGTTTTTTAGTTATTTTCATGAGCATTTTATTCCTCTTTAGTAGTTTTCCATATAAATTCAAGTTGTCTAGTTAAGAAGAAAGGAGAATGAAAAATAGAGGAGAAATGATCCATTATGATGTTGATCCTAATTTGGGGAATTCTAATTGGTTTTGGTGCCACATCAAGGTATAAGAAGGGGTCACTTGGCTCAATTGTTCATCATCATCTTGCCTAAAATTAACATTGCATGGTTTCGGGATGATTGTTCAACTAATTCCACTTAAGGGAGAAAATACTTTGGTAGTCAACAAGGAGGACAAAAACCTTCCTTGTTTGATTGAAGAACAAAAGCTCATCAATTCATTGAGAATTATCCATCCTGGGGTTTCCAAAGAGCTTCAAGAAGATTGGTTTTATAGATTTTAAGCGAGCGTTTTATTCTACAATGATTTTCAGCTCCTCATAGGGGAACGACCCACCTTGAGGAGGAGTTAGGGGGTTTCTAGGGCATGATGACATCAAACTTATCCATCATTTCATTCCTTATATTTTTAGCAATCAAAATCTATATTTGGACTTCATTTTTGGGCTTGGAAGCATTTATTTATAGCCATTTTTGTATGGGTGTTCTCGACTGTTATTTTATTTAATTAAATAATTTCCATCTAGGGTTTGAAGGATGATTTCTTGGTTAATAATTTTCCAAAAATATTTCTAAGTTTCCCTAGATGCTTTGGATGCTGTGAATGACTCCATTTTGAAGAGATATTGCATTTTTTTGCTGCTGTTATAAAAAATCAAACTGTTGTACCTTAGTGTCATAATTTTCAATTGGTTGCCATAATTTTCAGTTTACTTTCTATTGGTGTTTATGCAATCTCCATTATTTTCAGTTAGAGCCTGGAAAGGGACATTACAATGGTATCAGAGAAAATATCTTCCCAACCGAGGGTATTCATGCAAGAAAGTGATAAAGAATACATCTACTATAAAAGGAGAGAGAAGAAGAAATCATATTAGCTATTTGAAGAGCCTTACATGGCCAATAAGAGTTTCTAAGAGGCCAAGATCAATAAAGTTATTGAAGGGAAAGAAAGGTTGGTAGACACAATGGATTTGCTAGCCCTAACCATATAGAAAATTCATGAGCCAAGGCTTCAAAAATGGCGAGGACAACTCTTATGAGGTTCACAATGTAAGACAACCCTAAGGGTCAAATTTTGGATCAGAAACTAGGCCTACCTTCGTCCCAATGGAATAAATCATTATAGAGGTGGATAAATGACATTCAATAGGGCACAATATTGCAGCCAAGTATGAAGAATATAGGGCTCTTTTGAATGATATCTGTGATGCTATTTCACTTGTTGAATTCATAGGGGTAAGTAAGGGTAGGTCAAGTTTGGATCCTATACCTCAAGTTCTACACAAGGATCTTCAAAATGCTTTAGGAAAAGTGACACTCTCCATAATTGATGGTTCCAAAAAGTGGACAATCGGTCCATTGATGAAGATTATAGGGTTAAAACCTAGACCACAAGAATATGCCAAGGAGTCAAACCCAAAGGGGTCTCTCTTGAAAGAAGAAAAAGAACCGGAAAAGGTAACAAATACATCAATCATGGGGCATGAACCAAAAAAATAAAAAATAGATTTGCAAGAGGGTTTTGAGGTGGAGTCCTAAGAAGACCATTTTGAAGGGCATGCACATGAGAGAACTTTTCTAGTTGCTAATGTTGATTTTCAATTGGCTGATTAGAACAACGACCTACAAGGACCAAGTTAATGGTGTTCATGAATCTAACAATAACTATGAAGATGTTCCAGACACGTTTCAACAAAATATGGATGAAGTCAAGGCTGAAATATCTTCACTTGCTGAAGAAGTGAAGGCAAATGAGGGCAAGCTCCTTGTGAACAACCCAAGGTATGATAATGACGATCATATTTCCAATTTTTTGTTTGCTCCCATGTCGCTGTCATATTTTTTTCATAATAGAAAATATTTTAAGAAGCATGCTAGGTCCAAAGAGAGAAATTGTAGCTATGGGAATGTTGCTTCTTCTATTTAAGGCCAAGATTGCTTTGGCATGGGTGGTCTTTGCAGGATCAAGGTAAATGCCATCTCTTGCACTTAGAATGGAAGAAAATTATGAGAATGCATATAAATTTTTTTGTACATTCAAATCTCATTGTGAAGGATGAGATGTTAAAAAATGGATTCATCATCCCTTGAACCAAGATGATCCAAAAAATCAAGATCACATTGGAAAGGAACATGGTAATTAATGATTTCTATGTTGTTGATATTGGAGATATGGGTTTGATACTTAAGATACAACAGTTGCATTCCTTGAGTAAATTTAACAAAACTTACCTATCTATGAAGTTAATATTCAAGCTTAATGGCCAAGAGGTTGTGCTTCAAGGAATAACAATAAAGATCCTCATGCTTCTACAACAAAAAAGGATGAAAATAATTTCTGCAAAAAGGAAAGACATATGAGAAACCCATGGTAAGAAAAACTCCCCACTTTCAATTTTAGAAAAACAATCATATCATAAAAGTTTTTATCTCATAATCCATGCACATGCTCTTAGAAGAAGTCTTCCAATAAAATTGGATGTTGAGTTCATGAATTTTGTATTTGGAATTGAGAGATATGGATGTTATCTTATTTTCTAAATCATTGTAGCCAAGTTGGAAATTGGTGGTATGTTGTAAGTAGTAGAAGACATGTTTTATTGGTTTTGAGGCAAGCTGCCATAAATAATTGTATTGCCATTCAAATTTATTTTAACTTTTCCAACATTGTACTTTCATCCATACAAGTCTAAGACATACATTGGAGTAATCTTCATTTTTTTTATGTTGTTGAAGAATTTTCAGTCAATATATGGTTGATTCCAACCCATAGATCACTGTCATTATTAGGTTTTGTGAAGAATATGAAGTATGATAGTTGTTATCCTATCCTTTTTGTTGTTGTCCACATCAGAACTATCCCCTTAACACTTTTAATTATAATCACATAAGTGTTTTAACTCACAAGGTGGAAGGACTTCCCACCAACCATCAATGAAGGATTTTTTGCCGATGCTTTAGAAGAGTTTCCAGTCACCACAATGCTAATTCTGAATGAGAAATTGCAATGGTACAACTACAACCATACTTGGGGAAACATGAATGGACCTTTGAGAGTCCATCATATGAAGGGGAATTTTGAGGAGAATGCAAGCAAAGGTAGAAAGCTGGTCCACATATCTATGAGGCATGATGGATAAGTTTTCATAACATTGGTGGAAGCTCTTTTTTTCTTAATAAGTTTGTTCCATACGTAGGTACAAGAATAAAAAAGGGAGAATTAATGAGTTTGTTTTCAACCCAAGAAAATGGTGGAGAAAATGGGATTGTAGCTAAAGATGGATAATTTTAAGTCCTTTTGTGGTTTCCTACCACTTCTATATCAATTACATTACTTAAGCTTGTATGGGTTTGTCATATTTGTATAATTTTTATATTTCTAGTCATAATATTTTCAGTCATGAACTGTTGTACACTTGTACAATTTAAGAGGGCTTCCTTGCATGATAATGATGGTAGAGAGGCTCCACTATTGAAGAAAATATTCCTAGCCATCCTAGTGCTGATTTGGATGAAATTCCAAGTTACTTCTGGTTGTTATGACTTATTTTCAGGTTATATGCAAGTTGTGTTTGGCTATGCTTTGGAGGAACCAACCCTAGGTAACATTATGGGACCCATTGGAGCTCTAGGCTATAGTAATGGAACAAGTGTATGGGATCCTTCATCATAAGAGAAGAGGAAATGGGTACCTCAGAAGCACGGAAGTGAGCACTTAGGGAATCCTTTGGCCTTAAGGAAATGTATGATGTTGTCATGCTAAATTTCTAGCATAATTTTGGCCATGACAACCAAACCCCCACTTGAAACCTCCCTCCCCGGTCATTGTGAACCCTTCTTCTAGCCATCCTATCAAAATTTTCATCCTCATTCTGGCCAAGACGAACACGCTAACATGATTTTCAAGTGTGTTTCATATGAAGGGAAGTATATCTAAATGGATTCATGAAGCTATTCAGCCCTAAGGAGGAATAATTATTCCTGGAGGCATAAAAAGGGCCAGTTTTAGCCATTTTACAACAAAGGAATACCTTCCAGAGGATAATGATGAGATATCAACCCGTATGGAGGTTTTTTAAATGAGTATTAAAGAGATTCAAGGTAGATTCAAATAATTCTCTGAGGGCATGTGGTGTCGGGAACCATTCAAGAAAAACTAGGTCATTACAGATACATGGAATGTGAGCCTCAATGGAGAAAGAGAACTTGTTTTGGAAATTTTAGGATTTATGGGAAGAGTTGGAAGTTACAAAAGTAATCGATGGAAAAATCTTGGAATCCACTACATGGTGGATACATTAGTTTTTTCCAAGTCTTCACCATCCTCTGTGACAGTTTAAGTCATTGCAGATGCCCCTTTGTGCCAAAAGAGTGAAAAGGCCTAAAAATAAAAATAAAGGTAGAATTGTCTCTTGGAAATGATTGTAATGAACTCAAAATGTTTTTTAGAGTCAAAATCATATAAGGTTTGATCTCTGAACTCCATGTCTTGCTCTCAGGGCAGAAAAAACACTTTCTGCATTCTAATTTCACGTTTACAGGATGACATCAACATAGTTTTCAAACTTGAGCAAAATTTTTCACCTATCCTATCCCTTGTACCTTGTCCAAAATTAAAATGGGATAATGGGGACACTAAAGTGCACTCCCCTACTGGAGTTACATTTTCATCACTTAAGACTTGCAACTTGGTGTGTTAGGAACATGTGCAACTTAAAATCAGCCCCCCTCCTCATGATGCATGGACCCTTGGCACATTTTAAAGACATGTTGCCCTCTGTACCTTGTACCAAAATCCAAGGGAAAAATTAGGACAAAAAAATGTGCCCCCTCAAGGGAGCTAGCTTCAGGTCACATTTGGAACCTATGTTTAGCTCTAAGTGCCTGTTTTTAGCTCTTTAATCTTCCTCACATGAAACCACATGATGTCACTTGTCATGATCTAGATAAAAGTGCAATTTATTGTCCCTATTTTCCCCTATTTTCTAGGGTGCAACTCCACCTCCAACTCTTGACTGACCCTGGTTAAGTCTATTTCGGTTAAACATGAGTTAAAGTATTTGAGAGAGAGAAATAATTAAATAAAATAAAGCCAATTTTTATGCATTTCAAATTTGAATTTTTCCTTCCAAACTCATCTTCATGTTGTTATGTTGTTGAAAATTTTCTAGACACCTTAATACCTAAAAATGGAAAGTTGTTCATATCTCCGAAACCCTCATTTGATTTCCATAAGATTTTAACAACAACCTCTTCTCAAGAACACTCTTCTGTTCACCCCAACCTTACATCCATTGATGGCATGTATAATTTTTGATAGCTTGAAGAAAATTTTAGCCATTTCACTTTCCTTTTTAGATCTACGAAGTTCTAAAGAATGAACATATCTAAAAATTGGAGCAAAGCATCCTTGTGAAAAACCTAAAATTTTGAGACCATTTTCATCCTATGATGACATCCAAAGGACCACATTCTATTAATAGTAAGTTATATCAAGACTATCTATAAATAGTAAGTTGTGAAAACAATTCATTCTCCGAGTTATCATCCCTCCTTACATTTAAAAAACCCTTAAAAGTAATAATTCAGGTAACTTACTAAAAATAGACATCCTGGTGTTGATCTGCATTTCCTGCTTCCTGTCCAGATGAGTGTTCGAGTAATCAAGAAACACGAGACCACGTCGAGTATACAATGGCGTAGTACCTTGGAGATAATGATGGATGATACGGGTGCAAAGAAAACAAATGCATGATATCAAGAATCTAGATTTGCAAAACTAAACCAGATAAGATTAGAACACAATATGCGGGGGTTTCCTGGACGGTGCCGGTTCCAAGAGGATTTTAACTCCCTTGGAGGATGTCAACCCCTGTGTTGGACAAGATAATAATAGATCGTGAATAGTAACAAAAATGAAAGGTAGCTAAAATAACAAGAGTACTTAGCTTATGTCCTGTTATGGAGATGAACCAAGTATCAAAATGGTAAGATGACGAATTAAGGAAAATATTTCTCCTTCAAATGGGAAAAACTCGGTTAAGCTCTTCCTTCTCTTCTATAGGCCTAGGTATCTCCAAGTCTTCTTAAAAATATCTCCTTTCTTTAAAAATATATGTTCCTTTTTTGAAAAATCTCTCTTAAAAATATATCATTCAATATGGGGGAGAACCCCATATTTATAGTTTAGATGTGAGGCTAAACTGCAGGTTAGATGATACCCAGGGTGAAGTAAAGTAACCTGAGTTAGGGATATGATGTGATCAACGTGGGTCCCATATTTTGACTTATTAGGCAAAGTGGGGGACATGATTTGAATGGGGGGTGAGATAAATATTTGAAGGTGTCAGAGATATGCATTATGAATTAAATAATTTGTGAGAGATGGGGGATGATTCCAAAAATTGAATTATCAAATGGGTCCATACGGAGCCCATTGATAATCAATCAAATAATGTGAGCAAATAAATAAGATTTTATTTAATTTAAGAGAAAGAGATGCGAGAATGGAATTAGTGTACATGTAAGATTACGAAGGGGCGCTATACCAAAAATAGGTGTCTACACCTGGAATAGGGCCTGTTAAAGAAAGTAAGTGTTGGGATTGTGGTCAAAGCATCTATACTCATTCATCTCCAGTTCATGTCATTGGCCTTCATCACCATGGATTTCAAATACTTAGGTTCAAAGCCAATTTCAACTTCAAACATAAAGTATCTGAATGTGGGTGACAATGAGGTGATAAACATGGATATGGAAGACCGGTAAACAAGGATACTAAGCGAATACCATGCAGATGTAGAAAGGAAGGGTTTCTCAAGTAGGATTTTTAGATTTGGTAGGGCCATATTTGCAAGGTTTAACAATTGTGTCATGGCTCAAGCAGGAAAGGAAGCCCTCACAGACCCCCCAAAACTTAGTCTCGAGTTGAATTCTATAAGGCATGCTGGGATGCAAGATACTGGATGGTTGAATTCATCATAATGATCATAGAAGGGGATCATCATGATTGGGTTATGTAGTCAATTATATCAAGTTTACACAATGTGGATCTTGTGATGGTGTTTCATCACTTGATCAATGCTTTGGAGTATGTTCTCATCCTGTTAGTAAAGGAAGTTACACTCATCATGTCTTTGTACAATAAAGAGGTCAAAGGAAAGAACTTCATTCTTGGAGAATTCCTGTAGTGTTTGTCAAAATCAGGTTCCTCGTGATCAAAATATTCTTCATATTTGGATAGTCACTTCTCTCTCTTCCTCCTTTCTCTAAATTCTAATTCTTCATTGAGAATGTACCTTTGAATTTTTCATCTTATTCACTTAAGTGACCTTTTAATTTTCATTGTAAAAGTTATTTTTTCACAAATAAAAAAAAGAACTTAATTTCATTCCTAAGGGAATATAAAAGGTCACAAGTGGTGGGAAGATGAAAAATCACCATGGGGGAGATGAATATGCATCATTGTAAAGCTATAAATTGGGATGGCTTCTCTAATCTAAGGGGCTGATAGCTTTTATTCTCCTACCAAAAATAAAAAGCTAGTTCTTCAATTTTCTTGTCTACGTTCTTCTACTTCCTACTTTCAACTTTTCAAGCATTGTAATATTGAACAACCAAGAAATAAATTTGTATCTTTGAGGAATAAATCAATTGAAGTTTTTATGTTTGATTTGTTAATCTTGCTATTGCTTACATAGTTATTTTTATTCCTATTGAATATGGAAATACCTCTGGGTGATGTTCATGAAAATATGCAAGTTACTATTCACAACATTAACCTACTCCTTATTCTCCTATCTCCCAAATAAAATTCCTCCATTGTATCCCATAAATTAAATTTTCCATGGGTTTAGTGGAGTATTCTTGCGTGATCCCAAACCTAATGGCTACCCATAGATTTAATTATTTCTTGCATTTAATAAATGGGAGCCTCCCTATTCCCAAGGGGAGGAACCTAGTCCCATGATAGTTGGTGAGAACCACTAATTTTACCTTCTGAAAAATCATATTTCCAATAGTTTTTGGCATCCACCATGGCACATATTTTGTTGTCTTGCACCCTTTAACAATCCAAAAAATAAAAAATTCATAAAATACAAAACTCAAAAAAATAAAAATGAAGCTCATTGCTTCAAAACCCACATATGATATTTATAAGAAACCATTCATAGTCCTAGCTATAAATTTTCATATTCCTCATTGAAAAATCCTTTAAGAAAGCTAGAAGATAAAAGGTATGCCATAGGTGACCAAACAAGTTGAATTATGGTCTTTCATAATCATGTGTTTGAGTTGTAAGAACAAGCTGATTTCATACATGCTCCCATACAGATTCTAGTACAAGCTCCTGAAGATCCATTTGAAGAACCTATCATTAGTCTTGTTGCATCTCCCATATCTCAACCACCATTGAACACTCTTCCTCTAGAGATGGCTGATCCATTACCTTGGGGTCAAAACACTGGTCCATTGACTTTAACTCTTCCACTTCATGAACTACCGAGAGGATCGAGAAATAATTTTCTTAAATTGTATGGAGATAGAAAGCAACATCAAGATGAGAATATTACAACCTTGATCATAGTATGTGGAATTCTTGGAGTGGAGCATGAAGATGTTGATTTTTGGATATTCATGGATTCATCATAAGATGCCACTGCAGAATGGCTCTACTATTTTCCATCTAGCTTAATCACCGATTAGGAAGATATGAAAATTAGATTTGAAGTATGGTTAAAAAAAATGGAAGATGCTGATGCACTTCTTGCTCAATTGGCTCAAATGAAGAAAGAACTGCAGGAGACCATGTGAGAATTTGTGGCCAAATTCAAAAATTTAATTAACAAGATTCCTATTGGTGCCCATCCTACTACATGCAATCAAAATGGGTTCTTCATAAATTCTCAGTTTCTAGAAGTTGGATTCATCTTGAGAAGAGCCCAACCAAATACCTTGGATGAAGCTCAATACCTTGTGGTGGAGGTAGAGGATGATCTTATCATGCCTGGTAAGATAAAGAAAGGATCAAACTACGAGAAAGGTCAAAGTTCTAGTTTTGATACTTCTAATCCACTCTTATGAAAAATTGGCAAATGAACATATTTTTTTGAAAAATCAGTTTGCTCAAAGTAATGTAGGCAAGGAGGTGCCTAGAAAGACTTTTGAAAATCAAAATCAAATTGCTGGAACACTACATAAGATTACCTTGGAAGCTCCACCTATTAATGCAGCTTGTGAAGCTCGAGAAAAAGAAGAAGATGTCTTAGAAGTTGAATAAATTATAGATGCTAGAATTGGCTACTGTGAATTCTCCATAGATGATGAAGAGGTAGAGGATTCCATGGATTATTTGTATTCTTACTCTTGTGCAGTGTTCACTCCCTCACATGCTAAAAAAGAGGCCTCTTCCTCTATTTCCCAAGTGAAGCACTCAAATCCTCAAACAAAAACTCTACAAAAATAATCAAAGAGATGGTTATTGCATCCTACTTCTATGGAGTCATCTAAGAAGAATCTTGAGAAAACCTCAACCAATTTTATATCTACTTCTCTGAATAAGTCTCTTTCTTCTTCTTTAGTCAAGTTAGTTTCTACTCCCGCTTCTAAGAATGTAGTTCCTACACCTTCCAAGGATTCCATTGTTCCCCAAGAGTCTACCTCTTCATTTTTTAACATTATTGATCATGTCAAGAAGGACAAGATCCAAATTTATGAAGTTGAGTATCTAAGAACTTATCCTAAATAGTTTGATAAACTTATCCAGATTATCAAAGGAAGTAGTTCAAGGTTTGATTCCAATAACTCCATTACCAAAGAACCACTTCCCGTCCTCCGTGTCACTCATTATTAGAATATTTTTGCTCCCACATATTCCAATTCTAAAAAAATTGAGCCTTTCTACATCTATTTGTTAATCAATGGGTACAAGTTGAGTAATTACATCACTAACTCTAGTGCTTCTAAAAATATCATGCCCGCCAAAGCGGCCAAATATTTTGGTCTCACCCTCATTCCTACTACTATACAATGTTAATCCATGGACACAAAATAAGTACCTCTCATTGGTCAAGTTGAATATGTTCAAGTGACATTGGTGGAGTTCCATAACAAGAAGGTTATGATGAACATACTTATAGCAAACATCCCAGCTACATAGGAGATGTTATTGAGCTTGATTTTATGTCAGGATGTTTGTGGAGAGATACATATGGATTGGTCATATGCCACCATATCAATCAAGGGAAAAATTAATAAGATCCTTCCCATAAGAAAAATAAGAACATCGTTCAGAGAGAGGATGATCTAAGAGCAGACATTCTATACCAAGGTTGAAGATATGGAAACTTTTTTATAACTTCAAAAGAATATGTTGAGATTCCCATACTAATGGATGGTAACCCATGTTTGATTGAGCCAATTGAGCAACAACATGATGATTTGATGGACCTAGAGTTTCATAGTTTGTGATTCCCATTGAATATGAATACATGTTCTCTACTTGGTGATGATAAGGATAATGGATATACTGAATTTTCTCAAATTAGTATTGAAATGGTAAGTAATGTCAACCATGAAGAAAGAGTAATTTCACGTGACTTCTTGGAATATGAGCCTCAAATTTATGATTATCTTCTCAAGATCCAAAATTAATACCCACTCAAATAATATGACCGTGACTATAAATATTTCTATTTTCCATTTGGAGGAGAAGACCCTCTTAATGAGGAACAAATGGATGAAAAGGTTCTTGAGTCTCTCATGAATGATTCTTCTAAAGGAGAGGATATCTTCATCACATAGATGACTAAGTTAGCTCTAGATGATCAAGTTGAAGATAACATTGAACTTTCTTATTTGGTTCCCACCTTGTGTTCATTCTCTTTTCAAGTGTAAAAAACATCATGCGAGTCATACCATATCAAGAGTGAGTTGGTGTGTATAGAAAAGAACCATTTGGACTAGTCAGTAAATGTGAAGCATCAAGAATCCTATGACGATGAAAATTTTAAAAGATCTATAAATAACCAGTTCATGGATAAAATGATCATATGGAGTATGACAATAAAAAAGTGAATTCCCATGAGAGAACACATGCATGGTTGTGAACATGGAAAACTTGGTAATATTATTAATTCATCTTGTAGTAGTATTGAAGTTAAATATAAGAAAGTTGAAGCGTGGGTAAATATGAAAATAGATAGGCAAGAAGAAGCAAAATTTGACATAAGCAATGATAATGAGAAGATCATGTGAATCCCCACTCGCAAGAGGAGTTATACAGATGTCTTAAAGAAGAAAAAAACAAATTTCTCTTTCTCAAGTAGATGGAGACATCCTATAATAGCTGGTTTTCTCAAACAATTGAGAAAATGATCTTATTTCATTGAACCGGTCAATGGATTTGTAGAGAAAATTCATTTGGTGTTATACGAAACGCGGGTGGCATTCTGGATAGAATAAGCAATATAGTGAAAGTGGGTTATCCCCCATATGTACATAGGAGAGATAGGTCTGTCTTGTTTTTCCTTGGGTTGTTTCCATTTTTTGTTGTGTGTTTGTTTCATTTTACCCTTGGATGTGTCTGTTACTTGTACTAGGATTAATAAGGAATATGTACACATCAAATAAGTTACACTCAAATGAATATGTGACATAGCTCCAAGATGAAAGCAATAATTCAACCACAAGAATTGTGCATACAAAATAAACATGTCTAATCATAATCATAAATCAAAATGAAAAAGGTGCAAATATGAGTGTCATGTAACTCCCAATGTAATAGCCATCATACCTCCACAAGGGAGAGAGGATTTACAACCCAGAAATGGAATGTAACTCATGTATGACGTACACTGACACATCTGACAAATTCTATGACATAATATTTCATAACCTCTTAATGCCACCTAATGACTAATGATCTCACATATGTGATATGAATCACCTTGTGAGGTAGAAATTCACATAATTAATGAATAAAAGATGAAAAATACCCCTCACACTAACACCACACTTCATCATAACTTAGGTGAGTTAAGGATTTTTAGACAAAGAAATGGGTCTAGACAGTTACGCCTTATGAGGTACCCATGTACAATAAGGATCTCAAGTAATGGAGGAAAACCCAATGCGAAAACATCCACTTACAAGAGATAGAATATTCCCATAAAAAACTAAGAAAGAATTGTCAAATGGGTCCTAGTAACTAAAGTCCTGATAAGGTACCCATGTACAAACTGTAATGTTTTTACAATAAGAAGATGAGAAGAAGAAGAAAGCTATCCAACCTCCCAAGAAGATGAACCTATTGGAAGCCACTCTATACCATGTGAAGAAGAATATCCTTAGAATGACAAGGTGTTGTTCCTATCCAAGGAACAATTACTCCTTATGTGAAGTATAAGTGCCAACTACTCCATGAAGGGATAGTGAATCCGAAGCAACAATGAAGAAGGGAAGGTGGAATGTCTTGTAATTATATATAAGAAGAGTGCCACATATCTGATGAGTCCTAAATTAAAGTACCCTGCTCCCTAAACATTATATAGTGGAAATAAGAAGTAGGTGTATTCGATAAATAACTCCTAAAGATGTTGAAGGTGATACGTGGATGGTGAAGGTGGGTTTCCATCACTATGGAAACCCACTATGCTAGAAGATAATTCATCATCATCATAAGTGTGACTGAGCTTAGAAATATCATCAAGTAAAGGTGAGTGGGATGAAGAATCTAATGGAGGAAAAAAGTGAGAAAAGGCAGTAATTTTGAGTGTGATGATCAAATCAACCAACTAAAATGATAGTGTCACTTATGTAGCTTTATGATATAAACAAAATCTGGAGTGAACTCAGCCTGCATGCACTGCCCAAGGTAAGTAATATGATAAACTTGATAGGATATTAGTTGTAAGTGAAGAAATACTAAAAACATTGTTAAATGTTCTACCATTCACTTCAACAGACCCTCTCCCAAAAACCATGGAGTAGAAGTGTTGGTTCACCCAGTCCAAATAGAAGACATGTCACATGGCTCTAATGAAGAAAAATCTATATGGGATGAGGCTATATGATGAGATGCACCCATAATAAATAACCTATATAGGAGTAGGTGACACAATTGAAACTAGAGCTCTTCCCTATTATTTTCTCCTTCAATTATTATTTTTTCTTTCTCTTTCCCTTTCCTTTTTCCATTTATATTTTCCTTAAGAGGATTCATGAGTTGATGAAGATGGTTTGAGAGACTCATGAACTCCTATGTTATTCTTCATAAAGAAGAATCATGAGGAGGTCAATCTTCTTCTTCAATCATTTTTCTTCATCATGCCTACTAGTGTAATACCCACATTTGATCCTATTCCTTTGGAGGTTTAGAACTAAAAGAGGAATTGAAAGACTTAGATTTGGTGGTGGATTAGTCCTTTTTGTTCTCACGATCCTTGTGGTTCTATTTATTCTCTTTTGAAGCCTTCGGTATTATCATGGCTTGTAAGAAGAGCATGAGATTTAGTGGATTTTAGAGTACCCATTTGAATTAGTTTATCACATTCCCTAGTCAAATCAACAATAAAATCATCAAAGGATAACATAGCCCATTGTGCACCAAGAGCTATTTTGGTAGCATGGAAGGCAAAGACAAAAATAGAATAGTTGGGACCAAGTTTGGTGAGGAAAGAAATAATAAGTTGTGAGTCCTTTTTGTCAATTCCACAATATTTCAGTTGCAATATTATAAATTTGAGCTTGGTGAAGAAGTCCTAAAGGGTATTAAAACTGTTAGGGATATTAATAATCAACTCATTTTCCAATTCATTCCCTCTTATTTCATCATATTTCCCAAAAAAAATTCTAAGGCATCCCAAACTTCCTTGGGTGTTTCAACTGAGGTAATATGAAAGTGCAAATCTTGTGACACAGTAAGACATACAAATCCATAATCTTCATTGCATTTTTCAAACCAATTTTCCTTCTCTTCAACATATGTTGGTTTAGTTTGTAATCCCATAGTTATCCAATAAAGTTTTTATTTTCACAAGGTGAGGGATACAAAAGTTTTATATTCATGGTAGTTGAAGGGGGTAAGCAAAGGAACCAAATTGACACCCATGGTAGATAAGAGTAAGGGAAAAAGATGGCGGAAAGAAAATAACCACGCAATTTAAACACCCCCCTAATTGTAGAACTTTATAAGTAGAGCATTGATTACACCCAAGTGTGTTCATACTACATGAAGTAATTCATCACTCACCTTGTAATTGATGAATAAATCACACAAGTGTGTAGACCACAATAAGCTCATTCGTGCACAACAAATCAACACAATGACAAGCACAAAATAGTGAAACCAAGCAAAAAAGGGGAAATACGAGAATGCGCCTCTCTTCCCACAAGGTTGTGGCAAATGCACTTATTAACCCGCAAGCGGAGAAGAGCGCTTGTACAATGAAGAGAAAAAAAGAAGGGGCTCGAAAAATCCCAATATCCCTATTTTAAGACCAATTTTGTTTTTTGAAATTTAATGTTTAATAAATTTTAATGCTATAATTAATTAATATTAATTAATCTAGATTAAAAAATAAGTAATAAAGAGAAAAGAATTGACCTTTTTGGAGGGTTGCCCAGCTCAACTCGGTGAGCTGGTTGCTGGGATGTCAAGATGATGCCAAGTTACAAGTGAGCGAGTTGGGCTGGATGCACGAGTTGGGTGGTCGAGCTACTGCCAAGTTGAGGAGCCTTCCATGCAATAATCTAACATATCAAGTAGGGGCACACATGAGGTGATACAGGCAGGTAATAAAACTTGAGATGGAGTGGTGAGAGTTCCAACAACGTGACAGAGTTCTCTAGGAGGTAGGTTAGATAGATAACGAGTGAGAAGGTGAGATATTCCTCCACAAAATGAGTTAATAAAGTAGGCATGGGTAGAAACACTGTAGAGGGAAGATCTAACAAAACAAACACAAACAACGAATTTGTAGGTTGACACAACGTATGGTCGAGGAGCTGATGAATCCGATGCAAGCGAGAGAGAACCTGACGAACCAATGGAGAGCGAGAAATACAGGGTTGAGGCCAACTCGTGGAGCTAACAAAGAGTTTGAGACAGGAAATCAAGGTGCTTGGGAGGAACACGAGTTCACAATATGAGATGGTAGATACTTAGGCATGAGCTCAAAACTATAACAATGAGTGCTAAGGCCAAATAGGGAAGGAAGCAATGCAGACACAACACGTTGAGGATTTCTAACATAGGCAGTTGGAGTTGGGGATGATACACAGGTAGAGGTTTGAAGGATGAACAATGAGTTGGGAGGCCAAGAGGAACTATAGACAAATGTAAGAAAGTTGAGAACATAGAGACACAAGGGAGAATTGAATCAATGAGTTGAAGGGCAAAATTCTATGTAGATCAAGAAACCTAAGCAAGATGAACGATAAATGTGGACACAATTGATAACTTGTGCAGGGATGAGGTGTAAAACGAATCTTGGTGATGATGCAAGACATTGAACAAGTGAGTTGACAGATTATTTAAGTGAAGGTGAGTTAGGTTGGCTAGCTCATTTCCCATCTTGGTGAACTGGGACTGAGTTCATTAAACATAACTTTGCATAGACTCCCAAGATGAACTTTAAACCCACTGCTTCAAACCTAATATTTCCTATTGTACCTACACAAAAACACCTGCATGACAAAAACCAAGAAAAATTACCCCAAGCATAAAAGACCATAAATAATGCAAGATAATATAACAAAGTAAAGGAGGATTTAAAAACTTACACAATGAACTTAATAAAATCACAAAATGACGATGCGCTAAGAAAAAACTGAAGTGAGTGACATGAATCCTAAACCATGAGATCATGATACAATGTGATATTGAGGAAGCACAAGGATCAAGAAGGAATTTGAGCACATAAATAAGCTTCACTCTGAACCATGAAGATGTGACATTAGCTCCAAGATGACAGTAAGCATTCAGCCATAAGAATTTTGTATGAAAAAATAAAAAGGTCTACTCATGCTCATAGATCAAAATAAAAAGGTAAAAATAGGAGTGTTGTGTAAATCCCAATGCAAGACCCATAATAGCTTCCATAAGGGATAAGAGGAGTTACGATACATAAATGGAATGTAACTCTTGTATAACACACACTGCCACAGATGACATATTCTATGACAGAATCTATCATATAACTCCTAATGACACCTAATGACTTATGATCTCACCTAAGTGAGATGACTCACCTTGTGAGGTGTAAATTCACCTGAATAAAAGATGAAAAATACCCCTCACACTAATAGGATGTCCCCCACATGCATATAGGAGAGCTAGGTTTGTCTTGTTTTTCCTTGGTTTGTTTCCCTTTTCTATTGTGTGTTTGTTTCATTTTTCCCTTGATTGCGTATGTTGTTTGTACTAGTTGTTCAAACGGTGACTCTATTTCCCAAAGGATAAAGACACTACTATTATCCTACATGAGTTATTTGATGTTCTTTGTTATACATTATGGTCTATGTTCCTGATTTAGAGCCGGTTGTTGTCATTCTAAATGTATAGCATGCAAAATTTAAAATTTTGGCCATGACAACCAAACTCCCACTTGAAACATCATCTCCCGGTCATTGGTGAACCCTTATTCCAACCAACCTATCAAATGTTTCATCCTCATTCTAGCTAAGAGGAACGTGATAACATGATTTTTAATTGTGCTACATGTACAAGGAAGTATATATAAATGGATTCATGAAGCTATTCAGCCATAAGGTGGAATAGTTGTTCCCAAAGGCGTAGAAAGAGCTAGTATTATCCATTTCGCAACAAAGGAATACCATCAAAAGGATAATAGGAATATATCAACCAATCTGGAGGTTTTGTAGATGAATATTAAAGAGATACATGGTAGTCTCTAATAAATTTTTGAAGGCATGTGGTGTTGGGAACCATTCAAGCAAAATAGGGTCATTATGAATATAGGGAATGTGAGCCTCAATGGAGAAAGTGAACTTGTTCTAGAAATTTCAGGAGTTTTGGGAAGAGTTGGAAGTCAAAAAAATAATAAATGGAAATTTCTTGGAATTCACTACATGTTGGATACATCAATTTTTTTCTAATTCTTCACCATCCTCAATGATAGTCTGAGTCATTGCAACTTCCCCTTTGTGCCAAAAGAGTGATTGGGCATGAATATAAAATTAAAAGTAGAATTGGTTCTTGGAAATGTTTGTAATCAACTCAGAAGGTATTTTGGAGGAAAAATCATGTAAGCTTTTACCTCCAAACTCCATGTCTTACTCTCAGGGTGAAAAAATCACTTTCTGTGTTCTAATTTCACATTGGCGGGATGACATCAACATAATTTCAAGCTTGAGCACAATTTTTCACCTATCCTATTCATTTTACTTTTTCCTAACTTACAAGGGACAATGGGGACACTAAATTTCACTCCCCTATTGGAGTTACGTTTTCGTCACTCAAGACTTGCAACTTGATGTGTTTGTAGACACAAAATCACACACTTTAGGCATTATTTCCTCCCAGTCTCATAAAACTATTCCTATGGTTTTTGAGTGAAGAAAGTACTAATTAACCCATGTCCTTTCACCATTTTACTTTACTTGTTGTCGTCACTGTGGACCTCCCATATGTAATCACCCAATCAGTTTTTCTAGTTGGTGTCGTTTTATCTCTAACTAGGGCGCCCAACCCAGAACTAGGGTGCCCTAGGCACGCTGGTTCTTTTTACACTTTCCCTCCACTTTTTGGGCACTTTCTAGATGTTTGAGATTTCTATCTTTTTAGTAGTTATTCGTTTTGGGGTTAATTATGAAATTAGAACAAGAGAAGCATATAAATATAAAGTTATGAGACCATAATGAGGGACCAAGCACTAAGCAATACTATCATCACCTAAAGTTACATCCATCAAAGGTTCCATTTTCATCCATCTAAATCCATCACAAGGCATAAGGCTGGTT
Source organism: Taxus chinensis (assembly GCA_019776745.2). Classification (NCBI taxonomy): domain Eukaryota; kingdom Viridiplantae; phylum Streptophyta; class Pinopsida; order Cupressales; family Taxaceae; genus Taxus; species Taxus chinensis. The sequence continues at coordinate 94,447,551 of CM034146.1, forward strand.
CATCTGCATCACCCTACATAGGAGGGAAGTTTATTATATTCCATACACCATTTTATTACATTTCTACACATAGTTATTGCTCGTTACTTTCACAAAGTGCGATTGACACAAGAGCACCTAGGGCATGGTTGCACACACACATAGAAATACATCGGGTCTGAGATGTAGTGCAATTCTTAGTTAGTAAGTCCACCACTATGGCCGCTGGGGAAATTTTGACCCCTTCATATGCATCTTTCTTTTGTTAGGGATTCAATGCTTGGTTTGGGGTTTTGCAGGTCTTTCCTTCATCATTGATTATTAACAACATAGAGTAAAATTCAGCGACATCAACGTGACAAGAAGCGAAGGTAGACAATCAATCAGTGACACCTCGGAAGAGGGTTGTAAATATTTTTCACAGATCAGGGCGCCCATATCTCAAACCAGAGCACCTCAGGCACCCTAGTCCAACCTACTATTCCAGATTTGTGCTTTCTGGGGCTTCTGTGTGTTCATTCCCATTCTATTTATCTAGTCTTCACTGCGACACAACTCTGAAGAGTCATTGAATCAACTAAGATCTATCTAAACCTTCTTGCACTTTAGGATTTCATATTTTCATAGCCTATATTTCTTGGGTCATTTTCTTTATGCATGTATCTATTATTTACTATTGTTCTTAATATTAGATCAACTTAGAATAATTCCACATTTTGGTTAATCATTTTGGTGAACCTAAACACTTTCATGCTTAGGATCTTCATTTTTCCTCTATCATGGCTCCTACAATTCCTCAAGTTTCTTTATCTGACTTGCTTAAGATGCATCCTAATTTCCAAGCTGCTCTTTAAAAAGCCCTAGACACCATAGGTATTGTCCTCATAATACACCACCACACGAAATAATTCCTATTTTTTATCATTTATTTGATGACCCTAGTCCTAGTGATCCTTCATCTCATCAATCCATATTGTACTCAATTCAAGCTTTACCGTGCTTTGTTTTCAAGATAAATTTTTGGGATATGGAATCCACTATCACATCTCTCAAATATGAAATTCAACATCTCAAGGATGCTGCTTAGGATCATGTTTTTTCTACTTCTCCATATTATTCTCATGTCTATTTCTACACATGTGCTCATATTAGTGAGCCTCAAGTCATACCATTACCAGATCCTCTCATCTTAGATAGCAATGTTAAGCAACATAACCTTTTGACTTGAGCTCCTTAGTCTTCAATTGATTACTTTACCACCTACTCATTCCTATACTTCTTATCAACTAGAAAAATATCAAGGTCCTCCATATTGTAATTATCATAGAATCAATAAAAATAATGACACTGATTGCCACACTTTACAGTGAAGAATCAAACATCTTGATAATCGGGGCTTTATCTCATTCACTATGCACAATATCTTATTACATGCCTATCTACAAATGCTACTGATCTCAATGGGCTCCTAAATTTTCTCCTTCTACCTCTAATGAGCATTGTGTTATCACTTCTAGTATTCTTTCTTCTTTCACTCAAGTGCCACCTATACAATCTACTCAAGTCAAGCAACCACCTCTCAAGGATTGGTCCAACACTTCTCTTCCTACTAAGTCATCTATAGTATTACCAAGCCCGTCTAAGCAAGCTATCAATCTCTCAATTTGCCTCCTCTCAAGTATTCACCTCCTCTTATTAAGTCATCTAATGTCCCTTATCACCACTTCAATCGGTTTTTTAATAAACTACTCCTCCTAATTAAAATGTTTCAAGTTCCACCAATCACATGGCCTTACTCTCAAGTGCTTCCACCACAATCACTAAATAAGCAACCACCGTAAAAGGTGCCTTCCAAATCACCACTTCACCAACCAATTTTTTTGTCAAAGAAACTATTCCTCCCACTAATGGTCAAGACACATTTCATATTCCACCACCATCGCATGGTCCTATTGTTACTCTTGCCCAACATGTTTCCATCGCTACACACAAACTTGGTCTTTGGTAAGTGACTCTTGTAACCTCATTATTTGATGAAACACTCTTTTGATTTGGTTCACACTTGACTGTCAATGGCTACATACTACACATGAATCCCACACACTACACAATAGATACTACTAACTGCGCCTCTTTACATATCTTACCATACATGTCACATTTTGCATCTTACACCCCCAACTTACCTTACTAGTGTTTTGACATTTCCACATCTATACATCATACATAATCTACATATCCTACACAATATGATCATATTCATCACTTTTGTTTCATAATCCTATTTTCTACAAGTCTAGCATCATATATAACTCATCCTACATATTACATTGCACACACTCTCACATTATTAGTCTATCTACACATCTTGCATTGCACACTATACATTGCATTTTACACATCTTGCACATCATATGGTCATCTCTTATCATCACACATACTACATATTCTTCTATGCACTACACTCACTACCTTATGATGTACTCTAGTTCCTTGGTCCATACTCGACTACTGAGGGTTTACCAATCAAATGGACCTTATCATACTCACACGTTCATTACTCAACATTCTATCATGTGACATTAGTAGGTTAGTGACATACACTATAGGCTAAATGGTCACCTATTCCTTCATATTGTAGTGGTACATGATTTAGGATACATCACCACTTCCTTTATTCGTCTCCTTGTGATATACGCTTTGGGCTACATCATCATGCATTTATCTCTAGGTCACATATCATCAACACACATTCACACTCATCACAACATGTTAGACATACCACACACACTTCGACCATTTCCCGATGACACACTCTCGTTAACAGTTCATTATTGATTGTGGAGGGGGCATACTAAATGAACCTCACTGTACATACTACTTCCATTCACTCAGGGTCCACACGGTTCCTATCATCCACTCTTGCATTCCATTCCATCCATCCAACATGTTGCATATCTTGGTTGCTTTTACGTCTTGTTTACATTTACTTGTACATGTTCGTTTTATTATACATGCTAGCTAGTCTCTTATATGTCATTATCTTTGCAATACACACATGCACGTTCACGTCATTTTCTAGTTGTGATTGTAGATACAAGTCTCTCTCACACAACATGGATGTTCTCCTCCTACCCCTCCTACATCAGTTGTTGGGGGCATCTACATTCATATCTTATATGTGTTATTGTTTCATTATGTACTTATAGCACACTACATCACTTTCTTATACACACTTTTGACAAATAGGTTATCTTTCTAACATGCTAACAGGTGCTTTATGTGCTTCCATTTGTTTACAAGATTATTTGTTTCCATGGCTATTTATCTATTTCCTTGTTTGTCTCTTGTTTGCTATTATATGCGGGCCTTGCCCTTTTTTTGGTGTGCACATTTATTTGTTGTATGTGGCCATTGCATCCTTAAGTGTATTGTGACATCATGAGTGGTGTCCCATGTTTGCAACCCGTTTGGCGGTCTATGGTTGTATTCTTTTGTTTTTAATTTCTTTCTAGCTTCTACATTGTTTTTGTAGCATACACTTGTCTTTTACATGCATGCTTGTTCGTACTAACACTTGTTTCTAGCCACTTATTTGTGTATGCGTTGGTTTCTACCAAGTGCATTCCCTTCCCCCTGCAAGGCACAATTTATGCGGTTGGTCCTCTTTTGAGGCCACATCCTCCTATTTAATACGTTGCATGTGCCCCCAAAGAGGGGGGCATAATTTGAGGTTTTACATAGTATTCAACGCTTTTTACCGGTACAGTTCAGTTCAATTTTTTTCCTTGACATTTTGGGTTATACATTGAGTGGGTTCAGACCAGTCTACAAACCCCGTACACAATGGATTTTACAGGGTAGATTGTCCTTAACATTCTAGGGAGTAGTTATAGGTTGGAGGATATAGTGGATTTCCTCCCTATACTACTTCGACCAGCAGCGTCGGATCACCCAAAAAACTAGACCGTACAGAGATCTCTTCACACTATTCTTCAGGGAAGTAGTTACAGGTTGGATAATAATGGATCTTTCTCCCTACACTTCTTTGGCCACAATGGCATGAGATCGCCCAAAAAACTTGTAGTTACAAGATCTCCATTCTACACCCCTTTCTCTCATCATGGATTAAGTGCACATGTTCCTTTTACTTTTTCATACTTCCATTTACAACCTTTTTACTATATAGATGTGATTTTTACATATACATGAGTATTTTATTACTTGATTTTCTTCTCCTTTATAGGTCCATCAATATGAGAAGTAAGCAATCAACAACAACAAGAGACTACAATAAAGGTGTCAACAAAAAAAACAACATTCTGTGGTAGCACACACCTCATACTAACGTGCAGGTACATTACACACATTGGCAGTTACACACACGTTTCTACCCTAGGTTCACTCTCACCACTTTTTTTTCGATTTTTACATATTTAGTTTCCATGCTCCACTATTTTCTCATTCCATTATTTGTCTAGTCCATTGGCACACTTTCTACATCACTTTACATGGACATCAGGTACGCATCTCTATCTACTTTATGTTATCGAGCGTTTCACTCACCAGCATAAAGTGGGGAAACTGTAGACAAAAAATCATGCACTTTAGGAATTATTTAGTCCCAGTATCATACTACTATTCATATGGTTTTTGAGTGAAGAAATTACTAATTAACCCATGTCCTTTGGCCATTTTACTTTACTTGATGTCATCACTGCCGATCTCCCACATGTACTCACCCAGTTAATTTTTCCAGTTGGCATCATTTTATCTCTAAGTGGGGTGCCCAACCTAGAACTGGGCACCCAGCCCCTGAGGTGCCCAGCCCAGTACTGAGGTCCCATTTGCCCAGCCCAGTGGCAGGCAGCATGGTCCCATTTGATCCTTTGAACACTTTCCTGCTACTTTTTGGGCTCTTTCTAGTATTTTGAGATTTTTTATATTTTTAGTGGTCATCCTTTTCGGGGTTAATTACGAAATTAGAACAAGATAACCATGTAAATATAAATTTATGAGAGAATAATGAGGGACCAAGCACTAAGCAATGCTATCATCACCTAAGGTTTCATCCACTTAAATTTGCATCCATATAAGGATCTGTCTAGCTCCATCACAAGGTGACAAGGTTTGTTCATCAACATCACACTACATAAGACCGAAGTTTATTCTATTCCATCCACCATTTTATTACATTTATACATCATAGTTATTACTCGTTCCTTTCATAAAGTGTGACTAGTACAAGAGCGCCTAGGGAATGATATTCACACACACATACACACCTAGAACTACATTGGGTTTGAGATGTAGTGCATCGCTCAATTAGTAAGTCCATCACATTGTGGCCGCTGAGGACAGTCTGAAACCTTCATATGAATCTTTCTTTTTAGGGATTTTACGCTTGGTTTGGGGTTTTGTAGGTCTTTCCTTCATCATTGATTATTAGTGACATAGAGTACACTTCAACGACATCAACGTGATAGGAAGTGAAGGCATAAAATCATTCAATGACACCTCAGAGGAGGGTTACAGAGATGTTTCACAGACCAGGGCACCCAGATCTTAGACCAGAGTGCCCCAGTCCTTCTCCAAGTGTCCTAGTCTAGCCTACTATTTCATATTTTCACTTTTTGGAGCTTTTATATGTTCATTCTTACTTTCTTTTTATCTGGTCTTCATTGTGACACAACCCTGAACAATCATCAAATCAATTAAGCTCTATCTAACCCTTCTTGCACTTTAGGAATTCAGATTTTCATAGATTAGATTACTTGGGTCATTTTATTTATGCATTTATCTGTTATTTATTGTTGTTCTTAATATTAGATTAACTCAGAATAATTCCACATTTTAGTTAATCAGTGTTAGGAACATGTGCAACTTAAAATCAGGACCCCTCCTCATGATGCATGGATCCTTGGCACATTTTAAATACATTATGTTCCATGTACCTTATACGAACATCCAAGGGACAATTGGTACAATTCCCCCTCCATGGAGCTAGCGTCTGATCACATATGGAACCTTAGTTTAGCTCTTGAGTTCCTATTTTCAGCTCTTCAATCTTCCTCACATGAAACCACATGCTTCCACTTGTCATGATCTAGAGAAAATCACACTTTTGTGTCCCTATTGTCCCCTTACTTCATATGTCCCCTATTTTCTAGGGTGCAACTCCACCTCTAACCTCTGACTAACCCTGGTCAAGCATATTTGGGTTAAGCATGAGTTAAAGTGCTTGAGAGAGAGAAATGGCTAAATAAAAGACTTAGCCATTTTTCATGCATTTTAAATTTGAAAATTTCCCCCCAAACTCATCTCCATGTTGTTATGCTGCTAAATATTTTTGAGACACCTTCATACCTAAAAATGGAAAGTTCTCATATCTCCAAAACCGCTCATCCGATTTCCAAAATATTTTAACACCAATCTATTCTCAAAAATTACCTTATGTTAATCCCAACCTCACATCCATTAGTGGCCTGTATAATTTTTAATAGCCAAAATAAAATTTCAGCCATTGTACTTTCTTTTTTAGATCTATGGAGTTCTGGCTATTAAAAACCTCTAAAAATTGGATCAAATCATCCTTGTGAAAAAAACCAAACTTTTGACACCATTTTCATCCTATTATGACATCTAGAGGACCACTTTCTATATAGTAAGTTATATCAAGACTATCGAAATATAGTAGTGAAAACAAGTCATTCTCTGATTTATCATCACTCATTGCATATCAAAAACACTCAAAAGTGCTAATTCAAATAGCTTACTAAAAATAGACATCCTGGAATAGGATCGGATAAAAATAGCAAGTGTTCGGATTATGGTCAAAGTGTCCATACTCATTCATCTCTAGTTCATGTCATTGACCTTCATCACCATGAAGTTCAAATACTCAGGTTCATATCCAATTTCGACTTCAAACATCGAGTATCCTAATCTGGGTGACAGTGAGGTGACAAACATGGATCTAGAAGACTGATAAACAAGGATGTTGAGTGAACACCATGAAAATGCAGAGTGGATGAGTTTCTTGAGTTGGATGTTTAGATTTTATAGGATCATATTTACAAGGTTTAATAATCATGTCATGGCTCAAGTAGGAAATGAATCCCTCACAGACCCCCAAAAATTAGTCTTGAGGTGAATTGTATAAGGCAAGATGGGAAACAAGAGATTGGATGGTTGAATTCATCCTAGTGATCCTAGAATGGGATCATATTGATTGGGTTATGCAGGTATTTATCTCAGGTTCACATAGTACGGATCTTATAATGGTATTCTATCACTTGATCAATGCTTTGGAGTATGTTCTCATCCTTCTAGAAAATGAGGTTACACTCATCATGTCTTGGAACAATAACGAGGTCGAAGGAAATAAATTCATTCTTGGAGCATTCCCATAGTCTCCGTTAGATGCAAGTTCCTCAAGTTCAAAAGCTTCCTTGTCCCTAGATTGTCACTTCTCTCTTCTTCTCTCTCTTCTTCTCTCTCTTCCTCCTCTCTGTACATTATAATCCTTCATTGAGAATGTACCTTTTGGATTTTTCATCTTATTCACTTAAGTGACCTGTTTAAGTTGCATTGTAAAAGTTCCTTTTTCATAAATAAGAAAAGGACTTAATTTCATTCCTAAGGGAATATGAAAGGTCATAGGTGGTGGGAAGATGAAAATTCACCATGTGGGGAGATGAAGAGGAATAATTGTAAATCTATAAATTGGGATGACTTCTTCATTCTAGGGGGTTGATAGATTTTGTTATCCGACTACAAGTAATAATTTTTTTCTTCTATTTTCTTGTCTAGGTTCTTCGACTTCCTACTTTCAACATTGTAATCTTGAACAACCAAGAAATAAATTTATATCTTTGAGGAATAAATCAATTGAAATTTGTGTCTTTGATTTGTTAATCTTGTTATTACTTACACAATTTTTTTTCTTCCTGTTGAATCTGAAAATACATATGGTTAATGTTCATGAAAATATACAAGTGCCTATTCCCAACCTTAACATTCTCCCTATTCTCACATCTCCCCTTTACCTCTCTCCAAGAAAATTCCTCCATTATATCCCATATAAGAAATTTGTTATAGATTTAGTGGAGTATTCTTGTGTGATCCTAGGACTAACGACCACCCAAAAATTTAATTATTTCATACATTCAATAAATAAGAGCCTCCCTATTCCTAAGAAGAGGTACCTAATCCCATGACCATTGGTGAGAACCACTAATTTACCCTTGTGACAAATTATTTCACCAACATATGAAAGATGTTCTCATGCTTTGGGTAGTAGGTTTCATTGAGGGAAAGCATATAGATGTGGGTGATGGATGGAGTACACACCATGATCATTGTGGGTAGAGGTTGTTCCACTTGACAACAATGAGATTTTTTTTGGATATGATGGTACTTGGGCATATGAGCTTGTGTTAGAAAGTGCTCTTTCCTTTGACATGCACGTGATTAAAATTAGTGGAGCAACCAATGTTGCATTACTTTTGGGAAAATAATTTTGGGAGGGGAGGAATGTAATGTCCCCTTATTCAAATTAGTTCAAATTGAAGAATTTGAGACCATGCCACTTCCCATGGGAAATAAGGAAATGAGAAAGGGAGTAATTGTCACGTTTTTGAGTTATTTTCACGAACATTGTATTATTCTTTATTATTATTCTATATAATATCAGGTCAGCTAGGTTATGAAGAAATACAAATGAAAAATAGAAGAGAAAATATCCATTATGAGGTTTTTCCTAATTGGGGGAATTCTAATTGGTTTTGGCACCACATAAAGGTATAATAAGGGGTCATTTGGTTCATTTGAACATCACGATCTTGACTAAAATTAACATTGGATGGTTTTTGGGCTGATTGCTCAACTACTTCCACTTAATGGTGAAAATCCTTTAATGTGGCCAATAAGGAGGATGAAAACTTTCATTTTTTGATTGAATAATGAAAAATATTCAATTCATTAAGGATTCTCCATCTCGAGGTTTCCAAAGAGCTTCAATAATATTGATTTAATAGATTTTTAGCTAGGATTTGATTCTACAGTGATTTTCGGCCCCTCTCCTATGGGGTTGACCTACCTTAAGGAGGAGTTAGAGGGGTTTTAGGGTACAACATCCAACTCAACAAACATTGCATTACTTATATTTTTAGCAGCCGAAATCTATATTTGGAATTTATTTTTGGGCGTGGAATTATTCATTTCTAGTCACTTTTGTAAGTGTGTTCTTTGCTATTATTTTATTTAATTAAATAATTCCTAGCTGGGGTTTAAAGGCTGATTTCTTGGTTAATATTTATTCTAAAATATTTCTAAGTTTCCCTAGATGCTTTGGATGGTGTGAATGATGCATTTTTGAAGAGATATTGAATTTTTCTTGCTTCTGTTACAAAAAATTGACTATTGTACCTTGTCATATTTTTTAGTTGGTTATCATAATTTTTAGTTTACTTTCTATTAGATTTTGTGAAATTTCCCTTTGTTTTCAGTGAGATCCCAAAAGGGACATTATAGAAGCACTCACCTAGGTCAAACAGTCTATCTTCCTCCATTTTCAAGCATGAAAAGGTCCTAGAGTGTGTCTCAACAAGAGAGAAATCATTCAATTTAAAAAAAAAAAGAGTTTCAAGGGACAATGGTTTAATTTCGTAGTTGAATCACACTACATCACAATACTACCATGATGGGTGCATTCTCTAATCTATAATTAGCCCACTAACTTTGTGTTAAGATACATGAGGGCATTCATAGGAGGTTGGACTAGATCACACTCACACTTGCACACGTATGTAGGAGAATTACATGAGGATTGATATCACTCGAGGGTATGTAGTACAACACTTGGATGGGTTTTGTAGGGGTTGACTACGAAGGGTAATCCATCCTCACCACACACATTATTTATAATTTTTCAATCTAAAGATTTGATAAAGCATATTGTAGGTATCTAGGGTTTCCAATTTGTGGCATGTGACTATAGGTTATGGAAAAAAGAGTGACATATAATGAAGTACATCTCCAAGAGAGTGAAGGTCACAAAAATTTATAGAAGATAATTTCAGAAGTGTTTAAGATTGACAAAATTAGGGAAATATTGTACAGTAGTTGTACGGTCTTGTATCAGGGTATTGTTTTGATACAGTCTTAGAAATGAAGCATCTCTAGTCTTAGATTTGCCTATTCCAATTATCTACACATCTAGATATCCTATGTTTCACTCTATACAACTAAGTCTTCATCTCCTCTTGTGTATTTGATCTATAGTTCTATATTTTATCATTGTCACAAGTATCAATGCATTTATCTAATTATGCATAGCTAATTGTAAGTTAGTTAAATCAAAATAATCTACTATAATGAACCATTACAACCTAAATATTGTTTTCCATAGAATTTACATTCATATATATATATATATATATATATATATATATATAGTGACATATAATGAAGTACATCTCCAAGAGAGTGAAGGTCACAAAAATTTGTAGAAGCTAATTTCAGAAGTGTTTAAGATTGACAAAATCAGGGAAAGATTGTACAGTAGTTGTATGGTCTTGTATCAGGGTATTCTTTTGATACAGTCTTAGAAATGAAGCATCTCTAGTCTCAGATTTTCCTATTCCAATTATGTACACATCTAGATATCCTATGTTTCACTCTAGACAACTAAGTCTTCATCTCCTCTTGTGTATTTGATCTATCGTTCTATATTTGATCATTGCCGCAAGTATCGATGCGTCTATCTAATTATGCATAGTTAATTGTAAGTTAATTAAATCAAAATAATCTGCTATAATGAACCATTACAACCTAAATATTGTTTTCCATAGAATTTGCATTCACACACACACACATATATATTCTAGGGTGTAAACACAGGAAAATATCCCATGTGAGTCACCGAAAGTGTTTCCAAATTGAGCTTCTTGCCAAATTCGATCAACTTTGCTAAAAATATGGCTATTTTTTCCAATTTAAATTATTTCTAATTTTTTTGTAGTGTTTTTAGTATACAAATTGGTATGACATTGAGTAAGAGGTTTGGAAGAGATTAGAGAGCAAGAAATTTTCTTCTCTTCGTCAAGTTTTATGAATTTGACATTCTTCCTATGTTCTTCACCTTACAAGGTTTCTAAATTAGACTTGGATCATTCTTTGGTTATTTACATCTATTTATAATCCACCTTGAGAGTTTTTTTGAGCCTTTTCAGTCAGGTTAATTCCTTTCCAAAAAAGCGGCGATGTCAACAACGCAACAGACTACCGTACCATTATGATTAATCTAATTTTTGGAAAGCTATTTAACAACATGATAGAGCATAGAATTAGTATTTGGGATGAAAAGGAAGGTAAGAGAGCAAAAGGGTGGACGTATTTTAGACCAAATCACTCTACTATTAATCACAACGTCACTCTTAGGCATTTAATTGAAAAGGTTTGGGACAGGAAGGGTGAAGAGGTCTATTTTTGTTTCATGGATTTCAAAAAGGCTTTTCACACGGTTCCGAGAAAAAAATTGTGGGACAAAATGGAAGAGTTGGGTATTTTGGATAAATATAGGGCAATGGTACACATACTATATGAGCACATATGGGCTAAAATTAGAACTAAAGACAGTCTATCTGAGTGTTTTGGGAGCGATATTAGGGTCAAACAAGGTTGTCTGTTGTTCCCCACCTTGTTTGGGTTATATATAGACAAGCTAGAGGAATGGATTGACAAAAAGGGTGGAAGTGGGATTCATTTAGCTTCTTATGTGGTAAAATTGTTACTCTATGTGGATGACCTTATCCTAATGGTTAAAACAACGTAAGGTTTACAATAACACTTAAGAGCTTTAAAACTATTTTTCAAAGAGGTGGGAATGCAAGTGAACATTGGTAAAACCAAAATCATGATCTTTACCTTAGAAAGGAAAAAGAGACAAGTAAGTTTTGAGTTTGATGGGGACTCCCTGCAAGTTGTAAAGGAATACAAATATTTGGGACTGGACTTTCACAATAATCTCACTTGGGAAAATTGTAGAGCTAAGAGGATTCAGGGGGGTGGAAAGCTCTATATATGCTCTAAAACAGATGTAGAACAACAGAGTTATGGGATTGGAAGATCAGATTGAACCTTTTTGGGTTACTAGTAATCCTAGTAGTGCTATAAGAATGTGAGATTTGGGGCAATAGTACATCCATGGGGAAACAAAAACAAATAGAAAGAATTCAAAAGCATCTAATTGCAATTAGTTTCAAAATGAAAACCATGGTTCCATATGAAATCATCCTAGCTGAAGCCAGAGCCTTTCTGGTGGAAGTGGCGGTGATGATCCGACTATTAGGATACTTTAAGAAAGCAGAAAACATGGATGATTCTCAGTGGCCTAAAATAGTAATAGAGAAAAAGTTAAATAGGAGGAAGAAAACTTGGATGAAGCAAAATGGTGAGTGGATGAGTAAATGGGGCATTAACATACAAGAGTGTCCTAGCACTAATGAAGAAATAAAAAATTATGTGAGAGAGAAATTCAGAAATATCACGTGGAATAAGTAGCTTGGATGGAAAAGAGAATACTATGTCAAGAATTTTAATCCCACATGTGATCATGGGCAAAAACACTATATTGGAGCATTGATAAAGTGGAAGGATAAAATGTTAATTGCGCAACTAAAAACTAGTTCACATCATCTTAGGTGTGAAATCAAGAGATGGAAAATGCCCAAAGATAAGTGGTTAGAAAGGGTTTGTCAGTTTTGAATGTCAGGCTCGATGGAATAAGAATGCCATTTCGTCATGGAATGTGTAGCTTACGAGGACATACAAAGCAATTACGTGCATATTTTAACAGTGGATGATCTTACAACTTTGTTTGAAGAGGAAAGGGTAGTAAAAACAATAGATTTCTTGATCAAAATGCATAGCAGAAGAATCAAGATTATCAAAAAACTGGAAGAAAGGCAGAAGTAGCAGTTATTTTGGGCATCTTTTTTATGTTTGGCTGCCTAGTTTGTGTTTGCACCGTAGGTCCCATAGACTGCTCGGTCTCGTGGATGTCATTAAAAAATTTCATTCATTCATTCATTCCTTGGGTGGAGCTCTTTTGGCCACTTGGTCTCAATTTACAGTCATTTTGAGTTTTTAATAAGAGACATTTATATTTTATTTGGGGATTAATCCCACATTTACCAAGGAGAGGGCCATGATGGTATATATATATATACAATGGATTCTAATACTAAATGGAATATAGGGTTTTTTTATCACCTTTTTGAAAAATGGCTAATAGTTTGGCCTTGAGTACAAAAAAATAGGATAAATGACGTGGTCGAAGTCACATGGTATATTTCGGGCCGCTTGATAAGAATTGGTTTCGAGGATTATAATTTGGCCAAGAGTACATAAGATCTAGACATATTGTGTGATCCCATGTGATTAGATTTTGTGATTCCATATGAACCTCCATATGGTGCAATCATGGGTATTCTCAGGGATAATGGAGGTTGAGATAAAAGAAAACATGGAGAATGGAGACAAAATGGAGAAGAAATCAAAAGATCATAACTCTTTAGATCCTGAAATATGACCTAATGAAAAAAGGGATAAGACTATAGTTTAAAATAAAAAAATTCCTCCAACTTTTAATGACTAGGTTGGGTGGTAGATATTTGGTTTTTTTGGCCATATCTTTTGATTGGAATATTGAACCGAGAGAAATTAGATTTGTTGGAAATATCTGTAGGAGTACTCTCTAATAGAGTGTATCTTGGAGCCCGATCCATGGTGTTTTGGGAACAAAAATTAATCAAACCTCTAGTGTCTTTTTTTCTCATTTAATGCAAGTTAGAGGTGGATTTAGAGCTCAAGGGAGTTCATTTATTAATTCAAACACTTCAATATTTAATGTAGAACTATTCTACATCAATGTACTGCCCATTTTGAAATGATTTGAGGTTCAACATTATTCTACAAAGGATTTTATAGTTGGGATTCAGATTTGAGTGTTTATTGTTTTGTTGTCGCCCTTAAAATGCCCCCCTCATTTTTAAGTTCAATTCAAAAATTTTGAGCTCATGCCGTCCAGAGGTGTTCAAGTAAAGTTGGAAGTATGAAAATAGAGAAATTCATGCTTTGAAGTTGTTTAAACTCTCCAGTTTGTGTGGTTTGATAAATTTTCCATTTCCTTGTTTGGACGTGTGAAAATTATATTGTAGCCTCCATTTGAATGGAATTTCCCATCTTTTCTATGGTCATGGATCATCGAATATTGTATTGTTCTCAATTACTTGGTTCGTTAAAGAAATTTGAAAATTGGGTGCGAAATGGTGGAGTTTTCTTCTTCTCTGCATTTTTCCACAGTCGTGAATGACGGGTGTTTTCATCCCCGTCAAATTTTGGCCTCATTATCCATAGGTATGTGGACATATCTAATTGGAGGTGGGCCGGTGGGGTAATTTGAGGTTTTGAGGCTTTTTGTAAAAAGGGCTAAAATTCATAAAGTGACCCGCAACCCTAATCATGCCAAGAGGGAAAAAGTTGAATGTTGAGCCCGCATCAAAAGAGTCAAAGTGGGGAGGCGGATTATCGAGGAGATTTGAGAATTTGAGCCTTTTTCATTAAAGGGGCTTAAAGTTAAAAAGTGACCCGCAGCCCCGCCAAACACAAAGGAAAAAGTCAAATCTTGAGCCCGCTGTTGGAAAGTCAAAGCGGGGAAGCGGGCCTGCAGAGAACTTCGAGGTTTTGAATCTCTTTGTAAAAAAGGGATAAAAGGCATAAAGTGGCCCGCAGCCCCGATTAGGCTTAAAGGAAAAACTTAAATGTTGAGCCCGCATCAAAAGAGTCAAAGCAGGGAGGCGGGCCTGTGGAGCAATCTGTGTTTTTGAGCCCGCATTGAAAAAAGGTAAAATTATAAAAGTGACCCGCGACTCTGTCTCCACTCAAGTGAAGCCATATGTCAGGATCATATCAAAAGTGGAAGGGCGGACCAAAAATGTAAAAAATGCCAAATCTCTATAAAGTCACAAAATGCAAAAGGCATCCTCCACGCCCGCTCTAGTAAATTTCTCCCACGTGGACGGATCTGGTTTAAAGTTTTAAAGGCAAGATGAACGGTTCAAATTCAAAGTACAAAATGAGTGTAATGGCTACATTATGAAAATTATGGTTTTTTAGGCCATTGACGTTTCTTTGCGAATCAAGAATTTGAACAGAAACAAGTGAAAGAAGAATTTGTAACCATTTCTTGCTAACAAAGAAGAAGTTGTAATTGTTTCTTGTGAGATATTTAATGGCTTCTTCATGCCATTGTACAGGGATGGCTATTGATCTTGAAAACTTAGGAGTGCATTATACTCAGAGAAAGCAAAGGAGATAGCCATTTTCTTCTAATTTCTTCCATTCCCTCATTATTTAGAACTTCTGTTTAAGCATCAATATAAGACGAAGGATTTTGTAGCCTCTTTGATGAGGAGATTTTAGAAACTTTGAGTTCACAATCTTATCTCGTCTTGTTTCCATTTGCAGAGTTGTTTCTTCTCATGAATTCATGTGTTGAAATTTCTAACTAGTGCATGTAGGAATATGATTTTCTACCTACAACATTAGTTCTCCTACCTCTCTTCTCACTCCCTTTCCCACCTTCAAAGAAAATTCTCCCCATTACAGATAACTACAAGCATTTTCCGTAGGGTCAGTGGAGTGCCCCTGTTGGATCCTCAATTGAAAGGCCACCACAAAAATCCACCTTTTCACATGCATGCATATATGGAAGATGCACCGGTTAAGTAGAGGGACTTAGATTCTGAGAGCATTGGCAAGGAATTCACAAATTTGTCCACTCGAAAAATTCCCTTGCCAATAGTTTTTGGCACCCACCATGGGGCATATTTAGCAGCATCTGCACCCAATATACGACCGCAAGGTCTGAAAATAAAAAAATGAAATATTGAAATATAAAAAGAAAGAGTTCATGAAAAGCCATTGCTGAAAGATATACTGCTTATTTCTGCACGTGTCTTTTCATATTCTCACTTCAAGAATTTCAAAAAGATGGCTGAAGGAAGACACACTAGGTTGAGCAGGACGAGAGGTGTTGATGATTTTAATTTCAAGGCTTCACAAAATCAGAAAGAACAAATTAGAGATAATCCATACTTCTTCTCTCAAGCCTCCTTTCCATCTGGATCTTGACGAAGTTCACCGAGAAATCCTATCAAAACTCTTGTAGATACTCCCCCTTCAAATTCTCCCATTTTTCAACCACAATTGAGCATTGAGCTCCCAAAAGAAGAAGAATTTGAAGAAGAAATCGTAGAAGCAGAAATGACAATGGAAGACAAAGAAGAAATACCTCAACCCATTGTTCCATGGGGAAGGAATATAGGCCCTCTTGCTCGTGAACCACCTCTCTATGATCTACTAACAATTTCTCACAAGAACTTGCCAAAGTTCAATGGCGAAAAAACACAACATTCGAAAGAACACATCACTACTTTCATGACATCATGTGGAATTTTTGGTGTCCAACATGAATACTTTGCTGTGAGATTGTTCATGGAGTCCCTCCAAGAAAAAGCAGCAGAATGGTTTTACCTCCTGCCTTCCTGATCCATCACTGGTTGGGATGACATCAAGGTTTCCTTCGAGGAAATATTTAAATCAATTGAATATTGTCAAAACCTCTTGGTGTAGTTGGCTCAAATGAGGAAAGGAGAAAGTGAAACGATGAGAGACTTCGAGGCTTGTTTCAAACGGTTGCTTCATAAGATACCGAAAAAAGATTCACCCTCTCAGAACAATATCAAAAGATTCTTCATAAATGCTCAATCACCAGAGGCAGGATTTCTCCTATGAATATTTCAACCAAGGAACATTGTAGAAGTACAAAGGAGGACCATTGAACTGGATGACAATCTCATCCTCTCTGGAAAGATCAAGAATCCATCAAAGGGCAAGACCCAACATCCTAAAGATGAGAGAACCAATCCATTGTTGTAAAAGTTGGCAAATGAGATAACATCTTTGAAGAGGGAAATATTTGAATAGGTTTCTTCCCAAAGAAGTAATAGAAATCAGATTGCAGGAGCACCCTAAAGGCTCACCTTGGAGGCCCTACCCATGAACATAAATGGCAGATTTCAAGAAAGCAAAGAAGAGCTTGAACAAAAAAGTGAAGGTGATGATTTCCTAGAAAATGATGAGTTTGAGAATGATACACAAATCATATTCTATGAGTATTCTGGATGTGATGAAGAAAATGAAGAGGATGCACCTAGGTTCTCATGTGCGGTATTCACTCATTCTCATTCCAAGAAAAGAGCATCTCCTTCCATTACTTTAAAGAACAATAATACTAATGATCCTCCTGTGGCGACTCTGAAAAATAAAATAATTAGTCGAGGATCCCCACTTCCATCTTCCATGAAGTCTGCATTGTTGGAGCCTAACCCTGTAGCAAGTAAGAAGATGCCCACAATCCCAAGTAAGTCTTCCGATGTCTCTTCCAAGTCTAAATCTAAATCTTCTCTTGTAAAATCTAATACCTTGAAATCTCCTAATGTACCATTCAAAATATCATCCATTCCTCAAAAATCAAATCCTGCTCCCAAGCCTATCCATAATAAAAAATCAATCACTTTACCCCCCTTGTATGCATATGCTCCCTTTGAATTCATAGATTATGCAAATGAAGCCAAAGTGCAGATTACCAAAACCAAATATTTGCAGACTCATCTTGAACAATTTGAGATGTTTGTCTGATATATCAAGAGTGGTAGTCTAACAACCAATGATGTAACATCTAGTTCCAAAGGCATGCTACCAAATTCACCTACAAATCCCTCACAGAACATGATTTTTCTGAGTGCATCAAAGAATGATAAAGTTGAACCTTTCTACGTCTCCCTTCTTGTTGGAGAATATGTGCTAAACAATTACATAATAGATTTTGGTGCCTCAGACAACATGATGCCTTTGAAGGTTACCAAAGCTCTCAAAATTTCCATGACTCCACCTAGTGATTCTTCTTACTCTTTGAAGTCAAAAGAGGTCCCAATTGTAGGGAAGGTCAAAGATGCACAGGTGTATCTCACGAGATTTCTAGACAAGAAAGTTTCAGTGATGATTTTGGTAGTAGACGTCCCAACCTCATTTGAAATGTTGCTGAGTAGAAATTTCTACCAAGAGTTGGGAGGGAAAATTTAGATGAATTGGTCTTTTACAACCATACCAGTTGAAATTTCTTCCCAAGAAGAAGATAAGGTACACAGTACAAAAGTTTGAAATCCCAGAAGCTAACATCTTGTATCAAGATAGTAAATAGATGAATCTCTTGGTGACAACCAAGGAGGAATAAGATGTTCCCATCTTGATAGGGCCAACCTTCTTGGAGAGATTTGAATTTTGAATAAGCATTGAGGAGATTCAAGTTACAAGAGGGCAACCCGGAATCACCAAATGATGTAGATCATGAGGAAGAGGAGATGGTTATTGATGATTTTTGAGAAGAAAAATCAGCCTATATGATTTTCCAATATGAGGAGTTATTCTCATTCCCATTTTGGGATGAAAATGATCTCAGTCAAGCCATTTATGGAGAGACAAAATCAGCTTGTGATGAGCCTTTGAAAG
This sequence comes from Taxus chinensis, assembly GCA_019776745.2. NCBI lineage: Eukaryota > Viridiplantae > Streptophyta > Pinopsida > Cupressales > Taxaceae > Taxus > Taxus chinensis. Next base: position 94,466,166 of record CM034146.1, read on the forward strand.
GATTGAAAGAAATCTCCATACAAGGACTACTAAGAGCTGCAGAAGAAATAGAAGACCTTGAGATCAGTCTTGATCTCCTGATGCAAGCCACAAATTTGCAAGACAAGTGTGAAGCTGATTTGGAAGCCTTAACCGATGTGAAGGTTGGCCATATTGAAAAATATGATGCTGCTTTTGAGCTAATGATTGATGGATGCAATAACGAAATGGATGTTTTTTATTTCCCATTTGAAGAGGAAGAATGTTTCCATGATGAACAAACTAAAGTAAGAAGTTTTGAGGCCTTTGAATTTGAAGCTCCTCTAGACAAAGGAGTGATAAAATGCAACGGTTCCCAAGATGATGAGGTAATACCTCAAGATAGTTTCCTTGAGCTGAAAAATAAATCTCCTTCAAAGGCGTACAAAGAGGAGCTCCAGGAAACAATGAAGCATAACTCCGTGCAAAAAATATTGGATGCACTAGAAGTTGTGGAAGATCTTGAGCTGATTCTTGATCTCTTCACTAGTGCCATGGACATACAAGAAAAATATTATTTTCCCTCCGATCCTCCGGTTAGTACTCAAATGCCTCACAGTGAATTAGAGATAAAGGATGAATCAAATGTTTCTCATGGAGAAGATGTCAATGAGCATAGACCTGGAAACAAAAGTAACTTAGAATATACAAGGAATTTGAATGAAAAGAAGCCCTGAGGAAGAAATAAGATGTTTGATGGAGAATCAGCTATATGGATGAACATGGAAGGAAACTAGCATGATGAAACTGATTTTAAAGGGCATGAAGGTAGTGGAATTTCTAAGAAAGGACCTAAGCATCAAGAAGATCACATGGACTTACTCCTATGAAGTAAAAGTAAAATCATGTAAGTGTCTAACTTCTATAAACAATTGAGGAGGGGAGGGTACTTTCTGGAACCCATCAACGGCTTTGTAGAACATCATCACTTAGTGTTGCCCACTCACGGGTAACTTTTGAGAAATGGAAAGTGCTTAAGTGAAAGCGGGTTGTCCCCCCACCTTGTACCATAGGTGATTGCTAGGTGTGTTTCCCTTCCTATTGTGTGTCGTGTGTTTCCTTTTCATCCTTTTTGTGTGCGTGTGTGTTTCCTTCTTCTTTCTCCCTTGTTATAGGTTGTACATGACTCCACAAGGTCCAATGGATAAGGAACTGGTCAACGAATTATATGGTCTAAGATTGAGATTCTGGATTCCCATGTCATGTCTTCATTATGCTCAGTCCATGTCATGTCCCCAAGCTAGAGCCAACTATTTTTGCCCTCAAAATTCCCCCCTCATTTTTTAATTCAAATTCAAAAAATTTGAGCTCACACCCTCCAGAGGTGTTCTAGTAAAGTTGGAAGTCCGACAAGATAGAGAAATTCATGATTTGAAGTTGTTTAAACTCTCTAGTCTGCGTGGTTTGATAAATTTCCGTTTCCTCATCTAGAACCATGAAAATTATATTGCAGCCTCCATTTTAATGAAATTGCCCATGTTTTCTATGGTCAAGGATCATCGAATCTCCAACCTCCCACCCCTGTCAACCAGCTGACTCGTGGAGGAATAAGCCACTACAGTCGTAACCTCCTCACCCCATAACCCTACCATGTACAAGTAGGGTGTAGCAATCATATCTACAGTGGTAAGAGAAGCCACTGACTGGTGCAGTGTCCAAAGCACTAACATGCCTATCCATCTAGCTGCCCAAATAGCCCCTGGGTTTGACACTAAGATGTCTCTACTGTAAGGGGTGATATGCTCATGCACCCAACACATGACAAGAGTGGGGTGGCTCAAAGACTGCCCATGTAACTGGATTACCCTGTATAAGTCATGGTATGTATTTCCCAGAATATGAACTCCCTAGGCATACCTCTAGCCATGACCCTCAATCTGTGTAATGATGGGGGCCCAACAGTATAATAGTGTATCTCCCCTTTGTCCGCGATCAATCTCGAGGACAGGATACCCATAATAGCACTCCGAAGAACAGGAATAGGAGAAGTGGTAATAGAATGAACCCTCATCCCCTTCTTCGACCCAAAAGAGATGATAACATCTCCCATATAAGTGGCCCACTATGCCACCTCTGTCTTGGACCCAACTATCCTCAATGCCAATCGTTTCCCAATAACTAGGATCCGAAGGATGCTGAATACATCCTCCAGGGTGATAGTCCACTCACCCTTGATTCCTGGAAACCAGAAAGTGTTCCGGTATGCATCCCACTAGGAGAATAAGCTGCACAGAATGTGACTAGAAGGAGTGACATCGGGCACTCAGACTATCCTTCAGATGCCTGCCCACTGAAGAAAGTCCATATCATCTTGTGTCAACTGATCTAAGATCTCAGGGAGCCAATCAAACTCTCTCTCCATGCTCCAACGTATGTAATCCTCCTTCTGCATTAACCAAAACATGAGAAAAGAGAAAGTAACATAAATCACATGATAAGCTCATCAAAAAGATAGTAAAACATCCAAAATACAAAAAAATTCAAGTTTGATAATGTTTTGATCATTCTGTCCAGAACTACTGCCCAGTGCAGGGAGGTGGTTCCAGGACCGCTGTCTTGGCATGGCGGTGGTCTCGTGATTGCTGCCTTGTCTTGGGTGACGGTCTTGAGCCGATTTTAAAAATCCCCCCTTACCCTAAAAGTGCTCAAAAGTGACCAAATCGACCATTTCTAGTGAAATAAAAGCATGCCCTATGGGTGCCCCCCTTAAGGACTCATTTGAAAAAAATAATTTGAAAACGTCCCCCCTAGGTGAAATTTTCAACATTTTAAGCGTTAGGGCACAAAAAGACAAAAGAGGAAATAAATAACCTAAGAGAATGCTGGTTGATATCCCACTCGTGGAGGCATGATCACGATCTCATCACGAATGTATTGGCTGTAATCTCGTAAGAAAAGGTCACCGTGGATCCAGAGCTCCAAATTCACCAAACCAATAATGCGCAAATGAATTGGGAAATGAGTTTGTTTTGATATATATATGATATTTCTAACCTCGTTTTGAGCGTACGTGTTTGCAGGGCTAGAGCATTGGCACAAGTATATTCTTACATCCCCATGCAAAAGGTAGGTCCTCGGGTCATTTTGATTTAGTTTTTATTTTTTGATATTTTATCTATCTGCACTTGAGTCTTTTCTCCCTTTTGTAGGTGACGGGAAATTGGATGGCAATTTTCGACACACGGGAATGTCAGGTATAGCTTTTAACTCCCCATTTCAAGAATGCCATACTCGGATTCTAGGTTTTACACCTTTTCATGGCTAAGATACTTCACCGAGGGGGAAATATGTACGCACCCAAAATTACACGTGCTGCATTTTCAGGAAAACGGTTACAAGAATCCCCAATGATGATTCAAAGTCCTTTCAAGAAGGTGTTAGAGCTCTAAATCCCACTTGTAGTGTATGTTTGTATCCTAGATAGCCTTACTTAACCTTTCCAAGCATTTTTCTAACTCCCTTCTTCTTTCTGTGTTTGTTTTGGCCTTCAGTACCAGAACTAACACCCAGGCAAGGCGGCGGTCCTAAAACTGCTGCCATGTGCAGGGCGGTGGTTCTGCCCATTTTTTCTAGAATCTTCATGCGTGATTTTTTATGGGACAATTCACCTCAGTTTGCTTTTTGAACGCATTTGTGAGCCAAAATGGCTAAAAATAGCTTTGTTTTCTTGGTTCTCCTTGTTCCTTCTATTTTAAAATAGTTTTACTTAGTTGGAAATACCTCTTCATTACCTTGTGTATGAAGTAACCTCCTATCCTCCATTCCTATATATTCCATGCTTGTATTTAAGCAAAAGGCCTGTTTGAGAATTTGGTGTATCTTGTTTGTTTTTTCTGCCATAGTCTCTCTAGAAATTACATATCCAAGATCAGATCTCTTGTGTTATCTCTCTTCTACTTGCATTACATCCAGATTACATCCAATCTCTCATTGCTTAAACACCATCCTCTTGTTGCTGTTCTTTTCATTCCCAATCCCTTAGACTCACATGAACACTTAGAGAAAGAAAGGAAAGAACCAAGGAGATAGATATTGATACTATTGGATTTGCCAAAGCTCTTGCTCTTCCAGGTTGAAATTGTGTATTTTTTAGCTTTGTTTATCAAATTGTCAATTACATATCAAATAGAGTAGAGAAACAATTCATTCAAATTAGTTAGATAATTGTAAGTAGATCAAATCATTAATAAGTTTTCTCTTCAACATTACTAGGGAAGCTGTGGGGAACAATAGCTTTGTTAGGGTTATGATTTGTTATTCACTTTTGAGGTAGGGTTGGAAGGTATTGTTTTCAATTCCTTGGTTCACGAAAGAAATTTGAAAATCAGGTGCAAAATGGCGGAGTTTTCTTCTTCTCTGCATTTTTCCACAGTCATGAATGATGGGTGTTTTCTTCCCCATAAAAATTTGGCCCCATTATCCATAGGTACATGGACATATCTAATTGGAGGTAGGCCGACAGAGAAATTTGAGGTTTTGAGCCTTTTTGTAAAAAGGGCTAAACTTCATAAAGTGACCCGCAACCCTGATCATGCTAAGAGGGAAAAAGTTGAATGTTGAGCCCGCATCAAAAGAGTCAAAGCGGGGAGGTGGATTGTCAGGGATATTTGAGAATTTGAGCCTTTTTCATTAAAGGGGCTTAAAGTTAAAAAGTGACCCACAACCCCGCCAAACACAAAGGAAAAATTCAAATCTTGAGCCCGCTGTTGGAAAGTCAAAACGGGGAAGTGGGCCTGTAGAGAACTTCGAGGTTTTGAATCTCTTTGTAAAAAAGGGATAAAAGGCATAAAGTGGCCCGCAACCCCGATTAGGCTTAAAGGGAAAAGTCAAATGTTGAGCCCGCATCAAAAGAGTCAAAGCAGGGAGGCGGGCCTGTGGAGCAATCTGTGTTTTTGAGCCCGCATTGAAAAAAGGTAAAATTATAAAAGTGACCCGCGGACTCTGTCTCCACTCAAGTAAGGCCGCGTGTCAAGACCATATCAAAAGTAGAAGTGAGCGGACCAAAAATGTAAAAAATGCCAAATCTCTATAAAGTCACAAAATGCAAAAGGCATCCTCCACGCCCACTCCAATAAATTTCTCCCACGTGGACGACTCTGGTTTAAAGTTTCAAAGGCAAGATGAACGGTTCAAATTCAAAGTTACAAAACAAGTGTAACGTCTGCATTATGAAAAGTCTATTTTTTTTCCACCATTGGTGTTTCTTTGCGAATCAAGAATCTGAAATGGATGCATGAGTGATTGAAAAGATTGTAAACCGTTTCTTACTAACAAAGAAGAAGTTGTAACCGTTTCTTGCTAACAAAGAAGAAGTTGTAACCATTTCTTACGAGATATTTAATGGCTTCTTCACACCATTGTATAGGGCTAGCAATTGATCTTGAAAACTCAAGAGTGCATTGTACTCTGGAGAAAGAAAAGGAAATAGCCATTTTTCTTCTACTTCCCTTCACTCTCAAATTTCTTCTATTCCGACACCATGTACAACTTCTGTTCAAACAATTAATACAAGAAGGAGGATTTCTTAGCTTTCTTTGACTAAGGAGGTTTCTTGATACTTTGTGATCGATGAATTTTATCTTGGTCTTGTTGTTATTTGCAGAGTTGCTTCTTCTCACGAATGCATGTGTTGAAGTTTCTAACTAGTGCAGTGCAGGAATTTGATTTTCTACTTGCAACATTAGTTCTCCTACCACTTTTCTCATTCCCTTTCCCACCTTCATAGTAAATTCCCCCCCTTGCATATAATTGCAAGCATTTTCTGTAGGGTCAATGGAGTGCCCTTGTTAGATCCCCGGCTGAAAGGACACCACAAAAAATGCACGCTTTCACTGCGCATGCATACACAACATCTGCATTGGTTAAGTAGAGGGACTTAGATTCCTAGAGCGTTGGCAAGGAATTCACAAATTTGTCCACCCGATAAATTCCCTCACCAACATGTTTGTAACCACATTTTTGATGTTATTTTTTGGATTCCGAGTTCAAATTTTCCCTTGTGTTTCCCTCTTCTATAAATGGAAGTTCCATTGCATTGTAAACAAAATCCTCAAGAAAAAAAGCTCAAAACACTCATGATATTTTAAAGAATATGGAGAAAAATGTGCACAAGCTTTTATACTCAAAGATTAGTAATGTACTTAATTCCTTCCCTATGTTGTAAGAAAATTATGCACCTTTAAAAGCAATGCAATTTTTTTGATTGTGGCTCTCTTTCTTCCCTTAAATGGTTATGTGTTTCCCTTGCCTTATATTTTTTCATGGTATGTTGTGTGTGGGATATATTTACAAATTCCTGGCTCTTTGTATCACTAAAAGGATGAGGAAGAGTGTTCCCATTCTATTCTCATGCATCACTATTTTTGTTTTAGTTCTTTCTCCCCCCTCCCTTGCAATGTTAGCTTGGGATCAATTTAGGTGGCTAGAATCAGGATATTTAGGACAAAGGTACAAATTTCTATGGGGAAATGCCTCAAAGGAGTTAGAGCCCCACACTCTAATAGGCATTCAAAACTATTGTTCCTGGAGTACTAGATCCCCATTTTGGGTGCCCTTGGGAGTGAGTTTTTTTGGGACAACACCTTGTTCAAGTATTTTCCTACATATTAGTTGGAACCCAAGACATGTATTGAATGAACCATGACCAAGAGAACTATGTAGAGCTATGAAATAGGCATGTTGGATGTAGAGGAAATCATCATCCTAGGTTTATGAATGTGAAAAATAAACAAGTGTACGATTGAAACTTTCATTTTCCCATTTTCTAAGGATGTAATATTGTAGATCTTTCCAATTATGTATCCATAATTTTCTGAAAAAACATGCCAAATATGACTAAAAAATCAAGAGTTGTGATAAAAAATTAACATGTAATCTATGTTGATAGATTTCCAAGTACTGGTTGGAATCAACAAAGGAATATGAAGTATTAACTTCCTATTTATGGTGAAAGACATGACATGGAAATCAATGTATGTATGCATATGATGTCAATATAAGTGCTGTAGAATTTTTAGTGTATACACCTGTAGTTTGATCAATGCACTATTATTTCTAATATTGCACTTATTATTCTCTTCCTTGCAAATTTACGACACCTTGTCAGTTAGATCTATCTAACTCCCCTCTTACGACACTCTGTTGGTCATATTTCCTCTTGTAAACTAATTAAATAGGTTATAATAACCTCTTCTTGGCTAATATTCTCTTCTTTACCACCTCTATTAGCTCCCTGGAGTATCAATCCACTTCATTGGATTGATTAAGTCTTTCAGAAGCCTTTCAGAAACCTAATTTCTCTCTAAATAGGATTAATTATCCTCTAAACATGGTTAATTAAATATTAACCATGATCAATCTCTTCTAAACCTAGTCAAATCTCACTTTGACTTGCTAAAAGTGCTTTTTGGACTTTTGCATTTGTCCCACATGCACCCAAATCTCCCACTTTCCCAAATGGAAAACTATAAATAGGGCTAGACCCCCCTCCCTCATTTCTAAGAATTCTCTCTTCTTCCTAGCACAAATTATAGTATTTTGTTTAGGCTTTAGATTGTAGTTCATTTTCTTCCATTGAGCTATTAGCATTTGCTTTTGTATTTTATAGCACAAATATGGAGTAAAAGGGAAGAACCATTGGCCTTGAAGCCATTAATGGGGAGATCTCTTTCTCTTAAACACAAACTGAATGCTTAGATCCTCTTAGGTTCATTATTTCAAGCTTTCAAAGAATAGAGGTTAGTTTCATTTGCTTAGTTTGCTTGTTTACTTCAAATTAATGTATGCAAAGTAGAAACCCTTGCTCATTTCTTATCAGATGGTCCATTGATCAGCTTGTTCAAAGCCTTTGGGGTTTCTTTAGAGATTCTTACCCCAATTCCATGGCTTTTGCAACTTTTCATTGAACACATTTGGCACGCCCGGTGGGACACTTATGTCCATCCTCCATTAATGGAGGTCTTTTGAGTTCTTCAAAGTTCATTTTCAAGTTTTTTGGATCAAATCACTTGTTATTTCCTCATTTTTGTTTCTAACACTAGATAAATGACCTTCATTTGCATGTATTTTGTGGGTTTGATATAGAAATAGGACACTTTGACTAACAACTAACCTGTTTGCTTTTGAAATTTTGAAAATCTGTGAGTTTTGCAGGTTTTTCACAGGGTACGCATAGGTGTTAAGAAGGGGCGCATACACGTTGAAACCCTAGTGTCCCCATCAGAACAGGAGCGCACCTGTCTAGTTGTGTTCATCATTGGAAAATTTTATCTCTGCAGGGATGCACACATCTCTCCTTCGGCTGGTCCGCGTCTCTGTCTCTCTGGCCGTGTCTGTGTAAATAACCCGACTGTGTAAAAATTTGAAACTATCTGTTTTATGCTTGGGTGCGTCTCCGTTGAAACCTAAGCAGCCATGTTGAGTTGCAAGTGTCTCTATCTTTCTGGACACGTCTATGTCATTGGTTTACTAGATTTTACTAATTTTGGTTTGTAGGCGTATCCGTTGAGTTAGGTGCATACCCATCGGTTGGGGAGTGCTGGTGTCGGTTTAGGAGTGCAGGTGTTTATGTAAAAATTGAAAATTTTTCTACAGTCTGCAAAATCTTTTTTTTTAATCTTTGCTACAGATTTCTAGGACTAACAAGTTAAAAATAAAGTTTTTTCTTTGGTATTTCAGTTTGCATAGTTAAGTGTTTTCGGTTCTTAGCTTAAACTAGATTTGTAAAAGTGTGTATGATCTCTCCTCATGCCTTCAAAAGTGATCTTGGAGATCAGAAACACTTATACAAAACTTGTATCGAATGTTCAAAACACTTATTTTATAAAGGATAAAGTAAACTTTCATGTGATTTAGTAGGATTTTTCACATTGCGTATGCTCTTCCTTCGCGCCTATTGGTGATCTTAGGAATCAAAAGCAAGGTGTAAAGTTCTCTTTCTTGACATCAATCTGTGAACTAGAAAATTACTAAAACTTGTTGTCTACAGGACCCAACGCTTGTAGAAGAAAGACGTCCAAAACACAAAACTTCTAATACATGTGTTTTATGCAGGTTGCCAAATGGTGTGCTACTTAAAACCACATTAAGTTAAACAAGATAAAAAACACACCACTTTCATCACACTGTATTGCAGGTTTCAGAAAAGGGTACGTCCCTATCTGCTCAACTGGAACATAACCCCTTTGGCATAACGCCTTAAGCTACAACAATGGGGGTGGTTCCAGGAACCCTAAAGTAATCCACCACTGAGTAACCTCGTGGATGAAACAGGAAGCGCTCCACTTACCCACTTGACTAGTATGCCTTGTGAGTTAGAGTTACAAGTTGTCTGTATGGTGACCCTAGTGAGAGTACACGTGGACACATTTATTTCTCATTATACTTGAAGGGGTAAAGTAAAGCTGAGATACTCCCAAGATAGTCAGGGTGACTATTTGGGTAAATCGTGCTCACTTAAGATAGCTTTGTAACACCTAGTTGAGAGAACTTATTAAGGAGGCCATTCTATCTTGGAGCCCACTTTGCTAGTCCATTGTTGCGTCAAGCCATCACGAAGTGACAACTCATTTGGAATCTGAACCTTGTTTTTTGAACAAGGCAAAGAATCCTTGTAAGTTTGATCTAAGTGTCTTTCATCATGAAATTAAACTACGTCCCACTTTCACTTAGTTTTATTCTTGTCTTCAGACGAGGTGAAACTCTACCCAAGTGGTGCTTGGTTTGTTTTCATCTTTTGATCTATACCCTTGCATTCTCACCGCCCATTTTTTGGGGTGAGAAAGGTGCATACCTTGCGCATTTTTATCAGAGATAGTGCTCACCACTTTTTTGTCTGTTTACGCCCATCCATGTTTGCGGCTGGGTTGTTAAACGTCTAAAGTGTGCAGGTACATTTTTTGTATCTTTGATAAAAGTCCTTCCATCTTGATTTCAAGATCATCTTCACCACTGTGAGTTTGGTTCATCTTTCGTCTCTTCTTGAGTTGATAGTTTTGTTCGCATTCTAGATGCACAATCTTGGTACTTACATCATGTTCTCATTTTTTATGAGAAAATGGTATAAGTCCCTTTATTGCGTGGTTACACTGCTCACACAATTAAAAACTCCTTGTTATACTTATCACTTGGTTTCGGTTTTGACGTCATCTAAGTCTTTTTGAAAAGTGTCGATAACACCTTATATATATCGTGATAAGGTTGTCATGATACTAACACCTTGCTTGCTCGGTTAATGTATCACGGTGACATTGTTACGCTATATCTAGTCATGACTTCCATTTTTCAGAAGGTTTGGCTTTCATCGACATTCAAACTAGTTTTAGTATACCTTGTCGAGGGACTGCGTCAACACCACGTCAGTACTTAGGCCTTGTTAGAATTCTAACTTGACCTACATATTGATACGATATTGTCGCTATCTATTTTAGGGCATAGGCTTGGTAACAACAAAATTGAGTGATCATTACATTTAGGTGTGCATATGAGTGTTCCTTGATAAAAATGACTACATAACACTGCATCTAGGATACACTGTAGTATAGTTCAAACATCACCTTGAGCGGCTTGCAGAAACCATACACTTAGGGGTCACGCTAGCTGCATACAAACGTCTGCTAGTAATGCCTAAAATCACAAAAATGGCAACCAAATCAAATGAGCATGACATAGGAGAAAACCCTTTCGAAACCTTCCCATTTAGCGGCAACAATTTGGCACCTCTCTTTTCTCAAGTCAAAGATACAGAGCTATTAATTGATCATAGCGGAGAAGAGTCAGACTCTTCTGGAGAACAACAGAGGTTAGACCTAAATAGATTTGATGAACTCCTATATTATAATAAAGATCAAGTACTCGCAAGAGTCTTAGAATTAGGAGCTAAACTTCCGCAAGAGCATGAAGAAGAAACAAAGGTCATTAACCCTAAACTAGGAGAGTGAAGATCTCTCTTAGACATAGATAATCCTTTTGATGTGGGATACGCTTCCACTTCTGGGAAACATAAGGCCACCTGTCGAAGGGGAACCATCACGAAAACCTCACTATAAAGCTTCACGTAAAGTGAAAATTGAGCGTAAAGCTTCCCCTCCTCTGAAATTTGATGAAGAAGAGGACCCCCTGGTTGAGGAGGAGATCCTCCAAAAATAGATCTTGAAGTTGAGCCAGAAGCTAGCAAACTTAGGCTCTTCAAGAAGAAACATGTACAAAGACAAAGACAAAAATAAACTTAGTGAGTTTCAATTTGATCCACACACGGACTATACCTTTAAAGTGACTCAGGTACAAAGACCAATGTCACCTACTAAGGAGCAACTCATTCAGAAAGAGTTACAATCAATGAAAAATACGCTTACTACATTACAAGAGGGAAATGTAGGCCAGAATAGAAAATATTTGTATGAAGAACTATGCCCTTACCCCTTTGATAAGGACATGTTACAACAGCCTTTCCCAAAACACTTTACCGTTCCCAAGTTTGATAAGTATAAGTGCAAAAGTGATCCTCGTGATCATATAAAAGACTTTTACATGGCTTGCCAAGAGGTCGCATATAGCGATAATTTCTTAATACAACTTTTTCCTCGCAGCCTAGGAGCCATGGGATTGGAATGGTTCTATAGCATACCCAAGGGCTCCATTACAACGTGGCCCACATTAGCGGAAAAATTTGTACGACATTACTCCTATAATATGGAAAGTGACATCACAATGAATGATTTATGCAATACAAAACAAAAACCCAATGAGACGTTTGCAGGATTTTTACAATGATGGCGTGGGTTAGCCAGTCATTTTCCTTGTGCATTACTAGAAAAATAGTTAGTGAGCATATTTGTTCCTAACTTAAACCCAGAAATAGCCTTTCATTTACAAATGCATTGTGGCTCAAACTTTGAAGAAGTCATAGAGAAAGGTGGTCAAATTGAGAAAGCCCTCATTGCAAAGGGAACACTTAAGTCTGTCGTTAAAAACAAACATGAAGCCAAATCCATAGACAAACCTAAATTCTTCAATAAGAATAAGCATGTTGTTGGTGATGGCATTACAGACTCCAAGAGAGTCCAAGCCATACAGACAGGCCCACTTTTAAAGCTTTCACAAGGACCTCATCCCAAAGCACCTACAAAACGTACGTTTACATCCTTAACGGAGTCCTTGTCTACCATCCTAAAACAATTAGATGATGCAAAAATGGTGGAATATCCAACTACGATGGTACCATACCCAGAGGATGCTCCAAAACCTGGGTTGGTTCAAAGACCATGAATATTGTGACTTCCACCGTGTTAAAGGACACAAGACAGATAGGTGTTTGAGACTGCGCCATTACATACAAGACCTCATCGAGGAAGGAAAGATCACTGTGGATTCTCCCCCTGAGTCTGGAAAAGGTCCAAATGAGAAAATGGGTATCTACAAGGAACCTTTTCCTAATCATGCAGATAAAAAGAAAAGGAAACCAGATCATGGGAAAACCTCCAACGACTATAGAACTGCTGCCTATGTTTACCCTACAAATGATAGTCCTTTTGATTCTCTCATAGGATGTATTAGCTCATCTAATGAACAGATCAACACCATCCAGATTTTAGAAAAAAGTTACGCAGTAGGGACGAGACGTGCCCGCTTAGTCATACCAGATCCTGTGCCTATCCCTCAGGAAGGTCAGTATAATTTAATAGATCAGTTAGAGAAAACACTTACTAGGATATCTATTCTTGATCTCCTCAAAATATCTAATACCCATAAGAACATACTGTACAAGACATTGCAAAATTTAGGGGTTTCGACAGATGTAGACCCCACAAACCTTCAAGCCATGATTGTGTGCCTAGACTCCAATGATCATATTACTTTTGATCATACTGCAATCCCACATAACAACCCAGAACATAACTTACCCTTGTATCTCGAAGTGGTGGTTACCCATCGCAAAATCAAGAGGGTACTTGTAGATGGGGGATCTGGTCTAAACATTTGCACTTTGAAGCTGGTTAAGCAGCTAGGCCATTCAGAAATAGATCTGGGAGCTAAGACTATCACAATCATGGCTTATGACAATGAAGAAAGAGAATCAGTGGGTACTATAGTGGTTCCCATGGAAGTAGGCCCAACATGTCATGACACAACGTTCCATGTCCTTGACTTGGACCTTCCATACAACATGCTCTTGGGACGCCCATGGATCCATGCCATGCAAGCTATTCCATCGAATTTCCATCAGTGCATCAAGTTATGTCATGAAGGTCAGGTGGTTACCATTCTGGGTGACCCAGAACCATTCACACATTGTAGGGCATTGCACAGTTTTTCTTGTGCAGCTTATGAGTGTCCTTCTGTGGATGTAGTTGTCCCCCTACAAACAGAAGCTATGAAAAAATGGATAGATTCAGAGTCCCTCATGCCTTACAATCAAGACTTTCCTTCATTGGTCAACCCATTCTCTTCATGGGAGGAAACATCGGAAAAATATGGCCCAGGTGAGCCATTCACTCTTGAACAAGCTTTGTTAATATCAGACTTATCAGTATCTCCCAGAACAAGGGGTAAGCCTTATTTTCAGTTCAAGAGCACTCGTGAGAAATGTCCTAAACCATTGGAAAAAAATTTCCATAGTGGTCTCCTATCTGAGGAGAAAATGTTAGAGGATCCTACCAGCAGAGTGCCAGAAGGCACCATGGCTTCATGCCATCAAGCACCCCAGTACATCAAAGGTCACCGCATGATGTTTGTCATGGGCTATAGTGGGTTTGGATGTGGCATTAATGCACAAGGCCGGCTAGAGCCTATTCCCATCCCTCATTTTAAGTCTGATAAACATGGCCTTGGGATAAGGCCTCATAATGCTCTACCCTCTGAGAATGATGCCACCTCTTCTGAACGTGAGGATGTTTCATCTCATTCTGATAGCGATGCAGATTCCCAATGTAGCCTCTATGAGGATCTTGCTTCCACGAACCTATTCCCAAATTCAGCGGTCCTTACCTTATCTGAATCCATCCCCTTAAACAAATATCAAGTAGCCCTTGTATATCCTGAACTTATAGATTGGGATCAACAACTTCACGTGCCCCTAGATTTCTTTGAAAATGATGAGGCATTTACAGAGTTCATGGGACTCAGGGATTCTATTCCAGCTGGGGACCACAAGAAAGGATTTGTGATTCAACTAGACACCTGTGCATACTTTGGGGAAGAAGCAGAGATGTGTGGATGTTTGAATAAGAAGACTGTAAATAAAAGTACAACCACTTCTGAGAAACCTGGCAAAAAGGATAAATGGAAATCTCACAGTGACAAACTCTTTGAAAAACTCATAGATAAACAGAATGAAGAGTCTAAAGATGAAGTGATTTATCCATTTAAAGATGATAATGAGCTACCGCAGGAGGTCGATCTTACTCTTCCCCCTGATCCTACATGGATGGAAGATGCTTCTAAAATGCTTGTTGAGGAAACAATCAACGTCAACATTGGCTCAGAGGAGCAGCCTAGAATGATAAAGTTGGGGGCTTCACTCTCAGCTCAGGAACAAAAGATCTTTGTAGAGCTCTTAAAAGAATACGTGGACATATTCGCATGGACATATGCAGATATGCCTGGTTTGGACCCAGAGCTAGTTGTGCACAACCTCGTTGTGCACCCAGATGCCAAACCAATCAAGAAAAAGTTGAGAAAGATGCATCCTAAGGTGGCGCTCCTTGTCAAAGAAGAATTGGAAAAGTTGTTAGCTGCTGATTTTATTAAACCTATTGACTATTCAGAATGGATCTCTAACATAGTCCCGGTACAGAAAAATCATGTTGGCATAAGAATCTGCACTGATTTTCGTGACATTAACAAGGCATGTCCTAAGGATGACTTTCCCCTACCTAACATTGACATGATAGTTGATTCCACTGCTGGTTATGAAATGTTGTCCTTAATGGATGGATTTTTCAGGTTATAACCAGATACAGATTGCAGAAGAAGATCAACATAAAACAACATTCATCACCCCTTGGGGAACATTTTGCTACAAAGTCATGCCTTTCGGGCTCAAGAATGCTGGGGCTACTTATCAGTGGGCCATGATTGTTATCTTCCATGATATGATAAGTGACATCATGGAAGACTATGTTGATGACATCCTAGCAAAATCCAAGAGTAGAAGAGAGCACCCTGAAGTACTGAGGCATATTTTTCAGCGTCTACGAGACTATAAGGTTCACTTGAACCCTAAGAAATGTGTCTTTGGTGTTTTATCAGGAAATCTCCTAGGGTTCATTGTTTCACAAAGAGGGATTGAAGTGGACCCTGCAAAGGTTACGGCTATCACAGAAATGCCACCACCTACCACTCTCAAGCAACTAAGGAGTCTACAAGGGAAAATTCAGGCAATCCGTCACTTTATTTCACAACTTGTGGATAAGTGCCACCCCTTTACCCATTTTCTCAAGAAATATGTCACATTCAATTGGGGACCTGACTATCAGAAGGCCTTCACACTACTAAAATAGTACTTGGTCAGCCCACCTGTACTCATGCCACCTACCCCAGGTGAACCTCTCCTCTTATACATTTCCACTCCTACAGCCACTGCCCCTTTAAAATAATACCCATTTTCTCAAGAAAGGTCACATTCATTGGGGACCCAGGCCTTCGTGCTACTACTTGGTTCAGCCCACCTGTACTCATGCCACCTACCCCAGGTGAACCTCTCCTCTTATACATTGGCTACCCAGCTATTAGTGCATTACTTACCCAATACAACTTAGACCATAAAGAGAGAGCAGTTTACTATCTCAGTCACACCTTGATTACGTATGAGTTGAATTACCCCCAAATAGAAAAGGCCTGCTTGGCAGTTGTCTTCACATTCCAAAAGCTTCACCATTATCTCCTGAACAATAAAACCAAACTCATATCCAAAGTTGACCCTCTCAAGTACCTTTTATCCAAACCTACCCTCACAGGCCGAATGGCTAATTGGATCATTCTCCTGAGTGAATTTGATATCGAGTTTGTGAATCAGAAGTCTTTAAAAGGACAGGTACTGGCTGATCAGTTAGCAGAAGCACCTCTCCCAGGGATGGAACCTTTGTGCCTAGATCTGCCAGATGCATCTATGATGTATATTGAAGAATCTGTAGAATGGCAGGTCCATTTTGATGGATCTTTCACCTTCCATGGATCTGGAGCAGGAGTGGTCCTCATCACTCCAACAGGTGATGTCATACCAAGAGCATTCTAGTTGGGATTCCCGTGCACAAATAACATTGCAGAGTACGAGACACTCATCATTGGCTTCAAGCTAGCTATTACTTGGAACATCCAAAAACTAAGAGTCATTGGAGACTCTCAACTTATCATTAAACAAGTTAATGATGAGTACAAAGTTAAAGATGAGAAGCTTATTCCATATAAAAAGATGGTTGAAACCTTGAAGGAATATTTCACACAGGTCATATTTGAGCAAAAACCAAGGTCGCACAATAGATCCGCGGATGCTATGGCTACTATTGGGTCTCTGTTATGCATTCCCCCTCAGGAAAGTAAGATGCCTTTCTTTGTAGAGCATTTACAGGTGCCAGCATATGATATGCCAGAGTCGTGTTTAGCATGTGAAGTTGTTGGTCCCTTATCCCCTTGGTATGATCCAATCTTTCGATACCTACAAGATGGCACTTTTCCACCAGACATCACTCATTCTGAAAAGAAATCCCTTATCCACCGCATAGCCCATTATACCCTCCTAGGAGGCACCCTTTATCATCATGGCTATGATGGGAATCTACTTCGCTGTTTGGATGTTGTTGATTCTATCCATGCCATTAAGGAAGTACATGGTGGTATTTGTGGAGTGCACACCAGCGACATAGTCTTAGCTAAGAAGCTATTAAGAGTAGGCTATTATTGGCCTACCATGGAATCAGATTGCTGCAACTTTGTAAAGAAGTGTGAACTATGCCAAAAATATGGAAACTTGATACATGCGCCAGCACAGGCCTTACAGCCTATTGCAATGCCTTGGCCATTCTCTAAATGGGGCCTAGATCTCATAGGGAAGCTCCATCCTTCTTCTTCAGATGGTCATACTCACATCATCACTGCCACCAAATATTTTACCAAATGGGTAGAGGTTGTCCCTCTTACCTATGTCACCGGTGCACAAATTTCAAAATTCATCATGAACCATCTCATATGCCGTTATGGGATCCCTTCAGCCATTGTCACTGATAATGGTAAATCCTTCAAAAACAAAATGGTTAAAACCTTGTGTCAATGCTTCCATATCCAACTCAAGTGGTCAACCCCCTATTACCCCCAAGGTAATGGACAGGCAGAAGCTACTAATAAAACCCTTGTATGGATTATGGAGAAAATGGTCAGTAAAACTGGCGTAATTGGCACCTACAGATACATCCCGCCCTCTGGGCCTATCGTACTTCCATCTGCACTCCTACTGGTGTGACCCCATATTCACTTGTCTATGGCACTGAAGCCATCATACCTCTGGAAGTGGAGCTTCCTTCCCTGAGAATATCTCTCAGAGACTATCTTGATAAAGACGAGGACTACAGAGTTGCTCACCTGGCAGAGTTAGAACTATTAGATGAAAAGTGTATTAGAGCGCTCAATCACCTGAAATTCTATCAGAACAGAGTGTCCAGGGGATACAACAAATGCATCATTCATTGGGAATTTGATGTAGGAGATCTAGTTCTAAAATAAAATTAGAAGAACACCGTCAAAGATAGAGAAAAGAAAGGTAAGTTTGAGGCTAACTGGCTAGGTCCTTATGTAGTAATTGCAAAGTATGGATCAGGAGCCTATAAACTTGCATATTCAGATGGTGAAGAGCTTCCAGAACCTATGAATGCCATGCACCTCAAGTGGTTCTATGCTTAAGCATGATGAGAATATCAGATAAGAACTAAAAAATAAGAAAAAACAAAGAAAAAAACAAGCAAAAAAATGGAAAATTGAGAAAACAGTAAAGAAAAAGCAGGTCATCCACATGTGAAAACCACACAATTGTGGCGCAGTGGGTAGGTCTTTGAGTGAAAACTAGTTTTTGGTGCTCAAGGAAGATTCACCAGATGCAAGTTACTCTTACAACAGGATGGGTAACCCTCCCCACTTTCTAGATATGACTTCCTTTGCTAGGTCTAGGAACCCTACTAAAGCCACCTTTGCCGTACCGTGATCTGGCTTATTTGCTCTTATATCTGCATGAAGGACATTACCTTTGTATACTCCCATCTAATGCTGAGAGCACCTACACATTGTCACCTTCTCGTACATACACGCATGGCATTCTGCCTTTTGTATATTCCCACATCACGTTGGGGGCATCCACGCTTCTTTGTTCTTGTACATTACTTTCAGAACATGACCTTAGAAAATACAAAAAAAATTTAGAAAAAGGATACACAAAAACCTAAACATCTAGAAAATTTCCCTTTTCAGGGATAAAGATACATTTGTTTCACAACGTTATCTTAGGGAAACCTAGACAACAATGAAAACCGTAGCCTTGAAATTTTATCTTTTTAGATAAACCCAAAAACATTAGAAAATATATCAATGTTGTCCCACAAAAACAAGGTAATGCTTTAATTTCTTTTAGTTGTTGGTTTGTATAGTGTTGATTGTGAATACCTTTTGATGTGATGTTTTGAATGGTTCATTTGCTTAGTATAGGTTGGATCTTGTTTGAAATAATTATGTATGGCATTTGATTCATTTGTAACTTGTATACTTGTAAAATTTATTAGGGTTCATTTTACTATTAGATTAAAATGTTAGATTTGATACCTTTTGGTATGCTTTGCAAATCATGTGTTGGCATCATAGGTTGTGTTGTGTTGTATAGATACAATTGTTTAGCTTTGTTAACTTTTGCTTGTATGTTTATCTCTTGCACAGTTGTTTGTTATCGCATCTATCATCTATCATTTCATCACATATAAGGCATCATCTACTACATCATATATACAAAAAATGCTAAGTATTACATCATGCATGTATGCTAAGCTAATCATCACATATCGTATCATCAATGGGGGCAAGAGGGGTTGCGCATAATCACAAATCTATCCCCCCCACACCAATATCATCTAGTATCATCCCAAGTGCTAGAATAAGAACTCAGAAACATCTCATAAATCTAAAAACATGTGGTGCTATCTACAGATACATCATCAATATGAAAGCATGAAACATACACATCTCTACATCTAAGGTATGTCACATACATAAAGGAAAGAGAAATCATACATCATAATCAATGCTCATACAAAGCATAATCACAGTATAGTATATCAAAATGTCCATATAATACATGTATAACTGTCCAAGTCAGTGCTCAAAATATACATCATCGATACAATATGCCATCTAAAAAGGGCATGCATCAAAAAGAATCGAGCCTTCATCAAGAGGCATCATCAAAACAATGGTACATACAACTATACATCAAAATCAGCCCTTCATAAGAGGCATATATACAATACATCTGTACAAAAGGAGAAGAAGTAAAGAGCTCAACCACAGCTCGCCCTCGCCGGGGCTCCCGGGTCCATGACCTGGTGGATGGAAGAGTGGTGGCTGTGATGGACCAGCACCAGGGGTACCACCCTGTTGTCTGGCTGGCTGTTGTCTAGCCGGCTACACTGCAATGGGCTGCTGAACTGATCTAACTAAATGGCCTGATCACCGTGACCTAGAGCCTGTCGCACTCACATCTGACTGCTCAAAAGGAACAACTCGCTGCTCTGTTGGGACTGCCCTGAAGTAAGCAGTCCTATAGTATAAGGCCTCGCCGCCGGATCTCATAGCATCACGTATCAGATCAGCATCTCTAGAAGTGATGGCTTCCTATAAGGTGGCATCTCACTCACCTATCAACCTGCCACTGTCAGCTTGAGCCTATCTAGAAGTAACAGCCTCTCGATCTCTATCTGCCAGTAATAACCTACACCTGGGCTCATGCCTGATCTCTCTGTATAATGTAGCCCTGTGACTATGCCTGGGCGTGGTCCCTCTGAGAAACAACCATCTGCACCTGAGTCTGAGACTGATGTAAAAGGCTCAATATCTGAGCCCCCTGTGCGGCCATCTCACTAATCTGACTCTGCCATAGGGTACTATCACTGCCCTGGGTGGCCTGTGCTCTAGCCTGATCTCTCTCCACTGTCAAAATCTACACCCAAGCATGTGCCTAATCTCGCTCTACTATGAGGGCATGTACTTGTGCCCTGGCTGCATCTCTCTCTCTAGCCACCTGTAACTAACAACAATCACTACCTGTAACTACTACTGAAGGGCAAGCCAACTGTCCACCATCACCGTCACCCTCTGGAGCATGAGGTGGCAGGCCCTGCTCTGGAAGTACCTACTAGAGGGGTGTATATCCCTAGTGGAATGCCTACTGGGGGAAACTCTATGTCAACTTCCCTGAACACCTATCTCGGCCTAGGCCTGGGGCCCTATCCCTGTGGCTACTGTAATGCTGGACCCTATCCCCTGCCCCTGACATACTGGTATGAGTCAGGCCCACCGTCATCATCATCATCACTATCCTCACCACCAATGACTCCACCCTCACCACCACTAGGAGGCCCCACTGGAGGAGCTCTCACACCGACGTTATACGCCACCCTGGAAATAGTCAAATGGCATGGAAGCACATCATGATACCATGGCCCATACTCAGGTGTAGTACCCAGATCTCTAATTTGTCTCAGTGGCACCCACATAGCAGGTACCACCTGTCAGAAACTAGCCAGTGCTCTATCACGGGTGATCTGTGGACCCATATCAAAGTACTCTCGGGCCCTGTGAGCATACCAATTGTTTGACCTAGGAACATCCTGGGTACTGCCAAACTACCTCTGACACCGATCCACTATGTATAACTCTCACATATAGTTGCGGCTGCCTAAGATAAAATGCTCTACTGTGGCAGTACTGAGCTCTAAACCATCCTCGGGCCACTGGAAATGTCTGTAGGCCTCCAAACCATGGAAGCCTATTGTAACTCATCAAGCTCATGGTGATAGTGATATGCATCCCCCATATATGGCCACACATCATCCCCTGTCGGGACCCAACCCATCGTAGAAGGCTCCTCGGGAGCCTGAACTCTCAAAACACCTAAGGGGCGACCAATGGCAATGTGGTCCCATGCCCAAATCTGAAGCAAGCGAGCTGGTCCTACCATCTTCTGATGGTAGTAGGTAATCAAATGAAGGTCCCAGTATAGATGTGCCAAAATGCACTGACCCCAGTAGTAGGTCTCTCCCTCTACCAAACCGCGTATCACTCCAAGGAGGCCGAGCAGAAATGAAGCACGGTCTTGTCAGGGAGTAAGACTCCACTGACGAAGGCCATCATATAGACCACTACTCAGTCTAGCTCTAAGATCATCAATGCACCATGATAACCTAATGGTCATCCCATGCCGTGGTATCATCAGGATGCCAAACAACTCTACAATATATCACTGAATATCAGCCTAGCGGCTCATAGACTAGATGAGCTGACCCTGAATCGGGACCCGCATAATGCACCACACATCCTCAAGAGTAATAGTAATCTCCCTGGTTGGGAGCTGAAAGCACTGACTCTTGTTGTGCCATCACTCTGCTATAGCTATCAAGAGGCCATGATCCAATGTAATCTGTGGCATCTCAGCCACATGAGCCAATCCCGTAACATAAAGGAGGTTGTCCAAGGTCACTCTATCGTCATCGTCAAACTGGGCCTCTATCACCGCTAGCTGACCATATCACTCACGAGTCTAGAGAATGGGTAGTATACACTTTAAACAAGAAAACACACATGTATCAGTTGATATTTCTACCTACTTCTATCTAAAAATTACTGCTAGGTCACCATTCTTCTATCTTATTTCCTGAAAATTTTCACTTTCTTCTAAAAAGTTTGTCTTTTTTCTCTCCTTGGCCAGTTTTCCGGAAGGATGTTCTACTTCTTCGACACATGTGTACCTCCTCCGATGCCTACATGCCCATCCCAATGCATATGCACCTATCACCATGCATACACGTGCCCCTCTGTTTCTATTTTTCCCCTCTCGACGCCTATGCACCCATAACTGACATTGATGCGCATATCTTGATGCATGCGCGCGTCCCCATTTCCCATCCCGAATGCATACGTGGCCCATTTGACAGACACATGTCCACGTCCCTTCCATTTTCTCTCCAACACATACACCTGCACATATACATTTTTTGACAGATACGCGTGTGCTACCCACCAGTTTCGATGCATACGCATGCACGTGCATACATCAAAATTCTGCTACCTAACCTAAAAAACCCTAAAAAATGCATTAAATGATTAATTAAAAAGAAGGTATAGGCCACTCACGTAGGGTCCATCCGCTGGGTCCCACATGATCTCACGGATGCGATCTACTCATCTCCTCCTGCTCGATATTCTTGCCATATCACTCCAGGGTTGTCGCTCTCGCTCGCGGTAGAAATTCACAAGAACTCTGGTAGAAATGAGTTGATTGTGATTGATTTACCCCCCCCCCCCGGGTGGGTATATTAGGTTACCGCGATGCCCCCGGGGCATGTTTTCTCCACCGTGATCATTCTAGCCCTTCTTCTATCCACCAAGATGATTATTTTTCTATTAAAATAATTATTTTTATTCATTTTCACACGCCGGGGTGCTTAGTATCACCCTGCGGTCACTTCTTCATTACACTGGAATGATTCACACATATTCTAGGTGTTGTTTCTTATCATTTTTTCCTCTCTTTTTCACCTATCGTAATGATTATTTTTATTAAATAATTATTTTTGGCTTGTAATTCTTCTCGTCGGGCCACTTTCTGTGCTCCTTGGCACCTTTGCCTTTGCCTTTAGGTAGTTACGCATATTTTTATGAGATCTTTGATCTCTTATAAAAATTCTGTCACCCAATAAAAAAAATCTAAAAAATTGTAAAACCATTTAAAAAACCAAAAAATTGAAATACCTCAAAAATGGCCAAAAAAATTGGTAAAACATTCATCTACAGCTGAAATCTGTGTCTATCACATGGCACTCATCCCATATCTTGCTGACATTTTCAAATATTTTGAAACAATGACTCGTGAATCATCTAAATCTTCAATCACCTACACAATCTATGCTGCTTACTTCGTCTGTACTCTGGGGCACTATCAGTTGCCTGGTACTATTTTTGTTGTGCACATTGCTTTTTCACTGGACCCAAGTGTCCTCCATATTTTCCCTTGCATTATACACATTTCTTGGGGCATCATTCTTCACCCTTGTCATTTATCAGAACATTTGGGACTACATCTCGATAACAAAATATTTGTGCAACTATCTTGAACGTTGTTGGTTTAAGTGTGTGTAATTGTACTTATTTCCTTGTTAGGTGATATTGTTTATTTCTCGTATTGCATTGCATTCATGTATGTTGCATGGAGTTGGTCATTTTTAGCACAAGACAGTTGTTTGTACCTTGGCTTTTCATGTCATTTTACGCTTCCGTTCATATGCTCACATTTTAATAAGGACCGATGAGGAGGATTCTAAGAAAAATGATGATTAAATATTGTTAGCAATTGATTTGTGGATAGCTCAATATCCCTCTTTCTTCTTGTTTCTCATCTTCTCTGTGCACTTTTATTTCTATTGCTCTATTTTTTGATCGTTGATCGAGTTTCTCTGTTACCCCATCAACACTCAAGGGGGCATCCTTCATCCTTCGTCCTATTAATTTTTCTTCTACCCATTTAAAAAATTTTCTACTCGTTTACATTTGTCTACTTTCTTTGAAGTGACGTCACTTACACCACTTCAAAGAGGGGAAAATGTAGACACCTGTAGTTTGATCAATGCACTATTATTTCTAATATTGCACTTATTATTCTCTTCCTTACAAATTTACGACACCTTGTCAGTTAGATCTATCTAACTCCCCTCTTACGACACTCTGTTGGTCGTATTTCCTCTTGTAAACTAATTAAATAGGTTATAATAACCTCTTCTTGGCTAATATTCTCTTCTTTACCACCTCTATTAGCTCCCTGGAGTATCAATCCACTTCATTGGATTGATTAAGCCTTTCAGAACCCTCCCAAAAACCTAATTTCTCTCTAAATAGGATTAATTATCCTCTAAACATGGTTAATTAAATATTAACCATGGTCAATCTCTTCTAAACCTAGTCAAATCTCACTTTGACTTGCTAAAAGTACTTTTTGGACTTTTGCATTTGTCCCACATGCACCCAAATCTCCCACTTTCCCAAATGGAAAACTATAAATAGGGCTAGACCCCCTCCCTCATTTCTAAGAATTCTCTCTTCTTCCTAGCATAAATTATAGTATTTTGTTTAGGCTTTAGATTGTAGTTCATTTTCTTCCATTGAGCTATTAACATTTGCTTTTGTATTTTATAGCACAAATATGGAGTAAAAGGGAAGAACCATTGGCCTTGAAGCCATTAATGGGGAGATCTCTTTCTCTTAAACACAAACTGAATGCTTAGATCCTCTTAGGTTCATTATTTCAAGCTTTCAAAGAATAGAGGTTAGTTTCATTTGCTTAGTTTGCTTGTTTACTTCAAATTAATGTATGCAAAGTAGAAACCCTTGCTCATTTCTTATCAGATGGTCCATTGATCAGCTTGTTCAAAGCCTTTGGGGTTTCTTTAGAGATTCTTACCCCAATTCCATGGCTTTTGCAACTTTTCATTGAACACCTTATTTTGGTTTTGTTGTTACTTTGGCTCACTGGACATAGTGGTTGCTAGTATGGATGGACTGTTGTTATATTGTA
Organism: Taxus chinensis; assembly: GCA_019776745.2. Classification (NCBI taxonomy): domain Eukaryota; kingdom Viridiplantae; phylum Streptophyta; class Pinopsida; order Cupressales; family Taxaceae; genus Taxus; species Taxus chinensis. Next base: position 94,490,995 of record CM034146.1, read on the forward strand.
CCTAGTTGTGTTTTGTTGGCTTCAATGGGTATACCCTTGGCCATGGTTTCATAGTTTGATATGTTTGGTTTGTACTGGGTAGGGTCCCCTTAACCCTTCTTTACCACTAATAAAAAAAATCTTAATATTTTTTTAAAGATTAATTTTGTTAGCATGGAATATAGGGAATGGCCTGTGTTGTATTAAGTCATGACAAGATTTCTAATCCCTTAGGTCAAGTTATGTTTCACACACAACTCCAACATTAGATTTAGGGTTTAATTAGTATTCTTAGATTAGCAACATTAATTACCATAATATTAATTAAAATCATTCTAGGGATAATTAATTTAAGTCATATAGACTAATTAAGTAATTTATTTAATATTTATCCCTTTAATTTATTAAAAAATTAAAATAATAGTTACCATTTCTACTTAAGAAACACTCAAATAATTAGATGAGGGATCCTTATTAGTTTAAAAGTAGGATTAATTACTTGTAATTTAAGTTTAAAGGAAAGACACCTATCATAATGTACTTTTGTAGGATTTAATATAGGCGCTCAAATTAAATGAATATAAACCCTATGATTTAGGGATTCAAAAGTTGCCCTAAATTTATAATGAATGTAATTTATTTATTTGTTATTTTTTTGAAGTTGATGAAGAATGGAGTAATTTTATTGGGTTTTTCCTAATCTTATTATTGTTAAGGTTAAAGTATGTATGTATGTATATATATATATATATATATATATATATATATATATATAAAAAAACAAATGTCTCCATGGTGGACTTGATTTTACCAAGGATGATGAAAACGTGAATTCCCAACCATTCATGCGCTAGAGAGATCGTTTCTACTTTTGTGCAAAAGCAATTATACACACACACCCACACTTATTATACTTAATTTTTAGTGGGTGTTTATATTATATATACACTATTGTTATAAAATTTATTAAGTCTGTATACATATATACATATATATACACACATCATATGTATATGTGTATATATATTCATATCTTATTAAAAGGAATATTAAAGTGTATATACATAGTATACACACATGTATACTATGAATTATACTAAAAGGTTTAATGGTCACGCTAATAGGGTGGTACTAAAGTGAAGGGTGAACAACTAAAAAAATTATATGTTAAAATGAACAAATGATATCATTCAATTCAATATTTTACAGGTTGGTGAAGAGCTAGGCATTCATTCCCTTATTCTCTATGAAAAATACAAACACAATATCATTATAAAATGTGATTTTTTTGAACCAATAATTATATCTTAGTTATAAATTAAAATATGGAATTGGATCCTAGCTCAAATCTAACAAATTAAAAAAGTAACATGTTTTTATGCCAAATAATCTCGTCAATGGACAAATGACATGTTCTATAAATTTATGTTCAAGAGAGAATAAAATAAATCAAAAATTTGTAAACTCATTACCAAGCACTCATAATTCCAATACATTTTGATTCTATCAATTTCTTTTCTTTTTCTATAAATCCATAAGCAATGTACTAATCATGAGTTAGAATTTAGATTTTAAAACACTCTTATTTAAAATTTCATCCATAAAATGAAATTCTAATGTCAAAATGACTTGGATACAAAAAGAGAATATCTTACGTTTGATAGATTTACACCACACTACATAGATATTTCCATTTTTACAAAATTTCACCCATGTTAAAGTAGAAAGTTAAAAATTAAAGCAATACACTTACATACGCTTACTACAATTTTTACTTCTGCAATCTTGATTGAGTGTTGAAATTGACAATAAAGTTTCCCACATGTGATGCACCTCTTAAATTCTTCATCAAAAATAGAAACTTTAATATTATTCTTAAAACCAATCTCACTCAAAACCAATGCAATCTTGAGTTGGATTCATGATGAAGAACTTGTTCTTTTGAAAGAGAGGTCACAAGTTCAAATCTTGTAGCAACAAGCTTAAATTTTTCTCGACAAATATATTATAGGAAGTGCCATAATATTACTAGAATAGCTGATAAAATTCATTATGTGAAGCAACAAAAATAAACATTCCATAATCAATGATAAAAATTATTATAAAAGTTTTGGAAAGAATGACTTTTGGCATATGACCCACAATTGTGGCATTATAACTATATAGAGAAAATACAAAGGTTTTTTTGGCATTTTAAACTAAAAAAATAATGAAACTTCCTTTGTGGTAGTTGAGACTATAACATAATCCATATTATTTTCATATACTCTGGAGCTCATTTACAACTCTCTTGTGATATAATTTGTCATATTTGAATGATTTTTTGCTTGCTTCCTTGTTTTCACTCATATCAAATGACTATATGTCCACTCTATTACCTAGGGTGGAAAACAATATGCCCAAAGTGTTGGCTATTGGTTATTCCTAGAAAACCATTTTCATCTCCATAGATGAGTTTAATATTTGGCCGATAGGCCTACTTAGAGACTATTTTTTGTTTAACTGCTAGTTTTTTCGTCATCATCCTCTTGTTTATTTATTATGATTTTTTTTTCGCTGGAGGATATTTTTACAACGTAATCCCATATCTTATTTTTGATGGCTCCTATGATCCATCTTTGTTTTGTTGCGAAGATTTGAGAAAAAATAGAATATTGAAACAGCGTAATCTCTGGAAAAAGTAGGCTCCTGCCCGAGAAATCAGCCAAAGAGAGAGTTTCCCTCCATTTTCATTGTGACCGTGTCCACCCAGGCCTTAAAAAACAAATATGATTCAACCTTGCTTAATTGAAGATGTAGATCTGGAGATAATGTGAATATATGTTTAAAGCGAATTGATTTTTTCACAAATGGAAAAATCAAGATTAAGAAGATGCAGAGAATAGAAAGATTTGGTATAAACTCCTTCAATCTGTAAACATATACACAGTTTATTCAGAAAAAATACTTATAATCTGCTCTAGAAGATCGGAAGTAATGTTTGTAAAATCTTGTGAAACAAGATGTAGTAGATTTCTGATGAAATCGTTGTACTCTGTTCCAAAAGAAGATGTATTAAATTTCTGATGACATGCGTTTAATCGATTCTAAAATAAGATTTCAAATTCTTTGCAAGATTGTAACCCATTTCAAAAGAATTTTTTGTAAATTTACAATGGAATGGTTGTGATCCGTTTGAAAAAATGTCCTAAATTTCTGCTGAAATGCTTGTAAATTGCTTGAAATGAAAACCTAGCAAATTTAAAATGAAATGCACGCAATCATTATCCAAAATAATCCGTACTAATTTTCTAGTGAAATAATATATGTTCCAAAATATGTGATAAAGTTCTGATTAAATAGTTATATATCTGTTATAGAGCAAATATCTAATATTTCCAGCTAACTTTTGAGCTTAATATTCCTAATGTTGAAATGATGGTTTTAAAAATTGAAACAAGGGATTTTTTTAAATCTAAGTTTAGAGCACAAGTGTCAGAGTTTGAATTTTCAAGAGCTTTTGCACATTCTTTTAAAGTAAATCCAAGTCTTGAGTAAACTCTACTGTAACATAATCCATCCAATAGATCCTATCTGGTGAACCCAAATAACAATAATCCATTCTAATTCTATGTGCATGATATTTTACCATATCTTTAGAATCAACATGAATTTCATTGGTTTCGGCATGACGTTTTGATAGGTAGTGGAAAATCCACCACCTTCAGTTCCTTCTCTGGATGGGGCAGCGTTGTCTACAATTCAATATTTTGAGAATGTGAGGAACTTGCTTGTTTGCAGTTGAAGAAATGCAGCTCCCAACCTTTGAGGCTTCTGAGCTGGAATAGGGTTCTAATTTTATTATCTTCTTATTGTTCCAGATTTGCAAGAGTATGGTCATTTGTAGAAATGTATATTGTTCTCAAATTCCACAGCAATAGCAACTTAGGATCTTTTCTATTTTTGCACAGCCACCTCATCATACCACAAAAAGCCAACTCCTCTGCCTCACCTACCAAGCCAGATGAACACACAACCTACTTAATTTAGGGGGAATTCTCTTTCAGGTTTTGAATGTGGATCAACATTGTGATAATTGTTCCTTCTTACTGCTAGACCACATTCCTGATTGATAATTCAGGATCTTGGTATTATAGAAAAGTGCATTTCTTGCACATCATTTTAAGGGTGCCCATTGCCATTTACAAGCCATAGATGCTTTTTCATCACAACAACTAGTGTTGAAACAATTATTTTGCATGTATCATGAAATGAAATGAAATGCTTTTGTCCCTGGTATAATAATTTCCATGTTTTCACCAAAATATGTTCTCAATAATTTTTGGAAGTAAAAATTTACATTTTATTGCACATCCCATCTAAAAGTATAGCTTTCATGAAATATAAATATTTTGCACATTACTTTTGAAGCCAAATTTTTTGTTTCTTCAATCTGATGAATAATAGTCAGTAAGATTTTTCTCTTTTCTTGTAGAAATTTCAAGATGAATTCTTCATGTGTAGTGTTATCTTATCTTGCCTTGTGGTTAGGGAGGCCTGTCGATAAAAGTGGTTGATTGCATTCTAGGCATAAAATATTACTATGACTCGAAGGAAACAGGTGCACATGGCCTTCTGAAATATGGGGTTAATGTGAAGCTTCTTGATGGAATAAATCTACGCATTAAAGGACTTGGGAAAAACTATGATTTAACAAATAATGTGGTATTTAAGAACAATCATGACCAATTAAAACAACAAGATTTGCTTGGAAACAATATTACAAGTGCTCTTCTAGATTGCCTCTGAATCAAATTTCCTAAAGCTGTTCTACCAAAGGAATACAAAAAAGCAAAGATTTATACATGAATTGCAATGGAACAAAATGCAAGCTATAATTTTTGCCTATTGTTTTACCATTTCATCTGATCCCTTATTCAAAACAATTTTAATTTTATGTACAAGATATTTTTCATCAATGTTTTCATTTTGAACCAAAAAAATGTTGTATGTAAATTGAGAAAATGATATTTTGGACATATGACTTGCTTGATTGAGCAAAATTCTTTGTTGCAGGCTACCCTTCACGGATTCTGATTTTTTTTACAATTTGCTTTCATTTATAATAATCATGAATACTTTATATTTATCTCCACTTACATGGGTCAATTTACTTCAATTCTAGGAAGCACAATTGGGAGAAGACTTTGGGACACTTTCAACATTGTTATTACCTTAGATGTAATATTTCGACAACAAATAAATGATCCAAAACAAATCATATTCCATATACTATTGAAAATCATTAGAAATGTTGAACCTTATTTTCATGATTGGGAAACACTCATGAAACAAATAAATGCATGCTTCACCCAGAGTGTAAGGGAATCCTTTGATTCAACAATCCACTTATATGCAACTAACAAATGTGTTCTTCTGCCTTACAAGCAAATGCTTATGTCTTTATCCAGGGCCATTGCATGGAGTGATGAAGTTCTTTTATGTATAGGTCAACATGTTATGTTACTATGCAATTTGTGCATTGAAGCTAGATTAGTGAATGGTTCTCTTGGTACTATACAAAACATTATCTATATCGCTGCCTCCAAACTGCCCTGCTTGCCCATGTCTGTAATAGTAGAACTTGAAAACTATATTGGTCATGCATAAGACCCAATAAATCCTAAATCAGTTCATGTATTGTTCATAATAAGGGTCAATCGTAAACAGGTTATCAACATGTACTTAAATCAACTGTAACTGCACTTCCATTCTTTGTGCCTCCAAACTATGATGCTAATAATTCGATTAATCATTGTAGGATCTTTCAATCACAATTGACCTTCAACACCTTCGATTGCTGCCTAAATCTTTGATGGCTACAAAATATTGCATGATTTAAACCCTTCTTTCATATACCGCAAATGTTTTACTGTATTATTCTTACTGTTATACCTTGGTGGCAAGACTCTTTATTTTCATTGTACCAGGGTAGTCCATTCAAGTCAAAAAACATTTATTCTTAATAACGAATTAATTTGTCATGAATTTTTGTCTCTTAAAAGTTTACCGATATATGACAAATTGGAAACTCTTCACAAAGTGATAATCATCCATCACACTATTATTCTTTAACATTGTGAAGTTACAAGTACCGTGTTAGGTGTGCATGGAAAATGTGAAAACATCTAAATACGAGGAATTTAAAAGCAATATTTACTCTTCGTTAAATACTTCACAATTCTTTGTTAAATCCTTGTTTCTTATTAACGACCCTGCTTGCTAGCATTCAAATTTTCAAGAACATTACTAATGTTATTAACATATATCCAATCACAATTGACCTTCAAAAAATCCAATGGCTACCCGAATCTTGCAAGGCTAACAAATTTTTCATGGTTTACATCATACTTCCATAAACTTTCCATTTACTTACTAATAAACTACTTTCAAATACTCCTCATATATGCCTATCGACCTCTCACAAGCACCTTTGGATGCTTTTGCTAGTTATGTAGGGATTTATTATCAGAAGGAAATTACAACTATGTTATAAAAAACAATGACATCATGCATACATGGTATCTATGTCATACCTATTTTTGACACCATCATCTAGAGCTTGAAATATTGCTTCACCACATTACACAGAAGCATAAATGAAAGGGGGTTTTTCCAGATGCCCGTAAAAATAAAAAATCCATGTATCTAAACTTAAAGCATAATTTCTCCTAAAATACAACCAACCATAAAAATAAGAAATTTTATAGGTTGGGACAACTTGGGAGATAAAAAACAATGCAAATTAGTAAAAAATAAATGTGGTATACAAATTTAATTAACGGACACCAATACTTATTGAGAAAAGAAGAAGGTACATGCACACACATGATTTTCCATGCCAAATAAAATTCATTATAAATGGTCTAGTTTTATGGGAAGGTCATACTTCTCTAATCAATTTTAAATGGTCTATTGTGTAATTATAAATTACCAAGTGATTACACCCAAATTAGAATTTGAAACTGTAATTCGATTAGAAATATTAAAAAAAAAAGTCCAAAAGTAACCAAAAAGGTTAAAGGGACTACAAGAGGAGCAAAGAGAACAAGACAATGCACGAAGGAAAAATAAAAAATAAAAAAAAAAATACAAGAAGCAACAAGAAATATACTTAAATCAACTGTAACTACACTTCCATTCTTTGTGCCTCCAAACTATGATGTTAATAATTCGATTAATCATTGCAGGATCTTTCAATCACAATTGACCTTCAACACCTTCGATTGCTGCCTAAATCTTTGATGGCTACAAAATATTGCATGATTTAAACCCTTCTTCCATATACCGTAAATGTTTTACTATATTATTCTTACTGTTATACCTTGGTGGCAAGACCCTTTATTTTCGTTGTACTAGGGTAGTCCATTCAAGTCAAAAAACATTTATCCTTAATAAAGAATTAATTTGTCATGAATTTTTGTCTCTTAAAAGTTTACCGATATATGACAAATTGGAAACTCTTCACAAAGTGATAATCATCCATCACACTATTATTCTTTAACATTGTGAAGTTACAAGTACCGTGTTAGGTGTGCATGGAAAATGTGAAAACATCTAAATACGAGGAATTTAAAAGCAATATTTACTCTTCGTTAAATACTTCACAATTCTTTGTTAAATCCTTGTTTCTTATTAACAACCCTGCTTTCTAGCATTCAAATTGTCAAGAACATTACTATTGTTATTAACATATATCCAATCACAATTGACCTTCAAATCATCCAATGGCTACCCGAATCTTGCAAGGCTAACAAATTTTTCATGGTTTACATCATACTTCCATAAACTTTCCATTTACTTACTAATAAACTACTTTCAAATACTCCTCATATATGCCTATCGACCTCTCACAAGCACCTTTGGATGCTTTTGCAAGTTATGTAGGGATTTATTATCAGAAGGAAATTACAACTATGTTATAAAAAACAATGACATCATGCATACATGGTATCTATGTCATACCTATTTTTGACACCATCATCTAGAGCTTGAAATATTGCTTCACCACATTACACGGAAGCATAAATGAAAGGGGGTTTTTCCAGATGCCCGTAAAAATAAAAAATCCATGTATCTAAACTTAAAGCATAATTTCTCCTAAAATACAACCACCCATAAAAATAAGAAATTTTATAGGTTGGGACAACTTGGGAGATAGAAACAATGCAAATTAGTAAAAAATAAATGTGGTATACAAATTTAATTAACGGACACCAATACTTATTGAGAAAAGAAGAAGGTACATGCACACACATGATTTTCCATGCCAAATAAAATTCATTATAAATGGTCTAGTTTTATGGGAAGGTCATACCTCTCTAATCAATTTTAAATGGTCTATTGTGTAATTATAAATTACCAAGTGATTAAACCCAAATTAGAATTTGAAACTGTAATTCGATTAGAAATATTAAAAAAAATAAATGTCCAGAAGTAACCAAAAAGGTTAAAGGGACTACAAGAGGAGTAAAGAGAACAAGACAATGCATGAAGGAAAAAAAACAAATAAAAAACAAAATACAAGAAGCAACAAGAAATATACTTAAATCAACTGTAACTGCACTTCCATTCTTTGTGCCTCCAAACTATGATGCTAATAATTCGATTAATCATTGCAGGATCTTTCAATCACAATTGACCTTCAACACCTTCAATTGCTGCCTAAATATTTGATGGCTACAAAATATTGCATGATTTAAACCCTTCCTCCATATACCGTAAATGTTTTATAGTATTATTCTTACTGTTATACCTTGGTGGCAAGACCCTTTATTTTTGTTGTACCAAGGTAGTCCATTCAAGTCAAAAAACATCTATCCTTAATAAAGAATTAATTTCTCATGAATTTTTGTCTCTTAAAGGTTTACTGATATATGACAAATTGGAAACTCTTCACAAAGTGATAATCATCCATCACACTATTATTCTTTAACATTGTGAAGTTACAAGTACCGTGTTAGGTGTGCATGGAAAATGTGAAAACATCTAAATACGAGGAATTTAAAAGCAATATTTACTCTTCGTTAAATACTTCACAATTCTTTGTTAAATCCTTGTTTCTTATTAACGACCCTGCTTGCTAGCATTCAAATTTTCAAGAACATTACTATTGTTATTAACATATATCCAATCACAATTGACCTTCAAAACATCCAATGGCTACCCGAATCTTGCAAGGCTAACAAATTTTTCATGGTTTACATCATACTTCCATAAACTTTCCATTTACTTACTAATAAACTACTTTCAAATACTCCTCATATATGCCTATCGACCTCTCACAAGCACCTTTGGATGCTTTTGCAAGTTATGTAGGGATTTATTATCAGAAGGAAATTACAACTATGTTATAAAAAACAATGACATCATGCATACATGGTATCTATGTCATACCTATTTTTGACACCATCATCTAGAGTTTGAAATATTGCTTCACCACATTACATGGAAGCATAAATGAAAGGGGGTTTTTCCAGATGCCCGTAAAAATAAAAAATCCATGTATCTAAACTTAAAGCATAATTTCTCCTAAAATACAACCAACCATAAAAATAAGAAATTTTATAGGTTGGGACAACTTGGGAGATAGAAACAATGCAAATTAGTAAAAAATAAATGTGGTATACAAATTTAATTAACGGACACCAATACTTATTGAGAAAAGAAGAAGGTACATGCACACACATGATTTTCCATGCCAAATAAAATTCATTATAAATGGTCTAGTTTTATGGGAAGGTCATACCTCTCTAATCAATTTTAAATGGTCTATTGTGTAATTATAAATTACCAAGTGATTAAACCCAAATTAGAATTTGAAACTGTAATTCGATTAGAAATATTAAAAAAATAAATGTCCAGAAGTAACCAAAATGGTTAAAGGGACTACAAGAGGAGTAAAGAGAACAAGACAATGCATGAAGGAAAAAAAACAAATAAAAAACAAAATACAAGAAGCAACAAGAAATATACTTAAATCAACTGTAACTGCACTTCCATTCTTTGTGCCTCCAAACTATGATGCTAATAATTCGATTAATCATTGCAGGATCTTTCAATCACAATTGACCTTCAACACCTTCAATTGCTGCCTAAATATTTGATGGCTACAAAATATTGCATGATTTAAACCCTTCCTCCATATACCGTAAATGTTTTATAGTATTATTCTTACTGTTATACCTTGGTGGCAAGACCCTTTATTTTTGTTGTACCAAGGTAGTCCATTCAAGTCAAAAAACATCTATCCTTAATAAAGAATTAATTTCTCATGAATTTTTGTCTCTTAAAGGTTTACTGATATATGACAAATTGGAAACTCTTCACAAAGTGATAATCATCCATCACACTATTATTCTTTAACATTGTGAAGTTACAAGTACCGTGTTAGGTGTGCATGGAAAATGTGAAAACATCTAAATACGAGGAAGCAATATTTACTCTTCGTTAAATACTTCATAATTCTTTGTTAAATCCTTTTTTCTAATTAACGAGCCTGCTTTCTAGCATTCAAATTGTCAAGAACAATACTATTGTTATTAACATATATCCAATCACAATTGACCTTCAAAACATCCAATGGCTACCCGAATCTTGCAAGGCTACCAAATTTTTCATGGTTTACATCATACTTCCATAAAATTTCCATTTACTTACTAATAAACTACTTTCAAATACTCCTCATATATGCCTATCGACCTCTCACAAGCACCTTTGGATGCTTTTGCTAGTTATGTAGGGATTTATTATCAGAAGGAAATTACAACTATGTTATAAAAAATAATGACATCATGCATACATGGTATCTATGTCATACCTATTTTTGACACCATCATCTAGAGCTTGAAATATTGCTTCACCACATTACACGGAAGCATAAATGAAAGGGGGTTTTTCCAGATGCCCTTAAAAAAAAAATCCATGTATCTAAACTTAAAGCATAATTTCTCCTAAAATACAGCCACCCATAAAAATAAGAAATTTTATAGGTTGGGACAACTTGGGAGATAGAAACAATGCAAATTAGTAAAAAATAAATGTGGTATACAAATTTAATTAACAGACACCAATACTTATTGAGCCAAGAAGAAGGTACATGCACGCACATGATTTTCCATGCCAAATAAAATTGATTATAAATGGTCTAGTTTTATGGGAAGGTCGTACCTCTCTAATCAATTTTAAATGGTCTATTGTGTAATTATAAATTACCAAGTGATTACACCCAAATTAGAATTTGAAACCGTAATTCGATTAGAAATAATAAAAATAAAAAATAAAAAAAATAATGTCCAGAAGTACCCAAAAGGTTAAAGGGACTACAAGAGGAGCAAAGAGAACAAGAAAATGCACAAAGGAAAAAAAAAACAAATAAAAAACAAACTACAAGAAGCAACAAGAAATATACTTAAATCAACTGTAACTGCACTTCCATTCTTTGTGCCTTCAAACTATGATGCTAATAATTCGATTAATCATTGTAGGATCTTTCAATCGCAATTGACCTTCAACACCTTCAATTACTGCCTAAATCTTCGATGGCTACAAATATTGCATGATTTAAACCCTTCTTCCATATACAGCACATGTTTTACTGTATTGTTCTTACTGTTATACCTTGGTGGCAATACCCTTTATTTTCTTTGTACCAGGGTAGCCCATTCAAGTCAAAAAACATTTATCCTTAATAACGAATTAATTTGTCATGAATTTTTGTCTCTTAAAAGTTTACCGATATATGACAAATTGGAAACTCTTCACAAAGTGATAATCATCCATCACACTATTATTCTTTAACATTGTGAAGTTACAAGTACCGTGTTAGGTGTGCATGGAAAATGTGAAAACATCTAAATACGAGGAATTTAAAAACAATATTTTCTCTCCATTAAATAATTCACAATTCTTTGTTAAATCCTTGTTTCTTATTAACGACCTTGCTTTCTAGCATTCAAATTGTCAAGAACATTACTATTGTTATTAACATATATCCAATCATAATTGACCTTCAAAACATCCAATGGCTACCCGAATCTTGCAAGGATAACAAATTTTGCATGGTTTACATCATACTTCCATAAAATTTCCATTTACTTACTAATAAACTACTTTTAAATACTCCTCATATATTCCTATCGACCTCTCACAAGCACCTTTGGATGCTTTTGCTAGTTATCTAGGGATTTATTATCAGAAGGAAATTACAACTATGTTATAAAAAAGAATGACATCATGCATACACGATATCTATGTCATACCTATTTTTGATACCATCATCTAGAGCTTGAAATATTGCTTCACCACATTACACGAAAGCATAAATGAAAGGGGTTTTTTCCAGATGCCTGTAAAAAAAATTTCCATGTATCTAAACTTAAAGCATAATTTCTCCTTAAATACAACCACCCATAAAAATAAGAAATTTTATAGGTTGGGACAACTTGGGAGATAGAAACAATGCAAATTAGTAAAAAATAAATTTGGTATACAAATTTAATTAACGGACACTAATACTTTCTGAGCCAAGAAGAAGGTACATGCATGCACATGATTTTCCATGCCAAATAAAATTGATTATAAATGGTCTAGTTTTATGGGAAGGTTGTACCTCTCTAATCAATTTTAAATGGTCTATTGTGTAATTATAAATTACCAAGTGATTACACCCAAATTAGAATTTGAAACCGTAATTCGATTAGAAATATTAAAAAAAAAAAAAGTCCAGAAGTAACCAAAAAGGTTAAAGGGACTACAAGAGGAGCAAAGAGAACAAGACAATGCACGAAGGAAAAAAAAAACAAATAAAAAACAAAATACAAGAAGCAACAGGAAATACATAGGATGCAACAAGTCTAAGTGCCATGCTTAAGAGGTTCTACGCCTGGTAGATCGTGACTTTTGTGTGAAGTCATGCACTCGTTTATGCCTCCGGTGTTGTGTAGAAGGCTGAAGGAATGCACCAATATTATGGGACCCAAGGTTGCAATGACGATGTTTGAGGAGGCCATATCTATGTTGGGTCATCTTCCTGATAAATAAAGCCACACACCTCTGGTCTTCATAATGAATAAGGGCACGTAATGAGCCTTGAGTTTCTCGAAAGAGACAATAGTACGTGCCACGGATCTCACAGTACACAGGGCAAAAAAATATAAAGTGCTCTTCTAATTCAGGTTCATTGTTGTAAAGTGTGTAAGTGCGTTGGTCTCTAGGAATGTAGTGCTCTATCTCCATGTGAATTTGATGAGAGAAAACTCATAGTTAACCCAAGGGGAATCTCAAACCAAGTGGGAACCTGATGTATTTGGGGGGAATGACACATTCATCTTCAATTTGGAGATAATCCTCCAAATAGTGGTGCATTTTTGTTAGCAATGGTTCTAATGGTTCAATCCACGTTGATTTTATGTAAGCTTTGTAGATCTCCTCTCTAATTCCTCTATGAATTTACCTTCTAGGCATGTGGGGAGAATTAATAGAGAATGTGAGAGCAGGAAGGTGATTAATATCCAATCCGATGCTTTGGAGGAAAGTTGTATAATGTGAATACCAAGTGGTTTGGATCCCCAATTCACATAGTCTCATGGATGATTTGATATCCTTGAAGGGGTATCTATTTTGCCCAATTGGTGTGTCTACCATACATCTTAGTCCATGGAGTAGCATCACAAGATGGAATATAGTTGAGATTCAGAGAGGGTGCATGCCAAACTCAGCCAAGATGATTGCATTTGGAACTGAGCATTTTGCCCAGAGAGTCCTGGATAGCATGGAGACGAGTACTCTATCAACATGAAACTAATGTGAAATCATATTAATTTATAAATGCTTCAACATTCAAATATGACAATACATGTAAAATATTTTTGATAAATTGTATTTATTTAGGGAACATACTAAATATAGTAAAATATAAGAATATCTAGTTACTTTACATACTATATATTGAAAATAATGTATTCATTTTATTTAGCTTTACTAGATGTTTTACAAGATGGTCTATGTCCATAGCTAGGTCAAAAATGTTGAGATAGGGATGAATGTTCTTTGTCTTTGAAATGGAGTACTAAAACTATGCTAGACACTAGCACCAAACCTGACATTAGAAATAATCACTTTTGTCCTAAGTCATGCTAGTGTTTGGTATTGCATTGCACTTCCTTGTTAATTTGGGTTACTTAATCTTTGTCTATAATTCATCTTGTACTTTAGCATCCTCCATAATACTCACACTAGTTTCTTATACTAGCACTTGTATATACACTAGATAACAAAAATAATGTCTGATGGAGTTGGGAAGCCCTTAGTGGCCAACCCCCTTTTGATTATGACTGAGCACTGCACTACATTGCCCAAATGAGGGGTTCAAAATCCATGTAGTTATCCTAGTTATTGTGCAATAATGAATGCTAGTATAGAGTGCCTCCCCCTATGTTTTATCTTGTTCCTTGACCACAATATCAAGCTAATAAAAAAATATCTGATATGTACCCTTCATGAGTGCTGAAATAGAGTGCTTGTAGATTGATATTCGCTAGATCAAAATGCCCTTAAAAGTTATCTTTGGTGTGTAGGTACTTGATAGTGATTTATTTGGACTTGAGATGATTTTGAATTGGATTGGTTTTCTCTTTACTTGGTTTAGAGTGCTCTAAACTTATATAGAGGTTGTTCCTAATGCCTTCTCTTGATTTAGGGAATATTAGGACAACTTTGTATAATACTTGATAAGTATTTTTTAGATAATATCTTGAGAATGCTAGGTGAGTAAATGCATGTGTCTACTTTACTTTTATACTTTTTCATGGGATATGATTTCACACTAAGGCTAACTTGGAAGTAGAAATAAGATAAACATAATAAAATTTTACTGTAAGGCCATTGTGGATAGAAGTGTCAAACAAAGACAAAATTGTATGATGGTTTTTTCCAATCTAGATAGTAGTGTCTAGGGAGGTGGAATGGTGCAAGTGAAATTATGGAGAATTATGATAGGAGATATATGTTGTATATAAGTAATGAGATCAATCATGTAGGTGTTTGAGAACTAGAGTTAAAGACTAGGAAGTATTTATAAGCCTTAGGAGAAAGTGGAATAATGTGTTTAAGCTATGGTTTAGTAAGTCATGTCTTGTAACAACAAAAATTGTACAGTGCCTTGCATTATTCCACACTTGTCCAACTTAGTCAATCATGTTATCTCGAGCTATATCCTATTCAACAATAGTCATATTAGTCCATATAATCAGGATAAACCCTCACACAACATAATCCTAGTCACCAAAGCACTCACACATGCATCTTAGACCAAAACACCCAGAACGGGCCATATCATCCGTACGCTATAACCCTTTCCATTCACTTTGGCCCCTTTCCCTCCAACAATAATTTTCTTAATTCAAATTCCTTTTGGACACTTCTAGTCAGACTTATCCGAGCTTTCCATATCTATAACACATATATAATCTAGTTATTCATCAATTATTAAAGAGGAGATCATGCACATTTGACACCCAAAGATCCTAATGAGCGTACACTAAGAAAAATCATAAAAAAATCCATTTGAAGACTCCCTCGAGCTACATATACTCTACATAATCATTCTAGTGTATTCATCCACTCATATCTATAAATACAAGGAACATATCATCATTCCAAGTCAAGCTAGGGAAAATGTGAAAGTACAGTCTCATTGTTGCAAGATCAAGGCTATCTATTTGGTTACATACATTCTAGAGATTCACATGCTAGGTGAAAACAACATGAGGTTTGAACCCTCTTTGGAGTAATGAGGATGTCAATGGTGAACGAGGGTTCCCATAACCACCTAATGTTTGTTTTGTAGGACTTCTTAGCTATCCAAGGTTTGAAGGATCAATCAATTGCACAACGAGCATCACATAGTTTCAGAGGTTCAAATTCTAAATAAGACCAGATCATAAGTCAATACACAGTCCCAAAAAGTATCATAAACAAAGGATATGAATGGATAGGATCATACAAAAGGTGTTATAATGGGGGTACGCTTTGGTGTGCACCATCCACTTTGGTCCATGCAGTACATTGAGACATAGTTTCAACAATGGGGATCTGTTCGGATCATTTTCAGCCTATTTCAATTATTAGACCAGCCCAAATCATCACACAAATCAGGATATCAACTAAGTAATTTTCTCTCTCTCATTACAAGTGCTTTGTTTCATTATCTATCACTATTCATCATTGTTTATCATTACCTGATGATTATTCCTAGGATTGCTATAATTAGCCTAAGAAACTAATTGATTAGGATAATCAGCCATCGGTTACTATCCCTAGATATTAATTTTTTTGGTTAAATCATTTGGTGAACCCGATTATTGATTTTTGTGTGTCTGATCTATCCTTTTTTATTATTTTGAGTCATTTTTCCAAATTTCAGTGGTCCTTTGTCTTGTATTACATGCCCAATACGCATACCTTAAAATTTCACTTCTTACTTGAAAGTATTCCAAAGTCATGGCCTCTTATGTACTTATTTTTGTCATATTAAATGTCTAGAATGAAAAATTGAAATATTTTCGAATGACAACTTAGCCCACACTTAAAATTTCCTCTCTTGGTCACTGTGAACCCTTCTACTATCCATCATGCTTATGGTGTCATCCTCATCCTAACTATTCAGAGTGTGATAATAATATTTTCAAGTGTGTTTCATGTGTAGGGATGAATTCCTAAGGTGAATAAATAAATAACTAAGTTTCAAAGATATACAACTTTCCCTGGAGGTCTTGAAAGGGCCAATTTTTGCCATTTTGCAGCATATGGATACCCTCCGGAAGCTAACAATGAAGACCTAAACCATCTAGAAGTTATGTAGGAGATCCATAATGTTATCCAAGGTAGTTTAGGGAAGATTTGTGGAGATAAGTGATCTCAATAATCAAACAAGTCAAATTGGGTCATCTCAGGTTCTGAGAATGCCATACTCCCAACGACATAAGCTAAATGGTCCGGATGATTATGGGAGTTTCAGGAGGAGTTGGGAAACAATTAAGTAATAATTGAGAAGCTATTGGAGCCCTCTCCATGATGGGAGCACCATTTTTATTCCAATATTAAAAAATCTTTCGTGATAGCTCAAGACATTTTTGTTACTCCTATGTGCTTAAAAGGTGAATGGTGTTGATGTCCCAAGATCAGTGAAATTTCAAAACTTTTGAAGTCATGGAAAAATTTCAATGTTCTAGGCATTTTTCTCTATCTTTCTGGGCCGTTTTATCAAAACAATTTGTCAAAATTTGTATTTTTAGGTGGCAAACAAGGAAAATAAGATTTTGGAGGAATAGGTGGAATTGTTCCTCTGTTCCACATGTCCCCTACATCTCTGCCTTGGTCAGAATGGAAATTGAATTAGAAAATTCAGGTTTCTTTGGCACAAATGGAAGTGCTCCATTTTTATTCTAGTTCTACATGGGCCCACAATCACCACCAAAAGGATATAAGAGGGGTAGAATTAGTTATGTCGGTTGGTGGTGGAACTATGGGAAAATTTCCACTGTTCCTTTCGTACCCCGCATCCCTGCCATACCCAAACCCTCAAAAAAATTTGTCCTATGAGGAATAGGGGGAACAATTCCTTTGTTCCACTTATTCCCCAAAACTCCACACCAAATAGTGATAAAATTAGGTAATTCAGTCTGATTAGGAACTCTTGGAACAGTTTTGTTGTTCTTCCATTTCTCTGACCACCCATTTTCTCTACCCAAGTGCTCAAAGTTGATTGAGTCGACTATATGAGGAACACAAGGAACTATTCCTATGTTCCATCTATTCCTCAATTTACCACCCCATCTGCAATATAATGAAAAGGTTAATTCATATTTTGAATAACCACAGGGAATGTTCCACTATTCCTTCAGTCCTCTGGGTTTCCTCCTACACCGACTGCAATCTAAAGTTTCAAAATAACTTCCATATCATTTTCCAATAAGAGAAATATGAAGGGTCTTAAAATCAAGGGTTTTATAATTTAATGTAATAATGATGTATTTGTGCCCAATTGAATGTATTAACTCAAGGTTTGGATAATGTGAAAGGACATGTGAAGAAAAGATGAAGAGTCACAGTATAAATCTATAAATTGTAATGATTTTTCCATTCCAAAGGTTTGGAAATTTTTTATTGTTGTAAGTTGTTGGATATCACTACTACATCAATGTAATAAAATATACATTTCTTCTATCTCTTTATCTGTGTTCATCTATTCTCTCTACTGTAAATTTGCAAGCATTGTGATCTTGTACAACCAACAAGGAATTGTGTGTCCTTGATTGAGATATTTGCATAACTTTGTGTCTCTGGTTTATTAGTCTTGTTGGATTCTTACATTTTTGTGTTATTCTAATTGAATGTGGACCTAATCTAGCTAATGCATGTAAACTATGTAATTCTACTCACAACATTAACTCCCTCTCACTATTTCTCATTCTCCACTTTACCTCTCTTTCAAACAAATTCCTCCCTTATACATTGTACAAGTTCTTTGCCACAGATTTAGTGGAGTATTCTTATGTTATCCGCTATCTAATAGCCACCCCATAGTATTAGGTAGTTTACATTCTATAATGGGAGCCTTCCTTTACTTAAGAATGAGGGGCTTAACCTCGTGAATGTTGGTGAAAACCAATAATTTACACTGAACCAAATTATTTCACCAACATTTTTTGGTGACTTTACTAGGGATATATCTTCCCTTTGTGCACCCTTAAAAAATATCTGAAAATTAAAAAAATAATCTATATTCTAAAACCCATAAAAATTAAAAAATTGAAAATATTAAAAACATTATCTGAATGTGCTTAAGCCCTGTTGAATCTCATTGAAAAATCTACAATTTTATGGTCACATTCGTATCCTAAATCTTGTAAACTGGATGAAAGAAGATATCGAGGGCTAATCGAGCAAGTGGCATAGTTGACCCAGAATTTGAAGAGCAACAAGAAGTTAATTTCAAGCTTCTTGTTGTCTAAAGAGCAATGTAAGTTAGTGAAGAGAACTTTCTTGAATTTGATCCTAAAATTCCTCTTGAAGGTCCTATTGAATAATTGGCTTTAGAACCATTAGATATCATTCCTCCAAAAGATGAAGAAGAAGCAAAATTAGAGGAAGAAGAAGAAATAATGGTTACACCTTTTCCATGGGGACTAAATAAAATCATGTTGGCCTTGACCCCTCCATTGCATGAATTTCTTAAAGGATCTAAGAATAACTTCCCTAAATTCAAGGACAATGGTAAACAACATCTAGATGATCATATTATTGAATTTATCACATTTTGTGCTGTGTTGGGAGTTGTATACAAGGATGTCTCGGTTTGTCTATTTATGGAGTCATTTTAGAAAGTTACTACTGATTAGTTCTATCATTTTCCATAAAGACCAATCACCAATTGGGTAGAAATTAAATCTAAGTTTGAGGCCATATTCAAACTTTTTGAAGATGTGCATGCCCTCCTTACACAATTGTCCCAACTAAAAAAGGAACCCCCTTGAATCAATGAGGGACTTTGTGGATAAGTTCAATAAGTTGTTCTACAAAATACTTGAGGTTGCAAGGCCTACGAAGGACAAGTTAATATTCTTCACCAATGCCAAATTATCGAAGGTTAGTTTCATGTTGAGAAGAATTCAACTTGCTACTTTAGATGATGCCCAAAAGTTTGCAGTAGATGTGGAAGATGATCTGTTGATGTCTGGAAAATTTAAGAAAGGTCCAAGAAGGACAAGGCTCAAAGCTCAAGTTCTAGAGTTATAGACTCTCTAGTGCTAAAACTTTATAATGATGTACTTGTTCTCAAGAAGTAGCTTTCTCAAAGTACCATGTACAAGAACATCCCAAGGAAGAATTTCCCTAACAAGTAAAGAATTGTTGTTGTACCTCATATAATTTCTCTTGAGGCTCTTCCTGTGAATGTTGCTTGTGGAACCAAATCAGATAATGATGAAATGAAGAAGAGGTTGCTTCAGAAGATGAAGGAGAATAAGGTGAATTTTTGGTTAAAGAAATCAAATATGTAAAGGTTGATTTATTCAAATATGCATCTTTTCTAAAGATGAATTTGAGGACTCCCTAGCTGATATGAACAACCATACTTGTGTTAATTTTACATGATAAAAAAACTCTTGAAAAAGAGAAATAATCTAAGAACAAAGAAAAGGAGAAAGAGGACCCTCAACTGGTGATTCTACTATCATAAAAAAATATCTAAGAGAGGTTTTCCACTTCCTCCATCCTTGGAATCATCTAGAAAGAATCTGGAAGCCACCATCTCATCACAAGGCTAAGTCAAGTCATTCCACTTCTTCTAAAAATGATTCTTCTACATTTGCACATCAAAAAGAACAATGAAAATTAGTAACTAATTCCTCTAGATCAAATAAAATTGTCCCTAGTATTCCCTATGCTCTTGAGAGATCTTCCTTTGGATTTGATATTATTGACCATGTGAAAAAGGAAAAAGTTTAGATCTTCGAATTATAAATACTTGCAAACTCATATTGAATAGTTTGATAAGATAGTCAAATTTATTGAATCCAGAAGTTACAAATCTAGTGTTTCATCCACTTCCAATGGCTTACTTGCAACACCAAATAAAATTCAAAGCCAAAATATTCTAGATTCTTCCTCTCCATCTACTAGAAAAATTGAACCTTTCTATGTTTCCTTGTTGATCAACGTGTACCATCTTAACAATTACATTATTGATTCCAGTGCATATGACAATGTTATGCCCAATAATGTTTCTCAAGCTCTTGGTTTGAGTCTCTCCCAGGAATTCAGTCATTGTTACTCAATAGAGACAAAAGAAGTTCCGCTTGTCGGGAGAATCAAAGATGCACAAGTTTTTTTTGTGGCCTATCCATAAAAGTGAATAAAAGAAACAATTCTAGTGGTAAATGTGTCAGCTACTTGTGAGATGCTTCTTAGTAGAAGATTTTTTTGAGGTTTGGGAGGTGAAATACAAATTAATTTATCTTTGGTCTTAATATCAGTCAAGAATGAAATTAAGAATCTCCTCCCTGAACCTAATATGAAATACATGATTCAAAAGTCAAATGATCCTAGGGCACAAGTCCTCTTCCAAGGAAAGAATTCGGGAAAAGTTCCATTCGAGGAAAGAGGTAATAGAAACTACTTCATGAGTTCCAAATGACATGAAGAGATGGTCATTCTTGAGGAAAGGCCAACAAATATTGTTGACAATATTTGGAGCATGGAAATGATGGAAGTTGTTCAACGACTAGCTCAAGTGTAGGTATTGTCTTAACTTCTCAATAAGGATATTTGTTCCCTTTGGCTCACAAGCTAGAGTTCTCCAACACCAAATTTTTTTCTAAATATGAAGCCTTGTTTCTTGGGTTACAATTTTCTAAAGAAATGAAAATCAAGAAGCTCATAATGCAAGGAAATGCTAAGTTGATCATGAAACATGTAGAAGATGTATTCCAAGTGAAGAACTCCTGTCGTCATCACTATAGTTATAGAGTTTGGGATTTCCTAGAGGATTTTGATGAATTTTATATCAAGGTAGTTCCTTGAGGTCAAGATGACATGGCTTGATTCATTGGTAGTGTTTTTCCTCTTTGATGATTACACATCTTGAATTCGGTGTGACAAAAGTTTTCAGTGGAGATGATTTTCCTCCCAAGGTGCTAGACAATTCAGAGAGATGGTAAGTGTTTAATGATGAACAAAAAAATGTGTACTTCTTGTAGCAGACCATAGATTTAAGGCATATGTACTCACTCCCATGGGATTATTACCACAAATTACAGTGACAAAAAAATAACTGATCAAGTACATAATGGGAGTAATCTAATTGAAAGAAGAAACAATTTGGAAGGGCCTAGTGACATGGGAGGA